>CM060916.1:44555000-49555000 GCA_030737875.1 Allium sativum
ATGTTTACTACATAATTTCCTGTTTTGTTTGGGTGATGATGATTTTGTGAGCCTATTGGCTAGCCGCTTGGCTTTTTCTTTTTCTTTTTGAGATCTGAAGGACCGGGGAAGCTATTTGAAATTCCCCGATGCTCCCGGTGCAGGGGAGGTTATGGCGAAATTTTTCGAAAATTTAGGGTGTTAGCCAAATTTTTGAAATTTTGAAAATTCTCAGAAACTAAAGAGTTGGAGAATGGAAGCCAAATCGGGCGTAGTGTTGAATAATCAAACCACTTTCGACTTTGTTCCTTTTCGGGGACGAAAAGTTTTAAGTGGGGGAGATTGTAACAACCCGAAAATCTGGGCCAGTTTAAAATTTTTATTTTGGCTATTTTAGCGAATTTTGATTATTTAAAATGAATTATTTTAAATAATATCGACGAGAAATTTATTTTGATTATAATTAGAACGTATATATTATATACGTCGTCGTTAGAATATAAATAATTATATATAATTATAAAAGGAATTGAAAATGACGTGGTAGTTCGATAATTCGATTTCAAACTTCAATTGAATGTACCGGGTGCAAAACAATCCGGATTTTAGTGAAACCAAAAATGTTAGGATCTAATTGATAATATCTTTCCAACGAATCCGACAAACTGAGATTTCATCTTAGAATTGATAAGATATGTCCAGTTTAAAATTAGAAATAGTCGCTGTGGAATTTATATATATTTTTATATATATAAGGCCCTTAAAAATAGCAATTTTGCAAACGACCTCGGATTTCGACGAAACCAGTTTTGTTGGGTCCGTGATGTTAAATTATTGCTAGGTTTCAAATTTCATAATTTTTCGAATCAATATGTGAGCGTGGCAAAGGAAAACGCGTTTGACCATTTCAGTTGATTTTAATCGACTGGAAATTGGCCATTTTTCCAACGGTCTCAGAATTTGACGAAATTAGTTTTGTTAGAACCGTATCGTCAGTACGAAGCTAGAAAATATTTTTCTGGAATTTTTCTAGTTAGTATGTGACCCCGGTAATTTGAAATGTACGTTTAAAATTCAATATAGTGATTTAAATGTAAATTTAACGGAAACTAATTGTAACGATCAAAACAGCTTGCGATACATATCCCATTGTGTTCGGAATGGGGGTAATACGCTATGGACGACAGGCGGTGGGCCTCGTTTCGAGGTCATATGTAAAAGTCAACTTTTAAGGAATAAAATAATTAAATAATAAAATAATAAAAAAAAAACTTTTCCCCTTATCTCTGCCCCCCCCGTTCATTCCTCAGAATCAAAACGAAAAAGAAAAGAAAAAAAAAAAAAAAAAAACCCGTAAGACCTAATCGCGCCTCCACCCGCGACAGGCCATCGCCGCCCTCCATCCAGACATCACCGTCGCTCCGATCTCCCCCCCCCCTCTCGCCTAACCCGCTGTCGAACCCCCTTCTCTAACCTCTCTCAGTCGCAAATCCCCAAACCGCAACCCCATTCCCGATTGAAAACCGCCGCCGCCTCCCCAGCATCTCGCCGCCATCGCCATCAGCAAAGCCCCCACCTGCCGCTGACGAAGACGACGCCCCCCCCCCCTTCTTCCCAGAGCTGTAAGTGATTTTATTTTATTTTATTTTTCTTTTATTTTTATTTTTAAAATTCAGAGAATACTGTTTTTTTTTAAAGTAGAAAGAAAAGAATACTGTTTTTTTTTAAAAAGAAAAAGAAAGAAGAAATACTGATTTTTAAAAAAGAAAAGAAATACTGATTTTTAAAAAAGAAAAGAAATACTGATTTTAAAAAAAGAAAGAAGAAACTGATTTTTAAAAAAGAATAAAACTGATTTTTTTTATACAAGTATTAAAAACTGATTTATAAAAAATATAAAAACTGAGATGTATAAAAGTATAAAAACTGATTTTTTAAGATGATTTAAAAACTGATTTTAAAATGATTTATAAACTAAAAGGAGATTAGAAATTTAAAAGTAAAAAATCAGATTTTTATATATGGAAAGCCGAAAAAAAATCATATCTTTATATATTGAATAGCGAACTAAAAATTCGATTTTTATATATTGAATAGCGAACTAAAAATTCGATTTTTATATATTGAATAGCGAACTAAAAATTCGATTTTTATATATTGAATAGCGAACTAAAAATTCGATTTTTATATATTGAATAGCGAACTAAAAATTCGATTTTTATATATTGAATAGCGAACTAAAAATATGATTTTTATATATTGAACTTCGAAATAAAAATATGATTTTTATATATTGAACTTCGAAATAAAAATATGATTTTTATATATTGAATAGCGATGTAAAAATTCGATTTTTACATATGTAGTGAAAGCGGGCAACGAAGGTGACAAAAAGGCGAAACGACGAAGACTTCTGCAAATGAAGTGCCGTGGAGCTAGGATAGCTATATGTGAGAATTTCTCACCTTTCAAATTTATTTTCTAGTTATATATATATACTAGGATGCAGACGGTGCTTAGTAGCACCCGACACAATTGTCCACAGACCATGGACTTGTTTGTTTGGTTGCATAAATTAGTTTGATGATTTGATTTGAATTTGATTGGTTTGATTGATGTGTGAATGGCGTGGGCCTTCACTAGACCGGGGATAAGGCTAGGCCTTGTCCCGTTTCTAGTATCGTGCCGTTATGCCGTCGAAATTTTCTAAAATATGTTAGAAAATAAAAATATCATTTTATTTGTGTAAATGAATAATAGAAATTCATATGTTGGAATAAAATGTTTTATCGTTAAAAATATAATTTTTAACGTAAATATGAATATAGTGAAAGTGTATAAAATAAATATTCATTTACAAACCAGACGGTTTGTTTATGTACACCTATTTGAAGGACATTGATTGGGTCGATAAATTTTACACATCGCCCAACAGCACAAATAAAATAGGCGTTTGATTGTTTGAAACCCCACACGGGTGTTGGGATGAAATTTGAAGTTCACTCATCCTGATTGATTAAATATGTCGATCGATTGATTGACAGGCTGTTATAAGCGTTGAATATCTATATTTGATGCTTATACAGTGTAGTGCACTTTGGTTGATGGTTGATTATTTTTCAATGCTATGTTATACATGTGTTGTATGAAAATCCATATAATTAACCTTATATGGTAATTGATTGGGTCTCATTCCAATTTGAAAAATAAAGAATATTATAAAATAAAAGTTCATGTGTTGACAGTACTCATTCATTGAGATTGGTCATGTGTTGAACGAAATATTTTAATAATAAAGTTTACATCTTTATCAATATAAAATAAAAGTTCATGTGTTGACAGTCTCATCCATTGAGATTGGTCATGTGTTGAACGAAATATTTTGATAATAACAACTATGTTGAAAAAGAAATATTTGAAATAGAATATTTGAAAAAGGAATATATGAAGCCGTGTTGATTAGATTGACGCCATTTTGACGTGAACGATATTTATATCGATTGAAAACGATTTTCGAAATGAAATGAATTGAAAACGATTTTCGAAATGAAATGAATTGAAAACAAATTCTAATTGAATTGAAAGCGAATTGAAATGAATTCAAATTGAATTGAAATTTGAATTGAATAGAAATGGATTTTAAAACGAATTTATAAAGAAGAATTCAATTTTGATTTGAATTGAAATGGAAGTTGAAATTGCTTTTGAAACGAATTTTAAAACTATTTATATAATTCGTTTTAAATAGAAATCGACGAAATATATATTATATATATTATATATATAATATAATGGCCTGAATAGAACGCGCCGCGCCGCGGCAGTTCGCGAATTTCGACCATTTATTTCAAACGGACATTACGGGAGATCCGACCATCGGATTCTCCTAAAACCGGAACCGTTGGGTTCGTATCGAAAAGAGCTTTCTAATGAATGTTGGAAATTTGAAATCTAACGGTTGGATTTGGAATTATGTCCAAATCAAATTCGAAAAAGGTCGCTGTAAGTGCAGTTCGATGGCCATTGATGGAAATCGACTGTACGGACCTTGATAAAATTATTAAAAATAGTAATAATTTGTGTAAAGTCATAAGAAATGATTTAGAAAGATTTGGGGTGAAAAACTCCATATTTGAAAAGATAAAAATAGTTTTTATCGAAATGAACTAGTTTTGAACTAGAATTATAATTCTATTTATTTTTAAATAAATAAATTGAATTTGAAAAGGGTTTTAAAAATAACCAAAATTTCCAATGATTGCATTGGAGTGGATTTGAATCGAAATTGTCTTCGGAATATTTCGATGTTGGAATTCGTGATTATACAGATGTTGTTATGGAAATTTGAAAGATATATATTTATATCGTTATTTCCAATATGACATTTGTTAATCGTAGAATTTGATATTGAATATAAGCCGGGATATTTTCTATTCAGAGCCTTGTATTTAATATCAAATGTGATTTGGGTTTGTCGTGAATGGTGTTTTCACTAACACTGTTCTTGAACCCAGTTGAGAAAAGATTAAATCTTTTTATTTGGATTTAATGAAGTGTGCCAATTAAATAATATTTAATTGGAATTGAATCGATATTGATTTTTGGGTTTATCGTGGACAGTGTTTTAAATAACACTCGTTCTTTAACCCGATCATTGATGAAATGTGATTTTGGGTTGTCGTGAACGGTATCTTCAATAATACAGTTCTTAGACCTAAAGGAGTTAAGAAAATCAGAAACTAACTGCAGATTAGTTAAGTTGAATAGTTTCCGAGGTATTGATCTGATGTTGGTTTCGGCCTTCGGGATTCATACTTAGGGAATTGCTCACTCGCTAATTTACAATTAGGGACTGATTGAAATGTGATGTGATTTTGGGTTTATCGTGAACCGTGTTTTAAATGACACTGATTCTTTAACCCAGTCACAGATTAAAACTAAGTGGAGTTTTAATGAATCTTTAATTAGATTGAAAAGATCGAAAATGGAGTACCACCAGTTTTGCTCCAGGCGATAGTTAAATCTTTAATTAGATTTGAACGTGAAATGGTAATTGAATTTACCGATAACCCCGTGGTGTTAGATATGAAGTATAACCAGTTTTACTTCATGGGATGAATAGGTTGGGATTGGGAAATTAAAACCAATGATTACTTCGGTAAGGTTCGCTAATCCCGACTAGTTTGAATTGAGATTCAAAGAATAGAATAAAGAATAAATTCAAGAAATTTATCTTGGATAAAATTAATGGGAACTTTTCCCTATGAATGTGAAATTTAGAAACTAACTGTCGGTTAGCCAAGCAGAATGGTTTTCTGGATATTGATCTGATGTTGGTTTCGGCCTTCGGGGTTAATATTTGGGGAATTATTCTCTTGATTAATTTACGGTTAGTGACTAATAAATTGGAATGAGGCGTATGTTGTGTTTGTGTAACACTTATTTAAAATATACGCGAGTTATTCGGAAAGACCGGGTTTATCCCATTCTGGATAACTGATACGACGATAGGTCGAAGATGAAGACGATGGTCGAAGACCGGAGGTCTTCACGTTGTTTGGGTGATAACTGATGATCTTGATTGGGCTGTACACCCGAGAAGATGGAAACAGTTGGTGATCGTCCAGACGTACTTGGAGATCGATGGATATGCGGGGTACTAGGTGCCTCCGGTTTCGTTCAGACCCAGAACGGACTTGTAAATGGACCGTGTGTCTGACATTGGATTTTAGTCTGTGTGATTGATCTCTATTAAATATATATTGATGGATATCAAACGCATGGAGTGAATTGCCTGTGGGCATGCCTAAGTGGCAATTGATCGAGGCTTCTGTTGAAAAGCAAAGTCTTGTGGTGATGATCAAAGCACGGCCTTTGTGGCGTAGCTTTGTGTAACGTTGCATCGCGAGTTTCACACCCGGTATGAACCAAAAACGGGAGAGGGCATCAGGGAGGACTTGCGTTTCTTTCTAGCTAGAAGTGGCGTCAGTGGTTTTACACGCCCTGACGAGTTTGACTTATGTGGTTGTTGCGGTTGCGAGGCGCCTCGGTTATATCGGTTTCGGCCGAATGCATTCTGGTCGGCTGACGGACCAGACTTACACCCCATAGGGTGGGGAGACATATTGTTCAGGCATAATAATCCACTCTGTGTGGACCGGCCCTGACGATCCAAGGGGCAGTTGCGACTGTTCCTGAGACACGGGCTAGAGTGTCTCGAATCGGTTGAGGACTATCTTTTGCCTCGGTTCATAGATGGAAATCCAATTTCCAAATACGTGACATTTGCGGTTTTAGTTGTAATCCTATATATGGCGACATAGTGGGATGGGGCGCTTATGCCGCCTATGATTGATACTTATGATTTGAAGTTGTTTTATACACTATGCACTTATTATAGTATCAAATGATTTGTTTTAAACGTATCAAGCATTCCTTGGTTGTTATAAGGGAAAACCCTATCCCCCGGCTTGCGTTGCATTGTGTGATAGGACCTGGGTCTTATAACAGCTTCATTTTTCTTTGTTTAGCATTGCGCTGTTTGTTTTATTCACTGGTATTCTTGGGAGGAAACCCGTTCCGTGTTATACGGCGTGGTCCCTTGATTTACCTAATGATTTAAAGTAAAGATTAATAACTGTTTTAGTTCTCACACCAGTCACATGACTGACCTGGAGTTTATTGTTTTAACCTAAACTCTGGGTGCCCTTATTTTCGACACGGGCAGCTAGTAGTTTTGGTTTTGCAGATTTATATTCACAGGATCCTGGTTTACAGCTGGAACGATATCCGGAAAGCTTTGTATCCGTATATCTCTTCTAGTTGTGTATTGTATTATTTCCCGCTGCTATGTATTTAAATGTAATTTAAATCTCTGATATTTCTGTGTAATATTCATTTATACTCTGTATATTCTTGTAATCTGATGCATTGTTGTAATATACAATGAAATGTTCTTCTGTATGCGTTCTGTTGTGGTTTGTTCTCGAACTATCCGACACTTTCCTTTACGGGGAAGTTACGGGTTTTTACATGAGATTCATGTTTACTTTGATTATGTTCAGCTGTGTTCTTCTTCTTCTATTCTATTAGTTCTATCTTTTCTATCTCATCCTTTAATTTCTTTCTATTAATGATCTGAAATTTCGTGCACTTTGAGTTGAACGTATAGGATATTAGTCAGCTCATATCGGTATAGATTTTCAGGCCATTACAGTTATATTCAGCTTTTGAGTTGTTTTAGTCTGTAACACCATGTCTGCATGATTTTGTCTGGGCATGTGCAAATAGAATTGAATAGATCTGCAGTGCTACATCTAAATTAGTATTTAGTTATACGTGTATATATATTTTTAACATTAATGTGGTACCGATTACAAAGAACTTCATTTATTTATCGACTGCTATGGACAAAAATAAAAATATAGTCATGTCAACTGCTACCTCACGATTCCGAAACTATAATAAGATAGACAAGTTAACTTATCTCGTGAAATACTAAAACCATTGATATATGGTGTAAATTACGACAAAAAAGTTGCATATTTTCCGAAATAAAAATTTTGGAAAAATTCTATAAATTAAATTAACAATACATCTTAGAAATCCTGTCCAAATTCAAAATTGATATTTTATTATATTGAATAAATTGTTATGGCTTCTAAACGATTCCATAGCAACTATTCGAAAATTTGATTTGGACATAACTCACAATCTATAAGCCGAAATCTCGATTTTTTACTTCCATTAGATTTGAACGTTTCTTTTTTAAAAAAATACTGACTTATAACAAATCCTGTATATTCATTTATAGTTCAAAACTCAATATTACGAACAACGCGACTCTATAGGCTCGTTTATAATTATATTATAATTAATACGTTCAATAATCATTTTAGTTAATATATTCATTATTATAACTCAAATATAAACTCAATTAAATTTCTTAGATTATCAAATTCACACAACTTTGCCAATTCAAATGTTTCCGACAATTTTGGAAATTAAATATATTACCCCATTATAACTCAAAATATTTGAATTCAAACTATTTAAATTATTAAACCACTATATTAAAATAATTAAACAAATTAATTATTAAATCGTTAAAATTTTGGGACGTTACATTCCATTTCCCTTAAATGAATTTCGTTCCCGAATTTATTGAAGTCAGAAAAAAGCTATGGTTCATATTATACCAAGTTAAAAATCTTTTATTTCACTTCTTCACTTCAATTTTAGCTGAACCAATTTAATTTCAATTAAAATACTAAATTATTTCTATTAACAAAAAAATTTCGAATATTTCCTAACATCCTAAATTTCCAAGAAATTCAGTCAGTGTCTCCTTTGCGCAGCTCAATTGGTACAACTACAACACGCCTCCCTAGGCCTCTTCAATTCGAAAGAAAAATAAAATAGCGAAATGGCTTGCCAAACATGCTCATAAATCTGATATTTGAATATAATATAAACTCGTACCTTTTTATCAGGCACTCAATCCTATCTCTTCCATCTCCTATCATCTCGGCATATATCCATGCATTCCCGAATAATTTCAAATCCAGTTATCCACAAATCCAATCATTCGCTTATACCCACGCCAAATTCCAGTTCCATTCTTAATTCCAATTTCCTAACTTACCAACAAAATTCCATTCCATATTATCTCTAATCCAATCCAATTTTATTTAACTTAGTTTAAGCTAAACTCTAATTTATTTGTTCACCGTTACCATTTAAAATTATTTAACTTCACAAGTTAAATTTAAATTTCAGAATTCAAATCCTTGGGTTTTATTCGAAATTAGTTTGAAATCATATATATTCACATACAATAATATCAATTCAAAACATTTGAATTTTCTGACAACTTGTTTCCTCAAACAATTCAAAACAAATATTTGGCAGTAATCCATCATTAAGAAACTCGAAATTGAACACCGACGAGGTCGACTTCATCATCGGAATTATTTTCCACTGACTGAAGTGAGTTCAATATTATATCACTTTCAAAACTCATTTTCAAACACTTCTATTTGAAAATCATTTCAAAATATCATTCACAATGCTTGCAAAACATTTCCAAATGCAACAGGATCTTAAAATTTCCATATGTTTAATCCAAAATTCATTTTCAAACCTTTTCCAAGTTTCTTGAAATTTAATTCCAATTCTGACTTATATTCATATTTAATTAATCTAATTTAATATCTGTACAATTTTACGAATTCTGATTAGCTACTTATAACCATTTCAATTATAATCTTATTCGATTATAATAACAAACAACACATCAAATATATTATAATAATTCCTATATATATGCTTTTTAATTTATATCAAAATACACTTTGGGTAAAATAATTTCATTTACCCTCATTTTAAAACATACTGTGTCAGTTCATCGTATTCAAGTGTTTAGAAACCACTATCAACATTGTGGTGCCACACCATCGACCAGGATTCATGAGCCACTCAACCAATAAATCTCCACAATATAAAATCATTTTCATATAGTGTACAAATACGCTCCCTCGTATATATATGCTCAAACTCAATCTAGGGTATTACTAACCCCATCTATACTGAGGAATGCCACAGAGCCAAGGTAATCACTTAACCTTCATCTCTGATGCCACTATAACGACCCAAGGATTTTCAACCCTGAAAATCAGCATGAAACAAAATGTTGATTATTCAAGCATCGTAAATACTGACCATTATTAGAAAGAATTTAGAGGGTGAGAAACAGAAAGAAAATTAGAATAGAAGAAGAACACAAAAGAACAAAATCAGAGTAACACGAATCTAACAACGGAACGAATAAAATATATTATATAACAACTTTTGAAATATAAAACTGTACTTGTACTTACATATATCTCTAGGGTACATCACATATATATCACAGTGGAAATAAACTCTATATACGTCAAGCATCGAAGCCTCCTGCTCCAAGATCCCCCAAGTATATATGTAAAATCCCGACTACTTGACTGCCCATACAAATTTGGGCATCCAAGGATTTAGGGTAAAACAAAAAAAAATAAACTCTGGGTCAGTCATGGGACTGGTTTGAGTAAACTCCAAACAGATGGTTTAACTTTAAAAATCCTTTACAAAATAAAATATAATCATAAGACCAATACACACATAAACATGGATGGTTTTTACCTTAGATAACCCAAAACATTTCTTAAAATCAATGCTTTTCTAATATTATAATACTGTCTAAATTAAGTAAATAACAATCTAGTGGAACGCTTACATCTCACGTTGTACATACATAACATACAATCGAAAACTGCAGGCTCTTGTTGGGGAATGAATTTCCAACTGAGAAAAGATATGGAATCACCTTCCGATCAGTGTACTGTAAAGGGGATACACTGGAGTTCAACAAGAACATCTTGCAACTCAACCACAAATGACCGGTTATTCATTTCGCTTGAATGTTCTGAATATAGTATCACCTTACGATTGGTATACCAACATAACCGTCCCCGGGAGATACGGAAATGAAAGAAGTAACAAATATGAATATTCTCTAGATGGTGACAATATACCTTATGCGTCCCAATCATCCATGCTGCCTACCCGATTATTGTCATTTGTCGGTTGATGAGTCTTGCAGCTATAACGTATCCTTTGACAGATCATCTTCATTTACTTTGAATGCCACATCATCATACCTTCCAAATCACAAATTGATTTCCCCAAAAATACCATGGCTATAAAGCTAAGAGAAATGAATTCCTCCACCAACAATGTAAATACGTTTGAAAAGATCAACTTACGTGATCTATTAGATATGCTCTGTCAGACATTTGTTCATATTCGTTGTCTTAGGGCTGGACAAACCAAAGGCACAATATATAAATCCATATTAGGAAATTTTCTACCTAGGATCGCCACAATAGCCCTTGCATAAATTTCATCTTCAACTATCTTCATTATGTTTGATTCGCAACGCTAATGCCCCTACGGAGTGGTTTTCAGATAATAAATCTGATCCCGATCTCTCTGTATTGACAATAAAAAAAATGGTCAAAATCTTTGACAGCCGGTGATCTAAATATCAAAGTAAAATATCCATACACACAACGATCTTATCTCCAATGGAAATTTATCGACCAACCATCCATCAACACTGAGCCCCTTTAATTAATTTGTCAATAATTTATTTATATCCCCAATTTCCTGTTTCCCATATTTTCCCACATATTTATCAAAACCTGTATTGTCTCACACGATCCTTCGAAAATGTTCCATCTATATTTAAATTATTTATTTCTATATTTAGGAAATATCTCTTTTTAACATCGGGAATTAATTACACATATTCACAACTCTTATTTCTATATTTATAAAATATACGTTGTTAACATCGAATAACATTTCCGTTACTCATTAACGCATCACTATTCTTCCCCATTCATTAGTCTTTAACTATAAACTAGCAAGAGGACAATTTGCCAAGTAACAGCGAAGGCCGAAACCAACATTAGATTGATATCTAGAAAGCCATTCAACTTAACTAATCTCTAGTAAGTTTCTAATTTCTTTAATCCAATTTCCTAATTTCTTAACAAATCATTTCTTATGCAACTCTCGGATTTGGTTTTCAAATCCACTTCTTTTATGGAAAATATTGATTATAATGATAGCATTTTAACTCCTGTTTCCAAAATATTTAACTTTAAAATATAACTTTGATTCATTACTTTGAATAATTAAATAATATTTAATAAATTACTTAAATAAATAATCTTCATTTAAAAACAGAAAGTAAATAGTACTTTCGTAAATCGACGTCTAACTCTCCTTTGAATAATTTCTATTTGATTAACATTCTGAACTCTAGAATAATTTACTGTTTTTGGTCAATTAAATTTCTAAATGCATTTGTGAATTTTTTTAGTTCCAAGACATAACCAATTCCTTTATCATCATTCCAATTTGCAAAGCGTTTGCTTCTAAATCATTATGTACTTTAAAACGTGAATATTTTTCCTTTATAGAAATCCGGACTCGTTATATCAATCAAATCTTGATTTTTATTTATATATACCCTTACAAGTTCAAATCCTGTTTATGAGTTATTTGATAAATTCACATTTCATATTTCACTTCACAAACTTCGTTTATAAGTTATAACTTAACCTTAATTACATTTCGATTATAGTTTATTGGTTTCAAACCTAGTATTAACTATCTAGTCAAATTCCAAATTTATAAATTATATAATTTCTAAAAATAAATTATTTAACTAACATTCAACATAGTCGAATCCTATTTATAAATCTGCAAGGATTTATTTCCATTCTATACACATTTCGAATACCGCAATAATTTCCTTGTTTTCCCATTTAACGATTTCCCATTTCCCTTTTTTAATTCATCTTTGAATTTATAATTCCAAATTTATTTAATAATAATTATTTTATCTCGTTTATAAACATTGTTTATAAATCAAACTACTTGCTTTTATTATTAAAATAGTTATTCCTTTCTAGCCCATTTGAAACAAAATTTCTATTTAAAAATAGTTTTTTTCCTTTTAAAAATTTGAATTTCTTTTTCAATATTCTTACGGTATTTAAATACCCATTTTTTCAGTTCATTGTTATTCAAAAATCCCGAACACACAATAATCAACACCATATTATTTTCCGCATCATATAATGCAATATACGAAAAACAATAATAT
Organism: Allium sativum; assembly: GCA_030737875.1. NCBI lineage: Eukaryota > Viridiplantae > Streptophyta > Magnoliopsida > Asparagales > Amaryllidaceae > Allium > Allium sativum. The sequence goes on from CM060916.1 coordinate 44,567,692, forward strand.
AATTGTTGAGGAATCAAGCTGGATCCCTCTAACCTGTTCCACTGCATCCAAAGATGTTAGTCAACATAAATAACACTAATTTCATATCAATATGAAATATTATGGTAAATTTAATCAGTATTAAATAAACAATTTATATATATAACTATGTATATTATTTTAACCAAGTAATTAGCAAATCATCCAAACAGCCATCATACAACAATAAGATATTATTTATCAGTATTAAATAACGTTTATAACATTATAAAACTAAACAAAGTTAGTGAGCTTACTCACCTTGGTCGTTAATCGTTAAATAGCGATTAACGGTTGCTGATTCGAATCAGGCATTTAAATTTTCCATAACTTGTAACAAGCTCCAAAATGGTTCTAAACAAGCCACATTATGTAGCCTGCGTTCATACGATCCCAACAGATCCAACTTTTTTGAATTTTCATATTGTATGACTAAGTTATGAAGTTTACAAATTTAATATGTTATATAGTTTAAACTTAATAACGTTATAATTAAAAATGGGCCTAACTTTTCTTTGAGCCGGCCCATCTCCCCCTTGGATCCGCTAACAACATCATCCTTCTTCCATATTCATCCCGCAACTCCTATTAATCCACCATTTCAAAAAACTTCACAGCCTTCGGTCTTCACCGTCTCTTTACGAAATCAAGCCAAACATGCACCATTATTCACCTCTTCAAACCCTCTTCTTCTCCATACCAATGATACTCGACATCATCTATCGCAATCCATTCAACAGCTTTCTATCTCGACCTATAGTAAACGTGCGATGCTTTTCCTCCAGGAATTCTACGAAAACTTGTATTAGAGTGGCGAACTCCCCCATGATCATGAATATGATACCCATTTCAGCATTCTTACCCGCCAAGACTTCGACAGTCGATCATAGTTTCACTCTAAAAACAAGGGTTCTCAAAAATATCATCAAGTGAAAAAAATATTGGCATCGGATTGAAGCTCCAGATCATAGGATGACAACGAATTATATTTCGTGATTTTAGAACCAATGTATGATTTTTAAAAAAGAAAGAAGATTGAAAACTTTAAAAAAACTCTATTTTTTCTTAAACAAAGAAGAACGTAAAACGAAGTTTCGCAACATATTTATACTATGTGGAATTATCCCTTAAATCTTAAGTACGTCATAGGCATGTGCTTCGATTTATAGGGTGTGGCCATGAAATGAAATTACACTGTTGACTCGCTGCTTTGGTATGAAGTAACAGGGATGGGAGAAATTGGTTTGCAGTCCTATTTTCTTTAGTCTGCGCAACAATGATCCTTAGGCGTTAAGTATTTTATTTTAAGTTTTTTTAAGAGCAGTTAGAACTGGGACATTGCTTTCCAAGTTTTAATTTGTTTAAGTAATGTACTTTCCATCCAATGTATTTACGGTTCGTACTCATCGTTTAGTCTACACACCACATATTTACCCATGATTCTAGACGCCATTCCAATAATTCCTTCTTAAGTATTATTTTATTCATAATCTTAAGTTGTATTAGACTATAGGCTTGAGGAACAGGGTTGAATTGTCATATTCAGCTTTTGAGTTGTTTTAGTCAGCAACACCATGTCCGCATAATTTTGCCTGGGCATGCGCAAAAAGAATGGAATAGGTTTGCAGTGCTACGTCTAAATCAATATTTAGTTATACATGTATATATATTTTTAACATTAATGTGGTACTGGTTACAAAGAACTTCATTTATTTATCAACTGCAATGGGCAAAAATAAAAATACAGTCGTTGAGATGACCCCAAACCTCGTACTAATGGCGATAAGGGTAATCCGTGGAATATAACACAGAAACAGATAATAGCAGAAGCAGAACAGAAATAAATAAATACACAAGATAATGAATTAATAGAATATACTGGAAAATAGTAATCATCAGGGTTACACAGTACACAGGATCTTACTTAGTACAAATACAGTTCAGCTATACATAAATGTCTACAGTGAAAACAAACCAAATATGTACAATAGGAGCTGAACAGCATAAAAAGAGATAAATAATAGAATCCATCTTCAGCTCCAGCTATCCAGATAGGGCCTGTTAAACCTGAATACAAGGCTGCCCGTGTAGAAAAAGGGGCACCCGAGTTTGAAAGTGAAACAAACTACGAGTCAGTCATGGGACTGGTATGAGAAATCTACTCAACACATTATAATATGGCTTATCACAGGACCACGCCACTTTCGTGGAATGGGTTTACTCCATTGGATTGCCAGTGCTTTAAAAATAAATCTTTCTTTTAAACATCGCAATGCTTTTTATAAAAATGAAGCCATTATAAGACTCAGTTCCCATCACACAATGCAACGCAAACCGGAGGATAGAGTTTTACCTTATAATGGCCAAAATATGATTGATATGAATAAAACAAAAGCATTTGATATTATTATTAGTTTCTATATGTTTCAAAAGCAATTTCGAATCATAACTATCAATCATAGACGACATGAGCGTCCCATGCCACTATGTCGCCAAATATATATACAATCGATACCGCACAGTCACGTATTTGGAAATTGGATTTTCGTCATGAACCAAGGCAAAAGATAGTCCTTACCGAATTCGAGACGCTCTAGCCAGTGTCTCAGGAACAGCCGCAATTGCCCCTTGGATCGTCAGGGCCGGTCCACCGATGTGAATTATTATGCCTGAACAATACGTTTCCCCACCCTATGGGGCGTCAATGAGCCAACGAATGGCTTCATCGGTGCCGGATCGACCGATATATCCGAGGCGCCTCGGAAACCATCATCCACATAAGTAAAATGTCAGGCCGTGTAAAAACACCGACACAACCCCTAGCTAGAAGGAAACGCATGCCCTCCCTGAGGTCCTTCTCCCATTTCTGGTTCATACCGGGGTGTGAGGCTCGCGAATTTACTTTATACACAAAGATACGCCACAGAGGCGGTGCTTTGATCATCACCACAAGACTTTGCTTTTCAACAAAAGCCCTGAACATTTGCCACTTAGGCATGCCACACTAGCAATTCATGCCATGCGACTGATGTCCATCGATATACAACCTCTGAGCTCGTGTGTTTCAGAGAAGGGCGTTATGCAAAAGAATAAATTCTCCGCTGCCAAATAGATGTATATTTAGCAGAGATCAATCAACACAGAATAAAATCCAATGTCAGACACACGGTCCATTTACAAGTCCGTTCTGGGTCTGAACGAAACCGGAGGCACAATATACCTCGCAAACCTATCGATCACACGTACGTCTGGACGATCACCACTCATTATCCATATTTCGGGATGCCTCCCAATCAGGACCTCGGTTACCATCCAAACGAGGTGAAGATCTCCAGTCTTCGACCATCGTCTTCATCATCGATTTCTTATCGTCGATTCAGTTATTCAGAATGGGATAAACCCGGTCTTTCTGAGCAACTCACGTATATAATAAACAAGTGCAACACTAACATACACACACATATTATTTCAATTCATTAGTCACTAACCGTCAATCAGTAAGAGAACGATTTCCCAAATATTAACCCCGAAGGCCGAAACCAACATCAGATCAACACCCAAGAAACCATTCGACCTAGCCAACCTTCAGTTAATTCCTAAATCACATCCATATCATTTATAATATTTTATAATAATTTATTTCCAGTTTTATTTATTTTAAAATAGAAAATTTATACAAAACGACGCTTCGGGCCATAACGCGGTCGTGGCGCTGTTTTTCTTCAGATTTGATTTACACATATCTGAAAATCTGACCGTTGGATCTTCACACAATTTACATCATTAGAAAGATCTTTTCAAAACGAATCCAACGGTTCCAGTTTCGGGAAAATCCGACGGTCGGATCTCCCGGTATAATCTTTTGAAGTTTCGATTTCAAAATACAAACTACAGCGTCGTTATTCGATTAAATATAATTATATTTATATATATAAATATAATCGATTCTGGCGCTGTTTTTCTTCAGATTTGAATTAAACATTCCAGACAATCCAACCGTTGGATTTTTACAAAGTTGGTGCCGTTGGAAAGATTTTTCCAAAGCGAACCCAACGGTTGCGATTTCAGGAAAATCCGATGGTCGGATCTCCTGGTATAATCGTTTGAAATCATGGTTCCAAAATACGAATTGCAGCGTCATTATTCGATATATTTAATTTTATTCATATTCATATATATATATATATTTCGATTCTTCGATTTCAAAGCTGCATTATTTTCATACATTTGATAAAAATAATATTTTTATCTAACTGTCTTCTATTTCAACACTTCACTATATTCAACAATTCATGTATATAATAAAAATGTGGTCTATATTGTACAACAATTCTTTTCAAAACACTATTATTTTATATAGTTTATATAGGTAATAAAAATAGGATTTTTATTATAAAACAATTTCTTTTAAAACAAGGTCATTTTACATAGTTCATATAGATGATAAAAAGGTGATTTTTATTATAGAACAATTTATTTCAAAACACGAATACCATTCAACACATGAATTTCTATTCAACGAATGAATTTCAATTCAACACATTAAGGTTTTCTATAGTTTATATATGTAGATAAAAATGTGATTTTTATATTTAAAACACGAATATCATTCAACATATGAATTTCTAATCAACGAATGAATTTCAATTCAACACATGAAGGTTTTCTATACAACGAATAAATATAGTTTCAGCAAATGAAAATAATTCAAACACATGAATATTATTCAAAATTTCGGTAGCATAACGGCAGGGTAGTTAAAACCGGGACCGTCCCTAGTACGGCTCCTCGCTCTACCTTAAAACCTCGCGGTTTTTGACAATGGGGATCAGGCATCTAGTTCGCATGTAGGCGGCATGTATAAATTTATTTCATTTCCACAAACTAATCCTATGTGGTTTCAACCAAATATTTCTAAACCACAAACGGGTATTTTTCAACCACAATCAATCAATATCAACCACAAACAATCCCAATCAACCATTCGCTATCAATCAATTTTCATACCAATCATAACCAATAAATATCGTCCATGGTTTGTGGACGAGGGGCGTATATATATGTATGTATATATATATATATATATATATATATATATATACACGTAGCAATTCACTTCTATTTCAACACATATATAATTTTTACAACGCATATACAACTTATACATCGAACGTACAACTTATACAATGCTTATACATGAGGTGTACAACGCTTATATAACTCATACATCGACTATATAATTTATACATCGGCGTTTTCCATATCGTTTATAAATTAGAAATCTCACATTGGGTTCCACTCCATCAAAAATAGCAGAAGGCTCAGAAAAATATGCGGTCTCTTCTAAAATGTAGAAGACGTCCACACGAGTCCACTGTCTCTTGTTTCACTGGATTTCGACAAGAAACAAAAAAGATATGATTTTTCAAAGTTTGCAACGGTTTTAAACTGTTAAAACTGCTGAAAATAAATTTGGCCGTATACCTCATTGTTTTCTTCAAAACTAGGTCTTCAATTCTTGACCAAACCATGAAGTATTACCACGATCGGACCACGCAGCATTGACAAGCCTCAAGAGGCACACCTGAGGTGCTGACGGCGTCGAACTCGGCGGTCTGGTGGAGGCGGAATCGACCTGCGAACGGCGCGACTTCCCGAGCTCCGTTCTTGATGCTGACGCCACCTGACGAGGCATGAAGGGTATGGATTGGAAGAGGGGAGAAAACTCTACAAAAAGTTGAACTGTGGCGGTGGGTTTCGTTGATCGGAGCGGTGGGAAAATGGCCTGGAAGCGGCGAACAGCTTTCCGCCGTATATCGCGATTACGGGGAGAGAGAAAATGAGGGATTTTTTTTTTTATTTTTTTTTTAAAAATATGATTGGTCGGGGGAGTTTTAAAGGGGTTTTCTGACACGACCACCAATCTAAACCCAACGACTGTCGTCTCTAGCGTTTTACCCCTATTCCGAACACAATGGGATATGTTTCGTAGGCCAAATCGACTGTTTCAGTCAGTTTTCCTTCAAATTAAAATATATTACATTCAATATTCAATTTGAACATACATTTCAATTTTCCAGGGCCACAAACTGATTCGAAAAATTCCAAAAAAATAAATCTAGCTATGTTTTGACAATACGGTCCCAAAAAAACTAGTTTCGTCGAATTCTGAGACCGTTTGCAAAAAGGCCCATTTCTGGTCGATCCAATTTAACTGTAAATGATCAAAACACGTTTTCCTTTGCCACGCTCACATACTAGCTTCAAAAATTATGAAATTTGAAACCTAGCAATAACTTCACATCCCGGATCCAACAAAAGTGGTTTCGTCGAATTCTGAGGTCATATGCAACATGGCCAATTTCACGGACTATATAAATTCCATAGCGACCTTTCTGAAAATTCATTTGGCCATAACTTTTGATTTCTGCTATGAAAATTCGATTTTTCAGATTCGTTAGAAAGGTGTTCACTAACAGATTTAAATATTTTTGGTTTCACTCAAATCCGTTTTGTTTTGCACCCGGTACAGTCCGACAACGTTTGAATTCAATTTTTGAAACTGCAGCGCCAATTCAGGCCTTGTTTATAATTAGAACTAATTATATTCGTTTTCAATTGTCGATTCAAACTCACTTTTCATCGCTATTATTTAAAATATTTATTTTAAATATTTAAAATCCATTATTTTAGCCAATTTATAAATTTTAAATTGGTTCAGATTTTCTGGGTCGTTACAGTCGTGTCGAGTAATGCCTCATGATTCCAAAACCATAATAAGATAGACAAATTAACTTATTTTGTGAAATCCCAAAACTGTTGATATAGGGTGTAAATTACGTTAAACAAAAAGTTGCAAGTTTTCCAAAAAAAAAATTACGGAATTATATAAATTAAATTAACAATACGTCTTAGAAATTTTGTTCAAATTCGAAACCGATATTTTATTATAATAAATAAATCATTATGGCTTCAAAATGATTCCATAGCGACTATTCAAAAAAAAATTTGGGCATTACTCACAATCGATAAGCCAAAATCTCGATTTTTTCCTTCCAATAGAAAAATACAGTTAATTAGAATTGAAAGTTTCTTATTTCAAAAAATCCCAACTTATAACGAATCTCGTATATTCATTTAAAGTTTAAAACACAATATTATTGTAGCAACCTTGATTTTCAGGACCAATTAAAAAAAATTTATTTTAGCTATTTTTAATGGGTTTTGAATTTTTAAAATGATTTTTTTTAAATAATAACAACTAAAAATTTATTTAAATCGAAGTTTGAATGCATAAATTTAATTTAATTATATAAAGGGCTTGAAATGGCGTGGTAGTTTGAAATTTTGATTTTAAATTTCAAATGGATGTACAGAATTCAAAATAAATCGGATTTCAGTAAAAAAAGAAATATTGGAATCTGTTTAATTATATCTCTCTAATGAATGTGAAAATATGAGATTTCATAATATAAATTGAAAGTTATGTCCAGTTTAAAATTCAAAATAGTCGCTTTAAAATTTATATATTTTTCAATATAATATATAACCCTTACAAATAGCCATTTTGCAAACAATCTCCGTTTTCGAAGAAACCACTTTTGTTGGATCCTGAATGTAAAATTATTGTTAGGTTTTAAATTTCATAATTTTTGGAATTAACATGTGAGTATGGTGAACTTAAACATGTTTGGTAATTTCAGTTTGAATTTAATCAACTGGAAAATAACCATTTTTCAAACAGTCTCCAAATTCAACGAAATTAGTTTTGATAGGACCGTATCATCAAAACATAGCTATATTTATTTTCTATAATTTTTGGAATCAGTATATGGCCCCGGTAAATTAAAATGTACGTTAAGACCAATTTTGAATGTTATATTAATTTACAATTTAATTTTGATGGAAACTTATCGAAACAATAGAATTGGCTTATGGGACATATCATATTATGTCCAGAATTGGGGTATTACGCTACTGAATACAACAGGTGGGTTCGATTTGGAGTTCAAATGGAAAAGTTGCTTTTTATGGAAAAAATATAATAAAATATATAAAAACACCCTTTCCAACCCTAAATCCCCAATCCCATACCATCGTTTAAACCCTCCCCCCTTTCTTAAAAATCGTGCCCCCGCACACCCCCTCCCCACTCCTCCTTCCTTTTCCCCGTTCTCTCTCTCTCCCTCTAATTTAAAGCCCCACACCCAAAAATCGTTGTCGCCGACCTTACTGCCTGTTACAACCCGGAAATCCGAACCAAATTAAAAATTTTATTTTGGCAATTTTAATGAATTTTGAACATTTAAAATTAATTATTTTAAAAAATAACGACAAGAAATTTATTTTGGATAGAATTAGAACATATAAATTTATTTGAATTGGCGTTAGAATATGAATGTTTTAATTATAAAAGGAATTGGAAATGGCGCGGCAGTTTGAAAATTCAATTTCAAATGAATGTACATGATTCAAAATAAACCGGATTTTAGCAAAACCAAAAATATTAGAACCTATTTGAAAATATCTTTCCAACGAATTCGAAAAATTGAAATTTCATAGCGAGAATAAAAATTTATGCCCAAATGAAAATTCAGAAAAGTCAATATAGAATTTTGGCCCTTAAAAATGGAAATTTTGCAAACGACCTCTGTTTTCGACAAGACACTTTTGTTAGATCCAGGATGTCTAATTATTGCTAGATTCCAAAATTCATAATTTTTGGGATTAATATGTGAGCATGGCGCAGGAAAACGTTATTTGACAGTCTTAGTCAATTTGGATCGACCAGAAAATGGCCATTTTTCGAACGATCTCCAAATTTGACGAAATTAGTTTTTTTAGGACTGTACCGTCAATACGAAGCTAGAATAATTTTTCAGAAATTTTTAGAGTTAGTATGTGGCCTCGGTAAATTAAAATGCGCGTTCAAATTCAATATATAGATTTATATTTTTGATTTTGATGAAAACTGATTGTAACGATAGAATTGGCTTACGAAACATATTCCATTGTGTTCGGAATGTGGGTAATTTGCTAGATGCAACAGTCGGTGGGTTTGATTTGGGGTTCAAACGTAAAAGTAACTTTTAGGAATAAAATAACAATATATAAATTATATAACCTTCAACCCTCCTCTCTCTCTTCAGTTTATATCGAAATAAAAAAAAACCTGAACCCCCCTGATGCCCCTTGATCTCGCAGCCAGCGCGGAGCGCGCCGCCGCCGCTTACAGGCGCTCCACACTTTTGATTTCTCCTCTCCCCAAGCTCCTCTCCTCCTTCCTGCTCTCACTACTCCCTCTTCAAAGCACCTAATCCGCCCAAGCCCTAGAAACTGCACCTCCCAGCGAGCCACCCCTAGCATCAGCGCCTCCTTCCCCCTTGATTGACGCAAACCACCTCGCTCACCCCACTCCCCGGTCCAACGAGCGCTGTTAGTTTTTTTATTTATTCATTTATATGTTTTATTCATTTTCTTTTTATTTATATAGTAAAATCTGATTTTAAAATAATAGAAAAAATAGGATCTTTTTTCTTTATGTTAATGCAATAAAAATAGGATTTTTCCTTTATGTAAATGCAATAAAAATTGGATTTTTGTATATAGAGTAGCGGTATAAAAATTTGGTTTTTATATTTGGAATGGCGAAATAAAAATATGATTTTTATTTATATAGATTTGACTAAAGAAGTGATTTTTATATGTATAACATGAGGATAAAGATTTGATTTTTATATAAGTATAGCGATGATAAAATATGATTTTTATTCATATGTATGGCATATAAAGATACGATTTTTAATAGTATAAAGATTCGATTTTTGTGTGTGTAGCGGATTAAAAATAAAATATTTATATAATGGAGAATATAAAAAATTGAATTTTATTTATGCAGCGAAATAAAAGTCTGATTTTTATTATATATGTTGGAATGAAAACGTGATTTTTGTAGCGTTGAAATAAAAATATGATTTTTACTGTGAACAGTAGGAAAAGATAGAGATGGTATCGACGGAAATCAAAATGGAATCCATACCGTTCAGAAGGAAAGAATGACGGATTGGAACCCAAAGGTGAGAACTTCTCACATTTATTTTATTTTCTAGTTAAAATATATATTAGGATGTAGACGGTGCTTAGCAACACCCAACACCAGTTGTAACGACCCGCATTCTACGCATTAAGGGATCGTAGAATATTTATTTCTTTGTCATGTGAAGTCGTATTGCCATGTGACTTTGGGAGACGATGATTGGGGTCATTTCCCATGTTCTTAATTTTTGTCGATTTTTAAATGACCGTTTTTCCCCTAGTTGATCTTGTTTCGTCCATAACTTTTGATTGGTAAGGAGTTTTGACCTGAAATCACTTCCATTAGATCCGGATGATGGTTTACCTTTCCGTCGAGTGGACACATTAGCCAAACAGACTCACCGTTTGGGAGATATGGCTGAAACAATTTTTAGAAGGTGAAAAATAGCTTAACCGGGCTTAATTGGGTAATTAACAGCTAGGCCCAGTGTGGGATTTGGGGAATTGGGGTATTTAAGTGCTGCTAGGGTTAGGAATTTCGGTTTTTAGTCACTTTCCAACCGCCACATACATCATTGAAACCCTAACAATGGCCTCTAACATCTAGAATCATCTCTAATCACTGTTTAATCAAGGATTAGGCTCACCAACACCAAATCAAGGAAGATCTTCACCAAATTAGTATTAGAGCTGCTGTTAGACATCAGTATTCGCCCAAATCAGAGGAGTTTTAGTTCAGAAAGTTTTATTTGTGGCAAAGGTGAGTGATTAGCTTTGTTTTTCACTAATTATGGCTAATTAGGGTAATTAGCGTTAATTAGCGAAATTACGTGTTGTAAAAATCTGGAAAAATATGTAAAAATTCTTAAATATTATTTTAGGTCTCTGTTAGAAATTTGGATTTATTTGGATAATTTTTGTTAGTCCTATCGTTAATTATGCCTAAACATGATTAAGGGGAAAATATGGGTTTTTGGTATGTTTGATCTGTTTAAACTTGTCATATTGTTTTATTTGTGTTTATGGTTGATTATACATGTTGCTATGACTGTTTGAAATGATTTACGATTGTTTAGAAAAAGTTAGATTGTTCGAAAACGTCGTTGTATAGCTTAAATAGCTCGTTGGAAGAGTTGCAGGAATTTGGTCTAGATCGGATCGCCCCCCACACCCCGATCGCGCGGAACGACCATGAACCCCACACCCCGACCGTGAGGAAAGACCACGATCCGCACACCTCGACCATGAGGGAAGACCACGATCCGCACACCGCGACCATGAGGAAAGACCATGATCCGCACACCTGACTGTGAGGGAAGACCACGATCCGCACATGCGACCATGAGGGAAGATCATGATCCACACACTGCGACCATGAGGGAAGATCATGATCCACACACCTCGACCGTGTGGAAGATAATGATCCGCACACCTCGATCATGTGGAAGATGACGAATCCTCACACCATGACTGTGAGGAATATGGCGAACCCTAGGAGGGCGATCATGAGGAAGAGGACCACGAGCTGATGCATTAGAGGACCACGAGACGTCCATGGATCACGACCTGAATAGGAGGCCCATGAGTTGCGCATGACCAGGAACCGCGAACCACTGGCGAATCACGAACTTTGCACATCTGAACTGAAGCATGGACATGAATGGAAGCTTGGAGCTATGAACCTAATGGAGTTCGAACCGAGATGATGATGACTAAAACCCGAGATGCAAAGGTAGTTCAATTGAGAAGTTATAACTCAGGATCCAGATGGGAACCAACAAGTTAACTTCATGATTGGGCTTTGCTGCGGGACGTGTGCACAGGGGTTATCGATATCCATAATTTGGTTCACCACTAAGAGATGGATTAGGGGCTTGTAGTGATAGTTATACGGGGTTGGACTCTGTCATGGCCCGAAGGATTAGGTGAACAGAGTAATGGGTATCGTATGCTTTACGCACTAAGTGAGAGAAGTGAGTATGGTTGCTATGCTTGATTTCTTGTGACATGCACACCACCTCCCCCGTTATCTTTACACCCTATGCCACTATTACCTTAGAGTATTGTACGGTATGTAGTGCTGACTCTTTGGTTGCAGCTCCAGGTTCAGGTATGATTGGATTATATGTGTTATTGTTCTGTTTTGTTGCTTATTGCTCATACCAGACTTTTTGTCTGACCCAGAGTTTTATGTCTCTCCTTATTACTCTGGGTGCTCCTAAACGAGCAGACTAGAGACCGGTTAGGTGGTATGCATGAGTAGCTGATCCGGAGACGAGTACATATATTCTTCCTGTGTTGTTGCTGGTCACTGCTTGGGAATTAGTCGTGTACATTTCCTTTCTTTTGCTTTAGAGATAGTAAATTTGAAATTGTAATAATGATGTTGGATCATAAGCTGTATTTTGGATTTCGCTGCTATGATGGTTTAGTTTTCAGCTTATATACTGTATTGCCTGTTTTATGTCAAAGTTATGTTATTATTATATTTTATTCCATGCACTGTGAGACATTTAATAGGTTCTTTGTTAGTTCATCGTAAAGTTTCCTTCCTTTTCCTTTCTTTGGCGACCGTCCCGTGCTAGTCGGGCATTGGCATAGCGCACTTTCATGGGAAGTGTCGGCTGGTGCGAGGCGGGCCGTCACATTTGGTATCAGAGCTCTAGGTTGCATGGTTAACCTAGGGAAGTCATCAGGGAAAGATATTTTACGTATATGAGAGCGCGTATTTGTGATATTTTGGTTTTCAAAAGCTATATATATATAGTATTAGTATATGAGGAAGAAGTGGTATTGCACGGGCACCAAAAAGGAGATGGTTAATCATTTTCTTTTTATGGATTGAATGATGAGCCGATATATGAGGAGTATGGGTTCAGGAGAACACAATAGGAATATTCCTGATATGAGGACAATGTTTACTACCTTCATGCGAGAGATGCTTAGGGATGCTCAGGGAGCAGTTCCTAATGTTGCGAACGGTAATGGTGCAATAGTGCAGGCGCTTAGGGCCGATTTCGCCAAGCTAAACAAGGATTATACTAGTCTTGGTTGGAAGCCATTCCACGGAACTGAGTCGGCTACAGAAGTTCAAGACTGGCTAGATAGTTACGACCGCATCATCGAAATCTGGGAATCAAGGACGCAATGAAGATGAAGCTAGCATCACATCAACTGCAAGGATGGACTATGAATTGGTGGAATGCTATTAAGGCAGCAACCCTAGAGGATCAAATTACTTGGAATCAGTTTAAGACTCGCTTTTGTGATAAGTTTATCCCAGCTGCTCAGAAATCAAAATTGTTCAGGAAGTTCTTGGAGCTTAAGCAGAATGGTAGGGCAGTCTCAGAATACATCACTGAATTCGATACTTCATCGAAATATGGATTGTCCCTCATTGATACAGTCGAGAAGAAGAACGAGAAGTTCATAACTGGCTTGGATGAGTATTTGGCGGAAAGACTTATAAGCCATATCGATGAGACATTTGAGTTTATTGTAGGAAAGGCATTAAGATCAGAGAGCCTTTTTCCTAAGTTGAAGACTGAGGTTGCTATTGCATCTACAGAGGAGTCAAAGCCGCAAGCGGGCGGTGAAGGCAAGAATATTTCCCAGAACAAGAGGAAGCAGAAACCGACCAAGGATGGTCAGAATAAGAAGAATAAGAATGGTGGCGAGTGCTTTAGTTGTGGAAAGAAGGGCCACTATGCCAGAGATTGTCGAGAAAAGCCTGGGGAAAAGAAGTGCTTTAACTGCGCCAGGTGGGACATCACAAGGATGATTGTCCACAACCCCTAAAGAGAAACAGTTGTGAAAGCATATGCTATCAACATTGTTCCTTCTTCATCGAATGATCCAACTATGGCGCAAAAGGGAAAGGGCGTCGTTATTAAAGGTGTGCCTTCTGTTTATGATGTTCCTATTAGAGTGTTGTTTGATACCGGGGCTTCCCATTCCTTCATATCTAGTGACCTAGTAGATAGGTTGGAATTGGAATCCGAGATAGTCGATAGACCTTTAGTAGTGATGAACCCGATAGGTGGTTCGACTGGTCTTAGTATGATTTGTTGTAATTTGGTCTTATTGAGTCATGGATGTATGTTTGCTTTGTTTATGCTTTACTGGTTTTAGCATTATTTTGGGGAGTCGATCTACTCCAAAGGTATAGGGTGGTATTAGGTACCTACCTAGTGATGGCGATAGTAACTGGAGTTAAGGAAGCTGAGAGGTTATCGTTGTAATAAGTTCTTGTTGTCTCTTGGAAGAAAATGAGTGCTCCAGTGCTGGGTTGTTTTGCTAGTATCACCTCACGTGGATTGTCTGAATTTGGAGGAGATATTCCTTGGGTGCTTGTCTGATATTGGTTTAGGCCTCTGGGGCTTGTGCTTGGGGAATGTTGAGTTTGATTAGGATGGTTCGCGTGAGAGAAAAATAGTTATTGCGATTTTTCATTGGATGATATCTTGGTTTATTTGAGGAGTGATGGGCAGCCGTGACATGATAAGACTATTCGATGGTATGGATTGCCCCAAGTTAGACTCGATAGGGTTATGAGATGACTCGACTGGGACTCGAGAAAGATGCAAAGTAATGGATTGTTTAGGACCCTATGTTGATGTACTCTTTGGATAGTAGGAATAGGATGTGTCCGTTGATCATGGAAGATGCAACGAAGATTAGGACGATTCAAGTTGGACTTGAACTCGTAAAAGAAAATGGGTGTTCGTTGATCTTGGAGATGCAATGAATAGGGAGACGACTCACATTGGACTAGAGTTTGTCGGTAGTGGATATTCAAGACTGGGTTTGAGTTAAAGATTGACTCGAGAAGGCTGCAAGGAACTGGTTTTGGCACGAGTTGGACTCGAGAGGGCAGCAAGATAATGGATTGACTTGGGTTGGACTCAAGTATTTTAGGCGGACTTAAAGCAGGGGTATTTGGGGACGGCCGTTTCCTTAGATCCGTTGGACGTGATCTAGTTATCCTTGGAGGATAAACGTGCATTGGACGTACGGTAGTCCGTTTGGAGGTTGGGCTTCCATTAGTTATTGATGTTGGTAGGACCAGACATACAAGTATCGACGTATCCATGGCTTTAGCAGGTGATAGATAGAACTTGTTTGATGGATGCTATGGTCGCTATGTTTGTCTCTATTTTTCTTTTATTGAGTAGACTATCACCTGTGGGGTTCTAGCGATGGGGCAGAGTGATCATAGCCTTGCTATGAGCCAGTGCAGTGAAGTTGTCATGACTTTATGGGGCAGAGTGGACATAGCAAAGGATTTAGGTGCGGTAACAGTTGCATTGAGTAGGAGACATTCCAGTTTAGGGGTTCTGTTTTTGGAATGGAAGCTATTAGAGTGTATCGCGAGATATGATTTCAGATCTAAGTATGGATTGGATCCAGAAATGTTAGCAAGTTTGATGATTAGATCGATTTTGATTGAGTGGATTGGTTCCAGTTGGAGGAACGACCTTAACCTATTGGAAACCACCTCTAAGGTAGAGATGGATATCATTTGCGAGAGATTGATAAAGTAAGGACTTGATCGAGAAGGATAGCTTCAAAAGAATGGAAGGCTGGTTGTTCCCAATGTAAAAGGATTGAGTGATGGAGAGAGACATTGGGAAATTATCTCCAAGTGCATGGATTGCCAGTTAGTTAAAGCTGAGCAAAGGAAGCCTAGTGGTTTGTCACAACCGTTTAAACAAGTCTCAATGGATTTCATTGATGGTTTACCAAGGATTAGATCAAGTTGTGGTGGTATTTGGGTGAATCGTGTATTAGAGGATCTTTTGAGGATTTGTATATTGAATTTTGGAGGGACATAGGATGACCATTTGCATTTGGTTGAGTTTGCATATAATAATAGTTATTAGTCCAGTATTGGTATGGTTCCATTTGAAGCTTTGTACGGAAGACCGTGCAACTCACCATCACGTTGGTTGGAGACTGGTGAGAAGTTTACGCTTGGACTAGATATGATAAGAGAAACTTCAGATAAGATCAAGATTATCCAACAACGAATGTAGGCCGCTCAAGATTTGTTGATCCATTTCCAGTTCTCGAACGAGTTGGAAATTCGGCATATAAGGTTGAGTTACCAGACAAGATGGCAGGAGTTCACAACGTATTTCATGTTTCCCAGTTAAGGAAGTTTGTGCATGACCATAGTGTGGTTATTTCACCAGAAGAGTTTGATGATGTCGAGGTTGAACCCGAGGCGGTTGGGAACCGCAAGCATATGTGTATTGTTGGGAACGGTACGTAGCAACTTCGAAGGAAGATGGCGAAACTAGTCAAAGTTCAGTGGGTGATGATGAGAAAGACTATGCTTGGGAAACAGAGGAGGACATAAGGAGGAAGTATCCAGAACTCTTTGCCTGGTAAGGTTTTATATCGATATAATACTCCCTTATTAGTAAAACCGCATGCTAGGATAGGCTAGTTGTGTTGTTTTTTATGCTTTATTGTTTTGTTAATGATTGGTAGACATGCGGGATATTTTGTATGTTTTGGTTAAGGAATTTCGGGGACGAAATTTCTTAAGGGGGGAAGAATGTAACGACCCGCATTCTATGCATCAGGGGTCGTAGAATATTTATTTCTTTCTCATGCGAAGTCGTATAGTCATGTGACTTTGGGAGACGACGATTAGGGTCATTTCCCATGTTCATGATTTTTGTCTATTTTTAAATGACCGTTTTGCCCCTAGCTGATCTTGTTTCGTCCATAACTTTTTATTGGTAAGGATTTTTGACTTGAAATCACTTCCATTAGATCCGGATGACGGTTTACCTTTCCGTGGGGTGATCACATTAGCTAAACGGACTCACCGTTTGGGAGATATGGATGAAACAATGTTTAGAAGGTCAAAAACAGCTTAACCGGGCTTAATTGGGTAATTAACAGCTAGGTCCAGTGGGGGATTTGGGGATTAGGGGTATTTAAGGGCTGTTAGGGTTAGGAATTTCGGTTTTTAGTCACTTTCTGGCTGCCACATACATCATAGAAACCCTAACAATGGCCCCTAACATCTAGAATCATCTCTAATCACCGTTAAATCAAGGATTAGGCTTAGCAACACCAAATCAAGGAAGATCTTCACCAAAGTAGTATTAGAGCTGCTGTTAGATATCAGTATTTGCCCAAATCAGAGGAGTTTCAGTTCAGAAATTTTTATTTGTGGCAAAGGTGAGTGATTAGCTTTATTTTTCACTAATTGTGGCTAATTAGGGCAATTAGCGGTAATTAGCGAAATTATGTGTTGTAAAAATCTAGAAAAGTTTGTAAAATTCTTAAATACTATTTTAGGTCTCTGTTAGAAATTTGGGTTATTTTAGATAATTTTTGTTAGTCCTATCATTAATTATGCCTAAAGATGATTAAGGGGAAAATATGGGTTTATGGTATGTTTAATCCGTTTAAACTTGTCATATCGTTATTTTTGTGTTTATGGTTGATTATACATGTTGCTATGACTGTTTGAAATGATTTATGATTGTTTAGAAAAAGTTAGATTAGTCGAAAACGCTGTCGTATAGCGTAAATAGCTCGCTAGAAGAGTTGAAGGAATTTGGACCAGATCGGATCGGCCCCCGCACCCCGATCGTGGGGAATGACCACGAGCCCCACACCCCGAACATAAGGAAAGACCATGATCAGCACACCTCGACCGTGAGGGAAGACCATGATCCGCACACCACAACTGTGAGGAAAGACCACGATCCGCACACGTGGGTGTGAAGGAAAACCACGATCCGCACACCGCGGCCGTCAGGAAAGACCACGATCCGCACACCGTGACCGTGAGGGAGGATCACGATCCGCACACCTCGACCGTGTGGAAGATGACGATCCTCACACCTCAAACGTGTGGAAGATGACAAATCCTCACACTATAACTGCGAGGAATATGGAGAACCCTAGGAGGGCGATTGTGAGGAAGAGGAGCACGAGCTAATGAAGAAGTGGACCACGAGCCGTCCATGGATCACGACCTGAATGGGAGACCCATGAGTTGCGCATGACCAGGAACCGCGAACCACTAGCGAATCACGAACTGTGCACATCTGGACTGAAGTATGGACATGAATGGAAGCTTGGAGCTATGAACCGAATGGAGATCAAACCGAGAAGATGATGATTAAAACCCGAGATGTAGAGGTAGTTCAATTGAGAAGTTAGAACTCAGGATCCAATCGGGAACCAACGAGTTAACTTCATGATTGGGCTTTGCAGCGGGACGTGTGCAAAGGGGTTATCGATATCCATAATTTTGGTTCACCACTAAGAGATGGATTAGGGGCTTGTAGTGATAGTTATACGGGGTTGGACTCCGTCATGGCCCGAAGGATTAGGTGAACAGAGTAATGGGTATCTATGCACTGAGTGAGAGATGTGAGGATGGTTGTTATGCTTGATTTCTTTGTTATCACTGTGACATGCATGCCCCCTACCCCGTTATCTTTACACCCTATGCTAGTGTTACCTTAGAGTATTGTATGGTATGTTGTGCTAACCCCTTGGTCACAGGTCCAGGTTCAGGTACGATTGGATTATACCAGTTATTGTTATGTTTTGTTGCTTATTGCTCATACCAGACTTTTTGTCTGACTCAGAGTTTTATATCTCTTCTTATTACTCTAGGTACTCCTAAACGAGCATACTAGAGACAGGTTAGTTGGTATGCACGAGTAGCTGATCCGAAGACGAGTAGGTGGCTCCTATGTACTATTACATATATTCTCCATGTTTTGTTGTTGGTCACTGCTTGGGCATTAGTAGTGTACCTTTCCTTTCTTTTGCTTCAGTGACAGTGAATTTGAAATTGTAATAATGATGTTGGATCATAAACTGTATTTTGGATTCCGCTACTATAATGGTTTAGTTTTCAGCTTATGCATTGTCTCACCTGTTTTATGTCAAAGTTATGTTATTATTATATTTTATTCCATGCGCTGTGAGACATTCTACAGGTTATTTGTTAGTTCACCGTAAAGTTTCCTTCCTTTTCCTTTCTTTGGCGACCGTCCCGTGCTATTCGGGCATTGGCACAGCGCACTTTCACGGGAAATGTCGGTTTGTGTGAGGCGGGCCGTCACACCCGTCGTCCACAGACCATGGACGGCTTGTTTGTTTGATTTATTGTATTGTGAAAATTTATTGTGTTATGTGAAATGGAATAAAAATATTTTATAGTTAAATATAATTTTTAACGTATATATGAATAAAATAAATATTTATAAAAAAATCGGATGATTTGTTTATGTACACACATTTGACTGATATTGATTGGAACGATAAATTTTACACATTGCCCAACTGCACAAATAAAATTTGATATTTGTTGATTGAAACCCCACACTTGGTATTAGATGATACATGACATACACAAATCCTAATAATTTGCTGTATGTCGATCGATTAATTGATAGGCTGTGTAAGCGTTGAAAATTTATATTTAATGCTTATGCAGTGTAGAATGCACTCTGGATGATGGTTGAATGCTTTTGATTGTTGTTGTATACACGTGTGTATAAAATCTATATAAATCACATTATATGGTAATTGACTGTGTCTGATTCCAATTTGGAAAGAATGAATATTTTAAAATAATGTTTATTTAGAATAACGAATATTTTAAAACAATATTAAGTAAAGGATCAAAATATGATTTTGATGTTCGATTTAGGATGGACACGAATATATTTAAATATATAAAGCCGTGTTGATTAGATTAACGCCATTTTGACGTGAACGATATTTATATCGATTTTACACATTTTTATAATGAATATCGAAAAGGAAATGATTTCAAGATATAATGCTTTGAAAATATTATCTTTTATATATCGATGATATGGACTATTCAATTTTGATTTGAAATTGAATATGAAGTTGAAATCAATTTGAAAACGAATTTAAAACAATTTATAAAATACATTATAAATGGAAATCGATGAAATATGTAATATATATATATATATTATATATATCAAATGGCCTGAATAGAATGCGTCGCGCCGCGGTAGTTCGCGAATTTCGACCATTGACTTTGAACAGACATTACAGGAGATCCGACCGTCGGATTCACCTAAAACCGGAACCGTTGGGTTCGTATCGAAAAGATCTTTCCTATGAATATTAGAGATTTGAAATCTAATTGTTGGATTTGAAATCATGTCCAAATCATATTTGGAAAATGTCGTTGTAAGTGCAGTTCGATGGCCGTTTATGGAAATCGGCTGTACGGGCCTTAATAAAATTATTAAAAATATCAATAATTTGTGTAAAATCATAATAAATGATTTGGAAAGAATTGGGATGAAAAAATCCATATTTGAAAAGATAAAAATATATTTATATCGAAATGAACTAGTTTTGAAATAGAATAATAAATCCAATATTTTTAATACAAATAAATTGGGTATGAAATGGTTTTAAAAATAACCGGAATTTCCAAATATGAATTGGAATGGATTTGAATCGAAATTATCTTCAGAATATTTCTATATTGGATTTCGTGATTATACGGATATTGTGGAGGAATTTGGAAGATATATATATAATTATTCCAATACAATGTTTGTTTGTTTCAGAATTTGATATTGAATATAAGCCGATATATTTTCTATTCAGAGCCTTGTATTTAACATTAAATTGGATTTTGTGTTTGTCACGAATGGTATCTTTAATAATACTGTTCTTGAACCGAATGTAGTTAAGAAAATTAGAAACTGACTAGAGGTTAGTTAAGTTGAATGGTTTCCTGGGTATTGATCTGATGTTGGTTTCGGCCTTTGGGTTTAATACATATAGAATTGTTCTCTTACTGATTTACGGTTAGAGACTGATTGGATTTTGGGTTTGTTGTGAACTGTGTTTTCAACGACATTCGTTCTTTAACCCGATTTACAGTGAAATGAGATTTGGAATTTGTAAATCCTTTTATTAAGATTTAGCAGGAATTTTCCAAAGTAAAGTTTTCCAATTTAATATAATTAATTGGAATTGAATTGGAATTGGTCTTTGGGTTTATCGTGAATAGTGTTTTAAATTACACTAGTTCTTTAACCCGATTAACGATGGAGTTAATAAAATCAGAAACAAACTAGAGATTAGTTAGGTTGAATGGTTTCCTGGGTATTGATCTGATGTTGGTTTCGGCCTTCGGGGTTAATACTTAGGGATTGTTCACTTGCTAATTTACGGTTAGAGGCTGATGGAATGGAATGGAATGTGATTTTGGGTTTATTGTGAACCGTGTATTAAATGACATTTTTAACCCAATTAAAGAAAGAATACGGTTTGAATTGAAATCCAAAGGAAGATTAAAGAATAAATTTTAAAGAATTTATCTTTGATAAAATTAATGGGAATCATTCCCAAAGTATGTGAATATTTGAATATTATTCAGAATTGGAATGAGGCATATGTTGTGGTTTATAGCACTTGTTTATTATATACGTGAGTTATTCAGAAAGGAAGGGTTTATTCCCATTCTGAATAACTTATTCGACGATATTTCGACAATGAAGACGGTGGTTGAAGACCGGAGGTCTTCACATCGTTTGGATGATTACTGCTGTCTTGATTGCGCTGTACACCCAAGCCAAGGTAATAAGTGGTGATCGTCTATACGTACTTGGAGATCGATGGATATGCGAGGGCCTCTCCACTGTATTGGACATATGAGGGAGGAATAAGGTGCCTTCGGTTTTGTTCACACCTAGAACGAACTTGTAAATGGATTGTGTGTCTGACATTGGATTTTATTCTGTGCTGACTGATTTCTATTAAATATATATCTGTTTTGTAGTGACCCGAAAATCCAGTCCAATTTGAGTTGACTAAATAACACAAGTCCAACCCCAAATTGCACTGGAAATTCAAGAAACTAATAGAAAGAAGATAGAAGGTGAGGAAAGATAAGATAGAAACTTAGAATAGAAGAAGAAGAAGACAACAACAACAACATCAGAGTAACACGAATCTCACAGCGGAACGAATAAAATATAACATAACTTTTGAAATACAAAGTTATAACTGTTTATACATACCATTTTCAGAGTACAACATATAACATCACAGTGGAATAAATAATAGCTATCGACTGCTGAAGCCTCCTGCTCCAAGCTCTCCAAGTGCATCTGTAAATCCCGACTACTTGACTGCCCGTACAAATTTAGGCACCCAAGAGTTTAGGGAAGACAAAACAAATAAACTCCGGGTCAGTCATGTGACTGGTGTGAGTAAACTCAAATCATTTAAACAGGTATATGATATCTCATAAGACCACGCCGTGAATACGGAATGGGTTTTTCCCTTATGAGAATCCAAACATCTTTGAAAAGCAATATCATTCTGATATTATGATAATGTCTAAATACAAATAGATATCAGTCTAGTAGAAACGCTTGCATCTCACGTTCTACATATATAGTATACAATCAAAACCGCAGGTGCGTATTGGATGATTGGGTTTCCAACTATGACAAGGTATGGATCCACCTTCCGATCAGTGTACTCTAGGAACGATACACTGGAGTTCAACAAGAACATCTTGCAACTCAGCCACACATGACCGACCACTCATTTTGCTTGAGTGTATCGAATGTACATCACCAACGGTCGGGATCAGCAACCGTTTCCCGTATATAAATGGGACAGCATTGATAGATTAAAGAAGCAAATGAATATTCTCTAGATAGGTGATTATACACCCTACTTCGGTGCGACCGACTAAGCCATGCTGCCTGCCCGATTTATGTCATTTACCGGATGTGAGGCTAGAAGCTACGCTTACTTTCCATTCATTGATAACACGATCGCTTTGAATGCCACATTATCAGATCCGTTAATCATTAGTTGGATCTGCACAAATAGATTCTGGATATTATGCGAAGGGAATAAATCCGTTGGCCACCATATATATTTGTACAGTCCAACTCTTTCGATCATTGGAACTATTCTGTCAGACATTCGTCCATATACGTTCATTCTGGGACTGAACGAAACTGAAGGCACTATTCTATAAACAGGACAGCCCTTGCACTTTACTCCGTCTTCAATTTCTTCATCGTATTTGATCACAACGCTTATGTCGATACGGAGTGGTTCTTCGGATAATAATCCAACCGGTCTCTCCATATTAACAACGTAAAATGGTCAAAACTTCGATAGTCTGTGATTTAACTATCAAATGAAAATATGTCGGTGTACAAACAACGATCTTAATTCCAAATGGAATTATCGATCCAATCATCAATCATATATATATATATATATATTCATATTTCCTTATTTTCTAAAATTAGAAAATATATGGTTTCAACATTGGAAAACATTTCCAATCCTCATTCACGTATTGCTACCATTCCACAACTATTAGTCCCTAACTGTAAACTAGTAGGAGAACAATTCTCTAAGTATAAACCCCGAAGGCCGAAACCAACATCAGATCAACACTCAGAAAAATATTCAACTTACCAATCTCTAGTCAGTTTCTAATATTGTTTAACTCTATTTGATTTACTCTTATTCGAATACTATAGTCGATTAACTCTAGTGATTTAACTCTATCGAATAACTAAATTCGATAAACTTCTTCTGATTAATTCTATCGAATAACTAAATTCGATAAACTCCTTTTGATTAACTTGTATTCGGTTACTAAATTCGATTAGCTAATATTAGACTAACTCAATTCAGGTTATTTCAAATTGAATGACTAATATTCAATTACTCTATTTCGATTATCTCTTTTATATCTCATCAATTTCCTTTTTATAACGTTTATTTTCCGTTACAACTATTTCCTATTTACAACTTCTATTTACCGTTACAAATATTTCCTATTTACAACTTCTATTTACCGTTACAATTATTTCCTATTTACAACTTCTATTTACCGTTACAATTATTTCCTATTTACAAATTCTATTTACCGTTACAATTATTTCCTATTTACAACTGTTTATTTATCTTCTAAATAACTATTCCTTATTTCTATTTATTTTCTAAATAAATATTCTCCTTTTCAATTCTATTTATTTTCTAAATAAATATCCCTTTTATAAAACTCTATTTGTTTTATAAATAATTTCCTTTTATAAAACCGTGTTCGTTTTATAAATACTCTATTTTCAAATTGTTTCCTTTTATAAAATCGGTTGATTTTATAAAATTCCTTTATTTCAATATACATTGAAATATTCCTTTTTACATCCCAGGGTTTCTTATGATATTCAAAATATCAAACAACGATGATCAATATCGTTCTAACATCCATAATCAATAACAGATTAAAAACCACAACATATATTACCATATATACGAAAACAGTAAAATAATTGTTGAGGAACCCAGTCGGATTCCTCCAACCTGTCTCCCTGCATCCACAGATGTTACACAGTATAATATATATCATATTTCATTTTGAAATGAAATATCCTGCTGTACAGAACCATATTTGATTAACAGTACATAGATTAATTATAACTACGTTTTCAATCAAATCTATTTAACAGTCCAGTTTAACAATCAATATACAGCAGTCAATCAATAAAGTACAATTTATATATAAAAATATAAATTGAGGAGAGTTAGTGAGTTTTACTCACATTGGTTTTGTTCGTTGAACGGTGCGGTTACTGTTAAATTAATCAGTTGTTTAATTTAACGGTAAATCTCAGTTGTTTCCTGTACCGTCCAGATCAGTTCTGTAATGTCCTGCTGCTTTCCAGGATTTCCATTGCATCTTGTTTTGGTCGTATTTTTAAACTTCACTGCTGCTCATTTCTTCGATCTGAAATCGTTCCCCTCTCAAGCAACATTCACGGACCACACGCAACAGTACTACCCAGTTCTTCACGCATGTTACACCTTTAATGCTCTTCTATATTGTTTCCCATCCACTTCAACTTCTGAACCACCTCCTTTATATATGTCCTTCTGCTCAAAATATAAACTGGCCGATACTTTCACATTATTACTTCAACAGCCACTATCTTCATTTATACCATGCACGCCCCCTGCCTGCTTAAATACTCAGCACTCTGCAACTGCTTTTACACATCACACTACGGTATCTTCTCCACTCTTTAAATGCAACCAGTATCCTTTCTCATGCATGCTACGTACAGCCTTCATGCTGAAATGACCCCAACGCCACCTCTTAGCTTGGATCCCTCCCTTCTCCAAACCATTCAACACACGTAACCAACCCCACCCTTAAAACAACTTGTCACAAATGAAACTACTCAACAGGTCCATGCTTTCCACAAAAAAAAACTGCTCGCGTCATTCCCCCTTCTTCACTTTGAATGCATCCCAAAAAGGCGTGAGCTCTTGCATGCATTACTTCCAAAATCTCAAAATGCCTGTAGCGCATTTCCTTTACTAAACATTTTGCCACGCAAGCTCCTGCGCCATGCTCACCACCCTCATCTTCTACTATGGTTACAGTAGTGTACTGCCACTTTTCCTCACCTTTAAACTGTAAGTTCAAACACTTCACTATTTTGAAACTTTAAAGCTTTCGTTCCTCAAACGAAAACATGCTCTTGACTCCCCTTCGTTCACTCCTCTATCTCTCCACCCCATCTGATCAGGCTCGAACTCCTGCTCCGAAACGTCCTTGTCACCGGCTTTCACAAACCCTCGTCTACAGCTGCGCCAAGAAACAAGGATGCTCTCAGTCCACATGGTTCCGTCTTTGGCATTCCCTTACTCCGGCAATCGCTGGAACTAGTTTTGCACTATTTGTTTATTACTATATATATTTTTCTTTGAGGTATTCAGTCTACG
Source organism: Allium sativum (assembly GCA_030737875.1). Taxonomy (NCBI): domain Eukaryota; kingdom Viridiplantae; phylum Streptophyta; class Magnoliopsida; order Asparagales; family Amaryllidaceae; genus Allium; species Allium sativum. Next base: position 44,593,558 of record CM060916.1, read on the forward strand.
GTTTGAGCCGCTGAAAGGAGAAAATGGAAATATGTCTGCGTTTATATAAGCTATTCATGCTTCGCGGCTAAGCTTCGTACAGTATAGCACAGTATTAAACGTGATAGGTCTGCAGCGTTTTAGAAGTGATGGGCTATAGTTTGCTTTGGTATGAAGTCAGGGAACAGGGAATAGACAGTGTATGGTAGGTACAGTTTTCCATTAATGAGAACGTGGGGTGTATGAGTGTTTATAGGATGTAGCATACGTATTTGTTTGTATACGTCCTTTGGCTTCTGGAGATTTTGAAAGGCCACCGCTGTACAAAATATATGTCTGTTTTGATGTGAGGATACATGTCAGTGCAGTGTATTTACTTTGTTATGGAGTTGGTAGGTAGGCGGAAATAATACGTCTGTACATGGTCCTTTTACTTAGTGTCCATGTATAAATTGAGAAACGTGGAGGGTTGTCACCCTCTTGTTTGTGTTTTGCCATCACCGGTCCGCTCAAGACAGGATGGGCATGAATCTTGCCCAAGACGAAATACAGATATATGCATTTTATTTCTTTCATTAAATTTACGCATACTTATACATTAAGTAACGCACATATTGTACCACATACGAGTTGCCACGGACAAAAATAAAAACTCCATCATGACGAGCGAGGTGTCCCGACTCCAGAAATATAATAATACCTGTAGATGAACTCATATTTTGAAACCCCAAAATTATTGATACAGGGTGCAAAACACTCCAATATAAAAGTTGCTTATTTAATTCATTAAAAATTACCATAAAATTCTAAAAATTAAATTATCGCTACTTCCCAAAAGAACCTTGTCTAAATTCAAACCCGATCTCTAGTTATATCGAATAAACCGATATGGTCGATAAATGATTCTATAGCGACTATTTCAAAATTTGATTTGGACATATCTCAAAATCTACATTACGAAATCCCGATTTTTCTCTTCTAATAGAAAGACATACTCCACCAGCTCCACACGTTTCTTGTTTCACAGAAATCCGACTTACAATGAATCCTGAACATTCAGTTGAAGTTTGAATCGCCAAATTACGAACTGCAGCGCCATTTCAAACTCGGTTTTAATTATAATATAATTATACGTTCTAACATCGTCGATTAAATAATATATTCGTTATTTAAATAATTAAATAAGTTAATTATTACACCGTCAAATATCCGGGTCATTACATTCTTCCCCACTTAAAATAATTTCGTCCTCGAAATTGCTAAGGTAGTGGACGACCCTCTCTACTGGGTAAAAATATATCCGTTTACCTCTTATCTTCGGTTTCAATTGAACCAATTAATATCGACCAAAATATTAATTCATTCCGACTAGCTAGATTTTCAAAAATTCTGAAAATTTTCTAACACCTTAACTTTTCGGAAAATTTCGCCATAACCTCCTTTGTACAGCCCTCTCGGTAAAACTCCAACTCGCCTCTCTAGGCCTTCTCCAACCCAAAAGAAAATCAAACAGCCAAGCGGCTTGCAAATTCGGCTCATCAAAATCTCAAATTTATATGAAATATAAACTTGTACCTTTTTGTCGGGCCTACCATTATATCACTCCCTCGATTAACACCCTGCATATACCAATGTCATACTAATCTAACTTCGATTAGTTTATATCCTCAACTCAAACCATTCGCTTATACTTAAGTCGAATTTCATTTAAACTCCAATATCCAATTTCAACTCTTGGTTTATCAACTTAATTTCATTCAGATTAGTTCAATCCAGTTTTAATTTCTATAATCCAATCCAGTTTTAATTTAACTTAGTTCAAGTTAAATTCAAATTTATTATTCACTTTCACTATTTTAACCCATTTAACTTCATAAGTTAAATTTAGATTTCAAATTTCAAATCCCTGTGTTTATTCAAATCACTTGAAATCATAATAACAATTCAAAATCCTTCGAATTCCTGAATAACTTGTTTTTGCAAAACAATTTCAAAACAAAATCTTTGGTAGTAATCCGTCACTTTAGAAACTCGAAAATGACACTGATGATGCGGCCGCACTCATCAGAATTATTTTCCAGCGATCGAAGTGAGTTCAATACTATTTTACTTTCAATTTGAAAACATTTTCAAAATCTCCCAGGAACTTAAAATTTCCTTATTTTAATTCCAAATCTGATTTAAATTCAGATTAAATTCATCTTGTTTCATATACTCTACTTATATGAATTCTGATTAGTTAATTATAACTATTTCACCTTTTATAATCTAACGCGATTATATTACCAACCAACACAACTAATATACTATATTAATTTCAAAACATATCATGTCGGTTCATCGTATTCAAGTGTTTATAAAACTCCTACCGATACAGTGGATCAAACTGATCGTCCAGAATTCATAAGCCACTCAATCAATAAATCTCCACAATATAAAACCATTTTATATTCAATAACATATACGCTCTCTCGTATATATATACACTCAACTCAATCTAGGATATTACTAATCCCATCTCTACTGAGTTACGCCACAGAGTTAAGTCCGATCACTAAAACATAAGCTCTGATACCAACTGTAGTGACCCGAAAATCCAGTCCAATTTGAGCTGACTAAATAACACAAGTCCAACCCCAAATTGCACTGGAAATTCAAGAAACTAATAGAAGGAAGATAGAGGGTGAGGAAAGATAAGATAGAAACTTAGAATAGAAGAAGAAGAAGACAACAACAACAACATCAGAGTAACACGAATCTCACAGCGGAACGAATAAAATATAACATAACTTTTGAAATACAAAGTTATAACTGTTTATACATACCATTTTCAGAGTACAACATATAACATCACAGTGGAATAAATAATAGCTATCGACTGCTGAAGCCTCCTGCTCCAAGCTCTCCAAGTGCATCTGTAAATCCCAACTACTTGACTGCCCGTACAAATTTAGGCACCCAAGAGTTTAGGGAAGACAAAACAAATAAACTCCGGGCCAGTCATGTGACTGGTGTGAGTAAACTCAAATCATTTAAACAGGTATATGATATCTCATAAGACCACGCCGTGAATACGGAACGGGTTTTTCCCTTATGAGAATCCAAACATCTTTGAAAAGCAATATCATTCTGATATTATGATAATGTCTAAATACAAATAGATATCAGTCTAGTAGAAACGCTTGCATCTCACGTTCTACATATATAGTATACAATCAAAACCGCAGGTGCGTATTGGATGATTGGGTTTCCAACTATGACAAGGTATGGATCCACCTTCCGATCAGTGTACTCTAGGAACGATACACTGGAGTTCAACAAGAACATCTTGCAATTCAGCCACACATGACCGACCACTCATTTTGCTTGAGTGTATCGAATGTACATCACCAACGGTTGGGATCAGCAACCGTTTCCCGTATATATATGGGACAACATTGATAGATTAAAGAAGCAAATGAATATTCTCTAGATAGGTGATTATACACCCTACTTCGGTGCGACCGACTTAGCCATGCTGCCTGCCCGATTTCTGTCATTTACCGGATGTGAGGCTAGAAGCTACGCTTACTTTCCATTCATTGATAACACGATCACTTTGAATGCCACATTATCAGATCCGTTAATCATTAGTTGGATCTGCACAAATAGATTCTGGATATTATGCGAAGGGAATAAATCCGTTGGCCACCATATATATTTGTACAGTCCAACTCTTTCGATCATTGGAACTATTCTGTCAGACATTCGTCCATATACGTTCGTTCTGGGACTGAACGAAACCGAAGGCACTATTCTGTAAATAGGATAGCCCTTGCACTTTACTCCGTCTTCAATTTCTTCATCGTATTTGATCACAACGCTTATGTCGATACGGAGTGGTTCTTCGGATAATAATCCAACCGGTCTCTCCATATTAACAACGTAAAATGGTCAAAACTTCGATAGTCTGTGATTTAACTATCAAATGAAAATATGTCGGTGTACAACAACGATCTTAATTCCAAATGGAATTATCGATCCAATCATCAATCATATATATATATATTCATATTTCCTTATTTTCTAAAATTAGAAAATATATGGTTTCAACATTGGAAAACATTTCCAATCCTCATTCACGTATTGCTACCATTCCACAACTATTAGTCCCTAACTGTAAACTAGTAGGAGAACAATTCTCTAAGTATAAACCCCGTAGGCCGAAACCAACATCAGATCAACACTCAGAAAAATATTCAACTTACCAATCTCTAGTCAGTTTCTAATATTGTTTAACTCTATTTGATTTACTCTTATTCGAATACTATAGTCGATTAACTCTAGTGATTTAACTCTATCGAATAACTAAATTCGATAAACTTCTTCTGATTAACTCTATCGAATAACTAAATTCGATAAACTCCTTTTGATTAACTTGTATTCGGTTACTAAATTCGATTAGCTAATATTAGACTAACTCAATTCAGGTTATTTCAAATTGAATGACCAATATTCAATTACTCTATTTCGATTATCTCTTTTATATCTCATGAATTTCCTTTTTATAACGTTTATTTTCCGTTACAACTATTTCCTATTTACAACTTCTATTTACCGTTACAAATATTTCCTATTTACAACTTCTATTTACCGTTACAATTATTTCCTATTTACAACTTCTATTTACCGTTACAATTATTTCCTATTTACAACTGTTTATTTATCTTCTAAATAACTATTCCTTATTTCTATTTATTTTCTAAATAAATATTCTCCTTTTCAATTCTATTTATTTTCTAAATAAATATCCCTTTTATAAAACTCTATTTGTTTTATAAATAATTTCCTTTTATAAAACCGTGTTCGTTTTATAAATACTCTATTTTCAAATTGTTTCCTTTTATAAAATCGGTTGATTTTATAAAATTCCTTTATTTCAATATACATTGAAATATTCCTTTTTACATCCCAGGGTTTCTTATGATATTCAAAATATCAAACAACGATGATCAATATCGTTCTAACATCCATAATCAATAACAGATTAAAAACCACTACATATATTACCATATATATGAAAACAGTAAAATAATTGTTGAGGAACCCAGTCGGATTCCTCCAACCTGTCTCCCTGCATCCACAGATGTTACACAGTATAATATATATCATATTTCATTTTGAAATGAAATATCCTGCTGTACAGAACCATATTTGATTAACAGTACATAGATTAATTATAACTACGTTTTCAATCAAATCTATTTAACAGTCCAGTTTAACAATCAATATACAGCAGTCAATCAATAAAGTACAATTTATATATAAAAATATAAATTGAGGAGAGTTAGTGAGTGTTACTCACATTGGTTTTGTTCGTTGAACGGTGCGGTTACTGTTAAATTAATCAGTTGTTTAATTTAACGGTAAATCTCAGTTGTTTCCTGTACCGTCCAGATCAGTTCTGTAATGTCCTGCTGCTTTCCAGGATTTCCATTGCATCTTGTTTTGGTCGTATTTTTAAACTTCACTGCTGCTCATTTCTTCGATCTGAAATCGTTCCCCTCTCAAGCAACATTCACGGACCACACGCAACAGTACTACCCAGTTCTTCACGCATGTTACACCCTTAATGCTCTTCTATATTGTTTCCCATTCACTTCAACTTCTGAACCACCTCCTTTATATATGTCCTTCTGCTCAAAATATAAACTGGCCGATACTTTCACATTATTACTTCAACAGCCACTATCTTCATTTATACCATGCACGCCCCCTGCCTGCTTAAATACTCAGCACTCTGCAACAGCTTTTACACATCACACTACGGTATCTTCTCCACTCTTTAAATGCAACCAGTATCCTTTCTCATGCATGCTACGTACAGCCTTCATGCTGAAATGACCCCAACGCCACCTCTTAGCTTGGATCCCTCCCTTCTCCAAACCATTCAACACACGTAACCAACCCCACCCTTAAAACAACTTGTCACAAATGATACTACTCAACAGGTCCATGCTTTCCACACAAAAAAAACTGCTCGCGTCATTCCCCCTTCTTCACTTTGAATGCATCCCAAAAAGGCGTGAGCTCTTGCATGCATTATTTCCAAAATCTCAAAATGCCTGTAGCGCATTTCCTTTACTAAACATTTTGCCACGCAAGCTCCTGCGCCATGCTCACCACCCTCATCTTCTACTATGGTTACAGTAGTGTACTGCCACTTTTCCTCACCTTTATACTGTAAGTTCAAACACTTCACTATTTTGAAACTTTAAAGCTTTCGTTCCTCAAACGAAAACATGCTCTTGACTCCCCTTCGTTCACTCCTCTATCTCTCCACCCCCATCTGATCAGGCTCGAACTCCTGCTCCGAAACGTCCTTGTCACCGGCTTTCACAAACCCTCGTCTGCAGCTGCGCCAAGAAACAAGGATGCTCTCAGTCCACATGGTTCCGTCTTTGGCATTCCCTTACTCCGGCAATCGCTGGAACTAGTTTCGCACTATTTGTTTATTACTATATATATTTTTCTTTGAGGTATTCAATCTACGGTTTGAGCCGCTGAAAGGAGAAAATGGAAATATGTCTGCGTTTATATAAGCTATTCATGCTTCGCTGCTAAGCTTCGTACAGTATAGCACAGTATTAAACGTGATAGGTCTGCAGCGTTTTAGAAGTGATGGGCTATAGTTTGCTTTGGTATGAAGTCAGGGAACAGGGAATAGACAGTGTATGGTAGGTACAGTTTTCCATTAATGAGAACGTGGGGTGTATGAGTGTTTATAGGATGTAGCATACGTATTTGTTTGTATACGTCCTTTGGCTTCTGGAGATTTTGAAAGGCCACCGCTGTACAAAATATATGTCTGTTTTGATGTGAGGATACATGTCTGTGCAGTGTATTTACTTTGTTATGGAGTTGGTAGTTAGGCGGAAATAATACGTCTGTACATGGTCCTTTTACTTAGTGTCCATGTATAAATTGAGAAACGTGGAGGGTTGTCACCCTCTTGTTTGTGTTTTGCCATCACCAGTCCGCTCAAGACAGGATGGGCATGAATCTTGCCCAAGACGAAATACAGATATATGCATTTTATTTCTTTCATTAAATTTACGCATACTTATACATTAAGTAACGTACATATTGTACCACATACGAGTTGCCAAGGACAAAAATAAAAACTCCATCATGACGAGCGAGGTGTCCCGACTCCAGAAATATAATAATACCGGTAGATGAACTCATATTTTGAAACCCCAAAATTATTGATACAGGGTGCAAAACACTCCAATATAAAAGTTGCTTATTTAATTCATTAAAAATTACCATAAATTTCTAAAAATTAAATTATCGCTACTTCCCAAAAGAACCTTGTCTAAATTCAAACCCGATCTCTAGTTATATCGAATAAACCGATATGGTCGATAAATGATTCTATAGCGACTATTTCAAAATTTGATTTGGACATATCTCAAAATCTACACGACGAAATCCCGATTTTTCTCTTCTAACAGAAAGACATACTCCACCAGCTCCACACGTTTCTTGTTTCACAGAAATCCGACTTACAATGAATCCTGTACATTCAGTTGAAGTTTGAATCGCCAAATTACGAACTGCAGCGCCATTTCAAACTCGGTTTTAATTATAATATAATTATACGTTCTAACATTGTCGATTAAATAATATATTCGTTATTTAAATAACTAAATAAGTTAATTATTACATCGTCAAATATCCGGGTCATTACATGTTTGATGGCGGAGAATTTATTCTCTTGCTTAACGCCCTTCTCTGAGACGTACGAGCTCAGAGGTTATATATCGATAGATATCAGTCGCATGGCATGAATTGCCGGTGTGGCATGCTGAGATGCAGTGATCAAGGCTTTTGTTGAAAAGCAAAGTCTTGTGGTTGATGATCAAAGCTCGACTTTAATACAGCATAGCTTTGTGTAAGCGTTAATTCACAAGCCTCACACCTCTGTATGAGTCAAAAACGGGATCGTGACTACAGGGAGTGCACGACGTTTCTTTCTAGCTATTGGCGGTGTAAGCATTTTACTCGCCCTGACATCGTTGTTATCTTACATATGTGGATGCTAGATTGCGAGGTGCATCGGATATATCGGTCTCCTCGGATTTAATGGATATAGGTCCGATAGGACCGGGAAATGTGTGTTTAGGAATAATTAATCCTCAAATGTAACGGAGGACCGGCCCTGAAGATCCGAGGATTACCCAGAGTTTGTAGTCCTGAGACATGTGCTAGAGTGTCTCGAAGCGGTGAGGAGCCATCCCTGGCCTCGACTCATGACGGAAATCCAATTTCCAATACGTGACATTTCGGTTTTGATTGTAGAGCCTAGTATTGGCGACATGATAGAAGGTACCCATGCCACCTATGATTGATATATTTATATTTGAAGTTGTTTTGACACTATACACTTATAATAGTATCAAATGATTTGTTTTAAACGTACCAAGCATGTATGGCTATTATAAGGGAAAACCCTATCCTCCGGCTTGCGTTGCATTGTATGATGGGACCTGGGTCTTATAATAGCTTCATTTTTCCAAAAAGCATTGCGCTGTTTATTCTATGCACTAGTATTCTTGGGAGGAAACCCGTTCCGTGTCATACGGCGAGGTCCCTTGAATTACTGTCTTTTAAAGTAAAGTTTTAAATAATTGTTTTAATTTTCACACTAGTCATATGACTGACCTGGAGTTTATTGTTTTAACCTAAAGTCTGGGTGCCCCTTTTTTCCACACGGGCAGCTAGTAGTTTTGGTTTTGCATATTTATATTCACAAGATCCTGGTTTGCAGCTGGAACTATATCCGGAAAGCTCTTTATCCGTTTATCTCTTTCAGCTGTGTATTGTATTATTTTTCTACTGCTGTAAAATGTATTGTAATTTCTGATGTATAATATTTATTCATACTCTGTATATTCTTGTATTCTGATGGAATTGTTGTAACAAAAAATGAAATGTTCTTCTGTTTGTGTCCCAATGTGGCTTGTTATCAACTTAATCTGGGCTTTCCTTCACGGGGAAGTTTGGATTGTTTTATTTTAGTATCAGAGCTTTAGTTTACAGAGCTCGAGAACAAGACACATTAGAACGATACGAAAGAATTCATCAGAGATTGCATTAGTAATATCCAATAAGAATAACTCGTTAGAGATGGGATCAGTAGTATCCTAGAACGAGTGTAAAGAGTATATTTTTAAAATGAAAACAATTTTTGTTTTGAAAATTTAAACCTTATGCGTATTTGAATATTTTATTTTTATTGAATTTGGACAATCCAATATAAAAAGATTTTGCATATACGCTTTGCAAATGTATATTCGAAGTTTTAGTATATTGGATATATAGATATAGAACCACACTATAGTCGCCCGGAGATAATTCTGAAAATGCCGCCGCATTATCAGTATTTGTGTCCGATTTTCGAAAGTGGCATTTCTATATATTTCCAGTTGACTGGTGTGAGAACCAAAGCTAGATAGGGTCTATTGTTGTGATTTGGCATCAAAAAACTGATTTTTGGACTATGTATCAAAGTTATGAATTTCAAAAGCTAATCAACTAATTGGTTGATGATTGTATTTTGTTATTACTTATTTAAATCAACATGTGAAAGAAAGGTAAATTTGAGCCAAATGGTACCAAATATTGAACTGTATTGAAAATTGTTTGGAATTGCATACATGTACATGCATATACATTGAACAGGTCACAACAAGGAGGCTAGAGCAGAGGAATAAAATTGTATGCCCGACAAATAGGTACATGTTTAATAATTTCTTGGGTTTGGATGATATTATGAGCCGATTAGCTAGCCGCTTGGCTTTTTCTATTTATTTTTGGATTGGAGAGGCCTGTATGGAAATTTCGGGATTTTCCCGGTGCTCCCATACAGGGGAGGTTATGGCGAAATTTTTTGAAAATTTAGGGTGTTAGCCAAATTTTTGAAAAATCTGAAAAGTTCTTAGAAACTGAAAATTTGAAAACCTTAAGCCGTAATGAAAATAATGAAAGTTGAGTTGATTAGTTAACCAACTTTTAGCTCCGTTCCTTTTCAAGGACGAAAAGATTTTAAGTGGGGGAGATTGTAACAACCCGGAAATTCGAACTAATTTAAAAATTTTATTTTGGCAATTTTAATGAATTTTGAACATTTATGATGAATTATTTTAAACAATAACGATGAGAAATTTATTTTGAATAGAATTAGAATATATATATTTATTGGAATTGGCGTTAGAATATAAATATTTATTTTTAATTATAAAAGGAATTGGAAATGGCGCGGTAGTTTGAAAATTCGATTTCAAATTTCAAATGAATGTACAGGATTCAAAATAAACCAGATTTTAGTGAAACCAAAAATATTAGAATCTATTTGAAAATATCTTTCCAACGAATCCGAAAAATTGAAATTTCATAGCAGGAATAAAAAGTTATGCCCAGATGAAAATTCAGAATAGTTGTTATAGAATTTTGGCCCTTAAAAATGGAAATTTTGCAAACGACCTCCGTTTTGGATGAAACCACTTTTGTTGGATTCGAGATGTCTAATTATTGCTAGATTCCAAATTCATAATTTTTGGGATTAATATGTGAGTGTGGCGCAGGAAAACTTTTTTTGACAGTCTTAGTCAATTTGGATCGACCAGAAAATGGTCATTTTTAAAACAATCTCCAATTTGACGAAATTAGTTTTGTTAGGACAGTACCGTCAATTCAAAGCTAGAAATAATTTTTCGGGAATTTTAGAGTTAGTATGTGGCCCCGGTAAATTGAAATGCGCGTTCAAATTCAATATACAGATTTATATTTTTGATTTTGATGAAAACTAATCGAAACGATAGAATTGGTTTACGAAACATATCCCATTGTGTTCGGAATGGGGGTAATTAGCTAGGGGCGACAGTCGGTGGGTACGATTTGGGGCTCAAACGAAAAAGTAACTTTTAGGAATATAATAATAATATATAAATTATATAACCTTCTACCCTCCTCTCTCTCTTCAGTTTATATCGAAATAAAAAAAAATACCCGAAGCCCCCTTCCCCGATGCCCCTCAACCTCGTTTGATTTCTCCTCCCCCCGAGCTCTTCTCCTTGTTCCTCCTCTCACTACTCCCTCTTCAAAGCACCCAATCCGCCCAAGCCCTAGAAACCACACCCCCTGGTGAGCAGCCGCGAGCATCAGCGCCTCCTTCCCCCTTGATTGACGTAGACCCCCCCCTCCGGTCCAATGAGCGCTATAAGTTTTTTATTTATTTATTCATTTATTTGTTTTATTCCTTTTCTTTTTATTTATGTAGTAAAATCTAATTTTAAAATAAAAGAACAAATAGGATTTTTCATTTATGTATATGCTATAAAAATAGGATTTTTCCTTTATGTAAATGCAATAAAAATTGGATTTTTATATACAGAGTAGTGGTACAAAATTTTGGTTTTTATATATGGAATGGTGAAATAAAAATATGATTTTATTTATATAGATTTGAATAAAGAAGTGATTTTTATATGTATAACATGAGGATTAAAAATTGATTTTTATATAAGTATAGCGATGATAAAAATATGATTTTTGTTCGTATGAATGGCATATAAAGATACAATTTTTAATAGTATAAAGATTCAATTTTTATATGAGTAGCGGATTAAAAATAGAATTTTTATATAATAGAGAATATAAAAATATGATTTTTATTTATGTAGCGAAATAAAATTCTGATTTCTATTATATATATAGTGGAATGAAAACGTGATTTTTGTAGCGTTGAAATAAAAATATGATTTTTATATAGTAGCGATATAAAAATGTGATTTTTGTATATTAGTGATATAGAAATATGATTTTTATAATATATATAGCAAAGTAAAAATATATGAATAACGATATAACAATCCGATTTTTAAATATGGAGTAGCGATAAAAGTTCGATCTTGATATAAGAAGTAGAGATATAAAAATATAATTTTTATATAGAAATAAGTGTTGTAAAATATATGATTTTTGTATATGAAGTGCCATTATAAAAATTGTGATTTTTAAAATAAACATCATATTAAAAATATGATTTTTACTATAAATAGCGGGAAAAGATAGTGAAGATATCGACAGAAATCAAAACGAAATCCATACCATTCAGAAGGAAAGAATGACAGAGTGGAACCCAAAGGTGAGAACTTCTCACTGTTATTTTATTTTCTCGTTAAAATACATACTTGGATGCAGACGGTGCTAAGCAGCACCCGACACCCATCGTCCACAGACCATGGACGGCTTGTTTGTTTGATTTTATTGTGAAAATTGATTGTGTGATGTGAAATGGAATACAAATATTTTATAGTTAAAAAAATATTTTGTAATGGCCCGCAAATCCGTACTATCTGAGTTGACTAATAACACCACATGTCCTACCCGAATTGCACAGAAATACGAATCATTATTAGAAAGAAGTTAGAGGATGAGAAATATAAAGAAAGAAATATTAGAATAGAAGAAAACAAAGATCACAAACTCATAGCAGAACGAATAAAATATATTAGGTAACATAAACTTTGAAGTACAATTCAGTAACTTTATATACATAAAATCATCCGAGCACAACAGCTATTTCTGGAACAGTTATAAATATCAGTTTCCAGATACAAACATGGTACACAGCGGAATATATGATGGTCTATAGCTAACTAGTGAAGCCTCCTGCTTCAAACTCCTCCAAGTGAATCTGTAAAATCCTGACTACTTGACTGCCCGTACAAATTTGGGCACCCAAGAGTTTAGGAAAAACAAACAAAATAAACTCTGGGTTAGTCATAGGACTGGTGTGAGTAAACTCCAACCATTTGTTTAACTTTCAAAATCATTTCGAAAGAAATGATAATTGTAAGACCGATCCATACATAAACACGGATGGTTTTTACCTTACGATAAACAAAAATATTTTTGATATCAAAATCTGGTGATATTATAATAATGTCTACAACAAATAAATAGAATCTAGCGGAACGCTTGCATCTCACGCTCCATATATAATATAAATTCAAAAACCGCAGGGCGCTTATTGGAGATTGGATTTCCAACATGACAAGGTATGGAACCACCTTCCGATGGTGTATCTCTAGAGGGGAATACACTGGGTTCAACAAGAATGTCTTGCAACCCGGCCCACACATGGCTGACCACTCATTTAACTTGAGTGTATCGAGCATATTATCACCAACGTTTGTGATCAGCAACTATAATCAAAAGCATACAGCAGTGAATAGAATAAGAAGTAAAATGAAATTTCTCTAGATCAGATGATAATACCCCTAATGGGAGCTACCCACATGGCCATGCTGCATGCCCGATTTCTGTCATTTCCCGGGTGATGAGGCCTGAGGCTACGATTACTTATCATTCATTAGTAACACAATCACTTTGAATGCCACATTGTCAGATCTGTTAATCATTAATTGATTTGCACAAATATATTATGGATATTATGCTAAGAGAATAAATTCTCTGCCACCATTATATATCTATACAGACCAACATATATGATCATTGGAAATACTCTGTCAGACATTCGCCCATTTACGTTCGTTCTGGGATTGAACGAAACTGAAGGCACAATTTCCATTAATAGAAAAGCCCTTGCACTTTAATCCATCTTCGATTATCTTCATAAAATCTGATTCACAACGCTACTGCCAATACGGAGTGGTTCACGGATAATAATCCAACTGGTCTCTCCATATTGACAGTGATATTGGCAAATACTTCGATAGTCGGTTATTTAACTATCGAAGAAAAATAAACAAACATTCCAACCATCAAACAAATCACTGGGCCTCTTAATTAATATTTCATTAATTAAATCACTTCTTCATTTCCTTACCAATATTTGTTAACTAAATATTTTCAATAATCATCTTGGTCTCTTACGCTGTTTGGAAACCATTCCCATATTTTGCCATCTTTTATTTTCTATACTTAGAAAATATCTTCTAATAATAATTGGAAAATATTCCAATTACTACTCCGTTTCACGACAACACATTTCTATACTTAGGAAATATTTATTATTATATTTCCAAAATTCCACTTACTTGGGTTAAAACGAATGTTTTGTAAAACGTCGCTACAACAACCCAAAATACTGCACTCGACTAAATTTCTTTAAACATTTCTCTTCGAGACTGAATCTTGCTATTTATCAGCTAATAATGAAATCAATCCAGTTGGAGTATAATTACCTCTCAGACCTTGACTGAAAATATTAATAAGTTCAAAACTGACAAGACCACTAACTCGAATAATCAACACCATATTAAACCAATTTTTCATTTCTTAAACATGTATACACTTCTCTTTCTACTTCTAACAAGTCTAATTTATAGATTTCCTTTTTTTTTATAATATTCTATTTTTAAGTTTATTTCCTTATCGAATTCTATATATATCGATTCCTAATTATTAAACCTTCTTGAAAAAAATTCTAACTCCTTAGATTTCCGAAAAGATTTGTCATAACCTCCTTTGTACCGGCAAATAGTTCAAACCTCAACTCGCCTCTCTAACCCTTTGCATTCAAAAAGAAAATCCAAAAAGCCAAGTGGCTTGCCGATTCGATGCATAAAATCTCATATGGAATTTAAACTTGTACCTTTTGGTCGGGCATTTCAATTTATAGCTCTTCATATACTTCATTCCAAACCTGTTTAACACACATCCAAATATTCCCATTTCGTTTCAACTCAATCCATTCGTATTAACCTAATTCGCTAATTTATTTTCTAATTAGCTATTTCGCCTATTCCACTTCTTTGTTTGAACATAAAATGTTCAAATAAAATATTAACTTGCTTATAAACAAATTGAATTCCATTTTCAATTCAACTTTCCTTTTCAATTTCGAATATAAATTTCCAAATCGAATTCATTTATTCAAAGCCCAATTTCAATTTAAAATCTCATTAACTAATTATTATTCAAATTAGTTCATTCTATCCAATAATTTAAAATTCTGATTTTTGTTTCAAAAAATCAATACATTACTTTACTTCAGTTCAGATATATTTTTCCACTCAAGTCTAGATTTTTCTTATGTAAATCTAAGTTTTATTTGCCTAAAATCCATTAAATAACCCGTTATGGTTTTACAATGGTTATAGCGTTGTTTTTCAGAAAATTTGATTTTGACATAACTCAAAATCTATTCGACGAAATCCAGATCTTTCTTTTCCATTAGAAAACTATTATCTAATTGGTCCTGATGGTTCTTATTTCAAAGAATTACGACTTAAATTGAGTTCTATATACTCAATTGAAGTTCAAAACGCCAATTTACGAACTGTCGCGCTGCAGCGAGTTCGTTTTAATTATATATATGTATATAAACATTTAAACTTCGTTTATAATAAATTCAACTCCATTTGGATATATTTTTAATATATATCAAGTTAGTTTCCCAATTCAACATAATATTTTCGATTACCTATAATTGTCGATTTTTTCTTACTCGGTAATATATTTATTTATACTTTGATCTTCTATATTTAATTCCAATTCCTTTTATAAATAAATTATTTATAAAATTCAATATTATCGAATTTCAATTATAAACCCGTTGAATTCTTCTCAATTCAGCTTATATTCCGAATTCTGAAATATAATCAATCGTTTTGTTTCAAAACATTTCCTAATTACTTTTAAATTCCTATTTGAATTTAAATGGTTTCAATTATCCAAATGATAATTTATTTCACCAAATTTATAACACTATTTACAAATTCAACTTCCTTGTTTCATATAATTAAACAAGTTCCCTTTTCAAATTTCTATTTGAAACTCCGTCCCTTTGATATTCCGAATTGCAGAATCAAAACCTTTGTTCCCTTTCGAATGATTTCAAATTCTATTTTTAAATTTATATTTGAATTTTAATATTCAAATTATCTCTTGATAATTAATTCTTTATATTTGTAAACACCATTTTATAAATTTCCTTGTTTTATATTTAAACAAGTATATTTCGAAATCTATTTAAAACCAAAATCTTATTTTGGAATGTTCTATTTATTTTAACTTATATATATAACACCCAATTTATTTTCATATTCAATTAAACTTCTATTTAAATAAACTAGAATTAATCGAATTCAAATCATAAATCTTATGGATTTATTTTAGTTTAATTTATATTCTAAACATCAGAATAAATTCCATCGTTTATTTCTTTAAAACTATTTCCCTATTTCTATTTTTAAATTCACATTAGAATTTAAATATTCAAATTATCCGATGATAATTTTTCCGCTTCATTTATAAACCCCGTTTATAAATTCAATTCGGTTTCCAAATTATCCAATGAAAATCATTCTATTTTATTTATAAACACTGTTTATAAATTCACTTCAATTTCTTGCATTTTTCAATTTATAAACATCGTTTATTAATTCAATACTTGTTCAAAACAAGTTAATATTTCTATAGCTCATTAAAAATTCAAATTATATTTAAAAAAATAGATTTCCCCTTTTAAATCTCAAATATCTTTTTCATGATATTTTTATATATCAATATTTTGGCCTCAGTGATATTTAAACAATCAAACCACTCAATTATCAATCAACACATCATATATGATAATATATATGAAAACAAACAAATAATATTATTATTGAGGAATCTAGTTGGATCCCTCCAACCTATTTTTCCTACATCCACAAACATTAGCGAACATAAATAATACCTATCCTGCTTCGAGGTAGGATATCGCGGTATAGAAGGTCATCCACTATCATAGCATGGGGCATATAGGGTCATCCGCTAATGATACTGCCGTCATCCGCTAATGATACTGCGGGAATTATCCAACCACCAATATAAGTATAGTAGCCACAATCACCGGGCCTAAATAACTAATATATATTTATAATAACCACAAAAATATTTAACGGCATCCAAGCAACCAACAAACAACATATAAAAATTTATAAAATCCAGAGAGTGAGTTTACTCACCGTGATATATATTTTCTGATTCGATACAAATTTAATTCAAATCAAATGATATTCAATTTAAATTAAAATTCCCAAGCTGATTCCGGTTGATTCCTCTATACGTCTGCTTTTTTTCAATATAAAATAGTATTAATAAAAAAATTTAACTATCGAATTATACTAATGTTTTTTTTGCTCGGGTAAACTTATTCTTTATGAACCCGTACGTGTATTAACCAACCTAAAGATATTTGGTTTAACTTCATATTTACTAATATGTTGTAAAATAATATATATATTACTTATTATAATATTGATATTTCAATATGTTTGGTCTATTTCAGTCATTAACAAAATAAATAAATGAATGAACTAACTTAGTATAAATTTAAACAAGACCTTGCCCACAAATCACCTGATCTCTTCCTGCTCTAGCAGAACGCATTAACAAATACCACTGTTCTAGAAACCAAAAATTTTAATGCTGCCATCGAGCGTATCATCTATGCATTATTATACTCTAGTAACAACTATAGCTCCTCCCAGTGAAAATCTACACGCCTAAACCATGTCCATCCTCAACTTCCATTGTTTTAACACCCGAGCCCTTGCAAATACTTCCACTGAACTTTACCAATCCCAAATCTTTTCGGCCATCCCCTCTTTGCCACAATCAAACTCCTTGTTTGAAATGAGCAGTCAACAGGTCGAGTTCCAGAAATTATCGCAATTGTTCACAAACCAACCTCCATCCTTAGGAACAACAACGCGCATCCTACCAGAACTCCATCGAACCAATCAAAATCATTTCCCTTCTCCATCAACGACCATCGCGTCGCTCTCCCCTGCTTCAATCGCAACCTTCCAAATCGTTGAACTTGAGTGTAAATCCCCTGAAATCGAACAACCCTAGCCTCGCGATTTTACCCTAGTTCATTGCTCATGAATTTGATCACCCATGGTTCATCGCGACGGAAACTGAGTAAGGGAAATGAAGCCCTTGCGAACTGGAGTACATCAAACTCTAAATCATTTGGTTTTATAAGGAATCCGATTTTATATTAATTTCAGAAGATTTAAAAGAAGAGGAGAGGTATGGGCTTTTCTTTGATTTTTTCTAAGAGTAACCAAATGGAAGGTTTAACAGGGGAAGTTCATCGCATTTACATAAATAAAGATACTTCACTGCGAAGGAATTGCTGTGCATGGTACAGCCTAGGTGATAGGTTATGTACAATGTATTTAATTAGATTTGATTTTATAATTAATACGATTTGATATAAAGTGATTTTTATTCTTTTTAAGTAGATATCGATTTGATTTCTGATTCGATTTCGATCTTATCCATTCCAAAAATATAGGGGTTCATCACTTAACATCACGGACCGCTATGTTAATGCAACAACGGACGTTCCAATGCTACAACACTATTCTGAACTCAATAGAAAAAAAATTCTGAAATTTAATTTGAACATATATATATATAATAACCATAGAAATTTATATAATATAATTTAAACTCAGAAATAAATAAATTCCTCAGTGATAAATTAATTTTTATTATTGATTCTATTCAAATTGAATTTCAATAAATTATCTGAATTGTTGATTCAGTTTTCATCTTTGATTCCAGTTATATTTCGAATTACGATAATCCGATATATTCTAAATTAAATTATATTTGATTATTAAATGGATGACTCAATATGAAAATTCATTTATTATCAATTCAATATTTAAAATAAATATTAAATATTAACTAAAATAAATTGATCAAAAATCTGGGTCATTACATATTTTATAGTTAAAAATATAATTTTTAATGTGTATATGAATAAAATAAATATTTATAAAAATTTGGACGATTTATTTATGTACACACATTTGAATGATATTGATTGAGACGGTAAATTTTATATCGCCCAACTGCACAAATAAAATTCGATATTTGTTGATTGAAACCCCACACGGGTATTGGGATGATGTATGACATACACTAATCCCAATAGTTAGTTGAACGTCGATCGATTGATTGACGGGTTGTGTAAGCATTGAATATTTATAATTAATGCTTATGCAATGTAGAATGCCCTATGGATGATGGTTGAATGCTTTTGATTATTATTGTGTACACGTGTGCATGAAATCCATAAAAATCACACTATATGGTAATTGACTGTGTCTGATTCCAGTTCAGAAAGAATGAATATTTAAAATAATGATTATTTTAGAATAACGAATATTTTAAAACAATATTCAGTAAAGGATCAAAATATGATTTTGATGTCCGATTTAGGATGGACACGAATATATTTGAATATATAAAGCCGTGTTGATAGGTTAATGTCATTTTGATGTGAACGATATTTTTATCGATTTTATTCATTTTTATAATGAATATCAAAAAGGAAATGATTTCGAAATATAATGCTTTGAAAATACTATCATTTGTATATCGACGATATGGAATATTCAATTTTGATTTGAAATTGAGTATGAAGTTGAAATCGTTTTGAAAACGAATTTAAAACGATTTTTAAAATACGTTATAAATGGAAATCGAAGAAATATATATTATATATATATATAATGGCCTGAATAGACCGCGCCGCGGTAGTTTGCGAATTTCAATCATTGACTTCGAACGAACATTACGGGAGATTTGATCGTCGGATTCTCCTAAAACCGGAACCGTTGGGTTCGTATCGAAAAGGTCTTTCCAATGAATATTAGAGATTTGAAATCTAATGGTTGGATTTGGAATCATGTCCAAATCATATTTGGAAAAGTTCGTTGTAAGTGCAGTTCGATGGCCGTTTATGGAAATCGACTGTACGGGCCTTGATAAAATTATTAAAAATATCAATAATTTGTGTAAAATCATAATAAATGATTTGGAAAGAATTGGGATGAAAAATTCCATATTTGAAAAGATAAAAATATATTTTTATCGAAATGAACCAATTTTAAAATAGAATAATAAATCCAATATTTTTAAAATAAATAAATTGGGTATGAAATGGTTTTAAAAATAACTGGAATTTCCAATATGAATTGGAATGGATTTGAATCAAAATTATCTTCAGAATATTTCGATATTGGATTTCATGATTATACAGATATTTTGGAGGAATTTGGAAGATATATATATCGTTATCGCAATACAATATTTGTTGGTTTCCGAATTTGATATTGAATATAAGCCGATATATTTTCTATTCAGAGCCTTGTATTCAATATCAAATTGGATTTTGGGTTTCTTGTGAATGGTATCTTTAATAATACTATTCTTGAACCGAATGTAGGTAAGAATATTAGAAACTGACTGGAGGTTAGTTAAGTTGAATGGTTTCCTGGATATTGATCTGGTGTTGGTTTCGGCCTTCGGGGTTAATACATAGGGAATTGTTCTCTTACTAATTTATGGTTAGAGACTGATTGATTTTGAGTTTGTTATGGATTGTGTTTTCAGTGACATTTGTTCTTTAACCCGATTTACAGTGAAATGATATTTGGAATTTATAAATCTTTTTATTAAGATTTAGCGGGAATTTTCCAAAGTAAAGTTTTCCAATTTAATATATTTAATTGAAATTGGTCTTCTGGTTTATCGCGAACGGTGTTTTAAATAACACTGGTTCTTTAACCTGGTTAACAATGGAGTTAAGAGAATCAGAAACTAACTGGAGATTAGTTAAGTTGAAAGGTTTCCTGGGTATTGATCTGATGTTGGTTTCGGCCTTCGGGGTTAATATTTAGAGGATTGTTCAGTTGCTAATTTACGGTTAGAGGCTAATGGAATGGAATGTGATTTTGGGTTTATCGTGAACCGTGTTTTAAATGACATTCGTTCTTTATCCCAGTTAAAGAAAGAATACGATTTGAATTGAAATCCAAAGGAAGATTAAAGAATAAATTTTAAAGAATTTATCTTTGATAAAATTAATGGGAACATTTCCCAAAGTATGTGAATATTTGAATAAAAGAATATTCAGAATTGGAATGAGGTGTATGTTGTGGTTTATAGCACTTGTTTATTATATACTTGATTTATTCGAAAAGGCCGGGTTTATGCCCATTCTGAATTACTGATTTGACGATATGTCAACGATGAAAACGGTGGTTGAAGACCAGAGGTCTTCACATCGTTTGGATTATTACTGATGTCTTGATTGGTCTGTACACCCAAGCCGAGGTAATAAGTGGTGATCGTCCAGACGTACTTGGAGATCGAAGGATATGCGAGGACCTCTCCCCTGTATTGGACATATGGGGGAGGAATAAGGTGCCTCCGGTTTCGTTCAGACCCAGAACGAACTTGTAAATGGATTTTGTGTCTAACATTGGATTATATTCTGTGATGATTGATTTCTATTAAATATGTATCTGTTTGGCGGTGGAGATTTTATTCTCTTGCTTAACGCCCTTCTCTGAGACGTATGAACTTAGAGCTTATATATCGATAAATATCAGTCGCATGACATGAATTGCCGGTGTGGCATGCAGTGATCAACGCTTTTGTTGAAAAGCAGAGTCTTGTGGTTGATGTTCAAAGAACGGCTTTAATACAGCGTAGCTTTGTGTATAGCATTAATTCGCGAGCCTCATACCTCAGTATGAGTCAAAAACGGGATCGTGACTGCAGGGAGTGCACGACGTTTCTTTCTAGCTATGGGTGGTGTTAGCGTTTTACTTGCCCTGGCATTGTTGCTATTTTACTTATGTGGTTGTTGGATTGCGAGGCGCCTCGGATCAGTCTCCTCAGAGCCGATGGATATAGGTCCAATAGGTCCGGGAAACGTGTGTGTAGGAATAACTAATCCTCAAATGTAATGGAGGACCGGCCCTGAAGATCCAAGGGTTACCCAGAGTGTGTAGTCCTGAGACATGTTCTAGAGTGTCTCTAAGCGGTGAAGAGCCATCCCTGGCCTCGAATCATGACGGAAATCCAATTTCCAATACGTGACATTTCGTTTTTGATTGTAGAGCCTAGTATTGGCGACATGATAGATGGTACCCATGTTGCCGATGATTGATATATTTATATTTGAAGTTGTTTTGACACTATACACTTATAATAGTATCAAATGATTTGTTTTAAACGTACCAAGCATGTTTGGTTATTATAAGGGAAACCCCTATCCTCCGGCTTGCGTTGCATTGTTTGATGGGACCTGGGTCTTATAATAGCTTCATTTTTCCAAAAAGCATTGCGCTGTTTATTCTATGCACTAGTATTCTTGGGAGGAAACCCATTCCGTGTCATAAGGCGTGGTCCCTTAAATTACTCTCTTTTAAAGAAAAGTTTTAAATAACTATTTTAATTCTCACACCAGTCACATGATTGAACTGGAGTTTATTGTTTTAACCTAAACTCTGGGTGCCCCTATTTTCCACATGGGCAGCTAGTAGTTTTGGTTTTGCAAATTTAAATTCGTAGGACCCTAGTTTACAGTTGGAACAATATCCAGAAAGCTCTATATCCCTTTATCTCTTTCAGTTGTGTATTGTATTATTTTCCCGCTGCTATATAATTTATTGTAATTTCTGATGTATAATATTTATTCATACTCTGTATATTCTTGTATTCTGATGGAATTGTTGTAATAAACAATGAAATGTTCTTCAGTTTGTGTCCCGATGTGGCTTGTTCTTAACTCAATCTGGGCATTCTTTTGACGGGGAAGTTTGGGTCATTTCACTGCCCCACCACCGACCATCCGTCGCCCTCCCCAACCATCAGACCCCCCTGCGCCACCTCCTCAGCCACCAACCTCGGCCGTAGGCCCCCCTTTCAATTAAAAACACAATTTTTAATATTTTCAGCTTTACGTTAAACACCCTGACTTTCCCGCCTCAATAACTCTCCAACCGTGCGCTTCTGGCCAAAACTCCACGGTACCAAAATTGAAGAGCACGATTTTCCCTTTGATTTGAGTATACGGAAGTCATATTTTGGATTGCGGATTTGTTTAGAAAATGTGTCCAAAGTCTGCTGTCCAAATACTGTCTTTTCATGATTTACAGCGAAATGGAGCATTTTCAGGAAAAATCCATTAGGCGAAAGTTGCCCGAAATGACGCGTTTAAGCTAGGTAAAAAGTCAGTGTGAAGATTGGAGCTTGTTTGCAAAGTCTGGAAACAGAACTGAAAATCAGAGCGTTAGAAAATAACAGCGGAGTGGATCCCAATGTGAGAACACCTTCTTAATTAAATTATTTTACAGTTAAAAATATTTTAGGTTGTAGACGGGGCTTAGTAGCCCTGACACTATTTATTGTAGAAACCATGGTTGTTCTTTGGATTGTATTGTGGAAAATTGACTGTATTGTGGTTATTGATCATATTGTGGTTTTGTTGATTGGGTTAAATATTGTGTATGGCGCGAGCCAGTATCAGGAGAGGGGTAATGCTAAACATTACTCTGGTTCTAATATCGCGCCTTTATAATGCCGAAATTTTCTAAAATAAATATTGTTCATTAAAAATTTAATTTTTAATGTGTATATGAATAGTATAAAATATTCATGTGTTGAATAAATGTTTGAACAATAAATATATCATTTTTATTAGAAGTATGAACTATATAAAATAATCAAGTGTAGAAATAAATATTGTATCGTTAAAAATATAATTTTTAATGTATATATGAATGGCATAAAATTCTCCTGAATGAAAATAAATATAATTTACAAATCAGACGATTTGTTTATGTACACCCATTTATCTGACATTGATTGGGGCGATAAATTTTACATACTCCCCAACTGCACGAATAATATTCAGTATTTGTTGGTTGAAACCCCACACGGGTATTAGTATGATATCTGACGTTCACTAATCCCAATTGTTTAGTTGTATGTCAATCGATTGGTTGACAGACTATTGTCAGTGTTAATTATTTATATTTAATGCTTATGCAGTTGTGTAATGCACTAAAGATGATGGTTGATTGGTTATCATTGTTGTTGTATACACGTGTTATATAAAATCCATATAAATAAATTATATGGTAATTGATTGTGTCTGATTCCAATTCAGGAATAACGAATATTTTAAAATAATATTCCGTGAAGTACTGAAATGTGAATTTGATATCCGATTTCGGGATGGACACGAAAATAAGGAAATGTGTGAAGCCATATTGATTAGATTTGCACCATTTTAACGCGAATGATATTTATATCAATTTTTATTCATTTTATAATGAATATCGAAAAGGAAATGATTTCAAAATCTGATTTTTTTGAAAATATTATCATTTAAATATTATAATGATAAGGAGTATTCAATTTTGATTTAAAATAGAAGTGAAAGTGGGAATCTTTTTTTAAAACGAATTTATGAAATACATTTTGAACGAAATATTATATATATATATATATATATATATATTAATGCCTTGAATAGAACGCGCCGTGTTGCGACCGTCCGTGAATTTCGACCATTGACTTCGAATTGACAGTACGAGAGATTCGACCATCGGATTCTCCTAAAACTGGAATCATTGGGTTCATATCAGAAAGAGCTTTCCAATGAATATAAGATGTTTGAAATCTAACGGTTGGATTTGGAATTATGTCCAAATCAAATTTGGAAAAGGTCGCTATGCATGCAGTTCGGTGATCGTTATTGGAAACCGACTGTATGGACCCTGATAAAATTATTAAAAATATTAGTAATTTTAGTAAAATCATAACAAATGGCTTGGAAAGAATCTAAATGAAAAATTCCACGTTTGTAAAGATAAAAGTATATTTTTATCAAAATGAACAAGTTATTAAGTAGAAAGATAATACAACGTTTTTAAATAAATAAGTTGGATTTGTGAATGGTTTTAATCTAACCAGAATTTTCCAATGTATGAATTGGAATGGATTTGAACAGAAATCATCTTTGAGATATTTCGATATTAGATTCCTTGAATATATGGATATTGTGGAGGAATTTTAAGAAGATAGTTATATATCGTTATTCCTCATACGATATGTATTGGTTTCAGAATTTGATATTGAACGTAAGCTGATATAATTTTTGTTTAGAGCCTTATATTCAATGTCAAAGTGGATTTTCGGTTTTTCGTGAATGGTGTCTTCAGTAACACTATTTTTAAACCCCGTGGTGAAAAGAATAAATCTTTTAATTAAGATTATTAGAGATTCCAGTTATATTCGTGATTGGAATTAAATAGAATGTGATTTTGGGTTTATTGTGAACTGTGTTTTAAAATGACATTAGTTCTTTAACCTAATTAACAGTGAAATGTGATTTGGGATATATAAATCTTTTATTAAGATTTAATAGAAATTTTCCAAAGTAAAGTCTTCCAATTAATATATTAAACTGGAACTGAATGGAATTCGATTTAGTGATAGTCGAAGTGAGATCCTATGGAGGAAAATTGTTACTATATAGAATTTAAAAGCTTTGTCGTTTTTCCATTTATGTTATTAGTCGGATGCAGAAATTGATATCGATTATATATTGACCTGTTTCCTGTGAAGATTCCACGATTAATGGAATGTGATTTTGGGTTTATCGTGAACTGTGTTTTAAATGACACTGGTTCTTTAACTCAGTTAAAGACAGGATTACATGTCTAACATTGTATTTCGAATTATATTGTTGATCTCTGCTAAATATATATCTGTTTGGTAGCGGAGAATTTATTCTCTTGCTTAACACCCTTCTTTGAGACGTACGAGCATAAAGGTTATACATCAATAGAAATCAATAGTGCGGTGTAGATTATCAATGTGACATGTTTGGGATTCTAAAGTTAAATAATCATTAAATAATGATTATTGGAAGAATAAAACTAATTGGAGTTTTAATGAATCTTTAATTAGATTGAAATGAGAATGTGATAATTTATGTTATCAAATTTGGGAAATGATCGAGAATGGAGTACCACCAGTTTTACTCTAGGCGATAGTTAAATATTTAATTAGATTTGAACATAAAATGGTAATTAAATTTACAAATAACGCCCTAGGTGTTAGATACGGGGTATTACCAGTTTTACTCCATGGGATGCATAGATTTGGATTGGGATTAATAAATAAATGATTACTTCGGTAAGGCTCGATAATCCCGACAAGTTGATAAACCTTAACTTGGTTTTGAAATTGATGTCCAAATGGAGATTAAAGAATAAATTTCAAACAACTTATCTTTGATAAAATTAATGGGAACCTTTCCCTGAAGAAGTGAATATTTGAATAAAATAATATTCTGAATTGGAATGAGGCGTATGATGTGTTTTTATGGCACTTGATATTAATTATAAAATACGAAAGTTATTCCAAAAGACCGAGTTTAACCCATTTTGAATAAATACGAAAACTAAAAGTCAACGATGAAGACGGTGGTTGACGACCGGATTTCTTCACATCGTTTGGATGATTACCGATGTCTTGATTGGGCTGTACACCCAAGACAAGAAATAAGTGGTGATCGTCCAGACATACTCGGAGATCGGCCAGATATGCGAGGACCTCTCTCCAGTATTGGACATATGGGACGAGGAATAAGGTGCTTCCGGTTTCATTAGACACAGAACGGAATTGTAAATGGATGTGTGTCTGAAATTGGATTTTATTCCGTGTTGACTGATTTCTATTATATATATATATATATATATATATGTCTGTTGGCGGAGAATTTATTCTCTTGCTTAACACCCTTCTCTGAGACGTACGAGCTTACAGGTTATATATTGATAGACATCAGTTGCATGGCGTGAATTGTCAATGTGGTATGCTAAGATGCAAAAGGTCAAGGCTTTTGTTGGAAAGCAAAGTATTGTGGTTAATGATCAAAGCACAGCTGTAAATAGCATGGCTTTGTGTTTAGCATTAATTCGCGAGCCTCACACCTCGGTATGAGTCAAAAACGGGATCGTGACTGCAGGGAGTTGACGATGTTTCTTTTTAGTTATGGGCGGTGTCATGGTATGGAGTCCAGACATTTATATTTTTGCCTATGTGGATGATGGATAGTGAGGCGCCTCGCATATACCGGTCACTACAGGGCCGATGGATAGGTCCAATAGGACAGGGAAACGTGCGTTCAGGAATAACCAATCCACTAAAGTATGTGGGGACCTGCCCTGAAGATCCAAGGGTTGCCCCGTGGTGTGTAATCCTGAGACATTTGCTAGAGTGTCTCGAAACGGTGAGGAGCCATCCCTGGCCTCAACTCATAGATGGAAATCCAATTTTCAATACGTGACTTTACGGTTTTAGTTGTAGAACTAGTATGGCGATATAGTATATGGTAGCTATGCCATCTATGATTGATACATTTATATGTGAAGTTGTTTTATACACTATACAATTATAGTAATATCGAAGTGATTTGTTTTAAACATACCAAGCATGTTTGGCCATTATAAGGGAAAACTCTATCCTCCAGCTTCCATTGCATTGTGTGATGGGACCTGAGTCTTATAACAGCTTAATTTTTCCAAAAAGCATTACAATGTTTGTTTTATGCACTGGTATTCTTGGGAGAAAACCCGTTCCGTGTTATACGGCGTGGTCCCTTGATTTACTTTATTTTTAAAGTAAAGATTTAATAACTGTTTTTGTTCTCACACCAGTCCAATGACTAACCTGGAGTTTATTGTTTTAATCTAAACTCTAAGTTACCCTATTTTCCACACGGGCAGCTGGTAGTTTTGGTTTTGCAAATTCCTATTTCACAAGATCCTGGATTTACAGCTAGAGCTATATTCGGAAAGCTTTGTATCCGTATATTTCTTTTGGCGGTGTTATGTATCATTTTTTCCGCTGCTATGTAATGTAATTTTAATCTCTGGTATTTTTCTAATGTATATTATTTATTCATACTTTGTTATATTCTTGTACTCTGATGTAATCGTTGTAACAGCAATGAGATGTTCTTCTCTTTGTGTTCTAATTTGTCGTGTTCTAAACTCAATCCGGGCTTTCCCTTACGAGGAGGTTTGGGTCGTTTCAGCGTGGTATCAGAGCTCTAATTTACAGAGCTCGAGAACAAGACACATACAAAAGAATTCATCAGAGATTGGATTAGTAATATCCAATAAGAATGACTCATTAGAGTTGGGATCAGTAGTATCCTAGCATGAGTTAGAAGAGTATTACTTATTAAAAACAAATTTAGTTTTGAAAATTTTATCTTATTATACGTATTTGAGTACTTTATTTTATATTGAATTTGGAAAATCGAGTATATGAAGATTTTGCATATACGCGTCATGAACGTATACTCAAAGTCTCAAATATACCGGTTAGATATAGATTCACACTCTAGTCGTCTGGGATGATCCTGGTAATTGTGATCACATTATCGGTTCTTGTGTCTGAGTTTCGAAAGTGGGATGTCTATATGATTCCAATTGATTGGTGTGAGAACCAAAACTTAGATTTTATTGTTCGTGATTTGGCATTGAAATATGATTTTTAAGTATATTAAAAGTTATATATTTGGATAGCTAATTAACAACTGGTTACATTGTGTGATTATTAGTTTGATTGATAAAAAAAATATTGGAATAATAAAATCAATAAGAGACTAAATGGTAAATTAAGCCAAATTGAATCAAAAATTGTTTGGAACTGCATATATGTACACATATATGCTATGAACAGATCATAGCATGGAAGTTAAGAAGAGGAATAAAATTATATACCCGACAAATAGGTACATATTTATTGTATTTATTGGGTTTTGATGATTTTACAAGCCAATTGGCTAGCCGCTTGGCTTTTTCTTTTTCTTTTGGATTGATGAGGGCCCTGTGAGGCAAGTTGCTGTAACGACCCAGATTTTTCTGGTCGGTTTATTTTAAATATTTAATATTATTTTAAATATAGAGCTGATAATGTAAATCGATTTTTCATCTAATTACCGTAATGCGAGATATATTGAATTCGAAGTTAGAATTGAATCAAAACGGTTCAGATAATAAATATAAATTCTATGTGAATGTAATCGATAATGGTAATGATATATTATCGAGAAATTTATTCGTTTATAAATTTAAATTATTTCTAATTAAAATGATTATTCTATATACATTTAAATATAAAATATATACGGTTAGTTCAGAACAGTGTTAAACTGTTCAAATAACAATGGTTGCGTTAGAATAACGGTTCAGGGTTTTAATTTAAAGGACCACAAGATATTTAGCTTTTTAATCAAAACAAAAATAAAATAAAAATACATCAGCCGACCTAAATGTTTTCATGTCGCAGCTATTCTTTCTTCGAGCTGATAAAATTGTCTCCCATCCTCAACATCGAACAGACAACAAATTAATGGGTTCGTACTTCTGGTTCCCTATCATCCTATATAAATCAAGCCGCTACCCTCATTTTTTCTGCAAATCGTATATGCCGATCTTATATCCTCAATTAAAATCAAAAGGGAGCCGTGACTTCCCCTTTTCTCGAATCAAATCCGTGATAATCCTCTGAGAGCTCGACTGCGAAATGGGTTCTAGTGGTCTTTGTCGCGATTGTTGATTTCAATCTGGAGGGGGGGATTCGATGTCTGGAATGGGGCGATGTGGAGGTTCGATGGGTGGACAGAGAGCGAAAATGGGTGGTTGTCGAACGCGTTGAAAGATGCGAAGTATTGAATAAGGGGTCAGAAGTTCTGGTCAGTACTATTAAGTGAACTAGGGTGATTAGGGTCGGTTACTGGTGATTGGACTGATGGGTTTGGGTATGTGGACTTGGACAGGGAAGAAAGGTTGGTCTGTGGTCATGGGCAGTTGAGTTCTAACGTGATAAAGATGGATGGGGAAATGGAGTGAGTGTGGATGATCCAACAGTTTAACTGTGAATAGATGTGATGATGAAGGAATAGATGGAATTGCCTACAAGCTGATCGGTGGAATGTCATAGTGAGATGGGGAAGTTTTAGGGCTGATTTGTGAAAGAAATTGATCGGTGACATGTTCAACGAAAGGCCAAAGTGATGTAAATTGGTTTTGGGGCTGTTTTGGCAAGCAATACTTTGGAGCCGTCGGGGAGTTGGTCGAGTTATTCGCAAAAACAATAAGGTATACATCTTATATAAATTCAAAGAAATATTTATTTATTTTATGTCAGTAAGATAAATTATAATAATAGTCGTTTAACTGTTAAATTAAAAATAAATAAATCATCGTAGGTACGGAAT
Source organism: Allium sativum (assembly GCA_030737875.1). NCBI lineage: Eukaryota > Viridiplantae > Streptophyta > Magnoliopsida > Asparagales > Amaryllidaceae > Allium > Allium sativum. The sequence continues at coordinate 44,623,715 of CM060916.1, forward strand.
GAATTCAGTTGAAAACAATTCGAGACGCTATGGAAATTTTAACTGGATATTCTGCAAACGAAAATCCCGGTGAGTAAATCTCACTCACCTTTTATTTTAATTATTTTTACTTCGTAAAAATAATTGTTGTTGCTTGTTTGGATTTTTCTGCTTGTTTTATATATATTAGTTATTTAGGCTATTATATATATATATTGGGTTGATTGATTGGTTGGATTCCCGCAGTCTCATTAGCGGATGCCCGCAGTTTCATAGCGGATGATTACCCTATACGCCCCACGCTATGATTAGTGGATGACCTTCTATACCGCGATATTCTGCCACGAAGCAGAATGGGTATTATTTATGTGCTAACATCTGTGGATGCAGGAAAACAGGTTGGAGGAATCCAACTGGATTCCTCAAAAATATATTATCTGTTTGTTTATTTGTTTGCATATATATTGTTATATATGATGTGTTAGAAAAATAAATAATTCGTTGCTTTGTGTGTTTAAATATCACTGGGCTTAAGTAATGATATTTAAAAATATCGTAAAAAGGATATTGGAGATTTAAAAAGGAAAATTTTATTTTTAAATAGAATTTGAATTTTAAATGGAAATAAAATAAAAAACTTGTTTTTGAAAATAAAACAAGTAGTTCCTTTATAAACGAAGTTTATAAATAGTTCTTTTATAACGAAGTTATAAATGAAGTAAAGAGAATTATCATTTGATAATTCAGAAATAGAAATACAAGTGTGAAATTGAAATTCGAAATGAAATTTCAAAATAAGATGTGAAAAGGAAATTTTAAATATATAACTCAAATGAAATTTGAGTATAACATTTGAATTTTAAAGAGGAGTTTGAATATTTGAATTTTAAAAGGGGATTGAATATTAGAAATTCAAATAGAAGTTCAAATAGAATTTGAATAGACGAAATTTGAATGAAAAATAGAATTTGAATTCAAGAAATTAAAATAAAATTTGAATTCAAAGGAATTCGAATAAAGAAATTCGAATAGAGATTTGCACGTAGAATTTCAAAATAGAATTTGAAATAAACTTTGAAATAGGATTTTCAAAGTAGAATTTGAAATAGAATTTCAAATAGGATTTCAAAATAGGAAATCCAAATGGTTTTGAAATGGAATTTGAATTCAAGGGAATTCAAATGAATTTGAGTAAAGAAATTCAAATGGTGTTAAAAAAATGAGTTTGAATATTAGAATTCAAATGGGGCTGGGAATGAATTTGAATATTAGAATTCAAAAGGAAATGGAAAAATGAAATTTGAATATGAGAAATTCAAATTGAATTCAAATAGGATGTTGATCTATGGAATTTGAATATGAAATTCAAATGGGTTTTAAACTATGGAATTTTGAATGTAGAATTTAAAAGGAGTTTGAATAATTGAATTCCAATAGAATTCAAATATAGAAATTGGAATATAGCAGTTCAAATGGAATTTAAATATAGAGTTTGAATAAAAGAATTCAAATGAATTCAAGTATCGAATTTGAATATAGGGAATTCAAATAGAAATTCAAGTATTGAATTTGAATATCAAATAGAAAAGGAATTGGGATTTGAATATAGAATTCAAATAAAAGTGAGATTTGAATTTGAATCAAGAAGAGTTAAATGGAGTTGAATTCATTTTAAAGAAGTTTAGAAGTTTAAAAGTTTATATATATAAATATAATTAAAACGAACTCGCCGCAGCGCTGCAGTTCGTAAATCGGCGATTCGAACTTCAATTGAATATATAGAACTCGATTGAAGTCGGAATTCTTTGAAACAAGAAACGTCAGGATCGATTCGATAATAGTTTTCTAATGAAGGAGAAAAATCTGAATTTCGTCGTATAGATTTTGAGTTATATCAAAATCAAAATTTCAAAAATGCAGCGCCAGAACCATTATAAACCATAATGGATTTTATATATAAATATAAGGATTTTTAAGCAAATAAAAATCCAAAGACCCATTTTAAAAGCCTAATCTTGAGTTAGAAAATAAAGGCGAGCTCAAGTGAAGTAAGTACAGAGATTTTTGAAACAATAACCCTATTTTGATTATTTAGGATTAACTAAGTCAAGTAGAAATTAGTTAACCGAGTTTGAACTAAAGTCGAACCTGGAAAAGTAAATTTGGCGTTCGTAAATATATATATATATTCGAAATCGAACATAGCGCTTAAATTGAAATTTGAATTCAATTATTTGACAAGTAGGTTGAAATATATTTGAAATATGTTATATTCCAATATACAAGCGAAATAGACCAACGAGTTAATTAACGAGTTAATTAACGAGTTGGGTCAAAACGAGTGTGTGAGGTTGAAATAAATTTGACAGGTATAGACATACAGGAGACAGGTATGGGACAAGGATAATGCAGGTATATAAATAATGTGCTCGACAAAAGGTACATGTTTAAATTCATATATGAGTTTTATGCGCCGTATCGGCAAGCCGCTTGGCCTTTTCTTTTTCTTTTTGAGATTGGAAGATACCGGGATGCTATTTGAAATTTCCCGATGCTCCCGATACAGGGGAGGTTATGGCGAATTTTTCCGGGAATTTAAGGAGTTAGAATATTTTTAAGAAATTTGACAATTAGAAATCTATATATCGATATATATATATAGAATTCGATAAGAAAACGAAATCAAAATAGCGTAAAGGGCCAATATGGTTATTGAAAATATTTGGATAACAAATATTGATAGAGGGAATGGAAAAGAGATTTGATTAATGAAAAATTAATTAAAGGGCCCAGTGATTTGTTTGATATGTTGATTGAACACTTGTTTTTATTCGATAGTTAAATCACAGACTATCGAAGTTTTTGACCATCGTTGTCAATATGGAGAGACCGGTTGGATTATTATCCGAAGAACCACTCCGTATTGGCATAAGCGTTGCGAACCAAGTATGCTGAATATATTGAAGACGGAGTAAAGTGCAAGGACTTTTCTAGTAATAGAAATAGTGCCTTCGGTTTCGTTCAATCCCAGAATGAACATATATGGACGAATGTCTGACAGAGTATTTCCAATGATCAAATGGGTTGGTCTGTATGAATGTATATGGTTGCAACGGATTTATCCCTTAGCATAATATCCAGAATATTTGTGCAAACTCAACTAGTGATTAACGGATCTGACGATGTGGCATTCAAAGTGATTGTGTTATCGATGAATGGTAAGTATGCGTAGCCTCAGGCCTCAACAACCGTGAAAGGACAAAAATCGGGCAGGCAGCATGGCTATGTGGGTCGCACCCATTAGGGTGTATAATCACCTATCTAGAGAAATTCCTTTTGTTTCTAAATCTATCGATTCTGCCCATTCGGGAACGGTGGTTTGAGTCCAACCGTTGGTGATATACATTCGATACACTCAAGCGAAATGAGTGGTCGGTCATGTGTGGGCCGGGTTGCAAGACGTTCTTGTTGAACCCAGGTGTATTCGCCTCTAGAGATACATCATCGGAAGGTAGTTCCATACCTTGTCATGTTGGAAATCCAATCTCCAATAAGCGCCATGCGGTTTTGATTTTATACTATATATGTGGAGCGTGAGATGCAAGCGTTCTGCTATTTGATTATTTATTTGATGTAGACATTATCATAATATCACTGGATTTTTGTATCCAAGTGTTTTGGGTTATAGTAAGGTAAAAACCATCCATGTTTATGTGTGGGCTGGTCTTACTATTATCTTTTCTTTCGAAAAGAGTTTTGGAAGTAAACAAGTAGTTGGAGTTACTCACACCAGTCCCATGACTGACCCAGAGTTTATTTTGTTTTTTTGTTTTCCCTAAACTCTTGGGTGCCCAAATTTGTACGGGCAGTCAAGTGTTTCAGGCTTTTACAGATACACTTGGAGGAGCTTGAAGCAGGAGGCTTCCACGTTAGTTATTTAGAGTTACTTCCGCTGAATCAAATGTTATGTGTACTCTGATGATGGTATGTATTTATGTACAAAACAGATTTGTATTTCAAAAGTTATGTTATATAATATATTTTATTCGTTCCGCTGTGAGTTTGTGATCTTCGTTTTCTTCTATTCTAATATTTCTATCTTTCTAATTCTCACCCTCTAACTTCTTTCTAATAATGAGTCGTATTTCTGTGTTATTTGGGTTGGACGTGTGGTGTATTTAGTCAACTCGGATAGCACGGATTTGCGGGTCGTTTCAGTTGGTATCAGAGCTTAGGTTGAGCGAATACCTAGGCTTTGTGTGGCATGTGCTCATTAGAGATAGGGTCAGTAGTACCCTAGAATGAGTTGAGTGTATATACGAGAGAGCGTATTTGTTAATTGATATAAAAAATTGTTTTATATTGTGTTGGCTAGTCTGTTGAGTGATTTATGAATTCTGGTCGAATCGTGGGACGCCACGACGTCGATAGGAGTTTGTAAACACTTGGACAGAAGAATCGACATAATATTGTTTTAAAGTGGGTGAAATAATTTTACCCAAAATTTCTATTTTGATATAGAAAGAATAATTTTCTAGAATTATTATTATATGGATGTGTTGATTGTTAAGATTATAATCAAACGAGATTATAAAAATTAAAATGGTTATTTATAACCAAATAGAATTTGTATAGGAATTAAATATACAAATGAGATGAATTAGAATTGGATTCAGAATTAGAATTAAGAATTCAAAATCCTGGGAAGTTGAAAATATTTTTCAAAGTATATTAAAATAATATAGATTTGATTAGAAGGATTTGAAAGAAAATCAGTTTAAATGGATTTTGAAATAATAAAGCACTGAACTCACTTCGGTGGCTGGGAAATAATTCTGATGATGATTGCAACATCATCAGTGTTCATTTCCGAGTTTCTAAGTGATGAATTGCTACCTTAGAAAAAAAAAATTGATGGAAATTTGATGAAAGAAAAAAAAACAAGTGGTTTGAAAATTCAAAATGTTTTGAATTTGAAATGAAAATGAATATATGTATATATTTATGGGATTTCAAAAGAATTTGAAAAGAAAACCCAGGGATTTGAATTCTGAAATTGAAATTTAACTTAAACAAGTTAAATGGGTCGAAGGGAGTGAATGGATTAGAATCAATTTGAATAGGTTATTGGAATATAGATTGGATATAAATGGATTGATCGTAGATCATTTGAATCAAATGTGTGAAGACCAAAAGTTTTGGTTGGAGTTAATTTATTGAATTATGAGAAGTTGAGTTTCAACATAAGTGGACTGTTGAAAGATAATGGATTTGTATCATTTTTCCTATCTTAGCAATTTCGAGGACGAAATTATTTTAAGGGGGGAAGAATGTAACGACCCAGATTTTTCTGGTCGGTTTATTTTAAATATTTAATATTATTTTAAATATAGAGCTGATAATGTAAATCGATTTTTCATCTAATTACCGTAATGCGAGATATATTGAATTCGAAGTTAGAATTGAATCAAAACGGTTCACATAATAAATATAAATTCTATGTGAATGTAATCGATAATGGTAATGATATATTATCGAGAAATTTATTCGTTTATAAATTTAAATTATTTCTAATTAAAATGATTATTCTATATACATTTAAATATAAAATATATACGGTTAGTTCAGAACAGTGTTAAACTGTTCAAATAACAATGGTTGCGTTAGAATAACGGTTCAGGGTTTTAATTTAAAGGACCACAAGATATTTAGCTTTTTAATCAAAACAAAAATAAAATAAAAATACATCAGCCGACCTAAATGTTTTCATGTCGCAGCTATTCTTTCTTCGAGCTGATAAAATTGTCTCCCATCCTCAACATCGAACAGACAACAAATTAATGGGTTCGTACTTCTGGTTCCCTATCATCCTATATAAATCAAGCCGCTACCCTCATTTTTTCTGCAAATCGTATATGCCGATCTTATATCCTCAATTAAAATCAAAAGGGAGCCGTGACTTCCCCTTTTCTCGAATCAAATCCGTGATAATCCTCTGAGAGCTCGACTGCGAAATGGGTTCTAGTGGTCTTTGTCGCGATTGTTGATTTCAATCTGGAATGGGGGATTCGATGTCTGGAATGGGGCGATGTGGAGGTTCGATGGGTGGACAGAGAGCGAAAATGGGTGGTTGTCGAACGCGTTGAAAGATGCGAAGTATTGAATAAGGGGTCAGAAGTTCTGGTCAGTACTATTAAGTGAACTAGGGTGATTAGGGTCGGTTACTGGTGATTGGACTGATGGGTTTGGGTATGTGGACTTGGACAGGGAAGAAAGGTTGGTCTGTGGTCATGGGCAGTTGAGTTCTAACGTGATAAAGATGGATGGGGAAATGGAGTGAGTGTGGATGATCCAACAGTTTAACTGTGAATAGATGTGATGATGAAGGAATAGATGGAATTGCCTGCAAGCTGATCGGTGGAATGTCATAGTGAGATGGGGAAGTTTTAGGGCTGATTTGTGAAAGAAATTGATCGGTGACATGTTCAACGAAAGGCCAAAGTGATGTAAATTGGTTTTGGGGCTGTTTTGGCAAGCAATACTTTGGAGCCGTCGGGGAGTTGGTCGAGTTATTCGCAAAAACAATAAGGTATACATCTTATATAAATTCAAAGAAATATTTATTTATTTTATGTCAGTAAGATAAATTATAATAATAGTCGTTTAACTGTTAAATTAAAAATAAATAAATCATCGTAGGTACGGAATGAATTCAGTTGAAAACAATTCGAGACGCTATGGAAATTTTAACTGGATATTCTGCAAACGAAAATCCCGGTGAGTAAATCTCACTCACCTTTTATTTTAATTATTTTTACTTCGTAAAAATAATTGTTGTTGCTTGTTTGGATTTTTCTGCTTGTTTTATATATATTAGTTATTTAGGCTATTATATATATATATTGGGTTGATTGATTGGTTGGATTCCCGCAGTCTCATTAGCGGATGCCCGCAGTTTCATAGCGGATGATTACCCTATACGCCCCACGCTATGATTAGTGGATGACCTTCTATACCGCGATATTCTGCCACGAAGCAGAATGGGTATTATTTATGTGCTAACATCTGTGGATGCAGGAAAACAGGTTGGAGGAATCCAACTGGATTCCTCAAAAATATATTATCTGTTTGTTTATTTGTTTGCATATATATTGTTATATATGATGTGTTAGAAAAATAAATAATTCGTTGCTTTGTGTGTTTAAATATCACTGGGCTTAAGTAATGATATTTAAAAATATCGTAAAAAGGATATTGGAGATTTAAAAAGGAAAATTTTATTTTTAAATAGAATTTGAATTTTAAATGGAAATAAAATAAAAAACTTGTTTTTGAAAATAAAACAAGTAGTTCCTTTATAAACGAAGTTTATAAATAGTTCTTTTATAACGAAGTTATAAATGAAGTAAAGAGAATTATCATTTGATAATTCAGAAATAGAAATACAAGTGTGAAATTGAAATTCGAAATGAAATTTCAAAATAAGATGTGAAAAGGAAATTTTAAATATATAACTCAAATGAAATTTGAGTATAACATTTGAATTTTAAAGAGGAGTTTGAATATTTGAATTTTAAAAGGGGATTGAATATTAGAAATTCAAATAGAAGTTCAAATAGAATTTGAATAGACGAAATTTGAATGAAAAATAGAATTTGAATTCAAGAAATTAAAATAAAATTTGAATTCAAAGGAATTCGAATAAAGAAATTCGAATAGAGATTTGCACGTAGAATTTCAAAATAGAATTTGAAATAAACTTTGAAATAGGATTTTCAAAGTAGAATTTGAAATAGAATTTCAAATAGGATTTCAAAATAGGAAATCCAAATGGTTTTGAAATGGAATTTGAATTCAAGGGAATTCAAATGAATTTGAGTAAAGAAATTCAAATGGTGTTAAAAAAATGAGTTTGAATATTAGAATTCAAATGGGGCTGGGAATGAATTTGAATATTAGAATTCAAAAGGAAATGGAAAAATGAAATTTGAATATGAGAAATTCAAATTGAATTCAAATAGGATGTTGATCTATGGAATTTGAATATGAAATTCAAATGGGTTTTAAACTATGGAATTTTGAATGTAGAATTTAAAAGGAGTTTGAATAATTGAATTCCAATAGAATTCAAATATAGAAATTGGAATATAGCAGTTCAAATGGAATTTAAATATAGAGTTTGAATAAAAGAATTCAAATGAATTCAAGTATCGAATTTGAATATAGGGAATTCAAATAGAAATTCAAGAATTGAATTTGAATATCAAATAGAAAAGGAATTGGGATTTGAATATAGAATTCAAATAAAAGTGAGATTTGAATTTGAATCAAGAAGAGTTAAATGGAGTTGAATTCATTTTAAAGAAGTTTAGAAGTTTAAAAGTTTATATATATAAATATAATTAAAACGAACTCGCCGCAGCGCTGCAGTTCGTAAATCGGCGATTCGAACTTCAATTGAATATATAGAACTCGATTGAAGTCGGAATTCTTTGAAACAAGAAACGTCAGGATCGATTCGATAATAGTTTTCTAATGAAGGAGAAAAATCTGAATTTCGTCGTATAGATTTTGAGTTATATCAAAATCAAAATTTCAAAAATGCAGCGCCAGAACCATTATAAACCATAATGGATTTTATATATAAATATAAGGATTTTTAAGCAAATAAAAATCCAAAGACCCATTTTAAAAGCCTAATCTTGAGTTAGAAAATAAAGGCGAGCTCAAGTGAAGTAAGTACAGAGATTTTTGAAACAATAACCCTATTTTGATTATTTAGGATTAACTAAGTCAAGTAGAAATTAGTTAACCGAGTTTGAACTAAAGTCGAACCTGGAAAAGTAAATTTGGCGTTCGTAAATATATATATATATTCGAAATCGAACATAGCGCTTAAATTGAAATTTGAATTCAATTATTTGACAAGTAGGTTGAAATATATTTGAAATATGTTATATTCCAATATACAAGCGAAATAGACCAACGAGTTAATTAACGAGTTAATTAACGAGTTGGGTCAAAACGAGTGTGTGAGGTTGAAATAAATTTGACAGGTATAGACATACAGGAGACAGGTATGGGACAAGGATAATGCAGGTATATAAATAATGTGCTCGACAAAAGGTACATGTTTAAATTCATATATGAGTTTTATGCGCCGTATCGGCAAGCCGCTTGGCTTTTTCTTTTTCTTTTTGAGATTGGAAGATACCGGGATGCTATTTGAAATTTCCCGATGCTCCCGATACAGGGGAGGTTATGGCGAATTTTTCCGGGAATTTAAGGAGTTAGAATATTTTTAAGAAATTTGACAATTAGAAATCTATATATCGATATATATATATAGAATTCGATAAGAAAACGAAATCAAAATAGCGTAAAGGGCCAATATGGTTATTGAAAATATTTGGATAACAAATATTGATAGAGGGAATGGAAAAGAGATTTGATTAATGAAAAATTAATTAAAGGGCCCAGTGATTTGTTTGATATGTTGATTGAACACTTGTTTTTATTCGATAGTTAAATCACAGACTATCGAAGTTTTTGACCATCGTTGTCAATATGGAGAGACCGGTTGGATTATTATCCGAAGAACCACTCCGTATTGGCATAAGCGTTGCGAACCAAGTATGCTGAATATATTGAAGACGGAGTAAAGTGCAAGGACTTTTCTAGTAATAGAAATAGTGCCTTCGGTTTCGTTCAATCCCAGAATGAACATATATGGACGAATGTCTGACAGAGTATTTCCAATGATCAAATGGGTTGGTCTGTATGAATGTATATGGTTGCAACGGATTTATCCCTTAGCATAATATCCAGAATATTTGTGCAAACTCAACTAGTGATTAACGGATCTGACGATGTGGCATTCAAAGTGATTGTGTTATCGATGAATGGTAAGTATGCGTAGCCTCAGGCCTCAACAACCGGGAAAGGACAAAAATCGGGCAGGCAGCATGGCTATGTGGGTCGCACCCATTAGGGTGTATAATCACCTATCTAGAGAAATTCCTTTTGTTTCTAAATCTATCGATTCTGCCCATTCGGGAACGGTGGTTTGAGTCCAACCGTTGGTGATATACATTCGATACACTCAAGCGAAATGAGTGGTCGGTCATGTGTGGGCCGGGTTGCAAGACGTTCTTGTTGAACCCAGGTGTATTCGCCTCTAGAGATACATCATCGGAAGGTAGTTCCATACCTTGTCATGTTGGAAATCCAATCTCCAATAAGCGCCATGCGGTTTTGATTTTATACTATATATGTGGAGCGTGAGATGCAAGCGTTCTGCTATTTGATTATTTATTTGATGTAGACATTATCATAATATCACTGGATTTTTGTATCCAAGTGTTTTGGGTTATAGTATGGTAAAAACCATCCATGTTTATGTGTGGGCTGGTCTTACTATTATCTTTTCTTTCGAAAAGAGTTTTGGAAGTAAACAAGTAGTTGGAGTTACTCACACCAGTCCCATGACTGACCCAGAGTTTATTTTGTTTTTGTTTTCCCTAAACTCTTGGGTGCCCAAATTTGTACGGGCAGTCAAGTGTTTCAGGCTTTTACAGATACACTTGGAGGAGCTTGAAGCAGGAGGCTTCAACGTTAGTTATTTAGAGTTACTTCCGCTGAATCAAATGTTATGTGTACTCTGATGATGGTATGTATTTATGTACAAAACAGATTTGTATTTCAAAAGTTATGTTATATAATATATTTTATTCGTTCCGCTGTGAGTTTGTGATCTTCGTTTTCTTCTATTCTAATATTTCTATCTTTCTAATTCTCACCCTCTAACTTCTTTCTAATAATGAGTCGTATTTCTGTGTTATTTGGGTTGGACGTGTGGTGTATTTAGTCAACTCGGATAGCACGGATTTGCGGGTCGTTTCAGTTGCAGTTTTAAATATCAGACCGTACAGAGGAGCTTATGGCAAAAAATTTCGAAAATATAGGGTGTTAGCCAAATTTTTGAGAAATTAGAAAATTCTTAGAAACTGAAAAGTTGAAGAATGAAAGCCAGATTGAAAGCTGAGTTGGTTGGTTAAACAACTTTCTGCTCAATTCCTTTTCGAGGACGAAAAGATTTTAAGTGGAGGAGATTGTAACAACACGGATTTTCAGAACCAATTTAAAAATTTTATTTTAGCAATTTTTAATGGGTTTTGAATTTTTAAAATGAATCATTTTAAATAATAACGACTAAAAATTTATTTAAGTCGAAGTTAGAAAGTATAAATTTAATTTACTTATATAACGAGCCTGAAATGGCGCGGTACTTTAAAATTTTCATTTTAAATTTCAAATGGATGTACAGAATTCAAATAAATCGGATTTTAGTAAAACCAGAAATAACTGAATCTGTTTAATTATACCTTTCTAACAAATGCGAAAATTTGAGATTTCATAATATAAATTGAAAGTTATGTCTAGTTTAAAATTCAAGATAGTCGCTATGGAATTTATATATATATATATATATATTAATATAATATATAACCCTTAAAAATAGCCATTTTGCAAACGACCTCTGTTTTTGATGAAACCACTTTTGTTGGATCTGAAATGTCAAATTATTATTAGGTTCCAAATTTCATAATTTTTGGAATTAATATGTGAGCGTGGTGAATTCAAATGTGTTTGGTAATTTCAGATAGAATTTATTCAACTGCAAAATGACCATTTTTAAAACGATCTCCAAGTTCGACGAAATTAGTATTATTAGGATTGTATCATCAAAACAAAGCTAGATTTATTTTTCTGTAATTTTTGAAGTCAGTATGTGACCCCGGTAAATTAAAATATATATTGAAACCAATTTTGAACATTATATGAATTTATATTTTAATTTTGATGGAAACTGATCGAAACAATAGAATTGGATTACAGGACATATCTCCTTGTGTCCTAAATGGGGTATTACGCTAGGGACGATAGTAGGAGTGTTCGATTTGGAGTTCGAACAAAGAAGTTGCTTTCTATGGAAAAAATATAATAAAATATATAAACACACCCTCCCCGACCTTAAATCCCCAAACCCAAACCCCCTTTTCAAACCCTCTCCACTTTCTTCCAAATCAAGCCGAAGCACCCCCCACCCCCTTCCCACTCCCGCCACTATCGCACCCCCTGACATCCGACCGCCGCCTCCGACCCCCTCCTCCCTCCTCCCTCCTCCGCCCCGTTCTCTCTCTCCCTCTAATTTAAAGCCCCGCACCCAAAAACTGCCACCGCCGCCCTTACAGCCCCATCACCGACCATCCGCCGCCCTCCCCGTCCATTAGACCCACCTGCGCCACCTCCTCGGCCACCAACCTCGACCGTAGGCCCCACTTCAATTAAAAACCTAATTTTTAATATTTTCAGCTTTACATTAAACACCCTGACCTTCCCGCCGCAATAACTCTCCAACCATGCGCTTCTAGCCAAAACTCTATATTACCAAAATCGAAGAGCACGATTTTATCTTCGATTTGGAAGGTCATATTTTGGATTGCGGAGTTTTTTAGAAAACGCGTCCAAAGTTTGCTGTCTAAATACTATCATTTCGCGATTTCCAACAAAATGGAGTACTTTTGAGAAATTCCATTAGGCGAAAGTTGTCCGAAATGGTGCGTTTAAGCTAGAAAAAAAGATAATGTGAAGATTGGAGCTCGTTTGCAAAGTCTGGAATCAGAACATCAAACTAGACAGTTAGATAATAACGACGGAGTGAATCCCAACGTGAGAACACCTTCTCACTTAAATTATTTTACAGTTAAAAATATTTTAGGTTGCAGACGGGGCTTAGTAGTAGCTGACACTATTTATTGTACAAACCATGGTTGTTTTTTTGGATTATATTATGGAAAATTAGCCGTATTGTGGTTTTGTTGATTGGATTGAATATTGTGTATGGCACGAGTCAGTATCAGGAGAGGGGTAATGCTAGACAATACTCCGGTTCTAATATCACGCCGTTATAATACCGAAATTTATGGAAATAAATATTGTTCATTAAAAATATAATTTTTAGTGTTGATATGAATAGTATATAATATTCATGTGTTGAATAAAATGTTTGAACAATAAAAATATCATTTTTATTGGAAGTATGAACTATATAAAATAGTCAAGTGTTGAAATAAATATTTTATCGTTAGAAATATAATTTTTAGCGTATATATGAATGACATAAAATTCTCCTGAAATGAAAATAAATATTCATTTACAAACTAGACGATTTGTTTATGCACACCCATTTAACTGACATTGATTGGGACGATAAATTTTACACATCGCGCAACTGCACGAATAATATTCAGTATTTGTTGGTTGAAACCCCATATGGGTATTGGGATGATATCTGACGTACACTAGTCCCAATTGTTTTGTTGTTTGTCAATCGATTGGTTGACAGACTGTTGTAAGCATTAATTATTTATATCTAATGCTTATGCAGTTGTGTAATGCAATCTGGATAATGGTTGATTGGTTATCATTATTGTTGTATACATGTGTTGTATGAAATCCATATAAATAAATTATATGGTTATTGATTGTGTCTGATTCCAATTCAGGAATAACGAATATTTTAAAATAACATTCCATAAAGGATTAAAATGTGACTTTGGTTATCGATTTATATTCATTTTTATAATGAATATCGAAAAGGAAATCATTCAAAAACTGATATTTTCAAAATATTATCTGTAACGACCCGGATTTTGAGCGACTTTGGTTATCGACATAAACACGATGTCGATAACCAAAACATCTGAAAAATCCTGGTAATTAGTGAAAGAAATTAGAGGGTGAGGAAAGATAAGATAGAAACTTAGAATAGAAGAAGAAGAAGAAGAACACAACCTCAGAGTAACACGAATCTCACAGCGGAACGAATAACATATCCTTGAAATAAATCATTATATGTATACAATACATTATCAGAGTACAATACTTACAACATAGCGGAAATAAACTATAGCAATATGATCCTGAAGCCTCCTGCTCCAGCTCTTCCAGTATATCTGTAAAATCCCGACTACTTGACTGCCCATACAAATTTAGGCACCCAAGAGTTTAGGGAAAACAACAAAATAAACTCCAGGTCAGTCATGGGACTGGTGTGCGTAAAACAGTTTAAAAACAGTTCGAACACGTAAACGATATCTCATAAGACCACGCCGTATAACGGAACGGGTTTTTCCCTTATGAGAATCCAAATTATCTTTATATCAAAAACCTTTTGATATTATAATAATGTCTACCAACCATAATATAATATCATCTAGCATAAACGCTTTCATCTCACGTTCTACATATATAGTATACAATCAAAACCGCAAGCACGTATTGGGTAATGGATTTCCAACTATGACAGGGTATGGAACCACCTTTCGCTAGTGTACCTCTAGAGAGGAATACACTGGGTTCAACAAGAACATCTTGCAACCCGGCCACACATGACCGACCACTCATTTCGCTTGAGTGTATCGAATGTATATCACCAACGGTTGGGATCAGCAACCGTTTCTCGAATGGGACAGCATCAACAATAGATTTTTAGAAGTAAATGAAACTCTAGATCAGGTGATTATACACCCTACTTCGGTGCGACCGACTTAGCCATGCTGCCTGCCCGATTTCTGTCATTTACCGATTTGATGAGGCTTGAGGTTACGCTTCATCATCACATCAGATTTACTTCGAATGCCACATCGTCAAATCCATCAAATCACCGATTGACGTCCTCAACCATACATTATGTGTTAGCTAAAAGAAGTTTTCTTCTCCGCTTCTACTCTTGGTACAGTTGGAGAAATCAATATACGTGATCGTCTGGAAATACTCTGTCAGACATCCGTCCATACAAGTCATCCAGGAACAGGATGAACCGAAGGCACTATTCTGTAAACAGGATAGCCCTTGCATAACTCCGTCTTCAATTTCCTTTGGCATATATGATTCGCAACTCTTATGCCAATACAGAGTGGTTCTTTGGATAATAATCCAACCGGTCTCTCCATATTAACAACGTTAAAATGGTCAAAAATTCGTTAGTCTGTGATTTAACTATCGAACAAAAACAAGTGTGCAAACAACGATATTATTTCCAAATGGAAATTTATATCGATCAAACATCATTTAACCTTTATCTCTTTAGTTCATTAATTTACTTATCTCCTGTTTCCCTATATTCAACATTTTCTTATTTTCTAAATTTAGAAAATATATGTTATTACCATTGGAAAACATTTCCATTTCTTGTTTTCTTTATTAGAAAACATTATCATTTCTTGTTTGGAAAACATTTCCAAATCTTCTTCATTGGACTTAGACAGATGTTTAAACAAACCATCGCGATGCCAACTCAAACCATTTCCTTTACTGCCGAACCTTAACTATTCCTTAGTTAAAAACGAAGTCAATCAAGTTGGGGTAGAACTACCTCTTAGACCTTAACTGAACAACATTTCTAACTTTGAAATAGGCAAAGTTCACTTTATATTCCTTTTACTAACTTCCTTACTTAACCCTCCTTCGAATAGCTATATTCGATTGACTCTTTTCACTTAACTCTATTCGATTAAACCTTATCAATTAACTCTGTTGGACTAACACTATTGATTTACTCATTTTGACTAATGCTATTGATTTACTCATTTCACATAACTCCTTTCGAATAAACTATATTCGATGACTCCTTTTACTTTCTTCGAATAAACTATATTCGATTAACTCATTTGCTTCTATTCGAATAACTATATTCGATTAACTCTTTTTACTTTCTATTCGAATAAACTATATTCAATTAACTCATTTTTCTTTCTTCGAATAAACTATATTCGATTAACTCCTTTTACTTTCTATTCGAATAACTATATTCGATTAACTCATTTTACTTAAACTCTAATCGATTAAACTAACATCGATTAACTACTTTGCTTTAACTCTAATCGATTAAACTAACATCGATTAACTACTTTGCTTTAACTCTAATCGATTAAACTAACATCGATTAACTCCTTTGCTTTAAATCTAATCGATTAAACTAACATCGATTAACTACTTTGCTTTAACTCTAATCGATTAAACTAACATCGATTAACTCCTTTGCTTTAACTCTAATCGATTAAACTAACATCGATTAGCTCCTTTTAACTTTTACTCTAATCGATTAACTAACATCGATTAGCTCCTTTTAACTTTAACTCTAATCGATTAAACTAACATCGATTAGCTCCTTTTAACTTTAACTCTAATCGATTAAACTAACATCAATTAGCTCCTTTTACTATAACTCTAATCGATTAAACTAACATCGATTAGCTCCTTTTAACTTTAACTTTAATCGATTAAACTAACATCGATTAGCTCCTTTTACTTTAACTCTAATCGATTAAACTAACATCGATTAGCTCCTTTTACTTTAACTCTAATCGATTAAACTAACATCGATTAGCTCCTTTTACTTTCTATTCGAATGACTATATTCGATTAACTCCTTTATTCTTTTCGAATAAACTATTCATTTATAAAGATTTACTTTCAGTAACAGTTCTTCACTTTACAAATGATTTTCCCTTTTATAAAACTCTATTCGTTTTAAAAACAAATTTCCCTTTTTATTTACTTTTGGAATATTTCCTTTTACAAAATCTGTTGATTTTAAAAAATCCCTTTATTTCAATATACATTGAAATAATTCTTTTTACATCCCAGGGTCTTTTATGATATTTAAAATATCGAATAAAAATGATCAACATCATTCCAACACCCATAATCCATAACAGATTATATAACACGTCATATATCACAATATATGAAAACAGTAAAATAAATGTTGAGGAATCCAGTTGGATTCCTCCAACCTGTTTCCCTGCATCACAGATGTTAAAAAATATAGACAACATCACTTTCAGTTCCATATGATATATTCTGTTAAACAGAATCAATATAGAAATTCAACTAACTGACTAGCAGTTCAATCAAACAGTCAACACACAGTCAATCAGTCAATATTTAACAGTTCTAAAAATACAACATGAAATTATAAACTATTTAGAGTTAGTGAGATTTACTCACTTTTGGACGATCATCGTCAATGACGATAACCATCGCTTGATTCAGCTGGACAATTTATTTTGCAATAAATTGTGACGGACTCCAATTGACTCGCGGTCAGTTCCATTGTGGAGTGCTCGTCCATAAGATCCCAACGCAACTTACGGTTCGTCAATCTGACTCCGTATAACCAAGATATCGAATTAACAAGTTTGTACATTATATAAATTTATTTAAAACTTAACCAAATCAAATGTCGGGCTTTACCACTCAAACTAAGGCCCATCATCTCCACGTTTCAAGCCCACCCGCTCTATCTTCTTCCTCCAGAACTAAGACATGCCACATCCTCCTTGAACAGTTTAGAACCGCACCATTTCCACTTCAAAAAGAAATCCAAACTCCAAGTTTTACTCCACTATAAATCCAACAACATACACCAAAAATCATCCCTTTGAAATCTCCTTCAACCCGACATCCCAACACCAACCCCGACGCCTTCAGCTGAAACCCGTCCATCAGCTTCAACCCGCCACACCAGAAAAGATACCGAACTCCAACACCCTTAAATCCCTTCAGAACTACACGCCAGGTGCCATTTTCTCTCCTGAACCCAAAGACGAACTTGATTTCACAAATTGGTGTTTATATCCAACGATTTACTCAACCCTAACCACTGCTCGACTTGCGCTGGAAATTTACAGTGACAGGAGGTTGGTTCGAACAACACAAAATGGGATGAAGTGGAAGAGCAAGCTTTAAGGATACCATACATATATTTTCCTGGATTTATAGATCTCATTTTGATTTTTGTTTTTGGATTTTTATTTGCTGCGTTTGTTTGAGAAATGGATGGGTGTTCTTGCGTTTTTAAGCATTGAGGTTGTGGCTGAGAATTTAGATGGACGTGGCCTTGCTTCGGTCCATTCACTAAGTTAGGATATTTTTAACTTTGATTTTCTATTTTATTTTATCGTTTTTATAAGCTTCTCTCGTCCTTAAAAATCCCTGCGACCACATACGATACCCAAAAATCACAAAACTGCACATGTAGGTAGAGTTCGACATTACGGTCCCAACGAGACTGTTTTCATCGAATTCCGACTCCATATGCTCACACAACGTATTTTTAACTATTGAAATACTGACTATATTTCACTCTAAAAATCCGTGCGGTCACACGCTGACTCTAAAAATCATGAAACTTGGAATCTAGCAACTATTTGAAATTGCGGATCCAACAAAACTGGTTTCTTCGAATTCCGACTTCGTTTGCAAAATTGACTATTTTTAACGCTCTAAATAACCTATTTAAATATATAAATATATTTAAATATAATTAAATAAATTATATAAAATTGATTATTATCGTCTATATTCACAGTGACATAACCTACAGCTCCAGAATATCCCTGTATGTATTTACAACTCGATATTACATCGTCAGAGTTATATCGATGTTCGATTTCTATTTCAATCCTTATTTAAAATATAAATAAATAGTTATGGTCAGGGCGCTGCATTTCTTAGAATTTGATTTCGACGTAACTCAAAATCCACACGACGAAATCTCGATATTTCTCTTCCCCTAGAAAGATATACTCCACCAGCTCCACACGTTTCTTGTTTCACAGAAGTCTGATTTAAAATGGACCCTGTACATCCACTTGAAGTCTAAATCGCCAAATAGCGAACTGCCGCGTCGTTACGCGCTCCATTTTAATTGTAATATAAATATACGTTCAAACTGTCGTCGATTGAATATATTCGTTATTCAAATTCAATTCCAAGCTGAATTAAATATCACAAATGATCCGATTCACACCATATCGCCATTTCAGCCAATTCTGATTATTTCAGAATTAAATATATTATTTAATTAATATTTTAATTAAACATTCACCATTATTTAATTCCACGATCGTTTAAATCACTAAACCACCATTTATAAATTAAAATAAATTAATCATAATACCTCTGCCAATGCGGGTCATTACAATCTTCCCCACTTAAAATAATTTCGTCCTCGAAATTGCTAAAAAGTAGAGGACGACCCCATCGACGGGTTAGAACATACTTGTTCACTTCTTAACTTCAGTTTCAACTGAACCATTTTAATTTCAATTAAATATTAATTAATTCTTATCAACGAAAATTTTCAAAAATCCTGAAAATTTTCTATTTCTAACGCCTTAACTCTTCGAAAAATTTCGCCAGCACCTCCTTTGTACCGGTCAATACGTCAAACACCAACTCGCCTCTCTGGGCCATCTCCATCCCAAAAGAAAATCAAACAGCCAAGCGGCTTGCCGATTCGGCTCATAAATCTTATATCCAATAGAAATATAAACTTGTACATTTTTTTCGGCATATCATTATATCCTTTCCACCTGTTATCAATTCGGCAGATACAAGGGTCATCCCAATCAAATTCCAATCTGCTTTTATCCACAATTTCAACCATTCGATTATACCTAAGTCGAATTTTATTTCAAATTCGAGTTCCATTCTCGATTCCAAACTCTTTACTTGATTATCAAGTTATACTTCAAATTTGAATCCCCAAATCCAATTTGTCTCGATATCATTCAAATTCAATCTCAGTTACCACTTTACTGACTTTACTTTAATTCAATTTTGCTTTCACAAATTTATGTTTAAATTTGCTTTTAATTCAAACAGTCTTTCCCTCGAAGTTTTAAACAGTTTACCCTTTCAAAAAAAATCAAATTTCCCTTTTGAACATGTCACTAAACCCTTAATTAATATTCCATTAGTTAAATCACTTCTCTATTTCTTTATCAATATTGGTTAACCAAATATTTTCAATAACCATATTGGTCTTTTATGTTATTTGGAAAACATTTCCGAATATCGCCTTCCTTTATTTTCTAACTTTAGAAAATATATGCTACTTATAATTGGAAAATATGCCAATTACTTATCTCTTTTCCGATCTCGTTTATTTCTATACTTAGGAAATATTAATTATTCTATTTCCAAGTTTACACTTATTTGGGTTAAACGGATGTTGTGTAAAACATCGTTACGACAACCCAAATACTATATTCAACTGACTCTTATTCAACATTGATCTTCGAGCCTGAAATCTTACTATTTATTTGTTAATAATGAAATCAATCAAGTTGGGGTATAAATACCTCTCAGACCTTGACTGAATAACATTTATAACGTCAAAACAGATATGACTACTTATTCGAATAATCAATACCATACAACTACTGATTATCTTTTAAACACGTACACACTTCCTCTTTCTATTTTACTAGATTTTATTCTAGGCTTTCTTTTTTATTCTACTATTCTATTTCTAAGTTCGTTTCCTTGTCGACTTCTATATATATATCGATACGTTGATTTTCTAACTATCAAATTATCTTAAAAATATTCTAACTCCTTAAATTCTCGGAAAAATTCGCCATAACCTCCTTTGTACTAGGAGCATCAGGATATTTCAAATAGCCTCCCATGGCCCTCACCAATCCAAAAGAAAAACAAAAAGCCAAGCGGCTAGCCGATACGGCGCAAAAAATCTCATATGTGAATTAAATACACACCTTTTCGTCGAGCATTCTATTTATATACCTTCATATCTTATCCATACCTATCTCATGTATATTTATACATTTCTAATTCATTTCAACTTAATCCAATAATTTTAACTTATTTCGTTAAGTGATTTTCAAATTACTGGTTTGCCCATTTCACCTTCATATTTGAGTATAACATGTTCAAATATATTTTAACTTGTTTATCAACTAATTGAATTCCTTTTCAATTATTTAAATTTCCTATATTCAAATTCCATTTCAATTCACTTATTCAAATTCTGTACTTGAATTTCATTTCAAATCTCTTATTCAAATTTTATATTTGAATTTCGTTTCAATTTCCTTATTCAAATTCTATATTTGAATTTCATTTCAATTCTATTTGAATCTTCTATATTCAAATTTCATTTTCACTTTCGATATTCAAATCCTATATTTGAATTCCTTTATATTTTCTATATTCAAATTCTATATTTGAATTTCATTTGAATTTCTATATTCAAACTCTATTTCAATTCCATTGAATTTCATATATTCAAACTCCCTTTGAATTTGTATATTCAATTCCTATTTCAAACTTTCTTTATTCATTCTTTATTATAAACCCCATTTGAAATTCAACACAACTTGTCTTTCCCAAAACAAATTCAAAACAGTATTTCTGGTAGTAATTCGTCACTTACAACTCGAAAATGAATACTGATGATGCAGCTGTCATCATCAGAATCTATTTTCCAGCGATCGAAGTGAGTTCAATACTATAAAACCATTTCTAAACATTTCCACTTTGAAATCCATTTCAAAATATAATTCACACTGCTTGTAAAACAATTTAAAATCTCCCAGGATCTTAAATTTTCCTTATTTTTAATCCAAATCCATTTACAAACACTTATCCAATTTTCCAGAAATTTTAATTCAATTTCTGGTTTTCATTTCAGATTTAACTCATCTGATTTCACGTATTTCACTTATATGAATTCTGATTGGTTATTTACATAACCATTTAATTTATAATCTTACTCGATTATAATAACAACCAATATATACACTATATTAAAATTTTGATATATATATATATATCTTCACTATGTCAAGATATACCTTGGGTAAACTTATTTTAATTTACCCTCTTTTCAAAACATATCGTGCCGACCCATCGTATTCGAGTGTTTACAAACTCCTACCGATACAGTGGATCAAACTGATCGACCAGAACTCATAAACGACTCAACCAATGAACCCACACAATATAAACAAATTTTTATATCAATAACAAATACGTTCACTCGTATATATACACTCAAACTCAATCTAGGGTATTACTAACCTTATCTCTACCGAGTCACGCCACAGAGCCAAGTAATTCTTAACTTAAGCTCTAATACCAACTGTAACGACCCGGATTTTGAGCGACTTTGGTTATCGACATAAACACGATGTCGATAACCAAAACATCTGAAAAATCCTGGTAATTAGTGAAAGAAATTAGAGGGTGAGGAAAGATAAGATAGAAACTTAGAATAGAAGAAGAAGAAGAAGAAGAACACAACCTCAGAGTAACACGAATCTCACAGCGGAACGAATAACATATAATAGATAACATATCCTTGAAATAAATCATTATATGTATACAATACATTATCAGAGTACAATACTTACAACATAGCAGAAATAAACTATAGCAATATGATCCTGAAGCCTCCTGCTCCAGCTCTTCCAGTATATCTGTAAAATCCCGACTACTTGACTGCCCATACAAATTTAGGCACCCAAGAGTTTAGGGAAAACAACAAAATAAACTCCAGGTCAGTCATGGGACTGGTGTGCGTAAAACAATTTAAAAACAGTTCGAACACGTAAACGATATCTCATAAGACCACGCCGTATAACGGAACGGGTTTTTCCCTTATGAGAATCCAAATTATCTTTATATCAAAAACCTTTTGATATTATAATAATGTCTATCAACCATAATATAATATCATCTAGCATAAACGCTTTCATCTCACGTTCTACATATATAGTATACAATCAAAACCGCAAGCACGTATTGGGTAATGGATTTCCAACTATGACAAGGTATGGAACCACCTTTCGCTAGTGTACCTCTAGAGAGGAATACACTGGGTTCAACAAGAACATCTTGCAACCCGGCCACACATGACCGACCACTCATTTCGCTTGAGTGTATCGAATGTATATCACCAACGGTTGGGATCAGCAACCGTTTCCCGAATGGGACAGCATCAACAATAAATTTTTAGAAGTAAATGAAACTCTAGATCAGGTGATTATACACCCTACTTCGGTGCGACCGACTTAGCCATGCTGCCTGCCCGATTTCTATCATTTACCGATTTGATGAGGCTTGAGGTTACGCTTCATCATCACATCAGATTTACTTCGAATGCCACATCGTCAAATCCATCAAATCACATATTGACGTCCTCAACCACACATTATGTGTTAGCTAAAAGAAGTTTCCTTCTCCGCTTCCACTCTTGGTACAGTTGGAGAAATCAATATACGTGATCGTCTGGAAATACTCTGTTAGACATCCGTCCATACAAGTCATCCAGGAACAGGATGAACCGAAGGCACTATTCTGTAAACAGGATAGCCCTTGAATAACTCAGTCTTCAATTTCCTTTGGCATATATGATTCGCAACGCTTATGCCAATATAAAGTGGTTCTTTGGATAATAATCCAACCGGTCTCTCCATATTAACAACGTTAAAATGGTCAAAACTTCGATAGTCTGTTATTTAACTATCGAATAAAAACAAGTGTGCAAACAACGATATTATTTCCAAATGGAAATTTATATCGATCAAACATCACTTAACCTTTATCTCTTTAGTTCATTAATTTACTTATCTCCTGTTTCCCTATATTCAACATTTTCTTATTTTCTAAATTTAGAAAATATATGTTATTACCATTGGAAAACATTTCCATTTCTTGTTTTCTTTATTAGAAAACATTATCATTTCTTGTTTGGAAAACATTTCCAAAGCTTCTTCATTGGACTTAGACAGATGTTTAAACAAACCATCGCGATGCCAACTCAAACCATTTCCTTTACTGCCGAACCTTAACTATTCCTTAGTTAAAAACGAAGTCAATCAAGTTGGGGTAGAACTACCTCTCAGACCTTAACTGAACAACATTTCTAACTTTGAAATAGGCAAAGTTCACTTTATATTCCTTTTACTAACTTCCTTACTTAACCCTCCTTCGAATAGCTATATTCGATTGACTCTTTTCACTTAACTCTATTCGATCAAACCTTATCAATTAACTCTGTTGGACTAACACTATTGATTTACTCATTTTGACTAATGCTATTGATTTACTCATTTTACATAACTCCTTTCGAATAAACTATATTCGATGACTCCTTTTACTTTCTTCGAATAAACTATATTCGATTAACTCATTTGCTTCTATTCGAATAACTATATTCGATTAACTCTTTTTACTTTCTATTCGAATAAACTATATTCAATTAACTCATTTTTCTTTCTTCGAATAAACTATATTCGATTAACTCCTTTTACTTTCTATTCGAATAACTATATTCGATTAACTCATTTTACTTAAACTCTAATCGATTAAACTAACATCGATTAACTACTTTGCTTTAACTCTAATCGATTAAACTAACATCGATTAACTACTTTGCTTTAACTCTAATCGATTAAACTAACATAGATTAACTCCTTTGCTTTAAATCTAATCGATTAAACTAACATCGATTAACTACTTTGCTTTAACTCTAATCGATTAAACTAACATCGATTAACTCCTTTGCTTTAACTCTAATCGATTAAACTAACATCGATTAGCTCCTTTTAAATTTTACTCTAATCGATTAACTAACATCGATTAGCTCCTTTTAACTTTAACTCTAATCGATTAAACTAACATCGATTAGCTCCTTTTAACTTTAACTCTAATCGATTAAACTAACATCAATTAACTCCTTTTACTTTAACTCTAATCGATTAAACTAACATCGATTAGCTCCTTTTAACTTTAACTTTAATCGATTAAACTAACATTGACTAGCTCCTTTTACTTTAACTCTAATCGATTAAACTAACATCAATTAGCTCCTTTTACTTTAACTCTAATCGATTAAACTAACATCGATTAGCTCCTTTTACTTTCTATTCGAATAACTATATTCGATTAACTCCTTTATTCTTTTCGAATAAACTATTCATTTATAAAGATTTACTTTCAGTAACAGTTCTTCACTTTACAAATGATTTCCCCTTTTATAAAACTCTATTCGTTTTAAAAACAAATTTCCCTTTTTATTTACTTTTTAAATATTTCCTTTTACAAAATCTGTTGATTTTATAAAATCCCTTTATTTCAATATACATTGAAATAATTCTTTTTACATCCCAGGGTCTTTTATGATATTTAAAATATCGAATAAAAATGATCAACATCATTCCAACTCCCATAATCCATAACAGATTATATAACACGTCATATATCACAATATATGAAAACAGTAAAATAAATGTTGAGGAATCCAGTTGGCTTCCTCCAACCTGTTTCCCTGCATCACAGATGTTAAAAAATATAGATAACATCACTTTCAGTTCCATATGATATATTCTGTTAAACAGAATCAATATAGAAATTCAACTAACTGACTAGCAGTTCAATCAAACAGTCAACACACAATCAATCAGTCAATATTTAACAGTTCTAAAAATACAACATGAAATTATAAACTATTTAGAGTTAGTGAGATTTACTCACTTTTGGACGATCATCGTCAATGACGATAACCATCGCTTGATTCAGCTGGACAATTTATTTTGCAATAAATTGTGACGGACTCCAATTGACTCGCGGTCAGTTCCATTGTGGAGTGCTCGTCCATACGATCCCAACGCAACTTACGGTTCGTCAATCTGACTCCGTATAACCAAGATATCGAATTATCAAGTTTGTACATTATATAAATTTATTTAAAACTTAACCAAATCAAATGTCGGGCTTTTCCACTCAAACTAAGGCCCATCATCTCCACGTTTCAAGCCCACCCGCTCTATCTTCTTCCTCCAGAACTAAGACATGCCACATCCTCCTTCAACAGTTTAGAACCGCACCATTTCCACTTCAAAAAGAAATCCAAACTCCAATTTTTACTCCACTATAAATCCAACAACATACACCAAAAATCATCCCTTTGAAATCTCCTTCAACCCGACATCCCAACACCAACCCCGACGCCTTCAGCTGAAACCCGTCCATCAGCTTCAACCCGCCACACCAGAAAAGATACCGAACTCCAACACCCTTAAATCCCTTCAGAACTACACGCCAGGTGCCATTTTCTCTCCTGAACCCAAAGACGAACTTGATTTCACAAATTGGTGTTTATATCCAACGATTTACTTAACCCTAACCACTGCTCGACTTGCGCTGGAAATTTACAGCGACAGGAGGTTGGTTCGAACAACACAAAATGGGATGAAGTGGAAGAGCAAGCTTTAAGGATTCCATACATATATTTTCTTGGATTTATAGATCTCGTTTTGATTTTTGTTTTTGGATTTTTATTTGCTGCGTTTGTTTGAGAAATGGATGGGTGTTCTTGCGTTTTTAAGCATTGAGGTTGTGGCTGAGAATTTAGATGGACATGGCCTTGCTTTGGTCCATTCACTAAGTTAGGATATTTTTAACTTTGATTTTCTATTTTATTTTATCGTTTTTATAAGCTTCTCTCGTCCTTAAAAATCCATGCGACCACATACGATACCCAAAAATCACGAAACTGCACATGTAGGTAGAGTTCGACATTACGGTCCCAACGAGACTGTTTTCATCGAATTCCGACTCCATATGCTCACACAACGTATTTTTAACTGTTGAAATACTGACTATATTTCACTCTAAAAATCCGTGCGGTCACACGCTGACTCTAAAAATCATGAAACTTGGAATCTAGCAACTATTTGAAATTGCGGATCCAACAAAACTGGTTTCGTCGAATTCCGACTTCGTTTGCAAAATTGACTATTTTTAACGCTCTAAATAACCTATTTAAATATATAAATATATTTAAATATAATTAAATAAATTATATAAAATTGATTATTATCGTCTATATTCACAGTGACATAACCTACAACTCCAGAATATCCCTGTACGTATTTACAACTCGATATTACATCGTCAGAGTTATATCGATGTTCGATTTCTATTTCAATCCTTATTTAAAATATAATTAAATAGTTATGGTCAGGGCGCTGCATTTCTTAGAATTTGATTTGGACGTAACTCAAAATCTACACGACGAAATCTCGATATTTCTCTTCCCCTAGAAAGATATACTCCACCAGCTCCACACGTTTCTTGTTTCACAGAAGTCTGATTTAAAATGGACCCTGTACATTCACTTGAAGTCTAAATCGCCAAATAGCGAACTACCGCGTCGTTACGCGCTCTATTTTAATTGTAAAATAAATATACGTTCAAACTGTCGTCGATTGAATATATTCGTTATTCAAATTCAATTCCAAGCTGAATTAAATATCACAGATGATCTGGTTCACACCATATCGCCATTTCAGCCAATTCTGATTATTTCAGAATTAAATATATTATTTAATTATTATTTTAATTAAACATTCACCATTATTTAATTCCACGATCGTTTAAATCACTAAACCACCATTTATAAATTAAAATAAATTAATCATAATACCTCTTCCAATGCGGGTCATTACAATCTTCCCCACTTAAAATAATTTCGTCCTCGAAATTGCTAAAAAGTAGAGGACGACCCTATCGACGGGTTAGAACATATTTGTTCACTTCTTAACTTCAGTTTCAACTGAAACATTTTAATTTCAATTAAATATTAATTAATTCTTATCAACGAATATTTTCAAAAATCCTGAAAATTTTCTATTTCTAACGCCTTAACTCTTCGAAAAATTTCGCCAGCACCTCCTTTGTACCGGTCAATACGTCAAACACCAACTCGCCTCTCTGGGCCATCTCCAACCCAAAAGAAAATCTAACAGCCAAGCGGCTTGCCAATTCGGCTCATAAATCTTATATCCAACAGAAATATAAACTTGTACATTTTTGTCGGCATATCATTATATCATTTCCACCTGTTATCAATTCGGCAGATACAAGGGTCATCCCAATCAAATTCCAATCTGCTTTTATCCACAATTTCAACCATTCGCTTATACCTAAGTCGAATTTTATTTCAAATTCGAGTTCCATTCTCGATTCCAAACTCTTTACTTGATTATCAAGTTATACTTCAAATTTGAATCCCCAAATCCAATTTGGCTCGATATCATTCAAATTCAATCTCAGTTACCACTTTACTGACTTTACTTTAATTCAATTTTGCTTTCACAAATTTATGTTTAAATTTGCTTTTAATTCAAACAGTCTTTCCCTCGGAGTTTTAAACAGTTTACCCTTTCAAAAAAAATCAAATTTCCCTTTTGAACATGTCACTAAACCTTTAATTAATATTCCATTAGTTAAATCACTTCTTTATTTCTTTATCAATATTGGTTAACCAAATATTTTCAATAACCATATTGGTCTTTTATGTTATTTGGAAAACATTTCCGAATATCGCCTTCCTTTATTTTCTAACTTTAGAAAATATATGCTACTTATAATTGGAAAATATGCCAATTACTTATCTCTTTTCCGATCTCGTTTATTTCTATACTTAGGAAATATTTATTATTCTATTTCCAAGTTTACACTTATTTGGGTTAAACGGATGTTGTGTAAAACATCGTTACAACAACCCAAATACTATATTCAACTGACTCTTATTCAACATTGATCTTCGAGCCTGAAATCTTACTATTTATTTGTTAATAATGAAATCAATCAAGTTGGGGTATAAATACCTCTCAGACCTTGACTGAATAACATTTATAATGTCAAAACAGATATGACTACTTATTCGAATAATCAATACCATACAACTACTGATTAACTTTTAAACACGTACACACTTCCTCTTTCTATTTTTACTAGATTTTATTCTAGGCTTTCTTTTTTATTCTACTATTCTATTTCTAAGTTGTTTTCCTTGTCGACTTCTATATATATATCGATACGTTGATTTTCTAACTATCAAATTATCTTAAAAATATTCTAACTCCTTAAATTCCCGGAAAAATTCGCCATAACCTCCTTTGTACTAGGAGCATCGGGATATTTCAAATAGCCTCCCATGGCCCTCACCAATCCAAAAGAAAAACAAAAAGCCAAGCGGCTAGCCGATACGGCGCAACAAATCTCATATGTGAATTAAATACACACCTTTTCGTCGAGCATTCTATTTATATACCTTCATATCTTATCCATACCTATCTCATGTATATTTATACATTTCTAATTCATTTCAACTTAATCCAATCATTTTAACTTATTTCGTTAAGTGATTTTCAAATTACTGGTTTGCCCATTTCACCTTCATATTTGAGTATAACATGTTCAAATATATTTTAACTTGTTTATCAACTAATTGAATTCCTTTTCAATTATTTAAATTTCCTATATTCAAATTCCAATTCAATTCTCTTATTCAAATTCTATACTTGAATTTCATTTCAAATCTCTTATTCAAATTTTATATTTGAATTTCGTTTCAATTTCCTTATTCAAATTCTATATTTGAATTTCATTTCAATTCTATTTGAATCTTCTATATTCAAATTTCATTTTCACTTTCGATATTCAAATCCTATATTTGAATTCCTTTATATTTTCTATATTCAAATTCTATATTTGAATTTCATTTGAATTTCTATATTCAAACTCTATTTCAATTCCATTGAATTTCATATATTCAAACTCCCTTTGAATTTGTATATTCAATTCCTATTTCAAACTTTCTTTATTCATTCTTTATTATAAACCCCATTTGAAATTCAACACAACTTGTCTTTCCCAAAACAAATTCAAAACAGTATTTCTGGTAGTAATTCGTCACTTACAACTCGAAAATGAATACTGATGATGCAGCTGTCATCATCAGAATCTATTTTCCAGCGATCGAAGTGAGTTCAATACTATAAAACCATTTCTAAACATTTCCACTTTGAAATCCATTTCAAAATATAATTCACACTGCTTGTAAAACAATTTAAAATCTCCCAGGATCTTAAATTTTCCTTATTTTTAATCCAAATCCATTTACAAACACTTATCCAATTTTCCAGAAATTTTAATTCAATTTCTGGTTTTCATTTCAGATTTAACTCATCTGATTTCACGTATTTCACTTATATGAATTCTGATTGGTTATTTACATAACCATTTAATTTATAATCTTACTCGATTATAATAACAACCAATATATACACTATATTAAAATTTTGATATATATATATATCTTCACTATGTCAAGATATACCTTGGGTAAACTTATTTTAATTTACCCTCTTTTCAAAACATATCGTGCCGACCCATCGTATTCGAGTGTTTATAAACTCCTACCAATACAGTGGATCAAACTGATCGACCAGAACTCATAAACGACTCAACCAACGAACCCACACAATATAAACAAATTTTTATATCAATAACAAATACGTTCACTCATATATATGCAATCAAACTCAATCTAGGGTATTACTAACCTTATCTCTACCGAGTCACGCCACAGAGCCAAGTAATTCTTAACTTAAGCTCTAATACCAACTGTAACGACCCGGATTTTGAGCGACTTTGGTTATCGACATAAACACGATGTCGATAACCAAAACATCTGAAAAATCCTGGTAATTAGTCAAAGAAATTAGAGGGTGAGGAAAGATAAGATAGAAACTTAGAATAGAAGAAGAAGAAGAACACAACCTCAGAGTAACACGAATCTCACAGCGGAACGAATAACATATAATAGATAACATATCCTTGAAATAAATCATTATATGTATACAATACATTATCAGAGTACAATACTTACAACATAGCAGAAATAAACTATAGCAATATGATCCTGAAGCCTCCTGCTCCAGCTCTTCCAGTATATCTGTAAAATCCCGACTACTTGACTGCCCATACAAATTTAGGTATCCAAGAGTTTAGGGAAAACAACAAAATAAACTCCAGGTCAGTCATGGGACTGGTGTGTGTAAAACAGTTTAAAAACAGTTCGAACACGTAAACGATATCTCATAAGACCACGCCGTATAACGGAACGGGTTTTTCCCTTATGAGAATCCAAATTATCTTTATATCAAAAACCTTTTGATATTATAATAATGTCTATCAACCATAATATAATATCATCTAGCATAAACGCTTTCATCTCACGTTCTACATATATAGTATACAATCAAAACCGCAAGCACGTATTGGGTAATGGATTTCCAACTATGACAAGGTATGGAACCACCTTTCGCTAGTGTACCTCTAGAGAGGAATACACTGGGTTCAACAAGAACATCTTGCAACCCGGCCACACATGACCGACCACTCATTTCGCTTGAGTGTATCGAATGTATATCACCAACGGTTGGGATCAGCAACCGTTTCCCGAATGGGACAGCATCAACAATAGATTTTTAGAAGTAAATGAAACTCTAGATCAGGTGATTATACACCCTACTTCGGTGCGACCGACTTAGCCATGCTGCTTGCCCGATTTCTATCATTTACCGATTTGATGAGGCTTGAGGTTACGCTTCATCATCACATCAGATTTACTTCGAATGCCACATCGTCAAATCCATCAAATCACAGATTGACGTCCTCAACCACACATTATGTGTTAGCTAAAAGAAGTTTCCTTCTCCGCTTCCACTCTTGGTACAGTTGGAGAAATCAATATACGTGATCGTCTGGAAATACTCTGTTAGACATCCGTCCATACAAGTCATCCAGGAACAGGATGAACCGAAGGCACTATTCTGTAAACAGGATAGCCCTTGAATAACTCCGTCTTCAATTTCCTTTGGCATATATGATTCGCAATGCTTATGCCAATACAGAGTGGTTCTTTGGATAATAATCCAACCGGTCTCTCCATATTAACAACGTTAAAATGGTCAAAACTTCGATAGTATGTTATTTAACTATCGAATACAAACAAGTGTGCAAACAACGATATTATTTCCAAATGGAAATTTATATCGATCAAACATCATTTAACCTTTATCTCTTTAGTTCATTAATTTACTTATCTCCTGTTTCCCTATATTCAACATTTTCTTATTTTCTAAATTTAGAAAATATATGTTATTACCATTGGAAAACATTTCCATTTCTTGTTTTCTTTATTAGAAAACATTATCATTTCTTGTTTGGAAAACATTTCCAAAGCTTCTTCATTGGACTTAGACAGATGTTTAAACAAACCATCGCGATGCCAACTCAAACCATTTCCTTTACTGCCGAACCTTAACTATTCCTTAGTTAAAAACGAAGTCAATCAAGTTGGGGTAGAACTACCTCTCAGACCTTAACTGAACAACATTTCTAACTTTGAAATAGGCAAAGTTCACTTTATATTCCTTTTACTAACTTCCTTACTTAACCCTCCTTCGAATAGCTATATTCGATTGACTCTTTTCACTTAACTCTATTCGATTAACCCTTATCAATTAACTCTGTTGGACTAACACTATTGATTTACTCATTTTGACTAATGCTATTGATTTACTCATTTCACATAACTCCTTTCGAATAAACTATATTCGATGACTCCTTTTACTTTCTTCGAATAAACTATATTCGATTAACTCATTTGCTTCTATTCGAATAACTATATTCGATTAACTCTTTTTACTTTCTATTCGAATAAACTATATTCAATTAACTCATTTTTCTTTCTTCGAATAAACTATATTCGATTAACTCCTGTTACTTTCTATTCGAATAACTATATTCGATTAACTCATTTTACTTAAACTCTAATCGATTAAACTAACATCGATTAACTACTTTGCTTTAACTCTAATCGATTAAACTAACATCGATTAACTACTTTGCTTTAACTCTAATCGATTAAACTAACATAGATTAACTCCTTTGCTTTAAATCTAATCGATTAAACTAACATCGATTAACTACTTTGCTTTAACTCTAATCGATTAAAGTAACATCGATTAACTCCTTTGCTTTAACTCTAATCGATTAAACTAGCATCGATTAGCTCCTTTTAATTTTTACTCTAATCGATTAACTAACATCGATTAGCTCCTTTTAACTTTAACTCTAATCGATTAAACTAACATCGATTAGCTCCTTTTAACTTTAACTCTAATCCATTAAACTAACATCAATTAGCTCCTTTTACCTTAACTCTAATCGATTAAACTAACATTGATTAGCTCCTTTTAACTTTAACTCTAATCGATTAAACTAACATCGACTAGCTCCTTTTACTTTAACTCTAATCGATTAAACTAACATCGATTAGCTCCTTTTACTTTAACTCTAATCGATTAAACTAACATCGATTAGCTCCTTTTACTTTCTATTCGAATAACTATATTCGATTAACTCCTTTATTCTTTTCGAATAAACTATTCATTTATAAAGATTTACTTTCAGTAACAGTTCTTCACTTTACAAATGATTTCCCCTTTTATAAAACTCTATTCGTTTTAAAAACAAATTTCCCTTTTTATTTACTTTTTAAATATTTCCTTTTACAAAATCTGTTTATTTTATAAAATCCCTTTATTTCAATATACATTGAAATAATTCTTTTTACATCCTAGGGTCTTTTATGATATTTAAATTATCGAATAAAAATGATCAACATCATTCCAACTCCCATAATCCATAATAGATTATATAACATGTCATATATCACAATATATGAAAACAGTAAAATAAATGTTGAGGAATCCAGTTGGATTCCTCCAACCTGTTTCCCTGCATCACAGATGTTAAAAAATATAGATAACATCACTTTCAGTTCCATATGATATATTCTGTTAAACAGAATCAATATAGAAATTCAACTAACTGACTAGCAGTTCAATCAAACAGTCAACACACAGTCAATCAGTCAATATTTAACAGTTCTAAAAATACAACATGAAATTATAAACTGTTTAGAGTTAGTGAGATTTACTCACTTTTGGACGATCATCGTCAATGACGATAACGATCGCTTGATTCAGCTGGACAATTTATTTTGCAATAAATTGTGACGGACTCCAATTGACTTGCGGTCAGTTCCATTGTGGAGTGCTCATCCATACGATCCAAACGCAACTTACGGTTCGTCAATCTGACTCCGTATGACCAAGATATCGAATTAACAAGTTTGTACATTATATAAATTTATTTAAAACTTAACCAAATCAAATGTCGGGCTTTACCACTCAAACTACGGCCCATCATCTCCACGTTTCAAGCCCACCCGCTCTATCTTCTTCCTCCAGAACTAAGACACGTGACATCCTCCTTCAACAGTTTAGAACCGCACCATTTCCACTTCAAAAAGAAACCCAAACTCCAATTTTTACTCCACTATAAATCCAACAACATACAGCAAAAATCATCCCTTTGAAATCACCTTCAACCCGGCATCCCAACACCAACCCCGACGCCTTCAGCTGAAACCCGTCCATCAGCTTCAACCCGCCACACCAGAAAAGGTACCGAACTCCAACACCCTTAAATCCCTTCAGAACTACACGCCAGGTGCCATTTTCTCTCCTGAACCCAAAGACGAACTTGATTTCCCAAATTGGTGTTTATATCCAACGATTTACTCAACCCTAACCACAGCTCGACTTGCGCTGGAAATTTACAGCGACAGGAGGTTGGTTCGAACAACACAAAATGGGATGAAGTGGAAGAGCTAGCTTTAAGGATTCCATACATATATTTTCTTGGATTTATAGATCTCGTTTTGATTTTTGTTTTTGGATTTTTATTTGCAGCGTTTGTTTGAGAAATGGATGGGTGTTCTTGCGTTTTTAAGCATTGAGGTTGTAGCTGAGAATTTAGATGGACGTGGCCTTGCTTTGGTCCATTCACTAAGTTAGGATATTTTTAACTTTGATTTTCTATTTTATTTTATCGTTTTTATAAGCTTCTCTCGTCCTTAAAAATCCCTGCGACCACATACGATACCCAAAAATCACGAAACTGCACATGTAGGTAGAGTTTGACATTACGGTCCCAACGAGACTGTTTTCATCGAATTCCGACTCCATATGCTCACACAACGTATTTTTAACTGTTGAAATACTGACTATATTTCACTCTAAAAATCCGTGCGGTCACACGCTGACTCTAAAAATCACGAAACTTGGAATCTAGCAACTATTTGACATTGCGGATCCAACAAAACTGGTTTCGTCGAATTCCGACTTCGTTCGCAAAATTGACTATTTTTAACGCTCTAAATAACCTATTTAAATATATAAATATATTTAAATATAATTAAATAAATTATATAAAATTGATTATTATCGTCTATATTCACAGTGACATACCCTATAGCTCCAGAATATCCCTGTATGTATTTACAACTCGATATTACATCATCAGAGTTATATCGATGTTCAATTTCTATTTAAATCCTTATTTAAAATATAATTAAATAGTTATGGTCAGGGCGCTGCATTTCTTAGAATTTGATTTGGACGTAACTCAAAATCTACACGACGAAATCCCGATATTTCTCTTCCCCTAGAAAGATATACTCCACCAGCTCCACACGTTTCTTGTTTCACAGAAATCTGATTTAAAACGGACCCTGTACATCCACTTGAAGTCTAAATCGCCAAATAGCGAACTGCCGCGTTGTTACGTGCTCTATTTTAATTATAATATAAATATACGTTCAAACTGTCGTCGATTGAATATATTCGTTATTCGAATTCAATTCCAAGCTGAATTAAATATCACAGATGATCCGGTTCACACCATATCGCCATTTCAGCCAATTATGATTATTTCAGAATTAAATATATTATTTAATTATTATTTTAATTAAATATTCACCATTATTTAATTCCACGATCATTTAATTCACTAAACCACCAATTATAAAATAAAATAAATTAATCAGAATACCTCTACCAATGCGGGTCATTACATTATCATTTAAATATTATAATGATAAGGAATATTCAATTTTGACTTAAAATTGAGGTAAAAGTGGGAATCATTTTTTTTTAAAACGAATTTATAAAATACTTTTTGAACAAAATATATTATATATATATATTAATGGCTAGAATAGAACACGTCGCGCTGCGACCGTTCTTGAATTTCGACCATTGACTTAGAATTGACATTACAGGAGATCCGACTGTCGGATTCTCCTAAAACTAGAACCGTTGGTTCGTATCGGAAAGAGCTTTCGAATGAATATAAGAGATTTGAAATCTAACAGTTGGACTCGGAATTATGTCCAAATCAAATTTGGAAAAGGTCGCTATGGATGCAGTTTGGTGGCCGTTATTCGAAATCGATTGTACGGACCTTGATAAAATTATTAAAAATATTAACATTTTGTATAAAATCATAATAAATGGTTTGGAAAGAATTTAAATGAAAAATTCCACATTTGTAAATATAAAAATATATTTTTATCAAAATGAACTAGTTATTAACTAGAAAGATAATCCAACATTTTTAAATAAATAAATTGGATTTGTGAATGGTTTTGAGCTAACCAGAATTTTCCAATGTATGAATTGGAATGGATTTCAATAGAAATCATCTTCAGGAGATTTCGAATTCGGATTCCATGATTAAACTGATATTGTAACGGAATTCGGAAGATAGATATATATCGTTATTCCCCATACGATATGTGGTTGTTTCAGATTTTGATATTGAACATTAGCCAATATAGTTTCTGTTTAGAGCCTTATATTCATTGTCAAATTCGATTTTGGATTTGTCATGACTGGGTGTCTTCAGTAACACTATTCTTAAGCCCCGTGGTGAAAAGAATAAATCCTTTAATTAAGATTATTAGAGTTTCCAATTATATTCATGATTGGAATTAAATGGAATGTGATTTTGGGTTTATTGTGAACTGTGCTTTAAAAATGACATTAGTTCTTTAACCCAATTAACAGTGAAATGTGATTTGGAATATATAAATATTTTATTAAGATTTAATGGAAATTTTCCAAAGTAAAGTTTTCCAATTTAATATATTAAATTTTAACTGAATGGAATTCGATTTAGTGGTTATTAATGTGAGCTTCTGTGGGGGAAGACTATTAATATATATGGAATTTAAACGGCTTTGTCACTATTCCATTTATATTATTAGTTGGATACGGAATTGATATCGATTATATATTGATCTGTTTCCCGTAAAGATTCCATGGTTAATGAAATGTGAGTTTGGGTTTATCGTGAACTATGTTTTAAATGACACTGGTTCTTTAACCCAGTTAAAGACAGGATTACATGTCTAACATTGTATTTAGAATGTATTGTTGATCTCGGCTAAATATATATTTGTTTGATGGTGGAGAATTTATTCTCTTGCTTAACACCCTTCTCTGAGACGTACGAGTTTAGAGTTTATATATCGACAGAAATCAGTATTACGGTGTAGATTGTCGATGTGGCATGTTTGGGTTTCCAAAGTTAAATAATCATTAAATAACGATTGTTGGAAGAATAAAACTAATTGGAGTTTTAATGAACCTTTAATTAGACAGAAATGAGAATGTGATAATTTAAATTATCAAATTTGGGAAATGATCGAGAGTGGAGTACTACCAGTTTTACTCCAGGCGATAGTTAAATCTTTAATTAGATTTGAATGTAAAATGGTAATTAAATTTACCGATAATACCGTGGGTGTAAGATATGGGTATTACTTGTTTTACTGTAAGGGATGAATAGGTTGGGATTGGGATTAATAAATAAATGATTACTTCGGTAAGGCTCGTGTGAGAACCCGAAACTTCCCCGTAAAGGAAAGTGGCGGATAGTTCGAGAACAAGCCACATCAGGAGGCAGACGGAAGAACATTTCATTGTATATTACAACAATTCATCAGATTACAAGAATATACAGAGTATAAATGAATATTACACAGAAATATCAGAGATTTAAATTACATTTAAATACATAGCAGCAGAAAATAATACAATACACAACTGAAGGAGATATACAAATACAAAGCTTTCCGGATGTCGTTCCAGCTATAAACCAGGATCCTGTGAATATAAATCTGCAAAACCAAAACTACTAGCTGCCCATGTCAAAATAAGGGCACCCAGAGTTTAGGTTAAAACAATAAACTCCGGGTCGGTCATTGGACTGGTGTGAGAATTAAAACAGTTATTTAAAACTTTACTTCAAATCAGATACATCAAGGGACCACGCCGTGTAACACGGAACGGGTTTCCTCCCCCGAATACCAGTGCATATAACAAAACAGCGCAATGCTTTTTCGAAAAATGAAGCTATTATAAGACCCACGTCCTATCACACAATGCAACGCAAGCCGGGGGATAGGGTTTTCCCTTATAATAGCCAAACATACTTAGTACGTTTAAAACAAATCATGGCTTATTACTATAAGTGTATAGTGTATAAAACAACTTCAAATCAAAAGTACCAATCATAGACGGCATGGGTACCATATATCATGTCGCCATACTAGTTCTACAAATAAAATCGTAAATGTCACATATTGGAAATTGGATTTCTATCTATGAACTGAGGCTAGGGATCGCCCTCAACCGATTCGAGACTCTCTAGCCCGAGCCTCAGGATCAGAGCTCGAGTGACCCTTGGATCGTCAGGGCCGGTCCACCGATGTGGATTAAAA
Organism: Allium sativum; assembly: GCA_030737875.1. NCBI lineage: Eukaryota > Viridiplantae > Streptophyta > Magnoliopsida > Asparagales > Amaryllidaceae > Allium > Allium sativum. The sequence continues at coordinate 44,662,125 of CM060916.1, forward strand.
TGCCTGAACACTGCGTTTCCCCGCCCTTTGGGGCGTAAATGAGCCAACGAATGGCTCCATCGGACCCGGATCGTCCGATCTAACTGAGGTGCCTCGTAACAGCAACAACCACATAGGTGAAAAGTATATAAATGTCAGGGCTGGTAGGTCACTGACACCACTCTAGCTAGAAAGAAACGCATGCCTCCCTGAGGTCCTTCTCCCGTTTTTGGTTCACAACCGGGGTGCGAGGCTCACGAATCAACGCTACACAAAGCTATGCCACACAGGCGGTGCTTTGATCATCAACCACAAGACTTTGCTTTTCAACAGAAGCCTTGATCATTTGCATCTTAGCATGCCACACAGGCAATCCACTCTATGCGTTTGACATCCATCAGTATATAACCACTGAGCTCGTACGTCTCAGAGAAGGGCGTTAAGCAAGAGAATAGATTCTCCGCCGCCAAACAGATATACATTTAATAGAGATCAATCACACAGACTAAAATCCAATGTCAGACACACGGTCCATTTACAAGTCCATTCTGGGTCTGAACGAAACCAAAGTCACCTAGTACCCCGCATATCCATCGATCTCCAAGTACGTCTGGACGATCACCAACTGTTTCCATCTTCTTGGGTGTACAGCCCAATCAAGATCATCAGTAATTATCCAAACGACGTGAAGACTTCCAGTCTTCAACCACCGTCTTCATCTTCGACTTATCGTCGTATCAGTTATTCAGAATGGGATAAACCCGGTCTTTCCAAATAACTCGGGTATATTTTAAATAAGTGTTACACAAACACAACATACGCCTGATTCCAATTCATCAGTCACTAACCGTAAATTAATCAAGAGAATAATTTCCCAAATATTAACCCCGAAGGCTGAAACCAACATCAGATCAATATCCAGAAAACCATTCTGCTTGGCTAACCGACAGTTAATTTCTATATTTCACCTTCATAGGGAAAGGTTCCCATTAATTTTATCCAAGATAAATTCTTTGAATTTATTCTTTAATCTATTTTTGAATATCAATTCAAACTAGTTGGGAATAACGAACTTTACCGAAGTAATCATTTGTTTTAATTTCCCAATCCCAACCTATTCATCCCATGAAGTAAAACTGGTAATACTTCATATCTAACACTACGGTGTTATCGGTAAATTCAATTACCATTTCACGTTCAAATCTAATTAAAGATTTAACTATCGCCTGGAGCAAAACTGGTGATACTCCATTCTCGATCTTTTCAATCTAATTAAAGATTCATTAAAACTCCACTTAGTTTTAATCTGTGACTGGGTTAAAGAATCAGTGTAATTTTAAAACACGGTTCGCGATAAACCTAAAATCACATTCATTAATTATCGGGTTAAAGAACAAGTGTTATTTAAAACACTGTTCACGATAAACCCAAAAATCAATATCAATTAAATTAAGTATTATTTAATTGGTACACTTCCTTAAATCTAAATAAAAAGATTTAATCTTTTCTCAACTGGGTTCAAGAACAGTGTAAATGAAGACACCATTCACGACAAACCCAAATCACATTTGATATTAAATACAAGGCTCAGAATATAAAATATATCGGCTTATATTCAATATCAAATTCTACGACTAACAAATGTCGTATTGGGAATAACGATATATATATATATATATCTTTCAAATTCCCATAACAATATCTGTATCATCACGAAACCCAACATCGAAATATTCCAAAGACAATTTCGATTCAAATCCATTCCAATACAAATATTGGAAATTCTAGTCATTTTCAAAACCATTTCAAATCCAATTTATTTATTTAAAAATAAATAGAATTATAATTCTAGTTCAAAACTAGTTCATTTCGATAAAAATCTATTTTTATCTTTTCAAATATGGAGTTTTTCATCCCAATTCTTTCTAAATAATTTCTTATGATTTTACACAAATTATTACTATTTTTCATAATTTTATCAAGGCCCGTACAGTCGATTTCCATCAATGGCCATCGAACTGCACTTACAGCGACCTTTTCCAATTTTGATTTGGACATAATTCCAAATCCAACCGTTAGATTTAAAATTTTTAATATTCGTTAGAAAGCTCTTTTCGATACGAACCCAACGGTTCTGGTTTTTAGGAGAATCCGATGGTCGGATCTCCCGTAATATTCGTTCGAAGTCAATGGTCGAAATTCACGAACTGCCGCGGCGCGGCGTGTTCTATTCAGGCCGTTATATTATATATATAATTTATATAATTTATACTTCGTCGATTTCCTTTTAAAAAGTATTTTATAAATCGTTTTAAATTCATTTTCAAAACGATTTCAACTTCATTTTCAAATTCAAATCAAAATTGAATTTTTCCCATATAAATTCGTTTTAAATTCATTTCAAATTGATTTCAATTCAAATTGATTTCTAATTCAATTTCAGTTCTAATTCAATTCAATTCAATTTCAATTCGAATTCATTTCTATTCAATTTAATTTGAATTTACTTCTATTTAATTTAATTCGAATTTCAATTCTTTTCAAAATTTCAGATTTTGAAATCACTTTCGATATTCATTATAAAATGAATAAAATCGATATAAATATCGTTCACATCAAAATGGCGTCAATCTAATCAACACGGCTTCATGTATTTCTATTTTCAAAACTTTCTTTTTCAAAACTTTCTTTTTCAAAACTGGAATGAGGCCCAATCAATTACCATATAATGTTATATATGGATTTTCTAAACACAGGTATTTAATAACAACGATGAATAATCAACCATCATCCAAAGTGCATTCTACACTGTATACACATCAAATATAAATATTCAATGCTTATAACCGTCTGTCAATCAATCGATCGACATACAACTAAACAATTGGGATTAGTGTATGTCAAATATCGTCCCAATACCTGTGTGGGGTTTCAAACAATCAAACACAGATTTTATTTGTGCAGTTGGGCGATGTGTAAAATTTATCGTCCCAGTCAATATCAGTCAAATGTGTGTATATAAACAAATCGTCCGATCTGTTTATTTTTATTTCATTTCATATACACATTAAAAATTCTATTTTTAACTATAAAATATTTTCAACTGTATAATATTTTATTTCATTTCACATCACATCACACAATCAACTACACATCAATATCAAACAAACAAGCATACAAGCCGTCCATGGTATGTGGACGACGGGTGTCGGGTGCTACTAAACACCGTCTACATCCTAGTATATAATTATAACTAGAAAAGTAAATTCAAAGTGAGAAGTTCTCACATAATTGCTAATCCAATCCCACGACTCTTCTTATGTAGAAATCTTCGTAGTTCTTGCCTTTTGTCACTTTCTTTGCCCGTATTTTCTACATATGTAAAATCACATTTTTACTTCGCTATTCAATATATAAAAATCGCATTTTTACTATGCTATTCAATATATAAAAATCGAATTTTTACTATGCTATTCAATATATAAAAATCGAATTTTTACTATGCTATTCAATATATAAAAATCGAATTTTTAATATGCTATTCAATATATAAAAATCGAATTTTTACTATGCTATTCAATATATAAAAATCGAATTTTTACTATGCTTTTCAATATATAAAAATCGAATTTTTACAATGCTATTCAATATATAAAAATCGAATTTTTACTATGCTATTCAATATATAAAAATCGAATTTTTACTATGCTATTCAATATATGAAAATCGAATTTTTACTATGCTATTCAATATATGAAAATCGAATTTTTACTATGCTATTCAATATATAAAAATTGAATTTTTACTATGCTATTCAATATATAAAAATCTCATCCTTCTCTGTATAAAAATATCGCCTTTCCTTATATGAAAATATCGTCTTTCATCATATAAAAATACGACCTTTCATTATATAAAAATACGACCTTTACCTTGCTAAAAATCTCATCTTGACTATAAATAAAAATCTCAACTCAGATTATAAATAAAATTCTAATTCAGATTACATAAAAAAAATACCTAGACTCAGACTTTAAATAAATAAAACTAAAATTAAAAACTTACTTGGTCTTTAAAGGAGAGGAGGGGGGCTTGCGCTGTCGACGGAAGTTACAGGGGGTCGGAGCGGGTTGTGGTGCGTCGTTTCAGGTGGAGGGAGGCTGTCGTTCTCGGAGCAAGGGGTTTGGATTCGGGTGGTTTTAGGGTTCGATTGGCTGAGGGGTTTCACGATCGAGCGGGGGTTCGTGGGAGAGGGCGTCGGCTGAGAGGAGGGCTTGGCTAGAGGTGGGTGGCTACGGCGATCGCCAGGGCGCGGTGGACGGTGGGCGTGGAGAGCGCGATCCTTTCTCTTCCCTCTTTTAAATTTTATTTCATCTGATCGTGGAAGAGAGAATAAGGGAGGGCCTGGATGTATAGGATAGAGAGAAGGGGGAGTTTTATTTTTAATTATTTTAATTATTTAATTTACAAAAAGTTGACTTTTTCATACGACCTCTAAACGAGGCCCACCGCCTGTCATCCATAGCGTTTCACCCCCCATTCCGAACACAATGGGATACGTACCATAAGCTGATTCGACCGTTTCGATCAGTTTCCGTCAAAATCAACATATAGCTCTATATATGTTGAATTTGAACACGCACTTCAATTTACTGGGGTCACATACTACCTCAAAAAATTCCAGAAAAATATTTTCTAACTTCGTATTGACGATACAGTACTAACAAAACTAGTTTCATCGAATTCTGAGACCGTTTGAAAAATGGCCATTTTCCAGTCGATTAAAATCAACTAAAACTGGTCAAACGCGTTTTCCTCTGCCACGCTCACATATTGATTCCAAAAATTATGAAATTCAGAATCTAGCAATAATTTGACATCACAGACCCAACAAAAGTGGTTTCGTTGAAATCCGAGGTCTTTTGCAAAATTTCCATTTTTAAGGGCCTGAATTCCATAGCGACTATTCAGAATTTTCAACTGGGCGTATCTTTCGATTCCCGCTATGAAATTTTGATTTTTTGGATTCTTGGAAAGATATTTTCTATTAGATACCATTATTTTTGGTTTCATTAAAATCCGGTTTATTTTGCACCCGGTACATTCATTTGAAGTTTGAAATCGAATTATCGAGCTACCCGCCATTTTCAATTCCTTTTATAAATATAAATAAATATTTATATTCTAACGACGAACTATATAATATATACGTTCGATTTATATTCAAAATTAATTTCTCGTCGATATTATTTAAAATAATCTATTTTAAATAATCAAAATTTGCTAAAATTGTCAAAATAAAAATTTTAAACTGGCCCAGATTTTCGGGTTGTTACAATCTCCCCCACTTAAAACTTTTCGTCCCCGAAAAGGAATAAAGTCGAAAGTGGTTTTATCAATTAACTCTACGTTCGATCTGGCTTCCATTCTCCAACTTTTCAGTTTCTGAGAATTTTCCAATTCTTCAAAAATTTGGCTAACACCCTAAATTTTCGAAAAATTTCGCCATAACCTCCCCTACACCGGGAGCCATGGGAAAATCCCGAAATTGCCATACAGGCCCTCTGATCTCAAAAAAAAAAGGAAAAAGCCAAGCGGCTAGCCAATCGGCTCATAAAATCATCATCATCCAAACAAAACAGTAAATTATAGTAAACATGTACCTATTTGTCGGGCAAACAAATTTTATTCTCTGCTCTAGCCTCCTTGCTATGACCTGTTCAATGTAAGTACAAGTATATGCAAGAAAATGCAACTAATTTTCAATACAATTCACTATTTGATCAAATTGGCTATATAATACAAATTTTAATTAATCAACCAATAATCAACAACACAACCATCAATCAATTAGTTGATTAGCTTTTGAAATTCATAACTTTGGTATATAGTCAAAAATCACATTTTTGATGCCAAATCACAACAATAAATCCTATATAGCTTTGGTTCTCACACGAGTCAATTGGAAATATATAGAAATCCCACTTTCGTCACACGAACATAAATTCTAATGATGGAGCTCCATCATCAAAATCATCTCCGGGCGATTAGAGTGTAATTCTATATCTAGCCAGTATATTAAAACTTCAAATACACGTTTGCAAGGCGTATATGCAAAATCTTTATATACTGGACTGTCCAAATCAATACAAATAAATAATCAAATACGAATAATTGATTCAAATTTTCAAGACAAATTTTTTTTTTACTTTCAAAAATACACTCTTCACACTCATTCTAGGATACTACTGATCCCATCTCTAACGAGTCGTTCTAATTGGATATTACTAATCCAATATCTGATGAATTCTTTCGTATGGTTCTAATGTGTCTTGTTCTCTGAGCTTTGTAAACCAAGGCTCTGATACCAACTGTGAGAACCCGAAACTTCCCCGTAAAGGAAAGCGGCGGATAGTTCGAGAACAAGCCACATCAGGACACAGACGGAAAACCATTTCATTGTATATTACAACAATTCATCAGATTACAAGAATATACAGAGTATATATGACTATTACACAGAAATATCAGAGATTTAAATTACATTTAAATACATAGCAGCGGAAAATAATACAATACACAACTGAAGGAGATATACAGATACAAAGCTTTCCAGATGTCGTTCCAGCTGTAAACCAGGATCCTGTGAATATAAATCTACAAAACCAAAACTACTAGCTGCCCGTGTCAAAATAAGGGCACCCAGAGTTTAGGTTAAAACAATGAACTCCGGGTCAGTCGTGGGACTGGTGTGAGAACTAAAACAGTTATTTAAAACTTTACTTTAAATCAGATACATCAAGGGACCACGCCGTATAACACGGAACAGGTTTCCTCCCCAGAATACCAGTGCATATAACAAAACACCGCAATGCTTTTTCAAAAAATGAAGCTATTATAAGACTCAGGTCCTATCACACAAGGCAACGCAAGCCGGGGAACAGGGTTTTCCCTTATAATAGCCAAACATGCTTAGTACGTTTAAAACAAATCATGGCTTGTTACTATTAGTGTATAGTGTATAAAACAACTTCAAATCATAAGTATCAATCATTGACGGCATGGGTACCATATATCATGTCGCCATACTAGTTCTACAAATAAAACCGTAAATGTCACGTATTTGAAAATTGGATTTCCATCTATGAACTGAGGCTAGGGATCGTCCTCAACCGATTCGAGACTCTCTAGCCCGAGCCTCAGGATCAGAGCTCGAGTGACCCTTGGATCGTCAGGGCCGGTCCACCAATGTGGATTAAAATGCCTGAACACTGCGTTTCCCCACCCTTTAAGGCGTAAATGAGCCAATGAATGGCTCCATCGGACCCGGATCGTCCGATCTAACTGAGGCGCCTCGCAATAGCAACAACCACATAGGTGAAAAGTATATAAATGTCAGGGCAGGTAGGTCACTGACACCACTCTAGCTAGAAAGAAACGCATGCCCTCCCTGAGGTCCTTCTCCCGTTTTTGGTTCACAACCGGGGTGCGAGGCTCGCGAATCAACACTACACAAAGCTATGCCACACAGGCGGTGCTTTGATCATCAACCACAAGACTTTGCTTTTCAACAGAAGCCTTGATCATTTGCATCTTAGCATGCCAAACAGGCAATCCACTCTATGCGTTTGATATCCATCAGTATATAACCCCTGAGCTTGTACGTCTCAGAGAAGGGCGTTAAGCAAGAAAATAAATTCTCTGTCGCCAAACAGATATATATTTAACAGAGATCAATCACACAGACTAAAATCCAATGTCAGGCACACAGTCCATTTACAAGTCCGTTCTGGGTCTGAACGAAACCAGAGGCACCTAGTACCCCGCATATCCATCGATCTCCAAGTACGTCTTGACGATCACCAACTGTTTCCATCTTCTTGGGTGTACAGCCCAATCAAGATCATCAGTAATTATCCAAATGACATGAAGACTTCCGGTCTTCAACCACCGTCTTCATCTTCTACTTATCGTCGTATCAGTTATTCAGAATGGGATAAACCCGGTCTTTCCGAATAACTCGCGTATATTTTAAATAAGTGTTACACAAACACAACATAAGCCTCATTCCAATTCATCAGTCACTAACTGTAAATTAATCAAGAGAATAATTTCCCAAATATTAACCCCGAAGGCCGAAACCAACATCAGATCAATATCCAGAAAACCATTCTGCTTGGCTAACCGACAGTTAGTTTCTAAATTTCACATCATAGGGAAAGGTTCGCATTAATTTTATCCAAGATAAATTCCTTGAATTTATTCTTTAATCTATTTTTGAATATCAATTCAAACTAGTCGGGATTAACGAACTTTACCGAAGTAATCATTTGTTTTAATTTCCCAATCCCAACCTATTCATCCCATGAAGTAAAACTGGTAATACTTCATATCTAACACTACGGTGTTATCGGTAAATTCAATTACCATTTCACGTTCAAATCTAATTAAAGATTTAACTATCGCCTGGAGCAAAACTGGTGATACTCCATTCTCGATCTTTTCAATCTAATTAAAGATTCATTAAAACTCCACTTAGTTTTAATCTGTGACTGAATTAAAGAATCAGTGTCATTTTAAAACATGGTTCACGATAAACCCAAAATCACATTCATTAATTATCGGGTTAAAGAACAAGTGTTATTTAAAACACTGTTCACGATAAACCCAAAAATCAATATCAATTCAATTAAATATTATTTAATTGGTACACTTCCTGAAATCTAAATAAAAAGATTTAATCTTTTCTCAACTGGATTCAAGAACAGTGTTAATGAAGACACTATTCACGACAAACCCAAATCACATTTGATATTAAATACAAGGCTCTGAATAGAAAATATATCGGCTTATATTCAATATCAAATTTTACGACTAACAAATGTCATATTGGGAATAACGATATATATATATCTTTCAAATTCCCATAACAATATCTGTATCATCACGAAACCCAACATCGAAATATTCCAAAGACAATTTCGATTCAAATCCATTCCAATTCAAATATTGGAAATTCTGGTTATTTTCAAAAACATTTCAAATCCAATTTATTTATTTAAAAATAAATAGAATTATAATTCTAGTTCAAATTTCGATAAAAATCTATTTTTATCTTTTCAAATATGGAGTTTTTCATCCCAATTCTTTCTAAATCATTTCTTATGATATTACACAAATTATTACTACTTTTAATAATTTTATCAAGGCCCGTACACTCGATTTCCATCAATGGCCATCAAACTGCACTTACAGCGACCTTTTCCAATTTTGATTTGGACATAATTCCAAATCCAACCGTTAGATTTCAAATTTCTAATATTCGTTAGAAAACTCTTTTCGATACGAACCCAACGGTTCCGGTTTTTAGGAGAATCCGACGTTCGGATCTCCCGTAATATTCGTTCGAAGTCAATGGTCGAAATTCGCGAACTGCCGCGGTGCGGCGCGTTCTATTCAGGCCGTTATATTATATATATATAATATATACTTTGTCGATTTCCTTTTAAAACGTATTTTATAAATCGTTTTAAATTCGTTTTCAAAACGATTTCAACTTCATTTTCAAATTCAAATCAAAATTGAATTTTTCCCATATAAATTCGTTTTAAATTCATTTCAAATTGATTTCAATTCAAATTGATTTCTAATTCAATTTCAGTTCTAATTCAATTCAATTTCAATTTCAATTCGAATTCATTTCTATTCAATTTAATTCAAATTAACTTCTATTTAATTTAATTCGAATTTCAATTCTTTTCAAAATTTCAGATTTTGAAATCACTTTCGATATTCATTATAAAATGAATAAAATCGATATAAATATCGTTCACGTCAAAATAGCGTCAATCTAATCAACACGGCTTCATATATTTCTATTTTCAAAACTTTCTTTTTCAAAACTTTCTTTTTCAAAACTGGAATGAGGCCCAATCAATTACCATATAATGTTAATTATATGGATTTTCTACAAAACAGGTATTCAATAACAACGACGAATAATCAACCATCATCCAAAGTGCATTCTACACTGTATACGCATCAAATAAAAATATTCAATGCTTATAACAGTCTGTCAATCAATCGATCGACATACAACTAAACAATCGGGATTAGTGTACGTCAAATATCATCCCAATACCCGTGTGGGGTTTCAAACAATCAAACACAAATTTTATTTGTGCAGTTGGGCGATGTGTAAAATTTATCGTCCCAATCAATATCAGTCAAATGTGTGTATATAAAAAAATCGTCCGATCTGTTTATTTTTATTTCATTTCATATACACGTTAAAAATTCTATTTTTAACTATAAAATATTTTCAACTATATAATATTTAATTTCATTTCACATCACATCACACAATCAACTATACATCAAAATCAAACAAACAAGCATACAAGCCGTCCATGGTCTGTGGACGACGGGTGTCGGGTGCTACTAAACACCGTCTACATCCTAGTATATAACTATAACTAGAAAAGTAAATTCAAAGTGAGAAGTTCTCACATAATTGCTAATCCAATCCCACGACTCTTCTTATATAGAAATCTTTGTCGTTCTTGCCTCTTGTCACTTTATTTGCCCGTATTCTCTACATATGTTAAAATAACATTTTTACTTCGCTATTCAATATATAAAAATCGCATTTTTACTATGCTATTCAATATATAAAAATCGAATTTTAACTATGCTATTCAATATATAAAAATCGAACTTTTACTATGCTATTCAATATATAAAAATCGAACTTTTACTATGCTATTCAATATATAAAAATCGAACTTTTACTATGCTATTCAATATATAGAAATCGAATTTTTACTATGCTATTCAATATATAAAAATCGAATTTTTACTATGCTATTCAATATATAAAAATCGAATTTTTACTATGCTATTCAATATATAAAAATCGAATTTTTACTATGTTATTCAATATATAAAAATCTCATCCTTCTCTATATAAAAATATCGCCTTTCCTTATATGAAAATATCGTCTTTCATCATATAAAAATACGACCTTTCATTATATAAAAATACGACCTTTACCTTACTAAAAATATGATCTTGACTATAAATAAAAATCTCAACTCAGATTATAAATTAAATTCTAATTCAGATTACATAAAAAAAATACCTAGATTCAGATTTTAAATAAATAAAACTAAAATTAAAAACTTACTTGGTCTTTAAAGGAGAGGAGGGGGGTTTTGCGCTGTCGACGGAAGTTACAGGGGGTCGGAGCGGGTTATGGTGGCGGCGTAGGGTCAGAGCAGGCTGTGGTGCGTCGTTTCAGGTGGAGGGATGCTATCGTTCTCGGAGCTAGGGGTTTGGATTCGGGTGGTTTTAGGGTTCGATTGGCTGAGGGGTTTCATGATCGAGCGGGGGTTCGTGGTAGAGGGCGTCGGCTGAGAGGAGGGCTTGGCCAGAGGTGGGTGGCTCCGGCGATCGCCAGGGCACGGTGGACGGCGGGCGTGGAGAGCGCGATCCTTTCTTTTCCCCCTTTTTTTTATTTTATTTCATCTGATCGTGGAAGAGAGAATAAGGGGGGCCTGGATGTATAGGATAGAGAGAAGGGGGAGTTTTATTTTTAAATATTTTAATTATTTAATTTACAAAAAGTTGACTTTTTCATATGACCTCTAAACGAGGCCCACCGCCTGTCGTCCATAGCGTTTCACCCCTATTCCGAACACAATGGGATGCGTACCATAAGCTGATTCGACCGTTTCGACCAGTTTCCGTCAAAATCAACATATAGCTCTATATATGTTGAATTTGAACACGCACTTAAATTTACTAGGGTCACATACTAACTCGAAAAATTCCAGAAAAATATTTTCTATCTTCGTATTGACGATACGGTCCTAACAAAACTAGTTTCATCGAATTCTGAGACCTCTTGAAAAATGGTCATTTTCCAGTCAATTAAAATTAACTTAAACTGGTCAAACGCGTTTTCCTCTGCCACGCTCACATGTTGATTCGAAAAATTATGAAATTTGGAATCTAGCAATAATTTGACATCACAGACCCAACAAAAGTGGTTTCGTTGAAATCCGAGGTCTTTTGCAAAATTTCCATTTTTAAGGGCCTGAATTCCATAGCGACTATTCAGAATTTTCAACTGGGAGTATCTTTCGATTCCCGCTATGAAATTTTGATTTTTCGGATTCGTTTGAAAGATATTCTCTATTAGATTCCATTATTTTTGGTTTCACTAAAATCCGGTTTATTTTGCACCCGGTACATTCATTTGAAGTTTGAAATCGAATTATCGAACTACCGCGCCATTTTCAATTCCTTTTATAAATATAAATAAATATTTATATTCTAATGACGAACTATATAATATATACGTTCGATTTATATTCAAAATAAATTTATCGTCGATATTATTTAAAATAATCTATTTTAAATAATCAAAATTCCCTAAAATTGTCAAAATAAAAATTTTAAACTGGCCCAGATTTTCGGGTTGTTACAGCTCGATAATCCCGACTAGTTGATAAACCTTATTTTGGTTTTGAAATTGATATCTAAAGGAAGATTAAAGAAAAAATTCAAAGAATATATCATTGATAAAATTAATGAGAACCTTTCCCTAAAGAAGTGAATATTTGTACAGATAATATTTTGAATTGGAACGAGTCATATGATGTGTTTTTATGGCACTTGATTATTGATTATAAAATACGAAAGTTATTCGAAAAGATCGGGTTTAACCCATTCCGAATAATTAATACAACAACTAAAAGTCAACGATGAAGACGGTGGTTGAAGACCGGAATTCTTCACATCGTTTGGATGATTACCAATGTCTTGATTGGGCTGTACACCCAAGAAAAGGTAATAAGTGGTGATTGTCCAGACGTACTTGGAGATCGACCGGATATGCGAGGACCTCTCTCCTATATTGGACATATAGGACGAGGAATAAGGTGCCTCCGGTTTCGTTCAAACCCAGAACGGACTTGTAAATGGATGTTTTTCTGACATTGGATTTTATTATATGTTGATTAATTTCTATTGCTTAACACCCTTCTCTGAGACATATGAGCTTAGAGGTTATATATCTATAGACATCACTTGCATGGCGTGAATTGTCAGTGCGGCATGCTAAGATGCAAATGATCAGGGCTTTTGTTGAACAACAAAGTCAAAAGCAAAGTCTTGTGGTTGATGATCAAAGCACGGCTTTAAAGAGCATAGCTTTGTGTATAGCATTAATTAGCGAGCCTCACACCTCGGTATGAGTCAAAAACGGGATCGTGACTGCAGAGAGTGCATGATGTTTCTTTCAAGCTATGGGTGATGTCATGGTAGGGAGCCTAGACATTTATATTTTTACTTATGTAGATGATGGATAGTGAGGCACCTTGGATATATCGGTCACTACGGGGACGATGGATAGGTGTGATAGGACCAAGAAATGTGTGTTCAGGAATAACCAATCCATTAAAGAGTTGTGTGGACTGGCCCTGAAGTTCCAAGGGTTGCCCCTACGATATGTGACACTAAGGCATTTGCTAGAGTGTCTCAAAACGGTGAGGAGCCATCCCTGGCGTAGACTCATTGATGGAACTCCAATTTCCAATATGTGACTTTCGGTTTTAGTTGTAAAACTAGTATAGCGACATAGTATATGGTAGCTATGTCGTCTATGATTGATACAGTTATATGTGAAGTTGTTTTATACACCATACACTTACAATGATATCGAAGTGATTTGTTTTAAATGTACCAAACATGTTTGGCTATTATAAGGGAAAACTCTATCCTCCGGCTTACGTTGCATTGTGTGTTAGGACCTGAATCTTATAACAGCTTCATTCTTCCAAAAAGCATTATGTTGTTTGTTTTATGCACTAGTATTCTTGGGATAAAACCTGTTTCATGTTATATGGTGTGGTCCCTTGATTTACTTTATTTTTAAAGTAAAGATTTAATAACTGTTTTGGTTCTCACACTAGTCCCATGACTGACCTGGAGTTTATTGTTTTAACCTAAACTCTGGGTGCCCCTATTTTCCACACGGGCAGCTAGTAGTTTTGGTTTTGCAGATTCCTATTTCACAGGATCCTGGGTTTATAGCTGGAGCTATATTCGGAAAGCTTTGTATCCATATATTTATTTCGGCATTGTGATGTATTATTTTTCCGCTGCTATGTGATGTAATTTTAATCTCTGGTATTTTTCTAATGTATATTATTTATTCATATTCTGTTATATTCTTGTCTCTGATGTAATTGTTGTAATAGTAATGAAATGTTCTTTTGTTTATGTTTTGATTTTTCGTGTTCTCAACTCAGTCCGGGCTTTCCCTTACGAGGAGGTTTGGTTCGTCTCAATTATGAACTACCACAACATTACAGGCTCATTTATAATTATATTATAATTAATACGTCCAATCGTCGTTTTAATTAATTTACTCATTATTATAACTAGTATATAAACTCAATTAAATTCCTTAATTATCCAATTCACACAACATTGCCAATTCAATTATTTTCGACTATTTAGGAAATTGCATATATTACCCCATTACAATACAAAATATTTTAATTAAAACTACTTAAAATATCAAACCACTATATTAAAATAATTAAATAAATTAATTGTTAAATCGTTAAAATTCTGGGGCGTTACACCCATCCTGCTTCGAGGAAAGATATCGCGGTATAGGAGGTCATCCACTATCATATTGTCGGGAGCATAGAGTCATCTGCTAACGATACTGTGGGCATCCATTAATGGTACTGTGGGAAATATCCAACAACAAATATATTTAAATGCATCCAAACACCAACAAACAGAATATAAAAATTATTTAAAATAAAATTCGTTTATAATAAAATTATAAACGAACTAGAAAACGAGTTTACTCACCATGATTTATTTGCAATCCGTTCCAATTTAAATTCTAGATTGTAAGCTTCGCAAAAATGATTCGTACTTACTTCGTTCAGTCGAAACAGTTATCGTATAAAATATATAGACGTATTATAAATTTTGATATAATTTAAATAAGCATTTACTTTTAAATTAAAATTTTTAAATAAATAACTCCATTTACCTTTAATCCAAGGTTTCATATTTTTTCCTTACTGTTAAGCTCAAACACAGGAATGCATTCCAGTACATGAAATAAGGCGATGATCATCCCATTATTCTCCTCCACAAACTCAGCTTCACTCTACACCAAAGCACCTCAATTTCCATTGTATGTTCAACATCACGTTCATGTCCAATGAATGGAACTGGCATAGCCGCTCACCATAGGTTCTAACGCATGCTACAAACCGCCTTACTGTCATTGCCAAATACCACGAGATACCCTAGGATTCCCATCGCTCGACCCCCTTTGCATCCTCTTTTACCTCATCTGCCATTTTGTAGGACATCAAACGAACCCCTTGTTACAGTCGCAACTCTATCTAGTGCGATAGTAAATGTCGCAATCTTCCAATCTTCATCGCATCACCCTATGCTTTGTTCCCAAGCTTACCATTGTTATAAGCTCCAACTCGAATTTGTTTGCAATTCCTCATTTTGAAATGGAGAAGAACCCTAGATCTGAACCGAAACATGTCGATCCACTCAGAAATTGTGACCTCGAACAAACCTGACCCCACATTCAACGATATTGGCATAAGGGGATTATTGCGATTCGATTTCAAAAATAATGAAATGGGTGGATTAAACTTCGATTCGAGTATAGGAGGTGCGGCCATTACTTGTCTAATGAGGCTTTTCATTCGATCTGGGGGAATAACAAAGAAAGGCATGACTTTAATTAGTTAAGCTGAACATAAATAAAAATGGAAAGGAGATAAGGGTGGGTCTGAGTATATAATGGTGCCAAGGAGAAAATATAAACATTTGATTTTGAAAATAGGAGAAGTGGCATTGAAAATGTTGTCTGGAGAATTGAAAGAGGGAAAGGAGAAGGGTGCGTGCGATTTATAGAAGAACAATAGCTTAGGCATTAAGGAACTTAGTTTGCGTATGGTACATTTTTAGGAGATAGGTTAGGGTTGGTTAAGTACATATGAATTAGTTTGATTAGACTTTTTATTTAATCCGATTTGATATATATTTAATGTGATTTTATTCCGTTTAAATTTTATAATATATTTCGAGGTTCTGAACTTCAATCGAAACACAACAACTGACGTCTTTAGGGTTTAACCACTATTCCAAACACATCGAAACAAGCTTTGAAGTCTAATTTAATCATATGGAGAAGATATAAATTTAAATCGATATAATATAAGTTAAATTAAAAATAAATAAATTCTTTGATAATAATTTATTATTATCGCTTATATATACAAATAGAATTTATATTGATCATCTGAATTGTTTCGATTCAGTTCTAACTCAGAATTAAATTATACTTCGTTTTCATATTACGATATTTCAATATAATTGAAATTAAATCGTATTTCTATTTTTAAATCGACAAAATCAACATAAAATAAATTTATATTATCACTCAATCATTTAAAACAATATTAAATGTTTAAAATAAATCGATCAAAAATCTGGGTCATTACATCCTTCCCCCCTTAAAAGAATTTCGTCCCCGAAATATCTAAGGTAGGAAAAATGGTATAAACCCATTAACTTTTCAAAAATTCACTTATATCGAAACTCAATTCTTCATATTTCAACAAGATTTAATTCCAATAAAAAATTTGTTTTTCATTCATATTACACATCATTACGCTTACATTCATTTAATTCAAATGATTTACAATTAACATATTCACATCCTACTCATATTCCGTTTAAAAAATTTCAAATTGATTTCACTTCAATTGATTTAACTTGCTTAAGTTAAATTTTAAATTCCAGAATTCAAATACCTGGGTTTTAATTTCAAATCCTTTAGAAATCACATTAATATATGCATCTATGTTCACAACCATTTCAAATTCAAAACATTTGAATTTTCAAACCAACTTTTTTTCTTCCAAACAAGTATTTGTCAAAATCATTTCTGAGGTAACAATCCATCACTTCGAAACTCGAAAATGAACACTGATGATGTTGCAGTCGTCATTAGAATTATTTTCCAGCCACTGAAATGAGTTCAGCGATTTATCACTTTCAAAATCCATCTAAAATAATTTTTAATCAAAAATCCTTCCAAAATAAGCAATATTATTTTAATATACTTCGAAAAATATTTTCCAGTTTCTTGGGATTAAATTCCAATTTCATATTTGAATTCAATTTTAATTCGTCTCACTTATATATTTTATTCACATACAAATTCTATTTGGTTATATATAACCATTTCAATTTTATAATCTCATCTGATTATAATAATAACAACCAACACATCCATATAATATAATAATTTCAAAAAATTATTACCCCTATATCAAAATAAAATTTTGCGAGAATTTATTTCATTTACCCACCTTAAAACAATAGTATGTCCAATCTTTTGTTCAAATGTTTATAAACTCTTATCAACGTTATGGCGTCCACGATTCAACAAGAATTCATAAGCCACTAACCAGAGTAGCCAACACAATAAAAACAACTTTTATATCGATTAACAAATACGCGCTCTCATATATATTTACTCAACTCATTGTAGGATACTACTGACCCTCTCTCTAATGAGTAAACCCCCACCAAAGCCTAGGTGTTTACTCAACCTAAGCTTTGATACCAACTACAATGGCCCAAATTTATGTACTATCTAAGTTGACTAAATACACCACACGTCCAACCTAAATTGCATTGAAATATGAATCATTTTGAAAGAAAGAAGAAAAAGATAGAAGAACATAGTAACAAAACAGAATCTCACATCGCAGCGGAATAAAATATAATATATATATATAACAACTTTTGGTATGCATAATTTTAACTGTATAACATGTCATTATTAGAGTACAACACAGCGGAAAGTAACAATAGCTATATAAAACTGAAGCCTCCTGCTCAAGCTCCTCCAAGTATATATGTAAATACCTGAACTACTTAACTACCCATACAAATTTGGGCACCCAAGAGTTTAGGGTAAAACAAAACAAAACAAACTTTAAACACATGGTTTAACCTTTAAAAAAAATTGAAAGAAATGATAATCGTAAGATCGATCCACACATAAAACACAGATGGTTTTTACCTTACGATAACCCAAAACATTTCTATAAAATCAATACTAATCTGATATTATAATAGTGTCTAAATCAAATAAATAACTATCTAGCAGAGCATTGGCATCTCACGCTCAACATATATAATATACAATTAAAATCGTGAGCAATTATTGGGTAATGGATTTCCAACAACGACAAGGTATGGAATCACCTTCCGATAGTGTACCTCTAGAGAGGAATACACTGGGTTCAACAAGAACATCTTTTAACCCGACCACACATGACTGACCTCTCATTTCGCTTGAGTGCATCGAATGTATATGTAACGACCCTCCTTCTCAGTCGAAATCGGTCGTTAAACTAACTTAAATCGAACCAAAAAGGCGGAAACGCTAACTTTGGGCACATAACACATCAAAACAAACAACAGAAGACTTTTATAAACATCATAATAATGTTACATCAGATTACAGAATATTAGAGTATCGAAAATAATATATAGCAGAAAATAAATTTACAGTAAATGTAATACAATGCAGTGGAAGCAAATAAACTAACACAACGGAAGACTATCAATGCTCTGGACACAGCTTTAAGCTTCGATCCAAAATCCTGCTAAATGAAATAGTCTGTAAAACAAAAACTATTAACTGCCCTTGTGGAAATATAGGCACCCATAGTTTAGGTAGAAACAATAAACTCTGATTCGGTCATGGGACCGGTGTGAGAACTCAAAACAGTTATTAAACTTTTCTTTAAAATAAGGTAAATCACGGGACCACGCATTATGTCACGGAACGTATTTACCCCCATGAATACCGGTGCATAAACAACGAATAATAATAGGCATATGGATCTATAATGCATCACACAACATACAATTTTCCAATCTACCCATTTAGGCTTAAACCCCAAATTTAGATTTTTCAAAATTCAGTTACTTTACAGAAATTATTTATTTGGAATTTATTCCCAAATTCTTAGTACAAATCATTTGAAATAAATATCTAGCTTTTATATAAAGTAGATTTCACTTTCGGATCTCAAACCAAAATCTTTGGAAATATGAATTCCAAAATATCATAATGCATACAAACAAGTATGCAACCAAATATCGGGAGGTTTCTCCCATCAACAAGGCAAAGGGGGCGTACCTAAGCAACTCGATATATATGTGCACCTCCCACGATGGCACTGACGATGCACCTCCCATACCCTCGGGGAAAATGTACCGCCCAAAGCCATTTAAGGCTATAATACCCATACTTTCAGTCGAGTGTATTACCCATATCTTTAGCCACATACTAAATCATTTTATTTCCCCAAGTAGAAAAAAATCATTTCACAACATAATATCACAAGTACTTTCCCAAAATATATTACTTTTATATTAGCAATTCACACATATGATCAGCCACTATTAATCACATTACCTTTGAGCTTGTATGTCTCAAAGAAGGGTGTTAAGCCAGAGAATAAATTCTCCGCCCCCAAACAGATATATCATCAATAGCAACTAATCACTTACGTGATGAACCACAATGTCAAAAACATAATACATTTCCAAATCATTTCGTCAACATTGGGTTTGACCCTCGAAATCCTTTCTGTTTTATAAAACATTTTTATAAAACATTCCTGTCCAAAATCAAGAATACATTTCTTTTTACTTAAAAAAATATTATTTCAAAATCATTCATTAAATTTGAAATGAACTCAACAACCTCATTACACATCACATAGCCAAATCATGAAGTGTTTCACAAGATGTTAGCATACAAATATTTCTACCCAACCCAATGCTAAATGTAAAAGCATATCTTTCTCATAAACTGGCCGAGCACAATCCAAACAATAAATTAATCACAATCAATATAAACAACCAAGTGTATTTTGTTTATATCACACTTCATGTTTTGGTAAATTTAACTAACATTCATTCATTCCAATCTAATTAAAGATTTATTAGAACTCTAGTTCAGTTTTAATCTCACAAATCATTACTTAATGATTATTCAAATTTCTGGACATTAATCCTGCTTTTAATTGGATTAAAGAACCGATGTCATTCAAAACACAATTCATAATGAACCCAAAATCATCTTCCATTCCAATGGAAATTTCACGGAAATCATAACAGTATATAATCTATATAAACTTCCATATCAAATCATTACTATAAATGGAATAGTGACAAAGCGTTTTAAATTCCATATATAGTAATGGTCTTCCTTTACAGGAGCTCATCTCGATTATTACCAAATTGAATTTCATCCAACTCCAATTTAATATATTAAACTGGACAACTTTACTTTGGAAAATTTCCATTAAATCTTATTTAAAAGATTATAAATTCCAAATCACATCTTCACTGTTAATTGGGTTAAAGAACGACTGTTATTTAAAACATTGTTCACTACAAACCCCAAAATCCAGTTTGATATTAAATATAAGGCTCTTAATAGAAATATTATCGACTTATATCCAACATCAAATTTTTAAACCAATAGGTATTGTATTGGGAATAACGATATCTATATCTTCCAAATTCCTCAACAATATCTGTATAATCACGGAATCCATTATCAAAATATTTCGAAGATTATTTCCATTCAAATCCATTCCAATTCATACGTTGGAAAATTCGTTTTATATGAAAACCATTTTCTGTCTAATTTATTTATTTATAAACGTTGGATTATTATTCTAGTTGATAATTAGTTCATTTCGATAAAAATATATTTTTATTTTCCCAAACTTGGAATTTTTCATCCAAAATCTTTCCAAATCATTTGTTATGATTTACATAACTTTCCATATATTTAATAATTTTATTAAGGCCCTTACAATCGGTTTCCAATATCAACCACCGAACTAGATGCATAGCGACCTTTTCTGAAATTGATTTGGACATTTCTTAAAATTTAACTGTTAGATTTCAAATCTCTTATTTTCATTGGAAAGCTCTGTTCGATACGAACCCAACGGTTCCAGGTTTTGGAGAATCCGACGATCGGATCTCCCGTTACATCAATTTGAAGTCAATCATTGAAATTCGCGAACGGTCGCTACGCGGCGCGTTATATTTAAGCCATTATATGTATAATATATATATCATCAATTTACATTTAAAACACATTTTATAAGTCATTTATAAATTTATTTTAAAACGACTTCAACTTCCTTTTCAGTTTTAAATCAAAATTGAATATTCCATTACATGACAATTTTATGTATCTCATATATACGTTAAAATTTATATTTTTAACGAACTAATAATTATTATAGTACATGTCAATTTTATATATAGCATATATACGTTAAAAACTATATTTTTAACAAACTAATAATTAATCCATAGCACGACCATTTTATATATCTCATATGTAATTTATACAATGCATATATATAATTTATACAACACATATATATAATTTATACAATGCATATATATTACAGCGCATATATATATATATTATACACATCTCATATATATATATATTTTGTTCTCGTCGCACATATATATATTTTATTCGCGTCTCATATATATTTTTTATTCACATCTTATATATATTTTATTCACATCTCATATGTATATATTATTCACATCACATATATATATTATTCACATCGCATATATATTTTATTCACATCGCATATATATAATTTTTTATTCACATCTCATATATATATTTTATTCACATTATATATATATATATATATTATTCACATCGCATATATATTTTATTCACATCGCATATATATATTTTTCGCATTGCATATACATAATTTTATTCACATCTCATATATATATATATATATATATATATATATTGTTCACTCCATTTCACATCACAATCACAACACGATACAGTCAATTAAATCATCCATGGTCTGTGGATGGGGGAGGCGAGCCAATAGGCATCGTATACAATTTATAATGATTAAAACTGATAAAAATCAATACTGGTAGTTTATATATGCAGTTATAAAATAAATAACTATACAAATAATTATAG
Source organism: Allium sativum (assembly GCA_030737875.1). Lineage (NCBI taxonomy): Eukaryota > Viridiplantae > Streptophyta > Magnoliopsida > Asparagales > Amaryllidaceae > Allium > Allium sativum. The sequence continues at coordinate 44,684,252 of CM060916.1, forward strand.
TGAGAAGTTCTCACATTGGTTTCCACTCCATCAGTCTTTAACTGATGGTTATTTTTACTAAATTAAACCAAACATTTAATTTAGTCAAAAATTCTAACTTGCTCCAAATTGGTTCTAATCAGTTCCATGTTGTAGTACTCTTCAACACAAGTCCAAGCTCGATTTAGTTTCTATTTGAAAAAGTTACAACAATTTAAACTTTAAACAAATTTATAAATAATTAACTATTAATTAATTAATTTAATTATAATTAAACCTTCCCTAATTAACTCCTCGCTTTGTCGTTCTTTATCGTTCAGCATCTATGTAATAACCCGGAATTTTGGAATCAACTTAAAAAAAATTAATAATTTTAATGGATTTTGGAAACATAAATTAATTTATTTTAAATAATAACGATTAAAAATTTATTTAAAATCGAAGTTAGAATGAATTTTTTTAAAAGGAGATAGAAATAGTGCGGCAGTTAGGAAATTTGAATTCGAACTTTGACTGAATTTACAGGATTCAAAATAAATCGGATTTTAGTGAAACCAAAAATATTTTAATTTGTATAAAAATATCTTTCTGATGAATTTGAAAATTTGAAATTTCATAGCAAGAATAAAACGTTATAGCCAGTTGAATATTCAAAATAGTCGCTATGGAATATAATGTAATATATAGCCCGTATAAATGGCCATTATACAAACGACCTCCATTTTCGACGAAACCATTTTTGTTGGATCCGGAATGTTAAATTATTGCTAAGTTTAATTTTCCAGAATTTTTGGAGTACGTGAGCGTGGTAAATTGAACTGCGTTCGATAGTTTCTATTGAATTAGTCAACCATTAAAAGGGCCATTTTTCAAACGATCTCTAAATTCAACGAAATGAATTTTGTTAGGACCGTATCATTAAAACGTAGCTAGATTTATTTTTCGGGAATTTTCGAAGGCCGTGTGTGTAACACCCCACGTCCGTTAGTGTCACTCACAAAGGGAATGCACTAAGTTCTGTGGAGCATTTTGGGTAAAAGATGCAGATAAATTACAAGACAGACAAATTATTAAACAGTGGAAAATAGAACTTTGCTTTATTGATAAAATAGTCTGTACAAGATTCTTTTACAATATCAGAGTATCATCTGTCTTTATAAAATAAAGAAGCATGAAAATACATTTATATATTCCCCAATGTAGCAAGAGCCAGCCATAGCATCTGGAAGAGAATCCAAAGACAACTTCGTCAAATCTTCAAGCTGGGAAAGAGCAACGGTCCAGTCTAATCCTGAGTTATACTATTCCCTCTTCAACTACCTGGGGGGGGAACGGAAGAAAAGAAGATGAAAGAAAAACAGAGTCAGACTAAGTTCAGTAACTTCTAGCATGTGAACATGGAAAAACAAAACGACATGAATTAACTGAATACAAGATTACACCATGACGATAAGGTCAACAAGATTAGACAAGGTAGTCACAAGATATGCTAAGATGACTGGATACGCTCTAATACTTTCACAGCTTCGCTATTTCCTTGTTATACTGGTTTCTATATCTCTGCACCACCTAACTAGTGTTCAACTAGTAACGATAACGTGATCCCAACCCCTGTAGTTTCCATTGCCTTCAAGCATACATTTATTATTTATTACCTAGATCTAGTCTAGGGTTTTCTATCAAGTGCTTTCTAGATTTAACTATAGTTTTACCTATCTGCTGAATGCTTTTCGAGTTCAGGGTTTATGCCACCTAGTCCAACTAGGGATTACGCTACCTGTCGAACAATGCCCCCAAGTCTAGGACACACTACCTAGAGTGGTATATGTTCCTAGGCTTCCCCACGCATGTATCGCGAATCGTTATCGCTTGTCTAGATGCACATGTCCTGTAATGTGCGATCCGAGTCCTGTGACAGGGCAAATCAAGGAATACAGAACTCGGTCGGGAGCTTTCAGATATCTGCTGATGCAGATGCTAAGGTCTGTTTTTATTCCAGTGGCTATGGTCCCACTTGACCCCTCCCTCAGCTAATGAAAGGCACACCTTGTAAAATGAGAACTATACGCCGGCCCCCGGTGCCCCACTATCCTATGGCCATCCGCAACCATAACTAGATAGCAAGTATATGGTCTTTTGGAGTTCTCCGCCTTTCCGCTTCACGTATCTCGATTGACTCAAGATGGATGGTAGACGACGAGTTGCTATCGCAGGGCTACCGTCTTCTCGCCGAATCACGCTGGTCCATCCTAGTCTTTAGGTTGCCACATATATATTGCAACCAAGGCATACCCTCGGTTCTTCTAATGCAGACCTTAACCTCTGTGAGCCCAGGATGATCATCTGCAGCCTCACAGAGGGATACCAAGAGTACCCTCACGTCCCCTCGAAGCCTCGGGATTCGTAACCCAATTCGTTGGAGCCTTCTTAAAACCAGATGGATGTCCGCTCCTTCGTGTTATACTAAGAATTGCTACTTAGTTCTACTAACTAAGGTTTACCATTTAGTTTCCAAATTCCTTGTTTTCTTAACTAAGTTTTACTACTTAGTCCCTTTTTCAACTGAGGTTTACTACTTAGTTTTCTTTCTCGCCAGGTTGGGTTGGTTAAGTGTCTTTAGTCGATTCAAGCTATCTTAACCCTCTTCCCTTATCCTATTACACTGGTTAAGTGTTATCCCTTTATGCTTTTTACTTTACCCTATTCATTTATCATATTCTGATGGTTAAGCGTTCAAGTTTACTTAACCCTATGGTCTAGTCCAGCTAACATATTAATTTGGCTAAGTGTATTACTTAACCCCAACCTCTAGTCTAATTAACATGTTAAATTGGCTAAGTGTATTAACTTTACTTAACCCCACCTTCTAGTCTAGTCAACATGTTAATTTGGCTAAGTATTCCCATGGACTAAACCCTCCCATTCTAGCTTTAACTGTGCTAAGTTGGTTAAGTGTTCCTTAACCTTCCCATTCTAGCTTAACCGTGTTAGGTTGGTTAAGTGTTCCTATGGACTTAACCTTCCCATTCTAGCTTAACTTTGTTAAGTCGGTTAAGTGTTCCTATGGACTTAACCCACCCATTCTTGCTTAACTGTGTTAAATTGGTTAAGTGTTTCTATGGACTTAACTCTCCCATTCTTGTTCTAGCTTTAATTAATAAATTAAAGCCGCAACCTCTCACATTAGACAGATATTGCTGCGGTTACTGGATGTGTCGGTCGGTTCCGGGCAGGTTTACACCGCAACTCAGTCTAACCTCGGGTTAGGCATATTCATGTTTTCTAAGTTCAAAGGGTTTTTGATTAATTTCCAAATCTGGTTTTGAAAACAACCATCCCGTCCTTCGGATCAGTTAGGGATAGCCAGGGAGGGCAGGAAACTTGTATTTTCCAAACCCAAGCCTAGACACTATCCTCTCTGTCACCCTAGAACCTTCTGGTCTATGTGTTATAAAAAGGGATGTTATCAAAATATTTTTCTTTTGTTTATAAATTGTTAACAATTTATTCCAAAAGCCCATTTCCCCTTTTTAGACAAATTTGGCCTATATTTATTTGTCAAGCCTACTAGTATACTTATATTCTAGGCCCAAGTCCTAACCCAACATGCAGTTTAGGCCATTTCCTATTTCATTGCCGAAACTAGATTAAATATCCTAGTTTATAATTTATGGCCAAAACTTAACCAAGTTACATATTTTGTGGTAAATGAACAATTTAACATTTATGACGAATTCTATAAGTAAATTACTCCTAATTTACTTATTTCATTACTACTCTTTTAATGTACATTGTCACATTTATTATTATAGCCCATTCTCTCTTATTTATCATATTTATACTTTTTGGTATGTAAATTATACCAAATTTAGTGTTGCTAACCATAATTTATTCTAAACATGACAATTGCTCACAATTATGTATAAATTCAAAATTGTGCTAATATACTTATTCCAAATCAACCTTAATTAACCCAATCTTGGTTTAACATCCTAATTCACAATTTATGGCAAAACTAGAATTATTTTTCTAGTTTACATTTTATGCCTAAAATTTAGCTTACTTACTAACGCTAAATTTAATATGTCAAAATCACATATTCCCTAATCCATGTCAAATTTCCCCATTTCCATTTTAATATGCATGTCATAATACATATTCCAAATTATGCCAATTTCCAAGTTTACAATTACGTTCATATTCATTTCCATGTTTTTCCCCAAATCGCATTCCCACCGTTCGAATAATCGTGATTCAACCTAGATTATAAATAAATCTAGATTCATAGATAAAAAGGGAATGAATCAAAATGACAAGAAGGAATAATTGGCATAAAAAGGTTTGGATAACAATGCAGGTTCAAGAAGATGGGTAGACCTAACTAAATAGGTAAATTCCCACTGTCTTAAAACCAAAGAATAGGCAAAATAGGTTCAAGAACGTGGGTAGACCTAACTTAATAGGTAAATTCCCACTGTCTTAAAACCAAAGAAAAACCAAGGAACAGGTAGAATAAAAAATTGGGTTTAGACCCAACTTCTCAATCACAAAACTAAAGCAATATTTTCCTAATCATAAATCATGGGTGTCAAAATCACAGTTATACTCATTATGTCATAAGTAATAATTTATGTCCAAATCAAAGGTATAGGCCTAGTCAAGGAAATAATCCTTGTAGTCACAGTCACAGTCATAGGAAATGTCCATAGTCATATGCGATGTTCATAGTCCAAAAGGGAAAATAATTCCCATAGTCATAAGTCATTGTCATAGGCAATGTTTATATGTCCCAAAATCAAAGTCTTATGTCATAGTCCAAAGGCATATGCTTTCAAAGGCCACAGTTCTATAGTCATAGTCACGGTTACAGTCTTATTTGTCCTCCAATCATAACAGTTCTTAATTCAGTCCAAGAGTATAAACACAGATTCGAAGAGAGAGAGAGAGAGAGAGATTTGGCATATTCCTTTATTCCTTTAATTTCATGTCACAAATAAAACAAAATATTCATATCTAGAAATAACCAACTTACAGAAAATAGATCTAGAAAAGAAGGAAAGCGTGGCTATGATTCGTGCGTCGTTGCTTGAAACTTGTTTGAGCTAGCCTTTGAATTCTTCACTTGAAACTTTGATTTGAATCCCTCCTTAAAAGTCTTTTAGCAGCATCTCCTCTTCTTGAATCATATTTTATTTTATTTATTAATTTAATTAAAGAGGAGAGGAAGAGGCCATGAATCTAAGCAGCATAAGGATAGAAGAGAGAGGTGCAAAGAGGAATGGAGACTAGGGCTGTTTATATAGCTGCTCAAGACCTTATCGTACACGCAGCGCTGAGTCAGCATTGAACCCAGTTAAGAAAATAGTCCAGGTACGTAGATGAATCTAGCCAAACCTTATCATACACGCAGCGCTGAGTCAGCATTGGGTCCCACAAGCTATTTTGGCGTAGAAATTTGAATTTCGAATGAATTGTTTTGGCGTAGAAGTTTGATTTTTGAAATTTTGAATTTCTGGAATTTATTTAACTGTTTTATTCACATGAAATATTCTTATATGTATACAATTCCTCTAACGACCATTTTTCGCGTATATATATACGCACAACTTTCATTTTATTTTCAAAATTCAAATGATGTTGCCATATTTCATTGACTGTAGCCTTATCTTAAATTTTATCTTTTGCATATATATATATATATTTATATTCTTATATGTATATATATATATATTTTCTTTATTTCCTTATATGTACGTTCTTATCCTTTCAAATTTTGAATTTGTATACGTACATATATTTGCATGTTCAGTTGGCCCTCTCTAAAACAAAGATAAAAAAATTATGCCGCCGCCGGGGTTCGAACCCCCGACCTCCATGCTACAAATCCAATGCCTTAACCAACTGAGCTACAGAGGCTTTTGTTAATAAGTCTTAGAACAATAATAATTATTGTTCTCTCCTTACTTCTCTTTTTTCATGTTAGTTACAATACTTAAATTAAACAACTACATGGATCTTTTTCTTTTAATTTTTCTTTTAAAAATTAATTATACTTTAATTTGAGAATCTTAATGTCACAGAATTACGGGGTGTTACATTCTCCCCCACTTAAAAGGATTTCGTCCCCGAAATCTTCAAGTTAGGAAGAATATGTCCTACCATCCAATCACCCATCTACTCAACCATTCAATCACAGGCATTCATTGTCCTTAAAAGATTTCTAATGCTTTCATGTTCATATGCATAGTGTGTGTATATGTCTCTATCTAATGCAAAATCAGGCGGTCTACTGATTCAGTTGACCTCCTTAATGCAAATCATGTTAGTGCCATGCGTCCAATCATGCATGCAAACATCCCTAGTCATGTAAATACTACATGCGTGCACAGCCATTCAACCATATGCAACGCCCATATGATATCATATCAAGTTCAACTTATAAACAAATGCATATATGTAAATGCAATATGAGAGCGTCCGAACTTGATCTAGTGCCTAATACGTATGCATATGCATCCACGAGCAACCATTTGCAACCACTTGCAACCATTCAACCATAACATGTTTCAAATACATGTTTACATCCATTGGCTTCTGCCTAAGGATCGCAGATACGACCTAGAGGATATACTTTGGAAAGAGAGAAACAACTATGCGTAAAGCTCCTAAACAGAGAAATCAAGGATGCACCCTTAAGGAAAAAGGGCATGTTGCTAGTATCTAGCCTTCTTGAGCTTTACTCCACTGTATCTTAACCAATTTATCTTCACGATTGTGAAGTTCCTAACCTCCATTTCCAAAATAAACAGATGTCAATCACGGTACCAAGTGTATGATTAGAGGTCTCTCCCTTATCCACCATGCCATAACTATAAGGGTTGAAAGATCACTACGCGCTTTTTAGAGCGCCTGTCACAACTATTCATCTCTCACGCAAACCATCCTAGTCGAACTCGACATTCCTCAAGTACAAGCCCCAAAGGCCCAAACCAATATCAGACAAGCATCCAAGGAATATCTCCTCCGAATTTAGACGATCTACGTGATATGATATAAACAAACTCGATAACTATTCTCAAACCCCTACTATCCAAAAATAAACGGGTCGAACCACCCACTGGGTTTGAGACTGATTGGGATCTTCTTACTATACAAGTACTAAGGTGCAGAGACTTAACTATGGAAGCAAATATGAACAGATGTGAAGCGCTAAAACCGAAGGAAAGAGTATGAACAGAAAACTAGATTCTTTCCAACATAAACTTTTATCACCTATCTCCTAGGTATGCTTAGCATGTACTTGTCCTTCTAAAAATCTTGTCCCTCGTCCTTGCCCTTGTCTTTAATTATATGCCCTATCATACTCTAGTAAGGATACTTCCTCTTTTATAATTTCTTCCTCCTTCGTGAGCTAACCTATCTCCATGCATTCCTCATCCTAGGGTTTTGTCCCTTTTGCCAAACTCCTCATCCCTTTCCATGTATTGCTATGTTAGCAAATCTCTCGAAAACTGCTTCCATCATACAGAAAAACCTTATAAACTTGAAAGAAGACTGGCCGTAAGTGGAACGAATACGGCTATAGATGGAGGACGGGCACTACTTTGCCCTTCGATGAGGTTACCTCCCAGAAAGCCAGGAGCCCCAGAGACTAAAGAAAGAAGGAGACAAGAATTCAAACAGAGGAAGAGAAGACAGTGCATATGGCTTTGGGGAATATTCCTTTAAAACAAAACTTTTCTTTTGAAAATGCTTCTTTAAAAACCATTTTGAAAAATAATTTTTCAAATCCTTTATCTGATCCGGTAACCTTCAGCTCTGATACCACGTGTAACACCCCACGTCCGTTAGTGTCACTCACAAAGGGAATGCACTAAGTTCTGTGGAGCATTTTGGGTAAAAGATGCAGATAAATTACAAGACAGACAAATTATTAAACAGTGGAAAATAGAACTTTGCTTTATTGATAAAATAGTCTGTACAAGATTCTTTTACAATATCAGAGTATCATCTGTCTTTATAAAATAAAGAAGCATGAAAATACATTTATATATTCCCCAATGTAGCAAGAGCCAGCCATAGCATCTGGAAGAGAATCCAAAGACAACTTCGTCAAATCTTCAAGCTGGGAAAGAGCAACGGTCCAGTCTAATCCTGAGTTATACTATTCCCTCCTCAACTACCTGGGGGAGGGGGGAACGGAAGAAAAGAAGACGAAAGAAAAACAGAGTCAGACTAAGTTCAGTAACTTCTAGCATGTGAACATGGAAAAACAAAACGACATGAATTAACTGAATACAAGATTACACCATGACGATAAGGTCAACAAGATTAGACAAGGTAGTCACAAGATATGCTAAGATGACTGGATACGCTCTAATACTTTCACAGCTTCGCTATTTCCTTGTTATACTGGTTTCTATATCTCTGCACCACCTAACTAGTGTTCAACTAGTAATGATAACGTGATCCCAACCCCTGTAGTTTCCATTGCCTTCAAGCATACATTTATTATTTATTACCTAGATCTAGTCTAGGGTTTTCTATCAAGTGCTTTCTAGATTTAACTATAGTTTTACCTATCTGCTGAACGCTTTTCGAGTTCAGGGTTTATGCCACCTAGTCCAACTAGGGATTACGCTACCTGTCGAACAATGCCCCCAAGTCTAGGACACACTACCTAGAGTGGTATATGTTCCTAGGCTTCCCCACGCATGTATCGCGAATCGTTATCGCTTGTCTAGATGCACATGTCCTGTAATGTGCGATCCGAGTCCTGTGACAGGGCAAATCAAGGAATACAGAACTCGGTCGGGAGCTTTCAGATATCTGCCGATGCAGATGCTAAGGTCTGTTTTTATTCCAGTGGCTATGGTCCCACTTGGCCCCTCCCTCAGCTAATGAAAGGCACACCTTGTAAAATGAGAACTTTACGCCGGCCCCCGGTGCCCCACTATCCTATGGCCATCCGCAACCATGACTAGATAGCAAGTATATGGTCTTTTGGAGTTCTCCGCCTTTCCGCTTCACGTATCTCGATTGACTCAAGATGGATGGTAGACGACGAGTTGCTATCGCAGGGCTACCGTCTTCTCACCGAATCACGCTGGTCCATCCTAGTCTTTAGGTTGCCACATATATATTGCAACCAAGGCATACCCTCGGTTCTTCTAACGCAGACCTTAACCTCTGTGAGCCCAGGATGATCATCTGCAGCCTCACAGAGGGATACCAAGAGTACCCTCACGTCCCCTCGAAGCCTCGGGATTCATAACCCAATTCGTTGGAGCCTTCTTAAAACCAGATGGATGTCCGCTCCTTCGTGTTATACTAAGAATTGCTACTTAGTTCTACTAACTAAGGTTTACCACTTAGTTTCCAAATTCCTTGTTTTCTTAACTAAGTTTTACTACTTAGTCCCTTTTTCAACTGAGGTTTACTACTTAGTTTTCTTTCTCGCCAGGTTGGGTTGGTTAAGTGTCTTTAGTCGATTCAAGCTATCTTAACCATCTTCCCTTATCCTATTACACTGGTTAAGTGTTATCCTTTTATGCTTTTTACTTAACCCTATTCATTTATCATATTCTGATGGTTAAGCGTTCAAGTTTACTTAACCCTATGGTCTAGTCCAGCTAACATATTAATTTGGCTAAGTGTATTACTTAACCCCAACCTCTAGTCTAATTAACATGTTAAATTGGCTAAGTGTATTAACTTTACTTAACCCCACCTTCTAGTCTAGTCAACATGTTAATTTGGCTAAGTATTCCCATGGACTAAACCCTCCCATTCTAGCTTTAACTGTGCTAAGTTGGTTAAGTGTTCCTTAACCTTCCCATTCTAGCTTAACCGTGTTAGGTTGGTTAAGTGTTCCTATGGACTTAACCTTCCCATTCTAGCTTAACTTTGTTAAGTCGGTTAAGTGTTCCTATGGACTTAACCCACCCATTCTTTCTTAACTGTGTTAAATTGGTTAAGTGTTTCTATGGACTTAACTCTCCCATTCTTGTTCTAGCTTTAATTAATAAATTAAAGCCGCAACCTCTCACATTAGACAGATATTGCTGCGGTTACTGGATGTGCCGGTCGGTTCCGGGCAGGTTTACACCGCAACTCAGTCTAACCTCGGGTTAGGCATATTCATGTTTTCTAAGTTCAAAGGGTTTTTGATTAATTTCCAAATCTGGTTTTGAAAACAACCATCCCGTCCTTCGGATCAGTTAGGGATAGCCAGGGAGGGCAGGAAACTTGTATTTTCCAAACCCAAGCCTAGACACTATCCTCTCTGTCACCCTAGAACCTTCTGGTCTATGTGTTATAAAAAGGGATGTTATCAAAATATTTTTCTTTTGTTTATAAATTGTTAACAATTTATTCCAAAAGCCCATTCCCCCTTTTTAGACAAATTTGGCCTATATTTATTTGTCAAGCCTACTAGTATACTTATATTCTAGGCCCAAGTCCTAACCCAACATGCAGTTTAGGCCATTTCCTATTTCATTGCCGAAACTAGATTAAATATCCTAGTTTATAATTTATGGCCAAAACTTAACCAAGTTACATATTTTGTGGTAAATGAACAATTTAACATTTATGACGAATTCTATAAGTAAATTACTCCTAATTTACTTATTTCATTACTACACTTTTAATGTACATTGTCACATTTATTATTATAGCCCATTCTCTCTTATTTATCATATTTATACTTTTTGGTATGTAAATTATACCAAATTTAGTGTCGCTAACCATAATTTATTCTAAACATGACAATTGCTCACAATTATGAATAAATTCAAAATTGTGCTAATATACTTATTCCAAATCAACCTTAATTAACCCAATCTTGGTTTAACATCCTAATTCACAATTTATGGCAAAACTAGAATTATTTTTCTAGTTTACATTTTATGCCTAAAATTTAGCTTACTTACTAACGCTAAATTTAATATGTCAAAATCACATATTCCCTAATCCATGTCAAATTTCCCCGTTTCCATTTTAATATGCATGTCATAATACATATTCCAATTATGCCAATTTCCAAGTTTACAATTACGTTCATATTCATTTCCATGTTTTTCCCCAAATCGCATTCCCACCGTTCGAATAATCGTGATTCAACCTAGATTATAAATAAATCTAGATTCATAGATAAAAAGTGAATGAATCAAAATGACAAGAAGGAATAATTGGCATAAAAAGGTTTGGATAACAATGCAGGTTCAAGAAGATGGGTAGACCTAACTAAATAGGTAAATTCCCACTGTCTTAAAACCAAAGAATAGGCAAAATAGGTTCAAGAACGTGGGTAGACCTAACTTAATAGGTAAATTCCCACTGTCTTAAAACCAAAGAAAAACCAAGGAACAGGTAGAATAAAAAATTGGGTTTAGACCCAACTTCTCAATCACAAAACTAAAGCAATATTTTCCTAATCATAAATCATGGGTGTCAAAATCACAGTTATCCTCATTATGTCATAAGTAATAATTTATGTCCAAATCAAAGGTATAGGCCTAGTCAAGGAAATAATCCTTGTAGTCACAGTCACAGTCATAGGAAATGTCCATAGTCATATGCGATGTTCATAGTCCAAAAGGGAAAATAATTCCCATAGTCATAAGTCATTGTCATAGGCAATGTTTATATGTCCCAAAATCAAAAGCTTATGTCATAGTCCAAAGGCATATGCTTTCAAAGGCCATAGTTCTATAGTCATAGTCACGGTTACAGTCTTATTTGTCCTCGAATCATAACAGTTCTTAATTCAGTCCAAGAGTATAAACACAGATTCAAAGAGAGAGAGAGAGAGATTTGGCATATTCCTTTATTCCTTTAATTTCATGTCACAAATAAAACAAAATATTCATATCTAGAAATAACCAACTTACAGAAAATAGATCTAGAAAAGAAGGAAAGCGTGGCTATGATTCGTGCGTCATTGCTTGAAACTTGTTTGAGCTAGCCTTTGAATTCTTCACTTGAAACTTTGATTTGAATCCCTCCTTAAAAGTCTTTTAGCAGCATCTCCTCGTCTTGAATCATATTTTATTTTATTCATTAATTTAATTAAAGAGGAGAGGAAGAGGCCATGAATCTAAGCAGCATAAGGATAGAAGAGAGAGGTGCAAAGAGGAATGGAGACTAGGGCTGTTTATATAGCTGCTCAAGACCTTATCGTACACGCAGCCCTGAGTCAGCATTGAACCCAGTTAAGAAAATAGTCCAGGTACGTAGATGAATCTAGCCAAACCTTATCATACACGCAGCGCGGAGTCAGCATTGGGTCCCACAAGCTATTTTGGCGTAGAAATTTGAATTTCGAATGAATTGTTTTGGCGTAGAAGTTTGATTTTTGAACTTTTGAATTTCTGGAATTTATTTAACTGTTTTATTCACATGAAATATTCTGATATGTATACAATTCCTCTAACGACCATTTTTCGCGTATATATATATACGCACAACTTTCATTTTATTTTCAAAATTCAAATGATGTTGCCATATTTCATTGACTATAGCCTTATCTTAAATTTTATCTTTTGCATATATATATATATTTATATTCTTATATGTATATATATATTTTCTTTATTTCCTTATATGTTGTGACGGCAAGGAATTTCGCTCGGTCCGAACCAGTCGCTAAACCGATCCAGGCCGTTCGAAACGCCCTATCGTTTGAGAACAGGACAAATCAGAACGCATACAGAAGAACATTTCACTATATATTACAACAGTGCATCAGATTACAAGAATATACAGAGTATAAATGAATATTACACAGAAATATCAGAGATTTAAATTACATTTAAATACATAGCAGCGGAAAATAATACAATACACAACTAGAAGAGATATACGAATACAAAGCTTTCCGGATATCATTCCAGCTGTAAACCAGGATCCTGTGAATATAAATCTGCAAAACCAAAACTAATAGCTGCCCGTGTCAAAATAGGGGCACCCAGAGTTTAGGTTAAAACAATAAACTCCAGGTCAGTCATGTGACTGGTGTGAGAACTAAAACAGTTTTTAATCTTTATTTTCAAAGGTAAATCAAGGGACCACGCCGTATAACACGGAACGGGTTTCCTCCCAAGAATACCAGTGCATAAAACAAACAGCGCAATGCTAAATAAAGAAAGATGAAGCTGTTATAAGACCCAGGTCCTATCACACAATGCAACGCAAGCCGGGGGATAGGGTTTTCCCTTATAACAGCCAAAGAATGCTTGATACGTTTAAAACAAATCATTTGATACTATAATAAGTGCATAGTGTATTAAAACAACTTCAAATCATAAGTATCAATCATAGGCGGCATGGGTACCATATATCATGTCGCCATATATAGGTTTACAATTAAAACCGCAAATGTCACGTATTTGGAAGTTGGATTTCCATCTATGAACCGAGGCAAAAGATAGTCCTCAACCGATTCGAGACTGCCTAGCCCGAGTCTCAGGATCAGAGCTCGAGTGACCCTTGGATCGTCAGGGCCGGTCCACCAATGTGGATTAAAATGCCTGAACACTGCGTTTCCCCGCCCTTTGGGGCGTAAATGAGCCAACGAATGACTCCATCGGACCCGGATCGTCCGATCAAACCGAGGCGCCTCGCAACAGCAACAACCACATAAGTCAAACTCGTCAGGGCGTGTAAAACCACTGACGCCACTTCTAGCTAGGAGGAAACGCAGGCCCTCCCTGAGGTCCGTCTCCTGTTTTTGGTTCATACCGGGTGTGAAACTCGCGAAGTAAACGTTACACAAAGCTACGCCACAAAGGCCGTGCTTTGATCATCACCACAAGACTTTTCTTTTCAACAGAAGCCTCGATCAATTGACACTTAGGCATGCCACACAGGCAATTCACTCCATGCGTTTGATATCCATCAATATATAACCCCTGAGCTCGTACGTCTCAGAGAAGGGCGTTAAGCAAGAGAATAAATTCTCCGCCGCCAAACAGATATATATTTAATAGAGATCAATCACACGGACTAAAATCCAATGTCAGACACACGGTCCATTTACAAGTCCGTTCTGGGTCTGAACGAAACCGGAGGCACCTAGTACCCCGCATATCCATCGATCTCCAAGTACGTCTGGACGATCACCAACTGTTTCCATCTTCTTGGGTGTACAACCCAATCAAGATCATCAGTAATCACCCAAACGACGTGAAGACTTCCGGTCTTCGACCACCGTCTTCATCTTCGACTTATCGTCGTATCAGTTATTCAGAATGGGATTAACCCGGTCTTTCCGAATAACTCGCGTATATTTTAAATAAGTGTTACACAAACACAACATACGCCTCATTCCAATTCATTAGTCACTAACCGTAAATTAATCAAGAGAATAATTTCCCAAATATTAACCCCGAAGGCCGAAACCAACATCAGATCAATACCCAGAAAACCATTCTGCTTGGCCAACCGACAGTTAGTTTCTAGATTTCACCTTCATAGGGAAATGTTCCCATTAATTTTATCCAAGATAAATTCTTTGAATTTATTCTTTATTCTATTTTTGAATCTCAATTCAAACTAGTCGGGATTAACGAAATTTACCGAAGTAATTATTTGTTTTAATTTCCCAATCCCAACCTATTCATCCCATGAAGTAAAACTGGTAATACTTCATATCTAACAGCACAGTGTTATCGGTAAATTCAATTACCATTTCACGTTCAAATCTGATTAAAGATTTAACTATCGCCTGGAGCAAACTGGTGATACTCCATTTTCGATCATTTCAATCTAATTAAAGATTCATTAAAACTCCACTTAGTTTTAATCTTCGACTGGGTTAAAGAATCAGTGTCATTTAAAACACGGTTCACGATAAACCCAAAATCACATTTCATTAATTATCGGGTTAAAGAACGAGTGTTATTTAAAACACTGTTCACGATAAACCCAAAAATCAATATCAATTCAATTCCAATTAAATATTATTTAATTGGTACACTTCATTAAATCTAAATAAAAAGATTTAATCTTTTCTCAACTGGGTTCAAGAACAGTGTTAATGAAGACACCATTCACGACAAACCCAAATCACATTTGATATTAAATATAAGGCTCTGAATAGAAAATATATCGGCTTATATTCAATATCAAATTCTACGATTAACAAATGTCGTATTGGAAATAACGATATAAATATATATCTTTCAAATTTCCATAACCACATCTGTATAATCACGAATTCCAACATCGAAATATTCCGAAGACAATTTCGATTCAAATCCCCTCCAATGCAATCATTGGATATTCTGGTTATTTTCAAAACCCTTTTTAAATTCAATTCATTTATTTAAAAATAAATAGAATTATAATTCTAGTTCAAAACTAGTTCATTTCGATAAAAAACTATTTTTATCCTTTCAAATATGGAGTTTTTCATCCCAAATCTTTCTAAATCATTTCTTATGATTTTACACAAATTATTACTATTTTTAATAATTTTATCAAGGCCTGTACAGTCGATTTCCATCAATGGCCATCGAACTGCACTTACAGCGACCTTTTTCAAATTTGATTTGGACATATTCCCAAATCCAACCGTTAGATTTCTAATTTCTAATATTCGTTAGAAATCTCTTTTCGATACGAACCCAACGGTTCCGGTTTTAGGAGAATCCGACGGTCGGATCTCCCGTAATGTCCATTTGAAATAAATGGTCGAAATTCACGAACTGCCGCGGCGCGGCGCGTTCTATTCAGGCCATTATATTATATATATAATATATATAATATATATTTCGTCGATTTATATTTAAAACGAATTATATAAATAGTTTTGAATTCGTTTCAAAAACATTTTCAACTTCCATTTCAATTCAAATCAAAATTGAATTCTTCTTTATAAATTCGTTTTAAAATTCATTTCTATTCAATTCAAATTTCAATACAATTTGAATTCATTTCAATTCGTTTTAAATTCAATTCGAATTCGTTTTCAATTCATTTCGAAGTCGTTTTCAATTCATTTCATTTCGAAATCGTTTTCAATTCAATATAAATATCGTTCACGTCGAAATGGCGTCAATCTAATCAACACGGCTTCATAAATTTCTATTTTCAAATATTCTATTTCAAATATTTCTTTTTCAAAATAGTTGTTATTATCAAAATATTTCGTTCAACACATGACCAATCTCAATGGATGAGTACTGTCAACACATGAACCTTTATTTTATATTGATAAAGATGTAAATTTTATTACTAAAATATTTCGTTCAACACATGATCAATCTCAATGGATGAGTACTGTCAACACATGAACCTTTATTTTATATTGATAAAGATGTAAATTTTATTACTAAAATATTTCGTTCAACACATGACCAATCTCAATGGATGAGTACTGTCAACACATGAACCTTTGTTTTATATTATTCTTTATTTTTCAAATTGGAATGAGGCCCAATCAATTACCATATAAAGTTATTTATATGGATTTCATACAACACATGTACATAATAGCATTGAAAAATAATCAACCATCAACCAAAGTGTACTACACTGTATAAGCATCAAATATAGATATCTAACGCTTACAACAGCCTGTCAATCAATCGATCGACATATTTAATCAATCAGGATGAGTGAACTTCAAATTTCATCCCAACACCCGTGTGGGGTTTCAAACAATCAAACGCATATTTTATTTGTGCAGTTCGGCGATGAGTAAAATTTATCGACCCAATCAATGTCCTTCAAATATGTGTACATAAACAAACCGTCTGGTTTGTAAATGAATATTTATTTATTCACATTCACGTTAAAAATTATATTTTTAACGATAAAATATTTTATTCCAACATATGAATTTCTATTCAATTCATTTATTCTATAAAATGATATTGTTATTTTTCTAACTTATTTTAGAAAATTTCGGCGGCATAACGGCACGATACAAGAAACGGGACGAGGCCTAGCCTTATCCCCGGTCTAGTGAAGGCCCACGCCATTCAGACATCAATCAAATCAATTACATTTCACCAAACAATTAAATTTCAATCAAATAATCTAACTAATTTCACAACCAAACAATTTAACAAACAAGCCATCCATGGTCTGTGGATGACGGGTGTCGGGTGCTACTAAGCACCGTCTGCATCCTAGTATATATATATATATAACTAGAAAAGAAATTGAAGAGTGAGAAGTTCTCACCGATAACTATCCAAACATCTTGGCTCTTCTTTGATATAAATCTTCTTCGCCTTTTTATCACCTTCGTTGCCCGTAGCCACTACATATGTAAAAATCGAATTTTTACTTCGCTATTTCATATATAAAAATCATATTTTTATTTCGAAGTTCAACATATAAAAATCATATTTTTATTTCGAAGTTCAACATATAAAAATCATATTTTTATTTCTAAGCTCAATATATAAAAATCGAATTTTTACTTCAAAGTTCAATATATAAAAATCGAATTTTTACTTCAAAGTTCAATATATAAAAATCAAATTTTTACTTCAAAGTTCAATATATAAAAATCGAATTTTTACTTCAAAGTTCAATATATAAAAATCAAATTTTTACTTCAAAGTTCAATATATAAAAATCGAATTTTTACCATGCTATTCAATATATAAAAATCACATTTTTACTTCGATGTTCAATATATAAAAATCATATTTTTACTATCATACTTTTATAAAAATATTTTTTTTTAACCTTTCTATGTTAAAAATCTAGTCTTTACTTCGCTAAAAATCTCGTCTTCACTAGTTTAAAAATCATATATTTACTAGTTCAAAAATCAGATCTCTTATAACCTAAAAATCTAAACTTTATTTAATTAAAAATCTAAACTTTATTTACAATTACATATATATAATTCCAGTGTTTAAAACCTTACTAACAACCCAAAAGAAAGTAAGAAAAAAAAACTAGAAAAAGAACTCACTGTCTCTTAAGGATGAGGGTTTAGGGGTTTTCGTGGTGGTCATCGCTGTCGAAGGGGGGGCGGATTTCTTCTTCACGCGAGGCTGAGGGGAGGTGGTCAATGGGGTCTCGCTGGTCGGAGCAGCAGGCGGAGGCGGGCTCAGAAGGTACGGCGAAGGCGGTGGGGCTCCAGCGAAGGCGGCGAGGAGATTGGGTGGTTCAGGCTCGGTTTCTTCGAACGGAGGAGGAGAAGAGGACGAGGGGAGGAAGGGGAAGGGTGGCGGCGGGTCTGGGGAGGAGGCGGATCGAGGTGGCGGCTGGTCGGCTTCGACGATCTCAAATTTTTTTTTTTTTTTTTTGATTTGTATAATGACGGGGGGGTCTGAAGAAAATAGGGGGAGGGTTTTTTTTTTATATATAATAATTTATTTAATTTCTTTTAAATTTCAAAACTTCATGCTTATCGAAACGAACTCTAATTTAAACTCAACGACTGCCGCACCTAGCGTTTTACCCCTATTCCGAACACAATGGGATATGTATCGTAGGTTGATTTGATCGTTTGAATCAGTTTCCTTTGAATTTACATTTAAATCACTATATTGAATTTTAAACGTACATTTCAAATTACCGGGGTCACATACGAACTTTAAAAATTCCTGAAAAATATTTTCTAGCTTCGTATTGACGATACGGTCCTAACAAAACTAGTTTCGTCGAATTCTGAGACCGTCTGAAAAATGGCCATTTTCCAGTCGATTAAAATCAACTAAAACTGGTCAAACGCGTTTTCCTTTGCCACGCTCACATATTGATTCTAAAAATTATGAAATTTGAAACCTAGCAATAATTTGACACCACGGACCCAACAAAACTAGTTTCGTCGAAATCCGAGGTCGTTTGCAAAATATCCATTTTTAAGGGCCTGAATTCCATAGCGACTATTCAGAATTTTCAACTGGACATATCTTTTGATTCCCGCTATGAAATCTTGATTTTCCTGATTCGTTGGAAAGATATCATCAATTAGATTCCATTATTTTTGGTTTCACTAAAATCCGGATTGTTTTGCACCCGGTACATTCAATTGAAGTTTGAAATCGAATTATCGAACTACCGCGCCATTTTCAATTCTATTTATAATTATATATAAATATTTATATTCTAACGACGACGCGTATAAAATATATACGTTCGAATGCTATTGAAAATAAATTTCTCGTCGATATTATTTAAAATAATTCATTTTAAATAATCAAAATTCGCTTAAATTGCCAAAATAAAAATTTCAAACTGGCTCGCATTTTACGGTTGTTACAATCTCCCCCACTTAAAACTTTTCGTCCCCGAAAAGGAACAAAGTCGAAAGTGGTTTGATCATTCAACTCTACGCTCGATCTGGCTTCAATTCTCCAACTCTTTCGTTTCTGAGAATTTCCAAAATTTCAAAAATTTGGCTAACACCCTAAATTTTCGAAAAATTTCGCCATAACCTCCCCTGCACCGGGAGCATCGGGGAATTTCAAATAGCTTCCCCGGTCCTTCAGATCTCAAAAAGAAAAAGAAAAAGCCAAGCGGCTAGCCAATAGGCTCATAAAATCATCATCACCCAAACAAAACAGTAAATTATGTAGTAAACATGTACCTATTTGTCGGGCAAACAAATTTTATTCTTCGGCTCTAGCCTCCTTGCTATGACCTGTTCAATGATATATATGTATATGCAAGCAAACGCAACCAATTTTCGATATAATTCAATATTTGGTTCTGTTAGGCTAAATGGCTAAAAATTAGCAAACAATTAAACAAACAACACAAACATCAATCAATTAGTGAATTAGAGTTTCAAATTCATAAATTTGATACATATACAGAAAATCATGTTTTTGATGCCAATTCACATCAATGTGTTCTAGTTATATATAAGTTTTGGTTCTCACACCAGCCTAATGGAAATATATAGAAAATCACACCTTCGAAACACGAACATAAATACTGATGATGTCATGACAATCATCAGTACCATCTTCGGGCGACTAGAGTGTGATGCTATATCTATCCAGTATATTAAAACTTTGAATACACGCGGATCAGACGTATACGCAAAATCTATATATACTGGACTGTCCACATCAATATGAATAAATAACCAAATACGAATGATTGATTTATATTTCAAAACAAGTTTTGTTTTCATTTTAAAAATATACTCCTCACACTCGTTCTAGGATATTACTGATCTTATCTCTAACGAGTCATTCTAATTGGATATTACTAATCCAATATCTGATGAATTCTTTCGTATGGCTTTAATGTGCCCTGTTCTCTGCTTTGTAAACCAAAGCTCTGATACCAACTGTGACGGCAAGGAATTTCGCTCGGTCCGAACCAGTCGCTAAACCGATCCAGGCCGTTCGAAACACCCTATCGTTTGAGAACAGGACAAATCAGAACGCATACAGAAGAACATTTCACTATATATTACAACAGTGCATCAGATTACAAGAATATACAGAGTATAAATGAATATTACACAGAAATATCAGAGATTTAAATTACATTTAAATACATAGCAGCGGAAAATAATACAATACACAACTAGAAGAGATATACGGATACAAAGCTTTCCGGATATCATTCCAGCTGTAAACCAGGATCCTATGAATATAAATCTGCAAAACCAAAACTACTAGCTGCCCGTGTCAAAATAGGGGCACCCAGAGTTTAGGTTAAAACAATAAACTCCAGGTCAGTCATGTGACTGGTGTGAGAACTAAAACAGTTTTTAATCTTTATTTTCAAAGGTAAATCAAGGGACCACGCCGTATAACACGGAACGGGTTTCCTCCCAAGAATACCAGTGCATAAAACAAACAGCGCAAAGCTAAATAAAGAAAGATGAAGCTGTTATAAGACCCAGGTCCTATCACACAATGCAACACAAGCCGGGGGATATGGTTTTCCCTTATAACAGCCAAAGAATGCTTGATACATTTAAAACAAATCATTTGATACTATAATAAGTGCATAGTGTATTAAAACAACTTCAAATCATAAGTATCAATCATAGGCGGCATGGGTATCATATATCATGTCGCCATATATAGGTTTACAATTAAAACCGCAAATGTCACGTATTTGGAAGTTGGATTTCCATCTATGAACCGAGGCAAAAGATAGTCCTCAACCGATTCGAGACTGCCTAGCCCGAGTCTCAGGATCAGAGCTCGAGTGACCCTTGGATCGTCAGGGCCGGTCCACCGATGTGGATTAAAATGCCTGAACACTGCGTTTCCCCGCCCTTTGGGGCGTAAATGAGCCAACGAATGACTCCATCGGACCCGGATCGTCCGATCAAACCGAGGCGCCTCGCAACAGAAACAACCACATAAGTCAAACTCGTCAGGGCGTGTAAAACCACTGACGCCACTTCTAGCTAGGAGGAAACGCAGGCCCTCCCTGAGGTCCGTCTCCCGTTTTTGGTTCATACCGGGTGTGAAACTCGCGAAGTAAACGTTACACAAAGCTACGCCACAAAGGCCGTGCTTTGATCATCACCACAAGACTTTGCTTTTCAACAGAAGCCTCGATCAATTGCCACTTAGGCATGCCACACAGGCAATTCACTCCATGCGTTTGATATCCATCAATATATAACCCCTGAGCTCGTACGTCTCAGAGAAGGGCGTTAAGCAAGAGAATAAATTCTCCGCCGCCAAACAGATATATATTTAATAGAGATCAATCACACGGACTAAAATCCAATGTCAGACACAAAGTCCATTTACAAGTCCGTTCTGGGTCTGAACGAAACCGGAGGCACCTAGTACCCCGCATATCCATCGATCTCCAAGTACGTCTGGACGATCACCAACTGTTTCCATCTTCTTGGGTGTACAGCCCAATCAAGATCATCAGTAATCACCCAAACGACGTGAAGACTTCCGGTCTTCGACCACCGTCTTCATCTTCGACTTATCGTCGTATCAGTTATTCAGAATGGGATTAACCCGGTCTTTCCGAATAACTCGCATATATTTTAAATAAGTGTTACACAAACACAACATACGCCTCATTCCAATTCATTAGTCACTAACCGTAAATTAATCAAGAGAATAATTTCCCAAATATTAACCCCGAAGGCCGAAACCAACATCAGATCAATACCCAGAAAACCATTCTGCTTGGCCAACCGACAGTTAGTTTCTATATTTCACCTTCATAGGGAAATGTTCCCATTAATTTTATCCAAGATAAATTCTTTGAATTTATTCTTTATTCTATTTTTGAATCTCAATTCAAACTAGTCGGGATTAACGAAATTTACCGAAGTAATTATTTGTTTTAATTTCCCAATCCCAACCTATTCATCCCATGAAGTAAAACTGGTAATACTTCATATCTAACACCACAGTGTTATCGGTAAATTCAATTACCATTTCACGTTCAAATCTGATTAAAGATTTAACTATCGCCTGGAGCAAACTGGTGATACTCCATTTTCGATCATTTCAATCTAATTAAAGATTCATTAAATCTCCACTTAGTTTTAATCTTCGACTGGGTTAAAGAATCAGTGTCATTTAAAACACGGTTCACGATAAACCCAAAATCACATTTCATTAATTATCGGGTTAAAGAACGAGTGTTATTTAAAACACTGTTCACGATAAACCCGAAAATCAATATCAATTCAATTCCAATTAAATATTATTTAATTGGTACACTTCATTAAATCTAAATAAAAAGATTTAATCTTTTCTCAACTGGGTTCAAGAACAGTGTTAATGAAGACACCATTCACGACAAACCCAAATCACAATTGATATTAAATATAAGGCTCTGAATAGAAAATATATCGGCTTATATTCAATATCAAATTCTACGATTAACAAATGTCGTATTGGAAATAACGATATAAATATATATCTTTCAAATTTCCATAACCACATCTGTATAATCACGAATTCCAACATCGAAATATTCTGAAGACAATTTCGATTCAAATCCCCTCCAATGCAATCATTGGATATTCTGGTTATTTTCAAAACCCTTTTTAAATTCAATTCATTTATTTAAAATAAATAGAATTATAATTCTAGTTCAAAACTAGTTCATTTCGATAAAAATCTATTTTTATCCTTTCAAATATGGAGTTTTTCATCCCAAATCTTTCTAAATCATTTCTTATGATTTTACACAAATTATTACTATTTTTAATAATTTTATCAAGGCCTGTACAGTCGATTTCCATCAATGGCCATCGAACTGCACTTACAGCGACCTTTTTCAAATTTTATTTGGACATATTCCCAAATCCAACCGTTAGATTTATAATTTCTAATATTCGTTAGAAAGCTCTTTTCGATACGAACCCAACGGTTCCGGTTTTAGGAGAATCCGACGGTCGGATCTCCCGTAATGTCCGTTTGAAATAAATGGTCGAAATTCACGAACTGCCGCGGCGCGGCGCGTTCTATTCAGGCCATTATATTATATATATAATATATATAATATATATTTTGTCGATTTATATTTAAAACGAATTATATAAATAGTTTTGAATTCGTTTCAAAAACATTTTCAACTTCCATTTCAATTCAAATCAAAATTGAATTCTTCTTTATAAATTCGTTTTAAAATTCATTTCTATTCAATTCAAATTTCAATACAATTTGAATTCATTTCAATTCGTTTTAAATTCAATTCGAATTCGTTTTCAATTCATTTCGAAGTCGTTTTCAATTCATTTCATTTCGAAATCGTTTTCAATTCAATATAAATATCGTTCACGTCGAAATGGCGTCAATCTAATCAACACGGCTTCATAAATTTCTATTTTCAAATATTCTATTTCAAATATTTCTTTTTCAAAATAGTTGTTATTATCAAAATATTTCGTTCAACACATGACCAATCTCAATGGATGAGTACTGTCAACACATGAAACTTTATTTTATATTGATAAAGATGTAAATTTTATTACTAAAATATTTCGTTCAACACATGACCAATCTCAATGGATGAGTACTGTCAACACATGAACCTTTATTTTATATTGATAAAGATGTAAATTTTATTACTAAAATATTTCGTTCAACACATGACCAATCTCAATGGATGAGTACTGTCAACACATGAACCTTTGTTTTATATTATTCTTTATTTTTCAAATTGGAATGAGGCCCAATCAATTACCATATAAAGTTATTTATATGGATTTCATACAACACATGTACATAATAGCATTGAAAAATAATCAACCATCAACCAAAGTGTACTACACTGTATAAGCATCAAATATAGATATCTAACGCTTACAACAGCCTGTCAATCAATCGATCGACATATTTAATCAATCAGGATGAGTGAACTTCAAATTTCATCCCAACACCCGTGTGGGGTTTCAAACAATCAAACGCATATTTTATTTGTGCAGTTGGGCGATGTGTAAAATTTATCGACCCAATCAATGTCCTTCAAATATGTGTACATAAACAAACCGTCTGGTTTGTAAATGAATATTTATTTATTCACATTCACGTTAAAAATTATATTTTTAACGATAAAACATTTTATTCCAACATATGAATTTCTATTCAATTCATTTATTCTATAAAATGATATTGTTATTTTTCTAACTTATTTTAGAAAATTTCGGCGGCATAACGGCACGATACTAGAAACGGGACGAGGCCTAGCCTTATCCCCGGTCTAGTGAAGGCCCACGCCATTCACACATCAATCAAATCAA
This sequence comes from Allium sativum, assembly GCA_030737875.1. Lineage (NCBI taxonomy): Eukaryota > Viridiplantae > Streptophyta > Magnoliopsida > Asparagales > Amaryllidaceae > Allium > Allium sativum. Next base: position 44,708,901 of record CM060916.1, read on the forward strand.
TTACATTTCACCAAACAATTCAATTTCAATCAAATAATCTAACTAATTTCACAACCAAACAATTTAACAAACAAGCCATCCATGGTCTGTGGATGACGGGTGTCGGGTGCTACTAAGCACCGTCTGCATCCTAGTATATATATATATAACTAGAAAAGAAATTGAAGAGTGAGAAGTTCTCACCGATAGCTATCCAAACATATTGGCTCTTCTTTGATATAAATCTTCTTCGCCTTTTTATCACCTTCGTTGCCCGTAGCCACTACATATGTAAAAATCGAATTTTTACTTCGCTATTTCATATATAAAAATCATATTTTTATTTCGAAGTTCAACATATAAAAATCATATTTTTATTTCGAAGTTCAACATATAAAAATCATATTTTTATTTCTAAGCTCAATATATAAAAATCGAATTTTTACTTCAAAGTTCAATATATAAAAATCGAATTTTTACTTCAAAGTTCAATATATAAAAATCGAATTTTTACTTCAAAGTTCAATATATAAAAATCGAATTTTTACCATGCTATTCAATATATAAAAATCACATTTTTACTTCGATGTTCAATATATAAAAATCATATTTTTACTATCATACTTTTATAAAAATATTTTTTTTTAACCTTTCTATGTTAAAAATCTAGTCTTTACTTCGCTAAAAATCTCGTCTTCACTAGTTTAAAAATCATATATTTACTAGTTCAAAAATCAGATCTCCTATAACCTAAAAATCTAAACTTTATTTAATTAAAAATCTAAACTTTATTTACAATTACATATATATAATTCCAGTGTTTAAAACCTTACTAACAACCCAAAAGAAAGTAAGAAAAAAAATAAACTAGAAAAAGAACTCACTGTCTCTTAAGGATGAGGGTTTAGGGGTTTTCGTGGTGGTCATCGCTGTCGAAGGGGGGGCGGATTTCTTCTTCACGCGAGGCTGAGGGGAGGTGGTCAATGGGATCTCGCTGGTCGGAGCAGCAGGCGGAGGCGGGCTCAGAAGGTACGGCGAAGGCGGTGGGGCTCCAGCGAAGGCGGCGAGGAGATTGGGTGGTTCAAGCTCGGTTTCTTCGAACGGAGGAGGAGAAGAGGGCGAGGGGAGGAAGGGGAAGGGTGGCGGCGGGTCTGGGGAGGAGGCGGATCGAGGTGGCGGCTGGTCGGCTTCGACGATCTCAAATTTTTTCTTTTTTTTTCTTTTTTCTTTTTTGATTTGTATAATGACGGGGGGGTCTGAAGAAAATAGGGGGAGGGGTTTTTTTTTATATAATAATTTATTTAATTTCTTTTAAATTTCAAAACTTCATGCTTATCGAAACGAACTCTAATTTAAACTCAACGACTGCCGCACCTAGCGTTTTACCCCTATTCCGAACACAATGGGATATGTATCGTAGGTTGATTTGATCGTTTGAATCAGTTTCTTTTGAATTTACATTTAAATCACTATATTGAATTTTAAACGTACATTTCAAATTACCGGGGTCACATACGAACTTTAAAAATTCCTGAAAAATATTTTCTAGCTTCGTATTGACGATACGGTCCTAACAAAACTAGTTTCGTCGAATTCTGAGACCGTCTGAAAAATGGCCATTTTCCAGTCGATTAAAATCAACTAAAACTGGTCAAACGTGTTTTCCTTTGCCACGCTCACATATTGATTCTAAAAATTATGAAATTTGAAACCTAGCAATAATTTGACACCACGGACCCAACAAAACTGGTTTCGTCGAAATCCGAGGTCGTTTGCAAAATATCCATTTTTAAGGGCCTGAATTCCATAGCGACTGTTCAGAATTTTCAACTGGACATATCTTTTGATTCCCGCTATGAAATCTTGATTTTCCTGATTCGTTGGAAAGATATCATCAATTAGATTCCATTATTTTTGGTTTCACTAAAATCCGGATTGTTTTGCACCCGGTACATTCAATTGAAGTTTGAAATCGAATTATCGAACTACCGCGCCATTTTCAATTCTATTTATAATTATATATAAATATTTATATTCTAACGACGACGCGTATAAAATATATACGTTCGAATGCTATTGAAAATAAATTTCTCGTCGATATTATTTAAAATAATTCATTTTAAATAATCAAAATTCGCTTAAATTGCCAAAATAAAAATTTCAAACTGGCTCGCATTTTACGGGTTGTTACATATGTACGTTCTTATCCTTTCAAATTTTGAATTTGTATACGTACATATATTTGCATGTTCAGTTGGCCCTCTCTAAAACAAAGATAAAAAAATTATGCCGCCGCCGGGGTTCGAACCCCCGACCTCCATGCTACAAATCCAATGCCTTAACCAACTGAGCTACAGAGGCTTTTGTTAATAAGTCTTAGAACAATAATAATTATTGTTCTCTCCTTACTTCTCTTTTTTCATGTTAGTTACAATACTTAAATTAAACAACTACATGGATCTTTTTCTTTTAATTTTTCTTTTAAAAATTAATTATACTTTAATTTGAGAATCTTAATGTCACAGAATTACGGGGTGTTACAGTGTGTGGCCTCGATAATTTAAAATGTACGTTTAAATTTAATATATATTGATTTATATTTTAATTTTAATAAAAACTGATCATAACAGCAGAATTAGGTTACGAAACATATTCCATTGTGTCCAGAACAAGGATATTTGACTAGGGGAAACTCTCGTTGGGCTGAATTTGGAGTTATTAAGAATTAACGGACTTTTTCTAAAATTTGGAAAATTTAATAATATAATATTATATATACCCTTATAATCCCAAAACCCTAATTCGTTTCAAAACAAATCAGTGTCGCCACCCTTCTAAAAATCTAGGGCCTATACCCCCCCTTTTAAATCATTAATCTCTCCAAACACTCTTCGAATTTCAATCTAATATCCACACAGAAACAGTAGAGCTTTGCGAACTATTTTAATCCGTACGGCTAAGATGGGTTTTTGTGTTAGGATTTCTAGGATTTGGTGCCCAAACTGCAGCGCTTTCGAATGAAATTGGCAGCATCAGAGACTGTCAAGTTGAACGCCATTATAGGCGTAGGGAGAAGGCTTTTTGGCGGTTCTCGTGGGGTGCTCGGATCTGAGGTCGACACCCTCTGGTGATGGCGACGGTGGTGCTTTAGAGTGGACAATGGGTTTCTGTTTCGATCCAGAAAGAGAACGATGTAAGAAGATGACCAACGGCCTGTTTTCTTTTGAGATGTAATTAGTGTAAAATTAATTTAATTAATTAATTATTTTAATGTAATCAAATATTCAAACATTAATATCTTCTGCAAATCAAATCAGAATTTGATGTGGTCGGAAGCATTGGAATCGTAATTTCAAACACTGCACGATGGAACAACTTTGGACAAGAACAGAAGCAGTTGGAATTTCTAGTAAAATTAAACGCAATTTAATTTTATTAAAATTAACCGATCAAGGTGAGATTTCTCGATTTAAAATTAAAATAAAAACTTATATATAGAAATGTATATATACATATTGATTGTGATTGTAATATTAAGTATATGCACCGTATAAAATTTAGATTGATTGATTTGGTTGTGATTGATTTATAGAATCAAAATATAAGTTGTTCGTTAAACATATTGTCTACATCATGTTAATTTAGAATATAAAGATTCATTTGTTAATTATATTTTTATTAGTCAAAATTGTCATTCTTAGCATGTTAATGAATAATAATCTTATGTAGAAAACATGATTTGTTAAATATAAATATGTCATTCAATTATAACAATGTTTTGTTAAACAAAAAAGAACATTTTGTTGTAGGAAAATAGTGAAACAAAAATATATCATTTTTGTTGAAATCGAGTTGTTGAAACAAAATCAATTTTTGTTGAATAAAACAGTTGGGATAAAATTTACAATTTCGTCAAAATAGAATAATTGAAGACAAAATTTATAATTTTGCCAAAATATAATAGTTGAAAACAAAATGAACATTTTTGTTGAAATGAAATTGTGACATCATTTTTATGTTGATTTAGAGTTGTCACATAAAAACATCATTTTTATGTTCATTTATTGTCATATTAAAAATATCATTTTGTTAGAATAATGTTATGTTAATTAAAAATATCATTTTGTTAGAATAATGTTATGTCAAATAAAAATCTTTTTTTTATTTTTCATTAACAACTTGTAAATGTCATGTTAGAATAAAATTGTCATTTTAGTTATAAATGTCATGTTAGAATTAAATTGTCATTTTAGTTATAAATGTCATGTTAGAATGAAATTGTCGTTTTAGTTATAAATGTCATGTTAGAATGTAATTGTCATTTTAGTTATAAATGTCATGTTAGAATGAAATTGTCATGTTTAACAAATTAGAATTGTTAAATTATAATTGTCATGTTTTACAAATCATAATTGTCAAATTATAATTGTCATGTTTAACAAATTAGAATTGTTGGATTATAATTGTCATGTTTAACAAATTAGAATTGTTGAATTATAATTGTCATATTTAACAAATTAGAATTGTTAAATTATGTTAACGATAAAATTTAAATTTTTATCGTATATGTAGAAAGGATTGAAAATGTTCATTTGTTTGAAACGAAGATATGTTAACAGTAAATATTCACATTTTTATTGTATATAAGGAAAGAGTAAAAATGATCATTATAGAAAGTAAAAATATGTTAAGAATACAAACCACATTTTTAATGTATAAATAGAATATGTAAAAATGATCATTGTTTTGAAATAGAGATATGTTAACAAATAAATATTCCCATTTGTTTGTCATATTAAAGATTGATATTTGTGTACAAATAAATATTCACTTTTATTTGTTATGTTAAAGATAGGAATTTGTATACAAATAAAAATTTCCTTTTTATTTATCATTCGCAACATAGAAAATGTCATGAAAACAAATACTTCATTTTATATGACATTAGAAATGTAGAACATGTTATGCAGGTAAAACCTTATTTTATTTATCATTAGAGAACATAAGAAAATGTTATGTAAATAAATCTTTTATTTTGTCATTGGAATTATATATACATGTCATGTAGACAAAATTATCTTTTATTTTTGTAACACCCCGTATGTTAAATAACTTGTTATAACATAAATCAGAGCAGAATTAAATTTAATATTCTGAATCAGGGGAAACGGGCTGTGCCATTGCGTTCGTCTCGGAAAAATACGCGAAATAGAGTCCGAGTTTTCGTAAATCGGAGTCCGTATGACCAAGTTATGGCCCGTCAAAGTTTCACGAAAAAACAAAAACGAAAACTGCTCATGTTTTGAGGCCCGGGATGAGTTTTGGGCTGTTTTTTTTGGGCCCTAAATGGTTCCTACACTTGACTTCTTCCCCAAGACATGCTTTAAAGGCTAGGATTGGTTCTAGGGTATATCCTATTGTCCTAAAACATCTAACTAATCTATATATACACCCTAATACCCCCCTTATCCTTACCAAAAATAGATCTAAGGCCATTATGGCACCACTTAGAAAATTGGAGAGCCTCCACTAAAAATCCTAAGAGGGTTTGCAAGCTAATCTACATCTTCTTCTACTTAATCATTGGGATTTGCTTCATTTAACTTGCTAATCTTGTTTTGGTGAGCTTCTATCCCCTTAATAATCAATTATTGAATTGATTATGATAAGATGTGATAAAGTATGGCTATGTTTGTGGATCCATATATTTATGCAAGCTTGATGTAGTGAATATTATGTGTTTTGCAAGTTATATGCCTTATGTCATGCAAGTTTCATAATATGTAATCATGATATTTTTATGCAAGTTGTTTCATGATGTTTATGATGCAAAACACTAAGTGAATATGGATCCATTATGCAAACATGTTATGCAAGTATGTGAGTACTTATGCAAGTCATGTATATGCTTATATGCATGTTTAACATCTTATGCAAGTATATGAATGTTTATGCAAGTTATGTATATGTTGAAATGCAAGTTTAACATAATATGCAAGCCTATGCAAGTATGTGAATGTTTATGCAAGTTATGTATATGTTGAAATGCAAGTTTAACATAATATGCAAGCCTATGCAAGTATGTGAATGTTTATGCAAGTTATGTATATGTTGAAATGCAAGTTTAACATAATATGCAAGCCTATGCAAGTATGTGAATGTTTATGCAAGTTATGTATATGTTGAAATGCAAGTTTAACATAATATGCAAGCCTATGCAAGTATGTGAATGTTTATGCAAGTTATGTATATGTTGAAATGCAAGTTTAACATATTATGCAAGCCTATGCAAGTATGTGAATGTTTATGCAAGTTATGTATATGTTGAAATGCAAGTTTAACATAATATGCAAGCCTATGCAAGTATGTGAATGTTTATGCAAGTTATGTATATGTTGAAATGCAAGTTTAACATGATATGCAAGCTTATGCAAGTATATGAATGCTTATGCAAGTATGTGAGTGCTTATGCAAGTTAAGTATATGCTAAAATGCAAGTTCTACATGTTATGCAAATCACATGTTTGATGATACGTAAGTTCATATGCAACATGTTATGTAAGACACATGTTTGATAATATGCAAGTTTGGGTTAAATGTAGTTGGGTTAATATATGCTCATATATGCAAGTTGACATCCTCTTAACCCATGACAAAGTTGTATGCTAAACCCATGATATTTGTAATGATCTTCCCCTTATTTATGTCATGAAATGAGAACGATTTACGTGGGGAACGATGGGGTTGGTAAATATGTTAATAAAAATATGATTGGGTATGATTAAGCATACAATAAAAATAAATTACCATAAGTGGGAATTTACCTATTAAGTTAGGTCTACCCCATGGGAATTTACCTATTGAGTTAGGTCTACCCATGTTATGGAAAATTTGATATTAATTAGGGATAATTAATATGGGGGTGATTAATTAGGATTAATTAATCAACTAAGACACGAGGTTGGACCCTTTTGTAGCGGAAGTCTGCCCGGAACCGACCGGCCATCCAGCGGCTACAAATGATTGGCCCAATGTGAGAGGTCTTAGTCATAAATTAAATACATGATTAAAGTAAAGACACGAGGTTAGGCCCTTTTTATGACAGAAGTCTGCCCGGAACCAACCGGCATATCCAGCAGTCATAAAAGACGGTCTAATGTGGGAGGTCTTTATGAGGTCATGATCTTAATTAATGAATTAAGAAACACTTAACCATATTAGCATGTAGTGGGACATGAGGGGTTAAGTGGGTGCCTTGGGGTGGCATGATGAGACTAGTGGGTTGCCTTGGGTGGCAATAGAAAAATACGATTAGAATACTTAACCAAGGTGGAACATGTAATTAAACATGATAAAAGGGTTAAGTAAGTGCCATGGGTGGCATGTGAGAATACGATTAGAATACTTAACCAAGGTGGAACATGTAATTAAACATGATTAAGGGGTTAAGTAAGTGCCATGGGTGGCATGTGGGAATCTAGTGAGTGCCCTAAGTGGCAATTGAAATATGATTAAAGGACTTAGCCAAGATTTATAACATGTAAGGGGACATGGTTAAAGGGTTAAGTGGGATGCACTAGATTAAACGACAAGCTTAAGTAGTAGCTTGTGGGGGCCCATTTCAACCAATATCCCAACGTATCTTTGTAGGCTCGACCCTTGTCGGGTGACGGGACACGCATATTGGGCTTGACTGTAAGAGGCCAAAACGGGTTAGCGGTGGCAACGCGGGATCAACGGGTTTCATATGCGTGTGTGGACCCGGGCTGGTTGGTAAGTCGTTGCATCGGGTAGATATAAAGCCGTGCACAGTGATATTATATGGTAGCCACTTTGGGAAATGATACACCCCCTTTTGTGGGACCAGCACGGGTATCTACGGTAGGGAGCCGATCGCTTGGGGGTAGTGGGTACACCTAGTAAAAATAGGGGCAGACGGCACCTGTGTAGGGGTACAAGAAACTACCGGGTGAAAAATTACTAAGTACACTTAGTGGGATCAACCTTTAAGTAGGAATTACTCTTGGTGGGTAGAACTGGTGTGGTGCAGTTAGTAATTATCCTTGGGTGGGTAGATGCGTCTTTACGGTTATCTTAGTACGTCCTGTGTTCGTGGGCAACTTAGTGTAGTCATTATCCCCAAAGATACCATACCGAGTTCATATCATACCCTAACTACTTTAATAATTGTATTATTAAGGAGATAGGGTTCACTCAGGCTTATGTCTGACCCCCGTTGTTTTTATCTTTTTCCTTCAGGTCCTCAGGTTGGGCCTAGTGCTAGTGGGTTTTGATCAGTTTGCTTTATCTATCTCTTGGAGCTTGGACCGTAGATGTAGAGCTCAGCTTATCTTATCTTTTCTGTTATGGCTATTTGTTATGAGTAGTGGGATTATGTACTTATTTTATTCAGGATGGATATTTTGTACTTGACTCTTGCTATGGTTTTATGATGTAACCAAACATGTTTTACTTTCCGCTGCTATGAGATGATGTTTTAAAATTTTCAAGTATTACATTATATCTGTCTTGTTGTAATTTTACTGTTCTATACTCACTAAAAATACTCCACCGATGCTATGGCATTCCCTTAGTGAGTGACTATAGCGGGTGTGGGGTGTTACACGTGGTATCAGAGCAAAGGTTACCAGAACAGATAAAAGTTTTAGAAAACTATTTTTCTAAAAACATTTTTGGAAGAAATATTTTCAAAAACATGTCTTTTAAGAGAAAAGTTTTTGAAAGGAAAGCATAATCCCCAATAGCCATATCTATATCTTTCGAATTCTCCATTTTGAATCTCTCCCTTTCTCTCGTTTTGAGTTTCCCCTCCGCGTATAGAGGATCTTTCTAAGATAGATAAGGATGGAAAACCACTTCAAGGGACTTAGACGTTAGTCGGATTAGAAGTTGGTTCAAGAAGGAGGAGGACTGGTAGGTATCTATTGGATAAACGATGGGAGGAAGGCTCAAATAGTTGTTTGGTTAATGAAAGATGAAACCTCATTGGTGGGAGGTTACGAGTGGAGAATAGGGAAGAAGAAGGCAAGTGGTTATCCTTTTAAGAGGAATAGGACACCTTATTAGGATTGTTCAAAGAAGCAAGGGCAAGGTATGGAATCTTCTGGAGGGTAGTTGTATTCCCTCATGACTAGGGTACCAGATGGGGATATGACCGTCTAGGTTGGAATTTGGATTTCTTTATCATCCGATTCAAGCTTTATTTGATTCTGATATATTGAGTTCGTTTATCCCACCATTGTTAGTTGAGTCACTGCACTTAGACACCAGTTTGGTAGATGATCCCTTAGTTGTTTCAAACCCAGTTGGGGCTCCATGATATGTTTGGGTTTGAAAGTTTCTATACTTAGCGTTGAGTTTAGATGTGATGCTTGTTGGGCTTCACGGGCTATGGGTTAATTTTGGGCATGGACTGGTTATCCAGTAGGAGTGTTGTTCTTCATTTTCAAGGGAGAGTTGTTAGGCTTATGGGCCGCCTAAGTAACACTCTCGAGATCCCTTGTAATCCCATAGAATCTGTTATGCTAAGGTATCTAGAATCGCCTGACACGTTGGTCTAGAGTCTGCGATCTGTTAGAGCGGTCCGGGAATACCCGGATGTGTTTGAGGAGGTGAAGGGCTTACCTCCGAAGCGGGAGATTGACTTCCGAATATATCTGGTGGATAAGGCCAAACCAGTATCTTGGCCAGTGTGCCACATGGCTCCTAGTGAGAGGAGGGAACTCCATAAGTAAGTAGGCGATTTGCTTGAGAAGGGGTTCATAAGACGAAGTATATCGGAGTGGGGCGCTCCAGTAGTTTTTGTTATGAAGGCGGATGGGTCCCTCAGACTTTGTGTAGGCTAAAGGGAACTAAAGAAACTCACAAAGAAGAATAGATACCCATTGCCGAGGATTAATGATCTCCTTGATCAGTTGGCTGGCGCCTCAGTATTTTTGTAGTAGGACTTAGCCACGGGATTTCATCAGTTGAGAGTGGCTGAGAATAGTATAGAGGAGACTGCCTTTGGGACTCCGGATGATTTCTTTTATGAGTGGCTGGTGATGCCATTGGGTTTGACGAACGCCCCCGCATACTTTGTTGAGAAGGGTGTTCAGGGAGTACCTAAATAAGTTCGTGATGGTCTTTGTAGATGACATCTGGGTCTTTTCTAGGAGCGAAATAAGTTTTCGTATGTGCTCAATAGGCTGAGCAGGGCCAGTATAGGATAAACGACGGTTTTGGAGCGAGACTGGCGAGAACATCCAGAATTGGTCAAGGGCTTAATTATTTAGCCATTTTTACTAGTATCGTCTCACGTAGGTCGTCTGAATTCGAAGGAGGTATCCCTTGGGTGTTTGTCTGATATTGGTTTAGGCCTTTGGGGCTTGCATTTGGGGGATGCCGAATTCGACTAGGGTGGTCTGCGTGGGAGACAGTTGTGATGATTTTGGATGATATTCTGGTGGAGAAGAGCATGCCCTACATCTTAGGGAAGTGTTGGAGACTCTTCGAGCGCATAGTCTTAGGACAGCAAAAGTGGATGGGATCCTTAGCATCCTATGAGTAAGGGTAACATGGTAACGGACACCTTAAGTAGAAAAAGGTTGTCCTTGAGTTCATTGTTCGTTGAACGACGGAGCTTAGAGTTTATTTCTAAGTTTGACTTTAGACCTTCCGTTGACTTTGTACCCGGTTTGCTAGCTTCTTTGGAAGTTAGACCTACTCTTTTGGGGCGGATTGGAGAAGCACAGAGGGGCGACCCACAGTTGGTTGAGTTAGTAGAGAAGCTCATAAGGGGGGAGTCGTCCAGCCATTTGAGTAGGTACACCTTAGAGATAGAGGGTGCTTGCGTAGAGACGGTAGACTTTGTGTACCGCAGGACGAGGGTTTGAGGAAGGCTATTCTTGATGACGCACACCGTTTTAGGATGACCATTCATCCCGGTGGGGGTAAGATGTACCAAGACATGAAGAGGGCTTTCTTCTGGGCCGGTATGAAGAAAGATGTGGCCGAGCATGTCGCTCGATGCTTGGTGTGCCAACGAGTGAAGACGGAGCGAAAGAAACCAGGTGGGTTGCTTCATCCTTTGGAAGTTCCGATATGGAAGTGGGATAGTGTCTCGATGGACTTCGTTGATGGTTTACCGAGATCGAGGAAGGGCAATACAGGAATTTGGGTCGTGGTTGATAGACTTACTAAGAGCGCCCATTTCATACCCGTAAAGAGTAAGAGGACTGCTCCATGGCTTGCTTCAGTCTATGTTCGAGAGATAGTTCGATTGCATGGGGTACCTTCCAGCATAGTGAGTGATCGAGATCCTATCTTCACTAGTGAGTTTTGGAAGAGTTTACAGGAGGCGGTGGGGACTCAGTTGTGTTTGAGCACCGCATATCATCCTCAGACAGACAGCCAGACCGAGAGGGTGAACCGTGTTTTGGAAGACCTTTTGAGGCTTTGTATCTTGGATTTTGGAGGTACATGGGAAGAGCATCTTCCTTTGGTGGAGTTTGCATATAACAACAGCTTCCAGTCTAGTATTGGCATGGCACCTTTTGAAGCTCTTTATGGAAGGCCTTGTCGATCACCTACATGTTGGTGGGAATCTACGGATAAGATCTTGCTAGGGCCCGATATGGTTAGAGAGACTTCAGAGAAGGTTGATTTGATTCGAAGAAGGATGAAAGCAGCGCAAGACAGACAGAAATCTTATGCAGATAAGAGGAGGACTGATCTTGAGTTTGAAGTTGGGGACATGGTTTTTGTCAAAGTGTCTCCATTACGGAATGTTGTTCGCTTTGGATCCGCTGGGAAGTTAGCACCGAGGTTTGTAGGACCGTTTCCTGTCAAGGAAAGAATTGGACGGATGGCATATAGGGTGGAGTTGCCAGACAGACTTAGTGGTATACATGATGTTTTCCATGTGTCACATTTGAGGAAGTGCCTACATAAGACCGCAGAGGTGGTAGAGCCAAGTTTGCTTAGAGAAGTGGAAGCAGAGCGTGATGCGACTATTCGACGAGCTCCTACTCGCATCCTTGGGTCAGAGACTAGGAAATTGAGGAATCGAGAGGTTCAGCTAGTCAAAGTGCAATGGGGAGAAGAGGAGAGCAACGCAACTTGGGAGACGGAAGCGAAGATGCGTTCTTTGTATCCATTTCTTTTTGAGAGTATGTCTTTTAACTTCTCCTTTATCGTTTGACTGGTACTTATCTTATCCTTAGTATGTCCTCTCGTTAGTACCTTTGACCTTCAGATAGGATAGTCCTATGGTTGAAACATGTGTTTGAGACATGTTATGATTGATGGATGCAAGTGGATGCAAGTGTTTGCTAGTGGTTGCTCGTGGATGCATATACACACACTTTAGGCACTAGATCGGCTCAATCACTTCATATTGCATATTGCATATAAATGTGTGTAGGTAGCTATATTAATGGATGTATGATGGTTGTGCTATCATATGGATGATGCATTTATTCGGTGAATGATTGTGCACGCATGTAGAAATAGTATGTGTCGATAGGGTTCTTTCGCATACATATTGGATGCATGGCACTATCATGGTTTGCATTAAGGAGGTCAACTGAATCAGTAGACCGCCTGATTTTGCATTAGATAGGGAACATATACACACACTTTTTGCATATGTTCATACAACATTAGAAACTTTAAGGACAATGGATGCCAGTGTTTGATGGTTGAGTAGATGGTTGTTTGGTTGGTAGGATACGTTCTTCTTGACTTAGAGATTTCGGGGACGAAATCCTTTAAGTAGGGGAGAATGTAACACCCCGTATGTTAAATAACTTGTTATAACATAAATCAGAGCAGAATTAAATTTAATATTCTGAATCAGGGGAAACGGGCTGTGCCATTGCGTTCGTCTCGGAAAAATACGCGAAATAGAGTCCGAGTTTTCGTAAATCGGAGTCCGTATGACCAAGTTATGGCCCGTCAAAGTTTCACGAAAAAACAAAAACGAAAACTGCTCATGTTTTGAGGCCCGGGATGAGTTTTGGGCTGTTTTTTTTGGGCCCTAAATGGTTCCTACACTTGACTTCTTCCCCAAGACATGCTTTAAAGGCTAGGATTGGTTCTAGGGTATATCCTATGGTCCTAAAACATCTAACTAATCTATATATACACCCTAATACCCCCCTTATCCTTACCAAAAATAGATCTAAGGCCATTATGCCACCACTTAGAAAATTGGAGAGCCTCCACTAAAAATCCTAAGAGGGTTTGCAAGCAAATCTACATCTTCTTCTACTTAATCATTGGGATTTGCTTCATTTAACTTGCTAATCTTGTTTTGGTGAGCTTCTATCCCCTTAATAATCAATTATTGAATTGATTATGATAAGATGTGATAAAGTATGGCTATGTTTGTGGATCCATATATTTATGCAAGCTTGATGTAGTGAATATTATGTGTTTTGCAAGTTATATGCCTTATGTCATGCAAGTTTCATAATATGTAATCATGATATTTTTATGCAAGTTGTTTCATGATGTTTATGATGCAAAACACTAAGTGAATATGGATCCATTATGCAAACATGTTATGCAAGTATGTGAGTACTTATGCAAGTCATGTATATGCTTATATGCATGTTTAACATCTTATGCAAGTATATGAATGTTTATGCAAGTTATGTATATGTTGAAATGCAAGTTTAACATAATATGCAAGCCTATGCAAGTATGTGAATGTTTATGCAAGTTATGTATATGTTGAAATGCAAGTTTAACATAATATGCAAGCCTATGCAAGTATGTGAATGTTTATGCAAGTTATGTATATGTTGAAATGCAAGTTTAACATAATATGCAAGCCTATGCAAGTATGTGAATGTTTATGCAAGTTATGTATATGTTGAAATGCAAGTTTAACATAATATGCAAGCCTATGCAAGTATGTGAATGTTTATGCAAGTTATGTATATGTTGAAATGCAAGTTTAACATAATATGCAAGCCTATGCAAGTATGTGAATGTTTATGCAAGTTATGTATATGTTGAAATGCAAGTTTAACATAATATGCAAGCCTATGCAAGTATGTGAATGTTTATGCAAGTTATGTATATGTTGAAATGCAAGTTTAACATAATATGCAAGCCTATGCAAGTATGTGAATGTTTATGCAAGTTATGTATATGTTGAAATGCAAGTTTAACATGATATGCAAGCTTATGCAAGTATATGAATGCTTATGCAAGTATGTGAGTGCTTATGCAAGTTAAGTATATGCTAAAATGCAAGTTCTACATGTTATGCAAATCACATGTTTGATGATATGTAAGTTCATATGCAACATGTTATGTAAGACACATGTTTGATAATATGCAAGTTTGGGTTAAATGTAGTTGGGTTAATATATGCTCATATATGCAAGTTGACATCCTCTTAACCCATGACAAAGTTGTATGCTAAACCCATGATATTTGTAATGATCTTCCCCTTATTTATGTCATGAAATGAGAACGATTTACGTGGGGAACGATGGGGTTGGTAAATATGTTAATAAAAATATGATTGGGTATGATTAAGCATACAATAAAAATAAATTACCATAAGTGGGAATTTACCTATTAAGTTAGGTCTACCCCATGGGAATTTACCTATTGAGTTAGGTCTACCCATGTTATGGAAAATTTGATATTAATTAGGGATAATTAATATGGGGGTGATTAATTAGGATTAATTAATCAACTAAGACACGAGGTTGGACCCTTTTGTAGCGGAAGTCTGCCCGGAACCGACCGGCCATCCAGCGGCTACAAATGATTGGCCCAATGTGAGAGGTCTTAGTCATAAATTAAATACATGATTAAAGTAAAGACACGAGGTTAGGCCCTTTTTATGACAGAAGTCTGCCCGGAACCAACCGGCATATCCAGCAGTCATAAAAGACGGTCTAATGTGGGAGGTCTTTATGAGGTCATGATCTTAATTAATGAATTAAGAAACACTTAACCATATTAGCATGTAGTGGGACATGAGGGGTTAAGTGGGTGCCTTGGGGTGGCATGATGAGACTAGTGGGTTGCCTTGGGTGGCAATAGAAAAATACGATTAGAATACTTAACCAAGGTGGAACATGTAATTAAACATGATAAAAGGGTTAAGTAAGTGCCATGGGTGGCATGTGAGAATACGATTAGAATACTTAACCAAGGTGGAACATGTAATTAAACATGATTAAGGGGTTAAGTAAGTGCCATGGGTGGCATGTGGGAATCTAGTGAGTGCCCTAAGTGGCAATTGAAATATGATTAAAGGACTTAGCCAAGATTTATAACATGTAAGGGGACATGGTTAAAGGGTTAAGTGGGATGCACTAGATTAAACGACAAGCTTAAGTAGTAGCTTGTGGGGGCCCATCTCAACCAATATCCCAACGTATCTTTGTAGGCTCGACCCTTGTCGGGTGACGGGACACGCATATTGGGCTTGACTGTAAGAGGCCAAAACGGGTTAGCGGTGGCAACGCGGGATCAACGGGTTTCATATGCGTGTGTGGACCCGGGCTGGTTGGTAAGTCGTTGTTGCATCGGGTAGATATAAAGCCGTGCACAGTGATATTATATGGTAGCCACTTTGGGAAATGATACACCCCCTTTTGTGGGACCAGCACGGGTATCTACGGTAGGGAGCCGATCGCTTGGGGGTAGTGGGTACACCTAGTAAAAATAGGGGCAGACGGCACCTGTGTAGGGGTACAAGAAACTACCGGGTGAAAAATTACTAAGTACACTTAGTGGGATCAACCTTTAAGTAGGAATTACTCTTGGTGGGTAGAACTGGTGTGGTGCAGTTAGTAATTATCCTTGGGTGGGTAGATGCGTCTTTACGGTTATCTTAGTACGTCCTGTGTTCGTGGGCAACTTAGTGTAGTCATTATCCCCAAAGATACCATACCGAGTTCATATCATACCCTAACTACTTTAATAATTGTATTATTAAGGAGATAGGGTTCACTCAGGCTTATGTCTGACCCCCGTTGTTTTTATCTTTTTCCTTCAGGTCCTCAGGTTGGGCCTAGTGCTAGTGGGTTTTGATCAGTTTGCTTTATCTATCTCTTGGAGCTTGGACCGTAGATGTAGAGCTCAGCTTATCTTATCTTTTCTGTTATGGCTATTTGTTATGAGTAGTGGGATTATGTACTTATTTTATTCAGGATGGATATTTTGTACTTGACTCTTGCTATGGTTTTATGATGTAACCAAACATGTTTTACTTTCCGCTGCTATGAGATGATGTTTTAAAATTTTCAAGTATTACATTATATCTGTCTTGTTGTAATTTTACTGTTCTATACTCACTAAAAATACTCCACCGATGCTATGGCATTCCCTTAGTGAGTGACTATAGCGGGTGTGGGGTGTTACAATTTTGTCATTAGAATTATATAACATGTCATGTAAACAAAATTATCTTTTTATGTTGTCATTAGAAAATATAGAACATGTTCAACATAGGAAATGTTATGACAACAAAAGTCTTTCTTTTTATTTGTCATAAGCAACATAGAAAATATGTTAACAATAAAAAATCTCTTTTTATTGTATATGTAAATCATGAAATGTGATTGAACCACATACACTTGGTTGCTGATATTGATTGTGATGGATTGACTGTTTGGATTGTGCTCGACAAGTTTATGAGAAAAATATGTTTTTACATTTAGCATTGGGTGGGTAGAAATGTATGTATTCTAACACCTTGTGAAACATCTCAAGATTTGACTATAAGATTTTTAGCGATGTTGTTTGTTTTAAAATTTAATAAATGATTTTGAGATGAGTTTTCTTAAGTAAAAAGAAATGTAATTCCCGATTTTGGACAGGGAATGTTTTATAAAATGTCTTATAAAACAGTAAGGATTTCAAGGACTATACCTGATGATTTCGAAATGATTTGGAAGTAGAAATCTATATAGATTTGAAAGTACTTGCGATTATTATGTTGTGAAAGGATTTTCCCTCCTTCGGAATAAAAAAATGATTTAGCAAGTATGTAGCTGAAGATGCGGGTGACCCGAAATTGACTAACAGTGTAAGGGCGTGCATGTCTTCCCTAATTGGTGGGATGGTGCATTGTCAGTGTATCCGTTAGGTGAACATATATATATTGTTTTGGTTGGGGTGCGTACTGCCAGTCCTGAGGGAACATGACCGATATTTGGTTTCATACTTGTTTGTATGTTTTGTTACATTTTGGAATCCATATTTCCAAATGTTTTTTTTTTCAAATCACGAAGTGAAATCTACTTTGATATAAAAGCTAGATAGTATTTCAAATGATTTGAAATAAAAGAAATTGGGAAATAAAGTCCAAAGAAATAATTTCTGTAAAGAGAATTGGATTTTGAAATATAAGTTTAGGGATTAAGCCTAAATGGGTAGATTAAGGAATTGCATGTTGATTTATGCATTGTAGATCCATATGTTTAATCATGGTTGATGTTTATGCACTGGCAATCCAATGGAATAAACCCGTTCCGCGTTAGCAGCGTGATCCTGTGATTTTCCGTAATATTAGATAAGTTAAGTAAAGATTTTTCATACCAGTCCCATGAATGACTCGTAGTTTGTTCCACTTGCAAACTCGGGTGCCCTTATTTTCCACACGGGCAGTCGAATGGCTTGTTTTCCAAATATTTATTTTTTGAGCAGGATTCTGAATTGAAGCTTAAAGCTATGTCCAGAGCATTGATAGTCTTCTACTTCATTCTATTAGATTATTGTAAAGTATCTTTCGTTGTATTATATTCAATGTACTCTGATATTTTGTACTCTGATGTAACATTATTATGATGTTTATAAAAGCATTTTGTTATCTGTTTTGATGTGTTGTATGCCCAAAGTTAGCGTATTCGGGTTTTGAACGGTCTTAGTCGATTTAACGTTCGATTAGGTACGAGCAAAATCCGAATCATTACAACCGATTGGGGAAAACCACCATCGCCATCACCAGAGGGTGCCAGAGCTAGATCAGGAGCCACCATGATGACCAGCCAACCTCCCTCCACCTGTCCCTTGAACGCCGTCGAACACGGCTCCCTCCTCGTGCCTTAATTAGCATGTGAACGGCGCCGCTTTCACCTCAAAATCCGAGCAAACTGCTCCCCTATAATCGATCATACCCATCTCATTTTGAAGCCCTTCATGAGCTGATCGGTTTTGCATTTGGAACAATTGAATTTCATAGAGTAAAGAGGGAGATCGGTGGAATTCTTTTCGGAAGCATTTCAGTTGTTGATTTCAAAACATCGGCGGCTTGGGTTATGGGCCAGGGTTAGGAATTTTTAATATTATTTAATTCGTTTTAAAAGTCAAAATCATCACGAACTCCAAATAAAACCCAATGACTGTTGCCCCTAGCCAAATACCCCTATTCCAGAGGACAATGGGATATGTTTCGTAAAACAATTCGATAATTTTGATCAGTTTTTTATCAAAATTATAATATAAATCAATGTATATTGAATTTGAACGTACATTTTAATTTACCAGGTGTAACACCCCGTAATTCTGTTAATATTAATATTCACAAATTAAAGAATAACTAATCTCAGACGTGAGAATTGTGGAACCGGGTTGCGCCATTGTGTTAGTCTCAGAATTCTGGTTGAAATAGAGTCTGAGTTTGCGTGAATTGGACTTCGTATGAAGAAGTTATGGCCATCGGAAGTTTCAGAAAATTTAAAATAGATTTCAGAAATTTAAAATTCAAAATTCGGAGTTAAACAGGCTAGGCGGAAAATTTCCCGCCCAGCACCCCAGGTCGACTGGGGAGCCGACTGTGCAGTCGACACCCCCTAGGTCGACTGGGCAGTCGACCTGGGTGTCGACCTGGTCAGTTGGCTAGGGTTTGACTGAGCCCAATCTTGAGCTGCTGATGTGTCTTTAGGGCTGAGTTGGCAAATTTAACGATTCAGGTTAGTTCTAAGTTGATATGACGGTCTAAATAAACCCTAAACTCTATAAATACCTAGGTAGTCTCTCACTCTAAACTCACATGAAAAATAGAATAGCCACCGTCATACCGCCGCCATGGAACTCAGTCTAGCCGCCGCCAACTAAGAAGGAAGAAAGCAAATCAAAACCCTAATTCTACTCAACTCTAACGCACATCAAGACTCTCTTTCTTCTCTAATTGTGAGTATGATGATCTTAACAAGATTATTATTAAACTAATTAGATTAAGTTATGAATGGATTATAAGTGAATGATGTGGATTGTCATATATGTTGTTGTAAACCTTATGCTATCATGTATGTTGTAAATCCTATGTTATGTGATGATGATATCCTATATGTTGTAAATCATGCTATGATGATATTGTATAGGTAGTAATTTTCTATGCTAAGTTGTGGTAAATCATACATGTCATAAAATCATGATGTTGTTATCTATGCTAATTAGTTCATGTTAATAAAATCATAATGTTTGGGCTATGTTAATCTATATGACAAATCATGTATGTAAGTCTAGATTGATTAGTAAAGATTATGAACATATGCCATGACATCTATTTAGATCTAGAATTGTGACATCTAGAATTATGCTATGACATATGTGAATTTTATGTATTAGATGCTAGTTCACACCATCATTATGTTGCCTAAACCATATATGCTAGTCCATACATGAATTTGGATTATGATCATATTATGTAAGATGTGACATTTAACCAAACAAGTTGACACCTTTAGATCCATAACATGTGTAGTTTTATGCAAGTTTCACCCCTATTATGATTAAATCTATTTTATTTGTCTATATGTTGTGATAATTTATCTTTGTGCTATGAGTTAGACTATTCGAGTCTAACGTATATATTTGCATCGAATAAGCGAACGTATAACGTGGGGTAGGGGTAATATTAAGGATTTAATATTAAGAAGTTGGGGTGCAATTGATATGATTTTGCATGCCATGAGCGGATGGCCATAATTGAGTCAATTATGGACATCATTAAAATTGGAATTAATTAATAATTTGAATAGGGAATTATTAAAACTGGTGTAAAAGATTATAAGTGTTAATCAATGCTTAGGACACGAGGTTGGACTCGTTTGTGACGTAAACCTACCCGGACCCGCCCGACAAATCCAGTGGTCACAAATGTCAGCCCAATGTGAGAGGTCCTAGGCCCAAATTAAAGCATAACAGTTGTAAAGACACGAGGTTAGACTCTTTTATGGTGTAAGACTGCACGGACCCGCCCGGCAAATCCAGCTGCCATAAATGCCAGTCTAATGTGAGAGGTCTTTATGAGGTTATAGCCTAAATGAATTAAGAAATACTTAACCAGATAAGCATGTAAGGTGAGACATAGGGGTTAAGTAGGTGCCTTGGGTGGCATGAGGAATCTAGTGGGTGCCCTTAGTGGCATGTGAAATACGATTAGTAAGACTTAACCAAACACACATGTAAATGAACATGACTAAGAGGGTTAAGTGGGATGTACTAGTGGACAAGCTTATGTGGGTAGCTTGTGTGGGCCCATTTCAACCAGTAACCCAAACGTATCTTTGTGGGCTCGACCCAAGTCGAGGACGGGACATGCATACTAGGCTTGACTATAAGAGGCCAAAACGGGGTAGCGGTGGCAACGCAAGTCCAACAGGTTTCATATGCGTGTGTGGACCCGGGATGGTAGGTAAGACGTTGTTGCATCGTGTAGGTATAAGCCGTGCATTCTCAAGTTGTATCGGGTTGCCACTTTAGGGAGTGATACACCCCACTGTGTGGCCAGCACGGGTATCTACGAGTAGGGAGCCGATCGCAAGTGGGTAGTGGGGGTACACCTAGTGGAGATAGGGGCAGGCGGCACCTATGTAGTCAGCTAGGGGTACACGAAGCTATAATTTCTAAGTGAAGCAAGTGGGATCGACCTTTAGGATGACTGGTGCGGTGCAGTGTAGTAATTATTCGTTAGTAATTAGGTGTGCCTTTAACGTTATCTTTATCTTCTTTTCCATACCCAATAGTTCATAGGCATTTCCTTGTTTTCCAGCTTATGCCTTAGTCTAGTTATTTTAATAGTAGTATTGTTAGAATTATCATACTCGCCAGACTTTATGTCTAACCCCCTCTATTTCTATCCTTTTTCCCCCTCCAAGTCCTCAGGGTGAGAGCTTGATTGGATTACTTTATCTCTCTTTTGGAAAGCTTGGACCGTTGAAGTAAAGTCCAGCTTGTTATCTTCTTTAATGGCTATTTATGTAATGGGATTATGTATTTTGTTTTATCAAGATGGATATTGTACTTGACTCCGATTTATGGTTTTATGATGTAACAAAGATGTTTAATTTCCGCTGCAATGAAATAAAGTTTTAGATTTCCAAGTACTACTTATTATCTGTCTTGTTGTAATTTTTATGTTCTTTATTCACTTAAAACCTCCATGGAAGTTAATGCATTCCCTTTGTGAGTGACATTAATGGACGTGGGGTGTTACACGTGGTATCAGAGCTTAAGGTTACCAGAACAGATAAATTTTTTAGAAAAACTATTTTTCTAAAGTATTTTTGGAAGAAATGTTTTCAAAAACATGTCTTAATGAGTGATTTTAAGAGGAAAGTTTTTATGAAAAACATAATCCCCAATAGCCATATATCTTTATCTTTCGAATTCTCCATTTTGAATCTTTCCTTTTTCGTTTCAGCATGGCTGAAGATCTTAACCTTCCAGATGGTGTAACGATACCAGGATGGTATAGGAGGTTATTAGAGGCTAGGGTCGCTACGGGTCCAGCCAATGTTCCTCCACCACCAGTTGCACCCGCTCCTCCTCCTCCTCGTTGCACTGATACTTTTGCAAAGACGTGCAAGGAATTTAAGGTTATGGGTGGAAAACCTTTTCAAGGGTCAGAAATGTTTGTGGAAGCTAGAGATTGGCTTAAGGAGGTGGAAGAATTGCTAGAAATCTTTGAAGTAGAAGAACGGAGGAAAGTCAAATTAGCAGCTTGGTTAATGAAGGGAAAGGCCTCGTTTTGGTGGGAGGTCACTAATGGGGAGCATCCTGTTGACTCTTGTGCGGATTTCAGACGTAGGTTCGAGGCAAAGTTTCTCTCAAGGGCAGAAGAGAATCTATATATGGAAAGGTTCTTGACATTGAAGCAAGGAAGCTCATCAGTGAAAGAATATGTCAACAAATTTAATCAGTTAGCAAGGTTTGGCTTGGACTTAGTGAACACGCCGGAGAAGAAGGCTCTGAGGTTCATTAATGGATTGAATGAGCCGTTGCAAGGGTTGGCTATGACCCACATCCCTATGGGTCCACCTTTGAGAAGCTAGTAGAAATGGCACTCATGCACGAGGAGAAAGGCGCTAATGCTAATACGGCACCCGAGAACAAAGGGGATTAAAAGAAACCACAACAACAAAACAAGAAGGGTGGTAAAGACAATAATGACAAGGGAAAGAAGAAATGCTTTAACTGTGGGACACCAGGCCATCTTAGCAAGGATTGCCAGAAGAAAAAGAAGATTGGTTGTTTTCATTGTGGTAAAGCAGGACATCTAGTGAAGGACTGCCCAAAGAAGGGGCAGAGGACAGGGTCTACCTCGGGAGGACAGGTGCAGGCTCTTATGGCACCAGGGCAGGCAAGGGGACAAGTTCCGGCTCTCGCGGTCCCACCACTGCCAGAATGAGGTAGAACCATTTCTGTTGAAAGCTTAGTTTTTCTGTTTGATCATCCTGTCCGTACCTTATTCGATTCGGGCGCATCGCATTCGTTTATCTCTACATCATTAGTTGAATCACTGCACTTAAACACCAGTTTAGTAGAGGATCCCTTAGTTGTTTCGAATCCAATTGGGGGCTCAGCTTATTTGTCCACGATGTGTTTGGATTTGAAAATTTCTATACTTAGCGTTGAGTTAAGATGTGATGCTTATGTTTTGGGCTTCACGGGCTATGGGCTAATTTTAGGAATGGATTGGTTATCCAGAAATGGGGTCGTTCTTGATTGTGAAAGGAGAGTAGTTAGGCTCGTAAATCGCCTTGGCAACACTCTCGAAATCTTTTGTAATCCCATAAATTCTGTTATGCTAAGTTATTTAGAATCGTTTGACGCGTCTGAGGAAAATCTACGATCTGTTAGAGTGGTCCGAGAATACTCGGATGTGTTTGAGTAGGTGAAGGGCTTGCCTCCGAAGCGGGAGATAGATTTTTGAATATATCTTGTGGATAATGCAAAACCAATATCTTTGCCAGTACGCCACATGGCTCCTCGTGAAAGGAGGGAACTCAATAAGCAAGTGAAGGAGTTGCTTGAGAAGGGGTTCATAAGACGAAGTATATCGGAGAGGGGTGCTCTAGTAGTATTTTCCACGAAGGCGGATGGGTCCCTTAGACTTTGTGTGGACTATAGAGAACTTAATAAGCTTACTAAGAAGAACAGACACCCAATGCCGAGGATTAACGATCTCTTCGATCAGTTAATTGGCGCCTCAGTGTTTTCACAGTTGGACTTAGCCACTTGATTCCATCAGTTGAGAGTGGCTGAGGATAGCATAGACAAGACTTCCTTTAGGACTCCGGACGGTTTCTATGAATGGTTAGTGATGCACTCCGATTTGACAAACGCCCCCGCATACTTTGTTGATCTGATGAGTAGGGTGTTTAGGGAGTACCTTAATAAATTCGTGGTGGTCTTTGTAGATGACATCTTGATCTTTTCTAAGGATGAAGAAGAGCATGCCCTACATCATAGGGAAGTGTTGGAGACCCTACGAGCGCATAATCGTAAAGCTAAATTTTCTAAGTGTCACTTCTGGAGGAAGGAAGTACGGTTCTTTGGGCACGTGGTTTCCAAAGAAGGGATGGTTGTGGATCCCGCGAAGGTGGTGGCCATCCAAGATTAGAAGGTCCCTAAAAATGCTACCGAAGTAAGAAGTTTCTTGGGGTTGGCTGGCTACTATAGGAAGTTTATCAAAGACTTCGCGAAGATATCAGCCCCATTAACACGTTTGACGAAGAAG
The DNA here is from genome assembly GCA_030737875.1 of Allium sativum. Lineage (NCBI taxonomy): Eukaryota > Viridiplantae > Streptophyta > Magnoliopsida > Asparagales > Amaryllidaceae > Allium > Allium sativum. The sequence continues at coordinate 44,732,881 of CM060916.1, forward strand.
AACCTAGTTTTCACATGGGACGTAGATTGTGATGATGCGTTCCAACGTTTGAAGAGAGCTTTGACTTCAGCCCCAGTCTTAGTATTGCCGGACGGGAGTAAGCCATTTACTGTTTATATCGATGCTTGTAGGACAGGACTAGGTGCGGTCTTAATGCAAGAGGGAAGGGTAATAGCCTATGGTGGAAGCCAGTTGAGAGCGCATGAGAAAAATTACCCTACACATGACCTAGAGTTGGCCGCTATTGTTTTCGCGCTTAAGTCTTGGCGTCATTACCTTCTTGGCGAGAAATTTGAATTATTCACTGACCACAAATCTTTAAAATACTTATTCTCTCAAAAGGACTTGAACTTAAGGCAGCAAAGGTGGATGGAGTTCTTAGCATCCTACGACTTCAAGATAGCATATACCCCTGGCAAAGGTAACGTAGTGCCCGATGCCTTAAGTAGAAAAAGATTATCCTTAAGTACTTTGTTTGTTGAGCGGCGAAACTTAGAATTCATTTCAATGTTTGACTTTAGACATTCCGTTGACTTTGTACCCGGTTTGCTAGCATCCTTAGAGGTCAGACCTACGCTTTTCGGATGGATTGACGAGGCACAGCGAGACGACCCACAGTTGGTTGAGTTAGTAGAAAAGCTCAAAAGAGGGGAGTCATCAAGCCATCTTCGTAGGTATACCCTAGATGATAAGGGTTGGTTATGTAGGGATAGTAGACTTTGTGTACCTCGAGACGAAGGTTTGAGGAAGGTTATTATTGATGAAGCACATCGTTCGAAGATGACCATTCATCCCGGCGGGGACAAGATGTACAAAGACATGAAGCGAGTTTTCTTTTAGGCCGATATGAAGAGGGATGTGGCCGAGTATGTCGCTAGATGCTTGGTGTGCCAACAAGTAAAAGCGGAGCAAAAGAAACCCAGTGGGTTGCTTCACCCATTGGAGGTTCCACTATGGAAATGGGAAAGCGTCTCGATGGACTTTATTGACGGATTACCGAGATCGAGGAAGGGTAATACAGGGATTTGGGTTATAGTAGATAGACTTACTAAAAGCGCCCATTTTATTCCCGTGAAGAGTAAGAGGACTGCTCCATGGTTAGCTTCTGTATACGTCCGAGAGATAGTTCGTTTGTATGGTGTTCCTTCTAGCATAGTAAGCGACCGCGATCCTATCTTCACTAGCGAATTTTGGTAGAGCTTACAAGAGGCGGTAGGGACTCAGTTATGTTTGAGCACCGCATATCATCCTCAGACGGACGGCCAAATCGAGAGGGTGAATCGTATTCTAGAGGATCTTTTGAGGCTATGTATCCTAGACTTTGGGGGTACATGGGAAGAGCATCTTCTGTTGGTGGAGTTCGCATATAATAATAGCTTTCAGTCTAGCATTGGCATGGCACCTTTCGAAGCTCTTTATGGAAGACCTTGTCGTTCACCTACATGTTAGTGGGAATCTATGGATAAGATCATACTCGGGCCCGATATGATTAGAGAGACTTCGGAGAAGATTGATTTGATTCGAAGAAGGATGAAAGCAGCGCAAGATAGGCAGAAATCTTATGCGGATAAGAGAAGGACAGATCTTGAGTTTGATGTTGGGGACATGGTCTTTATCAAAGTGTCTCCATTACGGAACGTTGTTCGCTTTGGGTCCGTTGGGAAATTAGCACAAAGGTTCATAGGGCCGTTTCCTATTAAGGAGAAGATTGGACAGATGGCGTATAGAGTGGAGTTGCCTGAGAGACTTAGTGGTGTACATGACGTATTCCATGTATCACATTTGAGGAAGTGCCTACATGAGACCGCAGAGGTGGTAGAGCCGAACTTGCTTAGAGAGGTGGAGATAGAGCGTGATGCGACGATTCGACGAGCTCCTACATGCATTCTTGGGTCGGAGATCAAGAAGCTGAGAAATCGAGAGGTCAGACAAGTCAAAGTACAATGGGGAGATGATGAGAGCAACGTTACTTGGGAGACAGAAGCGAAGATGCGTTCGTTGTACCCTTTTCATTTTGAGGGTATGTCCTTTACTTTCTCCTTTATCGCTTATCTGGTATTTATCTTACCTTTAGAGTATCCTCTCGCTAGTATCTTTGACCTTTAGTTAGGATAATCCTATGGTTGAAACATGTGTTTGAGACATGTTATGTATGATGGATGCAAAGTGGATTCAAGTGTTTGCTAGTGGTTGCTCATGGACGCATATACACACACTGTTGGCACTAGATCGGCTCAGTCACTTCATATTGCATATTGCATATAAATGGATGTATTTAGCAAAATGGATGTATGATGATTGTATTGTCATATGGATGTTGCGTTCAGATGATGATTGTGCATGCATATAGAGATAATATGTAGCATTAGGGAACCTTTGCATACATAATGGACGCATGGCACTATCATGATTTGCATTAAGGAGGTCAACTGAATCAGTGGACCGCCTGATTTTGCATTAGATACGGTCATATACACACACTGTGCATTTAAACATGAAAGCATTATGGGGTCTATAAGGACAATGGATGCCTGTGTTTGATGGTTGAGTAGATGGACGATTGGATGTTAGGATATACATTCTTCTTGACTTGAAGATTTCGGGGTCGAAATCCTTTAAGGAGGGGAGAATGTAACACCCCGTAATTCTGTTAATATTAATATTCACAAATTAAAGAATAACTAATCTCAGACGTGAGAATTGTGGGAAACGGGTTGCGCCATTGTGTTCGTCTCGGAATTCTGGTTGAAATAGAGTCCGAGTTTGCATGAATTGGACTTTGTATGAAGAAGTTATGGCCATCGGAAGTTTCAGAAAATTCAAAACAGATTTCAGAAATTTAAAATTCAAAATTCGAAGTCAAACAGGCTAGGCTGGAAATTTCCCGCCCAGCACCCCAGGTCGACTGGGGAGTCGACCTGGGTGTCGACCTGGTCAGTCGGCTAGGGTATGACTGAGCCCAATCTTGAGATGCTGATGTGTCTTTAGGGCTGAGTTGGCAAATTTAACGGTTCAGGTTAGTTCTGAGTTGAACTGACGGTGTAAATAAACCCTAAACTCTATAAATACCTAGGTAGTCTCTCACTTTAAACTCACATGAAAAATAGAATAGCCACCGTCATACCGCCGCCATGGAACTCAGTCTAGCCGCCGCCAACAAAGAAGGAAGAAAGCAAATCAAAACCCTAATTCTACTCAACTCTAAAGCAAATCAAGTCTTTCTTTCTTCTCTAATTGTGAGTATGGTGATCTTAACAAGATTATTATTAAACTAATTAGATTAAGTTATGAATGGATTATAAGTGAATGATGTGGACTGTCATATATGTTGTTGTAAACCTTATGCTATCATGTATGTTGTAAATCCTATGTTATGTGATGATGATATCCTATATGTTGTAAATCATGCTATGATGATATTGTATAGGTTGTAATTTTCTATGCTAAGTTGTGGTAAATCATACATATTATAAAATCAAGATGTTGTTATCTATGCTAATTAGTTCATGTTAATAAAATCATAATGTTTGGGCTATGTTAATCTATATGACAAATCATGTATGCAAGTCTAGATTGATTAGTAAAGATTATGAACATATGCCATGACATCTATTTAGATCTAGAATTGTGACATCTAGAATTATGCTATGACATATGTGAATTCTATGTATTAGATGCTGGTTCACACCATCATTATGTTTCCTAAACCATATATGCTAGTCCATACATGAATTTGGATTATGATCATATTATGTAAGATGTGACATTTAACCAAACAAGTTGACACCTTTAGATCCATAACATGTGTAGTTTTATGCAAGTTTCACCCCTATTATGATTAAATCTATTTTATTTGTCTATATGTTGTGATAATTTATCTTTGTGCTATGAGTTAGACTATTCGAGTCTAATGTATATTTTTGCGTCGAATAAGCGAACGTATAACGTGGGGTAGGGGTAATATTAAGGATTTAATATTAAGAAGTTGGGGTGCAATTGATATGATTTTGCATGCCATAGGGGTTAAGTAGGTGCCTTGGGTGGCATGTGGAATCAAGTGGGTGCCCTTAGTGGCATGTGAAATACGATTAGTAAGACTAAACCAAACACACATGTAAATCAACATGACTAAGAGGGTTAAGTGGGATGTACTAGTGGACAAGCTTAGGTGGGTAGCTTGTGGGGGCCCATTTCAACCAGTAACCCAAACGTATCTTTGTGGGCTCGACCCAAGTCGAGGACGGGACACGCATACTGGGCTTGACTATAAGAGGCCAAAACGGGGTAGCGGTGGCAACACAAGTCCAACGTGTTTCATATGCGTGTGTGGACCCGGGCTGGTAGGTAAGACGTTGTTGCATCGTGTAGGTATAAGCCGTGCATTCTCAAGTTGTATCGGGTTGCCACTTTAGGGGAGTGATACACCCCACTGTGGGGCCAGCACGGGTATCTACGAGTGGGAGCCGATCGCAAGTGGGTAGTGGGGTACACCTAGTGGAGATAGGGGCAGGCGGCACCTATATAGTCAGCTAGGGGTACACGAAGCTATAATTTCTAAGTGAAGCAAGTGGGATCGACCTTTAGGGTGACTGGTGCGGTGCAGTGTAGTAATTATTCGTTAGTAATTAGGTGTGCCTTTAACGTTATCTTTATCTGCTTTTCCATACCCAATAGTTCATAGACATTTCCTTGTTTTCCAACTTATGCCTTAGTCTAGTTATTTTGATAACAGTATTGTTAGAATTATCATACTCGCCAGACTTTATGTCTGACCCCCTCTATTTCTATCCTTTTTCCCCCTCCAGGTCCTCAGGGTGGGCCCAGCTCTAGTGGAGCTTGATTGGATTGCTTTATCTCTCTTTTGGAAAGCTTGGCCGTTGAAGTAAAGTCCAGCTTGTTATCTTCTTTAATGGCTATTTATGTAATGGGATTATGTATTTTGTTTTATCAAGATGGATATTGTACTTGACTCTGATTTATGGTTTTATGATGTAACAAACATGTTTAATTTCCGCTGCAATGAAATAAAGTTTTAGATTTCCAAGTACTACTTATTATCTGTCTTGTTGTAATTTTTCTGTTCTATATTCACTTAAAACCTCCATGGAAGTTAATGCAATCCCTTTGTGAGTGACATTAATGGACGTGGGGTGTTACACCAGGGACACATACCGACTCCAAAAATTACCAAAAAACCAATCTAGCTATGTTTTGACAATACGGTCCTAAGAAAATTAATTTCGTCGAATTTGGAGATCATTTGAAAAATGGCCCTTTCCTAGTTGATTAAATTTAAACTGAAATTACAAAACACGTTTAAATTTACGGTGCTCACATATTAATTCCAAAAATTATGAAATTTGAAACCTAACAATAATTTAACATTCTGGATCCAACAAAAGTGGTTTCATTGAAAACGGAGGTCGTTTGCAAAAATGGCTATTTTTAAGGGATATATATTATATAAAATATATATAAATTCCATTGCGACTATTTTAAATTTTAAACTAGACATAACTTTCGATTTATATTATGAAATTTGAATTTTTCACATTCGTTAGAAAGACATAATTAAACATATTCAAATGTTTCTAATTTTACTTAAATCCGATTTATTTTGAATTATGTACATTCATTTAAAGTTAGAAATCGAATTTTCAAACTACCACGCCATTTCAGGCTCCTTTTATAATTAAATTAAATATATACGTTCTAACTTCAATTTAAATAAATTTTAAATCATTATTATTTAAAATAAACCATTTAATTCAAAATATAGTAAGATAGCTAAAATAAAATTTTAAATTGGTTCAGAAATTACGGGTTGTTATGATCTCCCCCACTTAATATCTTTTCGTCCTCGAAAAGGAACAGAGCTGAAAGTTGTTTAACTAACCAACTAACTTTAATTCTGGCTCTCATTCTTCAACTTTTTAGTTTCTAAGAATTTTCTAATTTCTCAAAATTTGGCTAACACACTAAATTTTCGAAAAACTTAGCCATAACCTCCTTTGTACAGCCCTATCGGTAAAACCACAACTTGCCTCATAGGGCCCTCATCAATCAAAAAGAAAAAGAAAAAATCAAGCAGTTATCCAGTCAGCTCATAAAATCATCAAAACCCAATAAAGACAGTAAACATGTACCTATTTGTCGGGCATCCAATTTTATTCCTCTTCTTAGCTTCCGTGCTATGACCTGTTCATACATATACATGTATATGTATGCAATTTCAATCAATTTTCAATTAATTCAATATTTTGATTTAATTTGGCTAAATTAACTTTCGTTCTCTTATTGGTTTTATTATTCCAATATTTTATTCGGTTGAACTAATAATCACACATCACAACCAACAATCTATTAGTTGGTTAATTAGCTTTTCAAATATATATCTTTTATATTGTCAAAAATCATATTTTCTCAGATCGGATTATATATATAATCACAAATACGTTAATTATAAACTTGTCACTCTTAACTAATTCTAGGGCATTTCAAACCCCATCTCTAATGAGTTTCTCATTCTAAGATACTACTGATCCTATCTCTAATGAGTTTTGTTTTATAGGATATTACTAATTCAATTTCTGATAAGCCTTTAATTTTGTTCTAATGAGTTGCACCCCAAAGATTTGAGTTAACCAAAACTACAATACCATACGTAACGACCCTCCTTCTCGTTCGATCCAAATCGATCTTTAAACCGACTTAAATCGAACCAAAAAGGCGTATACGCTAACTTTGGGCGCACAACACATCATAAAAAAGAGCAGAAGATGTTTATAAACATCATAACAATATTACATCAGAGTACAAAATATCAGAGTGTCGAAAATAATTTACAGCGGAAAATAAATTTACAATAAATGTAACACAATACAACAGAAACAATTAAACTAACAATGTGGAAGACTATCAATGCTCTGGACACAACTTGAAGCTTCGATCCAGAATCCTGCTAAATGAAATAATATGTAAAACCACAACTACTAACTGCTCGTGTGCAAATATGGGCATGTAGAGTTCAGGTAGAAAGAATAAACTACGATTCAGTCATGGGACTGGTGTGAGAAATCAAAACAGCTATTAAACTTTTCTTTAAAATAAGATAAATCATGGGACCATGCTATATGTCATGGAAAAGGTTTACCCCCATGAATGCCGGTGCATAAACAATAATTAGTAATAGACATATGGATCTACAATGCATCATACAACATGCAATTTTCCAATCTACCCATTTAGGCTTAAACCCCAAATTTAGATTTTTCAAAATCCAATTTACTTTATAGAAATTACTTATTTGGACTTTACTCCCGAATTCTTATTTCAAATCATTTGAAATACATATCTAGCTTTTATATCAAAGTAGATTTCACTTTGGGATCTCAAACCAAAATATTTGGAAATATGAATTCCAAACTATCACAATGCATACAAACTAGTATGCAACCAAATATCGGGAGGTTTCTCCAATCAATAAGGCAAAGGGCATGTGCCTAAGCAACTCGATATATATGTGCACATCCCACGATGGAGCAGGCTACACTGACGATGCACCTCCCATGCCCTCGGAGAAAATACACTGCCCAAAACCATATAAGGATATAATACCCATACTTTTAGTCACATGGGTTACCCGAATTTTTAGCCACATACTAAATCATTTTATACCCGAAGTGGAAAAAATCATTTCACAACATTATAATCACAAGTACTTTCCAAAATATAGTACTTTACATTAGAAATTCCCACATATAATCAGTCACTATTAATCACGTAACCTTTGAGCTCGTACGTCTCAATAAAGGGTGTTAAGCAAGAGAATAAATTCTCCGCCACCAAACAGATATATCATCAGTAGCAACAAATCGGTTACGTGATGAACCACAATGTCAAACACATAATACATTTCCAAATCATTTCGACAACATCTGGTTTAGCCCTCGAAATCCTTTTTGTTTTATAAAACATTTTTATAAAACATTCCCTGTCCAAAATCGGGAATACATTTCTTTTCACTTAAGAAAAATACCGTTTTAGAATTCATTAAATCCGAAATGAACTCAACAACCTCGCTACACATCTCATAGTCAAATCGTGAAGTGTTTCACAAGATGTTAGCATACAAATATTTCTACCCAACCCAATGCTAAATGTAAAAGCATATCTTGCTCATAAACTGGTCGAGCACACTCCAAACAGTCAATCAATCACAATCGATATCAACAACCAAGTGTATTTGGTTTATATCACATTTCATGTTTTGGAAAATTTAATTAACATTCATTTATTCCAATCTAATTAAAGATTTATTAGAAGTGCAGTTCATTTTTAATCTCACAAATCATTACTTAATGATTATTCAACTTTTTGGAAATTAATCCTGCTTTTAATTAGGTTAAAGAACCAATGTCATTTAAAACACAATTCACGACAAACCCAAAATCATCTTCCATTCAAATGGAACTTTCACGTAAATCATACCAGTATATAATCGATACAAATTTCCGTATCAAATCAATACTATAAATGGAATAGTGGCAAAGCCTTTTAAATTCCATATATAATAATGGTCTTCCTTTACAAGAGATCATCACGGTTATTACCAAACTGAATTCCATTCAATTCCAATTTATTATATTAAATAGGAAAACTTTACTTTGGAAATTTTCCATTAAATCTTATTTAAAAGATTATAAATTCCAAATCATATCTTCACTGTTAATTGGGTTAAAGAACGACTATTATTTTAAACATTGTTCACTATAAACCCCAAAATCCAATTTGATATTAAATATAAGGCTTTAAATAACCATAACACCCCGAAATCCCCCGATCTCCGAAGAGACGGAAAACAGCGGATTGTTTTGAGAACACTACGCATCAGACACAAACAATAGAACATTTCATTTCCATTATAACAAATTACATCAAAGTACAAGAATATATCAGAGCATGAATAAATAATATTACACAGCGGAAAATATCAACTACTACAACAAAAGGGAGTACATAGATACAAAGCTTTCCAAGTATAGTTCCAGCTGTAAACCAGGATCCTGTGAAAAGAAATCTGCAAAACCAAACCTACTAGTTGCCCATGTGGAAACATGGGCACCTAGAGTTTAGGTAGAAACAATAAACTTCGAGTCAGTTATGACACCCCACATCCGTTAATGTCACTCACAGAGGGAATGCATTAAATTTCGTGAAGCGTTAAAGGTAAACAGGAACAGAATTATTACAAGACAGATACAAAACCAACAACGAAATTTAAATTTTTATTTCAAACATAAATCATAATATCATGGTCCAAAATATCACAAGTCCGAAGCTACATAAAACGCATTACAAAAATATAAAAATTTCTTTCTTGTTCCATCAGAGTACATAAAAAGCATAATTCCCCAAAAGAAAACAAAGCCATAATAGAGATAAAAACATGAGCAATACTTCAAGAGCAGCTCCTAGAAAGATAAAGCAGAATCGCGGTCAAGCCTGAGTATTCGCTCCCTGAGAACCTAGGGGGAAACAGAAGAAAGAAGAGGAACAAAAAGAGTCAGACATAAAGTCTAGCGAGTCCAGTTACTTTTAGCAATTAAATAAATAAAATTAGCATGACAGGTTTATAAAGTGGATAAGAAAGATGACATCACAAAAAGTAAATATGACAAGGTAAAAAGGATAAAGTGTATATGCTTCCCTAAAGATTACTCTGCACTATTACTAGTATAACAAGTATGAGATGATCCCTTCCACTATAAGGTGGTAGATTTAAGCATACGTCCAAATGTACCCTAACTACTACCCTAATCGATCGGCTCCCTAATCCGCGTAGATACTCTGTGTCGGCCCCACTTTAGGATGTATCACATCCTAAAGTGGAAACCCTTCGCTAATATGCACAGCCCTATATCTATAGGTGCCATGGTCGTCTTATCAACCTTTGTCCGGCCTAAGCATGCACATGACCTGGTCGATTTGCGTCGCTCACACCGTCCTCCACGTTTGGATCTCTTACAATCAGTTCATAAGCATGCGCCTTCTCTGACCTAGTTCGGAGTACTTTGTTTGATACCTACTCTGGGTTACTGACAGAAACAGGTCCCAAACAATATGATACAAGCTCTGCCCTTTGTCTTTTATCCCCCACTAAGTTTCCCACCAGTTATACTTACCCAAAAGGTGTCATTAATTATATAACCCCAATCTTTCTACCGGTTATTCTTACCTATAGGTGTCTGTAATACATAACCCCCAATTGGTTAAGTTTCGTAGGCCTATATTAAATATTACCCACCCATCTCAGATATACTTAACTTAACCCTCCCATTGTTCAACCAAGTTTACTTAACCCCTATTCATGTTTTTGTTCACCCAATCGTTATGGATTCAACTAGGTTGAGTATTTCAATTCCTTACCATGTCCATTTATAGTTTATAATGAGCTAGACCACCAACATTAGGCCTACAGCTTGTGGATGCTTTATATGCCAGTCGAGTCCGGGAAGACTTCTTCCACAAGTTGGGCCTAACCTCTTGTCTTAGCCCGTCTCGTATTTGTGCACTTAGACCCCTCACATTAGATTCAACATTTGTTGTTACTGGATATGCCGGTCGGTTCCGGGCAGATTTCCACCACAAATGCAATATAACCTCGTGTCATAAGTACAGTAACATTTTCCAATTACTGTAATCCTAGGCATTTTAATTATTAACTAATTAATTATACATATGTCTTTATAGGTGTTCATGCCCATTTACCCAATTATATTCATAATGGATTATATGCCTAAATTCATGTTCATAAACATTATTCAAGTTATTCCAATTTCAATGTTTTCTCTCGTTCCCTGACTAACGCATTCGCATATATTTAGTTGCATGCCTAGGCTAGAAAGTAGTCTGGCCATAGACAATAAAAGGGAAAGGTGACGGGAAGATGGCAATAGTGATTATTCTAAAAAAACTGGCATGAATATAAACCGACATAGACATGTAATTGGCATAGTAATAAGGTGGACATATAAAAATAGATCTTATGAACATGTGATAATAACAAAACTATATCTAACATATTAAGGATGACATAGTAGGCATGAATAGATCTAAATAAGGATTCATATGTCCAATTAATGATAGATCTAAGTTAACCACAACATGATAGGTACAAGATGATCTAGATAGAGAATTATATCTAAACAAGGATTTAGCTGTCTAGATAATGACATATCCAAATTAACCACAGACATAGATAGAGGTCAAGATCCACAAATGTGATATGACAAATTAACCACAAGTGAATTAGATCTATAAAGGTAGATCTAGTATGATAAAGTTTAAGATCCAAGAATATCAAAGATCCACAATTTATAACAAATCCAAATCGCATCCATGTCATGTTTTACTTTTAATCATTTACATCTAAAAGTAACTAATCTCATAGTGTTTGGATTTTAGAACATATAAGAGAAATTGTTGGTGTTGAAACTCAGATCTATACGCGAATCTCTAACTAATTATTTCTAGTTGATTGTTGTTGAAGAAAAGGATTCAGTTCAGTTCAGGCACCGGAAGCATTTGGTCATTGATTTCCAGTGAAGTAAACAAGAGAAATGGACCTTTATTCATAGTTGACAGCCCCCACCTCCCCCCCAGAAATCGGCTGCCACCTCAGCCCTAGGGAGTCGACCCCCTTTATGAGGTCGACCCTAGGGTCGACCCCCCTTATGGGGTCGACACCCCTGGGGCGGGAATTTTACCGCCTACACGATTTTCAAAATTTGAACAGAAAATTTGAATTCCTGGCCCCTATATGCATATATAATTATCTTGCGCATATACAAACTTCAAACCTTCGTAATTTCTTCATACGTTGTCCGTTTTACGTAAACAAAATGTCTATCTTGACCAGAATTTTGAGACGGACGCAATGGCTTAGTCCATTTCTGTTAATTCTAATTACTAAATAAATTATTATTTAATTTATCCTCCTTTAATTTGTTGAAATTATAGGGTGTTACATTCTGCCCTACTAAAGGATATCGTCACTGAAATCTTCAAGTTGAGAAGAATGTATATCCTACCGTCCATCATCCATCTACTCATTCATCAGGCATAAGCATCCATTGTCCTTAAAGACTTCTAATGCTTATATGAACATATGCAAAGTTGTGTGTATATGTCCCAATACTAATGCAAGGATTAGGCGGTCTGCTGATTTAGTCGACCTCCTCAATGCAATGTATGTTAGTGCCATGAATCCAATATGTATGCAAATAATCCTACTATAACATGTAAGTTGTATATGTGTGCACACTCATTAGTCTAAATGCAACATCCATATGCTAATACATCCATTTTCACCCACTAAAAGAAAAGAAAGATGCACACACGTCCATATGCAGTATGAGAGTGATTGAGCTGATCTAGTGCCTAATGTGTGTGTATATGCATCCACAGGCAATAACTAGCAAGCACTTGCATCCACTTGCATCCATCAAACATAACATGTCTCAAACACATGTTTACATCCATAGGATTCCTATCTAAAGGTCGAAAATACTATTGATAGGACATACTCAAATGATAGAAACAAGCATAGATAAAACTTTGGAAAAGGAGTTAAGGACATACCATCGCAAAAAAAGAGTACAAAGCACGAATCTTGTCTTCGGTATCCCAAGTCACATCCTCTAGGTTATCTCCCTATTGAACCTTTATCAGCTTGATTTCTTTATTGCATAGCTTCTTGACTTCTAATCCAAGAATACGGGTAGGGACTCGTCTGACTGTCGCCTCCCGCTCCACTTCTGCTTCTTCCAATATACTTGGCTCAACAACTTCCGCAGTATCATGCAAGCACTTCCGCAGATGAGAAATGTGGAAAACATCATGAACATCAGATAGATTTTCTGGTAGCTTTACTCTATAGGCCATTTGGTCGATCCTTTTAGCTATGGGAAATGGTCCCACAAATATGGGTGCCAACTTCCCTATAGATCTGAAGCGAACCACATTCCTCCGAGGTGTTACTTTAATAAAACTAAGTCTCCCACTTCAAATTCAATGTCAGTCCTTCTCTTGTCCACATAGGATTTCTGCCTATCTTGAGCTGTCTTCATTTGTCGTCGAATAAGGTCAATCTTTTAGGACATTTCTCTAACCATATCTGGTCCAAGTAATAATCTTTCTGTAGATTCCTACCAACAAGTCGGTGATCTACAGGGTCGTATGTACGATGCCTCAAAGGGTGCCATACCAATGCTAGCTTGATAACTATTGTTGTAGGCAAACTCTACTAAAGGAAGATGCTCTTCCCAAGTCACTCCAAAATCTAGGATACACAGCCTTAAAATATCCTCAAGAATTATGTTCACCCTCTGCGTCTGCCCATCGGTCTGAGGATGATAAGTGGTGCTCAAATACAACTATGTACCTAATGCTTCTTGCAAGCTTCTCCAAGATTCACTGGTGAAGATAGAGTCAAGATCGCTTACAATGCTGGAAGGTATCCCATGAAGATGAACTATCTAACGAACATAAATTACTGCCAACCATGATGTCATCCTCTTACTCTTAACTGGAATGAAATGAGCGCTCTTAGTAAGTATATCCACCACAACCTAGATACTGGTGTTGCCTTTCTTTGATCAAGGCAAACCATCTACGAAATCCATGGAGGCACTCTCCCACTTCCACTGTGGAACCTCCAAAGGAGGAAGTAGACCACCAGGCTTCATTTGCTTAGCTTTGACTTGCTTACATACCAAACATTGAGAAAAAAATTCTACCGTATCTTTCTTTATCCTAGCCCAAAAGAAACCCTCTTCATGTCTCTGTACATCTTATCACCACTTGGATGAATAGTCATTTTAGAATGGTGGGTTTTTTCTAGGACTCCCTTTGTCAAGCTTCCTGTTTGAGGAACACAAAGCCTTCCATCTCGTCGCAACCATCCTTTTTGTCTATGGAATATCTACTGAGGTGACTAGAAGTCTCCCCTTTCCTGAGTTTATCCATGATGTCTAAAATCTGTGGATCATTTCGCTGCAAAGCTCCTATCGGATCCATAAGAGTTGGTCGTATTTCTAGCAATGCAAATAAATCAGGTAAAATCTCGATGGAGGGTCTAAAGTCCAAAATTGATATGAACTCCTAGCTCTTCCCTTCCACAAACAGAGGACTTAAGGCCGTCCTCTGCCTACTTAGTGCGTCGGCCACAACATTACCCTTGTCAGGGGTATAAGTGATTTCGAAATCATAAGAAGCTAGGAAATCCATCCACCTTTGTTGCCTTAAATTAAGATCCTTCTGCGAGAACAGGTACTTGAGAGTTTCATGATTGGTGTATAATTCGAACTTCTCTCCAAGTAAATAATGACTCCACGTTTTAAGCGCGAATACTATGATAGCTAGCTCTAAATCATGGGTAGGGTAGTTCTTCTCATGAACTCTCAACTGTCTACCTCCATAACACTCTACCTTTCCTTCTTGCATCAAAACTGCACCAAGCCCTGTACCACATGCATCAGTGTAAACCATAAATACATTCCTCCCATCAAGCAAGGTCAAGACTGGGGTTGTTGTCAGATCCCTCTTCAAACGTTGGAAAGCAACATCACAATCTATATCCCATGAAAATTCCAAGTTCTTCTACATCAGCCTGGTGAGAGGGGTTGATATCTTTGCGAAGTCCTTACTGAACTTATTATAATAACTTGCCAATCCAAGAAAGCTTCTCACCTCTGTTGCATTTTTCGGAATTTTCCAATCTGGCACTTCAACTACCTTTGCGGGATCTACATGAGACGACCCGAACTTCCCCGTGAAGGAAAGCACGGATTGCGTTGAGGACAAGACAAATCAGAACGCAAACAGAAGAACATTTCATTGTTATTACAAAAATTCCATTAGATACAAGAATATACAGAGTATAAATGAATAAATTACATTCGATAAATATCAGAGATTACAATAAATTACATAGCAGCGGAAAAACAATACAAACCACAACTGAAAGTAATACACGGATACAGAGCTTTCCGAGCATCGTTCCAGCTGTAAACCAGGATCCTGTGAATATAAATCTCCAAAACCAAAACTACTAGCTGCCCGGGTAGAAAATTGGGGCACCCAGAGTTTAGGTTAAAACAATAAACTCCAGGCCAGTCACGTGACTGGTGTGAGAACTAAAACAGTTATTTAAAACTTTACTTTAAAAGAGAGTAATTCAAGGGACCACGCCGTATAGCACGGAATGGGTTTCCTCCCAAGAATACTAGTGCATAGAACAAAACAGCGCAATGCTTTTTGGAAAAATGAAGCTATTATAAGACCCAGGTCCCATCACACGATGCAACGCAAGCCGGAGGATAGGGTTTTCCTTTATAATAGCCAAACATGCTTGGTACGTTTAAAACAAATCATTTGATACTATTATAGGAGTATAGTGTCAAAACAATTCAAATCACAAATATAAATCATAGGAGGCATGGGTACCATCTATCATGACGCCATACTAGTTCTACAGTTAAAAACGCAATATCACGTATTGGAAATTGGATTTCCGTCATGAATCGAGGCAAGGGGCAAGCTCCTCTCTGATTCGAGACACTCTAGCAAATGTCCTAGGACCCCACTATGATCCTTTGGAAGCTCCAAGGCCGGTCCTCTATTACTTTTGAGGATTAGTTATTCCTAAACAAACGTTTCCCAGTCCTATAGGACCTATATCTGAGGCGCCTCGCATCCCAACAACCACACAGGTGAAAAGTATATAAATGTCAGGGCTGGTAGGTCACTGAAACCACCATAGCTAGAAAGAAACGTCGTGCACTCTTTGGGTCCTTATCCCGTTTTTGACTCATACCGAGGAGTGACACTCGCGAATTCACGTTATACACAAAGCTGCGCCACACAGGCTGTTCTTTGATCATCAACCACAAGACTTTGCTTTTCAACAGAAGCCTTGATCAATTGCCACTTACGCGTGCCACACTGGCAATTCACTCCATGCGACTGATGTCCATCGATATACAACCTCTAAGCTCGTATGTCTCAGAGAAGGGCGTTAAGCAAGAGAATAAATTCTCCACCGCCAAATAGATGTATATTTAATAGAGATCAATCAACACAGAATAAAATCCAATGTCAGACACACAATCCATTTACAAGTTCGTTCTGGGTCTGAATGAAACCAGAGGCACTTTCCTCGCATATCCATCGATCTCCAAGTACGCCTGGACGATCACTAACTGTTTCCCTCATCTTGGGTGTACAGCCCAATCGAGATCATCAGTAATCACCCAAATGATGTGAAGACTTCGGGTCTTCAACCACCGTCTTCATCTTCAACTTATCGGCGAATCGGTTATTCAGAATGGGTATAAACCCAGTCTTTCCAAATAACCCGCGTAAATAATAAACACGTGTTACACAAACACAACATACGCCTCATTCCAATTCAGAATATTCTTTTATTCAAATTTTCACATCATTAGGGAATAGGTTCCAATTAATTTTATCAAAGATAAATTCTTCTAAATTTATTCTTTAATCTTCCTTTGGATATCATTTCAAACCATATTATGGTTTTCCAAACTAGTCGGGATTAGCGAACCACACCGAAGTAGTTATTTATTTTATTTCCCAATCCCACCTATTCATCCCATGCAGCAAAACTGGTAATACTCCATATCTAACACCACGGTGTTATCGGTAAAATTAGTTACCATTTCACGTTCAAATCTAATTAAAGATTTAACTATCGCTTTGGAGCAAAACTGGTGACACTCCATTCTCGATCACTTTTAGATTTGATAATTTAAATTATCAATTCACTTCCAATCTAATTAAAGATTCATTTAAAACTCCACTTAGTTTTAATCTTCTCAAAAATCAATATCCTGTCTTTAACTGGGTTAAAGAACCAATGTCATCTAAAACACGATTCACGACAAACCCAAATCACATTTGATATTAAATACAAGGCTCTGAATAGAAAATATACTGGCTAATTTTCAATATCAAATTCTGAAACCAACAAATATCGTATTGGAAATAACGATATAAATATATCTTTCAAATTCCCATAACAATATCTGTAGAATCACGGAATCCAACATTGAAATATCCCAATGACAATTTCGATTCAAATCCACTTCCACTTTATATGTATTTGAAATAATTGGGATTAGTGTATGCCAAATATCATCCCAATACCCATGTGGGGTTTCAAATCAACAAACACAGATTTTTATTTGTGCAGTTGGGCGATGTGTAAAATTTATCGACCCAATTAATATCAGTCAAATCAGTGTATATAAACAAATCGGCCGATTTGTTTATAAATATTAATTTATTCACTTTCACGTTAAAAATTATATTTTTAACGATAATTAATTTATTTCAACCATCTACATTTTATTATCGATTTCACATCAACATCACAAACAAATTTCACAACACATCAAACAAGCATACAAGCCATCCATGGTCTGTGGACGACGGGTGTCGGGTGCTGCTAAGCACCGTCTACATCCTAGTATATATATATAAATTGAAAAGGAAATTTAAAGTGAGAAGTTCTCAACGACTAGCTAATCCAAACGCCTCGACTCTTCTTGTGTAGAAGTCATCGCTGTTCTCGCCTTTTGTCACTTTCGTTGCCCGTAGCCACTACTTATATAAAAATCACATTTTTATATTGTTGCTATGTATATAAAAAATCATATTTTAATAATCGCTCCATATGGATAAAAAATCTATTTTTACATCGCTACTATATAGATAAAAATTCTATTTTTACACCGGTGTTCATATAATAATGATTATATTTTTATCACACTATTCTCTATATAAAGATTTCGCCTTTTCAAATATAAAGATTTCGCCCTTTCAAATATAAAGATTTCGCCTTTTCATTATAAAGATTTCGCCTTTTCAAATATAAAGGTTTCGCCTTTTCATTATAAAGATTTCGCCCTTTCAAATATAAAGGTTTCACCTTTTCATTTCATCACTATAAAAATCACATTTTTATTTCAACATATATATAATAAAAATCATATCTTTTAATGACAAAAATCTAAACTTTATCCATTTACTATATTATAAAAATCGTATTTTTATATCATGAATACATGTGTAAAAATCACTCCTTTACAACGCTACTTCCATGATAAAAATTATATTTTTATCTTGCTAGCAATATAATAAAAATTATATTTTTATTACTCTACATGAATAAAAATCATATTTTTAATAATTCTACTTTATAAAAATTATATTTTTATATTTCACATATGATAAAAATCATATTTTTATTCTTCCTAGTATGAAAATCATATATTTTCCTAAATAAAATCACTCCTTTCTATTTTGAAAAATATAATCTTTCTTCGTTATAAAAATCTAACCTTGTTCTATATTAAAAATCAAAGGAGAATAAGCAACTTGCAATGAAATAGGGAAGGGGAGGGGGTGTTCACTGTCGGAGGGGTACTCGAGGGGCTGAAGGGAGGAAGAAGAAGAAGCAGCGGCGACAGCAACAGGAGGAGGGCGCGGTGGTGGAGCGTGGGCCAGGGGGTTTTCGGGTGTGCGGTTTTTTTCAGAGTAAGAAGAAGAAGAAGGAGAGGAGGAAGTGGATGAGGGCGGGGTGCGAGCTCGGGGAAGGCGGTGGTGGCCCACCCCCTGGCGGCGCGCTAGGGCTCCGCCCTTCTCTTTTTTTTCTTTAATCAAAATCGAAAATGACGGGGGGGGGCTGAAGGCATATAGGAGAGAGATGGTTTTATTTTTAATTTCAAAAAGCTACTTTTTATTTCGACCTCGAAATCGAACCCACCGCCTTTCGACCCTAGCTAATTATCCCCAATCTGAACACAATGGGATATGTTACGAAGGCCAATTCGATCAGTTTCCATTGAATTTACATTTAGATCATTATATTGAATTTTAAACGTACATTTTAATTTACCGGGGCCACATACGAACACTAAAAATTCCAGAAAAATATTTTCTAGCTTTGTATTGACGATACAGTCCTAACAAAACTAATTTCATCAAATTCTGAGACCGTTTGAAAAATTGCCATTTTCCAGTCGATTAAAATCAACTGAAACTGGTCAAACGCGTTTACCTTTGCCACGCTCACATATTGATTCGAAAAATTATGAAAATTGGAATCTAGCAATAACTTGACATCACGGACCCAAAAAAAGTGGTTTCGTCGAAATCCGAGGTCGTTTGCAAAATGGCTATTTTTAAGGGCTTGAATTCCATAGCGACTATTCAGAATTTTCAACTGGGCATAATTTTTGATTCCCGCTATGAAATCTTGATTTTTCGGATTCGTTGGAAAGGTATTCTCAAATAGATCCTATTATTTTTGGTTTCGTTAAAATCTGGTTTATTTTGCACCCGGTATGTTCAATTGAAATTTGAAATCGAATTATCGAACTACCACGCCATTTTCAATTCCTTTTATAATTATATATAATTATTTATATTCTAACGACGATCTATATAAATATATACGTTCGAATTCTATTCAAAATAAATTTATCGTCGATATCATTTAAAATAATTCATTTTAAATATTCAAAATTCGCTAAAATTTCCAAAATAAAATTTTTAAATTGGCTCGCATTTTCCGGGTTGTTAAATTCTCCCCCACTTAAAACTTTTCGTCCCCGAAATGGAACGAAGCCGAAAGTTGTTTAACTAATCAACTCAACTTCCATTATTTTCTTTATGGCTTAAGTTCTTCAACTTTTCTGTTTCTAAGAACTTTTTAAATTTTTCAAAAATTTGGCTAACACCCTAAATTTCGAAAAATTTCTCCATAACCTCCCCTGCACCGGGAGCACCGGGAAAATCTTGAAATTGCCATATAGGCCCTCTGATCTCAGAAAGAAAAAGAAAAAGCCAATTGGCTCATAAAATCATCACCACCCAAACAAAACAGTAAATTATGATAAACATGTACCTATTTGTCGGGCAAATAAATTTTATTTCTCTGCTCTAGCCCCCTCGTTATGACCTGTTCAATGTAAGTATATGTATATGCAAGCAAATACGACCAATTTTCAATACAATTCAATATTTGATTCAATTAGGCTTAATGGTTCAAAATTATCAAACAAATAACCAAACAACACAACCATCAATCAATTAGTGGATTAACGTTTCAAATTCATAACTTGATATATATACAAAAATCACATTTTTGATGCCAAATCACAACAATAAACTTATCTAGTTTTGGTTCTCACACCAGTCTAATGGGAATATATAGATATCACACTTTCGAAACATGAACATAAATATTGGTGATGGAGCTCCATCATCAAAATCATCTCCGAGCGACTAGAATGTGATTCTATATCTATCCAGTATATCAAAACTTTGAATATACGTTCATGACGCCTATATGCAAAACCTTAATATATTGGACTATCCAAATTCAAAATAAATAAATATTCAAATACGTATAAAACAGTTTAAATTTTCAAAACAATGTTTGTTTTCATTTGAAAACATACTCTTCACACTCGTTCTAGGATACTACTGACCCAATCTCTAACGAGTCATTCTAATTGGTTATTACTAATCCAATATCTGATGAATTCTTTCGTTCGGTTCTAATGTGTCTTGTTCTCCAGCTCTGTAAACCAGAGCTCTGATACCAAACTGAGACGACCCGGACTTCCCCGTGAAGGAAAGCACGGATTGCGTTGAGGACAAGACAAATCAGAACGCAAACAGAAGAACATTTCATTGTTATTACAACAATTCCATTAGATACAAGAATATACAGAGTATAAATGAATAAATTGCATTCGATAAATATCAGAGATTACAATAAATTACGTAGCAGCGGAAAAACAATACAAACCACAACTGAAAGTGATACATGGATACAGAGCTTTCCGAGCATCGTTCCAACTGTAAACCAGGATCCTATGAATATAAATCTACAAAACTAAAACTACTAGCTGCCCGTGTAGAAAATAGAGGCACCCAGAGTTTAGGTTAAAATAATAAACTCCAGGTTAGTCATGTGACTGGTGTGAGAGCTAAAACAGTTATTTAAAACTTTGCTTTAAAAGAGAGTAATTCAAGGGACCACGCCGTATAGCACGGAACGGGTTTCCTCCCAAGAATACTAGTGCATAGAACAAAACAACGCAATGCTTTTTGGAAAAATGAAGCTATTATAAGACCCAGGTCCCATCACATGATGCAACGCAAGCCGGAGGATATGGTTTTCTCTTATAATAGCCAGACATGCTTGGTACATTTAAAACAAGTCATTTGATACTATTATAGGTGTATAGTGTAAAAACAATTCAAATCATAAATATCAATCATAGACGGCATGGGTACCATCTATCACGTCGCCATACTAGTTCTACAATTAAAACCGCAATATCACGTATTGGAAATTGGATTTCCGTCATGAGTCGAGGCAAGGGGCAAGCTCCTCTCCGATTCGAGACACTCTAGCAAATGTCCCAGGGCCCCACTATGATCCTTTGGAACCTCCAAGGCCGGTCCTCTCTTACCTTTGAGGATTAATTATTCCTGAACACACGTTTCCCGGTCCTATAGGACCTATATCCGAGGCGCCTCGCATTCCAACAACCACACAGGTGAAAACTATATAAATGTCAGGGCTGGTAGGTCATTGACACCACCATAGCTAGAAAGAAACGTCGTGCACTCCTTGGGTCCTTATCCCGTTTTTGACTCATATCGAGGTGTGAGGCTCGCGAATTCATGTCATACACAAAGCTGCACCACACAGGCCGTGCTTTGATCATCAACCATAAGAATTTGCTTATTAACAGAAGCCTTGATCAATTGCCACTTACGCGTGTCACACTGGCAATTCACTCCATGCGACTGATGTCCATCGATATACAACATCTAAGCTCGTACGTCTCAGAGATGGGCGTTAAGCAAGAGAATAAATTCTCCGCCGCTAAACAGATGTATATTTAATTGAGATCAATCAACACAGAATAAAATCCAATGTCAGACACACAATCCATTTACAAGTTCGTTCTGGGTCTGAATGAAACCAGAGGCACTTTCCTCGCATATCCATCGATCTCCAAGTACGTCTGGACGATCACCAACTGTTTCCCTCATGTTGGGTGTACAGCCCAATCGAGATCATCAGTAATCACCCAAACGATGTGAAGACTTCCGGTCTTCAACCACCATCTTCATCTTCGACTTATCGTCGAATCGGTTATTCAGAATGGGTATAAACACAGTCTTTCCAAATAACCCGCGTAAATAATAAACACGTGTTACACAAACACAACATACGCCTCATTCCAATTCAGAATATTCTTTTATTCAAATTTTCACATCATTAGGGAATAGTTTCCAATTAATTTTATCAAAGATAAATTCTTCTAAATTTATTCTTTAATCTTCCTTTGGATATCATTTCAAACCATATTATGGTTTTCCAAACTAGTCGGGATTAGCGAACCACACCGAAGTAGTTATTTATTTTATTTCCCAATCCCACCTATTCATCCCATGCAGCAAAACTGGTAATACTCCATATCTAACACCACAGTGTTATCGGTAAAATTAGTTACCATTTCACGTTCAAATCTAATTAAAGATTTAACTATCGCTTTGGAGCAAAACTGGTGACACTCCATTCTCGATCACTTTCAGATTTGATAATTTAAATTATCAATTCACTTCCAATCTAATTAAAGATTCATTTAAAACTCCACTTAGTTTTAATCTTCTCAAAAATCAATGTCCTGTCTTTAACTGGGTTAAAGAACCAATGTCATCTAATACACGATTCACGACAAAACCAAATCACATTTGATATTAAATACAAGGCACTGAATAGAAAATATACCGGCTTATATTCAATATCAAATTCTGAAACCAACAAATATCGTATTCGAAAGAACGATATAAATATATCATTCAAATTCCCATAACAATATTTGTAGAATCACGGAATCCAACATTAAAATATTCCAATGACAATTTCTATTCAAATCCACTTCCACTTTATATATATTATAAATTCTGGTTATTTTAAATACCAATTCAAATTCAATTTATTCCTTTCAAAAATAAATTGATTTTAATTTTTGTTCAAAACTAGTTCATTTCGATAAAAATCTATTATTATCCTTTCAAATGTGGAATTTTTCATCCCAATTTCTCCCAAATCATTTCTTATGATTTTACACAAATTATAGATATTTTTAATAATTTTATCAAGGCCCTTACAGTCGATTTTCATCAACGCCCATCGAACTGCACTTACAACGACCTTTTCCAAATTTGATTTGGATATATTTCTAAATCCAACCGTTGGATTTCAAATTTATAATATTCATTGGAAAGCTCTTTTCGATACGAACCCAACGGTTCCGGTTTTAGGAGAATCCGACGGTCGGATCTCCCGCAACGTCAATTCGAAGTCAATGGTCGAAATTCACGAACTGCCGCGGCGCGGCGCGTTCTATTCAGGCCATTATATATATAATATATATATATATTATATATTTCGTCAATTTCCCTTTTAAAACGTATTTCATAAATCGTTTTAAATTCTTTTTCAAAACCATTTCAACTTCATATTCAATTTCAAATCAAAATTGAATATTTCATATCATTACTATATAAATGACAATATTTTCAAAACGTTATATTTTGAAATCACTTCTTTTTCTATAATTATTTTAAAAACGAATATAATCGATATAAATATCGTTCACGTCAAAATAGCGCATATCTAATCAACACGGCTTTATATATTTCAATAAATTCGTTATTCTATTGAACAAATGAATATTTATTCTATTCAGCACATGAATCTGTATTTCTTTCAACACATGACTAATCTTAACACATGAGTACTGTCAACACATGGCTATTTTTGTTATGTAATATATTTTTATAAAATTATGGTATCTATCGTTTGATTTTTAATCAGACTCCACCGTGAAGTAGACTCTAATTTTAAATATGATAAAAATGTAAATTTTATTGTTAAAATATTTTACTCAACACATAAATAGTTTCAACACATGAACATCGTCAACACATGACTATTTATATTATTCTTAACACATGAATATATTCCATCATATTCTTTATTTTCCCAATTGGAATGAGGCCCAATCAATTACCATATAATGTTAATTATATGGATTTCATAAAACACATGATATAATAGCAACGATAAACAATCAACCATCATCCAAAGTGCACCACACAACTGTATAAGCATCAAACATAAATAATTAACGCTTACACAGCCTATCGACCAATCGATCGACTAATAATGAAATAATTGGGATTAGTGTATGCCAAATATCATCCCAATACCCGTGTAAGGTTTCAAATCAACAAACACATATTTTATTTGTGCAGTTGGGCGATGTGTAAAATTTATCGACCCAATCAATATCAGTCAAATCAGTGTATATAGACAAATCGGCCGATTTGTTTATAAATATTTATTTATTCACTTTCACGTTAAAAATTATATTTTTAACAATAATTAATTTATTTCAACCATCTATATTTTATTATTGATTTCACATCAACATTACAAACAAATTTGACAACACATCAAACAAGCATACAAGCCGTCCATGGTCTGTGGACGACGGGTGTCTGGTGCTGCTAAGCACCGTCTGCATCCTAGTATATATATATATATATATATATATAACTAGAAAAGGAAATTTAAAGTGAGAAGTTCTCACCGACTAGCTAATCCAAACGCCTCGACTCTTCTTGTGTAGAAGTCATCGCTGTTCTCGCCTTTTGTCACTTTCGTTGCCCGTAGCCACTACATATATAAAAATCACATTTTTATATTGTTTCTATGTATATAAAAAATCATATTTTTATAATCACTCCATATGGATAAAAATTCTATTTTTACATCACTACTATATAGATAAAAATTCTATTTTTACATCGCTGCTATATAGATAAAAATTCTATTTTTACACTGGTGTTCATATAATAAAGATTATATTTTTATCACGCTATTCTCTATATAAAGATTTCGCCTTTTCAAATATAAAGATTTCGCCCTTTCAAATATAAAGATTTCGTCTTTTCATTATAAAGATTTCGCCTTTTCAAATATAAAGGTTTCACTTTTTGTAACACCCCGTATTTTTTTAAAAATGAAATGAAATATATGAAAATATGCTTATGATAGGTAAATAATGGTGATGCATAAGGAGAATTAATTAATACGTGGAAGAGAAGAAAAATTAGTTCGATAACGGCGTATGTAACGGAAAAGACAGTAAATAAGGATAACTAATTCAAGAATCAGGAATTAGGTAAAATGGACATCACCATTGCGTTCCTCTCGGAAAAATACGCGAAATAGAGTCCGAGTTTTTGAAAATCGGATACCGTATGAAGAAGATATGGATGAACGAAGTTAGGCAGAAAAACCGAAAACAGTCCAGAATACACTGGCGCACTTGTGAAGTGCGCCAGTACAAAAATACACTGGCGCACCTGCCAAGTGCGCCCGTACAAATCCAGCACCAAATTCTGGAGTGTTCTGAGGTGACGTGTCTTCTTTTGAGTGGTTAGATGATGTGTATTCGAGCTGTGCGATTCTGATGACTTCTGGACTGATCTGAAGGCTCTAAATCACCCTATTCACCTATAAAATAACACCTAGACCTAGCCTAACTCACAACAAATCATTCTTACACCTAAATGCTGCTGGGATCTCTCTTGAGCCATGGCCGCCGTCTCCAAATTAAAGCTTAAGCATTCAAACACCAATCAATTCTAAGGACAAAGCTTTTATACACAATCTAATTCGAAGAACGAGGCTTCTACAATGATTCAAGATAATAAATCAACAAATTTCAGTTCTTAATTCGCTAGCCATGCTCTGTAAGTTCTAGTTATTTTCCGATTTAAATATTTGATTATAATATGGCATTAAATTAAAGTGAAATTGGATCTAAGTATGTTTATCGATCCAGATCTATTTCTATTGTTTCTTGAATCTTGAGTTTTTGACTTGTCTATCTTTATTCTCATGACAAGTTCATAATCTATTCAGCCTGTTGTAATCTTAATATGCCTGTGATGATGTTTTTCTCTCCGACCTTATTTTGATGCAAGATTCTACCTTTCCCCTATTTATTTTCTTTTGATGAACCTTGGTCAATTTCGGACCTTGGCTTAAAACCGCGATTTGCGTACGATACGTATACGGGGGGAATTATGGGATAATTGCCTATATGAATATGATGGAATTATTGGCAACATGAAATTGGATTGTATTTGCAAGTTTGGGCTTGATATGTAAATTTTGGTATAATCTTGTTATGAGGAAGTTTGCATAAATATTATATGCATGGAATTTGGCATAAATTTGGATCTATGTAATGTAACATGTAAATCAAGTATTGTCATTGTAATAGTAATTGCAAGAATGGGGATTGTCATATATAGTTTGACATGGATCTTGATATATGTAATTTGGCTAGAACTTGTTATGGGTAAATTGGTGTAAACATGTTAAACATGTAATTTTGGGTATAAAACTGGATCTATGTAAATTAAGCATATCTTTGTAAACATGTAGATCATGAATCTTGACATATGTAAAACGGTATTAAACTTGATATATGTGTAAATTGGCATAAAATTTGCATACATGTAAAACGGCATGAATTGAACATATGTAAATTTGGTATGAATTGGGCATATGTAAAACTGACATGTAACCTAGAACTTGGGCATATGGAGTAGAAACATATATGATAATTTATGATTTGGAGAAAGTTTTACATGAACGCCCCTAAGTTGGGTTTTGGGTAGTTGGTATGTATTGGAAATAAGAGGTTATAATTTGGCATAACCTTATAGTAAATTATGATAATAATTTGGGAATACGTTTTGGGCAAAAACATGAATCATGAACATTTATATATGTTAAACACATGAACTGATATTGGGGTTTTGGGTGGAATACGACCATTAATGAACCTTTGACACGAGGTTAGACTCAGTTTGTGGTGTAAATCTGCCCGGAACCGCCCGGCAAATCCAGTAGCCACAAAGTGCCAGTCTAATGTGAGAGGTCGAAGGCCGAATTGTAGGCGTAACGGTTTATGACACGAGGTTAGACCCAGTTTGTGGTGTAAATCTGCCCGGAACCGCCCGACAAATCCAGTGGCCACAAAATGCACGGTCTAATGTGAGAGGTCATGATTCGTTCGTCATAATGAATGAATTAAGGAATACTAACCATAATAAGACGTGGGTATGGTTAGAGGGTTAGGTGGCATGACATTGAAATTTGTCATATAAATGTGGACCTAACCGGTATGAGTTAAGAACATGTAAAACTTATAAGTGCAGGCTCAACCAACATAACTGTTGATCAGACCAATGTGTGGGTTAAGTAATATGACTAGACTAATGACACTTAACCAATAGGATATGAGTGGGTGGGTTAAGTAACGTGGCTAAGCTAATAACACTTAACCGTTATAACGTGACTGGCGGATGGGTAGGGCTAACTTGAATAGGTTGATAACACCCAATCGATATAACCTGATGCGTGGTAGGGTTAAGTAAACACACGAGAGTAACACTTAACCATTATAATACGACTGGTGGATGGGGTTAAGTTAACATGCACTTAACCAATATAACGTGATGTGTGGTAAGGTTAAGTAACAACAGAGGGTAACACTTAACTGTCACAACATGATAGGTAGGTGGGCTAAGTCAATATACACTTAACCAATATGACATGACATGCGGTGGGGTTAAGTTAACACAAGGGAGAACACTTAGCCAGTATTACAAGACTTGCGGTAGGGTTAAGTAACACAAGGAACAACACTTAACCAATATAACATGATGTGTGGTATGGTTAAGTAAAACAAGGGAAAACACTTAACCAATTTAACGTAATGGACGGAGAGGGTTAAGTACATTTCGGGTTGGGGGTAATATTAGTAAATATAGGCCCACATACACTTAACCATTAAATACACATGCTTGAATCAGTAGCGGGGTTAGGTACACATCAAGGTTGGTGGGTAATATCATAGAATATAGGCCCACAGACTTAACCATTAGAAAAACCTAGTAACGGGGACCCATTTCAGCAGTAACCCACATTAGGTATCAACGAAACCCTGAGCTAGGCAGGGTGGGGCACGATTACTGGGCTGATTATAAGAGGTCAAATTAGCGGCGGTTGGTGCAGCAGTGCAGGTTCTAACGGAGTGCGGGCGTGCACACACTTCGGCGCAGAAAATTTAGCCACTGGGCATCAGTAGGTATAAAGCTGTGCATCTTGATTGTGTCAGGGTTGCCACCATGGGACTTGATACACCCCATGGTGGGACCAGCACAGGTATCTACAAGTAGGGGGCCGTGTGACACAAACGAGAACTAGGTCAAGTAGGGAGCCGATCGATAGGGTAGTAAGGGTGCATCGAATATATATATGGCCATTGGGGTGATTGAGGTGGAATCCTCATAATCGATGTACACCTGAAGGCTACCATAATTGCGGGGATTGGGATCACGTTGTAATTATTATATAACACGGGCTACTAGTTGGGACACTAGTTGGAATACGGTTCACTCCATGTTAGACACTTATGAGGATGCTAGTTAGGTGGTGCAGAGCAAATAGATATCATTTTAATGGTGAAGCTTAGAAACCTTGCGATGTTATTCTTGATAGAAACCATGCGATGTGATACTTGATAGGAATTATGGGATGTTATACTTGATTCATCGTGCCCGAAGTTTATCTTGTTACCTTAGTTTATCTTGTTAGCATAGTTTATCTTGTTATCTTAGTTTATCTTGCCTACCTTGTCATCATGCTTATGTTTACTTTCGGTTTATTCATGCCATGTTATCTTTACCTATTTTTATGCTGAAGGTCACTAGAACTTACTCAGTCTTCATGACTGACCCGTTTTGTTTCGCCTCTTTTTCTTCCGTTCCCCCCCCCAGGTTCGCAGGGTGGGAATACAGCTTAGTCCGGACCTTACCAAGCTCCAAGGCTCTTTCATGCAAGGCTTGGATTTCTCTTGGCGATGGCTTGCTTTGCTTTATTGGGGAATACTATAACTTATATTTATGCTTCTTTGTTTTTGAGCAAGACAGATATTTTAGCTATGTATTTGGGTATTGGAAGTTGATGGGCTCTTTAATGCAACAATTCTATTTAATAAATGATTTGAAGTACTTCCACTTTACTTTTCCGCTGATTTATATATGTCTGTCTTGTAATATTTCTGTTCCAGTACCCATAATGCTCCATTGAAGTTAAGGCATTCCCTTTGTGAGTGACCTTAACGGATGTGGGGTGTTACATTTGGTATCAGAGCAGAAGGTTACCAGACTGGGCAAAAGCTTTTAAAAACCTTCTGAAATTTTCAAAACATTTACAAAGAAGCAAATTTTCAAGAAAGTTCTGTTTTGATTAAAAGGCATATTCCCCAAAGCCATATGCACTATCTTTTGATTCTCTCTTGAAAACTCTTCTCTCTCTTTTCACCATAGTTTCGTAGGCATCCGATATATGTCGGAGGGCAAAGAAGTGTCTAACCTCCATCTGTAGCCGCAGTAGTCCCATCTACGTCTAATCTTATTTCAAGCTTTGTAGAGTTGCCATGCGATGGAGGTAGCTTCCAAGAAAACTTGTCAACAAGCTATACAAGGATAGTAAGAACGAGGATAAAGAACACAAGACTAAGGATGAGAAACTTGTTGAAATGGCTTAACCCACGAAGGAGGAAAAAGGTGAAAGGAAAGAGGCCAAAGTGAAAGAATAGTAAAACCCATGACAAGAGAGAATATCTTTAGTATGGTAAGAAGGGACATGCAGTTAAGTATTATAGGACAAGTACAAGGGCAAAGGACAAGATCGTCGAGAGGGCAATTGTATGCTCTCACTACTAGCGTACCTCAGAGAGGTGGTAACGTTTCTGTTAAAGGTTTAGCTTTTCTTTTCTATCATCCCACTAGAACTCTGTTTTTGTACATCGCATCCTTTTTATTCTGCTTCGATAGTTGAGTCTCTGCACCTTAATACTAGCGTATTAGAAGATCCCATTTTCGTCTCAAATCCTGTTGGGGAATCGGCTCATTTATTCATGACTTGTTAGGATTTGAGAATGTCTATGCTAAGTGTTGAGTTTAGAAGGAATGCTTAAGTTTTGGGCTATGGGTTGATTCTAGCGATGGAGTGGTTATCCAGTAGGGGTGACCTTCTCGGTTTTGAAAAGAGGGTAGTTAGACTCTTGACTTGCCTCGGTAATACCCTCGAAGTCGCATGTAACCTTTAGGGTTCTATCATGATTTGTTTCCTAGAATCTCTTGACACATCTATTGGTAATTTGTAATCCGATCGAGTAGTGTTCGCCACTAAGGCGGATGGGTCATTTCGCTTATGCATGAGTTGTAGAGAATTACCTTAGTAAGTACATTTGGCAACATGGTTGGCATTTATTTCCAAGAGATAGTTCTTCTGCGTGGAATACCTGATAGTAAGTGGACGAGATCCAAGATTCACTAGTGAATTTTGGAGAGCTTGCATGAAACCAGGAGTTTGCAGTTATGTTTGAGCCGAGTGTACTAGAAAAAGAATAAGTGAAGGTGGAACGAGAGGCGACAGTGAAATGAGTTCCAACTCATATTTTGGGAATAGGAATTAAGAATCTACGAAATTGTGAAGTTTAGGACGGTCAAAACACAATGGGGTTAAGCTCAAGGAAATGCGACTTAGAAGATTTAAGACTAGATACGCGCATCATATCTCTTTTTAAGAGTATATCCTTGATTCCTCTTTTCCTGTAGAGCTTACTCACATGTTATCTTTTGTGTATATCCTCTCGGTTCTATCCTCAATCCAATTCTATTGCAAACCCCATAGGGAGTATGACTCATCTATTAGTAACACATGTTGGGGCTTGAGGGTGTTCGTTGGGTTGACTAAACTTTTTGGGTTTTATAGGATATGGGTTAGTTTTAGGAAGGGATTTCTTGTGACCTAAAAGAAGTCTGTCATGCCTAGTTTCCTAGAAACATATATATATTGGTTGGGTTGAGTAATTCTTTGGGTGTCAGTCTGATGATGATTTCGGTCTTTGGGGCTGATACTTAGGGAGTTCTTCTCCTAATCCGTATATATGTGTGGCGTAGATTTCCAGTTCTGACATTGTCTAATGGGCACAAAGTTTTTACTTGCTTCTATCATTCGACTTTATCTTTAGATAGGAACAATTGGGTGTAAACATGTGTTTGAGACATGTTATGATTGATGGTTGCAAGTGGTTGCAAGTGGTTGCTAATGGTTGCTCGTGGATGCATGTACACATTAGGCACTAGATCGGCTCAGACACACTTTCATATTGCATATGCATGAGTGTTTACACTTGTTTGTGGATGAAATTGAATGTGTTATCATGTGGATGTTGCATATGGATGGATGTTTGTGCACACATATAGTCTTTATGTGACTAGGACTATTTGCATACATGTTGGACTCATGGCACAAAACATATTTTGCATTAAGAAGATCAATCAGGCCTGATCATTTGCATTAGACAAGGGACATATACACACACTTCTTGCATATGATCATACAGCATTAGAAATCTCTTAAGGACAATGAATGCCTGTGATTGGTGATTGAATAGATGGATGATGGATGGTAGGACACATTCTTCTTAACTTGAAGATTTCGGGGACGAAATCCTTTAAGGAGGGGAGAATGTAACACCCCGTATTTTTTTAAAAATGAAATGAAATATATGAAAATATGCTTATGATAGGTAAATAATGGTGATGCATAAGGAGAATTAATTAATACATGGAAGAGAAGAAAAATTAGTTCGATAACGGCGTATGTAACGGAAAAGACAGTAAAATAAGGATAACTAATTCAAGAATCAGGAATTAGGTAAAATGGACATCACCATTGCGTTCCTCTCGGAAAAATACGCGAAATAGAGTCCGAGTTTTCGAAAATCGGATAACGTATGAAGAAGATATGGACGAACGAAGTTAGGCAGAAAAACCGAAAACAGTCCAGAATACACTGGCGCACTTGTGAAGTGCGCCAGTACAAAAATACACTGGCGCACCTGCCAAGTGCGCCCGTACAAATCCAGCACCGAATTCTGGAGTGTTCTGAGGTGACGTGTCTTCTTTTGAGTGGTTAGATGATGTGTATTCGAGCTGTGCGATTCTGATGACTTCTGGACTGATCTGAAGGCTCTAAATCACCCTATTCACCTATAAAATAACACCTAGACCTAGCCTAACTCACAACAAATCATTCTTACACCTAAATGCTGCTGGGATCTCTCTTGAGCCATGGCCGCCGTCTCCAAATTAAAGCTTAAGCATTCAAACACCAATCAATTCTAAGGACAAAGCTTTTATACACAATCTAATTCGAAGAACGAGGCTTCTACAATGATTCAAGATAATAAATCAACAAATTTCAGTTCTTAATTCGCTAGCCATGCTCTGTAAGTTCTAGTTATTTTCCGATTTAAATATTTGATTATAATATGGCATTGAATTAAAGTGAAATTGGATCTAAGTATGTTTATCGATCCAGATCTATTTCTATTGTTTCTTGAATCTTGAGTTTTTGACTTGTCTATCTTTATTCTCATGACAAGTTCATAATCTATTCAGCCTGTTGTAATCTTAATATGCCTGTGATGATGTTTTTCTCTCCGACCTTATTTTGATGCAAGATTCTACCTTTCCCCTATTTATTTTCTTTTGATGAACCTTGGTCAATTTCGGACCTTGGCTTAAAACCGCGATTTGCGTACGATACGTATACGGGGGGAATTATGGGATAATTGCCTATATGAATATGATGGAATTATTGGCAACATGAAATTGGATTGTATTTGCAAGTTTGGGCTTGATATGTAAATTTTGGTATAATCTTGTTATGAGGAAGTTTGCATAAATATTATATGCATGGAATTTGGCATAAATTTGGATCTATGTAATGTAACATGTAAATCAAGTATTGTCATTGTAATAGTAATTGCAAGAATGGGGATTGTCATATATAGTTTGACATGGATCTTGATATATGTAATTTGGCTAGAACTTGTTATGGGTAAATTGGTGTAAACATGTTAAACATGTAATTTTGGGTATAAAACCGGATCTATGTAAATTAAGCATATCTTTGTAAACATGTAGATCATGAATCTTGACATATGTAAAACGGTATTAAACTTGATATATGTGTAAATTGGCATAAAATTTGCATACATGTAAAACGGCATGAATTGAACATATGTAAATTTGGTATGAATTGGGCATATGTAAAACTGACATGTAACCTAGAACTTGGGCATATGGAGTAGAAACATATATGATAATTTATGATTTGGAGAAAGTTTTACATGAACGCCCCTAAGTTGGGTTTTGGGTAGTTGGTATGTATTGGAAATAAGAGGCTATAATTTGGCATAACCTTATAGTAAATTATAATAATAATTTGGGAATACGTTTTGGGCAAAAACATGAATCATGAACATTTATATATGTTAAACACATGAACTGATATTGGGGTTTTGGGTGGAATACGACCATTAATGAACCTTTGACACGAGGTTAGACTCAGTTTGTGGTGTAAATCTGCCCGGAACCGCCCGGCAAATCCAGTAGCCACAAAGTGCCAGTCTAATGTGAGAGGTCGAAGGCCGAATTGTAGGCGTAACGGTTTATGACACGAGGTTAGACCCAGTTTGTGGTGTAAATCTGCCCGGAACCGCCCGACAAATCCAGTGGCCACAAAATGCACGGTCTAATGTGAGAGGTCATGATTCGTTCGTCATAATGAATGAATTAAGGAATACTAACCATAATAAGACGTGGGTATGGTTAGAGGGTTAGGTGGCATGACATTGAAATTTGTCATATAAATGTGGACCTAACCGGTATGAGTTAAGAACATGTAAAACTTATAAGTGCAGGCTCAACCAACATAACTGTTGATCAGACCAATGTGTGGGTTAAGTAATATGACTAGACTAATGACACTTAACCAATAGGATATGAGTGGGTGGGTTAAGTAACGTGGCTAAGCTAATAACACTTAACCGTTATAACGTGATTGGCGGATGGGTAGGGCTAACTTGAATAGGTTGATAACACCCAATCGATATAACCTGATGCGTGGTAGGGTTAAGTAAACACACGAGAGTAACACTTAACCATTATAATACGACTGGTAGATGGGGTTAAGTTAACATGCACTTAACCAATATAACGTGATGTGTGGTAAGGTTAAGTAACAACAGAGGGTAACACTTAACTGTCACAACATGATAGGTAGGTGGGCTAAGTCAATATACACATAACCAATATGACATGACATGCGGTGGGGTTAAGTTAACACAAGGGAGAACACTTAGCCAGTATTACAAGACTTGCGGTAGGGTTAAGTAACACAAGGAACAACACTTAACCAATATAACATGATGTGTGGTAGGGTTAAGTAAAACAAGGGAAAACACTTAACCAATTTAACGTAATGGACGGAGAGGGTTAAGTACATTTCGGGTTGGTGGGTAATATTAGTAAATATAGGCCCACATACACTTAACCATTAAATACACATGCTTGAATCAGTAGCGGGGTTAGGTACACATCAAGGTTGGTGGGTAATATCATAGAATATAGGCCCACAGACTTAACCATTAGAAAAACCTAGTAACGGGGACCCATTTCAGCAGTAACCCACATTAGGTATCAACGAAACCCTGAGCTAGGCAGGGTGGGGCACGATTACTGGGCTGATTATAAGAGGTCAAATTAGCGGCGGTTGGTGCAGCAGTGCAGGTTCTAACGGAGTGCGGGCGTGCACACACTTCGGCGCAGAAAATTTAGCCACTGGGCATCAGTAGGTATAAAGCTGTGCATCTTGATTGTGTCAGGGTTGCCACCATGGGACTTGATACACCCCATGGTGGGACCAGCACAGGTATCTACAAGTAGGGGGCCGCGTGACACAAACGAGAACTAGGTCAAGTAGGGAGCCGATCGATAGGGTAGTAAGGGTGCATCGAATATATATATGGCCATTGGGGTGATTGAGGTGGAATCCTCATAATCGATGTACACCTGAAGGCTACCATAATTGCGGGGATTGGGATCACGTTGTAATTATTATATAACACGGGCTACTAGTTGGGACACTAGTTGGAATACGGTTCACTCCATGTTAGACATTTATGAGGATGCTAGTTAGGTGGTGCAGAGCAAATAGATATCATTTTAATGGTGAAGCTTAGAAACCTTGCGATGTTATTCTTGATAGAAACCATGCGATGTGATACTTGATAGGAATTATGGGATGTTATACTTGATTCATCGTGCCCGAAGTTTATCTTGTTACCTTAGTTTATCTTGTTAGCATAGTTTATCTTGTTATCTTAGTTTATCTTGCCTACCTTGTCATCATGCTTATGTTTACTTTCGGTTTATTCATGCCATGTTATCTTTACCTATTTTTATGCTGAAGGTCACTAGAACTTACTCAGTCTTCATGACTGACCCGTTTTGTTTCGCCTCTTTTTCTTCCGTTCCCCCCCCCCCCCCCGAGGTTCGCAGGGTGGGAATACAGCTTAGTCCGGACCTTACCAAGCTCCAAGGCTCTTTCATGCAAGGCTTGGATTTCTCTTGGCGATGGCTTGCTTTGCTTTATTGGGGAATACTATAACTTATATTTATGCTTCTTTGTTTTTGAGCAAGACAGATATTTTAGCTATGTATTTGGGTATTGGAAGTTGATGGACTCTTTAATGCAACAATTCTATTTAATAAATGATTTGAAGTACTTCCACTTTACTTTTCTGCTGATTTATATATGTCTGTCTTGTAATATTTCTGTTCCAGTACCCATAATGCTCCATTGAAGTTAAGGCATTCCCTTTGTGAGTGACCTTAACGGATGTGGGGTGTTACACCTTTTCATTATAAAGATTTCGCCCTTTCAAATATAAAGGTTTCGCCTTTTCATTTTATCACTATGAAAATCATATTTTTATTTCAACATATATATAATAAAAATCATATCTTTGAACGACTAAAATCTAAACTTTATACATTTACTATATTATAAAAATCGTATTTTTATATCACGGCTACATGTGTAAAAATAACTCCTTTACAACGCTACTTCCATGATAAAAATTATACTTTTATCTTACTAGCAATATAATAAAAATTATGTTTTTATTACTCTACATGAATAAAAATCATATTTTTAATACTTCTACTTTATAAAAATTATATTTTTATATTTCACATATGATAAAAATCATATTTTTATTCTTCCTAGTATGAAAATCATATATTTTCCTAAATAAAAATCACTCCTTTCTATTTTGAAAAATATAATCTTTCTTCGTTATAAAAATCTAACCTTGTTCTATATTAAAAATCAGAGGAGAATAAGCAACTTACATTGAAATAGGGAAAGGGTGGGGGTGTTCACTGTCGGAGGGGTGCTCGAGGGGCTGAAGGGAGGAATAAGAAGAAGCGGCGGCAGCAGAAACAGGAGGAGGGGGCGCGGTGGTGGAGCGTGGGCCAGGGGGTTTTCGGGTGTACGGTTTTTTTTAGAGGAAGAAGAAGAAGAAGGAGAGGAGGAAGTGGAGGAGGGCGGGGTGCGAGCTCGGGGAAGGCGGCGGTGGCCCACCCCTTGGCGGCGCGGCGCGCTAGGCCTCCGCCCTTCTCTTCTTCTTCGTTTTTCGTTAATCGAAATCAAAAATTATGGGGGGGTGGGGGGGCTGAAGGCATATAGGAGAGAGAGTTTTAGTTTTTATTTTTAATTTCAAAAAGCAACTTTTTATTTCGACCTCGAAATCGAACCCACCGCCTGTCGACACTAGCTAATTACCCCTATTCCGAACATAATGGATATGTTACGAAGTCCAATTCGATCGTTACGATCAGTTTCCATTGAATTTACATTTAAATCATTATATTGAATTTTAAACGTACATTTCAATTTACCGGGGCCACATACGAACTCTAAAAATTCCAGAAAAATATTTTCTAGCTTTGTATTGATGTTACGGTCCTAACAAAAATTATTTCGTCAAATTCTGAGACTGTTTGAAAAATGGCCATTTTCCAGTCGATTAAAATCAACTGAAACTGGTCAAATGCGTTTTCCTTTGCCACGCCCACGTATTGATTCGAAAAATTATGAAAATTGGAATCTAGCAATAACTTGACATCACGGACGCAACAAAAGTGGTTTCGTCGAAATCCGAGGTCGTTTGCAAAATGGCTATTTTTAACGGCCTGAATTCCATGGCGACTATTCAGAATTTTCAACTGGGCATAACTTTTGATTCCCGCTATGAAATCTTGATTTTTCGGATTCATTGGAAAGGAATTCTCAAATAGATCCTATTATTTTTGGTTTCGATAAAATCCAGTTTATTTTGCACTCGGTATGTTCAATTGAAATTTGAAATCGAATTATCGAACTACCGCACCATTTTCAATTCCTTTTATAATTATATATAATTATTTATATTCTAACGACGATCTATATAAATATATACGTTCAAATTCTATTCAAAATAAATTTCTCGTCGATATCATTTAAAATAATTCGTTTTAAATATTCAAAATTCGTTAAAATTGCCAAAATAAAAATTTTAAACTAGCTCGCATTTTCCGGTTTGTTTCATTCTCCCCCACTTAAAACTTTTCGTCCCCGAAAAGGAACGAAGCCGAAAGTTGTTTAACTAATCAACTCAACTTCCATTATTTTCTTTACGGCTTAAGTTCTTCAACTTTTCTGTTTCTAAGAACTTTTCAAATTTTTCAAAAATTAGGCTAACACGCTAAATTTTCGAAAAATTTCACCATAACCTCCCCTGCACCAGGAAAATCCCGAAATTGCCATATAGGCCCTCTGATCTCAGAAATAAAAAGAAAAAGCCAATCGGATCATAAAATCATCATCACCCAAACAAAACAGTAAATTATGATAAACATGTACCTATTTGTCGGGAAAACAAATTTTATTTCTTTGCTCTAGCCTCCTTGCTATGACCTGTTCAATGTAAGTACATGTATATGCAAACAAATGCGACCAATTTTCAATACAATTCAATATTTGATTCAATTAGGCTAAATGGTACAAAATTATCAAACATATAAACAAACAACACAACCATCAATCAATAAGTGGATTAACGTTTCTAATTCATAACTTGATATATATACAAAAATCACATTTATGATGCCAAATCACAACAATAAACTTATCTAGTTTTGGTTCTCACACCAGTCTAATGGAAATATATAGATATCACACTTTCAAAACACGAACATAAATATTGGTGATGGAGCTCCATCATCAAAATCATCTCCGAGAGACTAGAATGTGATTCTATATATATCCAGTATATCAAAACTTTGAATATACATTCATGACGCGTATATGCAAAACCTTTATATATTGGACTATCCAAATTCAAAATAAATAAATATTCAAATACGTATAAAACAGTTTAAATTTTCAAAACAATGTTTGTTTTCATTTGAAAACATACTCTTCACACTCGTTCTAGGATACTACTGATCCTATCTCTAACGAGTCATTCTAATTGGATATTACTAATCCAATATCTGATGAATTCTTTCGTTCGGTTCTAATGTGTCTTGTTCTCGAGCTCTATAAACCAGAGCTCTGATACCAAACTGAGACGACCCGAACTTCCCCGTAAAGGAAAGCACGGATTGCATTGAGGACAAGACAAATCAGGATGCAAACACGAAGAACATTTCATTGTTATTACAACAATTCCATTAGATACAATAATATACAGAGTATAAACGAATAAATTGCATTCGATAAATATCAGAGATTACAATAAATTACATAGCAGCGGAAAAACAATACAAACCCCAACTGAAACTAATACATGGATACAGAGCTTTCCGAGCATCGTTCTAGCTGTAAACCAGGATCCTATGAATATAAATCTACAAAACCAAAACTACTAGCTGCCGTGTAGAAAATAGGGCACCCAGAGTTTAGGTTAAAACAATAAACTCCAGGTCAGTCATGTGACTGGTGTGAGAGCTAAAACAGTTATTTAAAACTTTACTTTAAAAGAGAGTAATTCAAGGGAGCACGCCGTATAGCAGGGAACGGGTTTCCTCCCAAGAATACTAGTGCATAGAACAAAACAGCGCAATGCTTTTTGAAAAAATGAAGCTATTATACGACCCAGGTCCCATCACACGATGCAACGCAAGCCGGAGGGTAGGGTTTTCCCTTATAATAGCCAAACATGTTTGGTACATTTAAAACAAATCATTTGATACTATTATAGGTGTATAGTGTCAATACAATTCAAATCATAAATATCAATCATAGGCGGCATGGGTACCATCTATCATGTCGCCATACTAGTTCTACAATTAAAACCGCAATATCACGTATTGGAAATTGGATTTCCGTCATGAGTCGAGGCAAGGGGCAAGCTCCTCTCCGATTCGAGACACTCTAGCAAATGTCCCAGGACCCCATTATGATCCTTTGGAACCTCCAAGGCCGGTCCTCTCTTACTTTTGAGGATTAATTATTCCTGAACACACGTTTCCCGGTCCTATAGGACCTATATCTGAGGCACCTCGCATTCCAACAACCACACAGGTAAAAAGTATATAATTGTCAGGGCTGGTAGGTCACTGACACCACCATAGCTAGAAAGAAACGTCGTGCACTCTTTGGGTCCTTATCCCGTTTTTGACTCATATCGAGGTGTGAGGCTCGCGAATTCACGTCATACACAAAGCTGCGCCACACAGGCTGTGCTTTGATCGTCAACCACAAGACTTTGCTTTTCAACAGAAGCCTTGATCAATTGCCACTTACGCGTGCCACACTGGAAATTCACTCCATGCGACTGATGTCCATTGATATACAACCTCTAAGCTCGTCCGTCTCAGAGAAGGGCGTTAAGCAATATAATAAATTCTCCGCCGCCAAACAGATGTATATTTAATAAAGATCAATAAACACAGAATAAAATCCAATTTCAGACACGCAATCCATTTACAAGTTCGTTCTGGGTCTGAACGAAACAGGAGGCACTTTCCTCGCATATCCATCGATCTTCAAGTACGTCTGAACGATCACTAACTATTTCCCTCATCTTGGGTGTACAACCCAGTCGAGATCATCAGTAATCACCCAAACGATGTGAAAACTTCCGGTCTTCAACCACCGTCTTCATCTTCGAATTATCGTCGAATCGGTTATTCAGAATGGGTATTGAGATGACCCGAACTTCCCCGTGAAGGAAAGCACGGATAGAATTGAGGACAAGACAAAATAGAACGCAAACAGAAGAACATTTCATTGTTATTACAACAATTCCATCAGATACAAGAATATACAGAGTATAAATGATTAAATTACATTCGACAAATATCAGAGATTACAATAAATTACATAGCAGCGGAAAAATATACAAAACACAACTAGAAGTGATACACGGATACAGAGCTTTCTGAGCATCGTTCCAGCTGTAAATCAGGACCCTGTGAATATAAATCTGCAAAACCAAAACTACTAGCTGCCCGTGCGGAAAATAGGGGCACCCAGAGTTTAGGTTAAAACAATAAACTCCAGGTCAGTCATGTGACTGGTGTGAGAACTAAAATAGTTATTTAAATCTTTGCTTTAAAAGAGAGTAATTCAAGGGACCACGCCGTATAACACGCAACGGGTTTCCTCCCAAGAATACTAGTGCATATATCAAAACAACGCAATGCTTTTTGGAAAAATGAAGCTATTATAAGACCCAGGTCCCATCACACAATGCAACGCAAGCCGGAGGATAGGGTTTTCCCTTATAATAGCCAAACATGCTTGGTACGTTTAAAACAAATCACTTGATACTATAATAAGTGTATAGTGTCAAAACAATTTCAATCATAAATATCAATCATAGGCGGCATGGGTACCATCTATCATGTCGCCATACTAGTTCTACAATTAAAACCGCAATATCACGTATTGGAAATTGGATTTCCGTCATGAGCCGAGGCAAGGGGCAAGCTCCTCTCCGTGTTCGAGACACTCTAGCAAATGTCCCAGGACCCCACTATGATCCTTGGATCTTCAGGGCCGGTCCTCTCTTACTTTTGAGGATTAATTATTCCTGAACACACGTTTCCCGGTCCTTACAGACCTATATCCGAGGCGCCTCGTATCCAACAACCACACAGGTGAAAAGTATATAAATGTCAGGGCTGGTAGGTCACTGACACCACCCTAGCTAGAAAGAAACGTCGTGCTCTCCCTGCAGTCACTATCCCGTTTTTGACTCTTACCGAGGTGTGAGGCTCGCGAATTCACGTTATACACAAAGCTACGCCATACAGGCCGTGCTTTGATCATCAACCACAAGACTTTGCTTTTCAACAGAAGCCTTGATCAATTGCCACTTACGCATGCCACACTGGCAATTCAGTCCATGCGACTGATGTCCATCGATATACAACCTCTGAGCTCGTACGTCTCAGAGAAGGGCGTTAAGCAAGAGAATAAATTCTCCGCCGCCAAACAGATGTATATTTAACAGAGATCAATCAACACAGAATAAAATCCAATGTCAGACACACAATCCATTTACAAGTTCGTTCTGGGTCTGAACGAAACCGGAGGCACTTTCCTCGCATATCCATCCATCTCCAAGTACGTCTGGACGATCACCAACTGATTCCCTCATCCTGGGTGTACAGCCCAATCAAGATCATCAGTAATCACCCAAACGATGTGAAGACTTCCGGTCTTCAACCACCGTCTTCATCTTCGACATCTCGTCGAATCGGTTATTCAGAATGGGTATAAACCCGGCCTTTCTGAATAACCCACGTATATAATAAACGAATGTTACACAAACACAACAAACGCCTCATTCCAATTCAGAGTATTCTTTTATTCACAAAATCACATTTTTAGGGAAAGGTTCCCATTAATTTTATCCAAGATAAATTCTTCTAAATTTATTCTTTAATCTTCCTTTGGATATCATTTCAAACCATATTATGGTTTTCCAAACTAGTCGGGATTAGCGAACCACACCGAAGAAATTATTTATTTTATTTCCCAATCCCAACCTATATATCCCATGGAGAAAACTGGTAATACTCCACATCTAACACCACTGTGTTATCGGTAAAATTAATTACCATTTCTCGTTCAAATCTAATTAAAGATTTAACTATCGCTTTGGAGCAAAACTGGTGATACTCCACTCTCGATCACTTTTCAGATTTGATAATTTAAATTATCAATTCACTTTTCAATCTAATTAAAGATTCATTAAAACTCCACTTAGTTTTAATCTTTTCAAAAATCAACATCTTGCCTTTAACTGGGTTAAAGAACCAATGTCATCTAAAACACGATCCACGATAAACCCAAATCACATTTGATATTAAATACAAGGCTCTGAATAGAAAATATATCGGCTTATATTCAATATCAAATTCTGAAACCAACAAATATCGTATTGGAAATAACGATATAAAATATATCTTTCAAATCCCCATAGCAATATTTGTATAGTCACGAAATCCAACATCGAAATATTCCGAAGATAATTTCGATTCAACTCCAGTCCAATCCACGTATTGGGAATATTGATTACTTTTAAAATCACTTCAAATTCAATTTATTTATTTAAAAATAAATTGATTTTAATTCTAGTTCAAAACTAGTTCATTTCGATAAAAATCTATTTTTATCCTTTCAAATGTAGAATTCTTCAGCTCAATTTTTCCCAAATCATATATTATGATTTTACACAAATTATAGATATTTTTAATAATTTTATCAAGGCCCGTACAGTCGATTTCCATCTACGGCCATCGAACTGCACTCAAGCGACCTTTTCTGAAATTGATTTGGACATAATTCCAAATCCAACCGTTAGATTTCAAATTTCTAATACTCATTGGAAAGCTCTTTCCAATACGAACCCAACGGTTCCGGTTTTAGGAGAATCCGACGGTCGGATCTCCCGCA
This sequence comes from Allium sativum, assembly GCA_030737875.1. Taxonomy (NCBI): domain Eukaryota; kingdom Viridiplantae; phylum Streptophyta; class Magnoliopsida; order Asparagales; family Amaryllidaceae; genus Allium; species Allium sativum. Next base: position 44,776,025 of record CM060916.1, read on the forward strand.
ACGTCAATTCGAAGTTAATGGTCGAAATTCACGAACTGCCGCGGCGCGACACGTTCTATTCAGGCCATTATATATAATATATATATATATATATTATATATTTTGTCGATTTCCTTTTAAAACGTATTTTATAAATCGTTTTAAATTCATTTTCAAAACCATTTCAACACTACATTCAATTTCAAATCGATTTGATTTCAATTCAATTCAAATTCTAATTCATTTCAATTCAATTCAATTTGAATTCATTTTTATTCAATTCGAATTCAAATTCATTTTCTATTCAATTCGAATCGAATTCATTTACTATTCGATTCGAATTCATTTCAAATTGATTCAATAAAATTTCAATTTGAATGTTTAATCTAATTTAATTTGAGTCTCATTTCAAAATATTAAGTTTTGAAATCACTTTTCAATATTCATTATAAAACGAATAAAATCGATATACAAATGTCGTTCACGTCAAAATAGCGCATCTCTAATCCACACGGCTTTATATATTTCAATAAATTCGTTATTCTATTCAACAAATGAATATTTATTCTATTCAACACATGAATCTATGTTTCTTTCAACACACGACTAATCTCAACACATGAGTACTGTCAACACATCACTATTTTTGTTATGTAAAATATTTTATAAAACTAAGGTATCTATCGTTTGATTTTAATTAGACTCCACCGTAAAGTAGATTCTAATTGTAAATATGATAAAGATGTAATTTTTATTATTTAAAATATTTTACTCAACACACGAATATTTTCAACACATGAACATCGTCAACACATGACTATTTTCATATTCAACACATGAATTTTCTTTTATAATATTCATTATTTTCCCGATTGGAATGAGGCCCAATCAATCACCATATAATGTTAATTATATGGATTCCATACAACACATGTATATAATAGCATTGAAAAATAATCAACCATCAACCAAAGTGCACTACACTGTATAAGCATCAAATATAGATATCTAACGCTTATAACAGCCTGTCAATCAATCGATCGACATATTTAATCAATCAGGATGAGTGAACTTCAAATTTCATCCCAACACCCGTGTAGGGTTTCAAACAATCAAACACAGATTTTATTTGTGCCGTTGGGCGATGTGTAAAATTTATCGACCCAATCAACATCAGTCAAATCAGTGTACATAAACAAATCGGTCGATTTGTTCATAAATATTTATTTATTCACTTTCACGTTAGAAATTATATTTTTAACGATAGACATTTTATTTTAACACATGAATTTCTATTTAGTTCATTTATTCAATAAAATGATATTTTTATTTTTCTAACATATTTTAGAAAATTTCGGCGGCATAACGGCACGATACTAGAAACGGGACAAGGCCCAGCCTTATCCCCGGTCTAGTGAAGGCCCACGCCATTCACACATCAATCAAATCCATTTCAATTCACCAAACAATTCAATTCAGCCCAAATCATCTAACTAATTTATGCAACCAAACAAACAAGTCCATGGTTTGTGGACGATTGTGTCGGGTGCTACTAAGCACCGTCTGCATCCTAGTTTATATATATATAACTAGAAAAAGAAGTTGAAGAGTGAGAAGTTCTCACAAATAGCTATCCTAGCACCACGGCACTTCATTGATAGAAATCTTCATCGCTATCGCATCTTCGTCATCTTCGTTGCCCGTAGCCACTACATATATAAAAATCACACATTTTTATATTCGCTGATGTCTTTAAAATAAAAATCACATTTTTATTTATTCACTTTCAATTTAAAAATCATATTTTTATAATTACTTCATATATTTAAAAATCGAATTTTTTACTACTATGTTATATAGATAAAAATTATATTTTTATCACGCTATTTTCCATATAAAGATTTCGCCTTTCTAAAATATAGTTTTCGCCTTTATAAAAACATAGACTTTGCCTTTTCAAATTTAAAGATTTCATCTTTATAAAATCTCATCTTTATTTTTCTACACATATAAAGATGATATTTTTAATATTCCTATCAAGTAAAAATTATATTTTTAACTATCTACCTAACCAAAAATCATATTTTTACATCTTCTATACACTAAAGATTATATTTTTGATACTTTAAAAATATAAAAATCATATTTTTATTACTTTAAAAATATAAAAATCATATTTTATTACTTTAAAAATATAAAAATCATATTTTTATTTTAAATATCTTATCTACTATAATAAAAATCTAGTCTTTCTATATTTAAAAATATAAACTTCATCATAAAAAAAATCATACCTTTTTACATTTCAAAATCTAAACTTTTCCTAAATTAAAAATCTAATCTTTTCAGTTTTAATAACTAATAAAAATCAGTTTTTAAGTAATAAAGAATTTCAGTTTTATAAAACAATTAAAATCAATAAACTAAAATGAAAACTCACCGTTCGAAGCGGGGAGGAGTTGCTGCGATTTGGTGGCGGAGTGGGGCAATGGGGCACTGACGTGGGTGGTCAGATCGGTGGAGGCGGCGGAGGTCAGGCGAGGGGGGCTTCGCGGTGCTCGATTGCTGATGGGGGGGCTGTGCTTGGCGCGGCGGCGCCAGGGAGAAGAAGAGGGAGGGGGAATCGTCTATGGCAGCAGCGCTAGGGGGGCCGCGATGAAGGTCTGGCGGCGGCATGGAGGAGGCCGCGTCGATCGCGAGGGAGGGAGGGCTCCGTCCGTCGTCTTCGTTTTCATTTTTTTTTCTTTTTTTTCTGAGAGTTCGATTCGAAATAAAAATAAAGGGGGGGGGGGGGCAGGTTAAGAAGAAAAAGGAAGGGGAAATATATTTTTTTATTTATTTAATTATTTTATTTATCATTAAAAAGCAACTTTTATTTTTGACCTCTAAACGAGGCCCACCGCCTGTCGTCCATAGCGTTTTACCCCCATTCCGAACACAATGGGATATGTATCGTAGGCTGATTCGACTGTTTGAATCAGTTTCCGTTAAATTTACATTTAAATCATTATATTGAATTTTAAACGTACATTTCAAATTACCGGGGTCACATACTAACTAGAAAAATTCCAGAAAAATATTTTCTAGCTTCGTATTGACGATACGGTCCTAACAAAACTAGTTTCGTCAGATTCTGAGACCGTTGGAAAAATGGCCATTTTCCAGTCGATTAAAATCGATTGAAACTGGTCAAACGCGTTTTCCTTTGCCACGCTCACACATTGATTCGAAAAATTATGAAATTTGAAACCTAGCAATAATTTGACACTGCGAACCCAACAAAACTGGTTTCGTCGAAATCCGGGGTCGCTTGCAAAATTTCCATTTTTAAGGGCCTGAATTCTATAGCGACTATTCAGAATTTTCTACTGGACATATCTTTTGATTCCCGCTATGAAAGTTTGATTTTTCCGGATTCGTTGGAAAGATATTCACTATTAGATTCCATTATTTTTGGTTTCACTAAAATCCGGATTGTTTTGCACCCGGTACATTCAATTGAAGTTTGAAATCGAATTATCGAACTACCGCGCCATTTTCAATTCTATTTATAATTATATATAAATATTTATATTCTAACGACGACGTATATAATATATACGTTCGAATTATATTCAAAATAAATTTATTGTCGATTATATTTAAAATAATCTATTTTAAATATTCAAAATTCGCTAAAATTGCCAAAACAAAAATTTTAAACTGGCCCAGAATTTGCGGGTTATTACAATCTCCCCCACTTAAAACTTTTCGTCCCCGAAAAGGAACAAAGTCGAAAGTGGTTTGATCAATCAACTCTACGTTCGATCTGGCTTCCATTCTCCAACTTTTCAGTTTCTGAGAATTTTCAAAATTTCAAAAATTTGGCTAACACCCTAAATTTTTGAAAAATTTCGCCATAACCTCCCCTTCACCGGGAGCATCGGGGAATTTCAAATAGCTTCCCCGGTCCTTCTAATCTCAAAAAGAAAAAGTAAAAGCCAAGCGGCTAGCCAATAGGCTCATAAAATCATCATCACCCAAACAAAACAGTAAATTATGTAGTAAACATGTACCTATTTGTCGGGCAAACAAATTTTATTCTCTGCTCTAGCCTCCTTGCTATGACCTGTTCAATGTAAGTACATGTATATGCAAGCAAATGCGACCAATTTTCAATACAATTCAATATTCGATTCAATTAAGCTAAATGGTTCAAGATTAGCAACCAAATAAACAAACAACACAAACATCAATCAATTAGTGAATTAGAGTTTCAAATCCATAAATTTTGATATATATACGGAAAATCATGTTTTGATGCCAATTCACAACAAGGTGTTCTAACTATATTAGTTTTGGTTCTCACACCAGTCTAATGGAAATATAAAGAAAATCACACCTTCGAAACACGAATATAAATACTGATGATGTGGCCACATCACCAGAATTATCCCCGGGTGTCTAGAATGTGACTCTATATCTATCCAGTATATTAAAACTTCGACTATACGTTCATGACGCGTATACGCGAAATCTATATATACTCGATTGTCCATATTCAATATAAATAAATATTCAAATACGTATAAAACGATTTAAATTTTCAAAATAAAATTGTTTTCATTTGAAAAATATACTCTTCACACTCGTTCTAGGATACTACTGATCCTATCTCTAACGAGTCATTCTAATTGGATATTGCTAATCCAATATCTGATGAATTCTTTCGTGTAGTTCTAATGTGTCTTGTTCTCGAGCTCTGTAAACCAAAGCTCTGATACCAAACTGAGACGACCCGAACTTCCCCATGAAGGAAAGCACGGATAGAATTGAGGACAAGACAAAATAGAAATCAAACAGAAGAACATTTCATTGTTATTACAACAATTCCATCAGATACAAAGAATATACAGAGTATAAATGATTAAATTACATTCGACAAATATCAGAGATTACAATAAATTATATAGCAGCGGAAAAATATACAAAACACAACTAGAAGTGATACACGGATACAGAGCTTTCCGAGCATCGTTCCAGCTGTAAATCAGGACCCTGTGAATATAAATCTGCAAAACCAAAACTACTAGCTGCCCGTGCGGAAAATAGGGGCACCTAGAGTTTAGGTTAAAACAATAAACTCCAGGTCAGTCATGTGACTGGTGTGAGAACTAAAATAGTTATTTAAAACTTTGCTTTAAAAGAGAGTAATTCAAGGGACCACGCCGTATAACACGGAACGGGTTTCCTCCCAAGAATACTAGTGCATATATCAAAACAACGCAATGCTTTTTGGAAAAATGAAGCTATTATAAGACCCAGGTCCCATCACACAATGCAACGCAAGCCGGAGGATAGGGTTTTCCCTTTTAATAGCCAAACATGCTTGGTACGTTTAAAACAAATCACTTGATACTATAATAAGTGTATAGTGTCAAAACAATTTCAATCATAAATATCAATCATAGGCGGCATGGGTACCATCTATCATGTCGCCATACTAGTTCTACAATTAAAACCGTAATATCACGTATTGGAAATTGGATTTCCGTCATGAGCCGAGGCAAGGGGCAAGCTCCTCTCCGCGTTCGAGACACTCTAGCAAATGTCCCAAGACCCCACTATGATCCTTGGATCTTCAGGGCCGGTCCTCTCTTACTTTTGAGGATTAATTATTCCTGAACACACATTTCCCGGTCCTTACAGACCTATATCCGAGGCGCCTCGTATCCAACAACCACACAGGTGAAAAGTATATAAATGTCAGGGCTGGTAGGTCACTGACACCACCCTAGCTAGAAAGAAACGTCGTGCTCTCCCTGCAGTCACTATCCCGTTTTTGACTCATACCGAGGTGTGAGGCTCGCGAATTCACGTTATACACAAAGCTACGCCACACAGGCCGTGCTTTGATCATCAACCACAAGACTTTGCTTTTCAACAGAAGCCTTGATCAATTGTCACTTACGCATGCCACACTGGCAATTCAGTCCATGCGACTGATGTCCATCGATATACAACCTCTGAGCTCGTACGTCTCAGAGAAGGGCGTTAAGCAAGAGAATAAATTCTCCGCCGCCAAACAGATGTATATTTAACAGAGATCAATCAACACAGAATAAAATCCAAAGTCAGAAACACAATCCATTTACAAGTTCGTTCTAGGTCTGAATGAAACCGGAGGCACTTTCCTCGCATATCCATCCATCTCCAAGTACGTCTGGACGATCACCAACTGATTCCCTCATCCTGGGTGTACAGCCCAATCAAGATCATCAGTAATCACCCAAACGATGTGAAGACTTCCGGTCTTCAACCACCGTCTTCATCTTCGACATCTCGTCGAATCGTTTATTCAGAAGGGTATAAACCCGGCCTTTCTGAATAACCCACGTATATAATAAACGAATGTTACACAAACACAACAAACGCCTCATTCCAATTCAGAGTATTCTTTTATTCACAAAATCACATTTTTAGGGAAAGGTTCCCATTAATTTTATCCAAGATAAATTCTTCTAAATTTATTCTTTAATCTTCCTTTGGATATCATTTCAAACCATATTATGGTTTTCCAAACTAGTCGGGATTAGCGAACCACACCGAAGTAATTATTTATTTTATTTCCCAATCCCAACCTATATATCCCATGGAGAAAACTGGTAATACTCCACATCTAACACCACTGTGTTATCGGTAAAATTAATTACCATTTCTCGTTCAAATCTAATTAAAGATTTAACTATCGCTTTGGAGCAAAACTGGTGATACTCAACTCTCGATCACTTTTCAGATTTGATAATTTTAATTATCAATTCACTTTTCAATCTAATTAAAGATTCATTAAAACTCCACTTAGTTTTAATCTTTTCAAAAATCAACATCTTGCCTTTAACTGGGTTAAAGAACCAATGTCATCTAAAACACGATCCACGATAAACCCAAATCACATTTGATATTAAATACAAGGCTCTGAATAGAAAATATATCAGCTTATATTCAATATCAAATTCTGAAACCAACAAATATCGTATTGGAAATAACGATATAAAATATATCTTTCAAATCCCCATAGCAATATTTGTATAGTCACGAAATCCAACATCGAAATATTCCGAAGATAATTTCGATTCAACTCCAGTCCAATCCACGTATTGGGAATATTGATTACGTTTAAAATCACTTCAAATTCAATTTATTTATTTAAAAATAAATTGATTTTAATTCTAGTTCAAAACTAGTTCATTTCGATAAAAATCTATTTTTATCCTTTCAAATGTAGAATTCTTCAGCTCAATTTTTCCCAAATCATATATTATGATTTTACACAAATTATAGATATTTTTAATAATTTTATCAAGGCCCGTACAGTCGATTTCCATCTACGGCCATCGAACTGCACTCACAGCGACCTTTTCTGAAATTGATTTGGACATAATTCCGAATCCAACCATTAGATTTCAAATTTCTAATACTCATTGGAAAGCTCTTTCCGATACGAACCTAACGGTTCCGGTTTTAGGAGAATCCGACGGTCGGATCTCCTGCAACGTCAATTCGAAGTTAATGGTCGAAATTCACGAACTGCCGCGGCGCGGCGCGTTCTATTCAGGCCATTATATATATATATATATATATATATATATATATATATATATATATATATATATATTATATATATTTCGTCGATTTCCTTTTAAAACGTATTTTATAAATCGTTTTAAATTCATTTTCAAAACCATTTCAACACTACATTCAATTTCAAATCGATTTGATTTCAATTCAATTCAAATTCTAATTCGTTTCAATTCAATTCAATTTGAATTCATTTTTATTCAATTCGAATTCAAATTCATTTTCTATTCAATTCGAATCGAATTCATTTACTATTCGATTCGAATTCATTTCAAATTGATTCAATAAAATTTCAATTTGAATGTTTAATCTAATTTAATTTGAGTCTCATTTCAAAATATTAAGTTTTGAAATCACTTTTCAATATTCATTATAAAACGAATAAAATCGATATATAAATGTCGTTCACGTCAAAATAGCGCATCTCTAATCCACACGGCTTTATATATTTCAATAAATTCGTTATTCTATTCAACAAATGAATATTTATTCTATTCAACACATGAATCTATGTTTCTTTCAACACACGACTAATCTCAACACATGAGTACTGTCAACACATCACTATTTTTGTTATGTAAAATATTTTATTAAACTAAGGTATCTATCGTTTGATTTTAATTAGACTCCACCGTAAAGTAGATTCTAATTGTAAATATGATAAAGATGTAATTTTTATTATTTAAAATATTTTACTCAACATACGAATATTTTCAACACTTGAACATCGTCAACACATGACTATTTTCATATTCAACACATGAATTTTCTTTTATAATATTCATTATTTTCCCGATTGGAATGAGGCCCAATCAATCACCATATAATGTTAATTATATGGATTCCATACAACACATGTATATAATAGCATTGAAAAATAATCAACCATCAACCAAAGTGCACTACACTGTATAAGCATCAAATATAGATATCTAACGCTTATAACAGCCTATCAATCAATCGATCGACATATTTAATCAATCAGGATGAGTGAACTTCAAATTTCATCCCAACACCCGTGTGGGGTTTCAAACAATCAAACACTGATTTTATTTGTGCCATTGGGCGACGTGTAAAATTTATCGACCCAATCAATATCAGTCAAATCAGTGTATATAAACAAATCGGTCGATTTGTTCATAAATATTTATTTATTCACTTTCACATTAGAAATTATATTTTTAACGATAGACATTTTATTTTAACACATGAATTTCTATTCAGTTCATTTATTCAATAAAATGATATTTTTATTTTTCTAACATATTTTAGAAAATTTCGGCGGCATAACGGCACGATACTAGAAACGGGACAAGGCCCAGCCTTATCCCCGGTCTAGTGAAGGCCCACGCCATTTACACATCAATCAAATCCATTTCAATTCACCAAACAATTCAATTCAGCCCAAATCATCTAACTAATTTATGCAACCAAACAAACAAGTCCATGGTTTGTGGACGATTGTGTCGGGTGCTACTAAGCACCGTCTGCATCCTAGTTTATATATATATAACTAGAAAAAGAAGTTGAAGAGTGAGAAGTTCTCACAAATAGCTATCCTAGCTCCACGGCACTTCATTGGTAGAAATCTTCATCGCTATCGCATCTTCGTCATCTTCATTGCCCGTAGCCACTACATATATAAAAATCACACATTTTTATATTCGCTGATGTCTTTAAAATAAAAATCACATTTTTATTTATTCACTTTCAATTTAAAAATCATATTTTTATAATTACTTCATATATTTAAAAATCGAATTTTTTACTACTATGTTATATAGATAAAAATTATATTTTTATCACGCTATTTTCCATATAAAGATTTCGCCTTTCTAAAATATAGTTTTCGCCTTTATAAAAACATAGACTTTGCCTTTTCAAATTTAAAGATTTCATCTTTATAAAATTTCATCTTTATTTTTCTACACATATAAAGATGATATTTTTAATATTCCTATCATGTAAAAATTATATTTTTAACTCTCTACCTAACCAAAAATCATATTTTTACATCTTCTATACACTAAAGATTATATTTTTGATACTTTAAAAATATAAAAATCATATTTTTATTACTTTAAAAATATAAAAATCATATTTTTATTACTTTAAAAATATAAAAATCATATTTTTATTACTTTAAAAATATAAAAATCATATTTTTATTTTAAATATCTTATCTACTATAATAAAAATCTAGTCTTTCTATATTTAAAAATATAAACTTCATCATAAAAAAAATCATACCTTTTTACATTTCAAAATCTAAACTTTTCCTAAATTAAAAATCTAATCTTTTCAGTTTTAATAACTAATAAAAATCAGTTTTTAAGTAATAAAGAATTTCAGTTTTATAAAACAATTAAAATCAATAAACTAAAACGAAAACTCACCGTTCGAAGCGGGGAGGAGTTGCTGCGATTTGGTGGCGGAGTGGGGCAATGGGGCGCTGACGTGGGTGGTCAGATCGGTGGAGGCGGCGGAGGTCAGGCGAGGGGGGCTTCGCGGTGCTCGATTGCTGATGGGGGGGCTGTGCTTGGCGCGGCCGAGCCAGGGAGAAGAAGAGGGAGGGGGGAATCGTCTGTGGCAGCGGCGCTAGGGGGGCCGCGATGAAGGTCTAGCGGCGGCATGGAGGAGGCCGCGTCGATCGCGAGGGAGGGAGGGCTCCGTCCGTCGTCTTCATTTTCATTTTTTTTTCTTTTTTTTTTCTGAGAGTTCGATTCGAAATACAAATAAAGGGGGGGCCAGGTTAAGAAGAAAAAAGAAGGGGAAATATTTTTTTTATTTATTTAATTATTTTATTTATCATTAAAAAGCAACTTTTATTTTTGACCTCTAAACGAGGCCCACCGCTTGTCGTCCATAGCGTTTTACCCCCATTTCGAACACAATGGGATATGTATCGTAGGCTGATTCGACTGTTTGAATTAGTTTTCGTTAAATTTACATTTAAATCATTATATTGAATTTTAAAAGTACATTTCAAATTACCGGGGTCACATACTAACTAGAAAAATTCCAGAAAAATATTTTCTAGCTTCGTATTGACGATACGGTCCTAACAAAACTAGTTTCGTCAGATTCTGAGACCGTTGGAAAAATGGCCATTTTCCAGTCGATTAAAATCAACTGAAACTGGTCAAACGCGTTTTCCTTTGCCACGCTCACACATTGATTCGAAAAATTATGAAATTTGAAACCTAGCAATAATTTGACACTGCGGACCCAACAAAACTGGTTTCGTCGAAATCCGGGGTCGCTTGCAAAATTTCCATTTTTAAGGGCCTGAATTCTATAGTGACTATTCAGAATTTTCTACTGGACATATCTTTTGATTCCCGCTATGAAAGTTTGATTTTTCGGATTCGTTGGAAAGATATTCACTATTAGATTCCATTATTTTTGGTTTCACTAAAATCCGGATTGTTTTGCACCCGGTACATTCAATTGAAGTTTGAAATCGAATTATCGAACTACCGCGCCATTTTCAATTCTATTTAGAATTATATATAAATATTTATATTCTAACGACGACGTATATAATATATACGTTCGAATTATATTCAAAATAAATTTATCGTCGATTATATTTAAAATAATCTATTTTAAATATTCAAAATTCGCTAAAATTGCCAAAACAAAAATTTTAAACTGGCCCAGAATTTGCGGGTTATTACAGGTATAAACCCGGTCTTTCCAAATAACCCGCGTATATAATAAACACGTGTTACTCAAACACAACATACGCCTTATTCCAATTCAGAATATTCTTTTATTCAAATTTTCACATCATTAGGGAATAGGTTCCCATTAATTTTATCAAAGATAAATTCTTCTAAAATTATTCTTTAATCTTCCTTTGGATATCATTTCAAACAATATTATGGTTTTCCAAACTAGTCGGGATTAGCGAACCACACCGAAGTACTTATTTATTTTATTTCCCAATCCCAACCTATTCATCCCATGGAGCAAAACTGGTAATACTCCATATCTAACACCACGGTGTTATCAGTAAAATTAATTACCATTTCACGTTCAAATCTAATTAAAGATTTAACTATCGCTTTGCAGCAAAACTGGTGACACTCCATTCTCGATCACTTTCAGATTTGATAATTTAAATTATCAATTCACTTCCAATCTAATTAAAGATTCATTTAAAACTCCACTTAGTTTTAATCTTCTCAAAAATCAATATCCTGTCTTTAACTGGGTTAAAGAACCAATGTCATCTAAAACACGATTCACGACAAACCCAAATCACATTTGATATTAAATACAAGGCTCTGAATAGAAAATATACCGGATTATATTCAATATCAAATTCTGAAACCAACAAATATCGTATTGGAAATAACGATATAAATATATCTTTCAAATTCCCATAACAATATCTGTAGAATCACGGAATCCAACATCGAAATATTCCAATGACAATTTCAATTCAAATCCACTTCCACTTTATATATATTGGAACTTCTGGTTATTTTCAATACCAATTCAAATTCAATTTATTCCTTTCAAAAATAAATTGATTTTAATTTTAGTTCAAAACTAGTTCATTTCGATAAAAATCAATTTTTATCCTTTCAAATGTGGAATTTTTCATCCTAATTTTTCCCAAATCATTTCTTAGGATTTTACACAAATTATAGATATTATTAATAATTTTATCAAGGCCCGTATAGTCAATTTCCATCAACGGCCATCGAACTGCACTTACACCGACCTTTTCCAAATTTGATTTGGACATAATTCCAAATCCAACCATTGGATTTAAAACTTCTAATATTCATTGGAAATCTCTTTTCGATACGAGCCCAACGGTTCCGATTTTAGGAGAATCCGACGGTCGGATCTCCCGCAACGTCAATTCGAAGTCAATGGTCGAAATTCACGAACTGCTGCGGCGCAGAGCATTCTATTCAGGCCATTATATATAATATATATATATATATATATATATATATATATTTCGTCGATTTCCCTTTTAAAACGTATTTTATAAATCATTTTAAATTCGTTTTCAAAACCATTTCAACTTCATATTCAATTTCAAATCAAAATTGAATATTTCATATCATTACTATATAAATGACAATATTTTCGAAACGTTATATTTTGAAATCACTTCTTTTTCTATAATTATTTTGAAAACAAATATAATCGATATAAATATCGATCATGTCAAAATAGCGCATTTCTAATCAACACGGCTTTATATATTTTAATAAATTCGTTATTCTATTCAACAAATGAATATTTATTCTATTCAACACATGAATCTATATTTCTTTAAACACATGACTAATCTCAACACATGAGTACTGTCAACACATGGCTATTTTTGTTATGTAACATATTTTATAAAATTATGGTATCTATTGTTTGATTTTTAATCAGACTCCACCGTGAAGTAGACTCTAATTTTAAATATGATAAAGATGTAAATTTTATTGTTAAAATATTTTACTCAACACATAAATAGTTTCGACACATGAACATCATCAACACATGACTATTTATATTATTTTTAACACATGAGTATATTCCATCATATTCTTTATTTTCCCAATTGGAATGAGGCCCAATAAATTACCATATAATGTTAAATATATGGATTCCATACAACACATGTATATAATAGCAACGATAAACAATCAACCATCATCCAAAGTGCACCACACAACTGTATAAGCATCAAATATAAATAATTAACACTTACACAACCTGTCGACCAATCGATCGACATACAATGAAATAATTGGGATTATAGTATGCCAAATATCATCCCAATACCCGTGTGGCGTTTCAAATCAACAAACACAAATTTTTATTTGTGCAGTTGGGCGATGTGTAAAATTTATCGACCCAATCAATATCAGTTAAATCAGTGTATATGAACAAATCGGCCGATTCGTTTATAAATATTTATTTATTCACTTTCACGTTAAAAATTATAATTTTAACGATAATTAATTTATTTCAACCATCTACATTTTATTATCGATTTCACATCAACATCACAAACAAATTTCACAACACATCAAACAAGCATACAAGCCGTCCATGGTCTGTGAACGACGGGTGTCGGGTGCTGCTAAGCACCGTCTGCATCCTAGTATATATATATATATATATATATATAACTAGAAAAGGAAATTTAAAGTGAGAAGTTCTCACCGACTAGCTAATCCAAACGCCTCGACTCTTCTTGTGTAGAAGTCATCGATGTTCTCGCTTTTTGTCACTTTCATTGCCCGTAGCCACTACATATATAAAAATCACATTTTTATATTGTTGCTATGTATATAAAAAAATCGTATTTTTATAATTACTCCATATGGATAAAAATTCTATTTTTACATCGCTACTATATAGATAAAAAATTTATTTTTACATCGCTACTATATAGATAAAAATTCTATTTTTACACCGGTGTTCATATAATAAAGATTATATTTTTATCATGCTATTCTCTATATAAAGATTTCGCCTTTTCAAATATAAAGATTTCATCCTTTCAAATATAAAGATTTCGCCTTTTCATTATAAAGATTTCGCCTTTTCAAATATAAAGGTTTCGCCTTTTCATTATAAAGATTTCGCCCATTCAAATATAAAGGTTTCGCCTTTTCATTTCATCACTATAAAAATCACATTTTTATTTCAACATATATATAATAAAAATCATATCTTTGAACGACAAAAATCTAAACTTTATCCATTTACTATATTATAAAAATCGTAATTTTATATCATGGCTACATGTGTAAAAATCACTCCTTTACAACGCTACTTCCATGATAAAAATTATATTTTTATCTTGCTAGCAATATAATAAAAATTATATTTTTATTACTCTACATGAACAAAAATCATATTTTTAATACTTCTACTTTATAAAAATTATATTTTTATATTTCACATATGATAAAAATCATATTTTCATTCTTCCTAGTATGAAAATCATATATTTTCCTAAATAAAAATCACTCCTTTCTATTTTGAAAAATATAATTTTTCTTCGTTATAAAAATCTAACCTTGTTCTATATTAAAAATCAGAGGAGAATAAGCAACTTACATGGAAATAGGGAAGGGGAGGGGGTGTTCACTGTCGGAGGGGTGCTCGAGGGGCTGAAGGGAGGAAGAAGAAGAAGCAGCGGCGACAGCAATAGGAGGAGGGGGGCGTGGTGGTGGAGCGTGCGCCAGGGGGTTTTCGGGTGTGCGGTTTTTTTCAGAGGAAGAAGAAGAAGTAGGAGATGAGGAAGTGGAGAAGGGCTGTGTGCGAGCTCGGGGAAGGCGGCGGTGGCCCACCCCCTGGCGGTGCGGTGCGCTAAGGCTCCGCCCTTCTCTTCTTCTTCTTTTTTTCTTTAGTCGAAATCGAAAATGACGGGGGGGGGGTGGCTGAAGGCATATAGGAGAGAGAGAGTTTTATTTTTTTTATTTTAATTTCAAAAAGTAACTTCTTATTTTGACCTCGAAATTGAACCCACCGCCTGTCGACCCTAGCTAATTACCCCCATTCCGAACACAATGGGATATGTTACGAAGGCCAATTCGATCGTTACGATCAGTTTCCGTTAAATTTACATTTAAATCATTATATTGAATTTTAAACGTACATTTCAATTTACTGGGGCCACATACGAACTCTAAAAATTCCAGAAAAATATTTTCTAGCTTTGTATTGATGACACGGTCCTAACAAAACTAATTTCATCAAATTCCGAGACCGTTTGAAAAATGGCCATTTTCCAGTCGATCAAAATCAACTGAAATTGGTCAAACGCGTTTTCCTTTGCCATGCTCACATATTGATTCGAAAAATTATGAAAATTGGAATCTAGCAATAACTTGACATCACGGACCCAACAAAAGTGGTTTCGTCGAAATCCGAGGTCGTTTGCAAAATGGCTATTTTAAAGGGCCTGAATTCCATAGCGACTATTCAGAATTTTCAACTGGGCATAACTTTTGATTCCCGCTATGAAATCTTGATTTTTCGGATTCGTTGGAAAGGTATTCTCAAATGGATCCTATTATTTTTGGTTTCATTAAAATCCGGTTTATTTTGCACCCGGTATGTTCAATTGAAATTTGAAATCGAATTATCGAACTACCGCGCCATTTTTAATTCCTTTTATAGTTATGTATAATTATTTATATTCTAACGACGATCTATATATATACGTTCGAATTCTATTCAAAATAAATTTCTTGTCGATATCATTTAAAATAATTCATTTTAAATATTTAAAATTCGCTAAAATTGCCAAAATAAAATTTTTAAACTGGCTTACATTTTCTGGGTTGTTACACTACAGCTATCCCTTCTTTGAAAACTACATGCCCCAAGAATCTCACCTCTTTTCTCCAAAAATGGCATTTGGAGAACTTTGCCTTAAGCTGATGTGCACGGACTGTTTTCAAAACTTCTCTCAAATGTTGGACATGCTCTTCTTCACTCTTGGAGAAGATCAAGATATCATCAACAAAGTCCATGACAAATTTATTTAAAAACTCCCGAAACACCCTACTCATTAGATCAACAAAATAGGCGGGTGCGTTCGTTAACCCAAAAGGCATAACTAGCCATTCAAAGAAACCATACGGAGTCCTAAAAGCAGTCTTGTCTATATTGTCTTCAGCCACCCTCAACTGAGGAAATCCTATGGCCAAGTTTAACTGAGAGAATACTGAGGCACCAACCAGTTGGTCAAACAAGTCGTCTATCCTCGAAAGTGGGTGTTTATTCTTCTTTGTGAGTTTATTCAACTCTCTATAGTCCACACACAAACGAAGAAAACCATACGCCTTAGTTGCGAATACAACTAGAGCACCCCATTCAGATATGCTTCGTCTGATAAATTCTTTCTCAAGTAGCTCCCTCACTTGCTTACTCAGCACCCTCCTTTCCTTCGGAGCCATATGGCGCACTGTTAATGCAACTGGCTTTGCATTGTCCACCAGATATATACGGAAATCGATCTCGTGCCTTGGAGGTAAACCCCGTACCTCATCAAAAACATCAGAATAATCTTGGGCTACTGGAACAGATTGCAAATCATCGATAGATGCATCAAGAGACTCTAGGTAGCTAAGCATAACCAACCCTTGCGGGTCACAAGAAATCTCAGGGTCTTCCCATGATAAGACAGAAGCCTAACGACCCTCCTCTCGCAATTTAGAATGGTACCATACATGGTTAGCCAATCCATCCCTAGAATCAACCCATAACCCATAAAACCGAGCATATACGTGTCGCACTCAAACTCGACACCTAAGAAAGATATCCTCAAACCCCGACAAATCGTAGACAAATGAGCTGAACCACCAATGGGGTTTGAGACAACAATGGGATCCACTAACATACTAGTATTTAAGTGCAGAGATTTAACAATAGAACTAGATATAAACGAATGTGAAGCGCCAGAATCAAAAAGTGTTCTAATAGGATGATTTGAAAGAGAAATTAAACCTTCCACAGAAATTTTTCTACCTCTATCAGGAGCACTGATCACGAGAGAATGCACCTGCCCTCTAGAAGTTCATGTCCTTTGGCCGTGTCCCTATTTTTTCGGGCATATTCTAGCAAAGTGTTCGACCTCTCCGCAAAGGAAGCAGGAATTCTTCCTTCTTTTGCAGTCCTTCACCAAGTGAACCTCATGCCCACAACTGTGACACTTCCTCTTATCCTTGGCCTTGTCATTCTTTCATCCCTTCTTTTATAGTTGTTGTTGTTGTCTCTTCTTGGGCAGGTGTTGTGGCCTCCAGATACCTACGAAACCAACCTGATATCGTAATGCCCTCTGGAATGTGAGGTTCCCCAAACATGCTGAAATGAAAAAGGAAAGAGATTTAGACAAGGGATTGAAAAATATTACCCATGGCTTTTTGGGGGAATGTTTTTCAAAACATGAATTTCTTTTTGAAAATGCTTTCTTTTAAACCTATTTTGAAAATAAATTTTCAAAAACTTTTATGATACCACGTGTGACACCCAATGTCCATTAATGTCACTCATAAAGGGAATGCATTAAATTTCCTGAAGCGTTAAAGGTAAATAGAAACAACATTATTACAAGACAGATACAAAAGCAATAGCGGAATTTAAATTTTTGTTTCAAACATAACTCATAATATCATGGTCCAAAATATCACAAGTTTGAAGCTACATAAAAGACATTACAAAAATATAAAACTTTCTGTTTTGTTCCATCAGAGTACATAAAAAGCATAATTTCCCAAAAGAAAACAAAGCCATAATAGAGATAAGAACTTGAGCAATACTTTAAGAGCATCTCCTAGCAAGATAAAGCAGAATCACGGTCAAGCCTAAGTATTCCCGCCCTGAGAACCTGGGAGAGAAACGGAAGAAAGAAGAGGAACAAAAAGGGTCAGACATAAAGTCTGGCGAGTCTAGTTACTTTGAGCAAGTAAATAAATAAAAGTAGCATGACAGGCATATAAAGTAGATAAGAAAGATGACATCACAAAAGGTAAGTATGACAAGGTAAACAGGATAGAGAGTATACGCTTCCCTAAAGATTACTCTGCACTATTACTAGTATAACCAGAATGAGATGATCCCTTCCACTATAAGGTGGTAGACTTACGCATATGTCCAAATGTGCCCTAACTATTACCCTAATCGACCAGCTCCCTAATCCACGTAGATACTCTTTGTCGGACCCACCGTAGGATGTATCACGTCCTAAAGTGGCAACCCTTCGCTGCTATGCGCAGCCCCGTATCTACAAGTGTTATGGTCGTCTTATCCCCCTTTGTCCGGCACAAGCACGCACAAGACCCGATCGGTTTGTGCCGCCCACACCATCTTCCACGTTTAGATCTCTTACAATCAGTTCAGTAAGTGTGCCCCTTCTCCGACCTAGTTTGGAGTAATTTGTTTGATACCTAATCCGGGTTACTAACTGAAATGGGTACCACACAATATAATACAAGCTCTCCCCTTTGTCTTATATCCCCCACTAGGTTTTCCACGGGTTATAAAAAGGTGTCTTTATTTATATAACCCCAATCTTTCTACCAGTTATGTTTACCCATAGGTGTCTTTAATACATAACCCCCAATTGGTTAAGTTTCGTGGGTCTATATTAAATATTACCTACCCATCTGAGATATACTTAACTTAACCCTCCCATTGTTCAACCAAGTTTACTTAACCCATATTCATGTTTATGTTCACCCGATCCTTATGGATTCAACTAGGTTAAGTATTTCAATTCCTTACCATGTCCATTTATGGTTTATAATGAGCTAGACCTCCCACATTAGGCCTACAGCTTGTAGATGCTAGATATGTCGGTCGGGTCCGGGCAGACTTCTTCCACAAGTTGGGCCTAATCTCGTGTCTTAGCCCGTCTCGTATTTGCGCACTTAGACCCCTCACATTAGATTCAACATTTTCGGTTGCTGGATATGTCGGTCAGTTCGGGGCAGACTTCCACCACAAATGCAGTCTAACCTTGTGTCATAAGTGTAGTTACAGTTTCTAATTACTATAATCCTAAGCATTTTAATTATTAACTAATTAATTATACCTATGTCTTATAGGTGTTCATGCCCATTTACCCAATTATATTCATAATGGATTATAGACCATTCATGTTCATAAACATTATTCAGGTTATGCCAATTTCAATGTTTTCCTCCATTCCCTAACTAACTCATTCGCATATATTTAGCAGCATGCCTAGGCTAGAAAGTAGCCTAGCCATAAACAATAAACGGGAAAGGTGAGGGGAAAATGACAATAGTGATTATTCTAACAAAAATGGAATGAATATATACTGACATAGACATGTAATTGGCATAGTGATAAGGTGGAGATGTAAAAATAGATCTAGTGAACATGTGACAATAATAAAACTAGATCTAACATACTAAGGATGTCATAGTAAGCATGGATAGATCTAAATAAGGATTCATATGTCCAATAAATGATAGATCTAAGTTAACCACAACATGATAGTTACAAGATGATCTAAATAGAGAATTAGATCTAAATAAGGATTTAACTGTCCAAATAATGACAGATCCAAATTAACCACAGACATAGATAGAGGTCGAGATCCATAAATGTGACATGACAAATTAACCACAAGTGAATTAGATCTATAAAGGTAGATCTAGTATGATAAAGTTTAAGATCCATGAATATCCTAGATTCACAATTTATAAAAAAAATCCAAATCACAGTCATGTCACATTTTACTTTTATTCATTTACATCTAAAAGTAACTAAACTCACTGTGTTTGGATTTTAGAAGATAGAAGATAAATTTTTGGTGTTGGAACTCAGATCTATATGCGAATCTCTAACCGATTAGCTCTAGTTGATTGTTGTTGAAGAAAAGGATTCGGTTCAGTTTAGGCACCAACAGCATTTGGCTTACATTAATTTCCAGTGAAGAAAACAAGAGAAATGGACCTTTATTCATAGCTGCAAGCCCCCCTAGAAATCGACTGCCACCTCAGCCCTAGGGGGTCCCCTCCCTTATGGGGTTGACACCCCCGGGGCGGGATTTTTACCGCCAACAGGGTTTTCAAAATTTGACCGAAAATTTTGAATTCCAAGTCCCTATATATATATATAATTATCTTGCACATATACAAACTTCATAACTTCTTCGTACATTGTATGTTTTACGCAAACCAAAACAGAATTTCGAGACAGACACAATAGTGTAGTTTGTTTCCTTTAATTCTGATTATTAAATAAATTATTTTTTAATTTATCCTCTTTAACGTTGTTGAAATTACGGGTTGTGACATTAGTCATGGGACCGGTGTGAGAACTAAAACAGTAATTAAATCTTTACTTTAAAAGTTGGGAAATCATAGGACCACGCTATATAACACGGAACGGGTTCAGTCCACATGAATCTCTGTTTAAAATAAAACAACGCAATGCTTTTTGGAAAAATGAAGCTATTATAAGACGCAAGTCCCATCACACAATGCAACGCAAGCTGGAGGATAGAGTTTTACCTTATAATAGCCAAACATGCTTGACACATTTTAAAACAAATCATCTTGATGTTACTATATGTAACGACTCGTATTTTAGCGGTATAATAATTAATTAATTTAATTATATAAATAGTGATTTAGAGATTTGAGTGGTCATAGAATTTAATAACAGTGAATATTTAATTAAATTAAATAATAGAATAATATATTTAATTTCTGAAATAGTCGGAAATAGTAGAATTCACAATATTTTGTGAACTGGGAAATTCAAAATATATAATTTAGTTTAAAGTTGAATTACGATAACAAATATATTTAATTAACAAAGTCTGAAAATATAAATTATATTATAATTACAATCGAGCTCGAATTAGCGCGGTAGTTCGCTATTTGGCGATTCGAACTTTAAATGGATACACAAAACCCGTTTTAAGTCGGATTTCTGTGAAACAAGAAACATTCGGAGCTGGTGAAGTATATTTTTCTTATGGAAGAGAAAAATCGGGATTTCATTGTGTAGATTTTGATTTATGTCCAAATCAAAATTTCAAAAAGTCGTTATGGAATTCCTTTATTTATAACGATTTATAAAAGGAATTTCATTATAAATTGAATATCGATTTAATCGGGATTTGAATATCAAGTTATAAATCCAATTGGAGTTGAATGATATTTTGTGTGACTATATATACGATAATATTTATTTATAAATATTTAATTTAATTATTTTTAAATATATTTATATATTTAAATGGGTTACTTAGATCTTTAAAACTAGCCAGTTTTGCAAACGACCTCCGTTTTCGACAAAACTAATTTTGTTGGATCCGGAATATTAAATTATTGTTAGATTTCAATTTCCGTGATTTTTGGAGTTAGTACGTGGCCGTACCCATTTTTAATGTGAAAAGGTCGATATTTTGACGGTTAAAAATACGCTGTGTGAGCAAACGGAGTCGGAATTCGACGAAACTAGTTTCGTTGGGTCCGTAATGTCGAACTCTAGTTGTATTTCCATTTTCGTTATTTTTGGGTATTGTATGTGATCACTGAAATTTTTAAATGATAAGTACAAACTACGACTGGTAAAAAAATGAATATTTAATCGAGTATTAAAATATTAAATTTTTACTGTAAATAAACCTTAACTGTTATAGACCTAATTAGATTTTCTCCTCTAGTCAACAGATAGTTGCGCCGCTACATTTCTTCGAAACCAGAGAAAAACGTAAGGGAAAATGATCTCTAGAAAATCAAAACAAATCGTATAAATTTCTATAAACCATGAGATAATTATTTTCGGTTTCGCCATGGGTTCCTCTTCAATCCACCATTTGTTTGGAGCAGTTCGACATCACTGCGTTGGATGTTAGTTCTTGGGCGATGCCTAGGGTTCGAAATCACAGGAAATAGGAGCATTTATTCTCGATCTGGATATGAGGATTGCATTTGTGAGGTGATTTAGCATCTATACACTAACTTTTGGGGATTTCTGTCATCTTTTGGTTCGGTGCCTTGCTCTTGATTTTGCAAGAACCCTGGGAACGAGCATTCGTGGCTCGAGTGCGAGTTAAATCTGATGGATAGGAGTAGATAGAGGTTGTGAAGGGGAGAAGATTGGTTTATTTAGTTTGGATTTTAACGAGAAGATGCGTGAGGGAGGGGAGTTGGAAAGCTTTGAACTATCGGCCATTTCTGAGTGTTGTTCGCATACGGGAAGAGCAGCTAGCTGAAGCTCGTCGAGGAAGAAGGTGCGAATTAAACTCTATTGGGTCGGTGGTGAAATGTGAGGCCCATTTAAATTATATATTTAAGTTAGTTTTAATTTAAAACAATGTATTAACTTGTAACCTATATATCTTATGCATACGATATCGGTTTTCAACAAAAAAAGTCACGTTGGGATCGTATGGATGGACACTACAAAATGGAACTAATTAGGAGTGGATTGGAGCTCCTTACAATTTATACAAAATAAATCGTCCGTCTGAATCAAAGATAGTTAATCGTTATTTAACGATAATGGTCCAATGTGAGTAAAACTCACCAACTCTATCAGTTCATATTTTTATACGTATATTTAGAACTGATAAATGATGATTCATTGTTGTGTATTGACTATTTGGTTGAACTGCTAAGTAATTGGTTGAAATTATGGATCTTGTTATAGATATATATATAAATGTATATATATAAATTGATTCTGTTTAGCAAAATATTTCATAGTGAAATGAAATTGATGTTAATTGTATTGTTTAACATCTGTGGATGTAGGGAAACAGGTCGGAGGAATCCAACTGGATTCTTCAACATTTATTTTACTGTTTTTTATTATATTGAATATATATGATGTGATATATAATCTGCTGTTGATTATGTGTGTGTTTGATGATATTGATCATTGTTATAGGGTATGTAAATTACCATAAGAAATACTGGAATGCAAAAAGATAATTTTTAAAGTGTATTTAGAAAGAGAAATATTTGTAAAACATTTACAAATAAAATAGAAAGAGAAATATTTGTAAAACATTTACAAATAAAATAGAAAGGGAAATATTCGTAAAATATTTACAAATAGAATTGAAAAGGAAAATGTAGAAAATAAATAGAAGTGAAAAGGAAATATTTATTTGTTAAATAAATAGAAGCGAAAAGGAAATATTTATTTGTTAAATAAATAGAATTGAAAAGGAAATATTTATTTGTTAAATGAACAAATAGAAAAGGGAATATTTGTAAAACAAATAGAAAAGGAAGTATTTGTAATCAAATAGAGTTAGTCGTATATAGTTTAATCGAAGAAGGGAGTTATCGAATATTGGTTATTCGAAAAAGAGTTATCGAATATTGGTTAATCGAAAAAGAGTTATCGAATATTGGTTATTCGAAAAAGAGTTATCGAATATTGGTTATTCGAAGAAAGGAGTTAATTGAATATTGGTTATTCGAAGGGATTTAACTTAATAGAGTTAATCGATTAGAGTAAATCAATTAAAGTTAATCAATTAGAGTTAACCAGTTAGAGTTAACCAGTTAGATCAGTTAGAGTTAATCAATTAGAGTAAACCAGTTAGAGTTAATCAGTTAGAATTAACCAGTTAGAGTTAACCAGTCAGAGTTAATCAATTAGAGCTAACCAGTTAGAGTTGATCGATTAGAGCTGATCGATTAGAGTTAAATCGAATTAGAGTTATTCAAATAGAGTTAATCGAGTTAGAGTTAGTCGATTATTAGTAAATTGAATAGAGTTAGTCGAATATTAGTTAATCGAATATAGTTTATTTGAAAGGAGTTATCGAACATAGTTTATTCGAAAGGAGTTGACCGAATATAGTTTATTCAGAAGGAGTTAATCGAATATAGTTTATTCGAAAGGAGTTATTGAATAGAGATTTTTCGAAAGAGTTTTATACGTTGAAATTCAATTATATCAAATTCGGGAAAGTACTATTCACTTTTCGTTTTTAATTAAGATCTATTTATTTAGTTATAAATTGTCTAGTTAGTTATTTAGTTCAACTAAGGAATAAAAGTTATATTTTGAAGTTAGCTATTTTAGAGTAGAGATTGTTACGTTATAGTGATAATCAATGTTTTCAATAAAGAAGTGGGTTCATAAATAGAATCCGAGAGTTACGTAAGGAAGTTTATTAAAGATTTAGAGGGTGAACTTTGTCTATTTTCGAAGTTAGAAATGTTGTTCAGTTAAGGTCTGAGAGTTATTTATACCCCAACTTGATTGACTCCATTTTTAACTAAGGAATGGTTAAGGTTCGATAATGAAGGTTGGTTAAGTGAATTTAGTTAATGAGTGTAATGGTCTGAGGGGGCATAGCGATGTTTTATTTAAACATCGGTTTAAATCAAATGAATGAGTTTTGGAAACATTTTCCAAATGTAAAATCAGATATATTTTCTAATCATAGAAAATGAAACGTTTAATGATAAAAAATACTGGAATGACAGTGAAAAGTGGAAAAGATATGGAAATGTTTCTATTGATTTATAATGTATATTTTCTAAATTTAGAAAATAAGGAATGTTGAATATATGGGAACAGGAAATGAATAAATTTATGAAATAAAGAGATAAATGTTAAATGATGATTGATCGATATAAATTCCATCTGGAAATAATATCGTTGTTTGCACACGTGTTTTTCTTTGATAGTTAAATCACCGACTATCGAAGTTTTTGACCATTTTTCCGTTGTCAATATGGAGAGACCGGGATCAGATTCATGACCTGAAAACCAATGTGTATGGGCGTTAGCGTTGCGAATCAAATATGATGAAGAAAATTGAAAACGGAGTTAAGCAAGGTTTGTTCTAATGATCCTAGGTAGTAATTTCCTAAGATGGATTTAAAAAATCGTGCCTTTGGTTTGTCCAGTCCCAGGACAACCTATATGGAAGAATGTCTAACAGAGTATATTTAATTGATCACGTAAGTTGATCTCTTCAAACGTATGTACGTTTGGTGACAGAGGAATTCGTTTCTCTTAGTTCCATACCCACTGTATTTTTGGGGAAATCAAATTGTGATTTGGGGGGGTATGATGATGTGATATTCAAAGTGAATAAATTGTAATCTGTCAGAGATAAGCGTGGCCTCTAGCCTCACAACCAGGAAATGACAAAAATCGGGCAAGCATCATGGCTATGTGGGTTGCTTCCATTAGGGTGTATTATCACCTATCTAGAGATAATTCATTTCATTCTTTAATCTATTCAATGTTGTCCCATTCGGGAAACGGTTGCTGATCCTAACCGTTGGTGATATACATTCGATACACTCAAGCGAAATGAGTGGTCAGTCATGTGTGACCGGATTTCAAGATGTTCTTGTTGAACCTAGTGTATTCCTCTCTAGAGGTACCCTATCGGAAGATGGTTCCATACCTTGTCATAGTTGGTGATCCATTATCCAATAAGTGCTCACGGTTTTGATTGTATGTTATATATGTGGAACGTGAAATGAAAACGTTCTGCTAGTTGATTATTTAGTTGTGATTGATAGACACTATTATAATATCAAAGTTTGATATAAAGTTTATCATTTTGTTCAGAAAGGATTTTTGATGTTAAACCAAATTGATTTGGATTCTCATAAGGGGAAAACCCGTTCCGTTATATGGCATGGTCACATGAGATATCGTTTAATTGCTCTAATTGTTTTTAAATTGTTTTACTCACACCAGTCCCATGATTGACCCAGATTTTATTTTGTTTTGTTTTCCCTAAACTGTTAGGTGCCCAATTTTGTACGGGCAGTCAAGTAGTCAGGATTTTACAGATATACTTGGAGAGCTTGGAGCCGGAGGCTTCAGGATTATATAGCTATTGTTTATTCCTCTATGTTGTAAGTGTTGTACTCTAATAATGTTACTGTATACATATACTGGTTTATTTCAAAGATAAGTTATCTATTATATTTTGTTCGTTCCGCTGTGAGAGTCGTGTTACTCTGATGTTGTACGTTCTTCTTCTTCTTCTTCTATTATAAGTTTCTATCTTATCTATTCTCACCCTCTGTTTTCTTTCTATTAGTTTTCTGATTTCCAGTGCAATTTGGGTTGGACTTATGTTATTTGGTCAGCTCAAATGGTACCGGAACTTCGGGATACTACACTATAGGTGCATAGTGTATCAAATAACTTAAAATATAAATGTATTAATTACAGACGGCATGAGCGCCTCATCCCACTATGTCGCCATATAGGTTTACAACTAAAACTGAAAAGTTGCGTATTGGAAATTGGATTTCCATCATAACCAAGGCAAGGTATCTTCCTTCCAATTTGAGACACTCTCGCCGGTACCTCAGGATTCTGTCGCAACTGAACCTGGAGCGGCAGGGCCGGTCCACACTTGCTTTAGTAGATTAGTAATTCCTGAACAATACGTTTGCCTGCCCTATGGGGCATAAAATCTGGTTAGTATGTAGACCAATATCAAGAGGCACTAGGGACTCAAATCCGAGGTACCTAGCTTTCCAACAACCACATAAGTAAAAGGTCGGGGCTCCATACCATGACACCACTCCTAACTAGAAAGAAACGCATGTCCTCCCTGTTGTTCTCTCCCATTTATGGTTCATACCGAGGTGTGAAGCTCGCAAATTAATGTTATGCACAAAGCTATGCTAATTAAAGCCGTGTTTTGATCATCATCCACAAGACTCTGCTTTTCAACAAATGCCTTTATCATTTGCATCTTAGCATGCCACATTGACAATTCATGCCATGCAACTAATATCTATCAATATATAACCTCTAAGCTCGTACGTCTCATACGATGTAAAGATCTCCGATCTTCAACTACCCTCTTTATCGTCGACATTTAATCATCATATCCGTTATTTAGAATGGGATAAACCGGGTCTTTCCAAGTAACTTGCATATTTTATAATCAATAATCAAGTGCTGTAAAAACAAATCATACGCCTCATTCCGATCCATAATATTCTTTTATTCAAATATTTATATTTTTAGGGAAAGGTTCCTATTAATTTTATCAAAATAAAATCCTTTGAATTTATTCTTTAATTTTCCTT
This sequence comes from Allium sativum, assembly GCA_030737875.1. Taxonomy (NCBI): domain Eukaryota; kingdom Viridiplantae; phylum Streptophyta; class Magnoliopsida; order Asparagales; family Amaryllidaceae; genus Allium; species Allium sativum. Next base: position 44,803,186 of record CM060916.1, read on the forward strand.
TGGATATCAATTTTAAAAGATTTTACTATATCTTTTCACCATTTAAAACAAAACAAGGTTTATAAAAATAGTTGGGATCATCGAGCCTTACCGAAGTAATCATTTATTTTATTTTTCCCAATCCCAACCTATTCATCCCATGGAGCAAAACTGGTAATAGTCCATATCTAACACCCACTACGTTATTGGTAAATTCAATTACCATTTAATGTTCAAATCTAATTAAAGATTTAATTATCACATGAAGTAAAACTGGTGATACACCAATTTTGAACACTTCTTCAATTTGGCAAATTTAATTACCACCTTAAAATTTTAAAATAATTAAAGATTTATTAAAACTCCATTAGATTTAATCTTCAAAAATCATTACTTGATGATTATTCAAATTTAGGAAATAAATCCCATCTTTAACTGATGGTTGTTTCAACTAAACTAAACCAGATGTTTAATTTAGTTAAAGATTCTAGTTTGCTCCAAATTGGTTTTAGTCAGTTCCATGTTGTAGTACTCTCCAACATGAGTCCAATGCTATTGAAGTTGTTCGATTTGGTTTTTGTTCAAAAATGTTGCAATGATTTAAACTTCAAACAATTTTATAAATAATTAACTATTAATTAATTAATTTAATTATAATTAAACCTTCCCTAATTAACTCCTTACCCTTCGATCTTTATCGTTCAGCATCGATTGGGTAAAACCACCGCTGCCATCACCAGAGGGGCCGGAGCTAGATCAGGAGCCACCACGACAACCAGCCAACCTCCTTCCACCTGTCCATTAAATGCCTTCAGCTCGCTCCTCCCCCTAATTAGCGTGCGAATGGCGCCGCTTTCACCCTAAAATCTGAGCAAACCGCTCCCTCATAATTGATCATACCTATCTCATTTTGAAGCCCTTCCTAAGCTGAACAATTTTGCATTTGGAAGAATTGAATTTCATATAGTAAAGAGGGAGATCGGTGGAATTGTTTTCGGAAGCAGTTCAGCTGTTGATTTCGAAACAGCGGCGGCTTGGGTTATGGGCTAAGGTTAGGTTTTTTATTTATATATAATTTTTTAATATTATTAATTCGTTTTAAAAGTCAAAATCTTGACGAACTCCAAATAAAACCCACAACTGTCGCCCCTAGCCAAATACCCCCCATTGCGAACATAATGGGATATGTTTCGTAAGCCAATCAACTATTTCGATCACTTTTTATCAAAATTATAATATAAATCAATATAATTGAATTTGAACGTACATTTTAATTTATCGGGGCCACATACCAACTCCAAAAATTATAGAAAAATCAATCAAGCTATGTTTTGATGATGCAGTCCTAGTAAAACTAATTTCGTCAAATCTGGAGATCGTTTGAAAGTTTGCCCTTTTCTAGTCAACTAAAATTACAAAACACGTTTGAATTTACTGTGCTCACATATTAATTCCAAAAATTATGAAATTTGAAACCTAACAATAATTTGACATTCCGGATCCAACAAAAGTGGTTTCGTCGAAAACGGAGGTCATTTGCAAAATGGCTATTTTTAAGGGCTATATATTATATTAAGATATATATAAATTCCATAGCGACTATTTTAAATTTTAAATTTTAAATTGTACATGACTTTCAATTTATACTATGAAATTTTAATTTTTCACATCGTTAGAAAGATATAATTAAACAGATTCAAATCTTTCTGATTTTACTGAAATCCGATTTATATTGAATTCTGTACATTCATTTAAAGTTAGAAATCGAATTTTCAAACTACCGCGCCATTTCATGCTCCTTTTATAATTAAATTAAATATATATGTTCTAACTTCGATTTAAATAAATTTTAAATTGTTATTATTTAGAATAAACCATTTGAAATATTCAAAATACATTGAAATAGCTAAAATAAAATTTCAAATTGGTTCAGAAATTCTGGGTTGTTACAGTATATCACCAACGATAGGGATCAGCAATCGTTTTCCTGAAAGGGATAGCATAGAGTATAATAAATAATGAAATGAATTTGTCTAGATAGGTGATAATACACGCTCATTGGGAGCTGCCCACTTAGCTATGTTGCCTGTCCAATTTTTGTCAGTTCCCGGTTGTTGAGGCCTGAGGCTATGATTACTTACTTTTCATTGATAGCATAATCACTTTGAATGCCACATTATCAGTTTTGTTCGCCATTAATTTATTTGCATAAATATAATCTGGATATTATGCTAAGAGAATAAATTCTCTACCACCATATATATTTATATAGACTAACCTATGCGGTCATTGGAATTACTCTATCAGACACTCGTCCATGCACGTTTATTCTGGGATTGAACGAAACCGAAGGCACAATTTCCATTAATCCATCTCAGGCAATTTCTACCTAGGATTAACAGAAAAATCCTTGCACTTTACTACGTCTTCGACTATCTTTATAAATTTGATTGGCTATGCTGGTGCGAATACGGAGTGGTTCTCGAGTAATAATCCAACCGGTCACTCCATATTGACAACAACATTGGCAAATACATCGACAGTTGGTTATTTAACTATCGAAGAAAAACGTACATCCATTCAAAACATCAAACAATCACTGGTCCCCTTAATTAAAATTTTATTAATTTAAATTTATCATGCCCCAATATCTCTTTAATATCTTTACCTAGGTATTTCTCCAAACCCGTTTACCTTCTCACGATTCTTGAAAAAAAACATTTCCATCTATTATAACTATTTATTTTCTATATTCCAGAAACTATCACTTTTTAACATTGGTGAACATTTTCATTTCTTATTTACATATCACTATTCTTCCCCATTTATCAGTCCCTAACTGTAAACTAGTAAGATAACAATTTCCTAAGTATCAACCCCGAAGGCCGAAACCAACATCAGATCGATACTCAAGAAGCCATTCAACTCAACCAGTATCCAGCCAGTTTCTACTTTCCTTAACTCCATTTCTTAACTTCTTATTAACACAACCATTTTAATCTACAAATTATTTTCTTTTAAATCATTGTTAACTTTAAAACGTATATATGTTTCTCCTTCCAATCTCTCAGGATTTAATTTATAAATTCCCTTTCTTCATATAAAATCTCAACATACATTAATTCGTTTATTACATTTCATATATAATTGATAAGTCAATTTCTAGTTATCTAACTTTTGTTAAATTTTTATGTCTCCTTAAATTTCCGAAAAAATTCACCAGCACCTCCTTTGTCCCGATCAATAGCTCAAACCTTAACTCAACTCTCTAGGCCCTTTCCATTCAAAAAGAAAATCAAAAAGCCAAGTGGCTTGCCGATTCGGAGCATAAAACTCATATTAAATTAAATATGTACCTTTTTTGGGCATTTCAATCTATATTTCTTCATATACTTCATTCCAAACCTGCTTAACACATACCCAATTATTTCTATTTTGTTTCAACTCAATCCAATCGTTTTGTAACACCCCGTGTATTTTATAACAATAAGATTCACAAATTAAAGTATAATTAATTTAAAATCAAAGAATTAAGGGAAACGGGATACGCCATTGCGTTCATCTCGGAATTCTGCTTGAGATAGAGTCCGAGTTTGCGTAAAACGGATATCGTATGAAGAAGATATGGACGGACGAAGTTGGGCGAAAAACCAGAAAACGGGTCAGAATGCACTGGCGCACTTGGGAAGTGCGCCAGAACAAAAATGAACTGGCGCACTTGGGAAGTGCGCCAGTGCATTTTTAGCCTGACGCACCTGCCAAGTGCGCCCAGGTCAGAACAGGCTGGCTGGTCAGGTCTTGGCTGGCCTGGTCTGTGTTTGGTCGATTTTCTGAGCCTTGCCTTGTCACTAGGGCTAGGTGTCAGCTCCTGATTGGCCTCTCCTTCAAATGAACGGCTATTATTGAATCAAGCTTCATCAACGGTCTAAAACAACTCACAAACATTATAAAAAGGACCTAAGACCTAGCCTAAATCATACTATCTCATTTTAGCCTCAGGCCGCCGCCATTAAACCTAGAGCTCTGAATTAAAAATACAAAGAATAAAATTATAGAAGATGGAGGACGATTCTTGAAGGCTACAACTAGAAGCTACAACAACTACGACGCTTTAGACAATGAATTTGGGACTAATTGATTTGGGATTTTTTTTGGGTTATTTGCTTCATATTGTAAGTTCTATGTTACTTTTTAGGCAAAAACGCTAAAACAATATGGACATGCCATGAATTGAAACCGGATTTAGGAACTATTGTTAATCCATTGTTTATATTGTTTATCTTTGAATTATAATTTGGGGATATTGCTATGGCAACGTTGCAAGTTAAACTTGTCATGATTTTGATGTTGTTATGAATCACTTGGGCTTAATTGTTTGGCAAGTTGGACTAATACATGTCCATGGAATCACTATGTTTATTGAATTCTTTATGTTGATTAAACCATGCCTATGATGCTAATTAAACCATGGCTATGACTATTGATGGAATTATGCCTGTGATGTTAATATACCCATCATGATTAATGAAAAATTGGGTATTGCTAGGTTATGATGAAAAGTTGGAATTATTATGTTTATATTGTTAGATATGTTAAAAATGCTAAATTGGAATCATTATGTCTATAATGTTAATTGAGAATCATTATGTTAAAAACACTAAATTGGAATCATTATGTCTATAATGTTAGTTGAGAATCATTATGTTAAAAACGCTAAATTGGAATCATTATGTCTATAATGTTAGTTGAGAATCATTATGTTAAAAATGCTAAATTGGAATCATTATGTTTATAATGTTAGTTGAGAATCATTATGTTAAAAACGCTAAATTGGAATCATTATGTCTATAATGTTAGTTGAGAATCATTATGTTAAAAATGCTAAGTTGCAACCATTATGTTTATAATGTTAGATGAGAATCATTATGATAAATTGGAATCATTATGTCTATGAGAATTATTATGTTAAAGATGCTAAATTGGAATCCACTATGCCTATTAGGAATATTATGCCTTTATTGTTTCATGTTTGTAATAAAATTATTATTATGCCCGCAATGATTATTATGCCTATGATGTAAAGTTGAAATCATCATGTTAAATTAAGTTGGAATCATTACTATGCCAAGTTATCATCATGCTAGTATTGAAACCATGTGATACGTTATAGCCTGTTTATTATGCAAGTGATGTTGGAATTGTCACATATGTCTGTCACATGTTTGGTGTTATTCCCCTTTATCTCTTGAATTGTTTATGCTTGTGAACGAAGTACGTTTATATACGTTGGGGATACGATTGGGTAGAATAGGCAAAACTTGAATTAATTATAAGCATAAACTGTGAAATTTGGCATAAGTAGAACATGAAATATGGCACGAAAACTTGACTTGAACGTGCCACAATTTGATTTTAACATGCCTTAGTTGGGCACGAAGTTGACATATGAACATGATGTGGAAATAGCAAAATCTGATAAGAACATGGGCATGACTTTAGAAAACAAGAAAGTGGCCAACTCGAGGTTGGGTTGAGTTTGTAGTGTAAATCTGCCCGGGACCGCCCGACAAATCCGGTGGCTACAAACAATAGGATCCAATGTGGGTAGTTGGTCACATCGCGCTTGAAACCCGAGGTTGGGTTGAGTTCGTAGCGTAAACCTGCCCGGAACCGCCCGGCAAATCCAGTGGCTACGAACAATAGGATCTAATGTGAGTGGTTCGGTGCATTAACGAATCAATTAATGCCAATTAGGGTTAAGTCATGAACATGAAAAGACAAATTAACCAACTTGAACACGATTTGTAGGGCTAAGTCATGAACTTGAAAACGACAACACTTAGCCAACTTGACATGACACGTAGGCGGGTTAAGTCGTGAACTGAAATGACATACTTTACCATCTTGACATGACTAGACTGGAAAAGGATTAAGTCACGAATTACATGACTTAATCTGTTAGGCGGGTTAGGTCACGAATTACATGACCTAATCTATTAGGCGAAACCCTAGACACGACCCCTTTCAGCAGTAACCCTCTAGATGTATCAAGTTACCCTGGGGCTAGGCCGGGTGGGTGTAACAACCCGTAAAATGCGAGCCAGTTTGAAATTTTTTTTTGGCAATTTTAGCGAATTTTGAATATTTAAAATAGATTATTTTAAATAATATCGACGAGAAAATTTATTTTGAATAGAATTCAACGTATATATTTATACGCGTCGTCGTTAGAATATAAAAATTTATATATAATTATAAATAGAATTGAAAATGGCGCGGTAGTTCGATAATTCGATTTCAAACTTCAATTGAATGTACCGGGTGCAAAACAATCCGGATTTTAGTGAAACCAAAAATGGTAGAATCTAATTGATAATATCTTTACAACGAATCCGAAAAATCGAAATTTCATGGCAAGAATCAAAAGATATGTCCAGTTGAAAATCCTGAATAGTCGCTATGGAATTTATATATATATTTTAATATATATAGCCCTTAAAAATGGACATTTTGCAAATGACCTCGGATTTCGACGAAACCAGTTTTGTTGGGTCCGTGATGTCAAATTATAGCTAGGTTTCAGATTTCATAATTTTTCGAATCAGTATGTGAACGTGGCAAAGGAAAACGCGTTTGACCAGCTTCAGTTGATTTTAATCGACTGGAAATTGGCCATTTTTCAAATGGTCTCAGAATTCAACGAAACTAGTTTTGTTAGGACCGTATCGTCAATACGAAGCTAGAAAATATTTTTCTGGAATTTTTCTAGTTAGTATGCGACCCCGGTAATTTGAAATGTACGTTCAAATTTGAAAATTAAATGTTTTATACTTTAATTTGAGGAATAACTGACTGTAACAGTCGAAATGGCCTACGAAACATATTCCATTGTGTCCGGGACGGGGGTAATTAGCTAGGAGCGACATTCGTTGAGTTTGATTTGCTGTTCGTGATGATTTTTACTTTTAAAATGAATTAAATAAAATAAAAATAATATATATATATTATTTTTTCCACCAATCAGAAAAACCCTAACTTTCACTTATCATTTCAGCTGCCAAGAGAAAAAAAAAAAAAAACCAACGCAGAAATCGAAGCCCCGATTCCCCATCGCCCAAATCGACGCCGCACCCCCGGCGATCTCCACCTATCGTCGAAGACCCCTCCCCCCTCGCCTATCCTCTCCAGCCATCCCAAGCCCACCGCCTCCGCCTTTTGTACAGCCGCGTCGCCTCGTCCTCCGCCCTCCGCCATCTCGAGCGCCTCTGGCCACCACCCTCCGACGCAGAAGGCTGCCGCCGACAACCTCCATCCCCACCAGCGAACAACTCCTCCTCCCCCTTCGATTGATAGAAAAGTGTGAGTTCTATTTTGTTTATTTAGTTTATTAACAGTTAAAATTCAGTTTAGGGTTCAGTTTGAACTGTTTTAAAATATATAAATTTGAACTGTTTTAAAATATAAAAATCTGAACTGTTTTAAAATATAAGTTTGAATTGATTTTAAATATAAAAATTAGCATATCGTAAAGTTTTGAATGTATATATATATATATATATATATTGTAATGTGTTGAATATATATATCGTGAAGTTTCAAAAATATATGGAAACTGTTTTGAAAATATATACCGCATTGTTTTTTTAATAGAAAAGTTAAAAATATGATTTTTATATTTTTAAAGTATTAAAAATATGATTTTTATATTTTTAAAGTATTAAAAATATGATTTTTATATTTTTAAAGTATTAAAAATATAGTCTTTACTATATAGATGATGTCAAAATATGATTTTTGTTTAAGTAAAGAATTAAAAATATAAATTTTACATGATAGGAATATTAAAAATATGATCTTTATATGTGTAGAAAAATAAAAATGAGATTTTTATAAAGATGAAATCTTTAAATTTGAAAAGGCGAAATCTTTATTTTTATAAAGTTGAAAGCTTTATTTTAATAAAGGCGAAATCTATATGTTTATAAAGGCGGAAACTTTATATAGAGGATAGCGAGATAAAAATTCGATTTTTATATAATTGAATAACGAAATAAAAAATTCGATTTTTATATATTGAATAGCGAAAGAAAAATGTGATTTTTATATATTTAACTTCGAAATAAAAATTCGATTTTTATATATTGAATAGCGAAAGAAAAATGTGATTTTTATATATTTAACTTCGAAATAAAAATGTGATTTTTATATATTGAATAGCGAAGTAAAAATTCGATTTTTACATATGTAGTGGCTACGGGCAACGAAGGTAACAAAAAGAGCGAGAATGGCGGAGACTTCTGCAAAAGAAGAGTCAAGATGCTTGGATAGCTATAAGTGAGAACTTCTCACTCAAAATTTCTCTTTTACTAGTTATATATATATATATATACTAGGATGCAGACGGTGCTTAGTAGCACCCGACACCCGTCCACAGACCATGGACTTGTTTGTTTGGTTGAGTAGTCAGTTAGAATATTGAATTGAATGGAAATGGTTTGGTGAAATTGAATGGATTGATTGATGTGTGAATGGCGTGGGCCTTCACTAGACCGGGGATAAGGCTAGGCCTCGTCCCGTTTCTAGTATCGTGTCGTTATGCCGCCGAAATTTTCTAAAATATGTTAGAAAAATAAAGATATCATTTTATTTAAAGAAAGAACTGAATAGATATTCATATGTTAAAATAAAATGTTTTATCGTTAAAAATATAATTTTTAACGTGAAGTGAATAAATAAAATATTCATTTACAAACCAGACGGTTTGTTTATGTACACTGATTTGACTGACATTGATTGGGTCGATAAATTTTACACATCGCCCAACTGCACAAATAAAATCTGTGTTTGATTGTTTGAAACCCCACACGGGTGTTGGGATGAAATTTGAAGTTCACTCATCCTGATTGATTAAATATGTCGATCGATTGATTGACAGGCTGTTATAAGCGTTAGATATTTATATTTGATGCTTATACAGTGTAGTGCACTTTGGTTGATGGTTGATTATTTTTCAATGCTATTATATACATGTGATGTATGAAAATCCATATAATTAACATTATATGGTAATTGATTGGGCCTCATTCCAATTTGAAAAATAAAGAATATTATAAAAGAAAGGTTCATGTGTTGACTATATTCATCCGTTGATATTAGTCATGTGTTGAACGAAATATTTTTAATAAAATGTATATCTTTATCAATATATAATAAAGGTTCATGTGTTGACTATATTCATCCGTTGATATTAGTCATGTGTTGAACGAAATATTTTTATAATAGAATTTACATCTTTATCATATATAGAATTAGAAATCAACTGGAAAATAGATGAGATGAGTGGTCTCCTGGATATTAATCTGATGTTGGTTTCGGCCTTCGGGGTTAATATTCAGGAAATCGTTCTCTCACTAAATTACGGTTGAAGTCTGATTCAATATCAAAGGATAGATACCCTAATTTTTATAAAATATATTAAATAACAAAAATAGTCGCACGTGGACAGTACTCATTCGTTGAGATTAGTCGTGTGTTGACAAAAATAAATATTCATTGGTTGAATGAAGTATTTGAAAATAGAAATATACGAAGCCGTGTCGATTAGATTGACGCCATTTTGACGTGAACGATATTTATATCGATTTTATTCATTTTAAAATGAATATTGAAAAGTGATTTCGAAATCAAAGATTTCGAAATGAATTGAATATATAACGATTTCGAAATGAATTGAATATATAGCGATTTCGAAATGAATTGAATATATAACGATTTCGAAATGAATTGAATATATAACGATTTCGAAATGAATTGAATATATAACGATTTCGATTTGAATTGAGTATAAAACGATTTCGAATTGAATGGAATAGAAAACCAATTTGATTTCAAATTGAATATATAATGAACTTGATTCAAATAGAAAACGAAACGAATTTAATTTGAATAGAAAATGAATTTGAATCGAATAGAAAACCAATTTGATTTGAATTGAAATGGAAGTTGAAATATTTTTTGAAACGAATTCAAAACTATTTATATAATTCGTTTTAAATAGCAATCGACGAAATATATATTATATATATTATATATATAATATAATGGCCTGGATAGAACGCGCCGAGCCGCGGCAGTTCGTAAATTTCGACCATTTATTTCAAACGGACATTACGGGAGATCCGACCGTCGGATTCTCCTAAAACCGGAACCGTTGGGTTCGTATCGAAAAGAGCTTTCTAACGAATATTAGAAATTCAAAATCTAACGGTTGGATTTGGAGATACGTCCAAATCAAATTCGAAAAAGGTCGCTATAAGTGCAGTTCGATGGCCATTGTTGGAAATCGACTGTACGGGCCTTGATAAAATTATTAAAAATATCAATAATTTGTGTAAAATCATAAGAAATGATTTGGGAAAGATTGGGGTGAAAAACTCCATATTTGAAAAGATAAAAATAGATTTTTATCGAAATGAACTAGTTTTGAACTAAATTTAAAACCCAATCATTTTTAAATAAATGAATTAGATTTAAAAAGGGGTTTTAAATAATCGAATTTCTAATATATTTGATTAAATTTGAAATGGGTTTATCGTGAACAGTGTTTTAAATAACACTAGCTCTTTAACCCGATAATAAATAGAATGTGATTTGGGTTTGTCGTGAACTGTGTTTTAAATAACACCTAGTTCTTTAACCCAGTAAAAAGGAGTTTTATTGAATCTGCAATTAGATTGAAATTCGAATTGATAATCTAAATTACCAAATTTAGAAAATGAGCGAGATATGGAGTATCACCAGTTTTGCTCCAAAGCGATAGTTAAATCTTTAATTAGATTTGAACGTGAAAAGGTAATTAATTTTACCGATAACACCACGGTGTTAGATATGGAGTATTACCAGTTTTGCTTCATGGGATGAATAGGTTGGGATTGGGAAATAAAATAAATAATTACTTCGTTACGGTTCGCTAATCTCGACTAGTTGGAAAAACCATAATTTGGTTTTAAATTACATCCAAAGGAAGATTACAGGATAAGTTTTAAAGAATTTATCTTGGATAAAATTAATGGGAACTTTTCCCTAAGAATGTAGAGTTTAGAAACTAGCTGTAGGTTGGCTAAGAAGAATGGTTTCCTGGGTATTGATCTGATGTTGGTTTCGGCCTTCGGGGTTAATGTTTGGGGAATTGTTCTCTTGCTAATTTGCGGTTAGTGACTAATGAATTGGAATGAGGCGTATGTTGTGCTAATGTAACATTTGTTTTAATATACGCGGGTTGTTCGGAAAGTCCGGGTTTATACCCATTCTGAATGACCGATTCGACGATATGTCGAAGATGAAGACGATGGTCGAAGACCAGAGGTCTTCACGTCGTTTGGGTGATTACTGATGATCTTGATTGGGCTGTACACCCAAGAAGATGGAAACAGTTGGTGATCGTCCAGACGTACTTGGAGATCGAAGGATGTGCGGGGTACTAGGTGCCTCCGGTTTCGTTCAGACCTAGAACGGACTTGTAAATGGATGGTGTGTCTGACATTGTATTCCTTTATATTGTATTTGTTGATCTCTGCTAAATATATATCTGTTTGGCGGCGGAGAATTTATTCTCTTGGTTAACACCCTTCTCTGAGACATATGAGCTCAAAGGTTATATATTGGCAGAAATCAGTGGTACGATATGGATTGATAGTGTGGCATGCTGAGATGCAGTGATCCAGATTTTTGTTGAAAAGCAAAGTTTGGTGGTTGATGATCAAAGCGCAGCTGATATAGCATGGCTTTGTGTATAGCGTTGATCCGCGAGCCTCACAGCCCGGGATGGTGGTAAACTGATGGTTTGATCAGTATACATTTTTAGTGTAGTGGATTCGGTCGACCGATATTGAGCTTCGTGCTCGGAGGGATAGAGTAAGCGGTGTTTTCTCTTGCTGGGACGTAAGCCGCGGTGATACTTGAGTCCCAAAAGTGCGGATGTGCATAGCGGTGTTTTCTCTCGCTGAGACGTAAGCCGCGGTGATTTGTACTACGCGATAGATCTTTCGAATCAGGAGCCACCATGATGGAAATCCAATTTCCAATACGTGTATTTCGGCTTTATTTGTAGAGCCTAGTATGGCGACATAGTGGGATGGGGCACTCATGCCGTCTATGATTTATATTTATGATTGAAGGTGTTTTGACACTATACACATATTATAGTATCAAATGATTTGTTTTAAACGTACTAAGCATGTTTGGCTATTATAAGGGAAAACCCTATCCTCCGGCTTGCGTTGCATTGTGTGATGGGACCTGGGTCTTATAATAGCTTCATTTTTCGAAAAAGCATTGCGTTGTTTATTCTATGCACTAGTATTCTTGGGAGGAAACCCGTTCCGTGTTATACGGCGTGGTCCCTTGAATTACTCTCTTTTAAAGTAAAGTTTTAAATAACTGTTTTAGTTCTCACACCAGTCCCATGACTGACCTGGAGTTTATTGTTTTAACCTAAACTCTGGGTGCCCCTATTTTGACACGGGCAGCTAGTAGTTTCGGTTTTGCAGATTTATATTCACAGGATCCTGGTTTACAGCTGGAACGATATCCGGAAGGCTTTGTATCCGTATATCTCTTCTAGTTGTGTATTGTATTATTTTCCGCTGCTATGTATTTAAATGTAATTTAAATCTCTGATATTTCTGTGTAATATTCTTTTTACTCTGTATATTCTTGTATTCTGATGCGTTGTTGTAATATACAATGAAATGTTCTTCTGTATGTGTTCTGTTGTGGTTTGTTCTCGAACTATCCGACACTTTCCTTTACGGGGAAGTTACGGGTTTTCACAGTTGGTATCAGAGCTTTGGTTTACAAAGCTCAGAGAACAAGGCACATTAGAACCTTACGAAAGAATTCATCAGATATCGGATTAGTAAAATCCAATGAGAATGACTCGTTAGAGATGGGATCAGTAGTATCCTAGAACGAGTGTGAAGAGTATATTTTTAACGTGAAAACAAATTTTGTTTTGAAAATCTAAATCAATTATTCGTATTTGATTATATATTTATATTGATGTGGACAATCCAGTATATATAGATTTTGCGTATACGTCTGATCCGCGTGTATTAGAAATTTTAATATACTGGATAGATATAGAATTACACTCTAATCGTCCGGAGATGATTTTGATGATGGAGCTCCATCATTAGAATTTATGTTCGAGTGACGAAAGTGGGCTTTCTATATATTTCCTATTGACTGGTGTGAGAACCAAAATTTGATAGGGCTTATTGTTGTGATTTGGCATCAAAAATGTGATTTTTGTATATGTATCAAAGTTATCAATTTGAAACTCTAATTCACTAATTGATTGATGTTTGTGTTGTTTGTTTATTTGTTTGCTAATTTTTAACCATTATGCCTCATTTGATCAAATATTGAATTGTATTGAAATTTGGTCGCATCTGCTTGCATATACATGTATATCATTGAACAGGTCATAGCAAGGAGGCTAGAGCAGAGAATAAAATATGTTTGCCCGACAAATAGGTACATGTTTACTACATAATTTCCTGTTTTGTTTGGGTGATGATGATTTTGTGAGCCTATTGGCTAGCCGCTTGGCTTTTTCTTTTTCTTTTTGAGATCTGAAGGACCGGGGAAGCTATTTGAAATTCCCCGATGCTCCCGGTGCAGGGGAGGTTATGGCGAAATTTTTCGAAAATTTAGGGTGTTAGCCAAATTTTTGAAATTTTGAAAATTCTCAGAAACTGATAAGTTGGAGAATGCAAGCCAGATCGAACGTAGAGCTGATTAATCAAACCACTTTCGACTTTGTTCCTTTTCGGGGACGAAAAGTTTTAAGTGGGGGAGATTGTAACAACCCGTAAAATGCGAGCCAGTTTGAAATTTTTATTTTGGCAATTTTAGCGAATTTTGAATATTTAAAATAGATTATTTTAAATAATATCGACGAGAAAATTTATTTTGAATAGAATTCAACGTATATATTTATACGCGTCGTCGTTAGAATATAAAAATTTATATATAATTATAAATAGAATTGAAAATGGCGCGGTAGTTCGATAATTCGATTTCAAACTTCAATTGAATGTACCGGGTGCAAAACAATCCGGATTTTAGTGAAACCAAAAATGGTAGAATCTAATTGATAATATCTTTACAACGAATCCGAAAAATCGAAATTTCATGGCAAGAATCAAAAGATATGTCCAGTTGAAAATCCTGAATAGTCGCTATGGAATTTATATATATATTTTAATATATATAGCCCTTAAAAATGGACATTTTGCAAATGACCTCGGATTTCGACGAAACCAGTTTTGTTGGGTCCGTGATGTCAAATTATAGCTAGGTTTCAGATTTCATAATTTTTCGAATCAGTATGTGAGCGTGGCAAAGGAAAACGCGTTTGACCAGCTTCAGTTGATTTTAATCGACTGGAAATTGGCCATTTTTCAAATGGTCTCAGAATTCAACGAAACTAGTTTTGTTAGGACCGTATTATCAATACGAAGCTAGAAAATATTTTTCTGGAATTTTTCTAGTTAGTATGCGACCCCGGTAATTTGAAATGTACGTTCAAATTTGAAAATTAAATGTTTTATACTTTAATTTGAGGAATAACTGACTGTAACAGTCGAAATGGCCTACGAAACATATTCCATTGTGTCCGGGACGGGGGTAATTAGCTAGGAGCGACATTCGTTGAGTTTGATTTGCTGTTCGTGATGATTTTTACTTTTAAAATGAATTAAATAAAATAAAAATAATATATATATATTATTTTTTCCACCAATCAGAAAAACCCTAACTTTCACTTATCATTTCAGCTGCCAAGAGAAAAAAAAAAAACCAACGCAGAAATCGAAGCCCCGATTCCCCATCGCCATCGCCCAAATCGACGCCGCACCCCCGGCGATCTCCACCTATCGTCGAAGACCCCTCCCCCCTCGCCTATCCTCTCCAGCCATCCCAAGCCCACCGCCTCCGCCTTTTGTACAGCCGCGTCGCCTCGTCCTCCGCCCTCCGCCATCTCGAGCGCCTCTGGCCACCACCCTCCGACGCAGAAGGCTGCCGCCGACAACCTCCATCCCCACCAGCGAACAACTCCTCCTCCCCCTTCGATTGATAGAAAAGTGTGAGTTCTATTTTGTTTATTTAGTTTATTAACAGTTAAAATTCAGTTTAGGGTTCAGTTTGAACTGTTTTAAAATATATAAATTTGAACTGTTTTAAAATATAAAAATCTGAACTGTTTTAAAATATAAGTTTGAATTGATTTTAAATATAAAAATTAGCATATCGTAAAGTTTTGAATGTATATATATATATATATTGTAATGTGTTGAATATATATATCGTGAAGTTTCAAAAATATATGGAAACTGTTTTGAAAATATATACCGCATTGTTTTTTTAATAGAAAAGTTAAAAATATGATTTTTATATTTTTAAAGTATTAAAAATATGATTTTTATATTTTTAAAGTATTAAAAATATGATTTTTATATTTTTAAAGTATTAAAAATATGATTTTTATATTTTTAAAGTATTAAAAATATAGTCTTTACTATATAGATGATGTCAAAATATGATTTTTGTTTAAGTAAAGAATTAAAAATATAAATTTTACATGATAGGAATATTAAAAATATGATCTTTATATGTGTAGAAAAATAAAAATGAGATTTTTATAAAGATGAAATCTTTAAAATTGAAAAGGCGAAATCTTTATTTTTATAAAGTTGAAAGCTTTATTTTAATAAAGGCGAAATCTATATGTTTATAAAGGCGGAAACTTTATATAGAGGATAGCGAGATAAAAATTCGATTTTTATATAATTGAATAACGAAATAAAAAATTCGATTTTTATATATTGAATAGCGAAAGAAAAATGTGATTTTTATATATTTAACTTCGAAATAAAAATTCGATTTTTATATATTGAATAGCGAAAGAAAAATGTGATTTTTATATATTTAACTTCGAAATAAAAATGTGATTTTTATATATTGAATAGCGAAGTAAAAATTCGATTTTTACATATGTAGTGGCTACGGGCAACGAAGGTAACAAAAAGAGCGAGAATGGCGGAGACTTCTGCAAAAGAAGAGTCAAGATGCTTGGATAGCTATAAGTGAGAACTTCTCACTCAAAATTTCTCTTTTACTAGTTATATATATATATATATATACTAGGATGCAGACGGTGCTTAGTAGCACCCGACACCCGTCCACAGACCATGGACTTGTTTGTTTGGTTGAGTAGTTAGTTAGAATATTGGATTGAATGGAAATGGTTTAGTGAAATTGAATGGATTGATTGATGTGTGAATGGCGTGGGCCTTTACTAGACCGGGGATAAGGCTAGGCCTCGTCCCGTTTCTAGTATCGTGCCGTTATGCCGCCGAAATTTTCTAAAATATGTTAGAAAAATAAAGATATCATTTTATTTAAAGAAAGAACTGAATAGATATTCATATGTTAAAATAAAATGTTTTATCGTTAAAAATATAATTTTTAACGTGAAGTGAATAAATAAAATATTCATTTACAAACCAGACGGTTTGTTTATGTACACTGATTTGACTGACATTGATTGGGTCGATAAATTTTACACATCGCCCAACTGCACAAATAAAATCTGTGTTTGATTGTTTGAAACCCCACACGGGTGTTGGGATGAAATTTGAAGTTCACTCATCCTGATTGATTAAATATGTCGATCGATTGATTGACAGGCTGTTATAAGCGTTAGATATTTATATTTGATGCTTATACAGTGTAGTGCACTTTGGTTGATGGTTGATTATTTTTCAATGCTATTATATACATGTGATGTATGAAAATCCATATAATTAACATTATATGGTAATTGATTGGGCCTCATTCCAATTTGAAAAATTAAGAATATTATAAAAGAAAGGTTCATGTGTTGACTATATTCATCCGTTGATATTAGTCATGTGTTGAACGAAATATTTTTAATAAAATTATATCTTTATCAATATATAATAAAGGTTCATGTGTTGACTATATTCATCCGTTGATATTAGTCATGTGTTGAACGAAATATTTTTATAATAGAATTTACATCTTTATCATATATAGAATTAGAAATCAACTGGAAAATAGATGAGATGAGTGGTCTCCTGGATATTAATCTGATGTTGGTTTCGGCCTTCGGGGTTAATATTCAGGAAATCGTTCTCTCACTAAATTACGGTTGAAGTCTGATTCAATATCAAAGGATAGATACCCTAATTTTTATAAAATATATTAAATAACAAAAATAGTCGCACGTGGACAGTACTCATTCGTTGAGATTAGTCGTGTGTTGACAAAAATAAATATTCATTGGTTGAATGAAGTATTTGAAAATAGAAATATACGAAGCCGTGTCGATTAGATTGACGCCATTTTGACGTGAACGATATTTATATCGATTTTATTCATTTTAAAATGAATATTGAAAAGTGATTTCGAAATCAAAGATTTCGAAATGAATTGAATATATAACGATTTCGAAATGAATTGAATATATAGCGATTTCGAAATGAATTGAATATATAACGATTTCGAAATGAATTGAATATATAACGATTTCGAAATGAATTGAATATATAACGATTTCGAAATGAATTGAATATATAACGATTTCGATTTGAATTGAGTATAAAACGATTTCGAATTGAATGGAATAGAAAACCAATTTGATTTCAAATTGAATATATAATGAACTTGATTCAAATAGAAAACGAAACGAATTTAATTTGAATAGAAAATGAATTTGAATCGAATAGAAAACCAATTTGATTTGAATTGAAATGGAAGTTGAAATATTTTTTGAAACGAATTCAAAACTATTTATATAATTCGTTTTAAATAGCAATCGACGAAATATATATTATATATATAATATAATGGCCTGGATAGAACGCGCCGCGCCGCGGCAGTTCGTAAATTTCGACCATTTATTTCAAACGGACATTACGGGAGATCCGACCGTCGGATTCTCCTAAAATCGGAACCGTTGGGTTCGTATCGAAAAGAGCTTTCTAACGAATATTAGAAATTCAAAATCTAACGGTTGGATTTGGAGATACGTCCAAATCAAATTCGAAAAAGGTCGCTATAAGTGCAGTTCGATGGCCATTGTTGGAAATCGACTGTACGGGCCTTGATAAAATTATTAAAAATATCAATAATTTGTGTAAAATCATAAGAAATGATTTGGGAAAGATTGGGGTGAAAAACTCCATATTTGAAAAGATAAAAATAGATTTTTATCGAAATGAACTAGTTTTGAACTAAATTTAAAACCCAATCATTTTTAAATAAATGAATTAGATTTAAAAAGGGGTTTTAAATAATCGAATTTCTAATATATTTGATTAAATTTGAAATGGGTTTATCGTGAACAGTGTTTTAAATAACACTAGCTCTTTAACCCGATAATAAATAGAATGTGATTTGGGTTTGTCGTGAACTGTGTTTTAAATAACACCTAGTTCTTTAACCCAGTAAAAAGGAGTTTTATTGAATCTGCAATTAGATTGAAATTCGAATTGATAATCTAAATTACCAAATTTAGAAAATGAGCGAGATATGGAGTATCACCAGTTTTGCTCCAAAGCGATAGTTAAATCTTTAATTAGATTTGAACGTGAAAAGGTAATTAATTTTACCGATAACACCACGGTGTTAGATATGGAGTATTACTAGTTTTGCTTCATGGGATGAATAGGTTGGGATTGGGAAATAAAATAAATAATTACTTCGTTACGGTTCGCTAATCTCGACTAGTTGGAAAAACCATAATTTGGTTTTAAATTACATCCAAAGGAAGATTACAGGATAAGTTTTAAAGAATTTATCTTGGATAAAATTAATGGGAACTTTTCCCTAAGAATGTGGAGTTTAGAAACTAGCTGTAGGTTGGCTAAGAAGAATGGTTTCCTGGGTATTGATCTGATGTTGGTTTCGGCCTTCGGGGTTAATGTTTGGGGAATTGTTCTCTTGCTAATTTGCGGTTAGTGACTAATGAATTGGAATGAGGCGTATGTTGTGCTTATGTAACATTTGTTTTAATATACGCGGGTTGTTCGGAAAGTCCGGGTTTATACCCATTCTGAATGACCGATTCGACGATATGTCGAAGATGAAGACGATGGTCGAAGACCAGAGGTCTTCACGTCGTTTGGGTGATTACTGATGATCTTGATTGGGCTGTACACCCAAGAAGATGGAAACAGTTGGTGATCGTCCAGACGTACTTGGAGATCGAAGGATGTGCGGGGTACTAGGTGCCTCCGGTTTCGTTCAGACCTAGAACGGACTTGTAAATGGATGGTGTGTCTGACATTGTATTCCTTTATATTGTATTTGTTGATCTCTGCTAAATATATATCTGTTTGGCGGCGGAGAATTTATTCTCTTGCTTAACGCCCTTCTCTGAGACATATGAGCTCAGAGGTTATATATTGGCAGAAATCAGTGGTACGATATGGATTGTTGCATGCTGAGATGCAGTGATCCAGATTTTTGTTGAAAAGCAAAGTTTGGTGGTTGATGATCAAAGCGCAGCTGATATAGCATGGCTTTGTGTATAGCGTTGATCCGCGAGCCTCACAGCCCGGGATGGTGGTAAACTGATGGTTTGATCAGTATACATTTTTAGTGTAGTGGATTCGGTCGACCGATATTGAGCTTCGTGCTCGGAGGGATAGAGTAAGCGGTGTTTTCTCTTGCTGGGACGTAAGCCGCGGTGATACTTGAGTCCCAAAAGTGCGGATGTGCATAGCGGTGTTTTCTCTCGCTGAGACGTAAGCCGCGGTGATTTGTACTACGCGATAGATCTTTCGAATCAGGAGCCACCATGATGGAAATCCAATTTCCAATACGTGTATTTCGGCTTTATTTGTAGAGCCTAGTATGGCGACATAGTGGGATGGGGCACTCATGCCGTCTATGATTTATATTTATGATTGAAGGTGTTTTGACACTATACACATATTATAGTATCAAATGATTTGTTTTAAACGTACTAAGCATGTTTGGCTATTATAAGGGAAAACCCTATCCTCCGGCTTGCGTTGCATTGTGTGATGGGACCTGGGTCTTATAATAGCTTCATTTTTCGAAAAAGCATTGCGTTGTTTATTCTATGCACTAGTATTCTTGGGAGGAAACCCGTTCCGTGTTATACGGCGTGGTCCCTTGAATTACTCTCTTTTAAAGTAAAGTTTTAAATAACTGTTTTAGTTCTCACACCAGTCCCATGACTGACCTGGAGTTTATTGTTTTAACCTAAACTCTGGGTGCCCCTATTTTGACACGGGCAGCTAGTAGTTTCGGTTTTGCAGATTTATATTCACAGGATCCTGGTTTACAGCTGGAACGATATCCGGAAGGCTTTGTATCCGTATATCTCTTCTAGTTGTGTATTGTATTATTTTCCGCTGCTATGTATTTAAATGTAATTTAAATCTCTGATATTTCTGTGTAATATTCTTTTTACTCTGTATATTCTTGTATTCTGATGCGTTGTTGTAATATAAAATGAAATGTTCTTCTGTATGTGTTCTATTGTGGTTTGTTCTCGAACTATCTGACACTTTCCTTTACGGGGAAGTTACGGGTTTTCACAGTGGGGCACGATTACTGGGCTGATTGTAAGAGGTGAACGACGGCAGTGGGGTACGCCAGTGTAGGTTCGGTGGACTACGATCGTGCACGTATCCGGGGCAGACACTGGGTGTCCATAGATTTATCTGTGCATCTTGAATCATGTCAGGGGTTGACACCCTAGGGCTGATACACCCGAAGGTGGACCCAGCACAGGTGACTACATTCGTGCTTAGCCGTATGACACGGACACTGGACGAGCTAGAACTTGTAGGGAGCCGATCGACTAGATAATCGCTCCGTAGGACCCCGTACTTGGGTCAGACCCCGTTTCAGGGTCATTTCATGACATTGGGCCGTGGGATTTATTTCGTGATTAACTTGTGATATGGGCTTAGTATACTAGTACAGTCGATGCAACGAATCTCGAACATGTGATGCTTTACTTGACTTGTCTTGACTTATCCTGATCACCTTAGTCTATCTTGTTCACCTTGACACCATTCTTAAGTTTAGTTCCAGTTCATACATGACAGGTTGTTTTAACCGTTTCTACACTAAAAGTCACTAGAACTTACTCAGTCTTTATGACTGACCCTTTTTCCTTTCGCCTCTTTTTCTTCCGTTTCCTCCCCCAGGTTCTCAGGGAGGGAATACCGCAGCTTGACCAGTTTTCACATCCAGCTTGAAGAGAAAGAATGTATTGCTTGGATCCTTTTCCGTTTTGGACTATGGCTTTGGACAGCAATTAGGGGACTTTTGCAGTTTATTTATGTTTTCTTCATGCTTCTTTAAATAATGTAATCAAGACAGTTATGATTTTGGGAAGTATTATGGCACGGTTTGTATAACACGTATTTTGAAGAAATAAAAGTTGTTGTTTTCCGCTGTTCAAAAATATGTGTTATTATATCTGTCTTGTATATCTGTGACTTATACTTATAAACCTCGACCAAAATTAGGGCATTCCCTTTGAGAGTGACCCTAACGGAGGTGGGGTTTTTCACTTGGTATCAGAGCATAGGTTTACCAGATAAGATAAAAGTTTCGAAAATTTATTTTCAAAGGAAAATTTAAAGAAGCATTTTTAAAAGATAAAATATTATTTTATTTTAAAAAAGGCAAAGCCCCCCAAAGCCATAGGTGTTATCTCTTATCCTTCGTTTTGAATCTATCCTTCTTGTTTCAGCATGTCCGAAGAACTTAACTTGCCAGAGGGTGTACCAATACCTGGTTGGTTTAGACGATTCTTAGAAGCAAGGGCCACCCAGCCAGGTCCTACCGTTCCTCCTCCCCCAGCTGCAAGAAATCATCCAGCTGCAGCAGCACCTCATCCTCCACCTCCTCCGTGGGGAAACACTTTTGCTAAGATATGTAAAGATTTTAAGGCTATGGGAGGAAAGGACTTTCATCGAACTGAGTCCTTCGTGGCAGCTAGGAATTGGTAAAAGGAAACCGAGGACTTATTCGTCATCTTTGAGGTAGAAGATAGGCAGAAGGTACAACTGGCAGTGTGGCTACTAAAAGGTGAGGCTTCCTACTGGTGGGAAGTCACTAATGCAGAAAGACCAGTGGAAACATGGGAGGACTTTAGGGCAAGGTTTGAGGCTAAATTTCTATCAGAAGCTGAAAGGAGTCTTCAGTTGGAAAATTTCTTATTTCTTAAGCAAGGGAATATGAAAGTCAAAGAGTATGTTAATCAATTCGATGAGCTGGCTAGGTTCGGACTGGACCTAGTCAACACCCCGCACAAGAAGGCTCTCCGCTTTGTCAAAGGGTTGAATGAGCCATTACACAGTTTGGCCATGACCCATATACCCATGGGAGCTACGTACGAAAGGTTGGTGCAGATGGCATTGCTGAACGAGGAAGATAAGGGCAAGAAGGAGACAGAGGCAGAAAACTCTCAAGGGAAGAAAGAGGTCAAGCCCAACGATTCTAAGAATAAGAAGGTAGACTCCGAGAAAGGAGGCAAGAACAACAACTCACGTGATAAAAGGAAATGCAATTACTGTGGTACGGAAGGGCACATAGCCAAGGATTGTAGAAAGAGGAAGAGAAAGCAAGGTGAATGTTTTCATTGTGGGAAGACTGGACACATCAGCAAAGACTGCCCTGAGAAGCAGACCGAACCTTCTGGCGGTACATCGTTAACTTATTCTAGATGCTTTGTTTTATCTTATTTCTCTCCTCGATCCTATCTTGAGAACCATAGTTAGAATCTTTTTGGAAGTAAACATGTAATTGAAACATGTTATGATTGCGAAATGTTTGCAAGTGGTCGCAAGTGGTTGCTCGTGGATGCATGAATACACATTAGGCACTAGATCGGCTCAGACACATTTTCATGTTGCATATGCATGAGTGTTTATTTTGGAAACTTGGTTGTGCTATCATTTGGTTGTTGCATATGATTGAATGTTCGAGCACTCATGTAGAAATTATGAATTATAATAGGAAAAATTTGCATACATATTGGATTCATTTCACTAAACATATTTTGCATTTAGAAGATCAATCAGGCCTGATCATTAGCATTAGCTAAGGAACATATACACACACTCTTCGCATATGATCATGAAGCATTAGAAGTCTTTTAAGGACAATGGATGCTCGTGTTTGATGGATGAGTAGATGGATGTTTGGATGTTAGGATGTACATTCTTCCTGAACTTGAAGATTTCGGGGACGAAATCCTTTTAAGTGGGGGAGAATGTAACACCCCGTGTATTTTATAACAATAAGATTCACAAATTAAAGTATAATTAATTTCAAATCAAAGAATTAAGGGAAACGGGATACGCCATTGCGTTCGTCTCGGAATTCTGCTTGAGATAGAGTCCGAGTTTGCGTAAAACGGATATCGTATGAAGAAGATATAGACGGACGAAGTTGGGCGAAAAACCAGAAAACGGGTCAGAATGCACTGGCGCACTTGGGAAGTGCGCCAGAACAAAAAAGAACTGGCGCACTTGGGAAGTGCGCCAATGCATTTTTAGCCTGGCGCACCTGCCAAGTGCGCCTAGATCAGAACAGGCTGGCTGGTCAGGTCTTGGCTGGCCTGGTCTGTGTTTGGTCGATTTTCTGAGCCTTGCCTTGTCACTAGGGCTAGGTGTCAGCTCCTGATTAGCCTCTCCTTCAAATGAACGGCTATTATTGAATCAAGCTTCATCGACGGTCTAAAACAACTCACAAACATTATAAAAAGGACCTAAGACCTAGCCTTAATCATACTATCTCATTTTAACCTCAGGCCGCCGCCATTAAACCTAGAGCTCTGAATTAAAATACAAAGAATAAAATTATAGAAGATGGAGGACGATTCTTGAAGGCTACAACTAGAAGCTACAACAACTACGACGCTTTAGACAACGAATTTGGGACTAATTGATTTGGGATTTTTATTTGGATTATTTGCTTCATATTGTAAGTTCTATGTTACTTTTTAGGCAAAAACGCTAAAACAATAAGGACATGCCATGAATTGAAACCGGATTTAGGAACTATTGTTAATCCATTGTTTATATTGTTTATCTTTGAATTATAATTTGGGGATATTGCTATGGCAACGTTGCAAGTTAAACTTGTCATGATTTTGATGTTGTTATGAATCACTTGGGCTTAATTGTTTGGTAAGTTGGACTAATACATGTCCATGGAATCACTATGTTTATTGAATTCTTTATGTTGATTAAACCATGCCTATGATGCTAATTAAACCATGGCTATGACTATTGATGGAATTATGCATGTGATGTTAATATACCCATCATGATTAATGAAAAATTGGGTATTGCTAGGTTATGATGAAAAGTTGGAATTATTATGTTTATATTGTTAGATATGTTAAAAATGCTAAATTGGAATCATTATGTCTATAATGTTAATTGAGAATCATTATGTTAAAAACACTAAATTGGAATCATTATGTCTATAATGTTAGTTGAGAATCATTATGTTAAAAACGCTAAATTGGAATCATTATGTCTATAATGTTAGTTGAGAATCATTATGTTAAAAATGCTAAATTGGAATCATTATGTTTATAATGTTAGTTGAGAATCATTATGTTAAAAACGCTAAATTGGAATCATTATGTCTATAATGTTAGTTGAGAATCATTATGTTAAAAATGCTAAGTTGGAACCATTATGTTTATAATTTTAGATGAGAATCATTATGATAAATTGGAATCATTATGTCTATGAGAATTATTATGTTAAAGATGCTAAATTGGAATCCACTATGCCTATTAGGATTATTATGCCTTTAATGTTTCATGTTTGTAATAAAATTATTATTATGCCCGCAATGATTATTATGCCTATGATGTAAAGTTGAAATCATCATGTTAAATTAAGTTGGAATCAGTACTATGCCAAGTTATCATCATTCTAGTATTGAAACCATGTGATACGTTATAGCCTGTTTATTATGCAAGTGATGTTGGAATTGTCACATATGCCTATCACATGTTTGGTGTTATTCCCCTTTATCTCTTGAATTGTTTATGCTTGTGAACGAAGTACGTTTATATACGTTGGGGATACGATTGGGTAGAGTAGGCAAAACTTGAATTAATTATAAGCATAAACTGTGAAATTTGGCATAAGTAGAACATGAAATATGGCACGAAAACTTGACTTGAACATGCCATAACTTGATTTTAACATGCCTTAGTTGGGCACGAAGTTGAAATATGAACATGATGTGGAAATAGCAAAATCTGATAAGAACATGGGCATGACTTTAGAAAACAAGAAAGTGGCCAACTCGAGGTTGGGTTGAGTTTGTAGTGTAAATCTGCCCGGAACCGCCCGGCAAATCCAGTGGCTACAAACAATAGGATCCAATGTGGGTAGTTGGTCACATCGCGCTTGAAACCCGAGGTTGGGTTGAGTTCGTAGCGTAAACCTGCCCGGAACCGCCCGGCAAATCCAGTGGCTACGAACAATAGGATCCAATGTGAGTGGTTCAGTGCATTAACGAATAAATTAATGCCAATTTGGGTTAAGTCATGAACATGAAAAGACAACTTAACCAACTTGAACACGATATGTAGGGCTAAGTCATGAACTTGAAAACGACAACACTTAGCCAACTTGACATGACACGTATGCGGGTTAAGTCGTGAACTGAAATGACATACTTAACCATCTTGACATGACTAGACTGGAAAAGGATTAAGTCACGAATTACATGACTTAATCTGTTAGGCGGGTTAGGTCACGAATTACATGACCTAATCTATTAGGCGAAACCCTAGACACGACCCCTTTCAGCAGTAACCCTCTAGATGTATCAAGGTACCCTGGGGCTAGGCCGGGTGGGGCACGATTACTGGGCTGATTGTAAGAGGTGAACGACGGCAGTGGGGTACGCCAGTGTAGGTTCGGTGGACTACGATCGTGCACGTATCCGGGGCAGACACTGGGTATCCGTAGATTTATCTGTGCATCTTGAATCGTGTCAGGGGTTGACACCCTAGGGCTGATACACCCGAAGGTGGACCCAGCACAGGTGACTACATTCGTGATTAGCCGTATGACACGGACACTTGACGAGCTAGAACTTGTACGGAGCCGATCGACTAGATAATCGCTCCGTAGGACCCCGTACTTGGGTCAGACCCCGTTTCAGGGTCATTTCATGACATTGGGCCGTGGGATTCATTTCGTGATTAACTTGTGATATGGGCTTAGTATACTAGTACAGTCGATGCAACGAATCTCGAACATGTGATGCTTTACTTGACTTGTCTTGACTTATCCTGATCACCTTAGTCTATCTTGTTCACCTTGACACCATTCTTAAGTTTAGTTCCAGTTCATACATGACAGGTTGTTTTAACCGTTTCTACACTGAAAGTCACTAGAACTTACTCAGTCTTTATGACTGACCCTTTTTCCTTTCGCCTCGTTTTCTTTCGTTTCCCCCCCAGGTTCTCAGGGAGGGAATACCGCAGCTTGACCAGTTTTCACATCCAGCTTGAAGAGAAAGAATGTATTGCTTGGATCCTTCTCCGTTTTGTACTATGGCTTTGGACAGCAATTAGGGGACTTTTGCAGTTTATTTATGTTTTCTTCATGCTTCTTTAAATAATGTAATCAAGACAGTTATGATTTTGGGAAGTATTATGGCACGGTTTGTATAACACGTATTTTGAAGAAATAAAAGTTGTTGTTTTCCGCCGTTCAAAAATATGTGTTATTATATCCGTCTTGTATATCTGTGACTTATACTTATAAACCTCCACCAAAATTAGGGCATTCCCTTTGAGAGTGACCGTAACGGAGGTGGGGTGTTTCACGTTTTAACTCAATTCGCTAATTTATTCTCTAATTAGCTCTTTTGCCTATTTTAGATTTTGTTTGAAAATAATATGTTCAAATAAAATTTAACTTGCTTATAAACTAATTGAATTCCATTTTCAATTCAAGTTTCCTTTTTAATTCCGAATATATATTCACCAGTTCGGTTTACTTAACCAAAACCCAATTTCGTATCAAAACTCGATTAACTAATTATTCTTAAAATTAGTTAATTCTATTTAATAATTAAAATTCTAATTTTTGTTTCAAAAATCAGTTCACTTACTCCACTTGAGTTGTATTTATTTTATATCTCAAGTCTAGATTTTTCTAATGTAAATTCAGATTTTATTTACTTAAAATCTGTTTATTTATTTAAATAAATTGTTATGGTTTTATAATGCTTATGGCATTGTTTTTCTGAAAATTTAATTTTAACATAACTCAAAATCTATAAAACGAAATCCATATTTTTCATTTCGATTTGAAAACTATTATCCAATCAGTCCTGACGATTCTTGTATCAAAGAATTCCAACTTAAATTGAGTTCAACATACTCAATTGAAGTTCGATACGCCAATTTACAAATTATCGCACTGCGGCGAGTTCGTTTTAATTATATTTAAATATAAACATTTAAACTTCGTTTATAAATAAATTTCAACTCCATTCTAATATATTTTAATATATATTAAACCAATTTTTCCAATCCAAGTTAATATTTCTGATTATCCTAAATTGTCGATTATTTCATAACTCGGTTCCAAATTTACTTACAACTCAATTTGCTATATAAAATTACAATTCCTTTTATAAATAAATTATTTATAAAATTTGTTATAATCGTATTCTAATTATAAATTCTTAGATTTATCTCAATTCCGTTTATATTCCAAATTCCGGAATAACAACCGTCATCCCCTTTTTGAAAGGATTTCCAATTCATACTTGAATTTAAACTTCTAAATTTTCTAATATAATTTATCTCACTTAATTTATAAATGTCGTTTATAAATTTACTTTGTTTTATAATTTAAAACAATTTCCATTTCAAATTCATTTGAAATACAATTCCTATTTTGGAATATTTTATTAATTATAATTTATATATGTATATATGTACAATGAATTTATTTTCATACTAAAATTTAAACTTCTATCTAATACAATCCTAATATTTTTTTGAAAATATTTATTTAAATAAATTCGATCTAATCGAATTCACATCATGAATCCATATGAATTTATTTTAATTCAATTTATATTCTGAATATCAGAATAGATTTATCGTTTCTCTTCGAAACTAATTTCAATTTCCCTTTTTAAATTCACATTTGAATTTAGACTTACCAAATTATGTAAATGATATTTTTTCCATTTCAGTTGTAAAAACTGTTTATAAACTCACTTCAATTCACTGCATTATTTAATTTGTAAATATCTTTTATAATTTCACTTCGATTTCCCGCATTGTTTAATTTATAAACATCATTTATAAATTCAATACTTGTTTTATATATTCAAAACAAGTCAGTATTTCTATAGCCCATTCAAAATTCAAAATTCTATTTAAAAAATAGATTTTCCCTTTTAAATCTCGGCATCCCTTTTCATGATATTTTTATAAATCAGCATTCAGTCCCAGTGATATTTAGACACCCAAAACACTCAATTATTAATCACACGTTTTGTGCCACATCATATATGATAATATATATGAAAACAAACAATAATAAATTTTGAGGAATCCAGTTAGATCCCTCCAATCTATTTTCCAATATCCACAAATGTTAGCCAACATAAGTAATACACATCCTACTTCGAGGTAGGATATCGCGGTATAGAAGGTCATCCACTATCATATTGTGGGGCACATAGTGTCGTCCACTAATGATACTGCGAGCATCGTTTAATGGTACTGCGGAAATATCCAACCACCAATATATATTTATATATAATTACCACAACCATCATGCCTAAATAACTAATATATATGCATAATAGCCACAAAAATATTTAAATGCATCCAAACAACCAACAAACAATATATAAAAATTATGTAAATAAAAAATTCGTTTATAATTAAAATTTATAAATGAACTAGAAAAAGAGTTTACTCACCTTGATTTTATTTGAATTCGTTCCAGTTTTAATTCCAGATTGTAAGCTTCACAACAATGATTTGTACTTACTTCGTTCAGTCGAAACTGTTATTGTATAAAAATATAGACATATTATAAATTTTGATATAATTAAAATGCACATTAACTTGTAAATTAAAAAATTTAAATAAATAACTCCATTTACCTTCAATCCAAGGTTTCATATCTTTTCCTTACTACTAAGCTCAAACACAGGAATGCATTCCAATACATGAAATAAGGCGGTGACCATCCCATCATTCTCCTCCGCAAACTCATCTTTACTCTGTACCAAAGCACCTCAATTTTCGTTGTATGTTCAACATCATGACCATCATGTCCAATGAAAGGAACTGCCAAAGCCGCTCACCATAGGCTCTAACACATGCTACAAACCCCCTTACCATCAATACTAAATACCACGAGATACCCCATGAATCCCATCGCTCAACCCCCTTTTCTTCCTCCTTTACCTCATCCGCCATTTTGTATGCCATCAAACGAACCCCCTGTAACTGTCACAACTCCATCTAGTACGACAATAAATGTCGCGATCTGCCAATCTTCACCGCATCACCCTATGCTTTATTCACAAGCTTATCATTGTCCATAAGCTCCAACTCGAATTTGTTTGTCATTCCTCATTTTGAAATCGAGAAGAACTGTAGATCTGAACTGAAACATGTTGAGCCACTCAGAAATCGCGACTTTGAACAAGCCTAGCCCTACATTAAACGATACTGGCGTGAGCAGATTATCGCGATTTGATTTCAAAAATACTGAAACGGGTGGATTAAATATTGATTCGAGTATAGGAGGTGCAGCCATTATTTTTCTAATGAAGCTTTTCATTCGATTTAGGGGAATAACAAAGAAAGATAAGACTTTAATTTGTTAAGCTAAATGAAAATAAGAAGGAAAGGAGATAAGGGTGGGTCGCGAGTATATAATGGTGACAAAGGAGAAAATATAAACATTTGATTTTGAAAATAGGAGAAGCGGCATTGAAAATGTTGTCTGGAGAATTGAAACAGAAAAAGGAGAACGGTGTGTGCAGTTTATAGAAGAACAACAACTTAGGCATTAAGGAACTTAGTCTGCGTATGGTACATTTTTAGGAGATATGTTAGGGTAGGTTAAGTTCATATGAATTAATTTGATTTTTTTTATTTAATACGATTTAATATATAGTTAATGCGATTTGATTTCAAGCCTATCCGTTTAAATTTAATAATAATACATATATTTCGAGGTTCTTAACTCCAATAAAAACACAACAACTGCCGTTTCCAGGGTTTAACCGCTATTCCAAACACACTAGAACAAGCTCCGAAATCTAATTTGTTCATATGGATAAGATATCAATTTAAATCGATATAATATAAATTAAATTCAAAACAAATAAATTCTTCGATAATAATTTATTATTATCGTTCATATATACAAATAGAATTTATATTGATCATCTGAATTATTCAGTTCTAACTCAGAATTAAATTACACTTCATTTTTTTATTACGATATCTCAATATACTTGAAATTAAATCGTATTTCAATTTTTAAATCTACAAAATCAATATAAAATCCATTTTTATTATCACTCAATCATTTAAAACAATATTAAATGTTTAAATAAATCGATTAAAAATCTAGATCGTTACAATATTACTCATATTCAAGATAGTTTCTCATTTAAAATATGTAACGACCTGCATTCTACGCATCGAAGGATCGTAGAATATTTATTTCTTTCTCATGCAAAGTCATATAGCCATGTAACTTTGGGAGACGACTATTGGGGTCATTTCCCATGTTCATGATTTTTGCCGATTTTTAAATGACCGTTTTGCCCCTAGCTGATCTTGTTTTGGCCATAACTTTTGATTGGTAGGGAATTTTGACCTGAAACCATTTCCATTAGATCTGGCTGATGGTTTACCTTTTCATAGAGTGGTCACGTTAGCCAATTGGACTCACCATTTGGGAGATATGGCTGAAACAAGGTTTAGAAGGTGAAAAACAGCTTGACTGGGCCTAATTTGGGTGATTAGCAAGAGGGTTCATAACCCATTTCGGGATTAGGGTTACGGGAGGGCTGAGATGAGTTAGTAAATTAGTTTTTATTTTATTTCTTAGCCGCCACTTACAACGTTTGAACCCTAGCAATGGCCTCCACTTGCAAAAAAAACCCAAATCACCTTCTAATCGCTAATTAAGCCAAATCTACATCAAATCAAAGCGGATTAGTACAAAAATCAAGGTAGAGCTGCTGAAGTGCATTGGAATCCGAACCATTTTGTCCATAATTTTTAGATTTGAGTATGTTTATGGCTAAGGTGAGTGATTTGCATTGTTTTACACTAATTACGGTTGATTAGAGGTAATTAGTGTTAATTAGCGAAATAATAACTCAGAAAAATCTGGAAAAGTTTGTAAAATTCTAAAATATTATTTTAGGGCTCTGATAAAATTTTTGGTTAATCTGGATAAGTTTTTCTAATTGTATGCTTAAACATGATTGAGGGGGGTTAAGGGAAAAACAAGGGTTTTTGTGTATGTTTGATCCATTTTAAGATATCGTATTGTTGTTTGGTGTTTATGGTTAATTATACATGTTGATATGACTGCATGGTATGCTTTGAAATTGATTAGAAAATTAGATTAGTCGAAAACGCCGTTGAATGGCGTAAAACAGTCGCTGGAAAAGTTGCAGGAAAATGTGCAGGGTTTCGGATCGGATATAGGGCTCGGATCGAATAGGAGAAATGGGCAAAGGAATTCGATTCGGATCAGAACTTGGCATCATATGAGGCTTGGCAAGAAGGAAGGCCACCTACATAGAGTTGGAGTTGGGTTGGGGATCCGGTCGGGGTTCAGCATGGGGATCGATTCGGATGAAGACGAGGGATATGGGATCAGACTAGAACTAAGGAGAGGGATCGGATCAGCGCGAGAGAGATAAAGTAATTGGATCGGTTCGACATAGCCGAACCAAACCGGATGGAGAAGACTAAACCGAACAATCATGAAGTGGAGCACCAAACCGAACGGGAAGCCTAGGGACGACGTATTCGAACCGAACCGACTGAAGCAGATTGGACCGAACCGAATTGAACTTCCATTACTACTACGTGATGACTCTTATGAAGACCAACTCCAATTCAACCAAAACCGGAGATGCAAAGGTAGTCCAAATGGGAAGTAGAACTCAGGATCCAGTTGAGAACCAACGAGTTAACTTCATGAGTTGGGCTTTGACGCGGGACGTGTGCTAAGGAGTTGTCGACGTCCATAGCTTTGATTCACCACCTAGAGACGATTGTTAGGCTACGGATCAGTGCAGTGGGTAGTTATTACTCCATGGGGGCAGAGTGATCGTAGCATGGCTATGAGCCAGTGCAATGGAGTCGTTATGACTTCATGGGGCATAGTGGACATAGCAAGGACTAATGGATATGGATCAGTGCAGCGGAGTCGCCATGACTCCATGGGGCAAAGTGATCATAACAATGATGTGGGTGATCAAAGCGGTGGATATCGTATGCTTTATGCACTAAGTGAGAGATGAGAGGATAGTTGTTATGCTTGATTGTTTGACATCATTATGACATGCACACCCCTCCCCAATATCTTCACACCATATATTAGTGTCACCTTAGAGTATTGTACATCCTGTTGTGGTAACTCTTTGGTTGTAGGTCCAGGTTCAAGTATGGTTTAGTATACCTATTATTGTTCTATTTTGCTGCTTATCGCTCATACCAGACTTTTGTCTGACCCAGAGTTTTACATCTCTTCTTATTACTCTGGGTGCTCTTAAACAGACAGACTAGAGACAGGTTAGGTGGTATGCATGAGTAGTTGTACCTGAGACAAGCAGGAGGCTCCCATGTATGATATATATAGATATTCTACCTGTGTCGCTTCTGGTCACTACTTTGGGCATTAGTAGTGTACCTTTCTTATTTTTCTTAGAGACAGTTTGAAAATTTGTAATAATGATTTGGAACATAAGCTGTATTTTGAGTTTTTCGCTGCTATCATGGTTTAGTTTTCAGCGTACGCACTGTCTTGCTTGTTTTATGTCAAGTATGTTATTATTATATTTTATTCCATGCACTGTGAGACATTCTATAGGTTCCTTGCTAGTTCAAATTCCCTTCTTTTCCTTTCTTTGGCGACCGTCCCATGCTGGTTGGACATCGACACAACGCACTTTTATTGGAAATGTTGGCTAGTGCGAGGCAGGTCGTCACATTTGGTATCAGAGCTCTAGGTTGCGTAGTTAATCTGGGGAAGACACCAAAGAGAGATGATACGTATATGAGAGTGTGTATTTGTGATATTTTGGTTTTCAAAAGCTATATATATACTATTAGTATATTTAAGGATGAAGTCGCATTGCACTGGCACTATTGAAGATATGTTTAATTGTTTTCTCCTTACAGATTGAACGATGAACCGATATACTAGAGGTACTGGTAGAGGAGCTAATAATGGGAATGCTCCTGAGATGAGGATGATGTTCACTGACCTGATGAGAGAGATGCTTAGGGATGTTCAGAGGGTAGCTCCTAATGCTGCAAATGGTGGTGGTGCAGCGTTGCAGGCGCCTTGGGCTGATTTCGCCAAGCTATGCAAGGATTACACTAGTCTTGGTGGAAAGCCGTTCCACGGAATGGAATCGGCTACAAAAGTTCAGGATTGGTTGGATAGGTGTGAGCGAATCTTCGAACACTTGGGTATCGAGGATGCGAGGAAGAGAAAGCTAGCATTCCGTCAGCTGCAAGGACAGGCTATAAATTGGTGGAATTCTATTAAAGAAGCTACTCCAGCGGATCAAGTTACTTGGGATCAGTGCAAGACTCGCTTTAGTGATAAATTTATCCTAGCTGCTCAGAAATCAGAATTGTTTAGGAAGTTCTTGGAGCTTAAGCAGAATGGTAGAGCAGTCTCGGAGTATATTGCTGAGTTCGATACTTTATCGAAGTATGGATTATCTCTTATTGACACTCCAAGAAGAAGAATGAGAAGTTCATAACAGGCTTAGATCAGTACTTGGGGAAAGGCTTATAAACCATATCGATGAGATGTTTGAATCGATTGTGGGAAAAGCTTTGAGATCAGAGAGTCTATACCCTAATTCGAAGACTGAGGTTGCATCTGTAGAAGAGCCAAAACTGCAAGCAAGCGTGGAGGCAAGAATGGTTCTTAGAATAAGAGAAAGCAGAATCAGACCAAGGATGGCCAGAAGAAAAAGAACAAGAAAGATGTTGAAAGCTTTAGCTGTGGTAAGAGGGCCATTATGCTAAAGAATGTCGAGCGAAGCCAGCGGACAGAGTGTGCTTCAACTCCGGCCAAGTGGGACATCACAAGGATAAGTGTCTACAACCACCTAAAGAAAAGCAGATTGTGAAAGCATATGCTCTCAATGCTGTTCCTTCTTCGTCGAATGCCCCAGCTGCGGTGGATAAAGGAAAGAATATCGTCATTTAAGGTATGCTTTCTGATTATGATGTTCCTATTCGAGTATTGTTTGATACCGGAGCTTCCCGTTCCATCGTATCTAATGACCTGGTATGGGATTGGAACCCGAGATAGTCGATAGACCTTTAGCGGTGACGAACCCGATTGGTGGTTCAACTAGCCTTAGCATGATTTGTCATAATGTGGTCTTATCGAGTCATGGATTCATGTTTGTTTGTGACTACTTTGTTTTGGGCTTTACTAGGTTTGGCATTATTTTGAGTCGATTGGATCCAAAGGTATGGGGGGGTGGTAGACTGTGAGGGCTTTTTGGTGACAGTTAGAGCAGATGATGGGCGGAGGGTAGTGTTTGGTGGTCTACCTAATGATGGGGTAATGGCTAGTTTTCTAAATTACCTCGACAACCCGCATGATGAGTTGTCACATGTGCCCATGGCTGGCCAGTATCCGGACGTCTTCAAGGAAGTGACCTGACTTCCACCACACCGAGAGATTGAGTTTTAGAGGTATTTAGTGAAAGATGTCAGACCTATAGTGATGCCACTTCATCGTATGGCACCAAGGGAGCAGCGAGAGCTCGGGGTGCAAGTAAGCGATCTGTTGAAGAAGGGATTTATCAGAAGAAGTGTTTCTAAGTGGGGAGCACCAGTTGTGTTTGCTGCCAAGGCAGATGGTTCCCTTCAATTGTGTGTAGACTACTGCGAGTTAAATAAGGTGACGAGGAAGAATAAGTATCCTCTACCGCGGATAGATGATTTGTTTGATCAGTTGAGTGGCGTGAGAGTGTTCTCCCAGTTAGATCTCGCGACAAGTTTTCATCAACTTAGGGTGGAAGCTGAGAGTATAGCTAAAACGGCCTTTCGTACGCCGTCTGGATTCTATGAGTGGTTGGTCATGCCATTTGGGTTGACCAATGCACCAGCATATTTTGTGGATCTTATGAATAAGATATTCAGGGATCAATTGAATAAGTTTGTTCTTGTGTTCATAGACGATATCTTGGTTTATTTGAGGACAGAGGAACAACACAAGGAACATCTGAGGATAGTGATGGAGGTGTTGAGAAAACACCAATTGAAAACAAAGTTTTCTAAGTGTCACTTCTGGAGGAGGGAAGTGAGATTCTTGGGCCATGTTGTTTCAGAGAATGATATTGTTGTGGACCCTGCAAAGGTGGCTACAGTACAAGATTGGGCTACGCCAAAGAATGCAATAGATGTAAGAAGTTTCTTGGGATTAGCTGGATATTATCGTAAGTTTATCCAAGACTTCTTCAAGATAGCGGCACCGTTGACTCAATTGACCAAGAAAAATCAAGCTTTCATCTGGGACGAAAAGTGCGAGAATGCATTTAAGAGCCTAAAGGAAAAGTTGACATGTGCACCAGTGTTAGTCATTCCTAAGGGGAATGAAGAGATGACAATATATACAGATGCATGTAGTACCGGACTGGGTGTTGTATTGATGCAGGGAGGTAGGGTTGTTGCTTATGCAAGTGGGAAACTAAAACCACATGAGAAAAGATATCCTACCCATGATTTGGAATTGGCAGCGATCGTGTTTGCATTGAAGATGTGGAGACATAATCTCTTGGGAGAAAGATTCGAGTTGTTTACTGATCATAAATCATTAAAGTATCTTTTCTCTCAAAAGGATCTAAATCTCCGACAGCAAAGATGGTTAAAATTCATGGCTTCCTACGATTTCGGTATCGCATATACACCAAGAAAGGGCAATGCGGTAGCTGATGCATTGAGTAGAAGACATGCCAGTTTTGGGGCTATGTTTCTAGAATGGAAGCAACTGGAGTACATCGCTGGGTATGATTTCATACCATAGTGCGAATTGGATCCAGAAGTATTAGCAAATTTAACGATTAGACCCACTTTGATTGAGTGGATTGGTTCCAGTCAGAGGGACGATCCTAACTTATTGGAAATCATCTCCAAGTTAGAGATAGGTATTGATAAGGAGATGGACAAGTATAGGCTTGATCGATATGGATGGCTTAGGAAGAATGGAAGACTAGTTGTGCCCAATGTTGATGGATTGAGAGATGAAGTGCTTAGAAAATGTCATCACTCAAAACTGACTATACACCCCGGTGGTAACAAAATGTATCGAGATATGAAGCAGACCTACTACTGGGAAGGGATGAAAAGAGGGAAGTTTATATCCAAATGCATGAACTGCCAGCTAGTTAAAGCCGAGCAAAAGAAACATAGTGGTTTGTTGCAACCATTAGAAATTACAGAATGGAAATGGGAGCAAGTCTCAATGGATTTCATTGATGGTTTACCAAGGACTAGACCGGGCCATGATAGCATTTGGGTGATTGTGGACCGATTGACTAAGAGTGCAAGGTTTATACCCGTCAAGTCGAATAGAACGTCAACTAAGTTAGCGGAACTATATATGAAGTGGGTAGTGAGATTTCATGGAGTACCTAAAAGCATTGTGAGTGACCGAGACCTGTTGTCTACTAGTGGGTTTTGGAAGAGCTTACAAAAGGCTCTAGGGTTAGAATTATATCTCAGTACCACGTGCCATTCTCAAATCGATGGTCAGACAGAGAGGGTGAATCGAATATTAGAGGATCTCTTGAGAGCTTGCATATTGGATTTTAGTGGATCATGGGATGACCATTTGCATCTAGTGGAGTTTGCATATAATAATAGTTATCAATCCAGTATTGGTATGGCTCCATATGAAGCTTTGTACGGAAGACTGTGCAACTCACTGTCATGTTGGTTAGAAACCGGTGAGAAATTTGTGCTTAGGCCAGATGTGATAAGAGAAACCTTAGACAATTTTTATATGAAATGGTGGTTCAACACTATTCTCTCATGAAAACTTCCCCATATTCGTATGCTAAAATTTATTTGTTACTCAAAAGGATATGCTCGATCGTCTTGTAAAAGTGTTTAACAAATTCTTATCGATAATGTTGATCTGACGTGTTGATTAGAACCACTTAAAATACCTATTGGATGATTCAACACAAAAGATAATCATGGATCTTTGGTTTACACATGGTTATATTCATTATTTCATTATCACAAATACTCCTACTTTGTTTTAAATAAATACAACCAACCTTTAAAGGTAACTTACCTATCATTCATTTTATTTTCACTCCTCAATTAACTCTTAGTCAAATTTAATCATTGCCTTACCATCCCTTAATCCCATTTATGAATTAATTAATTGTCAACACAGCTGAAAAAAAGCACTTGTTTTCGTTGCACACTCTAATTTATATCAAGTTACTCCTCTTTTATCTCAATATGAGTTTCACTTTATTATACCTTGGATTTCATTTATTTTGCCATTTTATTTTATTTTATTTTATTCAACCATCAACTATATTAAAGAGGACCGGATTTAAGCTTCTTCAAAAATTAAACCAAAAATTTAAACAACGGAAGGATTTAAGAGGATGGGAATTTATGCAAAGAAAAACTATAGATAATCAGATTCCACCCATAGAATAATACAGAATGAAATACATTCCTAGATGTGTTACAAAGATAAGATTTACTCACGACTCAGATGATAAGTAACAAGAGTTAAGGATAACAATGGGAGTGATAAAAGAAGATGCAAGCATTATCCTTTCATGTTGTAAAACATGTACTATTCCAGTTATGTGTTTATCTTATTTTGCTTTGAATTTTTCTCTGATACCAAAATGTAACGCCTCACCCCAAGACCTACCATAATAAAGAGCATTACTGAGTTATATGCGTATTTGATTGGAGAATATGGTTGGTTAGGAGCGACCATCCATAGTCTTGTATTAGATGAATATCAAACACGTCAACTGGATGTATAAAATTTTCTTTCTTACCTTAGATGGATCGACATACTCAGTTCATGTCTAATGTGGAATTACGGTGGTTAAGGATAGTATTCAAAACAAACTATAGTATAATACAAATAGTAGATCATAGAACGAAATACATATAGATACAACATCAAAATATAACATATATATGTGATACATACTCAAATGGTTTTACATGTACCATATGCATATAGATTATGTCCCAAACGAATAAACATACATAAGACATGTATATGCAAATGCACATCTTAAGTAATCGCTTCAAGAGATAGTCCAAGGTGAAACAGCTAAACATGAATCAAAAGATAGCAATAATCCTAAACAAATAGGTCTGACCCAAGTATAAAAACACGGGTCATTCTAGTTTAAGCATATAAATTATCATAAGAAAAGTGAAATATATGACATATAAATAAGGATTCCTTTTTACACAAAAGGGGTTATAGGTCAATTCAACTAATTGCTGATGAGACACTAAACTAAAAGGTCTCATGAAATAAGTAATGACACAAGAGTAAATATTTACACCATCTTAGAAGAGAGCGGTTACTGCACACATATATAACGTAGTAGATTAAGTGACCAACATTTGGATTAACACATAAGGCATAAGGTGTGTAATTTTATGGCACACTAACAGGTAGGAGATCATCACAACATTTAGAACCCATTAAATAGTTCAAACCAACATGAATGAAATCACCATAATATAAATAATATGATAACACTTAGGCTATATAAAGAACAAACATATCAATGATGGTGAAGACATTTACAATCTAATAAATCTTAGACTCGATATAAAGAAACCAAGAAAATAGCAATGT
This sequence comes from Allium sativum, assembly GCA_030737875.1. NCBI lineage: Eukaryota > Viridiplantae > Streptophyta > Magnoliopsida > Asparagales > Amaryllidaceae > Allium > Allium sativum. The sequence continues at coordinate 44,842,416 of CM060916.1, forward strand.
GAATAATAGGACCCATCAGTCCAAATATTATCCCAATAGTTGTATATATAAGGACCAACCAGTTTGATAAGTAGCCCAACACCCTACCACGTACTACACATAGGAGACCCACAGTCTCAAATATGACCCACCATTCCATAGTTAGCCCATTAGCTTTATGTATGCATGTATGTATGTATGTATGTATGTATGTATGTATGTTGGACCAACAGTCCAAGTACCGCTAATCAACAACAACAAAATGTGTCATGAACTCCCAAACAGTAACTCGAAAAGTGAAAACAATATGTCCCATACTGTGTGTTTCAATAATCGATTTACTATAAGTTAGTTTACTTCGCATTGAACAACAATAGTAACTTCAATCAATGAGTCAAGAATTAATCAATATAACTAATATACATGTCCCATACCACATGATTTATTATATCATTTAAGTCATGTTCTCTCTCACGAAGTGCGGAAAAATTATGAAGTTTCATATCTTGAAAGTCCGCGGTTTGAGAAAACGAGTTTATAAAATGTTTTTTTTTTAATATGGATTATTTCTTTTAAAATCTCTATATTTTGGAAAATATTTTATATAATATAACTTTGAGACGATTTATTTTTGTAAGGGCATTGTTATTGAAGACTCCAAATAATGTTAAGGGGAGGCCAATTTTTTATTTTCTAAAAAATTGTTAAGGGAAGTACCAATGCGGAAAGTAGCCCATTAACAAATAAAGCTAATTTTACGTTATTACCCATTTATCCACTTAAAAAATAAAGGTAATTTTACCTTAACAAATATTGCAAGGACCATAGTAATTTTATTTTTCAATTCGCATATCAATTTTTTTTAAACCCTAAAGGATAAGCGTTTTCGGAGGAATAGGATTGAACCTTTTTTGTTGACATAAATATGCTGAATTTTATAATTACGAAGGAAATGCACCGAAATGATTATTAATTTTTGACATATCACTGTCGAATACATACATAATTATTATGTGCTGCATTCGGTGCAGTGTTGATGAACTGCTTATTTTAATTTGGTTTCCCTTGTCAAATAAGTTTTTTAATCTAATATGAAGGGGTAATCTAGGAATATTGAGTAGTGCGAAATAATATGTTTATGCAACCCCTTAACAATTTTTCATAGAGTGGAGTGCTTTTAAAAAATGACCCCTCCTTAACAGTAGTTGGAGTGTCAGTAACAACTCCCTTTTGTAAAGCAAAACACTGAATTGTCCTAAAGTGTGTGTGTATATATGTATATAATCTTTTTAAAATGGTTTATAAATCGTGCGTACTTGTGTACAAAGAAATTATAGAAAACTCATGAAAACAACACAGAGAATTTATTCGGAAATTCACCAAATTCAAATTACAGATTGGTGATAATTTTTGCTTTTTCATTGTAGAAGTAAGCGAAAATAAAACTCAAGAATCATGGCATAAAACTAGATCAAAAATGCATGGAAATACTTGAGAAAAATCGCCTAAAACAAGCGCAAAAGCCATGAAAATAGAACCAAAATTCAGCATTGGTTGCGATTTTCAAATAATTTTTGGATGAAAAAACTATCTTAGAATGATATGAAAGTTGATATACTCAAAATAGAACAATATGTTTATCTATTGTAAAAAAAACATTGAATTCCAATATGAAATGGAAAAGATATGAAGTCTAGAAGTAGGACTCAGGCCATATTGGATTCTGACCAGGTCTGAAATATTCTCTGGGTTCAACTTTCAGACATAATTTGAATAACCAAACGACCTGAGATTTGACTGAAAATGGACATTTATTGAGACCCTTATTCAAATTATTACAATGGAAAAATAATCATGCAAATTGAACAAAAACTGAAGGAGGTACAATGCCTTAAAGTTAAACCTGAGTACTATTTTCACTAAGCTCAGAAATTCAGGTCCACAAGCATAGAACAACCTGGGCAACATATTTATTTCCCAGAGATCAACCTAGCAATTCCAAAGATTGACCATTTCTCACATTGGGTCGACTTGGGGGTGGAGATCACCCAGGCACTAATTCTTGCCCATTTGCAACTTCTAACGACTGTTTGAACAAGCTACAATGTTTTGAATTGCACCTAATATGACATGCACAAAGTAGAGTTACTTGGCTACCATTTAGAAAAGGTTTCACCATATCTGGCTTGATTTGAAGAAGTTATACAGTCTCAAAGATGAACTTAAGAATTGTTTGGGGACTGCAAATTTACTGAGACAATTTCCAAAAACAATAACTTGAACAGCAAACCCAAGCAAAACAACTGATAAACATATAAAAGAGTTTAAGCTAGAAAGAGTGAGTGTAATAAATAACCTTGCATGTATTTTAGAGAGATGTGGCCTAAATTTGCAAGCAAAATGGAAACTTAAAGCGCCTATAACCTAGCTAGAAGAGAAACACTGACATGCAACTCTAAATCTACAGCAGCCTTCTATCTTCCAGTTTCCAAAGATTTATGTTAAATTTCCAGCTTGGTCTTGATTAGTTGAAGAGAGAGAGGAGATTTAACTCTTTTTTACTTTAAATTTGAGGAGAGATTTGGCCTTTAAGATTAAGGAGGAAGCCATTGATTTCTCTAGATTTCTCTTCCATGAAGAAGAAAGTGAGTTGAAAGGAGAATGAACATAAAATAGAAACTACATTTGGGATTTTCCTACTTTTGGATTTATATCCTTTCGGTGGATCTGGTAGTTGTTATGCCCCTCTGCTTAAATATTTCTAGTGGTTGTTTCCTTACTTTTTTGCTATTTGATCTTGTGCTTCTCCCTTTGTATTATTTCCTTAAGCCGAAAAGCTTCTTTTATTATGTGATTTATGTGTTTTTAAAAAAAAACAATTGGGATTTGGGTTTTAGCCCCATCTATTCATTAACCTAAAAGCACAAGTGTTACAAAATTTCAAGTATTGCTACTATACTTTTGTCAATACAACACAATTTAACATATTTTCACCATTTCTTTGTTATACTTAACATTGCAAAAACATGGCAACGTTATAAAAACATGTAAAAACAATATGTTTACTCATTTTAATATTAATTTTGTAGCAACTACATTAATATTTACATGTTTTTTAAAAGAAATACTCCCCTTCTTTAAATTCAAAACTCACATATTTTAAGCAATGAAATTTCTACAACAACCTTGCTGTAAACAAAATACTCTACAAACTCTATTAAAATATTTTTAGCCATTAGATATTGATTCTCACTCAGTATTCGTGTTTGTTATTTTAATAAAAATAGAAAGATTCACAATTATTATTGTTATCATAAGAAAATTCATTTTAACTACAATTTGTAAGCTTATGAATACATCTTGACACAACCCAATATTATTACTCTATAAATTTATTTATCCATTTAGAAACAAGATTTTAAACACAAATTATCCATTTATTCTTTGTAAGATTGTGAATACATCTTAACACAACCCAATATTATTACTCTATAAATTTATTTATCCATTTAGAAACATGATTTTAAACACAAATTATCCATTTATTCTCCACTTTCTATAATTTATACTTCATAACCAAGATTTCTAATTATTCAAGATCCCATTAAAAAACAACTTAATATTTCTACTTTACACTTAAATATTGATTGTAATCAATATTTATATTTTCAATATTCATCAAAATATTATTTAGCAATACTTTTAGAAAGTTATTACATAGGGATAAATAATTCACTAATCACATATATTACAAAATTTCACCAGCTTTATCGAATTCATCTTAAATTTATTTTGCAAACACATATTGGAATAAATTTTATTCTTAAATGGATTCAGTTTATTCTAATACACACAATTTTTTTGTAAATCTTAAATTCTTTATTTTCTTAACTTAAATTATTATATGAGTTAAGCTCTTAAACTCGTATTCTATTCTTTATGATTTTAAAATTACAAAACATGTTATAATCTGTTTTGCCCCGAATACCAAAAAAACAAGGTTATTATAAGAAATGTATGTTGCATAAAGAGGCACTCCACCTAAAAGAAGGAAATCATTTGGTAACATCCAAAAGCCAGGAGCTCGTGCAAGCTTATTCCTTCCGCAAAATAGACAAGTCCACGGTGCAAATAAATTCCTTCGAAGAATCCAGAAGCATCCTGATGGATACATATTTGCCGGCATTTGTAAAGGCAAACTATTTGTTTGGACGATGTCAAAAGAACAGATCTCTTGTTGTCGAAAGCGTCTTCATTAGATTTTTGCATTAGCCTCCACATAAGCTGTAATGCCTCGGAATTTCGGACCAGTCAAAATTGCTAAAAATCCTTCCGCCTAAAACAAACAATGGCAGATAACATCATATTTTATCGATATGTGCAACATCGCTAAATGCACTAGATAAAATTTTAATAAATGACACTTATCAGAGTATTCGTTAAGTCCAACAGGTTGTGCTTAAATACGAATTAAGCATAATTACTGTTTGTGCAAATCTGATGAGATGGACATCGGTATTCATTCCCGCACACTCAATAAACACATTAGCATAGCTTAAATGATAAACATGAAAGATGCACCATTACAAGATGAAATAAAAAATAATAAACAAAAAATATTTTTGTTAATATAGCAGTTGCATCACTACCACTTGTGACTACCTACATACCTCTATCTAATTGGGTAAGCAATTAGATACAGGATCAAGCCAAAGTAGTTCTTCTTTATAAAACATTTAAATTAATATTTACTTCCAAAATACACTTTATATCAAGTAAGGATAAAATACTATGCAAATACTCGTTTTGAAAGATATTTATATATCTCTTATAGAACTTCTTTTCGAAAGATAAACATCTTCTATTATAAATACGAAGAAACTCCTTTGTGATAATATAAATTATAACTCCAAACTAATCATCAAGAAAAGGGATACTTGAAAATAGTGTTTTACATAAAACATTTATCAAAGTAATGCATTTCGATAATGCAATTATGGCTCTCAAACCATAGGTATTCATTGTTTGCACCAGTCACCTACTAATCCTTATGATCTTGATTTTAGAACTTTATGCAAGTCATATTAAGTCATCAATGCCCTTAATCATCAGTTGTATATACCGAAGTAAAGGTTGCAGTCAATATAGTATGTTGAAGTCATGTGCAACATTAAATTAAAACCAAGTTTAAGAAATAATTAGATGTTTAGGTGATGAGTATACTCATACTACTTCTTTCTATCTTCATGCAAAAGCTTTGTAGAACATAATACAGTGCTTATCATCACCCCAAAGCAATCAAATGACTTCCTCGAATCATCGAAATTCGCAAAACTCACGCCAACCTACTTTGTTCTCGGGTACACAAACAATCGAATTAGAAAAAGTGTTACAAGTGAAGGTTGTCGGCCTTTGAATTTTCATTCCAGACTGATAAAGAAATCAAAATTTCATCATGACCAAAATACTGAACATTGTTTTTAGTGATTCGAGTTCTACCGTTTCTTCTAAATTTTCACAACTTTTCTTCAAAATATGAAATGAATACATGACCTTAAATAGTTTTTCTCACCTAAGAATTCAAGATTGCACTTGTATTTATTTTCTTAGCATTTCCTAAACTTCTCCTCTTTATCTTATCTTATTTTTTTGTTTTTGTAAATGTATGAAAGAAGTGAACATTTCCACACTTTATATAGTTTTTTTCAAGGCTAGTTTGGTAATTTAGTGAAGCGACCTGAACCTCCCGTGAAGGAAACCCCGAATTTCTTTGAGGACAAGACGAATCAGAACACAAACAGAAGAACATTTCATTGTTTATTACAATTATTTCCATCAAATACAAGAATATACAGAGTATGAATAAATATTACACATCAGAGATTAAAATACATTACATAGTAGCGGAAAGTAATACAAAACACAAATGAAAGAAATAAACGGATACAGAGCTCCCCGAATACCGTTCCACCTGTAAACCAGGATCTTGTGAATTCAAATCTGCAAAACCAAAACTGCTAGCTGCCCGTGTGGAAAATAAGGGCACCCAGAGTTTAGGTTAAAACAATAAACTCCAGGTCAGTCATGTGACTGGTGTGAAAACTAAAATAGTTATTTAAAAATTTACTTTATAATGGAGTAAATCGAGGGACCATGCCGTATAACATGGAATGGGTTTCCTCCCAAGAACACCAGTGCATAGAATAAACAACGCAATGCTTTTTTGGAAAAATGAAGCTATTATAAGACCCAGGTCTCATCACATAATGCAATACAAGCCGGAGGATAGGGTTTTACCTTATAATAGCCAAACATGCTTGGTATGTTTAAAACAAATCATTTTGATACTATTATAAGTGTAAAGTCTATGAATACAACTTCAAATGTAAATGTATCAATCACAGACGGCATTGTGCCTCATCCCACTATGTCGCAATACTAGGCTCTACAAATAAAACCGAAATATCACATATTGGAAATTGGATTTACATCATGAGCCGAGGCTAGAGACGGCTTCTCACTGCTTCGAGACACTCTAGCAAATGTCTCAGGACTACACACTCTGGGTAACCCATGGATCTTCAGGGCTGGTCCTCCGTTACGATTGAGGATTGGTTATTCCTGCACACACGTTTCCCGGTCCTATCGGACCTATCCATCGGCTCCGTAGAGACCGATATATCCGAGGCGCCTCGCAATCCAACAACCACATAGGTAAAATAACAACAATGTCAGGGATAGTAAAAGGCTGACAGCACCCATAGCTAGAAAGAAACGTCGTGCACTCCTTGTAGTCACGATCCTGTTTTTGACTCATACCGAGGTGTGAGGCTCGCGAATTGATGTCATACACAAAGTTGTGCTGTATTAAAGCCGTGCTTTGATAACCAACCACAAGACTCTGCTTTTCAACAAAAGCCTTGACCACTGCATCTAAGCATGCCACACAAGAAATTCATGCCATGCGACTGATATCTATCGATATATAACCTTTGAGCTCGTACGTCTCAGAGAAGGGCGTTAAGCATGACAATAAATTCTCCACCGCCAAACAGATATATATTTAATAGAAATCAATCAACACAGAATAAAATCCAATGTCAGACACACAATCCATTTACAAGTTCGTTCTGGGTCTGGACGAAACCGGAGGCACCTTATTCCTCATCCCATATGTCGAATACAGAAGAGAGGTCCTCGCATATCCGTCGATCTCCAAGTATGTCTGGACGATCACCACTTATTACCTCGTCTTGGGTGTACAACCCAATCAAGACATCAGTAATCATCCAAACAATGTGAAGACCTCCGGTCTTCAACCGCCATCTTCATCGTTGACATATCGTTGAATTAGTTATTCAGAATGGGCATAAACTCGGCCTTTCCGAATAACTCCCGTATATAATAAACAAGTGCTATAAAAACCCAACATATGCCTCATTCCAATTCTGAATATTCTTTAATTCAAATATTCACATTCTTTGGGAAAGGTTCCCATTAATTTTATCAAAGATAAATTCTTTAAATTTATTCTTTAATCTTCCTTTGGATGTCAATTCAAACCATGTTATAGTTTTCCAAACTAATCGGGATTAGTGCACCTTACCGAAGTAATCATTTGTTTAATTTCCCAATCCCAACCTATTCATCCCATGGAGTAAAACTGGTATTACTCCATAACGAACACAACGGTGTTATCGGTAAAATTAATTACCATTTCCCGTTCAAATCTAATTAAAGATTTAACTATCACTTGGAACAAAACTGGCGATACTCCATTCTCGATCATCTCCCCAATTTGATAATTTAAATTATCAGTTACCATTTCAATCTATTTAAAGATTCATTAAAACTCCACTTAGTTTTAATCTTCCCAAAAATCAATATTAAAGATTATTTAACATTGGAAACACAAGCATGTCGCATGGACAATCTACATCGTACTATTGATTTCTGGCGATATATAACCTCTGAGCTCGTACGTCTCAGAGAAGGGTGTTAGGCAAGTGAATAAATTCTCCGTCACCAAACAGATATATATTTAGCAGAGATCAACCATACATTTTGAAATATAATGACAAACATGTAATCCTGCCTTTAACTGGGTTAAAGAACTAATGTCATTTAAAACACAATTCAAGATAAACCCGAATCACATTCCATTAATGGAATCTTCACGGAAAAACAAATCAATATATAATCGATATCAATTTCCGTATCCAACTAATAATATAAATGGAATAATGGCAAAGCCTTTCAAATTCCATATGTATTAACAATCTTCCTCCACAGAATTTCACTTGATTATTATCAATCGAATTCCATTCAATTACAATTTCATATATTAAATTGGAAAACTTTATTTAGAAAAATCTCTTTAAATCTTAATAAAAAGATTTATAAATTCCAAATCACATTTCACTGTAAATCGGGTTAAAGAACGAATGTCGTTAAAAACACCAATAAACCCAATTCACATTCCATTAATTATCGGGTTAAAAAACAAGAGTTATTTATAACACCGTTCACGATAAACCCAAAAATCAATTCTAATTCAATTCCAATTAAATATTAGCTAATTGGTATACATCATTAAAACTAAATAAAAAGATTTAATCTTTTCTCAATTAGGTTTAAGAACAGTGTTAATGAACACATCATTCACGACAAACCCAAATCCCATTTGATATTAAATACAAGGCTCTGAATAGAAAATATATCGGCTTATATTCAATATCAAATTCTGAAATCAACAAATATCGTATTGGAGTAACGATATACATATTTTTCAAATTCCTCCACAATATCTTTATAATCACGGAATCCAATATCGAAATGTTCCGAAGATAATTTTGATTCAAATCCATTCCAATTCATATATTGGAAATTTTGGTTATTTTCAAAACCATTTCAAATCCAATTTATTTATTTTAAAAATATTGGATTTATTATTCTAGTTCATAACTAGTTCATTTCGAAAAAAAAATATCTTTTCAAATATGGAATTTTTCAGTCCAATTCTTTCCAAATCATTTATTATGATTTCACACAATTATTGATATTTTAAATAATTTTATCAAGGCCCGTACAGTTGATTTCCATGAACGTTCATTGAACTGCACTTACAGCGAACTTTTTCAAATTTGATTTGGACATAATTCCAAATCCAACTGTTAGATTTCAAATCTCTCATATTTGTTAGAAAGCTTTTTTCGATACGAACCCAATGGTTCTGGTTTTAGGAGAATCCGACGGTCGGATCTCCCGTAATGTCCGTTCGATGTCAATTGTCGAAATTAGCGAATTATGCGGCGCAGCGCATTCTATTCAGGCCATTATATATATATATATATATATAATATTCTGTCAAATGTATGTACATATACAAATCGTCCGATTTGTAAATGAATACTTATTTTATTCATATACACTTAAAAATTATATTTTTAACGATAAAATATTTATTCCATTCCACATCGCATAATCAATTTTTACAACACAATCAAACAAACAAACAAGTCGTCCATGGTTTGTGGACGATGGGTGTCGGATGCTGCTAAGCACCGTCGGCATCCTAGTATATATTTTAACTAGAAAATAAAATTAATGTGAGAAGTTCTCACCTTTGGGATCCACTCCTCCATTCTTTATTTTTGAACGGTTCGGATTTTGTTTTGTTTTCTGAAACACCCCACCTCCGTTAAGGTCACTCGCAAAGGGAATGCCTTAACTTCGGTGGAGCGCTTTAGGTAAAAGATGCAGATGAATTACAAGACAGACAAATAAAGTAGCGGAAAATAAAAATCATTTTATAAACAATATGGTTTAGTCAAGCTTTTACAACGGTTGTCTCAATCATACTTAAAAGTAATACATAGAACTTCTGTCTTGAATTAAAACATAAAGAAGCATTAAAACAACAGTAAGGCCGCATAAATCCCCAATAAGAGAGTATCCAAAGCCATAGCCCAAGGAAAAAGATTCCAAGTAATACATCTACTCTCTTCAAGCTATAAATGATCCGATCTAAGCTGAAGTGTTCCCTCCCTGCGGACCTAGGGGGAAACGGAAGAAAAGAAGACGAAAGAAAATGGGTTAGACATGAGTCTGGCAAGTCCAGTGACTATTTAGTATGTAAACAAGAAAAAGGGTTATGACATGAATAAACTGAATCTAGGACAATACCCTAGAAATAATATAATAAGGCTGAATATGCTATCGCACTCATTTCACTTCTCTGCACCACCTAACTAGTATCCCAACTAGTAATCTATATAAAATGATCATATTGTAACGTGATCCCAATCCCCGCAATTGTGGTAGCTTTCAGGTGTACATCTATCGTGAGGATTCCACCTCAATCTGCCTAGTTGCCATGAACATGTTAGATGTACCCTTACTGCTCTATCGATCGGCTCCTTACTCGTATTAATTTTTCCTATGTCTGTGTCAATCGGCCCTATCTTGCGTGTAGATACCCTGTGTTGGTCCCACCATAAGGTGTATCAATCCTTATGATAGCAACCCGACACGATTCAAGATGCACAGTGTATAACTACTGGTACCCAGTGCCTGCTTTTTCCCACTCTGGAGTACATGCACGCCCGTAAACCATCGAAACCTACACTGACGTACCCCTTGCCGTTGTTTTGACCTCTTATAATCAGGCCAGTAATCGTGCCCCACCCAACCTAGTTCAGGTGTAAGGACCCGTAACTTCCCCGGTAAGGGAAGAGCGGATACTTTGAGAACAACACACAAAAGAACGCAGACAGAAGAACATTTCATTGTTTATTACAACAATTCCATCAGAATACAAGAATATACAGAGTATGAATAAATATTATACAACAAAGAATATCAGAGATTTAAATACAGTACTGCAGCGGAAAAACAATATAAAACACAACTGAAACTAATACACGGATACAGAGCTTTCCGAGCATCGTTCCAGCTGTAAATCAGGATCCTGTGAATATAAATCTGCAAAACCAAAACTACTAGCTGCCCGTGTCGAAAATAGGGGCACCCAGAGTTTAGGTTAAAACAATAAACTCCAGGTCAGTCATCTGACTGGTGTGAGAACTAAAACAGTTATTTAAATCTTTACTTTTAAAAGAGAGTAATTCAAGGGACCACGCCGTATAATACGAAACGGGTTTCCTTCCAAGAATACCAGTGCATATAAATAAACACCGCAATGCTTTTTCTAAAAATGAAGCTATTATAAGACCCAGGTCCCATCATACAATGCAACGCAAGCCGGAGGATAGGGTTTTCCCTTATAATAGCCAAACATGCTTGGTGCGTTTAAAACAAATTATTTGATACTATTACAAGTGTATAGTGTCAAAACAATTTCAATCATAAATATCAATCATAGACGGTATAGCATCCCATGCTACTATTTCGCCATAATAGGTTCTATGAATAAAACCGAAATATACGTACTGGAAACTGGATTTCCGTCATGGTGGCTCCTGATTCGAAAGATCGATCGCGTGGTGCAATTCCCCACGGCTTACGTCCCAGCAAGAGAAAACACCGTCTGTACATCCGCACTTTTGGGACCAGAGTATCACCGCGGCTTACGTCCCAGTGAGAGAGAACACCGCTTACTCTATCCCTCTGAGCACTAAGCTCATCTTGATCGACTGAATCCACGACACCACTAAGGCGCCCATCCACTAAAAAGCATACTGATCAAACCATCAGTTTACCACCATACCGGGGTATGAGGCTCACGAATCAACGCTATACACAAAGCCATGCTATATCAAAGCTGCGCTTTGATCATCATCCACCAAACTTTGCTTTTCAACAAAAGTATGGATCACTGCATCTCAGCATGCCACACTATCAATCCATATCGTACCACTGATTTCTACCAATATATAACCTCTGATCTCGTATGTCTTAGAGAAGGGCGTTAAGCAAGATAATAAATTCTCCTCCACCTAACAGATATATATTTAGCAGAGGTCAACGAATACAATATAAAGGAATACAATGTCAGACACACCCTCCATTTACAAGTCCGTTCTAGGTCTGGACGAAACCGAAGGCACTTTCCTCGCATATCCGTCGATCTCCAAGTACGTCTGGACGACCACCAACTATTTCCCTCCTCTAGGATGTACAGCCCAATCCGGATCATCAGTAATCACCAAAACGATGTGAAGACTTTCGGTCTTCGACCACCGTCATCATCTTCGACTTATCGTCGAATCGGTTATTCAGAATGGGTATAAAACCCCGGCCTTTCTGAATGACCCGCGTATAATAAACAAATGTTACACAAACACAACATACGCCTCATTCCAATTCAGCAGTCACTAACCGTAAATTAACAAGAGAACAATTCCCCAAATATTAACCCCGAAGGCCGAAACCAACATTAGATCAATACCCAGGAAACCATTCTTCTTAGCTAACCTACAGTTAGTTTATAAATTTCACATTCTTAGGGAAAGGTTCCCATTAATTTTATCAAAGATAAATTCTTTAAAATTTATTCTTTAATCTTCCATTGGATGTCATATCAAACCAAATTATGGTTTTCCAAACTAGTCGAGATTAGCGAACCACACCGAAGTAATTATTTATTTTATTTCCCAATCCCAACCTATTCATCCCATGAAGAAAAACTGGTAATACTCCATATCTAACACCACAGTGTTATCGGTAAAATTAATTACCATTCCATGTTCAAATCTAATTAAACATTTAATTATCGCTTTGGAGCAAAACTGGTGATACTCCATTCTCGCTCATTTTCCTAATTTGATAATTTAATTTATCAATTCACATTTAAATCGAATTGCAGATTCATTAAAACTCCCTTTTCTGGGTTAAAGAACTAATGTCATTTAAAACACATTTCACGATAAACCCAAATCACATTCTATTTATTATCAGATTAAAGAACAAGTGTTATTTAAAACGCTGTAAACGATAAACCCACAAATCAATTCTATTTAAAACCCATTTCAAATCCAATTAATTTATTTAAAAATAAATGGGTTTTAATTTCAGTTCAAAACTAGTTCATTTCGATAAAAATCCATTTTTACCTTTACAAATGTGGGATTTTTCACCCCAGTTCTTCACAAATCATTTCTTATGATTTTACACAAATTATTACTATTTTTAATAATTTTATCGAGGCCCGTACAGTCGATTTCTAACAACGGCCATCGAACTGCACTTACAGCGACCTTTTCCAAATTTTATTTGGACGTATCTCCAAATCCAACCATTAGATTTCAAATTTCTATTATTCGTTAGATACCTCTTTTCGATACGAACCCAACAGTTCCGGTTTTAGGAGAATCCGACGGTCGGATCTCCCGTAATGTCCGTTCGAAATCAGTGGTCGAAATTCACGAACTGCCATGGCGCGGCGCGTTCTATTCAGGCCATTATATTTAATATTTAATATATATATATATAATATATTTCGTCGATTTCTATTCAAAACGAATTTTATAAATCTTTTTAAATTTGTTTTAATAACAATTTCAACTTTCATTTCAAATTCAAATCCAAATTGAATTTTCCATATAAATTCGTTTTAAATTCATTTCAATTAAATTCAAATTTCTATTCAATTTGAATTCATTTCAATTCGATTTTTATTCTATTTCAATTCGTTTTCAATTCAATTCGAATTCGTTTTAGATTCAATTCAATTCGAATTCGTTTTATATTCAATTCAATTCGAATTCGTTATATATTCAATTCGAATTCGTTTTATATTCAATTCAATTCGAATTCATTTTATATTCAATTCAATTCGAATTCGTTGTATATTCAATTCAATTCGAATTCATTATATATTCAATTCAATTCGAATTTCTTTATATATTCAATTCAATTCGAATTTCTTTTATATTCATGTAATGACCCGGAATTCTGAACAAAAACAAAATTTTTGTAAAACTTAAAAATTTAACAATACATTAATAAATTAACTTACTAATCTTGATAAACCATTTATGAAGCCCGGAATTTGAGTAAGAGTTATTTACTACAACTAAAAGCGTAGCAAAACCTTAACTAGAAAATAATTTGTTTTGAGAAACAAATTTAATAGCGAATGAACAAGATAACTTCGACATAGTTTCATACCTTTTCTAAGCTACCTAGACCAAGTCCTTTCGACCATCTTAAACATGCACTTGAACCATTTTCTGTGCGAAATAGCTAGACCAAATCATATGAACAAATACAAGGAAAAACTAGGTAATCTAAAATAGAGAGGACACAACTATTTTTATGCTTGGATCCAAGCATGTTTGCGCAAAACACACAGCAAGGAATAGTGGTAAAATGAACCTAGAACCCTACACTAAAGCAATACAACCCATGTACAAGCTAGAAACAAAGGCCCATTTGTGTAGAAATCATCATAGCCAAGTACAAGTACAAGAGGTGAAAGTGACACTTGAAATAAGAATTAATACTTAACAAATTATAGGATTTAGACATGATGAAAATCCATCTTGCCGCAGACATTTAAGGACATAGATTTACATACATTTGCATTTAGATTTAAGGAAACAAATAGGTGTAAACATAGACCAATGGAGTGATGACATGTGTTTAAAGACAAGGCTAAGTTTCCATTTGTTTATGAATTCTTCTAGAAGAAATACACCAGCATTTATTGCTTTTGTCAAGGGACTAGAAACCTTTGTAAGAACATCATTACTCCATAACAACTTGCACATATAACTCCAAAGAAAGTGTAGCTTTCATGAACATTCTTTTCTGTAAATTCCTGCGCCAAATATATGTGATGGGAGTAATTAGATTTTAGTTGATTAATGGTAATAAGAGAACAAGTATAATACATTATACATCTGCCTATATATATGAGAGCCTTCCTTCCATTTTACTGGCACCTGAAATTTGAGCAAAGAAAGGAGATCTGGAGATATATTTTTACTCCATCAAACTGCATTACAACTGTGAGTAAACACCCATTAAATCCACTTTTGTTCATGCTTACAATTGCTTGTGGGTGCCATGTTTATTTGGGTTGTTTTACTGCTGAGTTTATACATAAATGCTTGCTGTCTTGGATGTTTTACTGTTGTGATCTTATGTACTAATGCATATATAGCTCGAGACCTGATCCGTGCTCCTATACAAATATATATACACGTTTACACGTCACTATTTAACTGAGATAGAGGGATATTGCATAGAAAACATGAAAACATCCGTATACTGTCAAATTTACTTGAAACATGGAAAAAACCAACTTGCGCTAAACCAAATATCAGGGTGCTAGGATGGTACGGCATTCGATAACATGAATTTAGAAACAAACATTGGAATTTATAGCTTTATAGATCAAGAGAAAATGTGTTTTACCGAAAACTGAACTTTGATCAATCGTGGATGATCCACGTCGTATGGGGTTGAACGAATGGGTGTATACATGAGTGATGAACTCTAGATCACAGGAAAAATATGATCCGAATTTTTAAACGTGTAGTTTTAATGTGGGGGTGTTTTTCGTGCATGGTGTCTCGGCTGAAACAGTCGACCTTTGAGGTTGAACTGCACCTCGCCGGAGATGAGGGGGACCACCGCACTATTGGTGAACGGCGCGCCAGGTCGTCGTCAGTAGGTGGCAGGAGGCGGCGGACTTCCGGTGGGCTGAGGTGACGGCTAGAGGAAGATTCTCCGATCAGGTTCTGTACAGGGACAAGCAGTGAAAAGTGGTAGTACCACTTGAAATTTGGTTAAGGGAAAACGTGGTGACTGGCAAGGGTTTTTGGGCTGGAGCACGGTGACAGCGAGACTTGGCACTTGGCAAAAGTGGTAGTACCACTTGGAGTTGGCTAAGTGGAAAACGTGGTGATTGGCAAGGGAAAACAGGGCCTGGTACTTTGAAAAGTGGTAGTACCACTTTGGTACTTTACCAAGGCTGAGCGCATGAGCGCAGGAGGGGGATCGGGCATGAAAACGTGGTGACTAGAATGTGGTACTTGGCCAAAGTGGTAGTACCACCTGGTAATTTGGCACTGTGAGCTGAACGCATGAACTGGAGTGATTTTTCAGCACGCACACCACTGTTTCGGAAAGTGGTACTTGGTACTTGAGCCAAGAACCTTTCCAAAGTGATTTTGAACAAAAGTTTTGAAATAAAATTTGTTTAATTTAAAAATAGAAGAAAAAGGGAAATATTTATTTCCGAAAATTATTAAATTTATTTATTTATTTTTAAATAAATAATTAAATAATTTGACTTTAAATAAAATATGAATAAAGGGAAATTCATATACATCTTTCGTTAACATTTCTATGAAATAAATAAAGGGTTTAGAAATTTATTTCGAGGAGTTTTTTTAGTTTATTTAATAGTTAAGTAAATAATTAAACAAATATAGACTTTAATTAATTTTATAAATTAGGAATAATTTATATAACTTATTATCGGACATTTGTAAATAGAAATCGAGTTGTAGATTATTAAATCTAAAATCAGGTAATGTTATTTTATTAGATCGAGACAAACGATAAAAATAAAATAAAGGTAGATCAAGAGAATAGGATTGTTATAAATATAAACATTCAAATGTCTTGAATAAACGGGAAGTATGATTCTGTCATAGAAATTGATTAGAATGATTTAACGAAGCAAATCATTAGTAATTTAAAAGTAAATTAATTAAGTAATTAATTCTGGTCCATTTAAGTATCACATAGTTAAATGAACCCAGTTAGTCAAGTTAATAAATTATAAGTTAATCGAAGGTTAGTTAATTAAATAAGGTTAATCGACTATTAGTTAGTCAAATGATAGTTAAATCAAATTAGAGTATTCGAATTAGTTATTCGAATAGAGTTAAACACATAGGCATTATTCGAATTAGTTGTTCGAAATAGAGTCAATCAAATAAAGGTAATCGAACAGAAAAGAAAGAAGATTTTACATAAGACAAGTTTTAAACCCGTGCTTCGCACACAGTATAACATGATACAAAATAAAGGAGGTAAGCTAATATTTTTCAAAATAAAAATATTAAAAGAATGTGAATTTTTGAAATAAGAATTTAAAAAGGGAATTACTGAGATTAGAAACTGACTAGAATTAATAAGTCG
The DNA here is from genome assembly GCA_030737875.1 of Allium sativum. Taxonomy (NCBI): domain Eukaryota; kingdom Viridiplantae; phylum Streptophyta; class Magnoliopsida; order Asparagales; family Amaryllidaceae; genus Allium; species Allium sativum. The sequence continues at coordinate 44,859,513 of CM060916.1, forward strand.
AATGATTTTCTGAGTATTTATCTGATGTTGGTTTCGGCCTTCGGGGTTTATACTTGGGAAGTTGTTCTCTTAATGATTACAGTCAGCGACTGATTGATGTGAAGGGATAGTGATACGTAAACACAGAAATATCAATATATATACATATATGATGATTGGTCAGTAGAAATTTCAATTCGAAATAAGATTTGTTGTGTGCACACGTATTTTTATTTGATAGTTAAGTCATCGACTATCAATGTTTTTGATCATTTTAACGTTGTTAATATGGAGAGACCGGTTGGGTTATTATCCGAAGAACCACTCCGTATTGCCATAAGCGTTGCGGGTCAAGTATGCTGAATATATTGAAGACGGAGTAAAAATGCAAGGGCTATTGTATAAATCTTAAATAACGATTGGCTAAGATGGTTGTACGGAATAGTACCTTCGGTTTGTCCAGTCCCAGGACAACTTGTATGGACGAACGTCTGACAGAGTACTCCTAACTAATCACGTACGTTAACCTTTTCAAACGTAGTTATAAGTGGTAGAGAAATTCGTTTCTCTTACTTTATACTTGTAATATATTTTTGGAGAAATCAATTAGTGGATTAGCGGGTTTGACGATGTGATGTTCAAAGCAAATAAAAAGCATGTGTCAGGGAATGTTTAGCTTCGAGCTTCACAACCGGAAATGACAAAAATTGGGCAGGCAGCATGGCTATGTGGGTAGCTCCCATTAGGATGTATCATCATCTGATCTAGAGTTTCATTTACTTCTTAAAATCTATTGTCGATTCTGACCCGTTTCGGGAAACGGTGGGTAGCTCCCAACCGTTGGTGATATACATTCGATACACTCAAGAGAAATGATTGGTCGGTCATGTGTAGCCGGGTTACAAGATGTTCTTGTTGAACCCGTGTATTCGTATCTAGAGATACACCTCCGGAAGGTGATCCCATACCTTGTCATAGTTGGAAACCCAATATCCATAAGCACTTAACTGTTTTGTTTGTACACTATAAGTAGAATGTGAGATGAAAACATTCTACTAGATTATAATTATTTGTGGACACACTAGATATTATCACAATATCTGTTTAAATATGAAAACTGTTTTGATCTCATAAGGTAAAAACCCGTTCCGTATTCACGGCGTGGTCTTATGAATCATTGTGATTTATTAAACTTGTTTATAAATCGTTTACTCATACCAGTCCATGACTGACCCGGAGTTTATTTTTTGTGTTTTCCTTAAACTCTTGGGTACTCATAATATTTATTATGAGTAGACAAGTGATCCAGGTTTTAAAGTAACTTTGGAGTAGCTGGATGGCAGGATCAGAAGTGTTGGCTTATCTATCATATGTTATGTAGAATTATCTGCAAGTTAGTATCACAAGTGTTAAGTATGTAATTGTGATAACATGTATCCCTATGTATGAAGTATTTCAATGTACTTGACTTATCCTATGTAATATTTTGGGTTATTATATATTGTCCCAAGTTCCGCTATGAGATTCTAATGTCTTTTCTTAGTTATATTCTTCTATCTATTTCTTTTCTTAAATAATGATGCAACTTCCGAGGTACTGGAAAGTTGGGTCATTACAATTCAATTCAATTCGAATTCGTTATATATTCAATCCAATTCGAATTTCTTTTATATTCAATTCAATTCGAATTCCTTTTATATTCAATTCAATTATAAAAACGAATATAATCGATATAAATATCGTTCGCATCAAAATAGCGCATCTCTAATCAACACGGCTTTATATATTTCAATAACTTCGTTATTCTATTCAACAAATGAATCTATATTTCTTTCAATACATGACTCTATATTTTTGTCAACACATGACTAATCTCAACGAATGAGTACTGTCCACGTGTGACTATTTTTGTTATTTAATATATTTTATAAAATTTATGGTATCTATCGTTTGATTTCAAATCAGACTCCAACCGTAAAGTAGTAAGAGAACAATTCCCTAAATATTAACCCCGAAGGCCGAAACCAACATTAGATCAATATCCAGGAGACCACTCATCTCATCTATTTTCCAGTTAATTTCTAATTTTATATATGATAAAGATGTAAATTTTATTGTTAAAATATTTCGTTCAACACATGACTAATCTCAACGGATGAGTACTGTCAACACATGAACCTTTATTTTATAAATAAGTTGGGTTCTAATTTTATATAAGATAAAGATGTAAATTTTATCGTTAAAATATTTCGTTCAACACATGACTAATCTCAATGGGTGAGCACTGTCAACACATGAACCTTTATTTTATAATATTCTTTATCTTCCTGATTGGAATGAGACCCAATCAACTACCATATAAAGTTAATTATATGGATTCCATACAACACATGTATATAATAGCAATGATAAATAATCAACCATCATCCAAAGTGCACTACACTGTATAAGCATCAAATATAGATATCTAATGTAACGACCCGGAATTTTGGGCCAATTTAAAATTTTTATTTTAGAAATTTTAATGGACTTTAATATTTAAAATAATTTATTTTAAATAAGAACGACTAAAAATTTGCTTTAAAATGAATAAATTCAATTTAATTATAAAAGGAGTCTAAAATAGCGCTGTAGTTTGAAATTTTGAGCGAAACCAGAAATACTTAAATCTGTTTAATAATATCTTTCTAACGAATTTGAAAATTAGAAATTTCATAGCGTAAATCAAAAGTTATGGCCAATTCAATTTTTAGAAAAGTCGCTGTAGAATTTATATATATATTATATAGGGCCGGAAAGGCTACTTTTCACATATGAAGGATTTCGACTCGAAACCACTTCCATTGAGTTCGGAATGACATTTCTGCATTGAAAAATAGTAAACACTTATATATTTTGAGTTTCGGAATTTATTTGTTTAAAAATGCATTTTTAATATTAAATATATTGGCCTTAAAAATAGTCATTTTTCAGACGACCTCGGTTTTCGACGAAACCACTTTTGTTGGAAACGGAATGTCAAATTATTGCTAGGTTTCAATTTTCATAATTTTTCGAATTAATATGTGAGTGTGGCAAAAGAAAACGTATTTTGTCAATTTCGGTCAAATTTAATCAGCTTAAAAATGGCCATTTTTCAAACGGCCTCAGAATTCGACGAAATTAGTCTCGTTAGAACCGTATCATCAAAACATAACTAGAAATAAGTTTTCTGTAATTTTTAGAGTTAGTATGTGGCTTCGGTGATTTAAAATATACGTTTGAATTTAATAATTAAATGATTTTTAATTAAATTTAAAGAAAAATATATCGTAACAGCCGAATTGGGTTACGAAACATGTTCCATTGTGTCCGGAACGGGGGCGACACTCATTGGGTTTGATTTGGTGTTCGTATTGATAAACTTGAATTTTTGAATTAATTAAATAAATTAAATAGGAAAATACGCAGTATAAATACGGTCAGAATACGCTAAACCCTAACGTCATATTACAGCCGCCGTATGTTCTTTTTAATGGCCAGAATCGTCCCGATTTCAAATGCTAAATTCTTCCAATCCTCTTAATGATATTCAAACTTCTATATGCCGAACCGAAGAGCATTCAGAGGCCTTTAATCTGTATGGTGAAGATCGAAAGTAGAGCTGTGGATGTCTCGAATTTTGCGCATGAACTTGGCGGTTTTGGAGGCGATTTCCGGTGGCTGTGGAGGTTCGGGTGGGCCATGGCGTTGGGCGACGGTGGAGTGGAAGGTGGCGAATGAAGTGGTGGCTTCTGATGGTTGGTCGGTGGTCTCGGTGAGCGTGCGTGAGCGGGTCTTCAAATGGACGATGGGTTCGGTTTGCCTGAAACCGATTACAGCAAAAGGAAGAAGAAAGGGAATTAAGGGGTAAAGGGTATTATAATGTAATTAATTATTAATTTATATAATCAATGAAATCAGATCTTTAAACAAGCATAACTCTTTCATACATCGACGAAAACACGAACCGTCAGTTGCGATGAACTCGTATCTGAAAATACTACGCTATGGAAAAGACTAGAATTGAAACGGAGCAATTCTGAATTTTCAGGGAATTTCAAACGTGAACTGTTCAGAATTTGACTATCGGTGAGAAATCCATATATTTCTTTTATTTATAATTATAAATTAATTCTGAAATTACTGTTATGAATATACAGTTAATTCATGCTTTTAATATCCTGTTCATACATATATGTTTGTTTGATTGTGATGTGGCGATATAATTGTAAAGATTAACATTTCTGTAAAAGAGAAAATTTGGATTGAACAAATGTATTATTTCGTTCATATATTGTTAAATTAACATTGTTGTTAAATTAAAATTTGCTTAAACAAAAATACACCATTTTTGTTTATATAAAAAAGAACCCAATTTGTGTAAAACACAAAACTGTGTGAAATATAGTTGAAACTCCGAATCTTGTAAAATTGTTAAAAAGGCAATTTTAGCGTTAAAATGAATAAAAACTTGAATACATATTTTTGTGTTATTTTTGTTGAATTAATTTTTCAACAAAAATAGAATAAATATTTTTGTGTTATTTTGTTGAACTAGATCTTCAACAAAATTTAGAATACCATTTTTATATCATTTTGTTGAACAAGATTTTCAACAAAATAGAATACCCATTTTTATACAGAATTGTCTGCGTAAAAAGAACTGATTTCAAAGTTGTGTTTTTTATGTAATTTGTTTTCAAATAAAAAGATTGCATCTTTAATGTAGTTATTTAAAAGATTTGATTTTAAAGATTATATTTTTATGTAATTTTGTTTACATTAAAAAGATTAAAATTTCAAGATATCATTTTTGTGTAAATTTTATTTACATGATAAGACTAGAATTTCAAGTTATCTTTTTATGTAATATTATTTACATATAGAAGATTGGAATTGTAAGACATTCTTTCTATGTAATATGGTTAACATATAAAAAGATTAGATTTTTTTTCAATAGCACATTTTGCATTAAAATGTAATATTGTATAAATAGCGCATTTGACTATAATGTTTCATTGGTGATAAAAATAACATTTGTTATAAAATGTTATCTTAGTAGCAAAAGTACATTTTTATTTATAAAATGTTACCTGTCATAAAAAGCACATTTTTGTATTTTTAAGGTAAATGGAATAAAAAGCACATTTTTGTCACTTTAAGATAAATGGAATAGAAAAAGGATTAAAAGAAAGGATTAAAAGAAAATGAACATTCTTACATGTTAAAAAGGATTTAAGAAAAATGAACATTTTTGTATGAAAGGATTAAACAAAAATAGTCATTTTTGTGCATTAGAAAGGAATTAATTAAAATAAACATTTTTGTGCATCGAAAAGAGATTAAAACAAAAATAGGCATTTTTGTATATTTAGAAGGATTAAGATAAGATTATCATTTTTTTTCATTAAGAATGAATTAGACAAAATGGACATTTTTTGTATATTAAGAATGAAGTAGGAAAATATTCATTTTTATGTTAAAACTTGTTAGTGAAGAAAATATTCATTTTTATGTTAAAACATGTTAGCAAAGCAGAACATACATTTTTGTTAAAAATGTAAACTAGAATAAAAAGGGCATTTTTATTGCAATGAAAAGTTATTTTTTTTTTATTTGCATTCCTTGTTGCAAATAAAACTAGAAATGAAAAGTCACATTTTTATTTGCATTCCTTGTTGCAAATAAAATATGCATAAAATGTCGCATTGAAATTTTGATACATTTTTGTCATTAAAAATCGTATGAAAATAAAATAACATTTTGCTACAAAAATTTTAGTAATAGAATTTACATTTTATTGTAAGAAGAATTAAATACCATGTCATTCATACATGTGAAATATATGTCTGCGATGTTGAAGTATTAAACGTATTACAGATAATGTTAGAATATTCCAGTTGAATATCACATTTCCATTTACAAGTCATCCGACTTGTTTATGTGATTGGGACGATAATTTTTACACATCGCCCAAGTGCACAAATAATTTATTATTTGATTGTTGGGTGAAACCCCACACGGGTGTTGGGATGATATTTGACCTACACTATTCCCAATATTTAGTGTAGAATCCGCTCTGGTTGATTATTTGGTTGTGTGATTATTATTTATCATAATTGTTGATTTCATACAGTATATGGTTGTTGATTGAGTCACATTCCAATAAAGGATATTCTAGAAAAGAATATTTTAGAATATATTTTAGAAAAAGAATATACTTTAGAAAAATATATTTTTATTGAAATGAACTAGTTATTAACTAGAATAAATCATTAAATTAAGATTTAATAAAGTTTCCCAATTAGTGAATCTTTAATTGAAATTAAATTGAATAAATTGGATTTTGGGTTCTCGTGAATGGTGCCTTCAATAACACCTTTCTTAAACCCAGTTGAAAAGAATAAATCTTTTAATTAAGATTACTAGAGTTTCTAATTATATTTTGTAATTGGAATAAAAATTATTTGGGAATTGAATTTATCGTGAACAATGTTTTTAAACGATATCTGTTCTTTAACTCAATTAACAGTAAGAATATAATTTAGAGTTTATAAATCTTTTATTAAGATTTAAATGGAATTTTTCAAAAGTAAAGTTTTCCAATTTAATATGTTAAATTGGAGTTGAATGGAATTTGAATTAATAATAATCGAGATAAGATTCTGTAAAAGAAGACCGATACTACATATGGAATTTAAAAGGTTTTGCCGTTATTCCATTTATATTATTGCTCGGATACAGAAATTTATAACGATTATATATTGATTTGATTTCTATGAAGATTCCATATTTAATGGAAGTCGATTTTGGGTTTGCCGTGAACTATGTTTTAAAATGACATTGATTCTTTAACCAAATTAAAGATAAGATTTATTTCTTAAATTGGAATAATCATAAATAATGATTTTGATATTAAAATCAAATTGGATATTTAATGAATGTTTAAGAAAAAGAATAAATTTATAAGAATTTATCTTTGATTTTAATTCATGGGAACTTTTCCCTTTATTATGAATATTCTATAAAAGAATATTTTGAATTGGAATGAGACGTTGGATGTGTTTTAGAATACTTGATTTTAAAATTATAAAAATACGCTAGTTATTCGGAAAGACCGGGTTTAACCCATTCCGAGTAATTACTATGACGATGAAGAGTCGAAGATGTGTTGAAGACAGACGATCTTCACTTGGAATGGATGTGTTGCTACAGAGACCCTGATGGGAGTAGCTACCTTGAAGGGGCTTCAATGGTAGCCGTCCGGACTATTGTTGATTGTTCGGGTTTGGTTTTCGCTCAGACCCAGAGCATAAGCAAATAAATGGATGCGTGTCTGACATTGGATTTCGTTCCGTGTGAATTAAATCGATTTCTATTAATGTCTGTTTGGTGGTGGAGGATTTATTCTCTACTTAACACCCTGGTATATGTTAATAGTGATTGATCGCATGGCGTGAATTGTCAATGTGGCACACCAAGATGCATGTGATCAAGGCTTTTGTTGAAAAGCAGAGCCTTGTGGGATGAACAAAGCATAGCCTATTACGGCATAGCTTTGTGTATATCATGACTTTGCGAGCCTCACACCCCGGTATGAGTCAAAAACGGGATATGGACTGTAGGGAGTGCACACGTTTCTTTCTAGCTAGTGGTAGTGTCAGTGATTTGACACGGCCTGACATTTTACTTATGTGGATGGTGGATTTTGAGGCGCCTCGGATTTTTATAGGCCGATAGTGGTCATGTTATAGGTTCAAAGGAACCGGGAAGCGTGTGTTCAGGCATAATTAATCCACTACCCTTAGGTAGGGACCGGCCCTGAAGATCCAAGGGTTCACTGCGGGGGATCCTGAGGCATTTGCTAGAGTGTCTCGAATCGGAGAGGAGCTTGCCCCTAGCCTCAACTCATGATGGAAATCCAATTTCCAAAACGACCTTGCAGTTTTGATTGTAGAACTAGTATGGCGACAAAGTAGGATGGGGTACTATGCCATCTATGATTAATACATTATGATTTAAATTGTTTTTGAAATATATATACCCATAGATATACATACGAACATTAAATTCGTTTTATCGTATCAAGCATCTTTTGACCATTATAAGAATCCTACAGTTTGCGTTGCATTGTGTGATGGGACTTGGGTCTTATAATGGTTTCATATTTCTAAAGAGCATTGCGTTGTTTAACGATTTATTCATGCACTGGCAATCCAGTGGAGTAAACCCGTTCCGCGTTAACGGCGTGGTCCTGTGATTAGCCTTATTATTAGATAAGTTTAGTTAAGATTTCTCATACCAGTCCCATGACTGACCTGTAGTTTGTTTCACTGGCAAACTCGGGTGCCCATATTTTCCACACGGGCAGTCGAGTAGCTTTTTGCAGATATATTTACAGGATCCTGGTTTACAGCTGAAGCGGTATTCGGAAAGCTCTGTATCCGTGTATTCCTTTTGGTTGTATATTTGTATTATTTTCCGCTGCTATTTAAATGTAATTTAAAACCCTGATATTAATGTATTTCTTTAGTGTAACATATATTCATACTCTGTTATATTCTTTTGCTCTGATGGAATTGTTGTAATCAGCAATAAAATGTTCTTCAGTTTGTGTTCTGATGTGTATTGTTCTCAAAGCAATCCAGGCTTTCCTTTATTGGGAAGTTTGGGTCGTTTCATCTAACGCTTATAACAGCCTGTCAATCAATCGATCGAAATACAACTAATTATTGGGATTAGTGTATGTCATATATTATCCCAATACCCGTGTGGGGTTTCAAATCAACAAATACATATTTTTATTTGTACAGTTGGGCGATGTGTAAAATTTATCATCCCAATCAATGTCCTTCAAATAGGTGTACATAAACAAACCGTCCAGTTTGTAAATGAATATTTATTTATTCACATTCACGTTAAAAATTCCATTTTTTAACTATATAATTATTTTATTCAACCTATGAATATTCTATTCGGTTCATTTATTTAATAAAATGATATCTTTATTTTTCTAACTTATTTTAGAAAATTTCGGCGGCATAACGGCACAATACTAGAAACGGGACAAGGCCTAACCTTATCCGCGGTCTAATAATGGCCCATGCCATACACATATCAATCAAATCCATTCCATTTCACCAAACAATCAAATTCAAATCAAATAATCTCACCAACTACACAACCAAACAAACAAGTCCATGGTCTGTGGACGATGGTGTCGGGTGCTACTAAACACCGTCTACATCCTAGTATATATATATAACTAGAGAAGAAAAGTTAAAGTGAGAAGTTCTCACCCAAAGCTAAACCAAACGCCCGGCTCTCCATATGTAGGAAATCTTCATCGTGCTTGTCCTTCGTCACTTTCGTCGCCCGTATTCTCTACATATATAAAGATCACATTTTGGTAATCTCTATCTTATAAAAAATCATATATTTATAATTTCCACTGTGTAAAAATCATATTTTTATTATTGCCACTATATAAAAATCATATTTTTAACCTTTCTGTAATATAAAAATCACAACTTTTATTTTGCAAAATCATTCCTTTTGTTTATATAAAAATCACAACTTTTGTTTTGCAAAATCATTCCTTTTACACAACAAAAATCTAAACTTCTTCTTATAAAAATCTTGTTCTTTTCTAGACATAAAAATCAAATCCTCACTATATTCAAAATCAAATTTTTAATATATTCAATATCGAATCTTTACCATATTCAAGATCGAATATTTATATTATTAAAATATAAACTTTCCTAACATAAAAATATAAACTTTCTTATTATAAAAAAAATCTTACTTTTAAATAAATAAAAATCCTATCTTTGATGATTAAAAATCCTAACTTTGATGATTAAAAATCCTAACTTTGATGAATTAAAAAAAAATTCATTTCTATCATACATAAAATTCAGTTTTACTATAATTAAAAAAAAATCAGTTTTATTCCAAGAAATAAATAAAACAATGAAAGGAAATAAAACTCACATTTTTAATAGGAGGAGGGGGATTTTTCACGTCGGGTGCTGTCTTCGAGGAGGGGGGCTGTCAGGATCGGAGGTGGCGGCGTCGGGGTCGAGGAGAGGCAGGTGGCTGTGCGGCACGGCATCGGTGGGCCAGGGTTTCGATTAGGGGGAAGCTAGGGTTCCAGGGGCGCGGTTTTACGATCGAGCGGAGACGGATGGGATGGAGGAGAGGAGAAGGAGGCGCGTGGAGCGGGGGAGGCTGGCGGCCTATCGTCGGAGGCGCGACGAGGTCCTGGGGGAGGGCGCGATTCTCTTTTGTTTTTTATTTTGTTTTTTTTATTTCTGAAACCGACGGGTAAAGGATTGGGAGAGAGTTGACTGAGTAGAAGAAAAGGATGTGGGGAGTTTTATATAATTTTTATATATTATTTTAATTCAATAAAGTAACTTTTATTTTTGACCTCTAAACGAGACCCACCGCCTGTCGTCCATAGCTAATTACCCCCATTCCGAACACAATGGGATATGTATCGTAAGATGATTAGATCGTTTTGATCAGTTTTCGTCAAAATCAAAATATAACTCTATATATTGAAATTGAACGCACATTTCAATTTACCGGGGCTACATACTAACTCGAAAAATTCCAAAAAAATATTTTCTAGCTTCATATCGACGATACGGTCCTAACAAAACTAGTTTCGTCGAATTCTGAGACCGTTTGAAAAATGGCCATTTTCCAGTCGATTAAAATCAACTAAAACTGGTCAAACGCGTTTTCCTTTGTCACGCTCACATATTGAATCGAAAAATTATGAAAATTGGAATCTAGCAATAACTTGACATCATGGATCCAACAAAAGTGGTTTCCTCGAAATCCGAGGTCGTTTGTAAAATTTCCATTTTTAAGGGCCAGAAATTCCATAGCGACTATTCTGAAAATTCATTTGGACATATCTTTTGATTCCCGCTATGAAATTTTGATTTTTCGGATTCATTGGAAAAATATTCTCAATTAGATTCTATTATTTTTGGTTTCGCTAAATTCCGGTTTATTTTGAATCTTGTACATTCATTTGAAGTTTGAAATCGAATTATCGAACTACCTCGCCATTTTCAATTCCTTTTATAATTTAAAATAAATATTTATATTCTAACGACGATCTATATAAATATTTTTGTTCGAATTCTATTCAAAATAAATTTTTCATCGATATTATTTAAAATAATTCATTTTAAATATTTAAAATTCAATAAAATTGTCAAAATAAAAATTTTAAACTGGCTCGCATTTCCGGGTTGTTACATCAGGGTACCATGATACATTTAAGTGGGTTACTGCTGAAATGGGTCCCCGTTACTAGGGTTTCCTACTAGTTAAGTTTGTGGCCTATATTTACTAGTATTACCCACCAACCCGATGTGTACTTAACCCTCCCACTGATTCAAGCATGTTTATTTAATGGTTAAGTCGGAGGCTGGCGGCCTATCGTCGGAGGCGCGTGGGGCGCGATTCTCTTTTGTTTTTTTTTTTTTGTTTTTTTTATTTCTGAAACCGACTGGTAAAGGATTGGGAGGGAGTTGACTGAGTAGAAGAAAAGGATGTGGGGAGTTTTATATAATTTATATATATTATTTTAATTCAATAAAGTAACTTTTATTTTTGACCTCTAAACGAGACCCACCGCCTGTCGTCCATAGCTAATTACCCCCATTCCGAACACAATGGGATATGTATCGTAAGCTGATTTGATCGTTTCGATCAGTTTTCGTCAAAATCAAAATATAACTCTATATATTAAATTTGAACGCACATTTCAATTTACCGGGGCTACATACTGACTCGAAAAATTCCAAAAAAATATTTTCTAGCTTCGTATCGACGATACGGTCCTAACAAAACTAGTTTCGTCGAATTCTGGGACCGTTTGAAAAATGGCCATTTTCCAGTCGATTAAAATCAAATAAAACTGGTCAAACGCGTTTTCCTTTGCCACGCTCACATATTGAATCGAAAAATTATGAAAATTGGAATCTAGCAATAACTTGACATCACGAATCCAACAAAAGTGGTTTCGTCGATATCCGAGGTCGTTTGCAAAATTCCCATTTTTAAGGGCCAGAAATTCCATAGCGACTATTCTGAAAATTCATTTGGACATTTCTTTTGATTCCCGCTATGAAATTTTGATTTTTCGGATTCGTTGGAAAGATATTCTCAATTAGATTCTATTATTTTTGGTTTTGCTAAATTCCGGTTTATTTTGAATCCTGTACATTCATTTGAAGTTTGAAATCGAATTATCGAACTACTGCGCAATTTTCAATTCCTTTTATAATTTAAAATATTTATATTCTAACGATGATGTATATAAATATATTCGTTCGAATTATATTCAAAATAAATTTTTCATCGATATTATTTAATATAATTCATTTTAAATATTTAAAATTCAATAAAATTGTCAAAATAAAAATTTTAAACTGGCTCGCATTTCCGGGTTGTTACATTCTCCCCCATTTAAAACTTTTCGTCCTCGAAAAGGAACGAAGCCGAAAGTTGTTTAACAAATCAACTCAACTTTCATTATTTTCATTGTGGCTTAAGTTATTCAACTTTTCAGTTTCTAAGAACTTTTCAAATTTTTCAAAAATTTGGCTAATACCCTAAATTTTCGAAAAATTTCGCCATAACCTCCCCTGCACCGGGAGCACCGGGAAAATCCCGAAATTGCCATACAGGCCTTCTGATCTCAAAAAGAAAAAGAAAAAACCAATCGGCTCATAAAATCATCATCACCCAAACAAAACAGTAAATTATAGTAAATATGTACCTATTTGTCGGGCAAACAAATTTTATTCTCTGCTCTAGCCTCCTTGCTATGACCTGTTCACACATATAAGTACATGTATATGCAAGCATTTGTACTCATTTTCGATACAATTCAATATTTGATACAATTAGGCATAATGGTTCAAAATTATCAAACAAATAAACAAACAACACAACCATTAATCAATTAGTGAATTAGAGTTTCAAATTCATAACTTTGATACATATATACAGAAAATCATGTTTTTGATGCCGATTCACAACAATAAATCTATCTATATAAGTTTTGGTTCTCACACCAGTCTAAAGGAAATATATAGAAATCACACCTTCGAAACTCGAATATGAATACTGATGATGATGCACCATCATCAAAATCATCCCCGGGTGTCTAGAATGTGATTCTATATCTATCCAGTATATTAAAACTTCGAATATACGTTCATGATGTGTATACGCGAAATCTTTATATATTGGATTGTCCAAATTCAAAATAGATAAATATTCAAAAACGTTTAAACGATTTAAATTTCAAAACAAAATTGGTTTTCATTTGAAAAATATACACTTCACACTCGTTATAGGATACTACTGATCCTATCTCTAACGAGTCATTCTAACTGGATATTACTAATCCAGTATCTGATGAATTCTTTCGTATGGTTCTAATGTGTCTTGTTCTCGAGCTCTGTAAACCAAAGCTCTGATACCAACTGTAAGGACCCGTAACTTCCCCGGTAAGGGAAGAGCGGATATTTTGAGAATAGCACACAAAAGAACGCAGACAGAAGAACATTTCATTGTTTATTACAACAATTCGAATACAAGAATATACAGAGTATGAATAAATATTATACAACAAAGAATATCAGAGATTTAAATACAGTACTGCAGTGGAAAAAACAATATAAAACACAATTGAAAGTAATACACGGATACAGAGCTTTCCGAGCATCGTTCCAGCTGTAAATCAGGATCCTGTGAATATAAATCTGCGAAACCAAAACTACTAGCTTCCCGTGTCGAAAATAGGGGCACCCAGAGTTTAGGTTAGAACAATAAACTCCAGGTCAGTCATGTTACTAGTGTGAGAACTAAAACAGTTATTTAAATCTTTACTTTTAAAAGAGAGTAATTCAAGGGACCACGCCGTATAACACGGAACGGGTTTCCTTCCAAGAATACCAATGCATATAAATAAACAGCGCAATGCTTTTTCTAAAAATGAAGCTATTATAAGACCCAGATCCCATCACGCAATGCAACGCAAGCCGGAGGATAGGGATTTCCCTTATAATAGCCAAACACGCTTGGTACATTTAAAACAAATCATTTGATACTATTACAAGTGTACAGTGTCAAAACAATTTCAATCATAAATATCAATCATAGACGGCATAGCATCCCATGCTACTATGTCGCCATACTAGGTTCTACAAATAAAACCGAAATATACGTATTGGAAATTGGATTTCCGTCATGATGGCTCCTGATTCGAAAGATCGATCGCGTAGTGCAATTCCCCACGGCTTACGTCCCAGCAAGAGAAAACACTGTCTGCACATCCGCACTTTTGGGACCAGAGTATCACCGCAGCATACGTCCCAGCGAGAGAAAACACCGCTTACTCTATCCCTCTGACAACTAAGCTCATCTCGGTCGACCGAATCCACGACACCACTAAGGCGCCCATCCACTAAAAAGCATACTGATCAAACCATCAGTTTACCACCATACCGGGGTGTAAGGCTCGTGAATCAATGCTATACATAAAGCCATGCTATATCAAAGCTGCGCTTTGATCATCATCCACCAAACTTTGCTTTTCAACAAAATTCTGGATCACTGCATCTCAGCATGCCATACTATCAATCCATATCGTACCACTGATTTCTACCAATATATAACCTCTGAGCTCGTATGTCTCAGAGAAGGGCGTTAAGCAAGAGAATAAATTCTCCGCCACCAAACAGATATATATTTAGCAGAGGTCAATGAATACAATATAAAGGAATACAATGTCAGACACACCCTCCATGTACAAGTCCGTTATAGGTCTGAACGAAATCGGAGGCACTTTCCTCGCATATCCGTCAATCTCCAAGTACGTCTGGACGACCACCAACTATTTCCCTCCTCTTGGGTGTACAGCCCAATCCGGATCATCAGTAATCACCCAAACGATGTGAAGACTTCCTGTCTTCGACCACCGTCATCATCTTCGACTTATCGTCGAATCGGTTATTCAGAATGGGTATAAAACCCCGGCCTTTCTGAATGACCCGCGTATAACAAACAAACGTTGCACAAACACAACATACGCCTCATTCCAATTCAGCAGTCACTAACCATAAATTAACAAGAGAATAATTCCCCAAATATTAACCCCGAAGGCCGAAACCAACACCAGATCAATACCCAGGAAACCATTCTTCTTAGCTAACCTACAGTTAGTTTCTAAATTTCACATTCTTAGGGTAACGTTCCCATTAATTTTATTAAAGATAAATTCTTTAAAATTTATTCTTTAATCTTCCATTAGATGTCATATCAAACCAAATTATGGTTTTCCAAACTAGTCGAGATTAGCGAACCAGACCGAAGTAATCATTTATTTTATTTCCCAATCCCAACCTATTCATCCCATGAAGCAAAACTGGTAATACTCCATATCTAACACCACAGTGTTATCGGTAAAATTAATTACCATTTCACGTTCAAATCTAATTAAAGATTTAACTATCTCTTTGGAGCAAAACTGATGATACTCCATTCTCGCTCATTTTCCAAATTTGATAATTTAAATTATCAATTCACATTTCAATCTAATTGTAGATTCGTTAAAACTCCCTTTTCTGGGTTAAAAAACTAATGTCATTTAAAACACAGTTCACAATAAACCCAAATCACATTCTATTTATTATCGAGTTAAAGAACAAGTGTTATTTAAAACACTATTCACGATAAACCCACAGATCAATTCTATTTAAAACCCATTTCAAATCCAATTTATTTATTTAAAAATAAATGGGTTTTAATTTCAGTTTAAAACTAGTTCATTTCGATAAAAATCCATTTTTATCTTTACAAATGTGGGATTTTTCACCCCAGTTCTTCACAAATCATTTCTTATGATTTTACACAAATTATTACTATTTTTAATAATTTTATCGAGGCCCGTACAGTCGATTTCCAACAACGGCCATCGAACTGCACTTACAACGACCTTTTCCAAATTTGATTTGGACGTATCTCCAAATCCAACTGTTAGATTTCAAATTTCTAATATTCGTTAGAAATCTCTTTTCGATACGAACCCAACGGTTCTGGTTTTAGGAGAATCCGATGGTCGGATCTCCCGTAATGTCCGTTCGAAATCAATGGTCGAAATTCACGAACTACCGCGGCGCGGCGCGTTCTATTCAGGCCATTATATTATATATATAATATATAATATATATTTCATCGATTTCTATTCAAAACGAATTTTATAAATCGTTTTAAATTCGTTTCAAAAACAATTTCAACTTTCATTTCAAATCCAAATTGAATTTTCCATATAAATTCGTTTTAAATTCATTTCAATTACATTCAAATTTCTATTCAATTTGAATTCATTTCAAATCGATTTTTATTCTATTTCAATTCATTTTCAATTCGAATTCGTTTTAGATTCAATTCAATTCGAATTCGTTTTATATTCAATTCGAATTCGTTATATATTCAATTCAATTCAAATTCGTTATATATTCAATTCAATTCAATTCGAATTCGTTTTATATTCAATTCAATTCGAATTCGTTTTATATTCAATTCAATTCGAATTCGTTATATATTCAATTCAATCCAATTCTAATTCGTTATATATTCAATTCAATTCGAATTTCTTTATATATTCAATTCAATTCGAATTTCTTTTATATTCAATTCAATTCGAATTCGTTATATATTCAATCCAATTCGAATTTCTTTTATATTCAATTCAATTCGAATTTCTTTTATATTCAATTCAATTATAAAAACGAATATAATCGATATAAATATTGTTCGCGTCAAAATAGGGCATCTCTAATCAACACTGCTTTATATATTTCATTAACTTCGTTATTCTATTCAACAAATGAATCTATATTTCTTTCAATACATGACTCTATATTTTTGTCAACACATGACTAATCTCAACGAATGAGCACTGTCCACGTGTGACTATTTTTGTTATTTAATATATTTTATAAAAATTATGGTATCTATCGTTTGATTTCAAATCAGACTCCAACCGTAAATTAGTAAGAGAATGATTCCCTAAATATTAACCCCGAAGGCCGAAACCAACATCAGATCAATATCCAGGAGACCACTCATCTCATCTATTTTCCAGTTAATTTCTAATTTTATATATGATAAAGATGTAAATTTTATTGTTAAAATATTTCGTTCAACACATGACTAATCTCAACGGATGAGTACTGTCAACACATGAACCTTTATTTTATAAAGAAGTTGGGTTCTAGTTTTATATAAGATAAAGATGTAAATTTTATCGTTAAAATATTTCGTTCAACACATGACTAATCTCAATGGGTGAGTACTGTCAACACATGAACCTTTATTTTATAATATTCTTTATCTTCCCGATTGGAATGAGGCCCAATCAATCACCATATAAAGTTAATTATATGGATTCCATACAACATATATATATATATAATAGCAACGATAAATAATCAACCATCATCCAAAGTGCACTACACTGTATAAGCATCAAATATAGATATCTAACGCTTATAACAGCCTGTCAATCAATCGATCGACATTCAACTAAATATTAGAATTAGTGTATGTCATATATTATCCCAATACTCGTGTGGGGTTTAGAATCAACAAATACAGATTTTTATTTGTGCAGTTGGGCGATGTGTAAAATTTATCGTCCCAATCAATGTCCTTCAAATAGGTGTACATAAAAAAACCGTCCAGTTTGTAAATGAATATTTATTTATTCACATTCACGTTAAAAATTCCATTTTTTAACTATACAATTATTTTATTCAATCTATGAATATTCTATTCGGTTCATTTATTTAATAAAATGATATCTTTATTTTTCTAACTTATTTTAGAAAATTTCGGCAGCATAACGGCACGATACTAGAAACGGGACAAGGCCTAGCCTTATCCCCGGTCTAATAATGGCCCACGCCATACACATATCAATCAAATCCATTCCATTTCACCAAACAATCAAATTCAAATCAAATAATCTCACCAACTACACAACCAAACAAACAAGTCCATGGTCTGTGGACGATGGTGTCGGGTGCTACTAAACACCGTCTACATCCTAGTATATATATAACTAGAAAAGAAAAGTTAATGTGAGAAGTTCTCACCAAAAGCTAAACCAAACGCCCGACTCTTCATATGTATGAAATCTTCATCATGCTTGCCCTTCGTCACTTTCGTCGCCCGTATTCTCTACATATATAAAGATCACATTTTGATAATCTTTACCTTATAAAAAATCATATATTTATTATCTCCACTGTGTAAATATCATATTTTTATTATTGCCACTATATAAAAATCATATTTTTAACCTTTCTGTAATATAAAAATCACAACTTTTATTTTGCAAAATCATTCCTTTTGTTTATATAAAAATCACAACTTTTGTTTTGCAAAATCATTCCTTTTACACAACAAAAATCTAAACTTCTTCTTAAAAAAATCCTGTTCTTTTCTAGACATAAAAATCAAATCCTCACTATATTCAAAATCAAATTTTTAATTTTTTCAAAATCGAATCTTTACCATATTCAAGATCGAATATTTATATTATTAAAATATAAACTTTCCTAACATAAAAATATAAACTTTCTTATTATATAAAAAATCTAACTTTTAAATAAATAAAAATCCTATCCTTGATGATTAAAAATCCTAACTTTGATGATTAAAAATCCTAACTTTTATGATTAAAAATCCTAACTTTGATGAATTAAAAAAAAATCATTTCTATCATACATAAAATTCAGTTTTACTATAACAATAAATAAATAAATAAATCAGTTTTATTCCAAGAAATAAATAGAACCATGAAAGGAAATAAAACTCACGTTTTTAATAGGAGGAGGGTGAGTTTTCACGTTGGGTGTTGTCTTCGAGGAGGGGGGGCTGTTAGGATCGGAGGTGGTGGCGTTGGGGTCGAGGAGAGGGCAGTGGCTGTGGGGCACGGCATCGGTGGGCCAGGGTTTCGATTAGGGGGAAGCTAGGGTTCTTGGGGCGCGGTTTTACGATTGAGCGGAGACGGATGGGATGGAGGAGAGGAGAAGGAGGCGCGTGGAGCGGGGGAGGCTGGCGGCCTATCGTCGGAGGCGCGACGAGGTCCTGGGGGAGGGCGCGATTCTCTTTTGTTTTTTATTTTGTTTTTTTTATTTCTGAAACCGACGGGTAAAGGATTGGGAGGGAGTTGACTGAGTAGAAGAAAAGGATGTGGGGAGTTTTATATAATTTATATATATTATTTTAATTCAATAAAGTAACTTTTATTTTTGACCTCTAAACGAGACCCACCGCCTGTCGTCCATAGCTAATTACCCCCATTCCGAACACAATGGGATATGTATCGTAAGCTGATTAGATCGTTTTGATCAGTTTTCGTCAAAATCAAAATATAACTCTATATATTGAATTTGAACGCACATTTCAATTTACCGGGGCTACATACTAACTCGAAAAATTCCAAAAAAATATTTTCTAGCTTCGTATCGACGATACGGTCCTAACAAAACTAGTTTCGTCGAATTCTGAGACCGTTTGAAAAATTGTCCTTTTCCAGTCGATTAAAATCAACTAAAACTGGTCAAACGCGTTTTCCTTTGCCACACTCACATATTGAATCAAAAAATTATGAAAATTGGAATCTAGCAATAACTTGACATCACGGATCCAACAAAAGTGGTTTCGTCGAAATCCGAGGTCGTTTGCAAAATTTCCATTTTTAAGGGCCAGAAATTCCATAGCGACTATTCTGAAAATTCATTTAGACATATCTTTTGATTCCCGCTATGAAATTTTGATTTTTCGGATTCGTTGGAAAAATATTCTCAATTAGATTCTATTATTTTTGGTTTCGCTAAATTCCGGTTTATTTTGAATCTTGTACATTCATTTGAAGTTTGAAATCGAATTATCGAACTACCTCGCCATTTTCAATTCCTTTTATAATTTAAAATAAATATTTATATTCTAACGACGATCTATATAAATATTTTTGTTCGAATTCTATTCAAAATAAAATTTTCATCGATATTATTTAAAATAATTCATTTTAAATATTTAAAATTCAATAAAATTGTCAAAATAAAAATTTTAAACTGGCTCACATTTTCGGGTTGTTACATCAAGGTACCATGATACATCTAAGTGGGTTACTGCTGAAATGGGTCCCCGTTACTAGGGTTTCCTACTAGTTAAGTTTGTGGCTTATATTTACTAATATTACCCACCAACCCGATATGTACTTAACCCTCCCACTGATTCAAGCATGTTTATTTAATGGTTAAGTTTGTGGCCTATATTTACTAATAATACCCACCCAACTTGATCTGTACTTAACCCTCCCGCTCATTATGCCATATTGGTTAAGTGTTGTCCATTCATATTAATTTAACCCACCCATTCATAATGTTATGTTGGTTAAGTGTTTCTTATTAACTTAACCGTCCTCACTTATCATGTTGGATTGGTTAAGTGTTTCCTATTAACTTAACCTTGTTCGTCCATCAAGTTGTATTGGTCAAGTGTTTCTTGTTAACTTAACCCCATGTGTTCATCATGCTGTATTGGTTAAGTGTCATCAATCAATTCAAGTGTAACGACCGTCTTTTCTGCGATATGTAATTAATTTATTTAATTATTTAAATAGTGGTTTAGAATTCAAATGGTCGTTGAATTAAATAATAGTGAATATTTAATTAATATAATAATTAAATAATATATTAAATTCTAAAATAATCAGAATTGGATGAAATGGCGATACGGTGTGAATTGGATCATCTATGATATTTAATTCAGTTTAAAATTGAATTAGAATAACAAATATATTATTTGAACGACAGTTTGAACATATAATTATATTATAATTAAAATCGAGCTCGAAATGGCGCGATAGTTCGCGATTTGGCAATGTGAACTTCAACTGGATATACAGAAGCTGTTTTAAATCGGATTTCTATGAAACAAGAAACGTTGGGAGCTGGTGAAGTATATTTTTCTAGTGGAAGAGAAAAATCGGGATTTCGTCGTGTATATTTTGATTTATGTCCAAATCAAATTTTAGAAAAGTCGCTGTGGAATTCCTTTATAATTTATAAAGTAATTATTTATATTTTAAAAAGGAATTTCATTATAAATCGAATATCGATTTAATCGGGATTTGAAATATCAAGTAGAAATTCATATAGGAATATTCTAGAGTTGTATGATATTCCTCTACGAATATATACGATAATATTTATTTTTAAATATTAAATTTAATTGTTTTTAAATATATTTATATATTTAAAAAGGTTATTTAGGGCTTTAAAAATAGCCAGTTTTGCAAATGACCTCAGAATTCGGCGAAACTAGTTTTGTTGGATCTGCAATGTTAAATTATTGTTAGATGTTGAGTTCCATGATTTTTAGAATCAGTATGTGGTCGTACAGGATTTTAACGTGAAATACAGTCGATAATTTGACCGTTAAAAATACGCTGTGTGAGCAAACGAAGTCGAAATTCGATGAAACCAGTTTCGTTGGGACCGTAATGTCATACTGTAGCTGCATGTCAATTTTCGTGATTTTTGAGTATCGTGTGTGATCATAGGGATTTTTAGAAGGCCAAAACGAGTATAAAATAATAAAAGAAAACATCTAAACTTATTTAGAGGTCAAGACAAAGCCAAGCACACCTCCTTTACAACCACACAAACAAATCCTGAGTGTATAAAATCGTTCTCTTGAGGCCGCCAGATATTTCTTCCTCAAACAAAATAACCAACATTCAAAAAACAAAAAACAAATTTCAATAAAATCGTAAAATCACAAATCTTGATTTTTCTGAGTCCGATAAAGATTGTGCTTCCTTCTGTTGGCGTCTGGTGAGGGGCGATGCAGGTTTACTGGCGCTCGAAAACCCACAGTCGAGTTAGGGTTAGCATTTGTTGAAGATTTAAGCCTTGAATTGTGTACTGGTGTATATATTTGGATTGAGAGGGTTAAAGAGAGTCTGTATGCTTGTTTTTGGGGTATTCGGTGATGGAGGACGTCGGACCTGGGTGGGCGTGGTCGAAGTCTAAATCGAGGAGGTGATCTCGAGTTTGAAATGGTGGTGCCTGGCGGGTGGAGAAGGGGAAGTCGAGATCATTGGTGGCGACGGTGGTGGCGTTTGATAAACGGAGGGAGGAAGGTCGTGGATTAAAAGAGTAGTAACGGCATCGTGAGGTACTGGAAGAAATGATTTGGGGGAAGAGAGTAACGAGAGGGTATGGGTTTTGATAGGGTATTGGTCCTAAGTCTTGGAATTGGGTAAAGGCCCATTTGAATTTTTAAAATCCAAGTTTTTAATTTATATGTATATAAATTTCGAAATTGTATAACTCTTCCATACGGTATCAGAATTGGACGAAACAAGATCCATTGGGATCGTATGGATGGAAGCAACACAATGAAACTGACTGGGTGTGGATTGGAGCTCGTTTGAATTTATGGCAAAATAGATTTTTTGATTCAAATAAAACAAACAGTTTATCGTTCTTTAACGATGAACTGCCAATGTGAGTAAAACTCACCAACTCTGAACAGTTCTATTTTTACAACGTATTCTTAGAACTGATAATTATCTGTTGGTTGCTGTGTGTTAACAATTTGGTTGAATTGCTTGTGTATTGGTTGAAATTATAGATGACGATATATATATATATAAATCATTAATCAAATATTGATTCTGTTCAGCAGAATATTTCATATCGAAATGAAATCGATGTTAATTATATTGTTTAACATCTGTGACGCAGGGAAACAGGTCGGAGGAATCCAACTGGATTCCTCAACATTTATTTTACTGTTTTCATATATTGTAATATATGATGTGATATAAAATCTTTTGATGATGATGTGTGTTTAAATGATATCGATCATTGTGATTTGGTATTTTAAATACCGTAAGAAATATTGGGATGTAAAAAGAGAATTTCAAAGTGAATATTGAAAATAAACTATTTATAAAATCAAAGGATTTTATAAAAGAGAAGTTATTTAGGAAATAAATAGAATAAAGAAATATTTATTTAGCAAATAAATAGAATAAAGGGATATTTATTTAGAAAGTAAATAGAATTATAAAAGGAATATTTATTGGGAAAATAAACAGGATTTATAAAAAAGGAAGTTGACGAGATATAAAAGAGTTAATCGAATTTAGTTATTCGAAGTCGAGTTAATCGAATATAGTTAGTCGAATAGAGTTAGTCAAACATGGTTATTCAGGAAAAGTTGCCATTTTGCACGACTGCTAGTGTAACACCCCACTTCCATTAATGTCACTCACAAAGGGAATGCATTAACTTCCATGGAGGTTATAAGTGAATATAGAACAGAAAAATTACAACAAGACAGATAATAAATAGTACTTGGAAATCTAAAACTTCGTTTTATTGCAGCGGAAATTAAACATGTTTGTTACATCATAAAACCAAGTACAATATCCATCTTCATAAAAACAAAATACATGATCCCATTACATAAATAGCCATTAAAAAGATAACAAGCTGGACTTTACTTCAACGGTCCAAGCTTTCCAAGAGAGATGAAGCAATTTAATCAAACTCCACTAGAACTGGGCCCAACCTGAGGGCCTAGAGGGGGAAAAGGGATAGAAATAGAGGGGGTCATACATAAAGTCTGGCGAGTATGATAATTCTAACAATACTATTATCAAAATAACTAGACTAAGACATAAGCTGGAAGACAAGTAAATGTCTATGAACTCTTAGGAAGATAAAGATAGCGTTTAAGATAACGGTAAAGGCACACCTAATTACTAACGAATGATTACTACACTGCACCGCACATTACTACACTGCACCACACCAGTCACCCCATTGTTTGATCCCACCTGCTTCACACAGAAACTTTATAAATAGCATTATGTACCCCTAGCAGACTACATAGGTGTCGTCTGCCCCTATCTCCACTAGGTGTACCCCACTACCCACTTTCGATCGACTCCCTACTCGTAAATACCCGTGCTGGCCCCACAGTGGGGTGTATCACTCCCCTAAAGTGACAACCCGATACAACTTGAGAATGCATGGCTTATACCTACACAATGCAACAACGTCTTACCTACCCGCCCGGGTCCACACACGCATATGAAACCCGTTGGACTTGCGTTGCCACCGCTCCCCGTTTTGGCCTCTTACAGTCAATGAAACACCCCACCTCCATTAGGGTCACTCTCAAAGGGAATGCCCTAATTTTGGTGGAGGTTTATAAGTATAAGTCACAGATATACAAGACAGATATAATAACACATATTTTTGAACAGCGGAAAACAACAACATTTATTTCTTCAAAATACGTGTTACACAAACCATGCCATAATACTTCCCAAAATCATAACTGTCTTGATTACATTATTTAAAGAAGCATGAAGAAAACATAAATAAACTGCAAAAGTCCCCTAATTGCTGTCCAAAGCCATAGTCCAAAATGGAAAAGATCCAAGCAATACATTCTTTCTCTTCAAGCTGGATGTGAAAACTGGTCAAGCTGCGGTATTCCCTCCCTGAGAACCTGGGGGGGACGGAAGAAAAAGGGGCGAAAGGAAAAAGGGTCAGTCATAAAGACTGAGTAAGTTCTAGTGACTTTCAGTGTAGAAACGGTTAAAACAACCTGTCATGTATGAACTGGAACTAAACTTAAGAATGGTGTCAAGGTGAACAAGATAGACTAAGGTGATCAGGATAAGTCAAGACAAGTCAAGTAAAGCATCACATGTTCGAGATTCGTTGCATCGACTTCACTAGTATACTAAGCCCATGTCACAAGTTAATCACGAAATAAATCCCATGGCCCAATGTCATGAAATGACCCTGAAACGGGGTCTGACCCAAGTACGGGGTCCTACGGAGCGATTATCTTGTCGATCGGCTCCCTACAAGTTCTAGCTCGTCAAGTGTCCGTGTCATACGGCTAATCACGAATGTAGTCACCTGTGCTGGGTCCACCTTCGGGTGTATCAGCCCTAGGGTGTCAACCCCTGACACGATTCAAGATGCACAGATAAATCTACGGATACCCAGTGTCTGCCCCGGATACGTGCACGTTCGTAGTCCGCCGAACCTACACTGGCGTACCCCACTGCCGTCGTTCACCTCTTACAATCAGCCCAGTAATCGTGCCCCACCCGGCCTAGCCACAGGGTACCTTGATACATTTAGAGGGTTACTGCTGAAAGGGGTCGTGTCTAGGGTTTTCGCCTAATAGATTAGGTCATGTAATTCGTGACCTAACCTGCCTAACAGATTAAGTCATGTAATTTGTGACTTAATCCTTTTCCAGTCTAGTCATGTCAAGATGGTTAAGTATGTCATTTCAGTTCGCGACTTAACCCGCCTACGTGTCATATCAAGTTGGCTAAGTGTTGTCGTTTTCAAGTTCATGACTTAGCCCTACAAACCGTGTTCAAGTTGGTTAAGTTGTCTTTTCATGTTCATGACTTAACCCTAATTGGCATTGATTGATTCGTTAATGCACCGAACCACTCACATTGGATCCTGTTGTTCGTAGCCACTGGATTTGCCGGGCGGTTCCAGGCAGGTTTACGCTACGAACTCAACCCAACCTCGGGTTTCAAGCGCGATGTGACCAACTACCCACATTGGATCCTATTGTTTGTAGCAACTGGATTTGCCGGGCGGTTCCGGGCAGATTTACACTACAAACTCAACCCAACCTCGAGTTGGCCACCTTCTTGTTTTCTAAAGTCATGCCCATGTTCTTATCAGATTTTGCTATTTCCACATTATGTTCATATGTCAACTTCGTGCCCAACTAAGGCATGTTTAAAGTCAAGTTATGGCATGTTCAAGTCAAGTTTTCGTGCCATATTTTATGTTCTACTTACACCAAATTTCACAGTTTATGCTTATAATTAATTCAAGTTTTGCCTATTCTACCCAATCGTATCCCCAACGTATATAAACGTACTTCGTTCACAAGCATAAACAATTCAAGAGATAAAGGGGAATAACACCAAACATGTGATAGGCATATGTGACAATTCCAACATTACTTGCATAATAAACAGGCTATAACATATCACATGGTTTCAATACTAGTATGATGATAACTTGGCATAGTAGTGATTCCAACTTAATTTAACATGATGATTTCAACTTTACATCATAGGCATAATAATCATTGCGGCATAATAATAATTTTATTATAAACATGAAACATTAAAGGCATAGTAATCCTAATAGGCATAGTGGATTCCAATTTAGCATTTTAACATAATAATTCTCATAGACATAATGATTCCAATTTATCATAATGATTCTCATCTAACATTATAAACATAATGGTTCCAACTTAGCATTTTTAACATAATGATCCTCAACTAACATTATAGATATAATGATTCCAATTTAGCGTTTTTAACATAATGATTCTCAACTAACATTATAAACATAATGGTTCCAATTTAGCATTTTAACATAATGATTCTCAATTAACATTATAGACATAATGATTCCAATTTAGCGTTTTTAACATACCTAACATTATAAATATAATAATTCCATTTTTTCATCATAACCTAGCAATACCCAATTTTTCATTAATCATGATTGGTATATTAACATCACGGGCATAATTCCATCAATAGTCATAGCCATGGTTTAATTAGCATCATAGGCATGGTTTAATCAACATAAAGATTTCAATAAACATAGTGATTCCATGGACATGTATTAGTCCAACTTGCCAAACATTTAAGCCCAAGTGATTCATAACAACATCAAAATCATGACAAGTTTAATTTGCAAAGTTGCCATAGCAATATCCCCAAATTATAATTCAAAGATAAACAATATAAACAATGAATTAACAATAGTTCCTAAATCCGGTTTCAATTCATGGCATGTCCATATTGTTTTAGCGTTTTTGCCTAAAAAGTAACATAGAACTTACAATATGAAGCAAATAACCCAAATAAAATAGTCCCAAATTCGTTGTCTAAAGCTTCCTAGTTGTTGTAGCTTCTAGTTGTAGCCTTCAAGAATAGTCCTCTATCTTCTATAATTTTATTCTTTGTATTTTTAATTCAGAGCTCTAGGTTTAATGGCGGCGGCCTGAGGCTAAAATGAGATAGTATGATTTAGGCTAGGTCATAGGTCCTTTTTATAATGTTTGTGAGTTGTTTTAGACCGTCGATGGAGCTTGATTCAATAATAGCTGTTCGTTTGAAGGAGAGGCCAATCCGGAGCTGACACCTAGCCCTAGTGACAAGGCAAGGCTCAGAAAATCGACCAAACATAGACCAGGCCAGCCAGGGTGGGCTGGGTTCGACCTGGCTCTGGGGCCAGGTCGACAGCCCAGTCGACACCGTGTCGACATAGCAGTCGACACGGGTTACCCAGGTCGACAGCCCAGTCGACCTGGCTAGCCCCAGGTCGACTGCCAAGTCGACCTGGGTGCCTTAGGCGGGAATTTTCCCGCCCTGGCCAATTGGGCCCGATCTTGAATTTTAAACTTGTTTTTCTGAGCAGTTTTCGTCTGTTTGAATTTTAACCTGAATTCTGAAACTTCCGGAGGCCATATCTTCTTCATACGGACTCCGTTTTTCGAAAACTCAGACTCTATTTCGCGTATTTTTCCGAGATGAACACAATGGCGTATCCCATTTCCCTAAATTCTTTGATTTGAAATTAATTATACTTTAATTCGTGAAGCTTAATGTTATAGAATTCACGGGGTGTTACATTCTCCTCCACTTAAAAGGATTTCGTCCCCGAAATCTTCAAGTTCAGGAAGAATGTACATCCTAACATCCAAACATCCATCTACTCATCCATCAAACACGAGCATCCATTGTCCTTAAAAAAAACTTCTACTGCTTTATGATCATATGCGAAGTGTGTGTATATGTTCCTTAGCTAATGCTAATGATCAGGCCTGATTGATCTTCTAAATGCAAAATATGTTTAGTGAAATGAATCCAATATGTATGCAAATTTTTCCTATTATAATTCATAATTTCTACATGAGTGCTCGAAAATTCAATCATATGCAACAACCAAATGATAGCACAACCAAGTTTCCAAAATAAACACTCATGCATATGCAACATGAAAATGTGTCTGAGCCGATCTAGTGCCTAATGTGTATTCTTGCATCCACGAGCAACCACTTGCGACCACTTGCAACCATTTCGCAATCATAACATGTTTCAATTACATGTTTACATCCAAAAAGATTCTAACTATGGTTCTCAAGATAGGATCGAGGAGAGAAATAAGATAAAACAAAGCATCTAGAATAGGTTAACGATGTACCGCCAGAAGGTCCGGTCTTCTTCTCAGGGCAGTCTTTGTTGATGTGTCCAGTCTTCCCACAATGAAAACATTCACCTTGCTTTCTCTTCCTCTTTCTACAATCCTTGGCTATGTGCCCTTCTATACCACAGTAATTGCATTTCCTTTTATCACGTGAGTTATTGTTCTTGCCTCCTTTCTCGGAGTCTACCTTCTTATTCTTAGAATCGTTGGGCTTGACCTCTTTCTTCCCTTGAGAGTTTTCTGCCTCTGTCTCCATCTTTCCCTTATCTTCCTCGTTCAGCAATGCCATCTGCACCAACCTTTCGTACGTAGCTCTCATGGGTATATGGGTCATGGCCAAACTGTGTAATGGCTTATTCAACCCTTTGACAAAGCGGAGAGCCTTCTTGCGCGGGGTTTGACTAGGTCCAGTCCGAACCTAGCTAGCTCATCGAATTGATTAACATACTCTTTGACTGTCATATTCCCTTGCTTAAGAAATAAGAATTTTTCCAATTGAAGACTCCTTTCAGCTTCTGAGAGAAATTTAGCCTCAAACCTTGCCCTAAAGTCCTCCCATGTTTCCACTGGTCTTTCTGCATTAGTGACTTCCCACCAGTAGGAAGCCTCGCCCTTTAGTAGCCACACTGCCAGTTGTACTTTATGCCTATCTTCTACCTCAAAGATGACGAATAAGTCCTCGGTTTCTTTCAGCCAATTTCTAGCTACCACGAAGGACTCCGTTCCATGAAAGTCCTTTCCTCCCATAGCCTTAAAATCTTTACATATCTTAGCAAAAGTGTTTCCCCACGGATGAGGTGGAGGAAGAGGTGCTGCTGCAGCTGGATGATTTCCTGCAGCTAGGGGAGGAGGAACGGTAGGACCTGGCTGGGTGGCCCTTGCATCTAAGAATCGTCTAAACCAACCAGGTATTGGTACACCCTCTGGCAAGTTAAGTTCTTCGGACATGCTGAAACAAGAAGGATAGATTCAAAACGAAGGATAAGAGATAGTACCTATGGCTTTGGGGGACTTTGCCTTTTTAAAATAAAATAATATTTTATCTTTTAAAAATGCTTCTTTAAATTTTCTTTTGAAAATAAATTTTCAAAACTTTTTATCTTATCTGGTAAACCTATGCCCTGATACCAAGTGAAACACCCCACCTCCGTTAGGGTCACTCTCAAAGGGAATGCCCTAATTTTGGTGGAGGTTTATAAGTATAAGTCACAGATATACAAGACAGATATAATAACACACTTTTTTGAACAGCGCAAAACAACAACTTTTATTTCTTTAAAATACGTGTTACACAAACCATGCCATAATACTTCCCAAAATCATAACTGTCTTGATTACATTATTTAAAGAAGCATGAAGAAAACATAAATAAACTGCAAAAGTCCCCTAATTGTTGTCCAAAGCCATAGTCCAAAACGGAAAAGATCCAAGCAATACATTCTTTCTCTTCAAGTTGGATGTGAAAACTGGTCAAGCTGCGGTATTCCCTCCCTGAGAACCTGGGGGGAAACGGAAGAAAAAGAGGCGAAAGGAAAAAGGGTCAGTCATGAAGACTGAGTAAGTTCTAGTGACTTTCAGTGTAGAAACGGTTAAAACAACCTGTCATGTATGAACTGGAACTAAACTTAAGAATGGTGTCAAGGTGAACAAGATAGACTAAGGTGATCAGGATAAGTCAAGACAAGTCAAGTAAAGCATCACATGTTCGAGATTCGTTGCATCGACTTCACTAGTATACTAAGCCCATGTCACAAGTTAATCACGAAATAAATCCCACGGCCCAATGTCATGTAATGACCCTGAAACGGGGTCTGACCCAAGTACGGGGTCCTACGGAGCGATCATCTAGTCGATCGGCTCCCTACAAGTTCTAGCTCGTCAAGTGTCCGTGTCATACGGCTAATCACGAATGTAGTCACCTGTGCTGGGTCCACCTTCGGGTGTATCAGCCCTAGGGTGTCAACCCCTGACACGATTCAAGATGCACAGATAAATCTACGGATACCCAGTGTCTGCCCCGGATACGTGCACGATCGTAGTCCGCCGAACCTACACTGGCGTACCCCACTTCCGTCGTTCACCTCTTACAATCAGCCCAGTAATCGTGCCCCACCCGGCCTAGCCCCAGGGTACCTTGATACATCTAGAGGGTTACTGCTGAAAGGGGTCGTGTCTTGGGTTTTCGCCTAATAGATTAGGTCATGTAATTCGTGACCTAACCTGCCTAACAGATTAAGTCATGTAATTCGTGACTTAATCCTTTTCCAGTCTAGTCATGTCAAGATGGTTAAGTATGTCATTTCAGTTCACGACTTAACCCGCCTACATGTCATGTCAAGTTGGCTAAGTGTTGTCGTTTTCAAGTTCATGACTTAGCCCTACAAACTGTGTTCAAGTTGGTTAAGTTGTCTTTTCATGTTCATGACTTAACCCTAATTGGCATTGATTGATTCGTTAATGCACCGAACCACTCACATTGGATCCTGTTGTTCGTAGCCACTGGATTTGCCGGGCGGTTCCGGGCAGGTTTACGCTACGAACTCAACCCAACCTCGGGTTTCAAGCACGATGTGACCAACTACCCACATTGGATCCTATTGTTTGTAGCAACTGGATTTGCCGGGCGGTTCCGGGCAGATTTACACTACAAACTCAACCCAACCTCGAGTTGGCCACCTTCTTGTTTTCTAAAGTCATGCCCATGTTCTTATCAGATTTTGCTATTTCCACATCATGTTCATATGTCAACTTCGTGCCCAACTAAGGCATGTTTAAAGTCAAGTTATGGCATGTTCAAGTCAAGTTTTCGTGCCATATTTCATGTTCTACTTACACCAAATTTCACAGTTTATGCTTATAATTAATTCAAGTTTTGCCTATTCTACCCAATCGTATCCCCAACGTATATAAACGTACTTCGTTCACAAGCATAAACAATTCAAGAGATAAAGGGGAATAACACCAAACATGTGATAGGCATATGTGACAATTCCAACATTACTTGCATAATAAACAGGCTATAACATATCACATGGTTTCAATACTAGTATGATGATAACTTGGCATAGTAGTGATTCCAAATTAATTTAACATGATGATTTCAAATTTACATCATAGGCATAATAATCATTGCGGCATAATAATAATTTTATTATAAACATGAAACATTAAAGGCATAGTAATCCTAATAGGCATAGTGGATTCCAATTTAGCATTTTAACATAATAATTCTCATAGACATAATGATTCCAATTTATCATAATGATTCTCATCTAACATTATAAACATAATGGTTCCAACTTAGCATTTTTAACACAATGATCCTCAACTAACATTATAGATATAATGATTCCAATTTAGCGTTTTTAACATAATGGTTCTCAACTAACATTGTAAACATAATGGTTCCAATTTAGCATTTTAACATAATGATTCTCAATTAACATTATAGACATAATGATTCCAATTTAGCGTTTTTAACATACCTAACATTATAAACATAATAATTCCAATTTTTCATCATAACCTAGAAATACCCAATTTTTCATTAATCATGATAGGTATATTAACATCACAGGCATAATTCCATCAATAGTCATAGCCATGGTTTAATTAGCATCATAGGCATGGTTTAATCAACATAAAGATTTCAATAAACATAGCGATTCCATGGACATGTATTAGTCCAACTTGCCAAACAATTAAGCCCAAGTGATTCATAACAACATCAAAATCATGACAAGTTTAATTTGCAAAGTTGCCATAGCAATATCCCCAAATTATAATTCAAAGATAAACAATATAAACAATGGATTAACAATAGTTCCTAAATCCGGTTTCAATTCATGGCATGTCCATATTGTTTTAGCGTTTTTGCCTAAAAAGTAACATAGAACTTACAATATGAAGCAAATAACCCAAATAAAATAGTCCCAAATTCGTTGTCTAAAGCGTCGTAGTTGTTGTAGCTTCTAGTTGTAGCCTTCAAGAATCGTCCTCTATCTTCTATAATTTTATTCTTTGTATTTTTAATTCAGAGCTCTAGGTTTAATGGCGGCGGCCTGAGGCTAAAATGAGATAGTATGATTTAGGCTAGGTCTTAGGTCCTTTTTATAATGTTTGTGAGTTGTTTTAGACCGTCGATGGAGCTTGATTCAATAATAGTCGTTCGTTTGAAGGAGAGGCCAATCCGGAGCTGACACCTAGCCCTAGTGACAAGGCAAGGCTCAGAAAATCGACCAAACATAGACCAGGCCAGCCAGGGTGGGCTGGGTTCGACCTGGCTCTGGGGCCAGGTCGACAGCCCAGTCGACACCGTGTCGACTTGGCAGTCGACATGGGTTACCAAGGTCGATAGCCCAGTCGACCTGGCTAGCCCCAGGTCGACTGCCAAGTCGACCTGGGTGCCTTAGGCGGGAATTTTCCCGCCCTGGCCAATTGGGCCCGATCTTGAATTTTAAACTTGTTTTTCTGAGCAGTTTTCGTCTGTTTGAATTTTAACCTGAATTCTGAAACTTCCGGAGGCCATATCTTCTTCATACGGACTCCGTTTTTCGAAAACTCGGACTCTATTTCGCGTATTATTCCAAGACGAACACAATGGCGTATACCGTTTCCCCTAATTCTTTGATTTGAAATTAATTATACTTTAATTCGTGAAGCTTAATGTTATAAAATTCACGGGGTGTTACAGTCAAACCCAGCATGCGTGTCCCGTCCTCGACTTGGGTCGAGCCCACAAAGATACATTTGGGATACTGGTCGAAATGGGCCCCCACAAGCTACCCACCTAAGCTTGTCACTAGTATATCCCACTTAACCCTCTTAGTCATGTTCATTTACATGTGTGTTTGGTTATGTCTTACTAATCGTATTTCACATGCCACTAAGGGCACCCCCTAGATTCCTCGTGTCACCCAAGGAACCTACTTAACCCCCATGTCCCAGTTTAAATGTTTATCTGGTTAAGTATTTCTTAATTCATTCAGGCCATAACCTCATAAAGACCTCTCACATTAGACTGGCATTTACGGCAGCTGGATTTGCCGGGCGGGTCCGGGCAGTCTTACACCATAAAAGAGTCTAACCTCGTGTCTTTACAACCGTTATGCTTTAGTTTAGGCCTAGGACCTCTCACATTGGGCTGACATTTGTGACCACTGGATTTGTCGGGCGGGTCCGGGCAGGTTTACGTCACAAACGAGTCCAACCTCGTGTCCTAAGCATTGATTAACACTTAAAATCTTTTACCCCAGTTTTAATAATTCCCTATTCAAATTATTAATTAAGTCAACTTTTAATGATGTCCATAATTGAATCAATTATGGCCATCCACTTATGGCATGCAAAATCATATCAATTTCACCCTAACTTTTTAAAATTAAATCCTTAATATTACCCCTACCCCACGTTTATACGTTCGCTTATTCAACGCATAATATAAGCTAGACTTGTATAGTCTAATACCTAGTACAAAGATAAATTATCACAACATATAGACAATTAAAATAAATCTAATCATAATAAGGGTGAAACTTGCATAAACTACACATGTTAAGGATCAAAAGGTGTCAACTTGTTAAATGTCTCAATTTACATGATATGATCATAGCACAAATCTATACATAAACTTGATATGGGGTTTTTAGGCAACATAATGATGGTGTGAACTAGCATAGGATATCACATATGTCATAGCATAATTCTAGATGTCATAATAGATGTCTTGGCATATGTTCATAACTTTTCTAATCAATCTAACTTGCATATGTGACTTGTCATATAGATCAACATAACCCAAACATGATGATTTAATTAATATGAACTAACTAGCATAGATGGTAACATCATGGCCTTTTTAACATGTATGATTCATCACAACTTAGCATAGAAACTTTCAACATACATAACATCATCATAGCATGATTTACAACATATAAGATATCATCATCACATAACATTGGATTTACAATATACATGATAGCAAAAGGGGTTTACAACAACATATATGATAATTCACGTCATCTACTCATAATCCATTCATAACTCAACCTAATTAAAATAATAATAATCTTGTTTAGATCATCATACTCACAATTTAGAGAAGAAAAGAGAGAGTTTTGCTTTGCTTTAGGGTTGAGAGAATTAGAATTGAATTTGCTTTTCTTCTTTCTTAGTTGGCGGCGGCTCCATTGATTCACATGGCGATGGTATGACGGTAACTATTCTATTTTAATTAGGTTTAGGGTTAGCATTAGGATGTATTTATAGGTGTAGGAAGTTATTTAGGACCATTAGATTAACCCTGAACCATGAGAACCAATCAAATGCAAAATCTGCATTTGAGCGAATCGGCCCACGGGTTGATAGCCAAACACCCTGGATTAACCCCGAGTCGACCCAGCGAGGCTCGGGTCGACCTCAAAAATGGGCCGATTTGGTTATTTCCCCTCCCAATTCGTTGTTTTGACCTTTTTCGCATATTTATTTATTTAATTTTTAATTTATATATATATATATATCAATATATATATATATATATTTCTCTGCGCAACCCATTTCACTTAATTCTTTTCTAAAAATTAAGTATACTTTAATTTTTGAATTTTAATGTTATAAAATTACGGGGTGTTACAGCTAGCGTAATTCGTAGGGCTGCAGATAGCCTACGGCGGTCGGATGTTTCCAGAGGGAATCAGGCGTAACCATTGTGATCGCTGCGATCTAGAGTTAAGCGTATGGAGTAAAATCGAATATTAGTTATTCGAATAATAGTTAAGTAACTAGAGTAAATCGAATATTAGTTAATCGAATAAGAGTTAAGCAAATAGAGTTATTCAATTAGAGTTAATCAAAATAGAGTTAAACAAGATTAGAAACTGACTAGAGATTAGTTCACCTTAATAGTTTTCTAAGTATCGATCTGATGTTGGTTTCGTCCTTTGGGGTTTATACTTAGAGAATTGTTCTCCTACTAGTTTACAGTTAGGGACTAATGGTTGTGGAATGGTAGTGATGCGTGAATAAGCTATGGAAATTTTTTCGATGTTAACAACGTATAATTTTTAAATATAGAAAATAAGGAAATATGAATATATATATATATATATATATGTTTGATGATTGGATCGATAATTCCATTTGGAAATAAGATCGTTGTGTGTACACGGACATTTTTCATTTGATAGTTAAATCACCGACTATTAAAGTTTTGACCATTTTAACATTGTTAATATGGAGAGACCGGTTGGATTCTTATCCAAAGAACCACTCCGTATTAGCATAAGCGTTGTGAATCATATATGCCAAAGAAATTGAAGATGGAGTAAAGTGCAAGGACTGTTGTATAAGTCCTAGGTAGAGATTGCCTAGGATGGATGTACGGAATAGTGCCTTCGGTTTGTCCAGTCCTAGAATGACCTGTATGGAAGAATGTCTGATAGAGTATATTTAATAGATCGCATAAGTTGATCTCTTCAAATGTATTTATGTTTGGTGGCGGAGGAATTTGTTTCTCTTAGCTGTATACCCGTGGTATTTTTGGGAAATCAATTTGTGATTTGGCGGGTATGAGGATGTGACATTCAAAGTGAATAGATGTGTGATTTGTCAGAGATAAACGTGGCCTCTAGCCTCACAACCGGGAAATGACTGAAATCGGGCAGGCAGCATGGCTATGTAGGTTGCACCTATTAGGGTGTATAATCACCTGATCTAGAGTTTCATTTACTTTCAAAAATCTATTGTTGATGCGGTCCCATTCGGGAAACGGTTGTTGATCCCAACCGTTGGTGATATACATTCGATACACTCAACCGAAATGAGTGGTCAGTCATGTGTGGTCGAGTTGCAAGATGTTCTTGTTGAACCCAATGTATTCCTCTCTAGAGGTACACTAGAGAAAGGTGGTTCCATACCTTGTCATAGTTGGAAATCCATTACCCAATACGTGCTTGCGGTTTTGATTGTATACTATATATGTAGAACATGAGATGAAAGTGTTTCTGCTAGATGATTATCGTATTGTGGTTGATAGACATTATTATAATATCAATGAGTTTGATATAAAGATTTATTTGGATAATCATAAGGGAAAAACCTATTCTGTTATACGGCGTGGCCTTATGAGATATCGTTTAATGGCTCAAACTGTTTTAAACTGTTTTACTCATACCGGTCCCATGACTGACCCGGAGTTTGTTTTGTTTTCCCTAAACTCTTGGGTGCACAATTTTGTACGGGCATTGAAGTAGTCAAGATTTTACAGATATACCAGGAGACCTTGGAGCAGGAGGCTTCAGGATTATATAGCTATAGTTATTTCCGCTGTGTTGTAAGTGTTGTACTCTGATAATGTTACTGTATACATATACTAGTCTTATTTCAAAGATATGTTACCTATTATATGTTGTTCGTTCCGTTGTGAGGTTCGTGTTACTCTGATGTTGTGTTCTTATTCTTCTTCTATACTAAGTTTCTATCTTATCTTTCCTCGCCCTCTAATTTTTTTCATTAACTACCGGTATTTTTCGACCAAAGTCGCTAAAAACCGGGTCGTTACAGTTGGTATCAGAGCTTAAGGTTAAGTATTACCTTGGCTTTGTGGCGTGACTCAGTAGAGATGGGGTTAGTAATACCCTAGATTGAGTTGAGTGTATATATACAAGTGAAAGTATTTGTTATTTGATACAAAAAATTGTTGTTTTATATTGAGTAGATTTATTGGTTGAGTTGTTTATGGGTTCTGGTCGATCAGTTTGATCCACTGTATCGATAAGGGTTACTAAACACTTGAATACGATGGGTCGACACGATATGTTTTGAAAAAGAGGTAAATGAAATAATTTTACCCAAATTAGATTTTGATATAAAGAAGATATATATATTGGAATGAATATATATATTGGATATATTGGTTGTTATTATAATCGAGTAAGTGAAATACGTGAAATCAGATGAGTTGAATCTGAAATTTAAATCATAATTGGAATTGAAATTCCAAAATGTGGAAAACTAATTGTAAATGGATTTGAATTGAATATAAGAGGATTTTAAAATTCTGGGAGATTTGAAATTTTGAGAATGGTATTTTGAAATGATTTCAAAATAGAAATGTTTAGGAATGGTTTTGAAAAGCGATATAGTATTGAACTCACTTCAAAAGCTGGAAATAGATTCCGATGATGATCATGACATCATCAGTGTTCATTGTCGAGTTGTAAGTGACGGATTACTACCGAGAAGATTTTGCTTTTGAATTGTTTTTAGAGAAACAAGTTGTTTGAAATCCAAAAAGGAAAGTTTGGTTTTAGAAAAGCAAAGCTGTTCAAAATCCCTGGGGAAGATTGTTTGAATTAAAAACAAATTAAATAGAAATTTGTGAAAGAAAATTCAAAATTTGAAATAAAGTTAGTTAAGTGGTGACTGAAATTGAATTAGAATGATAGAGACAAATTGGATGTGTGAGATTCGAATTTGAAGTGTAATTTGATAATCAAGTTAAGAATTTGGAATCGAGAATGAAACTCGAATTTGAAATGGAATTTGGCATGGTTAAAAGCGAATGGTTGTATTGAGATAAAAGTGATATGAGTTTGATCGGGATAACATTGGTATATGTTTAATTAGCAGCAGATGTAAATGATATATTGATATGCCCGACAAAAAGGTACCAGTTTATATTATATATGGGTTTGAGATTTTGATGAGCCGAACTGGCAAACTGCTTAGCTGTTTGATTTTCTTTTGGGTTGGAGATGGCCCAGAGAGGCGAGTTGGAGTTTGATCTATTGACCAGTACATAGGAGGTGCTGGCAAAAAAATTCAAAAAGTTAAGGTGTTAGGAATTTTTTGTTGATAAGAGTTAATTAATTATTTAATTGAAATTAAATTGGTGCAATTGAAACCGAATGTAAGAAGTGAACAAATAAGCTCTAACCGGTCGATGGGGTTTGTTTTCTACCTTAGCAATTTCGAGGACGAAATTATTTTAAGTGGGGAAGAATATAGCGACCCGTATTTTCTGCGATATATAATTAATTTATTTAATTATTTAAATAGTGTTTTAGAATTCAAATGGTCGTTGAATTAAATAATAGTGAATATTCAATTAATATAATAATTAAATAATACATTAAATTCTGAAATAATCAGAATTGGCTGAAATGGCGATATGGTGTGAACTGGATCATTTGTGATATTTAATTAAGTTTAAAACTGAATTAGAATAACGAATATATTACTTGAACGACAGTTTGAACGTATAATTATATTATAATTAAAATCGAGCTCAAAATGGCGCGGTAGTTCGCTATTTGGCGATTTGAACTTCAACTGGATATACAGAAGTCGTTTTAAATCGGATTTATGTGAAACAAGAAACATTGGGAGCTGGTGAAGTATATTTTTCTAGTGGAAGAGAAAAATCGGGATTTCATCGTGTATATTTTGATTTATGTCCAAATCAAATTTTAGAAAAGTCGCTGTGGAATTCCTTTATAATTTATAAAGTAATTATTTATATTTTAAAAAGGAATTTCATTATAAATCGAATATCGATTTAATCGGGATTTGAAATATCGAGTAGAAATTCATATAGGAATATTCTAGAGCTGTATGATATTCCTCTATGAATATATACGATAATATTTATTTTTAAATATTAAATTTATTTGTTTTTAAATATATTTATATACTTAAAAAGGTTATTTGCGGCTTTAAAAATAAACAGTTTTGCAAACGACCTCAGAATTCGACGAAACTAATTTTGTTGGATCCACAATGTTAAATTATTGTTAGATGTCGAGTTCCATGATTTTTAGAGTCAGTATGTGGCCGTATGGGATTTTAATGTGAAATGCAGCTGATAATTTGACCGTTAAAAATACGCTGTGTGAGCAAACAAAGTCGAAATTCGACGAAACCAGTTTCGTTAGGACCATAATGTCAAACTGTAGTTGCATGTCAATTTTCGTGATTTTTGAATATCGTGTGTGATCACACGGATTTTTAGAAGGTTAAAACGAGTATAAAATAATAAAAGAAAATATCTAAACTTATTTAGAGGTCAAGACAAAGCCACGCACCCCTCCTTTACAACCACACAAACAAATCCTGAGTGTATAAAATCGTTCTCTTGAGGCCGCCAGGTATTTCTTCCTCAAACAAAATAAGCAACATTCAAAAATCAAAATCAAATTTCAATAAAATCCTAAAATCACAAAGCTTGATTTTTCTGAGTCCAGAAGAGATTGTGCTTCCTTCTGTTGGCGTCTAGTGAGGGGCCATGCAGGTTTACTGGTGCTCGAAAACCTAAAGTCAAGCTAGGTTTAGCATTTGTTGAATATTTAAGCCTCGAATTGTGTATTGGTGGTTATATTTGGATTGAGAGGGTTAAAGGGAGTCTGTATGCTTAGTTTTGGAGTATTCTGTGATGGAGGACGTCGGACCTGGGTGGGCGTGGTCGAAGTCTGAATCGAGCAGGTGATCTCGAGTTTGAAATGGTGGTGCCTGTTGGGTGGAGAAGGGGAAGGCGAGGTCATTGATGGCGATGGTGGTGGCATTTGATGAACGGAGGGAGGAAGGTCGTGGATCAAAGGAGCAGTAATGGCATCGTGAGGTATTGGAAGAAATGATTTGGGGGAAGAGAGTAACGAGCGGATATGGGTTTTGATAGGGTATTGGGCCGAAGTCTTGGAATTGGGTAAAGGCCCATTTGAATTTTTAAAATCCAAGTTTTTAATTTATATGTATATAAATTTTGAAATTGTATAACTCTTCCATACGGTATCAGAATTGGACGAAACAAGATCCGTTGGGATCGTATGGACAGGAGCAACACAATGAAACTGATTCGGTGTGGATTGGAGCTTGTTTGAATTTATAGTGAAATAAATTGTTTGATTCAAATAAAACAAACAGTTTATCGTTCTTTAACGATGAACTGCCAATGTGAGTAAAACTCACCAACTCTGAACAGTTCTATTTTTACAATGTATTCTTAGAACTGATAATTATCTAATGATTGTTGTGTGTTAACTGTTTGGTTGAATTGCTTGTGTATTGGTTGAAATTATAGATAACGATATATATAAATCGTTAATTAAATATTGATTCTGTTCAGCAGAATATTTCATATTGAAATGAAATCGATGTTAATTATATTGTTTAACATCTGTTATGCAGGGAAACAGGTCGGAGGAATCCAACTGGATTCCTCAACATTTATTTTACTGCTTTCATATATTGTAATATATTATGTGATATAAAATCTGTTGATGATGATGTGTGTTTAAATGATATCAATCATTGTGATTTGGTATTTTAAATACCGTAAGAAATACTGGGATGTAAAAAGAGAATTTCAAAGTGAATATTGAAAATAAATTATTTATAAAGTCAAAGGATTTTATAAAAGAGAAGTTATTTAGGAAATAAATAGAATAAAGAAATATTTATTTAGGAAATAAACTGAATAAAGGGATATTTATTTAGAATGTAAATAGAATTATAAAAGGAATATTTATTGGGAAAATAAACAGGATTTATAAAAAAGGAAGTTGATGAGATATAAAAGAGTTAATCGAATTTAGTTATTCGAAGTCGAGTTAATCGAATATAGTTAGTCGAATAGAATTAGTCAAACATAGTTATTCAGGATAAGTTGCCATTTTGCACGACTGCTAGCGTAATTCGCAGGGCTGCAGATAGCCTACGGCGGTCGGATGTTTCCTGAGGGAATCAGGTGTAACCATTGTGATCGCTGCGATATAGAGTTAAGCGAATGGAGTTAAATCGAATATTAGTTATTCGAATAAGAGTTAAGTAACTAGAGTAAGTCGAATATTAGTTAATTGAATAAGAGTTAAGCAAATAGAGTTATTCAATTAGAGTTAATCGAAATAGAGTTAAACAAGATTAGAAACTGTAGAGATTAGTTAAGTTGAATAGTTTTCTGAGTATCGATCTGATGTTGGTTTCGGCCTTCGAGGTTTATACTTAGAGAATTGTTCTGCTACTAGTTTATAGTTAAGGACTAATAGTTGTCGAATGGTAGTGATGCGTGAGTAAGCTATGGAAATGTTTCCAATGTTAATAACGTATATTTTCTAAATGTAGAAAATAAGGAAATATGAATATATATATATATATAAGTTTGATGATTGGATCGATAATTCCATTTGGAGATAAGATCGTTGTGTGTACACGAAAAATTTTCATTTGATAGTTAAATCATCGACTATTAAAGTTTTGACCATTTTAACGTTGTTAATATGGGGAGACCGGTTGGATTCTTATCCAAAGAACCACTCCGTATTGGCATAAGCGTTGCGAATCATATATGTCAAAGAAATTGAAGACGGAGTAAAGTGCAAGGGCTATTGTATAAGTCCTAGGTAGAGATTGCCTAAGATGGATGTACTGAATTGTGCCTTAGGTTTGTCCAGTCCCAGGACGACCTGTATAGAAGAATGTCTGACAGAGTATACGCGTAAGTTGATCTCTTCAAACGTATTTATGTTTGGTGGCGGAGGAATTCATTTCTCTTAGTTGTATACCCGTGGTATTTTTGGGAAATCAATTTGTGATTTGGCAGGTATGACGATGTGACATTCAAAGTGAATAGATGTGTGATCTGTCAGAGATAAACGTGGCCTCTAGCATCACAACCGCGAAATGACAGAAATCGGGCAGGCAACATGGCTATGTAGGTCGCACCTATTAGGGTGTATAATCACTTGCTCTAGAGTTTCATTTACTTCCAAAAATCTATTGTTGATGTTGTCCCAATCGGGAAACGGTTGTTGATCCCAACCGTTGGTGATATACATTCGATACACTCAAGCGAAATGAGAGGTCGGTCATGTGTGGTCGAGTTGCAAGATGTTCTTGTTGAACCCAGTGTATTCCTCTCTAGAGGTACACTAGCGAAAGGTGGTTCCATACCTTGTCATAGTTGGAAATCCATTACCCAATACGTGCTTGTGGTTTTGAATGTATGCTATATATGTAAAACGTGAGATGAAAGCGTTTCTGCTAGATGATTATTATATTGTTGTTGATAGACATTATTATAATATCAATGAGTTTGATATAAAGATTTATTTGGATACTCATATGGGAAAAACCAGTTCCGTAATACGGCGTGGTCTTATGAGATATCATTTAACGGCTCAAACTGTTTTGAACTATTTTACTCATACCAGTCCCATGACTGACGCGAAGTTTATTTTGTTTTGTTTTCCCTATACTCTAGGGTGCACAATTTTGTATGGGCAGCCAAGTAGTCAGGATTTTATAGATATACCAGGAGATCTTGGAGCAGGAGTCTTTAGGATTATATAGCTATAGTTATTTCTGCTGTGTTGTAAGTGTTGTACTCTGATAATGTTACTGTATACATATACTAGTCTTATTTCAAAAATATGTCACCTATTATATGTTGTTCGTTCCGCTGTGAGGTTCGTGTTACTCTGATGTTGTGTTCTTCTTCTTCTATTCTAACTTTCTATCTTATCTTTCCTCACCCTCTAATTTCTTTCATTAACTACCGGTATTTTTCGATGTTTGGTTAGTCGTCATTGAGTTTATGTCGATAACCAAAGTCACTAAAAACCGGGTCATTACATCAAGTTACTTAACCAACCTACTTTTCATGTTACTTTGGTTAAGTGTTGCCTTCTTGTGTCAACTTTACCCTATCACAAATCAATATACAATTGTTAAGTGTTGCCCTCTTGATTTAACTTAACCTTACCACAAATCAAGTCATATTGGTTAAGTGTTGCCCTCTTGTTTTAACTTAACCTTACCACAAATCAAGTTACATTGGTTAAGTGTTGCCCTCTTGATTT
Organism: Allium sativum; assembly: GCA_030737875.1. Classification (NCBI taxonomy): domain Eukaryota; kingdom Viridiplantae; phylum Streptophyta; class Magnoliopsida; order Asparagales; family Amaryllidaceae; genus Allium; species Allium sativum. Next base: position 44,902,777 of record CM060916.1, read on the forward strand.
AACTTAAGCTTTCCATAAATCAAGTCATATTGGTTAAGTGTCTCTTATTACTTAACCCTACCCATTCATCATGTTATACTGGTTAAATGTTTCCTATTAACTTAACCCTAGTCATTCATATTGTTGTATTGGTTAAGTGTTTTCTCATTAACTTAACCCTAGTCATTCATCTTGTTATATTGGTTAAGTGTTTCTCACTAACTTAACCCTAGTCATTCATGTTATATTGGTTAAGTGTTCCTATGAACTTAACCCTAGTCATTCATCTTATTATATTGGTTAAGTGTTTCTCATTATCTTAACCCTAGTCATTCATGTTATATTGGTTAAGTGTTCCTGTGAAAATTGATTTATTAATGCACCAACCTCTCACATTAGATATGTGTTGGTGCGGTTACTAGATGTGTCGGGCGGTTATGGGCAGCTTTACACCACAACTCAATCTAACCTCTGGTTTTGCTTGGGCATGATGCACTAACCTCTCACATTAGATCGGTGTTGTGGTTACTAGATGTGTCGGGCGGTTCCGGGCGGTTTTACATCACAACTCAATCTAACCTTGGGTTAGGCATGTCCGTCTTTGACTTAATCTACATATTTACTTTTCATATTTATATGTAAATTTCCATTATTATTGCCATTTAAGTCATGCCCAATTTTTCCTCTAAATCATATTCAAGATTTTTGGTATATAAATTATACCATTTTTATGCCACTAATCATTCATATATTTATGGGCCAAATTGTGCCAATAATATAAATTAAAGATTTTTCCCAACGTTACCCTCGTCATACGTTCGCAAAATTCACATAAAATGTTAGGCTCGTAACTTAGCCTAACTTATATACAAAAAGGGAAAGAAGGGAACATGTGTCATTCATACGACATATAAGGATCTAACTAAACATGCGTCATATAAATTTTGGCATAAGACAATGAACTTGCATTTTTGGATCCAATCAATATAAGTCTTAAGCATATGAAATTACCCAAATCCAACAAGGCATGTAAATGTAAACTTTTGTTTCAGGTCCAATGAACATAAACCTTAAGCATATAGAATTACACAAGTTCAACTAGACATGTGAATGTGAACTTTTAATTTGGATCCAATAATCATGAATCTTAAACTTATGGAATTACACAGGTTTAACAAGGCATGTAAATATGAACTTTTTATTTTGGATCCAACAAACATGAATCTTAAGCATATGGTTTTACACAAGTTTAACAAGGCATGTAAATATGAATTTTTTTATTTTGGATCCAACAAACATGAATCTTGAGCATATGGTTTTAAACAAGTTTAACAAGGCATGTATATATGAACTTTAATCTTGGATCCAATTTTCATAGATCTAAATGTAAATCTAAACATAATACATGTCTTGGCCTAATAATTTGCATGTAACATAACATGAATGAATCACCAATTTTACATGTTTGGTTTACATCAACATAATAACCACATAGCCTAACAAATTGCATGTAACATAACATGAATAAATCACCAAACTTTACATAATACGTGATTGGTTTAACACCAACATAATAACCATAATAATTTAATAAGCATATACGATAGAATCGTTACAAGAATAGACATGAATCAGCATCATCATTATCTTACAACTAGGAATAATGCTAGTTTTTATTTTATTACAAATCATAACTTTTAATCGTTCACATCTAAATAATAATAGGACTTACAAAGAAAAGAAAGTCTTGTTTTCTAGGATCTATTTTCTGAATTTGAAAAGCAATCCCTTGAAGAAGACTATCAATTTCTCTAAGTTAGTTTTGATTCATAGCTGTTGACCCGTTTTCTAATTGGAGAAGAAATGGCAGCTAGGCTAGAACAAGCATGGATAGCACGGTGGCTCCATGGAATGAATTTTTGTGGTTTAGGTTTTGAGGATTAGGGTTGCTTTTATAGAAGTTAAATCTTATATGAGCCGTTAGATCGTTTTTAGGGGCAATCACAACCGTCCAGACTAGATAGAGTTATCCAGAATTGCCACCTAAGCCCTAGTGACTTAGCAACAGGTCAGAAAGGACTCAGCAACTAGTCAGAATCGTCACATTTTCGGATCTGGGCGAGGGGGTAGGTCGACCCCCTGGTCGACCTGGCCTGGGGTAGGACGACCCCTGGGTCGACCTGCCTTGGTATAGATCGACCTCTAGGTCGACCTGCCTGGGTTATTTTACTATTTAATTTTCTGAATTTCTCTTGAATCTTCCTAAGGCCATAACTCCTTCATACAAACTCCGATTTACGAAAACTTGGACTCTATTCCAAGCAGAATTCCGAGACGAACGCAATGGCGTAACCTGTTTCCCTTAATTCTCACTTTAAAAATTAAGTATTATTTAATTTGTTCTTTTAATATTCTCTGAAAATACGGGGTGTTACATTCTCCCGTCCTTAAAGGATTTCGTCCCCGAAATCTCTAAGTTAAAAAGAATGCATATCCTAAAATCGAACATCCATCTACTCAACCATTCAATCATAGGTGTCCATTGTCCTTAAAAAGATTTCTAATGCTTTCATGATCATATGCATAGTGTGTGTACAAGTCCTTATCTAATGCAAAATGCAACATCCATATGATAACATATCAAGTTTTAGTTCATATATATAAAAATTCACTCATGCATATGCAATATGAAAGTGACTGAGTCGATCTAGTGTCTAATGTGTGTACATGCATCCACGAGCAACCACTAGCAACCACTTGCAACCACCAATCATAATATGTTTCAAACACATGTTTACATCCATTGGCTTCTACCTAAGGATTGAAGATATGACCTAGAGGATATACCTAAAAAGATAGAAACAAACATGCATAGAATTCCTAGAAAAAGAGATCAAGGATATACCCTCAAGAAAAAGGGTATGATGCGTGTGTCTTATCTTCAGTCTCCCACGTCGCGTCTTCTTGAGCTTCACTCCACTGTACCTTACAAATTTAACTTCATAGTTGTGAAGCTTCTTGACCTCCATTTCCAAAACTCACTAGTAAAGATAGGACCTCGATCACTTACTATGCTAGAGGGTATCCAATGTAGTCGAGCTATCTTTCCCATATAAACAGGTGTGAACCATGATACCAAGTGTATATACTAAGATGATTAGAGGTCTCTCCTCTACTTAGCTTATCCATCATGTCACAAATTTGAGGGTCTAAAGCTAAAGGTTGCTATGTACTTTTACCTCTCTTATGGTCAGTCTTACTTTAGGGCATCTGCCACAACCATTTATTTCTCATGCAAACCATCCTAGTCGAACTCGACATCCCTCAAGTACAAGCCCCAAAGGCCTAAACCAGTATCAGACAAGCACCCAAGGAATACCTCCTCCGAATTTGGACGATTTATGTGAGATGATACTAGTAAAACAACCAAACAATTGAGCACTTAACCGACTCTGGCAATCCTTGCCAATCATGCTCCAAAACTATCGTTGATCGCGTAACTGGCTTTTCATTTTCAAATAGATATATGCGGAAGTCTATCTCGAGTTTTAGGGGGGAAATCGCTAACCTAACCAAAAACATCGGTGTACTCATGAACTACTCTAACGGATCGTAAATCGTTGATAGATGCATCAAGTGATTCTAGGTAGCTAAGCCTAATTGATCCCCTCAGGATCGCACGAAATCTCAAGGGTATTCCCGAGGCAAGTAAAAAGTCTAACTACCCTCGTTTCACAATTATTAGCTAACCAATCAATGCCTAGAATCAACCCATAGCCCATGAAACCAAAAACATAAGCATTACACTTAAACTCAATCCTTAATAAAGATATTCTCAAATCCTTACAAACTAAAGATAAATGAGTCGAACCACTAACCGGATTTGAGAAAATGATGGGATCTTATATTATACAAGTACTAAGGTGCAGAGACTCAACTACGGAAGCAGATATGAGCGAATGTGAAGTGCTGAAATCAAAAAGAGTACTAACAGGATGATCAAAAACGAAAACTAAACTTTACTATCTTTCTCTCAGGTACGCTGGCGGTGAAAACATGCACTTGCCTTCCTGAAAATCCTGTCCTTGTCCTTGCCCTCTGGGAAATCCTTGATAAGATGCCTTGGCTCACCATGCTGAAAACAACCACTTGTCTTTTACTTCCTATAATTAAATGACCTGCTATATCATAGAAAAGATACTTCCTCTTACTGCGGGATCTATTATTTCCTCTGCCCTTCTTATATTCCAATCCCTTGTTTGTGATTCCTCCCCTTTTGCCTCTTTCTCTTTACCTCCTTTGTGAACCATGTTGACAAGCCTTTCGAACGTTACCCCCATCGCATGGGAAACCCTACAAAGCTTGGAAGAGAATTAGCCGTAGGTAAAACTATTACGACTATGGATGGAGATTGGGCACTTCTTCACCCTTTGACAGGTGTCGTAGTCTCATCGAGCCTACGAAATCATGCGACGATGAGGTTACCCCCCAGAAATGTAGGAGCCCCGGAGACTCAGGAAATAAGGAAACAAGGATTTAAACAGAGGATCTAAAGATAATGCTTATGGCTTTGGGGAATATGGCCTTAAAAACAAACTTTTCTTTTGAAAATGCTTCTTTTAAAACCGTTTTGAAAATAATTTTTCAAATCTTTTATCTGATCCAGTAACCTTCAGCTCTGATACCAAGTGAAACACCCCACCTCCGTTAAGGTCACTCACAAAGGGAATGCCTTAACATCGGTGGAGCGCTTTACGTAAAAGATGCAGATGAATTACAGGACAGACAAATAAAGTAGCGGAAAATAAAAATCATTTTATAAACAATGTGGTTCAGTCAAGTTTTTACAACAGTTGTGTCAATCATACTTAAAAGTAATAGGTAGAACTTCTGTCTTGAATTAAAACATAAAGAAGCATTAAATCAACAGTAAGGCTGCATAAATCCCCAATAAGAGAGTATCCAAAGCCATAGTCCAAGGAAAAAGATTCCAAGCAATAAATCTATTCTCTTCAAGCTGAAAATGATCCGATCTAAGCTGAAGTTTCCCTCCCTGCAGACCTGGGGGGAAACGGAAGAAAAGAAGACGAAAGAAAATAGGTCAGACATGAGTCCGGTAAGTCTGGTGACTATTTAGTATGTAAACAAGAAAAAGGGTTATGACATGAATAAACTGAATCTAGGTCAACACCCTAGAAATAAGATAATAAGGCTAAATATGCTATCGCATTCATTTCACTTCTCTACACCACCTAACTTGTGTCCCAACAAGTAATCTATATAAAATGATCATATTGTAATGTGATCCCAATCCTTGCAATTGTGGTAGCTTTCAGGTGTACATCTATCGTGAGGATTCCACCTCAATCTGCCTAATTGCCATGAACATGTTAGATGTACCCTTACTACTCTATTGATTAACTCCTTACTCGTATTAATTTTTCCTGTGTCTGTGTCAATCGGCCCTCTCTTGCGTGTAGATACCCTGTGCTGGTCCCACCATAAGGTGTATCATTCCTTCTGATAGCAACCCGACATAATTCAAGATGCACAGTGTATAACTACGAGTACCCAGTGCCTGCTTTTTCCTACTCCGGAGTACGTGCACGCCCGTAAACCGTTGAAACCTACACTGACGTACCCCCTGTCGCTGTTTTGACCGCTTATAATCAGCCCAGTAATCGTGCCCCATCCTTCCTTGTTCAGGGTACCATGATACATCTATGTGGATTACTGCTGAAATGGGTCCCCGTAACTAGGGTTTCCTACTGGTTAAGTTTGTGGGCTTATATTTACTAATATTACCCATTAACCCAATATGTACTTAACCCTCCCACTGATTCAAGCATGTTTATTTAATGGTTAAGTTTGTGGGCCTATATTTACTAATATTACCCACCCAACTTGATATGTACTTAACCCTCCTGCCCATTATGCTATATTGGTTAAGTGTTGTCCATTCATGTTAACTTAACCCACTCGTTCATCATGTCATGTTGGTTAAGTGTTTCTTATTAACTTAACCCGGCTCACTTATCATGTTGGATTGGTTATGTGTTTCCTACTAACTTAACCTCGTTCGTCCATCAAGTTGTATTGGTCAAGTGTTTCTTGTTAACTTAACCCCACGTGTTCATCATATTGTATTGGTTAAGTGTCATCAATCAATTCAAGTTACTTAACCCACCTACTTATCATGTTACTTTGCTTAAGTGTTGCAATCTTGTGTCATCTTAACCCTACCACAAATCAAGTTATATTGGTTAAGTGATGCCATCTTGATTTAAATTTACCTTACCACAAATCAAGTCATATTGATTAAGTGTTTCCCTCTTGTTTTAACTTAACCTTACCACAAATCAAGTTACATTGGTTAAGTGTTGCCCTCTTGATTTAACTTAACCTTACCACAAATCAAGTCATATTGGTTAAGTGCTTCTTATTACTTAACCCTACCCATTCATCATGCTATACTGGTTAAGTGTTTCCTATTAACATAACCCTAGTACTTCATCTTGTTATATTGGTTAAGTGTTTCTCATTAACTAAACCCTAGTAATTCATCTTGTTATATTGGTTAAGTGTTTCTTATTAACTTAACCCTAGTCATTCATGTTATATTGGTTAAGTATTCCTATGAACTTAACCCTAGTCATTCATCTTGTTATATTGGTTAAGTGTTTCTCATCAACTAAACCCTAGTCATTCATGTTATATTGGTTAAATGTTCCTATGAAATTAACCCTAGTCATTCATCTTGTTTATTAGCATTATTTGTTTTATTAATTCACCAACCTCTCACATTAGATATGTGCTGTTGCGGTTACTGGATGTGTCGGGGGGTTCCGGGAAGCTTTACACCACAACTCAATCTAACCTCGAGTTTTCCTTAGGCATGATACACTAACCTCTCACATTAGATAGGTGTTGTTGTGATTAATGGATGTGTCGGGCGATTCCGGGCAGTTTTACACCACAACTCAATCTAACCTCGGGTTAGGCATATTGGTCTTTTACTTAATTTACATATTTACTTTTCATATTTATATGTAAATTTTCCACAATTATTGCCATTCAAGCCATGCCCGATTTTTCCTCTAAATCATATTCAAGAATTTTGGTATATAAATTATACCATTTTTGTGCCACTAATCATTCATATATTTATGGGCCAAATTATGCCAATAAAATAAATTAAAGATTTTTCCTATCGTTGCCCCCGTCATACGTTTGCAAAATTCACATAGAATGTTAGGCTCGTAACTTAGCCTAACTTATATACAAAAAGGGAAAGAAGGGAACATGTGTCATTCATACGACATAATAAGGATCTAACTAAACATGTGTCATATAAATTTTGGCATAAAACAATGAACTTGCAATTTTGGATCCAATCAACATAAGTCTTAAGCATATGAAATTACCCAAATCTAACTAGGCATGTAAATGTAAACTTTTATTTTGGGTCCAATGAACATAAACCTTAAGCATATAGAATTACACAAGTTCAACTAGACATGTGAATGTGAACTTTTAATTTGGATCCAATAATCATGAATCTTAAACATATGGAATTACACAGGTTTAGCAAGGCATTTAAATATGAACTTTTTATTTTGGATCCAACAAACATGAAACTTAAGCATATGTTTTTACACAAGTTTAACAAGGCAGGTAAACATGAACTTTGATTTTGGATCCAACAAACATGAATCTTAAGCATATGGTTTTACACAAGTTTAACAAGGCATGTAAATATGAACGTTAATCTTGGATCCAATTTCATATATCTAAAAGTTAATCTAAACATAATACATGTCTTGGCCTAATAATTTGCATGTAACATAACATGAATGAATCACCAATTTTACATGATTGGTTTACATCAACATAATAACCACATAGCCTAACAACTTGCATGTAACATAACATGAATAAATCACCAAACTTTACATAATACATGATTGGTTTAACACCAACGTAATAACCACAATAATCTCATAAGCATATATGATAGAATCGTTACAAGATAAGGCATGAATCAGCATCATCATTATCTTACAACTAGGAATCACTAGTTTTAATTTTATTACAAATCATAACTTTTAATCGTTCACATCTAAATAATAACCGGACTTACAAAGAAGAGAAAGTCTTGTTTTCTGGGATCTGTTTTCTGAATTTGAAAAGCAATCCCTTGAAGAAGACTATCAATTTCTCTAAGTTAGTTTTGATTCGTAGGTTTTGACTCATTTTCTAATTGAAGAAGGAATGGTGGCTAGCCTAGAACGAGCATGGACAACATGGTGGCTCCTTGGAATGAATTTGTGTGATTTAGGGTTTGAGGATTAGGGTTGCTTTTATAGAAGTTAAATCTTACGTGAGTTGTTATATCGTTTTAGGAGCAATCACAACCGTCCAGACTAGATAGAGTTATCCAGAATTGCCACCTAAGCCCTAGTAACTCAGCAACAGGTCAGAAAGGACTCAGCAACTATTCAGAATCATCACATTTTTTTATCTAGGCGAGGGGGTAGGTCGACCTGGCCTGGGGTAGGTCGACCCCCAGGTCGACCTACCTTGGTATAGGTCGACCTATCTGGGTTATTTTACTATTTAATTTTTTGAATTTCTCTTGAATCTTCCGAAGGCCATAACTCCTTCATACGAAGTTCGATTTATGAAAACTTAGACTCTACTCCGAGTAGAATTCCGAGACAAACGCAATGGCGTAACCCGTTTCCCTTGATTCTCACTTTAAAAATCAAGTATTCTTTAATTCATTGTTTTAATATTCTCAGAAAATGCGGGGTGTTACAATTTCAGTCGGATCCATTGCCATCTGTTTCACGCAGTTGATTATTAAAAATCAAATTTTTTTACTGTTACTTCATACATAAAAATCATATTTCTATGTTGATGTTTATACTATAAATATTATATTTTTATAATCCAATTTTCCATATTTTTATAACGTTAATTCTTATATATAAAAATCGTATTTTTATATAAGGAGAATTCATGTAAAAATCACATTTTTATTTCGCTACATATATAAAATTTATATTTTTATATCTCCATTCAAACAATAAAAATCAAATTTTTATACCGTTACTTCGTATATAAAAATCTAATTTTTACATAGCTAAAAATTATATTTTTACATCGCTAAAAATCAAATTTTCTTCTTTGCTAAAAAATTATTTCTATTTCGCTAAAAATTTACTTCGTTAAAATATATTTTAAAAAATCATATTTTTATTAAGCTATTATATAGGTAAAAATTGAATTTTAATCACAAGAAAACATTATAAAAATCAAACTTTTCTATTTACAAAAATATGAACTTTCTCTTTAAAAAAATATGAACTATAAAAATCAGATTTAAAAACTATGATTTTGTTGTTTTTTTCCTTTTATAATAAAAAAAAGAGAGAAAAGAAAAATAAATAAAACAAATAACTCACAGCGTTCAGAGGGGAGGGGGTTCACCGTCGTCGCTAGGGGGGTTCGCCAGTGGGTAGCGGTGCAGGCGGCTCGCGGTGGATCTGGGCAGAGGAGTTTCAGGGGTTGTGGGGCTCGGGATTTAACTAGGGAGAGGAGTAAGTGGTTTCGATCGCCTAAGGGGGAGCTGAAAAGGGAGGGAGGCGGCGGCGCCAGGTTGCAGCGGCGGTGGGGCTACGTCGAGGCAGCAGCGGCTAGGTTACTTCCGTTGTTCGCCTTTTTTATTTCTTTTATTATTGGGGAGAGAGAGAACAAAAGGGGGGATTAATTTATATAATATTTTAATTATTTAATTAATTAATTTCTCCAAAAAGTAACTTTAAATTTCAATCTCCAAACGAAACCCAACGACTATCGTCCCTACCTAATTACCCCCATTCGAAACACAATGGGATATGTTTCATAAACCGATTCGACTGTTTCGATCAGTTTCCGTCAAAATCAAAATATAAATCTATATATTGAATTTGAACGCACATTTCAATTTACCGGGGCCACATACGGACCCCAAAAATTCCAGAAAAATTATTTTATCTTCGTATTGATGATACGGTCCTAACAAAACTAGTTTCATCGAATTTGGAGACCGTTTGAAAAACGGTCATTTTCCAGTCAATTAAATTCAAACTGAAATTATCAAACGCGTTTAAATCCACCACGCTCACATATTGATTCCAAAAATTATGAAAATTGGAATCTAGCAATATCTTGACATCCCCGATCCAACAAAAGTGGTTTCGTTGAAAACGGAGGTCGTTTGCAAAAATTCCATTTTTAAGGGCTATATTTCCATAGCGACTATTCTGAATTTTCAACTAGGCATAACTTTTTATTCCCGCTATGAAATTTCAATCTTTCAGATTCGTTGGAAAGGTATTTTCAAATAGATTCTAATATTTTTTGTTTCACTAAAATTCGATTTATTTTGAATCCTGTACATTCATTTGAAGTTTGAAATCGAATTTTCAAACTACAGCGCCATTTTAAATTCCTTTTATAATTAAAATAAATATTTTATATTCTAACGTTGATTCAAATAAATATATTCGTTCTAACTCTATTCAAAATAAATTTCTTGTCATAATTATTTAAAATAAATCATTTTAAATATTCAAAATTCATTAGAATTGCCAAAATAAAAAAATTGGTTCAGATTTTTCGGGTTGTTACATTTAGTTTTGGACACTTGTCCACTTTAACTTCATGCAGGCTTTAGGATGTAGACACATATATCCTTAGATGTCTTTAGATGTTTCTACCTATGGACACCTTACGTGTTTATGTGTCTTTACCTTATTTACTTACAAGACATGTGTACCGTTCATTTGATGACACATGTTCCTATCATTTTAAGCCATTTTTCATATTCTAGAATATGTACACATATACCATTCGTATTTTTATCTATACGCCATGTACATTTATATATGTTGTTCTTGTATTGTCACTACATGCACATGATGTTCTAACAACTTTTAAAAAGTAAAAGTCGTTTATCAACAAAACTGTTTTCGGTCATATTATCGATATTTCTTCAAAGTACATATCTTTGTAAAAAAATCAACAACATGTTTTCTCCTAATTAATTATTGTTTATAAAGGGTTTAAAACAATTTTATAAAACCATCTTTATAACATTAAATCCAAGATCTAAATATTTAAATAACCTTGATATTTGAATATTTACTGCCCGAAGTTTTAGGTTGTTACATTCTTCCCTCCTTAAAAGGAATTTCATCCCGAAATTTTATGCAGTAATTAATCAAAAGATTGCCAAATATTCCAAGAAGGAAACTCTATGTATCCACGGCATTTTTCTTGAAAGTATACCTTCAAAACAATTTCATAAATCGAAATTGGGATTTTAAGACTATAACAACCATGAATTTTCGACCCCGAAAACCGACATATAACACGATGTCAATCACTCGAGCATCGGAAATACCTGATCATTAATAGATAGAAGTTAAAGGGTGAGAAATAGGAAGAGAGAAATTTAGAATAGAAGAAGAGCATAACTGAACAGAATCAGAGTAAATATGAACCTCACAGCGGAACGAATAAAATATATGATATAACATAACTTTGAAATACTAAATTATAACTATATATACGTACCATTATCACATAACATCACAGTGGAAGTAATCTCTATGTATAACTAATGTTGAAGGCTTCTGCTTCGAACTCCTCCAAGTATATTTGTAAAATCTAACCACGTGATTTCCCGTACAAATTTGGGCACCCAAGAGTTTAGAGGAAAACAAAACAAAATAAACTTTGGGTCAGTCATGGGACTGGTGTGAGTAAAATCAAACCATTCGGTTTAATTTTGGAAAAAGTCCTATTGAAAGAAAAAGATAATAGTAAGACCAACCCACACATAGACATGGACGGTTTTCACCTTACTATAACCACAAAATATTTTCAAAATCAATATTTTTCTGATATTATAATAGTGTCTAATCACAAGTAAATAAAATCTAGCAGAACGCTTGCATCTCACGCTCCACATATATAATATACAATCAAAACCACGGGCTCTTATTGGAGATTGGATTTTGACTATGACAAGGTATGGAACCACCTTCCGATAATGTATCTCTAGAGAAGAATACACTAGATTCAACAAGAACGTCTTGCAACCCGGCCACACATGACCGACCACTCATTTCTCTTGAGTGTATCGAATATATTGTCACCTACGGTTGCTATCAACTTAACCGTTCCTGGGAGATACAGAAGAGAAAAGAAATAACAAGTATGAATGTTCTCTAGATGGTGACAATACACCCTAATGGGGGTGACCCACATAGCCATGTTGTCTGCCCGATTTTTGTCATTTCCCTGTTGATGAGGCTTGAGGTCATAACGTATCTTTTGAAACATATGGCCTCATTCACTTTGAATGTCACATCGTCATACCTGCCAAATCACAAATTGATTTCCACAAAAAATACCACGGGTATACAGCTAATAGAAACGAATTTCTCCACAACCAAATGTGAATACGTTTGAAGAGAGCAACTTATGCGATCCATTAGATATACTCTGTCAGACATTCGTCCGTACAAGTTGTCCTAGGACTGGACAAACCGAAGGCACTATTCTGTAAATAGAACATCCCTTGCATAAACTCTGGCTTCGACTGTCTTCAGCATATTTGATTCGTAATTCTTATGCCCATATGGAGTGGTTTATAGATAATAAATCTGATCCCGGTCTCTCCGTATTGACAACAGAAAAATGGTCAAAAACTTTTGATAGTCGGTGATTTAACTATAAAAGGAAAACATCCATAACATAACGATCTTATTTCCAAATGGAAATTATATCAATCAACACTGAGCCCTTTTTTATAAATTAATCAAAAATCATTCTATTTCCCATTTACCATATTTCTCCCAGATATTTCTTTAGAACTCGTTTAGTTTTCCACTTCATGGAAAACATTTCCAATTACAAACTCTTATTCTTCCTTATTCCAGAAAACTATACGTTATTAACGTCCGAAAAACATTTCCATTTTTTCTTCACATTTCACATATTGTATATTTAGGAATTATAAGTTATTAACATTGGAAAACATTTCCAATTACCATTTTTAAACTTTAAATTAATCAAATCATTCCACCTCTATAATATCTTTGATTTTATTTGGAAAAATGCTCCTAAACCTTTTTATTTGATTAACTCGATGTTATAAAATCATCGTTGCTATATTTAACTCATTAATCATTCATTTGTCGTATCACTAACCAACCTTGTTACTGAATCTTATCCATTCCTCAACTATTCATGATGTCAATCAAGTTGGGATATAATTACCTCTCAGACCTTAACTGATCAACATTCTTAATTGTGAAATAGTCACGACTCACAACTTCAAATAGTACACCACTTACGCGACTCTCAGATTCAATTAAAAGAAAATCCCCTCCCTTTACGAAAATATTGACTTTAACAATATTGTTACAAATCCCTGCTTCCGGAATATTTAAATTCAAAATATAACTTTAACTCATTAATTTAAATAATTACATGAATAAATAAATAATAAATATTAAAACGGAAAGTAAATAGCACTCTCTTGAATTTGATATAATCGAATTTCAATGTGTAACTCTCTTTTTTAATAATATCTCTTCAATTAACGTTCTGAACGTCATAATAAACTCATCGTTTCAGGTTACTTGATTTCTAAATTCCTGTTTGAATTTATCATTTCAAATATACATCAATTTCCTTTTATATCCCATTTATTCTACCACGTTTGCTCTTAAATCATTATTCACTTTAAAAAGTGAATATAATTTCTTTACAAAACATCTAACTCATTTTATCAAATCAAATCTTGATTTGTACTTAATAACACTATTACAAGTTCACGTATTATTTATCGAGTTATTTTTTTAAAATTCATGTACATATCCTATTCCATTTACAAAGTCAACTTCTAATAAATTTTATATCAAGTTTATAATTAAATCTTGATTACATACTTGGCTTGAAATTATTGGTTTAAACCAAATATTTATTTCCTTGTCAAATTCTAAATTGTATAATATATAATTTCTAAAAATAAAAATAAATTATTTAAATAATATTCGACACGGTCGAATTCTAATTATAAATCCTTACGGATGTATATCAATTCTACTCTCATTCCAAACATCGGACCAAATTCCATTATTTCCCTTTTACCCAATTCTAAAATTTACCACTTTCAACTTATTTAATAATAATTTAACTTCATTTTCTTAAACAAATATCGTTTATAAACCAACTACTTGTTTTAATATATTTAGAACAAGTTATTTTACCTTAGTCCATTTGAAATTCAATTCTATTTAAAAATAGATTCCACTTTTTAACTCGAATTTTATTCCCTATATTTTAAACAAGTTATTTTGCTTTAGTCCATTCGAAATCAACTACTTGTTCTAATATATTTAAAACAACTTATTTTACTTTAGTCCATTCTAAATTCAATTCTATTTAAAAATAGATTCCACTTTTTAACTCGAATTCTATTCCATATATTCTACGGTATTTAAATACCAATTATTTCAGGTTAATGTTTTTCAACATCCCAAAACACACAATAATCAACATCAGATTATTTATCACATCATATAAAGCAATATATGAAAATCAACAATAATTTATTGAGAAATCCAATTGGATTCCTCCAACCTGTTTCCCTGCATCCACCGATGTTAATCAACATAATAATAGTAGTTCATATCGATATGAACTATTATAATAAATGGGATCAATATTTAACTAACGGTTTATATATATGACTGTATCTAAAATTTAAAACTAATTAATCAGCAAATCATCCAAGCAACCATCACATACAGCACTCAATCATTTTTATCAATATTAAATAATATTCATAAAATTATAAAACTGGAAAGAGTTAGTGAATTTACTCACCTTGATTTGTTAATCGTCATGTAACGATTTGCGTTCTACAGATCTGGTTTGGCATTTAACTATGTCGTATATTCAAACAAGCTCCAAATGAATCCAAACCAGCTTCATAGCATAGTCTGTATACATACGTTTCCAACGTAGCAGCTTGTTCGAAATTCTGACCTCGTATGGAAAAGATATGAATTTTACAAATTTTATCGATTTAAATGATAAAATATAATTAATTAATTATAATCATAATCATAATCCCTTATTAAATCCGCCTGATCATGTTTTTTTATAGCTTGTAAATATGAATGTTTAGATCTTGTTTCAAGTTTATAGTGAACTTCCTATTCTCGATTTAGTGTATGCACACAATTAATTAAATAACTAAGTTCTTCATTGTATTTTATCCTTAGGCCTTACCATTTCAACGTCGGTCCAGTTAAAGCCCATCCGCCACCCAACATCATTGTCTTCTTGCCCCCATAATATAACCCATCGCACCGCATACATTGGAACAACCATTTCCAAAGCTCCTGATCCACTTCTCCATTCCGGTCACGTAAACAGCCTGTCTCCTTTCTTTTATATCACATCGCCCACTCCATTTCGGCCAGCATATTCGAACAGTCCTCTCGCAACCATTTTTCTGACATTCAATTTCTTTTTTTTCGATTTTATTTTGCTTAGCCCAAACCCAATAGCAGAGCCCACCCACATAAATGTATCCGAGAGTGAATAGTGTCTTCTTCCACATATTTTGAATGCAAATTTCTTTTTCCGTTTCTAGTATTTCTCCAGTTTCATTACTCCTCCTATTCTCAACGAAAATCATGAGTCCGCCTTTTATTCATTTTATCACCATTCCGGAAACCGGAAATGCCACTGACGTGAGCCTGTCCCCTCCCCTTCACAGCACCTCGCAATGCTAACTCCCACCTTTCTGATTCACCCCCTTTCAATTTCTGCTCTAATTCCTCCGCCTCACCTGGTCGTACTCTGTAACACCCCACCTCTGCTAGGGTCACTCACAAGGGGAATGCACCAGCTTTGGTGGAGTATTATCTAGGTAAACATACACAGAAATATTACAAGACAGAAAATATATAAAACAGCGGAAGAAAAACCAAATTTCATTTCTTTAAAATCTAGAGAGGTCTAAAGCCTTTTACATCAAAATGCCATTAAATCCATTACATCAAAATCTGTCTTGCAATAGTAAAGAAGCATAAAACCATAGTCATAAATCATTCCCCAATAAAGCAGCAAAGCAAGCCATAGCCAAGAGAAATCCAAGCAGTACATGAAAGAGACTTGGAGCTTGGTAAGATCCGAACTAAGCTATATTCCTACCCTGTGAACCTAGGGGGGAAACGAAAGAAAAAGAGGCGAAACAAACAAGGTCAGTCATAAAGACTGAGTAAGTCCTAGTGGCTTTCAGCATAAAAACAGGTGAAGATAATATGGCATGAATAAACTGAAAGTAAACATAAGCATGATGACAAGTTAAGCTACAGGCACGACGAATCAAGTATAACATCCCATGCTTCGTATCAAGAGTATCAAGGTTCCTACCAAGTATCACATTGCAAGGTTTCTACTAAGTATAACATCGCCAGATTTCTAAGCTTCACCGTTCCACTATTTTCTTTGATTTCCTATATTCTCTGCACCAACTGTACTAGTATCCCAACGCATATCATCCTTTCCATGTATAAGTACAGTCCTTTACCGTATATCGTACGGGTTTCATCACGTATTTCTATACTACTTCAATGTAGTGCCACCATTCTTAAAATTGTTTGGATCGCTATCCTTGTTCTGGCTAGGTTTCCTTATCATGAGCTATCGCGTGTTCAACTAGGATTTATGCCACCTAGGACCACTAGGGATTATGCTACCTATTGAACATTTTCTAGATTCGATTAGGGTTTATGCCACCTAGGACCACTAGGGATTATGCTACCTAACGAATTCCACGTAATGATCTATTAATTGATCAGCTCCCTACAAGTCCTAGCTCGTTCATGTGTCTGTGTCATATGGCCTAATCACGAAATGTTGTCACCTGTGCTAGGTCCACCATAGGGTGTATCAAGCCCTAGGGTGCCAACCACCGACACGAATCAAGCACGCACAGTGTAAACCTACTGGTGCCCAATGCCTGCTTTTTCAACTCCGGACTACGTGCATGACCATAGTCCGCCTGAACCTACAATGGCGCACCAACTCAGCCGTTGTTCTGCTCGCTTACAATCAGCCCAGTAATCGTGCCCCACCCTGCCTAGTTCCAGGGTATCATGATACATCTAGTGGGTTACTGCTGAAAAGGACCGCGTAACTAGGGTTTCCATCTAGTAGGTTAAGTGTTGTCATTTAAATTCGAGACTTAACCCCATCAGTCTTGCATGTCAAGTTGGTTAAGTGTTGTCATTCAAGTTCGTGACTTAACCCGCCTAGTGTCATGTCAAATTGGCTAAGTGTTATCGTTCAAGTTCATGACTAAGCCCTATGAATCATCTGTCAAGTTGGTTAAGTATATTCAATCGGTTCATGGCTTAACCCTATCAAATCATCGTGTTCAATTGATTAAGTATATTCAAGCGGTTCATGACTTAACCCTATCAAGTCATCGTGTCAAATTGGTTAAGTATATTCAAGCGGTACATGACTTAACCCTACCAAATCATCGTGTCAAATTGGTTAAGTATATTCAAGCGGTACATGACTTAACCCTATCATGTGGCATTAATTCATTAATGCACCACAACTTCTCACATTAGACCTGTTGTTGTGGTCACTGGATATGCCGGGCGGTTCCGGCCAGATTTACACCACAACTCAGTCTGACCTCGGGTTTCAAGCACGATATGAACAACTACCCACATTGGATCCTATTGTTTGCAGTAATTGGATTTGCCGGGCGGTTCCGGGCAGATTTACACTGCAAACTCAACCCAACCTCGAGTTGGCCATTTTCATGTTTATTCTAATGTCATGTCCATGTTCAAGTTTCATGTCAAGTTTCAAGGATAAGTTCCATGCCCACATCCAGATTCAAGTTATAACAATGTTCACGTTTCAAGTTTTGCCTATTATCGAGTTCATAATTCAAGTTCATAACCAATTCATGTTTTTCCTAATCTACCCAAATCGTATTCCCACCGCACATGAACGCGAATCGATCTATACTACAAATAAATCCAAATTTCGAAATAGAGGGAATAGCATCAAAACTATGATAGGCAAAAGGGACTAGCATAAATCGATAAAAGGGGTTACAAGACTAGTATGATATAACTTGAGATAATTGGTTACAACATCACTAGCATATAGGATTTCAAATCTATCAAGATAAGGTGGTGGTCATGATAAACGCTGACATAAAAGAATAAGCATGCAAAAGATAGCCAAATACAAGGATAATGGATCCAGTGGTTTTGGTGTACATAATTGCGAATAAACTAAGCAGGTCACACCCTAGGTATACAATCCAACAAAAATGCCAGTACGGCGTACAACATGGTTTTCAACTATAGTGTTATGGTTATGAACAATCAACTATAACAGTCTTAGACAATTAACCCCAGTAGCCATAGTCATGGTCATAGGTAAAAATCTCATAGTTGTGAATCATAAGCGATTAATCACAATATTCATGGATAATTATCAAAAATAGTTCTAGGTAAATAGTCATGGGCAATTAACAGTAATAGTTTCAAAGTCATGGTCATAGATAATGGCCTTATGTTCATAATCATAGGTAATAATTCTCATAGTCAAGAGTCATAGGTGATTAGCCACAATTGTCTTTGTCATAGTCATAGGCAATAGCCTTATGTTCACTGTCATAGGCATAGGCATAGTCTTATGTTCGCAGTCATAGTCATAGTCATAGGCATAGGCAAAATCTTATGTCCACAGTCATAGGCATAGTCATAGTCTTTTGTCATTAACAATAGTTTCAACGTCGTAGACAATATTCCCCATAGTCAAGATCCAAGAATTTATGTTACAATCTGGCGTTTGAATAATAAACTTGGTCCAACAACATGAATAGGCATGATTCAATCGATAAGAAATAACCCAAAATCATATATTCAAGAAGAGACAAGAACAAATCTAAATAAATAATCAAGCTTAGGTCCAATTTCATTTTATTCCATGTCCATATTAAATTTAACAAGTTTCAATCTCAAAGTAACTAGAACTTACAGAGCGCGGATCGAGAATTAGAGTGCAGAGATTTGATTCTAGAAACGGTGGTTGCAGTTATTGAATCTCTATTTGTTTAGTCTTGTTTTAGTTGAAAACCCCCAATTTGCAATTCCTAAATGTTGTCTTGATGAAGAAGAAGTAGCCATTCTCTCTTTAATTTAATTATTTCAGGAGCAGCATAAGGACAGAATGAAATGGTGTGGAGATAATGAGGCTAGGGGTGAGTTTATATAGGATTAGGTAGACGAATCTAGATAGAAAACGAGGTCAAATACATCAGAATGTATCAAGTTCAGGAAGTGGGCTCGGGAGGCAGGTCGACCCCCAGGTCGACACTATGGTCGATCTGGCCCCTAGGAGATCGACACTATGGTCGACCCCCAGGTCGACCTGGTCTATGGGCAGGAGTTTCCCGCCCTGCCTGCTGCGGGGTTTGAATTCGAATTTCGAATACGAAATTCGAGCTATCTTTGATCTTGAAAATTTATGAAACTTCTAGAGGTCATAACTTGGTCATACGGACTCTGATTTTCGAAAACTCAGACTCTATTTCATGTAAATTTCGAGACGAACGCAATGGCATAATCCTTTTCCCTTGATTCTTATTTTAAAATTTAATTCTCCCTTGATTTACGGTTTTAACATGTTATTAAAATTCGGGTTGTTACATTCTCCCCTTCTTAAAGGATTTCGTCCCCGAAATCTTCAAGTTAAGAAGAATGTGTCCAACCATCCAATCATCCATCTACTCAATCATCAATCACAGGCATCCATTGTCCTTAAGAGATTTCTAATGCTGTATGAACATATGCAGAAAGTTTGTGTATATGTTCCTTATCTAATGCAAATGACAAGGCCTGATTGATCTTCTTAATGCAAAATATGTTTAGTGCCATGAGTCCAACATGTATGCAAATAGCCCTAATCATATAAACACTATATGTGTGCTCAAACATCCATCCATATGCAACATTCATATGATAACACATTCAATTTCATCCATAAACAAGTATAAACACTCATGCATATGCAATATGAAAATGTGTCTGAGCCGATCTAGTGCCTAACATGTGTTATGCAACCACGAGCAACCACTTGCGACCACTTGCAACCATCAATCATAATATGTCTCAAACACATGTTTCACCCTATTGTTCCTACCTAAAGATATAGCTGAACGATAAAAGCAAGTAAAAATTTTGTGCCCATTACGCAATGTCAAAGCTGGAAATCTACGTCACATATATACTGAATAGGAGAAGAACTCCCTAAGCACCAGCCCATATCCTATATAATCCAAAAAGTTTAGTCAACCCAACGGACACCCTCAAGCCCCAACATGTATTACTAACAGATAATTCATACTCCCTATGGGGTTTGCAACAGAAATAGGATTGAGAATAGGACCGAGAGGTTATACTTAAAAGATAGCATGCAAGTAAGCTCTATAGGAAAAGAGGAATCAAGGATATACTCTTAAAAAGAGATATGATGCGCGTATCTAGTTTTCAATCTTCTAAGTCGCATTTCCTTGAGCTTAACTCCATTGTGCTTTGACCGTCTTTAACTTCACAATTTCGTAGTTCCTTAATTCTTGTTCCCAGAATATGAGTTGGAACTCATTCCACTATCGCCTGTCGTTCCACTTTCGCTTATTCTCTTTCTAGTATACCCGGTTCAAACATAACTGCGTACTCATGGTTTCGTGCAAGCTCTCCAAAATTCACTACTGAATCCTGGATCTCGTTTACTTACTAGAAGGTATTCCACATAAATGAATTTTCTCTTGAAAATAAACAAATGTCAACCATGTTGCCAAATGTACTTACTAAGGTGGTTTTCTATGACTCATTCATAAGAGAAATGAACCGTTCGCCTTAGGGGCGAACACTACTCGAGCGGATCAATAAATGTATCAAGAGATTCTAGGTAACTAAGCACGGCAAAAACCCTAAGGGTTACACTAGACTTCGAGGGCATTACCAAGGCAAGTCAAGAATCTAACTACCCTCTTTTCATACTCGAGAATGGTACAATTTCTGGATAACCACTCCATCCCTAGAATCAACCAATAGCCCAAAGATATAAGCTTTACTTCTAAACTCAACACTTAGCATAGACGTTCCCAAATCCAAACAAGTCATGAATAAATGAGCTGATTGCCTAACAGGATTTGAGAATAAAATGGGATCCTCTACTATGCTAGTACTAAGGTGCAGAGACTCAACTATCAAGGAAAAATTAAAAGGATGCGATGTACCAAAAACAAAGTTCCCACGGTATGATAGAAAAGAAAAGCTAAACTTTTAACAGAAACGTTACCACCTCTCTTAGGTATGCTAGTAGTGAGAGCATACAATTGCCCTCTCAACGATCTTGTACTTTGCCATTGTCCTTGTCCTATGATACTTAATTACATGTCCCTTTTTACCATACTAAAGATATTTCCTCTTGTCATGGGTTTTTATTATTCTTTCACTTGGCATCTTTCCTTTCACCTTTTCCTCCTTCGTGGATTAAGCCATATCAACAAGTTTCTCATCCTTAAGCTTGTGTTCTTTATCCTCGTTCTTACTATCCCTGTATAGTTTGTTGACAAGTTTCTCGAAAGCTACCTCCATCGCACGGCAACTCTACAAAGCTTGAAATAAGATTAGACGCAGATGGAACTACTGTGGCTACAGATGGAATTTGGGCACTTCTTTGCCCTCCTGCATGTGTCGCATGCCTAAAAACTACGGTGAAAATGAAAGAGAGAAGAGACTCAAGGAGAGAATCAAAAGATAGTGCATATGGCTTTGGGGAATATGCCTTTCGTAAAACAAAACTTTTCTTTAGAAAAATGCTTCTTTGTAAATGTTTTGAAAATAATTTCAGAAGGTTTTTAAAAGCTTTTGCCCAGTCTGGTAACCTTCTGCTCTGATACCAAATGTAACACCCCACCTCCGCTAGGGTCACTCACAAGGGGAATGCACTAGCTTTGGTGGAGCATTATCTAGGTAAACATACACAGAAATATTACAAGATAGGACATATATAAAATAGCGGAAGAAAAACCAAATTTCATTTCTTTAAAATCTAGAAAGGTCTAAAGCCTTTTACATCAAAATGCCATTAAAGCCATTACATCAAAATCTGTCTTGCAATAGTAAAGAAGCATAAAACCATAGTCTTAAATCATTCCCCAATAAAGCAGCAAAGCAAACCATAGCTAGAGAAATCCAAGTAGTACATGAAAGAGCCTTGGAGCTTGGTAAGATCCGAACTAAGTTGTATTCCTACCCTGCGAACCTGGGGGGGGACGAAAGGAAAAGAGGCAAAACAAATTGGGTCAGTCATAAAGACTGAGTAAGTCCTAGTGGCTTTCAGCATAAAAATAGGTGAAGATAATATGGCATGAATAAACTGAAAGTAAACACAAGCATGATGACAAGGTAAGCTACAGGCACGATGAATCAAGTATAACATCCCATGCTTCCTATCAAGAGTATCAAGGTTCCTACCAAGTATCACATTGCAAGGTTTTTACTAAGTATAACATCGCCAGATTTCTAAGCTTCACCGTTCCACTATTTTCTTTGATTTCCTATATTCTATGCACCAACTGTACTAGTATCCCAACCCGTATCATCCTTTCTAAGTACAAGTACAGTCCCTTACCATATGTCGTACGGGTTTCATCACGTATTTCTATACTACTTCAATGTAGTGCCACCATTCTTAAAATTGTTTGGATCGCTACCCTTGTTCTGGCTAGGTTTCCTTATCATGAGCTATCGCGTGTTCAACTAGGATTTATGCCACCTAGGACCACAAGAGATTATGCTACCTATTGAACATTTTCTAGATTCGATTAGGGTTTATGCCACCTAGGACCATTAGGGATTATGCTACCTAACGAATTCCACGTAATGATCTATTAATCGATCGGCTCCCTACAAGTCCTAGCTCATTCATGTGTCTGTGTCATACGGCCCAATCACGAAATGTAGTCACCTGTGCTAGGTCCACCATAGGGTGTATCAAGCCCTAGGGTGCCAACCACTGACATGAATCAAGCACGCACAGTGTAAACCTACTACTGCCCAATTCCTTCTTTTTCAACTCCGGACTACGTGCACGACCATAGTCCACCTGAACCTACAATGGCGCACCAACTCAGTCGTCGTTCTGGTCGCTTACAATCAACCCAATAATCGTGCCCCACCCTGCCTAGTTCCAGGGTACCATGATACAACTAGTGGGTTACTGGTGAAAAGGACCGCGTAACTAGGGTTTCTGTCCAGTAGGTTAAGTGTTGTCACTTAAATTCCATACTTAACCCCATCAGTCTAGCATGTCAAGTTGGTTAAGTGTTTTCAGTCAAGCTCGTGACTTAACCCGCCTACGTGTCATGCAAATTGGCTAAGTGTTGTCGTTCAAGTTCATGACTTAGCCCTACGAATCATCAGTCAAGTTGGTTAAGTATATTCAATCGATTCATGGCTTAACCCTATCAAATCATCGTGTTCAATTGGTTAAGTATACTCAAGAAGCGGTTCATGACTTAACCCTATCAAGTCATCGTGTCAAATTGGTTAAGTATATTCAAGCAGTACATGAATTAATATTACCAAATCATCGTGTCAAATTGGTTAAGTATATTCAAGCGGTACATGACTTAACCCTATCATGTGGCACTAATTCATTAATGCACCCCAACCTCTCACATCAGACCTGTTGTTGTGGTCACTGGATATGCCGGGCGGTTCCGGGCAGATTTACACTGCAAACTCAACCCAACCTCGAATTGGCCATTTTCATGTTTATTCTAATGTCATGTCCATGTTCAAGTTTCATGTCCAGTTTCAAGGATAAGTTCCATGCCCACATCCAGATTCAATTTATAACAATGTTCATGTTTCAAGTTTTGCCTATTATCGAGTTCATAATTCATGTTCATAACCAATTCATGTTTTGCCTAATCTACCCAAATCGTATTCCCATCGCATGTGAATGAGAATCGATCTATACTACAAATAAATCCAAATCTCAAAATAGAGGGAATAAACTATGATAGGCAAAAGGGACTAGCATAAAGCGATAAATGGGGTTACAAGACTAGTATGATATAACTTGAGATAATTGGTTACAACATCACTGGCATATAGGATTTCAAATCTAGCAAGATAAGGCGGTGGTCATGATAAACGCTGACATAAAAGAATAGGCATGCAAAAGCAAGCCAAATACAAGGATAATGGATCCAGTGGTTTTGGTGTACATAATTGCGAAATAAACTAAACAAGTCACACCCTAGGTATACGATCCAACAAAAATGCCAGTTCGGTGTACAACATGGTTTTCAACTATAGTGTTATGGGCATGAACAATCAACTATAACAGTCTTAGGAAATTAACCCCAGTAGCCTAGTCATGGTCATAGGTAAAAATCTCATAGTTGTGGATCATAAGCGATTAATCACAATAGTCATGGATAATTATCAAAAATAGTTCTAGGCAAATAGTCGTGGGCAATTAACAGTAATAGTTTCAAAGTCATGGTCATAGATAATGGCCTTATGTTCATAATCGTAGTTAATAATTCTCATAGTCAAGAGTCATAGGTGATTAGCCGCAATTTTCTTTGTCATAGTCATAGGCAATAGCCTTATGTAACACCCCGAATTTTAGTTAATACTAAAATTCACTAATTACAGGATAAATAATCTCATACGTGGGAATTGGGGGTAACGGGCTGCGTTATTGCGTTCGTCTCGGAAAAATACGCGAAATAGAGTCCGAGTTTTCAAGAATCGGAGTCCGTATGGCCCGGTTATGGCCCAAAGAAGTTTGCAGGAAAATTTAAAACTAAAACAGATTTGAAAATTCAAATATTCAGATTTGGAATGGGCCAGGCGGGGTCAGGCGGGAAGCTTCCCGCCCAACCCATGTCGACAGGGCTGTCGACAGGCCTGTCGACAGGGGTGTCGACATGCCTGTCGACAGGGTGGCACCATTCAGTGAACCTGGGTGCACCAGGTTGCACCAGGTTGGGTTTCAGGCTGGCTAGGAGGGCTGGTTCTAGAGATTTCCTAAATCTAAGGGTCCTAATCTAATCTAGGGTTAATCTAAGGGCCTAAAACACTCACCTAATCCTATAAATAAGACCCTAACCCTACCCTAATTCATTCATAATTAAATCTAGTAACTAAACTATGGCAAATTGAAACTTGAGAGAGCCTCCATCAAAATTAGAGAAGGGATAGCATTCCAAATCAACTTCTAGCCTCTTAATCTTCTTCGTTAGTTTGCTAATTTTGTTTTGGTGAGCTTCTATCCCCTTAATAATCAATTGTTAAATTGATTAAGATAGGATATGATGATGTATGGTTATGTTTGTGGATCAATGTGTTTATGCAAGCTTAATATTGTATATGTCATGTGTTTTGCAAGTTATATGCTCTATGTCATGCAAGTTTAGTGTATGTGTTCATGACATTTTTATGCAAGTTTAATGTTATACCTTTATGCAAGTTTGGTGCTATGTTTCATGATGATTATGATGCAAAACACTAAGTTGGGCATTGATCTATTATGCAACATGTTATGCATGCATATGAAGTTATGTGAATGATTATGCAAGTTATGTGTATGTTCAAATGCAAGATTAATATGTTATGCATGCATATGAAGTTATGTGAATGATTATGCAAGTTATGTGTATGTTTAAATGCAAGATTTACATGTTATGCATGCATATGAAGTTATGGGAATGATTATGCAAGTTAGGTGTATGCTCAAATGCAAGATTACCATGTTATGCATGCCTATGAAGTCATGTGAATAATTATGCAAGTTATGTGGATGCTTAAGAGCAAGTTGGGTTAATATATGCTCATATATGCAAGTTGACACTCTCTTAACCCATGACAAAGTTATATGCTAAACCCATGATATTTGTGATGGATCTTCCCCTTTTATTATATCATGAAATGAGAACGATTTACGTGGGGAACGATGGGGTTGGTAAATATGTTAATAAATGAATGATTGGGTATGATTAAGCATACCATAAAAATAAAATTACCATAAGTGGGAATTTACCTATTGAGTTAGGTCTACCCCATGGGAATTTACCTATTGAGTTAGGTCTACCCATGTTATGGAAAACTTGATATTAATTAGGGATAATTAATATGGGGGTGATTAATTAGGTGTAATTAATCGACTAAGACACGAGGTTGGACTCATTTGTAGTGTAAAACTGCCCGGACCCGACCGGCTTAACCAGTTGCTACAAATGTCAGCCCAATGTGAGAGGTCTTAGCCATGAATTAAATACGTGATTAAGGTAAAGACACGAGGTTAGACTCTGTTATGACGTAAGACTGCCCGGACTCTACCGGCTTAACCAGGCGGTCATAACAGCCAGTCTAATGTGGGAGGTCTTTATGGGAGATCACGGTCTTAATTAATTAAGAAACACTTAACCATAATAGCATGTAGTGGGACATGAGGGGTTAAGTGGGTGCCTTGGGTGGCATGTGGAAATATTGTGGGTGCCTTGGGTGGCATGTGGAATCTAGTGGGTTGCCTTGGGTGGCAATAGAAAATACGATTAGAATACTTAACCAAGTGGAAACATGTAATTAAACATGATTAAAGGGTTAAGTGGGATACACTAGATATTTGACAAGCTTAAGTGGGTAGCTTGTGGGGGCCCATTTCAACCAATATCCCAAACGTATCTTTGTGGGCTCGACCCATGTCGAGTGACGGGACACGCATATTGGGCTTGATTATAAGAGGCCAAAACGGGTTAGCGGTGGCAACGCAAGTCCAACGGGTTTCATATGCGTGTGTGGGCCCGGGCTGGTAGATAAGTCGTTGTTGCATCGTGTAGATATAAAGCCGTGCGCCGTTGATAGTATTGGGTAGCCACTTTAGGGGAGTGATACACCCCACTGTGGGACCAGCACGGGTATCTACGGTAGGGAGCCGATCGATGGGAGTAGTGGGTACACCTAGTGAAGATAGGGGCAGACGGCACCTATGTAGGGGTACACGAAACTACTGGGTAAGAATTACTGAGTACACCTAGTGGAGATAGGGGCAGACGGCACCTATGTAGTGGGCTAGGAGTACATGAAACTACTGGGGAAATTTTCTAAGTCCTTGGAGGGATCAACCTTTAAATAGGAAAGACTGGTGTGGTGCAGTTAGTAATTATCCTTGGGTGGGTAGATGCGTCCTGACGGTTATCTTAGTTCATCCTATGTTGTTGGCTACTTAGTGTAGTCATTATCCCCAAAGGTACCGTACCGAGTTCATGTCATACCCTAATTACTTTAATAATTGTATTGTTAAGGTTATAGGGCTCACTCAGACTTATGTCTGACCCCGTTGTTTTTATCTTTTTCCCAACCCTCAGGTCCTACGGTGGATCCTAGCGGTAGTAGAGCTTGATCGGATTGCTGTTCCATCCTTTGGGAGACTTGAGTAGAAGTAAAGCTCCAGTTATCCAGTTATCTTTTCTTTTGTCATGGCTATTGTATGAGAGAGTGGGATTATGTACTTCTTTATTTTGACGGATATTGTACTTGACTTTTATCATGGCTTTATGATGTAACCAGACATGTTTATTTCCGCTGTTATGAGATGATGTTTTAAAATTTCAAGTACTATTTATATCTGTCTTGGTGTAATTTTTCTGTTCTATATTCACTAAAATACTCCACCGATGCTATGGCATTCCGTTTAGTGAGTGACCATAGCGGGTGTGGGGTGTTACACGTGGTATCAGAGCAAAGGTTACCGGAACAGATAAAATTTTTAGAAAACTATTTTTCTAAAACATTTTTGGAAAAGATATTTTCAAAAACATGTCTTTTAAAGAGAAAAGTTTTTGAAAGAAAAGCATAATCCCCAATAGCCATATCTATATCCTTCGAATTCTCCGTTTTGAATCTTTCCTTTTTCGTTTCAGCATGGCCGAGAATCTTAACTTTCCGGAGGGTGTGACGATACCAGTATGGTATAGGAGATTGATGGAGGCTAGGGCCACCACTACGGGTCCAGCAAATGTTCCTCCACCAACCGTAGCACCCGATCTTCCTCCTCCCCCTCCTCCTCGCACGGATACTTTTGCTAAGACTTGTAAGGAGTTTAAAGCTATGGGAGGGAAGCCTTTTCAAGGATCTGAAACTTTTGTGGAGGCTAGAGATTGGCTTAAGGAGGTGGAAGAGTTGATAGATATCTTTAAGATGGAAGAAGGAAAGAAAGTCAAGTTGGCTGCTTGGTTAATGAAGGGAGAGGCCTCATTCTGGTGGGAGGTCACTAATGGAGAACGCCCCGTTGACTCTTGGGCGGATTTCAGGCAAAGATTTGTGGCAAAGTTTCTCTCAAGGGCGGAGGAGAACTTGTATATGGAGAGATTCTTGACTCTAAAGCAAGGAAATCTTTCGGTGAAGGAATATGTTAACAAGTTTAATCAGTTGGCAAGGTTTGGCCTAGATATGGTGAATACACCGGAAAAGAAGGCTTTGCGGTTCGTGAAAGGCTTGAATGAACCTATGCATGGGTTGGCTATGACTCATATCCCTATGGGGGCCACCTTTGAGAAGCTAGTTGACATGGCACTCATGTATGAGGAAGAGAAAGGTCCCAATGCTAGTCAGGCACCCGAGAAGAAGGGAGATCAAAAGAGACCTCAGCAACAACAGCAAAACAAAGGTGGGAAAGGCAACGGTGGCAAGGGCAAGAAGAAGAAGTGTTTCAATTGTGGGACACCTGGTCACCTAAGCAAGGATTGTCGCAAGAAGAAGAAGACTGGCTGCTTCCACTGTGGCGAAGCAGGGCATCTTGTGAAAGACTGTCCCAAGAAGGGGCAAAGGACGGGATCTACCTCGGGAGGACAGGTGCAAGCTCTTATATCACCGGGTCAGGCTAGGGGCAAGTACAGGCTCTCGCGGTTCCACCGATTCAGGAGAGAGGTAGAACTATTTCCGTGGAAAGTCTGGTTTTTCTATTTGATCATCCTGTTCGTACATTGTTTGATTCAGGCGCATCGCATTCGTTTATTTCATCATCATTAGTTGAGTCACTGCACTTAGACACCAGTCTGGTAGATGATCCCTTGGTTGTTTCAAACCCAATTGGGGGCTCCACTTATTTATCCATGATATGTTTAGGTTTGAAGATTTCTATACTTAGCATAGAGTTTAGATGTGATGCTTTTGTGTTGGGCTTCACGGGCTATGGGTTGATTTTGGGCATGGACTGGTTATCCAGTAATGGTGCCGTTCTTGATTGCGAAAGGAGAGTTGTTAGGCTCATGACCCGCTTGGGTAACACTCTCGAGATCTCTTGTAATCCCAGGGATTCTGTTATGCTAAGTTATCTTGAATCGCTTGACGCTTCGGTCGAGAGTTTGCAATCTGTTAGAGTGGTCCGGGAATATCCGGATGTGTTTGAGGAGGTGAGGGGCTTACCTCCGAAGCGGGAGATTGACTTCCGAATATATCTGGTGGATAATGCTAAACCGGTATCTTTACCAGTGCGCCACATGGCTCCTCGTGAAAGGAGGGAACTCCATAAGCAAGTAGGAGAGTTGCTTGAGAAGGGGTTCATAAGACGAAGTATATCGGAGTGGGGTGCTCCAGTAGTTTTTGCTACGAAGGCGGATGGGTCCCTCAGACTTTGTGTAGACTACAGGGAACTCAACAAGCTCACAAAGAAGAATAGACACCCATTGCCGAGGATAGATGATCTTTTCGATCAGTTGGTTGGCGCTTCAGTATTTTCTCAGTTGGACTTAGCCACAGGGTTTCATCAGTTGAGGGTGGCTGAGGATAGCATAGACGAGACTGCCTTTAGAACTCCGGATGGTTTCTATGAGTGGTTGGTGATGCCATTTGGGTTGACGAACGCCCCTGCATATTTCGTTGATTTGATGAGTAGGGTGTTCAGGGAGTTCCTTAATAAATTCGTGGTGGTCTTTGTGGATGATATCTTAGTATTTTCTAAGAGTGAAGAAGAGCATGCCCTACATCTTGGGGAAGTATTGAAGACTCTTCGAGCGCATAGCCTTAAGGCTAAATTCTCTAAATGTCACTTCTGGAGGAAGGAAGTACGGTTCTTGGGGCACGTGGTCTCCAAGGAGGGGATAGCCGTGGATCCCGCGAAGGTAGTATCAGTCCAGGATTGGAAGGTTCCCAGAAATGCTACCGAAGTAAGAAGTTTCTTGGGGTTGGCGGGTTATTATAGGAAGTTTATTAAAGACTTCGCGAAGATATCAGCCCCATTAACCCGCTTAACGAAGAAGAATCTTGTTTTTGCATGGGACGTAGATTGTGATGATGCGTTCCGACGGTTAAAGAGAGCTTTAACCACGGCTCCAGTTTTAGTGTTGCCGGATGGGAGCAAGCCATTTGTTGTCTATACCGATGCATGTGGGACAGGACTTGGCGCAGTCTTAATGCAAGAGGGAAGGGTAATAGCCTATGGTGGAAGGCAGTTGAGGGCACATGAGAAAAACTACCCTACCCATGATTTAGAGCTGGCCGCTATTGTTTTTGCGCTTAAGATTTGGCGCCATTATCTTCTTGGTGAGAGATTCGAGTTGTTCACTGACCATAAATCTTTGAAGTACTTGTTCTCTCAGAAGGATCTAAACTTAAGACAGCAAAGGTGGATGGAGTTCTTAGCATCCTATGATTTCGAGATAGCATATACCCCTGGCAAGGGTAATGTGGTGGCGGACGCCTTGAGCAGGAAGAGGTTGTCCTAGAGTCCATTGTTCATGGAACGACGAAGCTTGGAGTTTATCTCGATGTTTGATTTCAGACCTTCCATTGATTATGTACCCGGTTTGCTAGCTTCCTTGGAAGTTAGGCCTACTCTTTTGGGGCGGATTGGGGAAGCCCAGAGGGACGACCCACAGTTGGTTGAGTTGATAGAGAAGCTCATAAGGGGGGAGTCGTCGAGCCATTTGAGTAGGTACACCCTAGACGATAGGGGGTGCTTGCGTAGAGACGGTAGACTTTGTGTACCGCAAGATGAAGGGTTGAGGAAGGTTATTCTTGATGATGCACACCGTTCTAGGATGACCATTCATCCCGGTGGGGACAAGATGTACCAAGATATGAAGAGGGTTTTCTTCTGGGCCGGTATGAAGAAAGATGTGGCCGAATATGTAGCTCGATGCTTGGTGTGCCAGCAAGTGAAGGCGGAGCAAAGGAAACCAGGTGGGTTGCTTCACCCATTGGAGGTTCCGCAATGGAAGTGGGATAGCGTCTCGATGGACTTTATTGACGGGTTACCCAGATCGAGGAAGGGTAATACAGGAATTTGGGTGGTGGTAGATAGACTTACTAAGAGCGCCCATTTCATACCTGTGAAGAGTAAGAGGACCGCTCCATGGTTAGCTTCAGTATATCTTCGAGAGATAGTTCGATTGCATGGGGTACCCTCTAGCATAGTGAGTGATCGAGATCCTATCTTCACTAGTGAGTTCTGGAGAAGTTTGCAAGAAGCAGTGGGGACTCAATTGTGTCTGAGCACCGCATATCATCCTCAGACAGACGGCCAGACTGAGAGGGTGAATCGTGTTCTAGAAGACCTTTTGAGGCTTTGTATCTTAGATTTTGGAGGTACATGGGAAGAGCATCTTCCATTGGTGGAGTTCGCATATAATAACAGCTTTCAGTCCAGTATTGGTATGGCTCCTTTCGAAGCTCTCTATGGAAGGCCTTGTCGATCACCTACATGTTGGTGGGAATCTACGGATAAGATCTTGCTTGGGCCAGATATGGTTAGGGAGACTTCTGAGAAGATTGACTTGATTAGGAGAAGGATGAAAGCAGCGCAGGATAGGCAAAAATCCTATGCGGACAAGAGAAGGACGGATCTTGAGTTTGAGGTTGGGGATATGGTTTTTGTTAAGGTATCTCCGTTGAGAAATGTTGTTCGCTTCGGATCCATTGGGAAGTTAGCACCAAGGTTTGTTGGGCCGTTTCCTATCAAGGAAAGGATTGGACGGATGGCATATAGGGTGGAGTTGCCCGACAGACTTAGTGGTGTTCATGATGTATTCCATGTATCACATCTGAGGAAATGCTTACATGAGACCGCAGAGGTGGTAGAGCCGAGCTTGCTTAGAGATATGGAGATAGAGCGTGATGCGACTATTCGACGAGCTCCTACTCGCATCCTTGGGTCAGAGACTAGGAAGTTGAGAAGCAGAGAGGTTCAACTAGTCAAGGTGCAATGGGGAGAAGATGAGAGCAACGCAACTTGGGAGACGGAAGCGAAGATGCGTTCATTGTACCCATTTCTTTTTGAGGGTATGTCTTTACTTTCTCCTTTATCGTTTGTCTAGTACTTATCTTATCTTTGGTATGTCCTCTCGTTAGTACCTTTGACCTTTAGATAGGGTAAACCTATGGTTGAAACATGTGTTTGAGACATGTTATGGTTGATGGATGCAAGTGGATGCAAGTGTTTGCTAGTGGTTGCTCGTGGATGCATATACACACACTCTAGGCACTAGATCGGCTCAGTCACTTCATATTGCATATTGCATAAAATTGTGTGTAGGAAAATATATTTATGGATGTATAATGGTTGTGTTATCACATGGATGATGCATTTTGGTGAATGACTGTGCACTCATGTAGATATTGTATGTGTCGATAGGGTTTTCTCGCACACATAATGGATGCATGGCACTATCATGGTTTGCATATGTTCATACATTAGATAGGGAACATATACACACACTCTTTGCATATGCTCATACATTATTAGAAACTGTCTAAGGACAATGGATGCCCGTGGTTGATGATTTGAGTAGATGGTTGTTTGGATGGTAGGATATGCATTCTCCTTAGCTTAGAGATTTCGGGGACGAAATCCTTTAAGGAGGGGAGAATGTAACACCCCGAATTTTAGTTAATACTAAAATTCACTAATTACAGGATAAATAATCTCAGACGTGGGAATTGGGGGTAACGGGCTGCGTTATTGCGTTCGTCTCGGAAAAATACGCGAAATAGAGTCCGAGTTTTCAAGAATCGGAGTCCGTATGGCCCGGTTATGGCCCAAAGAAGTTTGCAGGAAAATTTAAAACTAAAACAGATTTGAAAATTCAAATATTCAGATTTGGAATGGGCCAGGCGGGGTCAGGCGGGAAGCTTCCCGCCCAACCCATGTCGACAGGGCTGTCGACAGGCCTGTCGACAGGGGTGTCGACATGCCTGTCGACAGGGTGGCACCATTCAGTGAACCTGGGTGCACCAGGTTGCACCAGGTTGGGTTTCAGGCTGGCTAGGAGGGCTGGTTCTAGAGATTTCCTAAATCTAAGGGTCCTAATCTAATCTAGGGTTAATCTAAGGGCCTAAAACACTCACCTAATCCTATAAATAAGACCCTAACCCTACCCTAATTCATTCATAATTAAATCTAGTAACTAAACTATGGCAAATTGAAACTTGAGAGAGCCTCCATCAAAATTAGAGAAGGGATAGCATTCCAAATCAACTTCTAGCCTCTTAATCTTCTTCGTTAGTTTGCTAATTTTGTTTTGGTGAGCTTCTATCCCCTTAATAATCAATTGTTAAATTGATTAAGATAGGATATGATGATGTATGGTTATGTTTGTGGATCAATGTGTTTATGCAAGCTTAATATTGTATATGTCATGTGTTTTGCAAGTTATATGCTCTATGTCATGCAAGTTTAGTGTATGTGTTCATGACATTTTTATGCAAGTTTAATGTTATACCTTTATGCAAGTTTGGTGCTATGTTTCATGATGATTATGATGCAAAACACTAAGTTGGGCATTGATCTATTATGCAACATGTTATGCATGCATATGAAGTTATGTGAATGATTATGCAAGTTATGTGTATGTTCAAATGCAAGATTAATATGTTATGCATGCATATGAAGTTATGTGAATGATTATGCAAGTTATGTGTATGTTTAAATGCAAGATTTACATGTTATGCATGCATATGAAGTTATGGGAATGATTATGCAAGTTAGGTGTATGCTCAAATGCAAGATTACCATGTTATGCATGCCTATGAAGTCATGTGAATAATTATGCAAGTTATGTGGATGCTTAAGAGCAAGTTGGGTTAATATATGCTCATATATGCAAGTTGACACTCTCTTAACCCATGACAAAGTTATATGCTAAACCCATGATATTTGTGATGGATCTTCCCCTTTTATTATATCATGAAATGAGAACGATTTACGTGGGGAACGATGGGGTTGGTAAATATGTTAATAAATGAATGATTGGGTATGATTAAGCATACCATAAAAATAAAATTACCATAAGTGGGAATTTACCTATTGAGTTAGGTCTACCCCATGGGAATTTACCTATTGAGTTAGGTCTACCCATGTTATGGAAAACTTGATATTAATTAGGGATAATTAATATGGGGGTGATTAATTAGGTGTAATTAATCGACTAAGACACGAGGTTGGACTCATTTGTAGTGTAAAACTGCCCGGACCCGACCGGCTTAACCAGTTGCTACAAATGTCAGCCCAATGTGAGAGGTCTTAGCCATGAATTAAATACGTGATTAAGGTAAAGACACGAGGTTAGACTCTGTTATGACGTAAGACTGCCCGGACTCTACCGGCTTAACCAGGCGGTCATAACAGCCAGTCTAATGTGGGAGGTCTTTATGGGAGATCACGGTCTTAATTAATTAAGAAACACTTAACCATAATAGCATGTAGTGGGACATGAGGGGTTAAGTGGGTGCCTTGGGTGGCATGTGGAAATATTGTGGGTGCCTTGGGTGGCATGTGGAATCTAGTGGGTTGCCTTGGGTGGCAATAGAAAATACGATTAGAATACTTAACCAAGTGGAAACATGTAATTAAACATGATTAAAGGGTTAAGTGGGATACACTAGATATTTGACAAGCTTAAGTGGGTAGCTTGTGGGGGCCCATTTCAACCAATATCCCAAACGTATCTTTGTGGGCTCGACCCATGTCGAGTGACGGGACACGCATATTGGGCTTGATTATAAGAGGCCAAAACGGGTTAGCGGTGGCAACGCAAGTCCAACGGGTTTCATATGCGTGTGTGGGCCCGGGCTGGTAGATAAGTCGTTGTTGCATCGTGTAGATATAAAGCCGTGCGCCGTTGATAGTATTGGGTAGCCACTTTAGGGGAGTGATACACCCCACTGTGGGACCAGCACGGGTATCTACGGTAGGGAGCCGATCGATGGGAGTAGTGGGTACACCTAGTGAAGATAGGGGCAGACGGCACCTATGTAGGGGTACACGAAACTACTGGGTAAGAATTACTGAGTACACCTAGTGGAGATAGGGGCAGACGGCACCTATGTAGTGGGCTAGGAGTACATGAAACTACTGGGGAAATTTTCTAAGTCCTTGGAGGGATCAACCTTTAAATAGGAAAGACTGGTGTGGTGCAGTTAGTAATTATCCTTGGGTGGGTAGATGCGTCCTGACGGTTATCTTAGTTCATCCTATGTTGTTGGCTACTTAGTGTAGTCATTATCCCCAAAGGTACCGTACCGAGTTCATGTCATACCCTAATTACTTTAATAATTGTATTGTTAAGGTTATAGGGCTCACTCAGACTTATGTCTGACCCCGTTGTTTTTATCTTTTTCCCAACCCTCAGGTCCTACGGTGGATCCTAGCGGTAGTAGAGCTTGATCGGATTGCTGTTCCATCCTTTGGGAGACTTGAGTAGAAGTAAAGCTCCAGTTATCCAGTTATCTTTTCTTTTGTCATGGCTATTGTATGAGAGAGTGGGATTATGTACTTCTTTATTTTGACGGATATTGTACTTGACTTTTATCATGGCTTTATGATGTAACCAGACATGTTTATTTCCGCTGTTATGAGATGATGTTTTAAAATTTCAAGTACTATTTATATCTGTCTTGGTGTAATTTTTCTGTTCTATATTCACTAAAATACTCCACCGATGCTATGGCATTCCGTTTAGTGAGTGACCATAGCGGGTGTGGGGTGTTACACCTTATGTTCACTGTCATAGGCATAGGCATAGTCTTATGTTCGCAGTCATAGTCATAGGCATATGTAAAATCTTATGTCCACGGTCATAGGCATAGTCATAGTCTTATGTCATTAACAATAGTTTCAACGTTGTAAACAATATTCCCCATAGTCAAGATCCAAGAATTTATGTTACAATCTAGCGTTTGAATAATAAATTAGGTCCAACAACATGAATAGGCATGATTCAATCGATAAGAAATAACCCAAAATCATTGATTCAAGAAGAGACAAGAACAGATCTAAATAGATAATCAAGCTTAGGTCCAATTTCATTTTATTCCATGTCCATATTAAATTTAACAAGTTTCAATCTCAAAGTAACTAGAACTTACAGAGCGCGGATCGAGAATTAGAGTGCAGAGATTTGATTCTAGAAATGGTTGTTGCAGTTGTTGAATCTCTATATGTTTAGTCTTGTTTTAGTTGAAAACCCCCGATTTGCAATTCCTAGATGTTGTCTTGACAAAGAAGAAGTAGCCATTCTCTCTTTAATTTAATTATTTCAGAAGCAGCATAAGGACAGAATGAAATGGTGTGGAGAGAGTGAGGCTAGGGGTGAGTTTATATAGGATTAGGCAGACAAATCTGGACAGAAAACGAGGTCAAATACATCAGAATGTATCAGGTTCAGGAAGTGGGCTCGGGAGGCAGGTCGACCCCCAGGTCGACACTATGGTCTACCTGGCCCCTGGGAGGTCGACACTATGGTCGACCCCCAGGTCAACCTGGTCTATGGGCAGGAGTTTTCCCGCCCTGCCTGCTGCGGGGTTTGAATTCGAATTTCAAATTTGAAATTCGAGCTGTCTTTGATCTTGAAAATTTCTGAAACTTCTAGAGGTCATAACTTGGTCATACAAACTCCGATTTTCGAAAACTTGGACTCTATTTCATGTAAAATTTCGATACGAGCGCAATGGTGTAACCCGTTTCCCTTGATTCTTAATTTAAAATTTAATTTTGCCTTGATTTACGGTTTTAACATGTTATTAAAATTCGAGTTGTTACATACTCGCCCCATCCTCTAAACACTACAGGAAACAGCTCGCATACCCATTTGCAGTTGCGACTTCCAACATCTCCCCACGTGACTACACGTCCACATAATCTTCCTCTCGGTTTCAAAATGCTCCTCCTCTTCGTTCATCATTTCTTCTCATTCACTTTGCATCATACTAACGAATGCGATACCTGCAGCTGAATAGCAAGATTTCGACAATTATTTATTTCGGTTTCTACATTTCATTAAAGAGATCATTTCCAAGAGGGTGAACAATTCGCTGGAAAATATAAACTTGACGCATGGCTTGGAAACTCCCTTGCTTTTATATTTTTAAAGTGATCGAATGGGTTTGGTTTCTCATGTTTAAGAAGAAGAAATAAGCAACTGGCTTCGTGTATTTATAGGATTCCACTTCCTTGGCAAGCACGTAGTAGTAGGTTATAGATGTAGGAAAGTAGGCAAATGCCTTGATGTGCACGGTTCATATTTTCTTCGGTCTGAAGTATTACGGATAATAGCTGTGCTTGTAGCCTTTTTTTTAGGTTAGGTAGGATAGTTCCAGTGCTTCGAAAATGCATACTGCGTGATGGTGATCTGTAACGACCCAGAAAATCTGAACCAATTTAAATTTTTTAAATTGGCTAAAATAATGGATTTTAAATATTTAAAATAAATATTTTAAATAATGGAAATGAAAACTGAGTTTGAATCGACATTTGAAAACGAATATAATTATATATAGAATTGAAAATGGCGCGGTAGTTCGATAATTCGATTTCAAACTTCAATTGAATATACCGGGTGCAAAACAATCCGGATTTTAGTGAAACCAAAAACATTAGGATCTAATTGATGATATCTTTCTAACGAATCCGACCAATCGAAATTTGATAGCGGGAATCAAAAGATATGTCCAGTTGAGAATTCTGAATAGTCGCTATGGAATTCAGGCCCTTAAAAATGGACATTTTGCATACGACCTCGGATTTCGACGAAACCACTTTTGTTAGATCCGCGGTGTCAGGTTATTGCTAGGTTTCAAATTTCATAATTTTTCGAATCAATATGTGAGCGTGGCAAAGGAAAACGCGTTTGACCAGTTTCAGTTGATTTTAGTCGACTGGAAATTGGCCATTTTTCAAACAGTCTCAGAATTCGACGAAACTAGTTTTGTTAGGACCGTATCGTCAATACGAAGCTAGAAAATATTTTTCTGGAATTTTTCTAGTTAGAGAATACGGGCGAAAGAGACAAAAGGCGAAGATTTCTATTAAGGAAGTGTCGTGAAGTTGGATAGCTATTGGTGAGAATTTCTCACTCTTCAATTTCATTTTCTATATATATATATGTGTGGAAATAAAAGTGAATTGCTATATATAAATATATATATATATATACACGCCCTCGTCCACAAACCATGGACGATATTTATTGGTTGAAATTGTTGTGAAAATTGATTGATAGCGAATGGTTGTTTGGGATTGTTTGTGATTGATATTGGTTGATTGTGGTTGAAAAATACCCATTGGTGGTTGTGAAATATTTGGTTGAAACCACATAGGATTAGTTTGTGGAAATGAAATAAATATATACATGCCGCCTGCGTGGGAACTAGATGCATGATCCCCATTGTCAAAAACCGAGAGGTTTTAAGGTAGAGCGAGGAGCCGTACTAGGGACGGTGCCGGTTTAACTACCCTGCCGTTATGCTGCCGAAATTTTGAATAATATTCGTGTGTTTGAATTATTTTCATATGCTTAAACTATATTTATTCATTGTATAGAAAACATTCATGTGTTGAATTGATATTCATTCGTTGATTAGAAATTCATGTGTTGAATGGTATTCATATTTTGAAATAAATTGTTCGATAATAAAAATCACATTTTTATCTATATATAAAAACCATAGAAAACATTCATGTGTTGAATTGATATTCATTCGTTGATTAGAAATTCATGTGTTGAATGGTATTCATATTTTGAAATAAATTGTTCGATAATAAAAATCACATTTTTATCTATATATAAAAACCATAGAAAACATTCATGTGTTGAATTGATATTCATTCGTTGATTAGAAATTCATGTGTTGAATGGTATTCATATTTTGAAATAAATTGTTCGATAATAAAAATCACATTTTTATCTATATGTAAAAACCATAGAAAACATTCATGTGTTGAATTGATATTCATTCGTTGATTAGAAATTCATGTGTTGAATGGTATTCATATTTTGAAATAAATTGTTCGATAATAAAAATCACATTTTTATCTATATGTAAAAACCATAGAAAACATTCATGTGTTGAATTGATATTCATTCGTTGATTAGAAATTCATGTGTTGAATGGTATTCATATTTTGAAATAAATTGTTCGATAATAAAAATCACATTTTTATCTATATATAAAAACCATAGAAAACATTCATGTGTTGAATTGATATTCATTCGTTGATTAGAAATTCATGTGTTGAATGGTATTCA
Source organism: Allium sativum (assembly GCA_030737875.1). Taxonomy (NCBI): domain Eukaryota; kingdom Viridiplantae; phylum Streptophyta; class Magnoliopsida; order Asparagales; family Amaryllidaceae; genus Allium; species Allium sativum. Next base: position 44,942,471 of record CM060916.1, read on the forward strand.
TATTTTGAAATAAATTGTTTGATAATAAAAATCACCTTTTATCGACTATATGAACTATATAGAAAAATAGTGTTTTGAAATGAATTGTTTTACAATAAAAATCACCTTTTTATTGTATGTAGAAATCGTTGAAATGTGAAGTGTTAAAAATAGCCACTTGTTCAAAATAAACATATATGAGTTGAAATATTCATTAATTAGCTAATGAAATGATTTGCACCTATTTATGTAACATTAGAATGAATGGAGTTTTTAAACCAAATAGAAATCAAATATGAAGTCGAATAGAAATTGATAAATGATAAGAACTGTATATATATGTACATGCAATATTCATTGAACAGGTTATAGCAAAGGGGCTAGAGAAGAGGAATAAAATTTTGTGCCCGACAAATAGGTACACATTTACTGATTTGTTTGGGTGATGATTTTGAGCCTGTTGGCTAGCCGCTTGGCTTTTTCTTTTTCTTTTTGAGATTAGAAGGACCGGGAAAGCTATTTGCGATTTCCCGATGCTCCCGGTGCAGGGGAGGTTATGGCGAAATTTTTCCAAAATTTAAGGCGTTAGAAAAATATTTGAAGTTAAAACGATATGGAAATCATTGGATGAACTATATTTATATAAATATATAAATATAAATAAAATTAAAACGAAATAACGACGCTGCAGTTCGTATTTTGAAACCGTGATTTCAAACGACTAGTGCGGGAAATCCGACCATTGGATTTTCCCGAAACCTCAACCGTCGGGTTCGCCTTGGAAATATCTTCCCAACGGCACCAACTTTGTAAAAATCCAACGGTTGGATTGTCTGGAATGTGTAATTCAAATCTGAAGAAAAACAGCGCCAGAAACGATTATATTTATTTATATATATAAATATAATTATATTTAATCGAATAACGACGCTGCAGTTCGTATTTTGAAATCGAAACTTCAAACGATTGTACCGGGAGATCCGACCATTGGATTTTCCCGAAACCTCAACCGTCGGGTTCGCCTTGGAAATATCTTCCCAACGGCACCAACTTTGTAAAGATCCAACGGTTAGATTTTCAGATATGTGTAAATCAAATCTGAAGAAAAACAGCGCCACGGCCGCTTTATGGCCCGAAGCGTCGTTTTGAATAAAATGGCTATTTTAAAATAAATAAAAATAGCGATAAATAGTTATAAAATATCATAAGCGATATGGAATGGAAATAAACTGAATTTGCTTGATTTATGTGGCTTTTGATGGTTGAATGTGTTTGGTGTGAAAATTACATTAAAGAACACAATTGGTGTTGTCGAATAATTTAACCATTGAAATAAATTGATGTGAAATTCTAAATATACGTGAATTATTTGAGAAGGCCGAGTTAATTCTCATTTCAAATAATTGACCGACGATTAAAAGTCGAAGATGAAGACGATGGTCGAAGACCGGAGATCTTCACCTCGTTTGGATGGTAACCGAGGTCCTGATTGGGAGGCATCCCGAAATATGGATAATGAGTGGTGATCGTTCAGACGTACGTGGTGATCGAAGGGTTTGCGAGGTATTTAGTGCCTCCGGTTTCGTTCAGACCCAGAACGGACTTGTAAATGGACTGTATGTCTGACATTGGAGTTTATTCTGTGTTGATTGATTTCTGTTAAATATACATCTGTTTGGCGGCGGAGAATTTATTCTTTTGCTTAACGCCCTTCTCTGAGACGCACGAGCTCAGAGGTTGTATATCGATGGACATCAGTCGCATGGCATGAATTGCCTGTGTGGCATGCTAAGATGCAATGATCAGGACTTCTGTTGAAAAGCAAAGTCTTGTGGTGATGATCAAAGCACCGCCTGTGTGGCGCAGCTTTGTGTATAACGTGAATTCGCGAGCCTCACACCCCGGTATGAACCTAAAACGGGAGAAGGACCTCAGGGAGGGCCTGCGTTTCTTTCTAGCTAGGGTGGTGTCAGTGACCTACCAGCCCTGACATTTATATACTTTTCACCTATGTGGTTGTTGCTGTTGCGAGGCGCCTCGGTTTGATTGGACGATCCGGGTCCGATGGAGTCATTCGTTGGCTCGTTTACGCCCCAAAGGGCGGAGAAACGTAGTGTTCAGGCATAATAATCCACATCGGTGGACCGGCCCTGACGATCTAAGGGCCCACCTGAGTCTGGGCCTGAGACATGGGCTAGATTGTCTCGAATTCGGTAAGGACTATCTTTTGCCTTGGTTCATGACGGAAATCCAATTTCCAAATACGACATCGTGCGGTTTTGATTGTATATATATATGGCGACATGATATATGGTACCCATGCCGTCTATGATTGATAGTTATGATTTGAAATTGTTTTCAAAACATATAGACACTAGCAATAATATCAAATGCCTTTGTTTTATTCGTATCAATCATATTTTGGCCATTATAAGGTAAAACTCTATCCTCCGGTTTGTGTTGCATTGTGTGATGGGAACTGAGTCTTATAACGGCTTCATTTTATAAAAAGCATAGCGATGTTTAAAAGAAAGATTTGTTTTAAAGCACTGGCAATCCAATGGAGTAAACCCGTTCCACGAAAGTGGCGTGGTCCTGTGATTAGCCAAATTATATATGTGTTGAGTAGATTTCTCATACCAGTCCCATGACTGACTCGTAGTTTGTTTCACTTTCAAACTCGGGTGCCCCTTTTTCTACACGGGCAGCCTTGTATTCAGGTTTAGCTGGTTCTTTCTGGATAGCTGGAGCTGAAGATGGATTCTATCATTTATTTCTTTTATGCTGTTCAGCTCCTATTGTACATATTTTGTTTATTTCCGCTGTAGACATTTATGTATAGCTGAACTGTATTTGTACTAAGTAAGATCCTGTATACTGTGTAACTCTGATGATTACTTTTATCCAGTATATTCTATTGTTCATTATCTGGTGTATTTATTTAATTCTGTTCTGCTATTATCTGTTTCTGTGTTATATTCCAAAGATAACCCTGGTCTCCGTGAGAACGGGAAATCGGGTCGTCTCATCGTGGTATCAGAGCTTTGGTTAAGCTTAGTTCTGGAATATAACATTTGAACGAACTCGTCAGAAATAGAACCAGTAGTGTTCTAGGACGGGTAACTCAATACAGATAGGATCCGTAATATCCTAGTATGAGTAGCAGAATAAAATTACACCTCGATAGACACATTTACATTCAAGTATGTGTTTCTATATTTTGAAATACCTTTTCTGTGACCTGACACTTGATCTACTATTTGCAGAAGTACTAGAAAATGAGTGCCAGAAACAGAAGAAGTAATACTGACCCGGATATAGAAGCTCTATTTATGAAGTATAGAAATCTGGGTGGAAAACCCTTTACGGGCGAAGAATCTATTATGAGAACACAAGCTTGGATTCGTTCGGCTGAGAAAATCTTCGAAGCCTTAAAACTGAGGGATGACCAGAAAAGATTACTGGCCTCCTGGGCAGTCGAAGACGAAGCTTTGTTTTGGTGGGATTCAGTTATTAAAGATAATCCAGAAGGTGATATCACCTGGGATAGATTCAAGGTGACTTTCCTAGAAAGATTTACTCCTCCCGAAGTGACCGAACGACTATGCGATGAATTTTCCTATCTGATACAAGGGGACATGACCATTCACGAATATCATAAGAAATTCAATGAACTTTCTCACTTTGCTCCTCATCTAATTGAAAATCCGAAGAGGAAGAATTTGAGGTTTATCAATGGGCTTCAAAGGAAATACCAGAATAAAGTATTGGGGCATGTGAAGCTTCCTTTTTCAGAAATGATTTATATGGCTTATCAATATGAAGATCTAGATAAGAAAGGTATGTTACAGTACGAAGAGGAAGTCAGCTCTAGTAATAGAATTGAGTCTGAAACTGATCGTCCTGAGGCCAGTACAATGTCTGAAGTCAGTAAGGAGCCCGAAGTAAATCGGAAAAGGGCCAGATCCGAAAAAGAACCAGCAACGACAGCCATATGCAATAACTGCCATAAGAAAGGGCATATGCAAGGAAAATGCAAATCTTTAAAGAAGAAAAGGAAGGAAGTATCTAAATCTAATAAAAGGGTTCATGAGGACAGAGGATGCCATAAGTGCCACCAGCCGGGTCATATTGCGAAGAATTGTTGGCTGTTAAAAAAGACCAATGTGGTTCAAATAAATGAAATAGCAGAAGCTTCTGAGCCATCGGCTATTCAGGAAAGACCAGATGTTTTAGAAGGCACGCTAACTGTCAAAGACATCCCAGTTAAAGTACTGTTTGACACAGGCGCGTCACGAAGCTTCATTGCAAAAGATGCAGCTAAGAAACTGGATTTGAATTTGAAGAAGCTCAAAGAGCCAATACTGTCCAGAATCCTGTTGGGGGTTCCATTGATCTCAGTTGGGTTTGTGGAGTGCCGGTTTCTTTCTCTCGTTATCGGTTTCCTACCATCGCAGCTGTTATGAATTTTAAAGAGTTTGATCTTATCTTAGGGTTAGATTGGTTGACCAAATATGAAGCTGAAGTTAAATGCGCCGACAGAGTCGTAAAGGCGAAGATTAAATCAGGTGATTATATAACCATTCCCTGTGAAGGTCAGAATGCTAATAGAAAGGATTTCTGGGCAGCTTTGGATGTTTCTCCAGCTCAAATAGAAAATACCCCAGAAGCCTCAGAAAATATTCCTGGCCTCATCAAAGATATTCCTGTCGTCAAGAACTATGCGGATGTGTTTGAAGAAGTTGTTCGCTTACCTCCGCAGAGAGAAATAGATTTCAAAATTGCTTTGATTCCCAATGCAAGGCCGGTAGTTCACGCTATTCGAAGAATGTCCTTGAAAGAGAAGGAGGAATTAGACAATCAAACAAGACAACTAGTATGGAAAGGTCTGATCAGGCCTAGTTTCTCTGATTGGGGTGCAGCAGTGGTATTTGTCCCAAAATCTGACGGTACTCTACGGCTATGTGGGGATTATCGTGATCTGAACAAACAGACAATAAAGAACAAATATCCATTGCCGCGGATTGATGATTTGTTGGATCGATTAAATGGTGCACAAGTATTTTCACGAATGGACCTAGCTACAGGATTCCATCAACTTCGAATTGCCGAAGAGTGTGTTCCAATGACAGCGTTCAGAGGCCCCGACTTATTCTACGAGTGGTTAGTAATGCCGTTCGGCTTATGTAACGCTCCTGCTTACTTCGTCGATCTAATGAACAGAGTATTCAGAGGAGTTTTGAATAAATTTGTTCTGGTTTTCATTGACGATATTCTAATCTTCTCTAAATCAAAGGCCGAACATGAAAAGCATCTGGAACAGGTTTTGGAAATTCTCAGACGGAATGTATTAAAAGCCAAATTTTCCAAATGTATATTCTGGCAAGATGAAGTGAAATTTCTGGGCCATGTCGTATCGAAAGAAGGAATCGCTGTGGACCCAAGCAAAATCACAGCTATTCAGAATTGGAAACAGCCCAGTACTCCCACTGAAGTCCGCAGTTTTCTTGGATTGGCTAGCTATTACCGGAAGTTCGTTAAGGACTTTTCGAAGATATCTGGTCATTTAACAAAGCTTACAAAGAAGCATTCTAAGTTCAAATGGACTCAAGAGAGTGAGAAAGCTTTCGAAGAGCTAAAGTTGAGATTAACAACTGCTCCGGTGTTAACCATCATCGATGGCAACCAGGATTTAAAAGTGTGGACTGATGCTTCTAGAGAAGGCCTTGGCGCAGTGTTAATGCAAAGGGGCCAAGTAATTGCTTATGCTAGCCGTCAACTGAAGCCACACGAGAAAAACTACGTAACTCATGATCTTGAGTTATTGGCTATCATATTCTCTTTGAAAATCTGGAGACACTATCTTCTGGGTGAGAGATTTGAACTGTTTACTGATCACCAGTCGTTAAAGTATCTGTTCACTCAGAAGGACTTGAATCTGAGACAGCAACGTTGGCTGGAGTTTCTTGCAGCATATGACTTTGAAATTATATATACCCCAGGAAAAGCCAATGTCGTGGCTGATGCATTAAGCCGAAAGAATGTAATGATCGCCAGTTTTATTATCACGACTTCATTGCTAGATAAAATATCTGCTCTTCAGGAGGATGATCACTTCATTCAGAAGATCAGAGGGATAATTCAACAAGGCGAACCCTCGAGTTTTCAAGTAGACAATGATGGGATTTTAAGGCTCAAAGGTCGAATCTGTGTCCCTAACATCCCCGAGCTTCGAAAAGAAGTTCTGGATGAATGCCACAAGTCAAAACTCAGTATCCATCCGGGAGTAAGCAAAATGTATAATGACATCAAACGCACTTTCTGGTGGAAGTCGATGAAAAGGGACATTTCCTTATATGTTAGCCGATGCCCTACTTGCCAGCTAGTCAAAAGTGACCAACAGAAATTGGCTGGATTATTGCAACCACTAGAAGTTCCTGGCTGGAAGTGGGAACATATTTCCATGGATTTCATTGATGGTTTGCCCAGGACCAGAAGAGGAAATGACAGTATTTGGGTGATCGTAGATCGCTTCACGAAGGCCGCCCATTTATACCTGTCAGATCAAACAGAACTGCTCAGAGTCTGGCGCAGATATACTTCAGGGAAATAGTTAGACTACATGGAGTGCCGCTCAGTATAGTCAGTGATAGAGATACAATATTCACTAGCAAATTCTGGGAAGCCTTTCAAGTCGAGCTGGGAACGAAGTTAAACTTGAGCACCGCTTATCATCCTCAGACAGACGGTCAGACTGAGAGGGTGAATCGCATTTTAGAAGATCTATTGCGGGCTTGTGTTATAGATTTCGGTGGATCATGGGAAGACCATCTGCATTTGGCTGAATTCTCTTATAACAACAGCTACCAGGCGAGTCTGACAATGTCGCCATTCGAAGCATTGTACGGTAGACCGTGCCGATCTCCTGCTTGTTGGGTCGAGCCTGGAAATAGACTTGTGTTGGGTCCTGATATGATTCGAGAAGCTGCCGACAAAGTCGATTTTATTAGGAAGCGATTACTCGCCGCTCAAAGCCGACAAAAGAGCTATGCCAATAGAAGAAGAAGAGATATATCCTTTGAAGTTGGCGACTATGTATATTTGAAAGTGTCGCCGATGAGAGGAGTTATCCGGTTCGGTAAAACTGGAAAGTTAGCGCCCAAATTTATTGGTCCGTTTCCTATTCTGGAACGGATTGGGACTCTCGCTTATAGGGTCAAACTGCCAGACTGGTTGCCTGGAGTGCATGATGTATTTCACATATCTCAACTTCGAAAACACGTTCATGATCCAGACTTGATCGTGGAAGAAGCAGCTCAGCAGGATATTGAAATTACTCCAGAATTAGCTGTGAGGCGAGAGCCGCTAAAGATTATCGGCAAAGAAACCAAAGAGCTGAGAAACAAGAAGGTTCACTTAGTCAAAGTGCAATGGAGTGGAGATCCGCGAGATTGTACTTGGGAAACTGAGGAGAGGATTCAGAAAGCTTATCCTAGATGCCGAGTAGATATCTCTGATTGACTCCGGTGCAAGGTACATTTACCCTACTTTGCACTACCATTCAATTCTCTATTCTGTTGTTATTTCCTTTTCATGGATGTGCACTATTTATTCTATACTCTGAATGATTTTTAAAGGAATATAAAATTTGATTAGTATATTTTTAAAGGTTAAAAACAATTGGATTGGTTGTTGTGTTGTATGATTATGGATTTATCAAACCACTTTCGACTTTGTTCCTTTTCGGGGACGAAAAGTTTTAAGTGGGGGAGATTGTAACGACCCAGAAAATCTGAACCAATTTAAATTTTTTAAATTGGCTAAAATAATGGATTTTAAATATTTAAAATAAATATTTTAAATAATGGCAATGAAAACTGAGTTTGAATCGACATTTGAAAACGAATATAATTATATATAGAATTGAAAATGGCGCGGTAGTTCGATAATTCGATTTCAAACTTCAATTGAATATACCGGGTGCAAAACAATCCGGATTTTAGTGAAACCAAAAACATTAGGATCTAATTGATGATATCTTTCTAACGAATCCGACCAATCGAAATTTGATAGCGGGAATCAAAAGATATGTCCAGTTGAGAATTCTGAATAGTCGCTATGGAATTCAGGCCCTTAAAAATGGACATTTTGCATACGACCTCGGATTTCGACGAAACCACTTTTGTTAGATCCGCAGTGTCAGGTTATTGCTAGGTTTCAAATTTCATAATTTTTCGAATCAATATGTGAGCGTGGCAAAGGAAAACGCGTTTGACCAGTTTCAGTTGATTTTAGTCGACTGGAAATTGGCCATTTTTCAAACAGTCTCAGAATTCGACGAAACTAGTTTTGTTAGGACCGTATCGTCAATACGAAGCTAGAAAATATTTTTCTGGAATTTTTCTAGTTAGTATGTGACCCCGGTAATTTGAAATGTACGTTTAAAATTCGATATAGTGATTTAAATGTAAATTCAACAGAAACTGATTGTAACGATCAAATCAGCTTGCGATTCATATCCCATTGTGTTCGGAATGGGGGTTAAACGCTATGGACGACAGGCGGTGGGCCTCGTTTAGAGGTCATATGTAAAAGTCAACCTATTTGCAAAATTAAATAATTAAATAATAAAAAAAATCTATTTTCCCTCCTATACCTTGGCCCCCCCTGTAGTTCATTACCGATTCATTTAAACAGAAAAAAAAAGGGGAAAACCCTAAAAGGTATCGATCGACGCCCTGAAGCATCGCCGCACCACCCGAGCTCCGACGAAGCCGAAGACATCGCCGCCCCCTCCGTCCGCTCTGCCTGTCCCCCCTCCATCGATCGAAGACCCCGTCCCCCTCAAAGCATCGCGACACCCGATTAGCCCCCCCTGGAAGCCTTGCCGCCTTGCCGCCGACGAACTGCAGAAACCCCCCCCCCCCCCCCATCTGTAAGTATTTCTTTTTATTTTATTATTTTATTTTTATTTTATAAAAACAGAAGTAAAAACTGATTTTGTTAAGTATAAAAACTGAAATGTTTAAAAGTATAAAAACTGAAATGTTTAAAAGTATAAAAACTGAAATGTTTAAAAGTATAAAACTAAAATTTTTAAAAGAATAAAAACTGATTTGTTTTAAAAATAAAAACTGATTTTGTTTTAAAAATAAAAACTGTTTTGTTTTAAAAATAAAAACTGATTTTGTTTTAAAAATAAAAACTGATTTTGTTTAAAAGTAAAAAAACTGATTTTGTTTAAAAGTAAAAACTTTAAATAGGAAAAAGGTTTAATCTTTAAAGAGAAAAAGGATTTGAACTTTAAGAAGTAAAAATCAGATTTTTAGATATTGAAAGTCGAAGTAAAAATCAGATTTTTAGATATTGAAAGTCGAAGTAAAAATCAGATTTTTAGATATTGAAAGTCGAAGTAAAAATCAGATCTTTATATATTGAATAGCATAGTAAAAATTCGATTTTTACATGTGTAGAGAATACGGGCGAAAGCGACAAAAGGCGAAGATTTCTATTAAGGAAGTGTCGTGAAGTTGGATAGCTATTGGTGAGAATTTCTCACTCTTCAATTTCTTTTTCTAGATATATATATGTGTGGAAATAAAAGTGAATTGCTATATATAAATATATATATATATACGCCCCTCGTCCACAAACCATGGACGATATTTATTGGTTGAAATTGTTGTGAAAATTGATTGATAGCGAATGGTTGTTTGGGATTGTTTGTGATTGATATTGGTTGATTGTGGTTGAAAAATACCCATTGGTGGTTGTGAAATATTTGGTTGAAACCACATAGGATTAGTTTGTGGAAATGAAATAAATATATACATGCCGCCTGCGTGCGAACTAGATGCATGATCCCCATTGTCAAAAACCGCGAGGTTTTAAGGTAGAGCGAGGAACCGTACTAGGGACGGTGCCGGTTTAACTACCCTGCCGTTATGCTGCCGAAATTTTGAATAATATTCGTGTGTTTGAATTATTTTCATATGCTTAAACTATATTTATTCATTGTATAGAAAACATTCATGTGTTGAATTGATATTCATTCGTTGATTAGAAATTCATGTGTTGAATGGTATTCATATTTTGAAATAAATTGTTCGATAATAAAAATCACATTTTTATCTATATATAAAAACCATAGAAAACATTCATGTGTTGAATTGATATTCATTCGTTGATTAGAAATTCATGTGTTGAATGGTATTCATATTTTGAAATAAATTGTTCGATAATAAAAATCACATTTTTATCTATATATAAAAACCATAGAAAACATTCATGTGTTGAATTGATATTCATTCGTTGATTAGAAATTCATGTGTTGAATGGTATTCATATTTTGAAATAAATTGTTCGATAATAAAAATTACATTTTTATCTATATGTAAAAACCATAGAAAACATTCATGTGTTGAATTGATATTCATTCGTTGATTAGAAATTCATGTGTTGAATGGTATTCATATTTTGAAATAAATTGTTCGATAATAAAAATCACATTTTTATCTATATGTAAAAACAATAGAAAACATTCATGTGTTGAATTGATATTCATTCGTTGATTAGAAATTCATGTGTTGAATGGTATTCATATTTTGAAATAAATTGTTCGATAATAAAAATCACATTTTTATCTATATATAAAAACCATAGAAAACATTCATGTGTTGAATTGATATTCATTCGTTGATTAGAAATTCATGTGTTGAATGGTATTCATATTTTGAAATAAATTGTTTGATAATAAAAATCACCTTTTATCGACTATATGAACTATATAGAAAAATAGTGTTTTGAAATGAATTGTTTTACAATAAAAATCACCTTTTTATTGTATGTAGAAATCGTTGAAATGTGAAGTGTTAAAAATAGCCACTTGTTCAAAATAAACATATATGAGTTGAAATATTCATTAATTAGCTAATGAAATGATTTGCACCTATTTATGTAACATTAGAATGAATGAGTTTTTAAACCAAATAGAAATCAAATATGAAGTCGAATAGAAATTGATAAATGATAAGAACTGTATATATATGTACATGCAATATTCATTGAACAGGTTATAGCAAAGGGGCTAGAGAAGTGGAATAAAATTTTGTGCCCGACAAATAGGTACACATTTACTGATTTGTTTGGGTGATGATTTTGAGCCTGTTGGCTAGCCGCTTGGCTTTTTCTTTTTCTTTTTGAGATTAGAAGGACCGGGAAAGCTATTTGCGATTTCCCGATGCTCCCGGTGCAGGGGAGGTTATGGCGAAATTTTTCCAAAATTTAAGGCGTTAGAAAAATATTTGAAGTTAAAACGATATGGAAATCATTGGATGAACTATATTTATATAAATATATAAATATAAATAAAATTAAAACGAAATAACGACGCTGCAGTTCGTATTTTGAAACCGTGATTTCAAACGACTAGTGCGGGAAATCCGACCATTGGATTTTCCCGAAACCTCAACCGTCGGGTTCGCCTTGGAAATATCTTCCCAACGGCACCAACTTTGTAAAAATCCAACGGTTGGATTGTCTGGAATGTGTAATTCAAATCTGAAGAAAAACAGCGCCAGAAACGATTATATTTATTTATATATATAAATATAATTATATTTAATCGAATAACGACGCTGCAGTTCGTATTTTGAAATCGAAACTTCAAACGATTGTACCGGGAGATCCGACCATTGGATTTTCCCGAAACCTCAACCGTCGGGTTCGCCTTGGAAATATCTTCCCAACGGCACCAACTTTGTAAAGATCCAACGGTTAGATTTTCAGATATGTGTAAATCAAATCTGAAGAAAAACAGCGCCACGGCCGCTTTATGGCCCGAAGCGTCGTTTTGAATAAAATGGCTATTTTAAAATAAATAAAAATAGCGATAAATAGTTATAAAATATCATAAGCGATATGGAATGGAAATAAACTGAATTTGCTTGATTTATGTGGCTTTTGATGGTTGAATGTGTTTGGTGTGAAAATTACATTAAAGAACACAATTGGTGTTGTCGAATAATTTAACCATTGAAATAAATTGATGTGAAATTCTAAATATACGTGAATTATTTGAGAAGGCCGAGTTAATTCTCATTTCAAATAATTGACCGACGATTAAAAGTCGAAGATGAAGACGATGGTCGAAGACCGGAGATCTTCACCTCGTTTGGATGGTAACCGAGGTCCTGATTGGGAGGCATCCCGAAATATGGATAATGAGTGGTGATCGTTCAGACGTACGTGGTGATCGAAGGGTTTGCGAGGTATTTAGTGCCTCCGGTTTCGTTCAGACCCAGAACGGACTTGTAAATGGACTGTATGTCTGACATTGGAGTTTATTCTGTGTTGATTGATTTCTGTTAAATATACATCTGTTTGGCGGCGGAGAATTTATTCTTTTGCTTAAAGCCCTTCTCTGAGACGCACGAGCTCAGAGGTTGTATATCGATGGACATCAGTCGCATGGCATGAATTGCCTGTGTGGCATGCTAAGATGCAATGATCAGGACTTCTGTTGAAAAGCAAAGTCTTGTGGTGATGATCAAAGCACCGCCTGTGTGGCGCAGCTTTGTGTATAACGTGAATTCGCGAGCCTCACACCCCGGTATGAACCTAAAACGGGAGAAGGACCTCAGGGAGGGCCTGCGTTTCTTTCTAGCTAGGGTGGTGTCAGTGACCTACCAGCCCTGACATTTATATACTTTTCACCTATGTGGTTGTTGCTGTTGCGAGGCGCCTCGGTTTGATTGGACGGTCCGGGTCCGATGGAGTCATTCGTTGGCTCGTTTACGCCCCAAAGGGCGGAGAAACGTAGTGTTCAGGCATAATAATCCACATCGGTGGACCGGCCCTGACGATCTAAGGGCCCACCTGAGTCTGGGCCTGAGACATGGGCTAGATTGTCTCGAATTCGGTAAGGACTATCTTTTGCCTTGGTTCATGACGGAAATCCAATTTCCAAATACGACATCGTGCGGTTTTGATTGTATATATATATGGCGACATGATATATGGTACCCATGCCGTCTATGATTGATAGTTATGATTTGAAATTGTTTTCAAAACATATAGACACTAGCAATAATATCAAATGCCTTTGTTTTATTCGTATCAATCATATTTTGGCCATTATAAGGTAAAACTCTATCCTCCGGTTTGCGTTGCATTGTGTGATGGGAACTGAGTCTTATAACGGCTTCATTTTATAAAAAGCATAGCGATGTTTAAAAGAAAGATTTGTTTTAAAGCACTGGCAATCCAATGGAGTAAACCCGTTCCACGAAAGTGGCGTGGTCCTGTGATTAGCCAAATTATATATGTGTTGAGTAGATTTCTCATACCAGTCCCATGACTGACTCGTAGTTTGTTTCACTTTCAAACTCGGGTGCCCCTTTTTCTACACGGGCAGCCTTGTATTCAGGTTTAGCTGGTTCTTTCTGGATAGCTGGAGCTGAAGATGGATTCTATCATTTATTTCTTTTATGCTGTTCAGCTCCTATTGTACATATTTTGTTTATTTCCGCTGTAGACATTTATGTATAGCTGAACTGTATTTGTACTAAGTAAGATCCTGTATACTGTGTAACTCTAATGATTACTTTTATCCAGTATATTCTATTGTTCATTATCTGGTGTATTTATTTAATTCTGTTCTTCTATTATCTGTTTCTGTGTTATATTCCAAAGATAACCCTGGTCTCCGTGAGAACGGGAAATCGGGTCGTCTCATGATCATTCAATGCCGTGACTTTTCACTGTCATAGGTAGGTTAGCTATTATTACTTAGAAGGGAAGGTTTATGATATAATTTTTTTGCATTTAAATATTGATGTGTCTTGACACATATATGTACTGATATTGCATGTGTTTCATTAAGTTTTCATATGCGTCGCTTAAATTTTCTGCTTGTAGAACTAGGCATGCTTCAGTTTTCACATGTCCCTGTATACAACAGTTCACCCAAACCATGTGTGATATGCAATAGGATGTGAGTTTTACCTTTTTGTTGGTAATAAGTTGCGTTGAGCTTGAACTCTAGGATCTTCTCGCGATTTGAATTCATAGGTTAGATTTTATATTAAACTTTCTTTTATTTTATTTATACTTATTATTATGTCATGTGAAAAAGTTGTTGCATTAGCTTTAGAAAAGTCAGCATCTAGGAATTAGGGTAGCTAATGGTTCGGCTAAGCATATAGGGATTTACATTTTAATTATCTCTTGTATTTCCATTTCATTATCATGCAACTTTAGGAAGAACATGTTGTGATTGATAGATGTTGTGATTGATAGAAATAGAATTTTGAACGAAGTTTGCATATTTTATTTAATGTTTTTGAGTACTCTCTGTCTTTAAGTTTGCGTTGGGTAATATAAATATAATCATATATGTGTTTGTTTAAATCGATGTAAGGGTACTCTGCTACATAAGACTCCATCTACATAAGATTCGCTATCGACAGAAATAAAAATATCAGTGTGACGAGCAATATTCCTCGACTCCAAAAATATAATAAAATGAACTAGTTAACTTATTCTATGAAATTTCAAAATGCTAAAATAAGGTGGAAAATACTTCAAATAAAAAGTTATTATTTTTCCAAAATAAAAATTATAGAAAAATTCTAAAAATTAAATTACAAATACGTCTCAAATATGTCGTCCAAATTCGAAACCAATATTAAATAACTGTTATGGCTTACAAACGATTCCATAGCGACTATCTGGATATTTATTTTGGACATAACCAAAAATTTGTAAACCGAAATCTCAATTTTTCACATTCATTAGAAAAATACAGTTTAATAGATTCGAACGTTTCTTGTTTCAAAGAAATCCGACTTATAACGGATCCTGTATATTCCGTTGAAATTCAAATTGTCGAATTACGAACTACCGCGATGTTACGAGCTCGATTATAATTAAATTATAATTTATACGTTCAACTGTCATTTAAATAACATATTTGTTAATATTATCCGAATATAAACTAGATTGAATATCTTATATTATCCAATTTACACAATATTGCCAATTTTACCCTTTCTGACTATCTCGAAAATTGAATTTCATTATCCCATTATTAATATTAATTAAATAATCAAAATATTTTAATTCAACCCATTTAAATTATCAAACTAATCCATTAAAATAATTAAATAAATTAATTATTAAATCACTGAAAATCCAGGACGTTACATTC
The DNA here is from genome assembly GCA_030737875.1 of Allium sativum. NCBI lineage: Eukaryota > Viridiplantae > Streptophyta > Magnoliopsida > Asparagales > Amaryllidaceae > Allium > Allium sativum. The sequence continues at coordinate 44,957,658 of CM060916.1, forward strand.
CTTCCCCCTTAAAATAATTTTGTCCTCGAAATTGCTAAGCAGTACAGATACTAGAACTCTATATTGAAATCCTATACTCCATACTTTCAAACAGAATTCTACACATATTACCTTTAATACTTATATCAATACTCGACCTTTTACTTTCCATTCCAAATGATACGACCACCCGTTTTGGACAATCTACTACCACATATGAATCCATATGCTTTATCAAATATCCACCCATACTCAAATTGATTTAAATTAGTTCATCATTTTGCTTGTCCATTTGGGTTTTATAATCTCTTATACAATTGATAAGTCGATTTTCAATTATCAAAACGTTCTTATAAATTTCTAACTCTTTAAATTTTCGATTTTTTTTTTTTTTTGCCAGCGTCTCCTTTGCGCGGCTCAATCGGTACAACTACAATTCGCCTTTCTAGGCCTTGTCCCATCCAAAAGAAAATCAAACAGCCAAGTGGCTTGACAAACTAGCTCATAGAAATCTCATACCCAATATAACATAAACATGTACCTTTTTGTCGGGCATGTGAATCCTTCTCTTCCATTTGTTACCCATTTCAGCATATACCGATGCCATTTCAAATGATTTCCAATCAATTTTTCTTCAAATCCAACCTTCGCTTATATACAAACCAAATCGCATTCTCAAACTCCAATTCAATTCTCCATTCTAAATTCTTGTTCAACAGTCCGATTCCATTCTGAATTGTCTCTAATTCCAAATCCAATTTTACTTCAATATCATTTTCAACAAATTCAATCTCCACTTAACTGGTATCAGTTAAATTTTCATCTACTTCCATAATCTTCATTTAACTTGTTTTAAGTTAAATTTTAATTTATTTATTCACCTTTACCATTCCATCTATTTAACTCCATAAGTTAAATTTAATTTTCAGGCTTCAAGTTCCTGGGTTTTATCCTAAATTAATAATAGAAATTTGAATTTTTAACAACTCATTTCCTCAAAACAATTCAAAAACAAAATCTTTGGTAATAATCTGTCACTTAGAACCTCGAAAATGAACACTAATGATGCAGCCATCATCATCAGAATTATTTTCTAGTGATCATAGTGAGTTCAATACTATATCGTTTCAAAACTATTTTTAAATACTTCCATTTTGAAACTTTTCAAAATATTCTTCATAATACATAGGAAAACATTTCCAAATTCACCCAGGATTTTAAAATTTCCATATATTTAATCAAAAATTCAATTTCAAACACCTTTTCCAGTTCTCGGAGTTTTGATTCCAATTCCGTTTTTAAATTCAGATTTAATCCATCTTATTTGGTATATTTTATTTATACGAAGTTTGATTGATTATTTATAACCATCACCATTATAATCTTATTCGATTTTAATAACAACCAACACATTCAATATATATAATAATTCGAATATATTTGTAACGAAATAATTTTAGGTAAAATTATTTAACCTTCTTCAAAAATATACTGTGTCGGTCCATCGTGTTCGAGTGTTCAGAAACCCCTATCGACTTTGTGGTGCCCCACAATCGACCAGAATTCATAAACTGCTCAACCAATAAATCTCCACAATATAAAACTATATAATTTACAAGTACGTTCACTCGTGTATATATATACACTCAAACCCAATCTAGGATATTACTAATCCCATCTCTATTGAGTTACGCCACAGAACCAAGGTAATCACTTAACCTTCAGCTCTGATACCACTGTAACGACCATGAATCTTCGACCCCGAAAATCGACATATAACATGATGTCGATCACTCGAGCATCGAAAATACCTGATCATTAATAGAAAGAAGTTAGAGGGTGAGAAATAGGAAGAGAGAAATTTAGAATAGAAGAAGAACACAACTGAACAGAATCAGAGTAAATATGAACCTCACAGCTGAACGAATAAAATATATGATATAACATAACTTCGAAATACTAAATTTTAACTGTATATACATACCATTATCACATAACATCACAGCGGAAGTAATCTCTATTTATAACTAATGTTGAAGACTTCTGCTTCGAGCTCCTCCAAGTATATCTGCAAAATCCTAACTACTTGAGTGCCCATACAAATTTGGGCACCCAAGAGTTTAGGGGAAAATAAAACAAAATAAACTCTAGGTCAGTCATGGGACTGGTGTGAGTAAAATCCAACCATTCGGTTTAATTTTGGAAAAAATCCTTTTGAAAGAAAAAGATAATAGTAAGACGAACCCACACATAAACATGGAAGGTTTTACCTTGCTATAACCCAAAAATATTTTCAAAATCAATATTTTTTTGATATTATAATAGTGTGTAACACCCCACATCCGTTAGTGTCACTCGCAAAGGGAATGCACAAAGTTCTGTGGAGCATTTTAGGGTAAAAGATGCAGATAAATTACAAGACAAACAGAAATTAAACAGCAGAAAATAAAACTTTGCTTTATTGATAAATAGTTTGTACAATGCTTTCTTTACAATATCAGAGTATCATCTGTCTTACAAAATAAAGAAGCATAAAACAACGTTTATATTCCCCAATTATAGCAAGAGCCAGCCATAGCATCCGAGAAGAGAATCCAAGCAAAACTTCGACAAATCTTCAAGCTGGGAAAGAGTGACAGTCCAACTTAACCTGAGCTATAGTATTCCCTCCTTTACTACCTGGGGGGAACGGAAGAAAAGAAGACGAAAGAAAAACAGAGTCAGACATAAAGCCTGAGTAAGTTCAGTAACTTCTAGCATGTGAACATGGGAAAAACAAAATGACATGAATTAACTGAACACAAGATAACACCATGATGATAGGGTCAGCAAGATTAGACAAGATTAACACAGGATATGCTAAGCTAAGATAAACTGGATATGCTCTAATACTTTCACCGCTTCGCTGTTTCCTTGTTATACTGGTTTCTATATCTCTGCACCACCTAACTAATGTCCCAACTAGTAATGATAACGTGATCCCAATCCCTGTATTTTCCATCGCCTTCAGGCATACATTTATTATTTGTTACCTAGATTTAATCTAGGGTTTTCTATCAAGTGCTTTCTAGATTTTACTAGAGTTTACGCTATCTGCTGAACGCTTCTCGGATTCAGGGTTTATGCCACCTAGTCTAACTAGGTATTATGCTACCTGTCGAACGATGCCCCCAAGTCTAGGACACACTACCTGGAGTGGTATATGTTCCTATACTTTCCCACGCATGTATCGCGAAACGTTATCGCTTATCTAGATGCACATGTCCTGTAATGTGCGGCCCGAGTCCTGTGGCAGGGCAAATCAAGAAATACAGAACTCGGTCGGGAGCTTTCAGATATCTACCGATGCAGATGCTAAGGTCTGTTTTTGTTCCAGTGGCAATGGTCCCACTTGACCCCTCCCTCAACTAATGAAAGGCAAACCTTGAAAAATGAGAACTATACGCCGGGCCCCGGTGCCCCACTATCCAATGGCCATCCTCACCCATAACTAGATATCAAGTATATGGTCTTTTGGAGTTCTCCGCCTTTCTGCTTCACGTATCTCGATTGACTGAAGATGGATGGTAGACGACGAGTTGCTATCACAGGGCTACCGTTTTCTCGCCGAATCACGCTGGTCCATCTTAGTCTTTAGGTTGCCATATTTTGCAACCAAGGCATACCCTTGGTTCTTCTACCGCAGACCTTAACCTCTGTGAGCCCAGGAGGATCATCTGCGGCCTCACAGAGGGATACAAAGAGTACCCTCACGTCCCCTCGAAGCCTCGGGCTTCGTAGCCCAATTCGTTGGAGCCTTCTTTTTACCCAGATGGACATTCGCTCCTTCTCGTGTTATACTAAGAATTACTACTTAGTTGTACTAAGGTTTACCACTTAGTTCTCTTTCCCGTCGATTTGGATTGGTTAAGTATCATTAGTCAATTCAAGCTAACTTAACCCCCTTCATTTATCCTGTTAAACTGGTTAAGTGTTATCAGTAATTCATGTTGACTTAACCCCATCACAAACCAAGTTATATTGGTTAAGTATTTCTTATTACTTAACCCTACCCCTTCATTCTGTATTGGTTAAGTGTTCCTTTTTTAACTTAACCCTGCCCGTCTATTTTAACTAACATGTTATTAATGGTTAAGTATTATCCCTTCATGTTTTAGACTTAACCTTTTTCCTTTATCACAATCTGATGGTTAAGTGCTCAAGTTTACTTAACCCTACAGTCTAGCCCAGCTAACATATCAAATTGGCTAATTGTATTTACCTAACCCCAACCTCTAGTCTAGTTAACATGTTAATTTGGCTAAGTGTATTAATTTTACTAAACCCCACCTTCTAGTCTAGTTAACATGTTAATTTTGGCTAAGTGTTTTCTAAGTTACTTAATCCCTACAAATCTTGTCTTGTTACCATGTTAAGTTTGGTTAAGTACTTAGCCCTCCCATTCTAGCTTAATTGTATTAAGTTGGTTAAGTGTTCCTATGGACTTAACCCTCCCATTCTAGCTTAACTGCGTTGACTGTCTGTATGGACCTAACCCCAACCATTGGTTTTGTTATCATGTTGAATTGTTTAAGTGTCTTAGTTAACTTAACCCTACCATTCTTGCTTTAACTAAATTAAAGTCACGACCACTCACATTAGACAGATATTGTTGCGAATACTGGATGTGTCGGTCGGTTCCGGGCAGGTTTACATCGCAACTCAGTCTAACCTCGGGTTAGGCATATTCGTGTTTTCTAAGTTCAAAGGGTTTTGATTAATTTTTAAATCAGGTTTTGAAAGCAACCATCCCATCCGTCGGATCAGTTAGGGATAGCCAGGGAGAGCAGGAAAATTGTATTTTCCAAACCCAAGCCTAGACACTATCCTCTCTGTCACCCTAGAACTTTCTGGTGTGTCATTAAAAGAAATGTCGTTAATGAACCTTTCTTTTGTCTAAATTTACATTTTTTCATTTAGGACAAATTCTATAAGTAAATTAATCCTAATTTACTTATTTCCTAATTACTCTTTTAATGTAAATCGTCAACACTTATTCTTAAGGCCCATTTTCCCCTCTGCATCATATTTAGGCTTTTTGGTATGTAAACTATACCAAATTAAGTGTCACTAACCATGATTTTCCTAAACATGACAATTACTCACAATTATGGCCAACTTCACTTTTATACCAATATACTTGTTATGCCAAATTAGCTAATCCAATCCTGATTTAACATTCTAATTACAGTTCATGTCAAACTAGACCTATTATTCTAGTTCATAATTCTTGTAAATGCTAGATTTACAAGTCAATACTAGATTCAAATTACACGTCCTATAATTCATGTCAAGTTTATCCAATTTGCATTTCTATGAACATGCCATAATACATGTTCCCAATTTATGCCAATTTCCAAGTTTAAAACTATGTTTCTAGTAAATTTCATATTTTCCCCAAATCGTATTCCCATCGTTCGTATAATCGTGATTCAATCTAGATTATAGATAAATCTAGATAGGGAATGAACCAAAGATGCTATGAAAAAGCATGGACATAATAACTGGCATAAAAAAAGGTTTGAATAACGAAGTAGGTTCAAGAACATGGGTAGACCTAATTTAATAGGTAAATTCCCAAGGTCTAAAACCAAGAATAGACAGAATAGAGACGTAGGTTCAAGAACATGGGTAGACCTAACTTAATAGGTAAATTCCCAAGGTCTAAAACCAAAGAATACCAAGAACAGACAGAATAGATAATCGGGTTTAGACCCAATTTCACAGTCACAAAACTTAAGCAACACTTTCCTAGTCATGAATCACAGTTGTTCTTGTTATGTCATAGGCAATAGTTTATGTTTCCTAATCAAAGGCATAGGCTTGTGTTCATGGTCAAGGAAATAATTCTCATAGTCACAGTCACAGTCATAGGCAATGTTCATAGTCATAGAGGCATGTCCATAGTCATAGGCAATGTCCATAGTCATAGGCAATGTTCATAGTCAAAGAGGCATATAGTTTTAAGGTCCATAGTTTCATAGTCACAGTCTTATTGGTCATCAAATCATAACAGTTCTTAATTAAGTCCAAAGATATAGGCACAGATTCGAATAGAAAGATTTGGCATATTCTTTTATTCCTTTAATTCATGTCACGAACAGAGAGAAACGTTCAAATCTAAGAAGTAACTGACTTACAAAGATTGGATTAGAACTGAAAGAAGGCGTTGCTATGATTCGTGCGACGTTAGCCTTTAATCCTTATCTTGAAGCTTTGATCTTGATTTGAATCTCTTCTGGACAATTTGAGCAGCATAACCTTGTCTTGGATTTGCGTATTATCTTCTTATTTTTATTTATTTATTTTCTCAGAGGCAGCATAAGGATTAGAAAAGAATTGTGAATAAAGAAGGAGACTAAGGCTGTTTATATAGTGTTGGGCGGACGAACCTAGGCAGAAAACGTGACCAAATACATCAGAACGAACCAGGTGCAGAAAACTAGAAAAGGGGGGTCGACCCCCAGGTCGACTACCCAGTCGACCTGGGTGCCTTGGGCGGGAGAATTCCTGCCCAGCCCATCCTGGGTCTGATTTCGAATTTGAATTCGCTTTTCTGACCTGTTTTGAAATTCGAACTTCTCTGAATCTTCCGGAGGCCATATCTTCCTCATACGGACTCCGATTTACACAAACTCGAATTCGTTTTCATGCAGAATTCTGAGACGAACGCAATGGCGTAGCCCGTTTCCCTTGATTTCGATTTTAACTTTTAATTCTGCCTTGATTTGTGAATCCTAGTGTTACATAATTACGGGGTGTTACATTCTCCCCCACTTAAAAGGATTTCGTCCCCGAAATCTTCAAGTTAGGAAGAATGTGTCCTACCATCCAATCACCCATCTACTCAACCATTCAATCACAGGCATTCATTGTCCTTAAAAGATTTCTAATGCTTTCATGTTCATATGCATAGTGTGTGTATATGTCTTTATCTAATGCAAAATCAGGCGGTCTACTGATTCAGTTGACCTCCTTAATGTGAATCATGTCAGTGCCATGCGTCCAATCATGTATGCAAGCATCCCTAGTTATGTAAATACTACATGTGTGCATAGCCATTTACCCATATGCAACATCCATACGATAACATATCAAGTTCAACTTACAAACAAATACATATCTATAATGCAATATGAAAGCGTCCGAACTGACTAGTGTCTAATACGTATGCATATGCATTCATGAGCATCCATTAGCAACCACTTGCAACCATCAACCATAACATGTTTCAAATACATGTTTACATCCATTGGCTTCTGCCTAAGGATCGAAGATATGACGTAGAGGATATACTTTGGAAAGAGAGAAACAATTATGCGTAAAGCTCCTAAACAAAGAAATCAAGTACGCACCCTTAAGGAAAAAGGGTACGATGCTAGTATCTAGCCTTCTTGAGCTTTACTCCACTGTATCTTAACTAATTTAACTTCACGATTGTGAAGTTTCCGACCTCCCTTTTCCAAAATAAACAGATGTCAATTACGGTGCCAAGTGTATGTACTAAGATGATTAGAGGTCTCCCTCTTATCCACCATGCCATAACTATAAGGGTCGAAAGGTCACTACGTGCTTTTTTTTAGAGTGCCTGCCACAACTATTCATCCCTCACGCAAACCATCCTAGTCGAACTCGACATTCCTCAAGTACAAGCCCCAAAGGCCTAAACCAATATCAGACAAGCACCAAAGGAATATCTCCTCCGAATTTAGTCGATCTACGTGAGATGATATAAGCAAACTCGATGGCTATTCTCAAATCCCTACTAAAAATAAACTGGTCGGACCACCAATTGGATTTGAGACTCCAGTGGGATCCTTCTACTATACAAGTACTATGGTGCAGAGACTCAACTATGGAAGTGGATATGAACAAATGCGAAGCGCTAAAGCCAAAGGAAATAGTACGAATAGCAAAACTAGACTCTTCCATCAGAACTTTACTACCTTTCTCCTAGGTACGCTTGGTGGCGAAAGTAGGTTCTTGCCCTTCTGAAAATCTTGTTCCTTGTTCTTGCCCTATCATACCCTATTAAAGATACTTCCTCTTGTCTTAGGTTTTATAATTTCTTCCTCCTTCGTGAGCTAAATCTACATCTATGAATTCCTCATCCTAGGGTTGTGCTCCTTAGCCAAACTCCTCATCCCCTTCCGTGCGTAACCATGTTGACAAATCTCTCGGAAGCTGCTTCCATCGTACAGAAAACCCTATAAGCTTTGAAAGAAAACTTGCCGCAGGTGAAACTACTACGGTTATAGATGGAAGTCGGGCACTACCCCGCCCTTCGATGAGGTTACCTCCCAGAAAGCCAGGAGCCCCAGAGACTCAAGAAAGAAGGAGACAAGAATTCAAACAGGAGAAGAGATGATAGTGCGTATGGCTTTGGGGAATATGCCTTTAAAACAAATCCTTTTCTTTTAAAAATGCTTCTTTTAAAACCGTTTTGAAAACAATTTTTCGAATCCTTTATCTGATCTGGTAACCTTCAGCTCTGATACCACGTGTAACACCCCACATCCGTTAGTGTCACTCGCAAAGGGAATGCACTAAGTTCTATGGAGCATTTTAGGGTAAAAGATGCAGATAAATTACAAGACAGACAGAAATTAAACAGCGGAAAATAAAACTTTGCTTTATTGATAAATAGTTTGTCCAATGATTTCTTTACAATATCAGAGTATCATCTGTCTTACAAAATAAAGAAGCATAAAACAACGTTTATATTCCCCAATTATAGCAAGAGCCAGCCATAGCATCCGAGAAGAGAATCCAAGCAAAACTTCGACAAATCTTCAAGCTGGGAAAGAGTGACAGTCCAACTTAACCTAAGCTATACTATTCCCACCTTTACTACCTGGGGGGGAACGGAAGAAAAGAAGACGAAAGAAAGAAAGAGTCAGACATAAAGCCTGAGTAAGTTCAGTAACTTCTAGCATGTGAACATGGAAAAAACAAAACGACATGAATTAACTGAATACAAGATAACACCATGATGATAGGGTCAGCAAGATTAGACAAGATTAACACAGAATATGCTAAGCTAAGATAAACTAGATATGCTCAAATACTTTCGCCGCTTCGTTATTTCCTTGTTATACTGGTTTCTATATCTCTGCACCACCTAACTAATGTCCCAACTAGTAACGATAACGTGATCACAATCCCTGTATTTTCCATCGCCTTCAGGCATACATTTATTATTTGTTACCTAGATTTAATCTAGGGTTTTCTATCAAGTGCTTTCTAGATTTTACTAGAGTTTACGCTATCTGCTGAACACTTCTCGGATTCAGGGTTTATGCCACCTAGTCCAACTAGGTATTATGCTACCTGTCGAACGATGCCCCCAAGGCTAGGACACACTACCTGGAGTGGTATATGTTCCTATACTTCCCCACGCATGTATCGCGAAACGTTATCGCTTTTCTAGATGCACATGTCCTGTAATGTGCGGCCCGAGTCCTGTGGCAGGGCAAATCAAGAAATACAGAACTCGGTCGAGAGCTTTCAGATATCTGCCGATGCAGATGCTAAGGTCTGTTTTTGTTCCACTGGTTATGGTCCCACTTGACCCCTCCCTCAACTAATGAAAGGCACACCTTGAAAAATGAGAACTATACACCGGCCCCCGGTGCCCCACTATCCTATGGCCATCATCACCCATAACTAGATAGCAAGTATATGGTCTTTTGGAGTTCTCCGCCTTTCTGCTTCACATATCTCGATTGACTGAAGATGGATGGTTGATGACGAGTTGTTGTCACAGGGCTACCGTTTTCTCACCGAATCACGCTGGTCCATCCTAGTCTTTAGGTTGCCATATTTTGCAACCAAGGCATACCCTTGGTTCTTCTACTACAGACCTTAACCTCTGTGAGCCCAAGAGGATCATCTGCGGCCTCACAGAGGGATACCAAGAGTACCCTCACGTCCCCTCGAAGCCTCGGGCTTCGTAACCCAATTCGTTGGAGCCTTCTTTTTACCCAGACGGACATTCGCTCCTTCTTGTGTTATACTAAGAATTACTACTTAGTTGTACTAAGGTTTACCACTTACTTCTCTTTCCCTTCGATTTGGATTGGTTAAGTATCATTAGTCAATTCAAGCTAACTTAACCCCCTTCGTTTATCCTGTTAAACAGGTTAAGTGTTATCAGTAATTCATGTTGACTTAACCACATCACAAACCTAGTTATATTGGTTAAGTATTTCTTATTACTTAACCCTACCCCTTCATTCTGTATTGGTTAAGTGTTCCTTTTTAACTTAACCCTGCCCGTCTGTTTTAACTAACATGTTATTAATGGTTAAGTATTATCCCTTCATGTTTTAGACTTAACCTTATTCCTCTATCACAATCTGATGGTTAAGTGCTCAAGTTTACTTAACCCTACAGTCTAGCTCGGCTAACATATCAAATTGGCTAAGTGTATTTACTTAACCTCAACCTCTAGTCTAGTTAACATGTTAATTTGGCTAAGTGTATTAATTTTACTTAACCCCACCTTCTAGTCTAGTTAACATGTTAATTTTGGCTAAGTGTTTTCTAAGTTACTTAACCCCTACAAATCTTGTCTTGTTACCATGTTAAGTTTGGTTAAGTGTCCCTATGGACTTAGCCCTCCCATTCTAGCTTAACTGTATTAAGTTGGTTAAGTGTTCCTATGGACTTAACCCTCCCATTCTAGCTTAACTGCATTGACTGTCTGTACGGACCTAACCCCACCCATTGGTTTGGTTATCATTTTGAATTGGTTAAGTGTCTTAGTTAACTTAACCCTACCATTCTTGCTTTAACTAAATTAAAGCCACGCCCACTCATATTAGACAGATATTGTTGCGAATACTGGATGTGTCGGTCGGTTCTGGGAAGGTTTACATCGCAACTCAGTCTAACCTCGGGTTAGGCATATTCGTGTTTTCTAAGTTCAAAGGGTTATGATTAATTTTTAAATCCGGTTTTGAAAGCAACCATCCCATCCGTCGGATTAGTTAGGGATAGCCAGGGAGAGCAGGAAACTCGTATTTTCCAAATCCAAGCCTAGACACTATCCTCTCTGTCACCCTAAACTTTCTAGTGTGTCATTAAAAGAAATATCGTTAATAAACCTTTCTTTTGTCTAAATTTACATTTTTTTTCATTTAGGACAAATTCTATAAGTAAATTATTCCTAACTTGCTTATTTCCTAATTACTCTTTTAATGTAAATCCTCAACACTTATTCTTATGGCCCATTTTCCCCTCTACATCATATTTAGGCTTTTGGTATGTAAACTATACCAAATTAAGTGTCACTAACCATGATTTTCCTAAACATGACAATTACTCACAATTATGGCCAACTTCACTTTTATACCAATATACTTGTTATGCCAAATTAGCTAATCCAATCCTGATTTAACATTCTAATTACAGTTCATGTCAAACTAGACCTATTATTCTAGTTCACAATTCTTGTAAATGCTAGATTTACAAGTCAATACTAGATTCAAATTACACATCCTATAATTCATGTCAAATTTATCCAATTTGCATTTCTATGAACATGCCATAATACATGTTCCCAATTTATGCCAATTTCCAAGTTTAAAACTACCTTTTCTAGTAAATTTTATATTTTCCCCAAATCATATTTCCACCGTTCGTATAATCGTGATTCAATCTAGATTATAGATAAATCTAGATAGGGAATGAACCAAAGATGCTATGAAAAAGGATGGACATAATAACTGGCATAAAAAAAGGTTTGAATAACGGCGTAGGTTCAAGAACATGGGTAGACCTAACTTAATAGGTAATTCCCAAGGTCTAAAACCAAGAATAGACAGAACAGAGACGTAGGTTCAGGAACATGGGTAGACCTAACTTAATAGGTAAATTCCCAAGGTCTAAAACCAAAGAATACCAAGAACAGACAGAATAGATAATCGGGTTTAGACCCAATTTCTCAGTCACAAAACTTAAGCAACACTTTCCTAGTCATGAATCACAGTTGTTCTTGTTATGTCATAGGCAATAGTTTATGTTTCCTAATCAAAGGCATAGGCTTGTGTTCATGGTCAAGAAAATAATTCTCATAGTCACAGTCACATTGATAGGCAATGTTCATAGTCATAGAGGGATGTCCATAGTCATAGGCAATGTCCATAGTCATAGGCAATGTTCATAGTCAAAGAGGCATATGGTTTTAAGGTACATAGTTTCATAGTCACAGTCTTATCGGTCATCGAATCATAACAGTTCTTAATTAAGTCCAAATATATAGGCACAGATTCGAATAGAAAGATTTGGCATATTCTTTTATTCCTTTAATTCATGTCACGAACAGAGAGAAACGTTCAAATCTAAGAAGTAACTGACTTACAGAGTTTAGATTAGAATAGAAAGAAGGCGTTTCTATGATTCGTGCGACGTTAGCCTTTAATCCTTATCTTGAAGCTTTGATCTTGATTTGAATCTCTTCTGAAAAATTTGAGCAGCGTAACCTTGTCTTGTATTTGCGTATTATCATATTTTTATTTATTTATTTTTTCAGAGGCAGCATAAGGATTAGAAAAGAATTGTGAATAGAGAAGGAGACTGAGGCTGTTTATATAGTGTTAGGCGAACGAACCAAGGCAGAGAACGTGACCAAATACATCAGAACGAACCAGGTGCAGAAAACTTGAAAAGCGGGGGAGGGGGGTCGACCCCCAGGTCGACTACCCAGTCGACCTGGGTGACCCAGGTCGACTACCCAGTCGACCTGGGTTACCCAGGTCGACTACCCAGTTGACCTGGGTGCCTTGGGCGGGAGAATTCCTGCCCGGCCCATCCTGGGTCAGATTTCGAATTTGAATTCGCTTTTCTGACCTGTTTTGAAATTCGAACTTCGTTGATTCTTCCGGAGGCCATATCTTCCTCATACGGACTCCGATTTACACAAACACGAATTCGTTTTCATGAAGAATTCCGAGACGAATGCAACGGAGTAGCCCATTTCCCTTGATTTTGATTTTAACTTTTTAATTCTGCCTTGATTTGTGAATCCTAGTGTTACAGAATTACGGGGTGTTACATTCTCCCCCACTTAAAAGGATTTCGTCCCCGAAATCTTCAGGTTAGGAAGAATGTGTCCTACCATCCAATCACCCATCTACTCAACCATTCAATCACAGGCATTCATTGTCCTTAAAAGATTTCTAATGCTTTCATGTTCATATGCATAGTGTGTGTATATGTCTTTATCTAATGCAAAATCAGGCGGTCTACTGATTCAGTTGACCTCCTTAATGCGAATCATGTCAGTGCCATGCGTCCAATCATGTATGCAAGCATCCCTAGTTATGTAAATACTACATGTGTGCATAGCCATTTACCCATATGCAACATCCATACGATAACATATCAAGTTAAACTTACAAACAAATACATATCTATAATGCAATATGAAAGCATCCGAACTGTTCTAGTGTCTAATACGTATGCATATGCATTCACGAGTATCCATTAGCAACCACTTGCAACCATCAACCATAACATGATTCAAATACATGTTTACATCCATTGGCTTCTGCCTAAGGATCGAAGATACGACCTAGAGGATATACTTTGGAAAGAGAGAAACAATTATGCGTAAAGCTCCTAAACAAAGAAATCAAGGACGCACCCTTAAGGAAAAAGGGTATGATGCTAGTATCTAGCCTTCTTGAGCTTAACTCCACTGTATCTTAACTAATTTAACTTCACGATTGTGAAGTTTCTGGCCTCCCTTTTCCAAAATAAACAGATGTCAATTACGGTGCCAAGTGTATGTACTAAGATGATTAGAGGTCTCCCTCTTATCCACCATGCCATAACTATAAGGGTCGAAAGGTCACTACGTGCTTTTTTTTTTAGAGTGCCTGCCACAACTGTTCATCCCTCACGCAAACCATCCTAGTCGAACTCGACATTCCTCAAGTACAAGCCCCAAAGGCCTAAACCAATATCAGACAAGCACCCAAGGAATATCTCCTCCGAATTTAAATGATCTACGTGAGATGATATAAGCAAACTCGATGGCTATTCTCAAATCTCTACTAAAAATAAACTGGTCGGACCACCAATTGGATTTGAGACTCCAGTGGGATCCTTCTACTATACAAGTACTATGGTGCAGAGACTCAACTATGGAAGTGGATATGAACAAATGCGAAGCGCTAAAGCCAAAGGAAATAGTACGAATAGCAAAACAAGACTCTTCCATCAGAACTTTACTACCTTTCTCCTAGGTACGCATGGTGGCGAAAGTAGGTTCTTGCCCTTCTAAAAATCTTGTTCCTCGTTCTTGCCCTATCATACCCTAGTAAAGATACTTCCTCTTGTCTTAGGTTTTATAATTTCTTCCTCCTTCGTGAGCTAAATCTACATCTATGAATTCCTCATCCTAGGGTTGTGCTCCTTAGCCAAACTCCTCATCCCCTTCCATGTGTAACCATGTTGACAAATCTCTCGGAAGTTGCTTCCATCGTACAGAAAACCATATAAGCTTTGAAAGAAAACTGACCGCAGGTGAAACTACTACGGTTATAGATGGAAGTCGGGCACTACCTCGCCCTTCGATGAGGTTACCTCCCAGAAAGCCAGGAGCCCCAGAGACTCAAGAAAGAAAGAGACAAGAATTCAAAAGGGGAAGAGATGATAGTGCGTATGGCTTTGAGGAATATGCCTTTAAAACAAATCCTTTTCTTTTAAAAATGCTTCTTTTAAAACTGTTTTGAAAACAATTTTTCAAATCCTTTATCTGATCTGGTAACCTTCAGCTCTGATACCACGTGTAACACTCCACATCCGTTAGTGTCACTCGCAAAGGGAATGCACAAAGTTCTGTGGAGCATTTTAGGGTAAAAGATGCAGATAAATTACAAGACAGACAGAAATTAAATAGCAGAAAATAAAACTTTGCTTTATTGATAAATAGTTTGTACAATGCTTTCTTTACAATATCATTGTATCATCTGTCTTACAAAATAAAGAAACATAAAACAACGTTTATATTCCCCAATTATAGCAAGAGCCAGCCATAGCATCCGAGAAGAGAATCCAAGCAAAACTTCGACAAATCTTCAAGCTGGGAAAGAGTGACAGTCCAACTTAACCTAAGCTGTACTATTCCCTCCTTTACTACCTTTGGGGGGGACGGAAGAAAAGAAGACGAAAGAAAAACAGAGTCAGACATAAAGCCTGAGCAAGTTCAGTAACTTCTAGCATGTGAACATGGGAAAAACAAAATGACATGAATTAACTGAATACAAGATAACACCATGATGATAGGGTCTGAAAGATTAGACAAGATTAACACAGGATATGCTAAGCTAAGATAAACTGGATATGCTCTAATACTTTCGCCGCTTCGCTATTTCCTTGTTATACTGGTTTCTATATCTCTGCACCACCTAACTAATGTCCCAACTAGTAACAATAACGTGATCCCAATCCCTGTATTTAATCGCCTTCAGGCATACATTTATTATTTGTTACCTAGATTTAATCTAGGGTTTTCTATCAAGTGCTTTCTAGATTTTACTAGAGTTTACGCTATCTGCTGAACGCTTCTCGGATTCAGGGTTTATGCCACCTAGTCCAACTAGGTATTATGCTACCTATCGAACGATGCCCCTAAGTCTAGGACACACTACCTGGAGTGGTATATGTTCCTATACTTCCCCATGCATGTATCACGAAACGTTATCGCTTGTCTAGATGCACATGTCTTGTAATGTGCGGCCCGAGTCCTGTGGCAGGGCAAATCAAGAAATACAGAACTCGGTCGGGAGCTTTCAGATATCTGCCGATGCAGATGCTAAGGTCTGTTTTTATTCCAGTGGCTATGGTCCCACTTGACCCCTCCCTCAACTAATGAAAGGCACACCTTGAAAAATGAGAACTATACACCGGCCCCCGGTGCACCCACTATCCTATGGCCATCCTCACCCGTAATTAGATAGCAAGTATATAGTCTTTTGGAGTTCTCCACCTTTCTGCTTCACGTATCTCGATTGACTGAAGATGGATGGTAGACGACGAGTTGTTATCACAGGGCTACCGTTTTCTCGCCGAATTACGCTGGTCCATCCTAGTCTTTAGGTTGCCATATTTTGCAACCAAGGCATACCCTTGGTTCTTCTACCGCAGACCTTAACCTCTGTGAGCCAAAGAGGATCATCTGCGGCCTCACAGAGGAATACCAAGAGTACCCTCACGTCCCCTCGAAGCCTCGGGCTTCGTAACCCAATTCGTTGGAGCCTTCTTTTTACCCAGATAGGCATTCGCTCCTTCTCGTGTTATACTAAGAATTACTACTTAGTTGTACTAAGGTTTACCACTTAGTTCTCTTTCCCGTCGATTTGGATTGGTTAAGTATCATTAGTCAATTCAAGCTAACTTAACCCCCTTCGTTTATCATGTTAAACTGGTTAAGTGTTATCAGTAATTCATGTTGACTTAACCCCATCACAAAACAAGTTATATTGGTTAAGTATTTCTTATTACTTAACCCTACCCCTTCATTCTGTATTGGTTAAGTGTTCCTTTTTAACTTAACCCTTCCCGTCTGTTTTAACTAACATGTTATTAATGGTTAAGTATTATCCCTTCATGTTTTAGACTTAACCTTATTCCTTTATCACAATCTGATGGTTAAGTACTCAAGTTTACTTAACCCTACAATCTAGCCCAGCTAACATATCAAATTGGCTAAGTGTATTTACTTAACCCCAACCTCTAGTCTAGTTAACATATTAATTTGGCTAAGTGTATTAATTTTACTTAACCCCACCTTCTAGTCTAGTTAACATGTTAATTTTGGCTAAGTGTTTTCTAAGTTACTTAACCCCTACAAATCTTGTCTTGTTACCATGTTAAGTTTGGTTAAGTGTCCCTATGGACTTAGCCCTCCCATTATAGCTTAACTGTATTAAGTTGGCTAAGTGTTCCTACGGACTTAACGCTCCCATTCTAACTTAACTGCGTTGACTGTCTATATGGACCTAACCCCACCCATTGGTTTGGTTATCATGTTTAATTGGTTAAGTGTCTTAGTTAACTTAACCCTACCATTCTTGCTTTAACTAAATTAAAGCCACGCCCACTCACATTAGACAGGTATTGTTGCGAATACTGGATGTGCCGGTCGGTTTCGGGCAGGTTTACATCGCAACTCAGTCTAACCTCGGGTTAGGCATGTTCGTGTTTTCTTAGTTCAAAAGGTTTTGATTAATTTTCAAATCAGGTTTTGAAAGCAACCATCCCGTCCGTCGGATCAGTTAGGGATAGCCAGGGAGAGCAGGAAACTTGTATTTTCCAAACCCAAGCCTAGACACTATCCTCTCTGTCACCCTAGAACTTTCTGGTGTGTCATTAAAAGAAATGTCGTTAATAAACCTTTCTTTTGTCTAAATTTACATTTTTTCATTTAGGACAAATTCTATAAGTAAATTATTCCTAATTTACTTATTTCCTAATTACTCTTTTAATGTAAATCATCAACACTTATTCTTATGGCCCATTTTCCCCTCTACATCATATTTAGGCTTTTTGGTATGTAAACTATACCAAATTAAGTGTCACTAACCATGATTTTCCTACACATGACAATTACTCACAATTATGGCCAACTTCACTTTTATACCAATATACTTGTTATGCCAAATTAGCTAATCCAATCCTGATTTAACATTCTAATTACAGTTCATGTCAAACTAGACCTATTATTCTAGTTCACAATTCTTGTAAATGCTAGATTTACACGTCAATACTAGATTCAAATTACACATCCTATAATTCATGTCAAAATTATCCAATTTGCATTTCTATGAACATGCCATAATACATGTTCCTAATTTATGCCAATTTCCAAGTTTAAAACTACGTTTCTAGTAAATTTCATATTTTCCCCAAATCGTATTCCCACCGTTCGTATAATCATGATTCAATCTAGATTATAGATAAATCTAGATAGGGAATGAACCAAAGATGCCATGAAAAAGGATGGACATAATAACTGGCATAAAAAGGTTTGAATAACGACGTAGGTTCAAGAACATGGGTAGACCTAACTTAATAGGTAAATTCCCAAGGTCTAAAACCAAGCATAAACAGAACAGAGACGTAGGTTCAAGAACATGGGTAGACCTAACTTAATAGGTAAATTCCCAAGGTCTAAAACCAAAGAATACCAAGAACAGACAGAATAGATAATCGGGTTTAGACCCAATTTCACAGTCACAAAACTTAAGCAACACTTTCCTAGTCTGAATCACGGTTGTTCTTGTTATGTCATAGGCAATAGTTTATGTTTCCTAGTCAAAGGCATAGGCTTGTGTTCATGGTCAAGGAAATAATTCTCATAGTCACAGTCATAGGCAATGTTCATAGTCATAGAGGCATGTCCATAGTCATAGGCAATGTCCATAGTCATAGGCAATGTTCATAGTCAAAGAGGCATATGGTTTTAAGGTCCATAGTTTCATAGTCACAGTCTTATCGGTCATCGAATCATAACAGTTCTTAATTAAGTCCAAATATATAGGCACAGATTCGAATAGAAAGATTTGGCATATTCTTTTATTCCTTTAATTCATGTCACGAACAGAGAGAAACGTTCAAATCTAAGAAGTAACTGACTTACAGAGATTAGATTAGAATAGAAAGAAGGCGTTGCTATGATTCGTGCGACGTTAGCCTTTAATCCTTATCTTGAAGCTTTGATCTTGATTTGAATCTCTTCTGGACAATTTGAGCAGCATAACCTTGTCTTGGATTTGCATATTATCTTCTTATTTTTATTTATTTATTTTCTCAGAGGTAGCATAAGGATTAGAAAAGAATTGTGAATAGAGAAGGAGACTAAGGCTATTTATATAGTCTTAGGCGGACGAACCTAGGCAGAAAACGTGACCAAATACATCAGAACGAACCAGGTGCAGAAAACTGGAAAAGCGGGTGGGTCGACCTGGGTGACCCAGGTCGACTACCCAGTCGACCTGGGTGCCTTGGGCGGGAGAATTCCCGCCCAGCCCATCCTGGGTCTGATTTCGAATTTGAATTCGCTTTTCTGACCTGTTTTGAAATTCGAACTTCGCTGAATCTTCCAGAGGCCATATCTTCCTCATACGGATTCCAATTTAAGCAAACTCGGATTCGTTTTCATGTAGAAATCCGAGACGAACGCAATGGCGTAGCCCGTTTCCCTTGATTTCGATTTTAACTTTTAATTCTGCCTTGATTTGTGAATCCTAGTGTTACAGAATTATGGGGTGTTACATAGTGTCTAATTATAAGTAAATGAAATATAGCAGAACACTTGCATCTCACGCTCCACATATATAATATACAATCAAAACCGCGGTGAAACACCCCACCTCCGATAAGGTCACTCACAAAGGGAATGCCTTAACTTCGGTGAAGCGCTTTAGGTAAAATATGAAGATAAATTACAAGACAGACAAATAAAATAGCAGAAAATAAAATTATTTTATTAACAATGTGATTCATTCAAGCTTTTACAACAATTTTCTAAAATCATACTTAAAAGTAAAACATAGAACTTCTGTCTTGATTTCTTAACTTCCAAGTGTAAAAGAAGCAAAAAGATAATAATGATATTCCCCAAATAAAGCATGAACCAGCCATAGCAGTGGAAGAGAGAGAGTCCAAAGCAATACACCAACAAATCTTCAAGATTGGAAAGAGAATAGGTCCAAGATAGGCTTAGCTATTCACTCCCTGACTACCGGGGGGGTGGAAGAAAAGTGGCGAAAAACAAACTAGGTCGGACATAAGTCTAGTAAGTCCAGTGATCTTTCAGCATGCAAACAAGATAAAGGATCATGATATGAATAAACTGAAAATAGGACAATACCATGTAAACAAGATAACTAAAGACAAGATAGGTGCAAGGTGAACTGAATGCGCTTCTACTTTTTCTCTGCTTCGCTACTACTCTGTTAATCTGATTTCTATATTTATCTCTGCACCACCTAACCAGTGTCCCAACTGGTAACCTGTATAAAATGATAATCGTGAACCCAACCCCCGTAATTGTGGTAGCGTTTAGGTGTACATCTATTGTGAGGATTCCATCTCAATCAGCCTAATTGCCATGAACATGTTAAAAGTACCATTACTACCCTATCGATCGGCTCCCTACTCGTATTTATGTTCCATGTGTCTGTGTCAATTGGCCCTCTCTTGTGTGTATATACCCTATGCTAGTCCCACCATAAGGTGTATCAATCCTTATGATAGTGACCCGACACGATTCAAGATGCACAGTGTATAACTACTGGTACCCAGTGCCTGCTTTTCCCACTCCGGAGTACGTGCACGCCCGTAAACTGTCGGAACCTACACTGACGTACCCCCTGCCTCTGCTTTGACCGCTTATAATCAGCCCAGCAATCGTGCCCCACCCTTCCTAGTTCAGGGTACTGTGATACATCCATGTGGGTTACTGCTGAAATGGGTCCCCGTTACTAGGGTTTCCTATTGGTTAAGTTTGTGGGCCTATATTTACTAATATTACCCGCTAGCCCGATATGTACTTAACTCTCCCGTCGATTCAAGCATTTGTAATAAATGGTTAAGTTTTGTGGGCCTATATGTACTAATATTACCCACCTACACAAAATGTACTTAACCCTCCCACCGGTTCTAGCATGTTTACTTAACAGTTAAGTTTGTGGGCCTATATGTACTAATATTACCCACCTACACGAGATGTACTTAACCCTCCCATCGATTCAAGTATGTTTATTTAACGGTTAAATTTTGTGGGCCAATATGTACTAATATTACCCCCCAACCCGATATGTACTTAACCCTCCTGCACATTATGTCATATTGGTTAAGTGTTGTCCATCCATGTTAACCTAACCCACCCATTCATTGTGTCATGTTGGTTAAGTGTTCCTTATGAACTTGACCCTTCTTACTTATCATGTTGGATTGGTTAAATGTTTCCTATTAACTTAACCCTGTTCGTTCATCAAGTTATATTGGTCAAGTGTTTCTTGTTAACTTAAACTCATGTATTCATCTTGTTATATTGGTTAAGTGTCATCAATCAATTTAAGTTAACTTAACCCACCTTCGTGTCATATTACTTTGGTTAAGTGTTGCCTTCTTGTGTTAACTTAACCCTACCCATTCATCATGCTATACTGGTTAATTGTTTCCTATCAACTTAACCCTAGTCATTCATCTTGTTATAACGGCTGAGTGTTCTAAGTTTACTTAACCCCACCTTCTAGTCTAGTTAACATGTTAAATTGGTTAAGTGTTCTAAATTTACTTTACCTCACAATTTGTCTATTTAACATGTTATAATGGTTAAGTGTTCTAAATTTACTTAACCTCACCACTTGTCTAATTAACATGTTATAACGGTTAAGTGTTCTAAATTTACTTAACCTCACCACTTGTCTAATTAACATATTATAACAGTTAAGTGTTCTAAATTTACTTAACCTCACCCATAAGTTTACTTAACATGTTGAATTGGTTAAGTGTTTCCTTAATTGACTTAACCCTACCAATCTTGACTTAGCTTTATTAAAGCACCAACCACTCACATTAGACAGGTATCGTTGTGGTCACTGGATGTGTTGGTCGGTTCCCGGCAGTTTTACACCACAACTCAGTCTAACCTCGGTTCCTTTTTGGGCTCAATGCACTAACCACCCACATTAAATGGGTATTGTTATGGTCATTGAATGTGCCAGTCGGTTTCGGGCAGTTTTACACCACAACTCAGTCTAATCTCGGGTTAGGCTATTCGTCTTTTGCTAAATTTACATGTTTGTCAGTTATGTCAAGTAGACATGTAAATTTCCTTCAAAAAAATTTCATGTCACATTATTTTAATTATGTTCATAACTTAAGTTATGTTCATAACCAATGGTATATAAATTATACCATTTCATGGCCTTAACCATTTACATGGTTATGGGCCCACCTACATCATTAACATGTTATAATTTAATGTTCATCCCAACATTACCCCCGTTTATACGTTCGCATCAATCACATAATGTAATTAGGCCTACAAATTAGCCTAATTTATAAACAAGAGGTAAAAGAAGGTAACGTGCCTAATATAAATCCAACCAAACATATGTCATGTAATGTTGACATAGAACATCATTCATTTCAACTAACATGTCTCATGAACTTGCATATGAATTGGACTAAATAATCACAAGCCTAAACATATTAATATGTAGTTCTAGGCATATGTAAACATAACTTGGTTTATAAACTAGCATATGTCATAATCATGACATGTACATTACCAAAGCATGTATAAGTTTAACTTTAACATGCAGATGTGTACTAGATCTAACAATAATGATCATTTGAACTTGCATGAATCCGCTTTATAAACATATATATATAGTTTTGGATCTAACACAAAACATGTAACTTGCATATGAACATATGTATATAGATCTTGGCTTAGATCTAACATAAAACACGTAACTTGCATTAAATCATATGAACATATGTATAGATCTTGACTTGGATCTAATAAGCATGTATCTAAACACATAAAGTTGTAGATCTAAACATGTAGGCATATGGATCTAACATTATATAGCCTAAAAACTTGCATGTAACATATCATGAAAAGATTATCAAATTTATATGTGGTATGATAGTTTCATTCCCCAAATCATAATAGGTTCATCATCAATTCCTATACGATAAGTCCAATAAACCACAACCATTCAAAGACATACATGACAAAATTATCACAGGAAATGGACATGAATCGGCATCATCATTATCATACAGCTTGGTACAATTCTATTTTTTCATTTTATTACAAATCACGTCTTAAATTTGTTCACATCTAAAAGATAACTAAACTTACTAACAAATGACGATCTTGATTTCTGGAATCTGTATTCTGAAGTTGAAATGCTCTCCTTTGATGTAGACTAATCGTTGTTTAATTTAGGATTGATTTGATTCGTCACTTTTAATTAGCTTCTATCTTGCCTTTGAGTTGAAAGAGATAACGACTAGGTTTAGATGAGAGTGAATAATAGAATTAGGTTTTAGGTTTAGGGTCCTTATATAGTTGTAGAGAGTGTTTTAGGACCATTAGATTAACCCTGAACCATCAGAACCAATCAGATGCCACATCTGCCTTAGAGCGAATTGGCCCACGGGTTAACAGCCAAACACCCTGAATCAACCCCTAGTCGACCCAGCGGGGCTTGGGACGGTTCGTTATTCCCCCTCCCAATTCGCTGTTTTGAACTTTTTTGCATATTTATTTATTTAATTTTTATATATATCTATATATATGTATATATTTTTCTCATATGCATGCAAACTTCAAGGCTTAATAACTTCTTCATAAGGCATCCGTTTTATGCAAACCAAATGTCTATCTTAGCCAAAATTTTGAGACGAACGTAATAGCGCAACCCATTTCACTTAATTCTTCTTCAAGAAATTAAGTGTTCTTGAATTTATTAATTTTAATATTCTCAGAAAATTCGGAGTGTTACATTCTCCCCTCCTTAAAGGATTTTGTCCCCGAAATCTTCAAGTTAAGAAGAATGCATCCTAACATCCAATCATCCATCTACTCATCCATCATCCACAAGCATCCATTGTCATTAAAAGACTTCTAATGTCATATGAACATATGCAGAGTGTGTATATATGTCTCTTATCTAGTGCAAAATCAGGCAGTTTACTGCTCTAGTTGACCTCCTTAATGCGAATCATGAGAGTGTCATGCGTCCAATATGTATGCAAATATCCCTAATCATGTAAATACTATATGTGTGCATATTCACTCATCCATATGCAACATCCATATGATAATACATCAAGTTTCAATCTATATACAAATACATTCATATGCATATGCAATATGAAAGTGACTGAGCCGATCTAGTGCCTAATGCGTGTATATGCATCTATGAGCAACCACTAGCAAACACTTGCAACCACTTGCAACCATCAATCATAACATGTCTCAAACACATGTTTTCATCCATTGGCTTCTACCTAAGGATCGAGGATAGGACCGAGAGGATATACTTAAAGGAAAAAGACTAGCATGCAAATAAATATTACAGAAAAAGGAGGAATCAAGGATATACCCTCGAAAAGGGTATGATGCATGTATCTATTCTTCAATCTTCTCAGTCGCATCTTCTTTGATCTTCACTCCACTATAACTAATTTAACTTCACGATTGTGAAGCTTCTTGACCTCCATTTCCAAAACCCACTAGTAAAGATAGGACCTCAACCATTTACTATGCTAGAGGGTATCCAATGTTGTCGAACTATCTTTCCCAGATAAACGGAAGTTAACCATGATACCAAGTGTATATACTAAGATGATTAAAGGTTTCTCTTCTACTTAGCTTATCCATCATGTCACAAATCTGAGGGTCTAAAGCTAAAGGTTGCTATGTACTTTTTACCTCTCTTAAGGTCAGTCTTACTTTAGGGCGCCTGCCATAACCATTTATTTCTCACACAAACCATCCTAGTCGAACTCGACATCCCTCAAGTACAAGCCCCAAAGGCCCAAACCAATATCAGACAAGCACCCAAGGAATACCTCCTCCGAATTTGGACGATTTATGTGAGATGATACTAGCAAAACAACTAAACAATTGAGCACTTAACTAACTCTAGCTATCTTCACCAATCTTGCTCCAAAACTATCGTTGATCGTATAACGGGCTTTGCATTGTCAACTAAATATATGCAAAAGTATGGCTTGAGTTTTGGGGGAAAACCCCTACCCTAATCAAAACATCTTGCGTACTCATGGACTACTCCAACGGATCGAAAATCATCAATAGATACATAAAGTGATTCTAGGTAGCTAAGACAAACTGATCCCTTAGGATCGCACGAAATCTCGAGGGTATTCCCGAGGCAAGTCGAAAGTCTAACTACCCTCCTTTCACAATTACTAGCTAACCAATACATGCCTAGAGTTAACCCATGGTCCATGAAACCTGGAGACATAAGCATCTCAAATCCAAAGGTACATGAGCCAAACCACAAATTGGATTTGAGACAATAATGGGATCTTCTACTATACAAGTACTAAGGTGCAAAGACTCAACTATGGAAGCAGATATAAACGAATGTGAAGCGCTAAAATCAAAAGAGTACCAACATGATGATCAAAAAGAAAAACTAAACTTTTTCAACAGAAATCTTACTACCTCTCTCAGGTACGTTGGCGGTGAGAGCATGGATTTGCCTTCTTGAAAATCCAGTCATTTGCTCTTGCCCTTGCCCTTAAGTATACGACTCGTTATACCATAATAAAGATACATCCTCTTGTTTTTAGTTTTTACTATTCTTTCCTCTCCTCCTTTGTCAACCATGCCTATGTCCATGAGTTCTTCATCCTTGGGTTGTGCTCCTTAACCAAACTCCCTCATTCTCATCTTTGCCATCCTTGTGTAACTCGTTGACAGATCTCTTGAAAGCTACCTCCATCGCACGGAAAATCTTACAAAGCTCGAAAGAAAATTAGCCGCAGGTGAAACTACTAATGTTATAGATGGAAGTTGGGCACTTGTTTACCCTTTGACAAGTGTCGTAGTCTCGTCGAGCCTACGGAACCATGTCGCGATGAGGTTACCTCCCAGAAAGCTAGGAGCCCCGGAGACTCAGGAAAGAAGGAAACAAGGATTTAAACAGAGGATCAAAAGATAGTGCATATAGCTTTGAGGAATACGCTTTTAAAACAAAACTTTTCTTTTGAAAATGCTTCTTCTAAAACCGTTTTGAAAATAATTTTTTAAATCCTTTATCTGATCCGATAACCATTAGCTTTGATACCAAGTTAAACACCCCACCTCCGTTAAGGTCACTCACAGAGGGAATACCTTAACTTCGGTGAAGCGCTTTAGGTAATATATGCCGATAAATTACAAGACAGGCAAATAAAACAACGGAAAATAAAGTCATTTTATTAACAGTGTGATTCAGTCAAATTTTCTCAAATCATACTTAAAAGTAATACATAGAACTTCTGTCTTGATTTCTTAACTTCCAAGTGTAAAAGAAGCACAAAGATAATAATGATATTCCCCAAATAAAGCATGAACCAGCCATAGCAGTGGAAGAGAGAGAGTCCAAAGCAATACACCAACTAATCTTCAAGCTTGAAAAGAGAAGAGGTCCAAGCTAGGCTGAGCTATTCACTCCCTGACTACCTGGGGGGAACGGAAGAAAAGAGGCGAAAAACAAATTAGGTCAGACATAAGTCTGGTAAGTCTAGTGATCTTTCAGCATGCAAACAAGATAAAGGATCATGATATGAATAAACTAAAAATAGGACAATACCATAAAAAACAAGATAACTAAAGACAAGATAGGTGCAAGATGAACTGAACGCGCTTCTACTTTTTCTCAGCTTCGCTACTACTCTGTTAATCTGATTTCTATATTTAACTCTGCACCACCTAACTAGTGTCCCAACTAGTAATCTATATAAAATGATAATCTTGATCCCAACCCCCATAATTATGGTAGCCTTCAGGTGTACATCTATCGTGATGTTCCACCTCAATCAGCCTAATTGCCATGAACATGTTAGATGTACCCTTACTACCATATCGATCGCCTCCCTACTTGTATTCATGTTCCATGTGTCTGTGTCAATCGGCCCTCTCTTGCGTGTATATACCTGTGCTGGTCCCACCATAAGGTTTATCAATCCTTATGATAGCGACCCGACACGATTCAAGATGCATAGTGTATAACTACGGGTACCTAATGTCTGCTTTATCCCACTCCGGAGTATGTGCACGCCCGTAAATCATCGGAACCTACACTGGCGTACCTCATGTTGCTGCGTTGACCGCTTATAATCATCCCAGTAATCGTGCCCCACCCTGCCTAGTTTAAGGTACCGTGATACATCCATGTGGGTTACTACAGAAATGGGTCCCCCTTACTAGGGTATTGGTCTAGTTTATGGGCCTATCTTTACTAATATTACCCACCAACCCAATATGTACTTAACTCTCCCATCGATTCAAGCATTTTTAATAAACGGTTAAGTTTTGTAGGCCTATATGTACTAATATTACCCAACTACACGAGATGTACTTAACCATCCCACCGGTTCTAGCATGTTTACTTAACAGTTATGTTTGTCGGCCTATATGTACTAATATTACCCACCTACACCAGATGTACTTAACCCTCCCATTGATTCAAGTTTGTTTATTTAACGGTTAAGTCTTGTGGGCCTATATGTACTAATATTACCCACCAACCCGATATGTACTTAATCCTCCCGCACGTTATGTCATATTGGTTAAGTGTTGTCCATCCATGTTAACTCAACCCACCCATTCATTGTGTCATGTTGGTTAAGTATTCCTTGTGAACTTGACCCTCCTTACTTATCTTGTTGGATCGATTAAGTGTTTCCTATTAACTTAATCCCGTTCGTTCATCAAGTTATATTGGTCAAGTGTTTCTTGTTAACTTAACTCCACGTATTCATCTTGATGTATTGGTTAAGTGTCATCAATAAATTTAAGTTAACTTAACTCACCTACGTGTCATATTACTTTGGTTAAATGTTGCCTTCTTGTGTTAACTTAACCCTACCCATTCACCATGCTATACTGGTTAAGTGTTTCCTATTAACTTAACCCTAGTCATTCATCTTGTTATAGCGGCTAAGTGTTCTAAGTTTACTTAACCCCACCTTTAGTCTAGTTAACATGTTAAATTGGTTAAGTGTTCTAATTTTACTTAACATCACCACTTGTCTAATTAACAAGTTATAACGGTTAAGTGTTCTAAATTTACTTAACCTCACCACCTGTCTAATTAACATGTTATAATGGTTAAGTGTTCTAAATTTACTTAACCTCACCACTTGTCTAATTAACATGTTATAACGGTTAAGTGTTCTAAATTTTCTTAACTTCACCCATCAGTTTAGTTAACATGTTGAATTGGTTAAGTGTATCAGTGTTCTAAATTTACTTAACCTCACCACTTGTCTAATAAACATGTTATAACGGTTAAGTGTTCTAAATTTACTAAACCTCACCACTTGTCTAATTAACATGTTATAATGGTTAAGTGTTCTAAATTTTCTTAACCTCACCCATCAGTTTAATTAACATGTTGAATTGGTTAAGTGTTTCCTTAATTGACTTAACTCTACCAATCTCGACTTAGCTTTATTAAAGCACCAACCACTCACATTAGATAGGTATTGTTGTGGTCACTAGACGTGCCGGTCGGTTCCGGGCAGTTTTACACCACAAATCAGTCTAACCTCGGGTCCTTTTGGGCTCAATGCACTAACCACCCACATTAGACAGGTATTGTTGTGGTTACTGGATGTGCCGGTCGGTTCGGGGCAGTTTTACACTACAACTCAGTTTAACCTCGGGTTAGGCATATTCGTCTTTTGCTAAATTTACATGTTTGTAATTTATGTCAAGTATACATGTAAATTTTCTTCAAATGTTTTTATGTCACATTATTTTAATTATGTTCATAACTTAAGTTATGTTCATAACCAATGGTATATAAATTATACCATTTACATGGTTATGGGCCCACCTACATCGTTAACATGTTATAATTTAATGTTCATCCCAACATTACCCCCGTTTATATGTTCGCATCAATTACATAAAGTAATTAGGCCCGCAAATTAGCCTAGTTTATAAACAAGAGGTAAAAGAAGGTAACATGCCTAATATAAATCCAACCAATCATATGTCACGTAATGTTGACATAGAACATCATTTTCAACTAACATGTCTCATGAACTTGCATATGAATTGGACTAAATAATCACAAGCCTAAACCGTTAATATGTAGATCTAGGCATATGTAAACATAACTTGGTTTATAAACTAGCATATGTCATAATCATGACATGTACATTACCAAAGCATGCATAAGTTTAACTTTAACACGTAGATGTGAACTAGATCTAACAATAATGATCATATGAACTTGCATGAATCCACTTTATAAACATGCATATATATATATATATATAGTTTTGGATCTAACACAAAATTTGTAACTTGCATATAAACATATATATATATATATATATATAGATCTTGACTTGGATCTAACATAAAACATGTAACTTGCATTAAATTATATGAACATATGTATAGATTTTGACTTGGATCTAAACACATAAAGTTGTAGATCTAAACATGTAGGCGTATGGATTTATGTGACGGCAAGGAATTTCGCTCGCTCCGAACCAGTCGCTAAACCGATCCAGGCCGTTCGAAACGCCCTATCGTTTGAGAACACGACAAAACAGAACGCATACAGAAGAACATTTCACTGTGTATCACAACAATGCATTAGATTACAAGAATATACAGAGTATAAATGAATATTACACAGAAATATCAGAGATTTAAATTACATTTAAATACATAACAGCGGAAAATAATAGAATACACAACTAGATGGGATATACGGATACAAAGCTTTCCGGATATCGTTCCAGCTGTAAACCAGGATCCTGTGAATATAAATCTGCAAAACCAAAACTACTAGCTGCCCGTGTCAAAATAGGGGCACCCAGAGTTTAGGTTAAAACAATAAACTCCAGGTCAGTCATGTGACTGGTGTGAGAACTAAAACAGTTTTTAATCTTTATTTTCAAAGTTCGGTAAATCGAGGGACCACGCCGTATAACACGGAACGGGTTTCCTCCCAAGAATACCAGTGCATAAAACAACAACGCAATGCTAAATAAAGAAAGATGAAGCTGTTATAAGACCCAGGTCCTATCACACAATGCAACGCAAGCCGGGGGATAGGGTTTTCCCTTATAACAGCCAAAGAATGCTTGATACGTTTAAAACAAATCATTTGATACTATAATAAGTGCATAGTGTATAAAACAACTTCAAATCATAAGTATCAATCATAGGCGGCATGAGCGTCCCATGCCACTATGTCGCCATATATAGGTTTACAAATAAAACCGCAAAGTCACGTATTTGGAAATTGGATTTACGTCTATGAACCGAGGCAAAAGATAGTCCTCAACCGATTCGAGACTGCCTAGCCCGAGTCTCAGGATCAGAACGCATCGACCCTTGGATCGTCAGGGCCGGTCCACCGATGTGGATTAAACTTAAACCCTGGACACTGCGTTTCGCCGCCCTTTGGGGCGTAAGCGAGCCAACGAATGACTCCATCGGACCCGGATCGTCCGATCTAACCGAGGCGCCTCGCAACAGCAACAACCACATAAGTCAAACTCGTCAGGGCGTGTAAAACCACTGACGCCACTTTTTAGCTAGGAGGAAACGCAGGCCCTCCCTGAGGTCCGTCTCCCGTTTTTGGTTCATACCGGGTGTGAAACACGCGAGGTAAACGTTACATAAAGCTACGCCACAAAGGCCGTGCTTTGATCATCACCACAAGACTTTTCTTTTCAACAGAAGCCTTGATCTTTTGCATCTTAGCATGCCACACAGGCAAACCATCCTATGCAACCGATATCAGTCACACAGAATGAAATCCGATGTCAGACACACAGTCCATTTACAAGTCCGTTCTGGGTCTGAACGAAACCGGAGGCACCTAGTACCTCGCATATCCATCGATCTCCAAGTACGTCTGGACGATCACCAACTGTTTCCATCTTCTTGGGTGTACAGCCCAATCAAGATCATCAGTTATCACCCAAACGACGTGAAGACCTCCGGTCTTCGACCATCGTCTTCATCTTCAACTTATCGTCGTATCAGTTATTCAAAATGGGATAAACCCGGTCTTTCCGAATAACTCGCGTATATATTATAAAAGTGTTACACAAACACAACATACGCCTCATTCCAATTCATTAGTCACTAACCGTAAATTAATCAAGAGAATAATTCCCCAAATATTAACCCCGAAGGCCGAAACCAACATCAGATCAATATCCAGAAAACCATTCTGCTTGGCCAACCGACAGTTAGTTTCTAAATTTCACATTCATAGGGAAATGTTCCCATTAATTTTATCCAAGATAAATTTCTTGGATTTATTCTTCTTTTGAATTTCGATTCAACTAGTCGAGATTAACGAACCTTACCGAAGTAATCATTGGTTTTAATTTCCCAATCCCAACCTATTTATCCCATGAAGTAAAACTGGTAATACTTCATATCTAACACCACAGTGTTATCGGTAAATTCAATTACCATTTCACGTTCAAATCTAATTAAAGATTTAACTATCGCCTGGAGCAAAACTGGTGATACTCCAATTCGATTATTTCAATCTAATTAAAGATTCATTAAAACTCCACTTAGTTTTAATCTGTGACTGGGTTAAAGAATCAGTGTCATTTAAAACACGGTTCACGATAAACCCAAAATCACATCACATTTCAATCAGTCCCTAATTGTAAATTAGCAAGTGAGCAATTCCCTAAGTATGAATCCCGAAGGCCGAAACCAACATCAGATCAATACCTCGGAAACTATTCAACTTAACTAATCTCCAGTTAGTTTCTGATTTTCTTAACTCCTTTAGGTCTAAGAACTTTATTATTGAAGATACCGTTCACGACAACCCAAAATCACATTTCATCAATGATCGGGTTAAAGAACGAGTGTTATTTAAAAACACTGTCCACGATAAACCCAAAAATCAATATCGATTCAATTCCAATTAAATATTATTTAATTGGTACCTTTCATTAAATCTAAATAGAAAGATTTAATCATTTCTCAACTGGGTTCAAGAACAGTGTTAATGAAGACACCATTCACGACAAACCCAAATCACATTTGATGTTAAATACAAGGCTCTGAATAGAAAATATATCGGCCTATATTCAATATCAAATTCTACGATCAACAAATGTCGTATCGGAAATAACGATATAAATATATATCTTTCAAATTTCCATAACAACATCTGTATAATCACGAATTCCAACATCGAAATATTCCGAAGACAATTTCGATTCAAATCCACTCCAATGCAATCATTGGAAATTTTGGTTATTTTTAAAACCCTTTTCAAATTCAATTTATTTCTTTAAAAATAAATAGAATTATATTTCTAGTTCAAAACTAGTTCATTTCGATAAAAATCTATTTTTATCTTTTCAAATATGGAGTTTTTCATCCCAAATCTTTCTAAATCATTTCTTATGATTTTACACAAATTATTACTATTTTTAATAATTTTATCGAGGCCCGTACAGTCGATTTCCATCAACGGCCATCGAACTGCACTTACAGCGACCTTTTTCGAATTTGATTTGGACGTATCTCCAAATCCAACCGTTAGATTTCTAATTTCTAATATTCGTTAGAAAGCTCTTTTCGATACGAACCCAACGGTTCCGGTTTTAGGAGAATCCGACGGTCGGATCTCCCGTAATGTCCGTTTGAAATAAATGGTCGAAATTCGCGAACTGCCGCGGCGCGGCACGTTCTATTCAGGCTATTATATTATATATATAATATATATTTCGTCGATTTCTATTTAAAACGAATTATATAAATAGTTTTAAAATCGTTTCAAAAGCTATTTCAACTTTCTTTTCAATTCAAATCAAAATTGAATTCTTCTTTATAAATTCGTTTTAAAATTCATTTCTATTCAATTCAAATTTCAATTCAATTTGAATTCATTTCAATTCACTTTCGATTCAATTTGAATTCGTTTTCAATTCAATTCATTTCGAAATCGTTTTCAATTCATTTTGAATTCGTTTTCAATTCAATTCATTTCGAAATCGTTTTCAATTCATTTTGAATTCGTTTTCAATTCAATTCATTTCGAAATCGTTTTCAATTCATTTTGAATTCGTTTTCAATTCAATTCATTTCGAAATCGTTTTCAATTCATTTTGAATTCGTTTTCAATTCAATTCATTTCGAAATCGATAAAATCGATATAAATATCGTTCACGTCGAAATGGCGTCAATCTAATCAACACGGCTTCATAAATTTCTATTTTCAAATATTCTATTTCAAATATTTCTTTTTCAAAATAGTTGTTATTATCAAAATATTTCGTTCAACACATGACCAATCTCAATGGATGAAACTGTCAACACATGAACTTTTATTTCATATTGATAAAGATGTAAACTTTATTATTAAAATATTTTGTTCAACACATGACCAATCTCAATGAATGAGTACTGTCAACACATGAACTTTTATTTTATAATATTCTTTATTTTTCAAATTGGAATAAGGCCCAATCAATTACCATATAAAGTTAATTATATGGATTTCCATACAACACATGTATAATAGCATTGAAAAATAATCAACCATCAACCAAAGTGCACTACACTGTATAAGCATCAAATATAGATATCTAACGCTTATAACAGCCTGTCAATCAATCGATCGACATATTTAATCAATCAGGATGAGTGAACTTCAAATTTCATCCTAACACCCGTGTGGGGTTTCAAACAATCAAACACATATTTTATTTGTGCTGTTGGGCGATGTGTAAAATTTATCGTCCCAATCAATGTCCTTCAAATAGGTGTACATAAACAAACCGTCTGGTTTGTAAATGAATATTTATTTATTCACATTCACGTTAAAAATTATATTTTTAACGACAAAACATTTTATTCCAACATATGAACTTCTATTCAATTCATTCTTTAAATAAAATGATATTTTTATTTTTCTAACATATTTTAGAAAATTTCGGCGGCATAACGGCACGATACTAGAAACGGGACGAGGCCTAGCCTTATCCCCGGTCTAGTGAAGGCCCACGCCATTCACACATCAATCAAGTCATTCAGTTTCACTCAAACAATTCAATTCAATCACATAATCAAACTAATCTATGCAACCAAACAAACAAGTCCATGGTTTGTGGACGATTGTGTCGGGTGCTACTAAGCACCGTCTGCATCCTAGTATATATATATAACTAGAAAAAGAATTTGAAAGGTGAGAAATTCTCACAGATAGCTATCCTAGCTCCACGGCACTTCATTGATAGGAATCTTCATCGCTATCGCATCTTCGCTGCCCGTAGTCACTATATACATAAAAATCACATTTTTATATTTTGATGTCTTTAAAATAAAAATCACATTTTTATATTTTGATGTCTTTAAAATAAAATTCACATTTTTATATTTGTTCGTTTTCAATTTAAAAAACATATTTTTTATAATCACTTCATATATTTAAAAATCGAATTTTTTACTATGCTATTCCATATATACAAATCATATTTCCTTACCGCTAATATATAGACAATAATTCCATTTCAAAAATATTGATTTCGCCTTTATAAAAATAAAGTTTTCGCCCTTATGAAAATAAAGTTTTCGCCTTTATGAAAATCACCACTTTATTTCAACGTATATAAAATAAAAATTAGATTTTTATTTCGCTACATATACAAAGATGATATCTTTATATTCTCTATCCTATAAAGATTATATTTTTAATACTTTAAAAATATAAAAATCATATTTTTTAATATTTCTATATAGTAAAGATTATATTTTTAATACTTTAAAAATATAAAAATCATATTTTTACTTCTTCTACTCAATAAAAACCCCGTCTTTCCCATTTTAAAGATATGATCTTCATTTTAGCAAGTTCAAATCTTTTTCTTTTAAAAGATTAAAACCTTTTTCTATTTTCTTTAAAAATCAGTTTTTAAAATTCTTTTCAAAAATTCTGTTTTTACATTCTAAAAAAAAAACAGTTTTTAAATCTTAAACAAATCAGTTTTTATAACTTAAAAAAAATCAGTTTTATAAATCTAAAAAAAATCAGTTTTTATAACTTAAAAAAAAATCAGTTTTTTAAAATAAACAAAATTCAGTTTTTAAATTTACCCAGAAATCCGTTTTTAAATTAACACAGAATATATATATATAAAAAAAAAACTCACCTTTTCTCGCTGAGCTAGAAGGGAGGGGTTCGCTGCTGCGTTGGAGCCGTCGGGGGGACTGACGCGTGAGGTGGGTGGGGTCCATTCAGGGAGGCGGCGGTTTCGTCGAGGGTTCGGAGGAGGGGGGGTCGGCTTCGTCGAGGGTTCGGAGGAGGGGGGTCTAGTGATGGGAAGAGGAGGCGGCACTCTGGTCGGAGGGGGGGTTCGGCGAAGCATCGCCGCCGGCCTGGGTTCGAGCGCGAGGGCGCTCGTCTCCTTCTTTTTTTTTTTTATAATTGATCTGAAATGAAAAGAGATCGGGGGGGGCCTGGTTAAGGGAGAAGATTAAATTTTTTTTTTATTAATTAATTATTTATTTATTCAAAAAGGTTGACTTTTATCCATGACCTCGAAACGAGGCCCACCGCCT
Organism: Allium sativum; assembly: GCA_030737875.1. Classification (NCBI taxonomy): domain Eukaryota; kingdom Viridiplantae; phylum Streptophyta; class Magnoliopsida; order Asparagales; family Amaryllidaceae; genus Allium; species Allium sativum. The sequence continues at coordinate 44,993,020 of CM060916.1, forward strand.
GTCGTCCATAGCGTTTCACCCCCATTCTGAACACAATGGGTTATGTATCGTAGGTTGATTCGGACGTTTGAATCAGTTTCCGTTAAATTTACATTTAAATCTCTATATTGAATTTTAAACGTACATTTCAAATTACCGGGGTCACATACTAACTCTATAAATTCTCGAAAAATATTTTCTAGCTTCGTATTGACGATACGTTCCTAACAAAACTAGTTTCGTCGAATTCTGAGACCGTTTGAAAAATGACCAATTTCCAGTCGATTAAAATCAACTGAAACTGGTCAAACGCGTTTTCCTTTGCCACGCTCACATATTGATTCGAAAAATTATGAAATTTGGAATCTAGCAATAACTTTACATCACGGACCCAACAAAACTGGTTTCGTCGAAATCCGAGGTCATTTGCAAAATGTCCATTTTTAAGGGCCTGAATTCCATAGCGACTATTCAGAATTTTCAACTGGACATATCTTTTGATCCCTGCTATGAAATTTTGATTTGTCGGATTCGTTGGAAAGATATTATCAATTAGATCCCATTATTTTTGGTTTCACTAAAATCCGGATTGTTTTGCACCTGGTACATTCAATTGAAGTTTGAAATCGAATTATCGAACTACCGCGCCATTTTCAATTCTATTTATAATTATATAATAAATATTTATATTCTAACGACGACGCGTATAATATTTACGTTCGAATTATATTTAAAATAAATTTCTCGTCGATTTTATTTAAAATAATTCATTTTAAATAATCAAAATTCGATAAAATTACCAAAATAAAAATTTTAAACTGGCCCGGATTTTACGGGTTGTTACAATCTCCCCCACTTAAAACTTTTCGTCCCCGAAAAGGAACAAAGTCGAAAGTGGTTTGATTATTCAGCCCTACGCTCAATCTGGCTTCCATTCTCTAACTTTTCAGTTTCTGAGAATTTTCAAAATCTCAAAAATTTGGCTAACACCCTAAATTTTCGAAAAATTTCGCCATAACCTCCCCTGCACCGGGAGCATCGGGGAATTTCAAATAGCTTCCCCGGTCCTTCAGATCTCGAAAAGAAAAAGAAAAAGCCAAGCGGCTAGCCAATAGGCTCACAAAATCATCATCACCCAAACAAAACAGGAAATTATGTATTAAACATGTACCTATTTGTCGGGCAAACAAATTTTATTCTTCGGCTCTAGCCTCCTTGCTATGACCTGTTCAATGATATACAAGTATATGCAAGCAAATGCGACCAAATTTCAATACAAGTCAATATTTGATTCAGTTAGGCATAATGGTTCAAAATTATCAAACAAATAAACAGACAACACAAACATCAATCAATTAGTGAATTAGAGTTTCAAATTCATAATTTTGATATATATACAAAAATCATGTTTTTGATGCCAAATCACAACAATGAATTCTAGCTATATATAAGTTTTGGGTTCTCACACCAGCCTAATGGAAACATATAGAAATCTCACTTTCGTCGCTCGAATATAAACACTGATGATGATGCCTCATCATCTGAACCATCTCCGGGCGACTAGAGTGTGATTCTATATCTATCCAGTATATTGAAATTTCGAATACACGCGGATCAGACGTATACGCAAAATCTATATATACTGGATTGTCCACATCAATATAAATAGATAATCAAATACGAATAATTGATTTAAATTTTCAAAACAAAAATTTGTTTTCATTTGAAAAATATACTCTTCACACTCGTTCTAGGATACTACTGATCCCATCTCTAACGAGTCATTCTCATTGGATATTACTAATCCAATATCTGATGAATTCTTTCGTATGGTCCTAATGTGTCTTGTTCTCTAAGCTTTGTAAACCAAAGCTCTGATACCAACTGTGACGACAAGGAATTTCGCTCGCTCCGAACCAGTCGCTAAACCGATCCAGGCCGTTCGAAACGCCCTATCGTTTGAGAACACGACAAAACAGAACGCATACAGAAGAACATTTCACTGTGTATCACAACAATGCATCAGATTACAAGAATATACAGAGTATAAATGAATATTACACAGAAATATCAGAGATTTAAATTACATTTAAATACATAACAGCGGAAAATAATAGAATACACAACTAGATGGGATATACGGATACAAAGCTTTCCGGATATCGTTCCAGCTGTAAACCAGGATCCTGTGAATATAAATCTGCAAAACCAAAACTACTAGCTGCCCGTGTCAAAATAGGGGCACCCAGAGTTTAGGTTAAAACAATAAACTCCAGGTCAGTCATGTGACTGGTGTGAGAACTAAAACAGTTTTTAATCTTTATTTTCAAAGTTCGGTAAATCGAGGGACCACGCCGTATAACACGGAACGGGTTTCCTCCCAAGAATACCAGTGCATAAAACAACAACGCAATGCTAAATAAAGAAAGATGAAGCTGTTATAAGACCCAGGTCCTATCACACAATGCAACGCAAGCCGGGGGATAGGGTTTTCCCTTATAACAGCCAAAGAATGCTTGATACGTTTAAAACAAATCATTTGATACTATAATAAGTGCATAGTGTATAAAACAACTTCAAATCATAAGTATCAATCATAGGCGGCATGAGCGTCCCATGCCACTATGTCGCCATATATAGGTTTACAAATAAAACCGCAAAGTCACGTATTTGGAAATTGGATTTCCGTCTATGAACCGAGGCAAAAGATAGTCCTCAACCGATTCGAGACTGCCTAGCCCGAGTCTCAGGATCAGAACGCATCGACCCTTGGATCGTCAGGGCCGGTCCACCGATGTGGATTAAACTTAAACCCTGGACACTGCGTTTCGCCGCCCTTTGGGGCGTAAGCGAGCCAACGAATGACTCCATCGGACCCGGATCGTCCGATCTAACCGAGGCGCCTCGCAACAGCAACAACCACATAAGTCAAACTCGTCAGGGCGTGTAAAACCACTGACGCCACTTTTTAGCTAGGAGGAAACGCAGACCCTCCCTGAGGTCCGTCTCCCGTTTTTGGTTCATACCGGGTGTGAAACACGCGAGGTAAACGTTACACAAAGCTACGCCACAAAGGCCGTGCTTTGATCATCACCACAAGACTTTGCTTTTCAACAGAAGCCTTGATCTTTTGCATCTTAGCATGCCACACAGGCAAACCATCCTATGCAACCGATATCAGTCACACAGAATGAAATCCGATGTCAGACACACAGTCCATTTACAAGTCCGTTCTGGGTCTGAACGAAACCGGAGGCACCTAGTACCTCGCATATCCATCGATCTCCAAGTACGTCTGGACGATCACCAACTGTTTCCATCTTCTTGGGTGTACAGCCCAATCAAGATCATCAGTTATCACCCAAACGACGTGAAGACCTCCGGTCTTCGACCATCGTCTTCATCTTCGACTTATCGTCGTATCAGTTATTCAGAATGGGATAAACCCGGTCTTTCCGAATAACTCGCGTATATATTATAAAAGTGTTACACAAACACAACATACGCCTCATTCCAATTCATTAGTCACTAACCGTAAATTAATCAAGAGAATAATTCCCCAAATATTAACCCCGAAGGCCGAAACCAACATCAGATCAATATCCAGAAAACCATTCTGCTTGGCCAACCGACAGTTAGTTTCTAAATTTCACATTCATAGGGAAATGTTCCCATTAATTTTATCCAAGATAAATTTCTTGGATTTATTCTTCTTTTGAATTTCGATTCAACTAGTCGAGATTAACGAACCTTACCGAAGTAATCATTGGTTTTAATTTCCCAATCCCAACCTATTTATCCCATGAAGTAAAACTGGTAATACTTCATATCTAACACCACAGTGTTATCGGTAAATTCAATTACCATTTCACGTTCAAATCTAATTAAAGATTTAACTATCGCCTGGAGCAAAACTGGTGATACTCCAATTCGATTATTTCAATCTAATTAAAGATTCATTAAAACTCCACTTAGTTTTAATCTGTGACTGGGTTAAAGAATCAGTGTCATTTAAAACACGGTTCACGATAAACCCAAAATCACATCACATTTCAATCAGTCCCTAATTGTAAATTAGCAAGTGAGCAATTCCCTAAGTATGAATCCCGAAGGCCGAAACCAACATCAGATCAATACCTCGGAAACTATTCAACTTAACTAATCTCCAGTTAGTTTCTGATTTTCTTAACTCCTTTAGGTCTAAGAACTGTATTATTGAAGATACCGTTCACGACAACCCAAAATCACATTTCATCAATGATCGGGTTAAAGAACGAGTGTTATTTAAAAACACTGTCCACGATAAACCCAAAAATCAATATCGATTCAATTCCAATTAAATATTATTTAATTGGTACCTTTCATTAAATCTAAATAGAAAGATTTAATCATTTCTCAACTGGGTTCAAGAACAGTGTTAATGAAGACACCATTCACGACAAACCCAAATCACATTTGATGTTAAATACAAGGCTCTGAATAGAAAATATATCGGCCTATATTCAATATCAAATTCTACGATCAACAAATGTCGTATCGGAAATAACGATATAAATATATATCTTTCAAATTTCCATAACAACATCTGTATAATCACGAATTCCAACATCGAAATATTCCGAAGACAATTTCGATTCAAATCCACTCCAATGCAATCATTGGAAATTTTGGTTATTTTTAAAACCCTTTTCAAATTCAATTTATTTCTTTAAAAATAAATAGAATTATATTTCTAGTTCAAAACTAGTTCATTTCGATAAAAATCTATTTTTATCTTTTCAAATATGGAGTTTTTCATCCCAAATCTTTCTAAATCATTTCTTATGATTTTACACAAATTATTACTATTTTTAATAATTTTATCGAGGCCCGTACAGTCGATTTCCATCAACGGCCATCGAACTGCACTTACAGCGACCTTTTTCGAATTTGATTTGGACGTATCTCCAAATCCAACCGTTAGATTTCTAATTTCTAATATTCGTTAGAAAGCTCTTTTCGATACGAACCCAACGGTTCCGGTTTTAGGAGAATCCGACGGTCGGATCTCCCGTAATGTCCGTTTGAAATAAATGGTCGAAATTCGCGAACTGCCGCGGCGCGGCACGTTCTATTCAGGCTATTATATTATATATATAATATATATTTCGTCGATTTCTATTTAAAACGAATTATATAAATAGTTTTAAAATCGTTTCAAAAGCTATTTCAACTTTCTTTTCAATTCAAATCAAAATTGAATTCTTCTTTATAAATTCGTTTTAAAATTCATTTCTATTCAATTCAAATTTCAATTCAATTTGAATTCATTTCAATTCACTTTCGATTCAATTTGAATTCGTTTTCAATTCAATTCATTTCGAAATCGTTTTCAATTCATTTTGAATTCGTTTTCAATTCAATTCATTTCGAAATCGTTTTCAATTCATTTTGAATTCGTTTTCAATTCAATTCATTTCGAAATCGTTTTCAATTCATTTTGAATTCGTTTTCAATTCAATTCATTTCGAAATCGTTTTCAATTCATTTTGAATTCGTTTTCAATTCAATTCATTTCGAAATCGATAAAATCGATATAAATATCGTTCACGTCGAAATGGCGTCAATCTAATCAACACGGCTTCATAAATTTCTATTTTCAAATATTCTATTTCAAATATTTCTTTTTCAAAATAGTTGTTATTATCAAAATATTTCGTTCAACACATGACCAATCTCAATGGATGAAACTGTCAACACATGAACTTTTATTTCATATTGATAAAGATGTAAACTTTATTATTAAAATATTTTGTTCAACACATGACCAATCTCAATGAATGAGTACTGTCAACACATGAACTTTTATTTTATAATATTCTTTATTTTTCAAATTGGAATGAGGCCCAATCAATTACCATATAAAGTTAATTATATGGATTTCCATACAACACATGTATAATAGCATTGAAAAATAATCAACCATCAACCAAAGTGCACTACACTGTATAAGCATCAAATATAGATATCTAACGCTTATAACAGCCTGTCAATCAATCGATCGACATATTTAATCAATCAGGATGAGTGAACTTCAAATTTCATCCTAACACCCGTGTGGGGTTTCAAACAATCAAACACATATTTTATTTGTGCTGTTGGGCGATGTGTAAAATTTATCGTCCCAATCAATGTCCTTCAAATAGGTGTACATAAACAAACCGTCTGGTTTGTAAATGAATATTTATTTATTCACATTCACGTTAAAAATTATATTTTTAACGACAAAACATTTTATTCCAACATATGAACTTCTATTCAATTCATTCTTTAAATAAAATGATATTTTTATTTTTCTAACATATTTTAGAAAATTTCGGCGGCATAACGGCACGATACTAGAAACGGGACGAGGCCTAGCCTTATCCCCGGTCTAGTGAAGGCCCACGCCATTCACACATCAATCAAGTCATTCAGTTTCACTCAAACAATTCAATTCAATCACATAATCAAACTAATCTATGCAACCAAACAAACAAGTCCATGGTTTGTGGACGATTGTGTCGGGTGCTACTAAGCACCGTCTACATCCTAGTATATATATATAACTAGAAAAAGAATTTGAAAGGTGAGAAATTCTCACAGATAGCTATCCTAGCTCCACGGCACTTCATTGATAGGAATCTTCATCGCTATCGCATCTTCGCTGCCCGTAGTCACTATATACATAAAAATCACATTTTTATATTTTGATGTCTTTAAAATAAAAATCACATTTTTATATTTTGATGTCTTTAAAATAAAATTCACATTTTTATATTTGTTCGTTTTCAATTTAAAAAACATATTTTTTATAATCACTTCATATATTTAAAAATCGAATTTTTTACTATGCTATTCCATATATACAAATCATATTTCCTTACCGCTAATATATAGACAATAATTCCATTTCAAAAATATTGATTTCGCCTTTATAAAAATAAAGTTTTCGCCCTTATGAAAATAAAGTTTTCGCCTTTATGAAAATCACCACTTTATTTCAACGTATATAAAATAAAAATCAGATTTTTATTTCGCTACATATACAAAGATGATATCTTTATATTCTCTATCCTATAAAGATTATATTTTTAATACTTTAAAAATATAAAAATCATATTTTTAATATTTCTATATAGTAAAGATTATATTTTTAATACTTTAAAAATATAAAAATCATATTTTTACTTCTTCTACTCAATAAAAATCCCGTCTTTCCCATTTTAAAGATATGATCTTCATTTTAGCAAGTTCAAATCTTTTTCTTTTAAAAGATTAAAACCTTTTTCTATTTTCTTTAAAAATCAGTTTTTAAAATTCTTTTCAAAAATTCTGTTTTTACATTCTAAAAAAAACAGTTTTTAAATCTTAAACAAATCAGTTTTTATAACTTAAAAAAAATCAGTTTTATAAATCTAAAAAAAATCAGTTTTTATAACTTAAAAAAAAAATCAGTTTTTTAAAATAAACAAAATTCAGTTTTTAAATTTACCCAGAAATCAGTTTTTAAATTAACACAGAATATATATATAAAAAAAAAACTCACCTTTTCTCGCTGAGCTAGGAGGGAGGGGTTCGCTGCTGCGTTGGAGCCGTCGGGGGGACTGACGCGTGAGGTGGGTGGGGTCCATTCAGGGAGGCGGCGGTTTCGTCGAGGGTTCGGAGGAGGGGGGGTCGGCTTCGTCGAGGGTTCGGAGGAGGGGGGGTCTAGTGATGGGAAGAGGAGGCGGCGCTCTGGTCGGAGGGGGGGGTTCGGCGAAGCATCGCCGCCGGCCTGGGTTCGAGCGCGAGGGCGCTCGTCTCCTTCTTTTTTTTTTTTTATAATTGATCTGAAATGAAAAGAGATCGGGGGGGCCTGGTTAAGGGAGAAGATTAAATTTTTTTTATTATTATTAATTAATTATTTATTTATTCAAAAAGGTTGACTTTTATCCATGACCTCGAAACGAGGCCCACCGCCTGTCGTCCATAGCGTTTCACCCCCATTCTGAACACAATGGGTTATGTATCGTAGGTTGATTCGGACGTTTGAATCAGTTTCCGTTAAATTTACATTTAAATCTCTATATTGAATTTTAAACGTACATTTCAAATTACCGGGGTCACATACTAACTCTATAAATTCTCGAAAAATATTTTCTAGCTTCGTATTGACGATACGGTCCTAACAAAACTAGTTTCGTCGAATTCTGAGACCGTTTGAAAAATGACCAATTTCCAGTCGATTAAAATCAACTGAAACTGGTCAAACGCGTTTTCCTTTGCCACGCTCACATATTGATTCGAAAAATTATGAAATTTGGAATCTAGCAATAACTTTACATCACGGACCCAACAAAACTGGTTTCGTCGAAATCCAAGGTCATTTGCAAAATGTCCATTTTTAAGGGCCTGAATTCCATAGGGACTATTCAGAATTTTCAACTGGACATATCTTTTGATCCCTGCTATGAAATTTTGATTTGTCGGATTCGTTGGAAAGATATTATCAATTAGATCCCATTATTTTTGGTTTCACTAAAATCCGGATTGTTTTGCACCCGGTACATTCAATTGAAGTTTGAAATCGAATTATCGAACTACCGCGCCATTTTCAATTCTATTTATAATTATATAATAAATATTTATATTCTAACGACGACGCGTATAATATTTACGTTCGAATTATATTTAAAATAAATTTCTCGTCGATTTTATTTAAAATAATTCATTTTAAATAATCAAAATTCGATAAAATTGCCAAAATAAAAATTTTAAACTGGCCCGGATTTTACGGGTTGTTACAATTTAACATTATTTAGCCTAAAAACTTGCATGTAACATATCATGAAAAGATTATCAAACTTATATGCGGTATGATAGTTTCATTCCTCAAATCATAATAGGTTCATCATCAATTGCTATACGATAAGTCCAATAAACCACAATCATTCCAAGACATACATGACAAAATTATCACAGGAAATGGACATGAATCAGCATCATCATTATCATACATCTTGTTACAATTCTATTTTTCATTTTATTACAAATCACGTCTTAAATTTGTTCACATCTAAAAGATAACTAAACTTACTAACAAAAGACGATCTTGATTTCTGGAATCTGTATTCTGAAGTTGAAATGCTCACCTTTAATGTAGACTAATCATTGTTTTAATTTAGATTTGATTTGATTCGTCACTTTTAATTATCTTCTATCTTGCCTTTGAGTTAAAAGAGATGACGGCTAGGTTTAGATGAGAGTGAATAATAGAATTAGGTTTTAGGTTTAGTGTCATTATATAGTTGTAGAGAGTGTTTTAGGACCATTACATTAACCCTGAACCATCAGAACCAATCAGATGCCACATCTGCCTTAGAGTGAATCGGCCTACGAGTTGACAGCCAAACACCCTGAATCAACCCCTAGTCGACCCAGCAGGGCTTGGGTCGACCTCAAAAATGGGTCGGTTTGGTTATTCCCCCTCCCAATTTGCTATTTTGAACTTTTTTGCATATTTATCTATTTAATTTTTATATATATCTATCTATACATTTTTCTCATATGCATACAAACTTCAACGCTTAATTACTTCTTCATAAGCTATCCGTTTTATGCAAACCAAATGTCTGACTTGACCAAAATTTTGAGACGAACGCAATAGCACAACCCATTTCACTTAATTCTTCTTCTAAAAATTAAGTGTTGTTGAATTTGTTAATTTTAATATTATCAGAAAATTCGAGGTGTTACACGCGGGCTCTTATTGGAGATTGGATTCTGACAATGACAAGGTATGGAACCACCTGCCGATAATGTATCTCTAGAGAAGAATACATTGGGATCAACAAGAACGTCTTGCAACCCGGCCACACATGACCGACCACTCATTTCTCTTGAGTGTATCGAATATATTGTCACCTACAATTGCTAGCAATATAACCGCTCCCAGGAGATACAGAAGCGAAAAGAAGTAACAAATATGAATATTCTCTAGATGGTGACAATATACCCTAATGGGGGCGACCCACATAGCCATGCTGCTTGCCCGATTTTTGTCATTTCCCAATTGATGAGGCTTGAGGTCATAACGTATCTTTTGATACATCTGGCCCTATTCACTTTGAATATCACATCGTCATACCCGCCAAATCACAAATTGATTTACATAAAAAGTAACATGGGTATATAGCTAAGAGAAACGAATTCCTCCGCCACCAAACATGAATACGTTTGAAGAGATCAACTTACGTGATCCATTAGATATACTCTGTCAGACATTCGTCCATACAAGTTGTCATGGGACTGGACAAATCTAAGGCACTATTCTGTAAATAGAACAGCCCTTGCACAAACTCCATCTTCGACTGTCTTCAGCATATTAGATTCACAACGCTTATGCCCATATGGAGTGGTTTCTAGATAATAAATCTGATCCCGGTCTCTCCGTATTGACAACGGAAAAATGATCAAAAACTTTTGATAGTCGGTGATTTAACTATCAAAGGAAAATATCCATACACATAACGATCTTATTTCCAAATGGAAATTATATCAATCAACACTGAGCCCTTTTTATAAATTTATCAAAAATCATTTTATTTCCCAATTTCCCATTTACCATATTTCTCCCATATATTTCTTTAGAACTCGTTTAGCTTTCCACTTCTTGGAAAACATTTCCAATTACAAACTCTTATTCTTCCTTATTCCATAAAACTATACGTTATTAACGTCCGAAAAACATTTCCATTTTTTTCTTCATATTTCACATCTTCTTTATTTAGGAAATATAAGTTATTAACATTAGAAAACATTTCCAATTACCATTTCTAAGTTTCAAATTAATCAAATCATTCCACCTCTTTAATATCTTGGATTTTATTTGGAAAAATGTTCCCAAACCTTTTTATTTGAGTAAACCGATGTTACAAAATCATCGTTACTATATTTAACTCATTAATCATTCATTTATCGTATCACTAACCAACCTTGTTACCGAATCTTAACCAGTCCTTAGCTAACCATGATGTCAACCAAGTTGGGGTATGATTGCCTCTCAGACCTTAACTAATCAACATTCTTAACTGTGAAATAGTCACGGCTCACAACTTCAAATAGAACATCACTTACGCGACTCTCAGATTCAATTAAAAGAAAATCCCCTTCCTTTACGAAAATATTGATTTTAACAATATTTTACAAATCCCTGCTTCCGGAATATTTAAATTCAAAATATAACTTAAACTTATTAATTTAAATAATTACATGAATAAATAAATAATAAATATTAAAATGGAAAGTAAATAGCACTCTCCTGAATTCGATATAATCGAATTCCAACGTATAACTCTCTTTTTGAATAATATCGATTCAATTAACATTCTGAACGTCAGAATAAACTCATCGTTTTAGGTTACTTAATTTCTATTCCTGTTTGAATTTATCATTTCAAATATACATCAATTTCCTTTTATAACCCATTTATTCTACAACGTTTTCTCTTAAATCATTATTCACTTTAAAAAGTGAATATTATTTCTTTACAAAACATCCGACTCATTTTATCAAATCAAATCTTGATTTGTACTTAATGACACTATTACAAGTTCACATATTGTTTATCGAGTTATTTTTTTAAAATTCATTTACATATCCTATTCCATTTACAAAGTCAACTTCTTGTAAATTTTATATCAAGTTTATAATTAAATCTTGATTACAAACTTGACTTGAAATTATTGGTTTAAACCAAATATTTATTACCTTGTCAAATTCTAAATTGTATAATATATAATTTCTAAAAATAAAAATAAATTATTTAAATAATATTCGACATAGTCGAATTCTAATTATAAATCCTTACGGATTTATATCAGTTCTACTCTCATTCCGAACATCGGACCAAATTCCATTATTTCCCTTTTACCCAATTCTAAATTTTACCACTTTCAATTTATTTAATAATAATTCAACTTCTTTTTCTAAAACAAATATCGTCTATAAATCAACTACTTGTTTTAATATATTTAAAACAAGTTATTTTACTTTAGTCCATTCGAAATTCAATTCTATTTAAAAATAGATTCCACTTTTTAACTCGAATTCTATTCCAATTTATTTTACCCAATCATTTTTTCCATTATTTCCCTTTTACCCAATTCCAATTATTTCAGGTCAATGTTGTTCAACATCCCAAAACACACAATAATCAACATCAGATTATTTATCGCATCATATAAAGCAGTATATGAAAATCAACAATAATTTATTAAGGAATCCAGTTGGATTCCTCCAACCTGTTTTCCACCATCCACCGATGTTTATCAAAATAATAATAGTAGTTCATATCGATATGAACTATTATAATAAATAGGATCAGTATTTAACTAACGATTTATATATATGATTGTATCTAAAATTTAAACTAATTAATCAGCAAATCATCCAAGCAACCATCACACACAGCACTCAATCATTTTTATCAATATTAAATAATATTTATAAAATTATAAAACTGGACAGAGTTAGTGAATTTACTCACCTTGGTTCGTTAATCATCATGTAATGATTTGCATTCTATAGGTCTGGTTAGGCATTTAATTATGTCGTATATTCAAACAAGCTCCAAATGATCCCAAACCAGCTTCATAGCATAGTCTATATCCATATGATTCCAACGTAGCAGCATTTTCGAAATTCTGACCTTGTATGGAAAAGATATGAATTTTACAAATACTAACGATTAAAATGATAAAATATAATTAATTAATTATAATCAAAATCCTAATCCGTTATTAAATCCGCCTGATCATGTTTTTTCTATAGCTTGTAAATATGAATGTTTAGATCTTGTTTCAAGTTTAAAGTGGACTTCCTATTCTTGATTTAGTGTATGCACAAAATTAATTAAATAACTAAGTTCTTCACTGTATTTTATCCTTGGGCCTTACCATTTCAAAGCCGGTCCAGTTCAAGGCCATCCGCCACCCAACAGCATTGTCTTCTTGCCCCATAATATAACCCATCGCACCGCATACATTGGAACAACCATTTCCAAAGCTCCCGATCCACTTCTCCATTTTGGTCACGTAAACAGCCTGTACCCTTTCTTTTATATCACGTCGCCCTCTCCATTTCGGCCAGCATATTCGAACAGTCATCTCGCAACCATTTTTCTACAGTTGGTATCGTCATTCAGTTTCTTTTTTTCGATTTTATTTTGCTCATCCCAAACCCAATAGCAGAGCCCACCCACGTAAATGTACCCGAAAGTGAATAGCATCTTCTTCCATCTATTTTGAATGCAAATTTCTTTTTTCGTTTCTAGTATTTCTCTAATTTCATTACTCCTATTCTCAACGAAAATCATGAATCCGCCTTTTATTCATTTTATCACCTTTCCAGAAACCGGAAATGCCACTGACGTGAGCCTGTCGCCTCCCCTTCGCAACACCTCGCGATGTTAACTCCCACCTTTTTGATTCACCCCCTTTCAGTTCCTGCTCTAATTCCACCGCCTCACCTGGTCATACTCGCCCCATCCTCTAAACATAGCAGGAAACAGCTCGCACACCCCTTTGCAGTTGCAATTTCCAACATCTCCCCATGCGACTACATGTTCACATAAACCTCCTCTCGGTTTCAGACTGCTCCTCCTTTTCATTCATCATTTCTTCTCATTTACTTCGCATCATACTAACGAATGCAATACCTTCTGCTGAACAGCAAGATCTCGACAATTATTTGTTTCGGTTTCTACATTTCATTGAAGAGCTCATTTCCAAGAGGATGAACAAGTTTTGCTGGAAAATATAAACTTGTCGCGTGGCTTGGAAACTCCCTTGCTTTTATATTTTTAAAGTGATCGAATGGGTTCGGTTTCTCATGTTTAAGAAGAAGAAATAAGCAACTGGCTTCGTGTATTTATAGGATTCCACTTCCTTGGCAAGCACGTAGTAGTAGGTTATAGATGTAGAAAAGTAGGCAAATGCCTTGATGTGCACGGTTCATATTTTCTTGGGTCTGAAGTATTAGGGATAATAGCTGTGCTTGTAGCCTTTGTTTTAGGTAAGCTAGGATAGTTCCAGCGGTTCAAAAATGCATACTGCTTGGTGGTGATCATTCAATGCCATGACTTTTCATTGTCATAGGTAGGTAAGTTGCTATTACTTAGAAGGGAAGGTTTATGATATAATTGGTTTGCATTTAAATATTGATGTGTCTTGACATATATATGTACTGATATTGCATGTGTTCCATTAAGTTTTCATATGATTCATTTAAATTTTCTTCTTGTAGAACTAGGCATGCTTTAGTTTTCACATGTCCCTGTATACAACAGTTCACCCAAAACCATGTGTGATATGCAACAGGATGTGTGTTTTACCTTTTTGTTGGTAATAAGTTGCGTTGAGCCTAAACTCTAGGATCTTCTCGTGATTTGAATTCATAGGTTAGATTTTATATTAAACTTTCTTTTATTTTATTTATACTTATTATTATGTCATGTGAAAAAGTTGTTGCATTAGCTTTAGAAAAGTCAGCATCTAGGATTTAGGGTAGCTAATGGTTCAGCTAAGCATACAGGGATTTACATTTTAATTATGTATTGTATTTCCATTTCATTGTCATGCAACTTTAGGAAGAACATGTTGTGATTGATAGATGTTGTGATTGATAGAAACAGAGTTTTGTACGAAGTTTGCAAATTTTATTTAATGTTTTTGAGTACTCTCTGTCTTTAAGTTTGCGTTGGATAATATAAATATAATCATATATGTGTTTGTTTAAATGGATGTAAGGGTACTCTGCTACATAAGACTCCATCTACACAAGATTCGCTATTGACAGAAATAAAAATATCAGTGTGACAAGCAATATTCCTCGACTCCAAAAATATAATAAAATGAACTGGTTAACTTATTCTATGAAATTTCAAAATGCTAAAATAAGGTGGAAAATACTTCAAATAAAAAGTTGTCATTTTTCCAAAATAAAAATTACAGAAAAATTCTAAAAATTAAATTACAACTACGTCTCAAATATGTCGTCCAAATTCGAAACCAATATTAAATAACTGTTATGGCTTACAACGATTCCATAGCGACTATCTGGATATTTGATTTGGACATAACCAAAAATCTATAAACCGAAATCTCGATTTTTCACTTTCATTAGAAAATTATAGTTTAATAGATTCGAACGTTTCTTGTTTCAAAGAAATCCGACTTATAACGGATCCTGTATATTCCGTTCAAGTTCAAATCGTCGAATTACGAACTACCGCGATGTTACGAGCTCGATTATAATTAAATTATAATTTATACATTCAACTGTCGTTTAAATAATATATTCGTTAATATTATCCGAATATAAACTAGTTTGAATATCTTATATTATCCAATTTATACAATATTGCCAATTTTACCCTTTTCGACTATCTCGAAAATTGAATTTCATTATCCCATTATTAATATTAATTAATTAATCATAATATTTTAATTCAACCCATTTAAATTATCAAGCTAATCCACTAAAATAATTAAATAAATTAATTATTAAATTGCTAAAAATCCGGGATGTTACAAAGACATACCTGGATATTATGTGATTGGAAATTTTCAATTTGTGATCATCATTTTATAAATCTTGCAAGATATTACTGGATCAGGCACGCCATAGTTTATTTTTATGCGCATATTCAGGATCATGTTCATTGTAATCCACTTCAATGCTCGGTTTCCTTCTCGAGGATATACACTCAATTTAGAGTAGATTCAAGAGCCTCCCTTCTTTTTTTACATAATTGCAGCTAATGCCAAATCATTCAGTAAAGACATACTCTTCTTGTGTGGTAACCATCGTAATGTACCAAAGAGTAATATTTTCAAGATGGACTCTAATCAATATCTTTAATTAAGTCAAATAATTTTTTTTCTAGAACATGATTATATTCATCAAAGTGGATCCAAGCCATACACTCAATTTAGGTTATTCTATTGTTGTCGGCATCCCCTTACTAAGTAGGGACATACTCTACTGGCTCAATACCACATAGAGTAATAGTTGCACTACCCATGATCCATTGTCTTATACCGCACATTGTCATCTCCATCCGCAGGTAACCATAATATTGCGGCCGGCAACCACTCACTAAGTAGGGATGTACTCTACTGGCTCGATACCACTTACAGTAATAGTCACTACCCAAGATCCATTGTCATATACCACACATCGTCATCGTCACCCGAGGGTATCCAACATTGATTAAATAATCCACAAAATAATCTTTCATAAGTTTAAACAAATTATTATCTCAAAGTGTAACACCCCGTATTTTCAGTGGACATGAAAGTAACAAATCAAAGTATAATTAATTTGTAAAAGAAGAAGTAAGGGAGAAGGGTTACGCCATTGCGTTCGTCTCGGAATTTTGCTTGAGATAGAGTTCGAGTTTGCGTAAATCGGACTACGTATAAAGAAGTTATGGCCTTCAGAAGTTTCAGAATATATAAAATAGCTCGAAAGTGAATTCAAAAATTCAAAACAGAACCCAAAAGCGGGTTGGGCGGAAAATTTCCCGTCCAGGACCCAAGTCAACCTTAGTGCCGACCTCCCCCCTATAGGTCAACCTGGGGGTCGACCTGGGCCTATTTTGCTAGATCTGGACTGCAGCGATTTTAACTTATTCTGGACAGACCGGATGGCTTCCATGGAAATCTAATGGCTCAAAAACACTCTCTACACCTAGAAAAGAGTTCCTAGACCTAAGGTTTCTCCACACAAATTCTTTGAGGCATCTGCATGCTGTTTCTCTCTATTTTGGCCTCCACTATTAAAATAAATCTTATTCTCTACTAAAACAAGTTATAGTTCTTCAAATTGGAGATTCAAATCAAGTTAAAACTTCAAGAAGGGAATCAAAGGTTAATTCAATGGCTTCAAGCAACGTCACGCGAATCATAGAAAATCGCCACAACGCTATCTTATTATTCTTTTCTAAACCGATCACTGTAAGTTCGGTTATTCTTTGGATTTGAACGTGTAATTGGAATCGTGAATGTAATAAATCAAAATATAGTACTGTACCTATTTACATGTTACTTACCTTTGATTCATGCTTATGTCAAATCTAGAGTTATCTATGCCTTTGGATCTGATTCACAACTATGACTATGAGACTTTTTGCCTAAGACTATGACTATGAAATTATTGCCTATGACTATGAGACTTTTGCCTAAGACTATGAAAATGAAACTGTTGCCTATGACTATGACTCGTGATTATGAGACTGTTGCCCACGACTATGATTCATAACTATGGGACTATTGCCTATGACATTGATTAAGAAATTATTGTGATTAGTTGGCCATGACTATTGTGGTTAATTGCCTATAACTAGCGTAGTTAGTTGCTTATGCTTATTCCCATTGTTACAATTAACCAATCATGTTGTACCTTGAACTGGCATTATGTTGGACCAAATCACCTATGCCTATTCCCCTAATTATGTTGGATCTCATATTTAGTGTGTAACTTGGTTGGTTTACTCCTACTCACTATTATGTACATTGAACCTGTTGGAGCCATTATTTTTGCATGCCTATTCTTTTATATCAATTCTTGTGCTTATCCCCTATTCCTCTTGTTAGTGCCATTTCATGAGTACTTAGAAAATTTATGAAATCATGTTATATGTACAATTATGATGCGGGGATTGGGCGTAGCTTAATTAAGTTAATTTGGCATAATAAATATGTTGGCATAATCTAAATTGGCTATAATAGTGAATAATTTACATACATATTAGGCTTGGGTATAAATTGATAAATTCTAATTGGCCGCAAAATATGTAATTGGCATGTAAACCAAGTTTTGGACAAGAACGGTAAACTAGAATATTAAATCTAATTTTGAGATGAACTGTAAATAGGAATATTAATCTAATGTGAGTTTTTGATGCTTTAATTAATTAATACCACAACAATACCTGTCTAATGTGAGTTTTTGATGCTTTAATTAATTAATTAAAGCTCATGAACAATCAAGCTAGAAATGGTGAGGTTAAGTAATTAAGGAAACACTTAACCAACTTAACATGTTAACAAGACAAGAAGGGTGGGGTTAAGTAATTGAGAAAACACTTAGCCAATTCAACATGTTAACCAGACAAGACTGATAGGGGTTAAGTTAATTTTGAAACTTAACCAACTTAACATGCTAACAAGTCAAGATTTATGGGGGTTAAGTAACTAAGGAAACACTTAACCATGGTAGCATGTTAACTAGACAAGTGGGTAAGGTTAAGTAAATGTTTAATATGCTAACTAGACTAGATGGTGGGGTTACGTAAATTAGAACACTTATTCTGAAACGACCCGCAAATCCGTGCTATCTGAGTTGACTAATAACACTACACGTCCAACCCAAATAACACAGAAATACGAACCATTATTAGAAAGAAGATAGAGGATGAGAAATAGAAAGAAAGAAATATTAGAATAGGAGAAAAACGAAGATCACAACTCACAGCGGAATGAATAAAATATATTATACAACATAAGCTTTGAAATACAATCTGTTTTGTACATAAATACATACCATCATCAGAGCACACATATCATTTGATTCAGCGGAAGTAACTCTAAATAACTAACGTTGAAGCCTCCAGCTTCAAGCTCCTCCATGTGTATCTGTAAAAGCCTGAAACACTTGACTGCCCGTACAAATTTGGGCACCCAAGAGTTTAGGGAAAACAAAACAAAATAAACTCTGGTTCAGTCATGGGACTGGTGTGAGTAAACTCCAACCATTTGTTTAACTTTCAAAAACCCTTTTCGAAAGAAAAGATAATAGTAAGACCAGCCCACACATAAACATGGACGGTTTTTACCTTACTATAACCCAAAACACTTTGATACGAAAATCCAGTGATATTATAATAATGTCTACATCAAGTAAATAACCAAATAGCAGAACGCTTGCATCTCACGCTCCACATATATAGTATAAAATCAAAACCCGCATGGCGCTTATTGGAGATTGGATTCCAACAAGGTATGGGACCACCTTCCGATGATGTATCTCTAGAGGCGAATACACCTGGGTTCAACAAGAACGTCTTGCAACCCGGCCCACACATGACCGACCACTCATTTCGCTTGAGTGTATCGAATGTATATCACCAACGGTTGGACTCAAACCACCGTTCCCGAATGGGCAGAATCGATAGATTAAGAAACAAAAGGAATTTCTCTAGATAGGTGATTATACACCCTAATGGGTGCGACCCACATAGCCATGCTGCCTGCCCGATTTTTGTCCTTTCCCGGTTGTTGAGGCCTGAGGCTACGAATACTTACCATTCATTGATAGCACAATCACTTTGAATGTCACATTGTCAGATCCGTTAATCACTAGTTGAGTTTGCACAAATATTCTGGATGTTATGCTAAGGGAATAAATCCGTTGCAACCATATATATTCATACAGACCAACCCATTTGATCATTGGAAATACTCTGTCAGACATTCGTCCATTTAAGTTCGTTCTGGGATTGAACGAAACCGAAGGCACTATTTCTATAAATAGAAAAGCCCTTGCACTTTACTCCGTCTTCAATTTATTCAGCATACTTGGTTCGCAACGCTTATGCCGATACGGAGTGGTTCTTCGGATAATAATCCAACCGGTCTCTCCATATTGACAACGATGGTCAAAACTTCGATAGTCTGTGATTTAACTATCGAATAAAAACAAGTGTTCATCCAAACATATCAAACAAATCACTGGGCTCTTTAATTAATATTCATTAATTAAATCACTTCTCCATTTTCCCTATCAATATTTGTTAACCAAATATTTTCAATAATCGTCTCGGCCTCTTATGCCATTTGGAAAACGTTTCCAAATATTAACTTCTTTTATTTTCTATATATTAGAAAATGTCTCTATTTGCAATTGAAAACCATTTCAATCACTTATCTCTATTCCTTTTTGTTTACAATATTCGATTTTTATATTCACTTTCCTATCGAATATTCAATACGTCGATACAATGATTTCTAATTATCAAAATATCTTAAAAATATTCTAACTTCTTAAATTTCCGGAAAATTTCGCCATAACCTCCCCTGTATCGGGAGCATCGGGAAATTTCAAATAGCATCCCGGTATCTTCCTCAATCAAAAGAAAAAGGAAAAGCCAAGCGGCTTGCCGATACGGCGCATAAAACCCATATATGAATTTAAACATGTACCTTTTTGTCGAGCACATTATTTATATACCTGCATTATCCTTGTCCCATACCTGTCTCCTGTATGTCTATACCTGTCCAATTTATTTCAACTTCATACACTCGTTTGATTCAATTCGTTAAAGTAATTCTTTAACTAACTCTCTGCCTATCTCGCTTGTATATTTGAATATAACACGCTTTTAAATATATTTCCACTTACTTATCAATCAATTGAATTCAAATTTCAAATTTAGTTCTATATTCGATTTCGAATATATATATTTACAATTCCAAATTTCACTTTTCAAAGTTCGATTTTAGTTCAAACTCGATTAACTAATTCTTCTTTAGTTAATTCTATTCAATAATCAAAAATATGATTATTGTTTCAAAAATCATCTTCTTTACTTCACTTGAGTCCATATTTATTTTCTAACTCAAGTCTAGATTTTTAAATGGAAATCCAGATTTTTATTTGCTTAAAAATCCCAATATTTATATATAAAATCCATTGTGGTTTATAATGGTTTCTGGCGCTGCATTTTTGAAATTTTGATTTTGACATAACTCAAAATCTATACGACGAAATTCAGATTTCTCTCCTTCATTAGAAAACTATTATCAAATTGGTCCTGACGTTTCTTGTTTCGAAGAATTCCGACTTCAATTGAGTTCTGTATACTCGATTGAAGTTCGAATTGCCAATTTACGAACTGCAGCGCTGCGGCGAGTTCGTTTTAATTATATTTATATATATAAATTTTAAACTTCGTATAAAATGAATTTAACCCCCTTCTAATATATATATAGATATATATATTCCAAATTCCATTTGAATCTTTACATTTCAAATTCCATAGTTTTAAATCTTGTATTCAAATCCCATTTGAAATCCTTTATTCGAATTTCATTTCAAATCATTTATTCGAATTCCATTTCAAATCCTCCATTCGAATTCCATTTCAAATCCTTTTTGAATTTCTATATTTGAAATTCATACTTGAATTTAGATATCCAAACTCCATTTAAATTTCTATTTGAAATTCTAAATGTTTCAAATTCCATTTGAACTTCTATATTCCAATTTCTATATTTGAATTCTATTGAAATTCAAATATTCAAACTCCTTTTTAAATTCTATATTCAAAATTCCATAGTTTAAAACCCATTTGAATTTCATATTCAAATTCTATAAATTTAAATTCCATTTGAATTCTTTTTTTGAATTTTACATTCAAATTCCCTATTCAATTCTCTTCGAATTCAAATTCTATACTTATTCTATTGAATTTCAAATATCCCAACTCCGATTCAATTCTATTTTGAAATTTCAAATATTCAATCCCCTTTTTAATTCTATCATTCAAATCCTATTTCAAATCTAGTTTCAAAACTTCATTTAAATTTCTATATCCAAATCTATTTTCAAAACTTCATTTGAATTTCTATATTCAAATCTATTTTCAAAACTTCATTTGAATTCCTATATTCAAACTTTTTTTTTTTACACCATTTGAATTTCTTCACTCAAATCCACTTGAATTCCCTTGAATTCAAATTCCATTTCAAAACCATTTGAATTTCCTATTTTGAAATCCTATTTGAAATTCTATTTCCAATTCTACTTTGAAAATCCTATTTTCAAAGTTTATTTCAAATTCTATTTTGAAATCTCATATTCAAATTTTTACTTGAATTTCGGTATTCAATTCCATGTTCAAATTCAATACTCGAATTTCTATTTCAAATCTCTATTCAAATTTCATATTTAAATTCCATTCAAATCTCTATTCAAATTTCACATTTGAATCCTTCTTTGAAATACTATATTTCAAATTCTATTCAATTCTTCTTTGAAATTCTATATTTCAAAGTCTGTCTCTATTTGAATTCTTATATCCAATTTCTTTAAACAAGTTTTGACTTCAATTCCTTTTGAAATCGATATTTCTATTTTTCTTTGAAGATAGATTTCCCATTCAAATTTCACACTTGTATTTCTATTTCTGAATTATCAAACGATAATTCTTTTCTCTTCATTTTATAACCTCGTTATAAAAGAACTATTTATAAACTTCGTTTAAAAAGGAACTACTTGTTATATTTTCAAAAACAAGTTTTATATTTTTATTCCACTTAAAAATTCAAATTCTATTTAAAAATAGAATTTTCCCTTTTAAAATCTCAAATATCCTTCCATAATATTTTAAATATCATTACTTAAGCCCAGTGATATTTAAACACACAAAGCAACGAATTATTTATTTTTTTAACACATCATATATATAACAATATATATGCAAACAAATAAACAAACAGATAATATTTTTTTTTGAGGAATCCAGTTGGATTCCTCCAACCTGTTTTCCTGCATCCACAGATGTTAGCACATAAATAATACCCATTCTGCTTCGTGGCAGAATATCGCGGTATAGAAGGTCATCCACTAATCATAGCGTGGGGCGTATAGGGTAATCATCCGCTATGAAACTGCGGGCATCCGCTAATGAGACTACGGGAATCCAACCAATCAATCAACCCAATATATCTATATATATAGCCTAAATAACTAATATATATAAAGCAACCAGAAAACATTCACACAAGCAACAGACAATTATTTTTAATGAAATAAAAATAATTCTAAAGGTGAGTGAGATTTACTCACCTCGTATTTCCGTTCGCACTGAATACCCAGCCGGACTCCATCTTATCTTGACTATGGATCTTTTGGAATAAACTTACTTAGCACCTCATCGCCTTGCGAATCACTTGATCAATCCCTGACCCAACAGCTCCAAAATACTGCATATCTTACTTTGGCTTTTCGTCGAATAACTCACTGGCAAACTCCATTCTCTTTCTACCACCCACGTCCGCTACCCGCTGCTGCTGCAACTACATCGCCCAATAGACTCCAATTGATGTGCCAGTCCCACTCAACATAACCTCCTCCCAATCATCAGAATGTATTCCAGACCAACATAATAACCCATTCAACATTCGTTCTCCCTGGTTCTCGACACCTTCAACCAACTACCCTAGAACCTCCTTGCTCTGACCGGAGTACGCCTGTCGCGACCCCCTCTATAGCTCGTACTGCTCCTGATGTCACGGTGCCCAGAAATCCTGTCGCAAGCTACCTTTCCCCTTCACGAGTTCACCAATGCCCTCAGATCTACCTTCGATGCCATCAAAACAAAGTCGCCCCTTTTTGAAATCGCGGTGACCCCAATCGCACACTTCAATCGCGAGCCTGACAAACCCATCGCGACCCCCTCTAATCGCCAACCAAAATCATCCCCATCTCACATCGTTCGAGTTCGAATGATTCAATAAGCGTCCCACCATAAAATTGATAACCGAATGAATATGGGGCTAGGAAATCCAAGCATTTGATTTCTGCAATTTTAAGGAAGAAGCCATTCTTTTTTTTTCTATTTTAGTGGGAGGATTTTCAATTTACTGGGAACGAAGGAAAACAAATGAAGAAGAGCTGAACTGATTTTCGTGGGATGGTAGAGTGAAGGTGAGTCTCAATATATAGATGCGAACCAGGGGACAGACGTACAGGACATTAAAATCCTGTTTCTAAGATATTAGAGATGGGAGACATATTTTTGAGCTCGAGGAAGATAGGTTGCGCGTATTTAATTCCTAGGGTGGCTTGAGGTACGAGAGATGGGTCGGCCTCAATTTTTTCATTATTATATTTTATTTTGATTTGATTTTTAATTAATATATTCTACCAAAATATCTCATGGTCCTTTACTCTAAATTTTGAACCGTAATTTAATCGTAACGACTGATGTTCCAAATGTTATTCACTATTCTGTGTACAACGAAACAGTTGCTGAATTTCAATTTGACTTTATAGAGGAAATAACAATTTAAATAAATGATTTGAAACAAAATTTGATTAAAATATAAATCAAATTCAGCCAATTAAATTAATCGAAATAAATTATCATTATTGTTCTAATTCAATGCAGAATATATATTAAACGACTGAATCATTTATATTTAGTTTTAAATAAAAATTCGATTATTCAATATATTCAATATTAATTCGTATATCGAGTTTTAAATTGATAAATTCAATAAAAATTCATTTATATTATATATTCAACATTTAAAATCATACTAAATATTTAAAATAAACTGTTCAAAAATCTGGGTCGTTACATTCTTTCCCCCTTAAAATAATTTCGTCCTCGAAATTGCTAAGGTAGGAAAAATGGTACAAATCCATTACTTTTCACAATCTCACTTATGTTGAAACTCACTTCTTCATAATTCAATAAATTAACTCCAACCAAAACTTTTGGTCTTCACACATTTGATTCGAATGATCTACGATCAATCCATTTATATCCAATCTATATTCCAATAACCTATTCAAATTGATTCTAATCAATTCACTCACTTCGACCCATTTAACTTGTTTAAGTTAAATTTCAATTCCAGAATTCAAATCCCTGGGTTTTCTTTTCAAGTTCTTTCGAAATCCCATAAATATATACATATATTTATTTTCATTTCAAATTCAAAACATTTGAATTTTCAAACCACTTGTTTTCTTTCAAACAAATTTCCATCAAAAACTTTCTAAGGTAGCAATCCATCACTTAGAAACTCGGAAATGAACACTGATGATGTTGCAATCATCATCAGAATTATTTCCCAGCCACTGAAGTGAGTTCAGTGCTTTATTATTTCAAAATCCATGATTTTCTTTCAAATCCTTTAAAACAAATCTATATTATTTTAATATACCTTGAAAAATATTTTTCAACTTCCCAGGATTTTGAATTCTTAATTCTGGTTTGAATTTAATTCTAATTCATCTCATTTGTATATTTAATTTCATACAATTTCTATTTGGTTATAAATAACCATTCTAATTTTATAATCTTAACATTCAACACATCCATATAATAATAATTCTAGAAAATTATTCTTCCTATATCAAAAATAGAATTTTGGGTAAAATTATTTCATCTACCCATTCTAAAACTATATCGTGTTCAATCTTCTGTTCAAGTATTTAGAAACTCCTATCGACGTCGTGGCGTCCCACGATTCGACCAGAATTCATAAATTACCCAACAGTCAAGCCAACACAATATAAAACAATTTTTATATCAACTAACAAATACGCTCTCTCGTATATATAGACGCAACTCATTCTAGGGTACTGCTGACCCTATCTCTAATGAGCACATGCCACACAAGCCTAGGTATTCGCTCAACCTAAGCTCTGATACCAACTGAAACGACCCGCAAATCCGTGCTATCTGAGTTGACTAATAACACTACACGTCCAACCCAAATAACACAGAAATACGAACCATTATTAGAAAGAAGATAGAGGATGAGAAATAGAAAGAAAGAAATATTAGAATAGGAGAAAAACGAAGATCACAACTCACAGCGGAATGAATAAAATATATTATACAACATAAGCTTTGAAATACAATCTGTTTTGTACATAAATACATACCATCATCAGAGCACACATATCATTTGATTCAGCGGAAGTAACTCTAAATAACTAACGTTGAAGCCTCCAGCTTCAAGCTCCTCCATGTGTATCTGTAAAAGCCTGAAACACTTGACTGCCCGTACAAATTTGGGCACCCAAGAGTTTAGGGAAAACAAAACAAAATAAACTCTGGGTCAGTCATGGGACTGGTGTGAGTAAACTCCAACCATTTGTTTAACTTTCAAAAACCCTTTTCGAAAGAAAAGATAATAGTAAGACCAGCCCACACATAAACATGGACGGTTTTTACCTTACTATAACCCAAAACACTTTGATACGAAAATCCAGTGATATTATAATAATGTCTACATCAAGTAAATAACCAAATAGCAGAACGCTTGCATCTCACGCTCCACATATATAGTATAAAATCAAAACCCGCATGGCGCTTATTAGAGATTGGATTCCAACAAGGTATGGGACCACCTTCCGATGATGTATCTCTAAAGGCGAATACACCTGGGTTCAATAAGAACGTCTTGCAACCCGGCCCACACATGACCGACCACTCATTTCGCTTGAGTGTATCGAATGTATATCACCAACGGTTGGACTCAAACCACCGTTCCCGAATGGGCAGAATCGATAGATTAAGAAACAAAAGGAATTTCTCTAGATAGGTGATTATACACCCTAATGGGTGCGACCCACATAGCCATGCTGCCTGCCCGATTTTTGTCCTTTCCCGGTTGTTGAGGCCTGAGGCTACGAATACTTACCATTCATTGATAGCACAATCACTTTGAATGTCACATTGTCAGATCCGTTAATCACTAGTTGAGTTTGCACAAATATTCTGGATGTTATGCTAAGGGAATAAATCCGTTGCAACCATATATATTCATACAGACCAACCCATTTGATCATTGGAAATACTCTGTCAGACATTCGTCCATTTAAGTTCGTTCTGGGATTGAACGAAACCGAAGGCACTATTTCTATAAATAGAAAAGCCCTTGCACTTTACTCCGTCTTCAATTTATTCAGCATACTTGGTTCGCAACGCTTATGCCGATACGGAGTGGTTCTTCGGATAATAATCCAACCGGTCTCTCCATATTGACAACGATGGTCAAAACTTCGATAGTCTGTGATTTAACTATCGAATAAAAACAAGTGTTCATCCAAACATATCAAACAAATCACTGGGCTCTTTAATTAATATTCATTAATTAAATCACTTCTCCATTTTCCCTATCAATATTTGTTAACCAAATATTTTCAATAATCGTCTCGGCCTCTTATGCCATTTGGAAAACGTTTCCAAATATTAACTTCTTTTATTTTCTATATATTAGAAAATGTCTCTATTTGCAATTGAAAACCATTTCAATGTAACGACCCGCATTTTTCAGCAACAGAATAATTAATTAATTTAATTATTTGAATAGTGATTTAGATAATTAAATGGTCGCTTAATTGAATTATGGTGAATATTTAATTAAGTTAAATAATAGAATCATATATTTATTTCTGAAATAGTCAGAAATAGTGGAATTCACAGTATTGTGTGAATGGGCAATATAAAATATATAAATCAGTTTATATGGAATTATATTGACGAATATATTCATAAACGACAGTTTGAACGTATAATTTAAATTATAATTATAATAGAGCTCGAAATGGCGCTGCAGTTCGCTATTTGGCGATTCGAACTTCAACTGGATATACAGGGTTCGTTTTAACTCGGATTTCTGTGAAACAAGAAACGTGTGGAGCGGGTGGAGTATATCTTTCTAGTGGAAGAGAGAAATCAGGATTTCGTCGTGTAGATTTTGTTTTATGTCCAAATCAAATTTTAAAATAGTCGCTATGGAATTCCTTTATATTTTGCAACGCTTTATTTGCGTTATAAATGGATTTTCAATATAGATTGAATATCGAATTAATACTGGAATTTGAATATCGAGTTATAAACTCTGATATGATTATTTTAGAGCTGTGGTATATCGTATGTGAATATATACGATAATATTTATTTTTAAATATTAAATTTAAATGTTTTTAAATATATTTATTTATTTAAAGGGGCTATTTAGGGTTTTAAAAATAGCCACTTTTGCAAACGAAGTCGGATTTCAACGAAACTAATTTTGTTGGATCCGCAGCGTCAAATTATTGTTAGATTCCAAGTTTGGTGATTTTTAGAAGCAGTGTGTGGCCGTACGAATTTTTAGAGTGAAAAATAGACAGTATTTCAACGGTTAAAAATACGCTGTGTGAGCATACGGAGTCGGAATTCGACGAAACAAGTTTCGTTGGGTCCGTAATGTCAAACTGTAGCTGCGTGTCAATTTTCATAATTTTTGGGTATCGTATGTGGTCACAGGAATTTTGGAGGACGAATAAATTTCGCGATGGCTTAAAATAAAATATTAAAATAGAATATAAAATTAATATAATTTCCCTATATAATGTCATCAACTCTAAACCCTAAAGAAAATTCATTCTGGGGTCAACCAATTCATTTTTCCGCCGTCAGTAAATTCTTTTCATCTTCAAGCAAAAACCGAACTTCAAAAATATATAGAAAATCAAAATCAATTCCTAAAAATCCTATTTTACATATAGGTGAATTCGTATGTCGTTTATCTTCAGTCTGGTACCGCTTTTGAGTAGTTCGAATTTCCTGATGTCGCTCCAGTTTAAAATCGGTGATGCTAGGGTTCGAATCTGTTGATGTATGGAACCTCGGATTGAAGAACGGGTGTTAAATTTGAGTAAGGGGTTGGATTCGGTTTCGTTTGGGGTAGTTTGGAGGATTTGCGTGGGGTTTTTGTTCGGTGGTTTCTTGTACTGCGTGAGGAACCGTGAGCGAACGGAAATTTGCCAGGGTCCTTGACTTCAGCGTTGAGGGTATGGGAAAGATGAGAAATCGAAGGGGATGTCAATGGTGGTATTGGTACTCGAAATCGTTGAGGAAGTAATGTGCGGTTGGGGGTTTGAAAATGGGGAAATGTACTGTGTTTGGGTTCCTGGGGATCGACAGTTGGGGAAGAAGTGGTATGAGATGGGTTGGGTATCCACGTATGGGCCAAGAGAAAGAAAACAAAGGTTAAGGCCCAACTACTATTTGAATTTTTAGTTTTGATTTAATCTAAATATTGTATAACTTGTAATCATCATATCTCGGTCATATGAAATCAAAATCACGAACCGTCAGTTGCTTTGGGACCGTATGGACGAGCACTACATCATGGGACTGACCGCGCATGAAACAGAGCCAGTTACAATTTATGGCGAATTAAATTGTCCGTCGCAGTCAAATGAACGCATATCGTTATTTAACGATCTTCAACCAAGGTGAGTAAATCTCACTAACTCTGAACAATTTATATTTTGATAATGCATTTTTAGAAGTGATAAATATTGATTGAATTGTTGTGTGTTGGCTATTTGGTTGAACTGCTAGTCAGTTGATTGGATTTATCGATAACGATCTATATAAATCGTATCGAAATATTGATTCTGTTTATCAGAATATTTTATACTCATGTTATTTATGTTGACTGACATCTGTGGATGCAGGGAAATAGGTCGGAGGGACCCAACTGGGTTCCTCAACATTTATTTTACAATTTTCATATATTCTGATATATGAAGTGTTATATCATCTGTTGTTGATGCTGTGTGTTTGGATGATGACCGATCATTTTGATTTGATATTTTTACACCATAAGTGATACGAGAAAGTGGAAAAGGGAGAATTTCAAAATATATTTGAAAATAGATTATTTATATAAAATCGACGGATTTTATATATGAAAGGAAAAAGGAGTTTTATAAAAGAAATCATTTTATAAAATCCAGCAATAAAGGAAAAATATTTGTAAAACAAATAGAGAAGGGAAATTGTTTGTAAAACATTTACAAATAAAATAGAAAAGAAAATATTTGTAAAACCATTGCAAATAGAGATAAAAAGGAAAACATTTGTAAAACATTCACAAATGGAATTAGAAAGAAAATATTTGTAAAACATTTACGAATAGATTAAAAGGAAATATTTATCTGGAGAAATAAAAGGAATTATTTATTTAGAAGATAAATAGAATACTGAAGTACTTGAAAATGGATAAAAGTGTAATAAAGGAAAATATTACACTAGGAAGAATTTAGGCCCGTGCTTCGCACACGGGTAAACAGAATATGAATTCAAAGTGAATTTTTAAGGAATATCTGTTTTAACAGATAAAGTGAGAGGGTTAATTTATAGATAAAGTTTTATAAATAAATTTAGTTATTTATCTTTGGATAAATATGGTATATAAGTTGAGACTTATATAGAGAAAGAAAAAATCGATTTCCACATCGATATTTGAAACTGAATATGTATGAAGAGAATTTATCGAGTAAGAGTTATTCGAAGTAAAGCTATCGAATATCAGTTTATTCGAAAGGGAGTTTATTGAATATTAGTTATTCGAATTGGGTTGATCCAAGAGAGTTAATCCAATAGGGTTAATTCAATAGAACAAATTGATTGAGATCAACCGTTAGAGTTAAACTGTTAGAGTTGAACTGTTAGTTAAACAGTTAGGGTTAAACTGTAGAGTTAAACCATTGGAGTAAACATTTAGAGTTAGTTAGTTAGAGTTAACCAATTAGAGTTAATCAGTTAGAGTTAATCGATTAGGGTCTAATCGAACCAGAGTTATCCAAATATAGTAATCGAATGAGGGATGATGAAATATCAGTTAATCAATTAGATTTGCTCGAATTTAGTTATTCGAGATAGAGTTAAACAGAAGTAGTCATTTAAAATAAGCTACCAGTGAGCACGACTGCTAGCGTAATTCGCAGGGCTGCAGATAGCCTAAGGTGGACAGATGTTTCCTGAGGGAATCAGGCGTAACCATTGTGATCGCTGCGATCTAGAGTCGAGCGAATGGTGTCAAGTCAAATATTAGTTAATTGATAAAAGTGATTTAGTCGAGTTAATTAAGCTAAGTTAGTCCAGTTGAACAGATCAAGTAAGTGGGTCAAAATGAGTAAATCAGACCGAGTTATCTGAACAAGGGTTAGCCCAGTAAGAGTTAAATAGAATAAGAGTAAATTGAATAAGAGTTACAGCTTAGAGTTAACCGAGTATGAGTTAATAATTTAGTTCGTTATTTATTCGAGTTAGAAAATCAAAGTATTTATAAAGTCATTATAATTCGGATGCAGGGGATTATAACACCATTGTTATAATCAAGTGTTTTTCCGTACGAGAAGCGGATGTGTAAATAAAATCCGTGAATGTCGTAAAGAAGTGTTAAAGATTTAGAAAGATGAACTTTGCCTATTTCGAAGTTAGAAATGTTGTTCAGTTAAGGTCTGAGAGGTAACTATACCCCAACTTGATTGACTTCGTTTTAACTAACAAATGGTTAAGGTTCGATAGTGAAAGGTGTTTAAGTGGAAACCAAATGAAGGAGATTTGGCATAGTGATGTTTATTCAAACATCTATTTAATCAAATGAAGGGGATTTGGAAATGTTTTCCAAATGAGAAGCAGAATTGTTTTTCTGAATATAGAAACAAGAGATGGAAATGTTTTCCAATGATAATGATATATATATTTTCTAAATATAGTGAATACGAAACATTAAACAACAGGAATAGGGGAATGAACGAATGGATGAAATGATGATTGTTCGATAGAATTTCCTTCGGGAAATAATATCATTGGTTGCACACCGACATGTTTTCATTTGATAGTTAAATCACCGACTATCAAAGTTTTGACCATTTTACGTTGTTAATATGGAGAGACCGGTTGGATTATTATCCAGAGAACCACTCCGTATTAGCATAAGCGTTGCGAATCAAGTATGCTGAATATATTGAAGACGGAGTTGTGCAAGGGCTATCCTGTTTACAGAATAGTGCCTTCGGTTTGTCCAGTCCCAGGACAAACATGTATGGACGAGTGTCTGACAGAGTATATCCAATAGATCGCGTAAGTTGATCTCTTCAAACGTACTTACGTTTGGTGGCGGAGAAATTCGTTTCTCTTAGCTTTATACCCGTGGTATTTTTGGTGAAATCAATTTGTGATTTGGCGGGTAGGACGATGTGGCATTCAAAGTAATGGAGGTGTGATCTGTCAAAAGATACGTTATGACCTCAAGCCTCATCAACCGGGAAATGACAAAAATCGGGCAGGCAGCATGGCTAAGTCGGTCGCTCCGAAGTAGGGTGTATGATCACCTATCTAGAGAAATTCCTTTTGTTCTTAAATCTATCGATGCTGTCCCATTTCGGGAGGCGGTTGCTGATCCCAACCGTCGGTGATATACATTCGATACACTCAAGCGAAATGAGTGGTCGGTCATGTGTGGGCCGGGTTGCAAGACGTTCTTGTTGAACCCAGTGTATTTGCCTCTAGAGATACACGTTCGGAAGGTGGTCCCATACCTTGTCAAGTTGGAATCCAATCTCCAATAAGCGCCGCGGTTTTGATTGTATATTATATATGTAGAGCGTGAGATGCAAGCGTTCTACTAGATTATAAATTACTTGTGATTAGACATTATTATAATATCAGAGAATATATGATTTCCAAAGCGGTTTGGGTTATCGTAAGGTAAAAGCCATCCGTATTTATGTGTGGATTGGTCTTACGATTATCTTTTCTTTCGAAAGGATTTTGAAAGTTAAACCAAATGATTTGAGTTTACTCACACCAGTCCCATGACTGACCCAGAGTTTATTTTGTTTTGTTTCCCCTAAACTCTTGGGTGCCCAAATTTGTACGGGCAGTCAAGTAGTCAGGATTTTACAGATATACTTGGAGAGCTTGGAGCAGGAGGCTTCAGGATTATATAGCTATTGATTATTTCCGCTGTGATGTAAGTATTGTACTCTGATAATGGTATCTGATATATATATACACTGCTTTTGATTTCAAGTTATGTTGTATATTCTATTTTATTCGTTCCGCTGTGAGATTCGTGTTACTCTGATGATGTGGTATGACCTTCTTCTTCTTCTATTCTATTAGTTCTATCTTATCTATCCTCACCCTCTAATTTCTTTCTTGGACTATCCGGTAATTTCGACTTTTGATTGTTCGATAGGTGTTATATATCGAATAACCAGGGTCCCTTTTTCCCGGGTCGTTACAGTGGTATCAGAGCTAAAGGTTAAGTGATTACCTTGGCTCTGTGGCGTGATTCAGTAGAGATGGGGTTAGTAATACCCTAGACTGAGTTTGAGTGTATATATACGAGTGAACGTATTTGCTATTTGATATAAAATGATTTTATATTGTGGAGATTTATTGGTTGAGTTGTTTATGAGTTCTGGTCGATCAGTTTGATCCACTGTATCGATAGGGGTTACTAAACGCTTGAATACGATGGACCGACACAGTATGTTTTGAAAAAAAAGTAAATGAAATAATTTTACCCAAATTATATTTTGATATAAACAAGGTAGAGTTATTTGAAATATTATCATATATTGGATGTGTTGGTTGTGATTATAATCACATAAGATTATAAAATGTGAAATGATTTTGTAAATAACAAATCAAAACTCGTATAAGTGAAATATATGAAATCAGATGAATTAAATCTGAATTTAAGTTCAGAATTGGAATTAAAATTGCTAAAATTTGAATAAGCGTTGTAAATGGAATTAAATTGAATGTAGGTGAATTTTAAAATCCTGGGAGATTTTAAATTTGTTACAAGCCTTAAAAAGGGATATTTAGAAATGAATTTCAAAATGAAAGCGTTTAGAAATGATTTTGAAAGTGACATAGTATTGAACTCACTTCAATAGCTGGAAAATAGATTCCGACGATGATCCGGACATCGTCGGTGTTCATTTTCGAGTTTGTAAGTGACGGATTACTACCAAAGAGTTTGTTTTTGAATTGTTTTGAGAAAACAAGTTGTTTGATATTCCAAATAAATATTTGATTTTTGGAAAAGGCTAAGCTGTTTAAAACTCCCAGAAACAGATTATTTGAAATAAACACAAAGTAAATAAAAATTTGCGAAAGAAAATTTGAAATAGAAATAAAGCCAGTTCAGTGGAAATTGAATTGAATTGAACTAGAATGATATCAAGTAGAATTGGGCTGGATTAGAGATAATCTGGAATAAAAATGAATTATTGAGTAAGATATTTGAATTGAGATTGGAATTGCAGTTTGATTGGAATTTTGCTTGGATAAGCGAATGGGTGTGTTGAAGATAAAAGTGATTTGAGTTTGACTGGGATGACAGTTGCATATGTTGGATTGGCAGCAGATGGAAGTAATATAAGGAATGCCCGACAAAAGGTACACATTTATATTCATATGAGTTTGGAGATTTATGAGCCGAATTGGCAAGCCGCTTGACTGTTTGATTTTCTTTTGGATTGGAGAGGCCTGTGTGGCGGTTTGGGGATTTTCCCGATGCTCCCAGTACAAAGGAGGTGCTGGCGAAATTTTTCAGAAATTTCGGGTGTTAGAAAATTTTCAGAATTTTTGGAAATTTTCGTTTATAGAAATAAATTAATAAATTAATTAGAATTAATTGGTTTAGTGAAACCGGAGTAAACGAATAAATTTAACCTAGTATAGAGTTCATTTTTCTACCTTAGCAATTTCGAGGACGAAATTATTTTAAGGGGGGAAGAATGTAACGACCCGCATTTTTCAGCAACAGAATAATTAATTAATTTAATTATTTGAATAGTGATTTAGATAATTAAATGGTCGCTTAATTGAATTATGGTGAATATTTAATTAAGTTAAATAATAGAATCATATATTTATTTCTGAAATAGTCAGAAATAGTGGAATTCACAGTATTGTGTGAATGGGCAATATAAAATATATAAATCAGTTTATATGGAATTATATTGACGAATATATTCATAAACGACAGTTTGAACGTATAATTTAAATTATAATTATAATAGAGCTCGAAATGGCGCTGCAGTTCGCTATTTGGCGATTCGAACTTCAACTGGATATACAGGGTTCGTTTTAACTCGGATTTCTGTGAAACAAGAAACGTGTGGAGCGGGTGGAGTATATCTTTCTAGTGGAAGAGAGAAATCAGGATTTCGTCGTGTAGATTTTGTTTTATGTCCAAATCAAATTTTAAAATAGTCGCTATGGAATTCCTTTATATTTTGCAACGCTTTATTTGCGTTATAAATGGATTTTCAATATAGATTGAATATCGAATTAATACTGGAATTTGAATATCGAGTTATAAACTCTGATATGATTATTTTAGAGCTGTGGTATATCGTATGTGAATATATACGATAATATTTATTTTTAAATATTAAATTTAAATGTTTTTAAATATATTTATTTATTTAAAGGGGCTATTTAGGGTTTTAAAAATAGCCACTTTTGCAAACGAAGTCGGATTTCAACGAAACTAATTTTGTTGGATCCGCAGCGTCAAATTATTGTTAGATTCCAAGTTTGGTGATTTTTAGAAGCAGTGTGTGGCCGTACGAATTTTTAGAGTGAAAAATAGACAGTATTTCAACGGTTAAAAATACGCTGTGTGAGCATACGGAGTCGGAATTCGACGAAACAAGTTTCGTTGGGTCCGTAATGTCAAACTGTAGCTGCGTGTCAATTTTCATAATTTTTGGGTATCGTATGTGGTCACAGGAATTTTGGAGGACGAATAAATTTCGCGATGGCTTAAAATAAAATATTAAAATAGAATATAAAATTAATATAATTTCCCTATATAATGTCATCAACTCTAAACCCTAAAGAAAATTCATTCTGGGGTCAACCAATTCATTTTTCCGCCGTCAGTAAATTCTTTTCATCTTCAAGCAAAAACCGAACTTCAAAAATATATAGAAAATCAAAATCAATTCCTAAAAATCCTATTTTACATATAGGTGAATTCGTATGTCGTTTATCTTCAGTCTGGTACCGCTTTTGAGTAGTTCGAATTTCCTGATGTCGCTCCAGTTTAAAATCGGTGATGCTAGGGTTCGAATCTGTTGATGTATGGAACCTCGGATTGAAGAACGGGTGTTAAATTTGAGTAAGGGGTTGGATTCGGTTTCGTTTGGGGTAGTTTGGAGGATTTGCGTGGGGTTTTTGTTCGGTGGTTTCTTGTACTGCGTGAGGAACCGTGAGCGAACGGAAATTTGCCAGGGTCCTTGACTTCAGCGTTGAGGGTATGGGAAAGATGAGAAATCGAAGGGGATGTCAATGGTGGTATTGGTACTCGAAATCGTTGAGGAAGTAATGTGCGGTTGGGGGTTTGAAAATGGGGAAATGTACTGTGTTTGGGTTCCTGGGGATCGACAGTTGGGGAAGAAGTGGTATGAGATGGGTTGGGTATCCACGTATGGGCCAAGAGAAAGAAAACAAAGGTTAAGGCCCAACTACTATTTGAATTTTTAGTTTTGATTTAATCTAAATATTGTATAACTTGTAATCATCATATCTCGGTCATATGAAATCAAAATCACGAACCGTCAGTTGCTTTGGGACCGTATGGACGAGCACTACATCATGGGACTGACCGCGCATGAAACAGAGCCAGTTACAATTTATGGCGAATTAAATTGTCCGTCGCAGTCAAATGAACGCATATCGTTATTTAACGATCTTCAACCAAGGTGAGTAAATCTCACTAACTCTGAACAATTTATATTTTGATAATGCATTTTTAGAAGTGATAAATATTGATTGAATTGTTGTGTGTTGGCTATTTGGTTGAACTGCTAGTCAGTTGATTGGATTTATCGATAACGATCTATATAAATCGTATCGAAATATTGATTCTGTTTATCAGAATATTTTATACTCATGTTATTTATGTTGACTGACATCTGTGGATGCAGGGAAATAGGTCGGAGGGACCCAACTGGGTTCCTCAACATTTATTTTACAATTTTCATATATTCTGATATATGAAGTGTTATATCATCTGTTGTTGATGCTGTGTGTTTGGATGATGACCGATCATTTTGATTTGATATTTTTACACCATAAGTGATACGAGAAAGTGGAAAAGGGAGAATTTCAAAATATATTTGAAAATAGATTATTTATATAAAATCGACGGATTTTATATATGAAAGGAAAAAGGAGTTTTATAAAAGAAATCATTTTATAAAATCCAGCAATAAAGGAAAAATATTTGTAAAACAAATAGAGAAGGGAAATTGTTTGTAAAACATTTACAAATAAAATAGAAAAGAAAATATTTGTAAAACCATTGCAAATAGAGATAAAAAGGAAAACATTTGTAAAACATTCACAAATGGAATTAGAAAGAAAATATTTGTAAAACATTTACGAATAGATTAAAAGGAAATATTTATCTGGAGAAATAAAAGGAATTATTTATTTAGAAGATAAATAGAATACTGAAGTACTTGAAAATGGATAAAAGTGTAATAAAGGAAAATATTACACTAGGAAGAATTTAGGCCCGTGCTTCGCACACGGGTAAACAGAATATGAATTCAAAGTGAATTTTTAAGGAATATCTGTTTTAACAGATAAAGTGAGAGGGTTAATTTATAGATAAAGTTTTATAAATAAATTTAGTTATTTATCTTTGGATAAATATGGTATATAAGTTGAGACTTATATAGAGAAAGAAAAAATCGATTTCCACATCGATATTTGAAACTGAATATGTATGAAGAGAATTTATCGAGTAAGAGTTATTCGAAGTAAAGCTATCGAATATCAGTTTATTCGAAAGGGAGTTTATTGAATATTAGTTATTCGAATTGGGTTGATCCAAGAGAGTTAATCCAATAGGGTTAATTCAATAGAACAAATTGATTGAGATCAACCGTTAGAGTTAAACTGTTAGAGTTGAACTGTTAGTTAAACAGTTAGGGTTAAACTGTAGAGTTAAACCATTGGAGTAAACATTTAGAGTTAGTTAGTTAGAGTTAACCAATTAGAGTTAATCAGTTAGAGTTAATCGATTAGGGTCTAATCGAACCAGAGTTATCCAAATATAGTAATCGAATGAGGGATGA
This sequence comes from Allium sativum, assembly GCA_030737875.1. Taxonomy (NCBI): domain Eukaryota; kingdom Viridiplantae; phylum Streptophyta; class Magnoliopsida; order Asparagales; family Amaryllidaceae; genus Allium; species Allium sativum. The sequence continues at coordinate 45,030,766 of CM060916.1, forward strand.
TGAAATATCAGTTAATCAATTAGATTTGCTCGAATTTAGTTATTCGAGATAGAGTTAAACAGAAGTAGTCATTTAAAATAAGCTACCAGTGAGCACGACTGCTAGCGTAATTCGCAGGGCTGCAGATAGCCTAAGGTGGACAGATGTTTCCTGAGGGAATCAGGCGTAACCATTGTGATCGCTGCGATCTAGAGTCGAGCGAATGGTGTCAAGTCAAATATTAGTTAATTGATAAAAGTGATTTAGTCGAGTTAATTAAGCTAAGTTAGTCCAGTTGAACAGATCAAGTAAGTGGGTCAAAATGAGTAAATCAGACCGAGTTATCTGAACAAGGGTTAGCCCAGTAAGAGTTAAATAGAATAAGAGTAAATTGAATAAGAGTTACAGCTTAGAGTTAACCGAGTATGAGTTAATAATTTAGTTCGTTATTTATTCGAGTTAGAAAATCAAAGTATTTATAAAGTCATTATAATTCGGATGCAGGGGATTATAACACCATTGTTATAATCAAGTGTTTTTCCGTACGAGAAGCGGATGTGTAAATAAAATCCGTGAATGTCGTAAAGAAGTGTTAAAGATTTAGAAAGATGAACTTTGCCTATTTCGAAGTTAGAAATGTTGTTCAGTTAAGGTCTGAGAGGTAACTATACCCCAACTTGATTGACTTCGTTTTAACTAACAAATGGTTAAGGTTCGATAGTGAAAGGTGTTTAAGTGGAAACCAAATGAAGGAGATTTGGCATAGTGATGTTTATTCAAACATCTATTTAATCAAATGAAGGGGATTTGGAAATGTTTTCCAAATGAGAAGCAGAATTGTTTTTCTGAATATAGAAACAAGAGATGGAAATGTTTTCCAATGATAATGATATATATATTTTCTAAATATAGTGAATACGAAACATTAAACAACAGGAATAGGGGAATGAACGAATGGATGAAATGATGATTGTTCGATAGAATTTCCTTCGGGAAATAATATCATTGGTTGCACACCGACATGTTTTCATTTGATAGTTAAATCACCGACTATCAAAGTTTTGACCATTTTACGTTGTTAATATGGAGAGACCGGTTGGATTATTATCCAGAGAACCACTCCGTATTAGCATAAGCGTTGCGAATCAAGTATGCTGAATATATTGAAGACGGAGTTGTGCAAGGGCTATCCTGTTTACAGAATAGTGCCTTCGGTTTGTCCAGTCCCAGGACAAACATGTATGGACGAGTGTCTGACAGAGTATATCCAATAGATCGCGTAAGTTGATCTCTTCAAACGTACTTACGTTTGGTGGCGGAGAAATTCGTTTCTCTTAGCTTTATACCCGTGGTATTTTTGGTGAAATCAATTTGTGATTTGGCGGGTAGGACGATGTGGCATTCAAAGTAATGGAGGTGTGATCTGTCAAAAGATACGTTATGACCTCAAGCCTCATCAACCGGGAAATGACAAAAATCGGGCAGGCAGCATGGCTAAGTCGGTCGCTCCGAAGTAGGGTGTATGATCACCTATCTAGAGAAATTCCTTTTGTTCTTAAATCTATCGATGCTGTCCCATTTCGGGAGGCGGTTGCTGATCCCAACCGTCGGTGATATACATTCGATACACTCAAGCGAAATGAGTGGTCGGTCATGTGTGGGCCGGGTTGCAAGACGTTCTTGTTGAACCCAGTGTATTTGCCTCTAGAGATACACGTTCGGAAGGTGGTCCCATACCTTGTCAAGTTGGAATCCAATCTCCAATAAGCGCCGCGGTTTTGATTGTATATTATATATGTAGAGCGTGAGATGCAAGCGTTCTACTAGATTATAAATTACTTGTGATTAGACATTATTATAATATCAGAGAATATATGATTTCCAAAGCGGTTTGGGTTATCGTAAGGTAAAAGCCATCCGTATTTATGTGTGGATTGGTCTTACGATTATCTTTTCTTTCGAAAGGATTTTGAAAGTTAAACCAAATGATTTGAGTTTACTCACACCAGTCCCATGACTGACCCAGAGTTTATTTTGTTTTGTTTCCCCTAAACTCTTGGGTGCCCAAATTTGTACGGGCAGTCAAGTAGTCAGGATTTTACAGATATACTTGGAGAGCTTGGAGCAGGAGGCTTCAGGATTATATAGCTATTGATTATTTCCGCTGTGATGTAAGTATTGTACTCTGATAATGGTATCTGATATATATATACACTGCTTTTGATTTCAAGTTATGTTGTATATTCTATTTTATTCGTTCCGCTGTGAGATTCGTGTTACTCTGATGATGTGGTATGACCTTCTTCTTCTTCTATTCTATTAGTTCTATCTTATCTATCCTCACCCTCTAATTTCTTTCTTGGACTATCCGGTAATTTCGACTTTTGATTGTTCGATAGGTGTTATATATCGAATAACCAGGGTCCCTTTTTCCCGGGTCGTTACAAATCACTTATCTCTATTCCTTTTTGTTTACAATATTCGATTTTTATATTCACTTTCCTATCGAATATTCAATACGTCGATACAATGATTTCTAATTATCAAAATATCTTAAAAATATTCTAACTTCTTAAATTTCCGGAAAATTTCGCCATAACCTCCCCTGTATCGGGAGCATCGGGAAATTTCAAATAGCATCCCGGTATCTTCCTCAATCAAAAGAAAAAGGAAAAGCCAAGCGGCTTGCCGATACGGCGCATAAAACCCATATATGAATTTAAACATGTACCTTTTTGTCGAGCACATTATTTATATACCTGCATTATCCTTGTCCCATACCTGTCTCCTGTATGTCTATACCTGTCCAATTTATTTCAACTTCATACACTCGTTTGATTCAATTCGTTAAAGTAATTCTTTAACTAACTCTCTGCCTATCTCGCTTGTATATTTGAATATAACACGCTTTTAAATATATTTCCACTTACTTATCAATCAATTGAATTCAAATTTCAAATTTAGTTCTATATTCGATTTCGAATATATATATTTACAATTCCAAATTTCACTTTTCAAAGTTCGATTTTAGTTCAAACTCGATTAACTAATTCTTCTTTAGTTAATTCTATTCAATAATCAAAAATATGATTATTGTTTCAAAAATCATCTTCTTTACTTCACTTGAGTCCATATTTATTTTCTAACTCAAGTCTAGATTTTTAAATGGAAATCCAGATTTTTATTTGCTTAAAAATCCCAATATTTATATATAAAATCCATTGTGGTTTATAATGGTTTCTGGCGCTGCATTTTTGAAATTTTGATTTTGACATAACTCAAAATCTATACGACGAAATTCAGATTTCTCTCCTTCATTAGAAAACTATTATCAAATTGGTCCTGACGTTTCTTGTTTCGAAGAATTCCGACTTCAATTGAGTTCTGTATACTCGATTGAAGTTCGAATTGCCAATTTACGAACTGCAGCGCTGCGGCGAGTTCGTTTTAATTATATTTATATATATAAATTTTAAACTTCGTATAAAATGAATTTAACCCCCTTCTAATATATATATAGATATATATATTCCAAATTCCATTTGAATCTTTACATTTCAAATTCCATAGTTTTAAATCTTGTATTCAAATCCCATTTGAAATCCTTTATTCGAATTTCATTTCAAATCATTTATTCGAATTCCATTTCAAATCCTCCATTCGAATTCCATTTCAAATCCTTTTTGAATTTCTATATTTGAAATTCATACTTGAATTTAGATATCCAAACTCCATTTAAATTTCTATTTGAAATTCTAAATGTTTCAAATTCCATTTGAACTTCTATATTCCAATTTCTATATTTGAATTCTATTGAAATTCAAATATTCAAACTCCTTTTTAAATTCTATATTCAAAATTCCATAGTTTAAAACCCATTTGAATTTCATATTCAAATTCTATAAATTTAAATTCCATTTGAATTCTTTTTTTGAATTTTACATTCAAATTCCCTATTCAATTCTCTTCGAATTCAAATTCTATACTTATTCTATTGAATTTCAAATATCCCAACTCCGATTCAATTCTATTTTGAAATTTCAAATATTCAATCCCCTTTTTAATTCTATCATTCAAATCCTATTTCAAATCTAGTTTCAAAACTTCATTTAAATTTCTATATCCAAATCTATTTTCAAAACTTCATTTGAATTTCTATATTCAAATCTATTTTCAAAACTTCATTTGAATTCCTATATTCAAACTTTTTTTTTACACCATTTGAATTTCTTCACTCAAATCCACTTGAATTCCCTTGAATTCAAATTCCATTTCAAAACCATTTGAATTTCCTATTTTGACATCCTATTTGAAATTCTATTTCCAATTCTACTTTGAAAATCCTATTTTCAAAGTTTATTTCAAATTCTATTTTGAAATCTCATATTCAAATTTTTACTTGAATTTCGGTATTCAATTCCATGTTCAAATTCAATACTCGAATTTCTATTTCAAATCTCTATTCAAATTTCATATTTAAATTCCATTCAAATCTCTATTCAAATTTCACATTTGAATCCTTCTTTGAAATACTATATTTCAAATTCTATTCAATTCTTCTTTGAAATTCTATATTTCAAAGTCTGTCTCTATTTGAATTCTTATATCCAATTTCTTTAAACAAGTTTTGACTTCAATTCCTTTTGAAATCGATATTTCTATTTTTCTTTGAAGATAGATTTCCCATTCAAATTTCACACTTGTATTTCTATTTCTGAATTATCAAACGATAATTCTTTTCTCTTCATTTTATAACCTCGTTATAAAAGAACTATTTATAAACTTCGTTTAAAAAGGAACTACTTGTTATATTTTCAAAAACAAGTTTTATATTTTTATTCCACTTAAAAATTCAAATTCTATTTAAAAATAGAATTTTCCCTTTTAAAATCTCAAATATCCTTCCATAATATTTTAAATATCATTACTTAAGCCCAGTGATATTTAAACACACAAAGCAACGAATTATTTATTTTTTTAACACATCATATATATAACAATATATATGCAAACAAATAAACAAACAGATAATATATTTTTTTGAGGAATCCAGTTGGATTCCTCCAACCTGTTTTCCTGCATCCACAGATGTTAGCACATAAATAATACCCATTCTGCTTCGTGGCAGAATATCGCGGTATAGAAGGTCATCCACTAATCATAGCGTGGGGCGTATAGGGTAATCATCCGCTATGAAACTGTAACGACCCAGAAAATCTGAACCAATTTAAAATTTTTAAATTGGCTAAAATAATGGATTTTAAATATTTAAAATAAATATTTTAAATAATGGCGATGAAAACTGAGTTTGAATCGACAATTGAAAACGAATATAATTAATTATAATTATATATAGAATTGAAAATGGCGCGGTAGTTCGATAATTCGATTTCAAACTTCAATTGAATATACCGGGTGCAAAACAATCCGGATGTTAGTGAAACCAAAAACATTAGAGTCTAATTGATAATATCTTTCTAACGAATCCGACCAATTGAAATTTGATAGCGGGAATCAAAAGATATGTCCAGTTGAAAATTCTGAATAGTCGCTATGGAATTCAGGCCCTTAAAAATGGACATTTTGCATACGACCCCGGATTTCGACGAAACCACTTTTGTTAGATCCGCAGTGTCAGGTTATTGCTAGGTTTCAAATTTCATAATTTTTCGAATCAATATGTGAGCGTGGCAAAGGAAAACGCGTTTGACCAGTTTCTGTTGAATTTAATCGACTGGAAATTGGCCATTTTTCAAACGGTCTCAGAATTCGACGAAACTACTTTTGTTAGGACCGTATCGTCAATACGAAGCTAGAAAATATTTTTCTGGAATTTTTCTAGTTAATATGTGACCCCGGTAATTTGAAATGTGCGTTTAAAATTCAATATAATGATTTAAATGAAAATTCAAAAGGAAACTGATTGTAACGATCAAATCAGCTTGCGATACATATCCCATTGTGTTCGGAATAGGGGTAAAACACTATGGGCGACAGGCGGTGGGCCTCGTTTAGAGGTCGTACGAAAAAGTCAACTCTTTGCTAAATTAAATAATTAAATAATAAATAAAAAATAAAAAAAAATATAATCATCTCCCTCCCTTTTCCTTCGTACTGGCCCCCCCCCTTTTTCCATTTCGATTTTAAACAGAATAAAAAAAAAAAAACCCTAAGCGAATCGCGCCGCCTGAACCCCGAGTCGCCGCCCTTACCCTCGAAGCCGCCTCCTCCTCCCAGCGCCCTCACCCCGAAGACCCAAGCCGCCACCAGACCCCAAGCATCGCGACGCCTCCAGACCGAAGCCGCCACCTCGAAGCCTTGCCACCTTGCCGCCGTCGATCTGCGAGAAACCCCCCCCCCCCTCAGTACGTTTTCTTTCATTTTATTTATTTAGTTTATTTTTGTTTTAATACTGATTTTTGAAAAGGGATTAAAGTGGATTTTTAAAAGCAGTATAAAAGTGAATTTAAAAAAAATAAAGCAATTTAAAACTGATTTGTTTTAAGAAAAATAAAAATTGAATTTTTATTAAAAATAAAAACTGATTATGCTTAAGAAATAAAACTGAATTGATTTTTTTTAAAGTTAAAACTGAAAATTTTTTTAAGTTAAAACTGAAAAAAATTTTATGTTAAAACTGAAAAAAAAAATTTGAGTTAAAACTGAAATTTTTCTAAACTAAAAACTGCATTTTTATAAAAGAATGTAAAAACAGAATTTTTAAAAAGAAAGTAAAACTGATTTAAAAAGATTTTAAAAAAACTGAATTTTTAAAAGATTTTAAAAACTGTTTTTTTTAAAAAGAAACTAAAAACTGCATTTTTATAAAAGAGAAAAACTGATTTTATTTTGAACTTTAAAATAGGAAAAAGGTTTAATCTTTTAGTAGAAAAAGATTTGAACTTGCCGAAGTAAAAATCATATTTTTATATGTTGAAAGTCGAAGTAAAAATCATATTTTTATATATTGAATAGCGAAGTCAAAATTCGATTTTTATATATTGAATAGCATAGTAAAAATTCTATTTTTACCTATGTAGAGAATACGGGCGAAAGGGACAGAAAGGCGAAGATTTCTCTAAAGAAGAGTCTTGAAGTTGGATAGCTATTGGTGAGATTTCTGATTTAAAAATATAAATATATGTGGTTGAAAGAAAATGAAAGTGAATTGCTATATATAAATATCTATATATATATATACGCCCCTCGTCCACAAACCATGGACGATATTTATTGATTGAAATTGTTGTGATAATTGGTTGATAACGAATGGTTGTTTGGGATTGTTTGTGATTGATATTGGTTGATTGTGGTTGAAAAATACCCATTTGTGGTTGTGAAATATTTGGTTGAAACCACATAGGATTAGTTTGTGGAAATGAAATAAATATATACATGCCGCCTGCGTGCGAACTAGATGCATGAACCCCATTGTCAAAAACCGCGAGGTTTTAAGGTAGAGCGAGGAGCCGTACTAGGGACGGTGCCGGTGTAACTACCCTGCCGTTATGCTGCCGAAATTTTGAATAATATTTGTGTGTTTGAATTATTTTCATTTGCTTAAACTATTGAAAACATTCATGTGTTGAATTGATATTCATTCGTTGTTTAGAAATTCATGTGTTGAATGGTATTCATATTTTGAAATAAATTGTTCGATAATAAAAATCACATTTTTATCTATATATAGAAACTATTGAAAACATTCATGTGTTGAATTGATATTCATTCGTTGTTTAGAAATTCATGTGTTGAATGGTATTCATATTTTGAAATAAATTGTTCGATAATAAAAATCACATTTTTATCTATATATAGAAACTATTGAAAACATTCATGTGTTGAATTGATATTCATTCATTGTTTAGAAATTCATGTGTTGAATGGTATTCATATTTTGAAATAAATTGTTCGATAATAAAAATCACATTTTTATCTATATATAGAAACTATTGAAAACATTCATGTGTTGAATTGATATTCATTCGTTGTTTAGAAATTCATGTGTTGAATGGGATTCATATTTTGAAATAAATTGTTCGATAATAAAAATCACATTTTTATCTATATATAGAAACTATTGAAAACATTCATGTGTTGAATTGATATTCATTCGTTGTTTAGAAATTCATGTGTTGAATGGTATTCATATTTTGAAATAAATTGTTCGATAATAAAAATCACATTTTTATCTATATATAGAAACTATTGAAAACATTCATGTGTTGAATTGATATTCATTCGTTGTTTAGAAATTCATGTGTTGAATGGGATTCATATTTTGAAATAAATTGTTCGATAATAAAAATCACATTTTTATCTATATATAAAAACTATTGAAAACATTCATGTGTTGAATTGATATTCATTTGTTGTTTAGAAATTCATGTGTTGAATGGGATTCATATTTTGAAATAAATTGTTTGATAATAAAAATCACCTTTTATCGACTATATGAACTATATAGAAAAATAGTGTTTTGAAATGAATTGTTTTACAATAAAAATCACATTTTTATTGTATGCAGAAATCGTTGAAATGTGAAGTGTTAAAAATAGCCACTTGTTCAAAATAAACATATATGAGTTGAAATATTCATTAATTAGCTAATGAAATGATTTGCACCTATTTATGTAACATTAGAATGAATGGTGTTTTTAAACCAAATAGAAATCAAATATGAAGTTGAATAGAAAATGAAAAATGATATGGACTGTATATATATGTACATGCATATTCATTGGACAGGTTATAGCAAAGGGGCTAGAGAAGAGGAATAAAATTTGTGCCCGACAAATAGGTACACATTTACTAATTTGTTTGGGTGATGATTTTGAGCCTGTTGGCTAGCCGCTTGGCTTTTTCTTTTTCTTTTTGAGATTAGAAGGACCGGGACGCTATTTGCGATTTCCCGACGCTCCCGGTGCAGGGGAGGTTATGGCGAAATTTTTCCAAAATTTAAGGTGTTAGAAAAATTTTTGAAGTGAAAACGATATTGAAATTGCTGAATGAACTATATTTATATAAATATATAAATATAAATAAAATTAAAACGAAACGAAGCCGTGCAGTTCGTATTTTGAAACCGTGATTTCAAACGACTAGTACGGGAAATCCGACCATTGGATTTTCCCGAAACCTCAACCGTCGGGTTCGCCTTGGAATAATCTTTCCAACGGCACCAACCTTGTAAAAATCCAACGGTTGGATTGTCTGGAATGTTTAAATCAAATCTGATGAAAAACAGCGCCAGAAGCGATTATATTTATATATATATAAATATAATTATATATTTAATCGAATAACGACGCTGCAGTTCGTATTTTGAAATCGAAAATTCAAACGATTGTACCGGGAGATCCGACCGTCGAAATTTCCCGAAACTGGAACCGTTGGATTCGTTTTGAAAAGACCTTTCTAATGATGTAAATTTTGTAAAGATCCAACGGTTAGATTTTCAGAATGTGTAAATCAAATCTGAAGAAAAACAACGCTACGGCCGCCTTATGGCCCGAAGCGTCATTTTGAATAAAATGGCTATTTTAAAATAAATAAAAATAGCGATAAATAGTTATAAAATATCATAAGCGATATGGAATGGAAATAAACTGAATTTGCTTGATTTATGTGGCTTTTGATGGTTGAATGTGTTTGGTGTGAAAATTACATTAAAGAACACAATAGTTGTTGTCGAATAATTTAACCATTGAAATAAATCGATTTGAAATTCTAAATATTCGTGAATTATTTGAAAAGGCCGAGTTAATTCTCATTTCAAATAATTGATCGACGATTGAAAGTCGAAGATGAAGACGATGGTCGAAGACCGGAGATCTTCACCTCGTTTGGATGGTAACCGAGGTCCTGATTGGGAGGCATCCCGAAATATGGATAATGAGTGGTGATCGTTCAGACGTACGTGTTGATCGAAGGGTTTGCGAGGTATTTAGTGCCTCCGGTTTCGTTCAGACCCAGAACGGACTTGTAAATGGACTGTGTGTCTGACATTGGAGTTTATTCTGTGTTGATTGATTTCTGTTAAATATACATCTGTTTGGCGGCGGAGAATTTATTCTTTTGCTTAACGCCCTTCTCTGAGACGCACGAGCTCAGAGGTTGGATATCGATGGACATCAGTCGCATGGCATGAATTGCCTGTATGGCATGCTAAGATGCAGTGATCAGGGCTTCTGTTGAAAAGCAAAGTCTTGTGATGATGATCAAAGCACCGCCTGTGTGGCGTAGCTTTGTGTATAACGTGAATTCGCGAGCCTCACACCCCGGTATGAACCTAAAACGGGAGAGGACATCAGGGATGGCCTGCGTTTCTTTCTAGCTAGGGTGGTGTCAGTGACCTACCAGCCCTGACATTTATATACTTTTCACCTATGTGGTTGTTGCTGTTGCGAGGCGCCTCGGTTTATCGGACGATCCGGGTCCGATGGAGTCATTCGTTGGCTCGTCTACACCCCAAAGGGTGGGGAAACGCAGGTTCACGAATTTTAATCCACATCGGTGGACCGGCCCTGACGATCCAAGGGCCCACCTGAGTCTGGGTCCTGAGGGGCGGGCTAGAGCGTCTCGAATTCGGTAAGGACTATCTTTTGCCTTGGTTCATGACGGAAATCCAATTTCCAAATACGACATCGTGCGGTTTTGATTGTATATATATATGGCGACATGATATATGGTACCCATGCCGTCTATGATTGATAGTTATGATTTGAAATATGTTTTTCAAAACATATTAACACTAGCAATAATATCAAATGCCTTTGTTTTATTCGTATCAATCATATTTTGGCCATTATAAGGTAAAACTCTATCCTCCGGCTTGCGTTGCATTGTGTGATGGGAACTGAGTCTTATAATGGCTTCATTTTTATAAAAAGCATAGCGATGTTTAAAAGAAAGATTTGTTTTGAAGCACTGGCAATCCGATGGAGTAAACCCGTTCCACGAAAGTGGCGTGGTCCTGAGATTGGCCAAATTATATATGTGTTGAGTAGATTTCTCATACCAGTCCCATGACTGACTCGTAGTTTGTTTCACCCTCAAACTCGGGTGCCCCTTTTTCTACACGGGCAGCCTTGTATTCAGGTTTAGCTGGTTCTTTCTGGATAGCTGGAGCTGAAGATGGATTCTATCATTTATTTCTTTTTATGCTGTTCAGCTCCTATTGTACATATTTTGTTTATTTCCGCTGTAGACATTTATGTATAGCTGAACTGTATTTGTACTAAGTAAGATCCTGTATACTGTGTAACTCTGATGATTACTTTTATCCAGTATATGTTGTTGTTCATTCTGGTGTATTTATTTAATTCTGTTCTGCTATTATCTGTTTCTGTGTTATATTCCAAAAGATAACCTTGTTTCCGTGAGAACGGGAAATCGGGTCGTCTCAGAAACTGCGGGCATCCGCTAATGAGACTGCGGGAATCCAACCAATCAATCAACCCAATATATCTATATATATAGCCTAAATAACTAATATATATAAAGCAACCAGAAAACATTCACACAAGCAACAGACAATTATTTTTAATGAAATAAAAATAATTCTAAAGGTGAGTGAGATTTACTCACCTCGTATTTCCGTTCGCACTGAATACCCAGCCGGACTCCATCTTATCTTGACTATGGATCTTTTGGAATAAACTTACTTAGCACCTCATCGCCTTGCGAATCACTTGATCAATCCCTGACCCAACAGCTCCAAAATACTGCATATCTTACTTTGGCTTTTCGTCGAATAACTCACTGGCAAACTCCATTCTCTTTCTACCACCCACGTCCGCTACCCGCTGCTGCTGCAACTACATCGCCCAATAGACTCCAATTGATGTGCCAGTCCCACTCAACATAACCTCCTCCCAATCATCAGAATGTATTCCAGACCAACATAATAACCCATTCAACATTCGTTCTCCCTGGTTCTCGACACCTTCAACCAACTACCCTAGAACCTCCTTGCTCTGGCCGGAGTACGCCTGTCGCGACCCCCTCTATAGCTCGTACTGCTCCTGATGTCACGGTGCCCAGAAATCCTGTCGCAAGCTACCTTTCCCCTTCACGAGTTCACCAATGCCCTCAGATCTACCTTCGATGCCATCAAAACAAAGTCGCCCCTTTTTGAAATCGCGGTGACCCCAATCGCACACTTCAATCGCGAGCCTGACAAACCCATCGCGACCCCCTCTAATCGCCAACCAAAATCATCCCCATCTCACATCGTTCGAGTTCGAATGATTCAATAAGCGTCCCACCATAAAATTGATAACCGAATGAATATGGGGCTAGGAAATCCAAGCATTTGATTTCTGCAATTTTAAGGAAGAAGCCATTCTTTTTTTTCTATTTTAGTGGGAGGATTTTCAATTTACTGGGAACGAAGGAAAACAAATAAAGAAGAGCTGAACTGATTTTCGTGGGATGGTAGAGTGAAGGTGAGTCTCAATATATAGATGCGAACCAGGGGACAGACGTACAGGACATTAAAATCCTGTTTCTAAGATATTAGAGATGGGAGACATATTTTTGAGCTCGAGGAAGATAGGTTGCGCGTATTTAATTCCTAGGGTGGCTTGAGGTACGAGAGATGGGTCGGCCTCAATTTTTTCATTATTATATTTTATTTTGATTTGATTTTTAATTAATATATTCTACCAAAATATCTCATGGTCCTTTACTCTAAATTTTGAACCGTAATTTAATCGTAACGACTGATGTTCCAAATGTTATTCACTATTCTGTGTACAACGAAACAGTTGCTGAATTTCAATTTGACTTTATAGAGGAAATAACAATTTAAATAAATGATTTGAAACAAAATTTGATTAAAATATAAATCAAATTCAGCCAATTAAATTAATCGAAATAAATTATCATTATTGTTCTAATTCAATGCAGAATATATATTAAACGACTGAATCATTTATATTTAGTTTTAAATAAAAATTCGATTATTCAATATATTCAATATTAATTCGTATATCGAGTTTTAAATTGATAAATTCAATAAAAATTCATTTATATTATATATTCAACATTTAAAATCATACTAAATATTTAAAATAAACTGTTCAAAAATCTGGGTCGTTACATATTCGTTATAGCATGATGAATAAATAGGGTTAAGTTAATGAGAGACACTTAACCAGTATAACCTGATAAACGAGTAAGGTTAAGAAACACTTAACCAATTTGACATGATATATGGGTAGGTTAAGTCAACGTGAACTACTGGATAACACTTAACCAATTTAACATGACAAGTGAATGGGTTAAGTTAACTTGAATTGACTGATGACACTTAACCAATCCAACATGACGAGAAAGGGAACTAAGTAGTAAACCTTAGTTAAGAGAACTAAGTAGTAAACCTTAGTCAAGAAAGCCACGTAGAACACGAGAAGGGGCGAACGTCCATCTGATCATGAAGAAGGCTCCAACGAACTAGGGTACGAAGCACGCGGCTTCAAGGGGACGTGAGGGTACTCTTGGTATCCCTCTGTGAGACTGCAGATGATCCTCCTGGGCTCACAGAGGTTAAGATCTGTGTTAGAAGAGCCAAGCGTATGCCTTGGTTTCAATAATAAGGCAACCTAAAGACTAGGATGGACCAGCGTGATTCGGCGAGACCAGTTTTTTCCCTGTGATAGCAACTCTTCGTCTACCTACCATCTTGAGTCAGTCGAGATACCTGAAGTGGAAAGGCGGAGAACTCCAACAGGCCATATACTTTCTATCTTGTTATGGGTGAGGTTGGCCCATAGGTTTGTGGGGCATAGAGGGGCCTGCGTACAGTTCTCATTCTTGATTTTCTTGGGTGCCTTTCATTTGTTAGTTGAGGGAGGGGTCTAGTGGGACCATAGCCACTGTAAAAGAAGACCTTAGAATCTGCAATCGGCAGGTATCTGAAAGCCCCCGACCAAGTTCCGTGTTTCTTGATTAGCCCTGCCACGGGACTCAGGTTGCAAATATAGAGGACATGTGCATCTAGACATTGATAATGATTCACGACACATACGTGGGGAAAGTCTAGGAACATATACCACTCTGGGTAGTGTCTCCTAGCCTAGGGGGCATCGTTCGATGGGTAGCATAATCCCTAGTTGGACCTAGGTCGCATAAACCCTGAATCCGAGAAGCGTTCAATAGGTAGCATAAACCCCAGTGGCCCTGGGTAGCGTAAACCCTGGTTGAATCTAGGAAGCGCTCGATAGTAAACCCTAGATTAGATCTAGTTAATAAATGAAATCTCCATAATAGATGTACACCTGAACGCAACCACAATTACGGGGATTGGGATCACGTTATCATATGATCATTTTATATAGATTACTAGTATGGACACTAGTTAGGTAGTGCAAAGATATAGAAATCAGTATAACAGGGTAGTCGTGAAGCAGAGAAGGAGTAGAAGCGCATTCAGTTTATCAGTATATCCAGTTTATTGGTACATTCAATTTATTCTTGCCATATCATATCCCATGCTTATCCCATGTTATCTTGTTACTATGGTTTAGTCTTATATTTAGTTTATTCATGTCATGACCCTTCTCCTCATTTAAATGATAAGAATCACTGAGCTTACCAGGCTTTATGCCTGACCTAGTTTGCTTTCGCCTCTTTTCTTCTGTCCCCCCCCCCCCCCCCCCCAACCCCAAGTAGCCAGGGAGGGAATAGCTCAACTCATTTTGGACCGTTACTCTTTCCGAGCACGAAGATTCTTTGACGCATTGCTTTGAACTCCATTTTCTACTGCTATGGCTGGCTCATGCTTTGTTGGGGAATATCATTGTTAGTTTATGCTTCTTTATTTTAAACAAGACAGATGCTTTGTTGTAATAAGTATTGGTGTTGTAAAACAATCTTTGTGCAAGCTGTTTTTAAGCATTAAAGGTTATTTATTTTCCGCTGCTTTATTTGTTTGTCTTGTAATTTTTCTGCATCCTGTACCAAAAATGCTCCACCGAAGTTAAGGCATTCCCTTTGCGAGTGACCTTAACGGCGGTGGGGTGTTACACTTGGTATCAGAGCTAAAGGTTACCGGATCAGATAAAAAGATTTTTAAAAATTATTTTCAAAAGGTTTTAAAAGAAGCATTTTCAAAAGAAAAGATTTTTTTTAAAAGGCCTTTTCCCCAAAGCCACATGCATTATCTTTTGATCCTCTGTTTGAATCCTCGTTTCCTTCTTTCATGTGTCTCCAGGGCTCCTGGCTTTCTGGGAGGTAATCTCATCGTGACATGGTTCCGTAGGCTTGGTGAGAATACGACATTTGTCAAAGGGCAAATAAACGCCTAACTTCCACCTATAGCCGTAATTTTCTTTCGAGCTTTGTAGGATTCTCCGTGCGATGGAGGCAGCTTTCGAGAGACATGTCAACAAGTTACACAAGGATGGCAAAGTTGAGAATGAGGGAGTTTGGCTAAGGAGCACAACACAAGGATGAAGAACCCATGGATATGGACTTGGTTCACAAAGGAGGGGAGGAAAGAATAGTAAAACCTAAAACAAGAGGAAGTATCTTTATTTTGGTATAACGGGCAAGGGGAAGAACAAAGGACAGGATTTTCCGGAAGGCAAGTGCATGCTCCCACCGCCAGCATACCTGAGAGAGAGGCAGTAAGATTTCTGTTGATAGAGTTTTTCCCCTTTGATCATCCTGTTAGTACTCCTTATTTTAGCGCTTCACATTCGTATATATCTGCTTCCATAGTTGAGTCTCTGCACCCTAGATATTGTATAGTAGAGGATCCCATTATAGTCTCAAATCCAATTACTGGTTCGGCTCATTTATCATTGACTTGTGAGGATTTGAGAATAGTTATATTAATGCTTATGTTTTTGGTTTCATGGGCTATGGGTTGATTCTAAGCATGGATTGATTAGCTAGTAATTGTGAAGCGAGGGTAGTTAGACTTTCGACTTGCCTCGGGAATACCCTCGAGATTTCGTGCGACCCTAAGGGATCAGTTTGTCTTAGCTACCTAGAATCACTTTATCTATCTATCAACGATTTTCGATCCGTTGGAGTAGTCCATGAGTACACAAGATCTTTTGATTAGGGTAGGGGTTTTCCCTTAAAACTCGAGACAGGCTTCCGCATATATCTAGATGACTGCAAAGCCAGTTATGCGATCAACGATAATTTTGGAGCAAGATTGGCGAGGATAGCCAGAGTCGGTAAAGTGCTCAATTGTTTGGTTGTTTTGTTAGTATCATCT
Source organism: Allium sativum (assembly GCA_030737875.1). Classification (NCBI taxonomy): domain Eukaryota; kingdom Viridiplantae; phylum Streptophyta; class Magnoliopsida; order Asparagales; family Amaryllidaceae; genus Allium; species Allium sativum. The sequence goes on from CM060916.1 coordinate 45,046,979, forward strand.
CATATAGATCGTCCAAATTCGGAGGAGGTATCCCTTGGGTGCTTGTCTGATATTGGTTTAGGCCTTTGGGGCTTGTACTTGAGGGATGTCGAGTTCGACTAGGATGGTTTGCGTGAGAAATAAATGGTTGGGGCTGGCACCCTAAGTTAGACTGACCATAAGAGAGGTAAAAAGCACATAGTAACCATCAGCTTTAGACTCTCGGATTTGCAACATGATGGATAAGCTAAGTAGAGGAGAGACCTCCAATCATCCTGGGATATACACTTGGTATCATGGTTAACATCTGTTTATTTTGGAAGGGTAGTTCGACTATATTGGATACCCTCTAGCACAGTACGTGACCAAGGTCCTATCTTTACTAGTGAGTTGTGGAAATGGAGGTCAATAAGTTCCGCAATCGTGATGTTAAATTAGATAAGGTACAGTATTGTGAAACTCGAGAAGATGCGACTTCGAAGGATGAAGACTAGATACGTGCATCATACCCTTTTGAGGGTATATCCTTGATCTCTTTTTCTAGGAATGTTATGCATTCTTGTTTCTATCTTTCTAGGTATATTATTTAGATCATATCTTCGATCCTTAGGTAGAATCCAATATATGTAAACATGTGTTTGAAACATGTTATTATTAGTGGTTGCAAGTGGTTGCTCGTGGATGCATTTACACACACTAGGCACAAGATTGGCTCAGTCACCTTTTCATATTGCATATGGATCCAAGTGCATAAGTTTGTATATGGATTGAAATTTGATGTGTTATCAAATCGATGTTGCATATGGATGAATGAATATGCACACATATAGTATTTACATGACTAGGGATGCTTGCATACATATTGGACGCATGGCACTCTCATGATTCGCATTTAGGAGGTCAATTGAATCAATGAACCGCCTGATCTTTTGCATTAGTATTGGACATATACACACACTTTTGCATTTGTTCATTTTGTGTTAGAAACCTTTTTAGGACAGTGAATGATGGTGGATGATGGTTGAGTAGATGGGTGATTGGATGTTAGGACACATTCTTCTTGACTTAAAGATTTCGGGGACGAAATCCTTTAAGGAGGAGAGAATGTAACACCCCGTATTTTCGGTGAACATGAAAGTAACAAATCAAAGTATAATTAATTTGTAAATGAAGAACTAAGGGAAACGGGTTGCGCCATTGCGTTCGTCTCGGAATTCTGCTTGAGATAGAGTCTGAGTTTGCGTAAATCGGACTTTGTATGGAGAAGTTATGGCCTTCAGAAGTTTCAGAATATATAAAACAGCTCGAAACTGAATTCAAAAATTCAAAACAGAACCCAGAAGCGGGATGGGCGGGAAATTTCCCGCCCACGACCCAGGTCGACCTGGGGGTCGACCTTAGTGTCGACCTCGCCCCTATAGGTCGACCTGGGGGTCGACCTGGGCCTGTTTTGCCAGATCTGGACTGCAGCGATTTTAACCTATTCTGGACAGAGCGGATGGCTTCTAGGGTTATCTAACGGCTATAAAACACTCTCTACACCTTTAAAAGAGTGCCTAGACCTAAGGTTTCTCCACACAAATTCTTTGAGGCGTCTGCATGTTGTTTCTCTCTATTCTAGCCTCCACTATTAAAATAAATCTTATTCTCTACTAAAACAAGTTATAGTTCTTTAAATTGGAGATTCAAATCAAGTTAAAGCTTCAAGAAGGGAATCAAAGGCTAATTCAACGGCTTCAAGCAACATCACGCGAATCATAGAAAATCGCCACAATGTTATCTTATTATCCTTTTCTAAACTGATCACTGTAAGTTCGGTTATTCTTTGGATTTGAACGTGTAATTGGAATCGTGAATGTAATAAATCAAAATATAGAACTGTACCTATTTGCAATTTAATTATCTTTGATTCATGTTTATGTCGAATCTAAAGTTACCTATGCCTTCGGATCTGATTCACGACTATGACTATGAGACTTTTGCCTAAGACTATGACTATGAAACTATTGCCTATGACTATGACGGTGAGACTTTTGCCTAAGACTATGACCATGAAACTGTTGCCTATGAAATTATTGCCTATGACTATGATTCATGACTATGAGTCTATTGCCCACGACTATGATTCATAACTATGAGACTATTTCCTATGACATTGATTAAGAAATTATTGTGATTAGTCGCCCATGACTATTGTGGTTAATTGCCTATAACTAGTGCAGTTAGTTTCTTATGCCTATTCCCATTGTTACAATTAACCAATCATGTTTTACCTTGAACTGGCATTATGTTGGACCAAATCACCTATGCCTATTTCCTTAATTATGTTGGATCTCATATTTAGTGTGTAACTTGGATAGTTTATTCCTATTTACTATTATGTACATCGAACCTGTTAGAGCCATTATTTTTGCATGCCTATTCTTTTATATCAATTCTTGTGCTTATCCCCTATTCCTTTTGTTAGTGCCATTGCATGAGTACTTAGAAAACTTGTGAAATCATGTTATACGTACGATTACGATACGGGGATTGGGCGTAGCTTAATTAAGTTAATTTGGCATAATAAATATGTTGGCATAATCTAAATTCGCTATAATAGTGAATAATTTACGTGCATATTAGACTTGGGCGTAAATTGATAAATTTTAATTGGTATGTAATTGGCATGTAAACCAAGTTTTGGACATAAACGGTAAACTACAATATTAAATCTAGTTTTGATATGAACTGTAAATTGGAATATTAATCTAGATTGGGCATGAACTGTAAAAGGGGAATATTAAATCTAAATTGGCATAAACTGCAAGTTGGGCTAATTGATAGATAAATCAAGTTTTGGGCATAGAATTTAAGTATGTTAATTGGCATGACAAACGAATATGACCTAGGCTAAATTGATTTATGGAAAATTTACATAAATAGTAGATATGTAAATTAGAGAAGAGGTAAATGCCTAACCCGAGGTTAGATTGAGTTGTGGCGTAAAACTGCCCGGAACTGCCCGGCACATCCAGTAACCACAACAATTCCTGTCTAATGTGAGAGGTTAGTGCATCAAGCCCAGAAAGACCCGAGGTTAGACTGAGTTATGGTGTAAAACTGCCCGGAACCGACCGGCATATCCAGTAATCACAACAATACTTGTCTAATGTGAGTGGTTGGTGCTTTAATTAATTAATTAAAGCTCATGAAGAATCAAGCTAGAAATGGTGAGGTTAAGTAATTAAGGAAACACTTAACCAACTTAACATGTTAACAAGACAAGAAGGGTGGGGTTAAGTAATTGAGAAAACACTTAGCCAATTCAACATGTTAACTAGACAAGATTGATAGGGGCTAAGTTAATTTGGACACTTAACCAACTTAACATCTTAACAAGGCAAGATTTGTGGGGGTTAAGTAACTAAGGAAACAATTAACCATTGTAACATGTTAACTAGACAAGCGGGTAAGGTTAAATAAATGTTTAATATGTTAACTAGACTAGATGCTGGTGTTAAGTAAACTTAGAACACTTAGTCGTTATAGCATGATGAATAAACAGGGTTAAGTTAATGAGAGACACTTAACTAGTATAAACTGATAAACGAGTAAGGTTATGTAACACTTAACCAATTTGACATGATATATGGGTAGGTTAAGTCAACATGAACTACTGGATAACACTTAACCAATTTAACATGACAAGTGAATGGGTTAAGTTAACTTGAATTGACTCATGACACTTAACCAATCCAACATGATGAGAAAGAGAACTAAGTAGTAAACCTTAGTCAAGAAAGCCACGTAGAACACGAGAAGGAGCGAACGTCCGTCTGATCATGAAGTAGGCTCCAACGAACTGGGGTACAAAGCACGCGGCTTCGAGGGGACGTGAGTGTACTCTTGGTATCCCTCTGTGAGGCTGCAAAAGATCCTCCAGGGCTCACAGAGGTTAAGGTCTGCGTTAGAAGAGCCAAGGGTAGGCCTTGGTTGCAATAATAAGGCAACCTAAAGACTAGGATGGACCAGCGTGATTCGGCGAGACCAGTTTTTGCCATGTGATTGCAACTCTTCGTCTACCTACCATCTTGAGTCAATCGAGATACGTGAAGCGGAAAGGCGGAGAACTTCAACAGGCCATATACTTTCTATCTTGTTATAGGTGAGGTTGGCCCATAGGTTTGTGGGGCATAGAGGGGTCTGCGTACAGTTCTCATTCTTGATTTTCTTGGGTGCCTTTCATTTGTTAGTTGAGGGAGGGGTCTAGTGGGACCATAGCCACTGTAAAAGAAGACCTTAGCATCTGCAATCGGCATCTGAAAGCTCCCGACCGAGTTCCGTGTTTCTTGACTAACCCTGCCACGGAACTCGGGTCGCACATATAGAGGACATGTGCATCTAGACATCGATAACGATTCACGACACATACGTGGGGAAAGTCTAGGAACATATACCACTTTGGGTAGTGTCTCCTAGCATAGGGGGCATCGTTCGATAGGTAGCATAATTCCTAGTTGGACCTAGGTCGTATAAACCCTGAATCCGAGAAGCGTTCAATAGGTAGCATAAACCCCAGTGGCCCTGGGTAGCGTAAACCCTGGTTGAATCTTGGAAGCGCTCGATAGTAAACCCTAGATTAGATCTAGGTAATAAATGGAATCCCCATAATAGATGTACACCTGAAGGCAACCACAATTACGGGGATTGGGATCACGTTATCATATGATCATTTTATATAGATTACTAGTTTGGACACTAGATAGGTAGTGCAGAGATATAGAAATCAGTATAGCAGGGTAGTCGCAAACCAGGGAAGGAGTAGATGCGCATTCAGTTTATCAGTATATCCAGTTTATTAGTACATTCAGTTTATTCTTGCCATAACATATCCCATGCTTATCCCATGTTATCTTGTTACTATGGTTTAGTCTTATATTTAGTTTATTCATGTCATGACCCTTTTCCTCGTTTAAATGCTAAGAATCACTTAGCTTACCAGGCTTTATGTCTGACCTAGTTTGCTTTCGCCTCTTTTCTTCCGTTCCCCCTCCCCCTCGGTAGCCAGGGAGGGAATAGCTCATCTCATTTTGGACCGTTACTCTTTCCGATCATGAAGATTCTTTGTTGCACTGCTTTGAACTCCATTTTCTACTGCTATGGCTAGCTCATGCTTTATTGGGGAACATCATTGTCAGTTTATGCTTCTTTATTTTAAACAAGACAGATGCTTTGTTGTAATAAGTATTGGTGTTGTAAAACAATCTTTGTACAAGCTGTTTTTAAGCAATAAAGGTTATTTATTTTCCACTGTTTATTTGTCTGTCTTGTAATTTTTCTGCATCTTGTACCAAAAATGCTCCACCAAAGTTAAGGCATTCCCTTTGTAAGTGACCTTAACGGAGGTGGGTTGTTACACAAAGTAGTTTTATACTTTGTTATCATTACTCACACATGGATAATTATTTCTTTTTGGAAAATCAACACTTTCAACTTCGAAAAATATCTCAAGTATGAATCCCCTTTTTTCCTACATTAATCTTTTCATATTACACGATGTATCTCCAAATCTTATATGTGTCACTAGTAAGTTGCAACAATATTTTGAAGTAGCAAACTTTCAAAATTTTAAAATGTGCATGATATAAGTGTTTTAGATAATTAATCCAGCTTCCCAATAAGATTAACTTCTACTCAACCCAATCAAGTAATCAAAAGTGATGACCGAATTACTGAGAGATGTTTTAGTAGCTTTAAGCTAACATTATCAGTGCTAAACAACTCTAATATCGTATTATGTAATGATATAATTATTTAAATAGATTTTCTCACCTTGGTTTTGCATGAATGCAGTATTCTATTTACTCCTTTTTATCTTCCTCAATTTTATTTGCCAAAGCCCATTTAATTCCTTCCTCGATAAGTTGTTATTCCATATTCCTTCGTATCCACTCTGCTGCATCCATTTCAAGCTGCTACATTCCTTCCTTTACAATTCACTTCCTTCCTTCGTTACTTTATAACATAATCATGTGCACTTACAAATTTGTTATACCTCTCTGTATGATGCATGATAAAGAATCATATATGTATAAACACTAAACAAAAGTTCACACACAAAATTAATACTACACATAACCCCATAGAGGAATGGTGACTTACCCCATCCGGTTTTATTTATCAAACAAAGGCAACTTCATTTTAAAATTTATAGGATGATAAGCTAATCTTGTATAGTAAATTTATTTAGGCACTCAACCTAAGCTCTAATACCAGCTTGTAACGCCCCAGAATTTCGGACTAGTCAAAATTGCCAAAAATCCTTCCATCTAAAACAAACAATGACAAATACCATCATATATTATAAATATGTACAACATCGCTAAATGCACTAGATAAAATTCTAATAAACTACACTTATCAGAGTATTCATTAAATCCAACAGGGTGTGCTTAAATACAAATTAAGCATAATTACCATTTGTACAACTCTGATGAGATGGACATCGATATTCATTCCCGCACATTCGATAAACACATTAGCATGGTTTAAATTACAACATGAAAGATGCACCATTATAAGATGAAATAACAAATAATAAACAAAAAATATTTTTACTAATATAGCAGCTGCATCGCTACCACTTGTGACTACCTACGTACCTCTATTTAATTGGGTAAGCAACTAGATACAGGATCAAGCCAACGTAGTTCTTCTTTACAAAACATTTAAAAATAATATTACTTCCAAAATACTCTTTATATCAAGTAAGGATAAAACACTCTACAAACACTCGTTTTGAACGATATATATATATATATATATATATATATATATATATATATATATATATACGTCTTTTGTAGAACTTCTTTTCAAAAGATAAACATCTTCTATTATAAATACCAAGAAAGTTCTTTGTGATAAAATAAATCGTAACTCCAAACTAATAATCAAGAAAAGGAATACTTGAATATAGTGTTTTACATAAAACATTTGTCAAAGTAATGCATTTCGATAATGCAATTATGGCTATCAAACCGTAGGTATTCACCGTTTGCCCTAGTCCCCTACTAATCCTTATGTTCCTGATTTTAGGACTTTATGCAAGTCATACTAAGTCATCTCATTAGTCGTATATATCGAAGTAAAGATTGAAGTCAATACAATATGTTAAAGTCATGTGCAACATTAAATTAAAATATAAGTTTAAGAAATAAATAATTATTTAGGTGATGAGTATACTCATACTACTTCTACCTATCTTCATGCAAAAGCTTTGTAGAACATAATACAGTACTTATCATCACCCCAAAGCAATCGAATGTCTTCCTTGAATCATCGAAATTCGCAAAACTCACGCCAACCTACTTTGTTCTCAGTTTTGATATGTTTTGACTCTTTTTTTTTTAACTTTGATTTAATATCCCCAGTTTTAACAGTTTGTTTATAATACTATGAGGAAGCTCAAGTCCAAATTTGAGAGAATTTGTAGTAGTTTACCATGGTTTTATACTCAAAACAGTTATTACAGCGTTTCTGTTGCATTATGTAAAGTTTGGGTAGTTTATAATGATTTTAGACTAAAAATAGCTACTACAGCGCTTCTGGGGCACTATGAAAAGTTCTGGCCTGGTACAGTGCTTCATAAATAATTCAGAGAATAGATAGCGTTTTAAAACGCTACAAAAAGTTCTGAAATTCAGATTTCAACCAGTTTTTTGGCAAAATGTTTGATGCTATTTCTCTATGATAATAATAGTTTCTGACTCCAAATTTTCCACATTAAGAAGCTCTCTTAGTCTACGTAATTATCATAAAAGAAACCCATAAAATTATTTATCAATTTAATATATATAATTCAACAATAAAAGGCATTTTTAACATATCCATTTTAGGCAGTTTTTTACCTGACTTTGCATCCAGTTTTCGGGTACACAAACGATCGAATTAGAAAAAGTGTTAAGTGAAATTTGTAGGCCTTTGAATTACCTTTCCAGTTTGATAAAGAAATCAAAATTTCATCATGGATTGTAAAAGTTATTCCCAAAATACTGAACACCGTTTTCAGTGATTCGGGTTCCACCGTTTCTTAATTTTCACAACTTTTCTTCACAATATGAAATTAATACATGAACTTGAATAGTTTTTCTCATCTTAGAATTGAAGATTGCACTTGTATTTATTTTCTTAGCTTTTCCTAAAATTCTCCTCTTTATCTTATTTTATTTTTTCGTTTTTGTGAATATACGAAAGAAGTGAACATTTCACCCTTTATATAGTATTTTAAAGGCTAGTTTGGTAATTTAGTTTTGGACACTTGTCCACTTCATCTTTATGCAAGATTTAGGATGTAGACACAAGTTTCCTTAGGAGTCTTTAGATGTTTCTACACATGGACACCTAATGTTTTTATGTGTCTTTACCTTATTTACTAACAAGACATGTGTAGCATTTATTTGATGACACGTGTCCCTATCATTTTAAGTCATTTTTCATATTCTAGAATACGTACACATATACCATTTGTATTTTTATTTATATGCTATGTACATTCATATATGCATTCTTATATTGTCACTAAATGCACATGATGTTCTATCAACTTTCAACAAGTAAAACGTCGTTTATCCACGAAACTGTTTTCGACCATATTATCGATATTTCTTCGAACTACTTATCTTTGTAAACAAAAATTCAACAACATGTTTTCTCCGCTTTAATTATTTTTAATAATGGAATTTAATCAAGGTTATAAAACCATCTTTATAACATTAAATCCAAGATTCATATATTTAAATAACCTTGATATTTTATTATTTATTGCCCGAAGTTTCAAGTTGTTACATAAGCATTAAGCCAAAGCCCATAGGGCGAAAGAAGGGTCAATCCACTCCTATAAATATGACCCTAAGGTTCTGAAATCAGGATTCATTTTTCGTTCTCTCACTTAAAACAGAAAAGTCCTAGTCGCAAGCCCTAATTTCAAAATAAATTTGATGAAAATTTGCAATTAAGATACAAAGTCCTTGTAATGCTCATACTCATAAAATAAAGAGATGTGCTTGCATAATTAGGGTAATGATATGGTAATCTATGAATTATTATATTACTATATCATAACTCTGTAGGTTTAATATCAAAAGCTCCAAAAGAACTAATTTTGTAATAATGTCCTCCGAAATCTCTGAAGGGTCGCGATCAATGGAACAAGTCAAGTAAGGTTGCTTTAAGTATCATACCTGTAGAGCCTCACAGCTCAAAACCCACTGAAGGTTTTTCAAGATTTCCGAAACCAAATATGATCTCTAATCCCCTTTGAAATTATAGAAAGACCTTCGTAATCCTTTTTGAAATTCCTTAGGTGATGACAACCTATAGAAAAATCCACAAAGAAAATTTAAGAATCCCAATGATTGATGAAAGATTCTAAATGGCCTCGTCAACAGGCTTTCTACGGAACCAACTTGGAAAGAATGACATGGATTATTATACATAAGTGTAAAGTCTCTTCCGTAAGAGATTTCTAATATCAACTTGCTTACATTTAAACATTATCTTTTGTCTCAACATGAATCTACTTAAGGAAAATAAAGAGAGCATATTAAAGTCACTCTAATTGAAAGAAAGTGGGATCCAAGCTAATCCTTTCTCAAGTAAAGGATTCTATAAAAATCATACTATTTTAGGGTGTTAGCCAAATTTTTGGCCAACAACAATGTTATAAATATGACTACAATCAATAATATTCAGCATTTTTACCTTTTTAATTTATTAATTTATGCATATAAATGTAGGACTTAAAATTACAATTATATAATGTAAACTATGTGTGCAATACATGGTTTAAAGTATGATAACAATTATCTTATATGTATTCATAAATATAGGAAAATATAATTGTACAATATGTTAATTGTATGATAAGAGGATAGTATTGTACGTGTGCATATTAATCAAATATTAAATCATATTATTTACTAGAATTTTACATATTAGTCTTCAAAAGAACCGCAATTTCTTAAGATTATCTCATGCCTTTTTATATAATGAGAGAGAAAGAGCATCTACTTTTGAGATTCATTTTAGTTTCCACTCATATAGTGTTTTGATTATGATGCATGATGAGCGGGAAGCAAGATAATGACCATGAGTAGGAATAAATGTTGAATCTTGCTGTATAGCATTTTGATTATGACAACTATACATGTGCACATATATTATATCAACTAACTCTGTTTTGCAGGAAGATATTTAAAAACAGATTCACGAACTTAGATTAAAGGTTACATGTATTAGAGTACATATGTATTGGTATAGAAATTGCTAAAATCTTCCTTGATGACACCACACACACATTATATATATATAGTTTTCAAATAAAATGCACAAGATATAGGTATGTTCTTAGGAAACAGACATCTGAAATGTTTTGGTCAGATGTTTGTTTGCTGAAACAAAATTCAATTTCATACAATATTCAAACGTCTGACCAAAATATTCCAAATGTTTGAATTACCCACGAAATGACCTATCTCTTTGCTGCATGTTTTTCAATTCAAAAATAGACATCTGAAATTATTATTCAGACATCTGAAAACGAATGGGTGAAACCTTTCAATGAAGAGTTGCAACTTCTAATTCATATCTTTTAGATAAAACTCTTCATGATTAGTTGCAATTTTTCATACATTATAAATGGAGATTCTATCAAATGCTTTTACTCACAGAAACTTATTCCAATACTTTCTATCTTACTCAAAGCATTCAATATCTCTAAAGGACTCCATTTTCATATTCTTAAGATTTCAAATTTTCCATATTCTTTCGCAAATTACAAGATTATCATCAAGGAAAGATTATAGGAAGGCTATGCATCAACTCGACATATCTGTGTTATCAAGAACACAAATAGTCATCTATTCTTTGTATAAAGGAAGTCCTCTTCAGAAATTGAGGCAAGAAATCACGTTCAGCTGCTCGGGTAATTGTGAACCTGTTCCTCCAGGTGAAGTGAGGGTTGTTGTGTTTAGTGAAATACCAGAAGGGAGTCTGGGACTGGACATAGGACAGTGGTCCGAACCAGTATAAAATTGACTGTGTCATTTTACTTACGGTTATTACTTTGCTTTATACATCGTATATTGACTATACTCCATATTATATGATCTTACCACTATATAGACTCTTTCGATTGATATCAGAGCTAGGAAATCCTATAACCATAACACCCTGTTATTTGATATTTTGATAATATGGAGAACAACCAAATTAATAGTACAACCACTTCTACAATTGTCGAAGGCCAATCTATCCAAAGGCCACCACTATTCAATGGACTACACTACAATTACTGGGCAACTAGAATGAGAATATATATGCAAGCGAATAGATTCGAAGCATGGAATGCAACCCAAACCCAATATACAACACCTACTACAGAATATTCAGCATGGACAATAGCTCAGAAAAATAAAGCAAATGCAAATGCCAAAGCTATGAATATCTTATTCTGTGCTTTAGATAGAAACGAATTCAATCGTGTTAGCATATGCACCAAAGCACATCAAATATGGGAAACACTCAAAACATTACATGAAGGTACAAACAAGGTCAAAAAAACAAAAATCTCAATGCTCAAAAACCAATTCCAAAATTTCAAGATGATACAAAATGAAACCATCAATGATGTGTATTCAAGATTTCAAGACACACTACATGCCCTAATAGGGTTAGGAGAAAAATATAGTGACTTTGATATTATATCAAAGGTACTAAGTTCTTTAACCGACGATTGGGAAAGAAAAGTATTAGCTATTGAGGAAGCCAATGGTTTATCAACAACGAAACCAGAAGAACACATAGGTAATCTCAGGTCTTATGAAGTAAATCTCCAAGCTAAAAAGGAACAAGCACAAGAGAAAAAGAATGTAGTCTTTCATGCAGGAAAAGAAGAGTCAGAATCAGAAGATGAGGATCTAGCATTTATTGCCAAATTTTTTAAGAAGTTCCTAAAGTATAGAAAAGGAGGTTTCAAAAGGAATTCCTCGAATAAACCTTCATACTCAAACTTAGAATGTTTTAATTGTCACAAGAGAGGTCACATAGTGAAAGATTCTCCAAAATTAAAAGAAAATCGGAAAAACTTCTACAACAAGAATAAGAAAGATAAAGTAAAAAAGAAAGCTTTTTCTGTTACTTGGGACAACTCAGATTCAGATTCATCAAATAGTGATAGTGATAGCGACAATGAACAAGCAAATTTGTACTTTATGGCTCAAGAATCTAAGGTAAATGATTTATCTTATGATGATTTGGTAGAAGTTAACAATGAATTTTTGAATACTATAAAAAAACTCTTAAAACTGAAGGAAACACGTGAAAATCAAAATAAAGCTGAATTTGAAAGAGATATGCTAAAAGATGAAAAAAAAATTAAAGGAAGAACATGAAAAAGTTCAGGAGTCTCTCTCAAACTCAAATAGTCAACTTTCACTTTTGAGTTAAGGAATTTAAACTCAAAAGGCAAAGAATGATGAAATTAGTTCTGGAAATCACATGTTGAAAACTAAAATAAAAGAACAAGAATTAGAAAATACTAGTATTCAAACTAGAATAGATAGCATATTTAAGAATGTGTCTAATTTTAATAAGGGTAGAGAAAGTTTGTCTAGAAACATAGAAAGTTCTCAACCCTCTTCAAACAAAAATGGGTCAGGATTTAAGGAGCCAAAATTTGATTCAAAGAAAAATGTAAATTCTAAGAGGAAAATTGATTCAAAATATAATAAAGTTTTTAACAATGAACCAATATACACTAGAAAGGAAAATATAATCGAGATATGGATTCCAAAAACAGACAATAGTTTAATTACGAACAAACATATCAATTCTTTTATGGAGAATGTTCATAATAATAAAAATTATATTTATAAAAGGGATACTAAACCCACTTGTGTTTGGCTTCCTAATATCTAACTCTCAGTAGCCAATTAAAAAGTGGGTACCAATGTGTTTATTAATATCTTTTTTGCATGTCCCACTCAAGAAGAGAAAATGGATTTTAGATAGTGGTTGCTACCGGAGACAAAGATATGCTTACAAATGTTTCATAATTTGGTGGTGGTTTTTTTACCTTTGGAGATAACTCAAAAGGTTTTATCATTGGCAAAGGAGATGTGTGCAACTACGGTATATCAAATCTACCACTTATTACTAATGTTTCTTTAGTTAAAAATTTAAAACATAATTTACTAAGTTTTAGTCAATTATGTGACAAAGATTTTAAAATAACTTTTTTCGAAAATAAATGTAGTATTTTGATAAAGACCAAAATCATATTTTTGAAGGAAATAGAGATAGAAATATCTATGTTTTGATTATAAAAGTTAATAATAACAAAGAGATGTGTTTAATAGACAAAGATAATGATCTTGGTTATGACACAAACGTTTTTGTCATATTAATTTCAAAATTATTCGAAGACTTTCGGGAAAATGAACTTGTAAATGGTTTATCTAAAATAAATTTTAAAATAAAAAATATTTATGAAGACTGTCAAATAAGAAAATTGACCAAATCATCTTTTAAATCTAAAAAAGACATCTCAACTTTACAACTATTAGAATTATTACATATGGATTTATTCGGACCAACCCAGGTTCAATCCACAAATCATAATCGATATGTTTTTGTGATATTTGATGACTTCTCAAGATACACATGGACAATTTTTATGAAAAATAAAAGTGATACTTTTGAACATTTCAGAAATTTTGTCAAAAGAATTTAGAATATTAAAAACTTAAAAGTTAAGAATATTCGAAGTGATCACGGTGGTGAATTCGAAAATGAATTATTTGAACATTTTTGAAAAAAGGAAGGAATAAATCATAATTTTTCATTTCCTGGAACTCCACAACAAAATTGGGTTGTAAAAAGAAAGAATAGAACACTACAAGAATGCGTTAGAATTCTATTAAATGGAAGCACTTTACCAAAACATTTTTGGGCAGAAGTCGTAGCAGCTTCATATTATGTATTAAATCGTATTTCCATACATCCTTTAACCAAAAACACTTCTTATGAACTTTTTAACGGAAGAAAATCTAATATTTATTACTTTAAGTTTTTTAGGTGAAAATGTTTTATTCTTAACACAAAAGATCAACTCGGAAAATTTGATCCATAAGTTGATAATGGAATTTTTGTCGGATATTCAAAATGCAGTAAGGCCTATTGAGTTTTCAATAAACATACATATATTATAGAAGAAACTTTACACCTATCTTTTGATAAAAATACAATAATAAAAGTTGATGATGAAATTATCGAAAACTGTAGCTTTGAAAATACTGAAAATAATCCCATAGAACAAATTAGATCACCTCCCAGAATTCTATGAGATAATCGTACACAAAACAATATAGGAGAAATTGATTCACAAATTCGAACAAGAAGTCAACTTAATCAAATGGGTTATGTAGCTTTTCTTTCAACTATCGAACCTAAAAATCCAAAAGAAGCTTCTACAGACGATTATTGGATTATAGTTATGCAAGAGGAATTAAATTAGTTCGAATTGAATGATGTTTAGGAGTTAGTACCTCATTCAAAATCAATCATCCGTACTAAATGGTCTATAGGAATAATGCAGATGATTTGGGAAATATTACAACAAACAAAGCTAGACTATTAGCACAAGGCTATAATAAAAAAAGAAGGGATTGATTACAAAGATACATTTAGTCCCGTAGCAAGACTTAAAGTAATACGTATTTTATTAGCTTATGCATGTTTCCATAACTTTAAACTCAATCAAATGGATGTTAAAAGTGCTTTCCTAAATGGTTTTAATAAAAAAAAATGTATACATAGAGCAACCGCCTTTATTTATACATGAAAAACATCCAGATTATGTTTACAAACTCAAAAGTCTCTATATGGCCTTAAACAAGCACCTTGTGCTTGGTATGATAGACTTAAAAATTATTTAATAAACTTAGGATTTCGAGTTGGAAAAGCTGATCAAATGTTGTTTATTAAAAATACCAATAAAGACATCATAGTTATACAAATTTATGTAGATGATATCATTTTTGGGTCAACTAATGAAGAATTATGTAAAGAATTTTTTCTAATATGACAAATGAATTTGAAATGTCACACATGGGAGTGTTATCATACTTTCTCGGATTACAAATTAAACAACTTTCAAATGGTATCTTTATCAATCAGGAAAAATATTGTAATAATTTAATAAAACGATTTGGTTTGGACAACAATTCTGGAAAACCAACTTCTATGAGTACAACAACTCATCTTGATCGAGATGAAAAAGGAAAAAGTGCTAACCAAAAGCTGTACAGAAGTATGATCGGTTCGCTACTCTATTTAACTGCAAGTCGTCCCGACATAATGATGAATGCAAGCTTATGCGCCAGATTCCAAGAAAATCCTAAAGAATCACATTTAAGAGCAGTGAAACGAATTATGAGATATCTTAATAACACTAAGGACTTTGGTCTTTCTATCCAAAAGAATGTCCATTTGAATTAGTATATTACAGTTATGCTGATTTTGGTGGATCTCGGACGGATAGAAAAAGTTCAACTGGTACATGCCATTTTATCGGAAAATCACTTGCCTCTTGGTTTAGTAGGAAACATAATTGTGTTTCTCTCTCAACAGTGAAGCAGAATATATATCTGCTACTATAGCATGTGCTGAGGTAATTTATATATGCAACAGACACTCAGAGATTTCGGAATAAACTTAACTGAATCAACAATATATTATGATAATACAAGCACAATCAATTTATCCAAAAATACTGTGAATCACTCACGTACTAAACATATTGACATTCGTCACTACTTCTTACGTGATAACATAAAAAAGGATATTATAAACTTAGAACATATCTCAACTGAAAATCAAATAGCCGATATATTTGCAAAACCAATATTAAATATTAAGTTTGTAAAACTCCAACGAGAATTAGGTATTATGTCTATAAAAGACATATAAAGGGTTGTAATAATTAAAAAAATTATGACAAGAGTGCAACATAATATACTAAACCAGTTATACTTTGGTCTTAAAATTAACTACATAACTTTTAACTTAAGCTTCAGACCACTCATTTTCAAAGTAACTTTTTAACAAATAAAACAATCTCCGGTTACAATCTCTTTTGATTTTTCACCATATCTTCTTTGCAATTATGAGTCTACAAATAAACAATACTTAATAATTTTTAAAACAAAGTGCACAAAATCAATCAAAAAATTTCCTCAAACAATTCTACCTCTTCAATCCACATTACTTTTACGACGGATAGCTCGGCGGAAACTTCACGTGTAACACCCCACCTCCGCCAGGGTGGCTCTTGCAAGCACTCTGACTTTGGAGGGGCGTTTGAATCAGGTAAACATGCATAATGATATATCAAGGCAGAACAAGAACATATGTATATATGTAAACAGAGTAAATAAGATAAGTAAAACAGCGGAAGATTTCAAACTATTTCAAAACAAGTCCGGTACAACATAATGTCAACTTTCCAAATACACAAGTCTAGATAAAAACAACATCACTGAAAAACTGAAATACATAAGTACTAACCCCAAAATAAGTGGTAACCATAGCTAGCTTCATGTCAAGACCGTACATGAGCTAAAATCCCACAAGCAAGCGATCAGAAATCCAAGCTAAGCTCCAACGTTCTCACCCTGAGAACCTGGGGGGAAACGGAAGAAAAGAGGCGAAAGAAAAACAGGTCAGTCAAAAAGACTGAGTAAGCCCTACTACAATCAATGTAAACTGATAAAGTTAACTGGCATGAGAAGCAGGGATGATCATAAGGATAACAACATACTAGCATGATGATTAACTAACAGGGTAGATAAAGGTGTCATCGCATAATCAGGTTTAAGGTTTTGCACCACAGGTGTACTAGCAAACTAACATGACTTGAATAAACAAGTATTGATCCCTTGGCCCAAGCTTTGGCCCAATAACATGAAGTGACCCCAATTCGAGGTCCAACCAAACGGTCTAGTCGATCGGGTCCCTAAGCCTAACTCGTCACGTGTTGGTGTCAATACGGCCCAAACGTAATTGTAGTCAGACTGTGCAGGGTCTCCCGTCGGGTGTATCAAGCCCTAGGGTGTCAACCCCTGGACACCATAAACATGCGTGCACAGTCTCGATCTACTGGTACCCGTGCATGTTTTCCCCGGCTTCGGACTGTGTGCACGACCATAGTCCGCCCGGAACTACACCGGCGTACCCTTCTGCCGTCGTTTTTGGTCACTTACCTCAAGTCTAGTAATCGTGCTCCCTCGCTAGCCTAGTCCCTAGGGTCTTAATGATACAAACTTGGGATTACTGCTGGAGTGGACCCCCATTGCTAGGATTTTTCTAGTGGGTTAAGTACGGTTTAACCCCTTTACTAATCATGGATTAACTTGGTTAAGTGTAACGATGGGTTCACGACTTAACCCTGATTAATCTACCAAGCCCAAATTGGTTAAGTATTAAGTGGATCATGACTTAACCCTAATCATGAGGCATTAATTAATTTAATGCGCCTTAACCTCTCACATTAGACTTTGTTGCGGTTACTAGTTAAGCCGGTCGGTTCCGGGTAGCTTTACACCACAACTTGGTCTAACCTCGGGTTCAAGGTACAACATGACCAACTTCTCACATTGGTTCCTATTGTTTGTAGCAACTAGTTAAGCCGGTCGGTTCCGGGTAGGTTTACGCTACAAACTCAACCCAACCTCGAGTTGGTCACACTTATCTTTTCTAAGTGTCATGTCCATCATGTTTCCAAAACATATTACAAATTTTCAAGCAATTGGGTAGACCTAACTTAATAGGTAAATTCCCAATGGGTAGACCTAACTTAATAGGTAAATTCCCAATCTTATGTTTTTATGTCTTTTAAGTTTACCCAACCCCAAACGCAATCCCATCGCTTACATATCGCAATAGCGCATAAAGGATAGAAAGAGGGAACTTGGCATAATCATGACATAAAGGTGTTGAAGCCACAAGTTTAACATGGTGGCATATGAAATGTACATATGTTCATATACTTGCATATTACATTTTTAGGCCTCAAAAGCATGCATAAAACCAAACTTAGCATATTGGTGATACATGGTGATAAATGACATGTAGAAATGGCCATAAGTTCGCATTTAGCCTCACATGCAAGTTATCATAAGAGATATGATAACTTACATGTTGCCAAAATGCAACCTTTAGCATAAAGCTTGAAGCTTTATGTTCATATACTCAAGATAAGCTTGCATAACATGATAACATGAACAAAATGATCATCCCAAACTTGCATAACAAAACTTGCATATCATATGGCAAACTTGCATATCATAACCTAGCAAACTTGCATAACATAACATGATAAACTTGCATATCATAACATAGCAAACTTGCACAACATAACATGATAAACTTGTATATCATAACATAGCAAACTTGCATAACATGATAAACTTGCATATCATATCATAATGATCAAACACAACTTGCATCATTCATTAACTTTAGAGTTTAAATATGAAAGTAGAAAAGGGTTTACAATGCTTATGAAGACACAAAAATATGACAAAGCCCTTATGCAATCAATTAAACCCAAAATGAAAGCTCTCAATAGAAAAACCCTTGAGCAAAAATGATCAAAGCCCTTTCTTTATGATGCAAATATAGAAACTTGACTTGAATGCAAGCTAATGATGCTCATACAAGCTTGAAAACACTTGTATGCATGGAAAATCTCTCAGAGAAATTTATTTAGGAATTTTATGAAGAGAGTGGAGGCCATGAGAGGAATGATTTTGCCATAGTTTAGTTGTATGAATGAATAATGATGATTTAGGGTTAGGTTAGGGTCTTATTTATAGAGATTAGGATTAGTTTCAACCTTAGGATTAAACCCTAGTTCCAATCTCAGCCCTCAAAACCGAATCTGGCCCCCAAACTCAACACAAACCCAAAATGGTGCACCAGGCAATACTGCCCGGCTGGACCAAGTCGACAGCCAAGTCGACAGGGCTGTCGACTTGGGTCCAACCAAGTCGACTCCCAAGTCGACAGGGCTGTCGACTTGGGTGCTCTGGCTGGAATTTTCCCGCCTAGCCCAATCTGACCTAATTTCCAAATTCAAATTTAAATTTGAAATCTGTTTTTACTTTGAAATTTTCTGAAAACTTCGTTGGGCCTTAATCGGGTCATACGGACTCCGATTTTCGAAAACTCGGACTCTATTTCGCGTATTTTTCCAAGACGAACGCAATGGCATACCCCGTTTCCCTTGATTCAGATTTATAAATTAAATTCTGCCTCGATTTACGCTATAAAAGGTTATTGAAAATACGCGTTGTTACATCAGGCCTTCCTTCACCAACACCTAGAAAGGAATCGGTGTATAAATCGGGAGAATATCACACTGGATTTACACCATATTCGAAGAAAGCAAAACGAGTTCTTTTCACTTCTATAGATACGAAAAGAAAGATTGATGAAATTCATCATTATCAGAAAGAACAAATAAAGCTTCAAAAAGAACTATATTTTGAGCAAAAAGTCACTTCTAAACGATTGGGTTTGCTTGAACAAATCAGCGCAAAATTTTGTAGTTCGAAGATGAAAGATGTTACCGAACTACTACTAATACCGGTAAATCCTTTTGATCCATCAACATCACATCATACAGAAACGATCCTGTAAACCTAAAAGGACGTCGCCTCCTAAACGTTAATTATTTGGTTAAGTATATTTGTTAATTTTTATGATTTTACTTATTATATTGTTTGTAATAAATAATTTATTTTTCTTTTAAATGTGTTCACAATTCTTAATATAAGTCTAAGTTTAAAACTAAAAGGAGAAAACAAAATTATATAGGAATTAGACGTTTGACGTGTTTAAAACAGACGTCTGAATACTAGGAAAACAATATTTTCCTTACAGTTTCGGGCGTCTAGCCCATTAAAAACAAATGTCTGAAAAAGGTGAAAAATAAACTAATTCCTTGTTGGTCCATTTTTTTTCAAAAACAGACGTCTGACTCTAGAAATCAGACGTCTTTTCATTGAAGTAAAATTCTTCAACCAAGCAAAAATAGACTTCTGGTTATAGAAAAAAATGTATGAATGAATGTCAAAATGAACTAAATTCTTGCGGGTTCAAATTTAACAAAATTCAGGTGTTTGAATTTTATAAACAGACGTCACAATCAGGTCTAAGTGATTTTTTTTAAAATCCACGCACCCTTTTAAACCAATCATCATTTCACCCTACCCATTCATTTTTCACTTTCCTCTTTTATTATCCATAAAAACCCTAGCTGCCACTTACCACAAAAATTCAAACCATTTACCACCAAATTATCATGACAAACTGCCCAAAAAGATCAAGACTTCAAGAACCAGAACCTTCCTCCGACGAACTCAACCAACTATGGCTTTGGGATGACACCGCCAAAGAAAGATGCAAGGCCATGTTGAATTCTAAATTTTTTGAAGGTGCTTTCGTCAATTCGATGCTTTCTCTAATTACCATCTTCTTCAATATGCTTTCTCTAATTACCATCTTCTTCACTATGCTAAACATTTTAATTTTGAGTCTCTAGTGGATTATAACACCAACAATGTCAGAATCTATCCATTGCCTGTAAAACTTTTCTTGGAAAATTTGAACTAAGACCACCAAAGACCTCAGAACACAACAGATTGTGTATGGTCTATGGTATATGCAAGCATATCCTTCTTCCAATTCAAAGTTTAGGTCATATTTTAAGGTGTGCTTGGCAAGGAATTGATATTGATACTTTAGAATTTGATATGAGTATGAGAGACGAAATATCACTCAAGTTTGTTTCCGACAATTTGCTTAATGTGGACGAGCTTACTTCTGCACATCTCCGACCACAAGCACACTTATTGAATTGTATCTTCGTACGAACAATTACAGGATGTTATGAGAAATTTTATAAGCGCGATTTTCAAGCATAATATGCCTTGTATTCTAACATACAAATAAATGGGCAAAGATTATTCATGACGAATGGATGGATATCACATACAAACGAAAATGTAAGACTCTTCACTATAGTGCCTATATCACTCGAATTCTCATTAATTGTCAAGTCCAAATACCCGATACTCCTTCCCTTAGTGTCAAAGAAATCGGACCAAAAACACTGAAACTTATGGACATTGAACCCAATCCTCTTATGCTTGAGTATATGTCCTCTGAAAGTTTGAATGAACATGTTGCTTCACAACAAGAAATACCTATAGTCGAATCATCTCATCATTGTCACTGGTTGATCGAAGAAGAAGAACAAGAAGGAATTAAAATCATATCTCTTGGTCTACCTCCTAAGCAAGCCATGACCATACTTTCTCGAAACATTCCAAACTTCACTCAGACTTCAAACGCTTTAGGCATATAACAAATAAGAAGTTTGATTCTTTAAAAGGCTTCTTAAACAAGATTTGGGAGAAAATTGCTTGCACCGGCGCTCTATCCTCTCAAGCTTTTGATCCACCTCTTTTTCAATGGTCGTCTAGCTCCATAGAAGAAGTTCCTGATTCAAGTTCTGACCATGGTAATCCAAAAGGAGGTGATACATATATTGGTCCAAGCATGTCAACATCGGAAGGTTGGTAAGTGTGGTTGACAATATGACTCTTTATCATTGTTATGTTCCATCAAACTACTACTTTTATTTTGGTTTGTAATACTGTGGGTCTTAGCACAAAACTATACTATGTGCTTATGTCTGGATATTGTGCATATCTATGCTATGCCTATGATTATGTTGTGATTGTGTGTTTAATTAAATTTTTATATACGTATCTCATTTATGTCAATGACAAAAGGGGAGAAACATAGATAATATATGGATATCGACAAAGAGAGCCTCATATATAATTGTCATTATCAAAAAGGGAATGAATGTTGAATCTCAATGTATAGCATTTTGATTATGGCAACTACACATGTGCACATATATATTATATCGACTAACTCTGTTTTGGAGGAAGATATTCAAAAACAGATTCAAGAACTTAGATTGAAAGTTATATGTGTTAGAGTCTGTATGTATTAGTATAGAAATTGTCAAAATATTCCTTAATGACACACATACACACACATTTTTTTATATACATAGTTTTCAAATAAAATGAACAAGACATATGTCTGTTCTCAGGAAACAGACGTCTAAAATGTTTTGGTCATACATCTGTTTGGTGAAACTAAATTCAATTTCATACGATATTCAGACGTCTAACCAATATATTTTAGATGTGATTACCCCCGAAATGACCTATTTATTTGTTTTATGTTTTTCAATTCAAAAATAGACATCTGAAATTATTATTTGGGAATTTAAAAACGAAAGGGTGTAACCTTTCAATGAAGAGTTGCAACTTCTAATTCATATCTTTTAGATAAAACTCTTCATGATTAGTTGCAATCTTTCATACATTATAAATAGAGACTCCATCAAATGCTTTCACTTACCGAAACTTATTCTAATACTTTCTATCATACTCAAAACATTTGAAATCTCTAAAGGACTCCATTTTCATATTCTTAAGATTTCAAATCTTCCATATTCTTTCACAAATTACACGATTATCATTAAGGAAAGATTGTAGGAAGGATGTACATAAATTTGACATATTTGTGCTACCAAGAACACAAATAGTCATCTAATTCTTTGTATAAAGGAAGTCCTCTTCAGAAATTGAGGCAAGAAATCCTGTTCAGCCACTCGGGTAATTGTGAACATGTTCGTTCGGGTGAAATGAGGGTTATTGTGTTAGTAAAATACCAAAAGGGAGTCCGGGACTGGACATAGGACAGTGGTCCTAACCAGCATAAAATCGATTGTGTCATTTTACTTACTGCTATTACTTTGCTTTCTACATCGTACATTGACTAAACTCTGTATTATACGATCCTACCACCATATGGACTCTTTCAATAAGCTTGGTACTTCTTTCACGAGAAGAATATAGGTAAATCAAAGAGGATTTCCTTGCAGCTTTGCTTAACATTCGATATCATAAAGATGAAAGGAAAAACATAAAGATGAATATAGGTTTGCCTTTTCCCCTTCTTCATTTCTAGTTTATGTTATAATGGTTTTGTCATTTTATGTAGGATATTTCTGTTAATAAATTACCTCATGGCGTTGTAAAACACATAAAAGGGGAGGGTGTAATGTTCTACTATATTCTTTCTATAGAAATGCACCTTTTTAGCCTTTTGTGTAATGACCTGGCTTTCGGATACTAGGTAAAATGGACTATAACTGTAACACCCCACCTCCGTTAAGGTCACTCACAAAGGGAATGCCATAACTTTGGTGGAGCATTTTAGTAAACAGAACAGAAACTTACAAGATAGATAAAACAGTACTTGAAAAATTTATAACTTTATTACAACAGAAACCGAAATAAGCTTGGTTACATCCTTTCAAATCACAATATCAGAATTCAAGTACAACATATCAGTCTTGTACAAAAGCCTTAAGAATGCATAGTTTAAAATCATAATCCCCACAGAAGAAGACAAGCCATACTTTGAGCACTTCAAGCGGAAGAAATCTGGATCAAGCTAGAGTATTCCCTTCTACAAAACCTGGGGGAAAACGGAAGAAAGTAGGCGAAAAAACAAGGGTCAGACAAAAGTCTGGCAAGTCTAGTGATTTACAGTTATGAATAGATAATAATAACATGACATGAAAATAAAACTGGATGAGAGATAACTGTAACAGATGTAGTAGATATAACAGAAGAACAGAATGATATAAGCTATTGCTTTACACTTCTCTGCACTAATACTAGTATAACAAAATTGGGTGTCACCCTAATGTCTAAACTGAAACAGAGACGGGTACAGAATAATTTAACAGAAACAGGATGCTAATAATGGGCCTTTACTACCCGATCAGAAACAGACAGAAGCAGAAACAGATTAATCCCTACGGAAACAGAATGTAGAATTAGGTGTACACTAGTAATGGGCCTTTACCACCCGAACAGACGGTACCACGCAGAAACAGACAGGTGTTGCCACCCAACAGAAACAGACGGTACCAACAGAAATAGACAAAACTAAGTGTACCCTAAAACCCTACCCCAAGCGATCGACTCCCTAATACATAAATATCCTGTGTCGGCCCCACAGTAGGGTGTATCACTCCCTAAAGTGACAACCAATTGGCACAGACCTATTTACAGATGTCACGGCGTCTTACATCCTCAGAGGCAGACCGGGATCCATGCACGCACATGACCCGGTTGGAACGCACCATCAACACCCCTCGCCATTATCAGAATGAACCGCTTATAATTAGTTCAGTAAGCGTGCCCGGATCCTACCTACTGTTGGGTCAAAGTTTTGATACCAGAAAGGGTTACTGACTAATATGGGTCCCAAACAACAGATGACACAAGTAGTTCCCCTCCTAACCTTGTGTCCCCAAACTAACAGATTTCAGATTAACTTTTTTATAGGTTCAGACATACAGAATTCATATCATCTAGTTCACAGACAAGTTTTCAGACTAACAGATCAGATATACAGATTAACAGACTTATAGATTAGCTGATTTCAGATTAACAGACTTACAAATTAACTAGTAACAGATTAACATACTTACAGATTTGTCTAACTTTGTAATTGGGCCTACAGATTCACGGAACAGATTTATTAAATTCATCAGTCTAGTGAGTTTAACCTTATCTGTCCAACACATTATATTTATCTCAGATTTTCATTAATTAAATATTAATGTCCAGATCTCTCACATTAGACTGACAGTTTGCGGCTACTGGTTAGGTCGGTTGGTTCCGGGCAGGTTTCTATCGCAAACTGAGTCTAACCTCGGGTTTTAAGCACGTTATGACTAACTTCTCACATTAGAACCTATTGTTTGCAGCCACTGGATATGCCGGGCGGTTCCGGGCAGAATTACGCCGCAAACTCATTCTAACCTCGAGTTAGCCATGTTTATCTTTGCGGCCAATTAATAATTTACCATTTGTGCCCACGCCTACTATACATGTCAATTATTCATAGCTAATTCAGATTATGTCAATAACAGGCTGAATATATCAACTTAACAGACATAGCAGATAACAGATTTAGGCGACTTAACGGATTCAGCAGATTAAGCAAACTAGCAGATTTAGCAAATAACAGATTAGGCATCTCAACAGATTTAGTTTAGCAGATTTGGCATTTTCAACAGACTTAGCAGATGACAGATTTGGCAAATGAACAGATCTAGCAGACTAGGCAGTAGAGCAGAACTAGCAGATTAAGCAATATAACAGAACTAGCAGATTAAGCAATATAGCAGAACTAGCAGATTAGGAAAATATAACAGATTTAATCATTCCTTAAAAGTTTCACAAACATATCCTGACTAATTTTAAATTTGGCCTAAGCATGCCTAAATAATTGTCATGATTCACACTATGATCATATACCAAATATAACCATCGATTACTATGCATGTCATATATCCCAAAGATCCCTTAATTAGGTGTTTATTTACATTTAATAGATGTCCTACCTTAATGTAAATCTTTATACCTAAGCCATATTTTCTTTGTCTCAAGTCATATGTTAACATACCATGGTTCCTCTTCTTCCAATTCACAGAATATGTATAGATCTAAATCTAGTTTACAACATATGTCCTTTTTCTTAAATCAGTCACATATTAACCAGCTTCTCAAGTCGTATGTTCAATATTCTTTATGCCACAAACTCAAGTCATAGGTTCAATTATATGCCTTAGATTTATGTCCTAAGTTCCAAGTTCAACCTATGTTCTTTCCTCAAATCAGTCACATATCGGTCATGCCCATTTCATGCATTATTCATTTTATTGTCCCAAATATTTTAGCGTATGTTAATCTCTTAGGAGATTGGCGCAGGCTCGTAGTAGCCTGGCTATAGAACGGAAAGAAGAAGAGATACAGAATAAAATATATTAGAACAGAACATACACAATCTCAAATTCAGATTTACAATCATGTCACAATTATGATTAAAGGTTATATCGGAAAATAACTACACTTGCCTTGGTTGTATTCTAAAAGAAAAAGGTGTTGTAGCTGTTCTCTTTTAATCCTAATCAGAATTGGAGGAAGAAGAAGCACAAGTCCTAGCTTAGGTTTCAGCAGAGTAGAGACGCCATTGATTTATTTATTTTTAGAGAGGAAGAGAGCAATGGAGGCTGGAGAATTGTATATGAGATTTAGGTTTAGGTTAGGGATGTATATATAGGCGTAGGAAGTTATTTAGGAGCATTAGATTAACCCTGAATCATGAGAACCATTCAAATGCAAAATCTGCATTTGAGCGAATCGGCCCACGGGATGACAGCCAAACACCCTGGACTAACCCCTAGTCGACCCAGCAAGGCTCGGGTCGACCTCAAAAATGGGCCGGTTCGGTTATTCTCCCTCCCAATTCGCTGTTTTGAACCTTTTTTGCATGTTTTTTTATTTAATTTATATATATATCTATATATATTTCTCTCATATGCATACAAACTTCAAGGCTTAATAACTTCTTCATAATTAACCATTTTTTTTTTTAATATTCTCAGAAAATACGGGGTGTTACAATAACGATGTTGTAATTCTTTAGTTAAAGAAATAAATGAAATTAGAGAAGATAATTGGCATAACCATATAAGTTGAATAAAATTTGAAAGTTATGTTATTTTGGGTATTAAGAGGACTTGGTTACTATGATAAATAAAATTGAAGTAAGTTCAATTAATATTTCTAATGAATTTACATATGAGGGTAGAGGTTTTATGTAATTTGTTGCAATGAATTACAATTTACAAGTACGTAATGTATTTTTGTGTTGAGCTGTATTTTTTCAAATTCATTTGGATTGGAAAAAATATAGAATGTACATATTGATTTAAAACTAATATCTATGTAACAAAATAATTTTTCATGTGGTTATGTATTTAATCATGTTAAAACAACGTTGTTTGAATAATTTTACTATTAAAATTGTAGGTTTAAACAAGGAAAATGTAAAAAAAATTGTTTTTAAGTAAGAACATAAATTTAGTGTGAATGTTTAAATAAGAGGATTTTAAACATGTTTGTGCAATTTTGTAGAGTTATACGATGTTAATTTTAGTTGTATAATGTAAAGAATAGCTTAGTGGTGTTAATTGCATTGTTAAAGTGAATTAAATTACACTTAGCCTAATAAAGAGGGTCTGAGCTAAAACTGTATCCATGAACAAAAAGTAGAGAAAAAGGAGAAATTTTTGGAAATAAAATTATTAGCCATACATACTTTCCCTTTCCCTGAAACCATGTTATTCCTTACTCCAAAATAAAAAGAGAAAAGAAACACAAATTCTCTCACCTAGATCCTTAAACTTTGGCTAAAACTTAAATTAAAGTGGAGAGAGATTAAAAACTACATCACTTATAGGTAATCTATCTAAATCTACGAGTCTATTTTCTCGATATCTCAAATGATGTACAAGTTGAATCATTATAAACAACAACTATCTTGCATGTGTTTCTATACTCGTTTTAAGGTTACTAAGGCTTGCTGCTGGCCAAATTCTCCCTCTCTTAATGCTAATTTTTTGTAAAAATCGATGCAAAAATCAAGGTGAGTTCAAAGAAGTCACTCCCTTGAATTCCTTATGTTTTCGTGTTGAATCTGTGTCCTTTTATTGATAAATCAAAGTTTACTATGCTATTTAGGTTTCAAGTCAAAATTAAGTGTATTTTGGGTTCAAATTTATGGCTATGTATTTTCTTTTATCCTTACCGATATCGAATGAAACATTTTTCGATTGATAGTTATCTTGTTGAACTTTGTGCATGTCAAATTTTAGATCATTTTGAGTTCATTAAACCGATCATATTTGGTGTCTAAATTTCAATCGAAGCGGTCGGAGTAAATTTGCATGGCTAGGATCGACCCATGTCCTTCTTAGGTCGACCTAAAGGTCAACCCAGACATAGTATGGTTGACCCGAGCTTTGTAAGGGTCGATATGTGTTTACTATTTAAACGTGACTACTTTTGTCTGGTTATAGCCTCATCTTGGGGATTTATGAATGAATTATAGGTGTTCTTATGTTGGTTTTAAGCCTATATTCTAAGTGGATTTAATACGCCTATTCTTAAGAATGTGAAAGCTAACATTATGGTCGATCCATACTCCAGATTAACGAGTTTCCTATGATTCTTTATGTGTTGATTCTGCGAACTTCTCGTAATGCACATATTTTATAAATTCATTTCAAAGGGATTTTTAATATAGAGTTAGTGTTTTTAAAAAAGTTCTTTACAAAGTAAATTTATAAAATATAAATATGTCAAATTTATTTTTTACATGAATATTTTCTATTATAAAAGATTTTTATAATAATTTTCCAAACTGTTTTCAGAAATAATTTTGAAAACTCGTTTTCTCGAATAAAGTACTTTCTATGAAAATACATATTTTTGCACTCTTCAAGAGAATGAGAAAGCATATTAAACAATGTAGTGAACCTTGTGGTATGGGATACAAAAGTATATTATATCAGTTAATTCCTTAGTTGTTCTGTTGAAGTTATTTCCATGTGGAATCGGCTGACTTCGAGTAAATCAATAAGTGAAAACATACGGTAAAAAAACGTATCGCTACCACAATTCGGGTTACTACTAGGAAGTTAGTGACACATCCTTGAAAAACTATGTGGGGCCTTTAGGTCAGATATTATCAGTACCAAGCCAAGGGAGCTATTTATGATATGTCTGCAAGTTTATCTTATGTAGACCTAAAGTCTCTGTTGATATGAAGACTGTAACAGCACGGATTTTTCGGATAATCGGAAAGTACATATTTAATGTTTTTCGTGATTCTGAAGATAATTTACTAGTGATATGGTGTGCGTGCCACCTCGTATAGTGCTTGAATAAGAAATTTGGGGTTTGAGCAATTCTAAGTTCAGTATTTGGAAAAATTATATAACTTGGTTTAGTAGGGGATTTATTCAACCATATATATTTAAGACTTATAATTATAATTAAATGGTTTTGGGGATATTGAAAATATACAATATTGGTCGGGAATCAATATTCAAGGTAAAATATATTTTCAATGTCAAGTGATAAATTGTTGGTTGAAACTATTAAATTACTAATTTCATGTTTTAAATATAAGATATATTTGACAATAATGTTAATAGCAGAATTGTGTTTATGTGACCTTTAAAATGTTAATCAATGAACAAATTTGGTTTGTTAATTTTATTATAATATAAATATTGGTGTGAATCAATATTTACAGAAATTGGTATGTTTTATTATCATGGATAATAAATTTAATTTGTGAGTTTATAAGGTGTACAACATAACATTGTTGTATAAACAAATTGGGAAGTTTGTGTTTTTTTTTTAAATACCAAATATATATATATATATTGTAGTATTTAAGTAAAAGAGTAAAAGTGTTTTGTCTGATAATTATTGAGTTAAAACAATTTTATTATGGTTTGATAACAATGACTGTAAATATTGATTATCCAAAACAATCATGGTAATTATATGTTATGATATATATATATATATATATATTATTGTATAAAACTTAATTGTTCAGAGCTTTTGTGTTTAATTAAAAAATGTATATTTGGACATGTTAATGAATTAATTTGTTATCATTGATGACGTTTATTGGTTGTGTTGTAGAGATTATACGAATAAATAAAGATTTGTTTGACAAACACATTTATTTTGATATATTATGTTGAAATTGATAATTAAATAGTGTAAATGGGCTTTGTGATTGATTTTTGTGTTGAGTTGTTAAATTAACACAACATAATAAGTGTTTGTGTTGGTGTGTGTTAAGTGGTTAAGAATGTAATAATTGGCTTGTTAACAAGTTTTTAATGTTTAAAATGGTTGATTTAGGGTTTCATTATTATTAATTACATGTATTTGGGCTTGAATTGGGTACTCAACCCATTTTCTCCTAGTTGGTATTAGTTTCTAGAGGAAGCCAGAGAAAGATAGTAGTCTTTCTCTGCCTCCTTCTTCCTTGAATTCACATAAAAAAAGGGCTCTTTCCCTTTTCTTCCTTCAAAGCTCTCGCATACCCAATTTCTTATGCAAATGGAATTTAGCTACTCTCTAATTCATTTCTTAACACATTCCAAGACCAATTTCATGTCTACTGAAGTATATCAGAGAATTAGGTTAACTATGTTTTCTATTGTTGTTGCATGTTGAAGTTTCTTGGGTTTTATGATGCTCAAATCCAACTCCTAAACGCTGGAATTCTTCCTATAAAGCAACCAAGGTGAGTTGTTCGACTCACACTTTCTAGTTTAACATATGAATTGATTTTATGTTGAATGGCAATTGATTGAATCCTATAATATCATTCCTATTTAAATGTTGGTTGCTGAAAATTTAGTGTAGAAATCGTTGTAGTAAAACAACAATATATTGGTGTAAAATAATACAAAATGAATCAACCTTTTCGCAATAGAAATATTTTTCCATTAGCTACAACTGTCGTTAAGTATTTTTCGAAATTCCATGATTTAGAGGTCAAAAACAAGTTTTAAACTAAGCATATAGCTCAGGACTGTGTAATCTCGGAATTGAAACTTTAAACCAAAACTGCCATAACTTTTGCGTTCTTTATCCGAATTCGATTTTCTTAGATGTTTTGGAAAGCTCCGAAAAAAGTTTCTTGCTTTGAGTTTTTTGAAATTCTGTTGTTCTCGTGATCAAAATTGAGTCTGTTTGCTACTGTCTCGAAAACAAATCAGCAATAACAACGACAGCAGACTTGGAAGTGTTTTGATAATAACTTTGGCGTTCTTTATCCGAATCCGATTTTCTTAGATGTTCTGAAAGCTCATAACATAATCTAAAAGCTTCTAGTTTTGAGTTTTTCAAAATTCTATAGTTTCTTTATTGAAATTGAGCTTATTTGCTGCTGTCTCGAAAGGAAATCAGCAATGGCAACGACAACAGACTTGAAAGTTTTTTTATCATAACTTTCGCGTACTTTATCCGAATTTAATTTCCTTAGATGATCTAGAATGCTAACAATAGATTCTAAAAGTTTTATTTTTTTCGAAATTATGTAGTTTTCTTGATAAAAATTGAGCTTGTTTGTTGTTGTCACGAAAGCAAATCCGCAATGACAACTACAACAGACCTGCAAGTGTTTTAATCATAACTTTTCCCTTCTTTGTCTGAATTCAATTTTCTTAGATATTCTGGAAAGCCCAGAGCATAATCAAAAAAATTTGTGTTTTTCGGAATTATGTTCTTTTCTTGATCGTAATTGAGCTTGTTCGCTGCTGTCTCGAATGCAAATCAGCAATGGCAACGAAACAGACCTGAAAGTGTTTTGATCGTAACTTTTGCGTTCTTTATCTGAATTCGATTTTCTTTGATGTTCTGGAAATCTCAAAGAATAATAAAAAAAGTTTCATGTTTTGAGTTTTTCGAAATTATGTTGTTCTCCCAATCAAAATTGAGCATGTTTGTTGTTGTCTAGAAAACAAATCAGCAATGACAACGACAACAGACCTGAAAGTGTTTTGATCATGAATTTTGCGTTCTGTTTCCGAATTCCATTTTCTTAGATGTTCTGGAAAGCTCAAAACAAAATCTAAAAGTTTCTGTTTCTAGTTTTTCGAAATTCTATAGTTTCTTGATTGAAATTGAGCTTATTTGTTGTTGTCTCGAAAGAAAATCCGCAATGGCAACGACAGCAGACCTGAAAGTTTTTTGATCATAACTTTTGTGTACTTTATCCGAATTTGATTTTCTTAGATGTTCTTAAAAGCTAAGAACATAATCTAAAAGTTTTATGTTTAGAGTTTTTTGTAAGTATGTAGTTTTCTTGATCAAAATTGAGCTTTTTTACTACTGTCTCGAAAGCAAATCAGCAACGGCAATGACAGTGGACCTGAAAGTGTTTTGATCATAACTTTTGCGTTCTTTATCCGAGTTCGATTTTCTTAGATGTTCTGAAAAGCTTAGAACATAATCCAAAAGTTTTATGCACTGAGTTTTTCGAAATTCTGTTGTTTTCTTAATCAAAACTAAGCTTGTTCGCTGCTCTCTCGAAAGCAAATCAGCAATGGCAACGACAACAGACCTGAAAGTGTTTTGATCATAACTTTTGCGTTCTTTACCTGAATTCGATTTTCTTAGATATTCTGGAATACCCTAATCATAATCTAAAAGTTTCATTTTTTGAGTTTTCTTTGATTTTGAGTTTAAATTGTTCAAAATTGTGCTTCTGTACCGCTGTTACGAGTGAAAATTGACAGCTACTTCTTTGTGATTTCGGGACTCATGCATAGATTTTATAAACCATTTTCGAAATGATAATTAAATAGTATAAATATGCTTTATGTGTTAATTTGTGTGTTGAGTAGTTAAATTAACACAACATAATAAGTGTTTGTGTAAGTGTATGTTAAGTGGTTAAGAATGTAATAGTTGGCTCGTTAACAAGTTTTTAGCCTTTAAAATGGTTGATTTGATTTTTATTATTACTAATTACATGTATTTGGGGTTGAATTGGGTCTCAGCCCATTTTCTCTTAGTTGGTATTAGTTTCTAGAGGAAACTAGAGAAAGATACGTAGTCTTTCTCCGCCACATTCTTCTTCCTTGAATTCACATAAAATAGGGCTCTTTCCCTTTTCTTCCTTCCAAGCTTTTGCATACCCAACTTCTTATGCAAATGGAATTTAGCTGCTCTCTAATTCATTCCTTAACACAATCTAAGACCAATTCACCTCTAGTGTCAGATAATTAGGCTAACTATGTTTTCCATTGTTGTTGCATGTTGAAGTTTCTTGGGTTTTTAAGATGATGATGCTCAAATCCAACTCCTAAAGCTGGAATTTTTCCTATAAACTAATCAAGGTGATTCGTATGACTCACACTTTCTAGTTTAACATATGAATTGATTTTATAATTGAATGGCCCCTATAATATCATTCCTATTTGAATGTTGGTTGTTGAAAATATAGTGTAGAAATTGCTGAAGTAAAACATCGATATTTTGGTGTAAAATAATCCAAAACGACTCAATCTTTTCGCAATAGAAAGATTTTTTCCATTAGCTACAACTTTCATTTTGGGTGTGTTTCGAAATTCCACGATTCAGAGGTCAAAAACGAGTTTTAAACTATGCATATAGCTCAGGACTGTGTAATCTTGGAATTGAAACTTTTAAACCAAAACTGCCATAACTTCTGCGCTCCTTATCCGAATTCGATTTTCTTAAATGTTACGGAAAGCTCAAAACATAATCTTAAAGTGTCGTGTTTTGAGTTTTTTGAAATTCTGTTGTTTTCTTGATCAAAATTGAGCTTTTTTGTTGTTGTCTCGAAAGAAAATCAGCAATGGCAACGATAGCAGACCTGAAATTTTTTGTTCATATTTTTTCCGTTCTTTATCCGAATTTGACTTTCTTTGATGTTCTGGAAAGCTCAGAATATAATTTGAATTTTTTGAAATTTTGTTGTTTTCTTGATTGAAACTAAGCTTGTTTGTTGTTGTCTCAAAGAAAATCAGCAATGACACAGCAGACCTGAAAGTGTTTTGATCATAAATTTTGCGTAATTTATCCGAATTTGATTTTTTTTGATGTTCTGGAAAGCTAAGAAGATAATCTAAAAGTTTCTTGTTATGAGTTTTTTTTGAAATTCTGTAGTTTTCTTAATCCAAATTGAGCTTGTTTGTTGCTGCCTCGAAAGCAAATCAACAATGGCAACGACAACAGACCTGAAAGTGTTTTAATCATAACTTTTGCGTTCTTTATCCGAATTCAATTTTCTTAGATTTTCTGGAAAGTTCGGAACATAATCTAAAAGTTTTGTGTTTTGATTTTTTCGAAACTCTGCTTTTTCTTGATCAAAATTGAGCTTGTTTGCTGTTGTCTCGAAAGCAAAGCAGCAATAGCACGACAACAGACCTAAAAGTGTTTTGATCATAACTTTTGTGTTCTTTATCTGAATTCGATTTTTTTTAGATATTCTGGAAAGCTTAGAACATAATCTAAAAGTTTCACATTTTTAGTTTTCTTTGATTTTGAGTTTAAACTATTCAAAATTGTGCTTTTGTACCGTTGTTATGAGTAAAAATTGACAGCTGCTTCTTTGTGACTCCGGGACATATGCACCGGTTTTATAAATCATTTCTGAAATGTTTAAGTATGAAAATATAGTTTTGAAACAAATTATAGTTGTGATAAGATTTTGCAAATATATTAGAGCTCTTATTTTAACAAGTATTTCCAAACTTTACGGTTTTTGAAAATGTTTCCATGAAAATATATTATTTTTCAAACTATTTTCTTCAGTACATTTTAATATAAGAATCACCCATGTTTTCTCCCTTCGAGAAGACGTGTTGGTGAGTGTCGTAAATCTCCCGGTATGGGACATGGCGGTGTACGGTATTATTTAATCCCAGATCCATCCAATCGAAGCAATGTATCTCAGTGATTCCTGTGATTTAATGAATTTTAGTGATTTTCTGTGTTTCATTGAATATTTGTGATCCTCTTCAGTGGTTTCTGTGATTTCTTGTGAATTTTTTGTTTTCCTGTGTGGAGCTGACTAGTAGTGTGTAAAAAGTTAAGTGAGAAGTGGTATGGGACGCATGAATACCACTTTTTGGGTTTCTATCTGAGGGTCTGTGACACATTATTCTGTGAATGCCAGTACTAGATCTTCGGGTCAATCATGTGTGAACTCTATATGGACCTTCGGGTCAATCCTGTGTGAACTATGTGGACCTACGGGCCATCTAGATACCCTTCTGTGTGATATAGTGCTATGGCTTTAAGCCAATCTATGTAATTGCAGGTGCAGGCATAGCTTTGGCTTTCCACTTTGTGTTGGATCCAAACTCCATGTTTTTGTGTTTTGTGTTTATCACTGATTTCACCATAATAATTATCATTATTATTTATGATGACATCGTTAGTGGTTTTAAACTCTAAATAAAGTTTCAGTGATTTCATGATTTGGTGTTTCAGTGATTTCGTGATTTTATTTTTTAGTGATTCTGAGATTTAGTGATGCAATGATTTAGTGCGTGGTTTTGTGCGTTAACCTTGTGATTTCTATGTACCTCTGAGTCTTTCATTCTTGTTATGTGATTCCAAGTGTTGGTTACCCTAACCAAGAGGTTTGGGTAATTCGTGCCTATGAAGTGTTAGATACACTTTCGTGTATCTTCCTTGCCTGTTATATATTAACCTTTTGGACTTATGTGTGTGTTTCATTGACCTATGAGTATGACATTCCCTTTGTATGAAAAGGGGAGATTCTATATCAAAGATCCCATTTTGGACTCATGTGTTGAGGTTCCTTTTCATGTGGAAAGTAAATAATGTTTGGTTGATGTTTTAATTCATCTTTTATAATTAGTGATTTCTAAACTAGACTGACCCATGTGTGTATTCCTCGGGTCAGACCTAGATGTTTCAGGTATAGTTGTTGAGTTAGGGATTTGCTGGTTCTCTTTCGGGATATCTTCTCTGTTGCTACTCTCATTCAAGTTTAACTAGTCAAGTTTTCTATTCTTATGATTTATCTTGTTGTATAAGTGAGTGAGTTGTATCCGTTTATACGGTAGCACATGTATTCAGTGTACACTATGATGTAATATTACGTAATCGTTCTGTGAACTTGATTATGTAATTATATGTACTGTGTTCTAAGTTGATCCTAAAGCCACCATAGAATTATATTATGTAAAGTATTAAGTATGTCGAGCCTCCTGGAAAAAAATTAGCGATCACTTTATTGACGTACTTAAGACTTGCTAATGGAAATCTACGAGTGGTCACCCTTAACCGGCCCTATTCTCCACTCTAATAGACGACATTACCTAGTAATATTTTTTATTAGGGTGGGTCTCTTGGTGGGGCGTCAAAGTTTGGTATCAGAGTAGAGGTTCAGAACAAAGTACACCAGATACAGAACAGAACCAGAATAGTACATGTATTACAATGGGGAAGGATAACAATCATGCCCACTTTGTTGTGTCCTTTGATATCCTATCTTGAGTTCCTTATCTGAGAGTCATGGGGATCCTTATGGTTAAGAAATACATCTAGTAGTAGGGGGTTTATTCCATATGTATTCCATTGTCAATATCTAATTTTGTAATGTGATTTGATAAGAGAATCTTTCCATCCTCTTTATCTTTCAAAGTTTGAACCTTTGGGTAAAAGAAATTTTTGCCCTATCCTTGATATTTAAGTTGGTTGTTGAGTTTCGTAAAAGGGAATTTGAGGGTATTTGAAAGTTAAAATTTGAAAGTGAATTTTACCTTAAGCACGGAATATTAGTGTTGAAATAAAGTAAATCAGAGTGCACAGCAAAAATAGGTGAATCACTTCAGTTATGCTAGAATTTTGAAGTAATCCAACATGAGATAAGGGATGGGAATAATGAGGAATTACAAATATCGATAAGCTAATTACTTTGTAACTCAATGATTAAATTAAAATTTCGGGAATATGGGTTATTTAGTTGGGTAAAACTGAGAATTCTGATGATAAGTAGTAATAAATACGACCTTTGAAGGAAATTTAACTAGTGATCATCCCATGTGTTGAATGGTTTGATGAGTGTCTATAGGGCCTTGGTCGATAGGTATGATCAGCCATATCGATTGAAATTTCTTAAACACTTATGCGAGACTACCTAACACTGAAGATGAGTATTAATAATGAAGTTTGATGAGAAATAAAATACGAGATTATCACATTGGGATATTATTAAACCACTACGTGGGATGTAGGGTACGGTGACTTTGGCGAGACAATAGCGATGATACACCGAAATCGCAGCCAAGTATTAAGAAAGATAGATGGAAAATAATGGTCTAATGCTATTCCAATTTGATTGTAAATGAGAATTTATAGTGTGTTGGTTATAAAGGGTGTCTTAAACCTACAACTTTCAGAACAAGTGCATTACTTTTGGGATATACATTCATAATCATATTCACTTGACAAGTCGCCGCCATTGAATTGATATAGACCCCGAGAAATGACGAGGCTGATCAAGAATCCAAGTAGCAACATGAGTTGGGAGAAATTTTAATAATTTCAACGGCACGGTAGCATCGGTGATGTGGGAGCAGGGTCATCAGTGTGTACTTCATATACGCCTTGTGAAAAGTAAGTTGCGTGGTTTGAAGCGGAGATATTAACAAGTTAATGAATTTGGGTAAAACTTTGATTTAGATTATGGTAAATTCAAATAGGAAATTTTAATGTGAAAAATTTAATATGTTGAAAAATTCTAAATCCCATGTGATGACTTCCTAAATCGAGGAACTTTTAAGAAGCAAATCGAGATAAATAACTTTTAGAATTTAAATTAAGGATGTCCTATTCTTAACAAATTGCGAGGACGCAATTTATTTAAGTGGGGAAGTCTATAACAACCCAGATTTTTGGATAATCGAGAAGTACACATTTAATGTGTTTTGTCATTCTAAAGATAATACGTTAGTGATATGGGTTTGCGTGACCAACTCATATAGTGCATAAATAAGAAAATTGGGGTTGGAGAAATTCTAAATTGAGTATTGGAATAAATTATATAACTTGATTTAATATGGGATTTATTCCAACATATATATTCAAGACTTATAATTAAATGGTTTTAGGGAAATTGAAAATATACAATATTGATCGGGAATCAATATTCAAGGGAAAATATATTTTCAATATCAAGCAATAAATTTTTGGTTAAAATTATTAAATTACTAATTTGAGGTTTTAAATACAAGATATATTTGACAATAATGTTAATAGCGAAATTGTGTTTAAGCTATATTATGGAATTTAAATTGTATATGTGACTTTTAAAATGTTAATCAATAAACACATTTGGATTGTTAATTTTATTATAATATAAATATTGATGTGAAACAATATTTATAGAAGTTGGTGTGTTTTATTATCAAGGATAATAAATTTAAGTTGTGAGTTTATAAAGTATTCAACAACATTGTTGCATAAACAAATTGGGAAGTTTTTTTCTTAAATACTAAATATATATATACGTATTTATTGTAGTATTTAAATAAAAGAGTAAAAGTGTTTAATGCGATAATTATTGAGTTAAAACAATTTAATTATGGTTTGATAACAATGATTGTGAAAATCTGATTATCCAAAATAATCATTGTAATTTTAGGCTATGATATATATATTGTTGTATAAATCTTAATTGTTCAAAGCTTTTGTGTTTAATAAAAAAAATGTATATTTGGACATGTTAATGACTTAATTTATTATCATTGATGACATTTATTGGTTGTGTTGTAGAGATTATACGAACAAATAAAGATATGTTTGACAAACACATTTATTTTGATAAATTATGTTGAAATTGATAATTAAATTGTGTAAATGGGCTTTGTGTTTGATTTGTGTGTTGAGTTGTTAAATTAACACAACATAATAAGTGTTTGTGTTGGTGTGTGTTAAGTGGTTAAGAATGTAATAATTGGCTTGTTAACAAGTGTATAATGTTTAAAATGCTTGATTTGGGGTTTTATTATTACTAATTACATGTATTTGGGCTTGAAATGGATACTCAACCCATTTTCCCTTAGTTGGTATTAGTTTCTAGAGGAAGCCAGAGAAAGATACGTAGTTTTTATCTACCTCATTCCTATTCCTTGAATTCACATAAAAAAGGGCTCTTTCCCTTTTCTTCCTTCAAAGCTCTTGCATACCCAATTTCTTATGCAAATGGAATTTAGTTGCTCTCTAATTCATTTCTTAACACATTCCAAGACCAATTTCATCTCTAGTGAAGTAAATCAGAGAATTAGGTTAACTATGTTTTTTATTGTTGTTGCATGTTGAAGTTTCTTGGGTTTTTTAGAAGATGATGCTCAAATCCAACTCCTAAAGGCTGGAATTCTTCCTATAAACCAACAAAGGTGAGTTGTTCACTTTCTAGTTTAACATATGAATTGATTTTATGTTGAATGGCAATCGATTGAATCCTATAATATCATTCGTGTTTGAATGTTGGTTGCTGAAAATCTAGTGTAGAAATCGTTGCAGTAAAACAGCGGTATATTGGTGTAAAATAATCCAAAATGACTCAATCTTTTCACAGTAGAAATATTTTTCCATTAGCTACAACTTTTGTTTTAGGTATATTTTGAAATTCCATGATTCAGAGGTCAAAAACGAGTTTTAAACTAAGCATACAGCTCAGGACTATGTATTCTCGGAATTGAAACTTTAAACCAAAACTGTCATAACTTTTGCGTTCTTCATCTGAATTCGATTTTCTTAGATGTTCTGGAAAGCTCCGAACATAATCTAAAAGTTTCTCGTTTTGAGTTTTTCGAAATTCTCCAGTTCTCGAGATCAAAATTGAGTCTGTTTGTCGCAGTCTCGAAAACCAATCAGCAATAACAACGACAGCAGACCTGGAAGTGTTTTGATAATAACTTTTGCGTTATTTATCTGAATTCGATTTTCTTAGATGTTCTGAAAAGCTCAGAACATAATCTAAAAGTATCATGTTTTGGGTTTTTCGAAATTCTATAGTTTCTTGATCAAAATTGAGCTTATTTGTTGCTGTCTCAAAAGAAAATCAGCAATGGCAACGACAACAGATCTGAAAGCTTTTTTATCATAACTTTTGCGTACTTTATCCGAATTTGATTTTCTTAGATGTTCTGGAAAGCTAATAATAGAATCTAAAAGTTTATATTTTTCAAAATTATGTTATTTTCTTGATCAAAATTGAACTTGTTTGCTGTTGTCTCGAAAGCAAATCGGCAATGGCAACGACAGCAAACGTGAAAGTGTTTTGATCATAACTTTTGCGTTCTTTGTCCGAATTCGATTTTCTTAGATGTTCTGGAAAGCCCAGAACATAATCAAAAAGTTTTATTTTTGAGTTTTTCGATATTCTGTTCTTTTCTTGATCAAAATTGAGCTTGTTCGCTGCTGTCTTGAATGAAAATCAGCAATGGCAACGAAACAGACCTAAAAGTGTTTTGATCGTAACTTTTGCGTTCTTTATCTGAATTTGATTTTCTTTGATGTTCGGTAAAGCTCATAAAATAATCTAAAAGTTTCGTGTTTTGAGTTTTTCGAAATTATGTTTTTCTCTCGATCAAAATTGAGCTTGTTTGTAGTTGTCTCAAAAACAAATCAACAATGACAACGACAGCAGACCTGAAAGTGTTTAGATCATAACTTTTGCGTTCTTTATCCGAATTCCATTTTCTTAGATGTTCTGGAAAGCTCAGAACAAAATCTAAAAGTTTCATGTTTTGAGTTTTTCGAAATTCTATAGTTCCTTGATTAATATTGAGCTTATTTGCTGCTGTCTCGAAAGAAAATCAGCAATGGCAACGACAGCAGACCTGAAAGTGTTTTGATTATAACTTTTGCGTACTTTATCCGAATTCGATTTTCTTAGATGTTCTGAAAAGCTTAGAACATAATCTAAAAGTTTTATGTTTTGATTTTTTCGAAATTATGTAGTTTTCTTGATCAAAATTGAGCTTGTTTGTTGTTGTCTCGAAAGCAAATCAGCAATGGCAATGACAGCAGACCTGAAAGCGTTTTGATCATAACTTTTGTGTTCTTTATCCCAATTCGATTTTCTTAGATGTTCTGGAAAGCTCGGAACATAATCAAAAAGTTTCGTGTCTTGAGTTTTTCGAAATTCTGTTGTTTTCTTGATCAAAATTGAGCTTGTTCGTTGCTCTCTCGAAAGCAAATCAGCAATGTCAACGACAACAGACCTGAAAGTGTTTTGATTATAACTTTTGTGTTCAGTATATGAGTTCGATTTTCTTAGATGTTTTGGAAAGCTCATAACATAATCTAAATTTTTATGTTTTGAGTTTTCTTTGATTTTGAGTTTAAAATGTTCAAAATTGTGCTTCTGTACCACTGTTACAAGTGAAAATTGACTGTTACTTCTTTGTGATGTCGAGACACATGCACCAGTTTTATAAATTGTTTTCTAAATGATTTAAGTACGAAAATATAGTTTTTAAACAAATTATGGTTGTGATAAGGTTTTATAAATATATTAGAGCTCTTATTTTAACAACTATTTCCAAACTTTACGTTTTTCGAAAATGTTTCCATGAAAATATATTCTTTTTCAAACTATTTTATTTAGTAAATTTTAACATGAGAATCACACATATTTTTTCCCTTCGAGAAGATGTGTTGGTGAGTGAATGATATAGTAAACCTCAAGGTGTAGGACATGGCATTATACGGTATTATTTAATCCCAAATCCGTCCAATCGAAGCAACGAATCCCAGTGATTCTCTGTGATTCGGTGATTTCTATGATTTAATGAATTTTAGTGATCGACTCCCTAATACATAAATATCCTGTGTCGGCCCCACAGTAGGGTGTATCACTCCCTAAAGTGACAACCAATTGGCACAGACCTATTTACAGATGTCACGGCGTCTTACATCCTCAGAGGAAGACTGGGATCCATGCACGCACATGACCCGGTTGGAACGCACCATCAACACCCCTCGCCATTATCAAAATGAACCGCTTATAATTAGTTCAGTAAGCGTGCCCCGACCCTACCTACTGTTGGGTCAAAGTTTTGATACCATAAAGGGTTACTGACTAATATGGGTCCCAAACAACAGATGACACAGGTAAATTCCCTTCTAACCTTGTGCCCCCAGACTAACAGATTTCAGATTAACTTGTTTACAAGTTCAGACATACAAAATTCAGATCAACTAGTTCACAAACAAGTATTCAGACTAACGGATCAGATATATCGATTAACAGACTTATCGATTAACCAGTTACAGATTAACAGACTTACAGATTTGTCTAACTTTGTAATTGGGCCTACAGATTCACGGAACAGATTTATTAAATTCGTCAGTCTAGTGGGTTTAACCCTATCCGCCCAAGACGTTTTAGATATCATATTTATCTCAGATTTTCATTAATTAAATATTAATGCCCAGACCTCTCACATTAGACTGACAATTTGCGGCTACTGGTTAGGCCGGTTGGTTCCGGGCAGATTTCTGTCGCAAACTGAGTCTAACCTCGGGTTTCAAGCACGTTATGACTAACTTCTCACATTAGAACCTATTGTTTGCGGCCACTGGAATATGCCGGGCGGTTCCGGGCAGAATTACGCCGCAAACTCATTCTAACCTCGAGTTAGCCATGTTTATCTTTGCAGCCAATTAATTAATAATTTACCATTTATACCCACGCCTAATATACATTTCAATTATTCATAACTATAGCCAATTCAGATTATGTCAATAACGGACTAATTATATCAATTCAACAGATATAGCAGATAACAGGTTTCTCAGATTAGGCGACCTAACGGATTTAGCAGATTAAGCAAACTAGCAGATTTAGCAGACAACAGATTAGGCATCTCAACAGATTTAGTTTAGCGGATTTGGCATTTTCAACAGACTTAGCAGATGACAGATTTGGCAGATGAACAGATCTAACAGACTAGGCAGCAAAGCATAACTAGCAGATTAGGCAATATAATAAAACTAGCAAATTAGGCAAATATAACAGATTTAATCATTCCTTAAAGTTTCCCAAACATATCTTGCCTAATTATAAATCTTGCCTAAGTTCAGATGCATAAATAATAGTCATGATTCACAATATGATCATATACCATATATTATATGTTTCAGTTTTTATTAAACTTTCATAGTACAGAAGATCCATATATATATTAATTATACCAAATATAGCCATTGATTACTATGCATGTCATATATCCCAAAAATTCCTTGCTTAGGTGTTTATTTAATAGATACCCTACTTTCATGTAAATCTGTATACCTAAGTCATATCCTCTTTGTCTCAAATCATATGTTCAATACAGTCTATATTTATGTCCAATTATATACCTTTCTATGTCATGTCCTCAAATCATATGTTCAATACCCTTTATGTTATAAATATAACATGTCCAGTCATATATCTCAGATTTACGTTCTAGCTACAGTCCATGTTCTTTCCTCAAATCAGTCACCTATTGGTCATGCCCAATTTATGCATCATTCATT
Source organism: Allium sativum (assembly GCA_030737875.1). NCBI lineage: Eukaryota > Viridiplantae > Streptophyta > Magnoliopsida > Asparagales > Amaryllidaceae > Allium > Allium sativum. Next base: position 45,090,145 of record CM060916.1, read on the forward strand.
TTACTGTCCCAAACATTTTAGCGTATGTTAATCTCTTACAAGATTGGCTCAGGCTCGTGGTAGCCTGGCTATAAAACAGAAAGAGGAAAGAGATACAAAATAAGATAGATCTAAACAGAACAGAACAGAACAGATATAACCTCAGATTCAGATTTACAATTCATGTCAAAATCAGAATTAACGTTTATATCGGAAAATAACTGTACTTGCCTTGATTGGATTAAAGAAAGAACTTTAGTTGTTGCAGAATCGTTGCAGAAGCTTTAATCTCTAATTTGAATTGAGTTGCTTAGGTTGATGTTGATTAGCCTCTAGTTTTGATTTCAGTAGAGTAGCGACGCCATTTTTATTTTTATTAGAACAGAGGCAGAGAAGAAGCAGAATAGAATTGTGTGTAGAGAAGGCTAGGTCTTAGGATGTATTTATAGGTGTAGGAACTCATCTAGGCCCTCAGGTTAACCCTAGAACTCATCAGGTCCGTCAAAACACGTCACAGACTTCAAAATCGCACACACACGCACCAGGTTCGACCAGGGCTCGACCCCCAGGTCGACTGCCCAGTCGAACTGGTCTGGGAGGTCGACTGCCCAGTCGACTCCCCAGTCGACCTGGGTCCTGGGGGGTCGACTCCCCAGCCGACTTGGGCCCTGGGCGGGAAATTTTCCGCCCAGCCCGCTTCTGGGTTTGAATTCGAAATTTTGAATTCGAATTTCGAGCTGTTTTCAATTCTGAAATTTCCTGAAACTTCGGAGGGTCATATCTCCTTCATACGGACTCCAATTCTCGCAAACTCGGACTCGTTTTCATGCAGAATTCCGAGATGAACGCAATGGCGCAACCCGTTTCCCTTGATTCTTATTTTAAAAATTAATTATCCTCTGATTTGTTACTTATACATTCACAGAAAATACGGGGTGTTACAACATTCTTCTGTGAATGTCAGTGCTAGACCTTCAGGTCAATCCTGTGTAAACTTCTGTGGACTTTTAGGTCAGTCCTGTGTGAAATCCTGCATGGACTCTGTAGACCTTCAAGTCATCTGGGAACCCTTCTGTGTGATATAGTACTGGCTATGGCTTGAAGCCAATCTATGTAATTACACATGTAGGCATAGCTTCGTCTTGCCACTCTGTGTTGAATCCAAACTCCGTGTTTTATGTTTATCACTGATTTCACCATAATAACTATCATTATTATTTGTGATGACTTCATTGGTGGTTTTAAACTCTAAATAAAGTTTCAATGGTTTCATGATTTGGTGTTTCAGTAATTCCACGATTTTATGTTTCAATGATTCTGTGGTTTTGTGATGCAGTGATTTAGTGAATTACGTGGTTTTGTGCGTTCACCTTGTGATTTCTATGCACCTCTAAGTCTTTCATTCTTGTTATGTGATTCCAAGTGTTGGTTACCCTAACCAAGAGGTTTGGGTAATTCGTTTCTATGAAGTGTTAGATACACTTTCGTGTATCTTCCTTACCTGCTATATATAAACCTTGTGGACTTATGTGTGTGTTTCATTCACATATGAATATGACATTCCCTTAGTATGAAAAGGGGAGTTTTTGTAACAAAAATTCCATTTGGACTCATATGTTGAGGTTCCTTTTCGTGTGGAAAGGAGTTAGTGTCTAGTTGATCTTTTATTTCATCTTTTACAATTACGGATTTGTAAACTAGACTGACCCATGTATGTATTCCTCGGGTCAGGCCGAGATGTTTCAGGTATAGTTGATGAGTTAGGGATTAGTGGGTTCTCTTTCAGGATATTTTCTCTGTTTCTACTCTCATTCGAGTTTATCTAGTGAAGTTTTCTATTCTTATGATGTATCTTGTTGTATAAATGAGTGAGCTGTATCCATTTATATTGTAGCACATGTATTCATTGTACTATATGATGTAATATTATGTAACAGTTCTATGAACTTGATTATGTGATTATATATACTGTGTTCTAACATGACCCTGAAGCCACCGTATAATTGTATTACGTAAAGTACTAAGTATGCCGAGCCTCTTGAAAAAAAATCAACGATCGCTTTTTTGACATACTTAAGACTTGCTAATGCAAATCTACGAGTGGTCGCCCTTAACAGCCCTATTCTCCACTCTAGTAGACGACATTACCTAGTAATGTTCTTTATTAGGGTAGGTCTTGGTGTGGGGTGTCACAAAGGCTGTGTGGGGATTTTAAGCCATTTATATCTATATACTTGTATGGATTAACTATATGGGGTGTTAAAAACTATATAGGTAGTACTGGTAGACTTTGACAGACTGTGTGGAGCACGTGCAGGCTTAGCTAGGTCTAGCCTCTTGGATCCAAACTGTGTGGTTTGATGTTTTTTAAATTCTCTGGGATTGTATTGTATGAAGATCGTATGGAGTTGTAATTTCTGGATTTCTAGAATTCTACGATATTTTATGATGCTTTCACCACCTTGTGGATATTGGGTTTGACTTATATCTTTGTGTTATTGACGTTGTATCGCATGGTGATCACATTACTATGTAGCGAACTTATAATTGAGTTTATGTATTATGATTTTTGGATTTCCATAATATATTTATTTGATTTGCGACTCCTTCTCCCATCTTATCTGTAGGCTTTGATCACTTAGTCGATTGAAAATAAATTTGTTGTGTGAATTTTGTTTTACATGAAAACCTTTATTATGAGATAGTGAATTTATCTCATGCATCATATGTTTTTGTATATTTATTCTTTTCCTCCTTATTGTAAAGAATTATGTCTTATGTGTTATTACCCTTCACTTCATGCTCTAAGCGATATTTTTAAGCTAGATTGACTCGCGTATTTTATATTTAGGTCAAACCAAGTTGTTTCAGGTTAACATCATTGTATCCAAGCTTCTGCTATAGACTATTTATCATCTTTCTGGACGTTTAGGCGTGTTTTAGGCTAGTCGTTTAGTTTTTTTTGTCTGCGACTATGATGTGTACATTTCTTTTATGGGACATGATGTTGTATATATTGTGGTGGTATTACCACGTATGTATGTCACTATGTATTATACTGGATGTATTTGTAAATGTTGATGTGTTTACTGCTTTGTGACCTACGACATTTATTATTATTATGTTTTGTGTTGAATAAAATCCTTAGCCATAGTAGTTTTAAATTAGATGAATTAAGTACGTCGATCCACTCAGGGCGAGAGAGAAAATTTGTACACTATCGATGTATTTGGTATCCATTTAATGTAACACTTACAAATGCTCACCAATAACCGGCGCTATTCTTCGTACTGATAGATAGTATTACCTAGTAGTGCTTTTTATTATTGTGGGTCTTGGAGTGCGGTGTTATATTTTAGTACCAGAGCAGAATTCAGAATAAAGTATGAAAAACATAGAGCGGTATACATATTACAGCACATGGAAGTATAATATGTGTGTCAACACTGTCCCAAGTTGATGTTATTCTTGTTGTGTGCTTAAATTTTCGTGGCCTTTGGGGTCGATATAAGAGGGAATCGTCTAGAAATGTATTTTAAAATACCAAAGAATTCCATATTGAATTCAATTATTTTTATCTTACCCTAGAGATTTATCATTATTTCTATTATCCTTTCAGCGATGGCTGATAAAGGTAGTGATGACGTCTCCGATATTGGGCAGTCCATTGGCACACATCCAGAGGGTGTCTACATGACCACTAAATAGATCTTGGAACTTGTTTGTAGCATCCTCCTTTACCTACTTGATCTTATCCCTCGCAGAAGACTGCCTTTGCGTGCACATGAAGTGACTTTTTTCATTTAGTAGGCAAGCCTTTCAAAGGCTCAGAGTTTGTTATGGAATTCCAAGCTTGAGTGTGTTCATGCAAGCGCATCATTTTTTATATGGATTTATCTAATCACCACTGTGTTCTTATAACATCAAGTAAGTTACAAGAATGTGCATTGGATTGGTACGATCTCCTTGTTGTCGACATTGACGAGTCCACTCTTGAGTGGAAGCAGTTTATGGAGCGATTCGAACTTAAATTCGTTCCTAGGTCGGAGTACGTAGGTCATTTTAGCTTGTCGTTTTCTTGAGTTAAAACAAGGAAAATCTTTAATTTCCGAGTATGTATTTTCTTCGAAGCTATGTCCTAATATGGAAATGAACACATTAGCATGCCATATGAGATTTAAAGTTTGTATGTGGCCTCAAGAATTATTTTAAGAAGGATTTGTTATCTCAGCTTAATCTTGCTTTCGAGGAGCTTGTTTGGCGATGGAAATTCTATATAATTAGAAATCCGCCGCGCGAATTATCGTGATAATAACTGCAAGCACATGGCATACAATCGTACTACGTGGCGAATATGGGTCTATCCACGGAGGAATTGATTTTGAAATTTTACTCAATCAAATTAAACCAACTTGAGATCGTGATTAAAAAAACTAGAAACAAAAAGTAAGCTAAAATAGAGACTAAAAACTACGGATTAACAATCAATTTAAAGTCAAATCCACTTTCCCACTTTCGTATAAATCATTCATAAAATCAAATTATGATCTCTCTTTAATATAAGTAGGATTAAAAGTGTATTCATCATAAGCATAACCTATTTTCTTTATTAATTTACGCAACTTAGGCCATCAAACTATAGTACACAACCAAATCTCACTTATCACTTTCATGAAACATGACATAGACTATGAAACTAAAATCTACTTTAAGTATAATCTATTTACTATTAACTAGGAACATAGATCATCAAATTTGAATTAACTTTCTCATCATTGCCATGATCATATTTAGATGAAAAGGCAATTTGTGATTAATGAGTTAAGCATAACCTATTTGTTTTGAACAACATAGGATATCAAATTCAACTTGAAACACAAAACTACTTAATCATCATTTTTTCCATGAAGCATAAAGAGATCTTAAAAAGATATTATGTTGAATCTACATGTTTTGAGAAAGCTTCGTTACCCTAAACTGAAGGGGTTTAGCTAACTAATGTAGCATGCAACATGAAAGAAAAGCAAAGGAAAAAAGAGAGCAAAATAAAGGAAAACCTATGCGACTTGCATAAAATAAAAGAGATCTACAACAAAAAGAAGTAAGAAGCATGTAAATAAAAGAGTACTAATTAACTAGCATTGCATAAAGGAAAGAAGTTACATAAAAATGGCTAAGTAGCAATGGAAAGAAAAGAGAGCTTTGATCTTACAATAAAATCTAACTAAAAGAGAGGATATATTTACATGAACATACGGGGGTATTTATACATGACTAAACCCTAAACTTAATCCATATTTTTGGGAACCACCCAAAATTCCCTCTTCATGGAGCTTCCATTTTGTCTTTAGCCACTAATGATTCACTAAAAGTGCATGAAGCCGATTTTGTCCCTATTAGCCAATACATTAGCCTAGAATTGTAACATTAAGGAAAGAGGGGTAGCGGGTAGGTGGGGTCCTCCAATAAGTCGTGTGTGAATTAGTTCCTTCTTCCTTTCTTTATTTCATTCTTTTGCATGTATATCTTCATGATCCTTCTTCATATTTGCACCCAAATTTCAACAAAACAACATGAAAATGTACAAGTAAATTTTATCAAAAATTAATACATACACAAATGATAGTTTTACCCCAATATGAAGATAAATGCATGATAATTTAAGAATTTTGGGATGTTGGTTAAAACATGTAAAAATAGCCCAATATGTCATTTATTTAACTAAAACAAGAATAAACGTGTGAATATAAATGTACACTTTTACATGCACATCAAAGCTAGCTGATGAGGCACTTCATTTGGAAGTCATTGAGAAAGAGAGTGATAATAGTGATGAATGTTTGAAAAAACATGAACAAGGAAAAGCATCCTATTCGTGACTCTAAATCATTTCTATCTAACAAGAATAAGAAGTAGGATGAGTCTGGTTCCCACTCTGGCATAGCACATTTAGACCGAAGACGTGCTACAATTGTAGATCCAGAGATCACGTGTCTAAAGATTGTCCCAAGCCTGGTACCTATCGAATTTGCAAGCCAGGTGGGAATCTATCTATGTTGGGTCCTAGAACTTCAAAGAGATCCAACCGTGGAAATTTATTGTGATGGATGCTCGAATTAGTACTGATCTGAATTGACTTTGGATTAGCTAATTTGAAGCACTCCACTCTCTCCGCTCTGGACCTGGTTTTCATAAGGTCCTATTTTTAAGGCATTTATTATTTCCAACACGAACAACATTGCAACTATAATTAGATATGGATATGGGTATTTTAGGGGATTCTCTTTGGTTTTTTGACACTCATAGCAGAGACTATATATGCCATTGTGAACACTCACTCTCTTATTCTCTATAGTTCAGTAATCCAAAAGGACTGTATTATTAATCATATAGTATAAACAATAATGATTACCTCACAGTGGACATAGGCATGATTTGCCAAACCTCTATAAATCTTATGTTCATTTGCTTTATCACACTCTATGTTCGAATTTTATTTTATTGTTCTTTGATTATTACTTGGCATTTGGGTGTTGCATTCAATTGACTGAAATCAACGTCAACATTTTGGCATGTCAGGAAGGGGACAACAACCTTCAACTTGCTAAAGGATCCAGATTGCACTAGGATATAGCTATGGTGAAAAGGAAGAAGACAGATGATACCACTCAAGGAGACTGCGCTGGATTGAAAGGGTGCTAAGTGTCTTCCTTTGCTGGAAACTCCTTCATCCATCTAACTTGGGAAAAGATGGATGGAGTGATCAAGGAATTGGAACCAAGCTTAGAATGAAAAGATGGATGCACTCGGGAGGCCAGACAGCAAGGGGATGAACGTGTTTCTCTCCAAGATGGATGCATTAGAAAAGCCAGCAGGTCAAGGACTAACTTCTAGGGTGGGACCCAATTATGCATAGGAGGTAGGCTTAGGCTCGGAGGCACCTGACTAAAACTTGACATGGATTGATACCAATCCCCGTATCGGTAATGAACTGACTCCAGTAAGGGAAACCCCCAAGATAATGGTATTTTGGCTCCTAACACTCTAGCTCAATATGTTATGGATTCGGGAAACGGTGTTGTAGCGCAAGCACATATGCCTGTGAATCTGGATCATAGAAGAGCTACCATATCCTTAGAGTTCCATTTATGCTTGAAACCACTCCTAAGTACAGGGATGAACCGGATCTTAACGTCAGGGATCGATGCATAACTTTTTCTGGATTGAACACTAGCGGTTTCAGTGTAGGATTGGATGGCTGACGATAGCTTCTTGGTAATGGAAATCAGATCGCGAATGTGATTCGTTAGATTTTTCAAGTCTCAACCGAAAATGGACTGTGTTAACCATAGCCCTTTCACTCAGGATACCATACCACGGAACCCACTGTACTTTAAATTTTTGGTGTTGGACGCTTACGATGGTATGAAGGATCCTATTGTTCATCTTATGCACTACACATGTCAAGTGGAAGTGCTATCGGCGTCGGACAATGTTATGGCTAAGTGCTTCCCACTCTTTCTCATGGATATTGTTGCCATGAGATTTAGGGGGTTGGAATCAAAATTAATTAGTAGCTAAAATTCATTGGTTGAAAAGTTTATCAAATAGCTGAGGATTCATATCTCTCGATCCAAGAATGTCATGACTCTCATGACGACCAAGCAGAGGATTGGAGAAACTCTACGCTATTTTCTGAATGATAGAATCGGTGGACTGACCAGACCCATCTATGGTGCTTATGGCTGTCCTCTCTAAATAGGACTTTAAGATTTCACTAGAAAGGAATCTACCGAGGGAACTTAGTGAATTTTATTTTGAATCAGACATATTTTGCGAGAAAAGGATGCGAGAGCTGATGAAGAAACTCTTGAGGTTAACATAGCTACCGTGCGGATCTAGAAAAGGAACAGATAAGGGAAAAGGAAAAGTCTCAACTAAAAATGACCAAAATGTTCAGCAGCGGAGAGAACCTAGGTTCTCTTCGCATAAGGAACTCACTGTTTTTCTAAAAGACATCTACCTGGATATTTAAGAGGTATCTCCATTCAGAAAGCCTTCAAAGGGAGCCAATGCAAAGAGAATGGGAATGTGGAAATCAACGTTTGTTTCACGAACTTGATGGTTACAATAGAAACGAGTGTCGGCAATTGTGAGATATATTTGAAGAACGTGTCAGACGTGGAGAGCTGGCACGATCAGGAATAGGAATGCAATAGCGGAACAAGTGCAACCACCTACTACTCCCCTGAACAAGAATGAACCAGGACCTGGATTGCATGGATTGATCATCAACTGATCTGGATCTTTAGGATTTTGGACTTTTTGGATTTTGGCCTTCATATTTTAGTTTTTGGATTATGGTTTTGGATGGCTACTACGGCCCACCCATGTACGAGATTAAAATTTAATCCATAGGCAAGCTTTACACCCGACAATAAACCATCCAGCCCTTAAGCAATAAATTTGTAATTAAAAACGACTAATTGGATCACCCACGTATAGGATTAGAATTTCACCCCTAAGCCTGCTTTGTATCCGACGATAAACCATTGGTTTCTCTTTCAGTCTTTTAATAACGTAGAACTTTTAAAATTTTAATAAACTTTTAAAATTTTAATAAAATTTTAAGGCACTTATTCTAGATGACCCGAGAAATACGACCGCTATAAATAGAGATGGGTTTGGCCATTTCAGGGGATCCACTTTTGTTTTTTGGCACTCATACGCAGGGACTCTATGTTCTCTTATTCGCTACGTTTCTATAATCTAAAAGGATTGTATTTGTAATCGTATGGTATAAACAAAGATTACAACACGGTGGACGTAGGCACAATTTGCTAAATCATTATAAATCTTGTGTTCGTTTACTTTATTGCACTCTATGTCCAAATTTATTTTATTGTTCTGTGATTACTACTTGACATTCGGATGTTGCATTCGATTGATCAAAATCAACATCAACAATTCATATTTGAAAATTTTACATGCATGTGTCTGCTTAATTCTAAATTTCTGGTATGTTTTAAAAAAATGATTTTGAACAGTATAATATAAACTTTGATTGTAAGATTAAATTTAACTTTTTTTCCAATAAATTATGCATTTAAATATGACTAAATAAGCGTTTTGTAAAATTTTGTTATGTTGATTGAGAATTTCTATAACTTCATAACAGCAAAAGAAGATTATTTCTTAAAATCAACTAATATTTATTTCAACCACTAATGTTTTCCTATAACTTATTCCGAAGAAATAACTTTATTAAAGAAAATTATTTTGATTTGAAACTTTTTATGTAGCTCCAGCAATTTATCTGAAAAATATTTTAGAAATGACCTATATTTATTTTGATCATCTTACAATTTTAAAATTCTCATCTTTCAAATTAGCAGAATTAAAATGTGGAAAGTTATTAAATCAATTTGAGATTTTATGGAACTTTGAGGAAAACTTTAAATTGATATTTAAGCATTTGAAAATTAATTTTGAATTTGTCCATAAAATTATAAATTTTCATGATTAGTTAGAGAAAAATATGATGTATAATGATTTTGGAAAATAATAAACAACTCTGGAAGCTTTTCGTGAATTATAGAAGTAAAATGGAAAACTTAATATGTTGAACACACTTCAAAATTTTGCATCTATTTCACTGTAAAAAATTAAGATGGACAAAACGGACATACTGTTTATATTTTTGAACGATTGGTTATTAAAGAGACCGAAGTCGGATATTGGTATATTCCCTATCAATGTCTGAACCACTTTTAGTAATTGTATACGCACAAGATGTTATCCAAAATGTTGAATTTGAATTAGCAAGTTTACTGGAATGAAGTAAAAAAGATAGTGGTTACGTTGACCCTTGTGTCAATTTGAAATAACTAGAACATGAGCTATACCTGACTAAGAGGTTATAAACCAAAATCAGATGAAACGATAGTGAGTGCACACTGGATTCCCAAATTGATGTACGCGGTCGGCGACCAATAGAGGTTACGACGAGTCAGGGAAGGAAAACAGTAGTATCGTACCTTAGACATTATCGCATGTATTTTGTCATACAATCATTTCATATGAGATCACTATGGGTTTCTTTTCTTCTTTTTTTTTCCTTTTTTTTTTCTTTTTTTTTTCTTTTTTCTGTTGTAATACCTATAGCGGACTGATACCTATATAGACTACATGTTTATAGTTATGCTGAGGGATATGTGGTTAATGTCATATTTATTTTACTGATAAACATTATATATGTATCGCATCCATTTCATAGATTTATAGAACTATAGATGGAAAATTTTGTAACACATTCATTTATTGTACATGATCTTGATTTAGCTTACTTTTAGGTATGACTTGTAGTATTGTTTCTCTAATGCTCGGATCAGCCTGGGTATTACAATGACTAATGACTGGTTTTCTAACGACGAGAACGTTAGAGACTTAACACTTTTATCGAGCTATTAATTCCTCGTTTCAGCTAGACATGCAGAAATACACTTCTATTTATTTTCGGTTTACTATTTTAGTTCTCAAACCTGAGCTACGTGTGTATTTACTTTATTTCAACTACAAGATTCTGCCTTGATTAGTGTTTATAATTTTTTATGTTAATTCTTATTTTATCATAGTAGCATGCTACAGAAAATTTACATCCAGTTTTTCAAATGCATTGCAAAATAAATACGATGACCTAACCAATCAAAGAGTAACAAACAGAAACATATACATATTATTTGTGAAGCCTAACAGTTATAAATAGAAACAAAGAAACGTATCTGTGAAGCCTAATGCGGGCTGTTCCAACAATATTTGACTGTTGTGAAACTTGCTCCCAGAATCTGACAAACTAAATTTAGGACAAGATTTTAGAAAGCAGATGCAACGGCGACAGAATACAATAGGAAAGAAAGGCATATAAGAGACATAAAAGTTTACACATGCTCATGTTGCCACAGAAAGATTCGTGACTGCCTCCTCACAATCCAGCAAATATGCTTCCACCACATAAATTAAAGTACAACATTAACATACATAAAGTACGCTTTTGCACTATACAGCACAGAACAACAAATATGCTTCATATCTTTCACTTCACATATTGTCACGGTTGATCAAACTGTTCTGTATACAGTAGGCAAAGTTTTACCATCCAAACCAACAATTGCTATTTTCCTGCAAAATGAAATAGCAAGGTAAACAGTTACTATTTTCCAGCAAAATGAATATGTAAGCTAAACTGTAAGACCTGACGAAAATGCATCCTAATTTAAACAAGAATGTAAAAGTCAATGGCATGAGTTTTGGGTTGAGTTTGACCCAAGCCCACCTAGTTAATAAGGGATGGTTTTATGCTTAACTTGACTACTCAGATCCAGACGCATATGCCTGACCTGATTGTTGTTGAGTTGGGTATGATCCCACCACTGCCCGATCCGGTTTGGACTAGATCTGATTATTAATTTTCTATTGCATCAAAAATAGATGCACATTGTGTGAAGTTTGATTATCTAAAAGTAGAATTTTTGTATGATTCAGCTAGGAAAATTAACTTCACCACTACCCAGTTTGTTTGAATATTTCGCTTATGTATTCTTTTGTAATCGTGCTAAAACAGTTATGGTACGTATATTTCAGGTTGACTATACGGTTTCCACCCGGCAACCTTAAAAAGACCGACTGTCAGGGCTGGGTAATGAGTACAATCCCAACTTATTGACCAATCTGATACATAACACTACAAACGCCAACTCCCAATCAGCCAACCAAGCTAAGAACAACATTGAGGCCTGCCAAGATTTAACATAATTTTACCTTCGCCTACGTTTGTGAACATAACTACAGTATCCACCTGCAGCCGTAGGGTGATTTTTTTGGTCTAGCGGAAGGGGTACTCCGACGGTGATATTCCGAAAAGGGTAAGTTTAAAAGGAATAAGTTTTTTAGTTACGAAAAGGATACTTATGTTTTACTAATTATTTTAATTAATTAGCATTACAATTAAGTAAGAGAAATAGTAATAAATATAGAACGGTTTATAATAACTGATAAATTAGAGTAGACACGATAATGCAAAATTGAAAATACATTTTTAATCTATACAATGCTGCATAGTAAATATAAATGTGATATGGAAGGTAACTCGGTGAAGTTCTGCAACAACTGGTTTACCTTTATCTCGAACCAACATTATTTCTTACAATCATTTAGACTAATTCATTCTATTTCTCTCTCACGCCAGTAGTTTGAAGTTTGTAGCATTCTTCAGGGTACTCACTCGAGAAAGACCAGGTTCATCATCAAAAGCCATAAAATCGAAGTATCCATTGTTGTGCTCATGTACGACATTGTGAAGTCGATGTAGTAGCAACCACATTTAGTTGAATTAAAAATTGAAAAGCCAACATATCGTTTAACATCACAGTTTTTTTCTCATGTGTTCCAAATAGTGTACGTAAACTTAAATAATGGAAATTGAAAATTCTAGGGTACGTTTGGTTTTACTTCGAATTTCCTGTTTTGCACTTTCAGCTTTAATTACAAAACATGAAAGAAAAAAATGAAAGGACGACGGTCAGGGTGGAAGGAAAACGGAGGGGGATCACTGAGAAGATAAAGAAACGATGAAATGATGGGTTATTTCTCATGCTTTGTTATTTTTAAAAACACGAAAAAAAATAGCAAAAATTATTTTCTATTTAGTATGTACTTCATTTTCTAAATTGATTGATTTACACAATATGTCATGCACATTTTCTTATGGTCAAAACCCCAAAACTGGGAATGTTTTTGAACCAACCGCAACCTTTTTTTATAGTTGATTTTGAGTGTCACAAAAAGTGAGAATATGATAGCTTTCATTTTGGTAAAGAGTGTGAACGGTACATAACCTTTCATCGGAAGATACCATGAGTCAACTAAATACCTGGTGGGAGATTCCCAGACAAAATATTATAAATTCAATACATTCCAGTATAAGTTGAAGCGTGCACTTGATTATTTTTACACGTTAGTCTTTCGAGAAATTCCCATGCAGTCAGCAACGTAATCAAGTTTTCATTAAGAACAAAGAGGAAGAAAAATTGTTCTGCAAAGAAGAAAGAGGAAGGACTTACATAGGATGATTATCCATTGGCATCCGACGCATTGAACGCTAGAACTTAGCTGAAGAAGACTGCGACAAGCATAACATAATTATGGTCCACAGCAGATTTAAAAAGGTACAGTTGCAGGCTTTTAAGAGGAAAAAAATAAGTTCCAACTCGAATACATGTAAATATGGGATGCTTAAATTATTATTTTGTTGCTTAAATTGTCTTTTTTTTTTATTCAAAATCTGAGTACTTTGATGGTATTATATATTACTACTACAAGTCCAACAAATAATATACAACACATTGCATTTCAATATATGTTCGAATCACGCTATGCAGGTTTCTCTAACCTCTTGCACCAAAGTCAAGGTGCCTAAAAACTAGGACGTGACTTAAAATTATCATTTCATTGAAAATTGCATTATGCGGCCACCTCATAATGCGCAAGGCCTGCATGTATTATGAGTATATGCTTGCCTTTATGCACTTAAAACAAAAAGCAAACTTTTGCTCTTTCACTTAATATTATATTTTCTCCAATTGACATTCAATTGGCATTACACTAATTAGATCCATCGATACTCAAAGAATTTAAAATCTGTCTGCATATGTTTTCGATAAATGAATAAATATTTAATATAAGGAAAAACAAATGCAAATACAACATTTGCATCCAAAAATTATTCATGTAATTTTCGTTAAGATGATTGTTTCTATTATGTGTTCTAGCAAAATGAATAATAGATGTCATTGTTTTACTTAGTACACTATTTATTATAATCATACTTTTTTATACTTTTTGTAATCGATAGGACTTAAAACGAATCTATGTTAACATCAAAATTTTCTATTTACGTTCTAAGATTTACCAAACGTCTGTCCATACTAGTAGAGATGCAAACATTCGGTATATGAAAATGTTTCAAATGTGGATGTAAAGATAACGCTATTCTCATTCGAAAATATCTATTAATAGGTCGAATGTTAGAATTATAACCACCCCCCACCCCCCCCCCCCCAAAAAAAAGGAATATGTAATGATATTGTAGACCTAAATGCTCAAAGTTCGACATAACAAAATACAATTGTATCTTATTGCAATTTGACACTTATTGCAATTATATCTAGAGTTATTTCTACTAACAACTACACGTTTCTCAAAGAGACGTTATAAATAGCATACGATTGTAAGCGAAAAGAAATCAATCCTCAAAAAAAAGACTATATTTCTAGAAGAAATACTTAAAGAACCATTATATACATAATACATTTTCTTAAGAAATGAATTACGCAAGTGTTACTTCTTAAAGAAATGACAGAGTTATCATGTATTTCTCAAATAAATTGACTCGCAAAATTTTCGAAGTAAATGCTATTCAAAGATTTTTTTTAGTTTTGCCCTCACTTGTTAAGTTTAATCTTATTTTTTTAAGAATGAAATTTAATCTAATTTTATAAAGCTAATGGCAAATTTCGCAAAACTTCAACATTTGATAATATAACCGGCAACCATTACCTTGTATGGAATTTTCTAAACCTCGTCCCGATAGCCAAAAAAATTAGGAAAATAATTACGTCAATAATAATGCAACCCAACTAGATCGCAAACCAAACTGGATCGCTCGTCGTATTTCTTTTTACAACACACTCACTCATGAGGGTATGAAGAATAAAAAATAATTCTGAACCAGGTAATCTTATAGACATGTTTAAAAGAAAGATATGGTTATTAAAAACAACCATTTTCCTTATATATTCCATCCTATTTCATATGAACATTTCACGGTTTCAAGATTTCAAATCAACAAATACAATTTTACTATCTTTGTTAAACCTCGCAGCTGAAATTGTATGGTCATCCTAAGGAAGAAATGTTGAAAAGGAAATATTCAGTAAGAAAGGTGTGTCTGCTGCAACATGTAGAAATGGGGAAAAAAAAGGGGAAACCTTAATAGATTTCCTTATTGTAGAAAACCTACGTGGTGGATTAAATCTAGAGAAGGCAGGAATCATTATTGTAAGAAACCAAACCACTGAAGAAGCGTGTCCAGACTTGAAGAGGAAGGGGTTGATTATTCATCTATTGTGATATAGCGTGCCAGTAGTGATGTTTCAACGGCAGTAGTGTTAGACATTGCTAATCACTAGTAAGTCCCAGGGCATCGTTTCATATGACGTTTAATCAGGAATATTTCTCTTCCTAATGTCGACAAAGAGGGAAGTGCAATTTTTGTTGACAATGACGCTATATGCAAGTGTTTGAGAATTGGTTCGATGCGCATTTGAATGTATGATCCGTTTAATCCAAATTTCAGTCAACATTCGCTATGTTCAATTGCTTCAGAAGTCTTCTGTTTACATCATGAGATGCAAGATTACTACTAAAAAGAGATAGCTTGAGGATTAGAAAGTCACTTGTGACTATGAATGGTAGTATGGTTCGAAATTTGTATGTGTTGAGGGGTATCACTATTCTTGATGAGCTGTATACTACAGTTGATGATGTTTTAGAATTGGATGCTAACAGGATTTGGCATTTGGGATTAAACCATACTTTAAAGAAAAAATTGAAGTTATTTCGTAGAAGGAAGATGATTAAATAAAAATATTCAACAAACTGAACTTTTGTTGGGAATATGTATTGTAGTTAAGCGGACCAGAGTAACATTTGAAATTGTTTGAGCACAATATTTGAAGGGTGCTTGGATATGTTCATTCAGATGTTTGAAGACCAATTTCTACAGCTTCCACAGAGGGATCTCCGTATTTTGTATCCTTTGCTGATGACTGCACATGCAAATTTTGCATGCATGTAATGGAAGCCAAATCTAAAGTGCTCAGGTAAGTGTTTAAGAAATTTAAAGTTTGGTTAACTTTTATTCAAAATCAAACAGGCAAGAAATTAAAGGTTCTGAAATCGAACAATGATGGTGAATACGTCCCAAAGCAGTTCTTTGACTATTGCAAATAGCATGGCATTAAGAGACATTACGTTTGAAACCCATTCGATGAAGTTGCAGATATGATTAATATTATTCTACTTCGAAAATGCTATTGCTTGAGATTGGCTATATGTTTGCCTACATGTTTTTGGATTCAAGCTATTTCAACTGCTCATCATATTCCTTATTTTCATTGGCTGATGGAAAGATTCCAGAGGAAAAAATGGAAATATAAACTTCAGGTACATCCGTATTTTTGATTTGACATACATGTATGAATTCATAATGCAAGAAATGATAAGTTGTGACCTAAAGCTTTTAAATGTATTTTGCTTGGTTAAATGTGTTGGATTTCGATGATACAACATTTTCGAATTAAATTTGATTTTGAAAATATTATGACGCAAGGGGAAGTACAACTCAAATATACTGCATCCTTTATAAATTTTGAAGATTTTAAAGTGATTAAAGTATGTTAATACATCTTTTGTTGGAATAAAGAAGACAACGAATCATCTACATGAGAAGCATTTATTTTGGTAGATGAAAGCAATCAATCAATACACTAATCGGCTGGTTGAGGAAAAGCATTTTATCAACTACAATTCTAAATAAGCATGCATAAGGGTTACAAAATGTGGTGAAAAGGCTTGTTTGTATTAGGACTTTGAGGATTGAGATTCCTTCTCAATACTAAGGTTTTTCATTGTCATCGTTTGGAAGAATTAATAGATGTTGTTTGGAAGAAATCACATGCTTATTGTTTTCTCTTCACTTCTTATATTTTCTCAAAATATAATTGTGTGGATTTTTGGGATAACCTTAATAGTCATATAGAAAGTCTGCACAAATTTTTTTTTTTTTTTTTTTGAAGAGAGTTCGGTTATGTAAGTGTTGGATGTAAAAATTTAGGACTTGTGAAAAACGATGATGGAGAATGTTCTATGCCTTAGTGATCTTCGTCAACCATTATAAAACAAAGAGGAAAAATCTAGCTGTGTAACTGAAGCAAAGTGAACTTTTTTGATAAGAAGATTGCGATGACTTTTAGTGATTTTGAAGAATGTGGTTTTTCATATTGTTGTTAATAAAACATCTACATATGCAATCTGAAAGAAATTAGAATGGATCTACACGAAAATCCATGCAACAAGCAAAACTCTACCAATGAGAAAATCGATAAATTAAGAACTTAATGGATCAATTGGAAAGCATCTTAATGATTTTCAAGCAATTGTGAATCAAATGACGACCCGAACTAGACGATAAATGATGAGACGAACATTGGTGTTGATGTGTTCATAACTGGAGAATTGAGAAACACTTACAGTTGCATTAAACAACTCAAATTCAAATGGAGTTGTTTCAATCATGGTTCAAGATTTCGTCTGGCACATCGAAATTATGTCCATTTCGTTCAAGTTCGAGCAAATACCAACACGGAATTCAACCAAAAATCCGTTATTGGATAAATAAATAAAAAGAAATCTAATTCTAGCATAGAAAAGCCTATGAAATGGAAAATTTATAAATGTACTTAACTCATTTGGCATGAATTTCAAATATATGGCCCAATACCCACTTGAAAACTATTTAGGATATTAATGCCTCCATTTCAAATGTTAACTGAGGTACTCAACAATTTCTTATATATCTTTAATGTTACACGCAAATTTAAAGTATTTGTTATATATTTATATGCAAAAGTATATAATAACATATCAAACCGAAATTACAACGGTACCAAAATTTCCATAACGAAACCTAAATTTGAAAAACTTCAAATGGTTTTTCAAATGGATTAAGTAGAAATGTAAACCAAAAATTTAAACCGTGGTTTCAATGGGTTGCATGCTTAATGAGAAAATACGAAGAATGAACCTAATGAAACAAAAGGATGTGGAAGAAAGGGAAAGTGAAAATCCGACTGAAGAAGTCCACATGAAAAGAAATGATAACCATCCAAATATTAAAAGAGATCAATTAAATAGAACATGTACAGAAATTTCATCTACTGTCAATGTGAAAAATTTTGACCACTGGCTAAGATTTTACGATAAGCTAAAAAATAAATGAAATGATGAAAGCATCAACAAAAGGCACGTAAAATTTAATCTATTAAATAATAATAAAGCAGAACCTTTTAAAGCTATCTTCTTAATTCTAGGAGTTTTTTATTTTTATTTTTAAATTAGTTTATCACTTTACACTTATTTACTATTTCTCACATTATTTCTTTCGTCATTTTACATTTTGATATGGACATTTCAAAGTTTCAATTAATGATAAAACATAAAAATTAAGTAATTTAAACAAATTTAATTAACTAATATCTCTTTTAAATACTAAAATCTCTTTTAAATACTAAAAATAACAAAATAGTGTTTTTTAGCTCCAAATATCTATACTACAAATTTTCTATAATCATTTTAGTCTTTTTCAAAATATTTTACATTTAATTACATAATAATGAAACAATCTAAATAACTTTAACAAACTATTATTCATTGATTTTGCCCAATAAATCACATTAAGATTAACCGGGGCAGCCCTGGGGTAAGACCAGCGACCTTCTACTGTGCATGTTTGGACATGTTCTGATAGCCTAAGACCTTTAATATCCTGGTTTGCCTAGAGCCTCCAATAATTTTTCGTGTTTCAGAGTTGGCCCTGAGATTAACCATATTCATTTTAATGAAAATGTAAGAAAAAACAAATATATAAACAAGTCAATCACATAACATAAATTATACACATAAATAGCTATTATAAGTTCAAAATTAATCTCTTTTATGCTAATATATTTATCGTGTGCTGCATTTCAGTATTAATGTCAAACACATATGTTCTAAAATTTATTTAGTTATTTACAAAACACTACATAATATCACTTAACATTGTATATTTAAGACAATATGTTTAAATTAGTTATGTGATTTTGAATTTACCAAATGAATTCAACCAATAAATTGTTGTTAAATTCATCTAATTAAAGCTAAATGTGATGTTTTAAAATGTACACCATGTTTATATCAACACAAATGAAAAAAGTACTTGTTTCTTTCAAATATGAAGTTAAATAAGTCACATAGTTTAAATATACGTAAACAATAGTAAAAAAAATCAACATATTATATACGTATCTCAATAAAATTATCATAAATTGAAGAAAACAATTTCTACATTAAATACCTGCATTTTAACATTTCTACAATTATTTGCTGAACCCCGTCAATTCTTTTGTGATATTTTATATTTAAATTCATATATTTAAAGTACACATGAAATCTTAAATTCTAATTATTTAAATAATCTCAAAGAGTATTTAGTTCATTTTTCTAATAGCTTTTGAAAACATACGACAATTTATATATATATATATATATTATAAAAAGGGTTTTTCATGCAACTATAAAGATGTATAAATCACATAATATGAACCATGTATACCAGCAATAATGACAAAGTTAATGTGTAAATTAATTATGCTTCATTTATAGCAAAAAATTACCATATATTATATCATAATATTAACAATCAACTATCTATTTTATAAACTACTATAATAATTTGACTATACACATATACATATAACTAAATCTTGATAAATCCTATTTTTAAATTCAAATTATTTATATATATATATAAGCATTGTTATCACGTCGACGACTAGTCGATCGGTCGCTCGAGAAGATTCGACGATGGTCGACTTTTCCATTTCGACGATACTGGGCTTAACCAGCCCAGAAAACCCTAAATCGAGCCCATAAATCCTAAATCGAGCGCAGAAAACCCTAAATCGAGCTAAATCTACATCGATACTCCTTGTCGCATAATCGACAAAACACTAAATCGAACATCGATTAAAAAAAACCTAATTGCTTCTCATCCACCTCGCCGCTGCTCCTCCGCCCTGCTCGTCGCTGCCAGCCTCAGGTATGTTACATGATTTGTTTTTTTTTTTTTTTTTTTTTTTTTGCATGGTAAAAGTTAGTTCAGAAGAAATAATTCAAATAGAAGATGGTGTATGGCGCAACGGTAAGGTTGCCCGGCTGGTAATCTGAAGCGTGCAAGTTTGAGTCTCGGCCTCTTCACTTATATAAGGGAAAGGCTGTGTGCACTAATCGACCACCCCAAATCCCGGAAAGTCGTGAGAATAGTACTAGGTGAGAGACTGTCTGGGAAGTCCTCTCGCTTGAGTACAGGAGCCTTTGGCACTGGGTATCCATCTTTATATTATAAGTTTATAGCATAATTAATAAGCAGCTGATTTGTTTTTAATTATATATACAACAGTTGAAATGGAGAGTAACACAGAAAATACTTGGCATGTGATGGCTAAAGATCCTAAGAGAAAAGCTAAATCAAATGATCCCGGTTGAAGTATGCATTTTGACCGAACTTGAGCAATAAAGATGTGGTTAAATGCAGTCTTTGCGGGAATGAAAATCATGTCGACATTAACAGATTCGAGCAACATTTGATTGGTGGTTTTCCGGATATTCATAAATGTCCAAAGACAACTAGAGAGATTGCCAGAGAAATGAGTGATTTTATGCAAAGTAAGAAGAATAGACGGGTGCAGCTTGATCTTGATGATGGTGATGATGATGAGGTTCAAGAAATCGAATCCACTGCAGCCTCCAATATTATTCCAAAAAAGAAAAATAAGGCATTTGAATTTCAGAAAGTCCAGCCTAAAGCTTCAAAATCAGTTGGTTCGATGCTTATGAAGACACGGAACAAGTAATTGAGGATAGACATTCCAAAGGTACGAGTTAAACAACCTTGGAAAGTCGCATCAGAACGCCAGAAGAGAAAGAGTTCATACGCACATTGCCAACTTTTTCTACGAGTGTGGAATACCTTTTAATGCTGTCAACTCTAGGAGTTATGAGGTCATGGTTGAGTCCATAGACCAATATGGACCGGGTTTGAATTCCCCCACATTTCATAAATTAAGGGTGTCTCTGCTTAAAAAAGCAAAAGAAGAGACAGAAAAGCAGAAGGATAAGCATGAAAAATCTTGAAAAATGTATGGATGCACGCTTATGTCGGATGGGTGGACGGATAGACGAGGAAGACATCTTATAAACTTTCTTGCCAACAGTCCCGAAGATGTTTTTTTCTTGGATTCGGTTAATGCTTCTAGTGAATCATACGGTGCGTTCAAATTTACTCTATTTATATTCCAGTTGTGAACGCAATTGGAGTACATTTGAGTTTGTAAGTTCCCATATCTTTTAAGATATTTGTTTTCAAATTTACTCTATTTATATTTTAGGTCTAATTGCATTTTATATTTTTAGATTCATACAAAAAAGAGGAATAGATTGGAACATCAACGTTTAAATGACTTGGTGTATGTCCAATACAACCAAAAAATAGATACAAGATTCAAAAAAAAGCCGTGAACTTGAAAGGAATTTTGATTCATTTGTACTTGATGGCTTCGAGTGGAACAATGAGAGGATTAGCAATGAAAAGGATACTTTTTGGAGTGTTGTGGATGAGGCTCAAGGTGCATCACATGCGCTTGAGGGACGCAATCTTCCAAGGAGATCTCAAGTTGGTTCCACCAGTGAGAAATTGGTCTACACTCGTCGTAACACTAGTTCGACATTTGGATTAGTTGATGAAGAAGCTATTGCTCTCGATGATGAAGTGGAGGATGATTATTGTGTACCATTACCCGATCCAAGCAATGCCAATGTTGAATAAGGAGATGGAGATGATATTGAGATATACGATTTTGCTTGAGTTCATACTCATTTTATGATCCATTATGGATATTATGGGTATTATTATGTTGTGACTAGGATCTATTATGGATATTTGTTGAATTTGAACTTATTATTATGTTATCATTGTTGAATTTGAACCTGTTATTATGTTATCTTTATATCTAATTATATTATATATTTAAGTCTAATAAATATATGTATATAAAAGACTTGTCGACTAGTCATGACTAGTCGAGCAATTTGTCGACTAGTCTTAGCTCGACTTGGCGTCGTGATAACCTTGTATATAAGTTTTTATTGTACTAACAAAATTTATTTATCAAACTATTTCAAATATATCTAAACTATTTTTATTAACCTACAAATTCAACTATTTTAATGTTCAAATTGTTTTAAAAATTGGAAAATTTCAATATTCAAAGTTTGGCTTAAAGAGATATTTTGACATTAAAGTATATTCTATTCTGGAATAAGAAATGGTCTTAAAGCAAAAGTTGATATTTTGATATGAAGTATGAACTATTTGAAACGAAAAGATCCAACCAGTGTGAAAATTGTAAATGGTTGATTGTTAAAGAAACCGAGATCGGATATTATCATACTCTGCTAATACTGAAAATCACTTTAACAAACGTGTACATGGTGGATGAATCCAGAATGTAGGATGGTTTGTCGAACGCTACTAGAATAAAGTAAGAGAACGATAATGGATAGTCATGACCTTCAGATCATAATTAAAATGACTAAAATAGAAGTCATACCCAGACCAATGTAAGTTAGCTCCTCTTAGAAGACATGCTTCTTCGATACTATAATTCTTACTCTGTGACCGATTTAGGTGCGCCTTTGATTTTGGGAGTATTGTATGAGGTGGGCGGTAGTTGTAGTTGTATTTATGCGTTAACACCAGCCTAGGTCCGTAATTCGGTATAATCCTATTGATGGATATAGCATCGATGTCTTGTCATATTATCTTAATCGTGCCCACTACGATTTTGATTTGTTACCTATGAAGTGCTCCCTGATAACCCACCGGTTTCGTAAAACTTACAGTATTGTATAAACTAGTGTCTATAAACGGCATAAGGGTAAAAATGTAATCTCGTTTACGCTATTTTAATACATTACTGAATAGACACTATTATAATAGCATATTGTATTATATAATATCTAGTTTAATGAATCCTTAAGAGATGGAAATTTCTGTAACATCTCTTAAGTTACTGCACTCACTAACACATTGAATATGAGGTGTGAATTACCGTAAGCATCTCTGACGCTGCAACATATATTATCACATGTTTTGATTTGACTGATATGAAAACATTTTGTTCTGATCCAAAAGTTTTTGTCTTTTCGTTTATACTCAGGCCAACCTGATTTTTCAGTTATCGAAGACCTCCTTATGAAGATGAAGATGGAGTTTGATAGATGTATTTATTAGTATTATTCCGCTGCATTTATTGGTATGTTATGTGATACTTTAACTTTGGTATTTGTTGTAAAGTATAATCGAATGTATAATCTAACAACTTTATGAACTATTACTTTGCTCGGGTCAGTCTGATTTTTCAGTTACCGAAGACCTCTTTATGAAGATGAAGATGGAGTTTGACAAACGTATTTATTAGTGTTATTCCGCTGTTAGATATTGTGATTGTTTTCCTTCTTTCTTTTTCCCTTGTATTAATTCCAGTAACTATCTGTATTTTGAATTTGTCTGAGTCGACATATGTGGATTATTGTCGAATTGAATAATAAAAAATGCAGGTCGTTACAGTAGTTCTATTGGTGCTTTAAAAGTGCATTGTTCCTAAACGGTACATCCATAACACACTCATATTGGACTTACGTACTGCATTGCTCATAACTTGTAATCCTTACGCATGGTATAACATAGCACTAAGTTCATAGTACAATGGATGTACTTGTGCAGCTCATGTCTGATGTAGCATCAGATTTGGTTCATTCTATACTGCTCTGATCCCTATGTATAGGATTCCATGTACTTATAGCATGCACTATGTGGTGTAGCTATGAAGCACCTTCATTTCCCTTGGATACACCTATTATTTTTATGTGAAAAAGGAAAGCAATATAGATATACGGTAATAACACCACATATCCACTCACTGGAATGGGACCATTGGTTCTAAGAGGATAAATCGAGGTCAAGGGTAAGGTTACCAAAGTTGGGACTTATGTGAAAGTGAAAGGTTGATAAAGTCGACGAGCTTTATCATATAGTTTGATTATATAATTTAATTATTATAGCAAATCTTGTTCAAAATGAAGCAAGCGTTTGGTTTTAGTTTTTACTATGTATAATATTGTTATAAGAAGACGTGACTAATGTTTATGATACTTTATATATATGCAAGTAGAAAATCTTTAACATAATTGTAGTTTTGTACACGTTTGTGTATTGTAGTTTAAGTTATTAAAAAAAGATTTTAACTGATATAATGTAATTTATTTCATTCTGCACGTTTTTGAAAATAACCTTTTATAGTTAGGAAAAGGGTTCTTTTGTTTGTTATATAAAACAATTCAATATTGATTCCAATATTGTTTTTTTTTTCTAAGAAATCGTTGATTTACGTTCAATCACAAATTAAGTTCTTCATTCAATCTCACGGTTACTTCTAGGATTGCACTTTTTTGATTAAGTTGCTTTAACTTGCTTATAAACTTTTTTTTGAATATTAATTGCTTGCAGAGTACATGAATTTTTCTATATATGTACTTAATATCAGATGATCTCGTTGAAATATTATCGTTATATCACCAATATTTACTGATTAACGTAGAAATGTGTTTATTTTATGCTCTTATATCTTATCTTTTGTATATAAATAAATATTACTTGGGTTTTGTCACTTTTACAGATTTTTCAACCCAGCCCGCATGCAACCAGAAAAGTAGAGAAATGGAGATCAGATTGCTATATATTTACATTTTGAAGAATTATAGATGAAGATCTCACATCTAGTTGCTGTTGGACAAGAAAATGATTGATAAAAAGGCCATGCACATCTCAAATTAAAGGAGGCATGCAAGAGAAAAGGAGAAAAGGTCTAAAACTTGTTCCAAATGACAAAAGGCATAAAACTTACTTGAAATAGCTAGGCTCATTTATAATTAGGGTTAGGGTTTGGTTATCTCCTATAAATACCCTTGTAATATCATTGTAGCCACCATCCCATTTTCTATTTCTTCTCCATTAATATAGTCCTTCTTCGTTTTATTTTCTACAATTTTCTATTTCTTAGCAACTAATGTCTTCTACACAATTAGATTTGGTAGAGTACTAGTTGTATTTTACATTTATTTTCATTAGTGATTGACCATCTGATTAGATTCAGCGGTAATCCTAATTTTAATTTATGTTTGTTATTTCAATTTGTGCAGTTTTAATTTGTTTTTTTATTACGTTCTTAGGTCATATTGGGTTGAATATAGATTTGATTAGATTCAGATCTGTACTCAATTCAATAATAGTTTTATTGTTTTTCAAAATCAATCCCCAAGCTTCGTCTAACTCGCCCAAGAAATTATTTAAATAATTTGATTTAATTTGCCTCCCTGTGATTCGACCTGCATACTACACGATCTGTGCGCTTGCAGTATTTATTTCATAAATCGCGCTTTTCTAATTCATAGGAAAGCGACAATCAAGTTTTTGGCGTCATTGCCGGGGAGGTAACGATTAAATTTTATTATTTATTTAATTTCTGATTCATGTTAGTTTTTTTATTTTGTTTTGTTTCCATATTTTTTTTGTATATATAGAAAAAAAAATCAATTAGCTGATTTGGTATTGATTGCTGATACTTTAATCATCTAAACAAGAGAAGAAGAAAAAAGTTCTTTTTATTTTCCTTTTATTTCATTCCTATTTTCAACCTCTTTCCCCTTTCCCTTTTTTTTCATTTATCTGTTTCCCTCTTGCAAATTCATTCCTACTTTAGACAAATAATAATAAAAAAAAAGAATTTGTCAAATTCTCTTGATTTTTTCCCTTTACATTTTTGTTTTTCCATTTATATTCCTTTTTTTTTCTTTCCCTCTTCGTCTATTCCTTCTTTCCAATTTTTACTTTATTTTTAGTGTTCATTATTGTTGTATATTTAATTTTCCAAATTTTCTTTAATTGGTTTCCATCTATTCCTTCTTTCCTTTTACTTTGTTCCAATTGTCAATACACTGGTTTCCATTCTTTTACAATAATAACCTAAAAAAACTTGCATTTTTTTATTGATTGTTTTCTAATTACAACTCTCTCTCACTTCCTCTAATCTTTCTTTCCATCTTTCAATCACCCTTCTAATTTTTACATTTATTTCTTTTTCTTTTCTTTCCACTTTTGTTTCCCTCTTCTTTCTACAATTTCTTTCCAAAAAAAATTCTCTTTTAAAATCTTTCCTTCTCTGCCTTGTAAATAATTCTCTGCTTTGTCATTTATTTCTTCCCTCTTTTGCAATTTTCTTTATTTCTTTCAATTTTTTTCTTTCCCTTTGCATTTACAACTTGCTTGTTTTTCTGGTTCTTTCCTTCCTTTATTTTCTTTCCATCTTTTTACATTTGCTTTCATTACAAAAAAAATGTCATTTTCACTGATTTTCTGCCTTTGACATTTTATATTCTCTTTCATTTATTTCTTTCCCTTTTCAAATTTTTCCTTTTTCATTTTTTTCTCTCTCTTCTAATTTTACAATAATAAACAAAACAAAAAATTCTTTCTGTTTTTGCCTTCTCTTTTATTGCTTTCCCTATTTCAAATCTCTTTCCAATCTTTTACTTTCCTTTTGTTTACAATTTTTTTTTTCTTCTTTTCAAAACAAAAACAAGTATACAATAAAAAAGTTCTCTTTCTCTATTTCTTCACAGCCAACCAATTCCTTATTCATCTCAAGCCTTTATTCCCCCCATCAACAAATTTCTTGTTGCTCCTCTGCCTTGAACAAATTCTAGTTTTTTTTTCATTCAATTTGTTGCCAATTTTTAGATTTCTTTCCATTTTTCATTTTTATTTGATTTCCACTTTCTTTTTATTTTTCCTAATTCATTACATTATTTTCACAAAAAAAAAAGAAACAAATTCACCGCTTGTACCATCTTTCTTTAGATTTCTTCTGCCGTAATTTCTTTCTCATAATTCACCGACATCTACCAGCCATCAAAATTGATCAAACATCCCCTTCTGCCTGATTCTCCACCAAGCATTCAATTCACTGTCCAAAATCACCTTCCCTGCAACAAGCAACGGACCGAATTCAAAGTAAAGCTAGAAAAGTGCTCAAGCAAACAACAAAGACCAAAGTGAGCGAGAGTTCAAGCAAAGCGAACAACGAATACAGAAGTCAACCGATCTGCAAACAATTGATTTGAATTGCCAGTGTTTTTCAATCGTTCTGGATTGCCGTACCCCATTGTAAAATTCTCTTAACTCTACAGGTGCTCTGCTGCTTAAAAAAAATAGAAATTGCTTGTAAAAAATTTCGGCAGCGGCTTGCTTGTACAATTTTTTTTTATATTCTTGTTGTTATTCTTGTCTGATTGTTCTATGCTGAAATTTCTGAACCTGTTGTATGGAATGAATTTCCATAATTACAACCACCACTCTCATCGTTTTTCAACAATTAAATTTTGATTTTCAAAATAATATAATTGAAAAGTGGTGCTTTGTGAAGTTGATTGTCTCATATAATTGGATCGTGGATATATAGTAGTTCAATTTATTGAACTATTAGCAAAAGAGGTTGCATACTACCCGTAAAACATTGGTCGTATCCCTTAGTATTTATACTATATGTGAACGGCCATAAGACCCTCTTCCCCCTTCTAATTGAGTCAATTAATAGAGCACTACTCTTTCTTTTATACTATTTTGAACTAAGAATAATTTCTGTCTTGTCGTGACTTCTTTAAAATGTCTGATTCAAAAAAAACATTGAGAGAAATGTGGGATAATAATCGGAGTAGACGTCATCTTGAAGAATACGACTATGAATTACAACTCATGAGACAAGATTTCCCGAAATTTTGTGAATCCAATGTCGACAATTTTCAAAATTTTCAAAATGACCAACATTTTCAAAACCATGGATATAATTGCGATTTCAACTCAAATTTCAATAATTTCGATTATAGGCCATATCCACATGAAAATAGCTTTGAATCTCAATATGGCTTTGATCCACATCGTTATGGGGTTAAAAACCAAAATTTTCAAAATTATAGCCCATATCAACATCTTGAAAGTAACCAAATTTGCAATTTTTCCTCGAATTCCTATAATTTTGGTTACGAACATAATTTTTATAATCAAAATGATTTCCAATACCAGTTTCAATTTTCTGAAAATTCGAACAACCATCTCATTGGAAATAATATTGATCATGAAATTGAAATGAACTATAATTTTGAGAATCAAGAAATCCAACACGAGAGCTCTCAAATCAATGATTCTGAAGAATATCATCTTAATATTCTTAGAAAGAGGGTAGAAAAGCAAGATAGACAGCTTGATGAAAAAAATAGACAGCTTGATGAACTTCTTTCTTTAATGACAACTTTTAAAGAACAACTCGAGCAACAAAATCAAATTCAAATGTGCGATGAATCAGGAAATAATCCATTCTTTACTGATAGTGAAAATTTTCAAATAACAACTTTGAAAACTGAAAATAACAATCTAAATGAAGTTGTTCACAATTCAGTAAATGATTTGGATTTCGATTCTTTTCAGGAAAAAGAATTATGCTCAGATTTTGATCTTCCTCTTTCAGGCTGCGAAAAACTTGAAATTTTAGAAATTGAACAAAATGAAAATGTTGAATTTTTCAAAAACACAATTGGGGAAGGATTTCAATAAACATGAATTTTTTGGATTGTATGAGGATGAGTTGCCAAATGAGGACAAAATAGAGTCAAGCCACCAATCCAAATTTGAAATTTTTGATTTTGAGGTGTCAAACGAGCTTGATATTGTTAGTGTCGAAAATATGTTGTCCAGTAATGAAACTGAGAAATGTGATCACATAGTTTGAACAACACTCGGAATTCAAATTTCACTGAATTTATATACGATCACAAATTTTTGAATAACACTGCTAAATTTGTTGAACACATGAATTATCTTTGGAATGCTGGCTTGGTTGAAAAACTTCATGTTAGGATGACCCTAAACATTTATTTGCTGGACTATAAATCTAAGTATAAAGATGAAATAGTTTTCAAAAACCTTTGCTTATTAGAAAACATGCCTAGACATAGTGGGAACAGAATTCATCGGACTAGAACCAAGTGTGGAGGAAATGGTTGGTGGCATTCTTTGCATCGCATGCATCGTAAACACATATATCATTGTACATATGATCCATTCTTACATATAGTTAAACTGCATTTCATATTACAAATCATTTTGCATTTAATCCATCTTTGGGTATGATCTTTCAAATTTAGGACGTTTACAGTGTGGACATTGTTTAGTTCTAATGTGGGGGGAGTCTGCATTGCATCCTTTTTATTTTTATGTTATTTTATTTCTTCTTTTTTCCAATTTCATGCATTTAGATAGGACCATCATGCATTTTAGGTCGTAGTAACATACCATAATTTTTTATTTTTTTTTGAAGTACGACTCATTTTAGATTTGATACAATAAAATAAATTAAGGATTGTTAATCAGTTGATAGTATTTTTTTCTCTCAACTAAGATCGAATTAGAAATATAATAAAAAGTTGAATTTTGAGGGACAATAGTGTAACCGGTACATAGGGAGATTCTTAGGTGATGGCCATGAAATCTATTCTATATTGTAGTCTTTTAAGTGGAGGACTTAAAATACTTATTTTGGCTCTTCGAATCTTTAAAACTAAGTTGTGTTAAGCTGAATTCGCGGAACTCTCTTGTTCTTATATTTTCAATAATAATAATAGTAATCCAAGGGTATCCAACATTGCTTGTATATCAAGCGTTGGTGTGCAAACCCGCCAAGCTCTATCCGACATGTTGTTGACAAAGTCAGCGTTGGAATATCTTGGTCTCATTTTATGAGTTGGACACCTAAGGATTACTGACATGTTGTTGACAAAGTCAACGTCGGTCTGCACAATCCGCCAAGCTCTGTCATAACTCTCCGTCAGTCCGCAAGGCAGTGTATGGGTGGTATACCTTGGTCTTTTAAGTTAGATATATATAATTAATCATAAATTTTAACTTTTATAGAGATAGAGAATAAGCGATGATGCTCAAACATTTCTTGATCTTATTGATTTGACTAGCCATACACAAGAAAATTAGAATACCACTTTGCGAACTGTGACAAACAAACTAAGAATTTATTTCATGGTTGCACTATGTGATCGACCGAACCAACTGGCCAAACTAGTTTAAACATTGAAAACTTGATTTATGTTGAAAATTTATGACAAGTTGAGGTATGTAAAATAAAATCAACTGACTAGAAATTGTTAACTTAATTTGTTGTACCACTTTCCTGAAACAAGTCGTATTTTCATTTTATTTTGTTTTGTTTTTATTTACATATGTCCGTTGCATTCATATAATTGCATTAAATCACTGCACACTGCATTTGGATTTTGTGGGTAGTATCCGCTGAAAACCCTTACGAGACACCACTCGTCCTACTAGGGACACCTAATGGTTTAACGGCTTGTTGCATACGCTCAATGCAATCGTGTTTCCTACGAAAGTGTGTCCTATCTAGTTTAGTTTTTCATTTTTTTATTTTACTCGAGGACGAGTAAAAGATAAGTGTGGGGGTATTTGATTAACATAGAAATGTGTTTATTTTATGCTCTTATATCTTATCTTTTGTATATAAATAAATATTACTTGGGTATTGTTTTGTCACTTTTACAGATATTTCAACCCAGCCCGCATGCAACCAGAAAAGTAGAGAAATGGAGATCAGATTGCTATATATTTACATTTTAAAGAATTGTAGATGAATATCTCACATCTAGTTGTTGTTGGACAAGAAAATGATTAATAAAAAGGCCATGCACATCTCAAATTAAAGGAGGCTTGCAAGAGAAATGAAGAAAAGGCCTAGAACTTGTTCCAAATGACAAAAGGCCTAAAACTTACTCGAAATAGCTAGGCCCATTTGTAATTAGGGTTAGGGTTTGGTTATCTCCTATAAATACCCTTGTAATATCATTGTAGCCACCATCCCATTTTTTATTTCTTCTCCATTAATATAGTCCTTCTTCTTCGTTTTATTTTCTGCAATTTTCTATTTCTTAGCACCTAGTGCCTTCTACACAATTAGATTTGGTAGAGTACTAGTTGTATTTTACATTTATTTTCATTAGTGATTGACCGTCTGATTAGATTCAGCGGTAATCCTAATTTTAATTCCTGTTTGTTATTTCAATTTCTATTTTTTTATTGCGTTCTTAGCTCATATTGGGTTGAATATAGATTTGATTAGATTCAGATCTGTACTCAATTCAATAATAGTTTTATTGTTTTTCAAAATCAATCCTCAAGCTTCGTCTAACTCGCCCAAGAAATTATTTAAATAATTTAATTTAATTTGCCTCCCTGTGATTCGACCTGCATACTACACGATCTGTGCGCTTGCAGTATTTATTTCATAAATCGTGTTTTTCTAGTTCATAGAAAAGCGACGATCATTTACCGATATAGTGCTCGGTGTTTAGTCGACTACATTAAAGTATGTGCGAAGTATGTGCTCTTAACCATGAGTATGGGGAGAACTTAATGATCGCATACTTATACTTACCTGCAACAGTATAATTCACTGAGATTGTTTTATATGATATACATATTTTAATTTTTAAATGATATACATATTTTGTTTTATTTTGAAAATAGGTATTTTTATTTACAACAAAATTATGTACATCATCAGCTGCTACAACTTTAAAACAAGTGACAAGACAGACTCAAAACCAAAATTCACTCGTACAATACGTAAGACAACATAGCAACTTGTAAAGTGGTAAACAACACGTGCTAGTTATTTGAAACACCCCGTGTGTACCAACACATAGCATTACGTTATCACATAAAGGACAACTTTGCCACGTGGAGACATGACCACCTGACCAAAGAAAAAAGAATGATTGCAACAAATTTCAAAAGCCAGCTTCTTCCCCAAAGCAATACCGTTGTTCGAATGACTTGAACAAATGGAAGAATGAATGAAGTAAAGAAACTCATTGAATCGGCCCAAAAGCAATTTTAGATATGCGCTACTTCCCTCCAAATGAAGAAACCCCAAAAATTGATTCATTTCCATCAAGATCTGCGTGCAAACGTGCTTTACGAAGATTGAAGATCTTGCAAGCAAGAGAGTCGGCCGACTAATTAGACAGCCAAGAACGATCACGTGTTGCTTTAGCATGTTATCTTCATCAAGAGCTCGATAATTTTTATTTTTAAAATTAAAATTTCCATGTCTTGTTTTATAAGCTCCAATCAAATTGGCCAAGGTAACGTCTTGATGAACACACGGTTGTTGCGTTTATTCCAAATATGACAAACTGCTAACGCCAAACACAGACATGCTAAACGAATTTGTCGATTTATTTAACGATCGTTGTTTGGAAATATACTGCGACGATTGCATCAAATTAGTCAATATAGGAACAATAGATAAAAGTTGATGATAAATCAGTGTCCATATGTTCTTAGAGAACTCGCATTCAAAAAATAAAGGATCTCAAGTTCCAATAGGTCTGTTACACATAACACATACTGTAGAGTTAATATTACTCCATTGTCCAACTCTATCCAAAGTATTTAACTTGTTGAGAACGGCAAAATAAGCGCAAATGAATATTTTAGGAGGACAATTTCTATCCCAAACTTGTTTATACCGGTTAACTACTGAGCATTGAGTCCTAATATTATCTCATGTTGATCGTGAAGAAAACTGGTCATTAGCTGACGGATGCCACCACCAATGATCCGCAGCTTAATCCTTATGAATGGAGACATTTTTTATAGTTTTGCAAATATTACCTGGCAAATTAAAATTCTGGAAACACCATTCGAAATTTGAAACTATAGCATTTACTGTATAATTCTGACCTCCATAGTAACACATACTTTGCCAGCCTAAAATATTAATTTAGGATTTACCGTTTATCCATGGATCAAACCACAATTTCATATTCTTTCCATTCATAATGTTTCTACTAATTAACCCTCTACTATCATCCCTTGCTCGTATAATATTTTTCCATGTGATAGAAGCATTTGGGTCTTGAGAAAAAAAATTAGTTGAGCAGTATCTGCTTGTCATTCACCTACTAGCCCAATAGTTGTGCGCCTCCAAAAATTTCAACAACAATTTAACAGCAATAACACTTTGCATGTTTTGGATATTTGTCCCGTCCCTCTTTCATGTTTCGGCTTGCATATTGTTCCCCAATTAATTTTATGGTGTTTCCCCATCCATAGAAAATTGGCACACGAGTCAATTTTTTTAACAATACTCACAGGCATTTGACAAACTTGAAACCAAAAAGAAATCAATGGATGAATTGCCGTCTTACTCCAACCCTCCTGCCAATGTTAGCAACCAGTTGGAACACCCACTCATTCTCTACTTATTTTATCGAGTAACCTATTGTAATCATGTCTTTAATATCAAGCTGATCAATGGAATGCCCAAATCTTTATGCACACACATAGAATAATTTGTTTGCAAGTGGTTGACCAAATAATTTCTAACTGATATGTCAACTCCTTTATTACCACTACAGCAAACATAGTTATTCTGATGACAATTCATTTATTACGTCTTCACAACAAATGTGCCAACTGCTTATAATTGGCAATATGGTTCTAGGTGATCATGATACATGGCCGTCATATAGCATTTTTGTTACAACTGTATCATATGAGAAGGTTAATGGTAACATAATCTAATACTGGTATATGCAGCTGTTTCTCTCTTTGTATGGTTAATACTATAATTGACCACGACACCTGATCTGGCTATAAAAGGTGACTCACATCCCCTGACTCCAATATCACATGAACCAAATATAAGTACAGCACAGTAGAAACTGAAAAGGAGAAAATAGATGGATAATTACCATAGCACATCTGAAAGAATAACTTTAAAAATTCTTGGGATTTGAGGAACACACAGATCATTGCGATTTGATTGAGGCCCAGAGCTTCAACGCCTCTTCTGCTTTTACTTTCTCTGGTACATAATCTGTGAACAAGAAAGAAAAAGGAAATGTAAATTGTAAAGAGAGTGTGCTTCTATATGAACAACATGAACATATAGAAAGCAGAATTAATCATTAACATGCCTGAGAGGAACTCATATGGCTTCCCGGTGGAAACAGCTGATGCTGAAAATAGTGAAAGTAGATAATCATGATATGACTAATTGATATAGGCACAAAAGAGTGCAAGGAGAAATTAGTTAGCAGTGATCAGAAATAAACAAATGTAGGACCATTCCATAATGTGCATAATGCGTGTAATGCACAATCTTATTCCTAATAGTAATGTTATGATAATATAATAGTGAATGGAGAACGAACAGAATGAACGTACAAAGATGTTTATAGGTGAGTAAAGGGGAATTTTTAGAGCTTTTAGCGACAGAAGGAGAGGCCTTGGTGAATGCATCCTCAGTAAAGCGGTTTAGGAACATCTCCTGCGATGCAGAAACACCATACAAAAAATCAATAAACCCAGCTTATTAATTTACTTATGAAGAAAAAAGGAGATACAGACGGAGGCTTTGTTGATGAGAAAGACGGCATCTTGGGAGGGTCGAATGTTGTCAGTGCTAAATTCTCCACTTTTTATTAATCTACATACCCTTGCCACTGGAAAAGTACACATTTGCATTTCTACATCACCATCCTTTTTCTTCTTCGTCTTATTTTTGTTATTGTTGTTATCACTAGAGGATTTGCTTGTCTCGGTTTTTTCCTGCTGTTTCTTTTTCTTCCTAATTACTTCTTCGGCGTCTTTTTTCTTATTTTTTTTTATTAATTCTTCAGTAGCCTTCTTCTTCTTGTTGGCGGTAGCAGACGAACATTTAACCACATTAGGGGAAGAATCAGATGACGCCAGTCTCTTCGTCGGAGTGCTGGCTTTTGTCGGAGCGAACGCCTTCGTCGAGCTGGCCTTCGTCGGAGTGATTGCCTTCGTCGAGAGCGCCTTCGTCAAAGTGCTCGCCTTCGTCGGAGTGCTCGCCTTCATGACTGATTTGAATGCCCCCTTTTTCCCTGTATGTTTATTTGATATAATGTTTTCCCCAACTTACTGACTTCTAGGGTTTGCTTGCCGCCTTTTTCCGTTTCATAGTGCAAGCCACTTCCGAACATATAATTGGACCGGGCTGTATAGTATGATTGCTGGGCCTTGTTTTACTTAATGACGACCAGGAAGAGTACAGTATTGGATAATCCAATTTAAAAATTATTATACATATCAACCTTTAATAATAATTCAATGATAATAATTTTCACAGTATCTTTTTTAAATCCTAAAAAAGCTCATATCTATAAGCGGAATTGAACTTACATCATCATCCCCTTCTCGACCACTCATCAATGCGATTTGACCAGTGGCGGACCCAGCCAATCATCTCAGGTAGGGTCATTTTTTATTCACTGTAAAAAAAAAAGTAAGTTAAAAGCTGTTGTACTCATCAGAATATTTCAAAAAGGGAAACTATAATAATCCAAAGCATGTTTCTTTCGTTGAGCTGTGACCTAGGAAGCAAATCGGCTAGGGCCTGGTATTAAATTATGACTTTTTGTGCCCATTTTTCATTGGTTCAGCTGGGACCACTGCCCTAGCTGGCCTAGCAATGGCTCCGCCCCTAGATTTAATTATCAATTAATCATCAATACGACGAATACACATAATATAAAAGTGTTGTGACCACCAAAATATTTATATTTACAATACATATTCGTGCACCATTTTTTAATCAAATGGAAAGTAGATATATGAAGATAATATTAGATGGTCGTGATTACATTTCATATTAGTATGATTTATTGTAAAAATCTCTATAGGCTATCACTTATGCCTGTTAGGGAACATCTAATGTGAAGACCCAAATTCTCGCCCGGTCTGAATTGATCGTTAGACCGACCTACACCGATCAAGAAGACGGATTGTTATGAGAACACGACGCATCGGAACAAAGAACAAAAGAACTTTTCATTGCTATGTTACAACAATTTACATCAAAGTACAAGATTATCAGAGTGCGGAAAATTAAATAATACACAGTGGAAATACAATTATCAGAGAATAAATTATGATGCAGCGGAAAGGTAAGCATATAAATACAAGGCACAATGGAGAAACATCAACTAACACAGCTGAAGGAAATACATGGATACAAAGCATTCTAGAGTATAGCTCCAACCGTAAATCAGGATCTTGTGAATATAAAATCTGCAAAACCAAAACCACCGACTGTCCATGTGGAAAATATGGGCACTCAGAGTTTAGGTGAAAAACAATAAACTCCAGACCAGTCATGGGACTGATGTGAAAACTAAAAAAACAGTTATTAAAACTTTACTTTAAAAGTTAGGAAATCATGGGACCACACCCTATGACACGGAACGGACTTTCCCTACATGAAAATCGTTAAAACAAAACTAACGCAATGCTTTTTGAAAAAAATGAAGCTAGTCCCATCACACAATGCAACGCAAGCTGGAGGATAAAGTTTTCCCTTATAATGGCCAAACATGTTTAATACACTTTAAAACAAATATTTTTGATATAATTATAAGTGTAGAGAATAACTTCGAAACTAAATGTATCGATCTTAGACAGCATAATACCCCATCATACTATGTCGTCATAGGTATATAACTGAAACCGTAAAGTTACGTATTGGGCATTGGGTTTCCATCATGAGCCGGCAAGGGGACTCTCCTCACTGAATTCGGACCATCTCTAGCAAGATGTCCAAGACCACACACATGTGACCCTTGGAGCGGCAGGGGCGGTCAGATGTACATCACTGATTGGCAATTCCTGAACACTACGTTTTCCGGTCCTATTAGACCTCTTGGTCAGTGCGTCGACCATCTTGGCCTTGTGTGGCCATATCCGGGGGAGCTCGCTTACAACATCCACATAAGTAAAATGTTTGGACTTCATACCATGACATCACCTCTAGGTAGAAAGAAACGCATGTCCTCCTTACGGTCCCTCATCCCATTTTTGACTTGTACCGGGGTGTGAAGCTCGCGAATTAACGCCAAACACAAAGCTACTATATAAGCTATGCTTTGATCATTATCTACAAAACCCTGCTTTTCAACAAAAGTTTTGATCCATACATCTCAGCATGTCACATTGTCAATTCATACCATACAACTGATGCCCACTAATTTATAACCTCTAAGCTCATACATCTCAGAGAAGGGTGTTAAGCTAAGAGAATAAATTTTCTGCCACTAAACAGATACATATTTGATAGAAATCAATTGATACATCATAAAATACAATGCCAGACACACAATCCATTTGCAAGTCTGTTTTGGAGGCACCTTATTCCTCGTCCCATATGTCCAATACAAGAGAGAGGTCCTCGTATATTCGGTCGATTTCCAAGTTCATATGGACGACCACCTCTTATAACCTTATCTTAGGTGTACGGCCTAATCGAGACATCAGTAATAACCTAAAACAACGTGAAGATATCCGGTCTTCAACTACCGTTTTCATTCTTCGACTCTTAATCGTAGTAACAGTTATTCAAAATGGGTTAAACCCGATCTTTACGAATAACTCGCGCATTTTTAACATCAAGTGATAAATAAAGATAATAAACATCTTGTTCCAATTCAAAATATACTTTTATTCAAATATTCATTGCTTTGGGAATGGTTCCCATTAATTTTATCAAAGATTATAAACTTTTGTTTAAATCTTCCTTGGGAAATCATTTCAAAAGATTTTAGAATATCTTTTCACAACTTAAACCAAAATAAAGTTTGTAAAACTGATCGGGATTAGCAAGCCTTACCGAAGTAACCATTCATTTTATTATCCCAATCCTAACATATTCATCCCATTAAGTTAAATTTAATTACCACTTACTTTACATTTTCAATCTAACTAAAGATTCACTAAAACTCTAATTCAGTCTTTATCTCATAAATCATCACTTTTTTTTAACAAAAATATTATAACATAACAATAAGAAGAATCTAGTCATCCTCCAATGGCTCACACAAACAGTCACTGCAGAAAGCAGAGACCGTGCACACACAAACATAAGGTACAGAACAACAACAAATATAGAATACAGTAAACAAAAGTTAGCACAAGGCATAAAGAACACCAGAATGCCGATGCGAAAGACAAATCCATAGCAGACTAACGTCAAAGACTAGGTGACACTGAATAAGCGAAGACTCCACTCTATGCCAACATGGAGCCAGGACAGGAGATGTGTCCAACAAGGAAGCCAAATGACAAAAGGTGGAAAGATCCTTTAAGCTCTCCGAGTGC
The DNA here is from genome assembly GCA_030737875.1 of Allium sativum. Lineage (NCBI taxonomy): Eukaryota > Viridiplantae > Streptophyta > Magnoliopsida > Asparagales > Amaryllidaceae > Allium > Allium sativum. The sequence goes on from CM060916.1 coordinate 45,128,435, forward strand.
TCCATCTCTACTGCTCAATAAAAATCCTTCAAACAACTCCTCCTTCCATAAAGAGACCCTGATCCTAACGAAATCCAAACCTAAAAATCCAGTACCTACGGCACTAGCAAACAACATAAGGTAAAAAGCGGGGGTTGGGGGTGGCAGGAAGGGTATAAGGTGTGAAACGTGCTAGGCCTCACCTCCTACCAAAGGAATCACTCGATTCTCGCCTTGGGAGTAGTTGGAACCTCAGAAATACCCGAAGGTACCTGCTAATCTCCTCGAACAGAACCAATAACTCCCCTAAAAGGCATTCCCCGGAAAGCAAGAAAAACATCATTTCTTACACTCTGAATGATGGCAAGAGGATCCATAGGCACATCATCGAAATAGCCTTATTTCGTGAGCACCAGATATGTCAGCAGATAAGAGAAGAGATCAGACGAAACAAAACCGATCGAACGGATTTACCTGAGATGTCGTTCCACCAGATCCTCGGTAAATCCATAAGCGAAGACGCATTACCTCGGCAGCCGACCAAATTTCTGAAGTAATTTCATACCGCATTGGCATAAGAGCCAATGAAGAACAAGTGAGATGGGGATTCCAAAAAACACGAGCTGTAGGCATGGCTGCACACAACCCATATCCAATCCGACCCAACCCACCAAACCAAACCAACCCACATAAATCCAACCCAACCCGTTCTAGTTTAGGTCGGATATGGGTTACAATTTGTAATCCATACGATATACGGGACGGGTTTGAAATTTTGTTCAACCCAACCTTATTTTAACCCAAACCAACCCTATATTAAAAAATTCATTTAATATCAGCCCACTTAAAATTAAAATAGTATAATTCTATAATAATGTTTATGTATTCCATAGTAAATATACAAAAAAAAACATATTTAATGTCAATCCAAATTAGATAGAATTTAGCAAATATATTTTAAAGAGCATTTTAATGTATTTTAAAATGAAATACTTGCTCTACTTCGTAGTAAATTAATTTCGTATGATGTGTTTTACAATAAAATTTTAATAAAATATGTCTTATAATGAATTAGTTATTTTAAATGCATTATGCTAGCTAAAATATGATATATTATACTGAATATTTTAATATTGTTTTAAAAATAATTCCCTCATATTCTCATTTTTTATTATATTCAAACAACCCAACCCTACTAAACCCTACCCAACTCATACTTCAACCCAACCCATATCCAACCTCATATAGGGTCAGATACGGGTTGAACTACCTTAAACTCATACCTATGTGGGTTGGATGAAGTATTTGATCTAACCCGACCTAACCCATACTTTGTGCAGCCCTAGCTGCAACAACTACAAGGCGAAACCAATGGAATGTCGATCCTCTAAAGGTTGTCGTCTAATGGTAACCTATCATGAAGGATTTTTCAACATGAACAAAGAGACCTTCGGTGGAATTTGGATATCCTAAATGAAAGAGAACAGGGGAAGACAAGGGACCGGAGACCTCGCTGAATTCCATGTTGCCTTGATAGATAAGGAACTACAACCCAATTGGTTCCACCCCCATGTGAATCCGATAAAGCCTTCATGGATTGCATCTATTTCCATGTCTCACTAGCGTAGGATGGGACACCGGTGTAATTCTCACCTGAAAGACTCTGGTACTTAGCATGAAGGAACGTCGCCCAAAGGGAGTCGTTCGCCCCAAACGTGGCCCATAACTTACAAGCAAAAGCAAAGCACATATCCTTTGGGTTACGGAGTCCCAACCCTCCTTCACCCTTGGGCCGACAAATGGTGTTCCATGAAATCCAATGATGTCGTAGTGCATTGTCCTTGTTTCTCCAGAAAAAAGGAGGATGCCAAAAAATGATAGGAACAAAAGAAGGAAGATGTGGGAATCATAGCAACAAAGACATGAGAACTAATAGAGTATAATATAGACTTTTTGAGTACCAGTCTACCTACCTGAGAAAGAAGAGACATGTTCCATATGATGATCTTCCCCTTGACTTTGCCTATCAGGGGATCGAAAATGGCGTTAAGCTACCTACCTCGGTATAGATTAATACCGAGATAAGGTAAGGGAAGAGAAGCAGCCCTAAATCCAGTGAAGGTCTGAATCTAGGAAGATCTGACCGAAGACAAATCTTTCGCATAAACAGAGCAACTCTTGTCGGAGTTAACTAGTTGCCCTGAGCTACTCTCGTAAAATTGAATAAGGCTAAGAAGCCCGCGGATAGAGCGACGACTACCATTAGAGAAAATGATGATGTCATCGGCGAAGGATAAAGAGGAAACAAGAGGGCAGCCCCTAGGGATGCCAAACCTATGAATTTTCCCAGCTATCATCATTGAATGAATACCACGAACGAAAGCCTCGGCAGCGATCACAAAAAGAGAGGAGGAAAGGGGGTCTCCCTGACGTAGACCCCTAGCTGCCTTGAAAAACCTGTTGGTTGATCCGTTGATGAGAACAAAAAACCAGCAGTTGGAGATTAGATGCCAGACAAGATCAACAAGGGTTTCCGGAAAACCGAATGCCCTCAGAACCCTGATGACGAAGAACCAAGACATGTGATCGTAGGCCTTAGCCATATCAAGCTTAACAACAACATTAGAACCTCGGGCCTTCTTATCGTTCTGAGAAACCAACTCATGGGATAAAAGGACGTTATCAGTACTCAAACGTACTTTTACAAACCCAGTCTGAAGAAGATATAATACGCTGGAGAAACGGTGCTAGCCTAGAGGCTAGGACCTTCGATATAACCTTATTAGAAAAATTACACAAGACGATAGGCGATAATCTGCACATGAACGAGAATTATCACACTTTTGAATAAGAACCAAGTTGGTGGAAGTCGAACCCACTGGTAATCTCCACTAGAGAAGAAAAACTGAATGGAGAGACAGAAGTCTGCCTGGATAATCGGCTAGACACTCCTAAAAAAGACCCCGTTGAAACTGTTTGGCCCACTCGTACTTCACACTCGTACCATCCTTACTATGAGCAAAAATACATGCATGAATTTCCAACGAGTAAGGCGGTGCTGCAAGATCAGAGGTATTTGACAGAAGGACTAATCTAGGAATGAAAGCGAGAAGGCTCGGGTCGCGGACCAACACCGATTGAGTGCCTAGAAAGGCTTGGAAATGAGACAGGATAGTATCTTTGATTTCACTTGGCGTAGAAGCCATAGATGGATCTAGACACTGAACCTGATGAATCGTAAGAAGGTTGTTTTTCTTACGGATGGAGGAATGGGAAATTTTGGAGTTTGTATCACCTTCAACAGTCCACTTGATCCTCTCCTTTTGGAAAACATAGCCTTGTTCGATACTAAGCTCCGACGAGAAGGCCGGTTGGGCTAACGCCCATGCTTCCTTATTAGTAGAGAAGGGGATCTCATCAAAAGACAATTCTACTAGAACAAGAATTTCTTCGGCTGCCCGAACAAGGTCAAAGATATTTTTGAAAATAAGAACATTCTACGCCTTAAGGCAAGCCTTAAGATGCTTTAGCTTACGAGAAAACACAAAATAATGGGAACCATAAACAGGAATGCTTTAGGAATATGCCACCACACTATGGAAGGTGTGGTGTGAACGCCACATACTCTGGAACTAGAAAGAAGAGTGGCCAGAAAGAGAAAGGGGAGAGCATCACAGAATCATCGGAGCATGATCCGAGAAGGTGCAATGTAGATGAGAGATAGAGAAAGTGAATGGAAGGTTAAACCAACCTCCTAATCTGAAAACCCTATCAAGTCTAGATAGAATTCGGTTTGGCCTTGGTTATTACACCACGTACACGCCGAACCGATGAAAGAAACTTCAGAGAGACCCAAGATGATGATGAAGAAATTGAAATCCACCACCGCCGCGTGGTTAATGACATTTCCCCCTTTACTCAGCTTGGGAGGCGACGACATTGAAGTCGTCGCAAATAACCAAAGCTGGAAAACCCAAGTCTGAGAGAGCGATAGTGTCAGACCACAGAGCCAATATCTCGCTCCTACTGCACTTAGCGTAAACAGCAGAGAACAGAAAAGAAAATGAAAAGGAGGGAAGAGAGCAGGCTACCGAAATTAGCTGTTCGGAATGGATGATAGGGTGAGCAACGATGACTTTGGACCACAGAATCCAAATCTCATCAGAGACATTGGCTAAGGCACCGCCAAAGCCAAGAGATAAGACTAATTTTGTGATCGCCTCGGGACCAACTAAAGGTTCCAAAAGCGCTTAATTTTGTGATCGCCTCGGGACCAACTAAAGGTTCCAAAAGCGCTACCAAGCAGATAGAGTGCTTCTAAATAATGCACATGAGTCTAGCCACATATGCATCATTACCTATGCCACGAATGTTCCAAAAGAGGAAGTTCGCCATCAAGAAAAAACAAAAAAGACAGAAACATGGAAAACAGAAACTACAGTCCAGCAGAGAAGAAAAGGAGACAGCCTTACAACTCAGGCAAGATAAAGAGTATGTCGAGTAGGTCTAACGGTCTGCTTGGACACCGCTATAGAGCGAGTGCGAATGGTACGGGAAGTGCGAGGAGCCGCTCGTTGGTTACGACGGGATGAGCGAGCAATCGAGTGGGCGGAAACCTCACAATGTTAAGTGAACCCCAAAGAAACCTCATGTCTCCGATTTGGCAAAATAAAGGCCGTCACTCCAGATCGAGAAGGGAAAGAATTCTTACTAAGCTGAGATAGACGATAACTAACGATTGCTATCTTAGCCTTATTAAGAAAAGGAGATGAGACAGAAGTAGAAGACACAAAGACAAGGAGAGACAGGGGTAGACAACGAGAGCACAAAGTTAGAAAAAACAGAGGAAGGTGTGGAGTTTCTCTTAGGAGACAACCCCAGTTGTTATGTGAACTTCACCAAAGCCGATCTATCATCAGATTGACTGAACAACACTATAGGTAAAGTCCGTCCGTGGTGACGCGAAAATCCAACCAAAGGTCAGGTCAAATATGGGAGGTCACCTCCCAAGTAAACTGTATAGTGGACCACCGTAGTGTCCGCTATATGCCTACAACAGAGAAGCCACCCATCCCATAAAGACAAATTTGACAAATTACAAAGGAGCCGCCTACAACACAGAAAGAAATTCCAAAACCCAGAACCAACTCGATCGAGTCACTAACGACACAGAGAAGGCCTCGTAGTGACTCGAGAAGTAGACGTGCCCAAAAGTTGATACAAAAAAAAAACAGAGCCCAACCAAAAAGCTAAACCCCAATCGAACCAGTCCAAGCTACAGAGCTCAGACCAACCGAGAATGCCCTAAACAAAGCCACTAAAAAGCCCACCACAAGCCCAACCTGCAACGAATAATTGGATACTTGCCCATCCGATCATAAAAGCACCATAGCTAAATGGCAAGGCATCATATAGAAACCGAAACTTGACAATAGACGTGAACAAACTAGTAACAACAAACCGGTCCTCCACTGTAAGAGGCAAAAACGCTGGCAAAGAGATATCAAAACACGAAGAGGATCAAGAGCACAACCAAGGAAACCATTTAACAACAACTCAGATCCAAGGCAACACACACATGACCTAACACAGCCACATCCATTGATGGAACAACCGTGCCAGGGAGCTCACATACGCGTGTGACATGGCTCACGGCATCACAAAACACACCACTCATCAACCAAGACCGCGAAACACTCTCAAAAGATAAAACAACATAGCAACATAAAAAAAAGGGAAAATGGAACCTGACAACTCTGGAGAAACCAACCGTCAAACAAGAAAACACTACTGGTAACAATTCTAGGCATGGCCTCCGAACCAAAAAACACTTCTGCATCTAAAGAGCATTCACCAAAAAAGTTAAAGGACTGGAAAACTTCCGCGCAATGCTACAAAGCATAACTACACCATCCAAAAAACCTGCATCGAGACCATGTTGTCACAATAGCCCAGAAGGTATCACTACAAGCTCTTTAACCAGAGAACCACATTAAACAGAAGCCACACAACTCTCCAAAGCACCTGCAATATCATAAACCGCAGAAGCAGAAGTAATGAAATCCTCTACTACATTACCCAAGACTACCTGAAGCTTACCGGCATGGTTATCTAAAGCCATATCGCACGGACTGTTTACCACTGCAGTAAGAGATGAAGCAGTGAAAGTAGGTGGTGCCAAATGAGCCTTTCTCGAATGCTGACGATGAATATGAGACCTTCGATGCCGATGAGATCCCGAGGTTATCCCAACGCTATCCATACTCATCTTTATTCTGCTTAGGCAAATAGCCGAAGACGATGCAACGACGGTGACAAGTGATGAGGTGGTCAAATCCCCATCACCCAATGACACCGCATCATACACCTCGCAGAAATCATGGCCGATGATACCGCCACAATTCAAAGAGCCAACAAGAAACTTAGGAATACATAATATCAGTGCAACCTTAGTACTCCTGAAACGCAGACGAGATGCAAAGGTGGTGATTAAATCCTCCTTGACTTATCTGTGTTCAACAGGAAGCATAGCCATCGATCTCCCCACTGTTGCCCTCCAAACAGTCAAAGTCGGTTGCGAAGGCAAAGCTCCAGTATACCGAACTAATTCCATAAACTTATCCACTACAAGAATGTAACGATGCCTAGAAAATTCAGAAAAGGCAACCAAATCCCACACCTAAACCAACAGAGATGAGGTACCCGTTAAAGCAACACAAAAAGTACCAATAGCCAGCATCTCCAACGAAACATAAATGGATTCAATCGAAGGATGTAACACTTAAAAGGTCCCTTTTAGTGCGAAATCGCCAACGAAATCGACCGTAGCCGAAACCATACGAAATAGGGTAGACACAAGCTGTCGCGGTAAGCCAAAAAACAGAAAAAATGAGAGAAATGGTAGTCAATAGGAACTAGAGATTAAAGAGAGAAGGTAGAGAAGTTCACAAGAAAATTTTAAGAGCGAGCTGCCATTATTACGACTGTTGGAAAAGTCTGTTCAACTCCCACTAATTTTTTCATAAATCATTACTTAATGATCATTCACTTTAGGAAATAAATCCCGTCTTTAACTGGGTTAAAGAACAAATGTCAATTAAAACATTTTTCATGATAAACCCAAAATCAACATCAATTTTATTCCAATTTAATTTACTAAATCGGAAAACTTCCTTTATCTTATAACTTACATTTCAATTGGATTTAAGAATAGTGTTATTAAAGACACCATTCACAATAAACCAAAAATCCAATTTGATATTAAATATAAGGCTTTAAGTGGAAATCATGTCGACTAACATTCAATACCAAATTATGAAACCAACAGATATCGTATTTGGAATAAACAATGTCTTCGAAATTCCCCTAATAATATCCGTATAATTACGGAATCCAATATCGAAAAATATCCGAAGATAATTTCCATTCAAATCCATTTCAATTTATTTATTGGAGACCTCTAGTTATATTAAAACCCTTCTCAATCCAATAAGTTATTTAAAATTATTGGATTACTTAACACCAGAAAAATACCGTCTAATCTTAGTTGAATATTCGATGTCCGGTTCTTCCCATCTCTTGCCTAATGGAATAATTTCCAATTAGATCTCACGGGTGATACTAGACTGTACTCTTAGGAATCATCGCATATTCTTTTTTGTTCTTTACTCTAGTTGTTGACTAGTTAATTCAAATAAAAATATCTTTTATCTTTTCAAACTTGAATATTTCAGCCATAAATCTTTCTAAATCATTAATTATGATTTAACATAATTTATTTATATTTTTAATAATTTTATTAAGGCCCTTACAGTTGGTTTCCAATATCGGCCACCGAACTGCATCCATAGCGACCTTTTCCAAAACAGATTTAGACATATTTAAAAATCAAACCGTTGGATGTCAAAACATCTCATTTTGTTTGAAAGTAAAATTCATTACAGTTTTAATGCTTCCAATTTCAGGAGAATCTGACGGTCAGACCTCCCAATACATCAGTTCGAAGTTACAGGTTGACGTTCGTGAACTGTCATTGCGCGACACGTTCTATTCAAGCCTGAATCGATTTATAAATTAAAAATAAATCGAAACCTTTTCCAAACTAACTTTATATTATATATGAAATATACATAATCATCTTTGAAAACTCGTTTAATCGTTTCTCTTCAAAATCACGTACTTCACTATACGGTCAACTTTAATATTATTTTAATGAATAAAATAATATTATTTTTTGAAAGTCATTATTTTACGCTCAAATTTTCCTTATAGTCACTATAAAAATAAACGAGAAACTTTCGAAAGAAAAGTTCTTTTAAAACGTTTGCTACATAACCTAAATGTACTTCACTTTGAAAAGTTATTATTTATTTTAAATTAAAAACTTTAATATGCCAAAAGTATATTAAATTTACGTCAAAACCATTTGTTATAGTTACGAATATTCGTCAATATTTCGATATCTACGCGTCCATCCAAAATCAAACGTCTAAATCAACCTTCAATTTTTTACTGAATATTATATTATTAGATTATTCATATTTATTTCAGATTGAAATAGCATTCAACCAAACACCATATAATTTTATTCATATGAATTTTATGCGTCCAATAGTAGTTGTAAACAACTATTAAACATCCAATCAACATCCAGTGTGCACATACATCCATATAAGCCTTAAATAATTATTTTAACGCTTATATCAGTCTATCAATTAACCGATTAACATACAACTACACACATGGGATTAGTGTAAAATCAAATATCATCCCAAGACCCGTGTTGAGTTTTCTACCAATAAATAAATTATTCAATCAATCCAAATCAACCACCAATTCATGGAATTAATCATAACTGTTCAATTCAAGTTATTATTTAACCACATCGATATCACTTTAATATTTGAATATAAATAAGCCATTTGACTTATAAATGGATGTTTAATCCAATATCAACTAATATGAATATTTTAACATCATTTTTATCATTTTAACTATTTCAAAATCACACTACGCCGTAGATGGATTACCGTAACGAAAATCCATGGTGTTGCTAGCTCCAATGTTGTCATTGCTATGTTGTTTTTTGTCTATTGCAACGCACGCTTCAAATTGTTTAGCATAGATATCAACATGTGTTGTAGTAGCCATAAATATATTCAAAATAAAAAATTAATAAAGTTAGTAATTCGTTTGACTCTAATCTAACGACCTATGTTATCACTCCGTGTCAATGTGACTTTCCTTCACCGCCTCACGTCCTTGGCCCTAAAACTACATTTTCCCGCTGAAAAATAATTCATGCCATCTTCCCTGCCAATTTTCCAAATCAATTTTTTTCTAAAAAAAATCCTCAGATTTATCCCCTTTCGCTGAAACATAATTCATGTTATCAACCCTAATCCAATCGATTTTAATACTACCCCAAACCCAACTCCAAATCAGCTCCATTCAATTTCGTTTCTCTTTCGCAGATCCCTGATTTTCACAGATCCCTAATTTTCGTAGTTTCCTTTTACTTCACCGCACTCAGTTTACACAAGTGGATGGTCATGTTCTTCAACCACCAAAGGTTTCATTTTTAAATGCTACGACACTTTATTGTTGCTTATAATTAATATATTTTTTCAATAAAGCTTCAAATAAATAATTTTGTTATATTCGTATATAATCAATAGGGTGGTGTAGACGATGGATAGTATCTAAGAGATGATGCGTTAGGGAATTGAAAGAGGAAACATGGGAAACTTCAGCTGAAATTCTCTCCGAGGTTTGAATTTTTTATTTTTGGTGTGGTATATGGAAGACTAGGTAAAAATCTTTTCTTTGTACGTGTTATGCTTATGGTATATTGGATCTATTTTCACACCCCGTAGGTTCTATAATACCGTTTGTTAGAACTTCCAGTAGTTACATAAATACCGCAAGCTTAGGGAAATTAGGAAATTATAAACAACCCTAAGAGCGGATATCTGTTGTGCGCTTATATTCATCAATCTAAAAACTAGTTTATACAATTGTGATAAGGCAATCTAAGGCATGATTTTAATGGTGTAGTACTTAACAAGTATCTTGGATGTATTCTCATACCTCATTGGTCCTGTACTACAATTTGTTAAATCATCTAGTTGTTACATAAACAATGGGTCATGCAAGCTGAAGGAATTCAGAGAATGCAAAACAATCCTAAAAGCAACAGTATGTTATGCACTCGTATCCATCAATGCTAATAACTGCTTTTAAGAACTATGATTTTTGAAAGAAATTCAAGGCATGATTTTAATGTTGTAGTACATGTTTATCATGTTATCATCTAATAAAACAATAATGAAAATTGATGATGAATGTTTCTTTTTACTAGTTTGTGTGGAAACAAATAAAGGAACATATTATTGGTTCTTTTAATGGTATTGTTTGGGTATCAGCATAATATATATTTTTTGCTACCCCATGTTGTTAAACCACTTAATCAAGTGTTCTCTTCTCTAGTAGTAGATCAAGATACTAACAATCAGATGGACCAAGACAATGCAAATCTTGATAATTCACAAACTACTTACACAGTAGATGAATTTGAGGTTCGTATTGTGCAGCATAAGAAATCAGGTGGGTAGAAAACAAAAGCCACCATCCCAATGCAAACATCTAAAAATGCTCTCACCATCCGAGTTGTCAACCTGCAAGTAAGAATTCATTTGTATTTCGTTACATTATTGTATACCCTGGCATGAAATATAATAATGGACATCGACCCCTCCTTCAGCTATCATTTTCTACCCATTTGAATAATTATTTCATCTTGTATACGTGGAAAATATATTGTTCTTCTTTCGGTTGTAACATTCTTATATGTGTTAGATGGTATATACCTTTTCTTATACACGGTTCCAATTGATTAGCTACTTACAAAAGGCAAATTTTAGAATGCAACTATTGGCAATAATGATACTATTTTAGCGATTGGGACTGGTTATGTGCAAGGGGAGGATGTAGCTGCTAGAGGACGAGTTTTGTTATATTATGTTAATGATAGCGGCGAGAACCCTCAAAATTTGATAAGATGTTCCTTGTATGATTACCAGGGTAATTGTCATTTTCATATATGTTTATCATCCTTTGACAGATAACAGAGGTTTATTCTAAGGAATTAAAGGGTGCTATATCAGCTTTGGTATCTCTTCAAGGTCATTTGTTGATTGCATCAGGAACAAAAATAGTCCTGCACAAGTGGAATGGTTCTGAGTTGGTTGGGGTTGCATTTTATTACGCTCCTCTACATGTTGTGAGCATGAATATAGTGCGTACATTTCCTTGAACTAAAACCTAATTGTTACATTTCAGACTAATGTGGCATCTATTTCATGTATTTATAAGTTGCTCTTGCGTTGTTAAACATTTATGAAGTTGAGATTGGCATAAAGACTCAAAGCAATGTCCCTCTACTGATATTGATCTTGAACATTATCACCAGGTTAAAAACTTTGTTCTCTTGGGTGGCATTCATAAAAGTATATATTTCCTCAGCTGGAAAGAACAAGGTGCTCAATTAAGTTTGATGACAAAAGATTTTGGCTCACTTGACTATTATGCAACTGAGTTTTTAATTGATGGAGGAACTCTAAGCCTTGTAGTTTCAGATGATCAAAAGAATATTTAAGTAGCGTTCTTTTTATGTGCCACTTCCATAATTTAGCTGTTTCTACTAATGAAGTTATTTGATTTTTTTTCTTTTTGCTCCTTGATATTTTTTAGTCTAATCGCAAATTAAATACAACATCTTATTAGCTTTTTTTTTGGATATGACATGAATGTTAACTATCAATTTATTTCAAATTGGCGCCCAATTCTCAGTCTAGAAAGTCCACAATTACAAAACAAGCATGTACACATGTCTGTCTTTTAGGAGTGGAACATACGCAGTATGACTGGTTTCGTAAAAGAATTTCAAGGAAAAAAGACAGTTTGGTGCCTTCTATGTGCGGTATGTTAATTTGTTGCATTCGTGGTTTCTATATTATCTTAAATAATGCTTATAGTGTTTGCGGGGAGAACAATCTTCATGTTTTTCTGTTGTATTTGATTTACTGTATAAGTCTTGCATGATATAAGCTATCATGTGCTCATTTTGAACGAGTGACAGTTCAAATTTTTGGAAGTTTGACTCATAGTGTATATAAACATGCAAACTGTGGAATTTCATGTAGCTCTAGCCTATCTCTGTCCTTTCTACTGCATGACTATAATTTTTTAGTTTTTTTTTATGACATTCCTAGCTGGTAAAACGGTGATGGAAGTAATGTTATTCATCTTTGATTTAGGAACTAAAAGGAATTGTACATTTCTTTAATTATTTCGAAATGAATTGTATAGGACAGAATGCCTTGCCAACACTACATGTACATGCCTGGTGTTGGAAGACTGCCGTTGCAATTGGGAGTGAACATGCCAGAACAAGCAACCAGAAACTCGTACACAGCGACATTAGAAAGCGATATGTTTGAGGTATATGACGTAGTTCTTTATTTAGGAATCATCGAATGACAATGTAGTGATGAATGTATGTAAATATAAATGATTATGTAATATACGAGTGAATATATAATAGTGTAGTCAAAAAATTTGTACCATTCGAAATGTTGAAATAAAATATTTATTTGAATAAAATACCGTGTTATATTATAATATTACGAAATATGTTATTAATAGCAGTTGAGGTGTAATTATTTTTTGCAGTTGTAAAACAAATTTTAATAACTGCTAGAAACAGTTGTAAAAAAGGTTGACTTTATTATGATTGCTAGCTATGCTAGACATATTACAACTGTTTTTTGCAGTTGTGAAAGGGTATTTTTGGTTGTAGCGGTACTTGTGGCAACACCTGTACTGATGTTACTATAGGATCGCAAAGGTGTTGCCTTTGACTCTAAGGCAACGCGGCAAAAGACAACCCCGAAAAAGTGTTGTCACAGATCATTTTTTGCCTATAGAAACACTTTTTGGCACCTACTGCATCACTTTTCTGGGGTTGCCGTAGGCCATCTATGGCGTAGTGTCACATTCAAATCATAACACAAATAATCATGCATCCATCCATCTATCCATCGGGTTTGCAAACAACATGTGATGTGAGCTACCATATACCGTATAACAATTTATGAAAATTAACCACATACAACTAACCATTTGACTGTGTAATTATAATTAAACTACACAAATAAAATATTTTGAGTGAGAAGCTCTCACATAGATCGCTTCGAAAATTGGTATAAAACGATTGTTTTGATTAAATTAAACTGGGCGTTTAATTTAATCAAAAATTCCAGATAGCTCCAATCTTATTCCAATCAGTTCCATAGTGTAGTGTTTGTCGTCATGGTTCCAACACTTCCAGTTTCATTCCATTCTGTGTTCATTTGAAAAATATATGACTGCTTAAACTTTTAATTACATAAATTAATCACTTAAGATAATTAAAGTAATTAATTAACCTACGTTTTATCCTCCCCCTTCGTTAATTATCTACAGGCAACGAAACCCATCCTTCGACCTCCATCTACAACATGCGCATGCAATACAAGGGGATCAGACCCCAATCCATCGCCACCATGTGGTGCGCCTCGATGCTGCCTCCCTACGTCCGCCACCATGCTGAACTCGGTGGCCCCTAACTCCTCGAAATCCGGTCTAAACATCGGCCATTCGAGGTCAAAACTCGAGTTGTCCACCAAACGAAAAATCATCATCACCATATGGATTTAAACCTCTCACTTAGCTCAACAATCTTCTAGTTATCAGTTTTGTGTAATAATCAATAGATTAAATGAAATTAAGGAGATAAGGAAACGAAGTTTTAGTCATGGATTTCATGGACCGGCGGCGGTTGTTATAATAGGAATTAGGGTTAGGTTTTTAAGGGATATATATATATATATATATATATAAAATCATACATTACTTGCTTAACGCTTCGAACTCCAAACAAATCCCAACGACCGACGTTCCTAAACAAATACCCACATTTCAAACACAATGGAATAAGTTTCGTACGCTGATTCGATCGTTTCGATCAGCTTTTCTCAAAATTAAAATATACATCAATATAATGTTAAACATTGAATTTAAATGTATGGTTTAATTAACCACAACCACATATTGCTTGAAAAATGAACTTATTACTAGCTTAATTTAATTTTAACTAAATTTCAACAGGTGTCGCTTACATATGAATTCCAATTGACTTGAAATTTTAAACCTGACAATAATTTGACGTTATAGATCCGACAAAATTGGTTTAGTTGAAAACGGAGGTCATTTGCAACATGGCCATTTTCTAAGGCTTATATAATATTAAAATATTAATGAATTCCATAGCGACTATCTAAAATTTTAATTTGGACATGACTTACAATCTATAACATGAAAACTTAAATTTTCACATCCACTAGAAAGATATAATTAAATAGATCCTAACGTTTCTTGTTTTACTGAAATCTGACTTATATTGAACTCGTACATTCATTTATAGTTCAAAACAAAAAATTTCGAACAACCGCGACGTTAGGAGTTCGTTTTTTAATTGATATAAACTTATATTTTCAAACTTCGCTTAAATAAATTTTTAGTCGTTAATTATTAAAATCAGCTGTGAATCCTTGTAAAATTTATTAAAAATAAATTTTAAATTGGTCCTAAATTTTGGATTGTTACACCTAAAAATAGGTTGGCCTAACCATCGAGGTTTTCGTCTAACTCGCTAGATGAGACTTACTGCATTATCGTAGCATATAAACTTTTACAGTGCTGATGTGGGGAATTGCCGCTATTTGCGCTCGCCAACACTCGAGTGTACGTTTTGTGGAAAAACGAATATACAAATCTGAAGTAATGAAATGTAGGGAGAACAAAACATTTTATAATGGTTCGACACTATCGCCTACGTCCACTTTATAATATCATTTATCATATAATAGCTGATTACAAGTGTTGTACAAGCTCGGATAATATTTGTGTCCGAAGTTGTGTAATAGAACAACAAAATATTTGTTAATTCTAAACTTTGACCAAAATGCTCTTCCTTTTCGTTGAGCAAAAATATAGAGCAATGTGCAAATAGTAGCTTCAATGTCCAAGAAATTCCAAAGATATCCAAAATAGTCCAAAAGCAGTGTAAATGTCCAAGAAAATGTCCAAATCTTGTAGACAAACATTTGTGCAACGTTTAGAAATTCAAAAGAAGTCCAAAATCCATAGGGAAGATGAAGGCAACCATTAATGGTGTTTGAGAGCTTCAATCACGTATGCAAAAGTGTAGGAAGAGTGCAAATGAGTCAACCCCTTTGAATGTCAAGTTTGGGGTATTTATAGATGAGTTTTGGGACTAACTGCCAGAATTTCGTATCTTTAGGGGATGCAAAAGTCGCATCCAAAAAATGAAGCCAAAAAACCAAGACGGTGTCAAAAAACCGCATCCCGAAGTCGAAAAATCTTGTATCCCAAAAACTGGGTGAAAATGTGTGTTGTGCAGTTCAAAATGGGTGATCAACACAGTAAAATCAAGTTGTCAAGTGATCTGTCACTTTCCATGTTGAAAATCTAACATCCTAGAAAATGGGTGAAAACGTGTGTCGATCAACCCAAAATGGGTGATCAACATGGTAAAATCAAGTAGTTAAGTAATATACCACTTTCCATGTTGGAAATCTCGCATCCTAGAAATTGGGTGAAAATGTGTGTCGATCACATAAAATTCAGTGACCCGCACGTGTAAACCCAGTTTGCCAAAACTGTTTGGCAAATGCCAAAATTCTGAATCCCTTGCCAAGCCATTTTTTGGCATCCCAGGTTACGATGCGGTATTGGGAAAAATTCGCATCCCTCCATGTCGATTAGGCATTTTCGCATTGCCAAATATCGTATCCCCTTGATCAGCCAAATTTCAAGAGCTGATCGGCCTAATGCATCACCGTGGAAAATGGTCATTTTCCCATGTCGATCACCCCATTTTTTTGTGCAAAATCAGATGATCGACCACTTTACCAGATGTGATCAGCCAAACACGAACACATGAAAATCGATGATTTTCATGCGTCGATCGTAATTTTTGAACATACCAAATCAGAATTTTGACAAGTGCCAGATTTTGATGTCATGAGTCGCACAAGCCATTTTCCTTGATTGTGCAATGCCGATCAGCTGCTTTTGAGTGTGTGACACAGTTTTCTGCTAAATGCCATATTTTGATGTCATGAGTTGCGCAAGTCATTTTTCCTGATCGTGTCATGCCGATCAGCTGCTTTGGAGTGTGCGAAATACGATTTTGCCGAAATCCATATATTTTTCCACGATGAGTTTTGTCACATGATCAGAACGATATGCTCAAGCGTTTTGAGCTGATCGGACCAAGTCGATCATGTATTTTTACTGCGTAGGTTTTTCCAAGTCCATCGATGATGATTTACAAATCGACATCATTTCCAACCTTTTTGGACAAGCCATGAATTCGAACAAATTGCTTTGTGTTTTCTGACGATGTCCTCGAAACTTGAGCACATCGCTTACAAAATCTTGACGTGTGATAGATTTACTAAAAAGCATGTCAACACCTTGCCCCCAAAAAATGTCTTGCTTAATCGAAGGAAGATATGTTTTGCGAAAAGTCCAAAAATCCAGAAACCACAACCAGGAGAAGTCCAAAGTGGAACGGCCCGGGAAAATGTGACGCTCGAATTTTCAGCTATAATTCATAAACTCGTATTACTTGCCAAAAATCCAAGTATCGAATCCCTGACTGTTACTAGAAAGAAGTTAGAAGGTGAGAAAAAGAAAGAAGTGTTAGAACAGAAGAAAGAAGAAGAACACACAACAGAATCTCACAACAGAACGAATAAATATAATACATCAAATACCTTTATAAAGGAAACTATATATATACATTCCAATCATCAGAGTACATCATATATCAGACACAGCGGAAGTAACTTTGAATAACTAACGGTGAAGCCTCCTGCTTCCAGCTCCTGGAAAACTCCAAATGAAACCTAACTTGGAACATACTCGGTCTGACCCGAGCATATTTGAAGTAAAGCAAAATTCACTGGGTCAGTCTGGAATACTACCAGTGATAAATTCACAGCACAACCAACTTGTTTAACTTTGGAAATCCTTTTGAAATAAAAGGATAATAGTAAGACCAGTCCACACATAAACACGGACGGTTTTTACCTTACTATAACCCAAACCATTTTTGAAATCAATATCTTATTCTGATATTATAATAATGTCTATCAACCCACAAATAAATAATAATCTAGCAGAACGCTTACATCTCATGATCTACATATATAGTATACAATCAAAAACCGCAGGCGCTTATTGGAAATTGGATTCCAACTATGACAAGGTATGGGACCACCTGGCGATAGTGTATCTCTAGAGGCGAATACACTGGGTTTAACAAGAACGTCTTGCAACCCGGCCCACACATGACCGACCACTCATTTCGCTTGAGTGTATCGAATGTATACCACCGACGGTTGGGATCAGCAACCGCCTCCCGAAAAGGGACAGCATCGATAGATTTAAGAAGCAAAAGGAATTTCTCTAGATAGGTGGTTATACACCCTAATGGGAGCGACCCACATAGCCATGTTGCCTGCCCGATTTTTGTCATTTCCCGGTTGATGAGGCTTGAGGCTAGAATTTACTTTGAGAACATATGATCATCATTCACATTGAATGCCACATTGTCAGATCCGTCAAATCACTAATTGACGTCCATAAATATACTCTGCAGCTGACAGAAGTACGTTTGTAAAAATTAATGTACGTGATTCTTAAGAAATACTCTATCAGACATTCGTCCATACAAGTCATCCAGGAACAGGATGAACCGAAGGCACTCTCCTACCGCATCCATATAGGAATCACCCCAAGGATCAGTAGCGAGAAGTCCTTGCAACCCGTAGATTTCAACCATGACAGAACCCCAGTATATCTCTGCGTCGACTCAGAGATTGTTAGTGGTTCTTCCACTTATGAAAATATACGGTCTTCAATGCTCCGTCTTCAACGTCTGCCAATTAGCCGTGAACGTTCGAAGTGGGTTTGGTTCTAATTCCCATCCCGGTCTCTTCAAAACAACTCGTCAAAAGGTAAATAGAATATTTCATTTGATAGTCGGTTGTTTAACTATCAAATCATAACAGTGATGTTAAGTACATTGGCAACTCAAGTTATTTACGTTAAACTATTTCATTGATTTCATAAATCTTATCTCGGCAAAACTCGTCTAATTCATTATCATGAAAATATAATCAATACTCGTTTTTGAATAACTGCTTTATCAAACTTTACCTTTATTTCCTTTGTTCGGAAATATTCTTTATATATTTTAATAACAACATATTTTCTTTTTATCTTGAAAACATCATTTTAATTGTCGAAACATTCTCTATCACTACAAACCAATACCATCTTTTGACAATAGCGAAGCCGTCCAAGTTGGGGTATTTTAGTTACCTCTCAGACCTTGACTGACAACGTTCATATCGCAAGATGATAAAAATTTGCAACTTGAAAATCTCGTATATCATTCCCATTTCCGTTTTTCTATGATTTTAAAAACCATTTCCTCTGATTTGAAAACCCAACTTTACATTCAAATTCTCTTTCCTTGATTAAGTAAACTGTTCGACAAAATCTTATTTACCATGCGATCCCGACATGGTATTTTAACCCACTTATTCCATTGGTAATTCCCTTTGGATCTCTTTACTTAATTAATTAAGTAAATATGTACCAACCCCTTTTGAGTCATAATCTTAACCATACATAATTTAATAAATTCTTATTTGAAATCCTCGCATTTCTTACGAGTCAACCTTTACAGACTTTGTTCGTAAATCCGAACAAAAATCCTTTTATAAACTCTTATTATATTTCAATCAAACTTATTTCCTTTTAATCACTTTTCAATATAATTTAACATTAAAAGTAATCGCTTAAACTATTAATTTTTCATTATGATAACTTACCTCAACATTAACCACTTTTAAAAGTAGTTAATTCCATTATTAACTAATTAATCAATTTTAAAAGATTATTAAATCATAATTTAACCTCATTAACATTAATTAACTTGATAATCATTTTTAAAATATAGTTAATCAAAGATTAACTAGCTTCTAATAATATTCATTAAGTTTAACGAATATTCGAAATTTATCGATTTGATTAATTTAAATCAAATCATTCTAATCGTCAACTTTGGTTAAAACAAATGCTTTTGTCGACCGTCAACATCAGTTAACCATCAACTGATTTTCATGTACCATTTCCCCTTTTTAAATTAATTAATAACTTAATTAATTTAAAAAAATCATTCGATTGTTTTATACAACACTTTTTCAATTATACTAATCAATATATTAGTTTTTGTCTTTTTGATCATTAATGACATCATAATTCATTATATAAAACTTTTAAATAAATTCTTTGATAAACATGATTATAAATATAAATATATTTATAAATTTCCATTTGAATCAACTTGTATAAACGACTTCAAATTTCATTTTAGTTATAAAAATAAATTTTAGAACTAAAATCTTTGTCAGTTCGCCTAGCGGCAAAACGACGCCATGACCGATGGATTTTACACCATCACTGCCAATCACTTAATCAATACTGTCGATTGAATTAAAAATCACAAAACGATCAACAACCATTCAATCTGAACAGGTTTGGTGTCAATTTGGTGTAAACAGCTCATGTATATAAGAAATATAATCAATTAATAACATAAAATAAATTTGAGGAATCTGATTTGATACCTCCTATCTGTTCTTCCCTGCAACACAGTTTGTTATAGCATTTCATGATAAAATAAAATTTTAAATAAATTAATGACGATAATCTAATTACAACAACCATGAAATCAACCATAAGCAACCAATGCAGCCAATTAACCAATCTATATGATATTTTAGATTATACGTGGATTTATCACATTATGGCAGTCCAGAAAAGTGTGAGAATTAACTCACCAGTGTTTTTCAGTTGATGATTCAGCGTCATTTTCATATAATTTTAAACAACGTTTAAAATTACGTGAAATTTCAATTGTTCCCGTTTCTGACCGGACCAGCTCCACAGCGTAGTGCCCGTCGCCACGATCCCAACGGATCCAGTTTCACTGAATTTTGTTAACGTATATGTGAGTTATCGCATTTCAAAGTTTTATATAATTTAACGATAATTTAATTAATTAACTAAATAATAAATTACCTTTTCTTACCTTTATAATCCACGTCAGCCTCTCGTACGCGTTTTCCCCAAAGTGATTTCTCCAAACCCGATTACCCTAGACCAACGTCAGAACCCACCGTTGTTCACCTTCACCAATGTCCCACCGCGCCGCCTCCGATCATCCTGGACCCACCACGACCACACCGTCGTCTTCACCATGCCAAGAACCCTCATCGCCCAGATCACCGACCGCCAAGTCGAACCCAGGCCGCCAGAAAAGCCTCCACCCCCAATTCCGTTCATCTCGAAAATTCCAATGCCTCAGTCCACCAGGACCCACGGGACTACCACCTACCTCACCCTTGTGCTTCGGCCTTCCCTTCTCTTCAGATCCCCAACCACCACGAGCCACCTCGATGCCGGAAATGGCCCATAACTGAATGCTACTTCAATTTAAACACCCAAAATATTCACCTCCGTTCAACCCCACTTCCCGATCACCACGGCCAATACCAGACCCCCCGACCAACGGAAAAACGTAGCCCTCTTCACCCTCTACAACATCACCTTTGAGTCCACCATCGATTGTCAACCCAATCTCCCCCAAAATGATCAAAAACGAAAATGAGATCCGGCGGTTCTTCGCGATTTCCGGCCACCACAGGCCACGAAACCTCCCCAACTTTTTACTGGAGCTCCCCCTCCTCCTGATCTACAACTTTCCTTCGGAACCCCATAGAAAAATCTTCATGGATCGGAAGATATAAATGATTTAGTAATCAGGGGTTTATTTGCAAAATTTGATGATGAAAATTATGTTTGGGCTGAAAATTCTGAGTTGGGAGAGTATTTATAAGTGTGTTTTAATATATTTTAATGTGATGTGACGTCTGACAACGACCGACGATTTTTATTTCGTGCTTATCGCTATTTTCAATACCGTTTATTGGCTCCTGTGCTCACTTACAAACCCCGTTCGAGATGCGAATAGACGACATAGTATAATTTGACGATATGGTTCTAACGAAACTTGTTTCGTCGAATTCCGAGTCTGTTTGCTCGAACAACGCTCGTTCACGTTCAATTGGTCATTTTTCATTTGCATTTTATTTTACCACGCTCACAGAATAACCCCGGTTGACGCGCTACTTGAAACCTAGCAATAATTTGCCGTTGCGGTCTCAATAAAATTTGTTTTGTCGAAAACAGAGGTCATTTGAAAAATGACCCTTTTATAACTGCCCAATTCAAATAAAATAAACCAATTTTAAAGTACCTCAATATAATATTAATAAAATATTATAATTAGTCATATACGACCAGAATCTCATACACTACCGGATAAAATATCCCGGGTTGAATTCCAAGCCAAATCGATACTCAAAATATTTAAAAAACCCTTTATTTAATATAAATAACGTTATAATTTATAAAAGAATTTCACAGCGACCTTTTCAAAATTTGATTTGGACATAAAACAAAATCTATAACACGAAAACTCGATTTTTCTCTTTCACTAGAGAAATAATACCCAACAGATTCGGACGTTTCTTGTTTCGGGAAAATTCGACCTATTTTGAATCCTATAGGACCATTTTAATTTCAAAATGCCAAATTACGAACTACCGTGCCGCTGCCGCTCGTTTTGTAATTAAGTTATAAATTATACGTTCAATCGTCGTTTAATAAACGAATAGTTATTATATTCTCAATATAAACAACATTGAACCCCTATTTCGTTATCGATTCACATTACGCTGCAAATTCAACATTTTCCCAATATTTTAAAATTAAAATATTATATTATTTATATAATAATTATCAATAACATATTCAAATAATTAAATTTAATTATTTAAATATAAATTGAAATTTTAAATAATAAAATAATTTAAATAATGGTCAGAAAAATACGGGATGTTACACAAAGTGAAATTCTATAATTGTAAAACTGAAGAGTTATAACGCGTCGGATTGTATAAACCATAAAACCAAAGCCAATAAACCAGAAAACCTAAAATCTGATGAGAGCCGATGATCGCTCCTGATCATTTTGAGAGATGGCCAGAATAACCAGGGTACCAGAATACCCAAAATAGTTAGAAAACTTTCCGGACCTCTTTTCTCTCTCAAAAGGTTCTTTGGGAGTTGGTTTTCGACATGGGATAAGTTCCCATGTATCTAAGTAAATATTTTTCAAAGATGTATTCATCTTTGTGTAGAAGGAATACTTCGAGCCCTCCTACTCTTCTTCTAGTTTCTTGCTCATTTCCAACTTCCCTTTTTTCGTTATCACGCTTAACTCCAGCTTGAAGTGCCTCATAATCATTTAAGGCATTGATCTCAATCCTACTCTATCATGTCCATTTTCCTGGCGCAAATACCTATCAGTTTCAAAATAGAACTCGTTGTGATCCCTCAGAAACTAGATATGAACTCAAATTTTTCAGGTACTCCAAACACGACTTTCATCGATACCATCGATGGCTCCGGCTTATCCACCGAAGCCACTGCACCATTAAACCTTTCGAGGAAACTTCTCAATGTCTCCCTAAGCCTTTTCTTTATCATTATCAATGCCATCACATTTTTGGATGAGCTATATGAACTCTATATTATCCTATGAACCAATCCACGAGTTCATTCCAGGAACTGACTGACTCATTGTTAATCTTCCTAAACCAATGCTTAACTAAATCTGCTAAGAATAATAAAAAACACTTCGCCATAAGCTCGGGAGATGCCCTCAGCACATCCATATGCCTGATATAACTTGTCAAATGTGTGGTAGGATCTGATCTCCCATCACAAGTCATTAACATGGGTAATTTGAAGTCTGGTGGGCTCTTGCATTCCGTATGTTAGAAGTAAAAGGACTTCGAGTGACATCCTTATCTCCATGGCTTTGCCCGTATGTTAGAAGTAAAAGGACTTCGAGTGACATCCTTATCTCCATGGCTTTGCACTCTACCTCTAGTTAAGCATCATATAATTTCTACTAGCCTATCTCCACTAGAAGTGGGTTGAAAAGATTTTCCATCAAGCCATGAAGGATATTATAGAATGTACTAGTCAAGCTGCACTTCGGAAAATTTTCCCAGTGGTCCTTCATGCCTATTCACGACATCCATGTTCGTTTCGGTATTGTCTCTGGTAATGAGACGACCCAAAATCCCGTTCTCACGGAAACAAGGGTTATCTTTGGAATATAACACAGAAACAGATAATTGCAGAACAGAATTAAATAAATACACCAGAATGAACAATAGAATATACTGGATAAAAGTAATCATCAGAGTTACACAGTATACAGGATCTTACTTAGTACAAATACAGTTCAGCTATACATAAATGTCTACAGCGGAAATAAACAAAATATGTACAATAGGAGCTGAACAACATAAAAAGAAATAAACGATAGAATCCATCTTCAGCTCCAGCTATCCAGAAAGAACCAGCTAAACCTGAATACAAGGCTGCCCGTGTGGAAAAAGGGGCACCCGAGTTTGAAAGTGAAACAAACTACGAGTCAGTCATGGGACTGGTATGAGAAATCTATTCAACACATATATAATATGGCTAATCACAGGACCACGCCACTTTCGTGGAACGGGTTTACTCCATTGGATTGCCAGTGCTTTACAACAAATCTTTCTTTTAAACATCGCTATGCTTTTTATAAAAAAATGAAACCATTATAAGACTCAGTTCCCATCACACAATGCAACGCAAACCGGAGGATAGAGTTTTACCTTATAATGGTCAAAGTATGCTTGATACGAACAAAACAAAGGCATTTGATATTATTACTAGTGTTTATATGTTTTGAAAACAATTTCAAATCATAACTATCAATCATAGACAGCATGGGTACCATATATCATGTCGCTATATATATATACAATCAAAACCGCACGATGTCGTATTTGGAAATTGGATTTCCGTCATGAACCAAGGCAAAAGATAGTCCTTACCGACTTCGTGACTCTCTAGCCCGAGCCACAGGGTCAGAGCGCATCGACCCTTGGATCGTCAGGGCCGGTCCACCGATGTGGATTAAAATGCCTGAACAATACGTTTCCCCGCCCTTTGGGGCGTAAACGAGCCAACAAATGACTCCATCGGACCCGGATCGTCCGATCAAACCGAGGCGCCTCGCAACAGCAACAACCACATAGGTGAAAAGTATATAAATGTCAGGGCTGGTAGGTCACTGACACCACCCTAGCTAGAAAGAAACGCATGCCCTCCCTGAGGTCCTTCTCCCGTTTTAGGTTCATACCGGGGTGTGAGGCTCGCGAATTCACGTTATACACAAAGCTACGCCACACAGGCGGTGCTTTGATCATCACCACAAGACTTTGCTTTTCAACAGAAGCCCTGATCACTGCATCTTAGCATGCCACACGGGCAATTCATGCCATGCGACTGATGTCCATCGATATACAACCTCTGAGCTCGTGCGTCTCAGAGAAGGGCGTTAAGCGAAAGAATAAATTTTCCGCCGCCAAACAGATGTATATTTAATAGAGATCAATCAACATAGAATAAAATCCAATGTCAGACACACAGTCCATTTACAAGTCCGTTCTGGGTCTGAACGAAACCGGAGGCACTAAATACCTCGCAAACCCTTCGATCACCACGTACGTCTGGACGATCACCACTCATTATCCATATTTCGGGATGCCTCCCAATCAGGACCTCGGTTACCATCCAAACGAGGTGAAGATCTCCGGTCTTCGACCACCGTCTTCATCTTCGAATTTCAATCGTCGGTCAATTATTCGAAATGAGAATTAACTCGGCTTTTTCAAATAATTCACGTATATTTAGAATTTCAAATCGATTTATTTCAATGGTTAAATTATTCAACAACACCAATTGTGTTCTTTAATGTAATTTTCACACCAAACACATTCAACCATCAAAAGCCACATAAATCAAGCAAATTCAGTTTATTTCCATTCCATATCGCTTATGATGTTTTATAACTATTTATCGCTATTTTTATTTAATTTAAAATAGCCCATATATTCAAAACGACGCTTCGGGCCATAACGCGGCCGTGGCGCTGTTTTTCTTCAGATTTGATTTACACATATCTGAAAAACTAACCGTTGGATCTTCACAAAATTTACATCATTAGAAAGGTCTTTTCAAAACGAATCCAACGGTTCCAGTTTCGGGAAAAATCCGACGGTCGGATCTCCCGGTACAATCGTTTGAAGTTTCGATTTCAAAATACGAACTGCAGCGTCGTTATTCGATTAAATATAATTATATTTATATATATAAATAAATATAATCGTTTCTGGCGCTGTTTTTCTTCAGATTTGAATTGAACATTCCAGACAATCCAACCGTTGGATTTTTACAAGGTTGGTGCCGTTGGAAAGATTATTCCAAGGCGAACCCGACGGTTGAGGTTTCGGGAAAATCCAATGGTCGGATTTCCCGCACTAGTTGTTTGATATCACGGTTTCAAAATACGAACTGCACGGCTTCGTTTCGTTTTAATTTTATTTATATTTATATATTTATATAAATATAGTTCATTCAATGATTTCCATATCGTTTTCACTTCAAATATTTTTCTAATACCTTAAAATTTTGGAAAATTTCGCAATAACCTCCCCTGCACCGGGAGCATCGGGAAATCGTAAATAGCTTTCCCGGTCCTTCTAATCTCAAAAAGAAAAAGAAAAAGCCAAGCGGCTAGCCAACAGGCTCATAAAATCATCACCCAAACAAAGCAGTAAATGTGTACCTATTTGTCGGGCACAAAATTTTATTCCTCTTCTCTAGCCCCTTTGCTATAACCTGTTCAATAGATATGCATGTACATATATATACAGTTCTTATCATTTATCATTTTCTATTCAACTTCATATTTGATTTCTATTTGGTTTAGAAACACCATTCATTCTAATGTTACATAAATAGGTGCAAATCGTTTCATTTGCTGTTTAATGAATATTTCAACTCATATATGTTTATTTTGAACAAGTGGCTATTTTTAACACTTCACATTTCAACGATTCATGCATACAATAAAAATGTGATTTTTATTGTAAAACAATTCACTTCAAAACACTATTTTTCTATATAGTTCATATAGGTGACAAAAATAGGATTTTTATCATAAAACAATTTCTTTTAAAACGAGATTATTTTATACAGTTCATATAGTCGATAAAAGGTGATTTTTATTCTCAACCAATTTATTTCAAAATATGAATACCATTCAATTCATGAATTTCTAATCAACGAATGAATATCAATTCAACACATGAATGTTTTCTATAGTTTTTTATATATAGATAAAAAGTGATTTTTATTATCAAACAATTTATTTCAAAATATGAATACCATTCAACACATGAATTTCTAATCAACGAATGAATATCAATTCAACACATGAAGGTTTTCTATTCAATGAATAAATATAGTTTAAGCATATGAAAATAATTCAAACACACGAATATTATTCAAAATTTCGGCAGCATAACGGCAGGGTAGTTAAACCGGGACCGTCCCTAGTACGGCTCCTCGCTTTACCTTAAAACCTCGCGGTTTTTGACAATGGGGATCATGCATCTAGTTCGCACGCAGGCGGCATGTATATATTTATTTCATTTCCACAAACTAATCCTATGTGGTTTCAACCAAATATTTTTCAACCACAAATGGGTATTTTTCAACCGCAATCAATCAATATCAATCACAAACAATCCCAAACAATCATTCGCTATCAATCAATTTTCACAACAATTTCAACCAATAAATATCGTCCATGGTTTGTGGACGAGGGGCGTATATATATATAGATATTTATATATAGCAATTCACTTTCATTTTCAACACATATATATAATTTTTAAATCAGAAATCTCACCAAATAGCTAATTCAATCCCACGACTCTTCTTTGCATAAAATCTTCGCCAATCTCTCTTTTTGTCGCTTTGGTGCCCGTATTCTCTACATATGTAAAAATCGAATTTTTACTATGTTATTCAATATATAAAAATCAAATTTTGACTTCGCTATTCAATATATAAAGATTATATTTTGAATATTCCTATGATGTAAAAATTATATTTTTATAGCTTTAAAAATATAAAAATCATCTCTTACATCTTTTACTTAATAAAAATTCCGTCTTTTCTATTTTAAAAATATGATCTTTTCTATTCTAAAAATCTGATCTTTTCTATCCTAAAGTTTAAATCTTTTTCTTTTAAAATCAGTTTTTTCCTTTTCAAATCAGTTTTAAATCATTTTTAAAAATCAGTTTTTCCTTTTAAGAAAATCAGTTTTAAATCATTTTTAAAAATATCAGTTTTTAAATACATAAAAGTCGGTTTTATAATCTTTTTAAAATCAGAATTTAAATACATAAAAAAAAATCAGTTTTTAAATCATTAAAATAAAATAACAAAACAAAAAAAAACTTACAGAGGGGGGGGGGGGTTTGTCAGGTGGCGGTGGGGGGGCGGAGTCTGGCTTCGAGGCGGCGACTCGGGGTTCGCCGGTGGTGGCAGGAGGTCGTCAGACTGGGAGGGGGTGCTGCTCGATTCGCTCGTGATGGCTTCGAGGGGGGGGGGGGGGCTCGTAGGTCCTGCGAAGCGGAGGAGGGAGAGTGAAGCGGTGGGCTTGGAGGAGGAACAGGCGGTCGCGGGCGGTGGCGTCGATCGATAGTTTTAGGGTTTTTTTTTTATTTCTGTTTAATGAATCGGGGGGGGGGGGGGCAGAACGGGAGATAAAGGTGGGAAATTAAAATTATTTTTATTATTTTATTATTTAATTATTTATATTTTGCAAAAAGGTTGACTTTTACATACGACCTCGAAACGAGGCCTACCGCCTGTCGCCCACAGCGTTTTACCCCCATTCCGAACACAATGGGATATGTATCGTAAGCTGATTTGATCGTTACAATCAGTTCCTGTTGAATTTACATTTAAATCCTTATATTGAATTTTAAACGTACATTTCAAATTACCGGGGTCACATACTAACTAGAAAAATTCCAGAAAAATATTTTCTAGCTTCGTATCGACGATACGGTCCTAACAAAACTAGTTTCGTCGAATTCTAGGACCGTTTGAAAAATGGCCAATTTCCAGTCGATTAAAATCAACGGAAACTGGTTAAACGCGTTTTCCTTTGCCACGCTCACATATTGATTCGAAAAATTATGAAATTTGAAACCTAGCAATAACTTGACACTGCGGATCCAACGAAAGTGGTTTCGTCGAAGTCCGAGGTCTTTTGCAAAATGTCCATTTTTAAGGGCCTGAATTCCATAGCGACTATTCAGAATTTTCAACTGGACATATCTTTTGATTCCCGCTATCAAATTTCGATTGGTCGGATTCATTAGAAAGATATTCACTAACAGATTTAAATATTTTTGGTTTCACTAAAATCCAGATTGTTTTGCACCCGGTACAGTCCGACAAAGTTTGAATTCAATTTTTGAAACTGCCACGCCATTTCAGGCCTTGTTTATAATTATAATTAATTATATTCGTTTTCAATTGTTGATTCAAACTCAGTTTTCATCGCCATTATTTAAAATGTTTATTTTAAATATTCAAAATCCATTATTTTAGCCAATTTAAAAAATTTAAATTGGTTCAGATTTTCTGGGTCGTTACAGGTAATTGGTTTGACATTGTTGAACCAGGCTTCTAGTGTTGTTGCTCCTCAATTCTGAGTCAATTGTAGCTGGATTCTGCTAACTTTTCTTATACTATCATTTATTGCATTACAAGTCATAACATCTAGACCTAGGCCAGCGTCTCCATAAGGGTTGCCCCTGCCCTGTTCGGTTCGATGTTCATGTTTGGTCGAACCGAAGGGAGGGTCGAGCCAGATGTCCCCCATGGCACAATTCTGATCACCGCAGCAACCGATACATCACTAGTCCCTTCACCAACGTTTACTCCTTGTCCCAACTGTCCTCCTGATCCATTAAGTCGTGCTAAGAAGGTATTCATCATTTCCTCTTGCCTGCATAGGAGCTCATCTTGCCACTCCATACATGATTTCATTTCTCTAATCACATCATCCACCTCCTTCCGAGTGAGTTGATCAGAAGGATCGCCAACAGACGAAGCTTCTTGACTTCCTTCATTTCTATTACCTATATCTCTGGCATCTCCCACACAATAGAATGTTCTATTCTTCTTCCTTTTCACTATCTTTGTGTGTTAAAGTTAATAGCTATTTGGATCCAGTAGAGAATGAAGTTGCGTGCCACCCACCCAACGCCAAAGTGTTAAGGCAGTAAAGTAGTTCTTCAATGTTCAACATCCAAAGTCACAATATCACAGTAATCTCACAATTACAATCACAGAATATGCAAGAAAATAAAGGAGATACACAATATTTTATTCGACAATCAAGCCTACATCCACTTAGTGTAATCAAACTTTTTTTATACTATAGATTACAATACGGTTAATTATATGACAGAAAAGTAGAGAAATGAGTTGAACTTGAAATGACAGTGTCCCAATGCCTATATGTCAGAATTTTCAGATTTCGATCCCTTGTTCTATCTAAGAATGGTGTATTTATAGAAAGGAGGTAAGAATGGTTCGACTAGGATACGTTGCTCCGGATCTGGGTCGATAGGAGGTATTAGAGTGCATCTTCGGGCAATGGAAACATCCATGTCGGCTCGATATAAGATACATGGAGGCCGATCTGAAGCTGTGGGTAGTGGATTGACTAAACTTCTAGGCAAAAGAATTGGACTTCGTAGGATGTTAGTATTTGGGTCGTTATACTTTGGTTCGACATAGTCGAACCGATCTTGATCGACCGGAAAGCCAACTAGATTTATGATGGTGAGGTGGCATGTCAAGCCGAGATGCATTGAACCGATCTTCACCGAGTCATATTCTTTCTAGCCAAAGTGAACACTTGAATAAGAAGGTCGAACCGGAGTTCATCAATCTGAAACCCAACTTCCTTGTATCAAAATCTTTAGATGTTTTCACACTTAAACCAAATATGTTCGGGCTCTCCTGAGCCTATATTCAAATCCGAAACACTTTGACTATCGAAAATCCGTCATGTGACTACATTGCCAAAAGGCAGGCCAATAGTATATAAAATAATTATTAACTTTACGTAGTGTAATTTAAATTAGTTTAACATTAGATATTACAATTTTAAAAATCCAACGTAGTCTAATTTGACCCATTCATCTAGTTTCCAAAGTTCGGTTTATTATAAATTTAGATTTCAATATTTCAATTCACATCAGTTTAACTTTAAACAATATATTCTTAAGTTCAGTCCATTTCAAAATAGTATTCAAGTTGGGTTATTCAATTTTATTCTTAAAGATTCAAATTACTTTCAAAACTTAATAACTTTCATATCAATTGAGTCCAAATTTCAATTTAACCAATTATAAATTTTAACTTTGATTATATTTAGGTTCCAAAAGTTTACTAGATCAATCATTTTCAAATCACTTTTGTAATGACCCGGTAGAAAATTCGACACTGGGATTTCGACAATAATATATTTATCCTATATTCATATGCCAAAACTCAAGTATCGAAAAAACCACGTAGTTAATAGAAAGAAATTAGAGGGTGAGAAAAGAAAGAAAAAAATTACAATAGAAGAAGGAGAAGATCACTAAAACTATAGAATCAATGTAGAATAGAATCTCACAGTGGAATATAATATAACAATACCCTTTACACAAAGAGAAAACTGTAGATATAATTACAATATCAGAGTATACACTAGATCAATACGACCCACAGCGGAAATAAATTAATATACTTTCAGCGATAAAACTCAACACAAACAGCTTGCTTAACTTGTAACGACCCACTTTTTCCGTACATTTTAAGCCAACATCTAACAAGCCATGTCAACTCAAATTGCACAGAAAAGAGGATTGTTAATAGAAATAAATCAGAGGGTAAGAAGAGAAAGAAAAAAAAATAGAAAGAACAATAAGAAGATCAAAATCTCATAGCGGAACGAATAAAATATAATATATAAACAACACTTTACTTAAAAGAAAACTGTAGATATATGATTACAACATCAGAGTACAACATAAATCAATACAACTCATATATCAGAATCAATACCAGTAAATACGTGGGAAACGTCTCGACTTCAACTCCTTTTCTGAAATTCAAAGTGAAACCTAACCTGAAAATATACTCTATCTGACTAAAGCACATTTGAAGCAAAGAAAAATTCACCCGGATCAGTCTGGAATACTTTCTATAACACCCCGTAATTTCAAAAACATTAACCATACAATACTTAATTTAATATTGGGAATTAAGTAAAACATACTGTATCATTGCATTTGTCTTGGAATTCTGGTTCAGATAGACTCCGAGTTTGCATAAAACGGACATCGTATAAAGAAGATATTAAGGCTAGAAGTTTGTATACATATAAGAGAAATATATATGAACAAGATAAAACCAGAATTTCAAAAATATTCAAAATCAAAGATGGGAGTCGAACGCGGGTTCAGGACCAGTTGGGGGTCGACCTACCCTCTAGGGGGTCCACCTACTCAAGGGCGTGTCGACCCTAGGGTCGATCCATCCCAGATCCAGCCGGGTTCATTCCTTGAACCTGGACTTGTTTCTGAACGATATTCTTTGGAAAAAGTCAATATAAGGGCTGACATTTCTATTGTTTTATACACCTAAAATATTGGAGTCAAGGAGATGTTGCCTCAGCTTGGATTGAATTAGACTATCTTCTACAATGACAACCTATACGTATGCGAGAATATCTTCTGCAATATCATCATACTATTCTCTGTTCTTTAGATCCAATCTCTGTGAGTTCATGTAAGTTTTAGTTATAAATATTTAACAGTAATCTTGACATGTTAATAAACCGAATCTAAACCTAAGCCTATTAAGAAATCTATTTATATTTAAATGGATCTGCTATAATGACATGGAAATTTTCTATACACCTATTCTGTTATTCAGTTATTGCTATATGCCTATTTCTACGCTTATTTCTGCTATATATGCCTATTTCTGTTCTTCTTCTTCTTCTCTCATTCCCTTTTTTAATAGCTTAGGCTACCTTCGAGCCTAGGCCAATATCGCTGAAATATGCGTACGAACGAAATTGGGATTAATTGGGAATGATTGGGAATGGTAATTTGGGGGCATAACTTGTACTATGAATATGACTAAACTTTAAGGCATTACTTGTATTGTGTAATATAACTGAAATACGGGGTGTATGAACAAGTAAACATGTAGGATCAATTCAAAGATTAAGTATAACATGCTAATGAAACTGTATGTCACTTATATAATCTGTTTAATCAGTTGGGGGTTAAGTAAACTTGTTAATATATGGATTGTAGGGACACAATTAACCCATGTAAAACTTAACCTATGGAAATCCTAGTTGATTGAGGACACATGTTTAGGGGTTTAACTTGTGTCATCTGTTGTTCGGGACCCACATTGGTCAGCAACCCATTTTGGTATTAAAAGGGGACCCTGCACTGGGTTGGGGCCAGGGCAAGCTTATTTAGATAATTATTAGAGGTTCATTTTGGATGGGGTATTCTGATGGCGCGTTCCAACGGGGTCATGTGCGTGTATGGGTCCGGTCTGTCTGGGAAAATAAGACGCTATAACACTTGTAAATAAGTCTGTGTCCTTCTGGTGGTTTCCACTTTCAGGAAGTAATACACCCTACTGTGGGGCCGACACATGGTATTTACATGGTAGGGAGCCGATCGCTTGAGGGTAGTGATTAAGGTACATCTAGTTCTGTTTAGGTACATGTTATTTATATTTAGGGTGATACTCGTTATTTCTGTTTAGGTACTTGTTATTTATGTTTGGGGGTAAAACCCGTTGCTAGGAGTACACCTAAGTCTACCATTTATGTTCTATTGGGATCATTCTGTTTCTGTTAAATAATTGGAAAACACTTAATTCGGTATACTAGTATTGATGTAGTAAAGTATTTGATAAGCATAGTCTACCTGTTCATCCTATTTATACATGTTATGTATTGTAGTTACCTCTCATCTAGTTTATTTACTATCTCGATACTTTTATTTCTTTATATGCTAAAAGTCACTGGGCTCGCCATACTTATATCTGACCCATTTTGTTTCCTTTTCTCTCTCTTCCTCCCCCAGGTTCTCAGGATGGGAACACTCAGGCTTGATTAGGACCCTCTCTCCTGTTTCTGCTTAGATTTGGATCTACTTAGATGTATCGCTTTGACTACTTGTCTACTTTGTTATGGCTACTTTTGGGGACTATGATTTTATGCTTCTGTACTCTGATGGTTTTAGTACAAGGTAGATACTTTTATTTGATGTAATTGGTTTTCAGTATTTTAGACTGATATTGTAACTGGATTTTGGACCACGATGTTTTCCACTGGAAAATGAAGTTTTAAATTTCCCCTGCTATTTATATCTGTCTTGTGAAATTCTGTGTCTGTTTACCTATAACGTTTCACGGAACTTAATGCATGACATTAACGGACATGGGGTGTCACATTTGGTATCAGAGCTGAAGGTTACAAAATCGGATAAAAGGTTTTGAAAATCATTTTCGAAAGGTTTCAAAAAAAAGTCTGTTTTGGAAAACATATTCCCCAAAACCATACAAAATATCTATTGATTTTCTGTTTGAATCCCTTTTCCTTTTTTAGCATATATAGGGAACTGAATATTCCCGAGGGCGTCCAGATACTAGCTTGGTTCGGTAGATATCTTGGGGTTATGACGCATGCCGAAGGCCAAGAAAACACCCCTCCCCAGCTGCAGCCGTTGTTCCTCTTTCTCTGCGAGCAGATAATTTCTCTAAGATAAGCAAGGACTTCTGTGCTATGGGAGGAAAACCATTCCGTGGAATTGGCTTGAAGAGACGGAGGATTTGTTTTGAATTTTTGACGTTGAAGACTGTAGGAAGATTCAGTTGGCCGCATGGCAGCTGAAGAATAAGGCTCTATTCCGATGGGAAGTGATGCAAACAGGACGTCCAGTAGATACTTGGGCAGATTTTTGACAAAGATTCGAGATGATGTTTCTCTCTCAGGCAGAAGAGAGTATGCAGATGGAGAGGTTTCTGGCACTTAATCAAGGAAGCATGGTCGTCAAAGAGTATGTCAATAAGTTCAATCAATTGGAAAGGTTTGGTTTGGAGATGGTGAATACCCCGCACAAGAAAGCGTTAAGATTTGCAAGAGGATTGAATCGACCTCAGCAAGCATTGTCATTATCTCACATACTTATGGGAGCAACTTTTGAGAGACTGGTTGATATGGCACTACTGTACAAAGATGGCAAAGATGAGAAAAAGGAGGCTAAGATTGAGGAGATACAAAACCAGAAAGTGTGGCCCAAGAAAGAACAGCAAAAGAAAGATGGAAAAAATGACAAAGCCTAGAATAAGAAGAAATGTCATGGTTATGAAGGCTTGGGTCATGTGGTCAAGGATTACAGAAAAAGGAAGAATTCTTGTTACAGCTGCGGTGAAACTGGACACTATAGTAGGGAATGCCCGAAGAAGCAAGGACAGGGGCAGAGGGCAGGACCTTCTGGAGGGCAGGTGCATGCTCTCGAGGCTGGCAGACCAAACAATGGTAAGAAAGTTTCTGTTAAAGGTTTGATTTCTCTTTCCGATCATCCAATTAGGACTCTTTTTTATTCTGGCGCTTCTCATTCTATTATATCTGATTATGCGGTTGAGTCTCTGCACCTTAGTACTAGTATTTTTTTTATCCTGTCATTGTTTCAAACCCCATTGGGGGCACGACTCATCTTTCTATGATTTGTCAGGGCTTGAGGATATTTGTGTTGGGCGTCGAGTTTGAGTGCGACGCATATGTGCTTGGTTTCATGCACTACGGTTTGATTATAGGGATGGATTGGCTAGCTATGCATGGTTCCATTCTAGACTGTGAGA
This sequence comes from Allium sativum, assembly GCA_030737875.1. Lineage (NCBI taxonomy): Eukaryota > Viridiplantae > Streptophyta > Magnoliopsida > Asparagales > Amaryllidaceae > Allium > Allium sativum. The sequence continues at coordinate 45,163,625 of CM060916.1, forward strand.
GGAGGGTCGTTAGACTCTTGACTTGCCATAGAAGGACTCTCGAGATTTCCTGTGACCCAAGGGGGTCTGTCATGCTTAGTTTCCTAGAGTCACTTGGTTCTTTTGTCGATGATTTGTGATCTGTACCTATAGTCTATGAGTATCCAAATGTTTTTAATGAGGTTAGGGACTTACCTCCGAGGTGTGAGATCGATCTCCAGATATATTTGGTGGATAATGCGAAGCCAGTCGCATTGCATGTGCGCTACATGGCTCTTATGCAAAGGAGGGAGCTCAGCAAGTAAGTAGGGGAGCTACTTGAGAAGAGGTTTATTAGGAGGAGTATATCAGAATGAGGTGCTCCAGTCATCTTTGCAACTAAGGCGGATGGCTTGCTTCACCTATGTGTGGATTACAAGGAGTTAAATAATCTCACTAAGAAGAATAGGCACCCACTCCTGAGGATTGATGATCTGTTTGACTAGCTTGTTGGCGCATCTGTTTTATCGCAGTTAGATTTGGCTACAGGATTTCATTAGTTAAGGGTGGCTGAAGACAATATAGATACGACCACTTTCAGAACTTCTAATGGCTTCTTTGAGTGGTTAGTCATGCCTTTTGGTTTGACGAATGCACCCTCATATTTTGTGGATTTGATGAGTAGGGTGTTTAGGGAGTTTCTGAATAAATTCGTTATGGTCTTTGTGGATGACATCTTGATTTTCTCAAAAAATGAAGAAGAGCATGCCCTATATTTGGGAGAGGTCTTAAGGACTCTCAGAGCACACCTGGTTAAGGCGAAATTCTCCAAGTTCCACTTTTGGAGATAGGAGGTGAGATTTTTAAGGCATGCGGTCTCCAAGGAAGGGATAGTAGTGGATCCCACAAATGTAGTTGCAGTTCAAGATTGGAAAGTTCCAAAGAATGCAACGGAGGTGAGAAATTTTCTTGGTTTAGTGGGATACTATAGGAAGTTTATTAAGGACTTCGCAAGGATATCAACCCCATTCACCAGTCTGACAAAGAAAAAATCTGACCTCTGTTTGGAGTATTGATTATGAGAATGCCTTTCAACGATTAAAGAGGGCTCTGATAGCAGCCCCTAGTTTTGACATTGCCTAATGGGAGCAAGGTGTTCACAGTGCATATTGATGCATGTGGTACAGGGTTCTGTGCTGTTTTGATGCAAGAGGGAAGGTTAATATGCTATGGAAGTAGGCAGTTGAAGTTTCATGAGAAGAACTACCCGAATCAAAATTTGGAATTGGCTGCTATAGTGTTCATACTTAAATCTTGGCTACATTATGTACTTGGAGAGAGGTTCAAATTATACAAGTACCTATTCTCGCAGAAGGATCTCAATTTGACACAGTAGAGATGGATGGAGTTTCTAATGTCCTATGATTTTGAGATTGCTTATACCCCTTGGAAAGGGTAATGTAGTGGCAGACGCGTTGATTAGGCATAGGATGACCTTGAGTCCTCTATTCGTAGAGAGGCAGAGCATGGAGTACATATCGACCTTCGATTTTAGGTCTTCTATGGATCTTACACCTGGTTTGTTGGCATCTTTAGAGGTGCGACCTACTCTTATGGATCAGATAATATCTTCGCAGCAAGAGGATCCACAGATAGCAGACGTTTTGGGTAGGCTCAATAGAAGGGAGACTTCTAGTCACCTTACCAGATATTCTATTGATGATAGAGGATGGCTACGATGGGATAGGTGGCTTCGTGTTCCCCGAGTTAGGAGTCTATTGAAGACAATCCTTGAGGAAGCCCAGCACTCTAGGATGACTATCCATCCGGGCAGTGATAAGATGTATAGAGATATGAAGAGGGTTTTCTTTTGGGCTGGGATGAAGAAAGATGTAGCGGAATTTGCAGCTCAATGTTTAATATGCCACGAAGTTAACACTGAACAGAAAAAGCCTCGCAGTTTGCTTCATCCTTTGGAGGTCAAGTGAGATGGCATCTCTATGGATTTCATCGTTGGTTTGCGTATATTGAGGAGGGGCAATACCAGTACCTGGGTTATAGTAGAGAGGCTTACTAAGAGCGCTCATTCTATTCCCATTAAGAGAAAGAGAACGACAACATGGTTGGCATTAGTTTATCTTCGTGAGATAGTTCGTCTACATGGAGTACCTTCTAGCATAGTGAATGATCGTGATCCCATCTTCACTAGTGAGTTGTGGAAGAGCCTACAAGAGGCATTAGGTACACAGTTGTGTTTGAGCACCGCATATCACCCTCAGACCGATGGACAGACTAAGAGGGTGAATAGAGTTCTTGAGGATCTTTTGAGGTTTTGTATCCTAGACTTCGGAGGGACTTGGGAAGAGCATCTTCCATTGGTAGAGTTCGCCTACAACAACAGTTATCAGACTAGTATTAGCATGGCACCCTTCGAGGCACTATACGGATGACCTCGTAGATCCCTAAATTTTTGGTGGGAGTCTACGGATAGGCTTCTACTTGGACCTGGGATGATTAGAGAAACCTTCAAAAAGATTGATCTTATCTACAAACGCATGAAGACAGCCCAGGACAGGCAGAAGTCCTACGCATAGAGAAGGACTGACATTTGAGTTTGAAGCAGGAGACATGGTTTTCAACAAAATATCACCATTGAGGAATGTGGTTCGCTTTGGATCTGTTGGGAAACTGGCGCCAAGTTTGTAGGGTCATTTCCCATAGTAGAGAAGATAGGTTGGATGGCCTATAAGGTGAGAACCAAACATGATTGAGGAGGTAGAGGTAGAAAGGAAGGCGAGAGTTAGACGAGTTCCTACCCGTGTACTTGGATCATAGGTTAAGAAACTACGTAACAAATAGGCCACGTTGATGAAAGTACAATGGGGAGAAGACAACAAGGATGAAACTTGGGAAACCGAGGACAAGATTCATGCTTCGCACCCTTTTCTTTTCAAGGGTATGCTCTTAACTCCTTTTTCCAAGCTTTTATTAGTACTTGTTTCTATCATTCGTATGTATCCTATCGATCGAATCTTCAACCTTTATGTAGAGAACCAATGGGTGTAAACATGTGTTTGAGACATGTTATGTTTGATGGATGCAAGTGCTTGCTAGTGGTTGCTTGTGGATGCATATACTTACACATTATGCACTAGATCGGCTCAATCACTTGCATATTGCATATGGATGTGTGTGCATTAGGATTTTATATGGATGGAAATGGATGTATCATCATATGGATGTTTCATTTGGATGAATGGTTGTGCACACGTGTATAACTTACATGTTATACTAGGATTATTTGTATACACTTTGGTTACATGGCACGAACATAAATTGCATTAAGGAGGTCAACTGAATCAGTCGACCGCCTAATTTTTTGCATTAGTGTAAGGACATACACATTATTGCATATGTTCATATAAGCATTAGAAAAATCTTAAAGACAATGAATGCTTGTGGATGATGGATGAGTAGATGGTTATGGTTGTTAGGATAATAACCTTCTTTTTCACTTGGAGATTTCAGGGACGAAATCTTTTAAGTAGGGGAGAATGTAAGACCACGTAAATTTAAAGAACATTAACTATATAATACGTAATTTAATATTGGGAATTAAGTAAAACAGACTGTACCATTGCGTTCGTCTTGGAATTCTGGTTCAGATAGACTTCGAGTTTGCGTAAAAAACGGACACCATATGAAGAAGATATTAAGGTTAGAAGTTTATATACATATAAGAGAAATATATATAATCAAAATAAAACCAAAATTTTAGAATTATTCAAAATCAAAGGCGGGTGTCGAATGCAGGATCTGGACCCACTGGAGGTCGACCCACGTCCCGGGGGTCGATCCACCCAAGGGTGTGTCGACCCTAGGTTCGACCCCGGGGTCGATCCAGCCAGGTTCATTCCCTGAACCTGGAATTGTTTCTCAACGAGATTCGTAGGAAAAAGTCTATATATGGGCTGGCATATCTATTGTTTTATGCACCTAAAATAATGGAGACAAGGAGATGCTGCCACTACTTCGATTGAAATAAACTATCTTCTACGACGATAGCCTATACGTATACAAGAATCTCTTCTATAATATCTATGAGTTCATGTAACTTTTAGATATAAATATTAGTTATCTTGACATGTTAATAAGCCGAATCTAAGCCTATGCCTGTTAAGAAATTGGTTTATATTTAAATGGATCTGCTATAATGACATGGAAATTTTCTATACGCCTATTTTGTTATTCAGTTATTGCTATATGCCTATTTCTATGCTTATTTCTACTATACATGCCTATTTATGTTCTTTTTCCTCTCTCATTCCCTTTTTTATTTTTATAGCCTTGGCTACCTTCGAGCCTAGACCAATATCGCTGAAAAATGCATATGAACGAAATTGGGATTAACTGGGAATGATTGGGAATGGTAATTTGGGGACATGACCTGTACTATGAATATGACTAAAATTTAGGGAATAATTTATACTTGCAATATAACTGAAATATGGGGTGTATGAACATGTAAACATGTAGGCTCAATTCAAAGATTAAGTAGAACATTTAATGGAACTGTATGTCACTTATGTATCTGTTTAATCAGTTGGGGGTTAAGTAAACTTGTTAATATATGGGGTTGTAGGGACACTATTAACCTGTGTAAAACTTAACCTGTTGAATTCCTAGTTGATTGAGGACACAAGTTTAGGGGTTTAATTTATGTCATATATTGTGTGAGACCCATATTACTCAGTAACCCATTCTGGTATTAAAAGGGGACCCCGCACTAGGTAGGGGTCAGGGTACGGTTACTAAGCTAATTATAAGAGGTTCATTTGGGATGGGTTATTCTGATGGCACGTTCCAACGGGGTCATGTGCATGCATGGGTCCGGTCTGTCTGGGAAAATAAGACGCCATAACAACTGTAAATAGGTCTGTGTCTTTCTGGTGGTTTCCACTTTAGGAAGTAATACACCCTACTGTAGGGCCAACACAGGGTATTTACGTGGTAGGGAGCAGATCGCTTGAGGGTAGTGATTAGGGTACATCTGGATCTGTTTAGGTACCAATTTGGGGTGACACCCATTATTTTTGTTTAGGTACTTGTTATTTCTATTTGGGGTAAAACCCGTTGCTAGAAGCACACCTAAGTCTACCATTTATGTTCTGTTGGGATCATTTTGTTTCTATTAAGTAATTGGAAAACACTTAATTCGGTATACTAGTATTGGTGCAGAGAAAGTACTTACGAAGCTTAGTTTATCCTGTTCATCCTATTTATACCTGTTATATACTGTAGTTATCTATCATCCAGTTTATTTACTGTCTCGATACTTTTATTTCATTATATGCTAAAAGTCACTGGACTCGCCAGACTTTTGTCTGACCCGTTTTGTTTCCTTTTCTCTCTCTTTTCCTCCCCCCAGATTCTCAGGGTGGGAACACTCAGGCTTGATTAGGACCCTTTCTTCTATTTCTGCTTGGATTTGGATCTACTTAGATGTATCGCTTTGACTACTTGTCTACTTTGTTATGGCTACTTTTGGGGACTATGATTTTATATTTCTGTATTCTGATGGTTTTAGTACAAGGCAGATACTTTTATTTGATGTAATTGTTTTGCAGTATTTCAGACTGATGTTGTAACTGGATTTTGGACCACGATGTTTTTTGTTGGAAAATAAAGTTTTAATTTTTTCCTGCTATTTTATATCTATCTTGTGACATTCTGTGTCTGTTTACCTATAACGCTTCACAGAACTTAACGCGTTTTGACAAAGAGTGACATTAACGGACGTGGGGTGTCACACTTTCAGTGATAAATTTACAGGACAAACAACTTGCTTAACTTTAGAAATCTTTTTGAAAGAAAAGGATAATTGTAAGATCAGTTCACACATAATCACGGACGAATTTTACCTTATGATAACCCAAAACATTTTTGATATATCAAAATCTAGTGATATTATAATAGTCAATCAAATCACAAATAAATAACCATCTAGTAGAAAGCTTGCATCTCACGCTCTACATATTCATTATATAATCGAAAACCAAAAAGCGCTTATTAAAGATTGGATTTCCAACATGACAAGGTATGGAACCACCTTCCGATCAGTGTACTCTAGAGGGGATACCTGGGGTTCAACAAGAGCATATTGCAACCCAGCCACACATGACCGGTCACTCATTCAGCTTGAGTGAATCGAATATATTGTCACCAATGGTCGATATCGACATGACCGTTCCTGAGAGATATAGAAATGAAAGAAGAAAAATGAATTTTCTCTAGATCGGTGACAAATATCCCCTACTAGGGGGCGACACAACTAGCCATGCTGCCTGCCCGATTTTTGTCATTTCCCGGTTGTGAGGCTTGAGGTTACATTTACTTTTTTTTAGAGAACATCTCATAACTTTGAATGCCACATCGTCAGATCTATCAGATCACTAATTGATATCCACAAATATACTCTGGGCGTTAAGCAAGAGAAATTCTCCACCACCAAACTTGGAATATTTGTAAAAATCGATGTACGTCTTCATTCAGGAAATACTCTGTCGGACATTCGTCTGCGCAAGTCATCCAAGAACAGGATAAACCGAAGGTGGGTACCCTCCTACTACATCCGAAATGGGAATCACCCCATGGATTCGTAGCGAGAAGTCCTTGCAATCAAAAGATTTCAATCACAACAGAATCACTATTAAAAATCTTCGGGGGCGACCCTTCGAAATTCAACAAGTAGTTCTTCCGCTCATGGAGAATCAATGGTCTTCAATGCTCCATCTTTACGGGCTGGGAGTTAGTCGCGAACGCACAGTTGGTTCGAAGTGGTTTTGGGTCTAGTTCACATCCCGGTCACTTCGAACTAACTCGTCAAAAGGTCCAAACAATATTCATTGATAGTTGGGGTTGTAATAATCAATTCAAATAGTATCGATCAATATCTTGGCAGCTCAGATCCTTTCAAACTATTCATTTAAAAACCTATTATATCGATTTAAAATTGATTATATAGTTTATTTTGACCAATTTCTTTTGTCTCGTTTACTTGAATATATTAATCACTACATATCCTTTTGGTATAAATCAGACCATTGAAATCATAACTATGTCTTTTATAATTGGCATATCTCAAACCCCTTTCTTATATCACTTTGCAAATATCGTTATATATCATCAATCCATTTATATTTCTTTACATTGAAAATATTCTTTAAAATCCCTTCTATATTTCCTTTAATCTAGAAAATAATCACAAAATCACTTTTTACTTCTTTTACCATTACAAACTAATACCATCTCTTGATAATAGTGAAATCGTTCAAGTTGGGATATCCTATTTACCTCTCAGACCGTGATCGACAACGTGTTTACATAAAGATAAATAAAAGTTTATAACTCAAAACCTAATATTAAAACTAACATCAATACCATATTATTTCCATTCACCGTTTCATTAACCTGTGGTTTTTTTTATAAACCATACTTTATATTCGAAAATTTCTTTTACATTCATTGCATTAGCTTTTAATTCCTATTTACAAACACTGTTTGTAAAATTATAATTTCCTTCAAAGGACACTTTTCCGACTTCAACCTATTCTTACTCAATTTCCTTTTTAAACAAATTACGATTTGAAAGTCATCGCCTTATAATAATCAACTAAATAAAAATGATGCTTCTCTTTATTGACTAAGATAAAATGATTGATATTTATAAACAATCTGATAATCACTTAAAACACGGTTAATTAAATATTAATTAACCTCCAATACCACAATTAGTTGATAAAACTATTTCTATTAAATAATAAATTAAATCATACTTCCAATTGGAAATAGCTGACCATGTCAACTTAAAAACACAGTCAACTACTAACTGGTTTCTATTAACTCCCCTTAATAAATTAATTAAAAATATAATTTATTTAATATAAACCCGGTTAATGGTTTCCTTGAACAATTATCTCAACTTATCAACTTTTTGGTAAATTTCAGTCTTCCTTCTTTACTATAACATAAAAATTTACTATTTAAATCATTAAATAATATCTTGGTAAAATACAGTTATAAATCTTGGTATATATATATATATATAAAACATCTATTTTTAAATAACTTATAAAAATACAAACTTAAAACTTTGATTTAGTTATAAAAATAGATTTATAACTTAAAACATCTACAGTTCGCCTACATGCAAATTAACGTCTAAATTTTTTAGGCCATTCACTGCCAACCACTAATTAGTGTCGTCTATTGATTAAAAACACAACGATCTTTGAATTTAAAATTCTACATCTAATCAACCACTAAATTCAATCAGGTTACAACGTCATTTTGGGACAAACAATTCATATGTGAACAGTATGAAAAGTATATGACATACAATTATTTGAGGAATTCAGTTGGATCCCTCCAACCTGTTCTTCTCTGCATCATAGTTCATAGTATCATTTTATAACATCATATGGAATAATATTCAACCAATCATCCAATACGATGTTAATATAAATGTCTACAACCATTAAACAAACAACAAACATCCAAGGCATCCAATTTATTTTATTAGCGATGAATTAAATTATATGAATTTAGCCACATCATAGAATTCCAAAAGGTGTGAGAGTTAACTCACCATTTTTGATTTGATGATTGTCGCATTGTTTCGTTTAATTTTAAACATACATTTAAAATTAAACGAAATTCCAACAGCTTCTGATCGCTTTTGAACCAGCTCAACAGCATAACACTCTGCAATATGATCCCAACGGATCCTATTTTGCGCGAATCTGATAATGTATGACATAAATATTGAAATTTACATGTTTAACAAATCAAATGATTGATAACTGAATTATTTATTTATTTATTAAATTATAAATCACCGTTATTTACCCTAATTAACGTATCGGCTGCTTAAATCCCGCATGTTTTCCCTATGCTTCTTAATCAAGGCTGACTTGCCTGCAGTGTGATACCATTTCCCTCTTCATCTTTCTTTTTTTAAATAAAATAAGGCCCAAGCCTATGAACAATTTTGAGCCCGCCAACGTTTCTTCTCAAGATAAATACAACATACTACAGCCACCACATATTCTTTTTTGTCATTTCTAATGCATACAGGTTTAGGAATTTCATCTAACTTTCAGTCCTCCCATCGTTTTTCTTCCTGCATGAGTGTCATGCACAACTGACCCATGCTACTGTTCCATTCCACCTTCCCCATATTTATTTTCCAGTGATATAGCTACTTCCTCACGAAATTGCCTGAAGCTTTCCATTTTGTGTCGTGCTTTCCCATCACCGTAACCTTCACCTGGCTTTCCCATACCAGTAGACAGTCCCCACCTCTTCCCAGCAGTCAACTCTCTCGACATCACCATTGACTCCTACGAACCCACCCACAACCCGGTCCCCCTCATCTCCTTACCCCCAACAACTCAACTTTGACCTGCGTTGTTATTCCGACCACCATGACTCTTCCTTCCTTCAGCAAACCCAATGTCACCTTCAGACTGACCCAGCTCCCTGAAAACAAATCCACTTCGCTGCAACCTTACCGCGCCACCTTCCCCCGTTTGTACGTCGCCTCCGCCTCCATGACCAACTAAACACGCTGCCTAAAATCGAGTTCATCGAAAAGTAACCGCACCCAAAAATTTGATGCTAGAGCGAAGTCACAAACTCGCGATCTTAGTGAAATTGTTGTGCAATTTCTTTTTTTTAATTTGATTTTATGTGTGTTTATGAAATTCGTGCTTTTCAGAAGAAGGGTTGAGGGAGAGTCCAGCCATTTGTTTTTAAATGAGCGTGAATGGAAGGCAAGTTTTTTTTTTTGAGTTTTGCTGCAGATTCGAATATATATAAAAGAGATGAACCAAGCATATAAAATAAACAGAAGGCCATATGAAGTTTTTCAGATAAGGACGGAAAGACGGACAGAGATGTTTACTCAAAGTGACCAATAGTTTTTTTTAAGTGACGAACGATTTTTTATGAAGTGACAAACGATATTTTTGGCGTGGAACGTTCAAAGTGTATAATCCATACGAACGGAACTCATACCATGACAAAACTTGAAACCATATAGTAACTTAATATTTCAGACACAATGGAACTATTTTCGTCGAATTCCAAGATCGTTTGTGAAATTATTATTTTAATTTCAAACGGTTCAATAATATGTGGGTCACATAATAATCCAATTAACTTGAAACTAGAAATCTTACAATAATTAATCATTACGGATCTAATAAAATTTGTTTCGTTGAATACGGAGGTCATTTGAATAAAGTCCCTTTTAAGGGTCCAAATTAAATTAAAATAAATCAATTTTAAAATACCTCAATATAATAATAAAATATTATCATTAAACATACTCGAGCAGAATTTCATAGACTTTCAAAATAAAATACTCCGAGTTGAATTCTAAGCCAAATCGGTATTCAAAATATTAATAACGTTTTTATTTATATAAATAAATCATTACGGTTTATAAACGAAATTCATAGCAACCTTTAGAAAATTTGATTTGGACATAAAACAAAATCTATTAGATGAAATCTGGTTTTTTCTCTTTCAGTAGAAAAATATTATTTAATAAATTCGTACATTTCTTATTTTAAAGAAATTCGACCTATTTTGGATCCTGTACAATCAATTAAAGTTCAAAATGTAATATTATGAACTACCGCGCCGATGTAGCTCATTTTATAATTAAATTATAAATTATAAGTTCAAACTTCATTTAATAAATGAATGTGTTAATATAATTAAAAATAAACTATAATAAATATTTCTATACTTTTCAGTTTACATTATACAACAAATTTAACTAATCTTGAGTATCTGGAATTAAATCATTATTACATTATATTAATAAGATATTCAAAATTATAAAATTAAATTCCAAAACAGCATTTAAAACCATTTTTAAATATTAAATAAAACTTTTAAATATCTGAGCCGTTACACAACTTTTAGAAATCCTTAGAAAGAACGGCACTCTCGTAAGACACAACCACACATAAACATGGCAGGCGTATTTACCTTACGATAACCAAATCACTTTTATGTCATAAAATCCAATGATATTATATAAATCAATAAATAAAATAGGAATATAGACAAGAATCTTGCATCTCACTTTTCAACATAGTTGGTTTACTAATAAAAACGTACAGCTTATATTGGAGTTTGGATTTCCAACATGACTTAGTATGGAATCACCTTCCGATTAGTGTTCTCTTGAGATGAAACGCTGGGGTTCAACAAGAACATCTTGCAACTCGGCCACACAGAACCGGTCGCTCATTCAAATTGAGTGTACTGAATATATCATCACCACAGTTGTTGGTCGTCAAACCGTTCTTATTCTGAAGCATACAGAAAGGGACAATCAATTTCTCTAGATCAGGTGATCAGGTGATCATATACCCTAATGTGTATGACCAACATAGCCCTGTTACTCGCTCGATTTCAGTGATTTACCAGTTGATGAGGCTTGAGGTTACTATTACCTTTTCAGAAACATCATCTTCTACTTTAAATGCCGTATTGTCAGATCCGTCAATCACTAATTGATTTGTACGAACATACTCTAGGTGTTAAGCTAAAGGAAGTTGCCTTCTCCGCCACTGTACTTCGTATATTTATAAAAATCAATGTATGTGATTATAGGAAGTACTCTGCCAAACATTCGTCCATACAAGTTTGTTCTGGGACTGAAAGAAACTAAAGATACCCCAAAACATTGAGATTACTAATATAAGTTTAATCCTAGTGGTTAACCAGAGATATCATCGAGCATCCCTCTCGCTTCAAAGGTCTATGTCTTTAAATCATCTTAAGTATCCCTATAAGTTAGTTTTCAAATGCAAAGTCGGTTCGAAGCGGTTTTGAGTCCGGTTCGCATCTCGGTCTCCTTGAACTAACATGTTAATAGTCAAGAAGGATATTGATACTCGGGTTTTTAAATATCAAATCAAAAATAGTACAGATCAGTACTTCAGCAGCTCGGGCCCTTTTAATTAAATCATTTCATCGATTCTTAAAATCGAGTATATATACTTATCTCAACTTGGATAATTATGTTCTTAAATCTTACCTTTGTCGTTATTTTGAAAACAATAACCATACCCTTATTCCTCGAAATAAACGTATTCACAAAATTCCGTCTTTTTTCTTTTACTTTGAAAATATCACAATATTTTCATAGAAACCCCTTTTTATTTCCTTTACTTGGAAACATCGCTATATATACTTAACCCAGTGTATAAGTCTAATCTCAAATCTTATATCCGCCAAAACATTGTCAATCGATATATTCTTTATCATAAACCTCAAACGGATTTATTTAACTTCAAAACTTTGTTGACTAAAGTTTAAAACTTTACTTAGGGAAATAATAATTCAAATTTCCAATATTCATTTCCGTTTTCAAACTAATTTGACCTCTTATATCCATTTCCTAGAAAACTATAGCCATTTACTTATTTCTTGAAATAAATGTACTCATAAAACATACTATTTCATTACTTAGAAAATAATGCTATATACTTAACCAAATGGAAAAAGTATAATCACACTTCAAATTTGGTCCAAACAATGTTAATTAATACATTGTTTAATTTTACTACAAAATCTAACAATTTTATTAAATTTCTAAAACTCCACAAATTAAAGTTGCAATATTTCTTATGGAAATAATTTAAATATTTCCACCACCAATACCATTCCAAACTAGTACTATCCATAGGATCAAAATGAAATCGTTCAAGCTAGGGCATTTCATTTACCTCTCCGGCCTTGATCGACAATGTTAACGATATTTTTCGTCAACACCGGAGATAAGTCTATGAAAGTGGACCTAAGCAAAAATGGGGTTACACTACGCCATAAACTACCTAATGTAACAAAAAAAAATTGTTGGCACATTCCCAAAAAATGTTGGCATAGGTCTTTGGCAACGTTTTTAGGGTGATGTAATTTTCACCGTTGCTACAGACCTCAAAGGCAACATTTCGACTATCTATGGCAACACAACAAATATTGTTATAGTAGAACCTTATTTAGGTCTATAACAATATCCTTAGGTGTTTATAGCAACATCCAAAAATGTTGCTATAGATACTAAATTTCTAAATTTGTTTTGGTAAGCTACTTGCATAATACAACATACAATTGTACAACAACTACTTGCATATTACCACATACAATAGTACTAACGCTACTTGCATAATATCACATACACCACTTGCATAAAACACCATTCGTAGATTCATTTCAAAACATACAGCAGTACACATCACAATTCATCATCAACAACTCCAAAAAGACGAAACATGAAAAAAATTATGAAGAAAAACTATCCATACATGCTATTTCACCTGGATGGTACTTCACTGCACTACATTGCCATGAGTATACACAAATCAATTCCAATCTTGATCCAGGACATAGTTAAAGATCTTGCAAAGAATTTTTCTCCTTTCTCATGCTTTCCACATTTAACGCGCATTAAGGCCAACTCTACCTTCATATCAGCCACAAATTCATCGACTTTTGCCCTCTTTTGCTTTTGCTTCAACATCTTGTCTTCAAATGTCTTCCTTTCCATGAGCAATTGTGATATAGTATTTTCTTTTTCCATCAATTTAACAATAGTATCTTCCATTTTAGAATTGATATTGATTTCATACACTTCTTCATGCCACATAAAATACCCACAATCGCCATTCTTTACATATGTTAAATTCTCTACTAAAACATCACTGAAAAATACGATAATCGACAAAGTAAACAAAAATACCTAATTTATACTTGCAGGCCACATGGAGCAACCAAAAAATTCTTCCCCACATTCGACTCTACCTTCACAGTCCTCATCTTCGCTGGGATTTTGTGGTGGCAATGCTTATTTCCCGCCGCTGTTGTTGAAGTTGAAGTAGAAATTGATTGAGTGGTCATTGAACTCGAAGATGGACAGATCAACTACATATTTGTACGCATACATGTGAATATGAATATATGCATGTCTGCTTGTGTTTATGAATTACTTTTTTTAACAACTACACATGTTCAAGAAGATGGACAGATCAATTACACAAGCACTCGAACAAGAACCAGGGCAATGGACAGACAACATATTGTATTTATCAGTATTGACATGTGATTTTAGATGGTCCATTGCTAATAGGTAATGCTCCAAATGCTCTTAGAAATTGACCGATAAGGCATGTACGCTTCCATAAAATTATACCCTTGTGGCAATGATGATGTAGGCTATTTATAAGTGTAAAATAATAGCCACACCGGACCCATTTTCATATTTTAACATATTATTACAAACCCACAAACGAACAAACGAAATTAAAGTTGAAACAGATCAGGTTGGCATAGTAGATAGGTTAGACATTACTTTATCACAACGTGAAGTTGATGGTCTTGCAAAGATGAAGGACTTAGTTGTTGAAGAAAATAACCATCGGAAAGTGTTGAGTGATAGAAAGATTAATAGGAGTGATATTTTTAATCCAACAAAGTCAAATGAATGTATTGTAGTTAGAGAGAATGGGTCATTTAAAACTATTGCTGCTGAGACTATAGGTCATGGAAATGTGCAAATACTGATTGAATTGACTGGTTGCCAAACGATAGAAGATAAAACAGAGTACAAAATAATGAATGAAAAGGAAATGCTATTACCTAAACTACCTGATGCATTACTAAAGAAAAACTTCAACCATACTGCATGGCATGGAAGTCACAATGTCAAACAAAATGAGAACACACAAAGTATAGGACATGTTGAAAAGAAGAATGGTGAAGTTTCAAATGAAAGCAAGGAGCCGCATCTAGACATTATGCTCCTTACAGGTTTAATCAAAGAAGACTTAGCACGCGAAAACAGTAGTGAACAGAAATGTGCATTATTACAAATGAAACCGAAGCCCTAAATCCTTATAACAACATTGAACTGATACCAATCCTTATAACAACATTTTAAGGATTGTCACTGTTAGTACCAGCAAACCAAGAAACGAAATCAAAGCCCCAAACCTAACTATTTAAATCCAACAACAAAATTCTTACCCTATGTAGAATGATTAAAAGCTACGATAATAACAAATCCAGTAGGAATTTGGAAGTTGAATACATTGCATAACCCAATTTCTCTAATGCCTTAACTCTTATTTTATTTTCGAAACAATGATTGAGTCACTAGAAACCCATATCAGATTTCGCTAAGAACCAATTGGAGATGTGTGCCCCCCAGATCAAAGATTAGAGATTGAAGATTTTGAAATTTTGGGGGTTAGAACGAAAGTAAGTGAATGAAAATAAAACCGAGAAATGGAAATAGGTAAGATATTGACTGATGGCATGGATGGACTGTTGAGATATTGTTTTAACTAATGGTGCGGATCGCCATGTAGGACATGAAAAGGACTGCTATAGAAACAATGTACAAAATGTTGCATCATGTTACGCTTGTTTATCTAGAGCAACACATTTTTATGGCTAAGGTAACACTAAATATAAAACATTGCAGTAGGACCAAAATAGTATAATTATCGGGACATTTTGGCTGGCAACACCTTGCAAATTCGTTGCGTTAGGCCGTTATGGCGTAGTGTTATTTAGCTTTCACAAGTCTACGTTAGTTCACCGTTTCCTAGATATTAAGGCTTTGAGTCCAAAAGATTAGTCACTCGTCCCTCGGCGGGGTGAGCATCACGCTTAAGCGACTCAATAACCAACGGTTATCTTGGGACAAGGGCTCCTTGAGCACAACCCTCGACAGAAGGCTAAATGATTATTAGGAAGGGGTTCTGCAATAACCTTGCAGAAGGATCTTGACTTGAGTAGGAACCGCTGACTGGTAGAAAGCATACAGTATATTGTATAGGTAATAGCTACGAAAACTCATAAGAAACTCATAAAAATATGCTAAGTGTTGATCCACTCTTTATTGATCTTTAATTTGGAGTACATAAGTGATTACAATAGAAATCCCCAAATTGATTTGGAAATTAGGGTTTGCTCTAGAGATAAAGAGTACAAGGATTAGAAATGAGAAAATCGTCCCAAAAATGAGACTCCTATTGTCTTATTTATAAACAATCAGGGCCCCTTTTGCTATTGGGCTAGTAGTAACCCTTGTCGGCCGCTTTTCCCTTTGGTCTCAGTTGTTTTGACTCGCGGCTGCTCTTTTGGCCTTGCTTATTGCTTTTTAGGGTGCCGGTCTTGACTCTCGGAGGAATGGTCTTGGTCACTGGAGCTTTTCTTTGGGGTTTCTACTGTCTTCTTTGTATTAATACCAAGTCTATCGGTATAGATAGGTTTAGGGAAGCTTTTAGACTTCCAGATGTAGACTTCCGGCTATTGGCTTCCGGTCATGAGCTCTCGGTATTTCTATTAACACTTTTTGGAGCTTGTCCTTATGATTCAAGTGGACGGTTACCTGATCCGCCCCCCTGTCGGTATCGACAGTAAGTAGATTAGTGTGGATAGCTTGTCTCTCTTTGAGGTTCCGGATTGCCTTTCGGTATATTTCTAAAGTGTATTTCAGCTTTCTAGGGGGTTGCTTCCGGTGTTTTATTAGTTGCTTACTAAAGTGGCCTCTCGGTGTCCATCAGATGGGGGTCTCGATAGCTGATTCCCAGATGATTCTTTATGTTTAAAACTCTTTACTTTGTATGCTCTCGTTCCTCGATGTATTAGTATTAAGCAAGTTAATACCGATAGCCCTTTCATCATTCTAGGTCTCCGTTTGTAGGATCCCTCGTCTTTCTCTTTATTGGCTTCTGGTTTTGGGCTTGCCTCCATTATCTTCCCTTCATGACGGAGATACCCTTCCGGTATCCTTTCTTTGTATTGGTTTTGAGCTCTTTCCCTTAATAATGGTTTTGGTTGCTTGGCTTTCAGGTTGTTTCCTTATGCTTTCGGCTTTACCCTGTGCCTGATTCTTGCCTATGGGTTATTCTTCTGTTCTTGTGATGGTCCGTTACCCCTTCACTGGTGGCTTGCCTTGGTATTAAATTTGGTAATAACATTTGCCCTCCTTGTGAAGGGGTAATTTCGACTTTTCAAGTCAAACTTCTGAATGGATTAATCATTTTTTACTTGCTATATATATATATATACCCTCCTTATTTCGCTTTATTAGCTCTTTCTCTTCATCATTTTAAGAAAAAAAATCTAGGAAAAGAATTAGCAATCTTTAAACAAGTATCTCGGTAATTCATTTTATGTTTTATTTTATGATTAAAGTATTGTTAGCTGATCTTGAGCTATGGTAACTATCAGATTTGCTTGCTATAAACTGATCGTAGACTCCTAATTATCAGTTCTCGGCAATCGATTCCAAACTCACTCGGTGGCTCTAATTAGTGTTTTTATTTGATTTAATTTCCATGATGGCATCAGAGGTTTAGTCTCCTGTTAATGTCATGGTCTTTTCGGGATAATAAGGCTTTTACCCTTTCGGGCATTGTTCTTACCTTGCTGCATAAAATTAAACAGATTATACCTGGCACTATGGGAAAGAAGCATATTGCTTTTAAACATGATAGGAATGGCCCTTTGCCGAATGACCTTTCTGCTTCTACGACGGTTAGTGCTGTCGAGAAGCATTCTCTGATTTCGTCACAAGAGCAAGTTAATGTCATTCTTTAAGATTTTGGCAGGGCATTGAAGCCGTTCCTCCTCGCGAAATGGACACCATCTCTTCCCATCCAGAGTGCTACTTTGCCTACTCGGCTATCCACATCTGGCATGGATGCTTTATCCCAATCCCTAGCTTCCTTCGTCGGTATCTGCAATACTTGGGAATTGCTCCCATCCAACTTTCTCCCAATTCTTACACCTATTTATTAGACTTAGAAATGTTATCCTTAGAATCAGGTAATGGTTATTTAAGCCCTTCCAAGCTTGATTACTTGGTTCGCCCATCCAAACTTAGTGACATGAACACTCAGATCTTTCTTGCAAACCCTACAAAGAAATTTTTATCAGAGGGAACAACAAGATTTAAATAATGGAAACCTAATTTTTCTTTGTTCATTGTCTTCTCGGTGTTTCTGGCAGCTTCCACACCCCGAGTATTCATAACTAAATCTTTTTTACATGTATAAAGTGTCATCTTACCTTATACACTTTTTATAGATTTTGCATCCAAACTGTCAAATTTCGCAGATAAGGAGGTAATTCACCTTTTTGGCACTACCTCTAGGAAATATGGTTATAGGTCTTCACTACTCACTTCCTCTATTCTCCGAAGGCACTCACTGTTGCTGATCGGTCAATCCATTATTGGGCAACCACCTTTGGTCTTACTTAGTAAAGGAACCCTTTCTTTGTCACCGGGAAGAAATGCTCCTTTTCCCCCAACTCTCCTTTATTTCTCGATAATCCAAGTATAATTTTTATGTCGTATTTTTTTAAACGAAGTCGGAACTAGAATTTCATTCATCTTTCTTTCATCATATGCTTGGAACTGTCCATACTAAGTCTAGTAAAACTGGTCCCACTTCCCTGATTCCAAGAGAAGGGATCTCTTCTCTTAAGGACACATTGTTAAAGTCTAGGGAAAATGTAAAAAGGAAACTTATGGAAAAGTGCTTAGAAAATCCTCCTTTGAAAAATCTCAAGGATGTGGCAGGCCCAACTCTTAGTTTCGATGCGGTTTCTGATGCCCAGGAGATTATCTCTCCAAAGAAGGTATCTTGCTCGACCACTCGCCTTGCTTGATCTTCCGAAGTCTTCAATAAATTACATTATACGATGGGATTTTCTTCTTATTCCAAGGACACTGGCCCCTGTCTCTGTCAACCCTTTGATAGTGATAACTTCAATGAATTAGTCGGACAAATGATTTTCCTCTACTTTCTCCAATGTTGGTTTTCATTTGACTCCCCTGGTGGTTGTCAAGATTTAGTTGAACAACTACTTTTGGTACGAGTTTTTATCTTTCTCATTTTCCTATCCCTCTTTTTGATTGTTTTACCCGTGTCCATTGTGTCTTTTATAGGCTATCAAGTGGTGGTTCTTGATGTAAGATAATACTTCAAGTCCTTCTTCTGAGTTGTGGAGGCTTTGAGAAGAGAACATGTCTTTGAGGAAGGAAAATGGTGCCCTTATCCTTGTTAAAGAAGGCTTGGTTGGGAGCGGAGTAAGCTGAAGTCTATTCTGGAAGAGGCGGAAAATTCAATTATCATGGAAAAGGAATCATGTTTGGCCTTGGCTGAGGACGTTAGCGCTTTAAAGGGGACTTTGGAAAAATCCAAAGAAGACATTGTTGTGCTTGACTCTCATTGTTTCTCTTTACAAAAACAATAATCTCTTCTAGAGAAAGAGAATGGTTTTCTGAAGAACGAGCTTAGGAGGAAGGTTGCTTTATTGGCCAAATACATTAGAGTGGTGAACGATGCTAAACAGAGGATCTCTTGTTTTTCTCCAGACCACCTTGGACGAAATTATGGTTAATTCTTTTAAGGACGCTTTCCTTCTTCTTTATGCAAATAATATGGACAGATGTTCGGATTCAAACTTTTCTTCTCTCAATCCGTCTTTAGTGGAAAGATTTATGTCTAAGATATCTTGTATGAAAAAAAGATAGGAAGTTCCTATAAAGAAGGAGACCAACGTGGCCGAACTTTTGTTTATTGAAGATATCCCCTTTAATGAGCCGCATGCTGATGATAAAAGAGATCTCATTGAGGTACCAAAGGTAATTTGTGATAACAGTGATAATCCCAAGCTCATAGATTCTACCGAGGGGGGAGAAGAACACAATGGTGGCTTTGCTGGTGTTGGTGGCACCTTCTTGGCCCTTGACAGTCGAGATGAAATGTGTGGCAAGGATACTAAAATCGCTGAAGGTGATCTTGTTTCGGTTGAATCTCCCAATACTTCTGGAGCGCGGAAGATGGGGAAGACCCAAGCTTCAAGGGTGCGTCCTCGGTTGAGACTTCCTGAGTCTCTACTCCTGTTTCTGAGGTATGATAACTTCTATGATACATACTCTTTCTATTTCTTTTCAGTAATTGATCTCTGCCCCTTTCGCTTAGGTGAAGAGGAGTAAATTAGGTTCTAGGTATTCCATTCTTAAAAAGGCTCAGTCGGAAGTGATTCATCTTACTAGGAAGCTAAACAAACAAACAAATGAATATAATATCTTGTCCAACAGATACCACCTCCCTGATAAAAGTGTTGCATAGTTACTACTTTTTAAAGAGAAAGGAGCACCCCTAGGTTGAGAACTTCCTGGTTACGATGCGAGAGGATTTTAAAAGAAAATGACAAGATCATGACTTTGTTCTAGATGTTAATTAAGGATAGGGATATGTTAGTTAACTTTTTGTATCAAATTTACAGTAGATATGAAATAGTGGATTTTTCCTTTTTAGGTGATCATAGCGGGCGCTTGCTTAGACGTCTCCATAGAAGGTGCCTAGACGAACGTGGTGTGGACCTCCACCCGGGTGAATGCTGGAACCTTCCTCGAGTCACTTCTATTCCTAGAGAATTATCTGTAGATAAACTTGAATTTAATAAACATCAATTTATATCTGAGACTTTAAGAGATTAGTCATGTATGAGCAGGATGATTATCTGTAATGATCGTACTTGTCTAGTTTATGATGTAATGGATTGTTTTTAATAATTTCTTTAGAGTCTGTCCTCTTCTTTAAGTTTGCTTTACAGGGATTTCTTAAGAGATTATGTTAAGTTGAAAAGAGAGTACCAGAAGAAGTCTTTACTTATAAAGTCTTCCCTATTGGCTTGGTATGACTTCCTGAGGGACCTCGAAAAGGTTTACACTCAATATTCTCGGATCCGCCTTGATTTCCTTAGCGAGGAAAAGGATCGAATTTTAAGAGAGATGTGTGCATATCGGTCGAAGCTGACTCGGGGTTATGACAGTCCACCTATTGGGGAATGGGATTGTCACAAGTGTCCCCCGGTTTATATGCCTGATGGATTCGGAATTCCATTCGATTCTTCGCTTAATCTTTCTACTACTACCTTGAATAAAGTGAGAAGGATCATTTTTCATTTTGAGAATTATACTAGCCACCTGTAATAGTGTTTTTGAGAACTAAATTATGTTTATATATAAACCTCGATATTAGAATATGGATGCTTCTCTTTTCGGAAAATATACTTGCTCTAAAACCCTCTTTGTAAGCAATTACGCAAAATGCAAAACACTTAGTGTACTATACTTCATATGTAATGACATGCAATCATAGTGCTTATGTACGAGATCATGACTTATATAGGTATCACCTAATGTATGATCATAACTCATGATGGAGGTATTCTCTTTTCATAGTCTAATCGCACTATTATACATAACTTTAATGCACTCTCTTAGGTATTAGTTTGCAAAGTACACGTGTTGCATCACTTGCACTTGTTGAAATTAATAGTATCATGATATTGAATGTATGAATGATAACGGTTCTACTTATACCTTATGCATTAGTAAAAGTCCCATAGTATAACAGGTACTTCCAGGAAATCTCCCTCTATAGGATTTTTAAGAAAAGTGAAACTTCTATTCCAAGGTTTTGTTGAGGGGAATCTTAAATACGTACTTGAGCCTTCGCCCGAATTCGTGTTCTAGTGTTATGTGGTAATTGTAACACCCCACGTCCATTAATGTCACTCACAAAGTGAAAGCATTAACTTTCATGGAGCATTTTAAGTGTGTATAGAACAGAAACTTAACAACAAGATAGATATAAACAGTACTAAAACTTTAAAACTTTATTT
The DNA here is from genome assembly GCA_030737875.1 of Allium sativum. Lineage (NCBI taxonomy): Eukaryota > Viridiplantae > Streptophyta > Magnoliopsida > Asparagales > Amaryllidaceae > Allium > Allium sativum. The sequence continues at coordinate 45,185,378 of CM060916.1, forward strand.
CATTGCAGCGGAAAATACATAAGTTTGGTTACATCATCAAAACCAGAGTCAAAGTACATAATATCCATCTTGACCAACTCAAAGTACATAAATTGAAAGACATAACCCCAGTACAAAATAGCCATAAATAAGAGAGGCTGAACTTTACTTCAGCAATCCAAGCAACTTCTAAAAGCAGAGATATAGCTGTCCAAAACCAAGCTCCACTTGTGCTAGTTCCAACCTGAGCACCTGGGGGGAGGGGGGAGGGGGGAGGGGGGAGGAAGAAAAGAGGAGGAAACAAAGGGGGTCAGACGTAAAGTCTGGCGAGTGCGATAACTTTAACAATATAATTACCCAAAATTACCAGGCCAAGGCATAATTTGGAAAATAAGGAAATGACCGTGAACAATTGAGTAAGACAGAGTAAACAAGGAAATAAGATGAACAAAGACAACGTTAAACCGCACCTAAACCACTATAAGATATTTACTATACTGCACCACCACTACTATACTGCACCACCACTAGTCAACCTAAGGTTGAACCCGCCTACAAGACTTTAATAATGATAACAGTAGTTTCGTGCACCCCTAGCTGCCTTCATAGGTGTCACCTGCCCCTATCTCCACTAGGTGTACCCACTACCACCAAGCGATTGGCTCCCTAACTCGTAGATACCCGTGCTGGCCCCACAGTAGTGTGTATCACTCCCCAAAGTGGCAACCCGATACCACCAATGATGCACGACTTATACCTACACGATGCAACAACGTCTTACCTACCAGCTAGGGTCCACACACGCACATGAACCCGTTGGACTTGCGTTGCCACCGCTAACCCATTTTGGCCTCTTACAGCCAAGCTCAGTATGCGTGTCCCGTCCTCGACTTGGGTGGAGCCCACAAAGATATGTATGGGTTACTGGTTGAAACGGGGCCCCCATTACTTGACACAAGCTATCCACCTAAGCTTGGTCCCCTCTAGTACATTCCACTTAACCCTCTTCTTATTCATGTTCACTTACATGTTTCAATTTTGGTTAAGTGTTTCTAATCGTATTTCCAATGCCACCCACTAAATTCCACATGTCACCTAAGGCACCCACTTAACCCCCTCATGTCCCACTACATGTTTATCTGGTTAAGTGTTTCTTAATTCATTAAGCCTGTAACCTCATAAAGACCTCTCACATTAGACTGACGCTTGTGGCAGCTAGATTTGTCGGGCGGGTCTGGGCAGTCTTACACCACAAAAGAGCCTAACCTCGTGTCTTTACAACTGTTACGCATTTAGTTTATGCCTAAGATCTCCCACATTAGACTGGCATTTGTGGCAGCTGGATTTGCCGGGTGGGTCCGGGCAGTCTTACACCACAAAAGAGCCTAACCTCGTGTCTTAGACGATTAATTACACCTAATTAATCATTCCCCAATTTGAATTAATTTCCCTATTCAAATTATCAATCAATTCCAAATTTAACTATGGCCATAATTGACTCAGTTATGTCTATCTATTTATGGTATGTAAAATCATACCAATTTTCATCACAAATTTATTTTATGCCATTTAAGGCATTTATGTCAGTTCTCAATATTAAATCTTTTAATTTTATCCCCTTACCCCACGTTGTACGTTCGTTTAACGTAAAATATACGTTAGACTTGAATAGTCTAACTCATGGAATAAAGAGAAAACATCACAACATACATATAGATAAAACTAGATCTAAATATAAGGGGTGAACTTGCAAGTGTGAATGATGTTCTACATCTAAAACTTGCATAGGCCAAAGTTATAACTTGCATAAAACAACATGTGTCATAGATCCAAATCTAAAGGTGTAAACTTGTTTAGATAATGGTCACAATCTTGCATAAATCATGTATGTCATAGATCCACATCTAAAGGTGTAAACTTGCATAGGCAATAACCACAAACTTACATAACATGATTCATATTCCAAACTCATATATTTATATAAACTTGCATATGTGATCTATGCAACATAACAATGGTGTAAACTTACATCTAAACATGTAAACTAACATGTAGAATTTAGCATATAACTCACACATGTCATAGCCTAACTTTAGATCTAAAATAGATGTCATGAAACATATAAGGTTATACATAATCTTTACTAACTTGCATATGATCCACATCTAAATCAACCCCTAAACTTGCATACATACATATGATTTATCATATGAATCAACATAACCAAACTAGCATATGAACAACATGATGATTTGATTATACATAAGCCAATCATAACATTACAACATAGGTGGTAGAATCATAACTTTACAACATAGATGATAACATCACAACATAACATCATAGAATTTACAACATGTATGATAACATCACAATTTTACAACATAATTATAACATGCGGTCAATAATTCACATCATTTCCATATAATCCACATCATAACTTAATCCAATTAAATTGCTAATTATTTTATTAAAGAAATCGAACTCACAACTCAAAGAAGGTCTTGAGTTCTGAATTTTGAGTTCTGAAGTTGTATTAGCTTTCCTTTGAAGTAGGTTCGTTGTTAGAGTTGAAAATAATTGAATTTGATTTGCTTTCTTCCTCTCTAATTGGTGGCGGCTATTCTGAGTTGCTAGGTGACGGTATGGAGGCCATGAATCTAATTTTATTTTGATTTTAGGGTTTGAGTCTATAGGTGTTTTTATAGAGTTTAAGATTAGTTTAGACCGTCCGATCAACCCTGAATTAATCCCAGCCAATCAGAGTCGATCAGAAACCCTAATGAGTCAGCACATAGTCATAAACAGGTCATCAATCAAATCTGCCCCCCGGGGAGGGGGGGAGGGCAGGTCGACCCCCACGTCGACCCTATGGTCGACCTGGTCAGGGATGGTCGACCCCCAGGTCGACCTGGCCCTGGCGGGAATTTTGCCGCCTAGCCTGTCTGACTCTGAAATTTGAATTTTCTGAAATTTGTTTTGAATTTCCTGAAACTTCCGATGGCCATAACTTATTCATACGAAGTCCAATTCATGCAAATTCGGACTCTATCTCAACCAGAATTCCGAGACGAACACACTGAAGCAACCTGTTTCCCTTAATTCTTACAACAGTGAATATTTATTCTTTAATTTGTGAACTTTAGTGTTAACGGAAATACGGGGTGTTACGTTCTCCCCTCCTTAAAGGATTTCGCCCCCGAAATCTCCAAGTTAAGGAGAATGCTTTTCCTAACATCCAAACAACCATATACTCAACCATCAAACACAGGCATCCATTGTCCTTATAAAATTCCTAATGCTGTATGAACATATGCAAGAAGTGTGTGTATATGTTCCTTATCTAATGCAAAATCAGGCGGTCTACTGATTCAGTTGACCTCCTTAGTGCAAACCATGATAGTGCCATGCGTCCATTATGTATGCGAAAGAATCTTATCGATACATATTATTTCTACATGTGTGCACAACCATTCACCAAAATGCAACATCCATATGATAGCACAACCATTATACATCCATTAACTTAAATATGTACATACATTTATATGCGATATGAAATATGAAGCGACTGAGCCGATCTAGTGCCTAAAGTGCGTTTATATGCATCCACGAGCAACCACTAGCAAACACTTGCATCCACATGCATCCATCATACATAACATGTCTCAAACACATGTTTCAACCATAGGACTACCCTATCTAAAGGTCCAAGATACTAGCGGGAGGACATACTAAAGATAAGATAAGTACAAGTTAAGCGATAAAGGAGAAATTAAAAGACATACCCTCGAAAAGAAAAGGGTACAATGAATGCATCTTCTCTTCCGTCTCCCAAGTAGCGTTGCTCTCATCATCTCCCCATTGCACTTTGACTAGCTTGACCTCTCGATTCCTCAACTTCTTAATCTCCGACCGAAGAATGCACGTATGAGCTCGTCGAATCATCGCATCATGCTCTATCTCCACCTCTCTAAGCAAGCTCAGCTCTACCACTTCCGCGGTCTCATGCAAGCACTTCCTCAAATGTGATACGTGGAATACATCGTGTACACCACTAAGTCTCTCGTGCAACTCCACTCTATACGCCATCTGCCCAATCCTCTCCTTAATAGGAAACGACCCTACAAACCTTGGTGCTAACTTCCCAATGGACCCAAAGCGAACCACATTCCGTAATGGAGACACCTTGACAAAGACCATGTCCCAATATCAAACTCAAGATCTGTCCTCCTCTTGTCCGCATAAGATTTCTGCCTATCTTGCACCATCTTCATCCTCCTTCGAATCAAATCGATCTTTTCCGAAGTCTCTCTAATCATATCAGGCCCAAGCAAGATCTTATTTGTAGATTCCCACCAACATCTAGGCGAACGACACGACCGTCCATAGAGAGCCTCGAACGGTGCCATGCCAATTCTAGACTGAAAGCTATTATTATATGCAAACTCCACCAACGGAAGATGTTCCTCCCATGTACCTCCGAAGTCTACGACACAAAAGCTCAATAGGTCCTCTAGAATACGATTCACCCTCTCGGTCTGGCCGTCCGTATGAGGATGATATGCGGTGCTCAAACATAACTGAGTCCCTACCGCCTCTTGCAAGCTCTTCCAAAATTCGCTAGTAAAGATAGGATCGCAGTCGCTCACTATGCTAGAAGGAACACCGTGCAAACGAACTATCTCTCAAATGTATACGGAGGCTAACCATGGAGCAGTCCTCTTACTCTTCACGGGAATGAAATGGGCGCTCTTAGTAAGTCTGTCTACCACGACCCAAATCCCCGTATTACCCTTCCTCGATCTCGGTAACCCATCAACAAAGTCCATCGAGACACTTTCCAACTTCCATTGTGGGACCTCCAATGGGTGAAGCAACCCATCGGGCTTCTTTTTCTCTGCTTTTACTCATTGGCACACCAAGCATCTAGCGACAAACTCAGCCACATCCCTCTTCATGCCGGCCCAAAAGTAAATTCGTCTCATGTCCATGTACATCTTGTCCCCGCCGGGATGGATGGTCATCTTTGAACGATGTGCATCATCAAGAATGGTCTTCCTCAAATTCTCGTCCCGTGGTACACAAAGTCTACCATCCCTACGTAACCAACCCTTATCATCTAGGATATACCTACGGAGATGGCTCGATGACTCCCCTCTTTTGAGCTTCTCTACTAACTCAACCAACTGTGGGTCATCTCGCTGTGCCTCACCGATCCGTCCAAAAAGCGTAGGTCTGACCTCTAAGGATGCTAGCAAATCGGATACAAAATCAACGGAAGGTCTAAAGTCAAACGTAGAGATGAACTCTAAGCTTTGCCGCTCAACAAACAACGGACTCAAGGATAACCTTTTCCTACTTAAGGCGTCTGCCACCACGTTACCCTTGCCAGGGGTATATGCTATCTCGAAATCGTAGGACGCTAAGAATTCCATCCACCTTTGCTGCCTTAAGTTCAAGTCCTTCTGAGAGAACAAGTATTTTAGCGATTTGTGGTCAGTGAACAATTCGAATTTCTCGCCAAGAAGATAATGACGCCAAGGCTTAAGCGTGAAAACAATAGCACCCAACTCTAGGTCATGTGTAGGGTAATTTATCTCATGCACTCTCAACTGCCTTCCACCATAGGCTATTACCCTTCCTTCTTGCATTAAGACTGCGCCTAATCCTGTTCCACAAGCATCGGTATAAACGGTAAACGGCTTACTCCGATCTGACAACACTAAGACTGGGGCTATGGTCAAAGCTCTCTTTAAACGTTGGAACGTATCATCACAATCTACGTCCCATGTGAAAACTAGGTTCTTCTTCGTCAAGCGTGTTAATAGGGCTGATATTTTTGCAAAGTCTTTGATAAACTTCCTATAGTAGCCAGCCAACCCAAAGAAACTCCTCACCTCGGTAGCATTTTTAGGGACCTTCCAATCTTGGATGGCTACTACCTTTGCGGGATCCACAACAATCCCTTCTTTGGAAACCACGTGCCCTAAGAATTGCACTTCCTTCCTCCAAAAGTGACATTTAGAAAATTTAGCTTTAAGGCTATGTGCTCGAAGGGTCTCCAACACTTCCCTAAGATGTAAGGCATGCTCTTCCTCGCTCTTAGAAAATATCAAGATGTCGTCCACAAAGACTACCATGAATTTATTAAGGTACTCCCTAAACACCCTACTCATCAAGTCAACAAAGTATGCAGGGGCGTTTGTCAAACCGAAGGGCATCACAAGCCACTCGAAGAAACCGTCTGGAGTCCTAAAGGCAGTCTTTTCTATGCTATCCTCATCCACTCTCAAGTGATAGAAACCCGTGGCTAAGTCCAACTGCGAAAACACTGAGGCGCCAACTAACTGATCGAAGAGATCGTCAATCCTCGGCAGTGGGTGCCTATTCTTCTTAGTAAGTTTATTAAGTTCTCTATAGTCCACACAAAGTATAAGGGACCCATCTACCTTCGTGGCAAATACTACTGGAGCACCCCACTCCGATATACTACGTCTGATGAACCCTTTCTCAAGCAATTATTTCACTTGCTTACTGAGTTCTCTTCTCTCTCTTGGAGCCATGTGGCGCACTGGCAATGCAACTGGCTTTGCATTATCTACTAGATATATTCGAAGTCTATCTCACGTTTTGGGGGTAAACCCCTCACCTCATCAAAGACATCGACATATTCACGGACTATACGAACAGAATGTAAATCATCATTGGATGCGTCAAGGGATTCTAGGTAGCTAAGCATTACTGGACCTCTAGGTTCACAGGAAATATCAGGGGTCTTTCCACAACGAGTCAACAATCTAACTACCCTTCTTTCACAATCTAGGATGGCCCCATATCTAGTTAGCCAATCCATACCTAGAATCAAGTCGTAGCCCATGAAGCCAAGAACAAAGGCGTTGCATTCAAACTCAACGCCCAAGATAAACACTCTCAAATCCCCACAAATCATAGAAAGATGAGCCGAACCACCAATAGGATTTGAGACTACTAAGGGATCTGTAACAAGACTAGTATCTAGGTGCAGTGTTTCAACTAATGATGTAGAGATAAACGAATGTGATGCGCCAGAATCGAATAAAGTTTGGACAGGATGATCAAACAGAAAAACTAAACTTTCAACAGAAATTTCTCTACCCCGTTCTTGCAGCGGTGGGACCACGAGAGCCTGAACTTGTCCCCTTGCCTGCCCTGGTGCCATAAGAGCCTGCACCTATCCTTCCGAGGTAGACCCTGCCCTCTACCCTTTCCTTGGGAAGTCCTTAATCAGATGTCCCGCTTCGCCATAGTGGAAACAACCAGTCTTCTTTTTCTTCCTACAATCTTTGCTTAGATGGCCGGTGTAACACCCCGCCTCCGCTAGGGTCACTCGCAAGGGAATGCGCTAGCTTTAGAGGGGCATTATTGGTAAACATGCACAGAAATATCACAAGACAGAACATATAAAACAGCGGAAGTAAAATCGAACTTTCATAAACATTAAATATTAAGGTCTAAAGCCTTTTACATCAGAGTACATCAAAACCTGTCTTGCAATAGTAAAGAAGCATAAAGACTTTTTCATAAATTATTCCCCAGTAAAAACAGTAAAGTAGCCATAGCCAGGAAAAGTCCAAGCCATCCATGATGACCTTCAAGCAGAAGAAGTCCGAACTAAACAACAGTATTTCCTCCCTGTAACCTGGAGGGGGGAAACGGAAGAAAAGAGGTGAAACAAAATGGGTCAGTCAAAAAGACTGAGTAAGCCCTATCTACTATTAGTATAAAAACTAGTAAAGTTAACTGACATGAGAAACTGAGATGAACATAAGCATGATAACAAGATAGATAAGCTAAATCAAAATAACAGGATGAACTACTGAACTCAGATAAACTAAGGTGTCATGATAAATTACGATGTCAAGATAAAACAAGGTATCACATCGTCAGGTTTCTATCAAGTATAATATCCCCAAGATGTATATCACGTATAATGTCCCATGCATGGTATATATCCTGTATATCCGCTCTGCACCTCTCGTACTAGTGTCCCAACCCACGTCATGTGTTAACCATGAATGTCCCTTACCCAATGTCATGTAATGGTCCATGTCAACCTAACATATAGCATATGTAGGTTCTCCCTACTCGTATGTTTCTTTCCATGTATAAGTTTAGTCCTTTGCCATAGGCCATACGGGCTTTCCCATGTAACCGTTGTATCCTTGAGGTTATTTTGGACTGCAACCCTTGATCTAGTTATGTTTCCTTACCATGAACTATCGCGCGTTCACTTAGGATTTATGCCACCTAGGACCACTGGGGATTATGCTACCTAATGAACGTTTCCGTGTCTCGGTTTGGGTTCAGCCACCTAGGGCCACTAGGAATTATGCCACCCGTCAACCGTGCCCTTTATCCCACGTATGTATCGTGAATCGTTTTCCATGTCTAGACGCACATGTTCCTCAATGTGCCATCCGAGTCCCGTGCCAGGGCAAACCAAGAAATACAGAACTCGGTCGGGAGCTTTTAAGTCGTCTGCTGATGCAGATATCAAGGTCTGCTTTTGTACCCGTGGCTATGGTCCCACGTGACCCCTCCCTCAACTACTGAAAGGCAACCCACGAAAAAAAATCATGTATGAGAACTACACTAGGCCCATCGATGCCCAATTCCTGATAGCCAGCCTCACCCATAACTTGATAGCTAGTATATGGTCTGTTGGGAGTTCCCTGCCTTTCCGTACGTACACGATTGACTAAAGATGGTAGGTAGTCGGCGACATGCTATCCCGGGGCAAAAACCAAGAATCGTCGACTCCACGCTAATCCATCCCAGTCTTTAGGTCGCTCGCATAGCAACCAAGGCATACTCTTGGCTCTTCTACCGCAGACCTTAACCCCTGTGAGGCCGGGTTTCATGGACCACTTGCCACCTCACAGAGGGATACCAAGAGTACCCTCATGTTCCCCGAAGCTTCCGCTTCGGCACCCAGTTCGCTGGAGCTTTTATCCAAGTCAGATAACTTGCTCCTCCTCGTATACCAAGCGATGACCTACCGTATCAGGTTACTCATCCCTTTTATGAACTAGTCCCATGTCCTTAGCTAAGAATTATTACTTAGTTACCCTTAACTAAGGTTTACCACTTAGCTTCCTTTCCCGTTATCCTTGATTAACCACGATTTTCTACCTAGTTCCTCTAACTAGGGTTTGTCTATTGGGTTAAGTGTTATCATTCAAGTCCATGACTTAACCCGCCCACGAATCACGTCAAGATTGGCTAAGTATTTAAGTTCAAGACTTAGCCCTACAAGTTGGTTAAGTGTACCCAAAGGCTCATGACTTAACCCTATCGAGTCAAATTGGTCAAGTACTATTTTACCTTAATCCTATCGGATTATCTTGCTAGATTGATTAAGCATAGATTATCTTAATCCCATCAAATTATCGAGTCAGATTGGTTAAGTACAGGTTAGCTTAACCCCATCCTCTAATCGTACTACAATGGTTAAGCATATTCCAAAAAGGTCTTGTGACTTAACCTTATCAGGTCCGCGTATTAGAATGGTTAAGTGTAGGTTACTTAACCTCATCAAATCATCATGTATAATTGGTTAAGTATGAGTTGCTTAACCCCATTATCACGTTAAGTTGGTTGAGTATTGGTTACTTAACCTCATTGAATTACCGAGTTTAAATTGGTTAAGTGTTTAACTTAACCCCATCGAATTACCGTGTTTAGATTAGTTAAGTGTGGATTACTTAACCCCATCTAATTACCGTGGTTAGATTAGTTAAGTATCAATTACTTAACCCCATCTAATTACCATGTTTAGACTAATTGAGTCTAATATTAACCCCATCCATTAACTGTATCTTTCGGTTAAGTGTCATTAAGAAAACTTACTTAACCTCACCAAGTTATCGTGTTGGATTGATTAAGTGTTGATTAACTTAACCCCGTCCACTAGTCGTATAAAAATGGTTAAGTGTCATTAGGCAAATCAAGTTACTTAACCTACCCAACCTTGTCATGTTTTGTTAAGTACCATTAGCCTAATCAAATTACTTAACCCACTTGTCCATGTCATATTTGGTTAAGAGTCATTAATCAAGTTGACTTAACCCTATTATGTGGCATTAATTACTTAATGCACCTTCACCTCTCACATTAGACTTTGTTGTGGTTACTAGTTAAGCCAGTCGGTTCCGGGTTGCTTTACACCACAACTTGGTCTAACCTCGGGTTCAAGCACAACATGACCAACTTCTCACATTGGGTCCTATTGTTTGCAACTACTAGTTAGGCCGGTCGGTTCCGGGTAGTTTTACGTTGCAAACTCAACCCAACCTCGAGTTGGCCACACTTATATTATCTAAGTGTCACGTTCATCATGTTTCCAAAACATGTTACAAGTTTTTCAAGCATTTGGGTAGACCTAACTTAATAGGTAAATTCCCAAAGGGTAGACCTAACTTAATAGGTAAATTCCCAAGCTTGTGTTTTTATGCATACTTACATGTCAACTTCCATGTTATATTTCAAGTCATGTTTTCAAGTTGTATTTTCATGTCATTAGAAATTACCCATAACATAACCCAACGCTTCTAAACTCGCATATACGTTCACAACAACGTAATGGATTAAAAGAGGAGACTTGGCAAAGGCATGACAAAAACGGATATTAAGCCACAAGTTAATCATGGTGGCAAATGAGGCACATATGTGTTCATTGACTTGCATGTTACATTCCTAAGCCTCAAAAACATGCATAAACCCAAACTTGGCATATAAACGAATCATGGTGACAAAAGACATGGAATGATGACTAGTAACTCGCATATATCATCATATAAGGGTTATGACTTCATATGCAAGTTGACATATAGATTATGAAGGTTCTTATGTTGCATAATGCAACATCTCAACATAAAGGTTGTAGCTTTTAGCTCACAAGGTCAAGATAATGACTTCATAAACTTGCATGACATGATAGCATGTACCATTCTCAATGATCAAACCCAAACTTGCAACATGAACATTTAACTTCATAGTTAATATCTAAGAGTAGGGAAGGGCTTACCTTGCTATGAAGGCCTAAATCGATTAAACTAAAGCTTGTGATGAAGCCTATGCATGCCATCACCCAAAAACCCAAAGATGGATGCTCCAAACCACTAAAAACACCATCTTTAAGAACAAAGATCAAAGCTTTTGCCTTGAAATCAACTTGAGGAGCTCTCATACTAACATAGGACTCTCTAACACTCTCATGATCATGAAACCTCTCATAGAAATGAAGTGGAGGCTAGGATAGTTGAGTGGAGGCCATGAGAGTAGAAATTTTGCCATAGTTTAGTTGCATGAGTGAATAATGAGGGTTTAGGGGTAGGTTAGGGGCTTATTTATAGAGATTAGGATTAGTTAGGACCCTTAGATTAACCCTAGGACCAACCTGAACCGTCAGATCCCAAACCAAGCCCAGAAACCTAGCCAAGATAGAAACAGGTGCACCAGGCAAGACTGCTCGTCTGAGCCAGGTCGACAGCCAAGTCGACAGGGCTGTCGACTTGGTCAGACCAAGTCGACTCCCAAGTCGACAGGGCTGTCGACTTGGGTACTGTGGCGGGAATTTTTCCCGCCTGGCCCAATTTTCCAAATTCAAGTTTGAATTTGAAATCTGTTTTTACTTAGAAATTTTCTGAAAACTTCGTTGGGCCTTAATCGGGTCATATGGACTCCGATTTTCGAAAACTCGGACTCTATTTCGCGTATTTTTCCGAGACGAACGCAATAGCATAGCCCGTTTAACTTGATTCAGAATTTAAAATTAAATTCTGCCTTGATTCTCGTCTTAATCATGTTATCGAAATACGTGTTGTTACATTCTCCCCACCTTTTAGGATTTCGTCCCCGAAATCTCCAAGTTAGGAAGAACATATCCTACCATCCATCATCCATATACTCAAAACATCATCCACAAGCGACCATTGTCCTTAGATGATTTCTAATGCTATATGAATATATGCAAAACGTGTGTGTACATGTTCCTTAGCTAATGCTAATGATCAGGCCTGAATAATCTTTCTAATGCAAAAATATGTATAGTGCCATGAATCCAACATGTATGCAAATAGTCCTAGTCATATAGATACTATATGCGTGCACAATCATTCATTCATATGCAACAACCGCATGATAACACATTCAATTTCATCCATAAACAAGTATAAATACTCGTGCATATGCAATATGAAATGTGACCGAGTCGAGCTAGCATCTAATGTGTATTCGCGCATCCACGAGCAACCACTTGCAACCACTTGCAACCATATCAATCATAACATGTTTCAAATACATGTTTACATCCATAGGGTTCTACCTAGGATTCCCTGAAATAGGGTCGAGAAGATAAATAAGACAAACTCCTTACGGGGTTTGTAACAGAAAATAGGACCGAGAGGGTGTCCACAAAAGATAGCCTACAAGTAAGCTCTACAGAAAACAGGGATCAAGGATACACTCCCAAAAAGAGATATCATGCGCGTATCTAGTCTTTGACCATCAAAGTCGTACTTCCTTGAGCTCAATTCCATTGTGCCTTGACCGTCTTTTAACTTCGCGATTTCGTAGCTTCTTATTTCCTGTTTCCATAACATGAGCTGGAACTCATTTCTTCGTCGCCTCTCGTTCCACTTGTACTTATCCTCTTTCTAGAATACTTGACGCAAACATGACTGCGTACTCATGATCTCATGCAAGCTTTCCAAAATTCACTAGTGAATCTCGGACCTCGTACCATAAGGTATTCCACATAGAAGAACTTTCTCTTGAAAGTAAACAGATGCCAACCAGGTTATCAAGCGCACTTACTAGGGTGACTTCTATAACCCATGCATAAGTGAAATAAACCATCCGTCTTATCGGCGAATACCACTCGATCGGGCTCCAAATTTCCAATAAAGGCATCCAGGGATTCTAAGTAACTAGTCATGACAAATCCTCAAAAAGGTTACACGATACTTCGAGGGTATTACCAAGGCTAGTCAAAAGTCTAACTACCCTCCTATCAAAACCGGGAGTGGCACCCCTTACTGGATAACCACTTTATCCCTAGAATCCATCCATAGCTTATAAACATAAGCATTATTTCCAAACTCAACACTTGGCCTAGACATTCTCAAATCCAAACAAGTCATGTATACATGGACTGACTCTCCAATAGGACTTTGAGACAAAAATTGGGATTCTCTATTACGCTAGTACTTAAGGTGCAAAGACTCCACTATCGAAGAAGACTTAAATGAGACGATGATCAAAACAAAGTCCTAACGGGATGATAGAGAAGAAAAACTAAACCTTTAACAAGATCGTTACCCTCCTTCCGAGGTACCCTAGAAATGAGAGCATACTACTGCCCTCCCGATGATCTTGTCCTTGTCCCATGATACTTAACTATCCACCCCGTTTTACCGTGCCAAAGGTACTCTCTCGTCATGGGTTTCATTGTTCATCTTTCTTTCTCATTCTGGGTTGAGCCATACCAACAAGTTGCTCATCCTTAAGCTCGTATCCTTTATCCTCTTTCTCACAATCCTTTCTTATAACACGGCCACTGGTCTCTCGAGAACCACCTCCATCGCATGGAAAGCACTTTCGTAGACAGAAAAGACTAGTCGCAGTTAAAACCACTGTGACTACAGATGGAGGAAAGAAAGGAAAAGAGATTTAATTAAGGAAACAAGGATAGTGCTAATGGCCTTTGGGGAATAGCCTTTTTCTTTTTTAAAAGAAAATTTTCTTGAAAAATGCTTCTTTGTAAACGGTTTTCAAATACTTTTCAGAAGGTCTTTAAAAACTTTAGCCCAGTCTGGTAACCTTTTTCTCTGATACCAAATGTAACACCCCGCCTCCGCTAGGGTCACTCGCAAGGGAATGCGCTAGCTTTAGAGGGGCATTATTGGTAAACATGCACAGAAATATCACAAGACAGAACATATAAAATAACGGAAGTAAAATCGAACTTTCATAAACATTAAATATTAAGGTCTAAAGCCTTTTACATCAGGGTACATCAAAACCTGTCTTGCAATAGTAAAGAAGCATAAAGACTTTTTCATAAATTATTCCCCAGTAAAAACAGTAAAGTAGCCATAGCCAGGAAAAGTCCAAACCATCCATGATGACCTTCAAGCAGAAGAAGTCCGAACTAAACAATAGTATTTCCTCCCTGTAACCTGGAGGGGGGAAACGGAAGAAAAGAGGCGAAACAAAACGGGTCAGTCAAAAAGACTGAGTAAGCCCTATCTACTATTAGTATAAAAACTAGTAAAGTTAACTGACATGAGAAACTGAGATGAACATAAGCATGATAACAAGATAGATAAGCTAAATCAAAATAACAGGATGAACTACTGAACTCAGATAAACTAAGGTGTCATGATAAATTACGATGTCAAGATAAAACAAGGTATCACATCATCAGGTTTCTATCAAGTATAATATCCCCAAGATATATATCACGTATAACGTCCCATGGTATCTATCCTGTATATCCGCTCTGCACCTCTCGTACTAGTGTCCCAACCCGCGTCATGTGTTAACCATGAATGTCCCTTACCCAATGTCATGTAATGGTCCATGTCAACCTAACATATAGCATATGTAGGTTCTCCCTACTCGTATGTTTCTTTCCATGTATAAGTTCAGTCCTTTGCCGTAGGCCATACGGGCTTTCCCATGTAACCATTGTATCCTTGAGGTTATTTTGGACTGCAACCCTTGATCTAGTTATGTTTCCTTACCATGAACTATCGCGCGTTCACTTAGGATTTATGCCACCTAGGACCACTAGGGATTATGCTACCTAATGAACGTTTCCGTGTCTCGGTTTGGGTTCAGCCACCTAGGGCCACTAGGAATTATGCCACCCGTCAACCGCACCCTTTATCCCACGTATGTATCGTGAATCGTTTTCCATGTCTAGACGCACATGTTCCTCAATGTGCCATCCGAGTCCCGTGCCAGGGCAAACCAAGAAATACAGAACTCGGTCGGGAGCTTTTAAGTCGTCTGCTGATGTAGATATCAAGGTCTGCTTTTGTACCCGTGGCTATGGTCCCACGTGACCCCTCCCTCAACTACTGAAAGGCAACCCACGAAAAAAAATCATGTATGAGAACTACACTAGGCCCATCGATGCCCAATTCCTGATAGCCAGCCTCACCCATAACTTGATAGCTAGTATATGGTCTGTTGGGAGTTCCCTGCCTTTCCGTACGTACACGATTGACTAAAGATGGTAGGTAGTCGGCGACATGCTATCCCGGGGCGAAAACCAAGAATCGTCGACTCCACGCTAATCCATCCCAGTCTTTAGGTCGCTCGCATAGCAACCAAGGCATACTCTTGGCTCTTCTACCGCAGACCTTAACCCCTGTGAGGCCGGGTTTCATGGACCACTTGCCACCTCACAGAGGGATACCAAGAGTACCCTCACGTTCCCCGAAGCTTCCGCTTCGGCACCCAGTTCGCTAGATGTTTTATCCAAGTCAGATAACTTGCTCCTCCTCGTATACTAAGCGATGACCTACCATATCAGGTTACTCATCCCTTTTATGAACTAGTCCCATGTCCTTAGCTAAGAATTATTACTTAGTTACCCTTAACTAAGGTTTACCACTTAGCTTCCTTTCCCGTTATCCTTGATTAACCACGATTTTCTACCTAGTTCCTCTAACTAGGGTTTGTCTATTGGGTTAAGTGTTATCATTCAAGTCTATGACTTAACCCGCCCACGAATCACGTCAAGATTGGCTAAGTATTTAAGTTCAAGACTTAGCCCTACAAGTTGGTTAAGTGTACCCAGAGGCTCATGACTTAACCCTATCGAGTCAAATTGGTCAAGTACTAGTTTACCTTAATCCTATCGGATTATCTTGCTAGATTGATTAAGCATAGATTATCTTAATCCCATCAAATTATCGAGTCGGATTGGTTAAGTATAGGTTAGCTTAACCCCATCCTCTAATCGTACTACAATGGTTAAGTATATTCCAAAAAGGTCTTGTGACTTAACCTTATCAGGTCCGCGTATTAGATTGGTTAAGTGTAGGTTACTTAACCTCATCAAATCATCATGTATAATTGGTTAAGTATGAGTTGCTTAACCCCATTATCACGTTAAGTTGGTTGAGTATTGGTTACTTAACCTCATTGAATTACCGAGTTTAAATTGGTTAAGTGTTTAACTTAACCCCATCGAATTACCGTGTTTAGATTAGTTAAGTGTGGATTACTTAACCCCATCTAATTACCGTGGTTAGATTAGTTAAGTATCAATTACTTAACCCCATCTAATTACCATGTTTAGACTAATTGAGTCTAATATTAACCCCATCCATTAACTGTATCTTTCGGTTAAGTGTCATTAAGGAAACTTACTTAACCTCACCTAGTTATCGTGTTGGATTGATTAAGTGTTGATTAACTTAACCCCGTCCACTAGTCGTATAAAAATGGTTAAGTGTCATTAGGCAAATCAAGTTACTTAACCTACCCAACCTTGTCATGTTTTGTTAAGTACCATTAGCCTAATCAAATTACTTAACCCACTTGTCCATGTCATATTTGGTTAAGAGTCATTAATCAAGTTGACTTAACCCTATTATGTGGCATTAATTACTTAATGCACCTTCACCTCTCACATTAGACTTTGTTGTGGTTACTAGTTAAGCCGATCGGTTTCGGGTAGCTTTACACCACAACTTGGTCTAACCTCGGGTTCAAGCACAACATGACCAACTTCTCACATTGGGTCCTATTGTTTGCAACTACTAGTTAGGCCGGTCGGCTCCGGGTAGTTTTACATTGCAAACTCAACCCAACCTCGAGTTGGCCACACTTATATTATCTAAGTGTCACGTTCATCATGTTTCCAAAACATGTTACAAGTTTTTCAAGTATTTGGGTAGACCTAACTTAATAGGTAAATTCCCAAAGGGTAGACCTAACTTAATAGGTAAATTCCCAAGCTTGTGTTTTTATGCATACTTACATGTCAACTTCCATGTTATATTTCAAGTCATGTTTTCAAGTTGTATTTTCATGTCATTAGAAATTACCCATAACATAACCCAACGCTTCTAAACTCGCATATACGTTCACAACAACGTAATGGATTAAAAGAGGAGACTTGGCAAAGGCATGACAAAAACGGATATTAAGCCACAAGTTAATCATGGTGGCAAATGAGGCACATATGTGTTCATTGACTTGCATGTTACATTCCTAAGCCTCAAAAACACGCATAAACCCAAACTTGGCATATAAACGAATCATGGTGACAAAAGACATGGAATGATGACTAGTAACTCGCATATATCATCATATAAGGGTTATGACTTCATATGCAAGTTGACATATAGATTATGAAGGTTCTTATGTTGCATAATGCAACATCTCAACATAAAGGTTGTAGCTTTTAGCTCACAAGGTCAAGATAATGACTTCATAAACTTGCATGACATGATAGCATGTACCATTCTCAATGATTAAACCCAAACTTGCAACATGAACATTTAACTTCATAGTTAATATCTAAGAGTAGGGAAGGGCTTACCTTGCTATGAAGGCCTAAATCGATTAAACTAAAGCTTGTGATGAAGCCTATGCATGCCATCACCCAAAAACCCAAAGATGGATGCTCCAAACCACTAAAAACACCATCTTTAAGAACAAAGATCAAAGCTTTTGCCTTGAAATCAACTTGAGGAGCTCTCATACTAACATAGGGACTCTCTAACACTCTCATGATCTTGAAACCTCTCATAGAAATGAAGTGGAGGCTAGGATAGTTGAGTGGAGGCCATGAGAGTAGAAATTTTGCCATAGTTTAGTTGCATGAGTGAATAATGAGGGTTTAGGGGTAGGTTGGGGGCTTATTTATAGAGATTAGGATTAGTTAGGACCCTTAGATTAACCCTAGGACCAACCTGAACCGTCAGATCCCAAACCAGGCCCAGAAACCTAGCCAAGATAGAAACAGGTGCACCAGGCAAGACTGCTCGTCTGAGCCAGGTCGACAGCCAAGTCGACAGGGCTGTCGACTTGGTCAGACCAAGTCGACTCCCAAGTCGACAGGGCTGTCGACTTGGGTACTGTAGCAGGAATTTTTCCCGCCTGGCCCAACTGGCCCAATTTTCCAAATTCAAGTTTGAATTTGAAATCTGTTTTTACTTAGAAATTTTCTGAAAACTTCGTTGGGCCTTAATCGGGTCATACGGACTCCGATTTTCGAAAACTCGGACTCTATTTCGCGTATTTTTCCGAGACGAACGCAATGGCATAGCCCGTTTAACTTGATTCAGAATTTAAAATTAAATTCTGCCTTGATTCTCGTCTTAATCATGTTATCGAAATACGGGTTGTTACAGCCGGGTGTCCCACAGTTAAAGCATCTTTTCTTTCCCTTAGCATTGTTGCCTTTACCACCTTTCTTGTTCTGTTGTTGCTGTTGTGGTCTCTTTTGATCCCCTTTCTTCTTGGGTGCTTTATTAGCATTGGCGCCCTTCTCCTCTTCATGAATAAGTGCCATGTCAACTAGTCTCTCAAAAGTAGCCCCCATGGGGATGTGGGTCATAGCTAACCCATAAAGCGGCTCGTTCAAACCCTTAACAAATCTCAGGGCCTTCTTTTCTGGTGTATTCACCAAGTCCAAGCCAAATCTTGACAACTAATTGAATTTGTTGACGTATTCTTTCACTGATAGATTCCCCTGCTTCAATGATAGAAACCTTTCCATGTATAGATTCTCTTCAGCCCGTGAGAGAAACTTCGCGTCAGACTTCCGCCTAAAATCTGGCCATGTATCAACTGGACGTTCTCCATTAGTGACCTCCCACCAAATCGAGGCCTCATTCTTCATTAGCCAGGCAGCTAACTGGACCTTTCTTCCATCTTCCACTTCAAAGATCCCATACAATTCTTCCACCTCCTTTAACCAATTATGAGCTTCAATAAATGTTTCCGTCCCGTGAAAAGGTTTTCCACCCATCGCCCGAAAGTCCTTACATATCTTCGCAAAAGTATTGACACGAGGAGGAGGAGGAGGAGCATTTGTGACCTGCGGTGGCGGCCCTAGTCTCCAAATACCTCCTAAACCATCCTGGTATCGGTATCCCTCGTGTATCTCGGGAATTCCAGACATGCTGAAACGAAAAAGGAAAGATTCAATACAAAAGAACCAAAGGAAAGATATATAGCTTTTGGGTTTATGCTTTTAAAATAAGCTTTTCTCTTGAAAATACTTTCCTTAAAACATACTTTTGAAGGTACTTCTTTATAAAAGTTGTTTTTCAAAAACACTTTTCAAAATTCATATCTGTTCTGGTAACCTTCAGCTCTGATACCATGTGTAACACCCCACGTCCATTAATGTCACTCACAAAGGGAATGCATTAACTTTCATGGTGCATTTAAAGTGTGTATAGAACAGAAACTTAACAACGAGACATATATAAATAGTACAAAAACTTTAAAACTTTATTTCATTGCAGCGGAAAATACATAAGTTTGGTTACATCATCAAAACCAGAGTCAAAGTACATAATATCCATCTTGACCAACTCAAAGTACATAAATTAAAAGACATAACCCCAGTACAAAATAGCCATAAATAAGAGAGGCTGGACTTTACTTCAGCGATCCAAGCAACTTCTAAAAACAGAGATACAGCTGTCCAAAATCAAGCTCCACTGGTGCTAGTTCCAACCTGAGCACCTGGGGGGGGGGGGAAGGAAGAAAAGAGGAGGAAACAAAGGGGGTCAGACATAAAGTCTGGCGAGTGCGATAACTTTGACAATATAATTACCCAAAATAACTATGCCAAGGCATAAGTTGGAAAATAAGGAAATGACTGTGAACAATTGAGTAAGACAGAGTAAACAAGGAAATAAGATGAACAAAGATAACGTTAAAGCGCACCTAAACCACTATAAGATATTTACTATACTGCACCACCACTACTACACTGCACCACCACTAGTCACCCTAAGGTTGATCCCGCCTACAAGATTTTAATAATGATAATGGTAGTTTCGTGCACCCCTAGCAGCCTTCATAGGTGCCGCCTGCCCCTATCTCCACTAGGTGTACCCATTATCCCCAAACAATCGGCTATCTAACTCGTAGATAACGTGCTGGCCCCACAATGGGGTGTATCACTCCCCAAAGTGGCAACCCGATACCACCAATGATGCACGACTTATACCTACACGATGCAACAACGTCTTACCTACCAGCCCGGGTCCGCACACGCACATGAACCCGTTGGACTTGCGTTGCCACCGCTAACCCGTTTTGTCCTCTTACAGTCAAGCCCAGTATGCGTGTCCCGTCCTCGACTTGGGTCATGCCCACAAAGATACGTATGGGTTACTGGTTGAAATGGGCCCCCCATTACTTGAGGCAAGCTATCCACCTAAGCTTGGTCCCCTCTAGTACATCCAAATTAACCCTTTTCTTATTCATGTTCACTTACATGTTTCAATTTTGGTTAAGTGTTTCTAATCGTATTTCCAATGCCACCCAAGTCACCCACTAAATTCCACATGTCACCCAAGGCACCCACTTAGCCCCCTCATGTCCCACTACATGTTTATCTGGTTAAGTGTTTCTTAATTCATTAAGACCGTAACCTCATAAAGACCTCCCACATTAGACCGACATTTGTGGCAGCTGGATTTGCCGGGCGGGCCCGGGCAGTCTTACACCACAAAAGAGCCTAACCTCGTGTCTTTACAACTGTTACGCATTTAGTTTATGCCTAAGACCTCCCACATTAGACTGGCATTTGTGGCAGCTGGATTTGCCGGGCGGGTCCGGGCAGTCTTACACCACAAAAGAGCCTAACCCCGTGTCTTAGACGATTAATTACACCTAATTAATCATTCCCCAATTTGAATTAATTTCCCTATTCAAATTATCAATCAATTCCAAATTTAACTATGGCCATAACTGACTCAATTATGCCCATCTATTTATGGTATGTAAAATCATACCAATTTTCATCACAAATTTATGCCATTTAAGGCATTTATGTCAATTCTCAATATTAAATCTTTTAATATTATCCCCTTACCCCACATTGTACGTTCGTTCGTTTAACGTAAAATATACATTAGACTCGAATAGTCTAACTCATGGAATAAAGAGAAAACATCACAACATACATATAGACAAAACTAGATCTAAACATAAGGGGTGAACTTGCATGTGTGAATGATGTTCTACATCTAAAACTTGCATAGGCCAAAGTTATAACTTGCATAAAACTACATATGTCATAGATCCAAATCTAAAGGTGTAAACTTGTTTAGATAATGGTCACAATCTTGCATAAATCATGTATGTCATAGATCCACATCTAAAGGTGTAAACTTGCATAGGAAATAACCACAAACTTACATAACATGATTCATATTCCAAACTCATATATTTATATAAACTTGCATATGTGATTTATGCAACATAACAATGTTGTAAACTTACATCTAAACATGTAAACTAGCATGTAGAATTTAGCGTATAACTCACACATGTCATAACCTAACTTTAGATCTAAAATAGATGTCATGAAACATATAAGGTTATACATAATCTTTACTAAATTGCATATGATTCACATCTAAATCAACCCCTAAACTTGCATTCATACATATGATTTATCATATGAATCAACATAACCAAACTAGCATATGAACAACATGATGATTTGATTATACATAAGCCAATCATAGAATTACAACATAGGTGGTAGCATCATAACTTTACAACATAGATGATAACATCACAACATAACATCATAGAATTTACAACATGTATGATAACATCACAATTTTACAACATAATTATAACATGCGGTCAATAATTCACATCATATCCATATAATCCACATCATAACTTAATCCAATTAAATTGCTAATTATTTTATTAAAGAAATCGAACTCACAACTCAAAGAAGGTCTTGAGTTCTGAATTCTGAGTTCTGAAGTTGTATTAGCTTTCCTTTGAAGTAGATTCGTTGTTAGAGTTGAAAAGAATTGAATTTGATTTGCTTTCTTCCTCTCTAATTGGTGGCGGCTATTCTGAGTTGCTAGGTGACGGCATGGAGGCCATGAATCTAATTTTATTTCGATTTTAGGGTTTGAGTCTATAGGTGTTTTTATAGAGTTTAGGATTAGTTTAGGCCGTCCGATCAACCCAGAATTAATCCCAGCCAATCAGAGTAGATCAGAAACCCTAATGAGTCAGCACACAGTCATAAACATGTCATCAATCAAATTTGCCCGCGTGGGGGAGGGGGGTTAGGTCTTCCCCTACGTCGACCTGGTCAGGGTAGGTCGACCCCCAGGTTGACCTGACCCTAGCCTATCTGACTCTGAAATTTGAATTTTTTGAAATCTATTTTGAATTTTCTGAAACTTCCGATGGCCATAACTTCTTCATACGAAGTCCAATTCACGCAAACTCAGACTCTATCTCAACCAGAATTTCGAGATGAACACAATGATGCAACCTGTTTCCCTTAATTCTCACATCTGAGATTAGTTATTCTTTAATTTGTGAAATTTAGTGTTAACAGAAATACGGGGTGTTACAGTAATATGTACTATATATGCATTTGGCATAATGAATAATGAATTAATATATGTATGGGTTAAGGAAACTTCCCTGAGCAATAGGGAAGGTTTCTGTCCTTGCTCCAGCTGACGGCAAATTCCTTCCTTAAGGTTTAGAACCTTGTGACCCAGATTAGGGTATTAAGAATAGAGTTCTAGAAATCAGCTCATGATGGCAATAGGTCTTTGATCGGTCTCCTGGACAAGGGTGTAAGACTAGAAATCCACTTGTAGCAGTAACAGGAGACTGGTTCCAAACTAGATTCAAATTATTAAGAAGGTCAAGTACCCCCTTTGTGATAATATTTGGGCTTTCGAACTAACCCAGATTCGGGTATTAAGATGAGACCACGAATCCACCGTCAGCAATAATTGGAACTTGAATCAACCCAGATTTGGATATCAAGATAGGACCATGAATCCACCGTCAGCAATAATTGGAACTTGAATCAACCCAGATTTGAATATTAAGATAAGACCAAAAATATGCTTTTGGCATTAATTATGACTTGAATCAACCCAGACTTGAATATTAATATAGGACTGGAAATCTGCTTTTGGCATTAATTATGACTTGAATCAACCCAGACTTGAATATTAAGATAGGACCGGAAATCTGCTTTCGGCATTAATTGTGATCCGAACTAACCCAGATTCAGGTAATAAGATTGGGACTCGGAGATCACTTCCTGTATTAGTTTTGTTACCCCTTTTTGGGGAAGATCCATGAAGCAGAGGATATACGTGCTTCTTGAGCCGTACTTTGGGTTCTATCGTCAAATTTGAGGATGTATGTGCTTTGTTGGTCACTCTTTGGGCCTGTGTGTCTGGTGCACTTGGCTAGCTTAACCACAAGCAGGGCCCAAGGAATTACCCGACCTCCCTCCAGGAAGCGCCTTATCCTGATCATTGTAGGCAATGATAAGGTGTTAGATGCTTAAACTGGGCCATCGTAGACGTGCACTACACCAAAACAACAAATTAGGCACACTAGGATGCAGTGATTTAATACGGCTTTAAGCCGTATCAAATCTGATATAGCTCATAACCGTATCAAATTTGTTTTGCTATAGCTTAACCGATATGCGCTACCTCCAACTTGTAAAATCTGACCCTACATCTATAGCTCTTTGTGTCGGTTCAGTTAATACGGCTCAAATGCGCACCATATTTTTCTTCCTTATTTTTCCTTTCTCACAGCGAGCTTCTTTTTTCTCACCCAAAGCAATGTCAACCAAATAAGGAAATAGGATTTTTTCCCCCAAATAAAAAAGGGCTCAATTCAGATCCAACATTTCGCTTACACCTATGGCAACAACAAAGGAACTTCCCATCTTCCTCATCCTGTAGACTCCAAATATCAATCTTCTTCAGATTAGGTTTGGGTGATAACCTTTTTTTATCTACTAGAATTTGTTTTCCACCTAGAGTCCATTAAAAAGCAGATTAATTTTACTCAGTTTAAATTTTCATTGACTTCTTTTAGTAATGTTATTAAGTTCATATTTTACTGCAACATCATGGTTTTCAGTATCTTAATGCACTTGAGATGCAGATTCCTGGGTTGGAGAACTATTGGATAATATCTAATTCTCTTGAAGGTATGCATATAGCTAAATTTGAAATTTAATTTTTATGTTCTTGTGTTTGTGGTGCATAAGTTATGGTAATTAAAAATGTTTAAAAATTTGTATATGTTAGGAAAATGTTTGAATTTTACATACAATATGTAAAAGAATTGAATTCAGTACATTGCTCTAATTTACAAATAAACTTAACTGCATATTGTAAAAATTAAAAACAATGATCTTTATAAACATATTTAAATGCCACATGATGGAGTAGTAAAGTATATATTCAATTTAGTATTGTAACTAGCACAATTGTGCTAATAAATCTGAACCAAGACCTCCATTGTTTAATCGTTTCCCTTACATCAGTGGGTTTAACCCTGAATCATCCGGACAGATGTTATCCAAGACCTTTGATAACTATGTTATAATTATTGATCAAATGTAAACTAATCATCAAACTATAGGTTATGCAGTTGTATTATTTATTTATATTTACAAATAATATGCAAGCTGTGTTGTACATACGGTAAATTCTGTACAGATATTTCAAATGGCAGTTCTTTCAACTACGTTTATCAGTGCAAGCCAAAGTTTTAATAAAGGGATAACTTATTCTCCTTAATCTAAATGGGGGCATCCATCCCTAGTCTGATAACATGATTATATACAATAATAAAAGCAAACAAAATCATTTTAAAAGTGGTTTTAATAATATGTTAAATAAGAATAGTGATTACGACTTTTAACACGTAACAAAAGATCGAGATTACCGCTCTTCCAGCATTGTTACTAAGAAAAATCGCCCTCTGCGAAATGATTATGTTGATCATTTGGTTATTAGTGACCAAAGAATAGACAAATATTAATATAAAAGCTTATTAAATAACCAGATCCATCACTTATATTTCTGCTTTTAAAGGTGAGAGCAACAAAATTCAAAAGATTGATGATCTCATGAAAAAATAAGCACAATAAGGATGATTACTTCGGTAATGCTTCAGATCTTCTTAAATCCAATTTTTATATCTATGACATGGTTACCAGTAAAGTTTCAAAAATAGTTTTGGTTCAGTTATTCTCTCTCTTTTTCATCATTAGTTCAGCTGTTGAATTTATATCAGCTAGTGTGATTTGATTTGTCTTTACACGTGTGTTTGTTTTTCTTTGATCATTGATTGTTAAGGCTTTTTTTTTAATTTATTGATTCCACAGAGTCCAGAGGCGAAAGTATTATTTTTTGGCAAAGATAAAAATATGAGTGCACCAAATCTTATGAATGGAGAGTGTTAAACTTAATATTTCATTTTTGCATATGCAACTGTATTATCAGATTTAGCTTCTCTACTGTTAGTACTATTTATAGGTGGTAATACAGTTCGAAAATATCATGAGCACATGATAACATTTCTAGGTGTTACGGTAGTTACAGATTTTACAATGCATGATTTCATTTTATAAGTGTGTATAAACCATGCTTTAGACATTTCTTTCTTCAGTTTGCAATTCCTGTTTACTCGGGATTCTAACTATTCTTCCTGGTGGCTAGCTTGCTTGACATAATCTATAGAAGAACGACAAAAGTAAAAAAAAGGGTTGGAACCGTGATCTTTGTAGTTCTTCTCTAGTATCCGTCTTCAACATCAATTATCAGGTGAAAAGAATCCCACCATTGCAGATTACATTTGTACGCTAAAACACATTTGGATCCACTATCTTCGTAGCTGACAATTTGATTTATTCTCTGGTAATTGCTGAATATACCATTGCTTTTCTTAACTAATGGATTTACCTACAGATTTCACTCTTCATTGATGTTTGTACATATTTTTGTCTATTATGTAAGCGAGCAAATGATTAAACAAGTATGTCTGCATGCAAATTTTTTATGTTCTTTTTCCAATACAATCCCATTATGATATGGGATTGTGATCATAATAACTTATTAGATATCCCTGAATTGTTTAGATTATTTGATTTTTGGATTATGTAAGAAGTCTTTGAATGTTTTATGCTCTACCATGTGATTTTAATAACTGTAAAGGGTACGTCAGAAATCAGAAATAAAATACCACATTTTAATCTCATCTATTTTCTTCATGTCTGTTATATACGATCACAAAGTTCATAGATGTCACGAGTAGTGTATCTCAGATAAAATTTGACATATATCTTAAACAAAATTTGGTTTCAGGCTAGATACATGATCACAATAAAGGTTACTTTAGAAAGCTTATGCCACCCACATAGGTGATATAAGTCTATGTTTATTTCAATATTAAGGGAATAAAGCATAAGGCATATAGGCATTCTTTATGTTGCTTATTGGCAGGATGGGCGAAGGTATGTTTCATTGCTTTATGTTATCTAACTTTTTTATTTTTTATGTACTATAAGTTTTTTAAAAACAATAGTTTCATTTATACTATTATACTAAAATAAAAAAATGCATTAATTTTTATTGACTAATTGTTACCATAACTTCAGTAATGTTACATCATCAATTTTCAAAAGCTTGAATGTGGCGCATCGCTCATGTCAACCAAATGTGTTTCATATCAGCTAAAGAAACATCAACAAACATCATTGAAGCTTTATTTCTTCTTAAGTGTTAACATGTTATTTCTCTCATTTTAGAAACAGTAATTCTACTCTTTTTGGCATCTACGTAAAAAACCATATAGGTGAAACTTGATATTTGAAAACTTATTTCTACCAAACCATAAGTGTAGACCAACCTGTTTAGTTTTTACGTGCCGATGTTTACTATGTGGATGTATACAATTTATATAGAGCCATGTGTAATTAACTATTAATTTTTACATGCCCTTGAGATCTTTGATAAAACTAATGCCAACTCTACATGGCCTTGAGACCTTTGAAAGTTCAACACCGCATAGATCGTTTTTGTTTTTACGACATGCAGGCATAATTCATGTGTATTATTCCTTAGTACTACTATTCTCTCTCATTTATGATAAATACTTAATATGGTAAGTTTATGCCTATCTAATGTAAATTTGCTATTTTTCTAAACTTCCATGTAATTTTTTTAAAAGTTTAAACTTCTTTAAAACTATTTCAAGTTGCATAGGTTCACAAGGACCAGTTAAACAATTAATCTTTTCAAATTTTCTTTTAGATTATGAAGTCAACATCTTGAAATGATGTAAATTAGTACATGTTATTGAAGATAATGAGATTTGTTGAACGCAAGTTTATTAGCCCAAAAAAAACATGCTTTAGACTATCTTAAGCTACTATAAACATTGATTTGAAATTTATGTTGTTAAAAATACATCTTAATGACTGGTTGTTCTTTTTAGAACACTCATTGTAGTGTAGAATACTAAGCACACAATAAAAACCTATCAGAAGAGTATTTTTTTTCTATCATCATCTAAACTTAACACTAGGGAGGTAGGAAGGTCAGTTAAATAGCAACTCGTAGATAGGCAAGGAGAATGAATCAATTTGTTAGTTGATTAATGAAATAGAATAAAGAGAATCCTATGATCATGAGTGTTATTCTCTTTGCTAAAGGATTGAGAGAACCACAAATAGTTTACTATCAATTGTAAATTAAACCAATTCACATCCACCAAACAAAAAATACATATAATTAAGTTAAATTACAACACCAAATCAAGCTACTAATTATACAATACATAAACATTTACATTCCCAAAGTCCGTCATCAAATAACAATAAATACACCAACTCAACAAGTCTACAAAAAAAAAAAAAAATCTGTCACCGCAGTGAATCACCTCCAAAACTTCCAAAGCCAGCAGAAGAAGGAAAATAGCCACTACACTGCTGCATGTACTCAGCAATACGCTGATTCAACAACTGTGTCATCTCAATAGTCTGGCGACGATTTTGATCCTCCAGTTGCTCTACCCTAGCCCTCAACTCCTATATCTTTGCTAAATCGATATCAGCTCTAGTCTGCCTACTTTGTTTCTAACTGTTAGCCTATAAAAATTATTTAATAATCTTTTTGTAATAACTCGGAAAATCTGAAACAATTTAAAAGTTTCATTTTGGTGATTTTAATGAATTTTGAGTATTTAAAATGATTTATTTTAAATAATAACAACAAGAAATTTATTTTGAATAGAATTAGAATGTATATATTTATTTGAATCGACGTTAGAATATAAATATTTATTTTTAATTATAAAAGGAATTGAAAATGGCGCGGTAGTTTGAAAATTCGATTTCAAAATTCAAATGAATGTACAGGATTCAAAATAAACCGGATTTTAGCGAAAACAAAAATATTAGAATCTAATTGAAAATATCTTTCCAACAAATCTGAAAAATTAAAATTCCATAGCGGGAATAAAAAGTTATGCCCAGATGAAAATTGGGAATAGTTGTTATGGAAAATATAGCCCTTAAAAATGAAAATTTTGCAAACGACCTCCGTTTTCAATGAAACCACTTTTGTTGGATCCGGAATGTCAAGTTATTGCTAGATTTCAAAATTTAAAATTTTTGGAGTTAATATGTGAGCGTGGCGAAAGAAAATGTGTTTTGACTGTTTTAGTCAATTTGGATCGACTAGAAAATGGCCATTTTTCAAACGGTCTCCAAAATTGATAAAATTAGTTTTGTTAGGACCATATCGTCGAAACATAGCAAGATTTATTTTTCGGGAATTTTTGGGGTCAGTATGTGACCCCAGTAAATTGAAATGTATGTGTGAAGTTGAATATATAGTTTTATATTTTAATTTAAACGAAAACTGATCGAAACTGTCGAATCGCCTTACCGGACATATCCCATTGTGTTCAGAATGGGGGTAATTAGCTAGGGGCGACAGTTGTTGGGTTTGATTTAGAGTTCGAACAAAAAGGTTACTTTTTGGTCTTTAATTATAATAAAATTAAAATATTTTTTTTTACAAAACCCTCTTCTGTTTTCATTCGGTTACCCCCTCTTTTTCTGATTTCTTCGATCAAAAATGGCACCTGCCATTCATCACCACCCGCCGCCGGAGGCCAACAGACTGCCGCCCCTACCCCCACGATGCCGGCTCCTTCTCCCCTTCCACCACGAGGCGTTGAACGCCCCCTTTTTTCATCTCGAGCAACGCAAGCCCACTCCAGCCACTGCGGGTTCCACCGCATCGCACCCTGCCACCGCCCTCCGACCGAGCAGCCACGCCCTCCCCGTGGTCGTGGATCCCCTTCTCCAATCGAAAACCTCTCCTCCCGAACCTCTGCAGCCCCAAAACCGTACCCCACCGCGAAACAGCCCACACGACTGCCCTGTCTTCAGTCCGAAGGCTTGGATCTGCTGCATTGGAATCGAGCAGCATTTATTCTTCCTCCTTCGACAATGATTTGAGTTCGTACACTATTTTTATTTAGTTTAATTAATCTGAAAATCTAGTTTTTATAAAGACTACATATAAAGATGCGGTTTTTAGACAAAATAAAAAATAAAAAGTTATAATATAATCTAGCAAGGATAAAAATATGTTTTTATATACAAATAGATAGCGAATAAAGTTGAGATTTTTATTATGAAAAGTTTAAATTTTTATATGCGGGAAAGATGTGATATTTTATATATATATATACAAAGAAAGATTAGATTTTTCAAAATATAAAGAAGTGATTTTAATATATATATATATATATAAAGATAATAAAAATATGATTTTTATATATGGAAAAATGGTATAAAAATATAATTTTTAACGTGTATATAAATAAACTAAATATTCATAAACAAATCGGACGATTTGTTTATGTACACCCATTTTACTAATATTGATTGGGACGACAAAATTTTACACGTCGCCCAACTGCACAAATAAAATTCACTATTTGTTGATTGAAACCCCACACGGGTATTGGAATGATATATGACATACACTAATCCCAATAATTAGCTGTATGTCGATCGATTGATGGACAGACTGTTATAAGCGTCAAATATTTGTATTTGTTGCTTATGTAGTGTGCACTTTGGATGATGGTTGACTGTGTTTGATTGTTGTTGTATGCATGTTGTATGAAATCCATATAATCACATTATATGGAAATTGACTGTGTCTGATTCCCGTTCAGAAAGAATGAAAATTTTAAAATAACGAATATTTTAAAATAATGAATATTTTAAAATAATATTCAGTAATGGTTCAAAAATGTGATTTTTATGTCCGATTTGGGATGGACACGAATATATTTAAATATATAAAGCCATGTTAATTAGATTAACGCCATTTTGACGTAAACGATATTTATATCGATTTTATTCATTTTTATAATGAATATCGAAAAGGAATGGATTTCAAAATCTAATGTTTTGAAAATATTATCATTTATATATCGATGATATGGAATATTCAATTTCGATTTGAAATTGAATATGAAGTTGAAATCGTTTCGAAAACGAGTTTAAAATGATTTATAAAATACGTTTTAAAAGGAAATCGATGAAATATATATTATATTATATATATAATATTATATATATATATATATATATATATATATATATATATATATATAATGGCCTGAATAGAACGCGCTGCGCCGCAGCAGTTCGCGAATTTCGACCATTGACATCGAATGGACATTACGGGAGATACGACCTTCAGATTCTCCTAAAACCAGAACCATTGGGTTCGTATCAAAATAGCTTTCTAACAAATATTAAAGATTTGTAATCTAACGGTTGGATTTGGAATTATGTCCAAATCAAATTTGGAAAAGGTCGATGTAAGTGCAGTTCGACTATACGGGCCTTGATAAAAGTATTAAAATATTAATAGTTTGTGTAAAATCATAATAAATGATTTGGAAAGAATTGGGATGAAAAATTCCATATTTGGAAAGATAAAGATATATTTTATCGAAATGAACTAGTTTTGAAATAGAATAATAAATCCAATATTTTTAAGATAAATAAATTGGATATGAAATGGTTTTAAAAATAACCAGGATTTCCAATATATGAATTGGAATGGATTTGAATCGAAATTATGCCCGGAATATTCTGATATTGGATTTCGTGATTATACGGATATTGTGGAGGAATTTGGAAGATATATATATATATAGTTATTCCAATAAGATATTTGTTAGTTTCAGAATTTGATATTGAATATAAGCCGATATATTTTCTATTCAGAGCCTTGTATTTAATGTCAAATTGGATTTTGGGTTTGTTGTGAATGGTATCTTTAATAATACTGTTCTTAAACCCAATGGAGTTAAGAAAATTTGAATCTGATTGGAGATTAGTTAAGTTGAATGGTTTCCTGGGTCTTGATCTAATGTTGGTTTCGACCTTCGAGGTTAATACTTAGGGAATTGTTCTCTTACTAATTTACGGTTAGAGACTGATGTGATTTTGGGCTTGTCGTGGATGCTGTCTTAATTAACACTGTTCTTAAACCCAGTTGAGAAAAGATTAAATCTTTTTATTTAGATTTAATGAAGTATACCAATTAATTAATATTTAATTGGAATTGAAATTGATCTTTGGGTTTATCGTGAACGGTGTTTTAAATAACACTTGTTCTTTAACACGATTAACAATGGAATAAGATTTGGGTTGTCGTGAATGGTATCTTTAATAATACTGTTCTTAGACCCAATGGAGTTAAGAAAATCAAAAACTAACTAGAGATTAGTTAAGTTGAATGGTTTCCTGGGTATTGATCTGATGTTGGTTTCGGCCTTCGAGGTCAATACTTAGGGAATTGTTCACTTGCTAATTTACAGTTAAAGGCTGATGGAATGGAATGTGATTTTGGGTTTATCGTGAACTGTGTTTTAAAGGACATTGGTTCTTTAACCTATTTAAAGACAGGAATAAGATTTTGGGTTGTCGTGAATGGTATCTTTAATAATACTATTCTTAAACCCAATGGAATTAAGAAAATCAGAGACTAACTGTAGATTAGTTAAGTTGAATGGTTTCATAGGTATTGATCTGATGTTGGTTTCGGCCTTCGGGGTCAATACTTATGGAATTGTTCACTTGCTAATTTACGAGTAAAGGCTGATGGAATGGAATGAGATTTTGGGTTTATCGTGAACCGTGTTTTAAATGACATAGGTTCTTTAACCCAATTAAAGACAGGATATGATTTCCCAAGTTAAACAATCGTTAATATTGATTTTTGAGAAGATTAAAACCAAGTAGAGTTTTAATGCATCTTTAATTAGATTGAAATGATATCCAAAGGAAGATTAAAGAATTTTTTTAAAGAATTTATCTTTGATAAAATTAATGGGAACATTTACCAAAGTATAAGAGTATTTTGACAAAGGAATATTCTGGATTGGAACGAAGCGTATGTTATGTTCTTATAGCACTTGTTTATTATATACGCGAGTTACTCGGAAAGGCCGGGTTTATCCCATTCTAAATAACTAATTCGACGATGTGTCGAGGATGAAGACGGTGGTTGAAGACCAGAGGTCTTCACATCATTTGGATGATTACTGATGTCTTAATTGGGCTGTACACCCATGACAAGGTAATAAGTGGTGATTGTCCAGACGTACTTGGAGATCGACCGGATATGCGAGGATCTCTCCCCTGTATTGGACATATGGGGGAGGAATAAGGTGCCTCCGGTTTCGTTCAGACCCAGAACGAACTTGTAAATGGATGTGTGTCTGACATCGGATTTCATTCTGTGTGATTGATAGACATCAGTTGCATAGCGTGAATTGCCCGTGTGGCATGCTGAGATGCAACTGATCAAGGCTTTTGTTGAAAAGCTAGGTCTTGTGGTTGATGATCAAAGCACGGCTTTAATATAGCATAGCTTTGTATAGCGTTAATTAGCGATCCTCACAACCCAGTGTGAACCAGAAACGGGAGAGGACTGCACGGAGGGCATGCGTTTCTTTCTATCTAGGAGTGGTGTCAGCGTTTTACTAACCCTGGCATTTTACTTATGTGGAGGACAGATAGCGAGGCGCCTCGGTTATATCGGTCGATCCAGGACCGATGGTCGGGTCGGGGTATGACCAGTTTACGCCCATAGGGCGGGGAAACACATGTTCAGGCATTTTAATCCATTATGTGTGGACCAGCCCTGAAGATCCAAGGTGCAGTTGCGGCTGTTTCTGAGACACGGTAGGCTAGATTGTCTCGAAGCGGTAAGGATGATCCCTTGCCTGGTTCACAGACGGAAATCCAACTTCCAATAAGTGACATTTGCGGTTTTGATTGTAGAGCCTAGTATTGGCGACAAGATATATGGTACCCATGCCGTCTAGGATTGACACATTTATATTTGAAGTTGTTTTATACACAATGCACTTATAATAGTATCAAATGATTTGTTTTAACATACTAAGCATGTTTGGCAATTTTAAGGGAAAACCCTATCCCCTAGCTTGCGTTGCATTATGTGATAGGACCTGGGTCTTATATTAGCTTCATTTTTCCAAAAAGCATTGCGCTTTTTTGTTATATGCACTGGTATTCTTGGGAGGAAACCCGTTCCGTGTTATTCGGCGTGGTCCCTTAGTTCTCACACCAGTCACATGACTGGTCTAGAGTTTATTGTTTTAACCTAAACTCTGGGTGCCCCTATTTTCCACACGGGCAGCTAGTAGTTTTGGTTTTGCTGATTTATATTCGCAGGATCCAAGTTTAGAGCTGGAATAATATTCGGAAAGTTCTGTATCCGTATATTATTTTCAGTTGTGTTTTGTATTATTTTCCGCTGCGTTGTAACTTGTAAATCTCTAATATTTTTCTGATGTATAATATTTATTCATACTCTGAATATTCTTGTACTCTGATGAAATTGTTGTAATAAGTAATGAAATGTTCTTCTGTTTGTGTTCCGATCTTTCTTGTCCTCAATTCAATCTGTGCTTTCCTTCACGGTGAAGTTCGGGTCGCTTCATTTGGTATTAGAGCTTTGGTTTACAGAGCTCGAGAACAAGACACATTAGAATCGAACGAAAGAATTCATCAGAGATTGGATTAGTAATATCCAATGGGAACGACTCGTTAGAAATGGGATCAGTAGTATCCTAGAATGAGTCGGAAGAGTGTTATTTTAAAATAAAATTTAAAAACAAATTTTGTTTTGAAAATTTAAATTAATTATTCGTATTTGAACATTTATTTTAAATTGATTTGGACAGTCAGGTATATAGAGAATTTGGATATACGTCTGATCCACGTGTATCCTAAGCCTCAAATATAAAAGATAGATATAGAATCGCACTCTATTCGCTCGAAGATGATTCTGATGGTGCCGCATCATCATCAGCATTTGTATTCGAGTTTCAAAAGTGGGATGTCTATATATTTCCAATTAACTGGTGTGAGAACCAATATATAGTTAGAATATATGGTTGTGATTTGGTATTAAAAACACAATTTTCTGTATATATATCAAAATTATAAATTTGGAACATTAATTCATTAATTGATTGATGGTTGTGTTGTATGATTATTTGTTATCTAGTAAAACCATTATGTAAAAGAACGGTGCATATAACCAAATTGTATCAAATATTGGACCAAATTGAAAATTGTTTGAAATTGCATGCATATACATGTACATACATTGGACAGGTCATAGCAAGAAGGTTAGAGAAGAGGAATAAAATTGTTTGCCCGAAAAATACGTACATGTTTATTGTATTTCTTGGGGGCTTTTTGATGATTTTATGAGCCGATTGGCTGTTTCTTTTTCTTTTTGGATTGGAGAGGCCTTTATGGCGATTTCGGGATTTTCCCAGTGCTCCCGTACAGGGGAGGTTATGGCGAAATTTTTCGAAAATTTAGGGTGCTAGCCAAATTTTTGAAAAAATTGAAAAGTTCTTAGAAACTGAAAAGTTGAACAACTTAAGCCGTAATGAAAATAAAAAATGTTGAGTTAATTAGTAAAACAACTTTCACCTTCGCTCCTTTTCGAGGACGAAAATTTTTAAGTGGGGGTGATTGTAATAACCCAGAAAATCTGAACCAATTTAAATTTTTTATTTTGGCGAATTTAATGAATTTTGAATATTTAAAATGATTTATTTTAAATAATGACGACAAGAAATTTATTTTGAATAGAATTAGAATGTATATATTGATTTGAATCGACGTTAGAATATAAATATTTATTTTTAATTATAAAAGGAATTGAAAATGGCGCAGTAGTTTGAAAATTCGATTTCAAAATTCAAATGAATGTACATGATTCAAAATAAACCGGATTTTAGCGAAACCAAAAATATTAGAATCTAATTGAAAATATCTTTCCAACAAATCCGAAAAATTGAAATTTCATAGCGGGAATACAAAGTTATGCCCAGTTGAAAAATTCAGAATAGTCGCTATAGAAAATATAGCCCTTAAAAATGGAAATTTTGCAAACGACCTTTTCGACGAAACCACTTTTGTTAGACCCGGAATGTCAAGTTATTGCTAGATTCCAAAATTCATAATTTTTGGAGTTAATATGTGAGCGTGGTGAAGGAAAATGTGCTTTGACTATTTTAGTAAATTTGGATCGACTAGAAAATGACCATTTTTCAAACGGTCTCCAAATTTGATGAAATTAGTTTTGTTAGGAACGTATCATCAAAACATAGCCAGATTTATTTTTTGGGAATTTTTGGGGTCCGTATGTGACCCCAGCAAATTGAAATGTACGTTTGAAATTGAATATATAGATTTATATTTTAATTTAAACGAAAACTGATCGGAACAGTCGAATCGGCTTACCGGACATATCCCATTGTGTTCGGAATGGAGGTAATTAGCTAGGGGCGACAGTCGTCGGGTTCGATTTAGAGTTCGAATGAAAAGGTTACTTTTTGGCCTTGAATTAAAATAAAATTAAAATAGTTTTTTTACAAACCCCACCTTCTATTTTCTTTCATTCGATACGCCCTCCTTTTTTTGATTTATTCGATTGAAAATGGCGCCTGCCATTCATCACCACCCGCCGCCGGAGGCCAGCAGACTGCCGCCCCTACCCCATGACACCGGCTCCTTCTCCCCTTCCACCACGAGGCGTCGAACGTCCCCCCTTTTTCATCTCGAGCAACGCAAACCCACTCCAGCCACCGCGAGTTCCACTGCGTTGCACCCTACCACCGCCCTCCGACCGAGCCACCACGCCCTCCCCTTGGTCGTGGATCCCCTTCTCCAATCGAAAACCTCTCCCCCCGAACCTCTACAGCCCCAAAACCGCACCCCACCGCGAAACTGCCCACGTGACTGCCCTGTCTTCAGTCTGAAGGCTTGGATCTACTGCATTGGAAACAAGCAGCATTTATTCTTCCTCCGTCGACAACGATGTGAGTTCTTACGTTATTTTTATTTAGTTTAATTAATCTGAAAATCTAGTTTTTATGAAGACTACATATAAAGATGCAGTTTTTAGACAAAAAATAAAATAAAAAAAATATAATATAATCTAGCTAGGATAAAAATATGTTTTCTATATGGATAGATAGCGAATAAAGTTGAGATTTTTATTATGAAAAGTTTAGATTTTTATATGCGGGAAAGATGTGATATTTTTTTTATATATACAAAGAAAGATTAGATTTTTCAAAATATAAAGAAGTGATTTTAATATATATAGAGATATTAAAAATATGATTTTTATATATGGAAAAACGATATAAAAATATAATTTTTATTTGAATAGCAAGATAAAAATTTGATTTTTATATATAGAATAGCAAGGTTAAAATTTGATTTTTATAATGTAAACAGTATTGTAAAAAAATGTGATTTTTATTCGTATAGCGCTGAAATAAAAATATGATTTTTACTATGAACAACGTGAAAAGGAGTGCGATGGAACAGACTGAAATCAAAACAAAATCTGAACCGTTCAGAAATAAAGAATGGCGGAGTGGACCCCAAAGGTGAGAACTTGTCACTTTGATTTTATTTTCTAGTTAAAATATATACAAGGATGCAGACGGTGCTTAGCAGCACCTGACACCCGTTGTCCACAGACCAGGGACGACTTGTTTTTTTGTTTGATTATGTTGTGAAAATTGATTATGTGATGTGAAATGGAATAAAATATTTTATGGTTAAAAATATAATTTTAACATGTATATAAATAAAATAAATATTCATAAACAAATCGGAAGAATTGTTTATGTACACCCATTTGACTGATATTGATTGGGACGATAAAATGTTACGAATCGCCCAACTACACAAATAAACTTCATTATTTGTTGATTGAAACTCCACATGGGTATTGGGATGATATATTACATACGCCATTCCCAATAATTAGCTGTATGTCGATCGATTGATGGATAGACTGTTATAAGCGTCAAATATTTGTATTTGATGCTTATGTAGTGTAGAATGCACTTTGGATGATGGTTGACTGTGTTTGATTGTTGTTGTATACATGTTGTATGAAATCCATACAATCACATTATATAGTAATTGACTGTGTCTAATTCCAGTTGAGAAAAAATAATTTTTTTAAAATAACGAATATTTTAAAATAATGAATATTTTAAAATAATATTCAATAATGGATCAAAAATGTGATTTTGATGTCCGATTTGGGATGGACACGAATATATTTAAATATATAAAGCCGTGTTGATTAGATTAACGCCATTTTGACTTGAACGATATTTATATCGTGTTTATTCATTTTTATAATGAATATCGAAAAGGAATGGATTCAAAATCTAATGTTTTGAAAATATTATCATTTATATATCAATAATATAGAATATTCAATTTTGACTTGGAATTGAATATGAAGTTGAAATCGTTTTGAAAACGAATTTAAAATGATTTATAAAATAAGTTTTATAGGGAAATCAACGAAATATATATTATATATTATATATATATATATATATAATATAATGGCCTGAACAGAACGCGCAGTGCCGCGGCAGTTCACGAATTTCGACCATTGACTTCGAACAGACATTACGGGAGATTCGACCGTCGGATTCTCCTAAAACTAGAACCGTTGGGTTTGTATCGAAAAGAGCTTTCTAACGAATATTAGAAATTTGAAATCTAACTATTGGATTTGGAATTATGTCCAAATCAAATTTGGAAAAGGTCGTTGTAAATCGATGACCACTTATGGAAATCGACTGTACGGAGCTTCATAAAATTATTAAAAATATCAATAATTTGTGTAAAATCATAATAAATGATTTGGAAAGAATTGGGATGAAAAACTCCATATTTGAAAATATTAAGATATATTTTATCGAAATGAACTAGTTTTGAAACAGAATAATAAATCCAATATTTTTAAAATAAATAAATTGGATTTGAAATGGTTTTAAAAATAACCAGGATTTCCAATATATGAATTGGAATGAATTTGAATCGAAATTATCTCGGAATATTTCGATATTGGATTTCGTGATTATACGGATATTATGGAGGAATTTGGAAGATATATATATCGTTATTCCAATACGATATTTGTTGGTTTCAGAATTTGATATTGAATATAAGACGATATATTTTCTATTCAGAGCCTTGTATTTAATATCAAATTGGATTTTGGGTTTGTCGTGAATGGTATCTTATTAATAGTGTTCTTAAACCCAATGGACTTAAGAAAATCAGAATCTGATTGGAGATTAGTTAAGTTGAATGTTTCGTGGGTCTTGATCTGATGTTGGTTTCGGCCTTCGGGGTTAATACTTAGGGAATTGTTCTTTTACTAATTTACAGTTAGAGACTGATGTGATTTTGGGTTTGTCGTGGATGGTGTCTTCATTAACACTGTTATTACACCCAGTTGAGAAAAGATTAAATCTTTTTATTTAGATTTAATGAATTATACCAATTAATTAATATTTAATTGGAATTGAAATTGATCTTTGGGTTTATCGTGAACGGTGTTTTAAATAATACTTGTTCTTTAATCGGATTAACAATGGAACAAGATTTGGGTTGTCGTGAATGGTATCTTTAATATT
Organism: Allium sativum; assembly: GCA_030737875.1. Taxonomy (NCBI): domain Eukaryota; kingdom Viridiplantae; phylum Streptophyta; class Magnoliopsida; order Asparagales; family Amaryllidaceae; genus Allium; species Allium sativum. Next base: position 45,224,534 of record CM060916.1, read on the forward strand.
ACTGTTCTTAGACCCTATGGAGTTAAGAAAATCAAAAACTAACTGGAGATTAGTTAAGTTGAATGGCTTCCTTGGTATTGATCTGATGTTGGTTTCGCCCTTCGGGGTCAATACTTAGGGAATTGTTCACTTGCTAATTTACAGTTAAAGGCTGATGGAATGGAATGTGATTTTGGGTTTATCGTGAACCGTGTTTTAAAGGACATTGGTTCTTTAACCCAGTTAAAGACAAGAATAAGATTTTGGGTTGTCGTGAATGGTATCTTTAATAATACTGTTCTTAGACCCAATGGAGTTAAGAAAATCAGAAACTAACTGGAGAGTAGTTAAGTTGAATAGTTTCCTGGGTATTGATCTGATGTTGGTTTCAGCCTTCGGGGTCAACATTTAGAGAATTGTTCACTTGCTAATTTACGGTTAAAGGCTGATGGAGTGGAATGTGATTTTGGGTTTATCGTGAACCGTGTTAGAAATGACATTGGTTCTTTAACCCAGTTAAAGACAAGATATAATTTCCCAAGTTAAACAATCGTTAATATTGATTTTTGGATAGATTAAAACCAAGTGGAGTTTTAATGCATCTTTAATTAGATTGAAATGATATCCAAAGGAAGATTAAAGAATAAATTTAAAGAATTTATCATTGATAAAATTAATGGGAACCTTTCCTAAAGTATAAAAATATTTAAATAAAGGAATATTCTAGATTGGAATGAGGCATATGTTGTGTTTTTATAGCACTTGTTTATTATATCCGCGAGTTATTCGGAAAGGCCGGGTTTATCTATTTCTGAATAACTGATTCGACGATGTGTCGAGGATGAAGACGGTGGTTGAAGAGCGGAGGTCTTCACATCGTTTGGATGATTACTGATGTCTTGATTGGGCTGTACACCCAAGACAAGGTAATAAGTGGTGATCGTCCAGACGTACTTGGAGATCGACTAGATATGCGAGGACCTCGCCCCTGTATTAGACATATGGGGGAGGAATAAGGTGCCTCCGGTTTCGTTCAGACCCAGAACGAACTTGTAAATGGATGTGTGTCTGACATTGGATTTCATTCTGTGTGATTGATAGACATCGGTTGCATAGCGTGAATTGCCAGTGTGGTATGCTGAGATGCAAATGATCAAGGCTTATGTTGAAAAGCAGGGTCTTGTGGTTGATGATCAAAGCACGGCTTCAATACAGAGTAGCTTTGTGTAGCGTTAATTCGCGAGCCTCACAACCCGGTGTGAACCAAAAAGGGGAGAGGACTGCAGGGAGGGCATGCATTTCTTTGAAGCTAGGAGTGGTGTCAGTGTTTTACTAGCTCTGGCATTTTACTTATGTAGAGGATGGATAGCGAAGCGCCTCAGTTATATCAGTCGATCTGGGATCGATGGTCTGGTCGGGGTATGACCAGTTTACACCCCATATGGTGGGGAAACGCATGTTCAGGCATTTTAATCCACTCCGTGTGGACCGCCCTGAAGATCCAAGGTGCAGTTGTGGCTGTTCCTGAGACATGGTAGGCTAGATTGTCTTGAAGCGGTAAGAACGATCCCTTGCCTTGGTTCACATACGGAAATCCAACTTCCAATACGTGACATTTGCGGTTGTGATTGTAGAGCCTAGTATTGGCGACATGATATATGGTACCCATGCCATCTAGGATTGATACATTTATATTTGAAGTTGTTTTGTACACAATACACTTATAATAGTATCAAATGATTTGTTTTAAAGTACTAAGCATGTTTGGCTATTATATGGGAAAACCCTATCCCCGGGCTTGCGTTGCATTGTGTGATAGGACATGGGTCTTATAATAGCTTCATTTTTCCAAAAAGCATTGCGCTATTTTGTTATATGCACTGGTATTCTTGGGAGGAAACCCGTTCCGTGTTATTTGGCGTGGTCCCTTGATATATCTGATTTAATGTAAAGTTTTAGATAACTGTTTTAGTTCTCACACTAGTCACATGACTGACCTGGAGTTTATTGTTTTAACCTAAACTCTGGGTACCCCTATTTTCCACACGGGCAGCTAGTAGTTTTGGGTTTGCAGATTTATATTCACAGGATCCTGGTTTATAGCTGGAATGATATTCGGAAAGCTCTGTATCAGTATATTCTTTTCAATTGTGTTTTGTATTATTTTCCGATGCATTGTAACTTGTAAATCTCTGATATTTTTCTGATGTATAATATTTACTCATACTCTGAATATTCTTGTATTCTAATGAAATTGTTGTAATAAGCAATGAAATGTTCTTCTGTTTGTGTTTCGACCTGTCTAGTCCTCAATTCAATCCGTGCTTTCCTTCACGGGGAAGTTCGGGTCGCTTCACTTTTAATCAGGTTAATTATCTATGACTCGTAAATGTTATTCTATTTGTAAATATCAAATCATTTAAAAAATATACTAGAAACCTAAGAGATTATGTATTTGCATCCTTTCCATAATCATATTGGTTTTGTGTTTTGGATAATGATAAAATTTTATGTTTCGATTTGCTATTGAATATCATATTGGTTTAGCTTATTAACTAGATATTACTTGATGCATTGTGCAATATTCATATCCTAGTTACTAATAATATCAACGGTGATTGCAGATAGTGCTTCTGTTGCATTACGGAAGATCGGAATTGAATGTTTGTATATGTTTGAAAATGTCAAATCACTCAAGAAAGTAAGATAACTTTAATATTTTCGTGTGACCATATCGTTAAAAGATTATTAAATTGTTATTCCTAGTAAATTTTTGATTAGAACTCTATTACCAAATCCATATCGTCTATTATGTGATAGTGAATCAATCGGGACTCAAATATAGCATCCTGTTCATTCGTAGTGAGCTTCTCTTGACCCATATCAGTCAGAAGTTTCTAGCGCAACTCCATTGCCTGCATGAACAAATAAGAATGTAGATACAATTAATATCATGATATCTTATTTCACTATAATTCAACAACTATGACAAATACTATTGCTACATGAACTGAAATATGCTAACACGGATCTTGCTAGATTTTTCATTGTTCCATGTATATGAGACTGTCTCATCTGAATTTACATGCTCAACTTCATGCATACGGGTAAACATATCCATAAATGACACTAAACCCTATGCCTCAGCTTCATGAATCTTATTATTATATATAACTATTATACATTCAAAATTATATAGCATAATAACAATTTACAATACGCATTTATTAAATTTACCAACTCCAGTCGATACAGCTGAAATGACTTCGACCTTCCTCGTTAAGTGACTGGATTTATATTTTGGTTTGCATGGTTTCTTTCCGGCACTGCCTGTACACTCAAATTTTGGTACATTATTTATCAATAAAATATTTTTTATATTTACTTGTCAATCAAATATTTGAAAAAAATTTAAGTACACTTACCTTTACCTCGTCGGTATTCCATTATTTTTGCCACCCTTCCCATATGCTCGCCTCCATCCAGTTCAGCTTATGCATTTTTTTCTTTATCAACGATATGAAATCCTTATAATTCTTTCTCATTTTCTACATCCAATAATGTTGGGCTAGCTACAAGTCGTCTGTCTGTATATCCAGCTCAACCTGTGTTTCACGATAAACAAACAACCAAGCATTGAACAGTAAATGATGTACATCGTATCGACGATAAAAACAAATTAAAAATAAAAAAATACAAGAATATACTTATAAGGACATTCTTTCAAATACACTCTACGATGTGGGGCAGGATGTTATCCCACTTCGACCAACAAGAAGACATCCTTGCTCGGCACGCTCCTTTTGAAACATATAGAGCAACCTTTGATGGTTGTAGGTCGAACGTCCAGTGTTAAACATGATATATATAAGTGAACAATTGATAAAAAAAATTAAGATGCTAAATAAAGTTTATTGCTTACCCCACAACTTTAGGTACTAAAGTAATGACAGTACGCTTTTACTTCTATGACGGAATATTGTCATCGCCGCTTAAAGAACGGGAAGAACTCCTTCCTCTAGATGACATGTATATACCTATCACATACACATCATTTTAAAATAGAACAATAAAATGATATTGAAATATATTTTACAGTTTAATGACATAAACGAGTACATTGCTAAATAAATGACTAAAATGGAATTGTATATGCCTGAATTAGGTTGGGCTCATATTCCGAGGATAAACATATTATAGTGCAGTTTTAATATAAATTGATAAATAGAAAAAAAAATGCAAATGACATAAAAATGTAAATAACAAGCTTATTTGGATTCATAGTTACGTTACATCACTTTCGTAGTACATAAACAATTCAACATAGTTACATGAATTGTGAAATATACGTCGTGTATTGCACAATGACATTATAATTAGCAAGATAATACTCATCATCTACATCAGCCATCATCATCCTCTAATTTAGAATCGGTGTCATATTCTACGATATTTTCCTCCATTCTCTCGAATGCTTCTACCAAAATGATTGATTCAACAATCAGAGTCCAAAATCCATACGATCATCTGTAATTATTATTTTGTTGTTTTGCTCAAGATCTACTTGAAAAGCTTGTTCATCTGGAATATTCTTCCCACCAAACATAAATATGGCCTTTGTTTTATAAACTACCGACCAACCTACTTTATCTCTTTTTAAAGATGGATAAGAAGCGTGATAAACTTGTAATGTTTTTTGGTTAGTGTAAAAGAATTGTACTTGTGATAGTGCGATGTATGCTTTATTTCGATAAGATTATAATCTTTGTGCATATTAATTCCAGAGCCTGGAACATTGCTAAACAAATTGCATCTAAATAGAAACACCTCTTCCTTGGGTCATGAGAAATATATCAGCTGCAAGATTTATGTTAAAACGCCATAAAAATTATTTATTTGATTTTCTGGATCATCGCTTCCTTTAACAAGTACACGTTTATTATTAGTTAATTTTTTCGCACAGTTTTCTTTGGTGTTAAATTTATATCCATTGACGAAATACATTAGATATGACTTAACCACTTTTTTGGTCCTATCGCAAGACGTTTCAACCTTTCATCAACAAAACAAATTTTCAGCTTGTATACGTAATCTGAAAACCAACCAGAAAATTCTTTACCGTGACCTCTGTTCGAACGTTCACATTCATAAACACTGTATATATAAATAATGTATTACATTAGATTATACACGCGCATGCATTGTAGAAATGGATAAAAAAAATTATTATTTTGGAATACCTAACAAATGGTGCAACCTCAACATAATTTAGAAGAATATATGTGTGTGCTGCATGAAGATCTCTATTGTCTAGCTATATTTCTACATATTTCCCAAAAATCCGACCATGTTTTATTTAACTAGATAACTTTATTTGAGAGGACCTTTATTCGTTGCCTTCATCATTACGAGGAAAACTTTCAAATGATATATCCACATATTCACTGTTATAGTTAGAGAAAAAGAATGAAGCTTCTTCTTCGATATAAGATTTACATATCGAACCTTCAACGTTTGCTTTATGTCTCACTTTTTTCCTTCAAATGATTCATATATATATATGTGAAAAAATAATTTACATTAACTTCATCTTTTAAATGCAATTAAATTACCAGGTAACATATTTCACACCTCTCAAAAGGATACGTCCATCCATATTGGACATGACCTCGAAGTCATGCTTTAGATGGGAGATGAATATATAAACGTTCCATTACATTAGAAAAACATGGTAGAAATATATTTTTTCTAATTTGTAGAGTAATATCTACTTTAGGTTTAAAAAAATTCTGCTCTTTAAAAGTCGTCAAACAAAGCTCTTAGTAGAACGTACTAAGCTCTGTTACTACCTTACAAATTTTTAAAGGCAATAGTTTTTTGAACATAACGGGTAATAAATTTTCCATCATTATGTGATAGTCTTGGCTTTTCATTCCGCTCAATCTACCATTTTCAAAGTCAATACATATACGAAGATTTGATGAAATTCTATCAGGAAATCTTAATGCTTCCATCCATTTTTACATAACTTTAACTTGACTATTATCAAATTCATAACATGCTTTGGGTTTTTTAATGTCATTTGGTTTCTTATGAAAATCAAGATGTTTGCATAATTGTTGTATATCATATCTTGATTTCAAATCATCCTTCGTCTTCCCTTTGACATTCAAAGTTGCGTTAAAAATATTATAGAGCACATTTTTCTCATTATGCATTACGTCAATATTATAACGAAGAGAAGATGTTTCCAATATGACACCCCAAAAAGTAGTATATTCTCACCAATTATGAGCCTTCAACTTTTGTTTGCACTCTATTTTTATATATCTGTGGATAGTCCTTAACCAGTTCATATATGTCTTCGCTTGACCATATCATTGGTGGTTGTCTGGTTCTACTTTATTAGCTAAAAAGTTTTTCATGTCTCCTCTAAAGGGATGATTTTTTTGGAGAAAACATCTATGACAGTCAAACCATGAAATTTTCTTACCAAGCAATAAAGCTATTCTCATGTTTCTTCTTTGCAATATGGGCATGCTAGACGATTGGAAGTACTACTATAACGTTCCAGAAATTTCGACAACTGGAGTGTGCGATTAATTAAAGATTTAACTATTAATAATCAATTTTATATTGATACTAAAGTTAGAAATTTAAAATCAAAAATATATTGTTTGCGTGTGAATTGAATTTAATTCAAAATGGTTGGTTGAATATTCAGATTGAATTTGGTTGAATATTTAATTGGATTTGAAAATTCGATTGGAAAAATATAAATAGTTGAATTTGTAATAAATGTTATCGGAAATTTTATTTATCCGAATTATAGAGATTACATCGGTAAAATATCAGCCTTATAAATAACCAACTTTTAAACGACCCCGGTTTGTAATTTTATTTGAATATGTGTAATTAATTGTTGTTATATTTCGAAACTGGAGTCAATCAGAGTTATTTTTGCGGTAGGCGTAATTCAAATATAAACTAACAAATAAATTTAATTTCAAATAGCAACGTTGTATAAACAATATCAGATTTCGACCAAATGAATTTTATTGGATTCAGAATGTGAGGAAAAAAACAAGCACGTCAAGTTTCGTAGCATTTGGAGCCCGTTTGTGACAAAACAAAAATAAAACATGTAACATAAATTATGGTAGAATTAAATTACATAGGGTTCATACTTTTATTTTCCATCACCACCAAGTAATTTCATATGTAGGAATTACCTTCCCCAGTTAAAATCACACCAACCTAGTTTCTGATATACGATGCTACCCTATTCTATCGATAGACTTTGTTCTTATCTTCGCTCCACCACTTCTATAAAAATCAGCGTCCCTCCTTGGTTTTCTCAAATCAGTTTTCCCTTGATTATTTCTTCCTTTCTAAAATTCCAATGGTCGAAAACTCCAAATTTTGTTCCTTTCCCTAAAAATCGAATCATCCTCAAAATTCGATCTTTTCCCAAGTCGGTCATCTTCTCCTGCTATAAATCGATGGCTCTTCACCCATCGTCGGCTCGTAAACTACTCCTCCAGCAAAAACAAAGTCAATTCGTTCTTCCTATCTCCGAAATGTTTCTTTCCAGATCGATGCTTCTCGTAGCTGCCTGCGAAGCCAAATCACGAGCCATCGAGCCCTAAATCACCTCGATCGAAGCTGTTGTTTCTCCCTTCTGAGATGTTCAAGCCACCACAACCTTTTCCACCATCGACCATTGGCTTCCACAAGCATCGCATGTAACTGAGTCACGTCTGCAGGTAAGCATCTTTCACGATTGATTAATCATTGAGTCAAGTTATTAACCTTAGTAATTTAAATAAATATGATAGTCAATCTTTGATTGTTTAAAACTACTTACCCATATCATGTTCATTTTGGTTGCCATCTCAATTGCTGAAATATTAAATCGGTACTTTTTATGGTTTTAGAACTTGACTTGGTTGGGACTTGTTGTTTAGCGATCACTTTTGTCATGCTTCTTAGTATTAGTTTGAAATCTTGAGTACATACTGTTGCATGGTGCATCACTCGATTTTCTTGTGCACATGAGTTAATGCTGACTTTGAACTTTGATCCGGATGTGTGCAGAGACTTTGGAAATTTAATGTAATTATCATTACCATCATTCAAGTTTGTACAGTATGTTAATAATGTATGATTGAATTTGATGTGAGAAACCCAGTCCTAGCCAAGACTTCTAAGGTGGACGTTATATTTAACCTTTGTGACATTGAACCTTTGTGCAATATTACCCAGCCTAGTGCAATATTATCCAGTATTAGTAGCTTTGATTTAATGCTACAACTAGTGTGTCTAACTATAATATACATGGCATGTCAGCACGGGTGTATATGTACGTTTATATGTATGTATATACACGAATGTAGACACACATGTATTTGTAGTTGTACATAGTAAGTATGGTGAATTGCTTTGCTTTGTACGATCCATTTGTTCACAGTGAACTTCGACTAAATTCTAAAAACGTTAAAGTACTTTGCTGGATTTTGATAAATAAAAGCTTGATCTGTTCACCTACAAAATAATATTTCGTATGGTGCACTTAATACCTCCATAATCATTTTTCTTGATGCTGCACTTGATTTGGATACCACACCTGATTACTATTTTTCATACATGTACTCCACTGTTGTCTTATTTTCAAACATATGAATACATAGTATATGCATGTGTTATGCTTGCTTATAGAATTTGTACAGGGTTATTTGCAAATATACCTCATTGTAATTTGGAGCTTTCAAATGCTTCAAGTTACCTTTTGTTCACCAATCCAATGTGTTACTACGGTCCCCTAGATTTAACAGGCTTAATGACTTCTGGTTGAATTGTAGAAACTTTCAGGATAATTAACCATTACCTGGTTGCGAAATTTGTTAGAAACTATATTTGATGTTGTTAGCTATAGCTCTGTGTGTGTGTTTATGTTTATGTGTGTGTGTATGAGAACCAAGCACTATGTTGTATAAAACACCACCTGGTTGAAATGTAGGGAATCTAAAGGAAACAAATGAATAGGAAGTTATCTTCCCTGTTATTACGTAACCTTTATTTGGTATTAGGCATTTTAGCATTAATTTAAGTAGACAGTTTAGACGAGAAACAAAAGTTTATTATTTTGATATTGAAGATAGTAGCACTCTCTATTCATATGTAACCTTTTAAGGTATGTTTTATTGGTACGTTTACTATTTTGTTATCGAATTATCTTTTATTTAGTACTAGATTACAAATTTTAGCTACCATTCATTAAAAGGTAGGAACACCACAAACTTCAATGCAATGAATAGTAAGAATAAAACAATTTTGGTGCATGTCAAAAATGTAGTAAATTAAAGCCTGTCCATAACTGATAGTAGTGTTTCGAAAACAGTTAGATATGACCCTGTTGTTTGTTGTTCCTTGCGTTATGTCTTGCCAATTTAGGACCGCTTTGCACTCCTTTATGTGTTGTTCCTTGCGTTAAATTGAACCTCCTTGCACTCTTATGATAGCTCATTGTCTCTTATTTTATTCCAAGAACCTGAGGTGTTTTGCTGAGTGCAGTAAACCGATGATCTGCATATGTTGTCTTCCCACTATACCCTTAGTGTTTTATTCAAACCATAATCCATATAGTTTAATCCTATTAGATGCATTTTCTGGAATGCCACATGTCTCCTTACTTGGCATGGAATCCCCTACACCATGCATATTTCTTTTCTACCACCATATATGTTTGATAAAGTATTTTCTTATGTGATATGCCATGAAATGATATTTACTTAACCATGAATATATGCTGCTCATCACTATTACTGTATGATTTGATTTCGGCAGTCTATTCATGGGATGATGTGCTCGCAAATTATCGGATTAACTATTATATTCCAATTCTTATCAAAATTAATTTACTTGAACTATGATTAATCCTGACTCGAGTGTTTTATGTTTTTGCATGGAATGCTCGAATCAGACCTGAGCAGTACAAATTTAAAGACTACAGCTCAGGATCTGAAGATCGACGAAGCAGGGGATTTCAGGAGATGCGCACTCAGAAGATTATTAAAACGATAAATATTTCTTTGTATTCAAACTGTATTTTCATTCCGTTGTATATAGAAAAAATTTATATTCAAAAATCCTTCTGATTATAAATAAAAGTTTATTTTGTTGTCCAAATACTGTGTTATTAATATGTTTTGTGTTTTCTGTGTTGATTCCATATTTTAAACTCGGTAAGATAATAACGGTACGTCAATTTGAACGTTTTAAGTTGGTTTAATCGCTAATTTAAAGCGTTCAAAAAGGCGGGACTTTACGAGTGGTATTAGAGATGTGGTTTGTTCACAGTGTAGCTTATCGGGTTTAAATTGAGTAGGATCGACACTAAAAAAGATTTTGATAAATTTGGAAAGTATAAATAATTTTTGAAAGGTGAATTATTTTTGAAATATATATATTTTGAAAATTTGTATTTTGAAACTGATACAGCGGAAATAAAAATTTATTTTGAGATTTAAATTTTATGGAATCCTAAGTATTCGAATCCCAGCTTGCGAGAGTTAATCTTCGATAAGGTTATTTTAGATTTTGAATTAGAATCCATCACCCAATGGTATCTAAGGAAGATAAGTATAAGAGATTTAACGAATTGATTTATCAAATCGTGTATTTTAGCAATAAAAGACAGTTGAAATTGATTGAAAGTAAGAATTCAGATGGAAATATGAAATCGTTTCAGATATGAAAGATGAATTTTATTTTGAATTCAGAATATAAATTAATAAAATCAAAAGGGTATAATTGGAATTAGATTGTGTCAAATTGGGTTATTGAATTATTTAGATTATTAAGAATGTGGCAAGATAAATTATAATTGGTTTCAAACCAATAAGGTTTAATCGAATGTATGAATTTGATAGTAAGTATAAACTTGTTAATTAACTAACAAGTGAGTTGAGAATGGGAATTGTAAATGAAGAGAGATATGAACGAAGATTTAAAAAAGAAAAAAAAGTGGGATTTGAACTGATATTTCAATGTAATCAAAGCTAATTAATGTGAGGAGTTCAGAATCCTATAAAAGGGGAATGATATACATTTTAAAAGTAAATAACGATTGAAAGCAGAAATGTTGCAAATGGAATTAGAAATAAAGGAAATGAAGTTGATCAGTGCGGTGAGATTATTCTGAAGATTAGAATGGAAATCAAATGAGGTTTTTCGAAGTTCGGAACATATTGTCAGAAAAGAGATTATTCAGAAGGGAGTTTTTCATGGGAGTTATGCGAATTGCAGGAAAATATTATTTATCTTCTGTTTTAATCAAAATTTAATGTATCATTAATTAATTGTTTATGTACTCAGATTAAGGAATAAAGTATATTTTTAAAGTTAAATCTTGAAGAAATGAATTATTATAATCAGCAATTTTTGTAAATGAAGTGAATTCTTTATTCGAATTTAGATGTTATGAGAATTGATGTTTTATTCGAAGAGGTGAATTTTATCTATTTTGAAGTTAATAATGTTGGTCAGTTAAGGCCAGAGAGGTAAATATACCCCAACTTGATTGACATCATTGTTGACTAAGAAAGGGTTAAGGTTCGATAACCAAAGTGGTTAAATGAAGTAAGAGATGAGTGTTAGCGGTTAAGTGAAAACAACAGTGTGTATTTAATATCCGTTTTCGTTCAAATAACGAATTTAGAAAATTTTCCCCTAAGAATAAAGTGATTTTATGAAATTATAAATATGGTAATTGGAAATGGGTTTTTAAAGGATCATGAAGACTAATGGGTTTGATAAATCAGAAAGGCAAGAACTGAAGAACAAAAAGCCGCACGTTGAGAACAAAGGACAACATAACGTAAGAAAAGTAGATTTGTAAATTGAATTCGAGAATTATTGGATAAGAAATTAAAAACGGAGTAGTAACTAACTGAAGATTAGTTAAGTTAAATAATTTCCTTAGTGTTGATCTGATGTTGGTTTCGGCCTTAGGGGTTGATACTTAGAGAGTTGTTCACTTGCTAATTTATGGTCAAAATATGTGAATGTATAGGAGTGATAATGCATGAAGGAGAAATTTGTGAAAAGAAGGAAAATTATTTTGAGAGGATTAAGATACGAATACCATGGAGACAGTTATGCCAGAAGACAATCATCGACACACAAAGACAATCATCAATGATTGTAGACCCCAACTAATTTATTAGTAAATATTTTGAAATCTCTGTTTTTGGAAGTACAAATGGTTTTATAGAAGGGTTGTTGGAATTTAAACCAATAATATAGTGGAAGTCTATATTAGTAGTATATTCAAATGTTTTCAAATAAGAAATTGTAGAGAAAAACCATTTTAGTAGATTTGACGCTTATCTGTTTTGGATAAAACAAATTGATTTCTGAAGTATGGTTATATACGAATATGTATATATAACGTTAAATATTTGACACAAAATCTGGAATTGATTGTCGAGTTGGGTTGAATAGTAATCCAATGTATCAAAATAATGAATTTGTACATCTTAAGAGATGATTGCTGGGAATAATTGAGTTCGTGATTTCCAATTACCGAATTGGAAAGTAAATTACCGATTATGGGATAATTAAGTCTTTGTTAATAAAGGTTTAGGTTTTAAATTAAAATGAATTGATCAACTAACAAAAAAGAAGAAGGATTTAAATAGTAATTGAATTTGAATTCGAGTTTATTAATACAAGGATGTATGAAATCTAATAGTTAATAGATTTGAAGTAAATCGTTAAATCAGTAAGGTTAGAATAGAGTAATGAACTTAATAATTGGAAATTGGAATAGAAATTGGTTTGTAACAAATAAATTCGGAAATCTGAGTTGAGTAAGAGATCGAAATTGAAAATTTTAAATTTGAATGGAAATTTGAGGATGTACGATTTTGGATATTGGATGTAGAAGTTCCGAAACTTATATGAATAGTGTATAAAAATATAGTAAATTCGGAGACTACTGATTCGGAAGGTAATCATTTTGAAATGAAATTTTATATAATAGAATTTATATAAGAATAAGATGTTTGAAAATATGGTTTGGGAAGAAAATTTTATGTAAATAGACATAAGTATGAATTATGATGAGTATGAAATGAAGTATTATATGTATATAGCATTATATATTTTCAAAGCAAAATAAGGAAAGTACCTTCCTTTCCCTTTGAATTTCGAGCTTGGTTGAGATGTGCTTCTGGTGGTAGTAGGTTGTCTTGACATAATACTCGAATCGTCTAAAAGAACATGACCGTGTTGCATAATTCGCAGGGCTGTAGATGGCTGGTGGACGGATGTTTCTTGGGGGAACCAAGCATAACCATTGTGTTTGCTGCGATCTACAGTCGTGATAAAGGCGTAATCTGCCGAGCTATGAAAGATTACGGGTATGGATGTTTCCTGAGGGAATCAGGCATAACCATTGTGTACCTGCGGTCCCCATGGCATATCTACAAGTGAAAGAGATGTAACCACCAGAGTTACTAAAGGTAGAATGGAGTGGAGCCACCTGTTTGACTGCAGCACCATCTTCATGACTTGGTGGGTCTTTGTGACTTGATTTGTCCTTGTGACTTGATTTACCCTCGTGACTTGAAGTACTTTCGTAATTCGATGATTTGTTTCCGTGACCTTGAGATAGAGCAGCTAACGCTCGGTGACCTCAATTTTTCTTTTGATTCTTAAATATCTTCCATTGAATTGTCCATGAAGAAATTCGTAGGGAGTGATTTCCAATAGATACAGATGTTTTCTGGGGGATCAAGACGAAACCATTGTGTATCTGCGATTCATGAACAACCAACATATCAATATCAGATTGGTACTTTCCGTATCTGTTTTTAAAGGAATTTTTAAAATATTTTTTCAATGGGAGTTGGAGTAAGGATATTTAGTGCTTGGAGATTTTAGTCATGCTCCCGGCTAGTGTATGCCTGACATCTATAAGAAGGATGATAGACTTATCAAACTTTGAGTTATCAAATTAAGATTTTGAAATTATAATATACCTACGTAAATAAAGAGAATTCGGAAGTATTTTTAAGTCCGTAGCTTTTAGATAATAATACCAATACTTCTGTATAGAAGTTATATAAGATTTTGATTTTTTGAAAATTTTCAAGTTGACAAATTTGAGACTTGAAGAAGAGATGTTGTTTACGCTCTTTAATGGGTCTTGGAAAAGACTAAATGAATTAAATGTAAGGAGATTGGGTTGAGGGTTGCTAAGCGTAGACCCATTACAGTTGCAACGATGGATAAGTAATGTTGATACATGATGTTGATAATGAAATTTGAAATAATTTAAGATGCGTAAATCCAACTTATGCAGGATTTGAAATTTAAGAAGAGATTGGTTCTGAAGGGAAATTTGATTTTCCAAGTTAATTGAATATGTTGGATAAACGTAAAGGATCTATGATTTAAATATCGATATTTAAATCAGTTGTGGAAAAATTTGAAGTATACATCAGTATAACTCTAGCGATCTTACCTTTTCGAGGAAGAAAAGTTTTATAGAGGGGAAACTATAACGTCCAAAAAATTTCGACAACCGAAGTGTGCATTTAATTAAAGTTTTAACTATTGATGATCAATTTTATATTGATACCAAAGTTAGAAATATTAAATTAGAAATATATTGTTTGTGTGTGAATTGAATTTAATTTAGAATGGTTGGTTGAATATTCGGATTGAATTTGGTTGATGTTTAATTGGATTTGAAAAATCGACTGGAAAAATATAAATAGTCGAATTTGTAATAAATGTTATCAGAAATTTTATTTGTCGAAATTATAGAGATTACATCGGTAAAATATCAGCCTTATAAATAATCAACTTTTAAACGACCCTGGTTTGTAATTTTATTTGAATACAAGTAATTAATTGTTGCTATATTTCGAAATTGGAGCCAATCGGAGTTGTTATGGCGGTAGGCATAATTCAAATATGAACTGACAAATAAATTTAATTTCAATTAGCAACGTTGTATAAACAATATCGAATTTCGACCAAATGAATTTTATTGGATTTGGACTATGAGGAAAAAAGAAGCACGTCTAGTTTCGTCGCATTTGGAGTCCGTTTGTGACAAAAAAATAAAACGTGTAACATAAATTATGGTAGAATTAAATTACATAGGGTTCACACTTTTATTTCCTTCACAACCAAGTAATTTCGAACGTAGGAATTACCTTCCCCAATTAAAATCATGTCGACCTAGTTTCTGATATACGATGCTACCTTATTCTACTGATGGACTTCATTCTTATCTTCGCTCCACTACTTTTATAAAAATCAGCATCCCTCCCTTCGTTCTTCTCAAATCAGTTTCCCCCATATTATTTATTCCTTTCTAAAATTCCAATGGCCGAAAACTCCAAATTTTGTTCCTTTTCCTAAAATCGAATCAAATTCGATCTTTTCCCAAGTCGGCCATCTTCTCCTGCTGTAAATTGATGGCGCTTCACCCATCGTCGGCTCGTAAACCACTCCTCCAGCAAAGACAAAATCAATTCGTTCTTCCTATCTCCGAAATGTTTCCCTCCAGATCGATGCTTCTCGTAGCCACCTTCAAACCCAATTCACGAGCCATCGAACCCAAGATCACCTCGATCGAAGCTGTTGTTTCTCCCTTCTGAGATGTTCAAGCCACCGCACCCTTTTCCACCATCAACCGTTGCCTTCTACAAGCATCGCATGCAACT
This sequence comes from Allium sativum, assembly GCA_030737875.1. Lineage (NCBI taxonomy): Eukaryota > Viridiplantae > Streptophyta > Magnoliopsida > Asparagales > Amaryllidaceae > Allium > Allium sativum. Next base: position 45,240,256 of record CM060916.1, read on the forward strand.
GAGTCACATCTATAGGTGAGCATCGCTGAAAATTGATTAATCATTGAGTCAAGTTATTAACCTCGGTAATTTAACTAAATATGATAGTCAATCTTTGATTGTTTAAAACTACTTACCCATATAATGTTCATTTTGGTTGCCATGTCAATTGCTGAAATATTAAATCGGTACTTTTTATGATTTTAGAACCTGACTTGGTCGGGACTTGATGTTTAGCGATCACCTTTGTCATGCTTCTTAGTATTAGTTTGAAATCTTGAGTACATTCTATTGCATGGTGCATTACTCGATTTTCTTATGTACATGAGTTAATGCTGACTTTGAACTTTGATCCGGATGTGTGCAAAGACTTTGGAAATTTAACGTATACATGTTAATTACCATTACCATCATTCAGGTATATAAAGTATATTAATAATGTATGATTGAATTTGATGTGAGAAACCCAGTCCTAGCCAAGAATTCTAAGGTGGACGTCACATTTAACCTTTGTGACTTTGAACCTTTGTGTAATATGTAATAACCCGGAAATCTGGGCCAGTTTAAAATTTTTATTTTGGCAATTTTAGCGAATTTTGATTATTTAAAATGGATTATTTAAAATAATATCGACGAGAAATTTATTTTGAATATAATTCGAACGTATATATTATATAGATCGTCGATAGAATATAAATATTTATTTATATTTATAAAAGGAACTGAAAATGGCGCGGTAGTTCGATAATTCGATTTCAAACTTCAAATGAATGTACCGGGTGCAAAATAAACCAGATTTTAGTGAAACCAAAAATATTTGAATCTATTTGAGAATATCTTTCCAACGAATCCGAAAAATCGAAATTTCATAGCGGGGATCAAAAGATATGTCCAGTTGAAAATTCTAAATAGTCGCTATGGAATTCAGGCCCTTAAAAATAGCCATTTTGCAAACGACCTCGGATTTCGACGAAACCACATTTGTTGGATCCGTGATGTCAAATTATTGCTAGATTCCAAATTTCATAATTTTTCGAATCAATATGTGAGCGTGGCAAAGGAAAACGCGTTTGACCAATTTTAGTTGATTTTAATCGACTAGAAAATGGCCATTTTTCAAACGGTCTCAGAATTTAACGAAATTAGTTTTATTAGGACCGTATCGTCGATACGAAGCTAGAAAATATTTTTTTGGAATTTTTCGAGTCAGTATGTGACCCCAGTAAATTGAAATGCGCGTTCAAATTCAATATATAGAGTTATATTTTGATTTTGACGAAAAATCGAAACGAGCGAATCATCCTACGATACATATCCCATTGTGTTCGGAATGGGGGTAATTAGCTATGGACGACAGACGGTGGGTTCGATTTCGAGGTCGAAATAAAAAGTTGCTTTTTGGTAATTAAAAATAATAAAATATTTAAATATAAACCCTCCCCTTTATCTCCCTCTCCCCTTCCACGTTTGACCATTCAGAAACCGATAAATAAATAAACCCCCCCTCGACATTCTGAAATCGCCCCCCCTCTGCAGCGATGGACGCCACTCCCCTCGACGCCGACCTCCGCGCCTGGCTCCCCCCCATCCTCACGTCGGCCTTCCGTCCTCCCTCCCTCCATCGAAGAACATCGTCGCCCCAAAACTCCAATCCCATTCGAATCCGAACCCTAGCCCTCCGTGACCCAAAGTCCGCTGCGCTTGGCCAAACCCCCCCCCCCCCCCCCCCCCCGACGATCCCCTCTCGCAGCAACCCCTCCGCGCAATGCACCACCCTCCGACGAACTGCGATCCCCCGGTCCTCCTTCTTCGAAGAGCAGTAAGTTTTAATTTCTGATTATAGTTAAAGCTTAGAATTTTAAATGAAATTAAAGCTAGGATTTTTATTTTATTTATTCAAATCAAGTATAGATTTTGATTATGTGGAAGTTAAGATGATTTTTATATAAGTCAAAATTAGATTTTTAATTTTAAAATAGAAAAGAAGCGATCTTTAGACTAGTAAAGGAGTGATTTGTTTAAGCATGAAGTTCATATTTTCATATAAGAAAGTTATGGTTTTGGTTATCATAAAGATTCGATTTTTATTTATATGAAAGATGAGATCTTTATTTCTAGAAAGATACGATCTTTATATGTATGTGAGCGATGTAAAAATATAATTTTTATTTGATAGGAAGATTAAAAATATGATTTTCATATATTGAATAGCAAAGTGAAAATTCGATTTTTATATATTGAATAGCAAAGTAAAAATTCGATTTTTATATATTGAATAGCAAGGTAAAAATTCGATTTTTATATATTGAATAGTGAAGTAAAAATTCGATTTTTATATATTGAATAGTGAAGTAAAAAATCGATTTTTATATATTGAATAGCAAAGTAAAAATTCGATTTTTATATATTGAATAGCGAAGTAAAAATTCGATTTTTATATATTGAATAGCAAAGTAAAAATTCGATTTTTATATATTGAATAGCAAAGTAAAATTTTTATTTTTTTATATTGAATAGCGAAGTAAAAATTCGATTTTTATATATTGAATAGCAAAGTAAAAATTTGATTTTTATATATTGAATAGCGAAGTAAAAATTCGATTTTTATATATTGAATAGCAAAGTAAAAATTCGATTTTTACATATGTAGAGAATACGGGCAAAGAAAGTGACAAGAGGCAAGAACAACGAAGATTTCTATATAAGAAGAGTCGTGGGATTGGATTAGCTAATCTGTGAGAACTCCTCACCTTTTATTTATTTTTCTAGTTGAAATATATATACTAGGATGTAGACAGTGTTTAGTAGCACCCGACACCCGTCGTCCACAGACCATGGACGGCTTGTATGCTTGTTTGTTTGATTTTGATGTGTAGTTGATTGTGTGATGTGATGTGAATTGAAATAAAATATTTATATAGTTGAAAATATTTTATAGTTAAAAATAGAATTTTTAATGTGTATATAAAATGAAATAAAAATAAACAAATCGGACGATTTGTTTATATACACATATTTGACTGATATTGATTGGGACGATAAATTTTACACATCGCCCAACTGCACAAATAAAAAATATATTTGATTGTTTGAAAACCCCACACGGGTATTGGGGTGATATATGACATACACTAATCCCAATAGTTAGTTGTATGTCGATCGATTGATTGACAGACTGTTATGAGCGTTAAATATTTATATTTGATGCTTATACAGTGTAGAACGCACTTTGGATGATGGTTGATTATTTATCGTTGTTATTTTATACATGTGTTGTAGAAAATCCATATAATTAACATTATATGGTAATTGATTGGGCCTCATTCCAGTTTTGAAAAAGAAATATTTGCATTGAAATATTTGAAAAAGAAATATTTGAAATAGAAATATTTGAAAAAGAAATATTTGAAATAGAATATTTGAAAATAGAAATATATAAAGCCGTGTTGATTAGATTGACGCCATTTTGACGCGAATGATATTTATATCGATTTTATTCATTTTTTTATGAATATCGAAAGTGATTTCAAAATCTGATACTTTGAAAAGAATTGAAATTCGAACTGAAACTGAATAGAAATGAATTCAAATAGACATGAATTCGAATTGAATTGGAAACTAACTGAAATTAAATTATAAATCAATTTGAATTGAAATCAATTTGAAATGAATTTAAATCGAATTTATAAGGAAAAATTCAATTTTGATTTGAATTTGAAAAGTAGTTGAAATCGTTTTGAAAACGAATTTAAAACAATTTATATAATACATTTTAAAAGGAAATCGACGAAGTATATATATATATATATATATATATATAATATAATGGCCTGAATAGAACGCGCCGCGTCGCGGCAGTTCGCGAATTTCGACCATTGACTTCGAACAGATATTATGGGAGATCCGACCGTCGGATTCTCCTAAAACCAGAACCGTTGGGTTCATATCGAAAAGAGCTTTCTAACGAATATTAGAATTTAGAAATCTAACAGTTGGATTTGGAATTATGTCCAAATCAAATTTGGAAAAGGTCGCTGTAAGTGTAGTTCGATGGCCGTGGATGGAAATCGACTGTACGGGCCTTGATAAAATTATTAAAAATATCAATAATTTGAGTAAAATCATAAGAAATGATTTGAGAAAAATTGGGATGAAAACTCCCTATTTGAAAAGATAAAAATAGATTTTTATCGAAATGAACTAGTTTTGAACTAGAATTATAATTCTATTTATTTTTAAATAAATAAATTGGATTTGAAATGGTTTTGAAAATAACAAGAAATTCCAATAATTATATTGGAATGGATTTGAATCGAAATTGTCTTTGGAATATTTCGATGTTGGATTTCGTGACGATACAGATATTATTATGGGAATTTGAAAGATATATATATATATATATATATATATATATATCGTTATTTCCAATACGATATTTGTTGGTCGTAGAATTTGATATTGAATATAAGCCGGTATATTTTCTATTCAGAGCCTTGTATTTAATATCAAATGTGATTTGGGTTTTTCGTGAATGGTGTCTTCATTAACACTGTTCTTGAACCCAGTTGAGAAAAAGATTAAATCTTTTATTTAGATTTAATGAAGTGAACCAATTAAACAATATTTAATTGGAATTGAATTGGTATTGATTTTTGGGTTTATCGTGAACAGTGTTTTAAATAACACTTATTCTTTAACCCGATAATTAATGAAATGTGATTTTGGGTTGTCGTGAACGGTATCTTCATTAATACTGTTCTTAGACCCAAAGGAGTTAAGAAAATTCAGAAACTAACTGGAGATTAGTTGAGTTGAATGGTTTCTGGGGTATTGATCAGATGTTGGTTTCGGCTTTCGGGGTTAATACTTAGGGAACTGCTCACTTGCTAATTAATGGTTAGGGACTGATTGAAATGTGATGTGATTTTAGGTTTATCGTGAACCGTGTTTTAAATGACACTGATTCTGTAACCCAGTCACAGATTAAAACTAAGTGGAGTTTTAATGAATCTTTAATTAGATTGAAATGATCGAGAATGGAGTATCAGCAGTTTTGCTCCAGGCGATAGTTAAATCTTTAATTAGATTTGAACGTGAAATGGTAATTGAATTTACCGATAATACCGTGGTGTTAGATATGAAGTATAACCAGTTTTACTTCATGGGATGAATAGGTTGGGATTGGGAAATTAAAACAAATGATTACTTCGGTAAGGTTCGTTAATCCCGACTAGTTGAATCGAAATCCAAAAGAAGATTAAAGGATAAATTCAAGGGATTTATCTTTGATAAAATTAATGGGAACCTTTCCCTATGAATGTGGAATTTAGAAACTAACTGTCGGTTAGCTAAGAAGAATGGTTTTCTGGATATTGTTCTGGTGTTGGTTTCGGCCTTCGGGGTTAATATTTGGGGAATTATTCTCTTGTTAATTTATGGTTAGGGACTGATGAATTGAAATGAGGCGTATGTTGTGTTTGTGTTACACTTATTTATTATATACGCGAGTTATTCAGGAAGACCTGGTTTATCCCATTCTGAATAACTGATACGACGACAAGTCGAAGACGGTGGTCGAAGACCGGAGGTCTTCACGTCGTTTGGATAATTACTGATGATCTTGATTGGGATGTACACCCAAGAAGATGGAAACAGTTAGTGATCGTCCAGACGTACTTGGAGATCGATGGATATGCGGGGTACTAGGTGCCTCCGGTTTCGTTCAGACCCAGAACGGACTTCTAAATGGACTGTGTGTCTGACATTGGATTTCCGTATGTGTGATTGATTTCTATTAAATATATATCTGTTTGGCGGCAGAGAATTTATTCTCTTGCTTAACGCCCTTCTCTGAGACGTGCGAGCTCAGGGGTTATATACTGATGGATATCAAACGCATAGAATGAATTGCCTGTGTGACATGCCTAAGTGGCGAATGATCAAGGCTTTTGTTGAAAAGCAAAGTCTTGTGGTTGATGATTGAAGCACGGCCTTTGTGGCATAGCTTTGTGTAACGTTTACTTCGCGAGTTTCACACCCGGTATGAACCAAAAACGGGAGAAGGACCTCAGGGAGGGCATGCGTTTCTTTCTAGTTAGAAGTGGCGTCAGTGGTTTTACACGCCCTGACGAGTTTGACTTATGTGGTTGTTGCTGTTTCGAGGCGCCTCGGTTTGACCGGATGATCCGGGTCCGATGTAGTCATTTAGTTGGCTCACCTACGCCCCATAGGGCGGGGAAACGCATGTTCAGGCATTTTAATCCACATCGGTGGACCGGCCCTGACGATCCAAGGGCCCACCTAAGTCTGGGTCCTGAGGGGCGGGATAGAGCGTCTCGAATCGGTTGAGGGCTATCTTTTGCCTCGGTTCATAGATGGGAATCCAATTTCCAAATACGTGACATTTGCGGTTTTATTTGTAGAGCCTAGTATGGCGACATAGTGGGATGGGGCGCTTATGCCGTCTATGATTGATACTTATGATTTGAAGTTGTTTTATACACTATGCACTTATAATAGTATCAAATGATTTGTTTTAAACGTATCAAGCATTCTTGGCTATTATAAGGTAAAAACCCTATCCTCCGGCTTGCGTTGCATTGTGTGATGGGACCTGGGTCTTATAATAGCTTCATTGTTCTGTATTTAGCATTGCGCTGTTGTTTCATGCACTGGTATTCTTGGGAGGAAACCCGTTCCGTGTTATACGGCGTGGTCCCTTGATTTACCTAACTTTAAAAATAAAGATTAATAACTGTTTTAGTTCTCACACTAGTCCCATGACTGACCTGGAGTTTATTGTTTTAACCTAAACTGTAGGTGCCCTTATTTTGACACGGCCAGCTAGTAGTTTTGGTTTTGCAGGTTTATATTCACAGGATCCTGGTTTACAGCTGGAATGATATCCGGAAAGCTTTGTATCCGTATATCTCTTCTAGTTGTGTATTGTATTATTTTCCGCTGCGATGTATTTAAATGTAATTTAAATCTCTGATATTTCTGTGTAATATTCATTTATAGTCTGTATATTCTTGTAATCTGATGGTATTGTTGTAATATACAATGAAATGTTCTTCCGTCTGCGTTCTGTTGTGTGTTGTTCTCAAAACAATCCGTTCTTTCTCTTCTCTTCGGAGACCGGGGAAGTTCGGGTCGTTTCAGCGTGGTATTAGAGCTTTGGTTTACAAAGCTCAGAGAACAAGGCACATTAGAACCATACGAAAGAATTCATCAGATATTGGATTAGTAATATCCAACGAGAATGACTCGTTAGAGATGGGATCAGTAGTATCCTAGAACGAGTGTGAAGAGTATCTTTTTTTAAAAAAAAATGAAAACAAGTTTGTTTTGAAAATTTAAATCAATTATTCGCATTTGATTATTAATTTATATTGAATTTGGACAATCCAATATATATAAATTTTACGTATATGTCTTGCAAACGTGTATTCGAAGTTTTAATGTATTGGATAGTTATAAAATCATACTCTAGTGCCCGGGAATAATTCTGGTGACGAGGCACCATCGCCAGTATTTATTTTCGAGCGACGAAAGTGAGATTTCTATATATTTTCAATGGACTGGTGTGAGAACCGAAACTAGATAGGGCTTATTGTTATGATTTGGCATCAAAAATCCGATTTTTGACTATGTATCAAAGTTATGAATTTCAAAAGCTGATCAACTGATTGATTGATGGTTGTGTTGTTGATTATTGGTTGTTTTATTAAAATTTGTACCATATAGCCAAATTGAATCAAATATTGAATTGTATTGAAATTTGGTCGCATTTGCTTGCATATACATGTGCTTACATTGAACAGGTCATAGCAAGGAGGCTAGAGCAGAGAATAAAATTTGTTTGCCCGACAAATAGGTACATGTTTGCCATAATTTACTATTTTGTTTGGGTGATGATGATTTTATGAGCCGATTGGCTAGCCGCTTGGCTTTTTCTTTTTCTTTTTGAGATCCGAGGGCCTATATGGCAATTTCAGGATTTTCCCGTGCTCCCGGTGCAGGGGAGGTAATGGCGAAATTTTTCGAAAATTTAGTGTAACGGCGCGATTTTCGACCCTCAGAAAACCGTGTCGTTATTGAAAGAAATTAGAAGATGAGATAGAAAAGATAGAAATAAATAGAATAGAAGAATAAGAAGTTATCAGAAATCTCACAGCGGAATTTTAAAATACAAATACATTACATCATAGGGTCTGATACATCATAGTACATCAACATATTACATCATCATAGTACATTAACATAAATATACATCATGATATGGGAATACGAATCTAACTGGATACATAGGTGTAGTTTAAAACTACTAGTCTTGTCCTGCAACTTGAACTTCGTGAGGTTCCATTTGCCAACCTGAATTACTTGCCTACTCATAATAATCATTATGAGTACCCAAGAGTTTACGGGAAACACAGAAAATAAACTTCGGGTTAGTCAGGGGACTGGTGTGAGTAAACACAGTTAAAAAGATGTAAACAGGGAAATAAGGGATAAGGTGTTCCGTTATGAATAGATTCAATTACTTGGAAATCTTAAGCCCAATCCATAACTAATATATGGAAAACGACCCTTGTATTTTAATATCAAAACGTTTGATATTTACGATAGTATTTATCAAATAAATAATCATCTAGTGAATCGCTTGCATCTCACGTTCACGTACATAGAATAAAATCTAAAACCGTCGAGTGCTTATGGAAATTTGGTCTCTAACTGACAGGGTATGGGAGCACCCATCGATCAGTGTACTCTAGAGAAGATACACTGAGGTTCAACAAGAATATCCTGCAACCCGGCCACACATGACCGTCCACTCATTTAGCTTGAGTGTAACGAATATATTACCACCTCCACGGTTGGGAATGACCCACCGATTACCGAAGGTAACAGCAGTGAAAATAGATTAAGAAACAAAAGGAGTTTACTCTAGATGGTGATAATATACCCTGCTTGGGTATGACCCAACTAGCCATGCTGCCTAGCCCAACTATTGTCTTCCTCGGTTGGTGAGGTTTGAAGTCACGTTACCGTTTGACGGGTTATTCTTCAACGTCTTTGAATATCACACCGTCCTATCTAACAGATCACTCATTTGTTTCCACAAACATATTCTGGGTATAAGGCTAAAGAAACGAATCTCTCCGCCACCAACATAATACACTTATGTAAAGTCGATGTGTAAAATCTGATCGATATACGTTGTCAGACATCTGACTGTTCGGATCTGTTCTGGGATTTAACAGACCATAGACACTATTTTGAAATAGTCCTTGCATTCTTCATCTTTATCGATTTCCGGTACACGTCGTAATATTCGAGTCGAAGTGGAAATGTGAAATTCCGGACTCTTCGAAACGATGTACAAAAATATCTTTTATAGTCGGTAATTTATTATCAGCTTAACCGTCTTTAATTCAGTTGCACATCCTGTATTTCTAATTATATAAATAGTATATAATTCTCTGGTTCATATCTGGATATCTTAAATATCATTTACAATTGTATAGTTAAAGTGTGTGCGACGCACACAAGATGTTATACAGTTTTTATCAATATTTGAAAGTGTATAGAAAAAGCCCGTGCTACGCACACAGTGTTTTATCTTGCTTATCATCGACTGTCAGACGATGTTCTATACTCCGATTTGATTTGTCAAATATTTATTTCTTTTATTTAAACTTAAATAAATTGTTTTATAATTTATTTAAATTGGGTTATCCTTTAAAACTCAGGTTCTAACTCGACGAACTTCTTCGAACAACTTCGATTCTGGGACCTCACTGTCGTCTTGACTGTTCCACTGGTTTACGCCATATTAAATAAAAACTATATTTTTATTTAATTTAATTAATTACTGATTAATTATGTTTATTTATTTAATTTAATTAAATTTGATTTAATTAAATTCTTGCTTTGAAAATCGGTTCTCGCTTGTATTTGCCAAGCCGAATGTTGGCATCTCAAAATCGTGTGGTCACCATGGGGTGATCATCGATTTCTCCTTGCCCAAACACTCTTTTTCTTGCTTGCCAAAAACTCGTGCCATGCCACTTGATCTGCCTCGAAATCCATGGTGAATCCATACGATTTCCCTTTGCCAAACTCTCGTGCCAAGCCATCGTGCCAAGCCTTCGATCCGCCTCAAAAACATGGCGATCCACCGATGGATCACTCGAAAATCAACGTGCCAAGTCTTCCCCTTTCTTCTCCATTTTGCCTTCGACTTCCTGTGCAAACGTGCACAGATGTACACATGCACAACCTTCCCCGCCACCAGATCAACGTCGAACCTCCACCCACAAACTCCACTTCATCCACCGATCACCACTGACCCATCGCCACCCCCTAACATCGCCTCCTCCTCGAAACCATCACTCCACCCAACTTCCAGTAAACAACATCGAAAAGGACTCCCCCTAAACCGACCTCGTCTGACCATCTCTGACCACCTAGAGACCTCGCACCGCCGCCGATAGCTGCCCCAACTTCCGTCGCCGCTTCCCCCCAAGTTCTGGCCAACTCGATCGACTGTGGGCCCCGTACGACTCCTTCAAATGCCTGAACCCATTTTTGCTTTCAAAACCTAAATCGAGTTCGTCAGCTCAAACCCCTCGTTGGAAACATCATTGGGTATTTTTCCCATGATCACCGATGTCTCCCCTTCCTCCATGCTCCACGACTTGGCCATTACCGACGTCGATCGTCGGAATTTGGTGAAAATGCCAATTCCGTCCATCTCAAGCTTTCTCCCTCGTCCCATTGTTTAAAATCGTGAAACCACTTTTAAAAATCATATTTTGGCACTACGATTACATTCATATCTCTGTATTTCGATTTCGTGATGTTTGAAATTTTGGTGAATTTGGTTGAGACAGAGAATCATCTGTTCTCTGTTGTCTGTGTTTCAAAACATGAACTGATGAGGTTTGTTCTTGCTCCAATGTTCATATATATTTTCGTATACATGTTTAACTCATAAATACACTTGTATAGTTTGTGTTTTTAGATCATCAAGGTATAGTTACAAAACAACAGGAGTATTAGTTTAAACAGGGGACAATAGCAGTATTTTCTTTGATCAAGTTTTAATGATGAACTCATTAACAAATCTATTATTACTTGTATACATGTTTTTACTGATGACATAACTTGATGTTTTAGCATCTATAAGGTGATATAACATGGTATACTTGCAGTAGCATATAATACATAAATGTATAAACTGTTTACAGTAAACAACAAATCAAACTTGAAACTAGTGAGGGTTTACTCACTTGTAAATGCTCCTGAAAATTCTAGCTTGAAGATGATATGATTTCAGCAACTTTTCTTGTATTCGAGTAAAAAGAAAATGCATGCAAATGGGTTGGTATTTATAGGCAAAGTCTCTAAGTTTCTACAGTAAAACACTTTTCTACCTACCCTTTCTCTCTCCTATTTGGATGGTCATGAAATGTTCCAGCAGAATGAAGTGTACCCTTCTCCTAAGATATTTCTACCAACGTCTCCTTGGTCTCCTCTAAGTACAAGACTATATGCTTTCATTAAATGCTCCTCTTGCTTGCATTAAATGCTCTCAACACTTACCATCACAAAACTTAAGAGAAAAATAGTTTTCCTCTTTGATATTTGTTTGCTCTCATCATTACTTCAGCCGCACATATTTGAGTAGGTGATTAGGCCCTAATCTACTTACTAAATGATGGAGTTTGGACTTGATTTGGTTTTGGTTTAGACTATACTTTCAGTAAATGATTTGGTGTATATACATGCTTATATACATTCTTGGCCATAGTATATATATGTATATATATATATATAGATACCTATACTTTTCATGCTATACTTATATATATATATAAATGTATATATATGTAAGTGTTAATCTCATTACTTGTTTGCCTAGTTTTTATTTCCTTTCCTGCATTGGATTTTATGTATACTTCATATACATGTATAGGCCGTGGTATATATATATGTATATATATATATATACCCTTATGTACTTTTAAAAAAATATAAAAAGTTTATACTTTTAGGGTTTTGCTATGTATATGACAACTTATACATGTTAGTTGTAAAATAGGAATTTCCATACTTATTTCATGTTGCCAGCTTCCCTACACTTCCTAGTGTTATAAAATGTGTTGCTATTATTTTCTTAAGTTGTTAAACATTTATTTTTAATATATCCTGTATATATTAAGTTACAGTGTAAATCATATATGTATATACATACATATAAGTGATTATACCTATTTTAATTGGTTGAGTCTTCTAGATACATTTTAATTTCCTTATTAAAATGAATATCAGAAACTTGAAAAAAAACCAGCCATTACAGACTACCCCACTTAAAAGAATTTCACCCCGAAATTACATAAGAAGATAGAAGTTTCTAAAAGAAAATATTTCATAAACTGGTTGCTTTAGTACACTTACACATACGACTAGTTTTATACTATCACTAGTCTCGATACATACAATAATACTAGACTTGACTACTCAAGTTCTAAACTGCCCCAAAATATACATACGTAACTATCCTTCTCCAGTCTCTGTCCTACTACTCGTCGTTAGAGATATCTATTATCTCTACGACCTCCTCGTCATCAGATATATTAAGGACCTCAACTACGTCTTCTGCATCTGTCTCCTCCTCGTCATCCTCTATATAAATCAGACCCACTGGTGGTATTAAATATAGCCTCACCACGGGATATCCATACTCACCGAATACTTGTACTCCTCCTCCTGCCATGCGAAACTCTACGAGAACTTGTTTTCAACTCCCTGAGTACACGGATTGAAAATAAATGTCTCATCAGAAAATATGTCAAAGGATTACCTAAGTAACTACGATCTACCTATACTAAAATATAGTTTTTAGTAATAATACGCTCTCTCACTATTCCAAAGCCTAAACGTTTCCGAAGAACATAGGCTCTGATACCAACTGTAACGGCGCGATTTTCGACCCTCAGAAAACCGTGTCGTTATTGAAAGAAATTAGAAGATGAGATAGAAAAGATAGAAATAAATAGAATAGAAGAATAAGAAGTTATCAGAAATCTCACAGCGGAATTTAAAAATACAAATACATTACATCATAGGGTCTGATACATCATGGTACATCAACATATTACATCATCATAGTACATTAACATAAATATACATCATGATATGGGAATACGAATCTAACTGGATACATAGGTGTAGTTTAAAACTACTAGTCTTGTCCTGCAACTTGAACTTCGTGAGGTTCCATTTGCCAACCTGAATTACTTGCCTACTCATAATAATCATTATGAGTACCCAAGAGTTTAGGGGAAACACATAAAATAAACTTCGGGTCAGTCAGGGGACTGGTGTGAGTAAACACAGTTAAAAAGATGTAAACAGGGAAATAAGGGATAAGGTGTTCCGTTATGAATAGATTCAATTACTTGGAAATCTTAAGCCCAATCCATAACTAATATATGGAAAATGACCCTTGTATTTTAATATCAAAACGTTTGATATTTACGATAGTATTTATCAAATAAATAATCATCTAGTGAATCGCTTGCATCTCACGTTCACGTACATAGAATAAAATCTAAAACCGTCGAGCGCTTATGGAAATTTGGTTTCTAACTTACAGGGTATGGGAGCACCCACTGATCTGTGTACTCTAGAGAAGATACACTGGGGTTCAACAAGAAAATCCTGCAACCCGGCCACACATGACCGTCCACTCATTTAGCTTGAGTGTAACGAATATATTACCACGTCCACGGTTGGGAATGACCCACCGATTACCGAAGGTAACTGTAACGACCCATATTTTTGACCGTTTAAAATCGACAATAAGCCACACATGTCGACCCAAACAAATCGCAAATGCAGGTGGTTATTGGGAAAAGAAGAAAAGAAAGAAAGAAGAGAAAGACGATAACAGAATCTCACAGCGGAAGAACAACATATAATAAACAAATAGCAGTTAAAAGTAGATGAAACGTATACTGTGATTATTACATTCAATGATTATCAGAGTTACGTATACATACGAATGTACATAATAAGCAGCGGAAATAAATGCAATGTAACACCCCGAATTTTCTATTAACACTAAAGTTGCTAAAATATTAATAAGTGTGTAAGAGAGGGGATGTATCTAATATGAATATAAAAATATTAATAAGTGTGTAAGAGAGGGGATGTATCTAATATGAATATAAAAACAATAATAAGTGTGTAAAAGGGGGGGATGTATCTAATGTGTACATTGTAGAATATATATATATATATATATATATATATATATGGGCAGTTAATGCAAACATGAATAGAAGTTTATTAATTTGCTGAGTGTTTGCTGAGTCACTTCTGACTCATTGCTGAGTCAACAAGATAAACCCCATCTTGTCTGAACGGCTGCGGTTATTTCTAGGTTAAATCTAATGGCCTAAATGCATTCTAAAATCTATAAATAAGTGGGTAGACCCAAAACCTAAATCACTTGTAAAATTAGAGAAGCTACCGTCATGCTGCTGCCATGGAGTTCAGCGTAGCCGTCACAAACTAAGAAGAGGAAGCCTAATCTACTACAACTAAATTCTACTCAACAAAACAAATCAAACCAAAGAACTCTCTCTCTAATTCTTTTCTTTTGTTGGTGAGTATGATGATTCTCACAAGACTATTACAAATTAATTTGACTCAGTTATGAATGGATCACAAGAAAGTGATGTGATTTGTAATTGTAAATTCTATATATTGTGGATCTCTTATTATGTTATTATGTTGTCGTATGATGTAAATTATATATGCTATGTCATGCTATGTTGTAAATTCTCTTATGCTATGTCGTGCTATGTTGAGAATCATGTCAAGCTATGTTATACTATCATACTATGCCATGTTATAAATCATGCTATATTATGTTGAAAAATCATGATGTTGTTGGATCATGCTTAAAGTTATGTTTTTTTTTCTTAATTTAAATGGATCTTGTTTATGGGAATTTGCCTATTAGGTTAGGTGTACCCATAAACTTGAAACTATAATTAAATAAAACTTGATTATGGGAATTTGCCTATTGAGTTAGGTGTACCCATATAAAACCATGTTGTTAAAAAATTAGATGATGTTGATTCACACATGTTCATATGTAAGTTTATGAAAATTGATTGAGATCATATTAGGTGAATTTTGAACAAGTTGACACCTTTAGATCCATGACATGTATAATCTATGCAAGTTGGACATATGCAAGTTTCACCCCTTATTATGATTCATTTGGTCACATATACATGTTGTTATTATGATAATCTCTTTTATGCTATGAGTTAGGCTATTCGAGTCTAACATATATTTTGCGAATAAACGTTCAAACGTGGGGTAGGGGTAATATTAGGAATTAATAAATTGGGTGCAATTTTGTAAGATGTTGCATACCATGAATGAATGTCCATAATTGAGTCAATTATAGACATTGTTAAAAATTGGAAGTAATTAATAATTCAAGTAGGGAATTATTAAAATTGGGGGAAAGTGGATTATTATTAATAATCAATGCTTAGGACACGAGGTTGGACCCGTTTGTGATGTAAACCTGCCCGGACCCGCCCGGCAAATCCAGTAGTCACAAATGTCGGCCCAATGTGAGAGGTCCTAGGCCCAAACTAAAGCATAACAGTTGTAAAGACACGAGGTTAGACTCTTTTATGGTGTAAGACTGCCCGGACCCGCCCGGCAAATCCAGCTGCCATAAATGCCAGTCTAATGTGAGAGGTCTTTATGAGGTTATGGCCTTAATGAACTAAGAAATACTTAACCAGATAATCATGTAAGGTGGGACATGGGGGTTAAGTAGGTGCCTTGGGTGGCATGAGGAATCTGGTGGTTGCCTTTAGAGGCATTTGAAATACGATTAGACTTAACCAAACACACATGTAAATGAACATGACTAAGTGGGTTAAGTGGGATGGACTAATGAGGACAAGCTTAGGTGGAATGCTTGTGGTAAATAGTGGGGGCCCATTTCAACCAGTACCCCAAAACGTATCTTTGTGGGCTCGACCCAAGTCGAGGACGGGACACGCATACTGGGTTTGACTATAAGAGGCCAAAACAGGGAGCGGTGGCAACGCAAATCCAACAGGTTTCATATGCGTGTGTGGACCCGGGCTGGTAGGTAAGACGTTGTTGCATCATGTAGGTATAAGCCGTGCATGTCCGTTGTATCAGGTTGCCACTTTAGGGGAGTGATACACCCCACTGTGGGGCCAGCACGGGTATCTACGAGTTAGGGAGCCGATCGAATAATGGGAAGTAGGGTACACCTAGTGGAGATAGGGGCAGGCAGCACCTATGTAGTCAGCTAGGGGTACGTGAAGCCATTGGGAAAGTTTCTAAGTGAAGCTAAGTGGGATGAATCTTTAGGGTGACTGGTGTGGTGCAGTATAGTGTTTATCCTTTAGTATTTAGGAGCGCCTATAACGTTGCCTTTAGCGATTGTCTATGTCCTTAATCTGCTCTTCATAGACATTTTCTTGTTTTCCAGCTTATGCCTTAGTCCAGTTATTTTGGTAATAGCATTGTAGAATTATCATATTCACCAGACTTTATGTCTGACCCCCTCTTTTCCATCCTTTTTCTCCCTTCAGGTCCGCAGGTTGGGCCAAGTTCTAGTGGAGTCTAGTTGGATCGCTTATCTTCTGGAAAGCTTGGACTGCTGAAGTAAAGTCCAGCTCGTTATCTTTCTTTTTAATGGCTATTCATGTAATGGGATTATGTACTTGTTTTATCAAGATAGATATTGTACTTGACATTGAATATGGTGTTATGATGTAATCAAACATGTTTTGACTTCTGCTACAATGAAATAAAGTTTTTGAATTTCCAAGTACTATTTTATATCTGTCTTGTTGTAATTTTACTGTTCTATATTCACTTAAAACCTCCATGGAAGTTAATGCATTCCCTTTGTGAGTGACATTAATGGACGTGGGGTGTTACACGTGGTATCAGAGCATAAGGTTACCAGAACAGATAAAAATTTTTTTTAGAAAAATATTTTTTTTTCTAAAGTATTTTTGGAAGAAGTGCTTTCAAAAAAAAAAACATGTTATTTAAAGAGAGTTTTTATGAAAAACATAATCCCAAATAGCCACATCCTTATCTTTATCTTTCGAATTCTCCATTTTGAATCTTTCCTTTTTCGTTTCAGCATGGCTGAAGATCTTAATCTCCCAGAAGGTGTGACGATTCCAGGGTGGTTTAGGAGATACTTGGAGGCTAGGGCCACCACTGCAGGCCCAGCGGATACTCCTCCACCCCTAGTTGCACCCATTCCTCCTCCTCCTCCTCCTCGTGTTGACACTTTTGCAAAGACGTGCAAGGAATTCAAGGCTATGGGAGGAAAAACTTTTCAAGGGACTGAGACGTTTGTGGAGGCCAGAGATTGGCTTAAGGAGACTGAGGAATTGTTGGATATCTTTGAAGTGGAAGATGGGAGGAAAGTCCGTTTAGCTGCTTGGTTAATGAAGGGAGAGGCCTCGTTTTGGTGGGAGGTCACTAACGGGGAACGTCCAGTTGATTCATGGGCGGATTTCAGACGAAGGTTTGAGGCAAAGTTTCTTTCAAGGGCAGAGGAGAACTTAAATATGGAAAAATTCCTAGCACTAAAGCAAGGGAGCTCATCAGTAAAGGAATATGTCAATAAATTTAATCAGTTAGCAAGGTTTGGCTTGGAGTTGGTGAACACGCCAGAGAAGAAAGCTTTGAGGTTCGTTAGAGGCTTGAATGAACCGTTGCAAGGGTTGGCTATGACCCACATCCCTATGGGAGCCACCTTTGAAAAGCTAGTAGAAATGGCACTTATGCATGAGGATAAGGCAGTTGAAAAGAAAGGGGATCAGAAGAAACCCCAACAGCAAAATAAGAAGGTTGGTAAAAACAATAATGGCAAAGGGAAGAAGAAATGCTTCAATTGTGGGACGCCTGGCCATCTCAGCAAAGATTGTAGAAAGAAAAAGAAGACTGGTTGTTTTCATTGTGGAGATGCGGGACATTTAGTGAAGGACTGTCCAAAGAAGGGGCAGAGGGCAGGGTCTACCTCGGGAGGACAGGTGCAGGCTCTTATGGCACCAGGGCAGGCAAGGGGGAAGTTCAGGCTATTGCGGCCCCACCGCTGCAAGAAAGAGGTAGAACAATTTCTGTTGAAAGCTTAGTTTTTCTGTTTGATCATCCTGTCCGTACCTTATTCGATTCTGGCGCATCTCATTCGTTTATCTCTGCATCATTAGTTGAATCACTGCACTTGAACACCAGTTTAGTAGAGGATCCCTTGGTCGTTTCAAATCCAATTGGGGGTTCGACTCATTTGACCATGATATGTTTGGATTTGAAAATCTCTATACTTAGCGTTGAATTTAGATGTGATGCTTATGTATTGGGCTTCACGGGCTATGGGCTAATTTTAGGAATGGATTGGTTGTCTAGAAATAGGGCCATTCTTGATTGTGAAAGGAGAGTAGTTAGGCTTGTGACTCGCCTTGGTAATGCTCTCGACATCTTTTGTAATGCCATAAATTCCGTTATGCTAAGTTATCTTGAATCGCTTGACGCGTCTGTAGAGAACCTGCGATCGGTAGAAGTGGTCCGGGAATATCCGGATGTATTTGAGGAGGTGAAGGGCTTACCTCCAAAGCGGGAGATAGACTTTCGAATTTATCTTGTGGATAATGCTAAACCCGTATCTTTGCCAGTGCGCCACATGGCTCCTCGTGAAAGGAGGGAACTCAATAAGCAAGTAAAGGAGTTGCTTGAGAAGGGGTTCATAAGACGTAGTATATCGGAGTGGGGTGCTCCAGTAGTTTTTGCTACAAAGGCGGATGGGTCTCTTAGACTTTGTATGGACTATAGAGAACTAAACAAGCTTACTAAAAAGAACCGACACCCACTGCCGAGGATTGACGATCTATTTGATCAGTTAGTTGGCGCCTCAGTGTTTTCGCAGTAGGACTTAGCCACTGGCTTTCATCAACTGAGAGTGGCTGAGGATAGTATAGATAAGACTGCTTTTAGGACTCCTGACGGATTCTATGAATGGCTAGTGATGCCCTTTGGTTTGACAAACGCCCCTGCATATTTTGTTGATTTGATGAGTAGGGTGTTTAGGGAATAACTTAACAAATTCGTGGTAGTCTTTGTGGATGACATCTTAGTCTTTTCTAAGAATAAAGAAGAGCACTCCCTACATCTTAGGGAAGTGTTGGAAACCCTTCGAGCGCATAACCTTAAGGCAAAATTTTCTAAGTGTCACTTCTGGAGGAAGGAAGTACGGTTCTTAGGGCACGTGGTTTCCAAAGAAGGGATAGCAGTGGATCCCGCAAAGGTGGTGGCCATCCAAGATTGGAAGGTCCCTAAAAATGCAACCGAAGTAAGAAGTTTCTTGGGGTTGGCTGGCTATTATAGGAAGTTTATCAAAGACTTCGCAAAAATATCAGCTCCATTAACACGGTTAACGAAGAAGAACCTGGTTTTTACGTGGGACAAAGATTGCGATGATGCGTTCCAACGTTTAAAGAGAGCCTTAACTTCAGCCCCAGTCTTAGTGCTGCCAGACGGGAATAAACCGTTTACCATCTATACTGATGCTTGTGGGACGGGACTTGGCGCGGTCCTCATGCAAGAGGGAAGAGTAATAGCCTATGGTGGAAGGCAGTTGAGGGTTCATGAAAAGAATTACCCCACGCATGACTTAGAGCTAGCCGCAATTGTTTTCGCGCTTAAGTCTTGGCGTCACTATCTTCTTGGTGAGAAATTCGAACTGTTCACTGACCACAAATCATTAAAATACTTATTCTCTCAGAAGGATTTGAATTTAAGGCAGCAACGGTGGATGGAATTCTTAGCCTCCTACGATTTTGAAATAGCATATACCCCGGGCAAGGGTAACGTGGTGGCAGACGCCTTAAGTAGGAAAAGGTTGTCCTTGAGTCCGTTGTTTGTTGAACGACAAAGCTTAGAATTCATCTCTATGTTTGACTTTAGACCCTCCGTTGACTTAGTACCCGGTCTGTTAGCATCCTTGGAGGTTAGACCTACACTTCTAGGACGGGTTGGTGAGGCACAGCGAGACGACCCACAGTTGGTTGAGATAGTAGAAAAGCTCAAAGGGGGGGAGTCGTCAAGCCATCTTCGTAGGTATACCCTAGACGATAAGGGTTGGTTACGAAGGGATAATAGACATTGTGTACCACAAGACGAAGACTTAAGGAAGGCCATTCTTGATGATGCTCATCGCTCAAAAATGACCATTCATCCCGGCGGGGATAAGATGTACAAAGATATGAAGCGGGTTTTCTTTTGGGCCGGTATGAAAAAGGATGTGGCCGAGTACGTCGCTAGATGCTTGGTGTGCCAACGAGTTAAAGCAGAACAAAAGAAACCCGGTGGGTTGCTTCACCCATTAGAAGTTCCACTACGGAAATGGGAAAGCATATCAATGGATTTTGTGGATGGATTACCAAGATCAAGGAAGGGTAACACGGGGATTTGGGTTATAGTAGATAGACTTACTAAAAGCGCCCATTTTATTCCCGTGAAAAGTAAGAGGACTGCTCCGTGGTTGGCTTCTGTATACATTAAGGAGATAGTTCGTTTGCACGGTATTCCTTCTAGTATAGTAAGCGATCGTGACCCCATCTTTACTAGTGAATTTTGGAAGAGTTTACAAGAGGTGGTAGGGACTCAGCTATGTTTGAGCACCGCATATCATCCTCAGACAGACGGCCAGACCGAGAGGGTGAATCGCATTCTAGAGGATCTTTTAAGGCTTTGTATCCTAGACTTTGGGGGTACATGGGAAGAGCACCTTCCGTTAGTAGAATTCGCATATAATAATAGCTTTCAGTCTAGTATTGGCATGGCACCTTTCGAAGCTCTTTATGGAAGGCCTTGCCGTTCGCCTACATGTTGGTGGGAATCTACCGATAAAATCCTACTTGGGCCCGATATGGTTAGGAAAACCTCGGAGAAGATTGAGTTGATTCGAAGGAGGATGAAAGTAGCACAAGATAGGCAAAAATCGTATGCTGATAAGAGGAGGACAGATCTTGAGTTTGACATTGGGGACATGGTTTTTATCAAAGTATCTCCGTTACAGAATGTTGTTCGCTTTGGGACCGTGGGGAAATTAGCACCAAGGTTTGTAGGGCCGTTTCCTGTAAAAAAACAGGATTGGGAAGATGGCATATAGGGTGGAGTTGCCTGAGAAACTTAGTGGAGTACACGACGTATTCCATGTATCACATTTGAGGAAGTGTTTGCACAAGACCGCGAAGGTGGTAGAGCCGAGCTTGCTTAAAGAGGTGGAAATAGAGCGTGATGCAACAATTAGACGAGCTCCTACATGCATTCTTGGGTCGGAGATCAAAAAGTTGAGGAATCGAGAGGTCAGACTGGTTAAAGTGCAATGGGGAGATGATGAGAGCAACGCAACTTGGGAGACAGAAGAGAAGATGCGTTCGTTGTACCCTTTTCTTTTTGAGGGTATGTCTTTTAATTTCTCCTTTATCGCTTAGCTTATCTTATCTTATCTTTAGTATGTCCTCTCATTAGTATCTTTGACCTTTAGTTAAGATAATCCTATGGTTGAAACATGTGTTTGAGACATGTTATGTATGATGGATGCAAAATGGATGCAAGTGTTTGCTAGTGGTTGCTCGCGGATGCATATATACACACACTTTAGGCACTAGATCGGCTCAGTCACTTCATATTGCATATTGCATATATATGGATGTATTTAGTATAATGGATGTATAATGGTTGTACCATCATATGGATGCTGCATTCAGTTGAATGGGTGTGCACGCATATAGAAGTAGTATGTAAGCAATTAGGATCTTTTGCATACATAATGGATTCATGACACTTACATAATTTGCATTAAGGAGGTCAACTGAATCAGTAGACCACCTGATTTCGCATTAGGTAAGGACATGTACACACACTTTGCATATGATCATAAAGCATTAGAAGTCTTTTAAGGACAATTGATGCCTGTGTATGATGGATGAGTAGATGGACGTTTGGATGGTAGGATATACATTCTTCCAGACTTGAAGATTTCGGGGACGAAATCCTAAAAGGAGGGGAGAATGTAACACCCCGAATTTTCTATTAACACTAAAGTTGCTAAAATATTAATAAGTGTGTAAGAGAGGGGATGTATCTAATATGAATATAAAAATATTAATAAGTGTGTAAGAGAGGGGATGTATCTAATATGAATATAAAAACAATAATAAGTGTGTAAAAGGGGGGGGATGTATCTAATGTGTACATTGTAGAATATATATATATATATATATGGGCAGTTAATGCAAACATGAATAGAAGTTTATTAATTTGCTGAGTGTTTGCTGAGTCACTTCTGACTCATTGCTGAGTCAACAAGATAAACCCCATCTTGTCTGAACGGCTGCGGTTATTTCTAGGTTAAATCTAAAGGCCTAAATGCATTCTAAAATCTATAAATAAGTGGGTAGACCCAAAACCTAAATCACTTGTAAAATTAGAGAAGCTACCGTCATGCTGCTGCCATGGAGTTCAGCGTAGCCGTCACAAACTAAGAAGAGGAAGCCTAATCTACTACAACTAAATTCTACTCAACAAAACAAATCAAACCAAAGAACTCTCTCTCTAATTCTTTTCTTTTGTTGGTGAGTATGATGATTCTCACAAGACTATTACAAACTAATTTGACTCAGTTATGAATGGATCACAAGAAAGTGATGTGATTTGTAATTGTAAATTCTATATATTGTGGATCTCATATTATGTTATTATGTTGTCGTATGATGTAAATTATATATGCTATGTCATGCTATGTTGTAAATTCTCTTATGCTATGTCGTGCTATGTTGAGAATCATGTCAAGCTATGTTATACTATCATACTATGCCATGTTATAAATCATGCTATATTATGTTGAAAAATCATGATGTTGTTGGATCATGCTTAAAGTTATGTTTTTTTTTCTTAATTTAAATGGATCTTGTTTATGGGAATTTGCCTATTAGGTTAGGTGTACCCATAAACTTGAAACTATAATTAAATAAAACTTGATTATGGGAATTTGCCTATTGAGTTAGGTGTACCCATATAAAACCATGTTGTTAAAAAATTAGATGATGTTGATTCACACATGTTCATATGTAAGTTTATGAAAATTGATTGAGATCATATCAGGTGAATTTTGAACAAGTTGACACCTTTAGATCCATGACATGTATAATCTATGCAAGTTGGACATATGCAAGTTTCACCCCTTATTATGATTCATTTGGTCACATATACATGTTGTTATTATGATAATCTCTTTTATGCTATGAGTTAGGCTATTCGAGTCTAACATATATTTTGCGAATAAACGTTCAAACGTGGGGTAGGGGTAATATTAGGAATTAATAAATTGGGTGCAATTTTGTAAGATGTTGCATACCATGAATGAATGTCCATAATTGAGTCAATTATGGACATTGTTAAAAATTGGAAGTAATTAATAATTCAAGTAGGGAATTATTAAAATTGGGGGAAAGTGGATTATTATTAATAATCAATGCTTAGGACACGAGGTTGGACCCGTTTGTGATGTAAACCTGCCCGGACCCGCCCGGCATATCCAGTAGTCACAAATGTCGGCCCAATGTGAGAGGTCCTAGGCCCAAACTAAAGCATAACAGTTGTAAAGACACGAGGTTAGACTCTTTTATGGTGTAAGACTGCCCGGACCCGCCCGGCAAATCCAGCTGCCATAAATGCCAGTCTAATGTGAGAGGTCTTTATGAGGTTATGGCCTTAATGAACTAAGAAATACTTAACTAGATAATCATGTAAGGTGGGACATGGGGGTTAAGTAGGTGCCTTGGGTGGCATGAGGAATCTGGTGGTTGCCTTTAGAGGCATTTGAAATACGATTAGACTTAACCAAACACACATGTAAATGAACATGACTAAGTGGGTTAAGTGGGATGGACTAATGGGGACAAGCTTAGGTGGAATTCTTGTGGTAAATAGTGGGGGCCCATTTCAACCAGTATCCCAAAACGTATCTTTGTGGGCTCGACCCAAGTCGAGGACGGGACACGCATACTGGGTTTGACTATAAGAGGCCAAAACAGGGAGCGGTGGCAACGCAAGTCCAACGGGTTTCATATGCGTGTGTGGACCCGGGCTGGTAGGTATGACGTTGTTGCATCGTGTAGGTATAAGCCGTGCATGTCCGTTGTATCAGGTTGCCACTTTAGGGGAGTGATACACCCCACTGTGGGGCCAGCACGGGTATCTACGAGTTAGGGAGCCGATCGAATAATGGGAAGTAGGGTACACCTAGTGGAGATATGGGCAGGCGGCACCTATGTAGTCAGCTAGGGGTACGTAAAGCCATTGGGAAAGTTTCTAAGTGAAGCTAAGTGGGATGAATCTTTAGGGTGACTGGTGTGGTGCAGTATAGTGTTTATCCTTTAGTATTTAGGAGCGCCTATAACGTTGCCTTTAGCGATTGTCTATGTCCTTAATCTGCTCTTCATAGACATTTTCTTGTTTTCCAGCTTATGCCTTAGTCCAGTTATTTTGGTAATAGCATTGTAGAATTATCATATTCACCAGACTTTATGTCTGACCCCCTCTTTTCCATCCTTTTTCTCCCTTCAGGTCCGCAGGTTGGGCCAAGTTCTAGTGGAGTCTAGTTGGATCGCTTATCTTCTGGAAAGCTTGGACTGCTGAAGTAAAGTCCAGCTTGTTATCTTTCTTTTTAATGGCTATTCATGTAATGGGATTATGTACTTGTTTTATCAAGATAGATATTGTACTTGACATTGAATATGGTGTTATGATGTAATCAAACATGTTTTGACTTCTGCTACAACGAAATAAAGTTTTTGAATTTCCAAGTACTATTTTATATCTGTCTTGTTGTAATTTTACTATTCTATATTCACTTAAAACCTCCATGGAAGTTAATGCATTCCCTTTGTGAGTGACATTAATGGACGTGGGGTGTTACAGTGGTTAAACCATACTCATAATAGATATACATGCCAAACTTCGTCTTCGTTCTCCAAGGCAAGGAAATCTTCGATAACTGCAACATCTGCTGACCCGAGCGTATTGTATAAAAAGAAAACACAACAAACACTCGGATCAGCACTAAATCATCTCATATTAGTCAAATAAAAATACGAAATAACATTAGTGTCATGGGTACAATAACTCAAGAGATGTTACGGGATTTTTCCATCTCTCAAGGATCCGTTAAACTAATACATACATAATATAGTACGCTATTATGATAGTGTCTATCCAATAAAGTATAAATACTGAAAATAGCGTAAGCGGGATTACCATATTACCCTTACGCCGTTTATAGGCATCAACAGTCTATACAGTACCGTAAATTCACCGTACTGTGTTATCAGAGGGCACTCCATAGAAGGTAATGCTAATTCAAAATCGTATGGGCTCGATATGGATATATATGACAAGGCACTCGAGGCAAATGCCCAGGGTAGGATTCTACCAATTGCACTCCCGGACCGGTGGTAATGCATAGCAGCCACTACCGCCCACCTCGGAATACACTCCCAAAGTCAAAATGGGCCCAAATCATCATTATCATCATATTCATAGAAATAGTATCGAAGGAGTGAGTCCGATCAAAGGTGCTACCTCAATTAGTCACGGTATAGCTCCTGTTTTAGTCATTTTAATTCTGACCCGGAGGTCAGGGCTATCTCGTCATTGATCATCTTCTTCGATTCAATAATCGTCACCCAGACATCATGCTCAATCTGCATACGTCATAACGTTCACAGTTGTCAAAGTGGTATCGACACTGACAGAGAGTATGCCTTATGTTGACACCGGTCTCTTTAACAACCAACGCTTACATCTTTCACATCGGTCGGTTCTTTTATTTTTGATAAAGGTTCGCTTTCATACCAAAATATCATCTTCTGTTTTGAACCCAATTTATTATTCAAACGAATAAATTTCATATCGACATATCATAATCATACCCAAACCGATTTTATTCTAAAACTAGAATATATTTCATACCGTTTATATTATAACCATATAATATTTCCAAAGCGACTTATATTCAAATAGAATATAATTTACCTCAAAGGTTTCAAATTATCACGGATTCTTATCTCAACTCCATTTGAACCAATGGTTTAAATCCAACATTTTCCATTCGGAAGGAATTTACTATTCATAAATACTTTTGAAAATAAATGATTATAAGAAAATCTTTATAAAAAATAAATAAATATATATAATATAATAATTAAAAAATAAATAAGATGATTTAAATATTATGTACATACACAAAATAAGGTTTATTGGATAGTTTGAATACTAAAATATAAAGGAAACTTTATTTAAAATACAATAATTTGTCGGTTAAAAGTTTGAATAAAATATTTGAAGGAAAGGAATAGTTTATTTTGAAATCAAGCAAGGTATAAAAATATATAGATATAGATAGATAATTTTAAACCAAAATTTTTCTTCCTTCTGAATTTCTAATACATGAATCTATATCCCAGTTTCCATGGAGTCCATTCAGTTTCCATTTCTCATTTCCAACATCGTTCAATAACCTCTCAATTTAAGGATTCAACCAATATTCAAACTGAGTTAAAACAACTCATAATACCCTTGATACCATTTTCCCAAAAATTTGATTCCATAAGAATTCGTTTCTTCAAATCTACACTTTTAATTTGAATAATTTCAAATCATATTCAAATCCCAATTTGAGTATTCCACTTTGTTATGGAAAAAAAAATTCCCTTAACCCTTTTAAAATAAACATTTCCAATAAAGAAATGAATTTATCGAGTATTGACCCCTCTCTCTTAAATGAAATTTCCGACCAAATAACATTTTTAATAATTTAAATCATTTAACCAACCGATGTCTATATATATAATTATCTATCCAATGGCCAAGTGATTTTAAATTTTATTTCTCGATATTCCAGGGATGGATCTATCATTTCAATCCGAATCAGGGTCACAGAGATTTATCATTTCACTCCGTGTTCTTAATTTATTTTATCGATAAATCCCGGGTTTATTAGATGCCCGCAACATTAAGGGTACATGGGATTTATCGTCACAATCAACATGCATTACTATATACTGAAATAAGGAACATTAAAGTGTCACTATAAATTCAGTAATAAATTTCAACCAACATCCATCACAACAATTTCATCCAACTGATCAGCGTTAACTGTTTTCAGGAATTAACAAGGGTTCAAATTTCAACCAGAGATTTAAATTAAATTAAATAACTAATCATTTCTTAGATTGCATGTTAACACTCTTGCATGTCAAATTAAACAACACATCAACAATCCAACACAACCATGTAACCAAACTTATTTAATTTAATTCAATGAATATGGGAATAATTCAGTATTTCGTGAGTGGAAAAATCACTCACCTTTGCGTCCATAGTTGCTCAAACGTCCAACTAAGGGCCAAAAATTCACAGTCTCGAAACGCAGCCAGGTTAGTGCCAAAACGTCCGCAATTCCGCCACGATCCCAACGCAACAAACCGCGTCCAAGTCCGAGTTTATATGAAGAAGTTATCAGTGATTTACTATTTAAATTTTGAAAATATAAAAATAAATAAATAATTATCCTTACCCAACCCAGAACTGACACGTCATCACCCCTGCATGTCCCGCTCATTTCCTCCCAGGCGTGAACAGTGCTTCGAACGGAACCCATTAGCTCCGAATTTTGACCAGACTTTGCTCCTTGCTCCGACCATCGGAGGTCCTCCGACCACTGGCAAACGCTTCCCCCTTGACTTGCGCATCTCCTGACACCGAACCCGCCACCTCCGGTGGTCCCTAGGTCCGCCGCCGACGCAAAACCCACAACGGGTTTCGAACCCTAAATCACAAATTCCCGCCGCCTCGTTGACTTCCAGATCGAACGAACACCACCAATCTACTCCCATCGACGATCTCTACAATACCCATATGCCCGATTCCTCGATTGGGCTCTAAATCAGAAATCCCCAAATCATAGCCTAGAGTTTCGAGAATACCAAGTTTGACCAGCCATTTCCTGTCACTCCGTCCGTTGCATGTTGAAACGAATTGTAGATCCGAGTTCCACTCGTTGAAAGCTTCGAAATGACATATAATACGATAGGGTTTTGAGAGATTTTATTTTGAGGTGAATTTTTGTTTTGAGATTAAGATAAAAATTTATTTTCTTCCATTAACGATGAAATTTTGATGGAGAACAACATAGGAAATAGAGAATGGGCTTATAAGAAGGAGGTGGAAATTTATTTATAAGTAAAGGAGGCCCAAATATGATAAACAACAAATATTCTATTTCACCGATTCAATTTCGCGATTTCTCCCGTACGGTCACATAATAAGTTCAAAAATTCTAAAAACTGGAATCCTGCAATAACTCACCGTTCCGGATCCAATGGCGCCAGTTTCGTCGAATTCCGAGACAATTACAAAAATTATTAATTCCACAGTAAATTAATTAATAAAATATTCAAAATTCAATTAACTATTTTAAATTCAAATTAAATACCAATAAAAATTCCTTTTTAAACCCAATAAAGACTCAAATAGATTTTATAAATAAATTTTCACACATTTGACTCTAAATTTGATTATTTGAATTTTTGATTTGAATTTCAATTATTATTTCCTAACTTAGAATCCTCCATTTATCCAATTAAATTTGAATTCCCATTTATACTCAATGCAAATTTACTTTATTACTATTACCATACAAATTTATTTTTAACAACCTTGTAAATATATTTCAAGTATTTAGATTCCAAAGTTGATATTTGAATTTAGACTTGAATTCCAAATTTTAACTTAAACAACTTAATTTTATTAAATCATTTAAATAAAGATCCCAAATTCACAACCTTTCTAAATAAGACTAGAATTGAAAATCTATTTATATTCAATTCAAATAATCACCATCATAAATCAACAGGATTTGATTTTTACCTTAATACATCCCAATTTACTTATTTTAAATTGAAATTTAAATATACTGAAAATTATGGGATGTTACATTCTCCCCCACTTAAAAATCTTTTCGTCCTCGAAAAGAGAATGAACCGATATTAAGCACATATCTATTTTAAATTCATACTTAAAAATAGCCTTTATAAAGTAAGTTATATTTGTAAAACTCATAAATTTTCTAACTCCCGAAATCACGGAAAATTTCAGCAGCATCTCCTTTGTACGGAGAGCTCCGGGAAAATCCCGATATATATATCAATTCAAAATATACATCTCATCAATGATGAGGCATCTCTGAACCAGGGGAAAACAAAAACAAAACCACCAAGCTTATACGTCCCCAAACACGTACCTCTTTAAGCGTTTATTTTTGCGGTTTTTATTTACCTTTGCATCAAATCTTAGTGCAAGCGAGCTTCCAGCAAAATACCAA
Organism: Allium sativum; assembly: GCA_030737875.1. Lineage (NCBI taxonomy): Eukaryota > Viridiplantae > Streptophyta > Magnoliopsida > Asparagales > Amaryllidaceae > Allium > Allium sativum. The sequence goes on from CM060916.1 coordinate 45,269,780, forward strand.
TCCTTGCACCTACTACATACTCAAACATGCATAAGAATCAAATATATAACAATCCATGGCAAATGTATATAGCTTACATAACATACACAAAGCAATTCAACCACAAAACCAGGATTTTCATAACAGACCAGCGAAAAATCATTGATTATCACCCTTTAAAAGTTGTAATTTGACTAAAACATACTAGGCAAAAGTTATGGTATTTGTTTCAGGCTTTTCCGAATTGTCCGGATTCGTCGAATTCCGACAATTCGTTCAAAAGTTATAATTGTTTTAATAAAAGCGAACACTTCAGCCCGCACACTGAAAATGCAGATCTGAAATGTTTTACCCAGTTTTTAGCCCTCTAAACCTCAAAATTTGACTCAGCATGTTAAGAGAAAATTTAGTTTACATTCTGATCTTTCCGAATTGTACTCGCGGATTAAAATTCGACGCTCCGTTATGAAGTTATGGTCAAAACAAAATTGATATACATCTCAGCTTTAAAATTTCCTACACATGTTATTATGGTTAAACTTGAATTTCGACTTAGCAAACATGAGAATTTCAACATGACTCTATAGACGAAAGTTTTAGTTTGGTTCTAAGGTTTCCGGAAAGTCCAAAATCGTCCGATTCCGATCATCCATTCAAAAGTTATGTCCATATTACTACAGCCTATTGACTATTTCAGATTTTTGGCATAACATTGATCGATTTTATTTCAAGTTCAAACTTTCCAATTCAAAATTTTAAGCCAAACTTAAACCATCTAAATGAATCATTCCATTATGCTTGAGTGTGGTTTAGCCTTTATCGCTCAAGTATACCCATTTTTTTTCAACACATTTATTTATTTATCTAAGTCCATTATAGTATTTGCATTTACTTCACTATCCGAGCAATGGTTCGTATTCCATTTCTTATTTATCTTTTATAAGTGTTAAATCGTTATTCCTTCAATTAAATTGAATCCACCTATATTTAGTTCTAAATTGACTAAATTACCTTTTTCCAAGTTTACCTTCATTTGTTTAATTTACTTGACTTATTTGAATTGGTTTGGTTCTAAATTCTTTCGACACTCCACCTAATGATCTAAACTTTGGTTTTAAATTTCTTATACCTTTGTTCTTATTCCAATTTTCAAGTTTATTAAACTTCCATTTACTTACTTAATATTAATCGTTAGTACAAATCCAATTTTACTTACTCCATCTAACCATCGGCATGAATTCTAGATTAACTTATAAGTTCTCTAAATTGATCTCTTTAATTGAATCCATCGTCTCACCTCAGGTTATATATTCTATATTTTATTCATGTGGTTCAAAAGGTTTTATTTTCTTAACTCAATCCATTTAATTTACTCACCAATCATCGATTGGGTTAAGAACTATTCATGACCAAATCTTATACTTAGTTCTCAAACATTATTATCATTCGATTCCTAAGTTACTAATTTAACTCGATTGCCTTGCCCATCATCAAATTACATTCCATTTCCTTTCATCATTTACACTTAGATTTATAATCATTACATTGATCCATAAAAAGTAGTTTATCGGCTTCGGAAGCCGTCTGAAAGATTTCTATTTAAACTTATATATTAATAAACTATATTTAAATATATATAAATTCCATAGCGCTATTTCTAAATTTTAATTTAACCATAACTTACCATTTACAAAGTGAAAATTAAATTTCTTACATTCATTGGTGAGATATGATCAATCCGATCTTAATGTTTCTTGTTTTATCCAATTCTGACTTATATTGAATTTTTATATATTTTTCCAAAATTAAAGATCGAATTTCCAAACTACCGCGCCACTTCAGGCTCATATTATATAAATTCATACATTCCGAATTCAAGTTTCGTTTTAATAAATTTATAGTTATCATTAGTTAAAGTAAACTAAACGCTTGATCACGGTTTTGCAAAACAAGTTCAAAATAACATACATATATACTTATATTATTTTATAAACCATACTATATGAAGTTTCAAACCCGAACTTTTAGTTAAGCAAGAAATTTAAATTCTGGGTTTAAATTTAATTTAAACTTTGAATATAGTAAACTAATACCTTTAGAAAATTTATACGATATAGAGTTAAATCCAAAATTCTGCGGCAAAACCAATTATAATCATCATTGAGTGGTCTCTCCCCCACTTAGACTCTTCAGAATAACCATCGATAATGCGTGCACTCATTACCAAGGCTATTTCAAGGATCTGAGCAAGGGATTATACACTCGTTTATAAAGACTTTTGAAAGCCCATTCTTTTTGATAATACTTATAATACGATATTATTTTCAAAATTCGACAAAACTATTTCATAAGTACCCCAGGATCAAGTTTTTAAGTTCCATTCTATTTTATCGCAAACCGTTTGCAACCGCTTAGATTTAAAGATATCATTTCATTTCAAATATTTTCTAAATCCCTTAAAAAAAATTCCTTATTAAATTTATTATCGAATCAACCATAATAGGTAATAACTTAATTTTATTACCTTCCCACGACCAATACATATACACTTAAAACAACCAATATACATCTAATATATATATATATATATATAATATAGTCGAAAACCATATTATGTCGATTCATTCTATTCGATTATTTAGGAACTCCTATCGATTTTATGGCGTCCCATATATCGACCAGAATCCATAAATAATCAACAGAACAAGACAACACAATATAAAACCATTTTATATCAAATACAAGTACGCTCTCTCATATATCTCTCGAACTCATTCTAGGGCTTTCTAACCCAATCTCTAATGAGTTTGTTCCCAAACAGATCCAAGGTTATCGATAACCATTGCTCTGATACCAACTGTAACGACCCATATTTTTGACCGTTTAAAATCGACAATAAGCCACACATGTCGACCCAAACAAATCGCAAATGCAGGTGGTTATTGGGAAAAGAAGAAAATAAAGAAAGAAGAGAATGACGATAACAGAATCTCACAGCGGAAGAACAACATATAATAAACAAATAGCAGTTAAAAGCAGATGAAACGTATACTGTGATTATTACATTCAATGATTATCAGAGTTACGTATACATACGAATGTACATAATAAGCAGCGGAAATAAATGCAGTGGTTAAACCATACTCATAATAGATATACACGCCAAACTTCGTCTTCGTTCTCCAAGGCAAGGAAATCTTCGATAACTGCAACATCTGCTGACCCGAGCGTATTGTATAAAAAGAAAACACAACAAACACTCGGATCAGCACTAAATCATCTCATATTAGTCAAATAAAAATACGAAATAACATTAGTGTCATGGGTACAATAACTCAAGAGATGTTACGGGATTTTTCCATCTCTCAAGGATCCGTTAAACTAATACATACATAATATAGTACGCTATTATGATAGTGTCTATCTAGTAAAGTATAAATACTGAAAATAGCGTAAGCGGGATTACCATATTACCCTTACGCCGTTTATAGGCATCAACAGTCTATACAGTACCGTAAATTCACCGTACTGGTGTTATCAGAGGGCACTCCATAGAAGGCAATGCTAATTCAAAATCGTATGGGCTCGATATGGATATATATGACAAGGCACTCGAGGCAAATGCCCAGGGTAGGATTCTACCAATTGCACTCCCGGACCGGTGGTAACGCATAGCAGCCACTACCGCCCACCTCGGAACACACTCCCAAAGTCAAAATGGGCCCAAATCATCATTATCATCATATTCATAGAAATAGTATCGAAGGAGTGAGTCCGATCAAAGGTACTACCTCAATTAGTCACGGTATAGCTCCTGTTTTAGTCATTTTAATTCTGACCCGGAGGTCAGGGCTATCTCGTCATTGATCATCTTCTTCGATTCAATAATCGTCTCCTAGACATCATGCTCAATCTGCATACGTCATAACGTTCACAGTTGTCAAAGTGGTATCGACACTGACAGAGAGTATGCCTTATGTCGGCTCCGGTCTCTTTAACAACCAACGCTTACATCTTTCACATCGGTCGGTTCTTTTATTTTTGATAAAGGTTCGCTTTCATACCAAAATATCATCTTCTGTTTTGAACCCAATTTATTATTCAAACGAATAAATTTCATATCGACATATCATAATCATACCCAAACCGATTTTATTCTAAAACTAGAATATATTTCATACCATTTATATTATAACCATATAATATTTCCAAAGAGACTTATATTCAAATAGAATATAATTTACCTCAAAGGTTTCAAATTATCACGGATTCTTATCTCAACTCCATTTGAACCAATGGTTTAAATCCAACATTTTCCATTCGGAAGGAATTTACTATTCATAAATACTTTTGAAAATAAATGATTATAAGAAAATCTTTATAAAAATTAAATAAATATATATAATATAATAATTAAAAAATAAATAAGATGATTTAAATATTATGTACATACACAAAATAAGGTTTATTGGATAGTTTGAATACTAAAATATAAAGGAAACTTTATTTAAAATACAATAATTTGTCGGTTAAAAGTTTGAATAAAATATTTGAAGGAAAGGAATAGTTTATTTTGAAATCAAGCAAGGTATAAAAATATATAGATATAGATAGATAATTTTAAACCAAAATTTTTCTTCCTTCTGAATTTCTAATACATGAATCTATATCCCAGTTTCCATGGAGTCCATTCAGTTTCCATTTCTCATTTCCAACATCGTTCAATAACCTCTCAATTTAAGGATTCAACCCATATTCAAACTGAGTTAAAACAACTCATAATACCCTTGATACCATTTTCCCAAAAATTTGATTCCATAAGAATTCGTTTCTTCAAATCTACACTTTTAATTTGAATAATTTCAAATCATATTCAAATCCCAATTTGAGTATTCCACTTTGTTATGGAAAAAAAAATTCCCTTAACCCTTTTAAAATAAACATTTCCAATAAAGAAATGAATTTATCGAGTATTGACCCCTCTCTCTTAAATGAAATTTCCGACCAAATAACATTTTTAATAATTTAAATCATTTAACCAACCGATGTCTATATATATAATTATCTATCCAATGGCCAAGTGATTTTAAATTTTATTTCTCGATATTCCAGGGATGGATCTATCATTTCAATCCAAATCAGGGTCACAGAGATTTATCATTTCACTCCGTGTTCTTAATTTAGTTTATCGATAAATCCCGGGTTTATTAGATGCCCGCAACATCAAGGGTACATGGGATTTATCGTCACAATCAACATGCATTACTATATACTGAAATAAGGAACATTAAAGTGTCACTATAAATTCAGTAATAAATTTCAACCAACATCCATCACAACAATTTCATCCAACTGATCAGCGTTAACTGTTTTCAGGAATTAACAAGGGTTCAAATTTCAACCAGAGATTTAAATTAAATTAAATAACTAATCATTTCTTAGATTGCATGTTAACACTCTTGCATGTCAAATTAAACAACACATCAACAATCCAACACAACCATGTAACCAAACTTATTTCATAATTTAATTCAATGAATATGGGAATAATTCAGTATTTCGTGAGTGGAAAAATCACTCACCTTTGCGTCCATAGTTGCTCAAACGTCCAACTAAGGGCCAAAAATTCACAGTCTCGAAACGCAGCCAGGTTAGTGCCAAAACGTCCGCAATTCCGCCACGATCCCAACGCAACAAACCGCGTCCAAATCCGAGTTTATATGAAGAAGTTATCAGTGATTTACTATTTAAATTTTGAAAATATAAAAATAAATAAATAATTATCCTTACCCAACCCAGAACTGACACGTCATCACCCCTGCATGTCCCGCTCATTTCCTCCCAGGCGTGAACAGTGCTTCGAATGGAACCCATTAGCTCCGAATTTTGACCAGACTTTGCTCCTTGCTCCGACCATCGGAGGTCCTCCGACCACTGGCAAACGCTTCCCCCTTGACTTGCGCATCTCCTGACACCGAACCCGCCACCTCCGGTGGTCCCTAGGTCCGCCGCCGACGCAAAACCCACAACGGGTTTCGAACCCTAAATCACAAATTCCCGCCGCCTCATTGACTTCCAGATCGAACGAACACCACCAATCTACTCCCATCGACGATCTCTACAATACCCATATGCCCGACTCCTCGATTGGGCTCTAAATCAGAAACCCCCAAATCATAGCCTAGGGTTCCGAGAATACCAAGTTTGACCAGCCATTTCTTGTCACTCCGTCCATTGCATGTTGAAACGAATTGTAGATCTGAGTTCCACTCGTTGAAAGCTTCAAAATGACATATAATACGATAGGGTTTTGAGAGATTTTATTTTGAGGTGAATTTTTGTTTTGAGATTAAGATAAAAATTTATTTTCTGCCATTAACGATGAAATTTTGATGGAGAACAACATAGGAAATAGAGAATGGGCTTATAAGAAGGAGGTGGAAATTTATTTATAAGTAAAGGAGGCCCAAATATGATAAACAACAAATATTCTATTTCACCGATTCAATTTCGCGATTTCTCCCGTACGGTCACATAATAAGTTCAAAAATTCTAAAAACTGGAATCCTGCAATAATTCACCGTTCCGGATCCAATGGCGCCAGTTTCGTCGAATTCCGAGACAATTACAAAAATTATTAATTCCACAGTAAATTAATTAATAAAATATTCAAAATTCAATTAACTGTTTTAAATTCAAATTAAATACCAATAAAAAATCCATTTTAAACCCAATAAAGACTCAAATAGATTTTATAAATAAATTTTCACACATTTAACTCTAAATTTGATTATTTGAATTTTTGATTTGAATTTCAATTATTATTTCCTAACTTAGAATCCTCCATTTATCCAATTAAATTTGAATTCCCATTTATACTCAATGCAAATTTACTTTATTACTATTACCATAAAAATTTATTTTTAACAACCTTGTAAATATATTTCAAGTATTTAGATTCCAAAGTTGATATTTGAATTTAGACTTGAATTCCAAATTTTAACTTAAACAACTTAATTTTATTAAATCATTTAAATAAAGATCCCAAATTCACAACCTTTCTAAATAAGACTAGAATTGGAAATCTGTTTATATTCAATTCAAATAATCACCATCATAAATCAACAGGATTTGATTTTTACCTTAATACATCCCAATTTACTTATTTTAAATTGAAATTTAAATATACTGAAAATTATGGGATGTTACAGTAACAGCAGTGAAAATAGATTAAGAAACAAAAGGAGTTTACTCTAGATGGTGATAATATACCCTGCTTGGGTATGACCCAACTAGCCATGCTGCCTAGCCCAACTATTGTCTTCCTCGGTTGGTGAGGTTTGAAGTCACGTTACCGTTTGACGGGTTATTCTTCAACGTCTTTGAATATCACACCGTCCTATCTGACAGATCACTCATTTGTTTCCACAAACATATTCTGGGTATAAGGCTAAAGAAACGAATCTCTACGCCACCAACATAATACACTTATGTAAAGTCGATGTGTAAAATCTGATCGATATACGTTGTTAGACATCCGACTGTTCGGATCTGTTCTGGGATTTAACAGACCGTAGACACTATTTTGAAATAGTCCTTGCATTCTTCATCTTTATCGATTTCCGGTACACGTTGTAATATTCGAGTCGAAGTGGAAATGTGAAATTCCGGACTCTTCGAAACGATGTACAAAAATATCTTTTATAGTCGGTAATTTATTATCAGCTTAACCGTCTTTAATTCAGTTGCACATCCTGTATTTCTAATTATATAAATAGTATATAATTCTCTAGTTCATATCTGGATATCTTAAATATCATTTACAATTGTATAGTTAAAGTGTGTGCGACGCACACAAGATGTTATACAGTTTTTATCAATATTTGAAAATGTATAGAAAAAGCCCGTGCAACGCACACGGTGTTTTATCTAGCTTATCATCGACTGTCAGACGATGTTCTATACTCCGATTTAATTTGTCAAATATTTATTTCTTTGATTTAAACTTAAATAAATTGTTTTATAATTTATTTAAATTGGGTTATCCTTTAAAACTCAGGTTCTAACTCGACGAACTTCTTCGAACAACTTCGATTCTGGGACCTCACTGTCGTCTTGACTGTTCCACTGGTTTACGCCATATTAAATAAAAACTATATTTTTATTTAATTTAATTAATTACTGATTAATTACATTTATTTAATTTAATTAAATTTGATTTAATTAAATTCTTGCTTTGAAAATCGGTTCTCGCTTGTATTTGCCAAGCCGAATGTTGGCATCTCAAAATCGTGTGGTCACCATGGGGTGATCATCAATTTCTCCTTGCCCAAACACTCTTTTTCTTGCTTGCCAAAAACTTGTGCCATGCCACTTGATCTGCCTCGAAATCCATGGTGAATCCAGACGTTTTCCCTTTGCCAAACTCTCGTGCCAAGCCATCGTGCCAAGCCTTCGATCCGCCTCAAAAACATGGTGAACCACCGATGGATCACTCGAAAATCAACGTGCCAAGTCTTCCACTTTCTTCTCCATTTTGCCTTCGACTTCCTGTGCAAACGTGCACAGCTGTACACGTGCACAACCTTCCCGCCACCAGATCAACGTCGAACCTCCACCCACAAACTCCACTTCATCCACCGATCACCACTGACCCATCGCCACCCCCTAACGTCGCCTCCTCCTCGAAATCATCACTCCACCCAACTTCCAGTAAACAACATCGAAAAGGACTCCCCCTAAACCGACCTCGTCTGACCATCTCTGACCACCTGGAGACCTCGCACCGCCGCCGATAGCTGCCCCAACTTCCGTCGCCGCTTCCCCCCAAGTTCTGGCCAACTCGATCGACTGTGGGCCCCGTACGACTCCTTCAAATGCCTGAACCCATTTTTGCTTTCAAAACCTAAATCGAGTTCGTCAGCTCAAACCCCTCGTTGGAAACATCATTGGGTATTTTTCCCATGATCACCGATGTCTCCCCTTCCTCCATGCTCCACGACTTGGCCATTACCGACGTCGATCGTCGGAATTTGGTGAAAATGCCAATTCCGTCCATCTCAAGCTTTCTCCCTCGTCCCATTGTTTAAAATCGTGAAACCACTTTTAAAAACCATATTTTGGCACTACGATTACATTCATATCTCTGTATTTCGATTTCGTGATGTTTGAAATTTTGGTGAATTTGGTTGAGACAGAGAATCATCTGTTCTCTGTTGTCTGTGTTTCAAAACATGAACTGATGAGGTTTGTTCTTGCTCCAATGTTCATATATATTTTCGTATACAAGTTTAACTCATAAATACACTTGTATAGTTTGTGTTTTTAGATCATCAAGGTATAGTTGCAAAACAACAGGAGTATTAGTTTAAACAGGGGACAATAGCAGTATTTTTTTTGATCAAGTTTTAATGATGAACTTATTAACAAATCTATTATTACTTGTATACATGTTTTTACTGATGACATAACTTGATGTTTTAGCATCTATAAGGTGATATAACATGGTATACTGGCAGTAGCATATAATACATAAATGTATATACTGTTTACAGTAAACAACAAATCAAACTTGAAACTAGTGAGGGTTTACTCACTTGTAAATGCTCCTGAAAATTCTAGCTTGAAGACGATATGATTTCAGCAACTTTTCTTGTATTCGAGTAAAAAGAAAATGCATGCAAATGGGTTGGTATTTATAGGCAAAGTCTCTAAGTTTCTACAGCAAAACACTTTTCTACCTACCCTTTCTCTCTCCTATTTGGATGGTCATGAAATGTTCCAGCAGAATGAAGTGTACCCTTCTCCTAAGATATTTCTACCAACGTCTCCTTGGTCTCCTCTAAGTACAAGACTATATGCTTTCATTAAATGCACCTCTTGCTTGCATTAAATGCTCTCAACACTTACCATCACAAAACTTAAGAGAAAAATAGTTTTCCTCTTTGATATTTGTTTGCTCTCATCATTACTTCAGCCGCACATATTTGAGTAGGTGATTAGGCTCTAATCTACTTACTAAATGATGGAGTTTGGACTTGATTTGGCTTTGGTTTAGACTATACTTTCAGTAAATGATTTGGTGTATATACATGCTTATATACATTCTTGGCCATAGTATATATATGTATATATATATATATAGATACCTATACTTTTCATCCTATACTTATATATATGAAAATGTATATATATGTAAGTGTTAATCTCATTACTTGTTTGCCTAGTTTTTATTTCCTTTCCTGCATTGGATTTTATTTATACTTCATATACATGTATAGGCCGTGGTATATATATATGTATATATATAGATATATATATATACCCTTATGTACTTTTAAAAAAATATAAAAAGTTTATACTTTTAGGGTTTTGCTATGTATATGACAACTTATACATGTTAGTTGTAAAATAGGAATTTCCATACTTATTTCATGTTGCCATCTTCCCTACACTTCCTAGTATTATAAAATGTGTTGCTATTATTTTCTTAAGTTGTTAAACATTTATTTTTAATATATCCTGTATATATTAAGTTACAGTGTAAATCATATATGTATATACGTACATATAAGTGATTATACCTATTTTAATTGGTTGAGTCTTCTAGATACATTTTAATTTCCTTATTAAAATGAATATCAGAAACTTGAAAAAAAACCAGCCATTACATTTAGGGTGTTAGCCAAATTCTTGAAAAATTTGAAAAGTTCTTAGAAACTAAAAAGTTGAAGAACTTAAGCCATAATAAAAATGATGAAAGTTGAGTTGGTATTTAAAACAACTTTCGGCTTCCTTCCTTTTCGGGGATGAAAAGTTTTTAGTGGGGGAGATTGCAATAACCCGGAAATCTGGGCCAGTTTAAAATTTTTATTTTGGCAATTTTAGTGAATTTTGATTATTTTAAATGGATTATTTTAAATGGATTATTTTAAATAATATCGACGAGGAATTTATTTTGAATATAATTCGAACGTATATGTTATATAGATCGTCGATAGAATATAAATATTTATTTATATTTATAAAAGGAATTGAAAATGGCGCGGTAGTTCGATAATTCGATTTCAAACTTCAAATGAATGTACCGGGTGCAAAATAAACCGGATTTTAGTGAAACCAAAAATAATTGAATCTATTTGAGAATATCTTTCCAACGAATCCGAAAAATCGAAATTTCATAGCGGGGATCAAAAGATATGTCCAGTTGAAAATTCTGAATAGTCGCTATGGAATTCAGGCCCTTAAAAATAGCCATTTTGCAAACGACCTCGGATTTCGACGAAACCACTTTTGTTGGATCCGTGATGTCAAATTATTGCTAGATTCCAAATTTCATAATTTTCCGAATCAATATGTGAGCGTGGCAAAGGAAAACGCGTTTGACCAATTTTAGTTGATTTTAATCGACTGGAAAATGGCCATTTTTCAAACGGTCTCAGAATTTAACGAAATTAGTTTTGTTAGGACCGTATCGTCGATACGAAGCTAGAAAATATTTTTTTGGAATTTTTCAAGTCAGTATGTGACCCCAACAAATTGAAATGCGCGTTCAAATTCAATATATAGAGTTATATTTTGATTTTGACGAAAACTAATCGAAACGAGCGAATCATCCTACGATACATATCCCATTGTGTTTGGAATGGGGGTAATTAGCTATGGACGACAGGCGGTGGGTTCGATTTCGAGGTCGAAATAAAAAGTTGCTTTTTGGTAATTAAAAATAATAAAATATTTAAATATAAACCCTCCCCTTTATCTCCCTCTCCCCTTCCACGTTTGACCATTCAGATACCGATAAATAAAAAATAAAAGAAAAAAAACCCCCCGACGTTCTGAAATCGCCCCCCCCCCATCTGCAGCGATGGACGCCGCTCCCCTCGACGCCAACCTCCGCGCCTGGCTTCCCCCCCATCCTCACGTCTGCCTTCCGTCATCCCTCCCTCCATCGAAGAACATCATCGCCCCAAAACCCCAATCCTATTCGAATCCGAACCCTAGCCCTCCGTGATCCAAAGTCCGTCGCGCTTGGCCAGACCCCCCCTCCCCCGACGCTCCCCTCTTGCAGCAGCCCCTCCGCGCAAAGCACCACCCCCCGACGAACTGCGATCCCCCGGTCCTCCTTCTTCGAAGAGCAGTAAGTTTTAATTTCTGATTATAGTTAAAGCTTAGATTTTTATATGAAATTAAAGCTAGGATATTTATTTTATTTATTCAAATCAAATATGGATTTTGATTATGTGGAAGTTAAGATGATTTTTATATAAGTCAAATTTAGATTTTTAATTTTAAAATAGAAAAGAAGCGATCGTTAGACTAGTAAAGGAGTGATTTGTTTAAGCATGAAGTTCATATTTTCATATAAGAAAGTTATGGTTTTGGTTATCATAAAGATTCGATTTTTATTTATATGAAAGATGAGATCTTTATTTCTAGAAAGATACGATCTTTATATGTATGTGAGCGATGTAAAAATATAATTTTTATTTGATAGGAAGATTAAAAATATGATTTTTATATATTGAATAGCAAAGTAAAAATTCGATTTTTATATATTGAATAGCAAAGTAAAAATTCAATTTTTATATATTGAATAGCAAGGTAAAAATTCGATTTTTATATATTGAATAGCGAAGTAAAAATTCGATTTTTATATATTGAATAGCGAAGTAAAAATTCGATTTTTATATATTGAATAGCAAAGTAAAAATTCGATTTTTATATATTGAATAGCGAAGTAAAAATTCGATTTTTATATAGCAAAGTAAAAGTTCGATTTTTATATATTGAATAGCAAAGTAAAAATTCGATTTTTATATATTGAATAGCGAAGTAAAAATTAGATTTTTATATATTGAATAGCAAAGTAAAAATTCGATTTTTATATATTGAATAGCGAAGTAAAAATTCGATGTTTATATATTGAATAGTAAAGTAAAAATTCGATTTTTACATATGTAGAAAATACGGGCAAAGAAAGTGACAAGAGGCAAGAACAGCGAAGATTTCTATATAAGAAGAGTCGTGGGATTGGATTAGCTAATTTGTGAGAACTCCTCACCTTTTATTTATTTTTCTAGTTGAAATATATATACTAGGATGCAGACGGTGTTTAGTAGCACCCGACACCCGTCGTCCACAGACCATGGACGGCTTGTATGCTTGTTTGTTTGATTTTGATGTGTAGTTGATTGTGTGATGTGAATTAAAATAAAATATTTATATAGTTGAAAATTTTTTATAGTTAAAAATAGAATTTTTAACGTGTATGTAAAATGAAATAAAAATAAACAAATCGGACGATTTGTTTATATACACATATTTGACTGATATTGATTGGGACGATAAATTTTACACATCGCCCAACTACACAAATAAAATCTGTGTTTGATTGTTTGAAAACCCCACACGGGTATTGGGGTGATATATGACATACACTATCCTAGTAGTTAGTTGTATGTCGATCGATTGATTGACAGACTGTTATGAGTGTTGAATATTTATATTTGATGCTTATACAGTGTAGAATGCACTTTGGATGATGGTTGATTATTTATCGTTGTTATTTTATACATGTGTTGTAGAAAATCCATATAATTAACATTATATGGTAATTGATTGGGCCTCATTCCAGTTTTGAAAAAAGAAATATTTGCATAGAAATATTTGAAAAAGAAATGTTTGAAATAGAAATATTTGAAAAAGAAATATTTGAAATAGAATATTTGAAAATAGAAATATATAAAGCCGTGTTGATTAGATTGACGCCATTTTGACGTGAACGATATTTATATCGATTTTATTCATTTTTTTATGAATATCGAAAGTGATTTCAAAATCTGATATTTTGAAAAGAATTGAAATTCGAACTGAAACTGAATAGAATTGAATTCGAATATAAATGAATTCGAATTGAAATTGAATTGAATTGAAAACGAACTGAAATTGAATTAGAAATCAATTTGAATTGAAATCAATTTGAAATGAATTTAAATCGAATTTATAAGGAAAAATTCAATTTTGATTTGAATTTGAAAAGAAGTTGAAATCATTTTGAAAACGAATTTAAAACGATTTATATAATACGTTTTAAAAGGAAATCGACGAAGTATATATTATATATATAATATAATGGCCTGAATAGAACGCGCCGCGTCGCGGCAGTTCGCGAATTTCGACCATTGACTTCGAATGGATATTACGGGAGATCCGACCGTCGGATTCTCCTAAAACCGGAACTGTTGGGTTCGTATCGAAAAGAGCTTTCTAACGAATAACGGTTGGATTTGTAATTATGTCCAAATCAAATTTGGAAAAGGTCGCTGTAAGTGCAGTTCGATGGCCATTGATGGAAATCGAGTGTACGAGCCTTGATAAAATTATTAAAAATGTCAATAATTTGAGTAAAATCATAAGAAATGATTTGAGAAAAATTGGGATGAAAAACTCCCTATTTGTAAAGATAGAAATAGATTGTTATCGAAATGAACTAGTTTTGAACTAGAATTATAATTCTATTTATTTTTAAATAAATAAATTGGATTTTAAATGGTTTTGAAAATAACCATAATTTCCAATAATTATATTGGAATGGATTTGAATCGAAATTGTCTTCGGACTATTTCGATGTTGGATTTCGTGACGATACAGATATTGTTATGGGAATTTGAAAGATATATATATCGTTATTTCCAATACGATATTTGTTGGTCGTAGAATTTGATATTGAATATAAGCCGGTATATTTTCTATTCAGAGCCTTGTATTTAATATCAAATGTGATTTGGGTCTGTCGTGAATGGTGTCTTCATTAACACTGTTCTTGAACCCAGTTGAGAAAAAGATTAAATCTTTTATTTAGATTTAATGAAGTGAACCAATTAAACAATATTTAATTGGAATTGAATTGCTATTGATTTTTGGGTTTATCGTGAATAGTGTTTTAAATAACACTTGTTCTTTAACCCGATAATTAATGAAATGTGATTTTGGGTTGTCGTGAACGGTATCTTCAATAATACTGTTCTTAGACCCAAAGGAGTTAAGAAAATTCAGAAACTAACTGGAGATTAGTTGAGTTGAATGGTTTCTGGGGTATTGATCTGATGTTGGTTTCAGCTTTCGGGGTTAATACTTAGGGAATTGCTCACTTGCTAATTTACGGTTAGGGACTGATTGAAATATGATGTAATTTTGGGTTTATCGTGAACCGTGTTTTAAATGACACTGATTCTTTAACCCAGTCACAGATTAAAACTAAGTGGAGTTTTAATGAATCTTTAATTAGATTGAAATGATCGAGAATGGAGTATCACCAGTTTTGCTCCAGGCGATAGTTAAATCTTTAATTAGATTTGAATATGAAATGGTAATTGAATTTACCAATAACACCGTGGTGTTAGATATGAAGTATAACCAGTTTTACTTCATGGGATGAATAGGTTGGGATTGGGAAACTAAAACAAATGATTACTTCGGTAAGGTTCGTTAATCCCGACTAGTTGAATCGAAATCCAAAAGAAGATTAAAGGATAAATTCAAGGTATTTATCTTTGATAAAATTAATGGGAACCTTTCCCTATGAATGTGGAATTTAGAAACTAACTGTCGGTTAGCTAAGAAGAATGGTTTTCTGGATATTGATCTGATGTTGGTTTCGGCCTTCGGGTTTAATATTTGGGGAATTATTCTCTTGTTAATTTACGGTTAGCGACTGATGAATTGAAATGAGGCGTATGTTGTGTTTGTGTAACACTTATTTATTATATACGCGAGTTATTCAGGAAGACCGGGTTTATCCCATTCTGAATAACTGATACGACGATAAGTCGAAGATGAAGACGGTGGTCGAAGACCGGAGGTCTTCACGTCGTTTGGATAATTACTGATGATCTTGATTGGGATGTACACCCAAGAAGATGGAAACAGTTAGTGATCGTCCAGACGTACTTGGAGATCGATGGATATGCGGGGTACTAGGTGCCTCCGGTTTCGTTCAGACCCAGAACGGACTTGTAAATGGACTGTATGTTTGACATTGAATTTCAGTCTGTGTTATTGATTTCTATTAGATATATATCTGTTTAGCGGTGGAGAATTTATTCTCTTGCTTAACGCCCTTCTCTAAGACGTGCGAGCTCAGGGGTTATATACTGATGGATATTGTAACAACCCGTATTTTTAATAACATGTTATAATATAAATCAAGGCAGAATTAAATTCTAAAATCTGACTCAAGGGAAACGGGCTGTGCCATTGCGTTCGTCTCGGAAAAATACGCGAAATAGAGTCCGAGTTTTCGAAAAACGGAGTCCGTATGACCAAGTTATGGCCCAATGAAGTTTTCAGAAAATTCCAAGCCCGAAAACAGTTCAGATTCGAATTCAGATTTGAACTTCAGCCAAAACAGGATAGGCGGGAATTCTCCCGCCCCAGGCAGGGTCGACACAGGGGTCGACACCTGTGTCGACCCCCCCAATGGGTTGACACCCATGTCGACCCAGGGGTCGACACCCATGTCGACCTAGGGGTCGACCCCCCCGGTCGGACCAATTTTCATGGTGCACCATTTTGACAGGTTGGGTCTTGTTCTGGAAGTTTCTGACGGGAGTTGATGGCTCAGATTCGATTAAAGGTTAATCCTATGGTCTAAATTACCCCTAATTTCTATAAAAAGACCCCTAGGCCTAGCCTAAACCCTCATTAATCATTCCTACAACTAAATGCTGCCCAAATGTTCACTAATCATGGCCTCCACCTTCTTCATAAGAGCATGAGTGTCTCAAATCAATCTATGTCATAAAGGAGCCATCTTTCTTAAGTAAAAGAGCCATCTTTCTTTGTCTTTGGGGTTATTCCTTCTTGTTCTCAAATCTTGAAGCGGAGTTTATCGTCTTTGGTTGCAGATTTGCTAGCGTGGCTTCGTCTCAATCTTATTTTATATTAATTCTAGTCTTCATAGCATTGTAAGCCCTATACTACTCTTAGATTCTAACTATGAAGTTAAATGTGACATGTTGCAAGTTGAGTTTGGGCCTAAGTATGATATGTGCTTTGATTCTAACATGTTATGCATAAGTTTATTCTATGCATGTTTGTAAAGCTATCACCTTGACCTTGTGGGCTAAAAGCTATAAGCTTTATGTTGAAATGTTGCATTATGCAACATGAGAACTCTCATAACCTTTATGATAACTTGCATATAATGTTATATGCGAACTTCTAGTCATCATCCTATGTCATCTAGGACCATGTATCACCTATTCGCTAAGTTTGAATGTTATGCATGTAACATGAAAGTTTAAATGAACATATTTATGCCTCATATGCCACCATGTTTAATTTGTGGCCAACCTTATTACCTTATGCCCTTTTGTCATGCTTTTGCCAAGTTACCTCTTTTAATCTATGTTATGTTATGCGAAACGTACATGCGATGGGAATGCGTTGGGTTTGGGTAATATCAATGACATGAAACATGATTTTGAAATATGACATGAACATTGACTTGTGATTATGTTGTAAACATAATAATGGACATGACACTTAGAAAATATGAGTGTGGCCAACTCGAGGTTGGGTTGAGTTTGTAGCATAAATCTACCTAGAACCGACCGGCTTAACTAGTGGCTACAAGCAATAGGACCCAATGTGAGTAGTTGGTCATGTCGCACTTGAAACCCGAGGTTAGACCAAGTTGTGGTGTAAAACTACCCGGACCCGCCCGACTTAACTAGTAACCACAACAAGGTCTAATGTGAGAGGTTGGGTGCATTAAATTAATTAATGCCACATGGTAGGGTTAAGTCATGGACCACTTGAATACTTAACCAATTAAACATGATGGGTTGACGCGGTTAAGTCATGAACCTTGGGTACACTTAACCAACTTGATACTTGATTGGGTAGGGTTAACCACATTCAACCCGCTAGAAACCCTAGTTACGTGGTCCTTTTCACCAGTAACCCTCTTGATTGTATCATGATACCCTAGGGACTAGGATAGGGTGGGGCACGATTACTGGGCTGACATGTAAGTGACCAAAACGACGGCTGAGTAGGTGCGCCGGTGTAGGTTCAGGCGGACCATGGTCATGCACATGGTCCGGAGTTGAAAAAGCAGACACGGGCACCCGTAGGTTTAGACTGTGCGTGCTTGTTTTGTGTCTGTGGTTGGCAGCCTAGGGCTTGATACACCCTAGAGTGGACCTAGCACAGTTTGACTACACTTCGTGATTGGGCCGTATGACACCGACACTGGACGAGTTAGGCTTTTAGGGAGCCGATCGACTAGACCGAGTAGTTGGACCTCGATTTAGGTCATCTCATGATGTGAGCCAGCTTTGGGCCAAGGGATCATTTCTTGTTTATACTTGACATGGATTGGAATACTAGTACACACCTGGTGCAACTTAACCTTGTATATGCGATGCCACACTTGATCTATCTTGTTAACTTTTCACCATGTCAGTTATCACCCTACATCTCATCTCTGCTTTACATGTTCAGTTAACTTTATTAGTTTTTATACTAATAGTAGATAGGACTTACCAGTCTTTTTGACTGATCCGTTTTCTTTCGCCTCTTTTCTTCCGTCCCCCCCCCGGTTTGCAGGGTGGGAACACTGGTACCTAGCTGGATCTTTAGCTGCTTTTTTGGATAGCTCATGTATGGTTTGAGCATGCTATGGCTTTATGCTACTTTAGGGATAGTTACTTAATGTTTCTTTTTCAGTTTTCAGCTTATGTTCTAGACTTTGTTTTATCGGAAAATAATGACCAAGTACTTTGATGTAACTTAACTATGGTTTTGAATTGCTAGTTTTATCCGCTGCTTTACTACTCAGTTTTACTTATATGTTCTGTCTTGTGATATCTGCATGCATGTTTACCTTGTTTAACGCCCCTCCAAAGCCAGTGTCCTTGCTAGAGTGGCATTGGCGGAGGTGGGGTGTTACATTTGGTATCGGAGCATAATATTTACAAGATTGGGCAAAAGTTTTCAAGAAAAGTTTTAAAACCTTTTGAAAAACTATTTTCAAAACCGATTTTAAAGAAGTATTTTTCCGATAAAAAGTCTAGTTTATTTTAAAAGGCTATTCCCCAAAAGCCATTAGCACTATCCTTCGTTTCTTCGTTCTGAATCTATCCATCTTTTTCCTTCGTTTCAGTATGGCCGATAATTTTGCCATCCCGGAGGGTGTACCGGTACCTATTTGGTTTAGAAGGTACATGGAGGCAAGGGCGAATGAACCCGGCCCCGCGGATATTCCTCCTCCTCCTCAGCATACACAAGCGGATTTCGCGGAGCTTTGCAAAGACTTTAAGGCGATGGGTTGCAAGAATTTTGTCGGAACGGAGACTTCTGTGGAGGCAAGAAACTGGTTAAAGGAAACTGAAGACCTCTTTGCTATCTTTGATGTGGAAGATCGTAGGAAAGTTCTGTTGGCGGTATGGATATTGAAAGGGTAAGCTGCTTATTGGTGGGTAGTCACCACCACTACTAGACCAATTGAGACTTGGGATGAGTTTAGGAGAAGGTTTGGACTAAGGTTTTTATCATCAGTAGAAGAGAACCTTCAGCTGGAGAGGTTCCTATCACTAAAGCAAGGGGACATGACCGTTAGGGACTATGTGGATAAGTTTAATCAACTTGCTCGGTTCGGTTTAGACTTGGTTAACATAGCTCAGAAGAAGGCCCTACACTTTGCTCTAGGATTGAACGAGCCATTGCGCAGTTTGGCCATGACTCATATACCCATGGGGGCGACCTTCGAAAATTTGGTGAATACGGCCCTACTTCACGAGGAAGATAAGAGTGACAAGAAGAAGGTCAAGGCAAATAAGTCTCAAGGCAAAAAGATAGACTCCGGGAAAGGAGGAAAGAACGTCAACACGTCAAGTAAGAAGAGGAAATGCAACTTTTGTGGGATCAAGGGGCATCTGGCCAAGGATTGCAGGAAGAAGAAGAGGAAGTTAGGCGAGTGTTTTCATTGCGGAGAGTCTGGACATTTTGGCAAGGATTGCCCGAAGAAGCAAGGACAGGGGCAAGGACAAACTCAGCAAGCAGGACCCTCTGGAGGGCAGTTGTAGGCTCTCCTCGCTCTTCCATTTCATGATAGAGGTAGTGTTTCTGTAGAAAGCCTTGTTTACATTTCAGATTTTCCTGTTCGCACTTTAATTGATTCTAGTGCATCGCATAGTTTTATTTCTTCTGATCTTGTTGAAATTTTGCACCTAAGTACTAGTCTAGTTGAGGATCCCGTCAGTGTTTCAAATCCAATTGGGGGTTCCGCCCATTTATCTATGATTTGTGTGGATTTGAAGATTTCTATCTTGACCGTAGAATTCACGTGTAATGCTTAAGTTCTCGGGTTCACGGGATACGGGTTTATTTTGGGCATGGATTGGTTGTCCAGTTATGGAGCCATTCTCGATTGTGGGCATAGGGTAGTGAGGCTTATGACTCGCCTTGATAATACCCTAGAGATTTCTTGTAACCCTAATGGGTCCCGTCATGTTATGTTTTCTTGAATCCCTCGACTCGTCTTTTGACAATCTTGAATCTGTGAGGGTGGTCCGAGAATATCCTGATGTCTTCGATGAGGTGAAGGGGTTACCCCCTAAACGAGAGATAGACTTTCACATTTATCTGGTTGATAATGCCAAGCCAGTATCATTGCCCGTTAGGCACATGGCCCCACGAGAAAGAAGAGAGCTCAGTAAGCAAATCTAGGAGCTGCTGGAGAAAATTTTATTAGGCGAAGCATTTCTGAATGGGGTGCTCCGGTGGTATTCGCTACTAAGGCGGATGGTTCGCTTCGTCTATGTGTTGATTATCGAGAGTTGAACAAGCTGACAAAGAAGAATAGGCACCCGTTACCGAGGATTGATGATCTCTTTGACCAGCTTGTAGGTGCTTCTGTTTTCTCTCAGCTCGATCTAGCCACCGGATTCCATCAGCTTAGAGTGGCTGAGGATAGTATTGATAAGCCTGCGTTTAGGACTCCAGATGGATTCTTTGAATGGCTTGTCATGCCATTCGGTTTGACTAATGCACCCGCCTACTTCGTAGACTTGATGAGTAGGGTGTTCAGGGAGTTCCTTAACAAGTTTGTTGTTGTCTTCGTGGATGATATTCTGATCTTCTCAAAGGATGAGGAAGAGCATGCTAGGCATCTCAAGGAAGTGATGGATACGCTTAGAGCGCATCAGTTGAAAGCCAAGTTCTCCAAATGTCATTTTTTGAGAAGGGAAGTTCGGTTTCTTGGACATATAGTTTCTAAGCAAGGCATAGCGGTGGATCCCGCGAAAGTGGTTGTGGTTCAAGACTGGAAGACTCCTAGGAATGCAACCGAAGTAAGAAGCTTTCTCGGTCTGGCGGGCTACTATAGGAAGTTCATCAGGGACTCCGCTAAGATTTCGGCCCCTCTTACTAGGTTGACGAAGAAGAACTTAGTCTTTGCATAGGACTTAGAGTGTGAGCTTGCTTTTCAAAGGCTCAAGAGGGCCCTTACCACAACCCCAGTTTTGGCATTACCCGATGGCGGTAAGATGTTTACCGTGTACACCGATGCATGTGGTACGGGGTTAGGTGCTGTTCTGATGCAAGAGGGAAGAGTGATATGTTACGGGGGTAGGCAACTTAAAGTTCATGAGAAGAACTATCCCACTCATGATTTGGAGTTGGCGGCGATCGTCTTTGCACTCAAATCCTGGCACCACTATCTTCTAGGCGATAGGTTTGAGTTGTATACTGATCACAAGTCACTCAAGTACCTCTTCTCGCAGAAAGATCTGAATCTGAGGCAACAAAGGTGGATGGAATTCTTGGCATCTTATGACTTCGAGATAGCTTATACCCCTGGCAAGGGTAATGTTGTGGTAGACGCACTAAGCAGAAGGAGGTTGACTTTGAGTCCCTTGTTTATTGAGATGAAGAACTTAGAGTTCTTGGCAACCTTTGATTTCACGACGACTGTTGAGTCGATGACGGGTTCATTAGCATCCCTTGAGCTTAGACCTATGCTTCTTGACCAAGTTGGGGCTTCGCAGAAGGAAGATCCACAGATAGTCGAAGTCATGGACAAGTTGATTCGTAGTGAGACGTCTAGTCACCTTGCTAGATATACTATTGATGATAAAGGTTGGCTAAGGCATGATGGAAGGCTATGCGTTCCACAAGTAGGAGACTTGGTGCATAAAGTTCTCGAAGAAGCACATCACTCGAAGATGACTATACATCCGGGAGGAGATAAGATGTATAGAGATATGAAGCGCATTTTCTTTTGGGCCGGAATGAAGAAAGATGTGGCAGAGTATGTTTCAAAGTGCATGGTGTGCCAACAAGTGAAAGCCGAGTCAAAGAAACCAGGTGGGCTATTACATCCATTGGAGGTCCCGCAATGGAAGTGGGAGAGTATTTCTATGGATTTTGTGGATGGATTGCCTAGGTCAAGGAAAGGGAACACGAGCATATGGTTCGTAGTTGACAGACTTACGAAGAGTGCTCACTTCATTCCAGTAAAGAGCAAGAGGACCGCATCATGGCTAGCATCTATTTATCTTCGGGAGATAGTGTGGCTGCATGGAGTTCCTTCTAGCATAGTTAGCGATCGTGACCCAATTTTCACTAGTCAGTTCTGGAACAGTTTGCAAGAAGCGATGGGTACGCGATTGAATCTGAGTACATCCTATCACCCCCAGACGGATGGCCAAACCGAAAGGGTGAATAGAGTGCTAGAAGATCTTTTGAGGCTTTGTGTCCTTGACTTTGGTGGTACTTGGGAAGACCACCTTCCTCTTGTAGAGTTTGCTTATAATAATAGCTATCAAGCCAGCATAGGGATGGCACCATTTGAAGCTTTGTATGGGAGGCCGTGTAGGTCACCATCTTGTTGGTGGGAGACAACAGATAGGCTTATACTTGGGCCTGATATGATACGGGACTCATCCGAGAAAGTTGAATTGGTGAGAAGACGGATGAAAGCGGCCCAAGACAGACATAAATCCTATGTTGAAAAACGAAGGGTAGGTTTGGAATTCGAAGTGGGAGACATGGTTTTCGTGAAGGTTTCCCCTTTGCGTAAAGTGGTACATTTTGGAGCAGTTGGGAGGCTGGCACCAAGGTTCGTAGGAGCCTTCCCTATCATAGAGAGAATTGGAAAGATGGCCTATAAGGTGGAATAGCCCGAGAAGCTAGCCGGAGTGCATAATGTCTTTCATGTCTCTCATCTCCGAAAGTGCCTACATGAGTCCGCTGAGGTGGTTGAACCAAGCATTCTTGAAGGCATGGAGGTAGAGAAAGAGGCAACCTTGAGGAGAGCTCTGATTCGTATCTTGGGAACAGAGATCAAGAAGTTAAGGAACCGAGAAGTCAAATTGGTGAAAGTTCAGTGGAGTGAAGCCGATGAAGATGCAACTTGGGAAACCGAGGAGAAGATGCATGGGCTTTATCCATTCCTTTTTGAGGGTACATTCTCAATCTCCTTTCTTAATTAGCATATCTTTCTTTTGCTATCCATGTTTACCTTGTTTATCTTGTTATCTCGTAATCGTGTCATGAGAACCTTAGGTAAAAACACTTTGGATGAAACATATATTTGAAACATGTTATGCTTGATGGTTGCAAGTGATTGCAAGTGTTTGCAAGTGGATACTCGTGGATGCATGATACACATTAGGCACTAAGATCGGCTCACACACTTTCATGTTGCATATGCATGAGTGTTTATGCTTATTCATGGATGAAACTTGTTGTGCTATCACGTGGATGTTGCATATGAATGAATGTTATGTGCACTAATGTAGAGATTATAAATTATGTTAGGAATTTGCATACATATGGACTCATTTCACTAACATACTTTGCATTAAGGAGGTTTACTGAATCAGTAACCGCCTGATTTTTGCATTAGATAAGTACATATACACACACCTTTTGCACAGGTTCATACAGCATTTAGAATCTTTTTAAGGACAATGGTTACTTGTGGATGATGTTTCGAGTAGATGGATGATGGATGATAGGATACGTTCTTCCTAACTTGGAGATTTCGGGGACGAAATCCTTTAAGGAGGGGAGAATGTAACAACCCGTATTTTTAATAACATGTTATAATGTAAATCAAGGCAGAATTGAATTCTAAAATCTGAATCAAGGGAAACGGGCTGTGCCATTGCGTTCGTCTCGGAAAAATACGCGAAATAGAGTCCTAGTTTTCGAAAAACGGAGTCCGTATGACCAAGTTATGGCCCAATGCAGTTTTCTGAAAATTCCAAGCCCGAAAACAGTTCAAATTCAAATTCAGATTTGAACTTCAGCCAAAACAGGATAGGCGGGAATTCTCCCGCCCTAGGCAGGTTCGACACAGGGGTCGACACCTGTGTCGACCCCCCCAATCGGTCGACACCCATGTCGACCCAGGGGTCGACACCCATGTCGACCTAGGGGTCGACCCCCCCCCCCCCCCCGGTCGGACCAATTTTTCTGGTGCACCATTTTGACAGGTTGGGTCTTGTTCTGGAAGTTTCTGACGGGAGTTGATGGCTCAGATTCGATTTAGGGTTAATCCTATGGTCTAAACTACCCCTAATCTCTATAAAAAGACCCCTAGACCTAGCCTAAACCCGCATTAATCATTCCTACAACTAAATGCTGCCCAAATGTTCACTAATCATGGCCTCCACCTTCTTCATGAGAGCATGAGTGTCTCAAATCAATCTATGTCATAAAGGAGCCATCTTTCTTAAGTAAAAGAGCCATCTTTCTTTTTCTTTGGGGTTATTCCTTCTTGTTCTCAAGTCTTGAAGTGGAGTTTATCGTCTTTGGTTGCGGATTTGCTAGCGTGGCTTCGTCTCAATCTTATTTTATATTAATTCTAGTCTTCATCGCATTGTAAGCCCTATACTACTCTTAGATTCTAACTATGAAGTTAAATGTGACATGTTGCAAGTTGAGTTTGGGCCTAAGTATGATATGTGCTTTGATTCTAACATGTTATGCATAAGTTTATTCTATGCATGTTTGTAAAGCTATCACCTTGACCTTGTGGGCTAAAAGCTATAAGCTTTATGTTGAAATGTTGCATTATGCAACATGAGAACTCTCATAACCTTTATGATAACTTGCATATAATGTTATATGCGAACTTCTAGTCATCATCCTATGTCATCTAGGACCATGTATCACCTATTTGCTAAGTTTGAATGTTATGCATGTAACATGCAAGTTTAAATGAACATATTTATGCCTCATATGCCACCATGTTTAACTTGTCGCCAACCTTATTACCTTATGCCCTTTTGTCATGCTTTTTCCAAGTTCCCTCTTTTGATCTATGCTATGTTATGAGAAACATACATGCGATGGGAATGCGTTGGGTTTGGGTAATATCAATGACATGAAACATGATTTTGAAATATGACATGAACATTGACTTGTGATTATGTTGTAAACATAATAATGGACATGACACTTAGAAAATATGAGTGTGGCCAACTCGAGGTTGGGTTGAGTTTGTAGCATAAATCTACCCGGAACCGACCGGCTTAACTAGTGGCTACAAGCAATAAGACCCAATGTGAGTAGTTGGTCATGTCGCACTTGAAACCCGAGGTTAGACCAAGTTGTGGTGTAAAGCTACCCGGACCCGCCCGGCTTAACTAGTAACCACAACAAGGTCTAATGTGAGAGGTTGGGTGCATTAAATTAATTAATGCCACATGGTAGGGTTAAGTCATGGACCACTTGAATACTTAACCAATTAAACATGATGGGTTGACGCAGTTAAGTCATGAACCTTGGGTACACTTAACCAACTTGATACTTGATTGGGTAGGGTTAACCACATTTAACCCGCTAGAAACCCTAGTTACGTGGTCCTTTTCACCAGTAACCCTCTTGATTGTATCATGATACCCTAGGGACTAGGCTAGGGTGGGGCACGATTACTGGGCTGACATGTAAGCGACCAAAACGACGGCTGAGTAGGTGCGCCGGTGTAGGTTCAGGCGGACCATGGTCGTGCACATGGTCCGGAGTTGAAAAAGCAGACACGGGCACCCGTAGGTTTAGACTGTGCGTGCTTGATTTGTGTCCGTGGTTGGCACCCTAGGGCTTGATACACCCTAGAGTGGACCTAACACAGTTTGACTACATTTCGTGATTGGGCCGTATGACACCGACACTGGACGAGTTAGGCTTTTAGGGAGCCGATCGACTAGACCGAGTAGTTGGACCTCGATTTAGGTCATCTCATGATGTAGGCCAGCTTTGGGCCAAGGGATCATTTCTTGTTTATACTTGACATGGATTGGAATACTAGTACACACCTGGTGCAACTTAACCTTGTATATGCGATGCCACACTTAATCTATCTTGTTAACTTTTCACCATGTCAGTTATCACCCTACATCTCATCTCTGCTTTACATGTTCAGTTAACTTTATTAGTTTTTATACTAATAGTAGATAGGACTTACCAGTCTTTTTGACTGACCCGTTCTCTTTCGCCTCTTTTCTTCCGTTCCCCCCCAAGGTTTGCAGGGTGGGAACACTGGTACCTAGCTTGGATCTTTAGCTGCTTTTCTGGATAGCACATGTATGGTTTGAGCATGCTATGGCTTTATGCTACTTTGGGGATAGTTACTTTATGTTTCTTTTTCAGTTTTCAGCTTATGTTCTAGACTTTGTTTTATCGGAAAATAATGACCAAGTACTTTGATGTAACTTGACTATGGTTTTGAAATGCTAGTTTTATCCGCTGCTTTACTACTCTGTTTTACTTATATGTTCTGTCTTGTGATATCTGCATGCATGTTTACCTTGTTTAACGCCCCTCCAAAGCCAGTGTCCTTGCTAGAGTGGCGTTGGCGGAGGTGGGGTGTTACAGATATCAAACGCATAGAGTGATTTGCCTGTGTGGCATGCCTAAGTGGCGAATGATCAAGGCTTCTGTTGAAAAGCAAAGTCTTGTGGTTGATGATCGAAGCACGACCTTTGTGGCGTAGCTTTGTGTAACGTTTACTTCGCGAGTTACACACCCGGTATGAACCAAAAACGGGAGAAGGACCTCAGGGAGGGCATGCGTTTCTTTCTAGTTAAAAGTGGCGTCAGTGGTTTTACACGCCCTGACGAGTTTGACTTATGTGGTTGTTGTTATTGCGAGGCGCCTCGGTTTGATCGGACTATCCGGGTCCGATGGAGTCATTTAGTTGGCTCACCTATGCCCCATAGGGCGGGGAAACGCATGTTTAGGCATTTTAATCCTCATCGGTGGACCGACCCTGACGATCCAAGGGCCCACCTGAGTCTGGGTCCTGAGGGGCGGGCTAGAGCGTCTCGAATCGATTGAGGACTATCTTTTGCCTCGGTTCATAGATAGGAATCCAATTTCCAAATACGTGACATTTGCGGTTTTATTTGTAGAGCCAAGTATGGCGACATAGTGGGATGGGGCGCTTATGCCGTCTATGATTGATACTTATGATTTGAAGTTGTTTTATACACTATGCACTTATAATAGTATCAAATGATTTGTTTTAAACGTATCAAACATTCTTGGCTATTATAAGGTAAAAACCCTATCCTCCGGCTTGCGTTGCATTGTGTGATGGGACCTGGGTCTTATAATAGCTTCATTGTTCTTTATTTAGCATTGCGCTGCTGTTTCATGCACTGGTATTCTTGGGAGGAAACCCGTTCCGTGTTATACGGCGTGGTCCCTTGATTTACCTAACTTTAAAAATAAAGATTAATAACTGTTTTAGTTCTCACACCAATCCCATGACTGACCTGGAGTTTATTGTTTTAACCTAAACTCTGGGTGCCCTTATTTTGACATGGGCAGCTAGTAGTTTTGGTTTTCCAGATTTATATTCACAGGATCCTGGTTTACAGCTGGAATGATAT
The DNA here is from genome assembly GCA_030737875.1 of Allium sativum. NCBI lineage: Eukaryota > Viridiplantae > Streptophyta > Magnoliopsida > Asparagales > Amaryllidaceae > Allium > Allium sativum. Next base: position 45,297,670 of record CM060916.1, read on the forward strand.
CCAGAAAGCTTTGTATCCGTATATCTCTTCTAGTTGTGTATTGTATTATTTTCCGCTGCGATGTATTTAAATGTAATTTAAATCTCTGATATTTCTGTGTAATATTCATTTATAGTCTGTATATTCTTGTAATCTGATGGTATTGTTGTAATATACAATGAAATGTTCTTACGTCTGCGTTCTGTTGTGTGTTGTTCTCAAAACAATCCGTTCTTTCTCTTCTCTTCGGAGACCGGGGAAGTTCGGGTCGTTTCATAATATTACCCAGCTTAGTGCAATATTATCCAGTATTAGAAGCTTTGATTTAACGCTCCAACTTGTGTGTCTAACTGTAATATACATGGCATGTCAGTACGGGTGTATATGAACATTTATATGTATGTATATACACGAATGTAGACACATACGTATTCATAGTTGTACACAGTAAGTACGGTGAATTGCTTTGCTTTGTACGTTTGTTCACATTGAACTTCGACTAAAATCTGAAAATGTTAAAGTACTTTGCTGGATTGTGATAAATAAAAACTTGATCTGCTCACCTATAAAATAATATTTTGTATGGTGCACTTAATACTGCCGTAATCAATTTGCTTGATGTTGCACTTGATTCGGATACTACACCTGTAAACTTTTTTTCATACATGTACTCCACTGTTGTCTTATTTTCAAACATACGAATACATAGTATGTGCATGTGTTATGCTTGCGCATAGAATTTGTTCAGGGTTATTTGCAAATATATGAATCTTGCTAATGATTTTCAAAATCGTATTCTAATTACCTTACTTTGATTTGGAGCTTTCAAATGGTTCAAGTTACCTTATGTTCGCCAATCCAACATGTTACTACGGTCCCATAGATTTAATAGGCTTAATGGCTTTTGGTTGAATTGTAGGAACTTCCAGGATAATCAACCATCACCTAACTGCGGAATTTGTTAGAAACTATATTTTATGTTGCTAGCTATAGCCGTATGTGTGTGTGTGTGTGTGTGTGTGTATAAAGAGAGAGAGAGAGAGAACCAAGCACTGTGTTGTATAAAACACCACTTTGTTGAAATGTAGGGAATCTAAAAGAAACAAATAAATAGGAAGTTATCTTCCCTGTTATTATGTAACGTGGAATTAGGCATTTTAGTATCAATTTAAGTAGACAGTTTAGACGAGAAACAAAAGTTTCTTATTTTGATACTGAAGATAGTAGCACTCTTTATTTATATATAACCATTTAGGTATGTTTTATTGGTATGTTTACTATTTTGTTATCGAATTATCTTTTATTTAGTACTAGATTAAAAAATTTAGCTACCATTCATTAAAAGGTAGGAACACCACAAGCTTTAATACAATGAATAGTAAGAATAAAACAATTTTGGTACATGTCAAAAATGTAGTGAATTAAAGTCTGTCCATAACTGTATAGTAGTGTTTCGAAAACAATTAGATATGACCCTGTTGTATGCTGTTCCTTGCGTTATGTGATATGCCATGTATTGATATTTACTTAACCATGAATATAAGCTGCTCATCACTATTACTGTATGATTTTATTTCTGCAGTCTATTCATGGGTTGACATACTCGCAAATTTTCGGATTTACTATTATATTCCGGTTCTTATCGAAATTAATTTACTTTGAACTATGATTAATCCAGACTCGAGTGTTTTATGTTTTTGCATGGAACGCTCGAGTCAGACCCGACCTGTACAAATTTAAAGATTACACCTTAGGATCCAAAGATCAACGAAGTTGGGGATTTCAGGAGACGCGCACTCTGAAGATTTTTAAAATAATAAATATATCTTTCTATTCAAACTGTATTTTTATTCCGTTGTATATAGAAAAGTTTTGTATTAAAAAATCCTTTTGATTATAAATAAAAGTTTATTTTGTTGTCCAAATACCATGTTATTTATATGTTATGTGTTTTCTATGTTGATTCTATATTTTAAACTCGGTAAGAAGATAACGATCTGTCAGTTTGAACCCTTTAAGTTGGTTTAATCACTGATTTGAAGCAGTCAAAAAGGCGGGGCGTTACAACTACATCCTAAAAGCATTGCATGGGCAGGAAAATCGCTTATAGTCCACTACAAAGAAGCAAACATATGGAAAAAAAAATCTTCTTTGAAACATCATATTTTTCTACTCCTTCATTCCATATTATTTTAACTCCTCAATCAATGATTGTAATTAAACATCGATTCCTTATGTCATATCGTTGGGGACAAGAATGACAATAGTAAGAAACATATATTTTGTTTTTATACACATTGATGGAGGTAATACGATGTGATGATAATGAGTCAGGATGAATATTTAGAACCAAATTGAGAAAAGGGTGAAAAACCATCCATACATAATCTTAGTCTAAAATTATGACTCTCTACTGCAAAATTGGTATGAGTTTTATCAAAATGCTTCAATGCTTCTCCATCGGCTGGATGTGTCAACGTACCCTCCTCCATTCTCACATTATGCCATCTCATATAAGATGCAATTACAGAAGACGCGTGTAATCTTTGAAGCCTTCTAGTAATGGTAAGCAATATATACACTTGTACGGAACTTCCTTTTTCTTCTTGGTTTGTATCTTTCCTGATTACATATTTTACAATTTATAATGTTTAAGTCTTCTTTTCAAAACAACATTCGTACAAATAAATGTGTATCTATTTTATGATAAGATAACCAAAAGCTAACATAAGTTTTTTAACTTCATAGTTATTTTCACAAAATGAATTATCGGGCAGCATATGTCTTTCTGCAGCTTATACAGTAGCCGTAAACCTGGCTTTAGTGATGTTGTATTTTGACTTTATTGTAATGTATTTAACGATTAATAATAGCTGGGTGTTTCTTTTACAACCATCCCAAATAGGTTTCCTAGCAGCATCCAGTAAATCATAATTTGTTTGCTTCAATATTTGGTTTTTCAACATTTCCATCATCGTTGTCAACTTCAACCATAAGAAACACTGATTTTGCTGCATCTTCGGCCATATTTTCTATGTGCGCCACTGAAATAGTTTCATTAATAGCACTTTATAAATCAGACTCTACAGAAGTATTTGCTAAAACTTCTCAATGACGATCCCAAGCATAATACTCAGGTAAGAAACCGCTTTTGCTTAAATGGACTTCCACAATATTGGGTGAAAATACTTCAAATGTCTACACCTATCAGACAGACAATGAATTTCTAGACCGTTTCCGTTATTACTTAAAGTGAATTCAACAATTAAATTTATACCATTATTAAACCTTTGTTTTATTGAGCCTTTCAGTCCTCTTCTTTGATACATCAGTTTTATCCGATCAACAAAATAATCAATCATTTTTCTATTTTGAGAAAATGGGTCATAAGTTCAAAAACAAATATTTATTTTCAAAATATAAGTTCAAAAAGCTTATTTTCATGGCCACATTACATATTTATAATATTTGAATATAAATAACTATTTCACAAATTCAAAAATATTTTCAAATATGGCACATTTTATTTTTAAAAGTATCGGTATAAAAAATTATAAATTTTCTTGTCTTTTTCCATGATCGATCATCCTACTTTCCATTACAAACATAACAAACACTTACATTTCATATATTATTTCAATTTAAATGATTCAACAAAATTTCAGCAGCATTTTCCTTTTGTTTCCTGCATTGTACACAAATGTATGCACACAGAAAACAAAATCGGAAAGCTACGATGAAATTTTGTGAACCGTTTGAGCGAAGTAATATGCAAAATATATTTGCTTATTGTGTTTGTAACTTGTCCAAATACAAGGACAAATCCAACAAGCATTGTACCAAATGAATATAAATGGCTATTAGTGACCAAAACGGCTATTTATATAACGATCATGTACAATACCAGTCGAATGGGTTCAGAAACTCTTTAAGGGACGTAAGTCAAGATGTGATTTTATTTAGATTTTTTTTTAATTTATCATACTTGTTCAACATATTTCATCTATTTAAGGTTGCTTTATTATTATTGTCATGTTCCAATAATTCAACTCGCTTTTACACTCGTGCAATCATCTTTGTTGCATAAGTCAAGATGAGTACAATGTAATATTCCAGTCTTGTGCATGCATTTTATCTAATTCCAATTAAAACAGTACAATGGTAGTGCCGACAAATTTATGATTTGGTTTACTTGTAAAAACATGAATTTTAATTTGTGACTATTGAATTTAAAATTTTAATATTTAAAACTTTAATTTATTTTGAATTGAATGAAATAAATGAATTCTTTTTTGTAAATGAACAACAATAAGTAACGTTGAACAATTAAATTCAACAACCATCAAATATGAATGTAACTATTTAACCGATTTAACATGTGTTAATAGAAATTTATATTAGTTTATAAAAAATTAAATTTAAATAATAAAATTGAATAATGAATATACTGACAATCCAAATCTATTGAAATAATAAATTTTCCGAAAAAGTCAGTTTTGTGTCAAATTAGGTTGAATTCGAATTTGTGTCAAATATAAAATTTATCAAAATTTGAATTCATCTTTTTTATGAATCTTTACTGAGCCCTAAGCCTTGAGCATCCAGCATTTTTCGGTTTGTTGAAATTCAATGTCGTTTGTCCGGAATTTGCGTTTATAACTTAAAAAAGCGCAAAAAAGAACGTTGTTGTTATGTGTATAATTTGTCTGCAATTAATCTATATACATTTTAACATTCTCATTGGTTTTAATTTGAATGGATATTGAATCTATAGGCCTAACTATTTGATTATCAATTTCTACCGAAAAATGCCTCCTTGAGTTTGCAGGGACACATTTATTAAATTGACATTAGGTATTTGGTAACTCCCTTCACGCGTAAAGAAAATTTTACAGACTCTATTCTTTTCTCTGCCTCCATCATTTCAGAAACTCCTCATTCTCCTTTCTCTTCTCATCCATGTCTATAACAAGATCTGGATTTGCATCTCAAATCCACGAATTTTTTTCTTCAAATCGAGTTGCAATGAAAAAAAAGGAGATTTAGTGAAAATGAATGGCAACAAAAACCATGAAGCATCAAAATCTTATTCTACTTCTTCACGCACACACTCTCTCTCTCTTTTATATTTTATGCTTTAGTAAAGAACTTTCATCCATGCTTAAACCTTCACCACAGTACTCAACCACCACAAGAGCCCAAAGCTTGACCTCCTTAGCTTTTCCTTTTTCATTTCTTGATTTTCCAGTTTTTCCCTTGACCCGATTTTCCAAGGCCATAAATTTAGCAACGAAACCCAAATGTACTTTTTATTTTTTCCAGATTGGGTAAAATCGAAATAGCTAAAATTTTTATGTTGAATATTTCTTCATGTTTTGAATTTTTCAAAGGCTAAACAGCCAATATTCCAAATGCATTTTTTGGTTTAGATTTCTAACCCAAAAATTATCTACCACTCTTTGGTCATATCTTCTTCAAATTTTATTGAAAATCAGTTTTTATTATTTTTTAAATTAAAGAGAAAAGAATTTGCAACAACCTTTTAGTTCACGACCTGTTCATTCCTGAGTGCAGTCTAACTGGAGATATATTAGTATTTTATACAAATGTATATATATTTTGCTTCTCATGAATATATATATATATATTATAAGATAGAAGAGTTTTGATTGGAATTTGTGATTTGTGATCAGGTTGATTCAAGTTAGTGGTTTGATTCGTTAATTTGAATGTGTTGCATCAGCTTCCATGTCGCATCATCCTATGTCATCTATTTCTATTTTATAACACAAGGCGAGAATCCTCACTGAGTAACAATTTCAGTTAGTAAGTTTATATTGTTTTAAATGACATGTGAAATGTTAGGATTATTTAGAAAACCCGATTATCATTTTTGTGCACATTGACACACATACTTATAACATATATGACACAAAATTGATTTTGATGATTTATGTTGATATGGGTGGTTCATTTGAAATGTTATATTATTTGTTCTAATAGTGCAAGTTCCCTATACATTTGTCAAACAACTTTTTGAATGAAATGATACATACCTATAAATATTAAATCATGGATTAAAATGATATATATTTGTATTACTTATCATAGTAGAAAATTACATACGGACGTCGTTGGTCTATTTTGATAATTTTTGCGAATTTATAAATATATTATGATTAAATAAAGTATTTTGAATAAATATATTTAGAATTTTAATTGAACCTATATTTTCATATAACTTAATAAAGTTTTAAATTTATATTTTTAGATAACTATATATTATATAATGTAACAACCCGGATTTTCAGAACCAATTTAAATATTTTATTTTAGCTATTTTTATGGATTATGAATATTTAAAATGATTTATTTTAAATAAAAATGACTAAAAATTTATTTAAGTCGAAGTTAGAACGAATAATTTTAGTTTAATTATAAAACGAGCCTGAAATGCAACGGTAGTTTGAAAATTCGATTTTAAATTTCAAATGAATGTATAGAATTCAAAATAAATCGGATTCAGTAGAACCAAAAATATTTGAATCTGTTTAACTATATCTTTCTAACGAATGTGAAAAATTCAGATTTCGAATATAAATTGAAAGTTATCTCCAGTTTAAAATTTAAAATAGTCTCTATGGAATTTATATATATTTTATATAATATATAGCTCTTAAAAATAGCCATTTTGCAAACGACCTCCATTTTTGATGAAACCCCTTTTGTTGGATCCGGAATATCAAATCATTGCTAGATTCCAATTTTCATAATTTTCGGAATTAATATGTGAGCGTGGTAAATTAAAACGCGTTTGGTCAATTCAGTTTGAATTTAATCGACTGGAAATTGATCATTTTTCAAATGGTCTCCGAATTCTACAAAACTAGTTTTTTTAGGACCGTATCGTCAAAACATAGCTAGATTTATTTTTCTGGAATTTTTGGAGTCTGTAATGACCCAGATTTCCGTAACATCGGAGTTGACTATATACATCATACGTCCAACCCAAATATCACGAAAATACGGAATTTTTTTTTGAAGAAAGAGATAGAAGAAGAACATAAATAACAACACAGAATCTCACATCGCAGCGGAACAAAATATAATATATCATATCTTTGAAATACAAAATATTCACTGTATAACATACACTTATCAGAATACAACACTTACAACACAACGGAACAACTATAACTGGATAACGCTGAAGCCTCCTGCTCCAAGCTCCTTTAGATATATCTGAAAAATCCTGAACTACTTGACTGCCCGTACAAATTTAGGCACCCAAGAGTTTAGGTAGAACAAAACAAAATAAACTCCGGGTCAGTCATGGGACTGGTATGAGTAAACAGTTTAAAAACAGTTTTAGAAACTAAATGATATCTCATAAGACCACGCCGTATAACACGGAACGGGTTTTTCCCTTATGAGAATCCAAACACTTGATTTAACTTTATATCAAAACTCTTTTGATATTACAATAGTGTCTAAATCAAGTAAATAACAATCTAGTGGAACGTTTGCATCTCACGATCCACATATATATACAATCAAAAACCGCAAGCACGTATTGGGTATTTGATTTCCAACTATGACAAGGTATGGAACCACCTTCCGCTGGTATATCTCTAGAGGAGAATACACCGAGTTCAACAAGAACATCTTGCAACTCAGCCACACATGACCGATCACCCATTTCGCTTGAGTGTATCGAATGTATATCACCAACGGTTGGGATCAGCAACCGTTTCCCGAATGGGACAGCATCGACAATGGATTTTTAGAAGTAAATGAAACTCTAGATCAGGTGATTATACAGCCTAATAGGTGCGACCTACATAGCCATGCTGCCTGGCCGATTTCTGTCATTTACCGGATGATGAGGCCAGAGGCTACGCTTTATCATCACACCGGATTCACTTCGAATGTCACATCGTCAAAACCATCAAATCACCGATTGACGTCCTCAACAGTACATTACGTGTCAGCTAAAAGAAGTTTCCTCCTCCGCTTCCACTCTTGGTACAGTTGAAGAAATCAATGTACGTGACCTTTCTGGAAATACTCTGTCAGACGTTCATCCATACAAGTCACCCAAGAATAGGATGAACTGAAGGCACCATTTCTATTAATAGAAAAAGTCCTTGCACTCTACTCCGTCTTCGATTATCTTTATATAATCTGATTCGCACGCTACTGCCGATATGGAGTGGTTCTTCGGATAATAATCCAACAGGTCTCTCCATATTGACAACGATGGTCAAAACTTCGATAGTCTGTGATTTAACTATCGAATAAAAACAAGTGTTTCGATAGTCGATGATTTAACTATCGAATAAAACAAGTGTTCATCCAGACATCCAACAATCACTGAGCCTTTAATTAATATTCCATTAATTAAATCTCTTCTCTATTTTTTATCAATATTTGTTAACCAAACATTTTCAATAACCATATTGGCCTTATACGTTATTTGGAAAACATTTCCATATATCGCCTTCTTTTATTTTCTAAACTTTAGAAAATATATGTTATTTATAATTGGAAAATATTCCAATTACTTATCTCTTTTCCAATCTCGTTTATTCCTATACTTAGGAAATATTTATTATTCTATTTCCCAGCTTACACTTATTTGGGTTAAAACGGATGTTGTGTAAAACATCGTTACGACAACCCAAATACTATATTCAACTAACTCTTATCCAACATTGATCTTCGAGCCTGAAATCTTACTATTCATTTGTTAATAATTCAATCAATCAAGTTGGGGTATAACTACCTCTCAGACCTTGACTGAATAACATTTATAACGTCAAAACAGATAAGACCACTTACTCGAATAATCAATGCCATACAACTACTTCTTCACTTTTAAACACATATACACTTTCTCTTTCTATTCTTACTAGATTTTATTCCTAGTCTTCCTTTTTGATTATACTATTCTATTTCTAAGTTCGTTTCCTTATCGACTTCTATATATATCGATACGTTGATTTCTAACTATCAAATTATCTTAAAAATATTCTAACTCCTTAAATTCCTAGAAAAATTCGCCATAACCTCCTTTGTACCGGGAGCATCGGGAAAATCCCCAAACTGCCACACAGGCCTCTCTAATCAAAAAGAAAAAGGAAAAGCCAAGCGGCTAGCCGATACGGCGCATAAAATCTCATATATGAATTAACTACGTACCTTTTTGTCGGGCAATCTATATATATACCTTCTAACACTTTATTCCAAACCTGTCTCCTGTATATTTATACCTGTCCAATCTATTTTAACTATACCAATCGTTTTAACTCAACTTGTTAATTAAATCTGTTAATTAACTTCTTAGTCTATTCCACTTCTATTTATCCAAATCTATTATCTTCTATTATTCAAATCCTATAATATAAATCCCATTTGAATTCTCTTTATTCAAATTCTATATTATAAACCCCATTTGAATTCTATATTCAAATTCTATAGTTAAACTCCATTTGAATTCTATTATTCAAATTCTATATTCAAAGTCTATTTGAATTTTCTTTCCAAATTCTATATTCAAATTCTATTTGAATTCTCTGCATTATTTATAAACAACGTTTATAACTTTACTTGAAATCCCCCAATATATATTTATAAACAAAGTTTATAAATTCAATTCAAATCCCATCTTTTCATTTATAAACAAAGTTTATAAATTCAATTCAAATTCCATATTTTCATTTATAAACAAAGTTTATAAATTCAATTCAAATTCCATCTTTTCATTTATAAACAAAGTTTATAAATTCAATTCAAATTTCATCTTTTCATTTATAAACAAAGTTTATAAATTCAATTCAAATTCCATCTTTTCATTTATAAACAAAGTTTATAAATTCAATTCAAATTCCATCTTTTCATTTATAAACAAAGTTTATAAATTCAATTCAAATTCCATCTTTTCATTTATAAACAAAGTTTATAAATTCAATTCAAATTCCATCTTTTCATTTATATACAAAGTTTATAAATTCAATTCAAATTCCATCTTCTCATTTATAAACAAAGTTTATAAATTCAATTACTTGTTTTATATACCTTCAAACAAGTTAATATTTTCTATAGTCTTATTTAAAATTCAAATTCTATTTATAAAAATAGAATTTCCTTTTTAAAATCTCAAATACCCTTTTCTATATTTTTATAGATCAATATTCAAGCCCCATTGATATTTTAAACAATCGAATCAACCAATTTTCAGTCATTTGTTTTTTAACACATCATATATGAATATATATGAAATCAAACAAACAACAAACAAATAATATATTTTTGAGGAATCCAGTTGGATTCCTCCAACCTGTTTTTCCTGCATCCACAGATGTTAGCACATAAATAATACCTATCCTGCTTCGAGGCAGGATATCGCGGTATAGAAGGTCGTCCACTAATCATAGCGTGGGGCGTATAGGGTAATCATCCGCTATGAAACTGCGGGCATCCGCTAATGAAACTGCGGGAATCCAACCAATCATCAACCCAATATATATATATATATCCTAAATAACTAATATATATTTTAAAACAATCAAACAACATTCAAACAAGCACAGACAATTATTTTTAACTATATAAAAATAATTCAATAAAAGGTGAGATTTACTCACAGTGAGTTTTCTTATCGATCTATTCTGATTCCTATTTTAATCCCGATTCCCATTTTAATCCCATTGAGATCTACTTGACTATGCAAAGCCGATGCATCTCGTCTCACCCCAGATCTGTTATTGTGTAAATAAATTATACTTATTTACAAGATTCATATCAATAATAATTATTTATTTCATTTAATTTAATCAGCATTAATAACTTTAAATTAAATAAACTATTTTTTTCTCTTCTACTTCTTAAAATGGTCTAGGCAAGTTTAAAATAATTTAACTAGATTTATATACATATATATAAGTGGATTTAAGCACAGAAATGTTTTTAAATAATTTTTTACCTTAATCTTTGTTTTTAACTTCAATGCCCAACTCGTCAATTCTTCTACCATCGTCAACTTCTGTCATTACTTCAGAAACTCCAAAAAAAAATGATGAACTGCTTTTCAATGTGGGTGCTCCTCTCTGAAACTCCATTTTCCATTCACATATCAAACTCGCACTATCACCGGCCATTTCGTGAATCAGCTTCCTCCAAATCTAAACCCTATCACTGTCACGTACCTACCACTAAAGTTTGGACCCTACAGCGAATCAACAAGGACTGTTTTTCTCACCAAATCATCTCGGACCCTTGCTGGAGCTACTGCATCTCGCGCTGACTCCTACCCCACCTTCTACTTCGCTAAAACCTCCCTACAAACATCACCGTGTTCGACTTGCTAACCTCAGTAGAAACATGTTGCTGGCCTTACCCATGTTCAACATTTTCCAACATTTAATCCCCAAACAAAAATCCCTATTACATCAAACCTAACTGCGCTACGCTCGACGCGAGTTCCAGGTGTCTTCGGTCGCGATTCCCCAATTGAGCGAGGCCCTAATTCACATCGCGTTCAAAACTTCCCATCCCAAGCTTGAATTCACCAAAATAGCTACATCGCCCTTGAGTTCGATCCTTAACATCATCGCATTAGAAGGAGTCGCGATTTCACCCGATAGCGAGAGCAGCTGAACCCCAAACTAGGTTGTCGCTTGAACCTTGGATCCTTCGATATACTCACGCGTATGCTATTTCGGACGAAGAACAAGACTCTGATTTGCTTTTCGATTTAGGTTGGAGATGAGAGGGTCGGCCATTTTTTATATTTTACTGAAAGCTTTGATTTTTCTTTGAAAGAATGAGGAGCTGTTTTTAAAGAGGACGGGATGTGGAGTTAAGAGAGGAACATGTTTCAATTTCTAGCCGTGAGGAGTTTGTGGAAGACAAAGGAATATGTGGCCATATAAGGGTCAAGTATTTTTTTTATTTTACTTTGTTTTAAATTTATAACTGTATCCTTAAAATTTAATTAACCCATGACTCTGAACTCCATTCTAAACCCAACAACTGTCAATTTTAGGGTAATACCTCTATTCCGGACACACTGGGATAGGTCACGAAGTCCAATTCGATCATCTGTAGAAGATATATATTTAAATTGATTTAAATTAAATTTAAAACAATAAATTTTGCGGAAATCAATTAATATTAATATTCTAATTTAAACAGGAGTTTGAATTGATTATCTGATCTGACTTTAAATTTAGTTTTAAACTTGAATTTATTTTACTTCGTATTACGATAATTTAATCTATTCGATATTAAATCCAAAATGATTATTAAATTAATAACTTAATATAAAATTCCACTTATATTATCCACCCAATATTTAAATTAAATATTAAATATTCAAAAATTAACCCATAAGGGTCCGGGTCATTACAATCTTCCCCACTTAAAATAATTTCGTCCTCGAAATTGCTAAGGTAGAAAAAGTGCTACAAACCCATTAACTTTTCAGAACTTATTTATGTTGATATTCAACATTTCAAACTTCCTTACGTAACTCTCTTTCGAATCAATCCCTATTCGATAACTCCTCCCTTCGAATAACTATATTCGATATTCTCTCTTTCGAATAACTAGATTCGAAAACCTCTCTTCGAATAACCAATATTCTATAACTCACTTCGATTAAACTAATCGATAACTCTTTTCGATTAAACTATAATCGATAACTCATTTAGGTTAACAAATAATCGATAACTCCTCCGATTTACTAATAATCGATAACTCCTTCGATTAACTAATAATCGAAAATTCCTTCCGAATAAAACTATATTCGATAACTCCTTTAATTCTATCCGAATAACCAATATTCAATTAACTCCTTTTAACTTTATTCGAATAACTCCTATTCGATTAACTCCTTTAATTCTATTTGAATAACCAATATTCGATTTAACTCCATTCGCTTGACTCTAGATCGCAGCGATCACAATGGTTACGCCTGATTCCCTCAAGAAACATCCGACCGCCCTAGGCTATTTACAGCCCTGCGAATTACGCTAGCAGTCGTACGAAATGGCAACTTGTCCTGAGTAACTATGTTTGACTAAGACTATCTCAATAACTATATTCGATCAACTTAATTGAATAACTAACATTCAATTAAATCCTAATTCGATTAACTATGTTCAATTTACTCTATCTTGTTAACTCTTAATTTGAATAACAAATATTCGATAAATTCTAATTGAATAACTAATATTCAATTAACTCTACGGATTAACCCAACTGATTAACTCTAACTAGTTAATTCTTACTCTAATCGATTTATTCTAACTCTAATCGATTTCTCCTATTCGAATAACTCCTATTGGATAACGTTTATTCATTTATAAAGATTTACTTTTAGTAACGGTTCTTCACTTTATAAATGTTCTCTTTAATAATGTTACTTCACTTATACAAGTGTTGTGTACCCCTTCTATTTAAAACTATCGGTGTTAAAAACCAATATCTCTTCTCTATATAAGCTCAGACTTATATATTCCATTTATCGAATGATAAATATTTAATTTAATTTATAAACTGTTATTTATAAATTAATCTTTTCTATTTATCTGTTAAAATAGTCAGCTTCTAAATATTCCTTTGATTAAATTCTATTTATTTAACAAATAAATATCTCGTTTATAACATTCTATTTATTTTCTATAAATAAATATTTCCATTTAATTTATTTGTAAATGTTTTTACAAATATTTCTCCTTTTATTTGTTTGCACATAACTTCCTTTGTATTTGTGTTACAAATATATTTCCTTTATATTTGTTATACAAATATATTTTTGTTTTTCATTCCCAATTCATATTTCATTCACATTGATTTTACTCAATTTATTCATTTCGATCCATTTAACTTACTTAAGTTAAATTTAATTTCAATCATTCAAATTCCCATTAACTTGTTGCTAATTAACCGTTTTGCCTATTTCATCCTTTTTATTTGAATATAACTTGTTCAAATATATGTCAACTTAATTATAACTAATCTAATTATATTTTCAACTCGAGTTATATATTCAATTTCGAATATAAATTCTCAATCTCTTTCACTTATCCAAAAACCCAATTTCGATTCAAATTTCCTTTAACTAATTATTCTCCAATTTAGTTAATTATATTTAACCATTTAAAATATGATTTTTGTTTTAAAAATCATTCCACTTACTTCACTGGAGTTCATATTTATTTTGTATCTCCAGTCTGGATTTTTCTAATGCCAATTCGGATTTTATTTCCTAACAATCCTTTTATTTATTTAATTAAACCGTTATGGTTTTATAATGGTTCTGGCACTGTTTTTCTAAAAATTTGATTTTGACATAACTCAAAATCTATACAACGAAATCCAGATTTTTCTCTTTCATTAGAAAACTCTTGTTCAACCGGTCCCGACGATTCTTGTTTCACAGAATTCCGACTTCAATTGAGTTCTGTATACTAAATTGAAGTTCGAATTGCCAATTTACGAACTGCCGCGCTATGGCTAGCTCGTTTTAATTATATTTATAAATATAACGTTTTAACTTTGTTCATAATAAATTCAACTCCATTCTGATATATTTTTAATATATATCCAATCCATTTTTCCATTTCAACATAATATTCCCGATCTATTTAACTTCTAATATTCAAATCCTATATATTTATAATATTCAAATTCCATTTGAATTTCTTTATTCAAACTCTATATTATTTCCTTCTATTCAATTTCTATTTGAATTTTCTTCTATTCAATTTTTTTTTCAATTCCTTATCTTCAAATTCTATTTGAATTTCTTATCTTCAATTTCTATTTGAAATCCTTTATTCAAATTCCATTTGAAATCCTTTATTCAATTTCTATTTAAATTCCTTTGTTCAATTTCTAATTGAAATCCTTTGAATTTAAATTCTATTTTAACTCCTTTGAATTCAAATTCTATTTCAAACTTTATAATTTCTTTGAATTCTAATATTCAACCTCCACTTTATATTCTCTTTGAAATTCTATTTAACCAAATTCCATTTGAATTCTAATATTCAAATCTCTATTTGACTTTTCTTTATTCAAATCCATTTGAATTCCATTTGAATTCAAATTCCATTTCAATTTTTCTTATACAATTTCTATTTGAATTTTCTTTATTCAAACTCATTTGAATTCCTTTGAATTCAAATTCTATTTCACTTCTATTTGAATTATATATATATATTCAAATTCCTTTATTTTACTTCTATTTGAAATCTATATTCCAATTCCCATTTCAAAATTCCTTCGAAGTAATATAAATATATACATATATTTATATCTATCCCAAATTCAAAACATTTGAATTTTCAAACAACTTGTTTCTTTTCAAACAAATTTCCATCAAAACTTTTCTAAGGCAGCAATTCATCACTTAGAAACTCAAAAATGAACACTGGTAATGTTGCGACCATCATTAGAATTATTTCCCAGCTACTGAATGAGTTCAGTGCTTTATCATTTGACATTCATTTAGAAAAATATTTTCCAAACTCCCAGGATTTTAAATTCTGAATTCTGGTTGGAATTCAATTTCAATTTATCACATTTGTATATTTGATTTCATATACAAATTCCATTGGTTATATATATAACTATTTCTGTTTTATAATCTAATTCGATTATAATCCTAACAATCAACTTAACTATTTAAAAACAGTATCGTGTCCAATCTTCTGTTCAAGTGTTTATAAACTCCTATCGACATTGTGGCATCCCACGATTCGATCAGAATCCATAAGCCACTCAACAGACTAGTCAACACAATATAAAACTGTTTTTATATCAATTAACAAATACGCGCTCTCGTATATATATATATATATACACTCAACTCATTCTAGGATACTATTGATCCTATCTCTAATGAGAACATTCCAATAAGCCTAGGTATTCGCTCAACCTAAGCTCTGATACCAACTGTAATGACCCAGATTTCCGTAACATCGGAGTTGAGTATATACATTATACGTCCAACCCAAATATCACAAAAATACGGAACATTTTTTTTTTGAAGAAAGAGATAGAAGAAGAACATAAATAACAACACAGAATCTCACATCGCAGTGGAACAAAATATAATATATCATATCTTTGAAATACAAAATCTTCACTGTATAACATACACTTGTCAGAGTACAACACTTACAACACAACGGAACAACTATAACTGGATAACGCTGAAGCCTCCTGCTCCAAGCTTCTTTAGATATATCTGAAAAATCCTGAACTACTTGACTGCTCATACAAATTTAGGCACCCAAGAGTTTAGGTAGAACAAAACAAAATAAACTCCGGGTCAGTCATGGGACTGGTATGAGTAAACAGTTTAAAAACAGTTTCAGAAACTAAATGATATCTCATAAGACCACGCCGTATAACATGGAACGGGTTTTTCCCTTATGAGAATCCAAACACTTGATTTAACTTTATATCAAAACTCTTTTGATATTACAATAGTGTCTAAATCAAGTAAATAACAATCTAGTGGAACGTTTGCATCTCACGATCCACATATATATACAATCAAAAACCGCAAGCACGTATTGGGTATTTGATTTCCAACTATGACAAGGTATGGAACCACCTTCCGCTGGTATATCTCCAGAGGAGAATACACCGAGTTCAACAAGAACATCTTACAACTCAGCCACACATGACCGATCACCCATTTCGCTTGATGGTATCGAATGTATATCACCAACGGTTGGGATCAACAACCGTTTCCCGAATGGGACAGCATCGACAATAGATTTTTAGAAGTAAATGAAACTCTAGATTAGGTGATTATACAGCCTAATAGGTGCGACCTACATAGCCATGCTGCCTGCCCGATTTCTGTCATTTACCAGATGATGAGGCCAGAGGCTACGCTTTATCATCACACCGGATTCACTTCGAATGTCACATCGTCAAAACCATCAAATCACCGATTGACATCCTCAACAGTACATTACGTGTCAGCTAAAAGAAGTTTCCTCCTCCGCTTCCACTCTTGGTACAGCTGAAGAAATCAATGTACGTGAGCTTTCTGGAAATACTCTGTCAGACATTCATCCATACAAGTCACCCAGGAACAGGATGAACTGAAGGCACTATTTCTATTAATAGAAAAAGTCCTTGCACTCTACTCCGTCTTCGATTATCTTTATATAATCTGATTCGCACGCTACTGCCGATATGGAGTGGCTCTTCGGATAATAATCCAACCGGTCTCTCCATATTGACAACGATGGTCAAAACATCGATAGTCTGTGATTTAACTATCGAATAAAAACAAGTGTTTCGATAGTCGATGATTTAACTATCGAATAAAACAAGTGTTCATCCAAACATCCAAAAATCACTGAGCATTTAATTAATATTCCATTAATTAAATCTCTTCTTTATTTTTTATCAATATTTGTTAACCAAACATTTTCAATTACCATATTGGCCTTATACGTTATTTGGAAAACATTTCCATATATCGCCTTCTTTTATTTTCTAAACTTTAGAAAATATATGTTATTTATAATTGGAAAATATTCCAATTACTTATCTCTTTTCCAATCTCGTTTATTCCTATACTTAGGAAATATTTATTATTCTATTTCCCAGCTTACACTTATTTGGGTTAAAACGGATGTTGTGTAAAACATCGTTACGACAACCCAAATACTATATTCAACTAACTCTTATCTAACATTGATCTTCGAGCCTGAAATCTTACTGTTCATTTGTTAATAATGCAATCAATCAAGTTGGGGTATAACTACCTCTCAGACCTTGACTGAATAACATTAATAACGTCAAAACAGATAAGACCACTTACTCGAATAATCAATGCCATACAACTACTTCTTCACTTTTAAACACATATACACTTTCTCTTTCTATTCTTACTAGATTTAATTCCTAGTCTACCTTTTTGATTATACTATTCTATTTCTAAGTTCGTTTCCTTATCGACTTCTATATATATCGATACGTTGATTTCTAACTATCAAATTATCTTAAAAATATTCTAACTCCTTAAATTCCCGGAAAAATTCGCCATAACCTCCTTTGTACCGGGAGCATCGGGAAAATCCCCAAACTGCCACACAGGCCTCTCTAATCAAAAAGAAAAAGGAAAAGCCAAGCGGCTAGCCGATACGGCGCATAAAATCTCATATATGAATTAACTACGTACCTTTTTGTCAGGCAATCTATATATATACCTTCTAACACTTTATTCCAAACCTGTCTCCTGTATATTTATACCTGTCCAATCTATTTTAACTATACCAATCGTTTTAACTCAACTTGTTAATTAAATCTGTTAATTAACTTCTTAGTCTATTCCACTTCTATTTATCCAAATCTATTATCTTCTATTATTCAAATCCTATAATATATATCCCATTTGAATTCTCTTTATTCAAATTCTATATTATAAACCCCATTTGAATTATATATTCAAATTCTATAGTTAAACTCCATTTGAATTCTATTATTCAAATTCTATATTCAAAGTCTATTTGAAATTTCTTTCCAAATTCTATATTCAAATTCTATTTGAATTCTCTGCATTATTTATAAACAACGTTTATAACTTTACTTAAAATCCCCCAATATATATTTATAAACAAAGTTTATAAATTCAATTCAAATTCCATATTTTCATTTATAAACAAAGTTTATAAATTCAATTCAAATTCCATCTTTTCATTTATAAACAAAGTTTATAAATTCAATTCAAATTCCATCTTTTCATTTATAAACAAAGTTTATAAATTCAATTCAAATTCCATCTTTTCATTTATAAACAAAGTTTATAAATTCAATTCAAATTCCATCTTTTCATTTATATACAAAGTTTATAAATTCAATTCAAATTCCATCTTTTCATTTATAAACAAAGTTTATAAATTCAATTCAAATTCCATATTTTCATTTATAAACAAAGTTTATAAATTCAATTCAAATCCCATCTTCTCATTTATAAACAAAGTTTATAAATTCAATTCAAATTCCATATTTTCATTTATAAACAAAGTTTATAAATTCAATTCAAATTCCATCTTTTCATTTATAAACAAAGTTTATAAATTCAATTCAAATTCCATCTTTTCATTTATAAGCAAAGTTTATAAATTCAATTCAAATTCCATCTTTTCATTAATAAACAAAGTTTATAAATTCAATTCAAATTCCATCTTTTCATTTATAAACAAAGTTTATAAATTCAATTCAAATTCCATCTTTTCATTTATAAACAAAGTTTATAAATTCAATTCAAATTCCATCTTTTCATTTATATACAAAGTTTATAAATTCAATTCAAATTCCATCTTTTCATTTATAAACAAAGTTTATAAATTCAATTACTTGTTTTATATACCTTCAAACAAGTTAATATTTTCTATAGTCTTATTTAAAATTCAAATTCTATTTATAAAAATAGAATTTCCTTTTTAAAATCTCAAATACCATTTTCGATATTTTTATAGATCAATATTCAAGCCCCATTGATATTTTAAACAATCGAATCAACCAATTTTCAATCATTTGATTTTTAACACATCATATATGAATATATATGAAATCAAACAAACAACAAACAGATAATATATTTTTGAGGAATCCAGTTGGATTCCTCCAACCTGTTTTTCCTGCATCCACAGATGTTAGCACATAAATAATACCTATCCTGCTTTGAGGCAGGATATCGCGGTATAGAAGGTCATCCACTAATCATAGCGTGGGGCGTATAGGGTAATCATCCGCTATGAAACTGCAGGCATCCGCTAGTGAAACTGCGGGAATCCAACCAATCATCAACCATATATATATATATATCCTAAATAACTAATATATATTTTAAAACAATCAAACAACATTCAAACAAGCACAGACAATTATTTTTAACTATATAAAAATAATTCAATAAAAGGTGAGATTTACTCACAGTGAGTTTTCTTATCGATCTGTTCTGATTCCTGTTTTAATCCCGATTCCCATTTTAATCCCATGAGATGTATTTGACTATGCAAAGCCGATGCATCTCGTCTCACCCAGATCTGTTATTGTGTAAATAAATTATGCTTATTTACAAGATTCATATCAATAATAATTATTTATTTCATTTAATTTAATCACCATTAATTACTTTAAATTAAATAAACTATTTTTTTCTCTTCTACTTCTTAAAATGGTCTAGGCAAGTTTAAAATAATTTAACTAGATTTATACACATATATATAAATGGATTTAAGCACAGAAATGTTTTTAAATAAATTTTTACCTTAATCTTTGTTTTTAACTTCAATGCCCAACTCGTCAATTCTTCTACCATCGTCAACTTCTATCATTACTTCAGAAACTCCAAAACAAAATGATGAACTGCTTTTCAATGTGGGTGCTCCTCTCTGAAACTCCATTTTCCATTCACAGATCAAACTCGCACTATCACTGGCCATTTCGTGAATCAGCTTCCTCCAAATCTAAACTCTATCACTGTCACGTACCTACCACTCAAGTTTGGACCCTACAGCGAATCAACAAGGACTGTTTTTCTCACCAAATCATCTCGGACCCTTGCTGGAGCTACTGCATCTCGTGGTGACTCCTACCCCACCTTCTACTTCGCTAAAACCTCCCCACAAACATCACCATGTTCGACTTGCTAACCTCAATAGAAACATGTTGCTGGCCTCACCCATGTTCAATAGTTTCCAACATTTAATCCCCAAACAAAAATCCCTATTACATCAAACCTAACTGCGCTATGCTCGACGCGAGTTCCAGGCGTCTTCGGTCGCGATTCCCCAATTGTGCGAGGCCCTAATTCACATCACGTTTAAAACTTCCCATCCCAAGCTTGAATTCACCAAAATAGCTACATCGCCCTTGAGTTCGATCCTTAACATCATCGCGTTAGAAGGAGTCGCGATTTCACCCGATAGCGAGAGCAGCTGAACCCCAAACTAGGTTGTCGCTTGAACCTTGGATCCTTCGATATACTTGCGCATATGCTATTAAGGACGAAGAACAAGACTCTGATTTTCTTTTCGATTTAGGTTGGAGATGAGAGGGTCGGCCATTTTTTATATTTTACTGAAAGCTTCGATTTTTCTTTGAAAGAATGAGGAGTGATTTTTAAAGAGGACGGGATGTGGAGTTGAGAGAGGAATGTGTTTCAATTTCTAGCCGTGAGGAGTTTGTGGAAGACAAAGGAATATGTGGCTATATAAGGGTCAAGTATTTTTTTTTATTTTACTTTGTTTTAAGTTTATAACTGTATCCTTAAAATTTAATTAACCCATGACTCTGAACTCCATTCTAAACCCAACAACTGTCAATTTTAGGGTAATACCCCTATTCCGGACACACTGGGATAGGTCACGAAGTCCAATTCGATCATCTGTAGAAGATATATATTTAAATTGATTTAAATTAAATTTAAAACAATAAATTTTGCGAAAATCAATTAATATTATTATTCTAATTTAAACAGGAGTTTGAATTGATTATCTGATCTGACTTTAAATTCAGTTTTAAACCTGAATTTATTTTACTTCGTATTACGATAATTTAATCTATTCGATATTAAATCCAAAATGATTATTAAATTAATAACTTAATATAAAATTCCACTTATATTATCCACCCAATATTTAAATTAAGTATTAAATATTCAAAAATTAAACCATAAGGGTCCGGGTCATTATAAAGTCAGTATGTGGCCTCGGTAAATTAAAATGTATGTTGAAATCAATTTTGAATGTTGTATTAATTTATATTGTAATTTTAATGAAAACTAATTGAAACAGTCGAATTGGCTTGCGGAGCATAGCCTATTGTGTCATAAATGGGGGTCTTTGGCCAGGGACGATAGTCATTGGGTTTGATTTGGAGTTCGAATTGATAAGCAAGTACTTTTGGAATTTATTAATTATTAAATATAAATATAAATATAAAAGGAGACACTCGCTCTCTCTCCCTCATGAAGAAACCAGCCGACCCTAATCTCATGAGCAGCAGAAATGGTTCCAAATTCAATCCTTAATCTCGGCTAAAAGAAAATGAACTAGCTTCTGATTTATGAACGAAAAATGTAGAGATTTTAGTGATCTACAACTTGGTATGGATAAGATCGGGTTTAAGTTCATATTGTGTATGATTTTCCCAGCCAAACCACCAAGTTTCGCATGCTAATTGAGGCCAGAAGAGGGGGGCGAATTGGGCATATTCGTCAGCGGTGGTGGCTTACGCGGAGGGCGTCGTCGTGGCAGGACCTGATCGAAGTCCGACGCTTCGGTGGTTGTGCGATTTGGAGCCCCAGGGACTAAGTTTTTTTCGTTAATGGGTTACAGTGATAACTGAAGAAGACAATGGAAATTAAAAAAGGAATGGCGACAAAAGGACAAATGTTATTAAACGGTAATTATAGTTAATTATTTAATTTATTAACTAATTTAATTATCCAATGTTTGTAATGCGATAACTTCTTCTTACGAGGTCCAAATCGGACGATTTCAGATCCGTTGAAACCGCGTCGACGAGCACTTCACAATGAAATCAACTGGATCAAAATTTGGAGAAACTAATAATTTAAGGAAAAATTCAAAACTCAAACAGTATAGAAATTCAGAAATAAGGAATGGCGGAGTGGAAACAACGTGAGAACTTCTTCTCACTCTAATTATTTTATAGTTAAAAATATATTAAGATGCGGAAAGGGCTTATAAGCCCCCGACACTATTTATTATACAAACCATGGTTGTTTGTTCGAATTGTATTGTGGAAATTTGGATTGATTGTGAATTGATTGTGAATAAAACATTTGTACAATAAAAATATCATTTTTATTGATTGAATGAACTGTATAAAATATACATGTATTGAATAAAATATTTATACAATAAAAATATCATTTTTATTGATTGAATGAATAGTATAAAATATACATGTGTTGAATAAAATGTTTGAACAATAAAAATATCATTTTTATTGAATGTATGAACTATATAAAATCGTAAAGTGTTGAAATAAATATTTTGTTGTTAAAAATAGAATTTTTAATGTACATATGAACGGCAAAAAATTCTCCTGATATGTAAATAAAGATTCATTTACGAATCGGATGATTTTTTTGATATACACCCATTTAACTGACATTTATTGGGACGATAAATTTTACACATCGCCCAACTGTATAAACAATGTTCAGTATGTGTTGTTTGAAAACCCCACACGGGTGTTGGGATGATATTTGACATACACTAATCCCAATATTTAGTTGTATGTCAATTGATGGGTTGACAGACTATGATGAGCACTATTTATTTATTTTAATGCTTATATAGTTGTAAAATGCACTCTAGATGATGTTTGAATGTTGAATGATCATTTATCATTATTGTTGAATACATGCGATGTATGAAATCCATATAACTAAAATTATATGGTAATTGATTGGGTTTGATTCCAATTCAGAAATAACAATGATTTTTAAAATAATATTTAGTAAAAATTTTAAATAATATTTAGTAAAGATTTTAAAATAATATTTAGTAAAGAATTAAATTATGATTTTGATGTCTGATTTTGGATGGACAAGAAATTTTGAAATATATGGAGCCGTGTTGTTTAGATTTGCACCATTTTAATGTGAACGATATTTATATCAGTTTTTTTTTTCATTTTTATAATGAATATCGAAATGGAAATGATTTAAAAATCAGATATTTTGAAATTATTATCATTTAAATATTATAATGATATGGAATATTCAATTTTGGTTTAAAATTTAAATGAAAATGGGAATCGTTTTAAACGAATTTATAAACAATTTATAAAAATACGTGTTAAATGGAAATCGATGAAATATATATTAAACGTGCCGCGCCGCAACCGTTCGTGAATTTTGACCATTAACTTCGAATTGACATTATGGGAGATCCGACCGTCGGATCCTAAAACCAGAACCGTTGGGTTCGTATCAAAAAGAGATCTCCAAATAATATAAGAGATTAGAAATCTAACAGTTGAATTTGGAGTTATGTCCAAATCAAATTTGGAAAAGGTCGCTACGGATGCTGTAACGACCCAGCGGGTTTTCAGCCTTGAAAATCGACATAACACCTTTACCATATCTCATGTCGATCCTCCAAGCACTGAAAAACACTTGATTGTCATGAGAAAGAAATTAGAGGGTGAGAATAAAAAGAAAGAATGTTAGAATAGAAGAAAGAAGAAGAACACATCAGAATCTCACAGCGGAACGAATAAGATATAATATAACAAATCCTTTATACAAAAACTGTATATACATACCAATCATCAAAGTACACATACATCAGTCACAGCGGAATAATAACTTTGAATAACTAGCGGTGAAGCCGCCTGCTTCGAGCTCTTGAAACTCCAAGCAGAACCTAATCTGGAACATACTCGGTCTGACCCGAGCACATTTGATTTAAAACAAAATACACCGGGTCAGTCTGGAATACTTTCAGTGATAAATTCACAGAACACACACTTGTTTAACTTTGCAAAATCCTTTATGAAATCAAAAGGTAATAGTAAGACCAATCCACACATAAACACGGACGGTTTTTACCTTACTATAACCAAACCATTTTTGAAATCATAGCTTGCTCTGATATTATCATAATGTCTAAATACAAATAAATATCAATCTAGAGGAACGCTTGCATCTCACGCTCCCCATATATAGTATACAATCGAATAACCGCGGGCGCTTATTGGATATTGGATTCCAACTTGACAAGGTATGGGACCACCTTCCGCACGTGTATCTCTAGAGGCGAATACACTGGGTTCAACAAGAACGTCTTGCAACCCGACCCTCACATGACCGACCACTCATTTCGCTTGAGTGTATCGAATGTATATCACCGACGGTTGGGATCAGCAACCGCCACCCGAATAGGGTCAGCATCGAATAGATAAAGAAGCAAAAGGAATTTCTCTAGATAGGTGATCATACATCCTAATGGGAGCGACCCACATAGCCATGTTGCCTGCCTGATTTTTGTCATTTCCCGGTTGATGAGGCTTGAGGCTAGAACTTTATCTCTAGAACATCTGGTCATCATTCACTTTGAATGCCACATCGTCAGATCCGCCAGATCACACTTGATTGACGTCCCCAAAAATACTCTAGTTTATTTGGCTAGAGAATAACCATTTCTCTGCCATCAACTATGGTATGTTTGGAGAAATCAACGCATGTAATTCCTTTTGGAAATACTTTGTCCGACATCTGTCCATACAAGTCATCCAGGAACAGGATGAACCAAAGGTACTCTCCTACTGCATCTCATATAGGAATCACCCCATGGATCAGTAGCGAGAAGTCCTTGCAACCCGTGGATTTCAACCACGACAGAATCACAAATCAAAATAACTCTGGCTGCAGGCCAGAGAAATTCAACAAGTAGTCCTTCCGCTTATGAAGATCCACGGTCTTCACTTGCTCCGTCTTCAATCGACGTCTTCACGTATTTGATGGTCGGAATGGTTTTCGAATATAATTCGATCCCGGACTTTCCGAACCAACAATCGTATTGGTCTGGTTTGGTAGTCGGTGTTTTAACTATCAATTAACAATAGTGTGAACACAATGAGTTTTCTGATTCAGTACTTGGCACAACTCAACCTCTTTTAAAATAGATTTAACCAAATTTCCCTTTATACTAACTCTGACTGATTTACTTTAATTGATTAACTCTAACTTGACTAACTCGACTTATTTAACTCGACAAACTTGACTTGATTACTCCTATTAACTAATACTCGACTTAACTCCATTCGCTCGACTCTAGATCGCAGCGATCACAATGGTTACGCCTGATTCCCTCAGGAAAAATCCGACCGCCGTAGGCTATCTGCAGCCCTGCGAATTACGCTAGCAGTCGTATGCAATGGCATCTTTTCCTGAATAACTATGTTTTACTAACTCTGACTATATTCGATCAACTCTAATTGGATAACAAATGTTTAATATAATTTTAAATCACTTGTTCTTACTTCTTTTGAAACTGAAAATTTCAATATTATTAAGTTTACAAATCTTGCATCAGAGTTTGATATTTCTTATATCAGATAAACCAATTCATCACCTTCACTCACGTCAAACTAATATCGTTCCTCGATAATAGTGAAGCCAACTAAGTTGGGGTATTTTAGTTACCTCTCAGACCTTGATCGACAACGTTCTTATCTCAGAATAATATCAGTTCGTCACTTAACCACCAATATTCAAATCTCGTTTACCGTCTCGTTTCAAATTTGGTTTTATAACCCTTTCCTTGTACTTGAAATCCTTGCTCAAAAATCTTCTTACTTAATTACTTTAATTAAATATTCACTAACCGTGGTTCTTACTCAACATTATTTCACTTGTTTCGATAATTAAGAAAAAAAAACTTTATTTAAGATTACTATATTTACATGCCAAATCCATTTTTCAATCTCGTTTTACCGCTTGGGTTATGAACCCCTTTAAAATCCCTTGACCATACTTGTCGCTAGTTAATTATCCCTTACCTGGCATCCAATTCAAAAATCATCACTTTCAATCATTTATAATAACTATATTGAATCAGTTAACCTTGCTATTTATTAAAAATAGGATAATTATTTCTTTAAACGCTACCCAATAAAAATTAATTCCATTTACACCAGATATCTCAAAATTCCTTAATTTAGTTAATCGAGAATTTACTCATATTTACACTATTCGTTAAGTTTAACGACTATCCAAACAATTTAAACCAAATAAATTCAGTTATCACTTTGGATTCAAAACATTTGAACTTTGACGACAGTACCTCTCAGTTAACTATTAACTGATGTCATTTGTCATTTTCCTTCTTAAATTAATTAAATAACTTAATTAATTTAAAACACTATTTAATTATAAAAATACAATTATTCTACCTTACCAATCCCTGGTAAACTCTTTATCCTTCTGCTTTAACTAGTTTAAATCATTTAAGTAATTCCTATTATAAACAGGATTTAATATATCCATTTGTAAATTTTCAATTTAAAAACCTAATATAAGATAGTTGGTAAACTTAAATTCAGTTATAAATAAATTTATAACTTTAACTCTGTGTCGATCCACCTGACAGTCGAACGACGTTAAATCATAACTTTTAGACCATTTACTGTCAATAACCAAATCAACACTGTCGGTTGATTTTAAAACTCAACACAGGTGAATACTTATTCAACCATCAACATACAGACAGGTTTTGGTGTCAGTCAAGGTGAATAATTCATATATATGCACAACAATCAAAAATACAGTTTATTTGAGGAATCCGGTTGGATCCCTCCAACCTGTCCTTCTCTGCATCACAGATGTCAGTTGATAAAAATATATGAATAAAATAATTGATAGATTATAAATAACTGCAACCAATCAACAATAGCAACCAATTTGCATCCATCACATCCAATCAACCAATTT
This sequence comes from Allium sativum, assembly GCA_030737875.1. Taxonomy (NCBI): domain Eukaryota; kingdom Viridiplantae; phylum Streptophyta; class Magnoliopsida; order Asparagales; family Amaryllidaceae; genus Allium; species Allium sativum. Next base: position 45,325,163 of record CM060916.1, read on the forward strand.
AAACTGTTAACTGTAAAATATATTTTATTGTGAATGTACCACATCACAGGATTCCAGAAGGTGTGAGAATTAACTCACCAGAGTTTGTTCTGGTCGACGATGGACGCGTTTGTTGCTTTTAATTTGAGTCGAACGTCCAAAATTCACTGAATTTTCAACTGCGTCGGATTGACTCCTAGTCAGTGCCATCGGGTAGGTCTCGTCCCTGCGATCCCAACGGATCCAGTTTCGTCAAATTTCGTCCACGTATGTGGAAGATATCGCGGTTTAAAGTTTGGATAGATTATACAATTTTAAATTAAACTAATTATTATTAAATTAATTAAATATTACTTACCTTAATTAACACAAATTCTGCCACGTCATCCCTTTGACCGGTCTTCACACGTTTTCTTCCTGATGTTTTTTGCAAACCCGTTCCTCCTTCTAACAAAACAACCCGACACCATCAACACACCCAAGCTCGACATCATCCCAAGCCCACCGCCGTCGATGCAGACCTCCAGAAACCCCACTGACATTACTGCTGACACCGCGCCACCGTGGGCTACTCCAGCCTCAAGCGCCGACCGCCCAGTCCCCTCCGATCACCAGAAATCGCCTCCACCCCCAAACTGGCTTCCACCTGAAATTCTCCCTCATCGGTCAGCTGCAGACGCCGCCACCACCTTGGTTCTGACCGTCTCCCTACCGCCGACCCCCCTCTAATGACCTTCGACACCAACAACCCACCTCGACGCCTGAAATGGCCTAAAACCGAATGCTACTTCCATTTAAACACCCAAAACCGTCACCTCAGTTCATCTCTCCACCACGGCCACCACACAACGTTTCAAACCACCAGACCAGAGCCAAATGAAAGGCCTATCTCTCCTCTTCAAAAGCCCCAAGGTCCCGGCCTCTAAAATCAACCACAACCCATCAATTTCAGAGAAAAACGAAAGTGGTTTTTGCCGGTTTTGGTGAAATTCCGGCCACCACAGGTCGCGAAACCTCGCCAACTTTTTACAACAGGTAGGGAATGAGCCGATCTACAACTTTTGTTCAGATCGCCATAGCAAAATCTCGACAGATTAAGAGAAATAAATAGTTTTGTAACCGGGGACTTTTCTGCAAATTTGGCGAAGAATTTAGGAGATGGCTGAAATGGGCTGAGCCCTTAGGCTTATTTATAATCAGAAATAATAGTATTTTATTGTTGATATGACGCGTGATGTGACTGGCGATTTTTATTCATGTCTATCGCTATTTTAATCGTTGTTATTTGCTGCTGCGCTCACATACGAACCCCGTTCGAGACGCAACTGGACGACATCGTATAATTCGACGATACGGTCCTAACGAATCTTATTTCGTCGAATTCCATGCCCGTTTGCTCAAACAGCGTTTGTACACGTCCAAATAGATCGATTTATTTTACATTTTATTTTGCCACGCTCACAGAATAATCCCGATTGACATGCCGTTTGAAAATCTAGCAATAATTTATCGTTACGGTCCCAACAAAAATTCGTTTCGTCGAAAACAGAGGTCGTTTGAAAAAATGTCCCTTTTGAACTGGCCAATTTCAATTAAAATAAACCAATTTAAAAATATTTCAATATAATAATATCAGAATATCGCAATTGGTCATACCCGACCAGAATTTGATACACTAGCATGGAAAAATCCCCCGGGTTGAATTCCAAGCCAAATCGATATATAAAATATTTAAAAATAGTTATTTTATATAAACGCAGCGCAATATATATAAAGGAATTCCTGGCGTTGTTTTTCTGAGAATTTGATTTGGACATAAAACAAAATCTACACGATGAAAACTCGATTTTTCTCTGCCGTTGGAAAGATATCGTCAAATCGGTCCCGACGTTTCCTGTTTCGAGGAAATCCGACTTATTTTGAACCCGGTATGATCAATTGAAGTTCAAAACGCCAAATCGCGAACTGCCGCGCCGCTGCAGCTCGTTATTTAATTAAATTATAAACTATATATATTCGTCGTCGTTTTCAAAACGAATTGTCGCTAAAATTTCAGTATAAACAATATCTGACCACTTTAAACTGTCGGATCACAGTATATTTCAATTTCGACAATTTTCCATATTTTGGAAATTAAAATAATATTTATTATTTATTTGAAATAATATATTCACAATATAATCGTTAAATTCGATTATTCAACCTCAAACCAATATTTTAAATTATTAAAATATTTAAAATAATCCAATTAAATTGGCAGAAAATACGGGTCGTTACAGATGTAGTTCGGTGGCTGTTATTGGAAACCGATTGTATGGGGCCTTGATAAAATTATTAAAAATATTAATAATTTGTGTAAAATCATAATAAATGATTTGGAAAGAATTTGGATGAAAAATTCTACGTTTGTAAAGATAAAAATATATTTTATCGAAATGAACTAGTTTATAACTAGAATAATAATTCAATTATTTTTTTAGAAATAAATTAATTGGATTTAAATGGTTTTAAAATAACCAGAATTTTCAAATAAATAAATTGGATTGGTTTGGAATGGAAATAATCTTAGGAATATTTTGGTATTGAATTCCGTGATTATACGGATATCGTTATGGGAATTTGGAAGATACAGATATTGTTATTCCCAATACGATATACGTTGGTTTTAGAATTTGGTATTGAATATAAGCTGTTTAGAGCATTGTGTTTAATATCAAATTGGATTTTGGGTTTATCGTGAACGGTGTCTTAAATAACACTATTCTTAACCCAGTTGAGAAAAGAATAAATCTTTTAATTAAGATTTAGAGAAGTTTACCAATTAATTAATATTTAATTGGAAATTGAATTGAAATTGGATTTTTGGGTTTGTCGTGAACTGTGTTTTAAATAACATTTGTTCTTTAACCCAATTAACAGTGAAGAGATGATTTGGAATTTATAAATCTTTTAATTAAGATTTAATGAAAATTTTCCAAAGTAAAGTTTTCCAATTTATTATATTAAATTGGAATTGAATGGAATTCGATTTGTGTAACGACCCGAACTTCCCCGGTCTCCGAAGAGAAAGACAAAGAACGGATTGTCTGAGAACACGACAAATTAAAACATAGACAAAAGAACATTTCATTGCAAATTACAACAATTTTCATCAAAATACAAGAATATACAGGGTATGAATAAATATTACACATCAGAGATTAAAATACATTACATAGCAGCGGAAAATAATACAAAACACAACCAAAAGAGATAAACAGATACAGAGCTTTCTGAATATCGTTCCAGCTGTAAACCAAGAACCTATGAATATAAATCTGCAAAACCAAAACTACTAGCTGCCCGTGTGGAAAATAGGGGCACCCAGAGTTTAGGTTAAAACAATAAACTCTAGATCAGTCATGTGACTGGTGTGGGAACTAAAACAGTTATTAATTTGATTCCTGAAGTTCGGTAAATCAAGGGACCACGCCGTATAACACGGAACGGGTTTCCTCCCAAGATACCAGTACATTAAACAAACAACGCAATGCTAATTAAAGAAAATGAAGATATTATAAGACCCAGGTCCCATCACACAATGCAATGCAAGCCAGAAGATAGGGTTTTATCTTATAGTAGCCAAATAATGCTTGATACGTGAAATTTAATCTTTTATTATTACTATAAGTGAAGAAATCAACTTCAAATATAAATGTATCAATCATAGGCGGCATGGGTACCATCTATAATGTCGCCGTACTAGGCTCTACAAATAAAAAACGAAATGTCACATATTGAAAATTGGATATCCGTCGTGAGTCAAGTCCAGGGATGGCTCCTCCCAGCTTCGAGACACTCTAGCAAATGTCTCAGGACTGCACACTCTGGGCAACCCCTGGATCTTCAGGGCCGGTCCTCCCTTATGTTTGAGGATTAGTTATTCCTGAACACACGTTTCGCGGTCTTATCGGACCTATCCATCGGCTCCATAGAGACCGATATATCCAAGGCGCCTCGCATTCCAACAACCACATAGGTAAAAATATAACAATGTCAGGGCTTTTTAAACGCTGACACCACCCATAGCTAGAAAGAAACATCATGCACTCCCTGCAGTCATGATCCCGTTTTTGACTCATACCGGGGTGTGAGGCTCGCGAATTAATGCTATACACAAAGCTACGCTGTATTAAAGCCATGCTTTGATCATCAAACACAAGACTCTGCTTTTCAATAGAGGCCCTGATCACTACATCTCAGCATGCCATAAAGGCAATTTATGCCATGCGACTAGTATCTATCGATATATAACCTCTGAGCTCGTACGTTTCAGAGAAGAGCGTTAAGCAAGAGAATAAATTCTCCACTGCCAAACAGGTATATATTTAATAGAAATCAATCAACACCGAATAAAATCCAATGTCAGACACACAATCCGTTTACAAGTTCGTTTTGGGTCTGAACGAAACCGGAGGCACCATATTCCTCGTCCCGTATGTCCAATACAGGAGAGAGGTCTTCGCATATCTGGTCGATCTCCAAGTACGTCTGGACGATCACCACTTATTACCTCGTCTTGGGTGTACAACCCAATCAAGACATCAATAATCATCCAAATGATGTGAAGACCTCTGGTATTCAACCACCGTCTTCATCGTCAACATATCATCGAATCAGTTATTCAGAATGGTTATAAACCTGGCCTTTCCGAATAACTCGCGTATATAATAAACAAGTGCTATAAAAAAACAACATTCCAATTCTGAATATTCTTTTATTCAAATATTCATATACTTTGGTAAAGGTTCCCATTAATTTTATCAAAGATAAATTCTTTAGATTTATTCTTTAATCTTTCTTTGGATGTCAATTCAAACCATGTTACAGTTTTCCAAACTAGTCAGGATTAGCGCACCTTACCGAAGTAATCGTTTGTTTAATTTCCCAATCCCAACCTGTTCATCCCACCGAGAAAAACTGGTAATACTCCATAACTAACACCACGGTCTTATCGGTAAAACTAATTACCATTTCTCGTTTAAATCTAATTAAAGATTTAACTATCACTAGGAGCAAAATTAGCAATACTCCATTCTCTATCATTTCCCAAATTTGATAATTTAAATTATCAATTCCCATTTCAATCTAATTAAAGATTCATTAAAACTCCACTTAGTTTTAATCTTCCCAAAAATCAATGTTAATGATTATTTAGCTTTGGAAACACAAACGTGTCGCATCGACAATCTACACCGTACTATTGATTTCTGCTGATATATAACCTTTAAGCTCATACATCTCAGAGAACAGTGTTAAGCAAGAGAATACATTCTCTGCGACCAAACAGATATATATTTAGCATAGATCAACCATACAGTTCAAAATACAATGACAGACATGTAATCTTGCCTTTAACTGGGTTAAAGAACTAATGTCATTTAAAACGCAGTTCACGATAACCCAAATCACATTCCATTAATTATGGAATCTTCATGGAAAAACAAATCGATATATAACCAATATCAATTTCTGTATCTGTCTAATAATATAAATGGAATAACGGCAAAGCCTTTTAAATTCCATATGTATTAACAGTCTTCCTCCATAGAAGTTCACTTTGATTATTGTCAATCGAATTCCATTCAATTCTAATTTAATATATTAAATTGGAATTTTTTTTTTTGGAAAATTCCCGTTAAATCTTAATAAAAAGATTTATAAATACCAAATCACATTTCACAGTAAATCAGGTTAAAGAACGAATGTCGTTAAAACACAGTTCACAATAAAACCAATTCACATTCCATTTTCTATTCCAATTAAATGTTAATTAATTGGTAATTCTTCTTTAAATCTTAATTAAAAGATTTATTCTTTTCACACTGGGTTTAAGAACGGTGTTAATAAAGACACCATTCACGACAAACCCAAAATCCGATTCAATATTAAACACAAGGCTCTGAATAGAAAATATATCGGCTTATATTCAATATCAAATTCTGAAATCAACAAATATCGTATGGGTGTATATATATATATATGTCTTCCAAATTCCTCCACAATGTGTATAATCACGGAATCCAATATCGAAATATTCCGAAGATAATTTTGATTCAAATCCATTCCAATTCATATATTGGAAATTCTGGTTATTTTTAAAACCATTTCAAATCCAATTTATTTACTTAAAAATATTGGATTTCATAATTCTAGTTCATAACTAGTTCATTTCGATAAAAATATATTTTTATATTTTCAAATATGGAATTTTTCATCCTAATTCCTCCCAAATCATTTATTATGATTTTACACAAATTACTAATATTTTTAATAATTTTATCAAGGCATGTACAGTCGATTTCCATAAACGGTCAACGAACTGCACTTACAACGACCTTTTCCAAATTTGTTTTGGTCATAATTCCAAATCCAACCATTAGAGTTCAAATCTCTCATATTCGTGGGAAAGATCTTTTCGGTACGAACCCAAGGTTCCGATTTTAGGAGAATCCGACGGTCAGATCTCCCATAACGCCCATTCGAAGCTAATGGTCAAAATTCGCGAACGGTCGCTGCGCGACGCGTTCTATTCAGTCCATTAAATATATATAATATATATTATATATATTCTGTCGATTTCCATTTAAAACGTATTTTATGAATCATTTTAAATTCGTTTTCAAAACGATTTCAACTTCATATTCAATTTCAAATCAAAATTGAATATCCCATATCATCAATATATAAATGATAATATTTTCTAAACATTAGATTTTGAATTCATTTCCTTTTCGATATTCATTATAAAAATGAATAAAATCGTTATAAATATCATTCACATCAAAGTGACCTTAATCTAATCAACAGGCTTTATATATTTAAATATATTCGTTTCCATCCCAAATCAGACATCAAAAATCATATTTTGATCCTTTACTGAATATTATTTTAAAATATTCATTATTTTAAAATAATCGTTATTTTAAAATATTCCTTCTTTCTGAACTGGAATCAAACACAGTCAATTACCATATAATGTGATTTATATGGATTTCATACACATATGTATACAACAATAATCAAACACAGTCAACCATCAACCAGAGTGCATTCTACACTACATAAGCATTAAATATAAATATTCAACGCTTACACAACTTGTCAACCAATCAATTGACATATAACTAAACATTAGGATTAGTGTATGTCCAATATCATTCCAATACCCGTGTAGGGTTTCAGTCAACAAATAATGAATTTTATTTGTGCCGTTGGGCGATATGTAAAATTTATCGTCCCAATCAATATCAGTCAAATGTGCATACATAAACAAATCGTCCGATTTGTTTATGAATATTTATTTTATTCATATACACGTTAAAATTATATTTTTAATGATAAAATATTTTATTCAACACATCTCAAACCAATTCAAACACATAAACCAACCAAACCAAACAATCAAACAAACAAGTCGTCCATGGTTTATGGACAATGATGTCGGGTGCTGCTAAGCACCGTCTGCATCCTATTATATATTTTAACTAGAAAATAAAATAAAGTGAGAAATTCTCACCTTTGGGATCCACTCCTCCATTCTTTATTTCTGAACGGTTCGGATTTTCCCAAAATTTCAATGCGATCTTCTTCACGCTGTTCATAGCAAAAATCACATTTTTATTTTGATGATTATATATTTAAAAATCTCATCTTTTTATTTTATCCTTACATGTATAAAGTTCATATTTTTATAATGTTATATTATATATAAAAATCATATATTTATAACACTACATGTATAAAAATTATATTTCTATAATATCGCTACATAAATAAAAATCATATTTTTATACCGCTACTTTTTAAAATAAAAATCACATTTTTATATCGTTACTATATGGGTAAAAATCACATTTTCATTTCAAATCTATATATAAAAATCAAACCTTTATGGTGTTCATATATAAATAAAAATCTAATCTTTCTGTGTAAAAATCGAATCTTACCTAATTAAAAATCATATCTCCAATGTGCTATTATATATATAACTATCCTATTTTTATTTACATAAATAAGAAAAAATCAATATAAAAACTCTTTTCGGATAAAAATCGCATCTTTCTTGGAGGAGGGTGTAGTGACCCGCATTTTTAGCTGTTGAACAATTAATTAATTTAATTATTAAATATCGATTTATCGATATCGAGAACGTGAATTAAATAATATTGAATATTTAATTAATAATTATAATATAATAAAATATATTATAATGTCGAAATAATCAAAAATATTGGAAATACAAATATTCTGTGAACGGGGTCATCCCTAAGATGTAATTCAACTTAGAGTTGGATTATATTGACGAATATATTCAATCGACGACAGTTTGAACGTATAATTATATTATAATTAAAATCGAGCTTGAAATGGCGCTGCAGTTCGCGATTTGGCGATTTGAACTTCAACTGAATACACAAAGTTCGTTTTAAGTCGGATTTCTGTGAAACAAGAAACGCGTGGAGCTGGTGGAGTATATCTTTCTAGTGGAAGAGAAAAATCGGGATTTCGTCGTGTAGATTTTGATTTATATCCAAATAAAATTTCAGAAAAGTCGCTATGGAATTCCTTTATAATTCGTAACGCTTTATATACGTTATAAAAGGATTTTTCAATGTAAAGTGAATATCGATTCAATCTGGACTTGGAATAGAGAGTATATAATTTTTCTGGAACTGTATGGTATTCCACTGTGAATTTATACGATAATATAAATTTATTTATATTTAAATATATTTATATATTTAAATGGATTATTCAAGGGTCTAAAAATAGCCAGTTTTGCAAACGAAGTCGGAATTCAACGAAACCAGTTTTGTTGGATCCGCAATGTCATATAGTTGTTAGATTTCCAGTTCCGTGATTTTTAGATTCACTGTGTGGCCGTACTGATTTTTAGAGTGAGAAACAGTCAGTATTTTGATAGTTAAAAATACGTTATGTGATCAAACGGAGTCAGAATTCAACGAAACCAGTTTTGTTGAATCCGTAATGTTGAATTATTATCAGATGTCAAGTTGCGTGATTTTTAGAGTTAGTATGTGACTGTACGGATTTTTAGAGTGAAAAATAATCGATAAACTAACCTTTAAAAATACACTGTGTGAGCATACGGAGTCGGAATTTGACGAAACCAGTTTTGTTGGGACTGTAATGTCAAACTCTAGTGGTATGTCTAGTTTCATGATTTTTGGGTATTATATGTGGTTGCACGGATTTTTTTATAGAAATGAAATTAGCGCTTGAATTAAAATTGAATGTTTAAAATATTAAAATACCCTATATATACACCACCCTATTCTCTAAACCCTAAAGTCAATTCCATTTTGGTCAACAATACATTTCTGCCGTTGTTTTATTTTACACAGCAAAAATGGCGAAGAAAGAAAAACCAAAATAATCCACATAAATTCTTATAAATGGAAAAGTAGGTTCCTTTGGGTTTGTGAGGCCTTGCTCTTCAATTGGGTGGTATTTTCACTGGGTGCGATGCGAATTTGGGAGGTCGAGATCGACGCAGCGTTGGTTCCAGGAACTAGGGCTAAATGATTTGGGAATTGTGAGTATCGAATGGAAGAATGGAGGTTGCCGCTGTGCTCACGAGATGGAATAACACTTCGCTGCTCATTTTTGGGGGATCCGATGGCCTCTCTGGTCGACCGAAGTGCTGGACGTATAGGCGACGCAATCCAGGAGTTGAGGTCGAGTTGTACGGTAGTGATATGAGGTGAAGGAGATTTGGATGGAGATTAAAATGGTGGCGTCGGTATGATGTTTAGTGGAGTAGAGAAGGAGATGGGGTGGCTCGAAGGATCGGTATTGGCCATGATTTCTGGCGTGTTGAAATACTGGAGGACTTCGGGTTTTTGCTTTTGGGAAGATGAGTTTGAGGGTAGTTGGGCCTGGGCATTTCAAGTGATGGGCCGAAGTAAAAGGGGGTGAGGCCCGTTTAATATAAGTTTAGTTTTAAATTTAATGTTCGTTACTTGAAAAATGAATTTCTTATCCATACGATATCAGAATCACGAACGGTCGGATCCGTTGGGATCGTATGGACGGGAGCAACACATTGAGACTGACTGGAAGTCCATCGGAACTCATTACAATTTATGGCGAAATAAATTGTCCGTCGCAGTCAAATAAACGCAAACCGTTATTTAATGGCTAACGCGCAAATGTGAGTAAATCTCACCAACTCTGAACAGTTTATATTTTCATGTTGTATTTTTAGAACTGTTAGATATTGACTGGTTGACTGTGTGTTGACCGTTTGATTTAACTGCTAGTCAGTTAGTTGAATTTCCATATTGATTCTGTTTATCAGAATATATCATATGAAACTGCAGGTGATGTTAATTTTATTGTGTAACATCTGTGGATGCAGGAGAACAGGTTGGAGGAATCCGGCCGGATTCCTCAACAGTTATTTTATTGTTTTTCATATATTGTGTTATATGATGTGATATAATCTGTTGTCGATTATATGTGTTTGGACGATAGTGATCATCGTGATTTGATATGTAGAATATCATAACATACCGGAATGTTAATAAGGAGATTTTCAAAGTGATATTGAAAACAGAATATTTATAAACTGGAATATTTATAAATAAGCGATATTTATAAAGTGGAATATTTATAAATAAGAAATATTTATAAATCGAAATATTTATAAATAGGAGATATTCAAAAAGGAAATAATTTCAAATCGTTTTCTTTTTGAATGGAATGGCCTGTGTGGCGGGTTTTGGGATTTTCCCGATACACCCGATACAAAGGAGGTTATGGCGAATTTTCCCAGAAAGTTAAGGAGTTAGAATATTTATAAGAATAAAGTTGAAAAGGGAAAATGTTTACAAACCATTTGCAAATAGAAATATAAAGGAATATATTTGTAAAATCGAATATAAAGGAATATATTTGTGAAATCGAATATAAAGAAATATATTTGTGAAATCGAATATAAAGGAAAATATTTGTGAAATCAAATAGAAAAGTAAGAAGAAAATATTTATTTGTTAAATAAATAGAATTGAAAAGGGAATAGTTATTCGTTAAGTAAACAAACAGAAAAGGAATTAATCAAATGAGTTGATTCAAAAGAGTTAATCGAAATGAGCTAATCGAATATTAGTTATTCGATTAGAGTTAATCGAATAAAGTAAATGAGTCAGGGTTAATCAGTTAGAGTTAACCAGTTCAGTAGAGTTAACCAGTTTAGTAGAGTTAACCAGTTAGAGTTAACCAGTAGAGTAAGAGTTAACCAGTTAGAGTTAACCAGTCAGAGTAAAACAGTTAGGGTTAATCAGTCAGAGTTGATCAGTTAGAGTTAACCAGTCAGGGTTAACCAGTTAGAGTTAAACAGATAGAGTTAAACTGTTAGGGTTGATCAGTTAGAGTTGATCAGTTAGAGTTGATCGATTAGAGTTAAAACAGACATGGTCATTTAGTATGAGTCGCCATTTAGCACGACTAATAGCGTAATTCGCAGGGCTGCAGATAGCCTACGGCGGTCGGATGTTTCCTGAGGGAATCAGGCGTAACCATTGTGATCGCTGCGATCTAGAGTCAAGCGAATGGAGTTAAATCGAATATATTATTCGAAAGAGAGAGATTTCGAATATAAGTTATTCGAAGAGAGATGATCGAATATAGGTTATTCGAAGAAGAGTTAATCAAATAGAGATTATCTTAACTCCTATCGAATAACTAATATTCGATTAACTCCATTCGCTTGACTCTAGATCGCAGCGATCACAATGGTTACGCCTGATTCCCTCAGGAAACATCCGACCGCCTTAGGCTAGTTACAGCCCTGCGAATTACGCTAGCAGTCGTGCTGAATGACACTTATCCTGAATAACTATGTTTGACTACTCTAACTCAAATAACTACACTTGATTAACTCTAGTGGTTAACTCTAACTGATTAACTCTACTGGTTAACTCTAACTGATTAACCCTACTTGATTTACTCTAACTGGTTAACTCTATTTGACTAACACGACTCGACTAACCCCTTTCGAATAACATATTCGATTAACTAACTTCGAATACCATATTCGATTAACTAACTTCGAATACCATATTCGATTAACTGACTTCGAATACCATATTCGATTTCTCCTTTTTATAACGTTTATCCATTTAAAAAGATCCCCTTTTAACAACGTTTATTCATTTATAAAGATCCACTTTTTAGTAACGGTTCTTCACTTTATAAATGTCCTTTTAATAACGTTTTCCTTTTTATTAACTCTATTTATTTACTAAATATTCCCTTTTCAAATTCTATTTGTAAATGGTTTACAAATATTCCCTTTTCAAATTCTATTTGTAAATGGTTTACAAATATTCCCTTTTTCTATTTTATTCTATTTGCAAATGGTTTGCAAATATTTCCTTTTTCTATTCTATTCTTAAAAATATTATAACTCCTTAAATTTCCAGGAAAATTCGCCATAACCTCCTTTGTATCGGGAGCATCGGGAAAATCCCCAAACCCGCCACACATGCCTTTCCATTCAAAAAGAAATGTTTTGAATTTATTTTCCTTTTTAAAATATCTCCTATTTATAAATATCCCAATTTATAAATATTCCAATTTATGAATATTCTGTTTTCAATATCACTTTGAAAATCTACTTATCAACATCCCGTATGTTATGGTATTCAACATATCAAATCACGATGATCAATATCGTCCATACACACACAATCAACAATAGATTATAATTCACACCATATATCAAAATATATGAAAAACAATAAAATAACTGTTGAGGAATCCAGTCGGATTCCTCCAACCTGTTTCCCTGCATCCACAGATGTTACACAACATGATTGTCATCACATTCAGTTCAATATGAATTATTCTGATAACAACATCAATATATAATATTTAACGGTTTTTATATATATATATAATTTCAACTAACTGACTAGCAGTTCAATCAATCAACCAACACACAACAATCAACAGATGATTAACAGTTCTAAAAATACATTATAAAAATATAACTGTTCAGAGTTGGTGAGTTTTACTCACATTGGACGATCATCATTAATAACGATAACCATCGCTTGATTCTGAACGGACAATTTATTTCGCCATAAATTGTAACGAGCTCCGATGGACTTCTAGTCAGTTCCATCGTGTAGTGTCCATCCATACGATCCTATCGGATCTTGTTTCGCTGAATTTTGTTTTCGTATGACCAAGTTATTGGATTTACAAGCAAAATATAATAAAATAAACAAAACTTGAATTTAATTTATTTAGTTTGGGCCTTAACTTTCTGCCAAGTCCACTTTCATAACCCAAATGCCCAGACCGTGCCTTTGTCTTCCCAAAACATCGAACTCCAGTATTTCCACAAAACCAAATGGCCATTGCCGAAGTTTGCTCCTCCACCGATCCTTCACTCCTCCACGAATTCAACAATCGACTTCACCATTTCGATCTCCATCAGTTTCTCTTCTTCTCCAACCCATTTTTGCTCAACTCGGTCCCTCATTTCCTCTCGCGATGTCCGGTTATAAACCCACGGCAACAGAAATGGATCGAACAAAACGATGTTCGAATCCCACAAAACTTTGCTTTAAGGTGTTAAATCACCTCCTGACCCCAAATCTAAACTCAATAACAACTATCAAAGCCCCAAAATCAAACCGTATCGAACCCTAGGATCTCGCTGTAAACACTCGGCCTCGACAGTGTTCATCGCACTAGTTGAATCGAGCATAGAGGTGAAAGAAATCGTCTAAGGAGTTAAAATATCTATCTGGAATGATTTTTAGGATTTTCTATAATTTTCTTTGATTTTTCTTTTGCTCGAAAATTTACTGGAGGATGAAAACCGACGGCGGAAAATTTAGACAGAGGAAATTTAGGTTTTAGGAGAAGTTAAGGCCTATTTATAGGATTGACAAAATATCTAGATATTTTTAGATATTTGTTAGATATTTTATTTTAATCCTTTTATCTTCATTTCTGACTTCTAAAAATCCGTGTGATCACACACGATACTCAAAAATCACGAAACTGGACATGTAGTTAGAGTTTGACATTACGGTCCCAATGAAACTGGTTTCGTCGAATTCCGACTTCGTATGCTCACACAGCGTATTTTTAACCGTCGAAATACTGACTGTTTCTCACTCTAAAAATCCGTACGGCCACACAGTGACTCTAAAAATCATGAAACTGGAAATCTAACAACTATTTGACATTGCGGATCCAACAAAACTGGTTTCGTCGAATTCCGACTTCGTTTGCAAAAGTGGCTATTTTCAAAGCTCTGAATGACCCATTTAAATATATAAATATATTTAAATATAATGAAATTAAATATAAATAAATTTATATTATCGTATATATATTCACAGTGGAATACCATACAACTCTAGAATATTCCTATATGGATTTCTAACTCGATGTTCACTTCTGGGTCAACCCGATATTCGGTTTATATTGAATTTCCTTTTTAAAATATAAATAATTCCTTTATAAATTATAAAGGAATTCCACAGCGACTTTTCTAAAATTTGATTTGGACATATCTCAAAATCTACACGACGAAATCCCGATTTTTCTCCTCCATTAGAAAACTATTATCAAATCGGTCCTAACGGTTCTTGTTTCATAGAAATCCGTCTTAAAACGGACCCTGTATATTCAGTTGAAGTTCAAATCGCCAAATAGCGAACTGCAGCGCCATTTCGAGCTCGATTATAATTATATTATAAATCCCACATTCAAACAGCTGTTTATAAAATATATTCGTTATTCACATTCAAATTCCAAACTGAATTATTCCTTATATATAATCCAATTCACACTATATTGTGAATTCAGCTATTTTGACTATTTCGACATTATAATATATTATTATATTATAATTATCAATTAAATATTCAATATTATTTAATTCCAGTTATCGATATCGCCAAAACGATATTTAAATAATTAAATAAATTAATTATTCAATGGTCAGAAATGCGGGTCATTACAATCTTTCCCCCTTAAAATAATTTCGTCCTCGAAATTGCTAAGGTAGTGGACGACCCTATCTACTGGGTAAAATTTTATCTGTTTACCTCTTATTTCTGATTTCAACTAAACCACTTAAATTCCGATTAAAATATTAATTCATTCCGACTTACTATATTTTCAAAAAATTTGAAAATTTTCTAACACTTTAAATTTTTCGGAAAATTTCGCCAGCGTCTCCTTTGTACTGGTCAATATCTCAAACTCCAACTCGCCTCTCTAGGCCTTCTCCAACCCAAAAGAAAACCAAACAGCTAAGCGGCTTGCCCAAAACGGCTCATCAAAATCTCAAACCCATATATAATACAAACTGGTACCTTTTTGTCGGGCATTTCAACTTTATCACTTCCATATGCTATCAATTCAGCATATACCAGTGTTATCTCAATCAAATTCAAATCAGTTCATATCCTCAAATCCAAATTGAATTTCATTCGAACCCCAATATCAAATTCCAAATTATTGACTTATCAATTTGGTCCCATTCTAGATTATCTCTAATCCAATTAAATTTTATTTAACTCAGTTCAAGTTAATTTCAAATTATTTTTCTCAATTTTACCATCTCAATCTCTTTAACTTCATAGGTTAAATTTATATTCCAGAATTTAAATTCCTGGGTCAATTTCAAATCAATTTGAAATAATAATACCAATTCAAAACATTTGAATTTCAAAACAACTTGTTTCTTCAAACAATTCAACAACAAAACCTTTGGTAGTAATCCGTCACTTACAACTCGAAAATGAACACTGATGATGTCGCGATTCATCATCAGAATCTATTTTCCGGCCATCGAAGTGAGTTCAATACTATATCACCTTCTGTTTGAAAAACGTTTTCAAAATCTCCCAGGAACTTAAAATTTCCTTATTTTAATTCCAATCTGATTTAAATTCAGATTTACTTCATCTTATTTCATATACTTTACTTATATGAATTCTAATAAGTTATTTATAACCATTTCACTTTTATAATCTTACTCGATTATAATAACAACCAACACAACCAATATACGATATCAAAACATACTATGTCGGTTCATCGTATTCAAGTGTTTATAGAACTCCTACCGATACAGTGGATCAAACTGATCAACCAGAATTCATAAGCCACTCAACCAATAAATCTCCACAATATAAATCACTTTATATTAACTAACAAATACGCACTCGTATATACACACTCAAACTCAGTCTAGGATATTACTAATCCCATCTCTACTGAATCACGCCACAGAGCCAAGGTATTAACTAAACCTGGCTCTGATACCAACTGTAGTGACCCGAAAATCCGGTCCAATTTGAGCTAACCAAAAACACAAGTCCAACCCCAATTTAAACTAGAAATTCAAGAAACTAATAGAAAGAACATAGAGGGTGAGGATAGATAAGGTTGAACTTATAGAATAGAAGAAGAAGAACATCATTTAACATTTATCTCTTTAGTTCATTAATTTACTTATCTCCTGTTTCCCTATATTCTAAATTTCTTATTTTCAAATTTTAGAAAATGTACTTCATTAACAATGGGAAACATTTCCATTTCCTTGTTTTCTATATTAGAAAACATTTCTGATTTCTTATTTGGAAAACATTTCCAAAGTTCCTTTATTGGATTTTAAACTGATGTTTAAATAAACATCGCTATGCCAACTCAAACCATTAATGAATTCACTTAACCATCATTCACTATCAAACCTTACCATTCCTTAGTTAAGAAGGAAGTCAATCAAGTTGGGGTATAATTACCTCTCAGACCTTAACTGAACAACGTTATAACTTCGAAATAGTAACAGTTTATCTTTTAAACCTTTAACAACTTCTTCACATAACTCTCGGATTCAATTTACGAATCCACTTCTTTATTGAAACATTTGATTATAACGATAACGTTATAATCCCTACTTTCACAATATCTAACTTCAATTATAACCTTTATTCTTTAATTCGAATAATTAAACCTAACCCTAATTTATTAGTGTATACTTTTGATTTAAAAACCGGAAAGTAATTATTACTTTCCCGAATTCGATATAATTGAATTCGATGTATAATTCTCTTTCGAGTAATCTCTATTTGATTAACTCTTCTTTGAATATCCTATATTCGATTATCTCTCTTCGAATAACTTATATTCGAAATCTCTTTCTTTCGAATAAACTATATTCGATCTCTTTCTTTCTAATACTATATATTCGATAATCTCCTTTCGATTAAACTAAAATCGATAACTCCCTTCGATTAAACTATAATTGAGAACTCCTTTCCTTTAACTCTATTCGAATAAACTATGTTCGACTAACTCTATTTAACTCCGTTTAACTCTATTCGAATAATTAATATTCGATAACTCTATTTAACTTCGTTCGAATAACTAATATTCGATAACTCTATTTAACTCTGTTCGAATAACTAATGTTCGACTAACTCCTTTGGATTAACTCATCTTGACTAACTTAACTTAATTAACTCAACTCGATAACTTAACTCGATTATCTTAACTCCATTATCTTAACTCGATTATATTAACTCCTATAGAATAACTAATATTCGATTAACTCCATTCGCTTGACTCTAGATCGCAGCGATCACAATGGTTACGCCTGATTCCCTCAGGAAACATCCTACCGCCTTAGGCTAGTTACAGCCCTGCGAATTACGCTAGCAGTCGTGCTGAATGACACTTATCCTGAATAACTATGTTTGACTACTCTAACTCAAATAACTACACTTGATTAACTCAAGTGGTTAACTCTAACTGATTAACTCTACTGGTTAACTCTAACTGATTAACCCTAACTGATTTACTCTAACTGGTTAACTCTATTTGACTAACACGACTCGACTAACCCCTTTCGAATAACATATTCGATTAACTAACTTCGAATACCATATTCGATTAACTAACTTCGAATACCATATTCGATTAACTGACTTCGAATACCATATTCGATTTCTCCTTTTTATAACGTTTATCCATTTAAAAAGATCCCCTTTTAACAACGTTTATTCATTTATAAAGATCCACTTTTTAGTAACGGTTCTTCACTTTATAAATGTCCTTTTAATAACGTTTTCCTTTTTATTAACTCTATTTATTTACTAAATATTCCCTTTTCAAATTCTATTTGTAAATGGTTTACAAATATTCCCTTTTCAAATTCTATTTGTAAATGGTTTACAAATATTCCCTTTTTCTATTTTATCCTATTTGCAAATGATTTGCAAATATTTCCTTTTTCTATTCTATTCTTAAAAATACTATAACTCCTTAAATTTCCAGGAAAATTCGCCATAACCTCCTTTGTATCGGGAGCATCGGGAAAATCCCCAAACCCGCCACACAGGCCTTTCCATTCAAAAAGAAATGTTTTGAATTTATTTTCCTTTTAAAAATATCTCCTATTTATAAATATCCCAATTTATAAATATTCCTTATTTATAAATATTCCAATTTATGAATATTCTGTTTTCAATATCACTTTGAAAATCTACTTATCAACATCCCGTATGTTATGGTATTCAACATATCAAATCACGATGATCAATATCGTCCATACACACACAATCAACAATAGATTATAATTCACACCATATATCAAAATATATGAAAAACAATAAAATAACTGTTGAGGAATCCAGTCGGATTCCTCCAACCTGTTTCCCTGCATCCACAGATGTTACACAACATGATTGTCATCACTTTCAGTTCAATATGAATTATTCTGATAACAGCATCAATATATAATATTTAACGGTTTATATATATATAATTTCAACTAACTGACTAGCAGTTCAATCAATCAACCAACACACAGCAATCAACAGATGATTAACAGTTCTAAAAATACATTATAAAAATATAACTGTTCAGAGTTGGTGAGTTTTACTCACATTGGACGATCATCGTTAATAACGATAACCATCGCTTGATTCTGAACGGACAATTTATTTCGCCATAAATTGTAACGAGCTCCGATGGACTTCTAGTCAGTTCCATCGTGTAGTGTCCATCCATACGATCCTGTCGGATCTTGTTTCGCTGAATTTTGTTTTCGTATGACCAAGTTATTGGATTTACAAGCAAAACATAATTAAATAAACAAAACTTGAATTTAATTTATTTAGTTTGGGCCTTAACTTTCTGCCAAGCCCACTTTCATAACCCAAATGCCCAGATCGTGCCTTTGTCTTCCCAAAACATCGATCTCCAGTATTTCCACAAAACCAAATGGCCATTGCCGAAGTTTGCTCCTCCACCGATCCTTCACTCCTCCACGAATTCAACAATCGACTTCACCATTTCGATCTCCATCAGTTTCTCTTCTTCTCCAACCCATTTTTTCTCAACTCGCTCCCTCATTTCCTCTCGCGATGTCCGGTTATAAACCCACGGCAACAGAAATGGATCGAACAAAACGATGTTCGAATCCCACAAAACTTTGCTTCAAGGTGTTAAATCACCTCCTGACCCCAAATCTAAACTCAATAACAACTATCGAAGCCCCAAAATCAAACCGTATCGAACCCTAGGATCTCGCTGTAAACACTTGGCCTCGATAGTGTTCATCGCACTAGTTGAATCGAGCATAGAGGTGAAAGAAATCGTCTGAGGAGTTAAAATATCTATCTGGAATGATTTTTAGGATTTTCTATAATTTTCTTTGATTTTTCTTTTGCTCGAAAATTTACTGGAGGATGAAAACTGACGGCGGAAAATTTAGAAATAGGAAATTTAGGTTTTAGGAGAAGCTAAGGCCTATTTATAGGATTTACAAAATATCTAGATATTTTTAGATATTTGTTAGATATTTTATTTTAATCCTTTTATCTTCGTCTCTGACTTCTAAAAATCCATGTGATCACACACGATACTCAAAAATCACGAAACTGGACATGTAGCTAGAGTTTGACATTACGGTCCCAATGAAACTGGTTTCGTCAAATTCCGACTTCGTATGTTCACACAGCGTATTTTTAACCGTCGAAATACTGACTGTTTCTCACTCTAAAAATCCGTACGGCCACACAGTGACTCTAAAAATCACAAAACTGGAAATCTAACAACTATTTGACATTGCGGATCCAACAAAACTGGTTTCGTCGAATTCCGACTTCGTTTGCAAAAGTGGCTATTTTCAAAGCTCTGAATGACCCATTTAAATATATAAATATATTTAAATATAATTAAATTAAATATAAATAAATTTATATTATCGTATATATATTCACAGTGGAATACCATACAACTCTAGAATATTCCTATATGGATTTCTAACTCGATGTTCACTTCTGGGTCAACCCGATATTCGATTTATATTGAATTTCCTTTTTAAAATATAAATAATTCCTTTATAAATTATAAAGGAATTCCACAGCGACTTTTCTAAAATTTGATTTGGACATATCTCAAAATCTACACGACGAAATCCCGATTTTTCTCTTCCATTAGAAAACTATTATCAAATCGGTCCTAACGGTTCTTGTTTCATCGAAATCCGTCTTAAAACGGACCCTGTATATTCAGTTGAAGTTCAAATCACCAAATAGCGAACTGCAGCGCCATTTCGAGCTCGATTATAATTATATTATAAATCCCACATTCAAACTGCGGCTTTTAAAATATATTCGTTATTCACATTCAAATTCCAAACTGAATTATTCCTTATATATAATCCAATTCACACTATATTGTGAATTCAGCTATTTTGACTATTTTGACATTATAATATATTATTATATTATAATTATCAATTAAATATTCAATATTATTTAGATCCAGTTATCGATATCGCCAAAAAGATATTTAAATAATTAAATAAATTAATTATTCAATGGTCAGAAATGCGGGTCATTACAGTTAATATGGAGAGACCGGTTGCATTATTATCCGAAGAACCACTCCGTATTGGCATAAGCGTTGCGAATCAAGTATGCTGAATATATTGAAGACGGAGTAAAGTGCAAGGGCTATTGTATAAGTCTTAGATAACAGTGCCTAAGATGGATTTACTGAATAGTACCTTCGGTTTGTCCAGTCCCAGGACAACTTGTATGGATGAATGTCTGACAGAGTATTCCTAACGAATCATATATGTTGATCTCTTCAACGTATTACGTTTGGTGGCGGAGGAATTCGTTTCTCTTAGCTTCATACCCGTGATACTGTTAGGGAAATCGATAATGATTTGGCGGGTATGACGATGTGGTATTCCAAGTAAATGAAGATATGATGTGAAAATATAAGCGTAGCTTCTAGCCTCACATCCGGTAAATGACAGAAATCGGCCAGGCAGCATGGCTAAGTCGGTCGCACCGAAGTAGGGTGTATAATCACCTATCTAGAGAATATTCATTTGCTTCTTTAATCAATCAATGCTGTCCCATATATATATACGGGAACGGTTGCTGATCCCAACCGTTGGTGATATACATTCGATACACTCAAGCGAAATGAGTGGTCGGTCATGTGTGGCTGAGTTGCAAGATGTTCTTGTTGAACTCCAGTGTATCGTTCCTAGAGTACACTGATCGAAAGGTGGTTCCATACCTTGTCATAGTTGAAAATCCATTATCTAATACGTGCTTGCGGTTTTGATTGTATACTATATATGTATTAACGTGAGATGCAAGCGTTTCTGCTAGATTGATATCTATTTGTATTTAGACATTATTATAATATCAGAATGATATTGCTTTTTCAAACATGTTTGGATTCTCATAAGGGAAAAACCCGTTCCGTATTCACGACGTGGTCTTATGAGATATCATATACCTGTTTTAATGATTTGAGTTTACTCACACCAGTCACATGACTGACCCGGAGTTTATTTTGTTTTCCCTAAACTCTTGGGTGCCTAAAATTGTACGGGCAATCAAGTAGTCAGGATTTACAGGTATACTTGAAGAGCTTGGAGCAGGAGGCTTCGGCAGTCGATAGCTATTATTTATTCCGCTGTGATATTATGTGTTGTACTCTGAAATGGTATGTATATACAGTTATAACTTTGTATTTCAAAAGTTATGTTATATTTTATTCGTTCCGCTGTGAGATTCGTGTTACTCTGATGATGTTGTATGTTCTTCTTCCTCTTCTATTCTAAGTTTCTATCTTATCTATTCTCACCCTCTGTCTTCTTTCTATTAGTTTCTTGAATTTCCAGTGCGATTTGGGTTGGACTGGTTTTATTTAGTCAGCTCAAATTCCCCCGTATTTTCGGGTTACTACAGTTGGTATCAGAGCATTGGTTAAGTAATTACCTTGGCTCTGTGGCGAGATTCAGTAGAGATGGGATTAGTAATATCTTAGACTGAATTTGAGTGTATATATACGAGTGAACGTATTTGTTATTCAATATAAAATGATTTATATTGTGGAGATTCATTGGTTAAGTTGTTTGTGAATTCTGGTCGATCAGTTTGATCCACTGTATCGATAGGGGTTACTAAACACTCGAATACGATGAACCATCATGGTATGCTTTGAAAGAGGGTAAATGAAATAATTTTACCCAAAGTATATATATTGGAATTATAACATATATTGGTTGTGTTGGTTGATATTATAATCGAGTAAGATTATAAAAAGGTAAAATGATTATAAATAACGAATCAGAATCTCATATAAGGAAAATATATGAAATAAGATGAATTAAATCCGAATTTAAATCAGAATTGGAATTAAAATAAGGAAATTTTAAGTTCCTTGGAGATTTTGAAAACGTTTTTCAAAGTGAAAATGATATAGTATTGAACTTACCTTGGTAGTTGGAAAATAGATTCTGATGATGAATTGCGACATCATCAGTGTTCATTTTCGAGTTCTAAGGGACGGATTACTACCAAAGATTTTGTTTTTTGAATTGTTTTGAGAAAAACAAATTGATCAGAAATTCAAATGTTTTGAATTGGTATTATGATTTCAAATTGATTTGAAATAAACCCAACTATTTAAATTCTGGAATATAAATTTAACTAATAAAGTTAAATAGATTGAGATGGTAAAAATAAATTGAAATTTACATTAAACCGAGTTAAATAAAATTGAAATGGATTAGAGTTAATCTAGAATGGAACCAAATTGATAAGTCAATAATTTGGAATTTGATATTGGAGTTCGAATGAAATTCGATCTGGATTTGAGGCTATGAACTGATTGGAATTTGATTGAGATAACACTGGTATATGCTGAGTTGATAGCATATGGAAGTGATAGAGTTTATATGCCCGACAAAAAGGTACAAGTTTATATTTTATATGAGTTTGGAATTTATGAGTCGATTTGGCAAGCCGCTTGGCTGTTTGATTTTCTTTTGGGTTAAAGAAGGCCCAGAGAGGCGAGTTGGAGTTTGAGATATTGACCAGTACAAAGGAGGTGCTGGAGAAATTTTTCGAAAAGTTAAGGCGTTAGAAAATTTTCAGAATTTTTGAAAATTTGGTTAGCAGGAATAAATTAATATTTTAGTCAATATTAATTGGTTCAGTTGAAACCGGAGATAAGAGGTAAACAGATAAATGTTTACCCAGTAGATAGGGTCGTCCCCTAGCTTAGCAATTTCGAGGATGAAATTTTTTTAAGTGGGGAAGAATGTAGTGACCCGCATTTTTAGCTGTTGAACAATTAATTTATTTAATTATTAAATATCGATTTATCGATATCGAGAACGTGAATTAAATAATATTGAATATTTAATTAATAATTATAATATAATAAAATATATTATAATGTCGAAATAATCAAAAATTTTGGAAATACAAATATTCTGTGAACGGGGTCATCCCTAAGATGTAATTCAACTTAGAGTTGGATTATATTGACGAATATATTCAATCGATGACAGTTTGAACGTATAATTATATTATAATTAAAATCGAGCTTGAAATGGCGCTGCAGTTCGCGATTTGGCGATTTGAACTTCAACTGAATACACAGAGTTCGTTTTATGCCGGATTTCTGTGAAACAAGAAACGCATAGAGCTGGTGGAGTATATCTTTCTAGTGGAAGAGAAAAATCGGGATTTCGTCGTGTAGATTTTGATTTATGTCCAAATCAAATTTCAGAAAAGTCGCTATGGAATTCCTTTATAATTCGTAACGCTTTATATACGTTATAAAAGGATTTTTCAATGTAAAGTGAATATCGATTCAATCTGGACTTGGAATAGAGAGTATATAATTTTCCTGGAGCTGTATGGTATTCCACTGTGAATATATACGATAATATACATTTATTTATATTTAATTTTCTTTATTTAAATATATTTATATATTTAAATGGATTATTCAAGGGTCTAAAAATAGCCAGTTTTGCAAACGAAGTCGGAATTCAACGAAACCAGTTTTGTTGGATCCGCAATGTCAAATAGTTGTTAGATTTCCAGTTCCATGATTTTTAGAGTCACTGTGTGGCCGTACTAATTTTTAGAGTGAGAAACAGTCAGTATTTTGACAGTTAAAAATACGTTGTGTGAGCAAACGGAGTCGGAATTCAACGAAACCAGTTTTGTTGAATCCGTAATGTTGAATTATTATCAGATGTCAAGTTGTGTGATTTTTTGAGTTAGTATGTGACTGTATGGATTTTTAGAGTGAAAAATAGTCGATAAATTGACCTTTAAAAATACACTGTGTGAGCATACGGAGTCGGAATTTGACGAAACCAATTTTGTTGGGACCGTAATGTCAAACACTAGTGGTATGTCTAGTTTCATGATTTTTGGGTATTATATGTGGTTGCACGGATTTTTTTACAGAAATGAAATTAGCGCTTGAATTAAAATTGAATGTTTAAAATATTAAAATACCCTATATATACACCACCCTATTCTCTAAACCCTAAAGTCAATTCCATTTTGGTCAACAATATATGTCTGCCGTTGTTTTATTTTACACAGCAAAAATGGCGAAGAAAGAAAAACCAAAATAATCCACATAAATTCTTATAAATGGAAAAGTAGGTTCCTTTGGGTTTGTGAGGCCTTGCTCTTCAATTGGGTGGTATTTTCACTGGGTGCGATGCGAATTTGGGAGGTCGAGATCGACGCAGCGTTGGTTCCAGGAACTAGGGCTAAATGATTTGGGAATTGTGAGTATCGAATGGAAGAATGGAGGTTGCCGCTGTGCTCACGAGATGGAATAACACTTCGCTGCTCATTTTTGGGGGATCCGATGGCCTCTCTGGTCGACCGAAGTGCTGGACGTATAGGCGACGCAATCCAGGAGTTGAGGTCGAGTTGTACGGTAGTGATATGAGGTGAAGGAGATTTGGATGGAGATTAAAATGGTGGCGTCGGTATGATGTTTAGTGGAGTAGAGAAGGAGATGGGGTGGCTCGAAGGATCGGTATTGGCCATGATTTCTGGCGTGTTGAAATACTGGAGGACTTCGGGTTTTTGCTTTTGGGAAGATGAGTTTGAGGGTAGTTGGGCCTGGGCATTTCAAGTGATGGGCCGAAGTAAAAGGGGGTGAGGCCCGTTTAATATAAGTTTAGTTTTAAATTTAATGTTCGTAACTTGAAAAATGAATTTCTTATCCATACGATATCAGAATCACGAACGGTCGGATCCGTTGGGATCGTATGGACGGGAGCAACACATTGAGACTGACTGGAAGTCCATCGGAACTCGTTACAATTTATGGCGAAATAAATTGTCCGTCGCAGTCAAATAAACACAAACCGTTATTTAACGGCTAATGCGCAAATGTGAGTAAATCTCACCAACTCTGAACAGTTTATATTTTCATGTTGTATTTTTAGAACTGTTAGATATTGACTGATTGACTGTGTGTTGACCGTTTGATTTAACTGCTAGTCAGTTAGTTGAATTTACATATTGATTCTGTTTATCAGAATATATCATATGAAACTGCAAGTGATGTTAATTTTATTGTGTAACATCTGTGGATGCAGGAGAACAGGTTGGAGGAATCCGACCGGATTCCTCAACAGTTATTTTATTGTTTTTCATATATTGTGTTATATGATGTGATATAATCTGTTGTCGATTATATGTGTTTGGACGATAGTGATCATCGTGATTTGATATGTAGAATATCATAACATACCGGAATGTTGATAAGGAGATTTTCAAAGTGATATTGAAAACATAATATTTATAAACTGGAATATTTATAAATAAGCGATATTTATAAAGTGGAATATTTATAAATAAGAAATATTTATAAATCGAAATATTTATAAATAGGAGATATTCAAAAAGGAAATAATTTCAAATCATTTTCTTTTTGAATGGAATGGCCTGTGTGGCGGGTTTGGGGATTTTCCCGATACTCCCGATACAAAGGAGGTTATGGCGAATTTTCCCGTAAAGTTAAGGAGTTTGAATATTTTTAAGAATAAAGTTGAAAAGGGAAAATGTTTGCAAACCATTTGCAAATAGAAATATAAAGGAATATATTTGTGAAATCGAATATAAAGGAATATATTTGTGAAATCGAATATAAAGGAGAATATTTGTGAAATCAAATATAAAAGTAAAAAGAAAATATTTATTTGTTAAATAAATAGAATTGAAAAGGGAATAGTTATTCGTTAAGTAAACAAACAGAAAAGGAATTAACCAAATGAGTTGATTCAAAAGAGTTAATCGAAATGAGCTAATCGAATATTAGTTATTCGATTAGAGTTAATCGAATAAAGTAAATGAGTCAGGGTTAATCAGTTAGAGTTAACCAGTTAGAGTTAACCAGTTAGAGTTAACCAGTTCAGTAGAGTTAACCAGTTAGAGTTAACCAGTAGAGTAAGAGTTAACCAGTTAGAGTTAACCAGTTAGAGTTAACCAGTCAGAGTTAAACAGTTAGGGTTAATCAGTCAGAGTTGATCAGTTAGAGTTAACCAGTCAGGGTTAACCAGTTAGAGTTAAACAGATAGAGTTAAACTGTTAGGGTTAATCAGTTAGAGTTGATCAGTTAGAGTTGATCAGTTAGAGTTGATCGATTAGAGTTAAAACAGACATGGTCATTTAGTATGAGTCGCCATTTAGCACGACTAATAGCGTAATTCGCAGGGCTGCAGATAGCCTACGGCGGTCGGATGTTTCCTGAGGGAATCAGGCGTAACCATTGTGATCGCTGCGATCTAGAGTCAAGCGAATGGAGTTAAATCGAATATATTATTCGATAGGAGTTAATCAAGTCGAGTTAATTAAGTTAAGTTAGTCAAGAGGAGTTAATCAAACTGAGTTAATCCAAATGAGTTAATCCAAAGGAGTTAGTCGAATATTAGTTATTCGAACGGAGTTAAATAGAGTTAATCGAATATTGGTTATTCGAATAGAGTTAGAGGAGTTAGTCGAATATAGCTTATTCGAATAAAGTTAAAGGAGTTATCGATTTATAGTTTGAATCAAAAGGAGTATCGATTATAGTTCAATTCGAAAGGAGTTATCGATTTTAGTTTAATCGAAAGGAGATTGTCGAATATAGCGTATTCGAAAGAAAGAGATCGAATATAGTTTATTCAAAAAAGAGAGATTTCGAATATAAGTTATTCGAAGAGAGATGATCGAATATAGGTTATTCGAAGAAGAGTTAATCAAATAGAGATTACTCGAAAGAGTGTTATACGTTGAATTCAATTATATCGAATTCGGGAAAGTAATATTTACTTTCCGGTTTTTAAATCAAGAGTATACACTAATAAATTAGGGTTATGTTTAATTATTCGAATTAAAGAATAAAGGGAATAATTGAAGTTAGATATTACGAAAGTAGGGATTTTAACGTTATCGTTATAATAAATGTTTTCAATAAAGAAGTGGATTCGTAAATTGAATCCGAAAGTTACGTAAAGGAGTTGTTAAAGGTTTAAAAGATTAACCGTTAATATTTCGAAGTTATAACGTTGTTCAGTTAAGGTCTGAGAGGTAATTATACCCCAACTTGATTGACTTCCTTCTTAACTAAGGAATGGTAAGTTTTCATAGTGAATGGTGGTTAAGTGAATTTAATAAATGGTTTGAGTTGGCATAGCGATATTTTATTTAAACATCTGTTAAATACAATGAAGGAACTTTGGAAATGTTTTCCAAATAAGAAATCAGAAATGTTATCCAATATAGGAAACAGGAAATGGAAATGTTTTTCCATTGTTAATAAAGTATATTTTCTAAAATTAGAAAATAAGAATTTAGAATATATGGAAACAGGAGATAAGTAAGAAATGAACTAAAGAGATAAATGTTGAATGATGATTGATTGATATAATTTCCATCTGGAAATAATATCGTTGTTTGCACACGAGTTTTTCTTTGATAGTTAAATCACAGACTATCAATGTTTTGACCATTTTACGTTGTTAATATGGAGAGACCGGTTGGATTATTATCCGAAGAACCACTCCGTATTGGCATAAGCGTTGCGAATCAAGTATGCTGAATATATTGAAGACGGAGTAAAGTGCAAGGGCTATTGTATAAGTCTTAGATAACAGTGCCTAAGATGGATTTACTGAATAGTACCTTCGGTTTGTCCAATCCCAGGACAACTTGTATGGACGAATGTCTGACAGAGTATTCCTAACGAATCATATATGTTGATCTCTTCAACGTATTACGTTTGGTGGCAGAGGAATTCGTTTCTCTTAGTTTCATACCCGTGATACTGTTAGGGAAATCGATAATGATTTGGCGGGTATGACGATGTGGTATTCCAAGTAAATGAAGATATGATGTGAAATTATAAGCGTAGCTTCTAGCCTCACATCCGGTAAATGACAGAAATCGGGCAGGCAGCATGGCTAAGTCGGTCGCACCGAAGTAGGTTGTATAATCACCTATCTAGAGAATATTCATTTGCTTCTTTAATCTATCAATGTTGTCCCATATATATATACGGGAACGGTTGCTGGTCCCAACCGTTGGTGATATACATTCGATACACTCAAGCGAAATGAGTGGTCGGTCATGTGTGGCTGAGTTGCAAGATGTTCTTGTTGAACTCCAGTGTATCGTTCCTAGATTACACTGATCGAAAGGTGGTTCCATACCTTGTCATAGTTGAAAATCCATTATCCAATACGTGCTTGCGGTTTTGATTGTATACTATATATGTAGTAACGTGAGATGCAAACTTTTCTGCTAGATTGATATCTATTTGTATTTAGACATTATTATAATATCAGAATGATATTGCTTTTTCAAAGATGTTTGGATTCTCATAAGGGAAAAACCGGTTCCGTATTCACGACGTGGTCTTATGAGATATCATATACCTGTTTTAATGATTTGAGTTTACTCACACCAGTCACATGATTGACCCGGAGTTTATTTTGTTTTCCCTAAACTCTTGGGTGCCTAAAACTGTACGGGCAGTCAAGTAGTCAGGATTTACAGGTATACTTGAAGAGCTTGGAGCAGGAGGTGTAACGAACCGGGATTTTCGACTCCGAAAATCAACATCAAACTACCGTGTTGACCATTCAGACATCGAATATTCCAGATCATTAATAGAAAGAAGTTAGAGGGTGAGAATAGATAAGGTAGAAATATTGAATAGAAGAAGAAGAAGAAACACCACACAGAGTCTCACATCGCAGCGGAACCAAATATAATACAGAAATAATCTTTATTGAAAGCTTTAAAATACTTACAGTATCAGAGTACATCATACCATGGGACAGTTATAATAGCCTGTTCTCATATACAACACACAGCGGAATAGTAGTAATATCATACGTCTGGACTCTTCCAGCTCGTCTCTTCACAGCAGTCGATAACCTGAACCTGTACAACCCGGTCTAACCCGAGCATTTACAAAACACCGGGTCAGTCTGGTGAACCAGAGTGAGATAAACTCGCACAGTAATAAGGGTGAATCATCCAATCATGATTCTAAAGTTCAAAATCTTTTCAAAAGAAAAGGATAATCGTAAGACCAAATCCACACATAAATACGGACGGTTTTTACCTTACGATAACCCAAAACAGTTTTGAAAACAATATCTTGTCTGATATTATAATAATGTCTAAATACAAGTAAATAGCAATCTAGTGGAACGCTTGCATCTCACGCTCCACATATATAGTATACAATCAAAACCCGCAGGCGCTTATTGGGGATTGGATTCCGACTTGACAAGGTATGGGTCCACCTTCCGATAGTGTATCTCTAGAGACGAATACACTGGGTTCAACAAGAACTTCTTGCAACCCGGCCCTCACATGACCGACCACTCATTTCGCTTGAGTGTATCGAATGTATATCACCGACGGTTGGGATCAGCAACCGTCTCCCGACAAGGGACAGCATCGAAACATAGATTTAAGAAGCAAATAGGATTTCCTCTAGATAGGTGATCATACACCCTAATGGGAGCGACCCACATAGCCATGCTGCCTGCCCGATTTCTGTCATTTTCCGGTTGATGAGGCTTGAGGTCAGAGTCTATTCTTGAACATCTGATCACCATTCACTTTGAATGCCACATCGTCAGATCCGTCAGATATCACTAATTGACGACCCCAAAAATACTCTAGCAGTAAGCTAAGAGAACGGCGATTCCCCGCCAACAACTATCGTACGTTTGAAGAAATCAACGTACGTGACACTTTGGAAATACTTTGTCAGACATCCGTCCATACAAGTCATCCAGGAACAGGATGAACCGAAGGTACTCTCCTACTGCATCCAATATAGGAATCACCCCATGGATCGGTAGCGAGAAGTCCTTGCAACCCGTAGATTCCAACCACGACATAATCACAGCTTATCTCTGCTTGCCAGGCAGAGAATATTAGTGGTTCTTCCGTTTATGAAAATCCACGGTCTTCAATGCTCCATCTCGATCATCTTCTGAGATCTTCACGTATTTGTTGGACGGAATGGTTTTCGAATATAAATTCGATCCCGGTCTTTCCATACCAACAATCGCGTTGGACAGATTTGATAGTCGATGATTTAACTATCAAAATAAACAGTGTTTCAAACATGACACTCCAATGAGTTCACTGGTTCGGTATTTAGCATCATTTGGCCTTTGACAAACTAATTTCCTTTTTGTTAAATTGAAATTTCAAATTCTTTTAATATTCAAAAATACGATATTTGAATAACTCTAATTGATTAATTAACATTCGTCTTAACTCCATTCGCTTGACTCTAGATCACAGCGATCACAATGGTTACGCCTGATTCCCTCAGGAAACATCTGACCGCCGTAGGCTATCTGCAGCCCTGCGAATTACGCTAGCAGTCGTACGAAATGGCACTTATCCCGAATAACTATGTTTGACTAACTCTAGCTCGAATAACTATATTCAATTACACACTTAAAACTTCTTTCAAATCTTCTTTAAATTCGGAAATCCATTAGTTTTAACAAAGAAATTTATAACACATAGGTTATAACAATAGCGTTATAATTACTATTTAGATTTACAAAAACAACAGCGCTATAATCGCTGTTTAGGTTTACAACCCATTTACTATAGCAAAAGCTCTACAATTGCTATATTAGATTTACAAAACATATATTATAATAACAGCGCTAAAATCGCTGTTTAGATTTTCAAAACATATCCACTAACGTCTCTTACGATTTACCAACTAATACTATCTTCAGATAATCCCGATGTTGTTCGAGTTGGGGTATTATAATTACCTCTCAGACCTTGATCAACAACGTTCTTATCCTCAGATAAATGTCAGTTGTAATCCAACACCAAAATTCCACTCCAGTCTCAAAACAAATCCCATTTATAAATTGGGTTTATTTATACAATCTTATGACCCATTTCTTATCCCCAAATTGCACTTTCTACCGATCTCCTTTCAACTATTTCAACCCTTATTCACTTTGGAGATCCTATTTTTCCTAGTCCCATTTCTACTTGATTTCACTCTCACGTAACGTTAATGTAAAGTTAACGCTTTACACTTTTAAATCTCACTTAAAACCTCTGGTTTATAATAAACCCTTTTATCGTAATCTCCTTTCACTTAATTCATATAATTTAGTACGTTTATTTCCTTTCACCATTCAATTGGCTTGCATCTCACATTCAGTCACTTTTTAAATGAATTCCCATTTAAAAATATATTCCTAAATTTATCATTAATTAAAATGATAACTTATTTCAAACATTAACTACTTTAGTAGTTAATCCTTTTATTAACTAAATTAAATATTAAATCCCTTTTAAATCCTTATTTAAATTCAAACAATATTCATTTAACTATTTTAGTCAAAACGCATTACTTGATAAACAATTCTAATTCCAAACGGTCGATTTAATTAACTCAAAAACTTGATTATCTCAATAACCGATTTCAACAATCCTCGCTTTAAATTAAAAATATAATTAATTTAAATAGATTCTAATTATTTGTTTTCTTTACACAACAAATTTTCAAGGTTTAACCATTTAATTCATTTCTTATTCTTCAACTGGTAAATCTGATTAACATCAGCATTTGCTTTGCAAAATAAATTCATAACAAATCAAAGTCTTAAACAAATAAAATATTTATTTATTTCTCTTAAATAACTTTTATTCAAATAATATAATTCAAATCTAACTCTGGTTATAAAATAAAGTTTATAACCTCAACTCTTATCGATCCACCTGACGGTGAATCAATATCTATAACTCGATTGGTTTTAAAGGCCATACTCTGCCAAACACTTAACCAATATCACCTATTGGTTCAAACTAAACAGATGTTGAATATTCAATTAATAATCAATCATCAAATCAATCACACAAACAGATCAGTTCATATATGATAATATGAAAATAAATAATACATTTGAGGGATCCGGTTGGATCCCTCCAACCTGTTCGTCCCTGTATTCACAATGGTTTTTTCTCAAATCAGACGGTTCAGTTTTGTTTAACTGATAAATTAAATAACGACCATTTAACATCAACCATAAGCAATTCAAACAATTCAACCATTTAAACATGTTTATAAATAAACATGACCAACCAAGGTGAGTCACCCTTATTGGAATCAATCGTTAAAAATAACGATTTGGTATTTCACTGAAATTAAACACAGTTTAATTTCATCAGTTAAATCAACAAACAAATGTATAACTAGCAAACAGTCAATCATTGGAAAGCAGAGCGCACAAAATAAAAATACCCAATTTATATAAAATATAAAAAGGGTAACTGAGTGAGTTTAACTCACCTGGATTTGGTTCTGTTGTTGAACGGTTGGTTTTAATTAAATTAAACGAGTGTTTAATTTAATTAACAATCCCTGGTTGATCCAAATTGTGTCCAGATCTGTTCCATGACGTTGTGCTGGTTAATCCAATTCCAACGGTATTTGGTTGGTCCGACAATTTGTTTAAAATTTTCGGTCGACGCCTTGTTTTCCAACAGCATTAAAATGTCTGATCTTTCCAAATACTCAATGTATCGTTGATTGTTCGTTTGGTAGCTGCTTCATTCTCTCCTTTTACAGACCGAACCACGCTGCCTTCATTTCGAATCTTAATCACCAGGATTATGCTGATCCATTTTACTTTCCAGTTTGGTTCTTCCATGAGTCAAAGGCCGCCGCCCATACATTGAATTCACGGTAGCTCCTTCCTTTCAACTCTTCCAGGTTTGGACTTCGAACTACTTTTTCATGTCACCTTCCCAAAAGTTGCTACCAAGTCTTCATGCCCTCCAAAATAATAGGGCTGATATGTTCTTCACTGTCCTGCTTCCTTTTTACTTCTTTACGTTCCAAACTCATGCTATTTGATTTCCGAAGTCAAAATCCACGTTCCATTTCCAAAGTCCATCGTTGCCAGCTCCTCCGCCCTTCGCAGCTCGATCAACACCCACCGGCGAGTCCGCCTCAGGTCGTTCCTCCTACGCCCTAACACCCAGGCGTCTCGGCGCCACCAAGAGCTCCCAAAACAGTTCGAACATCCGTGGCTTGCATCTGAAAATTTCGCCAGCCCGGTCACCGTTTAGAACAGAGTACGCATCTAGCTCGAGGGTTTTGCCTTTGGGTGTTTCTGGAATTACAAGGTGGATTAGGAGATTTGGACGGTGAAGTCTCGGTTGATGTTGTTCGTTGATTTGTTAAGGAGGTTTCATTCGTTTTTCCAGGAAGAAAATACAGGCATTGTATTTATAGTGGAAATTTGAGACGTGGGTGCCAAGTTTTAGGTGTAGTAGCCACTAGGTCTCGTACGCTTAGAGTATGAAATTTTTTAGAACGCATGTGCATTCATTAATTAAAGATAGCTGTACGTGTGGTGTTGTCATGTGAAAGGTTGACAAGGCAAGAGTAGGAAGTAGATAGGTAGTTGGCACGTTTGCTTTGGTCGGCTGCAAGTTTGTTTAAATCATAGGGTACACAAAACTATTATATTATTGTTCAAAACTTCAGCGTGAAGTAATTAGTTAAACCTA
This sequence comes from Allium sativum, assembly GCA_030737875.1. Taxonomy (NCBI): domain Eukaryota; kingdom Viridiplantae; phylum Streptophyta; class Magnoliopsida; order Asparagales; family Amaryllidaceae; genus Allium; species Allium sativum. The sequence continues at coordinate 45,359,614 of CM060916.1, forward strand.
CTACGAACAATTCCTGTTTACTGATAAAAAGGCTAATCTTGGTGTAAAAAGGTATTCCGGACCCAATGGGACAAGTTTCGTCGAAATCCGAGGTCGTATGAAAATTTTTCCTTTATAAAACCAGAAATGAACACGCGTTTAATTTTTTTACGATCACCAAATATATCAAATCAACTTGAAACCTTGAAATCCTAAAATAACTTTTCGATACGAACCCAACGGCACTAGTTTCGTCGCATTCTGAGACTGTTTGCCCGATAGGCTGTTTTTACCCCGAACCGCAATACCCCTTTTAACACCAAATTTTCCGGTCTCTAAAAATAACAAACTATATACTTATTCTGACTCTAATCGACGATACAAACTCAACGGAACTGGTTTCGTGGCCTAATTCGATCGTCTGCTCAAGTTACGCCCAAATACCCCTTTATTTATTTAAATACGCGCTATAGACATTGAACGGGCGTTTACGGCTTCCGTGGTCACATACGATATCGGTTTTCCACACAATTCACCACCGTACAATAATTTAGCGATACGGTTCTAATGAAACTGATTTCGTCGAAATCTGAGTCCGTTTGCAAAACGGCCATTTTAAAGGCCTATAATTTAATAACGATTTTCCATAACGACTATTTAAAAATTTGATTTGGCCATAACTATCAAACTATAACACGAAATCTAGATTTTTCTCTTTCATATGAAAATTATCGTCAATACGGTTCCAACGTGTCTTGTTTCACAGAAATCCGACTTATATCGAATCCTGTATTCTCAGTTGAAGTTCAAAACTTCATTTCACGAACTGCACGCCATTTTCAAGCTCGTTTTATAATATATATAAATATATAACGTTCAACTTCGTTTTATTATCGAATTAAATATTAAATTCCATTAATATTCCAATATAATATTTAAAACTAATTTAAATATTCATATTCAAATGGTCGAAAAACACGGGTCGTTACATTCTTCCCCCCTTAAAATAATTTCGTCCTCGAAATTGCTAAGGTAAGAAAGAACGTTATAAACTCATTAATTTCAAATCTAATTTTATATTAAATTAGAAACCAATTCAATACTGTAAATAAATATTTTCAAAAATATCGAAAATTTTCTAACACTTTAAATTTTCGAAAAATTTCGCCAGCACCTCCTCTGTATGGCTCAATCGGTACAACCCCAACTCGCCTTTCTAGGCCTTCTCCAATCCCAAAAGAAAATAAAACAGCCAAGCGGCTTGCCAGATAGGCTCATAAATCTCCAAACCCATATAAAAATAAACGTGTACCTTTTTGTCGGGCATATCATTATATTCTTTCCATCTGCTGCCCTGTCAGCATATACACATGCCTTCTCAGACAAAATTCAAGTTTTATCCTCAGAACCAAATCCTTTACTCGTCCAGGCCAAAATCCATCCTTAACCCAATTTTCATCCATCATCAATTCCAACTCTTAACTTACCAGTCCAATACCATTTCAGATTCCTGTCTCCCAATTCAAAATCTGATTCTACTCGATATATTATATCCTGATCCAATTTCCAGTTGATTGGTTTCAATTCAATTCATATTCGCTTTCACAATTCGTATTAAATTTGGTTTTTGTTCAAACACTTTCCCTGGGAGTTTTTAAACAGTTCAGTTCTTTCAAAAATCAAACATTTCTTTCCAGGATTCAAAACAACTTGTTTTTTTCTCAAAGCAGTTCAAAACATGATTTTTGGTAGTAATCCGTCACTTAGAACTCGAAAATGAACACCGATAATGGCGCGCACATCATCGGAATCTATTTTCCAGCTATCGAAGTGAGTTCAATACTATATCACTTTCAAAACCATTTCTAAACACTTCCATTTTGAAATCGGTTCAAAATATCCTTTGCAAGGCTTGTAAAACAATTTAAAAACCTCCCAGGATTTTAAAATTCTCATATATTAAGTCCAATTCCATTTTCAACCACTTGTCCAAATTTCCAAAGTTTTAATTTCAATTCTGATTTAAATTCAGATTTAACTCCTCTGATTTTCCTATATTTCACTTATATGAATTCTGATTGGTTATATATAACCATTTCACATTTTATAATTTTATTGGATTATAATCACAACCAACACATCCAATATATTATAATTACAATATATATATTTCCTTTATATCAAAATATACTTTGGGTAAAATTATTTCATTTACCCTCTTTTCAAAACATATCGTGACGACCCATCGTATTCGAGTGTTTATAAACCCCTATCGATACAGTGGATCAAACCGATCGACCAGAATTCATAAACAACTCAAACAAATAAATCTCCACAATATAAAACAATTTTTTTATAAAATCTACAAATACGTTCACTCGTATATATACACTCAAACTCAATCTAGGGTATTACTAACCCCATCTCTACTGAGTCACGCCACAGAGCCAAGGTACTTACTTAACCTTAAGCTCTGATACCACTGTAACGAACCGGGATTTTCGACTCCGAAAATCAACATCAAACTACCGTGTTGACCATTCAGACATCGAATATTCCAGATCATTAATAGAAAGAAGTTAAAGGGTGAGAATAGATAAGGTAGAAATATTGAATAGAAGAAGAAGAAGAAACACCACACAGAGTCTCACATCGCAGCGGAACCAAATATAATACAGAAATAATCTTTATTGAAAGCTTTAAAATACTTACAGTATCAGAGTACATCATACCATGGGACAGTTATAATAGCCTGTTCTCATATACAACACACAGCGGAATAGTAGTAATATCATACGTCTGGACTCTTCCAGCTCGTCTCTTCACAGCAGTCGATAACCTGAACCTGTACAACCCGGTCTAACCCGAGCATTTACAAAACACCGGGTCAGTCTGGTGAACCAGAGTGAGATAAACTCGCACAGTAATAAGGGTGAATCATCCAATCATGATTCTAAAGTTCAAAATCTTTTCAAAAGAAAAGGATAATCGTAAGACCAAATCCACACATAAATACGGACGGTTTTTACCTTACGATAACCCAAAACAGTTTTGAAAACAATATCTTGTCTGATATTATAATAATGTCTAAATACAAGTAAATAGCAATCTAGTGGAACGCTTGCATCTCACGCTCCACATATATAGTATACAATCAAAACCCGCAGGCGCTTATTGGGGATTGGATTCCGACTTGACAAGGTATGGGTCCACCTTCCGATAGTGTATCTCTAGAGACGAATACACTGGGTTCAACAAGAACTTTGTAACAACCCGTATTTTCAATAACCTGTAATAACATAAATCGAGGCAGAATTTAATTCTAAAATGGGAATCAAGGGAAACGGGCTATGCCATTGCGTTCGTCTCGGAAAAATACGCGAAATAGAGTCCGAGTTTTCGAAAATCGGAGTCCGTATGACCAAGATATGGCCTCGCGAAGTTTCACGAAAATTCCCAAATTAAAGTATACTTAATTAAGTGAAATGGGTTGTGTAGATATATATATATATATTGATATATATATATATATATATATATAATTGAAAATTTAATAAATAAATATGCAAAAATGCTCAAAACAGCGAATTGGGAGAGGGGAATAACCGAACCGGCCGATTTTTGAAGTCGACCCGAGCCCGCTGGGTCGACTAGGGGTTAATCCAGGGTGTTTGGCTGTCAACCCGTGGGCCGATTCGCTCAAGTGCAGATTTTGCATTTGAATGGTTCTCATGGTCCATCTTTAATCTAAAGGCCCTAGATGGTTCCTACACTTGACTTCTTCCCCAAGACATGCTTTGATGGCTTGGATTGAATCTAGGGTTAATCCTATGGCCTAAAACACTTGCCTAATCTATAAATAAGACCCTAACCTACCCTAATTCATTCATAATTAAACCTAGTGACTAAACTATGGCAAAATGCTAGCTCTCATGGCCTCCACTAATTTTATGAAGAGGGTTGCATACTAATCACTCTCTAATCAACTTCTAATCCCTTCTTAGCATCTTAATCTTCTTCATTTGGTGTTCAAAGTTGCTAGTTGTGAGTTTCTATCACTTTGATGATCTTTTGGTAAACTAATTAGATGAGATGTGATGAGATTTATGGTTTTGTATGTGGGTTAATGAGCTTTGAATCATATGATATGATTAATCTTATGTTTATGCATGTTGAGTATGTAAGCTTATGCAAGTTTAATATGATGTATGTTATGTTTGCATGATGCTAAATATGCAAGTTGTGGGCTATGTAATCATATGCATGTTATGCAAGTTCATGGTAATATGCTATGCAAGTTACATGTATGTAAATATGCAAGTTACATGTTTGTTAATATGCAAGTTACATGTATGTAAATATGCAAGTTACATGTTTGTTAATATGCAAGTTACATGTATGTAAATATGCAAGTTACATGTTTCTTTATATGCAAGTTACATGTTTGTTAATATGCGAGTTACATGTATGTAAATATGCAAGTTACATGTTTATTAATATGCAAGTTCATGATGACACATTATGCAAGTCTATAAGCTAATATGCAAGTTTGTTATGCAAAATGAATATGTAAGTTATGTGACATATTATATGCAAGTTATGTGACATGTTATGCAAGTTCATATGCAAGTTATGTGTTTGTTAATATGCAAGATGGCACCTTTGAAACATGTTCATTCATATGCAAGTTGACACCTTTTATATGTGTTATATCATGAACGAAATTACGTGGGAACGATGGGGTAATTAAATGCATAAGTTAATAAGATTGTGTGAAATTAATATAATTATGCATAACACAAAATAAATAAACATAGTATGGGAATTTGCCTATTTGGTTAGGTGTACCCATACTATGTGTTGGGAATTTACCTATTGAGTTAGGTCTACCCCATGGGAATTTACCTATTAAGTTAGGTCTACCCATGTTAAGAAAACTTGATTAATTAGGGATAATTAATATAAAATTATGAGGGTGATTAATTAGGTGTAATTAATTGACTAAGACACGAGGTTGGACTCAGTTGTAGCGTAAAACTGCCCGGACCCAACCGGCTTAACCAGTTGCTACAAATGTTAGCCCAATGTGAGAGGTCTTAGGCACAAACTAAATACGTAATTAATGTAAAGACACGAGGTTAGACTCTGTTATGACATAAGGCTGCCCGGACCCAACCGGCTTAACCAGCGGTCATAAAAGACAGTCTAATGTGAGAGGTCTTTACAAAGGTTACGTTCTTAATTAATTAATTAAGAAACACTTAACCACATTAGCATGTAGAGGGACATGAGGGGTTAAGTGGGTGCCTCGGGTGGCATGAGAAAATCTAGTGGTTGCCTTGGGTGGCAATAGAAAATACGATTAGAATACTTAACCAAAATGGAACATGTAATTAAAACATGATTAAAGGGTTAAGTGGGATATACTAGAAAAAGGGACAAGCTTAGGTGGGTAGCTTGTGGAGGCCCATTTCAACCAGTAACCCATACGTATCTTTGTGGGCTCGACCCATGTCGAGGACGGGACACGCATACTGGGCTTGACTGTAAGAGGCAAACGGGTTAGCGGTGGCAACGCAAGTCCAACGGGCTTCATATGCGTGAGTGGGCCCGGGCTGGTAGGTAAGCCGTTGTTGCATCGAGTAGATATAAGCCGTGCACCTTTAGTTCCATCAGGTTGCCACATTGGGGAATGATACATCCCACGGTGGGGCCAGCACGGGTATCTACGTTAGGGAGCCGATCGAATGGGAAGTAGTGTGTACACCTAGTGGATTGTAGGGCCCCGTGGCGCCTACTTGGTCACCTAGGGGTACGCAGGTACTAATTAGTAAATTTTATAAGTCCTTGGGTGGGATCAACCTTTAAGTTAGGAACGACTGGTGTGGTGCAGTTTAGTAATTTACCTTAGGGAGGGTAGATGCGTCTTTATCCTTTATCTTCGTTTAGTTGACTGCTTAGGGTAGCCATTCATCCCTATATGTTACCGTATATCAGTTTATGTCTTCTCTGGTTACTTTAACGATTGTATTGTTAAAGTTATAGGACTCGCTCAGACTTATGTCTGACCCTGTTGTTTTTATCTTTTTCCCAACCCTCAGGTCCTACGGTGGATCCTAGCAGTAGTGGAGCTTGATCGGATTGCTGTTCCAGTCTTTAGGAGCTTGGATAGATGTAAAGCTCCAGTTATCCAGTTATCTTTTCTTTTGTTTGGCTATTGTATGAGAGTGGGATTATGTACTTCTTTATTTTGATGGATATTGTACTTGACCTTTATTGTGGTTTTATGATGTAACCAGACATGTTTTACTTCCGCTGTTATGAGATGATGTTTTAAAATTTCAAGTACTATTTATATCTGTCTTGTTGTAATTTTTCTGTTCTATATTCACTAAAATACTCCACCGATGCTATGGCATTCCCTTAGTGAGTGATCATAGCGGGAGTGGGGTGTTACACGTGGTATCAGAGCTTAAGGTTACCAGAACATATAAAATTTTTGAGAAAAACTACTTTCTAAGAGTATTTTCGAAGAAAGTATTTTTAAAAGCATGTCTTCTAAGAGAAAAAGTTTTTGAAAAAGAAAAGCATAATCCCCAATAGCCATATCTTTATCTTTCGGAATCTCCTTTTTGAATCTTTCCTCTTTCGTTTCAGCATGGCTGAAGATCTTAACATCCCGGAGGGTTTAGTTATACCACTATGGTATAGGAGGTTGCAAGAGGCTAGGGCCGCGGCTGCGGGTCCGGCCAATGCTACTACACCAGAGACAACCGCTCCTCCTCCTCAGCCTAGAGTGGATAATTTTGCTAAGGTTTGCAAGGAGTTCAAGGCTATAGGAGGAAAACCTTTTCTTGGTTCAGAGACTTTCGTAGAGGCTAGAGATTGGCTTAAGGAAGTGGAAGAGTTGCTAGATATCTTTGAAGTGGAAGAGGGAAAGAAAGTCAAGTTGGCGGCTTGGTTAATGAAGGGAGAGGCCTCATTCTGGTGGGAGGTCACTAATGGAGAACGCCCTGTTGACTCTTGGGCAGATTTTAAGCAAAGGTTTGGGGCTAAGTTTCTCTCAAGGGCGGAAGAGAATCTGTTTATGGAGAAGTTCTTGAATTTGAAGCAAGGGAATCTCACGGTGAAAGAATATGTCAACAAATTCAATCAATTAGCAAGGTTTGGCATAGAGTTGGTGAATACACCGGAGAAGAAGGCTTTGAGGTTCGTTAGAGGCTTGAACGAACCATTGCAAGGAATAGCTATGACTCACATTCCTATGGGGGCCACTTTTGAGAAGCTTGTCTACATGGCACTTATGCATGAGGATGATAAGAATTCTAAGGCACCAGAGAAAAAGGGGGATCAGAAGAAACCGCAACAACAACAACAAGGCAAGGGCGGAAAAGGCAATGGTGACAAAAAGAAGACGAAGAAGAAGTGCTTCAATTGTGGAACACCAGGACACCTTAGTAAGGATTGTCGCAAAAAGAAGAAGACCGGTTGCTTTCATTGTGGTGAAGCAGGGCATCTTGTGAAAAACTGCCCAAAGAAGGGGCAGAAGACGGGGTCTACCTCAGGAGGCCAGGTGCAAGCTCTTATAGCACCACCTCAGTCAGGGGGGCAAGTTCAGGTTCTCTCAGTTCCACCGATTCAGCAGAGAGGTAGAACTATTTCCGTTGAAAGTCTGGTTTTTCTGTTTGATCATCCAGTTCGTACTTTGTTTGACTCTGGCGCATCGCATTCTTTTATCTCATCATCGTTAGTTGAGTCACTGCACTTAGACACCAGTCTAGTTGATGATCCCTTGGTTGTCTCAAACCCAATTGGGGGCTCCATATATCTGTCTATGATATGTTTGGGTTTGAAGATTTCTATACTTAGCGTTGAGTTTAGATGTGATGCTTTTGTATTGGGCTTCACGGGCTATGGGTTGATCTTGGGCATGGACTGGTTATCCAGTAATGGTGCCGTTCTTGATTGCGAAAGGAGAGTTGTCAGGCTCATGACCCGCTTGGGTAACACTCTCGAGATCTCTTGCAATCCCATGGAATCTGTTTTGCTAAGTTATCTTGAATCGCTCGATGCTTCGGTCGAGAGTTTGTGTTCTGTCAGAGTAGTCCGGGAATATCCGGATGTGTTTGAAGAAGTAAAGGGTTTGCCTCCGAAGCGGGAGATAGATTTCCGAATTTATTTGGTGGATAATGCCAAACCAGTGTCTTTGCCAGTACGCCACATGGCTCCTCGTGAGAGAAGAGAACTTCATAAGCAAGTAGGGGAGTTGCTTGAGAAGGGGTTCATAAGGCGAAGTATATCGGAGTGGGGAGCTCCAGTAGTGTTTGCCACGAAGGCGGATGGGTCCCTCAGACTTTGTGTGGATTATAGAGAACTTAATAAGCTCACGAAGAAGAATAGACACCCATTACCGAGGATAGATGATCTCTTTGATCAGTTGGTTGGCGCGTCAGTATTTTCGCAGATGGACTTAGCTACAGGGTTTCATCAGTTAAGAGTGGCGGAGGACAGTATAGAGAAGACTGCTTTCCGGACTCCGGATGGTTTTTATGAGTGGCTAGTGATGCCATTTGGGTTGACAAACGCCCCCGCATACTTTGTTGATCTCATGAGTAGAGTGTTCAGAGAGTATCTGAATAAGTTTGTAGTAGTTTTTGTGGATGACATCTTGGTCTTTTCCAAGAATGAAGAAGAGCATGCCTTACATCTCAAGGAAGTGTTGGAGACTCTTCGAGCGCATAGTCTTAAAGCTAAATTCTCTAAATGCCATTTTTGGAGAAGAGAAGTGCGATTCTTAGGGCATGTGGTCTCTAAGGAAGGGATAGCTGTGGATCCCGCAAAGATAGTATCTATCCAGGATTGGAAAGTTCCTAGAAATGCTACCGAGGTAAGAAGTTTCTTGGGGTTGGCAGGATATTATAGGAAGTTCATCAAAGACTTCGCGAAGATATCAGCCCCATTAACCCGCTTGACGAAAAAGAATCTGGTTTTCTCGTGGGATGTAGATTGTGATGATGCTTTCCGACGGTTAAAGAGAGCTTTGACCACCGCTCCAGTTTTAGTGCTCCCGGATGGGAGTAAGCCGTTTGTTGTTTATACCGATGCTTGTGGAACAGGATTAGGCGCAGTCTTGATGCAGGAGGGAAGGGTAATAGCCTATGGAGGGAGACAATTGAGAGTGCATGAGAAGAATTACCCTACCCATGATCTAGAGTTGGCCGCGATTGTTTTCGCACTTAAGTCTTGGCGCCATTATCTTCTTGGTGAGAGATTCGAGTTGTTCACCGACCATAAATCATTGAAGTACTTATTCTCTCAGAAGGATTTAAACTTAAGACAGCAAAGGTGGATGGAGTTCTTAGCATCCTATGATTTCGAGATAGCGTATACCCCTGGTAAGGGTAACGTGGTGGCAGACGCCTTAAGTAGAAAAAGGCTATCTTTGAGTCCATTGTTCGTGGAACGACGAAGCTTGGAGTTTCTTTCTTTGTTTGACTTCAGACCTTCTGTTGATTTTGTACCTGGTTTGTTGGCATCCTTGGAGGTTAGACCTACTCTTTTGAGACGGATTGGCGAGGCTCAGCGAGACAACCCACAGTTGGTTGTGTTGGTAGAGAAGCTTATAAGAGGGGAGTCGTCCAGCCATTTGGGTAGATACACCATAGATGATAAGGGATGGTTGCATAGAGACGGTAGACTTTGTGTACCGCAAGATGAGGGTTTGAAGAAGGCTATTTTGGATGATGCACATCGTTCAAGAATGACTATTCATCCCGGTGGAGACAAAATGTACCAAGACATGAAGAGAGTTTTCTTCTGGGCCGGTATGAAGAAAGATGTGGCCGAGTATGTGGCTAGATGCTTAGTGTGCCAACAAGTTAAAGTGGAGCAAAGGAAACCCGGTGGGTTGCTACACCCATTGGAAGTTCCACAGTGGAAGTGGGATAGTGTCTCGATGGATTTCATCGACGGGTTACCGAGATCGAGGAAGGGCAATACGGGAATTTGGGTTGTGGTAGACAGACTTACCAAGAGTGCCCATTTTATACCCGTAAAGAGTAAGAGGACCGCTCCATGGCTTGCTTCAGTCTATGTTAGAGAGATTGTTAGATTGCATGGCGTACCATCCAGCATTGTGAGTGATCGAGATCCTATTTTCACTAGTGAGTTTTGGAGAAGTTTGCAAGAGGCGGTAGGGACTCAGTTGTGTTTGAGCACCGCATATCATCCTCAGACGGACGGTCAGACTGAGAGGGTGAACCGTATCTTAGAAGATCTTTTGAGGCTTTGTATCTTGGATTTTGGAGGTACATGGGAAGAACATCTTCCTTTGGTGGAGTTCGCATATAATAACAGCTTTCAGTCCAGTATTGGTATGGCTCCTTTCGAAGCTCTTTATGGAAGGCCTTGTCGATCTCCTACATGTTGGTGGGAATCTACGGATAAGATCTTGCTTGGTCCGGATATGGTTAGAGAGACTTCAGAGAAGATTGATTTAATTCGAAAAAGGATGAAAGCAGCGCAAGATAGACAGAAATCTTATGCGGATCGGAGAAGGACGGATCTTGAGTTTGAGGTTGGGGACATGGTTTTTGTCAAAGTATCTCCATTGAGAAATGTTGTTCGCTTTGGGTCCGTAGGGAAGTTAGCACCGAGATTTGTTGGGCCGTTTCCTATTAAGGAAAGGATTGGACGGATGGCATATAGGGTGGAGTTGCCCGACAGACTTAGTGGTGTTCATGATGTATTCCATGTATCACATTTGAGGAAGTGCTTACATGAGACCGCGGAGGTGGTAGAGCCGAGCTTGCTTAGAGATGTAGAGGTAGAGCGTGATGCGACGATTCGACGAGCTCCTACTCGCATCCTTGGGTCAGAAACTAGGAAGTTGAGGAACAGAGAAGTTCAGCTAGTTAAAGTGCAATGGGGAGATGACGAAAGCAATGCTACTTGGGAGACGGAAGCAAAGATGCGTTCTTTGTATCCATTTCTTTTTGAGAGTATGTCTTTTAACTTCTCCTTTATTGCTTGTCTAGTACTTATCTTATCTTTAGTATATCCTCTCGCTAATACCTATGACCTTTAGATAGGGTAAAACCTATGGTTGAAACATGTGTTTGAAACATGTTATGGTTGATGGATGCATATGGATGCAATTGTTTGCTAGTGGTTGCTCGTGGATGCATATACACACACATTAGGCACTAGATCGGCTCAGTCACTTCATGTTGCATATTGCATAAATGGATGTGGTAGTTAGATTGATGGATGTATCATGGCTGTGTTATCATATGGATGATGCATTTTTGTGTATGGTTGTGCACGCATGTAGAAATTTGTATGTGTCAATAGGGTTTCGCATACATATTGGATGCATGGCACTATCATGGTTTGCATTAAGGAGGTTTACTGTATCAGTAACCGCCTGATTTTCGCATTAGGTAAGTACATATACACACACTTTTGCATATATCCATCCAGCATTTAGAATCTTGTAAGGACAATGATTGCTCGTGGATGATGCTTTGAGTAGATGGATGATTGGATGGTAGGATACGTTCTTCCTAACTTGAAGATTTCGGGGACGAAATCCTTTAAGGAGGGGAGAATGTAACAACCCGTATTTTCAATAACCTGTAATAACATAAATCGAGGCAGAATTTAATTCTAAAATGGGAATCAAGGGAAACGGGCTATGCCATTGCGTTCGTCTCGGAAAAATACGCGAAATAGAGTCCGAGTTTTCGAAAATCGGAGTCCGTATGACCAAGATATGGCCTCGCGAAGTTTCACGAAAATTCCCAAATTAAAGTATACTTAATTAAGTGAAATGGGTTGTGTAGATATATATATATATATTGATATATATATATATATATATATATAATTGAAAATTTAATAAATAAATATGCAAAAATGCTCAAAACAGCGAATTGGGAGAGGGGAATAACCGAACCGGCCGATTTTTGAAGTCGACCCGAGCCCGCTGGGTCGACTAGGGGTTAATCCAGGGTGTTTGGCTGTCAACCCGTGGGCCGATTCGCTCAAGTGCAGATTTTGCATTTGAATGGTTCTCATGGTCCATCTTTAATCTAAAGGCCCTAGATGGTTCCTACACTTGACTTCTTCCCCAAGACATGCTTTGATGGCTTGGATTGAATCTAGGGTTAATCCTATGGCCTAAAACACTTGCCTAATCTATAAATAAGACCCTAACCTACCCTAATTCATTCATAATTAAACCTAGTGACTAAACTATGGCAAAATGCTAGCTCTCATGGCCTCCACTAATTTTATGAAGAGGGTTGCATACTAATCACTCTCTAATCAACTTCTAATCCCTTCTTAGCATCTTAATCTTCTTCATTTGGTGTTCAAAGTTGCTAGTTGTGAGTTTCTATCACTTTGATGATCTTTTGGTAAACTAATTAGATGAGATGTGATGAGATTTATGGTTTTGTATGTGGGTTAATGAGCTTTGAATCATATGATATGATTAATCTTATGTTTATGCATGTTGAGTATGTAAGCTTATGCAAGTTTAATATGATGTATGTTATGTTTGCATGATGCTAAATATGCAAGTTGTGGGCTATGTAATCATATGCATGTTATGCAAGTTCATGGTAATATGCTATGCAAGTTACATGTATGTAAATATGCAAGTTACATGTTTGTTAATATGCAAGTTACATGTATGTAAATATGCAAGTTACATGTTTGTTAATATGCAAGTTACATGTTTGTTAATATGCAAGTTACATGTATGTAAATATGCAAGTTACATGTTTCTTTATATGCAAGTTACATGTTTGTTAATATGCGAGTTACATGTATGTAAATATGCAAGTTACATGTTTATTAATATGCAAGTTCATGATGACACATTATGCAAGTCTATAAGCTAATATGCAAGTTTGTTATGCAAAATGAATATGTAAGTTATGTGACATATTATATGCAAGTTATGTGACATGTTATGCAAGTTCATATGCAAGTTATGTGTTTGTTAATATGCAAGATGGCACCTTTGAAACATGTTCATTCATATGCAAGTTGACACCTTTTATATGTGTTATATCATGAACGAAATTACGTGGGAACGATGGGGTAATTAAATGCATAAGTTAATAAGATTGTGTGAAATTAATATAATTATGCATAACACAAAATAAATAAACATAGTATGGGAATTTGCCTATTTGGTTAGGTGTACCCATACTATGTGTTGGGAATTTACCTATTGAGTTAGGTCTACCCCATGGGAATTTACCTATTAAGTTAGGTCTACCCATGTTAAGAAAACTTGATTAATTAGGGATAATTAATATAAAATTATGAGGGTGATTAATTAGGTGTAATTAATTGACTAAGACACGAGGTTGGACTCAGTTGTAGCGTAAAACTGCCCGGACCCAACCGGCTTAACCAGTTGCTACAAATGTTAGCCCAATGTGAGAGGTCTTAGGCACAAACTAAATACGTAATTAATGTAAAGACACGAGGTTAGACTCTGTTATGACATAAGGCTGCCCGGACCCAACCGGCTTAACCAGCGGTCATAAAAGACAGTCTAATGTGAGAGGTCTTTACAAAGGTTACGTTCTTAATTAATTAATTAAGAAACACTTAACCACATTAGCATGTAGAGGGACATGAGGGGTTAAGTGGGTGCCTCGGGTGGCATGAGAAAATCTAGTGGTTGCCTTGGGTGGCAATAGAAAATACGATTAGAATACTTAACCAAAATGGAACATGTAATTAAAACATGATTAAAGGGTTAAGTGGGATATACTAGAAAAAGGGACAAGCTTAGGTGGGTAGCTTGTGGAGGCCCATTTCAACCAGTAACCCATACGTATCTTTGTGGGCTCGACCCATGTCGAGGACGGGACACGCATACTGGGCTTGACTGTAAGAGGCAAACGGGTTAGCGGTGGCAACGCAAGTCCAACGGGCTTCATATGCGTGAGTGGGCCCGGGCTGGTAGGTAAGCCGTTGTTGCATCGAGTAGATATAAGCCGTGCACCTTTAGTTCCATCAGGTTGCCACATTGGGGAATGATACATCCCACGGTGGGGCCAGCACGGGTATCTACGTTAGGGAGCCGATCGAATGGGAAGTAGTGTGTACACCTAGTGGATTGTAGGGCCCCGTGGCGCCTACTTGGTCACCTAGGGGTACGCAGGTACTAATTAGTAAATTTTATAAGTCCTTGGGTGGGATCAACCTTTAAGTTAGGAACGACTGGTGTGGTGCAGTTTAGTAATTTACCTTAGGGAGGGTAGATGCGTCTTTATCCTTTATCTTCGTTTAGTTGACTGCTTAGGGTAGCCATTCATCCCTATATGTTACCGTATATCAGTTTATGTCTTCTCTGGTTACTTTAACGATTGTATTGTTAAAGTTATAGGACTCGCTCAGACTTATGTCTGACCCTGTTGTTTTTATCTTTTTCCCAACCCTCAGGTCCTACGGTGGATCCTAGCAGTAGTGGAGCTTGATCGGATTGCTGTTCCAGTCTTTAGGAGCTTGGATAGATGTAAAGCTCCAGTTATCCAGTTATCTTTTCTTTTGTTTGGCTATTGTATGAGAGTGGGATTATGTACTTCTTTATTTTGATGGATATTGTACTTGACCTTTATTGTGGTTTTATGATGTAACCAGACATGTTTTACTTCCGCTGTTATGAGATGATGTTTTAAAATTTCAAGTACTATTTATATCTGTCTTGTTGTAATTTTTCTGTTCTATATTCACTAAAATACTCCACCGATGCTATGGCATTCCCTTAGTGAGTGATCATAGCGGGAGTGGGGTGTTACAAACTTCTTGCAACCCGGCCCTCACATGACCGACCACTCATTTCGCTTGAGTGTATCGAATGTATATCACCGACGGTTGGGATCAGCAACCGTCTCCCGACAAGGGACAGCATCGAAACATAGATTTAAGAAGCAAATAGGATTTCCTCTAGATAGGTGATCATACACCCTAATGGGAGCGACCCACATAGCCATGCTGCCTGCCCGATTTCTGTCATTTTCCGGTTGATGAGGCTTGAGGTCAGAGTCTATTCTTGAACATCTGATCACCATTCACTTTGAATGCCACATCGTCAGATCCGTCAGATATCACTAATTGACGACCCCAAAAATACTCTAGCAGTAAGCTAAGAGAACGGCGATTCCCCGCCAACAACTATCGTACGTTTGAAGAAATCAACGTACGTGACACTTTGGAAATACTTTGTCAGACATCCGTCCATACAAGTCATCCAGGAACAGGATGAACCGAAGGTACTCTCCTACTGCATCCAATATAGGAATCACCCCATGGATCGGTAGCGAGAAGTCCTTGCAACCCGTAGATTCCAACCACGACATAATCACAGCTTATCTCTGCTTGCCAGGCAGAGAATATTAGTGGTTCTTCCGTTTATGAAAATCCACGGTCTTCAATGCTCCATCTCGATCATCTTCTGAGATCTTCACGTATTTGTTGGACGGAATGGTTTTCGAATATAAATTCGATCCCGGTCTTTCCATACCAACAATCGCGTTGGACAGATTTGATAGTCGATGATTTAACTATCAAAATAAACAGTGTTTCAAACATGACACTCCAATGAGTTCACTGGTTCGGTATTTAGCATCATTTGGCCTTTGACAAACTAATTTCCTTTTTGTTAAATTGAAATTTCAAATTCTTTTAATATTCAAAAATACGATATTTGAATAACTCTAATTGATTAATTAACATTCGTCTTAACTCCATTCGCTTGACTCTAGATCACAGCGATCACAATGGTTACGCCTGATTCCCTCAGGAAACATCCGACCGCCGTAGGCTATCTGCAGCCCTGCGAATTACGCTAGCAGTCGTACGAAATGGCACTTATCCCGAATAACTATGTTTGACTAACTCTAGCTCGAATAACTATATTCAATTACACACTTAAAACTTCTTTCAAATCGTCTTTAAATTCGGAAATCCATTAGTTTTAACAAAGAAATTTATAACACATAGGTTATAACAATAGCGTTATAATTACTATTTAGATTTACAAAAACAACAGCGCTATAATCGCTGTTTAGGTTTACAACCCATTTACTATAGCAAAAGCTCTACAATTGCTATATTAGATTTACAAAACATATATTATAATAACAGCGCTAAAATCGCTGTTTAGATTTTCAAAACATATCCACTAACGTCTCTTACGATTTACCAACTAATACTATCTTCAGATAATCCCGATGTTGTTCGAGTTGGGGTATTATAATTACCTCTCAGACCTTGATCAACAACATTCTTATCCTCAGATAAATGTCAGTTGTAATCCAAAACCAAAATTCCACTCCAGTCTCAAAACAAATCCCATTTATAAATTGGGTTTATTTATACAATCTTATGACCCATTTCTTATCCCCAAATTGCACTTTCTACCGATCTCCTTTCAACTATTTCAACCCTTATTCACTTTGGAGATCCTATTTTTCCTAGTCCCATTTCTACTTGATTTCACTCTCACGTAACGTTAATGTAAAGTTAACGCTTTACACTTTTAAATCTCACTTAAAACCTCTGGTTTATAATAAACCCTTTTATCGTAATCTCCTTTCACTTAATTCATATAATTTAGTACGTTTATTTCCTTTCACCATTCAATTGGCTTGCATGTCACATTCAATCACTTTTTAAATGAATTCCCATTTAAAAATATATTCCTAAATTTATCATTAATTAAAATGATAACTTATTTCAAACATTAACTACTTTAGTAGTTAATCCTTTTATTAACTAAATTAAATATTAAATCCCTTTTAAATCCTTATTTAAATTCAAACAATATTCATTTAACTATTTTAGTCAAAACGCATTACTTGATAAACAATTCTAATTCCAAACGGTCGATTTAATTAACTCAAAAACTTGATTATCTCATTAACCGATTTCAACAATCCTCGCTTTAAATTAAAAATATAATTAATTTAAATAGATTCTAATTATTTGTTTTCTTTACACAACAAATTTTCAAGGTTTAACCATTTAATTCATTTCTTATTCTTCAACTGGTAAATCTGATTAACATCAGCATTTGCTTTGCAAAATAAATTCATAACAAATCAAAGTCTTAAACAAATAAAATATTTATTTATTTCTCTTAAATAACTTTTATTCAAATAATATAATTCAAATCTAACTCTAGTTATAAAATAAATTTTATAACCTCAACTCTTATCGATCCACCTGACGGTGAATCAATATCTATAACTCGATTGGTTTTAAAGGCCATACTCTGCCAAACACTTAACCAATATCACCTATTGGTTCAAACTAAACAGATGTTGAATATTCAATTAATAATCAATCATCAAATCAATCACACAAACAGATCAGTTCATATATGATAATATGAAAATAAATAATACATTTGAGGGATCCGGTTGGATCCCTCCAACCTGTTCGTCCCTGTATTCACAATGGTTTTTTCTCAAATCAGACGGTTCAGTTTTGTTTAACTGATAAATTAAATAACGACCATTTAACATCAACCATAAGCAATTCAAACAATTCAACCATTTAAACATGTTTATAAATAAACATGACCAACCAAGGTGAGTCACCCTTATTGGAATCAATCGTTAAAAATAACGATTTGGTATTTCACTGAAATTAAACACAGTTTAATTTCATCAGTTAAATCAACAAACAAATGTATAACTAGCAAACAGTCAACCATTGGCAAGCAGAGCACACAAAATAAAAATACCCAATTTATATAAAATATAAAAAGGGTAACTGAGTGAGTTTAACTCACCTGGATTTGGTTCTGTTGTTGAACGGTTGGTTT
The DNA here is from genome assembly GCA_030737875.1 of Allium sativum. Lineage (NCBI taxonomy): Eukaryota > Viridiplantae > Streptophyta > Magnoliopsida > Asparagales > Amaryllidaceae > Allium > Allium sativum. Next base: position 45,377,450 of record CM060916.1, read on the forward strand.
TAATTAAATTAAACGAGTGTTTAATTTAATTAACAATCCCTGGTTGATCCAAATTGTGTCCAGATCTGTTCCATGACGTTGTGCTGGTTAATCCAATTCCAACGGTATTTGGTTGGTCCGACAATTTGTTTAAAATTTTCGGTCGACGCCTTGTTTTCCAACAGCATTAAAATGTCTGATCTTTCCAAATGCTCAATGTATCGTTGATTGTTCGTTTGGTAGCTGCTTCATTCTCTCCTTTTACAGACCGAACCACGCTGCCTTCATTTCGAATCTTAATCACCAGGATTATGCTGATCCATTTTACTTTCCAGTTTGGTTCTTCCATGAGTCAAAGGCCGCCGCCCATACATTGAATTCACGGTAGCTCCTTCCTTTCAACTCTTCCAGGTTTGGACTTCGAACTACTTTTTCATGTCACCTTCCCAAAAGTTGCTACCAAGTCTTCATGCCCTCCAAAATAATAGGGCTGATCTGTTCTTCACTGTCCTGCTTCCTTTTTACTTCTTTACGTTCCAAACTCATGCTATTTGATTTCCGAAGTCAAAATCCACGCTCCATTTCCAAAGTCCATCGTTGCCAGCTCCTCGGCCCTTCGCAGCTCGATCAGCACCCACCGGCGAGTCCGCCTCAGGCCGTTCCTCCTACGCCCTAACACCCAGGCGTCTCGGCGCCACCAAGAGCTCCCAAAACAGTTCGAACATCCGTGGCTTGCATCTGAAAATTTCGCCAGCCCGGTCACCGTTTAGAACAGAGTACGCATCTAGCTCGAGGGTTTTGCCTTTGGGTGTTTCTGGAATTACAAGGTGGATTAGGAGATTTGGACGGTGAAGGATCGGTTGATGTTGTTCGTTGATTTGTTAAGGAGGTTTCATTCGTTTTTCCAGGAAGAAAATACAGGCATTGTATTTATAGTGGAAATTTGAGACGTGGGTGCCAAGTTTTAGGTGTAGTAGCCACTAGGTCTCGTACGCTTAGAGTATGAAAATTTTTAGAACGCATGTGCATTCATTAATTAAAGATAGCTGTACGTGTGGTGTTGTCATGTGAAAGGTTGACAAGGCAAGAGTAGGAAGTAGATAGGTAGTTGGCACGTTTGCTTTGGTCGGCTGCAAGTTTGTTTAAATCATAGGGTACACAAAACTATTATATTATTGTTCAAAACTTCAGCGTGAAGTAATTAGTTAAACCTACTACGAACAATTCCTGTTTACTGATAAAAAGGCTAATCTTGGTGTAAAAAGGTATTCCGGACCCAATGGGACAAGTTTCGTCGAAATCCGAGGTCGTATGAAAAATTTTCCTTTATAAAACCAGAAATGAACACGCGTTTAATTTTTTTACGATCACCAAATATATCAAATCAACTTGAAACCTTGAAATCCTAAAATAACTTTTCGATACGAACCCAACGGCACTAGTTTCGTCGCATTCTGAGACTGTTTGCCCGATAGGCTGTTTTTACCCCGAACCGCAATACCCCTTTTAACACCAAATTTTCCGGTCTCTAAAAATAACAAACTATATACTTATTCTGACTCTAATCGACGATACAAACTCAACGGAACTGGTTTCGTGGCCTAATTCGATCGTCTGCTCAAGTTACGCCCAAATACCCCTTTATTTATTTAAATACGCGCTATAGAAATTGAACGGGCGTTTACGGCTACCGTGGTCACATACGATATCGGTTTTCCACACAATTCACCACCGTACAATAATTTAGCGATACGGTTCTAATGAAACTAATTTCGTCGAAATCTGAGTCCGTTTGCAAAACGGCCATTTTAAAGGCCTATAATTTAATAACGATTTTCCATAGCGACTATTTAAAAATTTGATTTGGCCATAACTATCAAACTATAACACGAAATCTAGATTTTTCTCTTTCATATGAAAATTATCGTCAATACGGTTCCAACGTGTCTTGTTTCACAGAAATCCGACTTATATCGAATCCTGTATTCTCAGTTGAAGTTCAAAACTTCATTTCACGAACTGCACGCCATTTTCAAGCTCGTTTTATAATATATATAAATATATAACGTTCAACTTCGTTTTATTATCGAATTAAATATTAAATTCCATTAATATTCCAATATATTATTTAAAACTAATTTAAATATTCATATTCAAATGGTCGAAAAACACGGGTCGTTACAGGAGGCTTCGGCAGTCGATAGCTATTATTTATTCCACTGTGATGTTATGTGTTGTACTCTGAAATGGTATGTATATACAGTTATAACTTTGTATTTCAAAAGTTATGTTATATTTTATTCGTTCCACTGTGAGATTCGTGTTACTCTGATGATGTTGTATGTTCTTCTTCCTCTTCTATTCTAAGTTTCTATCTTATCTATTCTCACCCTCTGTCTTCTTTCTATTAGTTTCTTGAATTTCCAGTGCGATTTGGGTTGGACTGGTGTTATTTAGTCAGCTCAAATTCCCCCGGATTTTCGGGTTACTACAGAGGGCGGGATGAGTTGATTGGAGGGGCGCTGGTGGTCAGAAGGGGGAGCAGGTGGTGGTGGGGTATCGTTGGAGGTCGGAGGCGGCGGAATCGAGGTCCACGGCGGGGCTAGGGTTTAGGGGGTGCGGTTTTTTTCACGTCGGAAAGGTAGGGGGATCGAGGGTGGAGGCGCCGGTCTTGGGGGGTGGGGGCGCGACGTAGGGGTGGAGGCGATGGCGGTGAAGGGGGGTGACAGGGAAATCGATTTGAAGATGGGGGGCGGTTTCTCTCGTGTTAACCACGAGATGAATTAATGAGGGATTTGACCCCTCAAACCCTTTATATATTTATTTATTTTTTCAAAAAAAAGCAACTTTTTAATTCTATCTCCGATTCAAACCCGACGACTGTCGTCCCCAGCTAATTACCCCCATTCCAAACAAATGGGATATGTTTCGTAACCCACTTCGGCTGCTACGATCTGCTTTCGTCAAAATCAAAATATAAATCTATATATTGAATTTGAACGCACCTTTCAATTTACCGAGGCCACATACAGACCACAAAAATTCTAGAAAAATAAATCTAGCTATGTTTTAATGATGGTCTTAACAAAACTAATTTCGTCGAATTTGGAGACCGTTTGAAAAATGGCCATTTTCTGGTCGATCCAAATTGATTGAAATTGTCAAAACACGTTTTACTTCGCCATGCTCACATATTGATTCCAAAAATTATGGAAATTGGAATCTAGCAATAACTTGACATCCCGGATCCAACAAAAGTGGTTTCGTCGAAAACGGAGGTAGTTTGAAAAACGACTATTTTTAAGGGCTATATTTCCACAGGGACTATTCTGAATTTTCAACTGGACATAACTTTTTATTCCCGCTATGAAATTTCAATCTTTCGGATTCTTGGAAAGATATTTTCAAATATATTCTAATATTTTTGGTTTCACTAAAATCCAGTTTATTTTGAATCCTGTACGTTCATTTGAAATTTGAAATCGAATTTCAAACTTCCGTTCCATTTCCAATTCCTTTTATAATTAAAATAAATGTTTATATTCTAACTTCGATTCAAGTAAATATATACGTTCTAATTCTATTTAGAATAAATTTCTCATCATTATTATTAAAATAAATAATTTTAAATATTCAAAATTCATTAAAATTGGCAAAACAAAATTTTTAAATTGGTTCTGATTTTCCGGGTTGTTATAATTTGGTAATAATCGAAGTGAGCTTCTACGGGGGAAGACTGTTATTATATATGCATTTTAAAAGGCTTTGTCGTTATTCCGTTTATATTATTGGTTGGATACAGAAATTTATATCGATTCTATATATTGATTTGTTTTCCGTGAGGATTCCCGAATTAATGGAATTTGATTTTGGGTTTATCGTGAAATGTGTCTTATATGACATTAGTTCTTTAACCCAGTTAAAGACAGGATTACATGTCTAACATTGTATTTCGAACTGCGTTGTTGATCTCTACTAAATATATATCTGTTTGGTGGCGGGGAATTTATTCTCTTGCTTAACACCCTTCTCTTAGACGTACGAGCTTAGAGGTTATATATAGGCAGAAATCAATGGTACGGCGTAGATTATCGATGTGGCATGTTTGTGTTTCCAAAGTTAAATAATCATTAACTAATGATTGTTGGAAGATTAAAACTAAGTGAAGTTTTAATTAATTTTTAATTAGATTAAAATGTGAATGTGATAATTTAAATTGTCAAATTTAGGAAATGATCGAGAACGGAGTACAACCAGCTTTACTCCAGGCGTTAGTTAAATCTTTAATTAGATTTGAACGTGAAATAGTAATTAATTTTACCAATAACACTGTGGTTTTAGATATAGAGTATTACCAGTTTTGCTCCATGGGATGAATAGGTTGTGATTGGGAAATTAAACAAATTATTACTTTGGTAAGGCTCGATAATCCGAGTAGTTGATAAACCTTAATTTGGTTTGAATTGATATCCAAACGAAGATTAAAGAATAAATTTGGTGGCTAGGCCAGTGGGGGGTCGTTGTGTGACTGGTCCTTCGGGGTGGACACCGCCTCCACCGGGCGTTGTCAAAATTCATGTTGATGGTGCTGTTGCTCGGGCTGGGTTGGGCGCAGTGAGTGCATTCTATTTCATTATGGTTTACATACTTGGCTGCTACTAGGCCTAACTATCAATAAGTATAACTGCCTTCTATCTCTTCTCTCTCGACGGAAGTATGCGGAAGATGCAATTCTAGGGAAGAGGTTGGTACAATCTCTCTAGAAGTATTAGTCCCTCTAGAAGTATTAGTTAGTGGCAAAGAATTTATCTTTGATAAAATTAATGGGAACCTTTCCCTAATGATGTGAATATTTTAATAAAAGAATATTCTGAATTGGAATGAGGCGTATGTTGTGTTTTTATAGCACTTGTTTATAAGATACGCGAGTAATTCAGAAAGACCGGGTTTATCCCATTTTGAATAATTGATACGATGATAAGTCGACGACGAAGACAGTGGTTGAAGACCGGAGTTCTAAACATCGTTTGGATGATTACTGATGTCCTGATTGGGCTGTACACCCAAGACAAGGTAATAAGTGGTGATCGTCCAGACATACTTGGAGATCGACCGGATATGCGGGGACCTCTCTTCTATTTTTGACATATGGGATGAGGAATAAGGTGCCTTCGGTTTCGTTCAGAACGAACTAGTAAATGGATGTGTGTCTGACATTGGATTTTATTCTGTGTTGATTGATCTCTATTAAATATATATCTATTTGGTGGTGGAGAATTTATTCTCTTTCTTATCACCCTTCTCTGAGACGTACGAGCCTAGAGGTTATATATTGATAGACATCAGTTGCATGGCGTAAATTGTCAGTGTGGCATGCTAAGATGCAAGTGATCAAGGCTTCCGCTGAAAAGCAGAGTCTTGTGGTTGATGATCAAAGCACGGCTTTAAATAGCATAGCTTTGTGTATAACATTGATTCGTGAGCTTCGCACCCCTGTATGAACAAAAAATGGGAGAGGAATACAGGGAGAACATGTGTTTCTTTCTTGCTAGGAGTGGTGTCATGGTACGGAGCCCAAACATTTTTACTTATGTAGATGATGGAAAGCGAGGTACCTCGGATACCGGTCAATACAAGACCGATGGATGATATGGTCGACATACTGAGCAGATTTATGCCCCATAGGGCAAGGAAATGTATTGTTCAGGAATAACTAATCTCAAATGTAAGGGAGGACCGGTCCTGAAGATCCAAGGGCTTGACTAAGCACAAGTCCTGAGGCTCGGGCTAGAGAGTCTCGAATTCGGTAAGGACGATCCCTTGCCTTTGTTCATGATGGAAATCCAACTTCCAATATGACATTGTGCGGTTGTAGTTGTAGAACTAGTATGGCGACATGATATAAGGTACCCATGCCATTTATGATCGATATATTTGTATTTGAAGTTGTTTTAACAATATGCACTTACAATAGTATCAAATGATTTGTTTTAAAACGTACCAAGCATGTTTAGCTATTATAAGATAAAACTCTATCCTCCGGCTTGCGTTGCATTTTGTGATGGGACCTGAGTCTTATAATAGCTTCATTTTTCGAAAAGCATTGCGCTTTTTAGAAACTGTTTTATGCACTGGTATTCTTGGAGAAAACCTGGTCCGTGTTATATGGCGTGGTCCCTTGATTTACTCTATTTCTAACAGAAAAGGTTTAAATAAATGTTTTAGTTCTCACACCAGTCCCATGACTGACCTAGAGTTTATTGTTTTAACTTAAACTTTGGGTGCCCCTATTTTCCACACGGGCAACTAGTAGTTTTGGTTTTGCGGATTTCTTTTTACAAGATCCTAGTTTACAGCTGGAGCTATATTCAGAAAGCTTTGTATTCGTGTATCTTTTTCAGTTGTATTATTTATTATTTTTTCGCTGCTATGTAATGTACTTTAGTCTCTGATATTTTCTGCTATATATTATTTATTCATACTCTGTTATATTCTTGTACTCTGATGTAAATTGTTGTATAAGCAACGTAATATTCTTCTGTTTTTGTTCTGATTTGTCGTGTTCTCAACTCAATCCAGGCTTTTCCGTAAGGGCGAGTTTGGGTGGTTTCATCGTGGTACCAGAGTTTTTGGTTTACAGAGCTCGAGAACAAGACACATTAGAACAAAATGAAAGAATTCATCAAAGATTGGATTAGTAATATCCAATGAGAATGACTCGTTAGAGATAGGATCATAAGTATCTAAGAACGAGTGTGAATAGTGTTATTTTTAAAATAAAAATGAGAACAAATTTTGTTTTGAAAATTTAAGTCTTATTATACGTATTTAAATATTTATTTTATTTTGAATTTGGACTACTAGGTATATGAAGATTTTGCATATACACCTAGCTAGCGTGTATACGAAGCCTCAAATATACTTAATGGATATAGAATCACACTCTACGCGCTCGGGGATAATTCTGGTGATGCCTGGACATCATTAGTATTTATATTTGAGTTTCGAAAGTGGGATATCTATATATTTCCAATTAACTGATGTGAGAACCAAAACTAGATAAGGTTTATTATTTGTAATTTGGCACTGAAAAATATGATTTTTACTATATAAAAATTATGAATTTGAAAAGTTAACCAACTAATTGTTGGTTGTGTTGTTTCATTATTAGTTCGACTAATAAAATTATTGAAACCAATATGTAAATTAAAGGTAAAACTAAGCCGAATAGAATCAAATATTGAATTGAATTGAAAATTGATTGAAATTGTATACATGTGCATATATATATGTGTGAACAAGTCATAACATGGAAGCTAAGAAGAGGAATAAAATTGTATGCCCGAAAAATAGGTGCATGTTTACTATTTTCTTAGGTTTTGATGATTTTATGAGCCGATTGGCTTTTTCTTTTTCTTTTGGATTGGTGAGGGCCCTGTAAGGCTGGTTGCGGTTTTAATGGTCTCCCCGTAAAAAGGAGGTTATGGCGAAATTTTTCAAAAATTTAGGGTGTTAGCCAAATTTTTGAAAAATTAGAAAATTCTTATAAACTGAAAAGTTGAAGAATGAAAGTTGAGTTGAGGTTAAACAACTTTCAGCTTCGTTTCTTTTCGAGGACAAAAAGATTTTAAGTGGGGGAGATTGTAACAACCCAGATTTTCAGAACCAATTTAAAAATTTTATTTCAGCTTTTTTTATGGATTTTGAATATTTAAAATGATTTATTTTTAATAATAACGACTAAAAATTTATTTAAATCGAAGTTAGAATGAATAAATTTATTTCAGTTATAAAACGAGCCTGAAATGGTGCGGTAATTTGAAAATTCGATTTTAAATTTCAAACGAATGTACAGAATTCAAAATAAATCGAATTTCAGTAAAACCAAAAAAATTTGAATCTGTTTAATTATATCTTTCTAACGAATGTGAAAAATCCAGATTTCATAATATAAATTGAAAGTTATGTCCAGTTTATAATTTAAAATAGTCGCTATGGAATTTATATATATTTTATATAATATATAGCTCTTAAAATAGCTATTTTTGTAAACGGCCTCCGTTTTCGATGAAACCACTTTTGTTGGATCCGGAATGTCAAATCATTGCTAGATTCCAATTTTCATAATTTTTGGAATTAATATGTGAGCATGGTAAATTAAAACGTGTTTGGTCAATTCAATTTGAATTAAATCGACTGGAAAATGACCATTTTCAAACGGTCTCCAAATTCGACGAAAATAGGGTTTTTAGGACTGTATCGTCAAAACATAGCTAGATTTATTTTTCTGGAATTTTTGGATACAGTATGTGGCCCCGGTAAATTAAAATGTATGTTGAAATCAATTTTGAACTTAATATTAATTTATATTGTAATTTTAATGAAAACTAATCGAAACAGTAGAACTGGCTTATGGGGTGTAGGCCATTGTGTCCAGAGTGGGGGTATTTGGCTAGGGATGATAGTCGTTGGGTTTGATTTGGGGTTCGGATTGATAAGCATGTATTTTTGGAATTTACTATATATATATATATATATATATATATATATATATATATAAGGAGACACCCCCTCTCTCTCCCTCATGAAGAAACCCGCTGGCCATAATCTAATGAGTGGCATAAACGGTCCCAAATTCAATCCTTAATCTCGGCCAAAATAAAACGAATTAGCTTCTGATTTATGAAAGAAAAATGTAGAGAATTTAGTGATCTATAACTTGGTATGGTTAAGATCAGGTTTAAGTTCGTACGATTTTCCCATCCAAACCACCACGTTTCGCATGCTGGTCGAGGCCAGAAGAGGAGGGCGAGCTTGGCATATTCGTCGGCGGTGGTGGCTTACGCGGAGGGCGTCGTCATGGCAGGATTTGATCGAAGTACAAAGCTTCGATGCTTATGTGATTTGGAGCCCTAAGGGCCAAGTTTTTTTCATTAATGGGTTATGGTGATAACTGAAGAAGACTATGGAAATTAAAAAAGGAACGGAAATGAAAGGACAATTGTTATTAAATGGTAATTATAGTTAATTATTTAATTAATTAACTAATTTAATTATCCAATGTTTGTAATGCGATAACTACTTCATACGAGGTCCAAATCAGAAGATTTTAGATCTGTTGAAACCACGTCGATGAGCACTTAACAATGAAATCAACTGGAACAAATTTGGAGCAAATAAGAATTTGAGGAAAATTCAAAACTCAAACAATACAGAAATTCAGAAATAAAGAATGGCAGAGTGGAAACGAATGCGAGAACTCCTTCTCACTCTAATTATTTTACAGTTTAAAATAACTAGGATGCAGACGGGGCTTAGAAGCCCCCGATACTATTTATTGTACAAACCATGGTTGTTTGTTTGGACTGTATTGTGGAAATTTGGATTGATTGTGAATAAAATATTTATACAATAAAAATATCATTTTTATTGATTGAATGAACTGTATAAAATATACATGTGTCGAATAAAATATTTATACAATAAAAATATCATTTTTGCTGATTGAATGAACAATATAAAATATACTTTTGTTGAATAAAATGTTTGAACAATAAAACTATCATTTTTATTGAATGTATGAACTACATAAAATAGTAAAGTGTTGAAATAAATATTTTTTTAACGTATATATGAATGGCATAAAATTCTCCTGAAATGAAAATAAAGATACATTTACAAATTGGACAATTTGTTTATATACACCCATTTAATTGACATTGATTGAGACGATAAATTTTACACATCACCCAACTGCACAAATAATGTTCAGTATGTGTTATTTGAAAACCCCACACGGGTATTGGGATGATATTTGATATAATCCCAATATTTAGTTGTATGTCAATCGATGGGTTGACAGGCTGTGATGAGCGTTATTTATTTATTTTAATGCTTATACAGTTGTAAAATATACTTTGGATGATGTTTGAATTTTGAATGATCATTTATCATTATTGTTGAATACATGTGATGTATGAAATCCATATAACTAAAATTATATGTTAATTGTTTGGGTCTGATTCCAATTCAGAAATAACAAAGATTTTAAAATAATATTTAGTAAAGATTTTAAAATAATATTTTGTAAAGATTTTAATAGTAAAGATTCCAAAAAAATATTTAGTAAAGAATTAAATTATGATTTTGATGTCTGATTTTGGATAAACACGAAAATATTGAAACATATGAAGCCGTGTTGTTTAGATTTGTGACATTTCAACGTAAACGATATTTATATCGATTTTATTCATTTTTATAATGAATAACTAAAAGTAAATGATTTCAAAATCAGATATTTTGAAAATATTATCATTTAAATATTATAATGATATGGAATATTCAATTTTGGTTTAAAATTGAAATGAAAGTGGGGATCATTTTAAAATGAATTTATAAATGATTTATAAAATACGTTTTAAATGGAAATCGATGAAATATAATATATATATATTTAATGGCCTGAATAGAACGCGTCGCGACCGTTCGCAAATTTCGACCATTGACTTCGAATTGACATTACAGGAGATCCGGCCGTCGGATTCTTCTAAAACCGGAACTGTTGGGTTCGTATCAAAAAGAGCTTTCCAAGAATATAAGAGATTAGAAATTTAACGGTTGAATTATGTCCAAATCAAATTTGGAAAAGGTCGCTATGGATGCAGTTTAGTGGCCATTATTGGAAACCGACTGTACGGGCCTTGGTAAAATTATTAAAAATATTAATAATTTGTGTAAAATCATAATAAATTATTTGGATGAAAACTTCTATGTTTGTAAGCATAAAAATATATTTTTATCGAAATGAACTAGTTTATAGCTAGAATAATAATTCGATTATTTTTTTAGAAATAAATTAATTGGATTTGAAATGGTTTTAAAATAACCAGAATTTTCCAATAAATAAATTGGAATGATTTGGAATGGAAATAATCTTTGGAATATTTCTTTATTGGATTCTGTGGTTATACAGATATCATTATGGGAATTTGAAAGATACATATATCGTTATTCCCAATACGATATCCGTTGGTTTCAAAATTTGGTATTGAATATAAGCCGATATAATTTCTATTTAGAGCCTTGTATTTAATATCAAATTGGATTTTGGGTTTGTCATGAATGATGCCTTAAATAACACCGTTCTTAAACCCGGTTGAGAAAAGAATAAATCTTTTAATTAAGATTTAGAGAAGTTTACCAATTAATTAATATTTAATTGGAAATTGAATTGGAATTGGATTTTTGGGTTTGTTGTGAACTGTGTTTTAAATAACACTTGTTCTTTAACCCAATTAGCAGTAAAGAGATGGTTTGGAACTTATAAATCTTTTAATTAAGATATAATGAAAATTTTCCGAAGTAAAGTTTTCCAATTTAATATATTAAATTGGAATTGAATGGAATTCGATTTGGTAATAATCGAAGTGAGCTTCTATGGAGGAAGACCGTTAATATATATGGAATTTAAAAGGATTTGCTATTATTCCAATTATATTATTGTTGGATATGGAAATTTATATCGATTGTATATATTGATCTGTTTTCCGTGGGGATTACCTAATTAATGGAATGTGATTTTGGGTTTATCGTGAACTGTGATTTAAATGACATCAGTTCTTTAACCTTGTTAAAGACAGGATTACATGTCTAACATTGTATTTTGAATTGCGTTGTTGATCTCTGCTAAATATATAACTATTTGGTGGCCGAGAATTTATTCTCTTGCTTAACACCATTCTCTACGATGTACGAGCTTAGAGGTTATAGGCATAAATAAATGGTATGGTGTAGATTGTCGATGTGGCATGTTTGTGTTTCCAAAGTTAAATAATCATTAACTAATGATTGTTGGAAGATTAAAACTAAGTGAAGTTTTCAGGAATCTTTAATTAGAGTAAAATGTGAATGTGATAATTTAAACTATCAAATTTGGGAAATAATCGAGAATAGAGTACCACCAGTTTTACTCCAGGCTGTAGTTAAATTTTTAATTAAATTTGAACGTGAAATGGTAATTAATCTTTCTAATAACACTGTGGTGTTAGATATAGAGTATTACCAGTTTTGCTCCATGGGATGAATAGGTTGGTATTGGGAAATTAAACAAATTATTACTTCGGTAAGGCTCGATAATCCCGACTAGTTGATAAACCTTAATTGGCTTGAATTGATATCCAAAGGAAGATTAAAGAATAAATTTAAAGAATTTATCTTTGATAAAATTAATGGGAACCTTTCCCTAATGATGTGAATATTTGAATAAAAGAATATTCTGAATTAGAATGAGGCGTATGTTTTGTTTTTATAGTACTTGTTTATAAGATACTCGAGTTATTAGGAAAGACCGGGTTTATCCCATTCTGAATAATTGATACAACAATAAGTCGACGATGAAGACGGTGGTTGAAGACCGGAGGTCTTCACATCGTTTGGATGATTACTGATGTCTTGATTGAGAAGTACACCCAAGACAAGGTAATAAGTGGTGATCGTCCAGACGTACTTGTAGATCGACCGGATATGCGAGACCTCTCTCCTGTATTGAACATATAGGACGAGAAATACGGTGCCTCTGGTTTCGTTCAGACCCAAAACGAACTAGTAAATGGATGTGTGTCTAACATTGGATTTTATTCTGTGTTGATTGATCTCTATTAAATATATATCTGTTTGGTGGTAGAGAATTTATTCTCTTGCTTAACACCCGTCTCTGAGATGTACGAGCTTAGAGGTTATATATCGATAGACATCAGTTGCATGGCGTGAACTATCAGTGTGGTATGATGAGATGCAAGTGATCAAGGCTTCTGTTGAAAAGCAGAGTCTTATGGTTGATGATCAAAGAACGGCTTTAAATAGCATATCTTTGTGTATAGAATTAATTCGCGAGCCTCGTACCTCGGTAAGAACCAGAAACGGGAGAGGACTGCAGAGAGAACATGCGTTTCTTCTAACTAGGAGTGGTGTCATGGTATGGATCCCAAACATTTTTACTTATGTGGATGATAGAAAGCAAGGTACTCGGATACAACGGTCACTATGGGGCCGATGGATGATATGTTGAATAACAAGATTTTGATCGATGCCAACGAATAAAGCTACTATGGGAATTGAATCGCAAGATAAGATTTATATATATACATACATTGAGTCATGTTAGAATTATGTTAAAATCTATCCTCAAGTATACACAAATGTCTAAATCAAGTTATATATATAATATTAAAACCTTAAAAAGCTAGATATGTGCAGAAACTGGCCTACTAGTCGACTGGTAGGAAATGGACCAATCGACTAGTCAAGCTGTTTTTGCACATAATGGCTAGTTTTAAAAGTTATATATAAATAATTTAATTCTACCAGTTAATTGATGATCTTTAACCAGTCGACTGATTCGAACCAGAAACTATTTTCTGAAGAGTCACCATTCTTCATGAAGAGATCTCTCTTCATTAATCAAAGGAAACAGACATAAGTTTTTATGGAAACCATTCATGAAGGATTACTACTCTTATATTACTACATAAACAAGTTTAATCATATTTTACAACCACTTAATCTATCCAAATTTTACCGATTTTCTGATCGTCATTCTACTCTCTCCATTTACATTCTTTGCAATTAGAAAGCTCTCCAATTCGAATACTTGTTGAATTCGTGAATCAATTTAATATAATTTGATTAAACAAGCAATATTCTTCCTTAAATCTTCACATTCAAAGGGTATACTCGAGGATCAGATTATAGGAAGGTTGTATTTAAAATATTGGCTACCCATGTTTATCCAAGAACACAAATCAGAAGTCAAACATTTGTAATTGTTGAAGACCTGTGTGGTTGCTCAGGTGAGAGGCATCTTTGTTGTGGCTCGAGCTACTGACCTATTCATCTGGGTTAAGAGAGGGCGTAGTTAGTGAATTCCAAAGAGGAGCTTCGGGGTTTGACGTTGGGCGGGAAGTCCGAACCAGTATAAAAATTCCTGGTGTCACTTTACTTTACTCTCCGCATTTGCTTTGATTGTGATATATCTCCATAGTTTGGATTATATTTGACTATTGCATATCATTTAGCTAGCATATCACATATATTTCCACTATATCCATTTAGATTCTTTAAGTCGTACATATCGACTCTTTTCAATTGGTATTAGAGCAAGGCCATCAAATAAGCGTAAAACTGTTATTTGATATATTGACATCATGGATAATAATACTAGCATTAGCAATAACACTGGATATTCTGGAGGCCAATCAACTACTAGACCACCCTTCTTTAATGGCATGAACTATAGTTACTGAGCTACTCGAATGAGAATATCCATGCAAGCTAATAGCTATGATGCATGGAATATTACTCAAAAAGAGTATACATCACCTACTACTGCATACACTGAATGGTCAAATATTCATAAAAATGAAGCTACTGCAAATGCTAAGACCATGAACATGCTACATTGTGCTCTAGGAAAAATGAGTTCAATCGGATTTGTATGTGCAACACTGCATATGAAATCTGGAGAACACTTAAGATTACTCATGAAGGCACTAACAAAGTTAAACAAAGTAAAATATCTATGCTTAAGAATCAGTTTCAAAATTTTAAGATGAATGAAAACGAATCCATAAATGATATGTATTCACGTTTTCAAAATATTTATCATTCTTTATTAGGATTAGGAGAAAAATACTCTGACTTTGACATAGTTTCAAAAATCATGAATTCATTAACGAATGAATGGGAAAGAAAAGTATTAGCAACCAAAGAAGCTAATGATCTCTCTGTCATGAAACTGGAAGAACTGGTTGGAATTCTAATTTCTTATGAAGTAAATCACAGGCAAAGAAAGCACAGGTACAAGATAAGAAAAATTTAGCTTTCCATGCAGAAAAAGGAGATTTTGATTCAGATGAAGAAGATATAGCATTTGTTGCTAAGAATTTTAGAAAATTTCTAAAAAACAGAAAGAGTCAAAGCAAAAATATAAAGAAGAATTCATCAAAAGAACCTGATCCTACTCTAGTAGAATGCTTCAACTATCATAAGACCAGACACTATAAAAAGAACTGTCCAGAGCTAAAGAGAAATCGCAAAAATGAAAAATCAAAGAAACGAGATTTTTCAATCACTTAGGACAATTGGATTCATCTTTTGAAATTGATAGCGACAACGATAGTGAGCAAGCAAATGTGTGCTTTATTGTGACGATCCCAAAATCCTTGTGACGGTATTAAGGATAATCATTGGAATATTACACACCAATCATCATAGCAGAGTACAGATGATAGCAAAAACAATAAATAGAATAATTTTACATAGATATGACAGCGGATTCATAACATGTAACAACATCAGAATAGCACAACGTAGAATATAACCTAGTAAATAAAGGGGGAATGACGAGTCACCATCGCCGTAGGCGGAATATATACATACAGTGAGACATAATAAGGGTATCAGTCTACATCGCTGAAGGTGGTACATATACATACGATAATAAATATTGGAAGTAAAACAGTCTGCATCGCCTGTGGTGGAATCATAATACATATACAATAATGACGGATAATGTCAAAGTCATCTCGGTGAAGTCAGCCTCGCCATGAGCCAAAAGTGCACTCCATACTACAGTGCTGAGCCAAAACAACCTACCACCTATGAATTAGGCTGCCTGTGTGAAAATAAGGGCACCCGCGTTTGAAAAGTGAAACAAACAACGAGTCAGTCATGGGGACTGGTGTGAGAAATCTAATTAATAGTTTAAACAACAGTAATAAGCAAATCATAGGACCACGCCACTTTCGCGGAACGGGTTTACTCCAGTGATTGCTGGTGCATTTAAAACAAAGTAAATTCTTTAAAACAACGCAATGCTTTTTAAAAAGAATGTAGCCATTATAAGACTCAAGTCCCATCATACAATGCAACGCAAGCCGGAGGATAGAGTTTTACCTTATAATGGCCAAATATGCTTAATACGTGTAAAGCAAAATCATTTGATATTATTACTAGTGCATATATGTTTCAAAAACGAATAGCATCATAAATATCAATCATAGACGACATGAGCGTCCCATGCCACTATGTCGCCATACTAGTTCTACAATCGAATCCGTTATTTCGTATTGGAAATTGGATTTCCATCATGAGTCGAGGTAAGGGGCAAGCTCCTCTCCGCTTCGAGACACTCTAGCAAATGCCTCAGGACTACGCACTCTGGGTAACCCTTGGATCGGCTGGGCCGGTCCTCTCTTACGTTTGAGGATTGGCAATTCCTAAACACATGTTTCCCGGTCCTTACAGACCTAAAATCGAGGCACCTCGCATTCCAACAACAACAAAGGTGAAAAGTAGATATAAATGTCAGGGCTGGTAGGTCACTGACACCACCATAGCTAGAAAGAAACGTCGTGCCCTCCCAGCGGTCCGTATCCCGTTTTTAACTCATACCGAGGTGTGAGGCTCGTGAATCCATGCTATACACAAAGCCAGGCCACGTAGGCCGTGCTTTGATCATCAAACACAAGACTTTGCTTTGCGACAGAAGCCTTGATCACAACATCTTGGCATGCCACATAGGCAATCCACTCCATACGACTGATTTCTATCGATATATAACCTCTGAGCTCGTACGTCTCAGAGAAGGGCGTTAAGCAAA
Source organism: Allium sativum (assembly GCA_030737875.1). Lineage (NCBI taxonomy): Eukaryota > Viridiplantae > Streptophyta > Magnoliopsida > Asparagales > Amaryllidaceae > Allium > Allium sativum. The sequence continues at coordinate 45,394,086 of CM060916.1, forward strand.
AGAATAAATTCTCCGTCGCCAAACAGATATATATTTAACAGAGATCAATCAGTATAGAACAAATTCCAATGTCAGACACATAATCCATTTACAAGTCCGTTCTAGGTCTGAACGAAACCGGAGGCACCAAATTCCTCGTATATCCGTACAATCAACACATACGTTCAGATGGCTACTACTTCCGTTCCTTCATGGTAGCTACTCCAATCAGGAACCTCAGCAGCGCCCATCCAACCGATACGAAGATCGTCGGTCTTGAATCGTCTTTGTATTTTCCAATTCGAATCGTTCGATCAATTATTTGAAATGAGTGTTAGCTCGGCCTTTTCAAATAATTCACCTAATTAGAATTCAAATCAATTCTTTACATGGTTATATTATTCGACATTCATATTTCAGTTCTTTAGTATTATTTTCGTGTCAAAAACATACAACCATCAAATATCAAGCAGATCAAGCCAAACTGATTTATTTCCAATCCATGTTGCTTATAATATTTTATAACGATTTTTCGCCATTTTTATTTATTTAAAAATGACCATATTTAATTAAACGATGTTTCAGGTCGTGCCGTGGCACTGGCGCTGTTTTCCCCCTAATTTGATTTACACATATCGGAAAATCTAACCATTGGATTTCTACAAAGTCTATATCACTAGGAAGATATTCCCAAAGCGAACCCAACGGTTCCAGTTTCGTGAAAATCCGACGGTCGGATCTTCCACACTAGTCGTTTGAAGTTACGGTTTCAAAATTTGAACTGCAACGTCGTTATTCGATTTAATTTAATTATATTTATATTTATATATAAATATAAACGATTCTGGCGCTGTTTTTCTTTAGATTTGAATTAAACATTCCAGACAATCCAACCGTTGGATTTTTACAAAGTTGGTGCCGTTGGAAAGATATTTCCAAGGCGAACCCAGCGGTTGCGGTTTTGGGAAAATCCGATGGTCGGATTTCTCGTACTAATCGATTCAAATTACGATTTCAAAACACGAACTGCACGGCTTCGATTTCTTTCCATTCTATATATATATATATATATATATATATATATATAGCTCATTCCTTAATTTCAACATCGTTTTCACTTCTTTAATTTCAACATCGTCTTCACTTCAAATATTTTAACATCGTTTTCACTTCAAATATTTTAACATCATTTTCACTTCAAATATTTTAACATCGTTTTCACTTAAAATATTTCACTAACGCCTTTATATTTCGAAAAATTTCGCCATAACCTCCTTTGTACGGGAAGAGGTTTGGAAATTTATTGGGCCGTGTTAGGTACCCAATAAATCCTAAAAAACATCCACATATTTATAGTGATATATTCTGGTGTTTACAAGAGAGCGTGTATAGATAATAACTCCAGAGAATAAATTCTCGTCACCCTGTCAAGCCTAAGGGAGCATGTATTTTTAATTACTCCAGAGGATAAATCCTCGTCACCTCGTCCCCTGTGGGAATAAATAGTCCATGTGTCGTATCTAATGACTAGAGAGACGTGATTACTATCGACTCCAGACCCGTGTGGGTTTTTTATTAATCTGGCAATATATCGTTATATTTTATATAGTCCATATCAGTCATCAGTTCAACCTGTAGTGTATAATCATCGCCATACAAGCCTCTCGCTCGTATGGTAAATCTTCCACCTCGTCACACAAGCTCCAAATGCTTATGTGGAATATAATGAAGTATGCCTATCGTCAAGGAGTATGCCATGTAGTGTAATTCAAAATTAATTGTTACTATCCTATGGCGATCTTTATTATTTCACACAGAATAACCAACACTCCGCATCCAATGGCATTCACAGGAGTTGATATAAAAATAAAACTGCGCAGCCAACTCATCAAGGCTTACCTATTTGTCGGGCACGGAAATAATTTCTTTACTCTACAGCTAATCCATTTTCCCTGTTCGACACATGTATATATATGCAGAACAAAGCTAATAATAATATTTCTTGCAAACTAATATTTATTTCAACACGTGTGTATTTTTACCAAAGCGTATACATGCTAAAAGAAATATTTTTATCATTAGAAATATTTATTCAACACGTGAATGTTTTTAACACTTCATATTCAAAATAAAAATGTAATTTTTATTGTCTATTCAATTTATTTTAAAATATGAATAACATTCAACACATGAATTTTCAATTCAACGAATGAATTTCAATTCAACACATGAATGTTCTCTATAGTTTGTATATATATAAAGATGTGATTTTTATCGTTAAATCTATTTATTTAAAATTCGAATAACATTCAACACATGAATTTCGATTCAACGAATGAATTTCAATTCAACACATGAATATTCTCTATAGTTTGTATATATATAAAAATGTGATTTTTATCGTTAAATCTATTTATTTAAAATTCGAATAACATTCAACACATGAATTTCGATTCAACGAATGAATTTCAATTCAACACATGAATATTCTCTATAGTTTGTATATACATAAAAATGTGATTTTTATCGTTAGATCTATTTATTTAAAATTCGAATAACATTCAACACATGAATTTTGGTTTCAACATATGTAATTAATTTCAACAAATGAAAATTATTCTAACACATGAATATTTCAGAAAATTTCGGCAGCATAACAGTAGGGTAGTTAAAACCGGGACAGTCCCAAGTACGGCTGTAACACCCCACATCCGTTAGTGTGACTCACAAAGGGAATGCACTAAGTTCTGTGGAGCATTTTAAGGTAAAAGATGCAGATGAATTACAGGACAGACAAAAATTAAAACAGCGGGAAATAAAACTTTGCTTTATTGACAAAATAGTTTTTACAACAATTTCTTTACAATATCATAGTATCATCTGTCCTACAAAATAAAGAAGCATAAAACAACATTTATATTCCCCAATGTAGCAAGAGCCAGCCATAGCATCTGAAAAGAGAATCCAAGCAAAACTTCGACAAATCTTCAAGCTGGGAAAGAGTGACAATCCAACTTAACCTGAGCTATACTATTCCCTCCTTTACTACCTGGGGGGGAGGGGGGAACGGAAGAAAAGAAGACGAAAGAAAAACAGAGTCAGACATAAACCCTGAGTAAGTTCAGTTACTTCTAGCATGTGAACATGGAAAAACAAAACGACATGAATTAATTGAATACAAGATAACACCATGATGATAGGGTCAGCAAGATTAGACAAGATTAACACAAGATATGCTAATATATGATAAACTGGATATGCTCTAATACTTTCGCCTCTTCTCTATTTCCTTGTTATACTGGTTTCTATATCTCTGCACCACCTAACTAGTGTCCCAACTAGTAACGTTAACGTGATCCCAATCCTTGAAGTTTCCATTGCCTTCAGGCATACATTTATTATTTATTACCTAGATTTAATCTAGGGCTTTCTATCCAGTGCTTTCTAGATTCAACTAGAGTTTACGCTAACTGTTGAACACTTCTCGGATTCAGGGTTTATGCCACCTAGTCCAACTAGGGATTATGCTACCTGTTGAACGATGCCCCCTAGTCTAGGACACACTACCTAGAGTGGTATATGTTCCAAGACTTCCCCACGCATGTATCGCGAATCGTTATCACTTGTCTAGATGCACATGTCCTGTAATGTGCGGCCCGAGTCTTGTGGCAGGGAAAATCAAGAAACACAGAACTCGGTCGGGAGCTTTTCAGATATCTACCGGTACAGATGCTAAGGTCTCTTTTTCTACCAGTGGTTATGGTCCCACGTGACCCCTCCCTCAACTAATGAAAGGCACAAAAATGAGAACTATACGCAGGCCCCCTATGCCCCACTAACCTATGGCCATCCTCACCCATAACTAGATAGCAAGTATATGGTCTTTTGGAGTTCTCCGCCTTTCCGCTTCACGTATCTCGATTGACTCAAGATGGATGGTAGACGACGAATTGCTATCACAGGGCTACCGGTTTCTCGCCGAATCACGCTGGTCCATCCTAGTCTTTAGGTTGCCATATTTTGCAACCAAGGCATACCCTTGGTTCTTCTACCGCAGACCTTAACCTCTGCGAGCCTAGGAGGATCATCTGCAGCCTCACAGAGGGATACCAAGGGTACCCTCACGTCCCCTCGAAGCCTCGGGCTTCGTAACCCAATTCGTTGGAGCCTTCTTTTTAATCAGACGGACGTTCGCTCCATCCCGTGTTATACTAAGAATTATTACTTGGTTTTGCTAACTAAGGTTTACCACTTAGTTTCCAGAATCGTTGTTTTCTTAACTAAGGTTTACTACTTAGCTCCTTTTAACTAAGGTTTACTACTTAGTTCTCTTTCTCGTCAATTTGGATTGGATAAGTGTCATTAGTCAATTCAAGCTAACTTAACCCTCTTCATTTATCATGTTAAACTGGTTAAGTGTTATAAGTAATTCATGTTGACTTAACCCTACCTCAAACCAAGTTATATTGGTTAAGTATTTCTTATTACTTAACCCTACCCATTCATCCTGTATTGGTTAAGTGTTCCTTTTTAACTTAACCTTGCCCATCTATTTTAACTAACATTTTATAAATGGTTAAGTATTATCCTTCATGTTTTTAGACTTAACCCTATTCCTTTATCACAATCTGATGGTTAAGTGTTCAAATTTACTTAACCCTACGGTCTAGTCCAGCTAACATATCAAATTGGCTAAGTGTATTAACTTTACTTAATCCCAACCTCTAGTCTAGTTAACATGTTAATTTGGCTAAGTGTATTAACTTTACTTAAACCCACCTTCTAGTCTAGTTAACATGTTAATTTGGATAAGTGTTTTCTTAGTTACTTAACGCCTACAAATCTTGTCTTGTTACGATGTAAAGTTTGGTTAAGTGTTCCTATGGACTTAACCCTCCCATTCTAGCTTAACTGTGTTAAGTTGGTTAAGTGTTCCTATGGACTTAACCTTCCCATTCTAGCTTAACTGTGTTAAGTGTCTGTATGAACCTAACCCCACCCATCGGTTTGGTTATCATGCTGAATTGGTTAAGTGTTTTAGTTAACTTAACCCTACCATTCTTGTTCTAGCTTTAACTAAATAAATTAAAGCCGCGACCACTCACATTAGACAGATGTTGTTGCGATTACTAGATGTATCGGTTGGTTCCGGGCAGATTTACATCGCAACTCAGTCTAACCTCGGGTTAGGCATATTCGTGTTTTCTAAGTTCAAAGGGTTTTGATTAATTTTCAAATCAGGTTTTGAAAGTAACCATCCCGTCCGTCGGATCAGTTAGGGATAGCCAGGGAGAGCAGGAAACTTGTATTTTCCAAACCCAAGCCTAGACACTATCCTCTCTGTCACCCTAGAACTTTCTGGTGTGTTATTAAAAGAGATGTCGTTAATAAACCTTTAATTTGTCTAAATTTACATTTTCCTCATTTAGGACAAATTCTATAAGTAAATTATTCCTAATTTACTTATTTCATAATTACTCTTTTAATGTAAAATGTCAACATTTATTATTATGGCCCATTTTCCCCTCTATATCATATTTATGCTTTTTGGTATGTAAACTATACCAAATTAAGTGTCACTAACCATGATTTTGCTAAACATGACAATTTCTCACAATTCTGGCCAATTTCAAATTTATGCCAATATACTTATTATGCCAAATTAGCTAATCCAATTCTGATTTAACATTCTAATTTCAGTTCATGTCAAACTAGACTTATTATTCTAGTTCACAGTTCATGTAAATGCTAGATTTACAAGTCAATACTAGATTCAAATTACACATCCTATAATTCATGTCAAATTTATCCAATTTGCATTTTTATAAACATGCCATAATACATGTTCCCAATTTATGCCAATTTCCAAGTTTATAACTATGTTTTAGTAAATTTCATATTTTGCTCAAATCGTATTCCCATCGTTCGTATAATCGTGATTCAATCTAGATTATAGATAAATCTAGATTCGTAGAAAATAGGGAATGAACCAAAGATGCTATGAAAAAGATAGACATAATAAGAGGCATAAAATGACAATTTACTAATTACAAACCTAGCAAATTACACTGAAATAAATTGATCTAAAACATCGAAGGCCTATAGATCTGAAAATGTTATGACATAAAAAGGGTTGAATAACGATGTCGGTTCAAGAACATGGGTAGACCTAACTTAATGCGTAAATTCCCAAGATCAAAAACCAAAGAAAATCAAGAATAGACAGAATAGGTAATCAGGTTTAGACCCAATTTCACAGTCACAAAACTTAAGCAACACTTTCCTAGTCATGAATCATAGGTGTTTTAGTCACAATTGTCCTTGTTATGTCATAGGCAATAGTTTATGTTTCCTAATCAAAGGCATAGGCTTGTGTTCATAGTCAAAGGAAATAATTCTCATAGTCATGAGTCACAGTCATACGCAATGTTCATAGTCATAGGCAATGTTCATAGTCAAAGAGGCATATGGTTTTAAGGTCCATAGTTTCATAGTCACGGTCTTATTGGTAATCGAATCATAACAGTTCTTAATTAGGTCCAAGGATATAAGCACTGATTCGAACCGAAAGATTTGGCATATTCTTTTATTCCTTTAATTTCATGTCACGAATAGCGAAAAACGTTCAAATCTAAAAAGTAACCGACTTACAGAGATTAGATTAGATTCGTAGAAAAACAGTCGTTGAAGTCATTTGAATCTTCACTTGAATCCTAGCTTGTTTTGAATCTCCTCTTGAAAGGCTTGAGCAGCATTTCCTCATCTTGATTTATTTTACATATTATTTTATTTATTATTTTATTTATTATTTAATTAAGAGGAGGAGAAGAAGCCATGTTCACCAAGAATCTTTACAGCATAAGGTTAGAGAAGATTTGTGAATAGTGAAGGAGACTAGGGGCTGCTTATATAGGATTAGACGTGTAACGACCCAGATTTCCGTAACATCAGAGTTGACTATATACATCATACGTCCAACCCAAATATCACGAAAATACGAAACAATTTTTTTTAGAAGAAAGAGGTAGAAGAAGAACAGAAATAACAACACAGAATCTCACATCGCAGCGGAACAAAATATAATATATCATATCTTTGAAATACAAAATCTTAACTGTATAACATACACTTATCAGAGTACAACACTTACAATACAGCGGAACAACACTATAACTAGATAACGCTGAAGCCTCCTGCTCCAAGCTCCTTTAGATATATCTGAAAAATCCTGAACTACTTGACTGCCCGTACAAATTTAGGCACCCAGGAGTTTAGGTAGAACAAAACAAATAAACTCCGGGTCAGTCATGGGACTGGTATGAGTAAACAGTTTAAAACAGTTTCAGAAACTAAATGATATCTCATAAGATCACACCGTATAACACGGAACGGGTTTTTCCCTTATGAGAATCCAAACACTTGACTTATCTTGATATCAAAACTCTTTTGATGTTATAATAATGTCTAAATCAAGTAGATACAATCTAGTAGAACGTTTGCATCTCACGTTCCACATAAATAATATACAATCATAAACCGCAAGCACGTATTGGGTATTTGATCTCCAACTATGACAAGGTATTGAACCACCTTCCGCTGGTATATCTCTAGAGGAGAATACACCGAGTTCAACAAGAACATCTTGCAATTCAGCCACACATGACCGACCACTCATTTCGCTTGAGTGTATCGAATGTATATCACCAACGATTGGGATCAGCAACCGTTTCCCGAATGGGACAACATCGACCATAGATTTTTAGAAATAAATGAAACTCTAGATCAGGTGATTATACAGCCTAATAGGTGCGACCTACATAGCCATGCTTCCTGCCCGATTTCTGTCATTTACCGGTTGATGAGGCTAGAAGCTACGCTTTATCATCACACCAGATTCACTTCGAATGCCACATCGTCAAATCCATCACATCACCGATTGACGTCCTCAACAGTACATTACGTGTTAGCTAAAAGAAGTTTCCTTCTCCGCTTCCACTCTTGGTACGGTTGAAGAAATCAATGTACGTGACCATTCTGGAAATACTCTGTCAGACATTCATCCATACAAGTCACCCAGGAACAGGATGAACTGAAGGCACTATTTCTATTAATAGAAAAAGTCCTTGCACTCTACTCCGTCTTCGATTATCTTTATAAAATCTGATTCGCACGCTACTGCCAATACGGAGTGGTTCTTCGGATAATAACCCAACCGGTCTCTCTATATTGACAACGATGGTCAAAACTTCGATAGTCTGTGATTTAACTATCGAATAAAACAAGTGTTCCGATAGTCGATGATTTAACTATCGAATAAAACAAGTGTTCATCCAAACATCCAACAATCAGTGAGCCTTTAATTAATATTCCATTAATTAAATCTCTTCACTATTTCTTTATCAATATTTATTAACCAAATATTTTCAATAACCATATTGGCCTTATACGTTATTTGGAAAACATTTCCGAATATCACCTTCTTTATTTTCTAACTTTAGAAATATTTATTATTCTATTTCCAAGCTTACATTTATTTGGGTTAAACCGGATGTTGTGTAAAACATCGGTACGACAACCCAAATACTATATTCAACTAACTTTCATTCAACATTTATCTTCGAGCCTGGAATCTTACTGTTTATCTGTTAATAATGAAATCAATCAAGTTGGGGTATAACTACCTCTCAGACCTTGACTGAATAACATTTATAACGTCAAAACAGATATGACTACTTACTCGAATAATCAATACCATACAACTACTGATTCACTTTTAAACATGTATACTCTTCCTCTTTCTATTCTTACTAGATTTTATCCCTAGTCTTCCTTTTTGATTATACTATTCTATTTCTAAGTTCGTTTCCTTATCGACTTCTATATATTTTGATATGTTAATTTCTAACTATCAAATTATCTTAAAAATATTCTATCTCCTTAAATTTCCGGAAAAATTCGCCATAACCTCCTTTATACCGGGAGCATCGGGAAATTTCAAATAGCTTTCCCGGTCCTTCTCATCTCAAAAAGAAAAAGAAAAAGAAAAAGCCAAGCGGCTTGCCGATACGGCGCATAAAATCTCATATATGAATTAAATACGTACCTTTTTGTCGGGCATTCTATTTATTTCACTTCTATACTTTATTCCATACCTGTCTCCTATATATTTATGCCTGTCCAATCTATTTTAACTATACCAATCGTTTTAACTCAAATTGTTAATTAAATCTGTTACTTAACTTTTCAGTCTATTTCACCTTCATATTTGAACATGACATGTTCAAATATATTTTAACTACATATTAACAAATTCTAATTATACTCATACTCTCGTTTCCTTATCGACTTCTTTATTCAAATTCCAATTCAATTCTATTTGAATTCTCTTTATTTAAACTTCATTTGAATTCTATTTTCAAGTCCTATAGTTTAAAGTCCATTTGAATTCTATATTCAAATTCTATAGTTTAAAGTCCATTTGAATTCTATATTCAAATTCTATAGTTTAAAGTCCATTTGAATTCTATATTCAAATTCTATAGTTTAAAGTCCATTTGAATTCTATATTCAAATCTATTCAAATTCTATTTGAATTCTCTGCATTATTTATAAACAACGTTTATAACTTCAATTCAAATCCCACCTTTCCATTTATAAACAACGTTTATAAATTCAATTCAAATCCCATGTTTTCATTTATAAACAACGTTTATAAATTCAATTCAAATCCCATATTTTCATTTATAAACAACGTTTATAAATTCAATTCAAATCCCATATTTTCATTTATAAACAACGTTTATAAATTCCTTCCTTGTTTTATATATTCAAACAAGTAAATATTTTCCCTAGTTCATTAAAAATTCAAATTCTATTTATAAAAATAGAATTTCCTTTTTAAAATCTTAAATACCCTTTTCGATATTTTTATAGATTAATATTCAAGCCCCATTGATATTTTTAAACAATCAAATCAACCAATTTTCAATCATTTGATTTTTAACACATCATATATGAATATATATGAAATCAAACAAACAACAGATAATATATATTTTTGAGGAATCCAGTTGGATTCCTCCAACCTGTTTTCCTGCATCCACAGACGTTAGTCAACATAGTAATACCCATCCTGCTTCGAGACAGGATATCGCGGTATAGAAGGTCATCCACTAATCATAGCGTGGGGCGTATAGGGTAATCATCCGCTAATGAAACAGCGGGCATCCGCTAATGAAACTGCGGAAATCCAACCAATCATCAACCCAATATATATATATATATATATATCCTAAATAACTAATATATATTTTAAAACAATCAGACAGCATTCAAACAAGCACAGACAATTATTTTTAACTATATAAAAATAATTTCTAAATAAAAGGTGGGATTTACTCACCAGATTTTATTTCGCAATCCGTTTCTTATTTCTTTATTTGTTCCAGCTTCAGAAAAATCTCGAATCCACTTGAACCCGTAATTTCATTCAGCTACAAATCTCATTTGTCCGACTCCATGATTTATGGACCTCGCATGAATTTATTCACGGATTTGAATAAGATATATATTTCTATCTATTTAACAAAAAATTAGACTTTTAAGTAGTTAACTAAAATCTTATACCTTACTTTCTCTAATGTTCAAAACAGTTTGAGCTTCTGCTAATTCCTTCACTTTTGTACCAAAGATGGCTTCCGGAATAACCAAACTGACACCTCAAATCCTCGACTGCTCCACCACCTGTGAAGCAACCTCCTGCCCTTTGCTGGTCGGACTCCCTTACAGTTCCATTACCCTTGCAGCAAATGCCATAGGTCCAAGAACCGAACCCTACTTCTCATCAACGTCAACACAGCTCCGCCTCGTGCAAAACACAGAAGCTCGACCCCACTAAAACAGTTGACATCCGACTCTCAACATTTCAATCCTTATCAAAAACAACTCGGTGCCTAGAACTGGAATCGCACCACCATACTTCCAGTCAACACAGTTCGTTCATCCCCAATTTGACCAAAAACAACAGATCGAGCCCTTCCCCGAATGCTGCGATCCCCTAAAACGAAACCAGACAGTACCATCGAAAGCCCCAAATCGAGTGACGTTGAAATCCCATCGTACACAAGACGAGCGATGCCAAGATGAAGCTTCCGAACACCCGATTCCATCAATCCACTTTCAAACGATTTTTACTCGGTATTTGATTAGGAACTGAAAATTGAATGAATTGGGGAATCGGCCTCTTTGGTTTGCTGAGGGATTGATTTTATAAGGAGAATGAGTGTGGTTTTAAAGAGCAACAACGAGGCCAGAAATTTGTGGAGTTACAGTGGACGATGTGGTTGATTTTCTCCCTTTTGAATTTGAGGAGAAGGAAAAGCTACGTTTATAGTTTGTTGGCAAAAAGAGATCCACTAAATTTTATTTATTTAAAATTAGTTTTAATTTACCGATGATTAAAATTAATTAAATTCCAGACTAATAGATTTCTTCAAAAATAAATTTATATTATCGTTCTAATTCCAATAGGAGTTGGTATTGATTATCTGGACTGTTTCTAATTCAGTTGTAACTTTGAATTCAATTATTCTTCTCATTACGATAATTTAATATATTCGATATATTAAATTGAAATTGATTATTAAATTAATAACTTAATATAAATATTCATTTAATTTATCAAATTAATATTTAAAACCGTATTAAATATTCAAATCTAACCGACGGAATATCCGGGTCATTACATTCTTCCCCACTAAAAAATAAATTCGCCCTCGAAATTGCTAAGGTAGAAAAAGTGCTACAAACCCATTAACTTTTCAGAACTTATTTATGTTGATACTCAACATTTCAAACTTCCTTAAGTAACTCTCTTTCGAATAAATCCTTATTCGATAACTCCTCCCTTTGAATAACTATATTCGATAATCTCTCTTTCGAATAACTAGATTCGGAAACCTTTCTTCGAATAAACTATATTCGATTTACTCTTATCAATTAAATCTATTGGATTTAACTCTTTTCGATTGACTCCATCAAATAACTAAATTCGATAACTCCTTCGATTAACTAATAATCGATAACTCCTTCGATTAAACTAATCGATAACTCTTTTCGATTAAACTATAATCGATAACTCATTTCGATTTACTAATAATCGATAACTCCTTCGATTTACTAGTAATCGATAACTCCTTCGATTTACTAATAATCGATAACTCCTTCGATTTACTAATAATCGATAACTCTTTCGATTTACTAATAATCGATAACTCCTTCGATTTACTAATAATCGATAACTCTTTCGATTTACTAATAATCGATAACTCCTTCGATTTACTAATAATCGATAACTCCTTCGATTTACTAATAATCGATTACTCTTTCGATTTACTAATAATCGATAACTCTTTCGAATAAACTATATTCGATTTAACTCCACTCGCTTGACTCTAGATCGCAGCGATCACAATGGTTACGCCTGATTCCCCCAGGAAACATCCGACCGCCCTAGGCTATCTGCAGCCCTGTGAATTACGCTATTAGTCGTACGAAATGGCAACTTATCCTGAGTAACTATGTTTGACCAACTCTATCTCAATAACTATATTCGATCAACTTTAATTGAATAACTAACATTCAATTAAATCCTAATTCGATTAACTATGTTCAATTAACTCTATCTGGTTAACTCTTAATTTGAATAACAAGTATTCGATAAACTCTAATTGAATAACTAATATTCCATTAACTCTACGGATTAACCCTAACTGATTAACTCTAATTGGTTAATTCTTACTCTAATCGATTTATCCTAACTCTAATCGATTATTTCTAATTCTAATCAACTTCTCCTATTCGAATAACTCCTATTGGATAACGTTTATTCATTTATAAAGATTTACTTTTAGTAACGGTTCTTCACTTTATAAATGTTCTCTTTAATAACTTTACTTCACTTATACAAGTGTTTTGTACCCCTTCTATTTAAAACTATCGGTGTTAAAAACCAATATCTCTTCTCTATATAAGTTCAGACTTATATATTCCATCTATCGAATGATAAATATTTAATTTAATTTATAACTGTTATTTATAAATTAATCTTTTCTATTTATCTGTTAAAAACAGATTTCCATTTTCTATTCATTTTCTAAATATTCCTTTGATTAAATCTATTTATTTACCCAATAAATATCTCATTTATAACATTCTATTTATTTTCTATAAATAAATATTTCCATGGAATCTATTTGTAAATGTTATACAAATATTTTCTTCTAAATTCTATTTGTAAATGTTTTTACAAATATTTCTCCTTCTATTTGTTTGCACATAACATCCTTTGTATTTGGTTTTACAAATATATTTCCTCTTATATTCGTTTTACAAATATATTTTCTTTTTAACTCTTTTGGGTTTTCCTTTATTCACACCAAATTCGTATTTCATTCACATTGATTTTACTCAATTTATTCATTTCGATCCATTTAACTTACTTAAGTTAAATTTATTTTCAATCATCCACATTCCCATTAACTAGTTGCTAATTAACCGTTTTTGCTATTTCACCCTTTTTATTTGAATATAACTTGTTCAAATATATGTCAACTTAATTATAACTAATCTAATAATATTTTCAACTCGACTTATATATTCGATTTCGAATATAAATTCTCAATCTCTTTCACTTATCAAAAAACCCAATTTTGTTTCAATTTTCCTTTAACTAATTATTCTTCAATTTAGTTAATTCTATTTAACCATTAAAAATATGATTTTTGTCTTAAAAATCATTTCACTTACTTCACTGGAGTTCATATTTACTTTGTATCTCCAGCCTGGATTTTCTAATGCCAAATTCGGATTTTATTTCCTAACAATCCCTTTGTTTATTCAATTAAACCGTTATGGTTTTTATAATGGTTCTGGCGCTGCTTTTCTAAAAATTTGATTTTGACATATCTCAAAATCTATACGACGAAATCCAGATTTTTCTCTTTCATTAGAAAACTATTGTTCAACCGGTCCCGAAGATTCTTGTTTCAAAGAATTCCGACTTCAATTGAGTTCTGTATACTAAATTGAAGTTCGAATCGCCAATTTTCGAACTGCCGCGCTACGGCGAGCTCGTTTTAATTATATATATATATATATAAACTTTTAAACTTCGTTAAAATGAATCCAACTCCATTTTAACTCTATTTGAATTTCTTGATTCCAATTCCAATCTCGCTCTTATTTGAATTCTATATTCAAATTCCAATTCCTTTTCTATTTGAATTCTATGTTCAAATTTCCATTTCCTTTTCTATTATTCAAGTTCTATACTTGAAATTCCATTTGAATTCTATTATTCAATTTCTATACTTGAAATTTCATTTGAATTCTATTATTCAATTTCTATTTCAATTCTTCTTTGAAATTCTATATTTCAAATTCATTTATTCAAATTTCTTTTGAATTCCTCTTTGAATTTTCTTTATTCAAATTCTATATTTGAATTTCATTATTCAAACTCTATATTATTTCCTTCTATTCAATTTCTATTTGAATTTTCTTCTATTCAAATTCTATTTGAATTCCTTATCTTCAATTCCTATTTGAATTTCTTTATTCAAATTCTATTTGAAGTCCTTCATTCAAAACCCATTTCAAATCCCTTATTCAAATTTCATTTGAAATCCTTTATTCGATTTCTATTTAAATTCCTTTGAATTTAAATTCTATTTTAACTCCTTTGAATTCAAATTCTATTTCAAACTTTATATTTTCTTGAATTCTAATATTCAACCTCCACTTTATATTCTCTTTGAAATTCTATTTAACCAAATTCCATTTGAATTCTAATATTCAAATCTCTATTTGACCATTCTTTATTCAAATCCATTTGAATTCCTTTGAATTCAAATTCCATTTCAATTTTTCTTATACAATTTTCTATTTGAATTTTCTTTATTCAAACTCATTTGAATTCCTTTGAATTCAAATTCTATTTCACTGCTATTTGAAATCTATATTCCAATTCCCATTTCCAAATTCCTTTGAAGTTATATAAATATATACATATATTTATGTCTATCTCAAATTCAAAACATTTGAATTTTCAAACAACTTGTTTCCCTTCAAACAAATTTCCATCAAAACTTTTCTAAGGCAGCAATTCGTCACTTAGAAACTCGAAAATGAACACTGATGATGTTGCGACCATCATCAGAATTATTTCCTAGCTACTGAATGAGTTCAGTACTATATTTCTTTCAAACTCCATTTAGAAAAATATTTTCCAACTCCCAGGATTTTAAATTCTGAATTCTGGTTGGAATTCAATTTTAATTTATCACATTTGTATATTTGATTTCATATACAAATTCTATTGGTTATATATATAACTATTTCTGTTTTATAATCTTATTCGATTATAATCTAACAATCAACTTAACTATTTGAAAACAATATTGTGTCCAATCTTCTGTTCAAGTGTTTATAAACTCCTATCGAAATCATGGCGTCCCACGATTCGACCAAAATTTATAATCCACTCAACAGACTACCCAACATAATATAAAACAATTTTTATATCAAATAACAAATACGCTCTCTCGTATATATATATATATATATATATACACTCAACTCATTCTAGGATACTACTGATCCTATCTCTAATGAGCACATTCCAACAAGCCTAGGTATTCGCTCAACCTAAGCTCTGATACCAACTATAACGACCCAGATTTCCGTAACATCAGAGTTGACTATATACATCATACGTCCAACCCAAATATCACGAAAGTACGAAACATTTTTTTTAGAAGAAAGAGGTAGAAGAAGAACAGAAATAACAACACAGAATCTCACATCGCAGCGGAACAAAATATAATATATCATATTTTTGAAATACAAAATCTTAACTGTATAACATACACTTATCAGAGTACAACACTTACAACACAGCGGAACAACACCATAACTAGATAACGCTGAAGCCTCCTGCTCCAAGCTCCTTTAGATATATCTAAAAAATCCTGAACTACTTGACTGCCCGTACAAATTTAGGCACCCAAGAGTTTAGGTAGAACAAAACAAATAAACTCCGGGTCAGTCATGGGACTGGTATGAGTAAACAGTTTAAAACAGTTTTAGAAACTAAATGATATCTCATAAGACCACGCCGTATAATACGGAACGGGTTTTTCCCTTATGAGAATCCAAACACTTGACTTATCTTTATATCAAAACTCTTTTGATATTATAATAATGTCTAAATCAAGTAGATACAATCTAGTAGAACGTTTGCATCTCACGTTCCATATAAATAATATACAATCATAAACCGCAAGCACGTATTGGGTATTTGATCTCCAACTATGACAATGTAGTGACCCGCATTTTTAGCTGTTGAATAATTAATTTATTTAATTATTAAATATCGATTTATCGATATCGAGAACGTGAATTAAATAATATTGAATATTTAATTAACAATTATAATATAATAAAATATATTATAATGTCGAAATAGTCAAAAATAGCTGAATTCACAATACAGTGTGAATTGGGTTATATATAAGGTAAAATTCAGTTTGGAATTGAATTTGAATAACGAATATATTGAATCGACGACAGTTGAACGTGTAATTTATAATATAATTATAAACGAGCTCGAAATGGCGCTGCAGTTCGCTATTTGGCGATTTGAACTTCAACTGAATGTACAGGATTCGTTTTAAATCGGATTTCTGTGAAACAAGAAACGTGTGGAGCTGGTGGAGTATATCTTTCTAGTGGAAGAGAAAAATCGGGATTTCGTCGTGTAGATTTTGAGATATGTCCAAACCAAATTTCAGAAAAAGTCGCTGTAGAATTCCTTTATAATTTGCGACGCTTTATATACGTTATAAAAGAGAATTTCAATATAAATTGAAATTCGATTCAATCTGGACTCGGAATAGCGAGTAAATAAATATACTGGAGCTGTATGATATTCCTTTGTGAATATATACGATAATATAAATTTATTTATATTTAATTTAATTTAATTTAAATATATTTGTATATTTAAATGGGTTATTCAAAGCGTTAAAAATAACCACTTTTGCAAACGAAGTCGGAATTCGACGAAACTAGTTTTGCTGGATCCGCAATATCAAATAGTTGTTAGAGGTCAAGTTTCGTGATTTTTAGAGTCACTGTGTGGCCGTACAGATTTTTAGAGTGTAAAACAGTCAGTATTTTGATAGTTAAAAATACGCTGTGTGAGCATACGAAGTCAGAATTCGTCGAAACCAGTTTCGTTGGGACCGGAATGTCGAACTCTAGCTACACGTCCAGTTTGGTGATTTTTGGGTATCGTATGTGGTCACAGAAATTTTTAAGGACAAGAACAGATAGCGTTTGCTTATAATTAAATATACAAATCGAATATTTAATTATTAAAAATATACTATATAATAACATTTCACCCTAAACCCTAAATTCATTTTTCCATTTCGGTCAAACACAGTTGCGCCGTCATATTCTCTTCAGGAAAATCCTTTTTCCTTTTATTCGATCTTCTAAAATCCAAACGAAAATAAATAAAAATCTATAAAAGGAAGTAGCTTTATATTTGAGGTTGTCTTGAGTTGCTCTTCAGCGTGGTATGCTCTACATCTTGTTCGACGTCCCTGATGGTGTTGGGGTTTTCAAAGACGCAAGCTAGGGTTCGAGCTAGTTGGAGAAGGAGGCACCAACTCGCGAGTTAGAGGTCTGTTTTGGGATCGAGGTGGAAATCCGTGCCTAGTGTGCTAGTTTTGGGGGATTCGACGGAGGTTAGTGTCGGTTTCTGTGCGGTTGAGGGATGAAGTCGCGGTTTCGTCGATGAGGTCGAGTTGCTGTTTTGGAACATGATAATGAAGAGGAGGTAAAAAGGGGAACAATGGTGATGTTAATTTGAAAAACAATGGTGTATTGTTTGAGTTCGGTGGAGGATCAAATGGCGTTGGGAAATACTGGTAAACCGCGAGAATCTGGATTTGGGGAAGAAGCTTTATCGGCGGGTATGGGCTTCTAAGTTGGGGCAGGCCGGTTTAAATGGGTGAGAGGCCCGATAACCATTTGTTTTAAAGTTTGTTTAATTAAATTTATATAGGAACTTATAATGTCAATATCTTGTACACACTGAATCAGAATCACGAACCGTCAGTCACGTTGGGATCGTATGGACGGGAGCAACACAATGAGACTGACCGGGAGTTGATCGGAGACAGTTACAATTTATGGCGAGATAAATTGTCCGACTGAATCAAATAACGCAAACCGTTATTTAACGGCTAACGCGCAAAAGTGAGTAAATCTCACCAACTCTAAAACAGTTTATAATTTCATGTTGTATCTTCAAAACTGTTAGAAATTGTCTAATTTACTGTGTGTTGATTGTTTGATTGAACTGCTAGTCAGTTAGTTAAATTTCTATATTGATTCTGTTTAACAGAATATATCATATGGAACTGAAAGTGATGTTATCTATATTGTCTAACATCTGTGATGCAGGGAAACAGGTTGGAGGAATCCGGCTGGATTCCTCAACAGTTATTTTATTGTTTTTCATATATTTTGATATACGATGTGAATTATAACCTGTTGTTGATTGTGTGTGTATGGACGAGATTAGACATCGCAATTTGATATGATTGAATACCATAACATATGGAATGTTGATAAGGGGATTTTCAAAGTGATATTGAAAATAGAATATTTATAAAATGGGATATTTATAAATAAGAGATATTTATAAAGTGGAATATTTTTAATAAGAAATGTTTATAAATTGGAATATTTATAAATAGGAGATATTTGAAAAGGAAATAATTTCAAACCATTTTCTTTTTGAATGGAAAGGCCTGTGTGGCGGGTTTGGGGATTTTCCCGATACTCCCGATACAAAGGAGGTTATGGCGAATTTTCCCGGGAATTTAAGGAGTTAGAATATTTTTAGAAATAAAACCAAAAAGGGGAGGTTTGTAAACCATTTTCAAATCAAATAGGAAGAGAAAGGTTTGTAAACCATTTTCAAATCAAATAGAAAGAGAAAGGTTTGAAAACCATTTTTCAAACCAAATAGTAAGAGAAATGTTTGTAAACCATTTACAAATGAAATTTGGATAAGGAATGTTTGTAAACCATTTACAAATAGAATTGAAAAGGAAACGTTATAAAAAGGAAATCATTTTTTTAAATTGTAGAACCGTTATTTAAAAGTAAATCTTTTCAAATGAATAAAACGTTGTTAAAAAGGAAATCTTTATAAAGTGAATAAAGTAAATCGAATATGGTATTCGAAAGGAGAAATCGAATATGGTATTCGAAGTTAGTTAATCGAATATGGTATTCGAAGTTAGTTAATCGAATATGGTATTCGAAGTTAGTTAATCGAATATGGTATTCGAAGTTAGTTAATCGAATATAGACATTCGAAGTTAGTTAATCGAATATGGTATTCGAAGTTAGTTAATCGAATATGGTATTCGAAGTTAGTTAATCGAATATAGGTATTCGAATTTAGTTAATCGAATATGGTATTCGAAGTTAGTTAATCGAATATAGACATTCGAAAGTTAGTTAATCGAATATGTTATTCGAAAGGGGTTAGTCAAGTCGAGTTAGTCAAATAGAGTTAACCAGTTGGAGTTAATTAGTTAGAGTTAATCGATTAGAGTTAAAACGAACTAGAGTTAATCAAATATAGTTATTTGAGACAGAGTTAGTCAAACATAGTATTCAGGGTAAGTTGCCATCTTGTACGACTGCTAGCGTAATTCGCAGGGCTGTAAATAGCCTACGGCGGTCGGATGTTTCCTGAGGGAGTCAGGCGTAACCATTGTGATCGCTGCGATCTAGAGTCAAGCAAATGGAGTTTAATCGAATATTAGTTATTCGATAGGAGTTAATCGAGTTGATCGAGTTGAGAAATAAGTTAAGTTAAATAAGTTGAGTTGATCGGGTGGTTCGACCAAGTTAGTCGAGCCTAGTTAATCGAATCGAATTGGTCGAACCAAGTAAGTCGAGTTAAGTTAGTCAAGTTAGTCGAGTCTAGTCAATCGAATCGAATTGGTCGAACCAAGTAAGTCGAGTTAGTCGAGTCAAGTTAAGTTAGTCGAGTTAAGTTCGTCGAGTTAAATAAATCGATGTTAGTTTCATCGAAAGGAGTTAGCGATGTCAGTTTCATCAAAAGGAGTTATCGATGTTAGTTTCATCGAAAGGAGTAATCGATGTCAGTTTCATCAAAAGGAGTTATCGATGTTAGTTTCATCGAAAGAAGTTATCGATGTTAGTTTCATCGAAGGGAGTTATCGATTATAGTTTAATCGAAGTGAGATTTTCAAATATGAGATATTTGAAAAGGAAGAGTCATCGAATATTAGTTATTCGAAGAGAGATTATCGAATATCGTTTATTCGAGAAGGAGTTAATCGAATATAGGTTATTCGAAGAAGAGTTAATCAAATAGAGATTTCTCGAAGAGAGTTAATTGGCATATTCGAATATATCGAATTCGGGAAAGTACTTATACTTTCCAGTGTTTAAATAGAGATTTATTTATTTATAAATAAATAAGGGTTAGGTTAATTATTCACTAATAAGAATAGAAGTTATAATTAAAGTTAGATAATTCGAAAGTAGGGATTATAACGTTATCGTTATAACCAATGTTTTAAATATAGAAGTGGATTAGTAAAATTGAATCCGAGAAAGGCGTAAGTTGTTAAAGATTAAAGATAAACTTTGACCATTTCGAAGTTATAACGTTGTTCAGTTAAGGTCTGAGAGGTAATTATACCCCAACTTGAGTGACTTCCTTCTTAACTAAGAAATGGTAAGGTTTGATCGTAAAGGAGTTTAGGACATGTTTTCCAAACGAGAATCAGAAATGTTTTCTGATAAAAGAAAAATAAGAATTTAGAATATAGGGAAACAGGAGATAAGTAAATAAATGAACTAAAGAGATTTATGTTAAATGATGTTTGTTCGATATAATTTCCATCTGGAAATAATATCGTTGTTTGCACACTTGTTTTTCTTTGGTAGTTAACTCACAGACTATCGAAGTTTTGACCATTTTAACGTTGTTAATATGGAGAGACCGGTTGGATTATTATCCAAAGAACCACTCTGTATTGGCATAAGCGTCGCGAATCATATATGCCAAAGATAATTGAAGACGGAGTAAAATGCAAGGGCTATCCTGTTTACGGAATAGTGCCTTCGGTTTGTCCAGTCCCAGGACAACTTGTATGGACGAAGGTCTGACAGAGTATATCCAATGGATCGCGTAAGTTGATCTGTTCAAACTATTCACGTTTGGTGGTGGAGGAATTCGTTTCTCTTAGCTATATACCCGTGTTATTTTTGGATAAGTCAATTTGTGATTTGGCGGGTATGACAATGTGACATTCTAAGTGAATGAGGATGACTTGTGTTGATGAATGTCTGACAGAGTATTTCCAGAAAGGTCACGTACATTGATTTCTTCAACCGTACCAAGAGTGGAAGCGGAGAAGGAAACTTCTTTAGCTAACACGTAATGTACTGTTGTAGACGTCAATTAGTGATTTTCGATGGATCTGACAATGTGGCATTCAAAGTGAATCTGATGTGATGATAAAGCGTAGCTTCTAGCCTCATCAACCGGTAAATGACAGAAATCGGGCAGGCAGCATGGCTAAGTCGGTCGCACCGAAGTAGGGTGTATAATCACCTATCTAGAGAATATTCATTTGCTTCTTTAATCTATCAATGCTGTCCCATATATATATACGGGAACGGTTGCTGATCCCAACCGTTGGTGATGTACATTCGATACACTCAAGCGAAATGAGTGGTCGGTCATGTGTGGCTGAGTTACAAGATGTTCTTGTTGAACTCCAGTGTATCGTTCCTAGAGTACACTGATCGGAAGGTGGTTCCATACCTTGTCATAGTTGGAAATCCATTATCCAATACGTGCTTGCGATTTTGATTGTATACTATATATGTAGAACGTGAGATGAAAGCGTTTCTGCTAGTTGATATCTATTTGTACATAGACATTATTATAATATCAAAGGGTTTTTGATATAAAGATATTTTGGATCCTCGTAAGGAAAAAACCCGTTCCGTTCTGCGGCGTGGTCTTATGAGATATCGTTTACTTGTTCATATACCTGTGTTTAAACTATTTTACTCACACCGGTCCCATGACTGACCCGGAGTTTACTTTGTTGTTTTCCCCAAACTCTTGGGTGCCTAATTTTGTACGGGCAGTCAAGTAGTCAGGAATTTGCAGATACATTGAAGAGCTGGAGCAGGAGGCTTCAGAATCATATAGCTATAGTTTATTTCCGCTGTATTGTAAGTGCTGTACTATGATAAGTGCTATTGTATACATAACTGTTATATTTCAAAGTTATGTTACCTATTATATGTTATTCGTTCCGCTGTGAGGTTCGTGTTACTCTGATGTTGTGTTTTTCTTCTTCTTCTATTCTAAGTTTCTATCTTATCTATTCTCACCTTCTAATTTCTTTCATTAATTACCAGGATTTTTCGATGTTTTGGTTATCGACGTCGTGCTTACGTCGATAACCAAAGTCGCCGAAAATCCGGGTCGTTACAGACAAGGTATGGAACCACCTTCCGCTGGTATATCTCTAGAGGAGAATACACCGAGTTCAACAAGAACATCTTGCAACTCAGCCACACATGACCGACCACTCATTTCGCTTGAGTGTATCGAATGTATATCACCAACGATTGGGATCAGCAACCGTTTCCCGAATGGGACAACATCGACCATAGATTTTTAGAAATAAATGAAACTCTAGATCAGGTGATTATACAGCCTAATAGGTGCGACCTACATAGCCATGCTGCCTGCCCGATTTCTGTCATTTACCGGTTGATGAGGCTAGAAGCTACGCTTTATCATCACACCAGATTCACTTCGAATGCCACATCGTCAAATCCATCACATCACCGATTGATGTCCTCAACAGTACATTACGTGTTAGCTAAAAGAAGTTTCCTTCTCCGCTTCCACTCTTGGTACGGTTGAAGAAATCAATGTACGTGACCATTCTGGAAATACTCTGTCAGACATTCATCCATACAAGTCACCCAGGAACAGGATGAACTGAAGGCACTATTTCTATTAATAGAAAAAGTCCTTGCACTCTACTCCATCTTCGATTATCTTTATAAAATCTGATTCGCACGCTACTGCCAATACGGAGTGGTTCTTCGGATAATAACCCAACCGGTCTCTCTATATTGACAACGATGGTCAAAACTTCGATAGTCTGTGATTTAACTATCGAATAAAACAAGTGTTCCGATAGTCGATGATTTAACTATCGAATAAAACAAGTGTTCATCCAAACATCCAACAATCAGTGAGCCTTTAATTAATATTCCATTAATTAAATCTCTTCACTATTTCTTTATCAATATTTGTTAACCAAATATTTTCAATAACCATATTGGCCTTATACGTTATTTGGAAAACATTTCCGAATATCACCTTCTTTATTTTCTAACTTTAGAAATATTTATTATTCTATTTCCAAGCTTACATTTATTTGGGTTAAACCGGATGTTGTGTAAAACATCGGTACGACAACCCAAATACTATATTCAACTAACTTTCATTCAACATTTATCTTCGAGCCTGGAATCTTACTGTTTATCTGTTAATAATGAAATCAATCAAGTTGGGGTATAACTACCTCTCAGACCTTGACTGAATAACATTTATAACGTCAAAACAGATATGACTACTTACTCGAATAATCAATACCATACAACTACTGATTCACTTTTAAACATGTATACTCTTCCTCTTTCTATTCTTACTAGATTTTATCCCTAGTCTTCCTTTTTGATTATACTATTCTATTTCTAAGTTCGTTTCCTTATCGACTTCTATATATTTTGATATGTTAATTTCTAACTATCAAATTATCTTAAAAATATTCTATCTCCTTAAATTTCCGGAAAAATTCGCCATAACCTCCTTTATACCGGGAGCATCGGGAAATTTCAAATAGCTTTCCCGGTCCTTCTCATCTCAAAAAGAAAAAGAAAAAGCCAAGCGGCTTGCTGATACGGCGCATAAAATCTCATATATGAATTAAATACGTACCTTTTTGTCGGGCATTCTATTTATTTCACTTCTATACTTTATTCCATACCAGTCTCCTGTATATTTATGCCTGTCCAATCTATTTTAACTATACCAATCGTTTTAACTCAAATTGTTAATTACATCTTTTACTTAACTTTTCAGTCTATTTCACCTTCATATTTGAACATGACATGTTCAAATATATTTTAACTACATATTAACAAATTCTAATTATACTCATACTCTCGTTTCCTTATCGACTTCTCTATTCAAATTCCAATTCAATTCTATTTGAATTCTCTTTATTTAAACTTCATTTGAATTCTATATTCAAATTCTATAGTTTAAAGTCCATTTGAATTCTATATTCAAATTCTATAGTTTAAAGTCCATTTGAATTCTATATTCAAATTCTATAGTTTAAAGTCCATTTGAATTCTATATTCAAATCTATTCAAATTCTATTTGAATTCTCTGCATTATTTATAAACAACGTTTATAACTTCAATTCAAATCCCACCTTTCCATTTATAAACAACGTTTATAAATTCAATTCAAATCCCATATTTTCATTTATAAACAACGTTTATAAATTCAATTCAAATCCCATATTTTCATTTATAAACAACGTTTATAAATTCAATTCAAATCCCATATTTTCATTTATATACAACGTTTATAAATTCCTTCCTTGTTTTATATATTCAAACAAGTAAATATTTTCCCTAGTTCATTAAAAATTCAAATTCTATTTATAAAAATAAAATTTCCTTTTTAAAATCTTAAATACCCTTTTCGATATTTTTATAGATCAATATTCAAGCCCCATTGATATTTTTAAACAATCAAATCAACCAATTTTCAATCATTTTATTTTTAACACATCATATATGAATATATATGAAATCAAACAAACAACAGATAATATATATTTTTGAGGAATCCAGTTGGATTCCTCCAACCTGTTTTCCTGCATCCACAGACGTTAGTCAACATAGTAATACCCATCCTGCTTCGAGACAGGATATCGCGGTATAGAAGGTCATCCACTAATCATAGCGTGGGGCGTATAGGGTAATCATCCGCTAATGAAACCGCGGGCATCCGCTAATGAAACTGTGGGAATCCAACCAATCATCATCCCAATATATATATATATATATATATATATCTTAAATAACTAATATATATTTTAAAACAATCAGACAGCATTCAAACAAGCACAGACAATTATTTTTAACTATATAAAAATAATTTCTAAATAAAAGGTGGGATTTACTCACTAGATTTTATTTTGCAATCCGTTTCTTATTTCTTTATTTGTTCCAGCTTCAAAAAAATCTCGAATCCACTTGAACCCGTAATTTCATTCAGCTACAAATCTCATTTGTCCGACTCCATGATTTATGGACCTCGCATGAATTTATTCATGGATTTGTATAAGATATATATTTCTATCTATTTAACAAAAAATTAGACTTTTAAGTAGTTAATTAAAATCTTATACCTTACTTTCTCTAATGTTCAAAACAGTTTGAGCTTCTGCTAATTCCTTCACTTTTGTACCAAAGATGGCTTCCGGAATAACCAAACTGACACCTCAAATCCTCGACTGCTCCACCACCTGTGAAGCAACCTCCTGCCCTTTGCTGGTCGGACTCCCTTACAGTTCCATTACCCTTGCAGCAAATGCCATAGGTCCAAGAACCGAACCCTACTTCTCATCAACGTCAACACAGCTCCGCCTCGTGCAAAACACAGAAGCTCGACCCCACTAAAACAGTTGACATCCGACGCTCAACCTTTCAATCCTTATCAAAAACAACTCGGTGCCCAGAACTGGAATCGCACCACCATACTTCCAGTCAACACAGTTCGTTCATCCCCAATTTGACCAAAAACAACAGATCGAGCCCTTCCCCGAATGCTGCAATCCCCTAAAACGAAACCAGACAGTACCATCGAAAGCCCCAAATCGAGCGATGTTGAAATCCCATCGTACACAAGACGAGCGATGCCAAGATGAAGCTTCCGAACACGCGATTCCATCAATCCACTTTCAAACGATTTTTACTCGGTATTTGATTAGGAACTGAAAATTGAATGAATTGGGGAATCGGCCTCTTTGGTTTGCTGAGGGATTGATTTTATAAGGAGAATGAGTGTGGTTTTAAAGAGCAACAACGTGGCCAGAAATTTGTGGAGTTACAGTGGACGATGTGGTTGATTTTCTCCCTTTTGAATTTGAGGAGAAGGAAAAGCTACGTTTATAGTTTGTTGGCAAAAAGAGATCCACTAAATTTTATTTATTTAAAATTAGTTTTAATTTACCGATGATTAAAATTAATTAAATTCCAGACTAATAGATTTCTTCAGAAATAAATTTGTATTATCGTTCTAATTCCAACAGGAGTTGGTATTGATTATCTGGACTGTTTCTAATTCAGTTATAACTTTGAATTCAATTATTCTTCTCATTACGATAATTTAATATATTCGATATATTAAATTGAAATTGATTATTAAATTAATAACTTAATATAAATATTCATTTAATTTATCAAATTAATATTTAAAACCGTATTAAATATTCAAATCTAACCGACGGAATATCCGGGTCATTACAAGACGGATGAATCTAGGCATAAAACGAGACCAGGTACATCAGAATGCACCCAGGCCCAAAAGTGGGTTTTGCACCCCAGGTCGACACCCATGTCGACTGGGCAGTCGATCTGGTCGGGGGGGGGGGGGTCGACTACCCAGTCGACCTTGGTCCTGGGCGGGAATTTTCCCGCCCAGCCCGCTTCTGGGTTTGAATTCGAATTCGAATTTCGAGCTGTTTTCGATTCTGAAAATTCCTGAAAATTTGGAGGGTCATATCTCCCTCATACGGACTCCGATTCTCGCAAACTCGTACTCGTTTCCAAGCAGAATTTCGAGATGAACGCAATGTCGCAACCCGTTTCCCTTTATTTTGAATTTAAAATTTAATTCTGCCTTGATTTGTGAATCCTAGTGTTACAGAATTACGGGGTGTTACATTCTCCCCCACTTAAAAGGATTTCGTCCCCGAAATCTTCAAGTTAGGAAGAATGTGTCCTACCATCCAATCACTTATCTACTCAACCATTCAATCACATGCATTCATTGTCCTTAAAAGATTTCTAATGCTTTCATGTTTATATGCATAGTGCGTGTATATGTCTTTATCTAGTGCAAAATCAGGCGGTCTACTGATTCAGTCGACCTCCTTAATGCGAATCATGTTAGTGCCATGCGTCCAATCATGTATGCAAGCATCCCTAGTTATGTAAATACTACATGTGTGCATAGCCATTCATCCATATGCAACATCCATATGATAACATATCAAATTCAACTTACAAACAAATACATATCTGTAAATGCAATATGAAAGCGTCCGAACTGATATAGGCCCTAATACGTATGTATATGCATTCACAGCAACCATTAGCAACCACACGCAACCATCAACCATAACATGTTTCAAATACATGTTTACATCAAAAAGAGTTTTTACCTAAGGATCGAAGATACGACCTAGAGGATATACTTTGGAAAGAGAGAAACAATTATGCCTAAAACTCCTACAAATAAAAGAAATCAAGGATGCACCCTTAAGGAAAAGGTTATGATGCTAGTATCTAGCCTTCTTGAGCTTTACTTCACTATATCTTAACCAATATAACTTCACGATTGTGAAGTTTCTGACCTCCATTTTCAAAATAAACAGATGTTAATCACGGTACCAAGTGTATGTACTAAGATGATTAGAGGTCTCCCTCTTATCCACCATGCCATAACTATAAGGGTCGAAAGGTCACTACGTACTTTTTAGAGTGCCTGCCACAACTATTCATCTCTCATGCAAACCATCCTCGTCGAACTCGACATTCCTCAAGTACAAGCCCCAAAGGCCTAAACCAATATCAGACAAGCTCCCAAGGAATATCTCCTTCGAATTTAGACGATCTACGTGAGATGATATAAGCAAACTCGATAGCTATTCTCAAATCCCTACTAACCAAAAATAAACTGGTCGGACCACCAATTGGATTTGAGACTCTAGTGGGATCTTTCTACTATACAAGTACTTATGGTGCAGAGACTCAACTATGGAAGTGGATATGAACAAATGCGAAGCGCTAAAACCAAAGGAAAGAGTACAAACAACAAAACTAGACTCTTCCAACAGAACTTTACTACCTTTCTCCTAGGTACGCTTGGTGGCGAAGGTAAGTACTTGCCCTTCTGAAAATCTTGTCCTTTGCCCTTAATTACATGCCCTATTACACCATAGTAAAGATACTTCTTCTTGTCTTAGGTTTTATAATTCCTTCCTTCTTTGTGAGCTAAATCTACATCCATGAATTCCTCATCCTCTTCCTTGTGTAGTCATGTTGACAAATCTCTCGAAAGCTGCTTCCATCGTACAGAAAACCCTATAAGCTTGAAAGAAAACTGGTCGTAGTTGAAACAACTACGGCTATGGATGGAAGCCAGGCATGATTTCGCCCATCAATGAGGTTACCTCCCAGAAAGCCAGGAGCCCCAGAGACTCAAGAAAGAAGGAGACAAGAATTCAAACAGAGGAAGAGAAGATAGTGCATATGGCTTTGGGGAATATGCCTTTTAAACAAATCTTTTCTCTTGAAAATGCTTCTTTTAAAACCGTTTTGAAAATAATTTTTCAAATCCTTTATCTGATCTAGTAACCTTCAGCTCTGATACCACGTGTAACACCCCACATCCGTTAGTGTCACTCACAAAGGGAATGCACTAAGTTCTGTGGAGCATTTTAAGGTTAAAGATGCAGATGAATTACAAGACAGACAAAAATTAAAACAGCGGAAAATAAAACTTTGCTTTATTTATAAAGTAGTTTGTACAACAATTTCTTTACAATATCAGAGTATCATCTGTCCTACAAAATAAAGAAGCATAAAACAACATTTATATTCCCCAATGTAGCAAGAGCCAACCATAGCATCTGAAAAGAGAATCCAAGCAAAACTTCGACAAATATTCAAGCTGGGAAAGAGTGACAGTCCAACTTAACCTGAGCTGTACTATTCCCTCCTTTACTACCTGGGGGGCGGGGGAACGGAAGAAAAGAAGAGGAAAGAAAAACAGAGTCAGACATAAAGCCTGAGTAAGTTCAGTTACTTCTAGCATGTGAACATGGAAAAACAAAACGACATGAATTAACTGAATACAAGATAACACCATGATGATAGGGTCAGCAAGATTAGACAAGATTAACACAAGATATGCTAAGATAAGATAAACTGGATATGCCCTAATACTTTCGCCGCTTTGCAATTTCCTTGTTATACTGGTTTCTATATCTCTGCACCACCTAACTAGTGTCCCAACTAGTAACGATAACGTGATCCCAATCCTTGTAGTTTCCGTTGCCTTCAGGCATACATTTATTATTTATTACCTAGATCTAATCTAGGGCTTTCTATCCAGTGCTTTCTAGATTCAACTAGAGTTTACGCTAACTGTTGAACGCTTCTCGGATTCAGGGTTTATGCCACCTAGTCCAACTAGGGATTATGCTACCTGTCGAACGATGCCCCTAGTCTAGGACACACTACCTAGAGTGGTATATGTTCCAAGACTTCCCCACGCATGTATCGCGAATCGTTATCACTTGTCTAGATGCACATGTCCTGTAATGTGCGGCCCGAGTCCTGTGGCAGGGAAAATCAAGAAACACAGAACTCGGTCGGGAGCTTTTCAGATATATGCCAGTGCAGATGCTAAGGTCTGTTTTTCTACCAGTGGTTATGGTCCCACGTGACCCCTCCCTTAACTAATGAAAGGCAAACCTTGAAAAATGAGAACTATACGCAGGCCCCCTATGCCCCACTAACCTATGGCCATCCTCACCCATAACTAGATAGCAAGTATATGGTCTTTTGGTGTTCTCCGCCTTTCCGCTTCACGTATCTCGATTGACTCAAGATGGATGGTAGACGACGAGTTGCTATCACAGGGCTACCGGTTTCTCGCCGAATCACGCTGGTCCATCCTAGTCTTTAGGTTACCATATTTTGCAACCAAGGCATACCCTTGGTTCTTCTACCGTAGACCTTAACCTCTGTGAGCCCAGGAGGATCATCTGCAGCCTCACAGAGGGATACCAAGGGTACCCTCACGTCCCCTCGAAGCCTCGGGCTTCGTAACCCAATTCGTTGGAGCCTTCTTTTTAATCAAACGGACGTTCGCTCCATCCCGTGTTATACTAAGAATTACTACTTAGTTTTGCTAACTAAGGTTTACTACTTAGTTTCCAGAATCGTTGTTTTCTTAACTAAGGTTTACTACTTAGCTCCTTTTAACTAAGGTTTACTACTTAATTCTCTTTCTCGTCAATTTGGATTGGTTAAGTGTCATTAGTCAATTCAAGCTAACTTAACCCTCTTCATTTATCCTGTTAAACTGGTTAAGTGTTATCAGTAATTCATGTTGACTTAACCCTACCACAAACCAAGTTATATTGGTTAAGTATTTCGTATTACTTAACCCTACCCATTCATCCTGTATTGGTTAAGTGTTCCTTTTTAACTTAACCTTGCCCATCTGTTTTAACTAACATTTTATTAATGGTTAAGTATTATCCTTCATGTTTTAGATTTAACCCTATTCCTTTATCACAATCTGATGGTTAAGTGTTCAAATTTACTTTACCCTATGGTCTAGTCCAGCTAACATATTAAATTGGCTAACTGTATTAACTTTACTTAATCCCAACCTCTAGTCTAGTTAACATGTTAATTTGGCTAAGTGTATTAACATTACTTAACCCCACCTTCTAGTCTAGTTAACATGTTAATTTGGATAAGTGTTTTCTTAGTTACTTAACTCCTACAAATCTTGTCTTGTTACGATGTAAAGTTTGGTTAAGTGTTCCTATTGACTTAACCCTCCCATTCTAGCTTAACTGTGTTAAGTTGGTTAAGTGTTCCTATGGACTTAACCTTCCCATTATAGCTTAACTGTGTTAAGTGTCTGTATGAACCTAACCCCACCCATCGGTTTGGTTATCATGCTGAATTGGTTAAGTGTCTTAGTTAACTTAACCCTACCATTCTTGTTCTAGCTTTAACTAAATAAATTAAAGTCGCGACCACTCACATTAGACAGATGTTGTTGCGATTACTGGATGTGCCAGTTGGTTACAGGCAGGTTTACATCGCAGCTCAGTCTAACCTCGGGTTAGGCATATTCGTGTTTTCTAAGTTCAAAGGGTATTGATTAATTTTCAAATCAGGTTTTGAAAGTAACCATCCCGTCCGTCGGATCAGTTAGGGATAGCCAGGGAGAGCAGGAAACTTGTATTTTCCAAACCCAAGCCTAGACACTATCCTCTCTGTCACCCTAGAACTTTCTGGTGTGTTATTAAAAGAGATGTCGTTAATAAACCTTTACTTTGTCTAAATTTACATTTTCCTCATTTAGGACAAATTCTATAAGTAAATTATTCCTAATTTACTTATTTCATAATTACTCTTTTAATGTAAAATGTCAACATTTATTATTATGGCCCATTTTCCCCTCTATATCATATTTATGCTTTTTGGTATGTAAACTATACCAAATTAAGTGTCACTAACCATGATTTTGCTAAACATGACAATTTCTCACAATTATGGCCAATTTCAAATTTATGCCAATATACTTATTATGCCAAATTAGCTAATCCAATTCTGATTTAACATTCTAATTTCAGTTCATGTCAAACTAGACTTATTATTCTGGTTCACAGTTCATGTAAATGCTAGATTTACAAGTCAATACTAGATTCAAATTACACATCCTATAATTCATGTCAAATTTATCCAATTTGCATTTTTATAAACATGCCATAATACATGTTCCCAGTTTATGCCAATTTCCAAGTTTATAACTATGTTTTAGTAAATTTCATATTTTGCCCAAATCGTATTCCCATCGTTCGTATGATCGTGATTCAATCTAGATTATAGATAAATCTAGATTCGTATAAAATAGGGAATGAACCAAAGATGCTATGAAAAAGATAGACATAATAACTGGCATAAAATGACAATTTACTAATTACAGACCAAGCGAATTACACTAAAATAAATTGATCTAAAACATCGAAGGCCTATAGATCTGAAAATGTTATGACATAAAAAGGGTTGAATAACGATGTAGGTTCAAGAACATGGGTAGACCTAACTTAATGCGTAAATTCCCAAGATCAAAAACCAAAGAAAATCAAGAATAGACAGAATAGATAATCAGGTTTAGACCCAATTTCACAGTCACAAAACTTAAGCAACACTTTCCTAGTCATGAATCATAGGTGTTTTAGTCACAGTTGTCCTTGTTATGTCATAGGCAATAGTTTATGTTTCCTAATCAAAGGCATAGGCTTGTGTTCATAGTCAAAGGAAATAATTCTCATAGTCATGAGTCACAGTCATACGCAATGTTCATAGTCATAGGCAATGTTCATAGTCAAAGAGGCATATGGTTTTAAGGTCCATAGTTTCATAGTCACAGTCTTATTGGTCATCAAATCATAACAGTTCTTAATTAGGTCCAAGGATATAAGCACTGATTCGAACCGAAAGATTTGGCATATTCTTTTATTCCTTTAATTTCATGTCACGAATAGCGAAAAACGTTCAAATCTAAAAAGTAACCGACTTACAGAGATTAGATTAGATTCGTAGAAAAACAGTCGTTGAAGTCATTTGAATCTTCACTTGAATCCTAGCTTGTTTTGAATCTCCTCTTGAAAGTCTTGAGCAGCATTTCCTCATCTTGATTTATTTTACATATTATTTTATTTATTATTTAATTAAGAGGAGGAGAAGAAGCCATGTTCACCAAGAATCTTTGTAGCATAAGGTTAGAGAAGATTTGTGAATAGTGAAGGAGACGAGGGGCTGCTTATATAGGATTCGGCGGATGAATCTAGGCAGAAAACGAGACCAAAAGTGGGTTTTGCACCCAGGTCGACACCCATGTCGACTTGGCAGTCGACTTGGTCAGGGGGGTCGACTACCCAGTCGACTCCCCAGTCGACCTGGGTCCTGGGCGGGAATTTTCCTGCCCAGCCCGCTTCTGGGTTTGAATTCGAATTTCGAATTCGAATTTCGAGTTGTTTTCAATTCTGAAAATTCCTGAAACTTCGGAGGGTCATATCTCCCTCATACGGACTCCGATTCTCGCAAACTGGACTCGTTTCCAAGCAGAATTTCGAGACGAACGCAATAGCGCAACCCGTTTCCCTTGATTTTGATTTTAAAATTTAATTCTGCCTTGATTTGTGAATTCTAGTTTTACAGAATTATGGGGTGTTACCACGGCTCCTCGCTCCACATTAAAACCTCACGGTTTTTGACAATGGGGATCATGCATCTAGTTCGCACGCAGGCGGCATGTTTTATTTTCATTTCCACAATCCTATTCTAATTTGTTTCAACCAAACGAGGGTATTTTTCAACCACAAAGGTATTTTTCAACCACAAAGGTATTTTTCAACCACAATATCAACCACAAACAATTATTTCCAACCATTCGTCATACTATATAATTTCACGCCAATCACAATATTAACCACAAACAATTATTTCCAACCATTCGTCATACTATATAATTTCACACCAATCAAAAGCAATAAATATCGTCAATGGTCTATGGACGAGGGGAGTATATATATATATATATATATATTATTTCTATAATTCACTTGCATTTCATCACAATTAAAAGCATATATGTTTCATACAACGCTTGTATAATTTATACATCGCTAATATAACTTATACAACACATGTACATGAGGTATACAATGCGTATATAATTTACACTTTGCTTATATAATTTATACAACACGATTTCCATTCACACAATTTAATTTAGATTCCTCACATTGATTTTTGGAGTGCTAAAAATCGTATGTAGATCAGAAAAATTCGCGGCTTCTGCTATATGGTAGAGAGCCTCCCTGCGGTCCCGATGTTTCCTGTTTCATCGAATTTCGTTAACACACTAAAAAGATATGATTTTTCAAAGTTTTGCAACAATTAAAAGTTTTATTTTCAATTCAGAAATTTCAAAGCAGACATGTTTTAAAACCTTCGAAACTAGGTTTTTACTTTTCGATCGATCTGTGCAGTTTCGTCACGATCGGATGCTGCAACGTCGAAGAGCTTCAAACAGGCTTTCCAGCGCCTTTGGTGGCAGCGAACTCGACGGCCCCTCTGATGCTCGGCGGCGCTCCAAAGGTGGTAACTCCCTAGCTGAAATTCGACGAAGATACTAGATGGTTTCAGTCGAGGCTTGGATTGATTGAAAGAGGGGGGAAAGGCGATTGGAAAAGCCAACTGGAGGGGGTGGCGAAAATGCCTGTGTCGGCGGCGATCAGTCCTGGAAGTTTTGAGCTGGTTCCGTCGTTCGTTCGTAGGGTTTGACCGACTTTTCAGATGAGAGAGAAAAGTGAGGATATTTTCTGTTATATTTAATTTTAAATTCCCAAAATATCCCTTTTTAACCAACGTACACCAATTTCAACCCAACGACTGTCGCCCCTAGCTAAATACCCCCATTCCGGACACAATGGGATATGTTTCGTTGGCCAATTCGACTGTTACAGTCAGTAATTTTTCAAATTAAAGTATAAAACATTTAATATTCAATTTGAACGTACATTTCAATTTTCCAGGGCCACAAACTGAATTGAAAAATTCCAGAAAAATAAATCTAGCTTTGTTTTGATGATACGGTCCCAACAAAACCAGTTTTGTCGAATTCTGAGATCGTATGCAAAATGTCTATTTTCAGGTCGACCATTTTAACAGAAATTGATCAATCACATTTTCTTTTTCCCCGCTCACATACTAGCTTCAAAAATTATGAAATTTGAAACCTAGCAATAGTTTGACATCCCGGATCCAACAAAAGTGGTTTCGTCGAATTCCGAGGTCGTATGCAAAATATCTATTTTCAAGGGCTATATATCCTATATAGCGACCTTTCTGAAAATTCATTTGGCCATAACTTTTGATTCCTGCTATGAAACTTCGATTTTTCAGATTCGTTAGAAAGGTATTCATAAACAGATTTAAATATTTTTGGTTTCACTAAAATCTGTTATATTTTCTTCTCGGTACAATCAGGCAAAGTTTGTATTCAAATTTTCAAACTGCCTCACTATTCCCAATTCATTATTTCATTGAAATATGCTATTTCAATTGTTTAAATTCTTTGACAATAACCAATTTTAAAAAATTTAAATTGGTTCACATTTTCCGGGTTATTACATTTATGGCTAAGGACAACAATGTAAGTGATTTTACATTTGATGAATTAGTAGAAATCAATATTGAAATCTTAGAATATAAGAAAATGTTTAAAAGAAAATTTAAACAAGCTAACGAAGATAAAAACAAAGCCAAATTTGAAAGAGACCTTTTGAAAGATGAAAAAGAAATCTTAAAAGAAGAAATTAGAAAATTACAAGATTCTCTTTCAAATGCAAATTCTCAAATTTCTTTGTTAAGTCAAGAATTAGAAATTCAAAAGAATAAAAATGATTCGTTAGTTTCTGAAAATCATGATTTGAATAATAAAGTTAAAATTATAGAGTTAGAAAACTCTAGTTTAAGAACAAAATTAGAAAGTATTTTAAAAAATGTAAATAATTTTAACAAGGGTAGAGAGAATTTATCTAAAATTTTAGAAAATTCTCAATCGGTTTTAATAAAAAAAGACTTGGATATGGTAATAAAATAATTTCAAAAAAAAATCCAATTTTAAAATTTCTAATATTAAACCGAAAATTTTTGGTAGTAAAATAAATATTTCTACTAAGAAAAAATATTCAGATAACATTAGTATATGGATTCCAAAGACAAATAATATTCTTATTAGGAATAAATATATTAAAAACTTTTTAGAGTCTGTTCATTATAATAGTAACTATTTTTTCAGAAAGTAACCTAAGCCCTCTTGGGTTTGGCTTCCTAAGACATAACCCTTAGGACCCTAACGAAGGAAATGGGTACCATTTTTATTTTATTTTTATTTTTGCAGTACCATAAATAAGTATGTTTATAGCTCGACCAAAAAAAGGAGTTTCTCAACTAAGTGGAGCATTTCTGTAAGTTTTACTCAAATATTTACTTAATATAGTATGTTATAAATGAACTATTTAGTTTCTTATCCATCAGACAAGACATTTTCTAAACAAATTATTTTAAGCAATTTGTTTTGTTCAGTTTAAAAGTAATGGTAAACAAAAGTCTAACCATTTATTTAATTTACTATGATTAGCATATATAGTTATATAAATATAAGAGAAATGCTTAGCCTTTTAAAACATATAAACGATAGCCAAAACTTTTGTCTTTTATCATGACGAAGAAAGATAAATCACCGACAACACCAAAATCATCAAACAAAACATCATCGGATTCGATTAACATCATAACTTCTCCAACTCCAAGTGAAAAACCGACACACCAGTGGCAAGATTATCAAACCCTGTATACTTTGGATACAAAGAAAAGAAGAGAAATTGCAATATCTCCTTATACAAAAGAGAAAATAGATGATATTCGACACTATCAATACGAACAAATGAAACTACAAAGAGAAATATTCTACGAACAAAAGCAAACATCGGACAAGTTGACCTTATTGGAAACTGTTGCACTTCGAATATGTGGTAGATCAACTGTAGTTGAACCAAGACATTACCCCTTCTCTTCGGCTCCCGAATCACCAAGACCTTCTACATCATGGAAACCATGAAGGAGATCTCCAAAAAGCAAAAAGGAAAGCCCAAACTCTGAGGAGAGAAATTATCAGGAAAATGAAGGAGCTAAGGCACCAAGAAAATCAACTTCATCGGAAGAAAAATAAATAAGACCATTTCTTTACGTTCCATAAGACTTGCATTGATCGATAATGCAAATTCGTTCCGATTTTTTGATTAACAAAGTTTTATTGTATTCTCGGATTTATTATAAAATATATTTAGTTTTTATTTTCTTTAAATAAGTTTAAAAACAATATACACTTATGAAATAAAACTCAGACATTAAAAAACAAGGGTTACTGTACAAAATAATAGTAACCAGTCGACTGGTATAATATCCACCAGTCGACTGGTTAACTATAACCCGAAAATATAGTTTCATAAGTTATCTTTATAATTGTTCCTCTTTTATTTTTCACAAGCCTTCTAAAAACTTCCAAAACCCTAGAAAATTTCGAAATCCTCTCATGGCTCCGCCCAAACGCCAATTAGACATTGGATCTTCCTCTAGAACACGTTCAAAGAAGCCAACAACATCATCAGCATCCTCAATCGATTAATGGCTTTGGAATGACCTAGCTAGAAAAAGATGGAAGCTTCTATCTGATTTAAAATTCATGGTAGGTCCCTTTGCAAAGTTTGAAGATTTTAACACCTATGGCCTATAACAATTAGCAAATCAAAGTAGACTTGAAACTCTTTTGGATTATAATCAAAATAATGTCAAAATTAATGTCACTATGATCATACTATTCCTAGCCAATATGAACTTAGATCATCAAAGTCCTAGTAATTCACGTAATTGTGTATGGAGTCTTGTGTGCGGACAACCTATTTTCATCACTATTGATAGACTTGGAGAAGCTTTGAATTCACCAACGGATGGAATTGCTTTATCCGAACTAACTTGTGAATATGGAGTAAGGGATGAAATTAGTTATCTCTTTATGGATGATGAATTAGATGGAACTAAAACTAAGGGACTCCGACCTAATGCAAGGGTACTCTATCTTGCTCTTACTCGGACAATACTTCCAAGGTCCGGAACTCATGACCTCGTATATTCAGACACTTTCAGGGCTTTATATGCAACTTTTGGCAATATAAAAATTAATTGGATGCAAACTATTATGGATACACAAGGAATCACCACATACTTTCATTATGGAGAATATTTGACGAGGATTTTTGAGAGCGCAAAAATTCCAAAATCAGACTCGGGAATGATTGAAATAAAAATACTAGACAAGAAGAATTCAAAGCAAATACATATGCCTCCTCCATAAGTCCGGATCATGAGTTTAGAAGATTGGAGAAATAGGAATTCGGATCAACCATCATCGAGTACCGTTCGAGCTAATCCGGAAGATGTTCGTCTCACGGAACCAAATCAAACATCAAAGCAAATTATTTATATAGTTGCACGCAATCAACTCCTCCTAGAAGCAAGGCTCAAAAGGATGGATAATAAGAATGACAAAAAGTTTGATAAGATTATAGATTTTCTAGGAAGGATGTGGAAATCTATCTCATGTTCTCTTGCTGCAACTGGTCACATAGCGGATCCGGAAAAACGACCAATTTCACCTCATAGCTGGACCTCTTCTGAAGAAACTGAATCCGATGAAGATTAAGTATGAAGCATGTAGGAAGATTTACTTGATTTAGTTTCTTTTCAAACTCTTATTTTGGTTGTGTAATAATGTTCTTATTTTGGTTGTGACTTTCTTAGCTTGGTTGTTTTATGATTTTTTTTACTATGGTTGTGTAATGACTCTATATTTTGGTTGTGTAATTTATGTTTGGGATTTTTATGTTTATTGATTATGTTAAACACCATGCACTCTGAAAATAATCATTGCTTAGCATAAGTTACTTCGATTATCATGTGATTATAATGTCTTACTCTCTTTTTAATGGATGACGAAGGAGGAGAAATATCTCATGCTATCCATGTTATATACCATTTCTATGTTTCCATGCTATTATATTTTCCTTACTATTGGAAATTGTGCTAACATTTGTGAATGCAGGAATCAAATGGAAGGGTTATAAAATTTATGAACTAACATATTTGTGCAGAAATTCAGGGGGAGTTATACATTCAGAGGGAGAAAATCCAAAGTTTTGTCATTAATCAAAAAGGGGGAGAATGTTGAATAATAAGATTTTGATCGACGCCAACGAATAAAGCTTTTATAGGAATCGAATCGTAAAGAAAAGGTTATATATATACATTGAGTCGTGTTCGAATTATGTTAAAATCTATCCTCAAATATACACGAATGTGATAATCAAGTTATATATATATATATATAATTAAAACCTTAAAAAACCAAATATGTGCAGAAACTGGCCTACTAGTTGACTGGTAGGAAATGGACCAATCGACTGGTCAAGCTGTTTTTACACATAACAGCTAGTTTTAAAAGTTCTATATAAATAATTTAATTCTACCAGTTAACTGATGATTTTTAACCAGTCGACTGATTCGACTTAGAAAATATTTTCTGAAGAGTCACCATTCTTCATGAAGAGATTCCTCTTCATTAATCAAAGGAAATGGACATAACTTTTTATGGAAACTATTCATGAAGGAGTACTACTCTTATACTACTATATAAACAAGTTTAATCATGTTTTACAACCACTAGATCTATCCTAATTTTACCGATTTTCTGATCATCATTCTACTCTCTCCATTTACATTCTTTGCAATTAAAAAGCTCTCCAATTCAAATACTTACTGAGTCCATGAATAAATTTAATATCATTTGATTCAACAAGAAATATTCTTCTTTAAATCTTCGCATTCAAAGCATATACTCGAGGATCAGATCAAAGGAAGGTTGTACTTAAAATATTGGCTATCCGTGTTGATTCAAAAACACAAATCAGAAGTCAAACGCTTGTAATTGTTGAAGTCCTGTGTAGTTGCTCAGGCAAGACGCATCCTTGTTGGGGATCGGGTGCACTGACCTATTCCTCCAGGTTAAGAGAGGGCGTTGTTAGTGAATTCCGAAGAGGAGCTTTGGGACTGGATATAGGGCGGGAAGTCCGAACCAGTATAAAAATTCCTGGTGTCACTTTACTTTACTCTTCGCATTTACTTTTATTGTGATATATCTCCGTAGTTTAGATTATATTTGAATATTGCATATCATTTAGCTAGCATGTCACATATACTTCCGCTATATCCATATATATCCTTTAAGTCGTACATATCGACTCTTTTCATGATATGGTCAACATACTGACCAGATTTATGCCCCATAGGGCGTGGAAACGTATTGTTCAGGAATAACTAGTCCTCAAACTTAAGGGAGGGCCGGCTCAAAAGATCCAAGGGCTTGTCTGAGTACGAGTCCTGAGGCTCGGGCTAGAGAGTCTCGAATTGGGTAAGGACGATCCCTTGCCTTGGTTCATGGTGGAAATCTAACTTCCAACATGACATAGTGCAGTTTTAGTTGTAGCACTAGTATGGCGACATGCTATATGGTACCCATGCCGTCTATGATTTATATATTTATATTTGAAGCTGTTTTAATACTATGCACTTATAACAGTATCAAATGATTTTCTTTAAAACGTACCAAGCATGTTTGGCCATTATAAGGTAAAACTATATCCTTCGGCTTGCGTTGTATTGTGTGATGGGACCTGAGTCTTATAATAGCTTCATTTTTCAAAAAGCATTGCGTTGTTTAGAAACTGTTTTATGCACTGGTATTCTTGGGAGAAAACCCATTCCGTGTTATACGGCATGGTCCCCCTTGATTTACTTTATTTCTAAAAGTAAAGGTTTAAATAACTGTTTTAGTTCTCATACCAGTTCCATGACTGACCTGGAGTTTATTGTTTTAACCTAAACTCTGGGTACCCCTATTTCCCATATGGGTAGCTAGTAGTTTTGGTTTTGCAGATTTCTTTGTACAGGATCCTGGTTTACAACTAAACTATATTCGGAAAGCTTTGTATCCGTGTATCTCTTTCAGTTGTGTTATGTATTACTTTTCCTCTGCTATGTAATGTATTTTAATCTCTGATATTTTCTACTATATATTATTTATTCATACTCTGTTATATTCTTGCACTCTGATGTAAATTGTTGTATAAGCAATGTAATGTTCTTCTGTTTGTGTTCCGATTTGTCGTGTTCTCAACTCATTCCAGGCTTTTCCATAAGGGAAAGTTTGGGTGGTTTCATATAATTTCGTAAAGTATAAATTATAAATTTTAAAAAGAGGTTAGAAGTTAACGATAACTTGAATTATTAAATGACAATAACCGAAATATAATTTATCGAGCAAGATAGATTGGTTATAAGACGTGAATTTAAGTAATGAAATGAGTTATATAAATGGTTATGATTGCAAAACTTTATAAGCTAATTTGATAATAATTTATTAAGCATATAGTTTGGAGCTAAATATAATTGTAGCTAAAAATTTATAATCGATTAAATTGAATTTTGGATTTAATTGATATGAACTTTATACTAGGAGAGATTTGAATTCTTAAGAATTAAAATTAAATAACCCAACTTGAATACTATTTTGAATGATTTGAACTTAAAATTTTATTCTTTAAAAATTAAAACTGATTTGAAGTAAATTTGTAGAATCTGTATTAATGAAACTAAACTTTGGAAATACAGATGAGTTATTTGGATTGGACTATCTTGAATTTGTATTATTCTATATTAAACTATTTGAAATTATATTATTTAAATTTAATTACTACTTTATAACTATTTTATTTATACTTAATTATTATATTTTCTATAATTATTTCAATTGTATAATTTTATTTTAATTTAACTATTATTTATTTTATAATTATTCTAAATCAAATTATTTTGTATAAATATTATTATTTTTAAATAAAACTATTTTATATTATATTAACTACATTAAAAAAAGGTTGTTTCCAGCCCAAGCTATTGAATCCCAAATGGTAATATAAATATTTTGAAATAATGAAACTTGAGACATAGAAATGTGAAATCGAAATATTATTTTGTAAACTATTTTGTAAATATGAAATCTAAATCTTAAACTAAATCTAATAATGAATTTTAAGGTTTATGAACTTAATAGAATAATTGATTGATTTGAATTGTGATTTGCGACATTAAGACAATCGAACGTAATTATTTGGATACAAAATAATATAGTTATTATTTGATTTATAATATTTTAAATTTGATTTTGAATATAAATGATCATGTTGTGAAATAGATGTTTGGTTGTTAAAGAGACTGAAGTCGGATATTGTCATACTCTCTGCCAATACCGGGAACCACTTTAACAGTTGTGCAAGTAATGGAGAATCCGGAATGAAGTAGTCTGGATTGACAAACGATACTGGAATGAAGTAGGAAATCGATGATGGACAGCCTTGACCTTCGAGTCATTATTAAAATGACTAAAAAACAGGTGTTATACTATGATTAAGTGAGGTCGCACCTTCTATTGCACACATTTCTTCGATGCCATATTTATTGGTTTGTGATTGAGTTAGGGTCCCTTTGATTATAGGAGTGTGTTTCGAGGTGGGAAGTAGTTGCGGCTATGTGTCACTACCAGTCTGGGCGTGCATTTGATAGAATTCCGCCTTGGGAATTGCCTCGGGTTCCTTGACATATTATCATGATCAAACCCCCCACGATTTTGATTTGTGTCGTACCTATGGAGTGTCCTATAATAGCCACTAGTTTACAGCGAAATTTATGGTATCAGTATAGACTACGACATTATAATGTTGTAAGAGTAAAAATGCTATACCACTTACGCTATTTTGAATATAATATTTAATCATAGACACTATTGTAATAACGTATTGTATTATATGATATCTAGCTTAACGGATCCTTAAAGAATGGAATCCCAAACATGTTTAAATTACCAATGCACTTCATTTGAACATTTTACTTGAGTTGATTTACTATTGAAATGGTTACTCAATCTGAGTGTTTTGTTTTTACTTTATGCTTGGTCAGACCGAGGAGTCCTGCTTTGGTGATTCATCATTTGAGAGTTGGAGATCTATTGCAGATTTAGCTAATTATGCATCTGTTATTGCTATTTTGAAGATTTAGTTATCCCATTTTGTTCTTTTATTTATATAATAGGCATTTATGTATCTCAGATTTTCTAATGTGTTGATTTATGACTCTAATAGTATGTATTTTGATTTTTGAGATTTGTGACTAGTGCTTCATGGACTACTATGTTATTTACCCTGTTACTAGTTTTTATCTGTGACCTGTCGGTGTTCTATGATTCAATTTTATTAAACCCTATAGTTAGAACATTTTGCTTTTCCAAACGATTTGATTTGGTTTTATTGTTGACTTAACTGGCAAGAAAAAGTCGATAGTTACATGTGGTGTCAGAGCTTTTGTTTAATCAAAAACCTTAGCTTTTGGGGTTAAAAACTCATTAGAGGTAGGGTTGCAATACCATATAATGAGTAAAAAAATCACAACATCTTTTCGTAGAGAGTGTATTTTTAAAAGTGTAAATAGATTTTGAAATGTTTTTAAATGATTTAAAAGTATTTACGATATAAAAATTTGTTTAAATTTTATCTTTTCTAAGTGCTTCTTTCTTTTGAATACATTCCTTGTTAGAAATTCTCTCAGGTTAGGATTCCCTTAGTTAAATCGTTAACCTTATCCTAAATCTACATCCTTAGAATTCTATAATTGGTAGCTTCCGAAATTCTTAATACTCTCTAATTTATGTTGATTAGGGTCTCCATCTTCGTAGATTTCCATTGGATAGGTTTTTTCATTAGTTTAGATTCTAGCTTGGATTTCAGATTTATCTTTGAACTGACTACACTAGTAATGGAAAATTCTCAGTATAGCTTGTATTAAGAGCTAACATAAAAATGTAAAAGTGTTAATAACTAAGGTAATATTAACTTAGTTATTTAATGGTGGAATAAACATTTTGAGAAGTAATATCCATAAAAACTTGAGATAATATAACAAGTTAATCTATAGGATTATAAGATAGAACTTAAAACATAATGTTTTGAAGTTTGTTAATCTTACTTAAGCAGATAAGTATGAGAATAAATTTGATTCTAAGGAAATATAATTGAAGTACTAATTGATTTCTTAAGAATACTTATGAACTTATAAAGGCCAAGATTCTATATATGAGTATAGAAATTTTAAAAGAATAATGATTGGTGAAATAAGTATAAGTTAAACTCATGTAAGTAAATAGACTTTGTAAGTCTAACTTAGGTGATCAACATTTTAAGTTAATTAAACTGATTATTATTCATTTGGATTGTGTTTTTGTAGTTTTAAATTGATTTGAACATAGGAAGTTAGAAATGAACCTTAATGAATGTTTAAACATAGTGAAATTAAAAATAGTACATAATATAATTGAGAAAGATTGGACTACATATATACACTTAATTTATATATTGATTTTCATACCATCATCA
Organism: Allium sativum; assembly: GCA_030737875.1. Classification (NCBI taxonomy): domain Eukaryota; kingdom Viridiplantae; phylum Streptophyta; class Magnoliopsida; order Asparagales; family Amaryllidaceae; genus Allium; species Allium sativum. The sequence goes on from CM060916.1 coordinate 45,438,509, forward strand.
TCAATTAATCCGCTAAATTCGATTTCAATGGCGACTGTTTTCTTTTTTGGGTAACCAGTCTCAGGCTTCTTCGCCCTTTCACCCTTCTCTTTCATCCCATTTTTCCTCCTCAATCTCAAGCTGTCACCCTATGTCTCTCCCCTCTGGATACAGTCGTTGACCCGCTCTAGAGAGCGTACTCCAACTCAAACCCTAAATCGCCTACCTTGCCTAGTGTAACTCCCCCACCTCTATACTCATGTTAGCCAAGGTCATTACAACTAATGATGTCAAGTAACCCGACGAATAAGGCTAGTGAGGAGAAACCCTCTATATATTAGCTTTTAACAAGTGCTAAACATGTCAGATAGTGTGGTCTTACTTTTCAATTCTCATATAGAAATCTAATTCAAGTTCAAATCTAGTACAAAGTGGCTATATATAATTTGGAAGCAATACAAAATACATAAACAATATAATTAGAGTCAGACATAAATATTCACATCACTAAGATGGAATTTGTAACATCCCGGATTTTTCGATCATTTAGAATATAATATTTAAATCAGTTTATATATTATAATGAAATTTTAGTGGATTTTTAATCGAATTTATATTAAAGGATTTTTATAAATATTTGTTTTAAGCTAAAATTTTAAATGTTGAATTTTGAACTATATACCGATCGAAATTGAAATTTTAATTGTTTTTATAAAATACAATGACATCGATTCATTTTTCGTTGTTTGAATGTAATGTATATGTATATATATAAACTCGACAACATTTTGACTAGTTCAACGAAGTAAATAGTAATTCGGGCGTGCATCATTTCAGGAAAATGTGGTTTACAATAATAAACTGATTTCCTGGGCCATTTACTAGTTATTTTCTCCATATTTCAATGTACATCAATTTTTGCCATCCTTAAATGATCTTGACCAGTTGTTTGTTTGTCTCTTAACCCTAAACATAGGATTCAAAAAATGTTTATCTGATGGAAGTAGAACAAATTTTTATTCATTTCAAATTGCTAGACACCCGTTCAATCACTTTCTTTCTTTGAAAGCAAAAAGGAAAAGTCTCATATTGACTGCATTAATAAGCATTACATAGGAATCAAGAAACATAAAGGAAATTTGGTAAACACCATCAACATAAATATGAATCATTTTCTAAATCTTATTCCGACAAACCCATCATAGTAAACATATAAAATTGAGTACAAAATCTAGAGCATCTCTGAAAGTAATAAATAATTCAATACCAAGTCAGTTCATATCAGATTACATATCAGTAAACCAACAATACAATACTACAAAGATTTCATTTTCAGCAGCTTTTTTTTTTCTTCAAGAGATCAGTGATCCATCACCTCGGTATGACCTGAAAATAAAAAGGGAAAAAAGAAAGGCTATGGTTAGTATAGTATCCATCCCTATCAAACAGCTAAGAAATGGAGATGAACAACTAATCTAGATCCTATATTCATACATTAAATGCCATCAGTACAATGCACATGCTATGGTAATGAAAAATCTGTATATCTTTTAACACAAGCCAGACAGAACTTCTAAGTATTATGCATACATGTGTATAAAATCCATCTCGAACACTTAAATCCAAACAAAAGATCATGAACAAGACAGGAAAAAGAAAACCAAATAAAAATCATACGGCTAAGTGAACAGCTATAAACAGCTAGGAATGTACAATGCAAAGCAGATGTACATCTCTAGCCGATTAAACAATTCAATGAATAGTAGAATATGTGTATATATATTCATATACATCAATCTGTAGCAAGATAGATCAAAACAGAAAAGAAGATACAATAAATTCATTTTTTAAATTACTGTTTACCTACATGGGAAAACCCAACTCGATTCGACAATACTATTCGAATCTGAATTTGATTTGCACATTTCATAGCCATGAGCCTAGGCTAATTTAACACAGTAATATAATTATTTTCTCTAAATCGAGTCATGTTCAGATGCATATCAAAGCCATACATAATATCTACCAAAGCAGTGCAAATCTTTGAAATGTACAAAGCACAGTTCACTGTTATTTGATCCGTTTAATCAAAAATCCACGGGGAACATATCAGGAAATCATATACCCTAAAATCCGAACCAAAATCCAACTATAGATTCGGATCGGAGTGAAATAACAACTCATGAAAGACAGTGTTCTCATCTAGGATCAAAACCGCAAGTATAAATACGCTAGCACATAGTAAGGTTCATCAACAAATTCGCAAACGAAATAAACTAGAAAAGAAAAGGGAAAAATCAAAGAAAATAATACTTAAATTTGAGTGGGAAAAAAACTTAGCTTAATACGAAGGCACTCCGATCTGATTTGCTCGTCGTGGTTTGGGAAGGCTCGGGATTGCTCAACGTTGTGGTGACGGATCGTTGGAGGAGCTCGAGGGGGTTTGCGACGCCATCAGAAGGGGATTAGGGTTTGATTTTTTGGGATTAGGGTTTCGGATTCGATCAGGGACAATGAAGTAGTGGAGACTCGCTCGCGGTGGCTGACGGCGGAAGCGTTGCGACGCCATCACTCTCGAGCTAGCAGAAGAGAAAAGGGGGCGTAGGGTTTTGAATTGGAAGATTTAGGGTTTCGGGTTTAGAAAATTTTGAGGCGGCTACTAATGAGAAGGAGGATACGAAGGGATGAGGGTTTAATACGTGAAGCGGGTCGGGTTCGTTAGTATTGGGCCGGCTATTGGAAAGGGTAAAGCCCACTTTATTTTAAAAAGGAAATCCCATGTTTTATTTAAATTAGTGTACAAATTTGTTTATGCGATAATTTATACATACAGTATCGGATTTACGCGCGGTCAGATGCATTGGGACCGTGGAGACGAGTACTTCGAGATGGAGCAGGCCCAGTCTAGATCCGAAGTAATGGGAATTTTATTCAAATTAAACGTCAGTTAAATCTGATCAAACAGACTGTTCATCAACGGATTTTGAATCCAGGTAAGTTAAACTCACTCAGCCCTTCCCGTTTATATTTTATATAAATTGGGTGTTTTTATTTTACGTGTTTTGATTGCCTGTTGTTAGTTATACCTATATACTGTTGATTCAACAGATGAAATTAAACACTCGTTTAATTTCAGAAATACCCACTGATTGGGGTTGACCCACACAAAGTAACTCCTTTGACGGGTCACATTTATAAACCGTGTTTGAATTTGTTTGAATTGGTTGAATGGACTGTTGTTTGATTAATGATCATTATAAGGATGACGAATGATTGATTTTGATGGCTGTTAAACCATATCTGTTCTGATATTCACCAATGTATAGAATTGGCTGGGTAATTACCATCACAGGACCCAAAAATCAATCAGTTTATAAAGTATGGATTTTTATCGGTAGTGAATCAATAGTATTTGAAGTTATAAATATATTTTATAATGAAAATAGGATTTGAAAGATTTTTACATTGGAAGTTATTCAAAAGGGAAATAAATATTTAATTATTTATTTATTTAAAGATTACAAGGAATTATGGAATTGTTTATATAAACCAAATTCTTATGTTGATAAGAATGATAAATAAACGAGCAAGAAATAACCGAGCAGTTAAGTATTCCGTCAACTGAATGATTAAATGAAGTTGTCCAGATTAATTATATTTTAATAAATTTAAAAGCGGAATTGGTCAGAAGAATAATCAGGGTTTATGTCGACCATTTGAACCCTGATAGACTTTAAATTAGTAATATAACTAAATGAATAATTGGTTAAACTTAGTAAGGGTTTTAAAAAGGAATTTTATTATTTATTCTAGTAATATAGAGAAGTTAATTAATTTGAAATGATTTGTGTTGGAGTAAATACCCACTTCTTAGATGTAACACATTTGAGTAACCAAGTTGAGTTGAAAAGGGTCGAGTGTTGGTAAGAAGTTATGGATGAGATTTATATTTTGAACTCAAGTTTTAAATCAGATAATAAAGAGTTCTAAATGAATACGATAGCCTAGATGAAAACTTTTATTTAATGTTTTGAATTAAGTAAAGGGAGGTAAAAAGTGTTATAAATAAGCCCCTGGAATTTATAAACGAAGTTTATAAATGAAAATGAATTTAAAACGTCGTTTTCAATTTGAAATACTCAATCATAGCATTAAGTGGAATCAATGGATTTAAAAAGGATTTCCCGAAAGAAAGGGGTAATTGGGAAAAAGGGTTTGATTAAGGTTTAGTAAACGAAGTTGGAAATGGAATTTTGAAATAATAATTCAGTTTGTGGAAACAAAGTTTTTGAATAAGCCGAGAGCAAATAAAGGTGATGTTAGAAATAAGCGATATTAACCTTATTTAAAAAGGAGAAACTTCCAAAGGATGAGAAGTATTGTAGAGCGATGTTTTAAATAGTGGGATGTGTTCTTGAATTACAACCCGTAATTATCTGAAGATAAAAACGTTGTTGATCAAGGTCTGAGAGGTAATTGAAATACCCCAACTTGAACGACTTGGGGACTATCCAAGGATAATACTAGTTGGTAATGGCGAGAGTATGCGATAAGATTTCCAAAGTAAAGGAAATGAAATGAAATGATATTTTAACCAGTAACGGAATAAAAAGGAAATTGGGCGATTTATTTTAAAAGCCAAGTGATGCTGAGTACCAGACCAGTAATTTATTTATTATTTTTTTTTCTTGATTTCATGGATTTTTACTTGATAGTTAAAGAACCGACTATCAAGTCTGACCTTACGATTTTTGGTATGGAAAGACCGGAATCGAATGTATATTCGAAAACCATTCCAACCAACAAATACGAAAATATTAGAAGATCAGACGACGATCGAGATGGAGCATGTGAAGACCATAGATCTTCATGAAGTGGAAGAACTACTTACAATCTCTGATTCGCGCCGGAGATATTCTGGGGTTCTGTCGTGGTTGAAATCTGTGGAGTGCAAGGACTATCGCTACTGATCCATGGGGTGATTCCTATATGGGATGCAGTAGGAGAGTACCTTCGGTTCATCCTGTTCCTGGATGACTTGTATGGACGGATGTCTGACAGAGTATTTCCAAAGGAATTACCTGTGTTGATTTCTCCAAACGTACCATAGTTAATGGCGGAGAAATGGTTATTCTCTAGCCAAATAGATTAGAGTATTTTTTGTGGACGTCAATCAGTGTGATATGGCGGATCTGACGATGTGGCATTCCAAGGTTATGATGACCAGGTGTGTTCTGACCTCAAGCCTCATCAACTGGGAGATGACAGAAATCGGGCAGGCAGCATGGCTATGTGGGTCGCTCCCATTAGGATGTATAATCACCTATCTAGAGAAATTCCTTTTGTTTCTTATTCTATCGATTCTGCCCATTCGGGACGGTGGTTTGAGTCCAACCGTTGGTGATATACATTCGATACACTCAAGTGAAATGAGTGGTCGGTCATGTGAGGGCCGGGTTGCAAGACGTTCTTGTTGAACCCTGTGTATTCGCCTCTAGAGATACACGTGCGGAAGGTGGTCCCATACCTTGTCAAGTTGTAAATCCAATATCCAATAAGCGCCGCAATTTTCAAATGTATAATATATACGGGGAGCGTGAGATGCAAGCGTTCCTCTAGATTTGTTAATTATCTGTATCTAGACGTTATCATAATATCAGATCAAGATATTGATTTCAAAACTGGTTTGGGTTATCGTAAGGTAAAAACCATCCGTGTTTATGTGCGGATTGTTCTTACGATTATCTTTTCTTTCGAAAGAATTTAACTTTAAAATCAAATTGTGTGATAACCTTAATTGTTGTGCGAGTTTTCTCACTCTGGTCCACCAGACTGACCCGGTGTTTTGTAAATGCTCGGGTTAGACCGAGGTGTACAGGTTCAGGTTATCAGGTACTGAAAAGTCCAGAGACGAGCTGAAGATGTTCAGATGAATGATATTCCACTGTGTGATTATATATATGAGGACAGGATATCAAAACTGTCCAGCTCTGTGTTGTACTCTGATATTGTAAGTATTTTGAAATTTTCAGTAAAGATTTATTGTTGTATTATATTTTGTTCCGCTGCGATGTGAGACTCTGTGTTGGTTCTTCTTCTTCTTCTTCTTCTATTCAAATATTTCTTTCTTTCTTATCTCACCCTCTAATTTCTTTCTATAAATGTTCCAGTGTTTTCGGTGTTGGAAGGTCGCCATGAGTACGGTAAAGAGTATTTATGTCGATTTTCGAGGTCGAAAATCCCTAGGTCGTTACAGTGGTATCAGAGCTATTGGTTGAGTAGTAACCTTGGCTCTGTGGCGTGACTCAGTAGAGATGGGGTTAGCAATACCCTAGACTTAGTGTGAGTGCATATATACGAGTGAACGTATTTGTAGATTTTATAAAAATTTGTTTTATATTGTGGAGATTTATTGGTTGGGTTGTTTATGAGTTCTGGTCGATCAGTTTGATCCACTGTATCGATAGGGGTTTCTAAACGCTCAAGTACGATAAACCGACGCAGTATGTTTTGAAAGAGGGTAAATGAAATAATTTTACCCAACGTATATTTTATATAGAAAAAGGAATTTATTTTCTATATTATATTAATGTGGAGTGTTTGTTTGTTCTGGTTGATTTGATTTGAAATCAAATTTGAATTATGAAATAATGTTGAATTGATTAGAAAAATCAATTAGTCAATTGAATCAGATATGAGAAATGAAACTGAACATGGTTAGGTAAAACCAATTCAAGAATGAATTCAAATTGAGTGAATGAATAGGGGTTTGAAAATTTAATGGATAAATAGACTGCGATTCGAATAAAGTGGATTGCCATTCGAATTTTGAATTTCCTTTTCGAAGAAGTTAAGGCTAGAGTGGCAGTTGTAGTCATACCGATCAAGCCATGCAGAGGAGGTGCTGGCAAAATTCTCGAAAATTTTAGAGTTCGAATTTATTTTGAATTTAATTCAATAGTAATGATTTATAAATAATACGATTCGAAATATTCTTCTTACTTTGCAATTTCGAGGACGAAATTATTTTAAGGGAGGAAGAATGTAACATCCCGGATTTTTCGACCATTTAGAATATAATATTTAAATCAGTTTATATATTATAATGAAATTTTAGTGGATTTTTAATCGAATTTATATTAAAGGATTTTTATAAATATTTGTTTTAAGCTAAAATTTTAAGTGTTGAATTTTGAACTATATACCGATCGAAATTGAAATTTTAATTGTTTTTGTAAAATACAATGACATCGATTCATTTTTCGTTGTTTGAATGTAATGTATATGTATATATATAAACTCGACAACATTTTGACTAGTTCGACGAAATAAATAGTAATTCGGGCGTGCATCATTTCAGGAAAATGTCGTTTACAATAATAAACTGATTTCCTGGGCCATTTACTAGTTATTTTCTCCATATTTCAATGTACATCAATTTTTGCCATCCTTAAATGATCTTGACCAGTTGTTTGTTTGTCTCTTAACCCTAAATATAGGATTCAAAACATGTTTATCTAATGGAAGTAAAACAAATTATTATTCATTTCAAATTGCTAGACACCCGTTCAATCACTTTCTTTCTTTGAAAGCAAAAAGGAAAAGTCTCATATTGACTGCATTAATAAGCGTTACATACGAGTCAAGAAACATAAAGGAAATTTGGTAAACACCATCAACATAAATATGAATCATTTTCTAAATCTTATTCTGACAAACCCATCATAGTAAACATATAAAATTGAGTACAAAATCTAGAGCATCTCTGAAAGTAATAAATAATTCAATACCAAGTCAGTTCATATCAGATTACATATCAGTAAACCAACAATACAATACTACAAAGATTTCATTTTCAGCAGCTTTTTTTTTTCAAGAGATCAGTGATCCATCACCTCGGTATGACCTGAAAATAAAAGGGGAGAAAGAAAGGCTATGGTTAGTATAGTATCCATCCCTATCAAACAGCTAAGAAATGGAGATGAACAGCTAATCTAGATCCTATATTCATACATTAAATGCCATCAGTACAATGCACATGTTATGGTAATGAAAAATCTGTATATCTTTTAACACAAGCCAGACAGAACTTCTAAGTATTATGCATACATGTGTATAAAATCCATCACGAACACACAAATCCAAACAAAAGACCATGAACAAGACAGGAAAAAGAAAACCAAATAAAAATCCATACGGCTAAGTGAACAGCTATAAACAGCTAGGAATGTACAATGCAAAGCAGATGTACATCTCTGGCCGATTAAACAATTCAATGAATAGTAGAATATGTGTATATATATTCATATACATCAATCTGTAGCAAGATAGATCAAAACAGAAAAGAAGATACAATAAATCCATTTTTAAATTACTGTTTACCTACATGGGAAAACCCAACTCGATTCGACAATACTATTCGAATCTGAATTTGATTTGCACATTTCATAGCCATGAGCCTAGGCTAATTTAACACAGTAATATAATTATTTTCTCTAAATCGAGTCATGTTCAGATGCATATCAAAGCCATACATAATATCTACCAAAGCAGTGCAAATCTTTGAAATGTACAAAGCACAGTTCACTGTTATTTGATCCGTTTAATCAAAAATCCACGGGGAACATATCAGGAAATCATATACCCTAAAATCCGAACCAAAATCCAACTATAGATTCGGATCGGAGTGAAATAACAACTCATGAAAGACAGTGTTCTCATCTAGGATCAAAACCGCAAGTATAAATACGCTAGCACATAGTAAGGTTCATCAACAAATTCGCAAACGAAATAAACTAGAAAAGAAAAGGGAAAAATCAAAGAAAATAATACTTAAATTTGAGTGGGAAAAAAACTTAGCTTAATACGAAGGCACTCCGATCTGATTTGCTCGTCGTGGTTTGGGAAGGCTCGGGATTGCTCAACGTTGTGGTGACGGATCGTTGGAGGAGCTCGAGGGGGTTTGCGACGCCATCAGAAGGGGATTAGGGTTTGATTTTTTGGGATTAGGGTTTCGGATTCGATCAGGGACAATGAAGTAGTGGAGACTCGCTCGCGGTGGCTGACGGCGGAAGCGTTGCGACGCCATCACTCTCGAGCTAGCAGAAGAGAAAAGGGGGCGTAGGGTTTTGAATTGGAAGATTTAGGGTTTCGGGTTTAGAAAATTTTGAGGCGGCTACTAATGAGAAGGAGGATACGAAGGGATGAGGGTTTAATACGTGAAGCGGGTCGGGTTCGTTAGTATTGGGCCGGCTATTGGAAAGGGTAAAGCACACTTTATTTTAAAAAGGAAATCCAATGTTTTATTTAAATTAGTGTACAAATTTGTTTATGCGATAATTTATATATACAATATCGGATTTACGCACGGTCAGATGCATTGGGACCGTGGAGACGAGTACTTCGAGATGGAGCAGGCCCAGTCCAGATCCGAAGTAACGGGAATTTTATTCAAATTAAAGGTCAGTTAAATCTGATCAAACAGACTGTTCATCAACGGATTTTGAATCCAGGTGAGTTAAAATCACTCAGCCCTTCCCGTTTATATTTTATATAAATTGGGTGTTTTTATTTTACGTGTTTTGATTGCCTGTTGTTAGTTATACCTATATACTGTTGATTCAACAGATGAAATTAAACAGTCGTTTAATTTCAGAAATACCCACTGACTGGGGTTGACCCACACAAAGTAACTCCTTTGACGGGTCACATTTATAAACCGTGTTTGAATTTGTTTGAATTGGTTGAATGGACTGTTGTTTGATTAATGGTCGTTATAAGGATGACGAATGATTGATTTTGATGGCCATTAAACCATATCTGTTCTGATATTCACCAATGTATAGAATTGGCTGGATAATTAGCATCACTGGACCCAAAAATCAATCAGTTTATAAAGTATGGATTTTTATCGGTAGTGAATCAATAGTATTTGAAGTTATAAATATATTTTATAACGAAAATAGGATTTGAAAGATTTTTACATTGGAAGTTATTCAAAAGGGAAATAAATATTTAATTATTTATTTATTTAAAGATTACAAGGAATTATGGAATTGTTTATATAAACCAAATTCTTATGTTGATAAGAATGATAAATAAACGAGCAAGAAATAACCGAGCAGTTAAGTATTCCGTCAACTGAATGATTAAATGAAGTTGTCCAGATTAATTATATTTTAATAAATTTAAAAGCGGAATTGGTCAGAAGAATAATCAGGGTTTATGTCGACCATTTGAACCCTGATAGACTTTAAATTAGTAATATAACTAAATGAATAATTGGTTAAACTTAGTAAGGGTTTTAAAAAGGAATTTTATTATTTATTCTAGTAATATAGAGAAGTTAATTAATTTGAAATGATTTGTGTTGGAGTAAATAACCACTTCTTAGATGTAACACATTTGAGTAACCAAGTTGAGTTGAAAAGGGTCGAGTGTTGGTAAGAAGTTATAGATGAGATTTATATTTTGAACTCAAGTTTTAAATCAGATAATAAAGAGTTCTAAATGAATACGATAGCCTAGATGAAAACTTTTATTTAATGTTTTGAATTAAGTAAAGGGAGGTAAAAAGGGTTATAAATAAGCCCCTGGAATTTATAAACGAAGTTTATAAATGAAAATGAATTTAAAACGTCGTTTTCAATTTGAAATACTCAATCATAGCATTAAGTGGAATCAATGGATTTAAAAAGGATTTCCCAAAAGAAAGGGGTAATTGGGAAAAAGGGTTTGATTAAGGTTTAGTAAACGAAGTTGGAAATGGAATTTTGAAATAATAATTCAGTTTGTGGAAACAAAGTTTTTGAATAAGCCGAGAGCAAATAAAGGTGATGTTAGAAATAAGCGATATTAACCTTATTTAAAAAGAAGAAACTTCCAAAGGATGAGAAGTATTGTAGAGCGATGTTTTAAATAGTGGGATGTGTTCTTGAATTACAACCCGTAATTATCTGAAGATAAAAACGTTGTTGATCAAGGTCTGAGAGGTAATTGAAATACCCCAACTTGAACGACTTCGGGACTATCCAAGGATAATACTAGTTGGTAATGGCAAGAGTATGCGATAAGATTTCCAAAGTAAAGGAAATGAAATGATATTTTAACCAGTAACGGAATAAAAAGGAAATTGGGCGATTTATTTTAAAAGCCAAGTGATGCTAAGTACCAGACCAGTAATTTATTTATATATATATATATATATATATATTTGATTTCATGGATGTTTACTTGATAGTTAAAGAACCGACTATCAAGTTTGACCTTACGATTTTTGGTATGGAAAGACCGGAATCGAATGTATATTCTAAAACCATTCCAACCAACAAATACGAAAATATAAGAAGATCAGATGACGATCGAGATGGAGCATGTGAAGACCATAGATCTTCATGAAGTGGAAGAACTACTTACAATCTCTGATTCGCGCCGGAGATATTCTGGGGTTCTGTCGTGGTTGAAATCTGTGGAGTGCAAGGACTATCGCTACTGATCCATGGGGTGATTCCTATATGGGATGCAGTAGGAGAGTACCTTCGGTTCATCCTGTTCCTGGATGACTTGTATGGACGGATGTCTGACAGAGTATTTCCAAAGGAATTACCTGTGTTGATTCCTCCAAACGTACCATAGTTAATGGCGGAGATATGGTTATTCTCTGGCCAAACAGACTAGAGTATTTTTTGTGGACGTCAATCAGTGTGATCTGGCGGATCTGACGATGTGGCATTCCAAGGTTATGATGACCAGGTGTGTTCTGACCTCAAGCCTCATCAACCGGGAGATGACAGAAATTGGGCAGGCAGCATGGCTATGTGGGTCGCTCCCATTAGGATGTATAATCACCTATCTAGAGAAATTCCTTTTGTTTCTTATTCTATCGATTCTGCCCATTCGGGACGGTGGTTTGAGTCCAACCGTTGGTGATATACATTCGATACACTCAAGCGAAATGAGTGGTCGGTCATGTGAGGGCCGGGTTGCAAGACGTTCTTGTTGAACCCTGTGTTTTCGCCTCTAGAGATTCACGTGTGGAAGGTGGTCCCATACCTTGTCAAGTTGGAAATCCAATATCCAATAAGCGCCGCGGTTTTCGATTGTATACTATATACGGGGAGCGTGAGATGCAAGCGTTCCTCTAGATTTGTTAATTATCTGTATCTAGACATTATCATAATATCAGATCAAGATATTGATTTCAAAACTGGTTTGGGTTATCGTAAGGTAAAAACCGTCCGTTTTTATGTGTGGATTGGTCTTACGATTATCTTTTCTTTCGAAAGAATTTAACTTTAAAATCAAATTGTGTGATAACCTTAATTGCTGTGCGAGTTTTCTCACTCTGGTCCACCAGACTGACCCGGTGTTTTGTAAATGCTCGGGTTAGACCGAGGTGTACAGGTTCAGGTTATCAGGTACTGAAAAGTCCAGAGATGAGCGGAAGATGTTCAGATGAATGATATTCCGCTGTGTGATTATATATATGAGGACAGGATATCAAAACTGTCCAGCTGTGTGTTGTACTCTGATATTGTAAGTATTTTGAAATTTTCAGTAAAGATTTATTGCTTTATTATATTTTGTTCCGCTGCGATGTGAGACTCTGTGTTGGTTCTTCTTCTTCTTCTTCTATTCAAATATTTCTTTCTTTCTTATCTCACCCTCTAATTTCTTTCTATAAACGTTCCAGTGTTTTTGGTGTTGGAAGGTCGTCATGAGTACGGTAAAGAGTATTTATGTCGATTTTCGAGGCCGAAAATCCCTGGGTCGTTACAGAATTAGACATAAATAAAACATGTAAGTGTATACACAGAGGTAGTGGCCAACAAGGCCCACTATACTACAAAAGAGTCGATATAGATATAAGCCAATAGAATATGAATACATAAGAGTCACTATCTCATATACTTGTCAACATAAACTACAACTCTAGTGTGCTAAGCCAAAAATCAAGAATTAGTTCCTGCTAGAAATTATGTGGAAAAACCCGCAACACCTTGGTTTGATCTGAGTTTTATTTATAAGAAATAAACAATAAACGGATCAGTCTAGCTATACTTATCATAATGAACTGAAATAGAAATAGAGATATAAACTAACAAAGATATATGAGTAATAAAAAAAATGGTCACAAGTAAGTGTGAAATCTCACAAATCTCCACCCAACATCTCAACAAAATTTTCGTGCGATAAAAGAATATCTCATTCCCAATCTATTGTTACGCACAAGAAATGATATCACTTATCAAATCAGCATAAATGGATATCTGGTATCATAACACATCCACAAGAAATCGTATCACCTATCAAATCAATATTTACGAATAGGTTGTATATAATAGTTAAGCTACATGTCTAATCACTTGCTCTACTCAAATATTTACGAACAGGTTGTACATTCCACTAGAAATGCTAAACGATATTGCCACAATTTTCAATCGAGCAAGTCCAAGAACTAACCGTCGAAACAAATACAAAGGTTCATAGTCCTTGTTTTTACTAAGACGTTTAATTGGATTTCTCATACAAGTGAGAGAAAAGAGTTATATAAATATATACTAGTAACTTGGAAGATGGTATATAAAATAACTTCGTATAATGAAGTAGGGTTGGAGATCATTTTAGTAAAAGGTTTTGTATCTGCTAATAATATACAAACCTTTTATAGTTTGGAGTGGCAATTCTCGAACAATATCGATCATAACCCGATCGAACTCAAAATTCACATTTTAATACATAAATCAAATCTCAATGTAACAACCCGGAAATTCTAAACTAATTTAAAAATTTTATTTTTGCTATTTTAATGGATTTTGGATATTTAAAATGATTTATTTTAAATAATAATGTCTAAAATTTTATTTTAATTGATGTTAGAACGAATAAATGTATTTTGATTATAAATAGAGTTAGAAATGGCACGGTAATTTGAAAATTCGATTATAAATTTCAAATGAATGTGCAAGATTCAAAATAAATCGTATTTCAGTAAAACCTAAAATATTTGAATCTGTTTAATTATATCTTCTAACGAACGGGAAAAATCAAAATTTCATAACGGGAATAAAAGGTTATGTCTAGTTTAAAATTCAGAATAGTCGGTATGGAATTTAATATAAAATATAGCTATTAAAAATAGCCATTTTGCAAACGACCTCCGTTTTTGACGAAACCATTTTTGTTAGATCTGGAATGTCAAATTATTGCTAGGTTTAAATTTCCATAATTTTTGGAATTAATATGTGAGCGTGGTAAATTAAAATGCATTCGATAATTTCTAATGAATTGGATCGACCATTAAAAAGGCCATTTTTCAAACGATCTCCAAATTCGACGAAATTAATTTTATTAGGACCCTATCGTCAAAACATAGCTAGATTTATTTTTTGGGAATTTTTGAAGTCAGTATATGTCTTTTAGTAAATTAAAATGTATGCTGAAAATTTAATATTAAAAGTTTTATATTTTAATTTAGAGAAAAACAGGCTGAAACGATCAAATGGGCTGATGGGACCTAGTCCATTGTGTTTGGAATAGGTGTATTTGGCTAGGGGAGACCGTCGCTCGGTTGGATTTGGAGTTAGTATGAGTTAACGGGTTTTTTCTAAAAATTAGAATTAAAAATAATATATTATTATAAATACAGGCTTCACCAAACCCTAATTTCAAATGAGAGCAGCCGCCACCCGCCACTACCTTGATGAAATGCATAAATTGTCCGGTTTTAATCCGTCAAAATATCCCAATCAAAACATTAATTTCAGAAGGCCATAAAGCAAAAATCGAAGAGAGTCTCGTGATCTTTAAATCCATAAGGGCATGATCAATTTTAGTGAAGAATCGGGTGCGAATTTGGGCTGCAAACCCGCTTCGTTCGAGCTTGTTTTCCATGCTATGGGGGGGGGGTACGAGTGGTGTGGTGTTTCTGGCATTGGGTGAGGCTTCGAAGCTCTTTGAGCTGGTGGTTGTTGATCTGGTGTCGACAGCCTTGAACTGCGTGCGTAAGAAGGTAGAAGATGGGAGCAAAAGTCGACGTGTTTCTGAAGTAATACGGGGGAGAAGATGAAGGAAGAGGCCGCATTTTTTTAGGTGTAATTAGTTTTAATTGTAAATTAATTAATCTTTAATGTTATCTAATCTATAAAATCGTCATATCTTTTGCATACTAAAACAGAATTCGACGAGGTCGGATGCGTTGCAATCGTAAATTCAGGATCTACAAAATGGAACTGACAGAACTGTGATAGGAGCTAGCTGAAATTTTTGACTGAATTGAACACGCTGTTTAGTTCAGTTAAAT
This sequence comes from Allium sativum, assembly GCA_030737875.1. NCBI lineage: Eukaryota > Viridiplantae > Streptophyta > Magnoliopsida > Asparagales > Amaryllidaceae > Allium > Allium sativum. Next base: position 45,453,789 of record CM060916.1, read on the forward strand.
CAATCATTAATTAACAATTTCGAAACCGGTCGAGGTGAGAAATCTCTCACTAAATTCTCTTGTACAGTTATTTATTTTATACAAACTACCATGATTTTTATCAGTATTTGATCATCACAAATATTTGTTCGCTAAAAATATTAATTTTAGCCTATATGTGAGATCTCAAGTTTAAAATTAAAAATAATTGATTGTGATGTGAAATTTGTACATATACGCTGTTAAAATTAATATGTGTGTTGTACGAGGTTTGAACTGGTTGATTTTGGTTGTGATGATCTATTGGATTGAATTAGTAGTAAAAAAAATTGTCATGATTGTTTGTACAATAAAAATATTCTTTTTATTGTATATATAAATCGTATAAATTGTTAAATTTTTAGACAATAAAAATATTATTTTTATTGTATATATAAATCATATAAAATATAAAAATATTCTTTTTATTGTAACATGTTAATCATAGAATTGTTAAAATTTGTTATACAATAAAAATATTCCTTTTATTGTAACTTGTTAATAATAGGATTTGTTAAATTTTGTTATACAATAAAAATATTCTTTTTATTGTAACATGTTAATCATAGAATTGTTAAGATTGTTATACATTAAAAATTATTATTTTTTTGTAACATGTAAATCATAGAAAGGTTTTATGCAATAAAATTCCTCTTTATTGTATATGTGAAACATAGAAATAGTTTATACAATAATTTTTTTATTGTATATATATGGATTATAGAAATTGGAGAAAATAGTTTATACAATAAAAATACTCTTTTTTACAGTATATACATGAGTCATTGAATTAGACAAAATTGTTAATACAATAAAATTCTTTTTTATTGTATACATGAAATCATAGAATTTGTTTATATAAATAAAATTACTTTTTATTTATATGTGTTGAATTAGAGAAAATTGTTAATACAATAAAATTCCTTTTTATCATACACATGAAATCATAGAATTTGTTTATATAAATGAAACTCTTCGTTATTGTAAATATATGAATCATAGAAAATGTGTATACAATAAAATTCCTTTTTATTGTTAATATGTTAAACATAGGATTTGTTAGGTAATAAAATTCCTTTTTATTGTAAATAAGTGAAACATAGGATTTGTTAGATAATAAAATTCCTTTATATTTGTATAGGTAAACATAGAAATTGTTAGAAATGTTTATACAATAAAATTATCCTTTTTATTGTATATGTAAACATAGAAATTATTGGGAATGTTTATAAAATAATATTGTATATGTAAACATAGAAATTATTAGAAATGTTTATACAATAAAATTACTTTTTTATTGTACATATATTAATTATAGAAAATGGACAAAATTGGTTAGACAATAAAATTACTTTATATATATATATATATATCATAAAGAGAAACATTTTTAGGAAAATGTTGAAACATTAAAATTGATAATTTTTAATGTATACTTAGATTCATTATTAAAAAGAAACATTTTTAGGAGAAACGTTGAAACATTAAAAATGATAACTTTTAATGTACACTTAGATTCATTATTAAAAAGAAACATTTTTTGGAAAAATGTTGAAACATTAAAAATGATAATTTTTAATGTCTATATAGATTCATTATTAAAAAGAAACATGTTTAGGTAAAAATGTTGAAACACTAAAAATGATAATTTTTAATGTATACTTAGATTCATATTAAACAGAAACATGTTTAGGGAAAAATGTTGCGACATTAAAAATGGTATTTTTTAATGTCTATTTAGATTCGTTATTAAAAAGAAACATGTTTAGGGGAAAATGTTGAAACATTAAAAATGATAATTTTTAATGTATATTTAGATTCATTATTAAAAGAATCATGTTTAGGAAAATTTGTTGAAACGTTAAAAATGATAATTTTTAATGTATATTTAGATTCATTATTAAAAAAATCATGTTTAGGAAAATTTGTTGAAACATTAAAAATGACAATTTTTAACGTATATTTAGATTCAATATTAAAAGAATCATGTTTAGGAAAGTTTGTTGAAACATTAAAAATGATAATTTTAATGTATATTCAGATTCATTATTAAAAGAATCATGTTTAGGAAAATTTGTTGAAGCATTAAAAAGGACATTTTTTAATGTATAATTAGTTTCATTAAAAATGATTCATTAGTAAAAATGACATGTTCATTATAAATTATTTAGAGATTAAAAAGGGTGTTTTTTTAATGTATAATTAGTTTCATTAAAAATGATTCATTAATAAAAATGACATGCTCGTTAGAAATTATTTAGAGATTGAAAAGGACATTTTTAATGTATATTTAGTTTCATTAAAAATGATTCATTAATAAAAATGACATGTGCATTAGAAAGTGTTTAGAGATTAAAAAGGACATTTTAATGTATATCTAGTTTCATTTAAATGTTACATTTTACATGTTCATTTAGATAAAGAAGGATTATAGGTTAAAATAGGATTTATAGTAAAAAAATGTTACATTTTACATATTAGCAAAATAGGAAAATGTTTAAATGTTAATATATGCTTTGTTTGTTGAAAACATCATTTTAAACATGTTAGTGAAATCGTTGAACAATTTATATTTATATATACAAAAATATAAACTAAGATTAAACAAATCACGCGCGGTAGTTTGCGTTTTAAAATCGTGACTTTAAACGATTATACTGAAGGATCCGACCATCGGATTTTTCCAAAACTAGAACCGTTAGGTTCGCTTTGGGAAGATCTTTCCAAGATATTAAATTTGTTAAGATCCAACGGTTAGATTTTGAGAAATGTGTAATTCAAATTTGGATAAAAACAGCGCCATGGTCGCGTATTGACCTGAAGCGTCGTTAAATTAAATTAGGCTATTTTTATATAAATAAAAATAGCGATAAATCGTTATAAAATAATATTAATGGTATGAAATGATTTAAATTATATATATTTGAAAATTATTTAAAAAGACTGAGTTCAATCTCATTTCAAATAATTATACGATGATTTAAATCAATGATATTGAAGATGGTGGTTGAAGACCGGCGATCTTCACATCGAACGAACGACTACCGATGCCATTGATTGGAGTTGCTGCCTTGAAAGGGTTAAAGTGGTAGTTGTCCGGACATACTTGTTGATTGTTCGAATATGCGAGAACCTCTCTTATGTATTGGACATATGGGACGAGGAATAAGATGTCTTCGGTCTCGTTTAGACCCAGAACGGACTTGTAAATGGATGTGTGTCTAACATTGGATTTCGTTCTGTGTTAATTGATTTCTATTAAATATATATCTGTTTGGTGGCGGAGAATTTATTCTCTTGCTTAACACCCTTCTCTGAGACGTACGAGCTTAGAGGTTATATATTGATAGACATCAGTTACATGGGCATGGATTGTCAATGTGGCATGCCAAGATGCAAATGATTAAGGCTTTTGTTGAAAAACAGAGCCTTATGGTTAATGATCAAAGCATAGCTTTATTTAGGCATTGCTTTGTGTATAGCATTACTTCGCGAAACTCACACCCCTATAGGAGTCAAAAATGGGATAAGGGACCCAAAGAGTGCATGCATTTCTTTCTAGCTAGAAGTGGTGTCATGGTATGGAGCCCAGAAATTTTTACTTATGTGGATGATAGATTTCGAGGCCTCGGTATATTGGTCGCTACTGGCCAAGTGATAGGTCTAATAGGACCGGAAAACGTGTTGTTCAGGCATAAGTAATCCACTAAAGTATTTGTGGACTGACCTTGGAGTATCCAAGGGCTTGCCAGCGTCCGAGTCCTGGGTCATCTTGCTAGAAGTGACCCGAATCAGTAAGGAGACCATTCCTAGCCTTGATTCATGATGGAAACCCAATTTCCAATACGACATTACGAATTTGATTGTAAACCTATATATGGCGACATAATAGGATGAGGTACTATGCCGTCTAGGATTGATATACTTATTTTGAATGTGTTTTAAACTGATTAGACACTAGTAATAATATCAAATAATTATTGTTTTATACATATCAATCATATTTGATCATTACAAGGTAAAACTCTATCCTCCGGTTTGCGTTCATTGTGTGATGGGACTTGAATCTTATAATGGTTTCATTTTTCTAAAAAGCATTGCATTGTTTTAAAAGATTTACTTATTTTGTTTAGTGGAAATCTAATGGAGTAAACCCGTTCCGCGTTAGCGGCGTGGTCCTATGATTGCCTTATTATTAGATAAGTTAAGTAAGATTTCTCGTACCAGTCCCATGATGGACTCGTAGTTTGTTTCACTTACAAACTCGGGTGTCCTTATTTTCTACATGGGCAGTCGAGTGGCTTGTTTTGCATATATTTATTTATTGAGCAGGATTCTGGATCGAAGCTTAAAGCTATGTCCAAATCATTGATAGTCTGCCGCTGTGTTATTTGTTTCTGCTGCATTGTATTACATTTATTGTAAATTAATCTTCCGTTGTATTATATTTCGATGTACTCTAATATATTATGTACTCTGATGTAACATTATTATGATGTTTATAAAGTCTTATGTTATTTATTCTGATGTGTTGTATGCCTAGAGTTAGCGTATGCGGGATTCGAACGGTCTTGGTCGATTTAGCGACCGACTAGGTCCGAGCGAAATCCGTATCGTTACATGTGGTATCAGAACTTTGGATAACTCAAATCTTTGGGGTACAATTTGTTAGAACTGAACAAAAGACTCATCGGAGGTAGGATTAGAAATATCCTATGAAGAATACTCATTAGAGATTGGATCAGTAGTATCCTAAAATGAGAAAACTCATTAGAGATGGGGTTAGAAATGCCCTAGAATGAGTTGAGAGTGTCAAGTTCATAATTAACGTATTTTTGATTTTGTATATAATCTAGTCTTCGAAAATATGATTTTTGAATATATAAAAGTTATATATATTTGAAGAGTTAATCAACTAATAAAATTATTGAAACCAATAAAAGGATGAAAATTGAGTTGGTTAGTTAAACAACTTTCAGCTCCATTCCTTTTCGAGGACGAAAAGATTTTAAGTGGGAGAGATTGTAACAACCCGGAAATTCTGAACCAATTTAAATTTTTTATTTTTGCTATCTTAATTGATTTTGGATATTTAAAATGATTTATTTTAAATAATAACGACTAAAAATTTATTTTAATCGAAGTTAGAATGAATAAATTTATTTTAATTATAAATAGAGTTAGAAATGACGCGGTAGTTTGAAAATTCGATTATAAATTTCAATTGAATGTGCAGGATTCAAAATAAATCGGATTTCAGTAAAACCATAAATATTTGAATCTGTTTAATTATATCTTTCTGACGAACGGGAAAAATCCAAATTTCATAATGGGATAAAAAGTTATGTCCAGTTTAAAATTTAGAATAGTCGCTACGGAATTTACTATAAAATATAGCTATTAAAAATAGCCATTTTGCAAACGACCTATGTTTTCGACGAAACCATTTTTATTGGATCCAGAATGTCTACTAGGGTTAAATTTCCATAATTTTTGGAACTAATATGTGAGCATGGTAAATTAAAATGCGTTCGATAATTTCTGTAAAATTGGATCGACCATTAAAAAGGCCATTTTTCAGATGGTCTCCAAATTCAACTAAATTAATTTTGTTAGGACCGTATCATCAAAATATAGCTAGATTTATTTTTCGGGAATTTTTGGAGTCAGTATGTGGCCTTAGTAAATTAAAATGTACGATCAAAATTTAGTATTAAAAGTTTTATTTTTTTAATTTAGAGAAAACAGGCTGAAACGATCAAATGGGATGATAAAACCTAATCCATTGTGTCCGAAATAGGTTTATTTGGCTAGGGCGACAGTCGCTGGGCTGGAATTGGAGTTAGTATGAGTTAACGAGCAATTTCTGAAAATTAGAATTAAAAATAATATAATATTATAAATATAGGCTTCATCAAACCGTAATTTCAAATGAGAGCAGCCGCCACGACCTTGATGAAAACCCGAAATTGTCCGGTTTTAATCCTTAAAATATCCCAATCCAAATATTAATTTCAGAAGGCCATATAGCAAAAACAAAGAGAGCCTCGTGATCTTTAAATCCACAAGGGCATGATCAATTTTAGTGAAGAATCGGGTGCAAATTTGGGCTGCAAACCCGATGTGTTTGAGCTTGTTTTCCACGTTATGAGGGTTGCGAGCGGCATGGTGTTTCTAGCGTTGGGTGAGGCTTCGAAGCTCTTAGAGGTGGTGGTTGTGGATCTGGTGCCGACGGCCTTGAACTGCGTGCGTAAGGAGGTAGAAGACGGGAGCAAAAATCGACGTGTTTCTGAAGTAATACGGGGGAGAGGATGAAGGAAGAGGCCGCATTTTTTTTGGGGTAGTTAGTTTTAATAATAAATTAGTTATTAATTAATTAATCATTAATGTTATCAAATCTATAAAATCGTCATATCTTTTGCATAACAAAACAGAATTCGATGAGGTCGGATGCGTTGCAATTGTAAATTCAGGATCTACAAAATGGAACTGACGGAACTATGATAGGAGCTAGGTAAATTGTTTGAATGAATTCTACGCGCTGTTTAGTTCAGTTAAATCAATCGTTAATTAACGATCTCTCTCACTAAATTCTCTTGTACAATTATTTATTTTATATAAACTACCATGATTTTTATCAGTAGTTGATCATCACAAATATTTGTTCGCTAAAAATATTATTTTAGCTTATATGTAAGATCTCTAATTTAAAATTAAAATTAAAATTAATTGATTGCGATGTGAAATATGTATATATACGCTGTTAAAATTTATGTGTGTGTTGTACGAGGTTTGAATTGGTTGATTTTGGTTGTGATGATCTATTAGAATGAATTAGTGGTAAAAAAAATTGTCTTGATTGTTTTTACAATAAAAATATTCTTTTTATTGTACATATATGTAACGACCCGGATTTTTGAGCGACTTTGGTTATCGACGTAAGCCCGACGTCGATAACCAAAACATCGAAAAATCCCGGTAATTAATGAAAGAAATAGAAGGTGAGGAAAGATAAGATAGAAACTTAGAATAGAAGAAGAAGAAGAAAACAACATCAGAGTAACACAAACCTCACAGCGGAACGAATAACATATAATAGATAACATAACTTTGAAATATAACAGTTATGTATACAATAGCACTTATCAGAGTACAGCACTTACAACACAGCGGAAATAACTATAGCTATATGATCTTGAAGCCTCCTGCTCCACGCTCTTCCAGTATATCTGTAAATTCCTGACTACTTGACTGCCCGTACAAAATTAGGCACCCAAGAGTTTAGGGAAAACAACAAAGTAAACTCCGGGTCAGTCATGGGACTAGTATGAGTAAAACAGTTTAAACAGGTATATGAACAAGTAAACGATATCTCATAAGACCACGCCGCAGAACGGAACGGGTTTTTCCCTTATGAGAATCCAAAATATCTTTATATCAAAAACCTTTTGATATTATAATAATGTCTATGTACAAATAGATATCAACTAGCAGAAACACTTTCATCTCACGTTCTACATATATAGTATACAATCAAAATCGCAAGCACGTATTGGATAATGGATTTCCAACTATGACAAGGTATGGAACCACCTTCCGATCAGTGTACTCTAGGAACGATACACTGGAGTTCAACAAGAACATCTTGCAACTCAGCCACACATGACCGACCACTCATTTCGCTTGAGTGTATCGAATGTACATCACCAACGGTTGGGATCAGCAACTGTTCCCGTATATATATATGGGACAGCATTGATAGATTTAAGAAACAAATGAATATTCTCTAGATAGGTGATTATACACCCTACTTCGGTGCGACCGACTTAGCCATGCTGCCTGCCCGATTTCTGTCATTTACCGGTTGATGAGGCTAGAAGCTACGCTTTATCATTACATCAGATTCACTTCGAATGCTACATTGTCAAATCCATCGAAAATCACTAATTGACGTCTACAACAGTACATTACGTGTTAGCTAAAGAAGTTTCCTTCTCCGCTTCCACTCTTGGTACGGTTGAAGAAATCAATGTACGTGACCTTTCTGGAAATACTCTGTCAGACATTCATCTTCATTCACTTAGAACATCACATCGTCATACCCGCCAAATCACAAATTGACTTATCCAAAAATAACACGGGTATACAGCTAAGAGAAACGAATTCCTCCGCCACCAAACGTGAATACGTTTGAACAGATCAACTTACGCGATCCATTGGATATACTCTGTTAGACCTTCGTCCATACAAGTTGTCCTGGGACTGACAAACCAAAGGCACTATTCCGTATATCCATCTTAGTCACTGTTATCTAAGACTTATACAACAGCCCTTGCATTTTACTCCGTCTTCAATTATCTTTGGCATATATGATTCGCAACGCTTATGCCAATACAGAGTGGTTCTTTGGATAATAATCCAACCGGTCTCTCCATATTAACAATGTTAAAATGGTCAAAAACTTCGATAGTCTGTGAGTTAACTATCAAAGAAAACAAGTGTGCAAACAACGATATTATTTCCAAATGGAAATTATATCGAACAAACATCATTTAACATAAATCTCTTTAGTTCATTTATGTACTTATCTCCTTTTTCCCTATATTCTAAAATTCTTATTTTTCTTTTATCAGAAAACATTTCTGATTCTCGTTTGGAAAACATTTCCAAAACTCCTTTACGATCATACCTTACCATTTCTTAGTTAAGAAGGAAGTCACTCAAGTTGGGGTATAATTACCTCTCAAACCTTAACTGAACAACATTATAACTTCGAAATGGTCAAAGTTTATCTTTTATTCTTTAACAACTTCTTTACGCCTTTCTCGGATTCAATTTTTACTAATCCACTTCTATATTTAAAACATTGGTTATAACGATAACGTTATAATCCCTACTTTCGAATTATCTAACTTTAATTATAACTTCTATTCTTATTAGTGAATAATTAACCTAACACTTATTTATTTAAATATAAATAAATCTCTATTTAAACACTGGAAAGTATAAGTACTTTCCCGAATTTGATATAATCGAATTTGCCGATTAACTCTCTTCGAGAAATCTCTATTTGATTAACTCTTCTTCGAATAACCTATATTCGATTAACTTCTTCTCGAATAAACGATATACGATAATCTCTCTTCGAATAACTAATATTCGATAACTCTTCCTTTCAAATATCTCATATTTGAAAACCTCACTTCGATTAAACTATAATCGATAACTCCCTTCGATGAAACTAACATCGATAACTCTTTTCGATGAAACTAACATTGATAACTCCTTTCGATGAAACTAACATCGATAACTCCTTTCGATGAAACTAACATCGATAACTCCTTTCGATGAAACTAACATCGATTTATTTAACTCGACGAACTTAACTCGACTAACTTAACTTGACTCGACTAACTCGACTTACTTGGTTCGACCGATTCGATTCGATTAACTAGGCTCGACTAACTTGACTAACTTAACTCGACTTACTTGGTTCGACCAATTCGATTCGATTAACTAGGCTCGACTAACTTGACTAACTTAACTCGACTTACTTGGTTCGACCAATTCGATTCGATTAACTAGGCCCGACTAACTTGACTAACTTAACTCGACTTACTTGGTTCGACCAATTCGATTCGATTAACTAGGCTCGACTAACTTGACTAACTTAACTCGACTTACTTGGTTCGACCAATTCGATTCGATTAACTAGGCTCGACTAACTTGACTAACTTAACTCGACTTACTTGGTTCGACCAATTCGATTCGATTAACTAGGCTCGACTAACTTGACTAACTTAACTCGACTTACTTGGTTCGACCAATTCGATTCGATTAACTAGGCTCGACTAACTTGACTAACTTAACTCGACTTACTTGGTTCGACCAATTCGATTCGATTAACTAGGCTCGACTAACTTGACTAACTTAACTCGACTTACTTGGTTCGACCAATTCGATTCGATTAACTAGGCTCGACTAACTTGACTAACTTAACTCGACTTACTTGGTTCGACCAATTCGATTCGATTAACTAGGCTCGACTAACTTGACTAACTTAACTCGACTTACTTGGTTCGACCAATTCGATTCGATTAACTAGGCTCGACTAACTTAACTCGACTTACTTGGTTCGACCAATTCGATTCGATTAACTAGGCTCGACTAACTTGACTAACTTAACTCGACTTACTTGGTTCGACCAATTCGATTCGATTAACTAGGCTCGACTAACTTGACTAACTTAACTCGACTTACTTGGTTCGACCAATTCGATTCGATTAACTAGGCTCGACTAACTTGGTCGAACCACCCGATCAACTCAACTTATTTAACTTAACTTATTTCTCAACTCGATCAACTCGATTAACTCCTATCGGATAACTAATATTCGATTAAACTCCATTCGCTTGACTCTAGATCGCAGCGATCACAATGGTTACGCCTGACTCCCTCAGGAAACATCCGACCGCCGTAGGCTATTTACAGCCCTGCAAATTACGCTAGCAGTCGTACGAGATGGCAACTTACCCTGAATACTATGTTTGACTAAATCTGTCTCAAATAACTATATTTGATTAACTCTAGTTCGTTTTAACTCTAATCGATTAACTCTAACTAATTAATTCTAACTGGTTAACTCTAACTGATTAACTCTAACTGGTTAACTCTATTTGACTAACTCGACTTGACTGACCCCTTTCGAATAACATATTCGATTAACTAACTTTTGAATACCATATTCATTTAACTAACTTTCGAATACCATATTCGTTTTACTAACTTTCGAATACCAGATTCGATTAACTAACTTTCGAATACCATATTCGATTAACCTACTTCGAATACCATATTCGATTAACCTACTTCGAATACCGTATTCGATTAACTACTTCGAATACCATATTCGATTAACTCCTTTCGAATGTCTATATTCGATTTCTCCTTTCGAATACCATATTCGATTTACTTTATTCACTTTATAAAGATTTCCTTTTTAACAACGTTTTATTCATTTGAAAAGATTTACTTTTAAATAATGGTTCTACACTTTAAAAATGATTTCCTTTTTATAATGTTCCCTTTCCAATTCTATTTGTAAATGGTTTACAAATATTTCCTTTTCAAATTTATTCTTGAAATATTCTAACTCCTTAAATTCTCGGGAAAATTCGCCATAACCTCCTTTGTATCGGGAGCATCGGGAAAATCCCCAAACTCGCCACACAGGCCTTTCCATTCAAAAAGAAATGTTTTGAATTTATTTCCTTTTCAAATATCTCCTATTTATAAATATTCCAATTTATAAACATTTCTTATTTATAAATATTCCACTTTATAAATATCTCTTATTTATAAATATTCCAATTTATAAACATTTTGTTTTCAATATCACTTTGAAAATCCCCTTATCAACATTTCGGTATGTTATGGTATTCAATCATATCAAATCACGATATTCAATATCGTCCAAGTACATACAATCGCCCACAGATTTTATATCACATCATATAACAATATATGAAAAACAATAAAATAACTGTTGAGGAATCCAGTCGGATTCCTCCAACCTGTTCCCCTGGAACACAGATGTTAAACAACATAGATAACATCACTTTCAGTTCCATATGATATATTCTGTTAAACAGAATCAATATAGAAATTTAACTAACTGACTAGCAGTTCAATCAAACAATCAACACACAGTAAATCAGACAAATTTCTAACAGTTCTAAAGATACAACATGAAATTATAAACAGTTTAGGGTTAGTGAGATTTACTCACATTGACGCATTAATCGTTAAATAACGGTTTGCGTTATTCGACCCAGTCGGGCAATTTATTTCTCCATAAATTGTAACTTGATCCTATCGACTCGCGGTCAGTCTCATTGTGTAGTGTCCGTCCATACGGTCCCAACGTAACTTACGGTTCGTCAACCTGACTCCATATTTTCCAAACGGCCCATCATCCTTTTAGAAGCCCATGACCGTGTCTACTTTCTTCTCCGATCCAAGCAATTAAATCTGCTCCTCCTTTGCATCCAATTCACCATTTCCGGTTTCTTTTTCTTTGAATCTCAAGAAGACTTCATACATTTTTTTTCTTTTATCAATATATATATATATGGGCCTCTTTTAAAACCCATCGGCCCACCATTTATTCAAAAGCCCAAACCCGCACAAGATATTTCCTCCTTCTTCGTTGAAGACATACCCGTAACACCTCCTGGCCATTTTCGAAGCTCCTCCACCCAAATGCTCCTCCTCCTCTCAACGGATTCAAATGCCACAACCTCCAAACACTTGCTCGTCCAAAGCTCATCCTCCCTGTACCCTTAACAAGCAACTCGCGCTACCTGGTACGAAACGAGAGGCGGCCTCGAACAGCGACTACAGTACATCGCCTGGCCAAATACATGATCGGAATCCACCAATAACCCAAAACCCAAACTAAAAACCACCCCGAACTCAAATCCAACATCGAAATCCCACCTCACTGCTCCTACCACCTAGAATCGTCAACCCTAGACCTCTGCTGGAAAAACTCAGTCACGACAGCGAACGTCGAACCATTCAAAGGCCATATCGAAACGAAGAGGAGGACCTGAGCATATCGAATATATGTATATTAGGATTTATAGAATTTTCTTTGATTTCTATTTGTTTTTTTATGAGGATCGAATTTGGGTTTTAAGAAGAGAAACACGGCGGATTTTGTGTTGACTGTAGGGAGAGTGGAATTAGGTTAGAAGGAAGTAAAGAGGGGTATTTATAGTGAGGGTAGGATATTTTTCTTTTAATATTTTATTTATTTTTATTGACTAATGAATCTTTAAAAATCCCCGTGACCACTCGTGATGCCCAAAAATCACGAAAACGGACATACAGCTACAGTTCGACATTACGGACCCAACGAAACTGGTTTCATCGAATTCCGACTCCGTATGCTCACACAGCGTTTTTTAAACGTTGAAATACTGACTGTTTTACACTCTAAAAATCCGTACGGCCACACAATGACTCTAAAAATCACGAAACTGGAAATCTAACAACTATTTGATATTGCGGATCCAACAAAACTAGTTTCGTCGAATTCCGACTTCGTTTGCAAAAGTGGCTATTTTTAAAGCTCTGGATGACCCATTTAAATATATAAATATATTTAAATATTATTAAATTAAATATAAACAAATTTATATTATCATATATCTTCACATATGATATCGTAAAGCTCCAGAATATCATATCAGAATTTACAGTTTGATATTTTAGATTTTAGATTTATCGATATTCAGTTTATATCGAAAATTCCTTTTATAACGTAAATAAAGCGTCGCAAATTATAAAGGAATTCTACAGCGACTTTTCTGAAATTTGATTTGGACGTAACTCAAAATTTACACGATGAAATCCCGATTTTTCTCTTCCACTAGAAAGATATACTCCACCAGCTCCACACGTTTCTAGTTTCATAGAAATCCGGCTTAAAACGAATCCTGTACCTTCAGTTGAAGTTCAAATCGCCAAATAGCGAACTACCGTGCCATTTCGAGCTCGATTATAATTATATTATAATTTAAACGTTCAACGATCGTTATTTAAATATATTCGTTATTCCAATTCAAATTTTAAATTGAATTATATATTTTGAATTCCCCGATTCACACCATTTCGGCCAATTCTGATTATTTCAGAATTTAATATATTATTTAATTATTATTTTAAATAAATATCCCTTATTATTTAATTAACAACCATTTGAATTCTCTCAACCACCATTTATATAATTAAATAAATTAATTATATACCGCAGAAAATGCGGGTCATTACAATATAAATTGTTAAATTTGTTAGACAATAAAAATAATCTTTTTTATTGTATATATAAATCATATAAATTGTTAGAATTTGTTATACAATATAAAAATATTATTTTTATTGTAACATGTTAATCATAGAATTGTTAAAATTTGTTATACCATAAAAATATTCTTTTTATTGTAACATGTTAATAATACGATTTGTTAAAATTTGTTATACAACAAAAATATTCTTTTTATTGTAGCATGTTACTCATAGAATTATTAAGATTGTTATACAATAAAAATTATTCTTTTATTGTAAAATGTAAATCGTAGAAATTTCTTATACAATAAAATTCCTTTTTATTGTATATGTGAAACATAGAAATAGTTTATGCAATAATTTTTTTATTGTATACATATGAATTATAGAAATTGGAGAAAATAGTTTATACAATAAAGATACACTTTTTTATTGTATATACATGAGTCATTGAATTAGACAAAATTGTTGATACAATAAAATTCTTTTTTATTGTATACATGAAATTATTGAATTTGTTTATATAAATAAAATTCCTTTTTATTTATATATGTTGAATTAGAGAAAATTGTTAATACAATAAAATTCCTTTTTATCGTATACATGAAATCATAGAATTATTTTATATAAATGAAACTCCACTTTATTGTAAATATGTGAATCATAGAAAATATGTATACAATATAATTCCTTTTTTTTTGTAAATATCTGAAACATAGGACTTGTTAGACAATAAGATTCCTTTTTATTGTAAATATGTGAAACATATTGTAAATATGTGAAACATAGGATTTGTTAGATAATAAAATTCCTTTATATTTGTATAGGCAAACATAGATATTGTAAGAAATGTTTATACAATAAAATTATCCTTTTTATTGTGTATGTAAACATAGAAATTGTTAGAAATGATTATACAATAAAATTATCCTTTTTATTGTATATGTAAACATAGAAATTGTTTGAAATGTTTATACAATAATTTTTTTTATTGTACATAAATTAGTTATAGAAAATGGACAAAATTGGTTAGGCAATAAAATTACTTTATATATATATATATAAATCATAAAAAGAAACATTTTTAGGAAAAATGTTGAAACATTAAAAATATAATTTTTAATGTATACTTAGATTCATTATTAAAAAGAAACATTTCTAGGAAAAATGTTGAAACATTAAAAATGATAATTTTTAATGTATATTTAGATTCATTATTAAAAAGAAACATTTTTAGGAAAAACGTTGAAACAATAAAATTGATAATTTTTAATGGCTATTTAGATTCGTTATTAAAAAGAAACATGTTTAGGGAAAAATGTTGAAACATTAAAAATGATAATTTTTAATCCATACTTAGATTCATTATTAAAAAGAAACATGTTTAGGGAAAATTTTTGAAACATTAAAAATGATAATTTTTAATGTCTATTTAGATTTGTTATTAAAAAGGAACACGTTTAGGGAAAAATGTTGAAACATTAAAAATGACAATTTTTAATGTATATTTAGATTCATTATTAAAAGAATCATGTTTAGGAAAATTTGTTGAAGCATTAAATATGATAATTTTTAATGTATATTTAGATTCATTATTAAAAGAATCATGTTTAGGAAAGTTTGTTGAAACATTAAAAATGATAGTTTTTATGTAATTTTACTTGGATCTACCGAAATTCCTTCCTTTGATACGACGTGACCAAGGAACTTTACCTCTTCTTGCCAGCATATACATTTGGAAATTTTGGCTTTTAAGACGTTCTTTCTAAGAATTTCCAAAGCTTGTTCCAAAAGTTTAGCGTGCTCGCTATCTGACTTAGAGAAGATCAATATGTCATCAATGAAGACCAGTACGAATTTATTCAAGACTTCTTTGGATACTCTGTTCATTAGATCGACAAAATAAGTTGGAGCGTAACATAAGTCGAACGACATTACTAACCACTCATAGAATAAGTCTGGACCTCTGAATGCTGTCAAAGGAACATATTCTTCAGCAATACGAAGTTGATGGAAACCTGTAGTTAGGTCCATTTTTGAAAACACTTGTGCTCCATTCAATCGATCCAACAAATCATCAATTCGCGGCAATGGATATTTATTCTTCAATGTCTGCTTATTCAAGTCACGATAATCCACGCATAGTCTGAGAGTACCGTCAGACTTTGGGACAAACACCACTGCTCCTCCCCAATTAGAGAAACTAGGCCTGATCAGACCTTTCCATAGTAATTGTCGAGTCTGGTCCCCCAATTCTTCCTCCGCCTTTAAAGCGATTCTCCGAATAGGGTGCACTACTGGCCTTACATTCGGGACTAGATCGATTCTAAAATCAATTTCTCTATGCGAAGGTAAGTTATCCACTTCTTCAAAAACATCCGCATAATTTTTTATGATAGGAATATTTTCTTTGAAAATAGGAATATTTTCTATTAGAGCAGGCGAAACATCAAGAGCTGACCAAAATTCTTTTCTATCCGAATTCGGACCTTCGAATGGCTTGGTTATATACTCCCATGATTTAGTCTTTGCCTTAACAACTCTCTCCGTGCATTTAACCTCAGCTTCGTATTGGGTTAACCAATCGAATCCTAAAATAAGACAAATTCAGTAAAATTCATGACGATCGAGATGGAAGGGAATCGATAATGGGAAAAAGAGATAGGCATCCCACAAATCCAACTAAGATCGAGGGAACCGCCAATCGGATTATGGACACTGATGGGTTCTTTGAGCTTTTTCAATTTTAAATCCAATTTCTTAACCACGTTACTTGCAATAAAGCTTCGTGACGTGCCTGTATCAAACAATACTTTAACTAGAATATTTCTGATAGTAAGCGTGCTTTCCAAAACGTCTAGCCTTACTTGACTTGTTTAGGGTGCAGGAACTTCTGCCACTTCATTTACTTGAACCACTTTAGCTGCTTTCAACAGCCAACAATCTCGCTTTATATGACCAGCCTGGTGGCATTGATTGCATTTTCTATTCTTTTGAAACTTCTTCTAGGATTTAAATCCACTCTTTATTCGTTTCTTCAAAGATTTACAATTTATCGATAGGTGTCCTTGTTTATTGCAGTTAGAGCATGTGGCAGTTGTTATTGGTTCTTTATCAGATTTAACCCTTTTCCTATTGATTTTAGGATTCTTACTGACCTCGGGTGTCATTCTTGCCTCAGGGCTATCAGTTTCAGACTTCCTTTTGTTGCTAGAACTGACTTCCTCTTCATCCTCCAAAAGACTTTGCTTATCAAGATCCTCATAGCGATAAGCCATGTATATCATTTCAGAAAAAGGAAGTTTCACATGTGCAGTTACGCAATTTTTGTACCTTCTTTTAAGCCTATTAATAAACCTCATATTCTTCCTCAAAGGATCTTCAATTAGCATTGGGGAAAAACGAGAAAGTTTGTTGAATTTATCCTGATACTTCTGAATGGTCATATCTCCTTATTTCAGATAGTAGAACTCATCGTATAGCCGCTCAGTTGCTTTTAGAGGAATAAATCTTTCTTTGAAAATTTCTTTAAATCTATCCCGGATAATATTACCTTCTAGATTATTCTTAGTAACCGTTTCCACCAGATTAAAGCTTCGTCTTTGAGTGCCTAAGATGCCAGTATTCTTTTCTGGTCATACCTTAGCTTTAAGCCTTCAAGTATTCTCTCAGATGAACGCATCCATGCTTATGTTTCAATAATAGATTATTTTTCCAAGAATGGTACTCCACCCAGATTTCGATACTTCTTTACTAGAACTTTTATATCTGATTCTAGCTGTGAGAGCACAGTTGGCTCATTAGATTGATGAACCATAGAATTACTTCTTCTGCATCTGCCACTGATTTTCTACTATGTCGGCAAATAGCAGACAAAGAGTCAGGCCAACAGAAAAGATATTGTAAAGCATAGAGACATATATTTAAATGTATATGCATCTATTGGGGTGTATTTTATTCTGCTATACTCATTCTAGGATATTACTGATCCTATCTGTAACGAGTTACTCGCCTTAGAATACTACTGATTCTATTTCTGACGAGTTCATTAAAATGTTATATTCCGGAACTAAGATTAACCAAAGCTCTGATACCAACTATGACGACCCCAAACTCCCGTGCCATGGAAGCAAGGATAATCTTTGGAATATAACACATAAACAAAAACGGTAGAATAGAAATATATCATTACACCAGATAGTGTACAACAAATTACACTGGAACAAATATAGTCATCAGAGTTAAACAGTATAATAGGAACATACTTAGTAAAAAATACAGTTTCAGCTTTATATAAAATGTCTGCAGTGGAATCAAACATAATATACATAACGAATTTTGAACAGCATAATAGAAATGATAGTATCCATCTTCAGCTCCATAGCTATCTAGAATGAGCCTACTAAAACCTGAACACATGGCTGCCCGTGTAGAAAATAGGGGCACCCAAGTTTGCAAGTGAAACAATCTACGAGTCAGTCATGGGACTGGTATGAGAAATCTTACTTAATCTATTTAACAATAAGGTTAATCACAAGACCATGCCGCTAACACGAAACGAGTTTACTCCATTGGATTGCCAATGCATAAATAAAGTAAATCATTAAACAATGCAATGCTTTTTATAGAAAATGAAGCCATTATATGACTCAAGTCCCATCACACAATGCAATGCAAACCGGAGGATAGAGTTTTACCTTATAATGGCCAAAATATGTTTGATACGTATAAAACAAAATCATTTGATATTATAACTAGTGCATATATGTTTCAAAAACAATTTCAATCATAATATCAATCATAGATGACATAATACCCCATACTACTATGTCGCCATACTAGTTTTACAATCAAAACCGCACATGTCATATTAGAAGTTGGATTTCCATCATGAACCAAGGCAAGGAATCGTCCGTACGACTTCGAGAGTCTTTAGCCCGAGCCTCAGGCAAGTGTGCAGACAAGCCTTGGATCGTTAGGGCCGGTCCACATAGAGTGGAGTAAAATGCTTGAATAATAAGTTTCCCTGCCCTATGGGGCGTAAACTGGTTAGTATATCGACCAAACCATCCATTGGTTGACCGATATAACTGAGGTGCCTTTCTTTACATCATCCACAAAAGTAAAAATGTCTGGTTCATACCCGGGGTGTTAGGCTCGCGGATTGATGCCATACACAAAGCTATGCTATATTAAAGTCGTGTTTTGATCATCAACCACAAGGTTCTGCTTTTCAACAAAAGCCTTGATCACTACATCTCAGCATGCCACATTGACATTCCACGCCATGCGACTAATGTCTATCGATATATAACCTCTAAGCTCGTACGTCTTAGAGAAGGGTGTTAAGCAAGAGAATAAATTCTCCGCCACCAAACAGATATATATTTAATAGAAATCAATCAGCACAGAATAACATCCAATGTCAGACACACATCCATCTATTTATTCGTTCTGGGTCTGAACGAAACCGGAGGCACCTTATTCCTCATCCCATATGTCCAATATAGGAGAGAGGCCCTCGCACATCCGAACAATCCACAAATACGTCCGGACAACTACCACTATAACTCTTTCAAGGCAGCAACTCCTATCAAATGCATCAGGAGCCATCCATTCGATGTGAAGATTATCGGTCTTGCACCCACTTCATATCTTCGACTTTTTTACCATCGATCAATTACTTAAAACGAGAATTAACTCGGCCTTATCAAATAATTCACGCATGTATAGAATTCAAATCAATTCTTTATGTGGTTAAACCATTCGACAACCACATATCAGTTCATTTGTATAATTTTCATGTCAAATACAACCAACCATCAAAATATTTGATAAACCAAGTAAAATCAGTTTATCTCCATTCCACATCGTTTATAATATTTAAAAATGATTTCTCACTATTTTTATTTATTTAAAAATATTCCATTTCCATCGGACAACGTTTCAGGTCATTCGATGGCCCTGACGCTGCTCTCATCAAAATTTGATTTAAACATTTCGAAAATTTTGACCATTGGATCTTAACAAATTTTATACGTTGGAAAGATCTTTCCAAAGCGAACCCAACGGTTCCGGTTTTGGGAAAATCCGACGGTCAGATCTCTCGTAATAATCATTTAAAATTACGATTTCAAATCATTTTTATTTTAATTATATATATATATATAATTTATTCAACGATTTATAACCTGTTTTTACTTCAATAATTTGGCTAATGCCTTTAAATTTTGAAAAATTTCACCATAATTACCTTTGTATGGGGAGGGGTTTGGAAATTTATTAGCCCGTATTAGATACCCAATAAATCCAGTATAAGCACACACAATTTTTAGTGTCCTATCTATGCACGAGGGAGTGTGTAAAATTACTCCAGAGATAAATCTCGTCATCTCGTCCAGTGTTGGAAAATAAATAATCCATGTGTCATATCTAATAACTAGAGAGACGTGATTACTATCAACTCTATACCCGTGTGGGGTTTTTATTTAATCTGGCAATTTACCGTTATATTTATTTTTTCCATATCAGTCCTCTGTTTAACTTGCAATTCAATCAACGACATACAAGCATCTTGCCCGTATGGTAATCCCAACCTCGTTACATAAGCTCCAAATGCTGATGTGGTATATGATGGAGTATGCTCTCTTCATGTAGTATGCCATGTAGCGTAGTTCAAAATTAATTGTTACTATCCAATGACAACCTTTATAATCTCACACGGAAAAACCAGCACACCGCATCCAATGGCATTCACATGAGTTGATATATAAATAAAATTGCACATCCAGCTCATTAAGGTTTACCTATTTATCAGGCACACAAATAAATTCTTTACTCAACATCAAATCCATTTACCTGTTTAGCATATGTATATACATGCATATCTAAGCTAAAAAAATATTTTTAGCGAACAAATATTTAGTTTCATACATGATTATTTTTAACAGTTCATATACATGTTAAAAATAATATTTCTAATGAACAAACATTTATTTCAACCCATGGTTATTTTTAACACTTCGTGATAAAAATATTATTTTCAATCAACAAATATTTATTTCAACCTACGACTATTTTTAAAGGTTCCTACATACAATAAAAATGTGATTTTTTTGTTAAGGCATTTTATTTCCAACATGAACATTTTTAGTGATTCATATATACAATAAAAATGTGATTTTTATTGTTCAAACAATTTATTTCAAACATGAATATTTTATATACTTTATACATACGATAAAAATGTTATTTCTATCATTCAAACAATTTTATTTCAAACATGAACTTTTATATACTTCATACATACGATAAAAATGTTATTTTTATCGTTAAAACATTTTATTTCAAACATGAATATTTTATATACTTCATACATACGATAAAAATGTTATTTTTATCGTTAAAACATTTTATTTCAAACATGAATATTTTACAACACATGAATATTTCAGAAAATTTCGGCATTACAATGGCAGGGTATTTAGCACTGGCACCGTGTCCAGCACGACTCCTCCGTTATCCTAGGCCTTGCAGCATTACAATACTTTCATTTCAATGATTTTCCACAATATCATTCAGTTTTACAACACAATGAATATACCACGAGCACAACCAATTTTGTTGCAACCACAATCAGTTATTCATAATCACAACCCAAAAAACTATATCGTCCATGGACTGTAGACAAGGGGAGTGTGTATATATATATATATAGTTCCATTTCAATTTCATTTCAATTCCATTCAACGCATATGTGATTTAATCAATGCATGTGTAATTTATACATCGCTTATATAATTTATACAACGCCCATATATGAGATATACAACGCGTATATAATTTAAACATCACTTATATAAGTTATACAACACACATTCCAATTTGAATTTAGATTGCTCCCATTGGGTTCCACTCCTTCTAAATTTGTTAGAAGCTCCAAAATTCTCCGGTCTATTCTAGAATGTAGAAGACACCATCACGAGTCCAAGTCCCTTGTTTCACTGGATTTCAACAACATAGCAAAAAGAAATGATTTTTATTTGTTAATTATACTTTGCGATGCTTTTAAAAGTTGAAAACAGTTTAAAATAAATAAACTGTATACCTACTAAACTCGTTCAAAACTAGGTTTGAATTTTTCTCGAAATCCAAAGTGCTTGAAGACGATCAGCCTTCACCACGTTGAAGAGGGAGGAGGCAGGCGTCTACCAGTGGTGGTGCGGTCCAGTGCAACGGCAGTGTTTGATCGTGGTGGCACAATTGAGACGACCCCAAACCCCATACTGACGGTGGCAAGGGTAATCTTTGGAATATAACACAGAAACAGATAATAGCAGAACAGAAATAAATAAATACACCAGATAAAGTAAAATAATACACTGGATAAACATAATCATCAGAGTTACACAGTATACAGGATCATACTTAGTACAAATACAGTTCAACTATACATAAATGTCTACAGCGGAAGACCAACAAAATATGTACAATAGGAGCTGAACAACATAAAATAGGTAAATGATAGAATCCGTCTTCAGCTCCAGCTATCCAGAAAGAGCCTACTAAAACCTGAAGACAAGGCTGCCCGTGTAGAAAAAGGGGCACAGAGTTTGCAAGTGAAACAAACTACGAGTCAGTCATGAGACTGGTATGAGAAATCTAATTAACACATTCCAAATATGGCTAATCACAGGACCACGCCACTTCCGTGGAATGGGTTTACTCCATTGGATTGTCAATGCTTTAAAACAAATCATTCTTTTAAACATCGCAATGCCTTTTTATAAAAATGAAGCCATTATAAGACTCAGTTCCCATAACACAATGCAACACAAACTGGAGGATAGAGTTTTACCTTATAATGGCCAAAATATGCTTGATACGAATAAAACAAAAGGGTTTGGTATTATTACTAGTGTATATAAGTTTCGAAAACAATTTCAATCATAATTATCAATCCTAGACGGCATGGGTACCATATATCATGTCGCCATATATAGGTATACAATCAAAATCGCACAGTCACGTATTTGGAAATTGGATTTCTGTCATGAACCAAGGCAAAAGATAGTCCTTACCGACTTCGAGACTCTCTAGCCCAAGCCTCAGGATCAGAGCTCGAGTGACCCTAGGAGCGACAGGGCCGGTCCACTGATGTGGATTAAAATTCCTGAACACTACGTTTCCCCGACCTTTGGGGCGTAATGAGCCAACGAATTACTTCATCGGTCCCGGATCGACCGATATATCTGAGGCGCCTCGCAACAGCAACAACCACATAGGTGAAAATAATATAAATGTCAGCCAATTTAAGCACCGACACCACCTCTAACTAGAAAGAAACGCATGTCCTCCCTAAGGTCCTTTCTCCCGTTTCTGGTTCATACCGGGGTGTGAGGTTCGCGAATTCACGTTATACACAAAGCTACGCCACACAGGCGGTGCTTTGATCATCACCACAGGACTTTGCTTTTCAACAGAAGCCCTGATCACTGCATCTTAGCATGCTACACAGGCAATTCACGCCATGTAACTGATGGCTATCAATCACACAGAATGAATTCCAATGTCAAACACAGTCCACTTACAAGTCCGTTTTAGGTCTGAACGAAACCGGAGGCACTATATAGCTCGCAAACTCATCGATCTCCACGCACGTCTGGACGATCACCACTCATTATCCATATTTCGGGATGCCTCCCAATCAGGACATCAGTTACCATCCAAACGAGGTGAAGATTTCCGGTCTTCAACCACCGTCATCATCTTCCATTTCTTATCGTCGATTCAGTTTTTCAGAATGGGATAAACTCGGTCTTTCTGAGCAACACGCGTATATATTAAACAAGTGCTACAAAAACACAACATACGCATCATTTCAATTCATTAGTCACTAACCGTAAATCAGTAAGAGAACGATTTCCCAAATATTAACCCTGAAGGCCAAAACCAACATCAGATCAAAACCCAGGAAACCATTCGACTTAGCCAACCTTCAGTTAGTTTCTCAATTTCGCATCCATATCGTTTATAATATTTTATAATGATTTATCGCTATTTTTATTTATTTTAAAATAGCCAATTTATTCAAATGACGCTTCGGGCCATAACGCGGCCGTGGCACTGTTTTTCTTCACATTTGATTTACACATATCTGAAAATATAACCGTTGAATCTCCACAAAATTTACATCATTTGAAAGATCTTTTCAAAACGAATCCAATGGTTCCAGTTTCAGGAAAATCTGACGGTCGGATCTCCCGGTATAATCGTTTGAAGTTTCGATTTCAAAATACGAACTGCAGCGTCGTTATTCGATTTAATATAATTATATTTATATATTATATATAAATATAATCGATTTTGGCGTAGTTTTTCTTCAGATTTGAATTAAACATTCCAGACAATCCAACCGTTGGATCTTTACAAAATTGGTGTCGTTGGAAAGATATTTCCAAAGCGAACCCAATGGTTTCGGTTTCGGGAAAATCCGATGGTCGGATATCCCGCACTAATCGTTTGAAATCACGGTTTCAAAACACGAACTACAGCTTCGTTATTTGATATATTTCAATCCTATATATATATATATATATCGATTCTTCGATTTCAAAACTATATTCTTTTCATACATTTGATAAAAATGATATTTTTATCCAACAAACATTCACTTTGACACTTCACTATTTTTAACAACTCATATGTACAGTAAAAATGTGATTTTTATTGTAAAACAATTCATTTCAAACCACGATTATTTTATATAGTTCATATAGGTAATAAAAATATGATTTTTATTATAAAACAATTTATTTCAAAATACGAATACCATTCAACACATGAATTTCAATTCAACGAATGAATTTCGATTCAACACATGAAGGTTTTCTATAGTTTGTATATATAGAGTAAATGTGATTTTTATTGTTAAAACAATTTATTCAAAACACGAATACCATTCAACACATGAATTTCTATTCAACGGATGAATATCGATTCAACACATGAAGGTTTTCTATAGTTTGTATATATAGAGTAAAAATGTGATTTTTATTGTTAAAACAATTTATTCAAAACAAGAATACCATTCGACACATGAATTTCTATTCAACGAATGAATTTCTATTCAACACATGAAGGTTATTCAATATATGAAAATAATTCTAACACATGAATATTATTCAAAATTTCGGCAGCATAACGGCAGGGTAGTTAAAACCGGGGCGGTCCCTAGTACGGCTCCTCGCTCTACCTTAAAGCCTCACAGCTTTTGACAATGGGGAACCATGCATCTAGTTCGCACGCAGGCGGCATGTATATTTTTTTCATTTCCACAAACTAATCCTATGTGGTTTCAACCAAATATTTCTCAACCACAAACGAGTATTTTTCAACCATAATCAATCAATTTCAACCACAAACAATTCTAATCAACCATTCGTAATCAACCAATTTTCACACCAATCACAACCAATAAATATCGTCCACAATTTGTGGACGAGGGGCGTATATATATATGTATATATATATATAAACATTTCACTTCTATTTCAACACATATATAATTTTTTACAACGCACATATAACGTATATATCAAACGTACAACTTATACAATGCTTATACATGAGGTGTACAACGCTTATATAACTCATACATCGACTATTTAATTTATACATCGTCGTTTTCCATATCGTTTATAATTTAGAAATCTCACATTGGGTTCCACTCCACCAAAAATAGTAGAAGGCTCAGAAAAATATGCGGTCTCTTCTAGAATGTAGAAGACGTCCACACGAGTCCACTGTCTCTTGTTTCACTGAATTTCATCTAGAAACGAAAAAGATATGATTTTTACAGTGAAATAAAAAACCGTAGCGCTTTAAACTACTATAATATAGTATATATAATTTTCAGCCGTACCTCAGCAGTTTGGTTCGAAACTAGGTTTGCACTTTTCTCGAAATCCGCGCAACTTCAGAACGATCGGCCAGCGCCACAGCGTAGAGCTAGGAGAGGCGCACGTGCGCCAGGACGTGGGGCCAGTTCGATGGTCGGAATTGGGTGCGGCGGCGGTTGGAACGGCGCAACTTCCAGGCGTCGATTCTCCCAAACCACACAACGAGAAAATCCAAACTATATATGGATTTGAAGATCTTCTCGAGCACTACAAAATTCTCCAAAGCGGCAAGGGTTTTTATTGAGCGGATTAGAAGAAATCGAGGAGAGAAGAATGGAATAGGGTTCTGCCTTTAATCGACTGTCGGGGAGAGTGAAAATCAGTTTTCCGAATTTTTAAAATAATAAAGAAAAAATATGATTGGCCTGTGGTTATTTAAATTGGAAAATACCACTTTGACCTTACGAAGTACAATCCGAACCCAATGACTATCATCCCTAGCGTTTTACCCCCATTCCGAACACAATGGGATATGTTTCGTAGGCCCATTCGACTGTTTCGGTCAGTTTTCATTCAAATTAAAATATAAAACATTCAATATTCAATTTGAACGTACATTTCAATTTGCTGGGGCCACACACTGATTCGAAAAATAAATCTGGCTATGTTTTGACGATACGGTCCCAATAAAACTAGTTTCATCGAATTCTGAGACCGTTTGAAAAATGGTCCATTTCTAGTCGATCCAATTTCATAGAAATCGACCAAACACATTTTCCTTTGCCACGCTCACATACTAACTTCAAAAATTATGAAATTTTAAACCTAGCAATAATTTGACATCCCGGATCCAACAAAAGTGGTTTCGTCGAATTCCGAGGTCGTTTGCAAAATGGCCATTTTCACGGGCTATATAAATTCCCTAGCGACCTTTTTGAAAATTCATTTGGCCATAACTTTTGCTTCCTGATATGAAACTTCGATTTTTCAGATTTGTTAGAAAGGTATTCACTAACAGATTTAAATATTTTTGGTTTCACTCAAATCCATTTTGTTTTGCACCCGGTACAGTCAGTCAAAGTTTGAATTCAAATTTTGAAACTACCGCGCTATTTCAGGCCTTGTTTATAATTAGAATTAATTATATTCATTTTCAAATGTCGATTCAAACTTTCTTTTCATCATTTTTATTTAAAATATTTATTTTAAATACTTAAAATTCACTATTATACCCAATTTAAAAAAATTTAATTGGTTCAGATTTTCCGGGTCGTTACAGCAATGAAGTTCGAGACTTCACGGAGGTGATTCGAACGATTTACTCAACATGGGGTGGCGAAGTTTATATGGATTTGTAGAGGAGGGCGAGTGTAACTGCCCGAATTCCGCCCGACCCGATCGATCGCAAAATCGACCAAGACCGTTCAAAATCCGAACACGTTAACTTTGGGAACACAACACATTAGAACAACAACAGACTTTTATAAACATCATAATAATGTTACATCAGAGTACAGAATATCAGAGTACATTGAATAAGATTACAGCGGAAGATAAATTACAATATTTTAATACATTGCAGCGGAAATAAAATCACTAAGGCAGCGGAAGACAACTATGCTCTGAACACAACTTTAGGCTTCAATCCAGAATCCTGCTCGAGATAAGAACCTGTAGACAAACTACTCGACTGCCTGTGTGGAAAGAGGGCACCCGAGTTTGTAAAGGTGGAAATAAACAACGGGTTAGTCATGGGACTGGTGTGAGAATTCTTAACTAATTTTACTAATAACAATAAGACAAATCCAAGGACCACGGCGTTAACGCGGAACGGGTTTACTCCAATGGATTATCGTGCATAAATTAAAGTAAATCGTTAAACCACAGAATGCTTTTTAGAAAAATGTAACCATCATAAGACCCAAGTCCCATCACACAATGCAACGCAAACCGGAGGATAGGGTTTTACCTTATAATGGTCAAAAATGCTTGATACGATAAAAACGAATTTGATATTATTGCTAGGGCGTATATGTTTTGAAAACATTTCAGAGTAAATGTATCAATCCTAGGAAGCATAGCTACCATATACTATGCCTCCATACTAGTAATACAATCAAAACCCTATGAGGTCGTATTGGGAATTGGGTTTCCATCATGAGTCAAGGCTAGGGAGGAGCTCCTTACCGATTCGAGACACTCTAGCTAATGTCTCAGGATTCCCCGCAGTTAACCCTTGGATCATGCCGGGCCGGTCCACACATACAGCTTCGTGGATTAGTTATTCATGAACACACGTTTCCCGATCCTATAGGACCTATCATCCGAGGCGCCTCATTCCATCATCCACATAAGTAAATATCAGCCAGTTTAAGCACCGACACCACTTCTAGCTAGAAAGAAACGTGCTGCTCTCCCTGCGTTCCCTTCTCCCGTTTTAGACTCCCACCGGGTTGTGAGGCTCGCGAAGTCACGCCTTACACAAAGCTACGCCTAAACATGCCGTGTTTTGATCATCAACCACAAGGTTCTGCTTTTCAACAAGAAACCTTGATCATTGCATCTTAGTATGCCACACTGTCAATCCATATCATACTATTAATCTTTTCCAAAATATACAAAAGGGTGTTAAGCAAGAGAATAAATTCTCCGCCACCAAACATTCATACATTCAGTAGAAAATCAATAAGTACAATATATAAAGGAGTACGATGTCAGACACACATTCCATTTATAAGCTTAAGCTCTGGGTCTGAGCGAAAGCCAAATCCGTACAAATCAACACTACGCTCGGACGACCACCATTTTAGCCCTTTCAAGGTAGCTACTCCAATCATGGGCGTCAATGGTAACCCATCCATTCGACGTGAAGATCGTCGATCTTGTACCTTCTTTAACTCTTCGACTGTTAGTCGCCGTATTCATTATTCAGAATGGGTTAAACCCGATCTTTCCGAATAACTCGCGTGATTTAAAATTAGGTGCTATATATAAACCAAATCAACGCCTCATTCCAATTCAAAATATCCTTTTAATAAAGCATTCACATTATTAGGGAAAGGTTCCCATAAATTTTATCAAAGATATTCTTTAATCTTCCTTTATTCACCTTTAATCTAATTAAAGATTTATTTAAAACTTTATTAAGTTTTAGTCTTCTAAAATCATTGTTAAATGACTAATCACTTTTCTGGAATTAATCTTATCTTTAATCCGGGTTTAAGAACTGATGTTATTTAAAACATAGTTCCCAGAGACCCCATTTCATGTTTCATTAATTCCCAATTTAATATACAATATTAGGCATCTCTTCTTTTAGAAAATTTCATTTAATCTTAATTAAAAGATTAACTAATAACAAATCAAAATTTCACTATTGATTTGAGTTTCAAGAACTAATGCCCTTCAAAACATTGTTCATAACCAACCCATAATCAATTTCCTTTTTATTTCAATTATATTTAATAATTGGAAATCTCATTTAAATCTTAACAAAAAGATTTTCCTTTACTCAAATGGATTTAAGAATAATGTTATTTAAGACACTATTCACGAGAAACCCAAAATCTAACTTGATATCAAATATAAAGCTTTGAATGGGAATTATATCGATTATATACTATCAAATTCTAAAACCCACGGATATCATATCAGAAATAACGATATTAAATATCTTCCAAATTCCCAAAATAATATCCATATAATCACAGAATTAATATTGAAATAGTCCGTAGATAATTTCCATTTAAATCCAATTCAACATACTCATTGGGAATTCTTAGTTGTATCAAAAACCATTTTAAATCCTTTTATTTATTTATAAAATAAATAAATCACTTATTTTGATAAAAATATCTTTTATCTTTATAAACTTGGAGATCTTCATCAAAACCCGTTTTTGAATCATTTATTTTTATTTCACATAAAATTTTTCCTTATTTTTACGTATTTTAAAACGTTTATAAATTCGTTTCCAAGATGATTCCAACTTTTATTCCAACTATAATCTAAAAATTGATTATTCTATATGTTATCCTTTTATAATAATATTATTTTCCAAAATATTAATTTTGAAACTTCTCTTTTAATATTCATTATAAAATGGATAAAATAAACCGATAAACTCGTTCGGGTTTTTAAAATGCGTTGCTATTTTTAAAACGGATTAAATAGCCCAACTCATTTTCTTATCCATTTGTATTTTATAATGGACTAGACCTCTCACATTAAGCCTACGACTTGTGGATGCTGGATGTGCCGGTCGATTCCGGGCAGACTTATTCCACAAGTTGGGCTTAACCTGGTGTCATGGCCCGTTTCGTATTTGTGCACTTGGACCTCTCACATTAAGTTCAACATTAGTGGCTGCTGGATATGCCGGTCGGGTCCAGGCAGACTTCCACCACAAATGTAACCTAACCTCGTGTTCAAGCACAATTATAATTTATATTTATAATTAATTTTTCCAAAACATATTATTTGGAATTATCCTTTCCATTAAGGAATGTTAATTTTAAGATATTCTTTATTTCTAAATAACTTGATTTCAAGTATCTTAATATAAATTGTAACTTTCCATATTCTTATAATATCAAAATAATATTATAATAATACTTTCAAAATGTGTAATTTTGAAATTCAAACTTGAAATATTAATTAGTCAATTATTGCTACATTTATTCTTATAATATTTAAAATAATATTATAATAATATTTTCAAAATGTATAATTTTTGAATTTCGAACTTCCAATATTAATTAATTATTTATTACTGCATTAGCCATTCTTGATAAATTTAGAAAATTCTGCATTGGAATGAGACTCAAATCAAATACCATTAATTAATATATTTCATACAACACATTTGTGAAATAATGATAGACATTCCTTTTATTACCTAAATTACATTCCAATCACAACGTCCAAATAACATTCATTTATTCATGTAATCGACATTCAAACAATATACATTCAATTGACAACATACAATAACTTTTCACAACAAAATTCAAATAACAATAGATTATTTGTGCACTTGGGCGATGTGTGAAAATATCAGCCCAATCAACATATACAAGTCAGGCAACTTGTATATGGCAGTGTAACATATTTGAATTATCATACAAAATAAAATAACATTAATTGGTATGTTACAAATTCTCAGATTTTAAACATCGCATTACGACCAAACATATATACACAACAATCATGCATAACATAGAAATAAACCACAAACATTTCATTACATACAATTAAATATATTCATTTATGAAAATAAATAATTAATGAAAATAAAGGTTTAGTGAGAAAGAGTTCTCACAAGGCATTATCCTCAACAAATGACATATTCATTATACTAATGTATGTGACATATCTAACTAAAATGACCTTATCTTCTAACATGACATTCTTGTCTAAAATGACAATTTTAACTAAAATGTCTATTTTATTCTTAGGTGACATTACTAACTAAAATGACACTTTTATCATTGGCATAAATGACCTTTTATTGTGGCAATCCTAGATGATCATAAATGATATTTATTTTGACATACATGACATTTTTTATTTTTTATTTTATATTCACCAATTCTAATCTCAATACAGATGACATGTGTTGAATTTTATTAATGCATTCTCAAAATGACACATTAAATAAAATGAAAGCATTCTCAAAATGACACATTAAATAAAATGAATGCATTCTCAAAATGACACGTGTAAGGACCCGTAACTTCCCCGTGAAGGAAAAAGTGGATACTTCGAGAACAACACACAAAAGAACGCAAACAGAAGAACATTTCATTGCTTATTACAACAATTCCATCAGAATAAAAGAATATACAGAGTATGAATGAATATTACACATCAGAAAACATCAGAGATTTAAATACATTACTGCAGCGGAAAAATAATACAAAACATAACTAAAAGAGATATACGGATACAGAGCTTTCCGGATATCATTCCAGCTGTAAATCTGGATCCTGTGAATATAAATCTGCAAAACCAAAACTACTAGCTGCCCGTGTCAAAATAAGGGCACCCAGAGTTTAGGTTAAAACAATAAACTCCAGGTCAGTCATATGACTGGTGTGAGAACTAAAACAGTTGTTAATCTTTATTTTAAAGTTAGGTAAATCAAGGGACCACGCCGTATAACACGGAACGGGTTTCCTCTCAAGAATACCAGTGCATAAAACAACAGCGCAATGCTAAATAAAGAACAATGAAGCTATTATAAGACCCAGGTCCTATCACACAATGCAACGCAAGCCGGGGGATAGGGTTTTCCCTTATAATAGCCAAACATGCTTAACATGTTTGAAAAAAATCATTTGATACTATAATAAGTGCATAGTGTCAAAACAATTTCAAATCATAAGTATCAATCATAGACGGCATGGGTACCATATATCGTGTCG
This sequence comes from Allium sativum, assembly GCA_030737875.1. NCBI lineage: Eukaryota > Viridiplantae > Streptophyta > Magnoliopsida > Asparagales > Amaryllidaceae > Allium > Allium sativum. The sequence goes on from CM060916.1 coordinate 45,485,983, forward strand.
CCATACTAGGCTCTACAATCAAAAATGCAAAGTCACGTATTTGGAAATTGGATTTCCACCTGTGAACTGAGGCAAAAGATAGTCCTCTACCGATTCGAGACTGTCTAGCCCGAGCCTCAGGATCAGAATGCATCAACCCTTTGGATCGTCAGGGCCGGTCCACCGATGTGGATTATTATGCCTGAACACTACGTTTCCCCGCCCTTTGGGGGCGTAAATGAGTCCAATAACTTCATTGGTGCCGGATCGACTGATATATCCGAGGCGCCTCGCAATAGCAACATCCACATAAGTCAAACTCATCAGGGTGTGTAAAACCACTGATGCCACTTCTAGCTAGAAGGAAACACATGCCCTCCCTGATGTCCTCTCCCGTTTCTGGTTCACAACCGGGGTGTGAGGCTCGCGAATCAACGTCACACAAAGCTATGCCACACAGGCCGTGATTTGATCATCACCCACAAGACTTTGCTTTTCAACAGAAGCCTTGATCATTTGCCACTTAGGCATGCCACACAGGCAATTCACTCCATGCGTTTGATATCCATCAATACATAAGCCCTAAGCTCGTACGTCTCAGAGAAGGGCGTTAAGCAAGAGAATAAATTCTCCGCCGCCACACAGATATATATTTAATAGAAATCAATCACACAGACTAAAATCCAATGTCAGACACACAGTCCATTTACAAGTCCGTTCTGGGTCTGAATGAAACCAGAGGCACTTGTACCTCGCTTATCCATCGATCTCCAAGTACGTCTGGACGATCACCAACTGATTCCCTCCTCTTGGGTGTACGGCCCAATCAATATCAATCAGTAATTATCCAAACGATGTTGAAGACCTCTGGTCTTCAACCACCGTCTTCATCCTCAACACCACGTCGAATCAGTTATTCAGAATGGGATAAACCCGGTCTTTCTGAATAACTCGCGCATATAATAAACAAGTGTTACACAAACACAACATATGCCTCATTCCAATTCAGAATATTCTTTTATTCAAATATTTTTATACTTTGGGGAAGGTTCCCATTAATTTTATCAAAGATAAATTCTTTAAATTTATTCTTTAATCTTCTCTGTATATCAATTCAAACTAGTCGGGATTAGCTTACCACATCGAAGTAATCATTTATTTTATTTTCCAATCCCAACCTATTCATCTCATGAAGTAAAACTGGTCATACTTCATATCTAACACCACAATGTTATCGGTAAATTCAATTACCATTTCATGTTCAAATCTAATTAAAGATTTAACTATCGCCCAGAGCAAAACTGGTGATACTCCATTCTCGACCATTCCAATCTAATTAAAGATTCATTAAAACTCCACTTAGTTTTAATCTTTAACTAGATTAAAGAATCGGTGTCATTTAAAACACGGTTCACGATTAACCCAAAATCACATTCCATTAATTATCGGGTTAAAGAACAAGTGTTATCTAAAACATTGTTCACGATAAACCCAAAAATCAATACCAATTCAATTCCAATTAAATATTATTTAATTGGTACACTTCATTACATCTAAATAAAAAGATTTAATCTTTTTCTCAACTGGGCTTAAGAACAGTGTTAATGAAGACACCATTCACGACAAACCCAAATCACATTTGATATTAAATACAAGGCTCTGAATAGAAAATATATCGGCTTATATTCAATATCAAATTCTACGACCAACAAATATCGTATTGGAAATAACGATATAAATATATCTTTCAAATTCCCATAACAATACCTATATCATCACGAAATCCAACATCGAAATATTCCAAAGACAATTTTGATTCAAATCCATTCCAATTCAATTATTGGAAACTCTGGTTACTTTTAAAACCCTTTCAAATTCAATTTATTTATTTAAAAATAAATAGAATTGTAGTTCTAGTTCAAAACTAGTCCATTTCGATAAAAATCTATTTTTTATCTTTTCAAATATGGAATTTTTCACCCTAGTTTTTCACAAATCATTTTTTATGATTTTACACAAATTATTACTATTTTTAATAATTTTATCAAGGCCCGTACAGTCGATTTCCATCAACGGCCATCGAACTGCACTTACAGCGACCTTTTCCAAATTTGATTTGGACATAATTCCAAACCCAACTGTTAGATTTCTAATTTCTCACATTCGTTAAAAAGCTCTTTTCGATACGAACCCAACGATTCTGGTTTTAGGAGAATTCGACGGTCGGATCTCCCGTAATATCCATTCGAAGTCAACGGTCGAAATTCACGAACTACCGCAGCGCGGCGCGTTCTATTCAGGCCATTATATTATATATAATATATATAATATACACTTCGTCGATTTCCTTTTTAAAACGTATTTTATAAATCGTTTTAAATTCATTTTCAAAATGATTTCAACTTCATTTCAAATTCAAAACAAAATTGAATTTTTCCTCATAAATTTGTTTCAAATTGATTTCAATTTAAATCGATTTTTTAATTCAATTTCAGTTCTTTTTCAATTCAATTCAATTTCAATTCGAATTTGTTTCTATTCAATTTCAATTCGAATTCATTCTATTCAATTTCAATTCGAATTCATTCTATTTCCAATCCAATTCGAATTCTAATTTCATTCACTTCAATTCGAATTCTAATTCGTTTCAATTCAATTTAATTTGAATTTCATTTCAAAATATTCAATTTTGAAATCACTTTTCAATATTCATTATAAAAACGAATATTATTGATATAAATATCGTTCACATCAAAATGGCATCAATCTAATCAACACGGCTTCATATATTTCTTATTTTCCAAATTGAAATGAGGCCCAATCAATTACCATATAGTGTTAGTTATATGGATTTTCTACAACACATGCATATCTCAACAATGAAAAATAATCAACCATCACCCAAAGTGCATTCTACACTGTATAAGCATCAAATATTAATATTTATTGCTCATACAGTCTGCCAATCAATCGATCGACATAATACTAATTGCAGGGATTAGTGTATGTCATATATCATCCCAATACCCGTGTGGGGTTTCAAACAATCAAACATGGAATTTATTTGTGCAGTTGGGCGATGTGTAAAATTTATCGTCCCTTAACGACCCGGATTTTCGGCGACTTTGGTTATCGACATAAGCTCGATGTCGATAACCAAAACATCGAAAAATCCTGGTAATTATTGAAAGAAATTAGAGGGTGAGAATAGATAAGATAGAAACTTAGAATATAAGAAGAAAAAGAACACAACATCAGAGTAACACGAACCTCACAGCGGAACGAATAACATATAATAGATAACATAACTTTGAAATATAACAGTTATGTATACAATAGCACTTATCAGAGTACAACACTTACAACACAGCGGAAATAACTATAGCTATATGATCTTGAAGCCTCCTGCTCCAAGCTCTCCAAGTATATCTGTAAAACCCGACTACTTGACTGCCTGTACAAATTTAGGCACCCAAGAGTTTAGGGAAAACAACAAAGTAAACTCCGGGTCAGTCATGGGACTGGTGTGAGTAAAATAGTTTAACACAGTTATATGAACAATTAAACAATATCTCATAAGACCACGCCGCAGAACGGAATGGGTTTTTCCCTTATGAGAATCCAAAACATCTTTATATCAAAAACCTTTGATATTATAATAATGTCTATGTACAAATAGATATCGACTAGCAGAAACGCTTTCATCTCACGTTCTACATATATAGTATACAATCAAAATCGCAAGCACGTATTGGATAATGGATTTCCAACTATGACAAGGTATGGAACCACCTTCTACTAGTGTACCTCTAGAGAGAAATACACTAGGTTCAACAAGAACATCTTGCAACCCGGCCACACATGACCGACAACTCATTTCGCTTCAGTGTATCGAATGTATATCACCAACGGTTGGGATCAGCAACCGTTTCCCGTATATATATGGGACAACATTGATAGATTTAAGAAACAAATGAATATTCTCTAGATAGGTGATTATACACCCTACTTCGGTGCGACCGACTTAGCCATGTTGCCTGCCCGATTTCTGTCATTTACCGGATGATGTGGCTAGAAGCTACGCTTTATCATCACATCAGATTCACTTCGAATGCCACATTGTCAGATCCATCGAAAATCACTAATTGACGTCTACAACAGTACATTACGTGTTAGCTAAAGAAGTTTCCTTCTCCGCTTCCACTCTTGGTACGGTTGACGAAATCAATGTACGTTACCTTTCTGTAAATACTCTGTCAGACATTCATTCATACATGTCATCCTCATTCACTTAGAATTGTCACATCGTCATACCCGCCAAATCACAAATTGACTTATCCAAAAATAACACGGGTATACAGCTAAGAGAAACGAATTCCTCCGCCACCAAACGTGAATACGTTTGAACAGATCAACTTACGCGATCCATTGGATATACTCTGTCAGACCTTCGTCCATACAAGTTGTCCTGGGACTGGACAAACCGAAGGCACTATTCAGTATATCCTTCTTAGTCACTGTTATCTAAGACTTATAAAATAGCCCTTGCATTTTACTCCGTCTTCAATTATCTTTGGCATATATGATTCGCATGCTTATGCCAATACAGAGTGGTTCTTTGGGTAATAATCCAACCGGTCTCTCCATATTAACAACGTTAAAATGGTCAAAATTTCGATAGTCTGTGATTTAACCATCAAAGAAAAACAAGTGTGCAAACAACGATATTATTTCCAAATGGAAATTATATCGGTAAATCATCAACATATATCTATATATATATTCACATTCCCTTATTTTCTATGTTTAGAAAATATATGTTATTAACACTGGAAAACGTTTTCCATTTGCTTATTTACAAATCACTACTCTTCCCCAACTATCAGTCCCTGACTGTGAACTAGTATGAGAACAATACCCTAAGTATAAATCCCGAAGGACGAAACCAACATCAGATAGACACTTAGAAAACCATTCAATTTACTAATCTCTAGTCAGTTCTAATTTTACTTAACTCTATTTGATTAACTCTGATTGATTAACTCTAACTGGTCAACCTTAATTAATTAACTCTAACTGGTTTTACTTGGTTTGACTAACTCCATTTATTAACTCGACTGACAAATTCAACTCGATTAACTGAACTAATCACTTTGATAAACTCGACAAATTCACTTTGGTTAACTTAACCAATCCACTTAACTAATTCACTTAGTTTAACTTAACTAATTCAGTTTGATTAGTCTAACTATTCACTTAACTCCTGTCATAACTCCTCTAACTCTACTTGAATAAACTTGTAACACCCCTAAGTCCCACGTCATGAAAGCCTATGTGAAGTGGGTACTTATATAGTAGAGCCCATCTCTTACTAATGCCGAGGCCTTTTGAGAAACAAAACCCCACACCTATACGGTGGCTAAGTTGGGGACAATATCTTGCGTGAACGGAGGTGCGGGCTGTTATAGTGGTATCAGAGCCAATACCCAGCCGGAATTGTGGCTCCTGTGTGGACCACAACGCCTAAGTGAGGTGTTTGTGAGCCAACGGGGACGTTGGGCTCTGTAGGAGGGGAGAAAGGTTTTATTCCTCAAAAGGCCTCGGCATTAGTAAGAGATGGGCTCTACTATATAAGTACCCACTTCACATAGGCTTTCATGATGTGGGACTTAGGGGTGTTACAAAACTATATTCGATTAACTCCTTTAATCTATTCGATTTGATAACTCCCTTTTCGAATAACCAATATTCGATTAACTCACTTCGAATAACCAATATTCGACTACTGTTAGCCTACTTTGTGAACTAGGCAACACAAAGTCAAGAAACCAACCGTTGAAGAGTATTGCAAGTTATGCGACTCCGGTTCGGATCGGAAGGAAACACCACAATTCAGATTGATAGCAGCGTATCGGTTCGGATCGGGTAAAATTCTCCATTCGGATCGGATATCTCTTACTGGATAAATTGGCAAAGCATACCTGATCGGATCGGAAAGCCAATGAATCTCAGGTGGATCGGAAAGCCGTCTGCTTGCCACGACTTCGGAGCGGAGCGGAGTATGATTAGAGAAGAAGAGACGTCCAAGCTACTCCAGTTCGGATCGGGTATTCCGATCCGAACCCCCAATCTACACGTTTCCGACCCGCACCCTTGATCCAGGAAAATCTCCTATAAAGTCGCCTGGAGAACCGGACCGGATATGACTAATTCCTACCTCTAACGTCCATCTCATGGATGCGTTGTCCGCCTGGTAGCCCATCCGAACCCGAAGAGAGTGCGATGGATGACACGTGTTCCGACCCGGATTGAATCTCAGGCAAATTCACACCTATAAATACCCCACCTAGAGACAAAGAGAAGGATCTTTTTCAGCACTTTTGAGAATCCAAGTACCCCCATCATCCGAGTTCCTTTACTCCCGGAAGATCCAAATCATCTTTCATTTCTTGTTTTAATCATTTGAGTGAACAAAAGTGAGCTGTGAGCGAATCTTACATTGCATTTGTAACTGAATTACTGACTATAGTGAAAACTAAGTGGACGTAGGCATTTCTTCGCCGAACCACTATAAATCCTGTGTGTTCTTTTTTATTTCTGTTTTATTTTACCTTGTTTCTAATCAATTTGGGTGTTAGAACCACATTTGGGTCTAACATTTTGGTGCTTTCGCTGAGAATCCTCATCTAAATCCTTTATTTTCCGGGATCTCTTTCTACTTTTTGGACCGTTGTGTTCAAAGAAGTGAATCCTTAAGTTTCTCCGCTTTCTTGCATTCGTTGAAGTAATTGTTGAAGACTCATGGCCAAAGGAAAAGGCAAAGAAGTTCAGTCTGTTCAAGGAAATGGAGCTGGCGAAGATCAGCAACATGCTGTTGTAACAAGGTCTCGGGGGCAGAGTTCAGCAGCAGGGAGAATCAATGCAGGAAATCCGAACCGAAGGGAAGGGGAGAGCTCCGATCCGATCCGGGTAGGAGATTCCGAAGCGGTGCACTCCCCCAGTCTGAACCGACCCGACTTGCTCGCTGCACACCGATCCGACCAGGCACCCCAGCTCCGATCCGACCCGATGCTTGGTGAAGCTGGAACATCTACTCGAGTCCCCGCGAATGCTCCAATTCCAGCTGCCAGGGTTGGAGACCAGGTTAATCCATCTGCTCCCATCACTCAAGGAGATTTCTCGCGCTTGCTTGATATGCTTGAGAGCACGAGGGAAGCTATGAGAGTTCATGAGCGCACTAATCTCATGATGCAGGAAAATATGAGGCTCATGAGTCGGGAGATCAATGAGCTCCGCCGGCAGAGAACTCCATCACCGGTTCGTCACACCCCTGTAGATCAATCTTCATCTTCCGAGGAAGAGAGGCCCCGTGAGCGAAGGCCACTCGAACGACCTCAGAACGTGGAGCAGCTAACGTTTGGATCTTTGGGATCTCGCGAGGATATCGCACGAGCATTAGGAAACGATAGCCCTACTCGAGGGCAAAGAATCCAATCCCCTCTTCCCGAGATTGACCGGGAACACAGGGAAAGGAATCGAGTAGAGGCAGCTCGAAGAAGAAGGGCATCTCCAGAGCAAGAGCCCCGAAGGAACTCGGACACTAGGGCCAGGGAACCTGAGCAGCCCCTAACTAGTGCCGATGTACAGGCAATGGTTCGCCGAATTATGTCCGAGAGCCGGAATTATACAAATGAAGACTATGGCATCGAGCGAAGCCATACTCTGTTCACTGACGATATCCTAGACTTCCAGTTTCCCCGACGCTTTAACTTGCCACAGATGGACAAGTATAACGGAAGGACTGATCCGGGACAGCATTTGATGCGGTATTCGTGGCTTATGAACGCCGCTGCTGCCCCTGATGAAGTAAAGTGCAAAGCATTCCCAATCTACCTGGAAGATGTGGCATTGTTCTGGTTTACCCGGCTTCCTCCTCGTTCGATTTCTAATTACAAAGAACTAAGTGAGCGTTTCATGAACCAGTTTCGACTACACGCCCGCAAGTCCAAGAGTGTTATTGAATTGTCGAGGATCAAACAGGCACCAGGAGAGTCTTTAAGGGCATATTTAGATCGTTTTAACCAAGCTGTAACTGAGGTCAGTGACCCTCATGAGCCCACTATTCTGATGGCATTGAAGGAAGGAGTCGATCCTGAATCTGAGTTTGGAGACTACCTTTCTGGGAAGACACCCCCCACAAGGGCGATATTCTACGAAAAAGCCGATATTTATCTAAGACGAGAGGAGGCCCGGGCAAACCGAAAAAGAAAGTCTGAGACAGCTTCAAAGGAGAATGTGCAGAGTAATATTGCCGTGAAGCAGTCTGGGGAAAGTTCTGGCAAGGTTGAAGTAAATGTAGGAAATAAGGGTGGAAACAGCAATACTGGAAATGGGGGAAAAAACAACAACCGTAATTCGAACGGTAGCAGGAGAAACAGGAATAGGGGAAGCGACCCTAACAAAAGGCCCCGATTCCAGAATTATGAGGACTATACACCATTGAATGACACCCTAGAAAATATTTACCTGGATACGTACAATGTGTTGCAGTACAAAAGACCGCCACCTCGTGATTCGACCGAGAAAGAAATGGCGACAGGGAAATTTTGCTTGTTTCACGGAACACATGGACACTCGACCAATGAGTGTCGGCATTTGAGGGATGTAATTGAAAAGTTGCTGCGTGAAGGAAAGTTGGATGAGTACAAGGTTGCCCCGAGGGACAGGAGGCAAGGAGAGCAGGCTCCAAAACAGATCCTACCTGCTCCTAAGCCTACCGCGCAGCAGAAAGGTAAAGGGATTGTCATCAACTCTATAGTAGGCGGACCTCACCCGGCAATCCGAAGTTTTAGGTCAATGGACCAGTATGTGAATGCTGCCAAGCATCTGGATGTGAATGAAGGTGACGATTTGGAAGATGTCGCCCCTATAAAACAACAAAAAACCATGTTCGATGACGTGGTATTTCGCAGCCGAGACAACACGGGGATACAATCTCCCACCAATGATCCGTTGGTTATTACTACCACCATTGGGCCGGCCTTGGTCCATAAGGTATTAGTAGACAACGGAAGTTCCGTTAATATTTTGTTCAAGAAGTCGTTTGATCAGATGAAGCTCGAGCCCGAAGATCTGAAATCTTGTGAAGGATGGATTAGAGGTTTCAACGGAGCGACGACGTCTCCCATGGGATATATAGAGTTGCCTGTAACCCTAGGGCAAGGAGAACGTAGAAGAGTGCGAATGCTTCAGTTCGTAGTATTGGACATAGATTCGCCATATAACGCATTTTTAGGGAGACCTGCCCTCGCTGAATTCAGAGTTTGTATCGCCCCTTGGTGCTTGTTACTGAAGTTCCCAACTGAAGCTGGAACTGGAGTAATAAGAGGGGATCAGGTCTCTGGACGGGCCTGCTATGTGGCCGAACTGAAGATGTTAATGAAAGGAGTTAATGCTGAGTGTAAGAATGCCTCATCTCCCTCACAGGGGGACTCGGCATAGCAATTAGAGAGGTTGAACCCAAGGGAGTTGCCCAAAGGAACGCCTGAAGACCTGGATCCTAGAAAAGACGAGGAACCAGAGACTAGGAATGCAACTCCTAATGAAACGACAGTGGAAATTCCTGTTGATAAAGCTGATCCGACGAAAGTTTTGAAGATCGGTTCCCAATTGGATCCACGCCGTGCTAAAGAACTGACGGACTTCTTGAAGGCAAACTTAGATGTGTTCGCCTGGACCCATGCTGACATGTGTGGGATATCACCTTCCATTATCAGTCACAAATTGAATGTAAATCTGAAGCATCCGCCTGTGAAGCAAAAGAGACGTACGCTGGGCCCAGAGAGGTCGGCTGCCCTCAAAGAGGAAGTAGAGAAATTGAAGCAAAATGGATTTATTCGAGATTCGACTTATCCCGACTGGATATCGAATCCTGTCTTGGTAAAGAAGCCAAACGGAAAGTGGCGAACTTGTATTGACTTTTCAGATTTAAATAAGGCTTGCCCAAAGGATAGTTTCCCACTTCCCAGGATTGACCAGCTTGTAGATTCGACAGCAGGTCATGAACTCCTCTCTTTCATGGATGCATACTCTGGATACAATCAAATTCCTATGCATGTGCCAGACCAAGAGCATACAAGTTTCATTACGAATTTGGGATTATATTGTTATGTTGTAATGCCGTTCGGATTAAAAAACGCTGGAGCTACCTATCAGCGGTTGGTAAATAGGATGTTTTATGATCAAATAGGAAAAACTATGGAAGTTTATGTGGACGATATGCTTGTTAAATCAAAGCAGTCTTCCAATCATACGCAAGACTTAGCGGAAATGTTTGGTATCTTGCGAAAATACCGTATGAAATTGAATCCTTTAAAATGTTCATTTGGAGTGGCGTCGGGAAAGTTCCTTGGCTTCATTGTGAGTTCCCGAGGAATTGAGATCAACCCTAGCCAGATAGCGGCGATTAGAAATATCAGAGAACCAAGGAGAATTAAAGACGTCCAAAGTCTGGCAGGGAAGGTAGCGGCGCTGAGTAGATTCATCTCCAAAGCCACCGATAAATGTGTTCCATTTTTTGATTTGATAAAACGGGGAAAGAAGAACTTCCAGTGGACTCCTGATTGTGTCGAGGCTTTCCAAAATCTGTTAGAGCTGTTAGAGAAACCGCCAATCTTATCGAAGCCCGTAGATCACGAAGAACTATTTGTTTATCTAGCAGTCTCGGCTCATGCTGTCAGCACAGCCCTGGTTCGAGAGGAAGACAAAGTGCAAAGGCCGGTATACTATGTGAGTAAGAAATTAGCAGCGGCAGAACGCAACTACCCAAAGATCGAGAAGCTCGCTTACAGCCTCCTGATTGCATCCCGAAAACTTCGTCACTACTTCCAAGCCCATCCAATAACCGTATACACCGATCAGCCGTTAAGACAGGTGTTGCAGAGACCCGAAGTGTCGGGAAGGTTGATTAAATGGAACATAGAACTAAGCCAGTTTGATTTGAATTTTCAACCACGAAAGTCAATCAGGGGGCAAGTTCTAGCAGACTTTATTGCGGAGTTCACCATTCTAGAGGAAGAAATAATCAATGACCAAGTGGTCAAATCTGAGGATAAGCTAGAGGTGAATCCGTGGAGACTATATACGGATGGAGCTAAAAATGACCGAAGATCCGGAGCTGGAATTGTCTTAGTCACTCCGGAGGGACGGTCGTTATATTACGCCCTACGGTTAGAATTTTCGGCAACTAACAACGACTCTGAGTATGAAGCCCTGATTGCCGGGCTGAAACTCGCTAAAGACCTCGGAGTAAAAGTGATGGACATATTTTGTGACTCTAAGATTGTTGTTTGTCAAGTGCGAGAGGAGTTCGCGGCTCGAGGACCTCGACTTATCGCCTACCTCAAGAAAGTGAAAGAGCTATTGAATAGCTTAGATCGGTGCAGCATAACACATATTCCCAGAATTGAAAACCAGAAAGCGGATAGACTGGCAAAGCTGGCTAGTTCTGACAATCCAGAAGGGGCTGAGGTAATTCCAATTGAAACATTGGAGTCGCCAAGCTTTGAGTCAATGGAAATTGAATTCGTTCTTGAAGCGGAACCAGAGAAGGAGTCATGGATGACTCCAATCAAGAGTTTTCTTAAGAATGGGACACTCCCATCGAAGAAAAGTGAGAAAAGAGCTGTAGTCCGCAAAGCTGCCAGATATGTTATGCAAGACGATACTCTCTATAGACAAGGATTTTCTATGCCCCTGTTACGATGTATCGCACACGATGACATCAAGCGTGTACTGAGAGAAGTGCACGAAGGTGAGTGTGGAGATCATACAGGAGGTCAAACTTTAGCAAAGAAAATATTGCGGTACGGATATTTCTGGCCTACGATCAACAAGGATGCAGCTGATTATTCACGACGCTGCGATAAGTGCCAGAGGTTCGCCAAAATTCCCAGGGCACCGTCAACCCAGCTTAAATCGATGGTGAGTCCTTGGCCATTTGCCACATGGGGAATCGATATCATTGGAGTTTTGCCAATTGCCAAAGGAGGGGCTAAGTATGCCATAGTAGCTGTAGATTATTTCACGAAATGGGTGGAAGCTGAGCACTTAACCAAGATCACAGCAAGAAAAGTGATAAGCTTTGTGGTCAGAAATATTATATGCCGGTTCGGGATCCCAAGAACGATTATAACTGACAACGGAACCCAGTTTGACAGCTCTGAGTTCAGAAATTTTTGCCAGAAATATAAGATAGACAAGCGATATACTGCAGTCGCCTATCCACAATCGAATGGGCAAGTAGAAGCGGTAAACAAAGTTATAAAATCCATCCTCAAGAAACGGTTGGAGCGTGCAAAGGCAAAATGGGTTGATGAATTGCCCCTAGCTTTGTGGGCATATCGAACAACGTTTAAAACGGCTACCGGTCATACCCCTTTCTCTCTCTCCTTTGGTTCAGAAGCAGTAATTCCAGTTGAACTGGAAGTTCCTTCCCACAGGGTTACGTATTATGACCCGATGACGAATCGGGCACTTCTACTTGAGTCTCTTGATGAGGTCGAAGAGAAAAGGGACGAAGCGGATTTGCGTGCAGCAAGACATCGGCGTCAGATGGCACGCTATTATGACAAAAAAGTTCGCCTCAGAACTTTTGAACCAGGGGATTTGGTGCTAAAGAGAGTTTTTCCATCTCTTCCTCACCTCGGCCCAAAATGGGAAGGACCCTTTGTCATCCAACGGAAACTTGATAAAGGAACATTCAAGTTAACGACCGTAGATGGCGAAGAAGTCCCTCGAGCATGGAATGCCCAACACTTAATGCGATATTTGGATTAGAAATGCTATACTTTTCGCTGTTTTTCCTGTAAACTCTGTAATAAGGCATGACTTGCCTTTGGAAAATGTGGCGATATGAATAAAGGACTATAAAGTGGATGTAGGCTATAACTTAGCTGAACCACTATAAAAATATTGTGTGTTATTTACTTTTATGCATTTACATTCGTTGGTTGTTCTGTTGTGATTATAAAATACAGGATAACTTAGAGCCTAAAAAGGTTGAAACAGTTTGGGCATAAAAAGAAGCACAATGATTATTTGTGCAATAAGACATAAAAGAATGAGAAAACGACATTCTTAACTCTAACTCTCCAGAGAAAGAGAGAGAGTATAAAAACGTCTCAGACTGAGCGCTGAAAAAGAAATTCTGTTCTGAACTCTAACTCTCCAGAGAAAGAGAGAGAGTATAAAAGCGTCTCCGAATGAGCGCTGAGAAAGAGGTTCAACTCCGAACTCTAACTTTCCAGAGAGAAAGAGAGTATAAAGGCGTCTCCGACCGAGCGCCGAGAAAGAAATCTTTTCCCGTTGAACGACCGGGGAATAAACAAATAACTGAACTCGAACTCTAACTCTCAAGAAAATGAGAAAGAGTATAAAAGAAATGCCAGGAAAAACAACAGATGTGGATGACACAGGAAATGCTATCCCGTTAGAGAATCGGGAGCGTTCAGATTGCATGGTCGAGCATAGAAAAACCTATGGAGATTGACTGGGGACACAAATATATATACATATTTCCCCTCTCCACAACTTTGTTTCATAACTATAGATATGCATTTTTACATAAGTGCGGAACTGCTAACAAAATAAACATTGCAAAAAGTGAATTATTCTTATTTACAAATGAATGAATTTGTACAGGGAAATAACTGAAAAAGAAAGTGCGGAAGCTGCTGGTGTAGCGGCACTTATTGGTTTATAAGGATGCTAAAAAGATACAGGGGAACCCACTATTTGGGTTTGGGATGAGCCTTCGATTTTTTGGCAGCTTTTTCCGCATCTTTTACTTCCTTCTCGGCTTCAGTCAAGATTCGTTTTGTTTTCTTTTTCCCAGAAGATGCGGTACTGGAGCCAGTAGACTTCTTCCCGGAGGGCGGGATACTGGAATCAAGAGAAGATTTTTTAGCAAGTTCTTCAGTGATAGACCTAGTTGAGAGCTTAACAACTAACCTTGAACCTGCATCCACAACTGCGAGGGGCTTGAGAACCTCAGGATCTAATTCTTCAGCCTTTAATTGCAAACGCTTGTCTTGATCAGCCTTCATGGCCGCCAAGGTAACGTCGTCAGCACTTTTTGAATCCCCGGTTATTGTAACCTCCGGTTCCTCATCGTGCCCCTCGTCTCCTCCATCGTCTTTTAAAGCTGCAATCATTTCTTCATCATGGGGAGTAGTGACCTTAATTGGCTCACTTCTTTCCCCCAGGTCTGTGGAAGCAGCCTTGTCTTCCCCTTCTTTGACTCTATCAGCGGGTTGTGTCCCAGCGGAAGCTCCTTGAGCTACATCTGTCTTCGTGGATGATTCAACGCCTACAAAATGAGAAACATTGGTTATCAACTCAGGAGAGAGCAAAGGATTTCTCATCGAACGTTCGGTTATGTAGCCAAAGGTAGTAGTAGCCTTGACAAATTGAGGAGAAAAGATAGGGATACCTTCTGAAGACTTTTCAGCGGGGGTAACTACTACCTCTGGAGTTATTTCAGGAATAGGAGATAGCAGAGTGGCTCGGGAAATTCCCGGGTTTTCGGGATCATACCCCTCTACTTCGGGAGTTACAGGAGCAGAAGAAGAGGAACCAGCTTCAGGGACGGTTTTCTGTTTAGACTTCCGCCTCTCTTCTTCCATGGCCTCGGCAATTAGACGGCGCCCTTCAGCTAGGCGCTCCGGTTCGTCGTCTCTCAAATATTTCTCCATCAGCTTATCTTCATCGAGGGAATCGACCTTGAGTTCTTCCTTTTCCCACTCGACAATTTGATTCCAGACCTGAACTAGAGTGGACGGATAGTCTTCGATCCAGGAAATGTTTCGACGACGAATAATGTGCGCGAAGAACTCAATCATTAGCTCGCCGAAACCCTGAATTTCAGCCTCCGCATCAGATAATTGCTTGCGGGTTTCCTCCGCAGATTTAATAGCGCATTCTACATTGCCCTCGGCTAAAGCAGCCCTGTTTTCTGCCTCCAGCAACTTCGAAGCCAAATCAGCATTCTTCTTTTCTAACTCAGCGCTCCTTTTCTCTAACTCGGCATTTTTCTGCTCAAGCTCAGCATAAGCAAGGCGTGTCTTAGCAGCCTCTGGTTTGGCCTCGTCAGCTTGTTTCTTCAACTCAGAACGCTCCTGAGTGTGGGATTCAAGCAAATCATGATAGCGCTTTTGCATGTCCTCAAACTGTTGTTTGAAGTTAGAAGCGTTCTTCTGAGCGATAGCTAGTTGGGCTTGAGTATCTTCTAAATCTTTTCCTAAGGTTTTTAGGGCCTTAGCATCCTCCTCTGCAGTCTTTTGCATCGAGTCGGCATTTGTCATTAGTGTGCGGATGATCCTAGAAAGATTGCGGGAGTACTTGAACATCTCGGAATATTGTTTCTCCACCAAATCAATCTTTGCTTTGGCCTCCTCTGCCCAATTAGACGAAATAGGTTCTAGGGCAGGTAAAAAAGTTAGAGTCTGGAAGTAGTGTTCAGGAAACTGCTCTTCCAAATAAGCCCGTTTTGCTGCAGTTGTTGCATTTGATGGAGGAGGAGCGACGATCGTCAATTCAGCGTCCCTTCCTGAAGAAGATTCTGTAGAACCCTTGTCCGTCCGAGGTCGCTTAGTAGCAGGGACTTTTTGCTTACTTTTAGACCCAGTTTCCTTTGGAGGAGTTTTTTCTCTACTCCGCTTTTCATGAGAGGAAGTGGAATCCCTAGATTGTGGTCTATCCTCCTCCCTACGACCTTGATAGCTTTTGTATTTTTCTTGTTCCGGTCGAACTGGTGAGCGGGAGCGTGAGGATCGAGATCGATAAGGATCATAGGGTCTTCTTTCCTCCCTACCGCGGTCATCCCGGCGGTTATACTCGGCGTCCTGAGGAGGATTGGACATGCTGCGGCGAAGCTTTCTTATGTCATAAGAGGATCGAGACATTGTACCTGCATATAAAATAAACGAAGTTTAGAATCAATGGATTCATGGAGAAAAGAAGTGCAGTGAATGCTAATGCTGTGGTGTAAAGTGCATCCTAAGCGGTGCATGTCCCCCCAACCAACCCGAGTCTGAAGCGAGACTGGTGCGGGCAGGCTCTTTGGCCTTAGCGGGAGTAGTTTCTTCGGAAGAAGTAAAGACTAAAGGATTCTTCCTGAAATCCTCTGAAGTATAGATAGTTTCAGGTAAAGGGAGATCCCCCAAACCCTGAAATATGTGTTCGTCAGTGCCAGGGGCATCCCCTTCGGAAGCATGAAGTGGCGACTCTGCTGAAGATTTTGACTTGTCTAAAGAAGTAGTTTCCTCAGGGGCAATATACCCTTCACGATGCTTTTTGGCCAGATTAGCCAGTTCATCATCTTGTGTGGAAGAGGGAGAAGGTGAAGCGTGAAGAGAAGCTGTAGGGATTCCTGAACCTTCTCCTAGTTCTGGGACCACCTCCACTGGAGGAATGTACGCGTATGGAACCGTCCCATGTCCAATGCTACGAAAGACAGATAGCAGCCCATGAAAGTGAAGGTACTCATCTTTAAGGACCTCGTCAATAGTCAGGAATTTTTGGTCGCCATTGAGAAGACGGTGCATCCGATCAAAGAACGCTTGGTCCGATATCTGTTTGGGATTGTCGACTGCAAACAAAAAAGGAAAACAGGTCAGAGCGATGATTCAAGTGTATAGAGTCCAGGGTCAGAAAATCAGTGCTTTACTTGATTTGGTCCATCTCCTGGCGCATCCAGACTGTTGCTTTATGTAGAACCATTCTAATCTGGAGTCTCCGGCTTTGCTGCTAAATGGTACGGAAATTATCTTTCTCTTCGGAACTGATTCGAAATAACAGAAAGAAGGGGTTTCTCTAGTCCGATGTTTGAAATTATAGAAGAAATGAACATCGTCGAACGTGAGCTCCACACCTAGAATTTCACGATATGCTATGAATAAGGTATGCAGATAGGCATATGAATTGGGATGCAGCTGCATGGGGGCAATCCGCATTTGTCTTAAGAAGTCGACAATGAAAGGCGAGAATGGGGGAATAGCGCCAACCATGCACATCAGTCGAGTAACCGCCATATATCCTTCTGGAGGGTTGTGGGGACGATCAGAGCGTGAGGGCACTAGAGTGTCCCTTTTCATTATTCCATACTTCAAGCAAATTCTAATGAGCCGGTCATTGTCAATTGTTGATTCTACAGAATCTGGAGGTGATTCCAATATAATGGCTGAATCAAATTCATCGGGTGCTCGATTGTCACCAATCCCCCCTTCCTCCTCAAAGCCTAGGGAAACTTCATTTTCTGAAGATATTTCATCGCTTTCCCGATGACCAACTCCGTAATCCGGACCCTCGCTGTCCCATTCTGGGTCAGATGAAGAAGATATATCCTCGAGAGTGGTTTTGTTGGAAGTTTCTGGAGCTTCTTTCCTCTCAGCCAGGCGAGAAGAGCGTCTGAGCCTCATTGTCATGGAACTATTGAAGAAGCAATAGCACGGATTAGAGTGAATTATCCCGTGTCCCCCTTTTTGTGTATGTGTGTGAACTAAAGTGTGTGCAACAATTGTGGGAAATACAAAATGGAAATACAGCAATGTAAGACGAAGCTTTAAAGAGAAAGTAACGGCCAGAATTGTTCTTAATTCTCGTTTGCGTTCACAAGGCACTATCCTAACTGTCCGTGAGGCATATTCGTCTAGAATAAGTGTTAGTTGAAGTAGTTGGGTGGTCTTTATGTGTCAAGTTCAATATGTTCGGGTCGGTTCGGATATGCATATGATGACTAGCTCGACACAAGCACAGATAACAGTCGGTTCGGGTGCCTCACTAAAGCATGGTCAGTTCAAGACAAGGGAAGCAACGGGTTCGGAAGCAGGACTGTTCTGATCGGATCGGGTAGCTCGATCCGAACCAAACCAGCCCCTCCTAACCGGTCCGTTTACTTCATCCTCTTATCCCATTCACTTTTCCGACCCGAGCCGACTTTTTTCTTTCCCTTCCATCTTTCCAAAGAACGAAACCCGAGCCGATCCCCTTTCCCTTCTTTTCCTTTTTGCTCCTTCGTCTTCTACCCGAACCGACTCCAGCTTGTCATCCCACTCTTCATCTCTTTCCTCTTTTCCCATCTACTCACATACGAGTCCGCTCTATCACCAAAGCCACCGCTAAGAGCAAATATTCGCCCTCTCCAGCCTCGCAACGCCTCGAAGCATTGGCGCATCCACCAGCAGCGGCGGAGGGTTCGAGTGATGCTTATGGCCAAATCATCCTAACCCGACACTAATTGAAATCGAGAACGGTTACAACAAAATTATTTGAGATTAGAAAAGCTACCTATACGTTTGATTCGGGAAATCTAAAGGAAATAGTTTTAGAATTTTCGAGTTTCTGACGTTTTCAATGCTTAGGTCCGAGCGGCAATAGAAATGAAGAAGGAAGAAATGAAGACGGTGATGGGTTTATATAAAGAATGGAGTTGACTCCTCGTCTCCCTATTTTGTCTCGCCCGATCGGACCGGAGTGGAAGCCCAGTAGCACAACTCTCTCTGGAGGCCCAATGTTTAAATCAAAGAACACGCTTCGGATCGGAATCCGAACCGAGTGGAAACTTCACACATTGATTTAGCATCCGACTCGAATTGAAGAGGAGGAGAGTAAAGGAGGAGCATACCTGCAAGAAGCATTACATGGCGAGATAAGTTTCCAAATCTGCTCAGAAATGAAGAAAATGTGATCGGGTCGGACGCCGAACCGAGCAGAAATCCGTGCATTACTCTTGACAATTCTGGTTAAACGACATCAAAGCGCGCTTTGTACAACGAAAGCGTCCTTTGAGGGGGCAAAATGTTAGCCTACTTTGTGAACTAGGCAACACAAAGTCAAGAAACCAACCGTTGAAGAGTATTGCAAGTTATGCGACTCCGGTTCGGATCGGAAGGAAACACCACAATTCAGATTGATAGCAGCGTATCGGTTCGGATCGGGTAAAATTCTCCGTTCGGATCGGATATCTCTTACTGGATAAATTGGCAAAGCATACCTGATCGGATCGGAAGGCCAATGAATCTCAGGTGGATCGGAAAGCCGTCTGCTTGCCACGACTTCGGAGCGGAGCGGAGTATGATTAGAGAAGAAGAGACGTCCAAGCTACTCCAGTTCGGATCGGGTATTCCGATCCGAACCCCCAATCTACACGTTTCCGACCCGCACCCTTGATCCAGGAAAATCTCCTATAAAGTCGCCTGGAGAACCGGACCGGATATGACTAATTCCTACCTCTAACGTCCATCTCATGGATGCGTTGTCCGCCTGGTAGCCCATCCGAACCCGAAGAGAGTGCGATGGATGACACGTGTTCCGACCCGGATTGAATCTCAGGCAAATTCACACCTATAAATACCCCACCTAGAGACAAAGAGAAGGATCTTTTTCAGCACTTTTGAGAATCCAAGTACCCCCATCATCCGAGTTCCTTTACTCCCGGAAGATCCAAATCATCTTTCATTTCTTGTTTTAATCATTTGAGTGAACAAAAGTGAGCTGTGAGCGAATCTTACATTGCATTTGTAACTGAATTACTGACTATAGTGAAAACTAAGTGGACGTAGGCATTTCTTCGCCGAACCACTATAAATCCTGTGTGTTCTTTTTTATTTCTGTTTTATTTTACCTTGTTTCTAATCAATTTGGGTGTTAGAACCACATTTGGGTCTAACAACTACTCACTTCGAATAACTAATAATTGATAACTCCTTCAAATAAACTAATTCGATAATCTCCTCTCGAATAACTAGATTCGATTAACTTAACTTATTTAACTTAATTTGATTAACTCCTATCGAATGACTAGATTCGATCAACTTAACTTATTTAACTCATCTTGATTAACTCCTATCGAATAACTAGATTCGATTTAACTCCATTCGCTTGACTCTAGATCGCAACGATCACAATGGTTACACCTGATTCCCTTAGGCAACATCCGACCGCCTTAGGCTATTTACAGCACTGCGAATTTCGCTAGCAGTCGTACGAGATGGCAACTTACCCTGAATACTATGTTTGACTAATTCTGTCTCAAATAACTATATTTGATTAACTCTAGTTCGTTTTAACTCTAATCGATTAACTCTAACTCGATCAACTCGACTTGATTAACTCGACTTACTTAACTCAACTGGTTAACTTGACTTACTTAACTCACTGGTTAACTTGACTTACTTAACTCACTGGTTAACTTGACTTACTTAACTCAACTGGTTAACTTGACTTACTTAACTCACTGGTTAACTTGACTTACTTAACTCACTGGTTAACTCAATTGAACTGGTTAACTCTACTGAACTGGTTAACTCTACTGAACTGGTTAACTCTACTGAACTGGTTAACTCTACTGAACTAATTAACTCTACTGAACTGGTTAACTCTACTGAACTAGTTAACTCTACTGAACTGGTTAACTCTACTGAACTGGTTAACTCTACTGAACTAGTTAACTCTACTGAACTAGTTAACTCTATTCAACTAACTCGACTCGACTAACCCCATTCGAATAGCATATTCGTTTTACTAACTTTCGAATACCATATTCGATTTACTCCCTTCGAATACCATATTCGATTTAACTCCTTTCGAATACCATATTCGATTTACTTTATTCACTTTATAAAGATTTCCTTTTTAACAACGTTTTATTCATTTGAAAAGATTTACTTTTAAATAACGGTTCTACACTTTAAAAATGATTTCCTTTTTATAACGTTTCCTTTTCAATTCTATTTGTAAATGGTTTACAAATATTTCCTTTTCAAATTTATTCTTGAAATATTTTAACTCCGTAAATTCTCTGAAAAATTCGCCATAACCTCCTTTGTAACGGGAGCATCGGGAAAATCCTCAAACCTGCCACACAGGCCTTTCCATTCAAAAAGAAAATGGTTTGAAATTATTTCCTTTTTGAACATCTCCTATTTATAAATATTCCTTATTTATAAATATTCCATTTATAAATATTTTTATATCAATATCCCTTTGAAATTATTCCTTACCAACATTCCGGTATGTTATGGTATTCAATCATATCAAATCACGATGTTCAATATCGTCCAAGCACATATAATCGCCCACAGATTTTATATCACATCATATAATAATATATGAAAAACAATAAAAAAAATTGTTGAGGAATCCAGTAGGATTCCTCCAACCTGTCTCCCTACATCCTTAGATGTTACACAATATGATTATCATCACTTTTAGTTCAATATAAATTATTCTGATTGCAGAATCAATATATAGATATTTAACGGTTTATATATATATATATATATATAATTTTCACTAACTGACTAGCAATTCAATCAAACAATCAACACACAGTCAAACAGACAATTTTAACAGTTCTAACAATACAACGTGAAAATAGAACTGTTCAGAGTTGGTGAGTTTTACTCACATTTGCAGTTCATCGTTAAAGAACGATAAACTGTTTGTTTGATTTGAATCAAACAATTTATTTCGCCATAAATTTCAACGAGCTTCGAGGAACTTCCAGTCAGTCTCATTGCAAAGTGTTCGTCATTACGATCCCAACGGATCCGACCGTTCGTAAAACTGACACTGTATGACAAAGTGATGACTTACACAATTTATAAAATCATCTAAATAATATAAAAGTTTATAATTAATTCATTATTGGGCTAACCCCTTAACTAAGGCCCATACCCCTTTATAATTTGCCAAACCCACATCCCTTTCACTCCATCTTCCCCAAGTACACGGATCGAACTTCTGCTGCTTCAAACATTTTCCTTTTCTCGATCCAAACTCTTCATGTTCTATCATTAACACCAAAACAACATCACCCAACTACCTCTTATCCAACTCTCAACAACCTTGACATCATCCAGGTTCGCTCGACGTTCACTGCCCTCCGCGACTTCGACCTCGTACTGCCAGGTCCGACCCCTACCACCACCGAAACCGCCAACTCCTTGTGTACAGATGCTAAATTCGGTTCTAAACTCAGAGGTAAACTCGAATCAAGTTGCTGCTACTTCAATCGAACAAGGCGTGGAACCCTAGTTTCCTGAATAACGACGCAAGCCAGACAGTACTCCATCGAGCTCAATGAAAAACATATAGGATTGAAGATTATTGCCCAATGATCACTAATATATAAATCCCGTGATTTATAGGATTTGATTTCTTTTTATCTGGATTTTTGAAGATGGAAAATGTTTACTGAAGAAGAACGAACATTGGCGGCTTGGAATTGTCCGTTGACTTGGGAATGGATTAGGGTTTAAAGACGTGAGGGTTATTTATAGGCCAAATAAATATCTTAGATATTTTATTTTCCGATTATTTAATTTATTTTTACCCAAACGCTATTTACATTCGTCCTCTATAATTTCTGTGATCACATACGATACCCAAAAATCACGAAAATTGACAAGTAGCTAGAGTTCGACATTACGGTCCTAACGAAACTGGTTTCGTCGAATTCCGACTCCGTATGCTCACACAGCGTATTTTCAACCGTCAAAATATCGACTGTTTCTCACTCTAAAAATCCGTACGGCCACACAGTGACTCTAAAAATCACGGAAACTAACATCTAGCAATAATTTGACATTGCGGATCCAACAAAATTAGTTTCGTCGAATTCCGACTTCGTTTGCAAAACCGCTTATTTTTAAAGCTCTGGATGACCCATTTAAATATTTAAATATAATTAAATTAAATATAAATAAATTTATATTATCGTATATCTTCATATATGATATCATACAGCTCCAGAATATCATATCAGAATTTACAGTTTGATATTTCAGATTTTAGAATTATCGATATTCAGTTTATATCGAAAATCCTTTTATAACGTAAATAAAGCGTTGAAAATTATAAAGGAATTCTACAGCGACTTTTCTGAAATTTGATTTGGACGTAAATCAAAATCTACACGACAAAATCCTGATCTTTCTCTTCCACTAGAAAGGTATACTCCACCAGCTCCACACATTTCTTGTTTCACAGAAATCCGGCTTAAAACGAATCATGTACATTCTGTTGATGTTCGAATCGCCAATTTACGAACTGCAGCGCCATTTCG
Source organism: Allium sativum (assembly GCA_030737875.1). Lineage (NCBI taxonomy): Eukaryota > Viridiplantae > Streptophyta > Magnoliopsida > Asparagales > Amaryllidaceae > Allium > Allium sativum. Next base: position 45,509,087 of record CM060916.1, read on the forward strand.
AGCTCGATTTTAATTAAAATATAATTATACGTTCAAATTTCGTCAATATAATTCAACTCTAAGCTGAATTAAATCCTAGGGACGACCCTGTTCACAGAATATTTTGATTTCCAATATTTTGATTATTTCTGAATTAAATATATTATTTAATTATTTAATTTAATTAAATATTCACTATAATTTAATTAACCCTCTATTTAATTCACTACATCACGATATATATAATTAAATAAATTAATTATAATACCCCTGACAATGCGGGTCATTACATTCTTCCCCACTTAAAATAATTTCGTCCTCGAAATTGCTAAGTTAGAGGACGACCCTATATATCGGAATTCCTAAGATTTGTTTATCCCTTATTTCTGATTTCAACTGAACCAATTAATATCGACTAAAATATTTATTCATTTCGACTAAATAAAATTTTCAAAAATTCTGAAAGTTTTCTAACACTTTAAATTTTTAGAAAATTTCGCCATAACCTCCTTTGTACAGCCCTATTGGTAAAACTCCAACTCGCCGCTCTAGGCCTTCTCCAACCCAAAAGAAAATCAAGCAGCCAAGCGGCTTGCCAATTCGGCTCATAAATCTCATGCTTACATCAAATATAAACTTGTACCTTTTTGTCGGGCATATCAACCTTATCACTTTCACCTGTTATCAACCCAACATATACCAATATCAATCCAATCAACCTCTGATTAATTTATCCTTAACACTACCATCTGCTTATCCAAGCCAAATTCAATTTCAAATAAAAGTTTTATTTCTTGGTTCCAAATTCTTACTCATCAACCACATATCGTTTCAATTTCCTTTCTTATAAATCCAAATTTGTTTCGATATATTCTAATTCAATTTCAGTTACCACTTAACTGATTTCAACTTAATCCCAATTGCTTTTCCAACCTTCCTTTCAATTTGGTTTTAATTCAACAATCTTTTCCTGAGAATTTTAAATCACTTTATCATATCAAAAATCAAAGTGTTTATTTCAAAGTACCAAACAACTTGTTTTTCTTAAACAATTCAAAAACAAAATCCTCGGTAGTAATCCGTCACTTATCAACTCGAAAATGAACACTGATGATGCTGCAGTCATCATCAGAATTATTTTCTAGCTATCGAAGTGAGTTCAATACTATATCACTTTAAAACCATTTCTAAACCTTTCCACTTTGAAATCAATTCCAAATACCATTTAAAATGCTTTAAACAAATTTAAAATCTCCCAGGATTTAAAATTCTCTTATACTTAATCCAAATCCATTTCCAAACACTTATTCCAATTTCCAGAGTTTGAATTTCAATTCTGATTTAAATTTCAGATTTAACTCCTCTGATTTCACATTTTTCACTTATATGAATTCTGGTTGGTTATATATAACCATTTCACTTTATAATCTTACTAGATTATAATAACAACCAATATATCCAATATATTATAATTTTAATTTATATATCTTCTCTATATCAAGATATACTTTGGGTAAACTTATTATAATTAACCCCTTTTTCAAAACATATCATGACGACCCATCGTATTCAAGTGTTTAGTAACTCCTACCGATACAGTGGATCAAACTGATCGACCAAAACTCATAAACAACTCAACCCTTGAATCTTCACAATATAAAATTAGTTTTATATCAAATAACAAATACGTTCACTCGTATATATACACTCAAACTCAATCTAGGGTATTACTAACCCTATCTCTACCGAGTCACGCCATAGAGCCATGGTAATTCTTAACTTAAGCACTGATACCAACTGTAACGACCCGAATATTGAGTTAAGTAGGCTTTGCAACCGTCCTCTCCCCATCCTCCAAAGCAGCAGGTAAACCCCACTGTGGCTTACACTGGTACCCCAATACCATATTTTACGGCCAGCCTTTCGACTTCACAACCAACCCTACCAAAGGGACATGTAGGAGTAAGAGTCTCCCGTTTGCCACCTAACGAAAAGCGAGAACCCCCTATCATGAGACACATGCCTAAGCACGCAACATGGACTAGTGTGAGTAAAATAGTTTAACACAGTTATAAGAACAAGTAAACGATATCTCATAAGACCACGCCGTAGAACGGAACGGGTTTTTCCCTTATGAGAATCCAAAATATCTTTATATCAAAAACCTTTGATATTATAATAATGTCTATGTACAAATAGATATCGACTAGCGGAAACACTTTCATCTCACGTTCTACATATATAGTATACAATCAAAATCGCAAGCACGTATTGGATAATGGATTTCCAACTATGACAAGGTATGGAACCACCTTCTACTAGTGTACCTCTAGAGAGGAATAGACTGGGTTCAACAAGAACATCTTGCAACCCGGCCACACATGACCGACCACTCATTTCGCTTGAGTGTATCGAATGTATATCACCAATGGTTGGGATCAGCAACCGTTTCCCGTATATATATGGGACAACATTGATAGATTTAAGAAACAAATGAATATTCTCTAGATAGGTGATTATACACCCTACTTCGGTGCGACCGACTTAGCCATGCTGCCTGCCCGATTTCCGTCATTTGCCGGATGATGAGGCTAGAAGCTACGCTTTATCATCACATCAGATTCACTTCGAATGCCACATTGTCAGATCCATCGAAAATCACTAATTGACGTCTACAACAGTACATTACGTGTCAGCTAAATAAGTTTCCTTCTCCGCTTCCACTCTTGGTACGGTTGACGAAATCAATGTACGTGACCTTTCTGGAAATACTTTGTCAGACATTCATTCATACATGTCATCCTCATTCACTTAGAATTGTCACATCGTCATACCCGCCAAATCACAAATTGACTTATCCAAAAATAACACGGGTATACAGCTAAGAGAAACGAATTCCTCCGCCACCAAACGTGAATACGTTTAAACAGATCAACTTACGCGATCCATTGGATATACTCTATCAGACCTTCATCCATACAAGTTGTCCTGGGACTGGACAAACCGAAGGCACTATTCAGTATATCCATCTTAGTCACTGTTATATAAGACTTATACAACAGCCCTTGCATTTTACTCCGTCTTCAATTATCTTTGGCGTATATGATTCGCACGCTTATGCCAATATAGAGTGGTTCTCTGGGTAATAATCCAACCGGTCTCTCCATATTAACAATGTTAAAATGGTCAAAACTTCGATAGTCTGTGATTTAACCATCAAAGAAAAACAAGTGTGCAAACAACAATATTATTTCCAAATGGAAATTATATTGGTAAATCATCAACATATATCTATATATATATATTCACATTCCCTTATTTTCTATGTTTAGAAAATATATGTTATTAACACTGGAAAACGTTTTCCATTTGCTTATTTACAAATCACTACTCTTCCCCAACTATCAGTCCCTGACTGTGAACTAGTATGAGAACAATTCCCTAAGTATAAATCCCGAAGGACGAAACCAACATCAGATAGACACTTAGAAAACCATTCAATTTACTAATCTCTAGTCAGTTCTAATTTTACTTAACTCTATTTGATTAACTCTGATTGATTAACTCTAACTGGTCAACCTTAATTAATCAACTCTAACTGGTTTTACTTGGTTTGACTAACTCCATTTATTAACTCGACTGACAAATTCAACTCGATTAACTGAACTAATCACTTTGATTAACTCAACAAATTCACTTTAGTTAACTTAACCAATCCACTTAACTAATTCACTTAGTTTAACTTAACTACTTCACTTTGATTAATCTAACTATTCACTTAACTCCTGTCGAATAAACCATATTCGATAACTCCTCGAACTCTACTCGAATAAACTATATTTGATTAACTCCTTTAATCTATTCGATTTGATAACTCCCCTTTTCGAATAACCAATATTCGATTAACTCACTTCAAATAACCAATATTCGACTACTCAATTCGAATAACTAATAATTGATAATTCCTTCGAATAAACTATATTCGATAATCTCCTCTCGAATAACTAGATTCGATTAACTTAACTTATTTAACTTAACTTGATTAACTCCTATCGAATGACTAGATTCGATCAACTTAACTTATTTAACTCATCTTGATTAACTCCTATCGAATAACTAGTTTCGATTTAACTCCATTCGCTTGACTCTAGATTGCAACGATCACAATGGTTACGCCTGATTCCCTTAGGCAACATCCGACCGCCTTAGGCTATTTACAGCCCTGCGAATTTCGCTAGCAGTCATACGAGATGGCAACTTACCCTGAATACTATGTTTGACTAATTCTGTCTCAAATAACTATATTTGATTAACTCTAGTTCGTTTTAACTCTAATCGATTAACTCTAACTGAGTAACTCTAACTCGATCAACTCGACTTGATTAACTCGACTTACTTAACTCAACTGGTTAACTAGACTTGCTTGACTCACTGGTTAACTTGAATTACTTAACTCACTGGTTAACTTGACTTACTTAACGCAACTGGTTAACTTGATTTACTTAACTCACTGGTTAACTTGACTTCCTTAACTCACTGGTTAACTCTATTGAACTGGTTAACTCTACTGAACTGGTTAACTTTACTGAACTGGTTAACTCTACTGAACTGGTTAACTCTACTGAACTAGTTAACTCTACTGAACTGGTTAACTCTACTGAACTAGTTAACTCTACTAAACTGGTTAATTCTACTGAACTGGTTAACTCTACTGAACTTGTTAACTCTACTGAACTAGTTAACTCTATTCAACTAACTTGACTCGACTAACCCCTTTCGAATAGCATATTCGTTTTACTAACTTTCGAATACCATATTCGATTTACTCCCTTCGAATACCATATTCGATTTAACTCCTTTCGAATACCATATTCGATTTACTTTATTCACTTTATAAAGATATCCTTTTTAACAACGTTTTATTCATTTGAAAAGATTTACTTTTAAATAACGGTTCTACACTTTAAAAATGATTTCCTTTTTATAACGTTTCCTTTTCAATTCTATTTGTAAATGGTTTACAAATATTTCCTTTTCAAATTTATTATTTAAATATTTTAACTCCTTAAATTCTCTGAAAAATTTGCCATAACCTCCTTTGTAACGGGAGCATCGGGAAATTCCTCAAACCTGCCACACAGGCCTTTCCATTCAAAAAGAAAATGGTTTGAAATTATTTCCTTTTTGAATATCTCCTATTTATAAATATTCCAAATTTATAAATATTCCTTATTTATAAATATTCCATTTATAAATATTTTTATTTCAATATCCCTTTGAAATTATTCCTTACCAACATTCCGGTATGTTATGGTATTCAATCATATCAAATCACGATGTTCAATATCGTACAAGCACATATAATCACCCACATATTTTATATCACATCATATAATAATATATGAAAAACAATAAAATAACTGTTGAGGAATCCAGTCGGATTCCTCCAACCTGTCTCTCTGCATCCACAGATGTTACACTATATGATTATCATCACTTTCAGTTCAATATAAATTATTCTGATAGCAGAATCAATATATAAATATTTAACGGTTTATATATATATATATATAATTTTCACTAACTGACTAGCAGTTTAATCAAACAATCAACACACAGTCAAATGGATAATTTTAACAGTTATAACAATACAACGTGAAAATAGAACTGTTCAGAGTTGGTGAGTTTTACTCACATTTGCAGTTCATCGTTAAAGAACGATAAACTGATTGTTTGATTTGAATCAAACAATTTATTTCGCCATAAATTTCAACGAGCTCCGAGGGACTTCCAGTTAGTCTCATTGCAAAGTGTTCGTCCATACGATCAAAACGGATCCGACCGTTCGTAAAAATGACATTGTATGACAAAGTGGTGACTTACACAAGTTATAAAATCATCTAAATAATATAAAAGTTTAGAATTAATTCATTATTGGGCTAACCCCTTAACTAAGGCCCATACCCCTTTATAATTTGCCAAACCCGCATCCCTTTCACTCCATCTTCCCCAAGTACACGGATCGAACTTCTGCTGCTTCAAACATTTTCCTCTTCTCGATCCAAACTCCTCACGTTCTATCATTAACACCAAAACAACATCACCCAACTACCTCTTATCCAACTCTCAACAACCTTGACATCATCCAGGTTCGCTCGACGTTCACTGCCCTCCACGACTTCGACCTCGCACTGCCAGGTCCGACCCCTACCACCACCGAAACCGCCAACTCCTTGTGTACAGATGCTAAATTCGGTTCTAAACTCAAAGGTGAACTCGAATCAAGTTGCTGCTACTTCAATCGAACAAGGCGTGGAACCCTAGTTTCCTGAATAACGACGCAAGCCAGACAGTGCTCCATCGAGCTCAACGAAAAACATAAAGGATTGAAGAGTATTGCCCAACGATCACTAATATATAAATCCCGTGATTTATAGGATTTGATTTCTTTTTATCTGGATTTTTGAAGATGGAAAATGTTTACTGAAGAAGAACGAACATTGGCGACTTGGAATTCTGTTGACTTGGGAATGGATTAGGGTTTAAAGATGTGGGGGTTATTTATAGGCCAGATAAATATCTTAGATATTTTATTTTTCGATTATTTAATTTATTTTTAACCAAACGCTATTTACATTCGTCCTATAAAATTTCTATGATCACATACGATACCCAAAAATCATTAAAATTGACAAGTAGCTAGAGTTCGACATTACGGTCCCAACGAAACTGGTTTCGTCGAATTCCGACTCCGTATGCTCACACAACGTATTTTTAACCGTCAAAATATCGATTGTTTCTCACTCTAAAAATCCGTACGGCCACACAGTGACTCTAAAAATCACGGAAACTGACATCTAGCAATAATTTGACATTGCGGATCCAACAAAATTAGTTTCGTCGAATTCCGACTTCGTTTGCAAAACCGGCTATTTTTAAAGCTCTGGATGACCCATTTAAATATATAAATATATTTAAATATAATTAAATTAAATATAAATAAATTTATATTATCGTATATCTTCATATATGATATCGTATAGCTCCAGAATATCATATCAGAATTTACAGTTTGATATTTCAGATTTTAGATTTATTGATATTCAGTTTATATCGAAAATCCTTTTATAACGTAAATAAAGCGTTGCAAATTATAAAGGAATTCTACAGCGACTTTTCTAAAATTTGATTTGGACGTAAATCAAAATCTACACGACGAAATCCCGATCTTTCTCTTCCACTAGAAAGGTATACTCCACCAGCTCCACACGTTTCTTGTTTCACAGAAATCCGGCTTAAAACAAATCATGTACATTCTGTTGAAGTTCGAATCGCCAATTTACGAACTGCAGCGCCATTTCGAGCTCGATTTTAATTAAAATATAATTATACGTTCAAACTGATGTCGATTGAATATATTCGTTAATATAATTCAATTCTAAGCTGAATTAAATCCTAGGGACGACCCTGTTCACAGAGTATTTTGATTATTTCTGAATTAAATATATTATTTAATTATTTAATTTAATTAATTATTCACTATAATTTAATTAACCCTCTATTTAATTCACTACATCACGATATATATAATTAAATAAATTAATTATAATACCCTGACAATGCGGGTCATTACAGTCCCAATCAATATCAGTCAAATGTGTGTATATAAAGTGTATATAAACAAATCATCAGATTTGCTTATAAATATTTATTTTATATCCACGTTAAAAATTATATTTTTAACTATAAAATATTTTCCACTATAAAATATTTTATTTCATATCACATCACACAATCAACAACACATCAAAATCAAACAAACAAGCATACAAGCCGTCCATGGTCTGTGGACGACGGGTGTCGGGTGCTACTAAACACCGTCTGCATCATAGTTTATATTTTAACTAGAAATAAATTTAAAAGTGAGGAGTTCTCACCGACTAGCTAATTCAAACTCCACGACTCTTCGCATGTGGGAAATCTTCGCCGTGCTCGCTTTTTGTTAATTTTCACTGTCCGTAGCCACTACATATATAAAAATCACATTTTTATATTGTTGCTATGTATATAAAAATTCTATTTTTATTTTTCTCACTATATAAAAATCTGACCTTTTCACTTTGATTAACTATATAAAAATCCGTCCTTTTCACTTTGATTAACTATATAAAAATCTGACCTTTTCACTTTGATTAACTATATAAAAATCCGACCTTTTCACTTTGATTAACTATATAAAAATCCGACCTTTTCACTTTCTTTACAATGATAAAAATCACTCCTTTATATGCATAAAAATCGTAGCTTTCCTAATATAAAGATCATATTTTTTGTGTTATATATGTAAAATCAGGTTTTAAATTAATAAAACTAAATAAAATAATATAAAAACTCACATCGATCGGATTTTGGCGGAGGGTGGCCTGTCGTGGTCGGAAGAGGGGGGTCTTCCCCGCAGCGTGGCTCTGACAAGGGGGGCTGCGGTCGGTTGCGTCGGACCAGGGGGGTTTTGCGGTGGGTTTTGGGGGCGCGAGGTGGAGAAGAAGAGGGGGAGGAAGGAAGGCGACGGCTTTGGCGGGGGGAGGGCGGCGCGCGATGCGGTGGTGGAGTGGGGGCGATCGAGGCTGCTAGTATTTTTTCCTTTCTTTTTCGATTTCGAGAACTGACCGGGGGGGTTGACTTAGTGATAGAAGAAAGGGGGTGTTATATTAATATATTTATATTTTATTATTTTAAATTCTAAAAAGCAACTTTTTATTTTGAACACCATAGAAGACCCACCGACTATCGTCTCTAGCGTATTACCCCTATTCCAAATACAATGGGATATGTATCGTAGGCTGATTCGATCGTTTCGACCAGTTTTCGTAAAATTTAACATATAACTCTATATATTGAATTTGGACGCGCATTTCAATTTACCAGGGCCACATACTAAGTAGAAAAATTCCTGAAAAATATTTTCTAGCTTCGTATTAACAATACGGTCCTAACAAAACTAATTTCGTCAAATTCTAAGACCGTTTGAAAAATGGCCATTTTCCGGTCGATTAAAATCAACTGAAACTGGTCAAACGCGTTTTCCTTCGCCACGCCCACATATTGATTCGAAAAATTATGAAATTTGAAACCTAGCAATTATTTGACATCGTGGATCCAACAAAAGTGGTTTTGTCGAAATCCGAGGTCGTTTGCAAAATGACCATTTTTAAGGGCCGAAATTCCATAGTGACTATTCTGAAATTTCAACAGTACGTATCTTTTGATTCCCGCTATGAAATTTCAATTTTTCAGATTCTTTGGAAAGATATTCTCAATTAGATTCAAATATTTTTGGTTTCACTAAAATCCGGTTTATTTTGCACCCGGTACATTCCTTTAAACTTTGAAATCGAATTATCGAACTACCGCGCCATTTTCAATTCCTTTTATAATTATAATTAAATAATTATATTCTAACGACGATCAATTAAATATATATGTTTGAATTCTATTCAAAATAAATTTCTCATCAATATTATTCAAAATAATTCATTTTAAATAATTAAAATTTGCTAAAATTGCCAAAATAAAATTTTTAAATTGGCTCAGATTTCCGGGTTATTACAACACGTTAAATAAAATGAATGTATTCTCAACTAATATGATATTATTCTAAATAATGTATTTTCATTTCACTAAACATGTCCTAACTAAATATCTATTTTTTTTTTGCTGACAATGTTAAGTGACACTATTTTTATTGAATCAACGCATGTTTCATTAAGGAACATCATTTTCTATTCCTCTATCATATAAATGATAATGTTCTAATTAACAAAATAAATTAAAAAGTTGCATTTCATGTTTTATAACAAAATGACTCAAAAAGTTGAAACTTTAAAATTCATTCTTTATAATATATTGCAAATGACATTAAGATGCAATGTCAAAAAAAAAATCTAATCTTTTAATGTCAACAAAAGTCCAATCTTTTATCGTATTAAAAATCCCATCTTTTTATTGTCATCAAAATTTGCATTAAAGTGCAAATAAAATTCCAACCTCTTTTATCTATATGAAAGTACAATAAAAATCCCAATCTTTTTATTCATATGAAAAATGCAATAAAAATGCATTGACCAAAATCCCATCTTTTGACATTCTAAATCTTTCCTTTCAACTTTCAATATAAATCAAATCTTTTTATATTGTCCATATTCTTATTTTCATTTCCAATAAAAATCTAAGAAGGTATAAGCATGATTCAATAACTAGAAAAATTTAAGTCAACATGTATACATATGAACCCATTATGATTTCAGACTATAATTCAAACCATCCCAAACATCACAACATCAATGAAAAATCATAACACCGCAATTCAGACATAATAACATACATAACAAAGATTTATGAACGAGAAATTAATTAAAAATTAATTTTATAATTAGGAATTCTCACCTTGGGTTTATGATCAGGTTTAAACCAAAAAGAGTCTAAATTTGTTCACAATAAATCTAGAATGTCATGTTGTGTGTCGCCGTTCCAATATCACCAAAGAGGATGAAACTTATATTTAATTAAAGAGGAGAATGAGATCTTTTAAAAAAAAATTCTAAAGAAGCATGGTGTAATTTTGAGTGGAGGAAGAGAATTTGATGGAGGAAGGAAGAGAAGAGAGCCGCCATGGAAGAGAATGAAGGAGGAAGGGTAGAATTATGTTTCGGGTTATGAGTGAGATTAGGATAATATAGAGGTGTTGTGTTTTTAATTTAGCCCTTTAATTCTTTTATTTTATTTATATATAGATCCATTTTCCATGTCATGATTAAACTATTCAATTTTTTTTATTAGATAATGTCTTCTAATAATATTACTTTTGCTAAAGAAAATAATGATTTTAAACTTTACATGGAAAAATAATCACATGCACATAGATATATACACACTTGCTTAAAATTGACACCGAATTAATATTCAAAAACCTACTATTAAATAACCGTGTTACATGGTTTGGACCATGTTAGGGAGAAACATAAGGTATTTTTCCCAAACACGATAGACATTCAAATTAATTTTAATAATTGCATTAATTATTATTAAACCTATTAATTACAATTTATTATATTAACTGTTATTTATGTGAGTGTGAGCGCGCGTGTGTGTGTATATAATTATGTTTACTACATTAATTACTCCTAAATTGGAATTGCAATATTTATTTCCCATTTATCACATTTATTGTAATCTTCTTCAACTTCTAAAATTTATTAACACGTCCATTTCCAACAATGTTGCATGGTTACAATCTTTAGTTCATATTTACACTAATTGGATCCTTTTCAAATTCTATAATAAATTCGACATTTGTTGCTCAGAATCCCAAGGTTACAACATATTTTACTATTGGAAATGTTACCATACACATGTCATTAATGGAGAACATTCAAATTCAAACCTATTTTAACGTCTACCTATTAATAATAATAATAACTAGCATTAATTACGTATGTTTTTGGATGGATATAGTATTAATATATATTTTGTTTGGCATATATTTTTATTTTCATATTTATTCATTTACAAAATTTCTTAATTCTAAATAATTTGCATGCTAGTCCAAATGGGTGACAAGAACAACCTTTCTATATTTCGAGTTGCTATGATTTAAAATCACAATAGATATATGATATGTACAAAAGGGAATATGTTTACATAATAAAAATTTGTAGATCTAGAAAAGAACTTGAATAAGGAAAGAAATTAAATAATACAAACTAAGAATTTACCTTACGTGCAAAGCTTAGACTAAATATTGTGAACCACTAATAAATGTCCTTTATATGGTTTCTATTATTGTTCTAGCCACTTATATTGGAATGTAAATTCCAATGTACAATATAACATTAAATTAATTAATGTCAACAATTGTGTTTAGTTTATTCTTGTGAAAATTAAACTTACAAATCACATAAATTTTCAATCGTGATCATTTATAATAAATTATTTTAAATATCAAAAACTCATTAAAATTACTTAAAGTAAATTTTAAAATTATACCAAAATTCAGGGTTGTTACAGTCTCCCCCACTTAAAATCTTTTCGTCCTCGAAAAGGAACGAAGCTAAAAGTTGTTCGATTAATTAACCAAAATTTCATTCTTCTATTGGTTCCGATAATTTTATTAGTTGATTAACTTTAAAATATATAACTTTTATATATTAAAAATAATCATATTTTCTAAAATAGATTTATATACAAAAAATACGTTAATTATAAATTGGGCACTCTCAACTCATTCTAGGGCATTACTAACCCTATCTCTAATGAGTTTTCTCATTCTAGGATACTGTTGATCCTATCTCTAATGAGTATTCTTATTGGATATTACTAATCTAATCTCTGATGAGTCTTTTGTTCAGTTCTAACGAGTTATACCCCAAAGATTTGAGCTAACCAGAGCTCTGATACCAACTGTAACAGCCTGAATTCCGCCCGACCCGATCGATTGCAAAATCGACTAAGACCGTTCAAAATCCGAACACGTTAACTTTGGGAATACAATACAATAGAACAACAACAACGGACTTTTATAAACATCATAATAATGTTACATAAGAGTACAGAATATCAGAGTACATTGAATGAAATTACAACGGAAGATGAATTACAATATTTTAATACATTGCAGCGGAAATAAAATCACTAAGGCAGCGAAAGACAACTATGCTCTGGACACAGCTTTAGGCTTCAATCCAGAATCCTGCTCGAGATAAGAACCTGTAGACAAACTACTCGACTGCCCATGTGGAAAGAGGGCACCCGAGTTTGTAAAGGTGGAAACAAACAGGCCAGTCATGGGACTGGTGTGAGAATTCTTAACTAATTTTACTAATAACAATAAGACAAACCCAAGGACCACGCCGCTAATGCGGAACGGGTTTACTCCAATGGATTGTCGTGCATAAATTAAAGTAAATCGTTAAACAACGCAATGCTTTTTAGAAAAATGAAACCATCATAAGACCCAAGTCCCATCACACAATGCAACGCAAACCGGAGGATAGGGTTTTACCTTATAATGGTCAAAAATGCTTGATACGATAAAAACGAATTTGATATTATTGCTAGGGTGTATATGTTTCAAAAACATTTCAGAGTAAATGTATCAATCCAAGGAAGCATAGCTACCATATACTATGCCTCCATACTAGTAATACAATCAAAACCGTATGAGGTCGTATTGGGAATTGGGTTTCCATCATGAGTCAAGGCTAGGGAGGAGCTCCTTACCGATTTGAGACACTCTAGCTAATGTCTCAGGATTCCCCGCAGTTAACCCTTGGATCCTGCAGGGCCGGTCCACACATACAGCTTCGTGGATTAGTTATTCCTGAACACACGTTTCCCGATCCTATAGGACCTATCATCCGAGGCGCCTCATTCCATCATCCACATAAGTAAATATCAGCCAGTTTAAGCACTAACACCACTTCTAGCTAGAAAGAAACGTGCTGCTCTCCCTGCGTTCCCTCTCCCGTTTTAGACTCGCACTGGGTTGTGAGGCTCGCGAAGTCACGCCTTACACAAAGCTACGCCTAAATAGGTCGTGCTTTGATCATCAACCACAAGGTTCTTCTTTTCAACAAGAAACCTTGATCATTGCATCTTATTATGCCACACTGTCAATCCATATCATACTATTAATCTTTGCCAAAATATACAAAAGGGTGTTAAGCAAGAGAATAAATTCTCCGCCACCAAACATTCATACATTCAGCAGAAAATCAATAAGTACAATATATAAAGGAGTACGATGTCAGACACACATTCCATTTATAAGCTTATGCTCTAGGTCTGAGCGAAAGCCAAATCCGTACAAATCAACACTACGCCCGGACGGCCACCATTTTAGCCCTTTCAAGGTAGCTACCCCAATCATGGGCGTCAATGGTAACTCATCCATTCGACGTGAAGATTGTCGGTCTTGTACCGTCTTCAACTCTTCGACTGTTAGTCACCGTATTCATTATTCAGAATGGGTTAAACCCGGTCTTTACGAATAACTCGCGTGATTTAAAATTATGTGCTATATATAAACCACATCAACGCCTCATTCCAATTCAGAATATCCTTTTAATAAAGCATTCACATTATTAGGGAAAGGTTCCCATAAATTTTATCAAAGATATTCTTTAATCTTCCTTTATTCGCCTTTAATCTAATTAAAGATTTATTTAAAACTTTATTAGGTATTAATCTTCTAAAATCATTGTTAAATGACTAATCACTTTTCTGGAATTATTCTTATCTTTAATCTGGGTTTAAGAACTGATGTTATTTAAAACATAGTTCACAAGAGACCCCATTTCATGTTTCATTAATTCCCAATTTAATATATAATATTAGGCATCTCTTCTTTTAGAAAATTTCATTTAATCTTAATTAAAAGATTAATTGATAACAAATCAAAATTTCACTATTGATTTGAGTTTCAAGAACTAATGCCCTTCAAAACATTGTTCACAACCAACCCATAATCAATTTCCTTTTTATTTTAATTATATTTAATAATTGAAAATCTCATTTAAATCTTAATAAAAAGATTTTCCTTTACTCAAATGGATTTAAGAATAATGTTATTTAAGACACTATTCACGACAAACCCAAAATCTAACTTGATATTAAATATAAAGCTTTGAATGGGAATTATATCGATTATATACGATATCAAATTCTAGAACCCACGGATATCATATCAGAAATAACGATATTAAATATCTTCCAAATTCCCAAAATAATATCCGTAAAATCACAGAATTAATATTAAAATAGTCCGTAGATAATTTCCATTTAAATCCAATTCAATATACTCATTGGGAATTCTTAGTTGTATCAAAAACCATTTTAAATCCTTTTATTTATTTATAAAATAAATAAATCACTTATTTTGATAAAAATATCTTTTATCTTTATAAACTTGGAGATTTTCATCAAAACCTTTTTTGGATCATTTATTATGATTTCACATAAATTTTTCCTTATTTTTACGTATTTTAAAACATTTATAAATTCGTTTCCAAGACGATTCCAACATTTATTCCAACTATAATCTAAAAATTGATTATTCTATATGTTATCCTTTTATAATAATATTATTTTCCAAAATATTAATATTGAAACTTCTCTTTTAATATTCATTATAAAATGAATAAAATAAATCGATAAACTCGTTCGGGTTTTTAAAATGCGTTGCTATTTTTAAAACGGATTAAATAGCCCAACTCATTTTCTTATCCATTTGTATTTTATAATGGACTTGACCTCTCACATTAAGCCTACGACTTGTGGATGCTGGATGTGCCGGTCGGTTCCGGACAGACTTATTCCACAAGTTGGGCTTAACCTCGTGTCATGGCCCGTTTCGTATTTGTGCACTTGGACTTCTCACATTAAGTTCAACATTAGTGGCTGCTGGATATGCCGGTCGGGTCTGGGCAGACTTCCACCACAAATGTAACCTAACCTTGTGTTCAAGCACAATTATAATTTATATTTATAATTAATTTTTCCAAAACATATTATTTGGAATTATCCTTTCCATTATGGAATCTTAATTTTAAGATATTCTTTATTTCTAAATAACTTGATTTTAAGTATCTTAATTTAAATTGTAACTTCCCATATTCTTATAATATTAAAATAATATTATAATAATACTTTCAAAATGTGTAATTTTGAAATTCAAACTTGAAATATTAATTAGTCAATTATTGCTACATTTATTCTTATAATATTTAAAATAATATTATAATAATATTTTCAAAAAGTATAATTTTTGAATTTCAAACTTCCAATATTAATTATTTATTTATTACTGCATTAGCCATTCTTGATAACTTTAGAAAATTCTGCATGGGAATGAGACTCAAATCAAATACCATTAATTAATGGATTTCATACAACGCATTTGTGAAATAATGATAGACATTCCTTTTATTACCCAAATTACATTCCAATCACAACATCCAAATAACATTCATTTATTCATGTAATTGACATTCAAATAATATACATTCAATTGACAACATACAATTACTTTTCACAACAAAATTCAAATAACAATAGATTATTTGTGCACTTGGGCGATGTGTGAAAATATCAGCCTAATCAACATATACAAGTCAGGCAACTTGTATATGGCAGTGTAACATATTTGAATTATCATACAAAATAAAATAACATTAATTGGTATGTTACAAATTCTCGGATTTTAAACATCGCACTACGACCAAACATATATACACAACAATCATGCATAACATAGAAATAAATCACAAACATTTCATTACATACAATTAAATATATTTATTTATGAAAATAACTAATTACTGAAAATAAAGGATTAGTGAGAAAGAGTTCTCACAAGACATTATCCTCAACAAATGACATATTCATTATACTAATGTATGTGACATATCTAACTAAAATGACCTTATCTTCTAACATGACATTCTTGTCTAAAATGACAATTTTAACTAAAATGTCTATTTTATTCTTAGGTGACATTACTAACTAAAATGACACTTTTATCTTTAGCATAAATGACCTTTTATTGTGGCAATCCTAGATGATCATAAATGATATTTATTTTGACATACATGACATTATTTATTTATTTATTTTATACTCACCAATTCTAATCTCAATATAGATGACATGTGTTGAATTTTATTAATGCATTCTCAAAATGACACATTAAATAAAATGAAAGCATTCTCAAAATGACACATTAAATAAAATGAATGCATTCTCAAAATGACACGTTAAATAAAATGAATGCATTCTCAAAATGACACATTTAATAAAATGAATGCATTCTCAACTAATATGATATTATTCTAAATAATGTATTTTTATTTCTCTAAACATGTCCTAACTAAATATCTTTTTTTTTGCTGACAATGTTAAGTGACACTATTTTTAATGAATCAACACATGTTTCATAAAGGAACATCTTTTTCTATTCCTCTATCATATAAATGATAATGTTCTAATTAACAAAATAAATTAAAAAGTTGCATTTCATGTTTTATAACAAAATTAATCAAAAAGTTGAAACTTTAAAATTCATCCTTTATAATATATTGCAAATGACATTAAGATGCAATGTCAAAAAAAAATCTAATCTTTTAATGTCAACAAAAGTCCAATCTTTTATCGTATTAAAAATCCCATCTTTTTATTGTCATCAAAATTTGCATTGAAGTGCAAATAAAATTCTAACCTCTTTTATCTATATGAAAGTACAATAAAAATCCAAATCTTTTTATTCATATGAAAAATGCAATAAAAATGCATTGACCAAAATCCCATCTTGTAACGACCCGGAAAATCTGAACCAATTTAAAATTTTTAAATTGGCTATTTTAGTGGATTTTAAATATATAAAATAAATATTTTAAATAAAAATGATGAAAGTAAGTTTGAATCGACAATGAAAATAAATATAAATACTTTGAAATATAAACAAGACCTGAAATGGCGCGGTAGTTTCAAAATTTGAATTCAAACTTTGACTGACTGTACCGGGTGCAAAACAAAATGGATTTGAGTGAAACCAAAAATATTTAAATCTGTTAGTGAATATCTTTCTAACGAATTTAAAAAATCAAAGTTTCATAGCAGGAAGCAAAAGTTATTGCCAAATGAATTTTCAGAAAGGTCGCTATAGAAATTATATAGCCCGTGAAAATGGCCTTTTTGCAAACGACCTCGGAATTCGACGAAACCACTTTTGTGGGATCCAACATGTCAAATGATTGCAAGGTTTCAAATTTCATAATTTTTGAAGTTAATTTGTGAGCATGTCAAAGGAAAATGTGTTTTGGTCAATTATAGTTAAATTGGATCGACCAGAAAATGGCCATTTTTCAAACAGTCTCAGAATTCGACGAAACTAGTTTTGTTGGGACGATATCGTCAAAACATAACTAGATTTATTTTTCGGGAATTTTTCGAATCAGTTTGTGGCCCTGATAAATTGAAATGTACGTTCAAATCGAATATTGAATGTTTTATATTTTAATTTGAAGGAAAACTGACTGAAATAGTCGAATGGGCCTACGAAACATATCCCATTGTGTTCATGTGTGAAAGAGGGTATTTTAGAGATTTAAAAATATATAAATTAAAAAAAATCATTGGTCCAGGCATATTCTCTCTCCCCGTCTTTTTTCTGAAACCCCCTCGCGATATACGGCGGCAGCAGCTCCTCCCTTTTCTCCTCTTTTTCTCTCCAATCACTCAATAAAATCAAGTGTTTCTTTGGGGGATTTTGTAGAGCTTCAAGCCCTCTTTAAATCCATACAAGGTTTGGATTTTTTCGTGTAGTGTGTGAGGAGTTACGAGCCCAGGAAGTTCGCCGCGACCGCCATCCTCGATCGAAGTGGGCCCCTACCATCGTTGGGCGCGCCTTTCCACGCTCCAGGCCGTGGCACAACCCGATCGTCGATCCGTTGCACCATTGGATCGAAAAGTGAAAACCTAGTTTTGAAGATCGAGCTGAGGTAACAGCCTATTTTAAATAAACTATATTATAGCAGTTTAAAGCGCTACCATTTTTGATTTCACTGTAAAAATCATATCTTTTTCGTTTCTTGACGAAATTCAGTGAAACAAGAGACAGTGGACTCGTGGACGTCTTCTACATTCTAGAAGAGACCGCATATTTTTCTGAGCCTTCTGCTATTTTTGGTGGAGTGGAACCCAAGGTGAGATTTCTAAACTATAAACGATATGGAAAACGATGATGTATAAATTATATAGTCGATGTATGAGTTATATAAGCGTTGTACACCACATGTATTAGCGTTGTATAAGTTGTACGTTCGATATATAAGTTATATCTGCATTGTAAAAATTATATATGTGTTGAAATAGAAGTGAAATGCTTATATAAATATAAATATATATATATACACGCACGCCCCTCGTCCACAAACCATGGACAATATTTATTGGTTGTGATTGGTGTGAAAATTGGTTGATTACGAATGGTTGATTAAAATTGTTTGAGGTTGAAATTGATTGATTGTGGTTGAAAATACCCATTTGTGGTTGAGAATTATTTGGTTGAAACAACATAGGATTATTTTGTGGAAATGGGAAAAAAAATATACATGCCGCCTGCTTGCGAACTAGATGCATGAAATCCCCATTGTCAAAAGCTGTGAGGCTTTAAGGTAGAGCGAGGAGTCGTACTAGGGACGGCCCCGGTTTTAACTACCCTGCCGTTATGCTGCCGAAATTTTGAATAATATTCATATGTTAGAATTATTTTCATGCGTTGAAACTATATTCGTGTTTTGAATAGAAATTCATTTGTTGAATAGAAATTCATGTGTTGAATGGTATTCTTGTTTTGAAATAAATTGTTTTATAATAAAAATCCTATTTTTATCATCTATATGAACTATATAAAATAGTAGTGTTTTGAAATAAATTGTTTTATAATAAAAATCCTATTTTTATCATCTATATGAACTATATAAAATAGTAGTGTTTTGAAATAAATTGTTTTATAATTAAAATCCTAATTTTTTATCATCTATATGAACTATATAAAATAGTAGTGTTTTGAAATAAATTGTTTTATAATAAAAATCCTATTTTTATCATCTATATGAACTATATAAAATAATCGTGTTTTGAAATGAATTGTTTTACAATAAAAATCACATTTTTACTATATACACGAATAGTTAAAAATAACGAAGTGTTGAAATAATTGTCGGTTGGATAAAAATATCATTTTTATCAAATGTATGAAAAGAATATAGTTTTGAAATCGAAGAATCGATGTATATATATATATATATATATAGAATTGAAATATATCGAATAACGAAGCTGCAGTTCGTGTTTTGAAACCGTGATTTCAAACGATTAGTGCGGGAGATCCAACCATCGGATTTTCCCAAAACCAAAACCGTTGGGCTTGCTTTGGAAATATCTTTCCAACGACACCAAATTTGTGAAGATCCAATGGTTGGATTTTATGGAATGTTTAATTCAAATTTGAAGAAAAACAGCGCCAGAATCGATTATATATATATATAAATATAATTATATTAAATCGAATAACAACGCTGCAGTTCGTATTTTGAAATTGAAAATTCAAACGATTGTACCGGGAGATCCGACCGTCGGATTTTCCCAAAACTGGAACCGTTGGATTCGTTTTGAAAAGATCTTTCTAATGATATAAAATTTGTGAAGATCCAATGGTTAGATTTTCAGATATGTGTAAATCAAATCTGAAGAAAAACAGCGCCACGGCCGCGTTATGGCCCGAAGCGTCGTTTAAATAAATTGGTTGTTTTAAAATAAATAAAAATAGCGATAAATCGTTATAAAATATTATAAACGATATGGAATGTGAAATTTAGAAATTAACTGAAGGTTAGCTAAGTCGAATGGTTTCCTGGTTTTAATCTGATGTTGGTTTCGGCCTTCGAGGTTAATATTTGGGAAATCGTTCTCTTACTGATTGACGGTTAGTGACTAATGAATTGGATTGAGGCATATGTTGTGTTTGTGTAGCACTAGTTATTTATATACGCGAGTTGCTCAGAAAGACCGGGTTTATCCCATTCTGAATAACTGAATCGACGATAGGAAGTCGAAGATGAAGACGGTGGTTGAAGACCGGAGATCTTCACCTCGTATGGATTGTAACCGATGTCCTGATTGGGAGGCATCCCGAAATATGGATAATGAGTGATGATCGTCCCGACGTACGTGGAGATCGATGGGTATGCGAGGTAAATAGTGCCTCCGGTTTTGTTTAGACCCAGAATGGACTTGTAAATGGACTGTGTGTCTGACATTGGAATTCATTCTGCGTGATTGATAGCCATTGCGATGTTTTAAAATAGCTTCATTTGCAAACTCGCAATGCCTTTTATAAAAATGAAGCCATTCTAAAACTCGTAGTTTGTTTCACTTGCAAACTCGGGTGCCCCTTTTTCTACACGGGCAGCCTTGTGTTCAGGTTTTAGCAGGCTTTGTCTGGATAGCTGGAGCTGAAGATGGATTCTTCGTTTATCTCTTTTTATGCTGTTCAGCTCCTATTGTACATATTATGTTTGTTTTCCGCTGTAGACATTTATGTATAGTTGAACTGTATAAGTATGATCCTGTATACTGTGTAACTCTGATGATTACGTTCATCCAGCGTATTATTTGTTCATTATCTGGTGTATTTATTTAATTCTGTTCTCCTGTTATTTGTTTATGTGTAATATTCCAAAGATTACCCTAGAACGTCCGTACGGGGTTTGGGGTCGTCACGCATCTTTTGACATTCTAAATCTTTCCTTTCAACTTTCAATATAAATCAAATTTTTTTATATTGTCCATACTCTTATTTTCATTTCCAATAAAAATCTAAGAAGGTATAAGTGTGATTCAATAATTAGAAAGATTTAAGTCAACATCCATACATATGAACCCATTATGATTTCAGACTATAATTCAAACCATCCCAAACATCACAACATCAATGAAAAATCATAACACCGCAATTCAAACATAATAACATACATAACAAAGATTTATGAACGAGAAATTAATTAAAAATTAATTTTATAATTAGGAATTCTCACCTTGGGTTTATGATCAGGTTTAAACCAAAAAGAGTCTAAATTTGTTAACAACAAATCTAGAATGTCATGTTGTGTGTCGACATTCCAATATCACCAAATAGGATGAAACTTATATTTAATTGAAGAGGAGGATGAGATCTTTTAAAAAAAATTCTAAAGAAGCATGGTGTAATTTTGAGTGGAGGAAGAGAATTTGATGGAGGAAGGAAGAGAAGAGAGCCGCCATGGAAGAGAATGAAGGAGGAAGGGTAGAATTATGTTTCGGGTTATGAGTGAGATTAGGATAATATATAGAGGTGTTGTGTTTTTAATTTAGCCCTTCAATTCTTTTATTTTATTTACATACAGGTCCATTTTCCATGTCATGATTAATCTATTCAAAAAAAAAATTAGATAATGTCTTCTCATAATATTACTTTTGCTAAAGAAAATAATGATTTTAAACTTTACATGGAAAAAATAATCACATGCACATAGATATATACACACTTGCTTAAAATTGACACCGAATTAATATTCAAAAACCTACTATTAAATAACCGTGTCACATGGTTTGAACCATGTTAGGGAGAAACATAAGGTATTTTTCCCAAACACGATAGACATTCAAATTAATTTTATTAATTGCATTAATTATTATTAAACACATTAATTACAATTCATCATATTAACTGTTATTTATGTGAGTGAGTGTGCGCGCGCGTGTGTGTATATAATTATGTTTACTACATTAATTACTCCTAAATTGGAATTACAATATTTATTTCCCATTTATCACATTTATTGTAATCTTCTTCAACTTCTAAAATTTATTAACACGCTCATTTACAACAATGTTGCATGGTTACAATCTTTAGTTCATATTTACACTAATTGGAACCTTTTCAAATTCTATAATAAATTCGACATTTGTTGCCCAAAATCCCAAGGTTACAACATATTTTATTATTGGAAATGTTACCAGACACATGTCATTAATGGAGAACATTCAAATTCAAACCTATTTTAACGTCTACCTAATAATAATAATAACTAGCATTATGTAATGACCCGGATATTTGACGGTGTAATAATTAACTTATTTAATTATTTAAATAATGAATATATTATTAAATCGACGACGATAGAACGTATAATTTATATTATAATTAAAATCGAGCTCGAAATGGCGCTGCAGTTCGCGATTTGGCTATTTGAACTTCAACTGGATATACAGAAGCCGTTTTAAATCGGATTTCTGTGAAACAAGAAACATGTGGAGATGGTGGAATATATCTTTCTAGAGGAAGAGAAAAATCAGGATTACATTGTATAGATTTTGAGATATTTCCAAATCAAATTTTAAAATAGTCGCTATAGAATCGTTTATCGACCGTAACGGGTTATTCGATATAACTAGAGTTAGGTTTTGAATTTAGACAAGGTTCTTTTGGGACATAACGATAATTTAATTTTTTGAATTTTACTGTAATTTTTAATTAATTAAATAAACAACTTTTTTATTTGGAGTATTTTGCACCCTGTAATCGACATTTTGGGGTTTCACAATATGAGTTCATCTACCGGTGTTATTACATTTTCGGGACCAGAGCACATCACTCATTTCAATGGTATTTTTGTTTCTGTCCATAACAGTCCCTATGTAAACAGAATATTTCATAGTACGGTACGCTATGTTTTTAACTTAAACCAAACTAAACCGAATGGTTAACTGGTCAAACGAACTCAAAATTCAACGAAACAAGTTTCATACGAAACCTTAGGAACAGGTCTAGTGAAACGTCAAGGCCTCATATTTTTAGGATTTTTTCTGTAATTTTAAGGAATTAATGCTCGGTGTTTTCATCGATATTTTCTAAGGGATTTTCGCAAACGGTGTCGGAATTCGACGAAACCTATCCCATTGGATCCGGAATATTTTTCTATGCTAGGAATAGCTTAGTTTGCCAAAAACAGAAATCATATGGATTTGATTTAAGGTGGTACTTCACGTGTAAGCATCGTTGGATTAAAATAATAATTTAACCTTCCCACCTCCTCTTATATAAACACCTCTCACTGGCTAAACCAAATATGAAAGTCAACTACACTTCTGCGCCTCCACTTCTTAGAAAAAACGAACAACAACCGTTATTCCAAAACATCTTCGTCTGAAATCGAAAATCCACGCTTCAAATCTAATTTCTTCTAATTAAAAATTGCTCGTCTCAACAAGCTTAAGCTACTGTGTGGTGGAGATGGAGTTTAATGACCGGAGATGGCCTAGATCTGGTCGAAGAGCTGTGGTTTTCGAAGTGGTTTTGGGGATGAACCAGGGAGCTGGGCGGCGAACGGTTTAAGGAGGAGGTCGATGATGCTCGGGCGGTTGAGATGGCGTTGGCAGATGGTTGGCCAAGTTGACATGGTGGAGTAGTTCGTGATGGAAGGGGTGTGACATTGTGCGTGATGGGTAACGTGGTAGAAATTTTTGGACAGATGAAAATGGAAACAAGGCAGGTGCATGAAAACATTGGGTGTACATTTGTGTGGAGCAGCTTGTTTGAACGTGGGTTCATGAGTGAAGTAGTTGTGAATGGATAAGAAGTGGAATGGGACAAACCGGGTTTAACATTAAAAAGAAGTGGGTTAAAGTTTGTGACTGGGAATCCAAAACGTGAAGAGAGAAAGCATAGTGGAGCTTGCGGACATGGAGCTCACGGCTGTCATGGGAAGGTGAGTACTGTTCGGTTGTGGAGCATTGCATTGATCATCGGAGATTTTGTCCGATACTGTAAGTGATATATCGGGTTGACTGGGAAGGAGGTTTGGGCGAGAAGAGAGGGACGTTGAAGGTGTTGTGGCAAGAGCGGGTCATGTTTTTGAATGGGCCAATGAGAAACAATGTGGCCCAGTATTTTATTACTTGTTAGTTTGTTAAGTAAGGCCTTGGTGTTTTCTCTTTGGATAGAGTGGGGCGTTTCGAAGAAATAAAAGCCCAATAAAAAGGATGGACATAAATAGGCGTGAAAAGTGGGTTCAAAAGCTTTACAATATTACGGTTTAAAAGCAAGGAAGGAAGGGATGGAAACAGTGCACATGAGAATTACACAAATTCAGATCCGACAGGGTCATATGGACAAGACCAACAACATGGTACCAGATAAGAATGATTTGGAGCTGGTCTGGATTTATGACGGAATAGAACATCGAACCTGAAATCAACGACTGTAAATCGTTATTTAACGATTACGGACAAGTGAGTAAAACTCACTAACTCTCCTCAATTTATATTTTAATATAAATTGTACTCTATTTATTGACTACTGTATATTGATTGTTAAACTGGACTGTTAAATAGATTTGATTGGAAACGCAGTTATAGTTAATCTATGTACTGTTAATCAAATATGGTTCTGTACAACAGGATATATCATTTCAAAATGAAATATGATATATATTATACTGTGTAACATCTGTGGATGCAGGGAGACAGGTTGGAGGAATCCGACTGGATTCCTCAACAATTATTTTACTGTTTTCATATATTGTGATATATGATGTGTTATATAATCTGTTCTGGATTATGTGTGTTAGAATGATATTAATCATTGTTATTCGATATTTTACATATCGTAAGAAACCCTGAGTTGTGAAATGGAATATTTCAGTGTATATCGAAATAAAGGAGTTTTATAAAATCAACCGATTTTATAAAAGGAAACAATTTGAAAATAGAGTATTTATAAAACGAACACGGTTTTAAAAAAGGAAGTATTTATAAAACAAATAGAGTTTTATAAAAGGGATATTTATTTAGAAAATAAATAGAAATAAGGAATATTTATTTAGAAGATAAATAAACAGTTATAAATAAGGAATATTTGTAATGGTAAATAGAAGATGTAAATAGGAATATTTGTAACGGTAAATAGAAGTTGTAAATAGGAATATTTGTAACGGTAAATAGAAGTTGTAAATAGGAATATTTGTAACGGTAAATAGAAGTTGTAAATAGGAATATTTGTAACGGTAAATAGAAGTGTAAATAAGGAAATAGTTGTAATGGAGAATAAACATTATAAAAAGGAAATTGATGAGATATAAAAGAGATAATCGAAATAGAGTAATTGAATATTAGTCATTCAATTAGAAATAACCTAAATTGAGTTAGTCTAATATTAGTTAATCGAATAAGAATAGTCTAATATTAGCTAATCGAATTTAGTAACCGAATACAAGTTAATCAAAAGGAGTTTATCGAATTTAGTTATTCGATAGAGTTAATCAGAAGAAGTTTATCGAATTTAGTTATTCGATAGAGTTAAATCAATAGAGTTAATCGACTTATAGTATTCGAATAAGAGTAAATCAAATAGAGTTAAACAATATTAGAAACTGACAAGAGATTGGTAAGTTGAATATTTTTCTGAGTGTTGATCTGATGTTGGTTTCGGCCTTCGGGGTTTATACTTAGAAAATTGTTCTCTTACTAGTTTACAGTTAGGGACTAATAGTTGTGGAATGGTAGTAATGCATGAATGAGGATTGGAAATGTTTTCCAATGTAAATAAACGTATATTTTCTAATCATAGAAAATAAGGAAATATGAATATACATATACATATATATTTATATGTTGGATGATTTGATCGATAATTCCATTTGGAATTAAGATCGTTGTGTGAACACCGACATGTTTTCTTTGATAGTTAACTCACCGACTATCGAAGTTTTTGACCATTTTAACGTTGTTAATATGGAGAGACCGGTTGGATTCTTATCCAAAGAACCACTCTGTATTGGCAAAAGCGTTGTGAATATGCCAAAGATAATTGAAGACAGAGTAAAGTGCAAGGACTATTGTATAAGTCTTAGATAACAGTGACTAAGATGGATATACTGAATAGTGCCTTCGGTTTCGTTCAGTCCCAGAACGAACGTATATGGACGAGTGTCTGACAGAATATTTCCAATGATCGATTGGGTTGGTCTGTATAAATATATATGGTGGCAACGGATTTATTCCCTCAGCATAACATCCAGAATATTTGTGCAAATCAATTAGTGATTAACGGATCTGATAATGTGGCATTCAAAGTGATCGTGTTATCAATGAATGGAAAGTAATCGTAGCCTTTGGCCTCAACAACCAGGAAATGACAAAAATCGGGCAGGCAACATGGCTAAGTCGGTCGCACCGAAGTAGGGTGTATTATCACTTATCTAGAGAATATTCATTTGCTTCTTTTAATCTATCAATGCTGTCCCATATATATACGGGAAACGGTTGCTGATCCCAACCGTTGGTGATGTACATTCGATACACTCAAGCAAAATGAGTGGTCGGTCATGTGTGGATGAGTTGCAAGATGTTCTTGTTGAACTCCAGTGTATCGTTCCTAGAGTACACTGATCGGAAGGTGGTTCCATACCTTGTCATAGGTGGAAATCCATTACCCAATACGTGCTTGCGATTTTGATTGTATACTATATATGTAGAACGTGAGATGAAAACGTTTCTGCTAGTTGATATCTATTTGTACATAGACATTATTATAATATCAAAAGGTTTTTTAGATATAAAGATATTTTAGATTCTCATAAGGGAAAAACCCGTTCCGTTCTGCGGCGTGGTCTTATGAGATATCGTTTACTTGTTCAAACTGTTTTAAATTGTTTTACTCATACCAGTCCCATGACTAACCCGGAGTTTATTGTGTTTTGTTTCCCTAAACTCTTGGCTGCCTAAATTTGTACGGGCAGTCAAGTAGTCGGGATTTTACAGATACACTTGGAGAGCTTGGAGCAGGAGGCTTCAGGATTCTATAGCTATTATTAATTCCTGCTGTTGTTGTAAGTGATGTACTCTGATAAGTGCTATTGTATATATAACTGTTTGTATTTCAAAAGTTATGTTATATTTTATTCGTTCCGCTGTGAGATTCGTGTTTACTCTGATGATGATGTTCTTCTTCTTCTTCTATTCTAATAGTTCTACCTTATATTTCCTCACCCTCTATCTTCTTTCTATTAGTTTCTTGAATTTCTAGTGCAATTTGTGGTTGGACTTGTGTTGTTTAGTCAGCTCAAATTGGACCGGATTTTCGGGTCACTACAGTTGGTATCAGAGCATTGGTTTAGTTAATACCTTGGCTCTGTGGCGTGATTCAGTAGAGATGGGGTTAGTAATACCCTAGACTGAATTTGAGTGTATATATACGAGTGAACGTATTTGTTATTTGATATAAAAATTTGTTTTATATTGTGGAGATTCATTGATTGAGTTGTTTGTGAATTCTGGTCGATCAGTTTGATCCACTGTATCGGTAGGGGTTTCTAAACACTCGAATACGATGAACCGACATGGTATGCTTTGAAAAGAGGGTAAATGGAATAATTTTACCCAAAATATTTGGTATAGTATATTGGTGATGTTGGTTGTTATTATAATCGAGTAAGATTATAAAAGTGAAATGGTTATAAATAACTAATCAGAATTCATATAAGTAAAGTATATGAAATAAAATGAAGTAAATCTGAATTTAAATCAGATTTGGAATTAAAATAAGGAAATTTTAAGTTCCTGGGAGTTTTTGAAAACGTTTTTCAAACTGAAAGTGATATAGTATTGAACTCACTTCGATAGCTGGAAAATAGATTCTGATGATGAATCGCGACATCATCAGTGTTCATTTTCGAGTTCTAAGTGACGGATTACTACCAAAGGTTTTGTTTTTGAATTGTTTTAAGAAAAACAAGTTGTTTAGAAATTCAAAGGTTTTGAATTGGCATTATGATTCCAAATTGATTTGAAATTTTCCTAGGAATTTAAGTTCTAGAATTAAAATTTAACTAATAAAGTTAAATAGATTGAAATGGTATAAATGAATGAATAAATTGAAATTTAACTTAAACCCAAGATAAATAAAATTGAATTGGATTAGAGATAATCTAGAATGGAACCAAATTGATGAGTAATAATCTGGAATTTGATATTGAGGTTCAAATGAAATTCGATTCGCATTTGAGGATATGAACTGATTGGAATTTGATTGAGATAACACTGGTATATGCTGAGTTGATAGCATATGGAAGTGGTAGATTTGATAAGCCCGACAAAAAGGTACCAGTTTATATTTGATATGAGTTTGAGATTTTTATGAGCCGAATTGGCAAGCCGCTTGGCTGTTTGATTTTCTTTTGGGTTGGAGATGGCCCAGAGAGGCGAGTTGTGGTTTTACCGATAGGGCTGTACAAAGGAGGTTATGGCGAAATTTTCCGAAAAATTTAAGCATTAGAAAATTTTCAGATTTTTTGAAAATTTAGGTTAGTCGGAAGGAATTAATATTTTAGTCAATATAAATTGATTCAGTTGAAATCAGAAATAAGGGGTAAACAAATCTTAGGAATTCCAATAGATAGGGTCGTCCTCTACCTTAGCAATTTCGAGGACGAAATTATTTTAAGTGGGGAAGAATGTAATGACCCGGATATTTTACGGTGTAATAATTAACTTATTTAATTATTTAAATAACAAATATATTATTAAATCGACGACGATAGAACGTATAATTTATATTATAATTAAAATCGAGCTCGAAATGGCGCTACAGTTCGCGATTTGGCTATTCGAACTTCAACTGGATATACAGAAGCCGTTTTAAATCGGATTTCTTTGAAACAAGAAACGTGTGGAGATGGTGGAGTATATCTTTCTAGAGGAAGAGAAAAATCAGGATTACGTTGTATAGATTTTGAGATATTTCCAAATCAAATTTTAAAATAGTCGCTATAGAATCGTTTATCGACCGTAACGGGTTATTCGATATAACTAGAGTTAGGTTTTGAATTTAGACAAGGTTCTTTTGGGACATAACGATAATTTAATTTTTTGAATTTTACTGTAATTTTTAATTAATTAAATAAGCAACTTTTTTATTTGGAGTATTTTGCACCCTGTAATCGACATTTTGGGGTTTCACAATATGAGTTCATCTACCGGTGTTATTACATTGTTGGGACCAGAGCACATCACTCATTTCAATGGTATTTTTGTTTCTGTCCATAACAGTCCCTATGTAAACAGAATATTTCATAGTACGGTACGCTATGTTTTTAACTTAAACCAAACTAAACCGAATGGTAAACTGGTCAAACGAACTCAAAATTCAACGAAACAAGTTTCATACGAAACCTTAGGA
The DNA here is from genome assembly GCA_030737875.1 of Allium sativum. Taxonomy (NCBI): domain Eukaryota; kingdom Viridiplantae; phylum Streptophyta; class Magnoliopsida; order Asparagales; family Amaryllidaceae; genus Allium; species Allium sativum. The sequence goes on from CM060916.1 coordinate 45,538,896, forward strand.
AGAGGTCTAGTGAAACGTCAAGGCCTCATATTTTTAGGATTTTTTCTGTAATTTTAAGGAATTAGTGCTCGGTGTTTTCATCGATATTTTCTAAGGGATTTTCGCAAACGGTGTCGGAATTCGACGAAATCTGTCCCATTGGATCCGGAATATTTTTCTATGCTAGGAATAGCTTAGTTTGCAAAAAACAGAAATCATATGGATTTGATTTAAGGTGATACTTCACGTGTAAGCATCGTTGGATTAAAATAATAATTTAACCTTCCCACCTCCTCTTATATAAACACCTCTCACTGGCTAAACCTAATATGAAAGTCAACTACACTTCTGCGCCTCCACTTCTTAGAAAAAACGAACAGCAACCGTTATTCCAAAACATCTTCGTCTGAAATCGAAAATCCACGCTCCAAATCTAATTTCTTCTAATTAAAAATTGCTTGTCTCAACAAGCTTAAGCTACTGTGTGGTGGAGATGGAGTTTAATGACCGGAGATGGCCTAGATCTGGTCGAAGAGCTGTGGTTTTCGAAGTGGTTTTGGGGATGAACCAGGGAGCTGAGCGGCGAACGGTTTAAGGAGGAGGTCGATGATGCTCGGGCGGTTGAGATGGCGTTGGCAGATGGTTGGCCAGGTCGACATGGTGGAGTAGTTCGTGATGGAAGGGGTGTGACGGTGTGCGTGATGGGTAACGTGGTAGAAATTTGTGGACAGATGAAAATGGAAACAAGGCAGGTGCATGAAAACGTTGGGTGTACATTTGTGTGGAGCAGCTTGTTCGAACGTGGGTTCATGAGTGAAGTAGTTGTGAATGGATAAGAAGTGGAATGGGACAAACCGGGTTTAACATTAAAAAGAAGTGGTCAAAGTTTGTGATTGGGAATCCAAAACGTGAAGAGAGAAAGCATAGTGGAGCTTGCGGACATGGAGCTCACGGCTGTCATGGGAAGGTGAGTACTGTTCGGTTGTGGAGCATTGCATTGATCATCGGAGATTTTGTCCGATACTGTAAGTGATATATCGGGTTGACTGGGAAGGAGGTTTCGGCGAGAAGAGAGGGATGTTGAAGGTGTTGTGGCAAGAGCGGGTCATGTTTTTGAATGGGCCAATGAGAAACAATGTGGCCCAGTATTTTATTACTTGTTAGTTTGTTAAGTTAGGCCTTGGGGTTTTCTCTTTGGATAGAGCGGGGCGTTTCGAAGAAATAAAAGCCCAATAAAAAGGATGGACATAAATAGGCGTGAAAAGTGGGTTCAAAAGCTTTACAATATTACGGTTTAAAAGCAAGGAAGGAAGGGATGGAAACAGTGCACATGAGAATTACACAAATTCAGATCCGACAGGGTCATATGGACAAGACCAACAACATGGAACCATATAAGAATGATTTGGAGCTGGTCTGGATTTATGACGGAATAGAACATCGAACCTGAAATCAACGACTGTAAATCATTATTTAACGATTACGGACAAGTGAGTAAAACTCACTAACTCTCCTCAATTTATATTTTAATATAAATTGTACTCTATTTATTGACTACTGTATATTGATTGTTAAACTGGACTGTTAAATAGATTTGATTGAAAACGCAGTTATAGTTAATCTATGTACTGTTAATCAAATATGGTTCTGTACAGCAGGATATATCATTTCAAACTGAAATATGATATATATTATACTGTGTAACATCCGTGGATGCAGGGAGATAGGTTGGAGGAATCCGACTGGATTCCTCAACAATTATTTTACTGTTTTCATATATTGTGATATATGATGTGTTATATAATCTGTTCTGGATTATGTGTGTTAGAATGATATTAATCATTGTTATTCGATAATTTACATATCGTAAGAAACCCTGAGTTGTGAAATGGAATATTTCAGTGTATATCGAAATAAAGGAGTTTTATAAAATCAACCTATTTTATAAAAGGAAACAATTTGAAAATAGAGTATTTATAAAACGAACACGGTTTTATAAAAGGAAGTATTTATAAAACAAATAGAGTTTTATAAAAGGGATATTTATTTAGAAAATAAATAGTAATAAGGAATAGTTATTTAGAAGATAAATAAACAGTTATAAATAAGGAATATTTGTAACGGTAAATAGAAGTTGTAAATAGGAATATTTGTAACGGTAAATAGAAGTTGTAAATAGGAATATTTGTAACGGTAAATAGAAGTTGTAAATAGGAATATTTGTAACGGTAAATAGAAGTTGTAAATAGGAATATCTGTAACGGTAAATAGAAGTGTAAATAAGGAAATAGTTGTAACGGAGAATAAATGTTATAAAAAGGAAATTGATGAGATATAAAAGAGATAATCGAAATAGAGTAATTGAATATTAGTCATTCAATTAGAAATAACCTGAATTGAGTTAGTCTAATATTAGTTAATCGAATAAGGATAGTCTAATATTAGCTAATCGAATTTAGTAACCGAATACAAGTTAATCAAAAGGAGTTTATCGAATTTAGTTATTCGATAGAGTTAATCAGAAGAAGTTTATCGAATTTAGTTATTCGATAGAGTTAAATCAATAGAGTTAATCGACTTATAGTATTCGAATAAGAGTAAATCAAATAGAGTTAAACAATATTAGAAACTGATAAGAGATTGGTAAGTTGAATATTTTTCTGAGTGTTGATCTGATGTTGGTTTCGGCCTTCGGGGTTTATACTTAGAAAATTGTTCTCTTACTAGTTTACAGTTAGGGACTAATAGTAGTGGAATGGTAGTAATGCGTGAATGAGGATTGGAAATTTTTTCCAATGTAAATAAACGTATATTTTCTAATCATAGAAAATAAGGAAATATGAATATACATATACATATATATTTATATGTTGGATGATTTGATCGATAATTCCATTTGGAATTAAGATCGTTGTGTGAACACCGACATGTTTTTCTTTGATAGTTAACTCACCGACTATCGAAGTTTTTGACCATTTTAACGTTGTTAATATGGAGAGACCGGTTGGATTCTTATCCAAAGAACCACTCTGTATTGGCAAAAGCGTTGTGAATATGCCAAAGATAATTGAAGACGGAGTAAAGTGCAAGGACTATTGTATAAGTCTTAGATAACAGTGACTAAGATGGATATACTGAATAGTGCCTTCGGTTTCGTTCAGTCCCAGAACGAATGTATATGGACGAGTGTCTGACAGAATATTTCCAATGATCGATTGGGTTGGTCTGTATAAATATATATGGTGGCAACGGATTTATTCCCTTAGCATAACATCCAGAATATTTGTGCAAATCAATTAGTGATTAACGGATCTGACAATGTGGCATTCAAAGTGATCGTGTTATCAATGAATGGAAAGTAATCGTAGCCTTTGGCCTCAACAACCAGGAAATGACAAAAATCGGGCAGGCAACATGGCTAAGTCGGTCGCACCGAATTAGGGTGTATTATCACTTATCTAGAGAATATTCATTTGCTTCTTTTAATCTATCAATGCTGTCCCATATATATACGGGAAACGGTTGCTGATCCCAACCGTTGGTGATGTACATTCGATACACTCAAGCGAAATGAGTGGTCGGTCATGTGTGGCTGAGTTGCAAGATGTTCTTGTTGAACTCCAGTGTATCGTTCCTAGAGTACACTGATCGGAAGGTGGTTCCATACCTTGTCATAGGTGGAAATCCATTACCCAATACGTGCTTGCGATTTTGATTGTATACTATATATGTAGAACGTGAGATGAAAACGTTTCTGCTAGTTGATATCTATTTGTACATAGACATTATTATAATATCAAAAGGTTTTTTAGATATAAAGATATTTTAGATTCTCATAAGGGAAAAACCCGTTCCGTTCTGCGGCGTGGTCTTATGAGATATCGTTTACTTGTTCAAACTGTTTTAAATTGTTTTACTCATACCAGTCCCATGACTAACCCGGAGTTTATTGTGTTTTGTTTCCCTAAACTCTTGGCTGCCTAAATTTGTACGGGCAGTCAAGTAGTCGGGATTTTACAGATACACTTGGAGAGCTTGGAGCAGGAGGCTTCAGGATTCTATAGCTATTATTAATTCCTGCTGTTGTTGTAAGTGATGTACTCTGATAAGTGCTATTGTATATATAACTGTTTGTATTTCAAAAGTTATGTTATATTTTATTCGTTCCGCTGTGAGAGTCGTGTTTACTCTGATGATGATGTTCTTCTTCTTCTTCTATTCTAATAGTTCTACCTTATATTTCCTCACCCTCTATCTTCTTTCTATTAGTTTCTTGAATTTCCAGTGCAATTTGTGGTTGGACTTGTGTTGTTTAGTCAGCTCAAATTGGACCGGATTTTCGGGTCTCTACATATTAATTACGTATGTTTTTGGACGGATATAGTATTAATATATATTTTGTTTGGCGTATATTTTTATTTTCATATTTATTCATTTACAAAATTTCTTAATTCTAAATAATTTACATGCTAGTCCAAACGGGTGACAAGAACAACCTTTCTATATTTCGAGTTGTTATGATTTAAAATCACAACAGATATATGATATGTACAAAAGGGAATATGTTTACATAATAAAAAGTTGTAGATCTAGAAAAGAACTTGAATAGGGAAAGAAATTAAATAATACAAACTAAGAATTTACCTTACGTGCAACGCTTAGACTAAATATTGTGAACCACTAATAAATGTCCTTTATATGGTTTCTATTATTGTTCTAGCCACTTATATTGGAATGTAAATTCCAATATACAATATAACATTAAATTAATTAATGTCAACAATTGTGTTTAGTTTATTCTTGTGAAAATTAAACTTACAAATCACATAAATTTTTAATCGTGATCATTTATAATAAATTATTTTAAATATCAAAAACTCATTAAAATTACTTAAAATAAATTTTAAAATTATCCCAAAATTCAGGGTTGTTACAGCGAGATCTACGAAATATTCAATAACGCCATTGAATTTTATAGTGTGGTTTGGGAATTGCGGAGGACATAAGGGGGAGCTTCTTTCTGTTGTTCGTTGAAAGGGGGTATCTGGTTTCTCAAGGTTTTTTAGAAAATTAAATAATGAATGGAAAATTCCTATTAGCCGATATATATATTTATTTCAAAAATAGTATTTTCTTATCTGGACTCCAAATCAAACCCAACGACTGTCGCGCCTGGCTAAATACCCCATTCCGGACACAATGGAATATGTTTCGTAAGCTAATTCGACTATTTCGATCTGTTTTTCTCAAAATTAAAATATAAAACATTCAGTATTAGATTTGAACTTACATTTTAATTTGCTGGGACCACATACTGATTACATAAATTCCCGAAAAATAAATCTAGCTATGTTTGGACAATACAGTCCCAAAAAAATTAATTTCATTGAATTGGAGGCCGTTTGAAAAATGACCATTTTCTAGTCGATCCAATTCAGACTAAAATTACCATACGCATTTTTCTTTGTCACACTCACATACCAACTCCAAAATTTATGGAATTTTAAGCCTAGCAACAATTTGACATTTCGGATCCAACCAAAGTGGTTTCATCGAAAACGGAGGTAGTTTGCAAAATGTCTATTTTTAAGGGCTATATTTATATTAAATTTCATAGTGACTACTCTGACTATTCAACTGGCCATAAATTTTTATTCTCGCTACGAAATCTCAATTTTTCAGATCCGTTAGAAAGATATTTTTAAACAGATTTAAATATTTTCAGCTTTACTGAAATCCGATTTATTTTGAATCCTGTAAATTCAGTCAAAGTTCGAAATCAAATTTTCAAACTGCCGCGCCATTTCAGGCACGTTATATAATTAAAACAAATTTATTCATTCTAACTTCATTTAAAATAAATTTTTAGTCGTTATTATTTAAAATTAATTATTTTAAATATTCCAAATTCATTAAAATAGCCAAATTAAAAAAATTTAATTGGTTTTGATTTTTCGGGTTGTTACATTTTAATGTATATTTAGATTCATTATTAAAAGAATCATGTTTAGGAAAATTTGTTGAAGCATTAAAAAGGACATTTTTTAATGTGTAATTAGTTTCATTAAAAATGATTCATTAATAAAAATGACATGTTTGTTAGAAATTATTTATAGATTAAAAAGGGCCTTTTTTTAATGTATAATTTGTTTCGTTAAAATTGATTCATTAATAAAAATGACATGTTCGTTAGAAATTATTTAGAGATTAAAAAGGACATTTTTAATGTATATTTAGTTTCATTAAAAATGATTCATTAATAAAAATGACATGTGCATTAGAAAGTGTTTAGAGATTAAAAAGGACATTTTAATGTATATCTAGTTTCATTAAAATGTTACATTTTACATGTTCATTTAGATAAAAAAAGGATTATATGTTAAAATAGGTTTTGTAATAAAAAAATGTTACATTTACATGTTAGCAAAATAGGAAAATGTTTAAATGTTAATATATGCTTTGTTTGTTGAAAACATCACTTTAAACATGTTAGTGAAATCGTCGAACGATTTATATATATTTATATATATAAATTAAAATTAAACGAATTGCGCGCGGTAGTTCACGTTTCGGAATCGTAACCTTAAATGATTATACTGAAAGATCCGACTGTCGGATTTTTCCAAAACTGGAACCTTTAGGTTCGCTTTGGGAAGATCTTTCCAACGATACTAAAATTTTAAGATCCAACAGTTAGATTTCGAGAAATGTGTAATTCAAATTTGGATAAAAAGAGCGTCAGGTCCGCATATTGACCTGAAGCGTCATTAAATTAAATTAGGCTATTTTATATAAATAAAAATAACGATAAATTGTTATAAAATAATATTAACGATATGAAATGATTTAAATTATATATTTTTTAGAATTATTTGAAATGACCGAGTTCAATCTCATTTCAAATAATTATACGACGATTTAAATCGAAGATATTAAAGGCGATGGTTGAAGGCCGGCAATCTTCACATCGAATGAACGGATACTGATGCCTTTGATTGGAGTTGCTGCCTTGAAAGGGTTAAAGTGGTAGTTGTCTAGACATACTTATTGACTGTTCGGAATGCAAGAACCTCTCTTCCGTATTGGACATACGGGATGAGGAATAAGGTGTCTCTGGTTTCGTTCAGACCCAGAACGCACTTGTAAATGGATGTGTGTCTGACATTGGATTTCGTTCTGTGTTAATTGATTTCTATTAAATATATATATGTTGGGTAGCGAAGAATTTATTCTCTTGCTTAACACCCTTCTCGTAGACATATAAGCTTAGAGGTTATATATTGATAGACATCAGTTACATGGCATGGATTGTCAATGTGGCATGCCAAGATGAAAATGATCAAGGCTTTTGTTGAAAAGTAGAGCCTTGTGGTTGATGATCGAAGCATAGCTTTATTTAGGCATAGCTTTGTGTATAGCGTTACTTCGCGAACCTCACACTCCAGCAGGAGTCAAAAACAGGATAAGGGACCTAAGGAGTGCATGCATTTCTTTCTAGCTAGAAGTGGTGTCAAGGTATGGAGCCCAGACATTTTTACTTACGTGGATGATGGATTTCAAGGCCTCGGTATATTGGTCGCTACTGGCCAAGTGATAGGTCTAATATGACCGGAAAACGTATTGTTCAGGCATAACTAATCCACTAAAGTATTTTTGGACTGACCTTGGAGGATCCAAATGCTTGCCAGCGTCCGAGTCCTGGGTCATCTTGCTAGTGGTAACCCGAATCGGTAAGCAAACCATCCCTAGCCTTGACTCATGATGGAAACCCAATTTCTAATACGACACTACGGATTTGATTGTAAACCTGTATATGGCGACATAGTAGGATGGGGTACTATGTCGTATAAGATTGATACATTTATTTTGAAAGTGTTTTAAACTGATTAGACACCGATAATAATATCAAATAATTATTGTTTTATATGTGTCAATCATGTTTGATCATTATAAGGTAAAACTCTATCCTCCGGTTTGCGTTGCAATGTGTGATGGAACTTGTGTCTTATAATGGTTTCATTTTTCTAAAAAGCATTACGTTGTTTTGAAAGATTTACTTATTTTATGCATAGCAATCCAATGGAGTAAACCAGTTTCGCGTTAGCGGCATGGTCTTATGATTGCCTTAATATTAGATAAGTTAAGTAAGATATCTCATACCAGTCCCATGACTGACTCGTAGTTTGTTTCACTTGCAAACTCGGGTGCCCTTATTTTCCACACGGGCAGTCGAGTGGCTTGTTTTGCAGATATTTATTTATTGAGCAGGATTCTGGATCGAAGCTTAAAGCTGTGTCCAAAGCATTGATAGTCTTCTGCTATGTTATTTGTTTCCGCTGCATTGTATTACATTTATTGTAAATTAATCTTCCGTTGTATTATATTTCGATGTACTCTGATATATTTTGTACTCTGATGTAACATTATTATGATGTTTATAAAGTCTTTTGTTATTTGTTCTGATGTGTTGCATGCCCAGAGTTAGCGTATGCGGGATTCAAATGGTGTTGGTCGATTTAGCGATCGATTAGGTCTGAGCGAAATCCATATCGTTACACTCAAGAATATCGACAATAGAAATATGTACGCAACAAATAATTCAAAAATCCAGAAAAGAGATCATTAGCTCATAAATAGCAATGGAAATCCATTAGGGGGAAAAGGAATCAATAACAAATAACGTAATAAAAAGGAAAGGTATGCATTTTACAACAGCTTATGTGACGGCCCGCCTCGCACCAACCGACATTTACTCCAAAAGTGCGTTGTACACGTGTCTAGTTAGCACGGAACGGGTCGCCAGAAGGAAAAGGAAGAAGGAAATGAACATACAAAGAACCTGTAGAATGTCTCACAGTGCATAGAACAAAATATAATAGTAACATACTTGACATAAAACAGGAGAGACAGTGCATAAGCTGAAAATCAGAACTAAACATCAAAGCAGCGGAATCCAAAAATACAGCTTATTACAACTTCCAAACTGTCTCAAAGCAAAAGCAAGATAAACGAGATACACTACTAATGCCCAAGTAGCGATCACCAACGACACAGGGAGAATGTGTATATATATATCATACGTGGAAGCCTCCTGCCCGCCTCCGGATCAGCTACTCGCACATCACCAGCTAACCTGTCTCTAGTCTGCTCGTGTGAGCACCCAGAGTAATAAGAGGAGACATAAAACTCTGGGTCAGACATAAAGCATGGTATGAGCGATAAGCATCTAAGGTGAACAATAACAGGTAGACTAAAACATACCTGAATCTGGACCTGCAACCAAAGAGTTAGCACTACATACTGTACAACACTCTAAGGTATCATATCAAACAGTGTAAAGATACGGAGGTGGGGGAGGTGTGCATGTCATAATGATAGCAAACAATCAAACATAGCATCCATCCTCACATCTCTCACTCAGTGCGCAAAGCATACGACATTCACCACTTCGATCACCCAACATTCCTTGCTACGATCACTTTGCCCTATGAAGTCATAAATGGCTTCACTGCACTGATAACGTAGCCACTAATTCCTCGCTATGTCCACTTGCCCCATGGAGTTATTCACCCCATCTGCGCTGGCTCATACCTTACTAATCCTTACTATGTCCACTTGCCCCATGGAGTTATTCACCCCATCTGCGCTGGCTCATAGTCTTACTACGCATCACCTTGCCCCTCGGGTCATAATGACCCTACTGCACTGATAACGTAGTCTTGCTACCATCATTTTGCCCCTCAGGTCATAATGACCCTACTGCACTGATAAGTAGCCCATCATTCCTTTTTAGTGGTGAATCGAAGTTATGAACGTCGACAACTCCTTAGCACACGTCCCGCAGCAAAGTCCAACCATGAAGTGGACTCATTGGTTCCCAACTGGTTCCGGGATCCTGAGCTCTAACTTCCATTTGGACTACCTTTGCATCTCGGGTTATCGGTCATCACAATCGAATCGGATCGGATCAGCTTTCACAGTCTCCATCGGATCGGATCGGCCATTGCATTCGGATCGGGTCGCGCCTCTTGCATCGGATCAGGTCGTGGTCCTCCAGCTCGTGGCTACTCTTCCTGATTCGGATCGGCGTCACCACTTCGGATCGGATCGGGTTGCTTCATCCTGGTCGGGTCGTGTCTTCTGATCGGGTCGGATCGCCTCGCCTAGCACCCATCGACTCGTGAACTCCCCACCCTCTTCTGGTTCGGATCGGGAATGCTTGTTGGTTCGGATCGGGCTCCTACTACCGGATCGTGCCACCTTACTTAAGTCTTGACCAACTCCTTCAAACGGATCGTGACGCCCAGCTGGAACGGATCGAGTCGCGCTCCCCTTCACCGATCCGATCCGGATTCTGGGTCCTTCCCTGCATGTTTCCTGCGACTGTTTTTACGCCATTCGACGGCGTTTTCAACCAATCTAACACTTCTAAACGATCACAAAGCATACCATACAGTCATAGCAACATGCATAATCAACCACAAACATCAAAACATCAATATAATAGGTAAAAATGGATCAAACATACCCAAAATCCCATATTTTCCCCTTAAGCATGTTTAGGTGAAACTAATGATAGGATTAGCAAAACTTAACCAAACTAACCCAAATTCATATCAGAGGTCTAAAACATCATTCCGAATTTTATAGACATTTTTCCAGAATTTTATCACGTTTAAATTCGCTAATTAACACTAATCACCCCTAATTAGCCATGATTAGTGCAAAACTAAGCAAATCACTCACCTTAGCCACAAAACAAACTAAGATCTGAAATAATGCTCTGATTTGATGTGAATCCCAATGCTAACAGCAGCTCCAAGGTTGATTAGGTGAAGATCTTCTTTGATTAGGGGTTGCTAAGCCAAATCCTTGACCAAAAGATGATTTGGAGGTGATTTAGAGGTTGGAGGCCATTTTTAGGGATCCTTGGTGATAAGTGGAGGCTAGAAAACTGAAATGGAATGATTCTCCATCTCATTTCAGCCCTCCCATAACCCTAATCCCGAAATGGGTTATGGGCCTACTCACTAATCACCCGATTTGGCCCAGTTAAGCAGTTTTTCACCTTCCAAACCTTGTTTCAGCCATATCTCCCAAACGGTATGTCCGTTTGGCTATTATGACCAGTCTACGGAAAGAGAAACTATCAAACGAATCAAATGGAAGTGGTTTCAGGTCAAAATTCCTTCCCAATCAAAAGTTATGGCCAAAACAGTACCAACTAGGGGCAAAATGGTCATTTAAAAATCGACAAAAATCATAAGCATGGGAAATGACTCTAATAGATGTTTCCCAAGGTTACATGACCATACGACTTCACATGGAGAAGAAATAAATATTCTACAATCCTATGTTGTGTAGAATACGGGTCGTTACACTCTCCCCCCCTTAGGAAATTTCGCCCCCGAAATTCCCTAATCCAACACACACAAAGGTCCCGCATGCCTATCAATCATAAAACAACCATCAAACATGCAAAACAAGCAAAACAAGTCTATCCTAGCATGCGGAATAACTAAATCGCAAAGTAAATCTTACCAGGCAAAGAGTTCTGGATAAGCCTTCCTAATGCTCTCCTCTGTCACCCAAGTACAATCATTCTCGTTCTCGCCCCACTGAACCTTGACTAGCTTCACCGACTTCCTTCGAAGTTGCTTTGTATCGTGCCCCACAATACGAATCGGCTTGCGGTTCCCAACCGCCTCGGGCTCTACTTCAAAGTCCTCTAACTGATCAGGTGAAACAGTCATATCTGAGTCGTGAACGAACTTCCTCAGTTGGGAAACATGAAACACATTGTGAACTCCTGTCATCTTCTCTGGTAAGCCAACTCTATACGCCAAATTCCCGACTGGTTCAAGAACAGGGAACGGGCCAACAAATCTTGGTGCTAACTTACCTCTCCTGCCAAATCGTATCACGCTCTTCAACGGAGAGATCTTGACAAACACCAAGTCACCAACGGAGAATTTCAAGTCTCTTCTTCTCTTATCAGCATAGCTCTTCTGCCTATCTTGGGCAGCTTTCATTCGTTGCTGAATGGTCTTAATCTTATCTGAAGTTTCTCTCACCACGTCTGGTCCAAGCACAAACTTCTCGCCGGTCTCTATCCAACATGATGGTGAGTTACACGGTCTTCCGTACAAAGCTTCATATGGGGCCATACCGATACTGGATTGGTAGCTATTATTATATGCAAACTCTACTAGATGCAAATGGTCATCCCATGATCCACCAAAATCCAATATACACGCTCTCAAGAGATCTTCCAATATACGATTCACCCTCTCCGTCTGACCGTCGGTCTGAGGATGATATGCGGTACTGAGATGTAATCCTGACCCTAGAGCCTCTTGCAAGCTTTTCCAAAACCCACTAGTGAACAACGGGTCTCGGTCACTCACAATGCTTTTGGGTACTCCATGAAATCTCACTACCCACTTCATATACAATTCTGCCAACTTGGCTGCCGTTCTGGTCGATTTGACTGGTATAAATCTTGCGCTCTTAGTCAATCGATCCACAATTACCCAAATGCTATCATATCCCGATCTAGTCCTTGGTAAACCATCGATGAAATCCATCGAGACTTGCTCCCATTTCCATTCGGGAATTTCTAGTGGTTGCAACAACCCACTAGGCTTCTTTTGCTCGGCTTTAACTAGCTGGCAATTCATGCATTTGGATATAAACTTCCCAACATCTCTTTTCATCCCTTCCCAGTAGTAAGTCTGTCTCATGTCTCGATACATCTTATTACCACCGGGGTGTATAGTCAGTTTTGAGTGATGACATTCTCTAAGCACTTCATCCCTCAAACCATTTACGTTGGGCACAACTACTCTTCCATTCTTCCGAAGCCATCCATCCCGATCAAGCCCATACACATTCATCTCCTCATCGATACCCATCTCTAACTTGGAGATGATTTCCAATAAATTAGGATCGTCCCTCTGGCTGGAACCAATCCGCTCTATCAAAGTAGGCCTGATCGTCAAACTAGCTAGCATAACTGGATCCAATTCGCACTTTGGTCTGAAATCAAACCCCGCGATAAACTCCAGTTGCTTCCATTCAAGAAACATTGCCCCTAAGCTGGCATGTCTCCTACTCAAGGCGTCGGCTACCGCATTACCCTTCCCAGGTGTATACGCGATATCAAAGTCATATGAAGCCAAGAACTCTAACCATCTCTGCTGACGGAGATTCAGATCTTTCTGAGAGAAGAGATACTTTAACGATTTGTGATCGGTAAACAACTCGAATCTTTCTCCCAAGAGATAGTGTCTCCACATCTTCAGCGCAAATACAATCGCTGCCAATTCCAAATCATGGGTAGGATACTTCTTCTCATGCGGCTTTAGCTGTCGACTAGCATAAGCTACAACCCTACCTTCTTGCATCAATACTGCACCCAGTCCGGTACCACAAGCATCCGTGTATACCGTCATCTCTTCATTCCCCTTAGGAATGACTAACACTGGCGCACGCGTCAACCTCTCCTTTAGACTTTTGAAGGCATCCTCACACACTCTGTCCCAGACGAAGGACTGATTCTTCTTAGTCAACTGAGTCAACGGTGCTGCTATCTTGGAGAAGTCCTGGATAAACTTACGATAATATCCAACTAATCCCAAGAAACTTCTTACATCTGTAGCATTCTTGAGCGTAGGCCAATCCTGTACCGTAGCCACCTTCGCAGGGTCCACGGCAATACCACACTCTGAAACAACATGACCCAAGAATCTTACTTCCCTTCTCCAAAAATGACACTTAGAGAATTTCGCTTTCAATTGGTGTTTCCTCAACACCTCCATCACTATCCTCAAGTGCCCTTTGTGTTCCTCCTCTGTCCTTGAATAAACAAGGATATCATCCACGAACACAAGAACAAACTTATTCAACTGATCTCTGAATACTCGATTCATAAGATCCACAAAGTAGGCTGGTGCATTGGTCAACCCAAACGGCATGACCAACCACTCATAAAATCCAGACGGCGTCCTAAATGCCGTTTTCGGAACACTCTCATCTGCTACTCGAAGCTGATGAAATCCTGTCGCGAGGTCCAACTGGGAGAACACTCTTGCTCCTTCCAGCTGATCAAACAAATCATCTATCCGCGGTAGAGGATACTTATTCTTCCTCGTCACCTTATTCAACTCGCGATAGTCCACACACAACCGAAGGGAACCATCTGCCTTAGTGGCAAACACAACTGGTGCTCCCCACTCGGAGACACTCCTTCTAATCAATCCCTTCTTCAAAAGATTGCTGACTTGCACCCCGAGCTCTCGCTGCTCTCTTGGTGCCATACGACGAAGTGGCATCACTATAGGTCTGGCATCTTTCACTAAATCAATACGGAACTCAATCTCTCGATGTGGTGGAAGCCCGGTCACCTCCTCGAAGATGTCCGGATACTGGCCAACCACGGGCACATCTGACAACTCATCCTGCGGGATGTCGAGGGAATTTACAAAACTAGCCATAACCCCATCACAAGGTAGACTACCAAACACTACCCTTCGCCCATCATCCGCCCTCACTGTCACCAAAAAGCCCTCACAGTCTACCACCACCCCGTATCTTTGGAGCCAATCGACTCCCAATATAATGCCATACCCAATAAAGCCCAAAACAAAGCAATCACATACAAACATACATCCATGACTCGATAAGACCAAATTCCTGCAAATCATACTAAGGCTAGTCGAACCACCAATCGGGTTCGTCACTATCAATGGTCTATCGACTATCTCGGGTTCCAGTCCCAACCTATCTACCAGGTCACTAGATATGAAGGAACGGGAAGCCCCAGTATCAAACAAAACTCGAACTGGTATATCATAAATAGAAAGCATACCTTGAATAACAACATTCTTTCCTTTCTCCGCCGCAGTTGGGGCATTCGACGAAGAAGGAACAGCATCAAGAGCATATGCTTTCACAATCTGCTTCTCCTTAAGAGGTTGCGGACACTTATCTTTCTGATGTCCTACTTGACCACAGTTGTAGCACTTCCTTTCCGCTGGCTTGGCCCGACATTCTTTAACATAATGGCCTTTCTTTCCACAGCTGAAGCACTCAACATCCTTCTTGCTCTTTTTCTGGCCACCTTTTGATTGGTCCTGCCTCCTCTTATTCTGAGAGCTATTCTTGCCTCCACCGCCTGCTTGCGGCCTCGGCCCTTCTGCAGATGCAGCCTCAGTCTTTGACTTAGGGTAAAGACTCTCTGATCTCAAAGCTTTCCCCACGATCGATTCAAAAGTCTCATCGATGTGATTAATAAGCCTCTCCCCCAAGTACCCATCCAAACCAGTAATGAACTTCTTATTCTTCTTCTCAGGAGTATCGATAAGAGACAGTCCATACTTCGACAAAGTGTCGAACTCAGCAATATAATCAGAAACTGCCCTCCCATTCTGCTTCAGTTCCAAGAACCTCTTGAACAACACCGACTTCTGGGCAGCCGGAATGAACTTCTCGCTAAAGCGAGCCTTGAACTGAACCCAAGTAACTTGGTCCTCTGGAGTAGTTGTTCTGATAGCATTCCACCAATTCATCGCTCGCCCTTGCAGTTGACGAGACGCTAGCCTTCTCTTCATCGCATCCTCAAGACCCAAGTCATCAAAGATACGATCACAGCTATCCATCCAATCTTGAACATCCGTGGCCGACTCCGTCCCGTGGAACGGATTCCCACCAAGATTAGTGTAATCCTTGCACAACTTGGCGAAATCGACCCTAGGCGCTTGCACTACTGGGCCAACACCAACTCCAGGATTAGGAACTGCCCCTTGCACTTCTCTAAGCATGTCTCTCATGAGGTCGGTAAACATCGCCCTCATGTCAGCGGCATTTCCATTATTGGCCCCTCTACCAGTACCTCTCACATATCGGCTCATCGTCAATCTGTAAAAGGAAAACGATTAACGACCCCATAGTGGTACTAGTGCAGTGCAACTTCATTCTTATACTACTAATAGTATATATATACATAGCTTTTGAAAACCAAAGTAATCACAAATACGCGCTCTCATATACGTACTAACTCTCCCTAGTGTTTTCCCTAGGTTAACTACGCAACCTGGCTCTGATACCAAGTGTGACGGCCCGCCCCGCACCAACCGACATTTACTCCAAAAGTGCGCTGTACACGTGTCCAGTTAGCACGGAACGGGTCGCCAGAAGGAAAAGGAAGAAGGAAATGAACATACAAAGAACCTGTAGAATGTCTCACAGCGCATAGAACAAAATATAATAGTAACATACTTGACATAAAACAGGAGAGACAGTGCATAAGCTGAAAATCAGAACTAAACATCAAAGCAGCGGAAATCCAAAAATACAGCTTATTACAACTTCCAAACTGTCTCAAAGCAAAAGCAAGATAAACGAGATACACTACTAATGCCCAAGTAGCGATCACCAACGACACAGGGAGAATGTGTATATATATATCATACGTGGAAGCCTCCTGCCCGCCTCCGGATCAGCTACTCGCACATCACCAGCTAACCTGTCTCTAGTCTGCTCGTGTGAGCACCCAGAGTAATAAGAGGAGACATAAAACTCTGGGTCAGACATAAAGCCTGGTATGAGCGATAAGCATCTAAGGTGAACAATAACAGGTAGACTAAAACATACCTGAATCTGGACCTGCAACCAAAGAGTTAGCACTACATACTGTACAACACTCTAAGATATCATATCAAACAGTGTAAAGATACGGAGGTGGGGGAGGTGTGCATGTCATAATGATAACAAACAATCAAACATAGCATCCATCCTCACATCTCTCACTCAGTGCGTAAAGCATACGACATTCACCACTTCGATCACCCAACATTCCTTGCTACGATCACTTTGCCCCATGAAGTCATAAATGGCTTCACTGCACTGATAACGTAGCCACTAATTCCTCGCTATGTCCACTTGCCCCATGGAGTTATTCACCCCATCTGCGCTGGCTCATAGCCTTACTAATCCTTACTATGTCCACTTGCCCCATGGAGTTATTCACCCCATCTGCGCTGGCTCATAGTCTTACTACGCATCACCTTGCCCCTCGGGTCATAATGACCCTACTGCACTGATAACGTAGTCTTGCTACCATCACTTTGCCCCTCAGGTCATAATGACCCTACTGCACTGATAAGTAGCCCATCATTCCTTTTTAGTGGTGAATCGAAGTTATGAACGTCGATAACTCCTTAGCACACGTCCCGCAGCAAAGTCCAACCATGAAGTGGACTCATTGGTTCCCAACTGGTTCCGGGATCCTGAGCTCTAACTTCCATTTGGACTACCTTTGCATCTCGGGTTATCGGTCATCACAATCGAATCGGATCGGATCAGCTTTCACAGTCTCCATCGGATCGGATCGGCCATTGCATTCGGATCGGGTCGCGCCTCTTGCATCGGATCGGGTCGTGGTCCTCCAGCTCGTGGCTCCTCTTCCTGATTCGGATCGGTGTCACCACTTCGGATCGGATCGGGTTGCTTCATCCTGGTCGGGTCGTGTCTTCTGATCGGGTCGGATCACCTCGCCTAGCACCCATCGACTCGTGAACTCCCCACCCTCTTCTGGTTCGGATCGGGAATGCTTGTTGGTTCGGATCGGGCTCCTACTACCGGATCGTGCCACCTTACTTAAGTCATGACCAACTCCTTCAAACGGATCGTGACGCCCAGCTGGAACGGATCGAGTCGCGCTCCCCTTCACCGATCCGATCCGGATTCTGGGTCCTTCCCTGCATGTTTCCTGCGACTGTTTTTACGCCATTCGATTGCGTTTTCAACCAATCTAACACTTCTAAACGATCACAAAGCATACCATACAGTCATAGCAACATGCATAATCAACCACAAACATCAAAACATCAATATAATAGGTAAAAATGGATCAAACATACCCAAAATCCCATATTTTCCCCTTAAGCATGTTTAGGTGAAACTAATGATAGGATTAGCAAAACTTAACCAAACTAACCCAAATTCATATCAGAGGTCTAAAACATCATTCCGAATTTTATAGACATTTTTCCAGAATTTTATCACGTTTAAATTCGCTAATTAACACTAATCACCCCTAATTAGCCATAATTAGTGCAAAACTAAGCAAATCACTCACCTTAGCCACAAAACAAACTAAGATCTGAAATAATGCTCTGATTTGATGCGAATCCCAATGCTAACAGCAGCTCCAAGGTTGATTAGGTGAAGATCTTCTTTGATTAGGGGTTGCTAAGCCAAATCCTTGACCAAAAGATGATTTGGAGGTGATTTAGAGGTTGGAGGCCATTTTTAGGGATCCTTGGTGATAAGTGGAGGCTAGAAAACTGAAATGGAATGATTCTCCATCTCATTTCAGCCCTCCCATAACCCTAATCCCGAAATGGGTTATGGGCCTACTCACTAATCACCCGATTTGGCCCGGTTAAGCAGTTTTTCACCTTCCAAACCTTGTTTCAGCCATATCTCCCAAACGGTAAGTCCGTTTGGCTATTATGACCACTCTACGGAAAGAGAAACTATCAAACGAATCAAATGGAAGTGGTTTCTGGTCAAAATTCCTTCCGAATCAAAAGTTATGGCCAAAACAGTACCAACTAGGGGCAAAATGGTCATTTAAAAATCGACAAAAATCATAAGCATGGGAAATGACTCTAATAGATGTTTCCCAAGGATACATGACCATACGACTTCACATGGAGAAGAAATAAATATTCTACAATCCTATGATGTGTAGAATACGGGTCGTTACAGCTTAGTCATTTGAAATTATAATTCAAACATTTGAATCGAAATCACAGAACCCATGTTTTTTCTCTGAGTTTGGTACGTTTAAATTGGGTAAAACAGCCGTCTGAATTTGTATCTAGACGTCTGTTTTACCTATTCATACGTTTGATATACAGAGACACATTTTTTAAATATTCATAGCAGGTCAGACATCTAAATTATATAGTAGAGATGCATGAATTCCAGGTCGGGCATTGGTTTGCCTAGGAGGCATGCTCAAAAAGATTCCAAAAAACACGTGAAGGCTAATAATGTTACATATATAAAAATGAGGCTTTTATGCCTTACCGACATAACATAAAAACCCAAACTCACATGCATAACAAGAATTACATTAGAAATCATCTAAATGAAATCAAAATTCATGAACTGGAAAGGTTAGCACACATACCAATCAACATGCAATACACTTTTAATACAAACATGCCATAGGCACTCTAGACAATCATATAGCTTGAGGCATTGATGTGAGTTCTCCAACTCACCTTTGGTTGTTGCAAGCAAAGAGAAGAATAAAGACCTAGGCAAATCAACTACTCTTTGGATATAACCCACAATTCTTCAACCTATACACACACACACACACAAACACACACACATATATATATATAGTAAATTCTAATACTTATGGTTTAAGAAAATCCCCAAAAATTGAAGAGGGATCAAGTTGGAGAAGATAGAGAGGATCTTATTTAGATTTCTCCTTGAATTAGCTAAGCTTTCACAAGAAATTCCTAAGATTGTAGCTTAGAAATTTCAATTTCCTCTTCCTTAAGGTTTGGAAGTTGCAAAAAATGAATGAAGAGTAAATGAAAGGGAAAGGTAGTCGAAGTGGCTAAATAAGAAAGGCTTACTTAAGGCTAATAGGTTAGACTGAATCCTAAGCAATGTCCCAAAATTCCATTTCCCCAAATATATCGATGTTTATAGTTTTAAAAATCATAAAAAACATTTTAGACACAATGGAAGTGGTTTAAAGTCCAAATCCATCTGTATGTAAAAAGTGACTTTCTGGACTAATATTCGATTAATGATACTATATTTAAACAAAATATTTAAACTTATTTACGTAAAATATGCGGGGTGTTACAGAGTTCCCCCTTAAAGAAATCCTCGCAATTACTTAAGGGAAAACTCAAAAGTAACAACCGCACAAGGAGCTAGAACTCATTTCAACATTCGAAACTTCTATATTATTAATTAAAAAAAATCACAAACGACCATAACGCGATTTTTCAAAAAATTTGATTTGGATATACGTCTACATCCACAAAATGGAATTGAAATCTTCCTCTTCCATTGGAAAACTATGATCCAATAGGTTTGGATGATTCTTGTTTCAAAGAATTCGGACTTATATTGCATAATTATACTCATTTGAATTTGAAATCTTCGAAATACGAACTAGCGCTTCGCGACAAGCTCGTTTTAATTTCAATTAATTCGTTTATCGTTCGATAAATGTATAGGTTATAAAATCATTATCAGTAGACATAGAAATATATTAAATCAAGTTATAAAATCATTATCAATAGTAATAACTTCCCATTTGGACTTCCTTTGAATCTCGGGTTTTGGTCGAGTTGGAGTTGATCTTCAGAAGAGTTCATGATCATCGCGTAGTAGAAGCTCAAGTCCAGTTCTGTTCAGAGTCACCATCACGTTTCAGTTCACGGTTGTCATCGGGTCATATCACTACATCGGGTCATGGCGCCTTCTCCAGGTCGGGTTGTGGATGCTCCACCGGGTCGGGTCGTGGTCCTCCTCCAGGGTCAGGTCGTACTCCTCCTTCAGGGTTGGGTCGTGGATGCTCATTTAGGGTCGACTCGTGGATGATCCTTCAGCGTCGGGTCGTGGATGATCCTTCAGCGTCGGGTCGTGGTGCTTAGACCCGAGCCGGGTCATGCTCATTGGTCACGAGCCGAGACTACGAGTCAGGCTCACTTTCGCTAGTCACGAGCCACACCTCTCAGCAGTTTTCCAGCAAGCTAATTTTGCCAAACGACGGCGATTTCAACCATTCTAACTTTCTTATGCAATCATAAAACATACCAAACAGTAGTAACAACATATAGGTTCAATCAAAAAGATCAAAACATCAATCACAAAGGCTATTTTAGATCAAACATACCCAAATCCATGATTTTCCCCTTAACCATGTGATTTTCCCCTTAACCATGTCTAACGATAGGATTAGCAAACTTAATCCAAATTAACCCAAATTCATACCAGTGACATAAAATATGATTTTAGAATATTCACACATTTTTCTAGAATTTTTTTATGTATAATTTCGTTAATTAGCCGTAATTAGTGTATAAATGTGTAAATCACTCACCTTCGCCAAAAATAAATGTTATATCTGAAAATTTTACAGATTTGGATGGATCCCAATGTGGTGTAGCAGCCCTGCCTTGAATTTTGTGCTAATTCCGCTTTATTTGTTGTAAATTTGATTAATCTGTGATTAGAAAGTGATTAGAGAGAGATTTGAAAGATGGAAGCCATGATTAGGGTTTGAAAAGGTTTGTGGCGGCTAGAAAAATAAAACTACATGATTCTCCAAATCTTTTCAGCCCTTCTATAACCCTAATCCCGAAAAGGGTTATGTGCCCAGCTGCTAATCACTTAATTAAACCCAGTTAGGCTGTTTTTTCATCTTCAAATCTTATTTCAGCCATATCTCCCAAAGGGTAAGTCCGTTTGATTAATGTGACCACTCTGTGGAATTGAAAACCATCATCTGAATCCAATGGAAGTGGTTTTAGGTCAAAATTACTTACCAAACAAAAGTTATAGGTAAAAAAATTCATCAGGGGTAGAACGGTCATTTAAAGTTCAACAAAAATCGTGAATGTGGGAAATGACCCTAATAGTCGTTTCCCAAAGTTATATGACCATATAACTTCGTGTGAAAATACAAAAAATATTCTCCGATCCTCCGATACGTAGAGTGTGGGTCGTTACACTCTCACCCCTTAAGAAATTTCTCCCCCAAAATTCCTTAGCCAAGAAAACAGACAATGGTGCCCTGCATGCCTATCATCCATTTACAAACAATCAAACATGCATAATAACACAACAAGTCTATCCTAGCATGTGGTTTATTAACAAGGGAATATCTATATCGCGATTAAAATCTTACCAGGTAAGGAGCTTTGGATACAACTTCCTTATGCTTTCCTTGGTTTCCCAAGTACAGTCATTCTCATTATCACTCCGCTGAACCTTAATAAGTTTCACCGTCTTCCTCTGAAGTTGCTTCATATCGTGTTCGACAATACGAACCGGTCTGCAGTTTCCAACTGCCTCGGGTTTTATCTCGATATCATCTAACTGATCTGGTGAAATAATTACATCAGAGTCATGCACGAACTTCTTTAACTGAGAAACATGAAATACGTTGTGCACTCCCGCCATCTTGTCGGGTAATCCAACTTTATACACTAGATTCCCAACTGTGCGAGAAATGGAAATGGATCAACAAACCTTGGTGCTAATTTACCTCTCCTACCAAACTGAATCACACTCTTCAACGGATAAATCTTAACAAATACCAAGTTGCCAACGAAGAATTTCAAATCTCTTCATCTTTTATCAGCATAACTCTTCTGCCTATCTTGGGTAGCTTTCATTGATGTTGAATAACCTTGATCTTATCTGAAATTTCTCTTATCACATCTGGCCCAAGCAAAAATTTCTCACTGGTTTCCAACCAACATGATGGTGAGTTGCACGGTCTTCCGTACAAAGCTTCAAATGGAGCCATACCAATACTCCACTAATAACTATTATTATATGCAAACTCAACCAGATGCAAATGGTCATCCCATGACCCTCCAAAATCCAATATACAAGCTTTCAAGATATCCCCTAACACACGATTCACCCTCTTTGGTTGACCGTCGGTTTAGGAATGGTACGCGGTACTGAGATGTAATTCTGACCCTAAAGCCTCTTGCAAGCTCTTCTAGAACCCACTAGTAAATAATGGATCTCGGTCACTCACAATACCTTTAGGAACTCCATGAAATCTCACTACCCACTTCATATATAGTTTCGCTAACTTAGCTGTCATTCTATTCATTCTGACCGGTATAAAACTGGCACTTTTGGTCAATCGATCCACAATCACCCAAATACTATCATGACCTGATCTAGTCCTTGGTAAACCATTGATGAAATCCATTGAGACTTATTCCTATTTCCATTTGGGAATTTCCAACGGTTGTAACAGTCCACTAGCCTTATTTTGCTCAGTTTTAACTAACTGGCAATTCTTGCACTTGGATATAAACTTCCCAACGTCTCTCTTGATTCCTTCCCAGTAGTAGGTCTGCTTCATGTTTCGATATATTTTGTTACCACCGGGATGTATAGTCAGTTTTGAGTGATGACACTCCCTAAGCACTTCAGCTCTCAATCCATTAACATTGGGTACAACTAGTCTCCCATTCTTTCGAATCTATCCCTCTCGATCAAGTCCATACTTATTAATCTCCTCACTTTCAGTACCCATCTCTAATTTGGAGATGATTTCCAATAGGTTAGGATCGTCCCTATGATTGGAACCGATCAGCTCAATCAAAGTCGGCCTGATCGTTAAACTTGCTAACATCTCTGGGTCTAATCCACACTTAGGTCTGAAATCATACTCCAATTGCTTCCATTCTAGAAACATAGCCCCCAAATTCGCATGTCTCCCACTTAATGCATCAGCTACCGCATTGCCCTTCCCGGGTATTTTTGCGATATTGAAATCATATGAAGCCAAGAAATCTAACCATCCCTGCTGACGAAGATTTAAATCCTTATGAGAGAAAAGATACTATAATGACTTATGATTGGTAAACAACTCGAATCTTTCTCCCAAGAGATATTGTATCCACATCTTTAACGCGAACACGATCGCTGCCAATTCCAAATCATGGGTAGGATATCTTTTCTCATTCGGTTTCAGTTGCCGACTAGCATAAGCTACAACCCTACCTCTTTGCATCAGTAAAGCACCTAGTCTGGTACCACAAGCATCCGTGCATACAGTCATCTCTTCGTTCCCTTTAGGAATAACTAACACTGGTGCGCACGTTAACTTCTCCTTTAGGCTCTTAAATGCATTACCACACCTTTCACCCCAAGCAAAAGCTTGATTCTTCTTGGTCAACTAAGTTAACGGCGTTGCTATCTTGGAGAAGTCTTGGATAAACTTACGATAATATCCATCTAACCCCAAGAAACTTCTCATGTCTGTTGCATTCTTGGGCATAGACTAGTCTTCCACTGTAGCCATCTTCGCAGGATCCACGGCAATACCATTCTCTGAAACAACATGGACCAAGAATCTCACTTCCCTCCTCCAAAAGTGACACTTAGAAAATTTTGCTTTCAATTGGTGTTTCCTTAACACCTCCATCACTGTCCTCAAATGTTCCTTGTGTTTTTCCTCTGTCCTCGAGTAAACCAAGATAATGCTCACGAACACAAGAACAAACTTATTTAATTGATCCTTGAAAAACCCTATTCATAAGATCCACAAAATATGTGGGTGCATTGGTCAACCCGAATGGCATGATCAACAACTCATATAATCCAGATGGCGTCCGAAATGCCGTTTTAGATGTAGTCTCAACTGCTACTCGGAGCTAATGAAATCCTATCGCGAGATCTAATTGGGAGAACACTCTTGCTCCATTTAGTTGATCAAACAAATCATCTATCCGTGGAAGAGGATATTTATTATTCCTAGTCACCTTGTTCAACTCGCGGTAGTCCACATATAAGTAAAGGGAACCATCAGCCTTAGTAGCAAATACAACTAGTGCTCCCCACTTGGAAACAATTCTTCAGATAAATCCCTTCTTCAAAAGGTCGCCTACTTGCACTTCAAGCTCTCGCTGCTCCCTTAGCGCCATACGATGAAGTGGCATCACTATAGGTCTGGCACCTTTTAATAAATCAATCCGAAACTCGATCTCTCGGTGTGGTGGAAGTCCATCCACTTCCCCAAAGATGTCCGGATACTCGCCAGCAATAGGCAACTATGATAACTCATCATGCGGGATGTCGAGGGAATTTAGAAAACTAGCTATCACCTCATCACTAGGTAGGCAACCCAATACCATCCTCCGCCCATCATCCGCTCTAATGGTCACCTAAAACCCCTCACAGTCTACCACCACCCCATACCTTTGGAACCAATCGACTCCCAGAATAGTGCCAAACCCAAAAAAGCCCAAAACAAAGCAATCACAAGTGAACATACATCCATGACTTGATAAGACCAAATTACGACAAATCATACAAAGCTAGTCGAACCACCCATCGAATTCGTCACAACTAAAGGTTTGTCGACAATCTCAGGTTCCAATTCTAACTATCTACCAGGTCACTACATATGAAGGAATGGGAAGCCCCGGTATCAAACAATACTCGAACATGAACATCATAAATAAAAAGCATACCTTAAATAACGACACCCTTTCCCTTCTCCACCGCAGTTGGGGAATTATACGATGAAGGAACAGCGTTGATAGCATATGATTTCACGATCTACTTCTCCTTAGTAGATTGCGGACATTCATTCTTAAATGTCCCACTTAGTCATGGTCGAAGCACTTCCTATTCCCCGGCTTCGCTCAACAATATCTGACATAGTGGCCCTTCTTGCCGCAGCCAAAGCACTGGATATCCTTCCTATTCTTCTTTTTATGACCATCCTTGGTTTGGTTTTATTTCCTCTTATTCTGGGAATTCTTCTTTCCTTCATCGCTTGCCTGCGGTTTTGGCTCCTCTATAGATGTAATATCAACTTTGGTTTTTGTCCTAGGTAAAGGCTCTCTGATCTCAATGCCTTCCCCATAGTAGATTCGAATGTCTCATCGATATGATTTATAAATCTTTCCCCCAAGAACTCATCTAGGACAGTTATGAACTTCTTATTCTTCTTCTCGGTAGTATCAATAAGAGATAATCCATATTTCGATAAGGTATTGAATTTAGCAATATACTCTGAGACTGCCCTACCATTTTATTTAAGCTCCAAAAACTTCCTGAATAATTCTGATTTCTGAGCAGTTGGAATAAACTAAAGCAAGTCTTAAACTGATTCGAAGTAACTTGATCCTTGGGAATAGCCGCTTTAATAGCATTCCACCAATTCATTGCTCGTCCTTGAAGCTGACCTGATGCTACCTTTCTCTTCATTGCATCATCTATCCCTAAATCCTCAAAGATGCGCTCGCAACTATCAAGCCAATCTTGAACCTCCGTACATTCCGTGGAACGGCTTCCCACCAAGACTAGTATCATCTTTGTTAAGCTTGGTCAAATTGGCTCTAGGCGCCTACACTACTACACCACCACTATTAGCAACATTAGAAACTGCTCCCCGAGCATCCCAAAGCATCTCTCACATTAAGGTAGTGTAACACCCCGAATTTTTAACAACAGTAAAGAGGATAAATTAAATAATAATTAATTTAATATTCAGAATTTGAGGAAATGAATAGCACCACTGCGTTCGTCTCGAAATTCTGGTCAGGATAGACATTTGGTTTGCATAAAACAGGCACCATATGAAGAAGTTTTGAGGGTTTTAAGTTTGTATACGTGTAGAAAGATTATATATATAAGCATGAGTCAGAAATGAGTCAGAATTTTATCTAGAACAATTCGAATTTGAAAAATTCATCAAGGCGGCAAAAATCCCACTCTAGAGGGTCGATCCCCTGGAGGGTGTCGACCTAGGGGTCGACCCCGCTTAAGGGGTGCCGACCTATGGGTCGACCCACCCACAGGGGTGTCGACACCCCCTAGGGATGACGTGACACTTGATTTCAGGGGCCTGACAGCTATATGTATTGTTTCCTATTCTCCTATTTTCTTCATTGGAAATCATGGAGGCCATATGATACCTCTATACGAACTGAGACGGAACCGTTTTCTACAATAACGTACTTTGCAAATCAAATTCAGAAATTCATGATCCGTTCTCTCTATTCTCTAAACCTAACGTTGTGAGTTCTAGTTGCTTTTATGTTTAGATAAATAAAATTAAATTATGAAAGACTGTAATTTGGATATGTGCAAACCATGAATCTATGCTATTATCATATCTTATGCTATGTCCTGATAAATCTATTTCTCTAAATCCCATTTCAATAATTTTATTCTACTATGTTATTATTGTGGATCTTGGTTTGTAACTATATTGTGGTTAATATAAATCTGTTCATTTGGACAGTTATATCATTGGATAGATCTAATCATTTATGTAAATCATGAACATATATCACCTTGAATTGGTTAGGATTGGTTCTAAATCTTTATCTTAATGGTAACTTCTATGACTTGCTATGATGTGGATTTTGTAGAACTATTTCTAAATCAGTAGATATAATTTATGTGGACATCGAAACTATTAGATCTATTTTAACGTCTAAATCTGAATTATGTGATCTAATTTATCACCTTATCATGTTAGAACTATTTTAACATCTAGATCTGAATTATGTGATCTAATTTATCACCTTGTGTTATCATGTTAGATCTATTTTAACATCTAGATCTGAATTATGTGATCTAATTTATCACCTTGTGTTATCATGTTAGATCTATTTTAACATCTAGATCTGAATTATGTGATCTAATTTATCACCTTGTGTTATCATGTTAGGTCTATTTTAACATCTAGATCTGGATTATGTGATCTAATTTATCACCATCTGTTATCTTGTTAGACCTAAACTGATTGGACATCTAAATTGCTAATTTAGATCTTACTATGCTTATTGTGACAACATAGTTATGTTAGAATCAATTGAATGCCAACCGTTCATCAGTTTTATGTCCACTATGTTATGATGACAATTTCATGTCCTTGCCAATATTTATGTTCACCTTATTATCACGCTAGTTTATGTTATGAAAATTTTGGGTATATTCCCATTATTTTCCCTGTAATCGTTTATGACTAGGCCGTTGTCTAGCCTAGGCATGCTGCCAATTTTGTGAGGGCGCTAGTTAAGGAACGGGAGAAAAAGGGTTAAAAATGGCATAATTTGAATATGGACATTTTTGGACATATAATTCAAATTATTGGGTAAAATGGGTATTGACGCCTATAAAAGGAAAGGATTAATTAATTAATTGGTTAATTATTTAAAAATGGAATGTTTAGTCATTACAATTAGGAATTGTAATTGTACTTATGACACGAGGTTAGGTAACATTAGTGGTGGAAGTCTGCCCGGACCCGACTGGCATATCCAACAGCCACTAATGTTGAACCTAATGTGGGAGGTCTAAGTACGTAAATACGAATCGGGATATGACACAAGGTTAGGCCTAACTGTGGAATAAGTCTACCCGGTCCTGACTGGCATATCCAGCATCCACATGTTATAGGTCTGATGTGGGAGGTCTAACCCATTTTAAACCATAAATGGACATGGTAAAGAATTGGACTACTTAACCTAAGTTAATCCATAGGGATTGTATGAACATAAATTTAAGTTGGGTGTTAAGTAAACTTGGTTGAACAAATAGGGTGGGTTAAGTAAATCTAAAGGGGGGTGTAACACCCCACCTCCGTTAAGGTCACTCACAAAGGGAATGCCTTAACTTTGGTGGAGCAATTTAGTAAACAGAACAGAAACTTACAAGATAGATAAAACAGTACTTGAAAATTTTTAACTTTATTACAGCGGAAACAGAAATCAATATGGTTACATCCTTTCAAATCTCAGAATTCAAGTACAAAATATCAGTCTTGTACAAAAGCCTTCAAAATGCATGGTTTAAAATCATAATCCCCATAGAACGGAAGCTATACAGAGCCAAGCCATACTTTAAGCACTTCAAGCAAAGAGAAATCCGGATCAAGCTAAAGTATTCCCTCCTTGGATAACCTGGGGGGAAACGGAAGAAAAAGAGGCGAAACAAAATGGGTCAGACAAAAAGTCTGGCAAGTCCAGTGACTTTCAACATATGAACAGATAATAATAATATGACATGAACATAAAACTGGATGTGAGATAACTATAATAGGTGTAGCAGATATAACAGAAGAACAGAATGACATAAACTATTGCTTCACACTTCTCTGCACTAATACTAGTATAACAGAATTAGGTGTCACCCTAATGTCTAAACTGAAGCAGGAACGGGTACAGAATAATTTAACAGAAACAGAATGCTAATAATGGGCCTTTACTACCCGATCAGAAATAGACAGAAGCAGAAACAGATTAATCCCTACGGAAACAGAATGTAGAATTAGGTGTACACTAGTAATGAGCCTTTACCACCCGAGCAGACGGTACCACACAGAAACAGACAGGTGTTACCACCCAACAGAAACAGACGGTACCAACAGAAACAGATAGAACTAAGTGTACCCTAAAACCCTACCCCAAGCGATCGGCTCCCTAATACATAAATATCCTGTGTCGGCCCCACATTAGGGTGTATCACTCACTAAAGTGACAACCAATTGGCACAGACCTATTTACAGATGTCACGGCGTCTTACATCCTCAGAGGCAGACCGGGATCCATGCACGCACATGACCCGGTTGGAACGCACCATCAACACCCCTCGCCATTATCAGAATGAACCGCTTATAATTAGTTCAGTAAGCGTGCCCGGACCCTACCTACTGTTGGGTCAAAGTTTTGATACCAGAAAGGGTTACTGACTAATATGGGTCCCAAACAATAGATGACACAAGTAATTCCCCTCCTAACCTTGTGTCCCCAGACTAACAGATTTCAGATTAACTTGTTTAGAAGTTCAGACATACAGAGTTTAGATCAACTAGTTCATAGATCAAACAAACAAATTAACCGGTTTTCAGATTAACGGATCAGATGTTTGGATTAACAGGCTTACAGATTAACTGGTTACAGATTAACAGACTCACAGATTAACTGGTTACAGATTATCTAACTTTGTATTGGGCCTACGAATTCACGAAACGGGTTTATCAGATTCATTGGTCCAATTGGTTTAGCCTTACCCAACACGTTTTAGACATCATAATTATCTCAGATTTTCATTAATTAAATATTAATGCCCAAACCTCTCACATTAGACTGACAGTTTGCGGCTACTGG
The DNA here is from genome assembly GCA_030737875.1 of Allium sativum. Classification (NCBI taxonomy): domain Eukaryota; kingdom Viridiplantae; phylum Streptophyta; class Magnoliopsida; order Asparagales; family Amaryllidaceae; genus Allium; species Allium sativum. The sequence goes on from CM060916.1 coordinate 45,568,799, forward strand.
TTTGGCCGGTTGGTTCCGGGCAGGTTTCTGTCGCAAACTGAGTCTAACCTCGGGTTTTCAAGCACGTTATGACTAACTTCTCACATTAGAACCTATTGTTTGCGACCACTGGAATATGTCGGGCGGTTCCGGGCAGAATTACGCCGCAAACTCATTCTAACCTCGAGTTAGCCATGTTTATCTTTGCGGCCAATTAATTAATGATTTCCCATTTATACCCATGCCTAATATACATGTCAATTATTCATAACTATAGCCAATTCAGATTATGTCAATAGCGGACTAATTATATCAACTCAACAGATATAGCAGATAACAGATTTCTCAGACTAGGCGACTTAGCAGATTAAGCAAACTAGCAGATTTAGCATTTTCAACAGACTTAGCAGATGGCAGATGAACAAATCTAGCAGACTAGATAGTAGAGCAGAACTAGCAGATTAAGCAATATAACAGAACTAGCAGATTAGACAATGTAACAAAACTAACAAATTAGGCAAATATAACAGATTTACTCACTTCTTAAAGTTTCACAAATATATCTTGCCTAATTATAAATCTTGCCTAAGTTCACATGCATAAATAATAGTCGTGATGCACAATATAATCATATACCCCATGTTTGCATTACATTTACATAGCATAGATTATGGTCATAATTTACCATATATTATATGTTTCAATTTTTATTAAACTTGCATAGTACAGAAGATCCATATATAAATTATACCAAATATAGTTATCGACTACTATGCATGTCATATATTCCAAAGATCCCTTACTTAGGTGTTTATTTACATAATAGATTTCCTACTTCCATGTAAGTCTTTATACCTAAGCCATATTCCCTTTATCTCAAATTATATGTTCAATACAGTCTACATTTATGTCCAATTATATACCTTTTTATGTCGTGTCCACAAATCATATGTTCAATATCTTTTTATGTTATAAACATAACATGTCAAATCATCTCAGATTTATGTTCTAGCTACAGTCCACGTTCTTTCCTCAAATCAGTCACCTATTGGCCATGCAAAATTCATGCATCATTCATTTTACTGTCCCAAACAATTTAGCGTAGGTTAATCTCTTATGAGATTGGCTCAGGCTCGTGGTAGCCTGGCTATAAAACAGAAAGAGGAAAGAGGTGCAGAATAAGATAAATCAAATTAGAACAGAACAGATATAACCTCAGATTTAGAATTCATGTCACAATCAAAATAAATGTTTATAGAGGAAAATAACTATACTTGCCTTGATTGGGTTAAAGAAAGAACTTTAGTTGTTGCAGAATTGTTGCAGAAGCTTTAATCTCTAATTTGAATTGATTTGCTTAGGTTGATGTTGATTAGCTTCTAGTTTTGATTTCAGCAGAGTAGCGACGCCATTTTTATTTTTATTAGAACAGAGGCAGAGAAGAAGCAGAATAGAATTGTGTGCAGAGAAGGCTGGGTTTGGGGCTGTTTAAATAGGTTTAGGCAGACGAATCTAGACAGAAAACGAGACCAGATACATCAGAACGCACCCAGGCAGAAAAGCAGATTCGGGGGGGGGGGGGCAGGTCGACCCCCAGGTCGACTCTAGGGTCGACCCCCTGGGGGCAGGTCGACTCTAGGGTCGACCCCCTGAGGGCAGGTCGACTCTAGGGTCGACCCCCTTGGGGCAGGTCGACTCTAGGGTCGACTCCCCAGTCGACCTGGTCTGTGCTGTTTAATTTTTTTCTGAACTTTGGAAGGCCATAACTTGGTCATATGGACTCCGATTTACGAAATTTCGGACTCTATTTCGCGTATTTTTCCGAGACGAACGCAATGGCACAGCCCGTTTCCCTTGATTCTGATTTTATATTTTAATTATACTTAGATTTGTAATTCTTAAGTTCACAGAAAATACGGGGTGTTACATTCTCCCCTCCTTACAGGATTTCGTCCCCGAAATCTTCAAGTTAAGAAGAATGTGTCCTACCATCCAATCACTCATCTACTCAGTCATCATCCACAAGCATCCATTGTCCTTAGAAATTTCTAGTGCTGTATGAACATTTGCAAAAGTGTGTGTATATGTTCCTTATCTAATGCAAAGATCAGGCGGTCTACTGATTCAATTGACCTCCTTAATGCGAATTATGTCAGTGCCATGAGTCCAATATGTATGCAATTTTCCTATTTGATACATATCATTTCTATATGAGTGCAAAACCATCCACTCATATGCAACATCCATGTGTTGATTCAACCATTTTGCATCCATAAAAATTTAAAATGCTCACACATCCATATGTAGTATGAGAGTGTTTTCGAGCCGATCTAGTGCCTAGTGTGTGTATATGCGTCCACGAGCAACCACTAGCAGCCACTTGCATCCACTTGCAACCATCAAACATAACATGTCTCAAACACATGTTTACACCCATTAGGATTCCTATCTATAAGTTGAACACTCGATCGATAGGATAAAGTCGAGTGATGGAAGCGAGTACAGATAAAACAAAAACTTGATTCCTATCAGACATTGGTTGAGAAAATAATTCCCCTAAGTGTCAACCCCGAAGACCGAAATCAACATCAGATTGACACCCAGAGGGTTACCCTCTTTAGACAATGTCAAAACTGGAAATCTTATCAGAAGTATTCAGATATTTACAGACTACTGGTACAGATCAGGTTCCCTAATGATTCTTCGGAAGCTAAGCATGATAAAATAATATCCCATAAAAACTCAGAATATATGCGTCATATTTGACGCCTAACACAGATATCCCTCAAACCTTAACTTAAAACAGATGAGTCATACCCTTTATGGGTCTGAGTCTACAGCAGAATCAGAAACAATACTAGTATTCAAGTGCAGAGTATCAAGTACAGAATCAGAAAGAGTCTTAACTCCATAACCAGATAAGAAAATTAAACCTTTTACAGAAATTTTCCCTATTTCTATCCTATCCACGAGCCGTGAGAGTGTTTGCCTTCCCTCCAGAAGTTGGTCCTGTCCTCTGTCCTTGCCTTCGTTTCTTCGGGCAGTCCCTAGTAAAGTGCCTCATCTCACCACAGTTGAAGCAAGCACCCTCCCCTTCCTCCTTCGGTAATCCTTATTCAGATGAGTCGAGCTTCCATAAGTAAAACACTTTCCTCCTCCTTATCTTCAAACTTTCCTTCCTTCTTTTGTGTTTCCCTTTTGCCTCCATTGTGAACTAAGTCTATATGAGTTTCTCACTTTTGGGTTGTGCTCCTTAGCCAAACCTCATCATTCTCATCTTTACTATCCTTGTGTAACACGTTGACAATCCCTCGAAAGCTGCCTCCATCGCCCGGAAAAATCCTTCAAAGCTCTAAAGAAAACTAGACGCAGGTGAAACTAATACAGCTATCAATGGAAGTCGGGCACTACTTTGCCCTTCGACGAGGTTACCTCCCAGAAAGCCGGGAGCCCCAGAGACTCAAGAAAGAAGGAAACAAGGATTCAAGCAGAGGATCAAAAGATAGATATATGGCTTAGGGGACTATGTTTTTCAAAATAAGCTTTACTTTTGAAAATACTTCCTTTTCAAAACCTTTTTGAAAATAGTTTTCAAAAATTCTTTATCAAACCTGGCTCTGGTACCAAGTGTAACACCCCACCTCCGTTAAGGTCACTCACAAAGGGATTGCCTTAACTTTGGTGGAGCATTTTAGTAAACAGAACAGAAACTTACAAGATAGATAAAACAGTACTTGAAATTTTTTAACTTTATTACAGCGGAAACAGAAATCAATATGGTTACATCCTTTCAAATCTCAGAATTCAAGTACAAAATATCAGTCTTGTACAAAAGCCTTCAAAATGCATGGTTTAAAATCATAATCCCCATAGAACGGAAGCTATACAGAGCCAAGCCATACTTTAAGCACTTCAAGTAAAGAGAAATCCGGATCAAGCTAAAGTATTCCCTCCTTGGATAACCTGGGGGGAAACGGAAGAAAAAGAGGCGAAACAAAACGGGTCAGACAAAAAGTCTGGCAAGTCCAGTGACTTTCAGCATATGAACAGATAATAATAATATGACATGAACATAAAACTAGATGTGAGATAACTATAATAGGTGTAGCAGATATAACAGAAGAACAGAATGACATAAACTATTGCTTCACACTTCTCTGCACTAATACTAGTATAACAGAATTAGGTGTCACCCTAATGTCTAAACTGAAGCAGGAACGGGTACAGAATAATTTAACAGAAACAGAATGCTAATAATGGGCCTTTACTACCCGATCAGAAACAGACAGAAGCAGAAACAGATTAATCCCTACGGAAATAGAATGTAGAATTAGGTGTACACTAGTAATGGGCCTTTACCACCCGAACAGACGGTACCACACAGAAACAGACGGGTGTTACCATCCAACAGAAACAGACGGTACCAACAGAAACAGACAGAACTAAGTGTACCCTAAAACCCTACCCCAAGCGATCGGCTCCCTAATACATAAATATCATGTGTCGGCCCCACAGTAGGGTGTATCACTCCCTAAAGTGACAACCAATTGGCACAGACCTATTTACAGATGTCACGGCGTCTTACATCCTCAGAGGCAGACCGGGATCCATGCACGCACATGACCCGGTTGGAACGCACCATCAACACCCCTCGCCATTATCAGAATGAACCGCTTATAATTAGTTCAGTAAGCATGCCCGGACCCTACCTACTGTTGGGTCAAAGTTTTGATACCAGAAAGGGTTACTGACTAATATGGGTCCCAAACAACAGATGACACAAGTAATTCCCCTACTAACCTTGTGTCTCCAGACTAACAGATTTCAGATTAACTTGTTTAGAAGTTCAGACATACAGAGTTTAGATCAACTAGTTCACAGATCAAACAAACAAATTAACCGGTTTTTAGACTAACGGATCAGATGTTCGGATTAACAGGCTTACAGATTAACTGGTTACAGATTAACAGACTCACAGATTAACTGGTTACAGATTATCTAACTTTGTATTGGGCCTACGGATTCACGAAACGGGTTTATCAGATTCATTGGTCCAATTGGTTTAGCCTTACCCAACACGTTTTAGACATCATAATTATCTCAGATTTTCATTAATTAAATATCAATGCCCAAACCTCTCACATTAGACTGACAGTTTGCGGCTACTGATCAGGCCGGTTGGTTCCGGGCAGGTTTCTGTCGCAAACTGAGTCTAACCTCGGGTTTTCAAGCACGTTCTGACTAACTTCTCACATTAGAACCTATTGTTTGCGACCACTGGAATATGTCGGGCAGTTCCGGGTAGAATTACGCCGCAAACTCATTCTAACCTCGAGTTAGCCATGTTTATCTTTGCGGCCAATTAATTAATGATTTCCCATTTATACCCATGCCTAATATACATGTCAATTATTCATAACTATAGCCAATTCAGATTATGTCAATAGCGGACTAATTATATCAACTCAACAGATATAGCAGATAACAGATTTCTCAGACTAGGCGACTTAGCAGATTAAGCAAACTAGCAGATTTAGCATTTTCAACAGACTTAGCAGATGGCAGATGAACAAATCTAGCAGACTAGATAGTAGAGCAGAACTAGCAGATTAAGCAATATAACAGAACTAGCAGATTAGACAATGTAACAAAACTAACAAATTAGGAAAATATAACAGATTTACTCACTTCTTAAAGTTTCACAAATATATCTTGCCTAATTATAAATCTTTCCTAAGTTCACATGCATAAATAATAGTCGTGATGCACAATATAATCATATACCCCATGTTTGCATTACATTTACATAGCATAGATTATGGTCATAATTTACCATATATCATATGTTTCAATTTTTATTAAACTTGCATAGTACAGAAGATCCATATATAAATTATACCAAATATAGTTATCGACTACTATGCATGTCATATATTCCAAAGATCCCTTACTTAGGTGTTTATTTACATAATAGATATCCTACTTCCATGTAAGTCTTTATACCTAAGCCATATTCCCTTTATCTCAAATTATATGTTCAATACAGTCTACATTTATGTCCAATTATATACCTTTTTATGTCGTGTCCACAAATCATATGTTCAATATCTTTTTATGTTATAAACATAACATGTCAAATCATCTCAGATTTATGTTCTAGCTACAGTCCATGTTCTTTCCTCAAATCAGTCACCTATTGGCCATGCAAAATTCATGCATCATTCATTTTACTGTCCCAAACAATTTAGCGTAGGTTAATCTCTTATGAGATTGGCTCAAGCTCGTGGTAGCCTGGCTATAAAACAGAAAGAGGAAAGAGGTGCAGAATAAGATGAATCAAATTAGAACAGAACAGATATAACCTCAGATTCAGATTTAGAATTCATGTCACAATCAAAATTAACGTTTATAGCGGAAAATAACTGTACTTGCCTTGATTGGGTTAAAGAAAGAACTTTAGTTGTTGCAGAATTGTTGCAGAAGCTTTAATCTCTAATTTGAATTGAGTTGCTTAGGTTGATGTTGATTAGCTTCTAGTTTTGATTTCAGCAGAGTAGCGACGCCATTTTTATTTTTATTAGAACAGAGGTAGAGAAGAAGCAGAATAGAATTGTGTGCAGAGAAGGTTGGGTTTGGGGCTGTTTAAATAGGTTTAGGCAGACGAATCTAGATAGAAAACGAGACCAGATACATCTAAACGCACCCAGGCAGAAAAGCAGATTCGAGGGGCAGGTCGACCCCTAGGTCGACTCTATGGTCGACTCTAGGGTCGACACCCTGGGGGCAGGTCGACTCTAGGGTCGACTCTAGGGTCTACCCCCTGGGGGCAGGTCGACTCTAGGGTCGACCCCCTTGGGGCAGGTCGACTCTAGGGTCGACCAGGTCTGTGCTGTTTAATTTTTTTCTGAACTTTGGAAGGCCATAACTTGGTCATATGGACTCCGATTTACGAAATTTCGGACTCTATTTCGCGTATTTTTCCGAGACGAACGCAATGGCGCAGCCCGTTTCCCTTGATTCTGATTTTATATTTTAATTATACTCATATTTGTAATTCTTAAGTTCACAGAAAATACAGGGTGTTACAGGGGGTGGGTAATATTCACATATAGGCCCAGAAACTTAACCCGTTAAGGTTATGTAATTAAAGACACCTAGTGGTATACATAACCAGAGGAAATAATAAAGTTATGTAATTAAAGACACCCTTTAGGGTAAGCATAACTGGTAGAAATAAATAAGGCTATGTAATTAAAGACACACAGTGGCATACATAGTCAGTGAAAACCTAGTGGGCGATACAAGACAAAGGGAAGAGCTTGTATCATATTGTGGGGGACCCATTTTAGTCAGTAACCCGGAGGAGGTATTAAACAAGGTACTCTGTACTAGGCGGAGAAGGGGCACGCTTACTGACTGATTGTAAGAGATCCAAACATGGAGGACGGTGCAGGCAGTGGAAACCGACCGGGCCATGTGTGTGCATGAGCCAGGCAAAGGGGGATAAGACGACCGTGACACCTATAGATATGGTTGTGCACATTATTACGACGAGGGGTTGCACTTTACGAGATGATACCTCCTGCTGTGGGGATAGCACAAGGTATCTACGTAGGTTGAGGAGCCGAGCGACCAGGGTAGTAGTTAGGATACATTTGGACGTATACCTAAGTGTACCACCTTATAGTTGAAGGGATCATCTCTTTCTGGCTATACTAGTAACAGTGCAGAGTAATCATTAGAAGCATATAGACTTTATCCTGTCTACCTTGTCACACCTTCCACCTATGTTGTGATCTCTTTTATCCACTTATATGCCGATCATGTTACTTTTATTTATTTACTGGGTAAAAGTAACCAGACTCGCCAAACTTTATGTCTCCCTTCCCCCCTCCCCCAGTTCTTAGGGAGTGAACACTCAGGCTTAGTCAGGACTCAGATTTCATCTTGCTAGGAGCTACTTCTGAAGTATGGCTCAAGTTCTTATCTCTACCATGGCTTAACTTTTTCAATTGGGGAATTATGTTTTTATATTCTTATGTACTCTGATGATGCAAGAAAGAAGTAATTTTATTGTAATGGTTTTTGTGACTTATGGTATTGTGGACCACAGTATTATGATTTATGTTCAAACAAAATTTTGAATTTCCGTTGCTATCTTATTTATATCTGTCTTGTAATTATTCTGTGTCTGTTTACCTATAAGGCTTCACGAAACTTAATGCATTCCCTTAGTGAGTGACATTAATGGACATGAGGTGTCACACTTGGTATCAGATCTGAAGGTTACCGGATTAGATAAGGTTTTTGAAAATTATTTCCAAAAAGGCTTTAAAAGAAAGTATTTTCAAGAAGAAAAGTCTGTTTTGAAAAACGTATTTCCCAAATCCATAGGAAATATCTTTCGATTCTCTGTTTGAATCCCTTCTTCCTTTTCGTTTTATCATGTTTGTGGAACCGAATATTCCCGAGGGCATTCAAGTACCTGTTCAGTTCTGTAAGTATCTTAAGGCAATGGCACCAACTGGGGGCCAAGGAGACATCCCTCCCCAACTGCAGCCGTTGTTCCTCCACCATCGCAAGTAGGTGATCTCTCTAAGAAGAAATGTAATGGTTGTAGACGTAAGGGTCAGTTGGCCAAAGATTGCAAAACTCGAGAAAAGAGGAAGTGTCATAGTTGTGGGCGCGTGGGCCATTTGGTAAAAGATTGACGGAAAAGGAAGAACACTTGCTTCAACTGTGGTGAGGTCGGACACTATACGAGGGAATGCCTGAAGAAACATAGACAGGACCAAAGGGAAGGATCTTCTGAAGAGCAACTGTAAGTTCTCATGGTCAGTGTACCGGATAGAGGTAGTAAAGTATCCATTGAATTTTTAATTTCTCTTCTCAAATTATCCAATTAAAACTCTTTTCGATTATGCTCGTTTATATCTATTTCTGTAGTTGAATCTCTTCACTTAATTAATAGTATGGTAGTGGATCCTGTAGTTGTCTCAAACCCCATTGATGGTTCAGCTCATTAACTATGATTTGTCGGGGTTTGGGAATATCTATGTTAGGCGTCGAGTTTGAATGTGACGCACATCTTGTTTCATGTGTTATGGTTTGATTCTAGGAATGGATTGGCTTACCACGTATGGGGCCATTCTGGATTGTGAGAGGAGGGTTGTTAGACTCCTGACTTGTCATGGGAAGACCCTCGCAGTTTCTTATGACCCCAAGGGGTCTGTTATGTTGAGTTTCCTAGAGTCACTTGACGCATCTATCGATTATCTAAAATATGTTCCAGTAGTCCGTGAGTATCCTGATGTCTTTGATGATGTTCGGTTTTACCCCTAAGGCGCGAGATCGATTTCCGCATACGTTTGGTGGACAATGCAAAGCCAGTTGCATCACCCGTACATCATATGGCTCCAAGAGAAAGAAGGGAGCTCAGTAAACAAGTAGGGGAGCTACTTGAGAAAGGGTTTTCTCTTTGTATGGGAGGAATAAAGATGTAGCTGAGTTGTATCTCAATGTTTGATTTGCTAGCAAGTTAAAGATGAGCAAAAGAAGCTCCATGGCTTACTTCATCCATTGGAGGTTCCGCAGTAGAAATGGGAGAGTGTCTCTATGGATTTCATAGATGGTTTTCTTAGGTCAAAGAAAGGCAATACCAGTATGGGTGGTGGTGGATAGACTCACTAAGAGCGCTCACTTTATTCCGGTTAATAGTAAGAGGACGGCATCGTGGTTGGCAACAATTTACGTTCGTGAGATAGTTCATCTTCATAGAGTACCTTCCAACATCGTAAGCGATCGTGACCCCATCTTTACTAGTGAATTTTGGAGGAGTTTGCAAGAAGCATTAGGTACACAGTTGTGTTTGAGCACCGATTATCATCCTCAAAACGATGGGGAGACGGAGAGGGTGAACATAATTCTTGAAGATCATTTAAGACTGTGTATCCTAGACTTCGGATGGACTTGTCAAGAGCATCTTCCTTTAGTAGAGTTTGCTATAATAACAATTATCAAGCTAGCATCGGCATGGCACCCTTCGAAGCATTGTAAGGACGACCTGTAGATCACCAACTTGTTGGTGGGAATCTACAACAAGATTATTACTTGTACCAGATATGGTTAGGGAAACATCCAAAAAGATTGACCTAATTCGACGGCGGATGAAGACAGCTCAAGATAGGCAGAAATCCTATGCAGGCAAGAGAAGGACCAACATCGATTTTGAAGTGGGAGAATTAGTTTTTATCAAAGTATCACCTATGAGGAATGTGGTTCACTTCGGATCGGTAGGGAAGTTAGCACATAGGTCTGGGACCATTTCCCATAACCGAGAGGATTGGCAAATGGCCTATAGATAAAGCTTCCTGAAAATCTATACGATGTTCATGATGTTTTCCATGTTTCTCATCTGCGGAAGTGCTTGCATGACACCTCAGAAGTTGTTGAGCCGAGTATATTGGAAGAGGTAGAAGTGGAACGGAAGGCGACAGTCAAGCAAGTTCCTTCCCGTATTCTTGGATCAGAAGTTAAGAAGTTACGCAATAAAGAGATCAAGTTGCTAAAGGTCCAATGGGGAGATAACCCAGAAGATGCGACATCGGAGACCGAAGACAAGATTCGTGCTTCGTACGCTTTCCTTTTCGAGGTTATGTTCTTAACTCTTTTTTCCAAAGTTTTACTGTACTTGTTTCTGTCGATTGAGTATATCTTATTCATAGTATTTCTCGTCCTTTAGATAGGAATCCTATGGATGTAAACATGTGGTTGAAACATGTTATGTTTGATGGATGCAAGTGGATGCAAGTGTTTGCTAGTGGTTGCCTGTGGACGCATATACACACACATTAGGCACTAAGATCGCCTCAATCACTTTCATACTGCATATGGATGTGTGTGCATTTTCTTTTCTTTTATGGACGGAAATGGATGAATTAGCATATGAATGTTGCATTTGGATGAATGAATGTGCACACATATAGAGCTTACAAGTTATAATTGGATAATTTGCATACATATTGGATTCATGGCACTAACATAGATTGCATTAAGGAGGTCAACTGAATAACCAGATCGCATGATTTTCGCATTAGTGTTGGGACATATACACACACCTTTGCATATATTCATATAAGTATTAGAAATCCTTAAGGACAATGGATGCCAGTGATTGGTGGATGAGTAGATAGATAATGGATGGTAGGATATGCATTCTTCTCAACTTAGAGATTTCGGGACGAAACCCTTTGAGTAGGGGAGAATGTAATACCACGAATTTTTAACAACTTTAAAGAGGGTAAATTAAATAATAATTAATTTAAAATTCAGAATTAGAGGAAACGGACTATACCATTGCATTCGTCTCAAAATTCTAGTTAGGATAGACATTTGGTTTGCGTAAAACAGACACCGTATGAAGAAGTTATGAGGGTTTTAAGTTTGCATACGCGTAGAAAGATTATATATCAGCATGACTCGGAGATGAGTCAGAATTTTATCCAAAACAGTTCGAATTTGATAAATTCGTCAAGGCATCAAAAATCCTGCTCTAGGGGGTCGACCCCGCTAGAGGGGTGTCGACCTAGGGGTCGACCCCCCTTAAGGGGTGTCGACATCCCTAGGGCTGATGTGGCACTCGGTTTCAGGGGGTCTGGCAGCTATATATATGTGTCTTATTCTCCTATTTTCTTCATTGGAAATCATGGAGGCCATATGCCGCAGCTATACGAACTGAGACGGAACCGTTTTCTACAACAACGTACTTTGTAAATCAAATTCAGAAATTCAAGATCCATTCTCTCTATTCTCTAAACCTAACGCGGTGAGTTCTAGTTGCTTTTAGGTTTAGATAAATAAAAGTAAATTATGAAAGACTGTGATTTGGATATGTGCAAACCATGAATCTATGCTATTATCATATCTTATGTTATGTCCTGATAGATCTATTTCTCTAGATCCCATTTCAATAATTTTATTCTACTATGATTTTACTGTGGATCTTGGTTTGTAACTATATTGTGGTTAATATAAATTTGTTCAGTTGGACAGTTATATCAATGGATAGATCTAATCATTTATGTAAATCATGAACATATGTCACCTTGAATTGGTTAGGATTGGATCTAAATCTTTATCTTAATGCTAACTTCTATGACTTGCTATGATGTGGATTTGTGCAGATCTATTTCTAAATCAGCAGATCTAATTTATGTGGACATTGAAACTGTAAGATTTATTTTAACATCTAGATCTGAATTATGTGATCTAATTTATCACCTTATGTTATCATGTTAGATCTATTTTAACATCTAGATCTGAATTATGTGATCTAATTTATCATCTTGTGTTATCATGTTAGATCTATTTTAACTTCTAGCTCTGAATTATGTGATCCAATTTATCACCTTGTGTTACCATCTTAGATCTATTTTAACATCTAGATCTGAATTATGTGATCTAATTTATCACCTTGTGTTATCTTGTTAGATCTATTTTAACATCTAGATTTGAATTATGTGATCTAATTTATCACCTTGTGTTATCATGTTAGGTCTATTTTAACATCTAGATCTGGATTATGTTGATCTAATTTATCACCTTGTATTATCATGTTAGACCTAAACTAATTGGACATCTAAATTGCTAATTTAGATCTTACTATGCTTATTGTGACATCATAGTTATGTTATAATCAATTGAATGCCAATTGTTCATCAGTTTTATGTCCATCTTGTTATGATGACAATTTCATGTCCATGCCAGTATGTATATTCACCTTATTATCATGCTGGTTTATGTTTATGCCAAGATGATCACTTTGGGTATATTCCCATTATTTTCCCTATAATCATTTATGACTAGGCTGTTGTCTAGACTAGGCATGCTGCCAATTTTGTGAGGATGCTAGTTAAGGAACGGGGGGAAAAGGGTTAAAAATGGCACAATTTGAATATGAACATTTTTGGACTTATAATTCAAATTATTGGGTAAAATGGGTATTAACACCTATAAAAGGAAAGGATTAATTAATTGGTTAATTAATTAAAAATGGAATGTCTAGTAAATACAATTAGGAATTGTAATTGTACTTATGACACGAGGTTAGATTACATTAGTGGTGGAAGTCTGCCCAGACCCGACCGGCATATCCAGCAGCCACTAATGTTGAACTTAGTGTGGGAGGTCTATGTACGTAAATACGAATCAGGCTATGACACGAGGTTAGGCCCAACTGTGGAATAAGTCTGCCCGGACCCGACCGATATTGTGACGGCTCGCCCGCACCAGCCGACATTTCAATGAAAGTGCGCTATGCTAATGTCCAACCAGCACGGGACGGTCGCCAAATAAAGGAAAGAAGGGAATTTGAACGAACAAGGAACCTGTAGAATGTCTCACAGCGCATGGAATAAAATAATATAATAATAACATACTTGACATAAAACAGGAGAGACAGTGCATAAGCTGAAAAATAACCATCATAGAAGCAGAAAATCCAAATACAGCTTATGTTCCACATCATCAATATTACAACTTTTAAAAACTGCCACTAAACAAAATAAGAAAGGTACACTACTAATGCCCAAAGTAGTGACCAGCAGCAGCACAGGGAGAATATCAATATATATATATCATACGTGGGAGCCTCCTGCTCTTCTCCGGTACAGCTACTCGTGCATACCACCTAACATGTCTCTAGTCTGCCCGTTTAAGAGCACCCAGAGTAATAAGAAGAGACATAAAACTCTGGGTCAGATAAAACTCTGGTATGAGTGATAAGCAGCAAAACAGAACAATAACAGGTATACTAAACTATACCTGAACATGGACCTGCAACCAAAGAGTTAGCATAACAAGATGTACAATACTCTAAGGTGACACTAACATATGGTGTAAAGATACGGCGGTGGGGGTGCGGATGTCATAGTGATATCAAACAATCAAGCATAGCAACCATCCTCACTCTCTCTCACTCATTGCGTAAAGCATACGATATCCACCGCTTTGATCATCCATATCCTTGTTGTGATCACTCTCCCCCATGGAGTCACAGTGACTCCACTACACTGATCCATAGCCACTAATACTTTGCTATGTCCACTCTGCCCCATGGAGTCATAACAACACCACTACACTGGCTCATAGCCTTGCTACGATCACTCTTCCCCATGAAGCCATGATGACTTCATTGCACTGATCCGTAGCCAATATCCGTCTTTCAGTGGTGAATCAAAGCTATAGACATCGAAAACCCCTTTGCACACGTCCCGCAACAAATTCCAATCATGAAGTTAACTCGTTGGTTCCCAATTGGATCCTGAGTACAAACTTCCGATTTGGACTACCTTTGCATCTTGGGTTTTGGTCGGATTGGAGTTGATCTTCCGAAGAGTCATCGCGCAGGAATAACTTAAGTTACGATTCGGTTCGGTACCCCATAACCGGTTCGGTTCGGTGCCCGTAGTCCACGTCTGGGTTTGGTTCGTGGAGCTCCTCGTGCGGCTCGGTTCGGAGGAGGCAGTGTTACACGGTGCTCATTCCTCCTTAGTTCAGTTCGATGGTTGCTTCCTGGTTCAGTTCGGTGGCCCTCCTTTTCTAGATGCTGGTTTGGTCTGATGCAAATCCACGATTCGTGGTTCCTTCCTTCAAAACACTCCGGCCCGATCCCACTCTCCTTCATTAGCCCGATCCGATCCCAATCCAACTATAGTGGCCTTCCTTTTTGCCATGCTTTATCTTGTGCCAAGTTCCGGTTTGGTTCGGTGCTCTCTTGCCCGGTCCACTATCCGATCCGAGCCCTTTCAACCAATCCGATCCGAAACCTTGCACAATCTTCTTGCGACTTTTCCAGCGATTGTTTTACGCCATATGATGGAGTTTTCGACTAATCTAACAGTTCTAATCGATCACAAAGCATACCATGCAGTCATAACAACACGTATAATCAACCACAAACATCAAAACAACAATTTGACATGTCAAAACGGATCAAACAAACCCAAAAACCTATGTTTTCCCGTTAAGCATGTTTAAGAAAATCTAATGATAGGATTAGCAAAAGTTAACCAAATTAACCCAAACTTCTAACATAGGCTTAAAATAACATTTAAGAATTTCTAAATATTTTTCCATATTTTTAACATCCATAATTTCGTTAATTAACAATAATCACCCTAATTAACTGTAATTAGTGTAAAAGCAATGTTAATCACTCACCTTAGCCACAAACAAAACTTTCAAAACAGAAACTCCGCTGATTTCGGGCGAATACCAATGTCTAACAGCAGCTCTAACTCAGAAACGGAGCTATTTCTCCTTGATTTGATGTTGCTAAGCTTAATCCTTGATTAAACGGTGATCAGAGATGATTCTAGATGTTGGAGGTCATTGTTAGGGTTTTTATGATGTATGTGGCGGCTGGAAAATGAGTAAAAACCGAAATCCCTAACCCTAACAGCCCGTAAATAACCCAAATCCCGAAATCCCCCAATGGGCCTAGCTGCTAATCGCCCGGTTAAGCCCGATTAAGCTGTTTTCACCCTCTAAACCTTAATTCAGCTATATGTCCCAAATGGTAAGTCCATTTGGCTAATGTGACCACTCTACGGAAATATAAACCATCATCCGGATCTTATGGAAGTAGTTTCAGTTCAAAATTCCTTATCAATCAAAAGTTATGGCCAAAACAAGATAGGTTAGGGGCAAAACGGTCATTCAAAAATAGACAAAAATCGTGAACATGGAAAATGACCCCAATATTCGCCCCCCAATGTCACATGACCATACAACTCCTTACGAGAAAGAAATAAATATTCTACGATCCTCTGATGTGTAGAATGTGGGTCGTTACATTCTCCCCCTCCCCCCTTACGAAATTTCGTCCTCGAAATTCCTTAACCCAAAACATACAAAGGATCCCACATGCCTACCAATCATTAACAAAACAATAAAGCATACAAAACAACACAACAAGCCTATCCTAGCATGCGGTTTATTAACAAGGGAGTACTATACGGATATAAAAACCTTACCGGGTAAAGAGTTCTGGATACTTCCTCCTTATGTTCTCCTCTGTTTCCCAAGTACAGTCTTCCTCATCATCACCCCACTGAACTTTGACTAGTTTCACCACCTTCCTTCGAAGCTGCTTCGTATCGTTCCCAACAATACGCATGGGCCTACGGTTCCCAACCGCCTCGGGTTCAACCTCGATATCGTCCAACTAATCAGGTGAAATAGTCACACTAGGGTCGTGCACGAATTTCCTTAACTGGGAAACATGAAATACATTATGAACTCCTGCCGTCTTCTTTGGTAATTCAACTTTATATGCCAAATTCCCAACTTGCTCGAGAACTGGGAATGGACCAACAAATCTTGGTGTTAAGTTGCCTCTCCTACCAAATCATATCACGCTCTTTAATGAAGAAATCTTGACAAAAACCAAGTCACCAATGGAGAAATTTAAATCTCTTTTCCTCTTATCAGCATAACTCTTCTGCCTATCTTGGGAAGCCTTCATTCGTTGTCGGATGATCTTAATCTTGTCTGAGGTTTTCTAAACATATCTGGTCCAAGCACAAACTTCTCACCAGTTTCTAACCAACATGACGGTGAGTTGCACGGTCTTCCGTACAAAGATTCAAATGGAGCCATACAAATACTGGATTGATAACTACTATTATATGCGAACTCCACTAGATGTAAATGGTCATCCCATGATCCACCAAAATCCAATATACAAGCTCTTAAGAGGTCTTCTACTATACGATTCACCCTCTCTGTCTGACTATCGGTTTGAGGATGATACGCGGTACTGAGATGTAGTTTTGACCGTAGAGCCTCTTGTAAGCTCTTCCAAAACCCACTAGTAAACAACGGGTCTTGGTCACTCACAATGCTTTTAGGTACTCCATGAAATCTCACTACCCATTTCATATATAGTTCCGCTAACTTAGCTGCCGTTCTGTTTGATTTGACGAGTATAAACCTTGCACTCTTAGTCAATCGGTCCACAATCACCCAAATGCTATCATGGCCCGATCTAGTTCTTAGTAACCCATTAATGAAATCCATTGAGACTTGTTTCCATTTCCATTCGGGAATTTCCAATGCTGTAACAAATCCCTAGGATTCTTTTGCTCAGCTTTAATTAGCTGGCAATTCACGCATTGGATATAAACTTCCAAACGTCTCTTTTCATCCCTTCCCAGTAGTAGGTCTGCTTCATGTCTCGATACATTTTGTTACCACTAGGATGTATAGTCAGTTTTGAGTGATGACATTCTCTAAGCACTTCATCTCTCAATCCCTTGACATTGGGCACAGCTAGTCTTCCATTCTTTCTAAGCCATCCATCTCGATCAAGCCCATACTTGTCCATCTCCCTATCGATACCCATCTCTAACTTGGAGATGATTTCCAATAAGTTAGGATCGTCCCTTTGACTCGAACCAGTCCGCTCAATCAAAGTGGGTTTGATCGTCAAACTTGTTAATACTTCTGGATCCAATTCGCACTTTGGCATGAAATCATACCCAGCGATGTACTCCAGTTGCTTCCATTCTAGAAACATAGCCCCTAAACTGGAATGTCTTCTACTCAATGCATCAGCTACTGCATTGTCATTTCCTGATGTATATGCGATATCGAAATCATAGGAAGCCAAGAATTCTTACCATCTTTGTTGTCGGAGATTTAGATCCTTCTGAGAGAAAAGATACTTTAACGATTTATGATTAGTAAACAACTCGAATCTTTCTCCCAAGAGGTAATGTCTACACATATTCAATGCGAACACGATTGCTGCCAATTCAAAATCATGGGTAGGATATCTTCTCTCGTGCGATTTCAGTTGCCGACTAGCATAAGCTACAACCCTACCTCCTTGCATCAATATAGCAACTTGTCCGGTACCACAGGCATCTGTATATACCGTCATCTCTTCATTCCCTTTAGGAATGACTAACACTGGTGCACATGTCAACTTTTCCTTTAGACTCTTAAATGCATTCTCGCACTTTTCATCCCAGAAGAAAGCTTGATTTTTCTTGGTTAACTGAGTAAATGGTGCTGCTATCTTGGAGAAGTCCTGGATAAACTTACGATAATATCCAGCCAATCCCAAGAAAATTCTTATGTCTGTTGCATTCTTAGGCGTAGACCAATCCTGTACCGTAGCCACCTTCACAGGGTCCACGGCAATACCATTCTCTGAAACAACATGGCCCAAGAATCTCACTTCCCTCCTCCAGAAATGACACCTAGAAAACTTTGCTTTCAATTGGTGTTTTCTTAACACCTGCATCACTATCCTCAAGTGTTCCTATTGTTCTTCCTATGTCCTCGAATAAACCAAGATATCGTCTATGAACACAAGAACAAACTTATTCAATTGATCCCTGATTACCCTATTCATAAGATCCACAAAATACGCTGGTGCATTGGTCAACTCGAATGGCATGACCAACCACTCATAGAATCTAGACGATGTCCGAAAGGCCGTTTTAGCTATACTCTCAGCTTCCTCTCTAAGCTGATGAAAACCTGTCGCGAGATCCAACTGGGAGAACACTCTCGCGCCACTCAACTGATCAAACAAATCATCTATCCACGGTAGAGGATACTTATTCTTCATTGTCACCTTATTCAACTCGCGGTAGTCCACACACAATCGAAGGGAACCATCCGCCTTGGTAGAAAACACAACTGGTGCTCCCCACTCAGAAACACTTCTTCTAATAAATCCCTTCTTCAAAAGATCGCTAACTTGCACCTCGAGCTCTCGCTGCTCCCTTGGTACCATACGATGAAGGGGCATCATTATAGGCCTGCATCTTTCACTAAATCAATACAAAACTCAATCTCTCGGTGTGGTAGAAGTCCGGTCGCTTCCTCGAAGACGTCCGGATACTGGCCAGCAATGGGCACATCTGACAACTCATCATGCGGGATGTCGAGGGAATTTAGAAAATTAGACATTACCCCATCACTAAGTAGACCACCAAACACTACCCTCCGCCCATCGTCCGCTCTAACTGTCACCAAAAAGCCCTCACGGTCTACCACCCCCCCATATATTTGGAGCCAATCGACTTCCAAAATAATGCCAAACCTAGTAAAGCGCAAAACAAAGCAATCACAAACAAACATGCATCCATGACTCGATAAGACCACATTACAACAAATATTGCTAAGGCTAGTTGAACCACCAATCGGGTTTATCACCGCTAAAGATCTATCGACTATCTCGGGTTCCAATCCCAACCTATCTACCAGGTCACTAGATATGAAGTAACAGGAAGCTTCGGTATCAAACAAAACTCAAACAGGAACATCATAAATAGAAATCATACCTTGAATGATGACATTCTTTCCTTTCTCCACCGCGGTTGGGGCATTCGACGAAGAAGGAACAACATTAAGAGCATATGCTTTCATAATCTGCTTCTCTTTAGGGGGTTGCAGACATTTATCCTTGTGATGTCCCACTTGGCTACAGTTGAAATACTTCCTGTCCGCTGGCTTTGCTCGACATTCTTTAGCATAATGGCCCTTCTTGCCACAACTAAAGCACTCAACATCTTTCTTGCTCTTTTTCTGACCATCCTTAGCTTGGTTCTGACTCTGCTTCCTTTTGTTCTGAGAATTATTCTTGCCTCCACCGCTTTCTTGCGGCTTTGGCCCCTCTGCAGATGTGACAGCTACTTCGGTCTTGGGTGTAGGATAAAGGCTCTCTGACCTCAATGCTTTCCCCACAATCGATTCAAACATCCCATCGATATGGTTTATAAGCCTTTCCCCCAAGTACTGATCTAAGCCTGTTATAAACTTCTCATTCTTCTTCTCGGAAGTGTCGATAAGGGATAATCCATACTTGGATAAAGTATCGAACTCAGCAATATACTCTGAGACTGCCCTACCATTCTACTTAAGCTCCAAGAACTTCCTAAATAACTCTAATTTCTAAGCAGCTGGGATAAACTTTTCACCGAATCGGGCCTTAAACTGATCCCATGTAACTTGATCCTCTAGAGTAGCTTCCTTAATAGAATTCCACCAATTCGTCGCCCATCCTTGCAGCTGACGGGATGCTAGCTTTCTCTTCATCGCATCCTCAATACCTAAGTGTTCGAAGGTACACTCATAACTATCCAACCAATCTTGAACTTTTGTAGCCGATTCCGTTCCGTGGAACGGCTTTCCACCAAGACTAGTGTAATCCTTGCATAGCCTAGCGAAGTCGGCCCTAGGCGCCTACACCGCTGCACCACCACCGTTTGCAGCAATAGGAGCTGCCCTATGAACATCCCTAAGCATCTCTCTCATGAGGATAGTGAACATCGTCCTCATATCAGGAGCATTCCCATTATTATCTCATCTACTAGTACCCCTCGTATATCGGCTCATCGTTCAATCTGTAAGGAGGAAATGATTAACCATCTCTTCAATGGTGTCAGTGCAGTGCGACTTCATCCTTAAATATAGTAATAGTGTGTGTGTATATATATAGCTTTTGTAAACCAAAATACCACAAATACGCGCTCTCATATACGTACTATCTCTCTCTGGTGTCTTCCCTAGGTTAACTACGCAACCAAGAGCTCTGATACGTGACGGCCCGCCCCAAACCAGCCGACATTTCAATGAAAGTGCGTTGTACCAATGTCCAACCAGAATGGGACGGTCGCCAAAGAAAGGAAAGAAGGGAATTTGAACTAGCAAGGAACCTGTAGAATGTCTCACAATGCATGGAATAAAATAATATAATAATAACATACTTGACATAAAACAGGCGAGACGGTGCATAAGCTGAAAACTAAACCATCATAGCAGCGGAAAATCCAAATACAGCTTATGTTCCACATCATCAATATTACAACTTCTAAAACTATCTCTAAACAAAATAAGAAAGGTACACTACTAATGCCCAAAGTAGTGACCAGCAGCGACATAAGGAGAATATATATACCATACGTGGGAGCCTCCTGCTAGTCTCCCGTGCAGCTACTCATGCATACCACATAACCTGTCTCTAATCTGCCCGTTTAAGAGCACCCAGAGTAATAAGAAGAGACATAAAACTCTGGGTCAGACAAAAGCTGGTATGAGCGATAAACAGCAAAACATAACAATAACAAATATACTAAATGTTAGATCAAAATTTGGACCTAACACCCAAATTGTTCTGAATGTTGTAGAGTTTCAACTGAAGAAAGAGGAAAAAGAAAATAACACACAGAATTTATAGTGGTTCGGCGTTAACGAGCCTACGTCCACTTTATATATTATTGATTATACTTTGAAAGCTAATACAATCAAGGATTTCTCTCAATACTCTAGTATTTTGACAATAATGGCGGATTCTATACTCAATATTGCCAAAAAGATCCCAAAAAATGCCAAGCTCTGGGCTATTTATAGCTGATTTTGTCAGGCGGGTCGTGGTAACACGTGGCACGAATCCCGAGAACATCGGATCGCATCGCGTCCATTGAAGAAATAGTCAAATTAGCCGTTGTGGACTGGTGTCGCGATCTCCTTGAAAATCGGATCGTGCAGATGGGGAGAATCGGTCAGAATGACGGTTAGGGACACGTGTCGCTAGATCCGTGCGTCTCGGATCGCTGAAGACTTGCTCACGCTTGAACGGGTCAGTGGATTCGCCACGCATCAGGGGATCGGATCGGTCAATACTGGGCAACAACATATGCATGGATCAGATCGCATAGAGGTGTCGTTTCGCTGATGAAGTGGGGGCGATCCGTCGAGACGCGATCCGATGGTGGGCGAGTCGATAGTGTGCGATCCGTCATCGGGCGAGTTGATGATGCGATCCATTCCTTCATATTCTTAGAGAACGTGGTTTCATGCTTTCTTCTTATGAATGATCCTGGGTGGCTTGGTCAAAAAGCTTGCCAACATCTTGCCCCCTCGAAGTATGGTTTATCGATGATGGAACATGCTTCGAAGTTATAGAATCGTCTTTTCACAGCGAGTCGCGAATCAGTGGACAATTCTCCTTCTGAGATTTTTCAGAGTCTTCATTACTGGATTTATCGATTCGGATCGCGGGCTCGAGTCGCGGTCCGTTAGCAAGACATTCGTTTCGTTCTTTGGTGTGCATTTGGGCCTCGGAACGAAACGGGTTCCTCCTCGAGTCGTGGTGGGCTCTTGGTTCGTGGCCCGCCGATTTTCGTGGATCGAATAGGAAAAAGAAGGGGAGACAAACGGTCGCCCTTTTGCCTATATAAGCCGACCCCCCCCCCTCTTCACTTTCTTCCTTCTTTTTTCTGTCGTATCATTTCGCCTGCATTGTTGAGGAACGAAACCTAGTTTTTCAAACCTTCAAAAACCCGATCTCTTTCCCAATTTTTAGAAAGGTAATTCCACCGAAAGCATTCTTATTCGTAAACGCTGCTGTTTCATGAACTTTTTCGACTAATTTGAGGGAGAAACGATGGAAATTTGCGATTTTCTGGGGAAACCATCGAGACGCCATGGCTGATGGGCGTAGAGGTCGGAGTTCGAGGATGGGAAGGAGAGGAGGAAGAAGATGAAGGCGAGTGGCGAGACGGAGGGTCGTGGTGACAGCAAAGGCGCGTATCGTGGGGGGCTGCAACGATTCGGCGAAGACCCCAGTCACTTAATTTCACGATCCGTGAAGGAGTGATCCCTTTGCCCTACGATTCGAAGGGGGGCGATCCCTCGGCCCTGCGATTCGAAGGGGGGCGATCCCTCTGCCTTGCGATTCGAATCATAGTTGACGATGCGAAGAAATTTCAAACTTTAAACGATGCCTTGTCACCACAAAATTCTGAACAGTTAGTCTAGGGCCTTGATGTTGGACTTTCTGGACTAAATGACCACATAATTTGACTGCATATGACGACTAATATTTCGATGATCTTGATAGCTTTCATGTTTTATTTTCAATGCGCACACAAGCACACACACCGGCACTTGCACACACGGGGGACGGGTAGTATTAATCTCATTGTTCATGTTTTCTCGTCCTAGAAGTAATGTCGAATAATCAATCTTCTTCAAGATCCGCAACAGAAGCGGAATCCGAGGTTCCTGAGCAATACAACCCCAAGATTCCTCCAATTAATCCAGGAGGTGAAGATTCTGGATCTGAGTACGAGGCCACGGAATCAGATCCGTCCGAAAGTACTTCATCTAGCGACGATTCTGAGATAGATGGGCGAGCTCCTGACGAGATTCCTGGCGCGCTCGGGATAGATAAATTTTCTGATTCTTTAGCAACCAAGCTCGACGATATAAAGCTTAAAAGAATCTTCTTAAGACACGGAATTCCTTGGGATGATGTCTTGACGCCCGGAAGCGAAGATAGACCCCACCTAGCTCCGGAAGGATATATGGCAATCAGTCGAACCATGTGCTTGGTAGGGGCTATTCCTCCGTTTCCTCCGATCGCCATCGAAACTTTAAGACGACTGGGTATTGCTCCGATGCAGCTTCATCCTAACGCCTACGCATCTCTATACTCTCTATATGTTGCATATGCGGAGATCCTACACGCCGAACTTAAATTCAGAGATCTGATATTCTTCTTTCTTTTCAAGCACCGTTCTTCGGCAACTCCAAATTTCTCTTTCTTTGAATCGGTGGCGAATAGGAAAGTTCTGTATGATGGATACAGCAACATAGGGGATCCTAAGTCCGACTGGTTTTATATAAGGAAACAGGCCGGATGCTCATGAAGATGGCTCAAATCAAGTAAACTTTGATCTTCTAATCGAATATCTTGTTCAAAAAGTCTAAGTATTAACATTCCTCCGCCTTTTTCTTTGTCTTAAACAGATCACATCTTCCCGAAAACGGAGGGTTCGTTATACAACCATCGGTTGTCTATTCTTCATCAAAGCAGGTTTGACTTTCTAAGGATCAAAAAATGCATTACTGATGACAATCTTCATAAGCATCGTTTTCTGGATAGAAGATTTGGACTTGGCACTGGCGGCAGACCTTATAAGTATGTGCCCCCAACGGAGGGAGAAGGAACTTTGCAAGAGGTAGAAACAACTAAGTTTCGTAAGAGTCCTTCTCCGATAGTTATCCAAGACGATGAAGATTTGAACATATACAGAGGGGATGAGGTCTGCGGTGACGTGTCCAAGGAAATCCCGATTCCTACTCCAATCGAAACCGCTGCTCCCGATGATTTGACAGAAGAGCGGTTATTTGACGAACTAAATAAAATTCCTCTACCCAATGATGTATATACAGAGAAGGACTTTGAAGGGGGGCCTTTCTTCCCTGCTTCTGAAGAGACCATCGCTCCAACTAGAGGACAAGAAACTGGTCAGATGAGCCTGTCTTCAGGCCCGGGTGTGTTAGGGGGAATTATATGGGATGCACACATCACACACACTATCTGACCCTGCACTCTTATATCGTGGGTATTCAAAGTTTTAATATGCTCTTTTCTTTTTTGCAGGAACGATGTCCCGTAGGAAATCTTACTCGTATCGTTCTCTTCGTGAGGGCACACCCAGTCTTCATCCGGGTGCTGAGCGTTCTCGCGGCCCTTCTCACAAGCCGACTTCCTTGCAACCTCGGTCTCCAACAAAGTCGACCTCTACCAGGCCTTCCAGTTATCCGGCAATTCCTACAGGGGGAAAGAAACTTCCTAAAGAGTTAACTCCTCCAAAGAGTGCACTTTCCCACAGTCGGTCATCCGAAAGGCATCACGAATCTAAAGATAGGGACAAGGATTCATCCAAAGAGACTGAAAAGGAGAGAAGTGACATCGTCCCTTCCAGCCAGCCAGAGTTGGCTGCCCCCGGATCACGGGATTACATGCATGGTCCCGAGATTCAAGGTAGGCTGGAAAAACTGCGGGAACAGTTCCCAGACATATTCTTTGACCGGATGACATTTGTTCCAGCCTTGGAGCCGGTCCCCAAGAACTGGGATAGCGAAGTTGTCGGATATATCCGCCATGTTGCCAAGCAATATGAGATGATGAAAAAACATGCGGTTAACCTTTTAGAAGTCATCCGATCGCTTGAAATAGAAGAACACAGATCTAAGGCGAAGCATGAAAACAACGAAAGGGCCAGGACAAAAATGGAGAAGGACCTTGAAGATGCTCAATCCCAGCTTGCTTTAGCACGGAGGGACGCTGAAAATTATAAGATTGAATTAGAGAATGCTAAGCAGCGCTTTCATTCGGAACTTGACTCCAATAGCCAAGAGAAAATGGCCTTAAAGAAGGAGGTTGAAGATCTCAAAATGGCCAACATCGAGTTGAAAACAGCACAAGGCCATTTTGAAGCTGAGAGAGCTGCTTGGGAGGCAGAAAAAACAAATTTAAAAGAAAGTCTGGCTTTGGCTAAAGCAGAAAAGGTGATTTTAAATGACCAGGTCTCGGACGCGGAGAGAAGGGCAGCTCTCGCCGAAAAGAATGTCGAAAGTGCCATCAAATTGACCACTGCTTCTAACAACAAGCTCCTCGAAAGAGAGAAGGAAATCGAGGGGTTTGAAGAGATGATTTTTGACTTCCTTGGCCAGGTTCTTAAAACTCGCAACATCTCATGGATCTCGGATTACCACGTTACTTTAGCCAATTTATGGGATGCCATTGTTGAGGGTGAAAAGCATAGATTGGGGGTAGAAGAAATTGATGAGGATGAGCTGATGAAGAGCATCTTAAGGGATAATGAACCTGAGGACCAAGCAGAGGGTCGTCGTCTGATTTTAGCGGAGATGGAAAAGGAGAAGGCCTTGGCTAAAGGTAAAAGCAAAATTGACGAAGGTTCAAGTTCTGCCGTGGAGCCCAAAACCTTCGGAGTTGAGGAGTACCATCCTGATGATCCGCTAATCCCTTTGGGCCTAACTCCCGTAGTTGTTGGAGCTCCTGCAACTATTCAAGAAGGAGGGTCTACGGAAAGTATCTCCTTTCTTTCTCCACAATTTGTCAAAGCAATTGTGAATTGTCGTCGTTTGGTAGAACAACCAATTGAGTTAGTAACGTGTGTTCCTCGTAATACAGGTGGCGAACCCGTCAACAAGGGTGCTGAAAAAGAAAAAGAGGCGGAGAAGGAGGCTGTCTCACAAGGTGCCGGTACTGATATATCAAAACAGGCTGAGGTTACAACAGCAGAGAAAAGCGTCCCGGCACCTAGCACTGACGTTCCCAAAGATGCTGAGACCATCGAAGCCTTGAGAGACATGGATGGGCGCCATGTAGATGATGAAGAAGACATTATCGGCGCCAAAAAAGCCGACGACGATGACGACAAAACATTGGCCAGCCGAAAGGCTAGGCAGGAGACAGAGATGGCTTCGAAAAAGGTGGGAGATGAGGCTTTGGACGTAGTCCCTCTTGCAGAATTCGATCCCAAAACTGGGATGATTGTGAAAATCCAGCCCAAATCCATCAGCCGACAGCTTCACTTTGCAAACCCCGATGACTTCCCGGCTTCCCTTTCTGATAGAAGGAAGAGAAAAGAGGTGGAAGAGGAATCTTCAGAGGAGTTGGATGTTCCTCTCATAGACAAAAGGAAGAGGAAGAAAGGGGATCCGTCTGATGCCGACAAGGCGAAGCTGGAGAGGCAGAAGCAAGAGAAGAGGCCAAAGCGTAAATAGGATATTGTTACTGGTTGATATTTTGTCTTTAGGTTTTCCACTGGTCAGGAAGTGTAATTGTGAGACTGGCCCTCACTTTCTTTTCTAGGTTATTTTTCACTTTGTTGGTTCGCAGTATATAAATAAGAGTTTATCTCCTTTTGCATCATTGTGTACCTGTATTCAAATAAACTTTCCATGTGTAGTTATAGGCTATCTAATAATAATTACAAATTAGTCAAACAACAGAAAGAAAAATTTTCATGTTGCGTTGTTGTATTAAAGTTCAGTATATGTATATGAGTATATGTGCCCACAGTCAGTTGTTATCATAGCGCCTGACGGGGGTCTACTAAGAATTGGTTAGTATTGTCGGCAGGTTACCCCCTATTTCTGAATATGGGGGACTTAGAAGATTTCATAGGATAATTGTTCTTATGGCACCGAATCTCTGGCACCTTTCTCAGTGCTTAATCACAGACTTCCTTATACTATCCTGACGGTTGCCAAGGTTAGAGTTTGAATTCAGTAGCTCAGTCGGTCCCCGATCCTTCAGCGGGGAGGGGGCTCTTTCTCAGCGCTCAATCGGAGACGCTTTTATACTCTCTCTCTCTGGAGAGTTAGAGTTCGAGCTCAGCGATTCATTCACTCCCCGATCCTTCAGCGGGGAAGGAGCTCGTTCTCAGTGCTCAATCGGAGACGCTTTTATACTCTCTCTCTCTCTCTCTGGAGAGTTAGAGTTCGAGCTCAGCGATTCATTCGCTCCTCGATCCTTCAGCGGGGAAGGAGCTCTTTCTCAGCGCTCAATCGGAGACGCTTTTATACTCTCTCTCTCTCTCTCTCTGGAGAGTTAGAGTTCGAGCTCAACGATTCATTCGCTCCCCGATCCTTCAGCGGGGAAGGAGCTCTTTCTCAGCGCTCAATCGGAGACGCTTTTATACTCTCTCTCTCTCTCTGGAGAGTTAGAGTTCGAGCTCAGCGATTCATTCGCTCCCCGATCCTTCAGCGGGGAAGGAGCTCTTTCTCAGCGCTCAATCGGAGACGCTTTTAGACTCTCTCTCTCTCTCTCTGGAGAGTTAGAGTTACGGATCAAGCGGTCTGCAATCATGTACGCTCATCAAACTCGTCCTAGGTTTACATTTTAATCCAAGCTCCGAGGATTAAAACCAGTCGGACAAGCAGTTGGAGCATTTGCCAAGGCTTTGAGTTCCCCCGAACAGTCTACGGGAGGAATGGTTGGCACCAGACTCCGGGTACCTGTATTATTCACGCTGCTTTCCATAAAAATAAACAGACAGATAAATAAGGATGCAATAAAGGTAAACGACACACAATATTTTTATAGTGGTTCGGTCGAATCATGACCTACGTCCACTTTATAATTTTTTGCTTCAAGGAATCAAACTATTCTAGGCTAGTCGTGCCTTATACATGGTTTTCAACGAAGCAAAAAAAAACAGATTTGAAACTTTTATGCTAAGTATGACCGCAAATGTTGGGCATTCCACACTCTGGGGATTTCCTTTCCATCTACGGTTGCCAGCTTGAAGGTTCCATTATCAAGCTTGCTCAGAATGGAGTACGGTCCTTCCCACTTCGCTCCCATATGAGTTGGGGGTGGAAAGACACGTTTCAGAACCAAGTCTCCGGGTTCCCAGGTTCGTGCTCGAACCTTTTTGTTGTAATATCGAGCGATCTGTTGCTTGCATCTCAAGGCGCGCAGGTCCGCCTCATCCCTCTTTTCTTCGATCATATCCAGGGACTCAAGGAGCAATTCATTATTAGTCATTGGATCATAGTAAGTCACCCGGTGAGAAGGTACCTTTATCTCAACCGGGATGACCGCTTCCGTTCCAAAGGCAAGGGAGAACGGGGTATGTCCTGTTGCCGATTTATATGTTGTCCTGTAGGCCCATAGTGCCAAGGGTAATTCATCAGCCCACATGGCTTTAGCCCGCTTCAGTCTTCTTTTCAGAATAGACTTAATCACTTTATTCGCCGCTTCGACTTGTCCGTTCGATTGCGGGTGCGCCACAGAGGTGTATCGATTCTCAATGTGGTATTTTTGGCAGAAATTTCGGAATTCAGCACTATCGAACTGAGTTCCGTTATCTGTTATTACAATCTTTGGAATCCCAAATCGATAGATGATGTTTCTCACGATAAAGTTGATCACTCGCTTGGTTGTGATCGTAGTTAGTGGCTCAGCCTCGACCCACTTAGTAAAATAATCCACGGCCACAATGGCAAACTTTGCTCCGCCCCTTGCTATGGGGAGACTTCCAATGATATCAATTCCCCACATAGCGAAAGGCCATGGGCTCATCATTGTTTTTAACTGATTAGGAGGTGCTCTAGGTATCTTCGAAAATCTCTGGCATGCATCACACCGTCGTGCGTATCTCGCTACATCCTTGTTTATGGTAGGCCAGAAATAACCATGCCGCAACACCTTTTTTGCCAAAGTTTGCCCTCCAGTGTGGTCGCCGCATTCGCCTTCGTGAACCTCTTGCAATACATGCTTGATGTCGTCGTGGGCTATACACCGGAGGAGGGGCATCGAAAACCCTTGTCTGTAAAGAACTCCGCCTTGCAGAACGTATCGGGAGGCTTTACGAATCACTTTGCGCCTCTCGCTTTTCTTGGTCGGAAGCGCTCCGTTCATCAGAAAATTCTTTAGAGGGTTCATCCAGGACTCCCTTTCTAGTTCCGTCTCTAGCACTGGGTCAATTTCCATCTGATCTATGCTAGGGGACCGAAGTACTTCAACAGGGGCTAGCCCGGTCACTTCAGGATCGTCGGAACTAGCCATCTTTGCCAACTTATCTGTCTGCTGATTCTCCGAACGCGGAATATGAGATATGTTGTAGTGATCAAAATCGTTCAGCAACTCTTTTACTTTCTTTAAGTATAGATTCAATCTCGCACTTTTAGCTTGGAATTTTCCAGTAGCTTGGTTTACAGCTAACTTGGAGTCGCAGAAGATGTTCAGCTTTGTGACTTCTAATTCCTTTGCTATCTTCAATCCGACTATCAGAGCTTCATATTCGGAATCGTTGTTAGTGGCATGAAACTCCATCCGGATTGCATAGGTCATCAATCGTTTCTCGGGGGTTTCAAGCACTATCCCAGCGCCGGATCTTTCGTCATTCCTAGCGCCATCAGTATACAATCCCCAGGCATTAGGATCAAAAAGTAATTTTGAGGGATTGTCCTCTTCGTTAGCCATATCTTCCTCTGGTACGGTAAACTCCGCTATGAAGTCGGCTATCACTTGCCCTCGAATTGACCGTCTGGGCTGGAAGTTCAAATCAAATTGACTCAACTCAATATTCCATTTGAGTAATCTTCCAGATGCCTCTGGTCTCTGTAGGACTTGCTTGAGTGGATGATCGGTGTATATGGTAATAGGATGCGCCTGGAAATAATGTCGAAGCTTTCTAGAGGCGATCAGCAAGCTATACGCCAACTTTTCTATCCTTGGATAATTACGCTCTGCTGCCATCAATTTTTTGCTTATGTAATACATAGGTCTTTGGACCTTATCCTCTTCTCTTACCAACGCTGAGCTGATCGCATGGGATGACACCGCCAAATACACGAATAAGTCCTCGTGATCCATTGGCTTAGATAATATCGGAGGTTTCTCCAGGTGCCTGAGTAAATTCTGAAATGCTTCTACGCAGTCGGGTGTCCATTTGAAGTGGCGTTTCCCTCGCTTTATTAATTCGAAGAATGGGATGCACTTATCCGTAGCCCTGGAGATAAATCTGCTTAGTGCGGCCACTTTTCCGGTAAGGCTTTGCACATCCCTAATTTGCCTAGGTTCCTGAATGTCTCTGATTGCCGCGATCTGGTCTGGATTTATCCCAATACCACGGGAACTGACGATGAATCCCAAGAATTTCCCGGAGGCAACACCGAATGAACATTTGGTTGGGTTGAGTTTCATTCCGTACTTTCGAAGAATGCCGAACATCTCTGCCAAGTCAGCTATGTGTTGAGAAGATTGCTTGGACTTTACCAACATATCATCTACGTATACTTCCATTGTTTTCCCAATCTGGTTATAAAACATTCTGTTGAATAAACGTTGATATGTAGCGCTCGCATTCTTTAAGCCAAAGGGCATCACCACATAACAGTATAACCCCAGATCCGTGATAAAACTAGTGTGTTCTTGGTCTGGAACATGCATCGGAATCTGGTTATATCCTGAATAGGCATCCATAAATGAGAGAAGCTCATGACCCGCCGTCGAGTCTACCAACTGGTTAATCCGGGGCAACGGGAAACTATCTTTTGGACAGGCTTTGTTCAAATCCGAGAAGTCGATACACGTTCGCCACTTCCCGTTGGCCTTCTTTACCAGGACTGGATTTGAAATCCAGTCTGGGTAGGTCGAGTCTCTGATAAATCCATTACTCTTTAGCTTTCCAACTTCTTCTTTCAAAGCAGCGGACCTCTCTGGACCCAACATTCGCCTTTTTTGCTTTACCGGAGGGTGCTTAGGGTCAATGCTCAAGGAATGGCTCATGATTGATGGGGATATCCCACACATGTCCGTGTGGGTCCAAGCAAATACATCTAAGTTGTTTTTTAAGAAATCCGTCAATTCTTTAGCGAGATTCGGATTTAACTGGGATCCAATCTTAAGGACCTTCTCCGGGTCACTATCATCGACCGGTACATCCACAGTTGTCTCGTTGGGAGTCGCCATTCTGCCCCCGGGTTCTTAATCCTCTCTGGGATCTATATCCTCGGGCATCTCTCTGGGCGACTCTCCAACGATTATCCTCTTTGGTTGCTATAAGGTCTCCGCCCCCGTTGGGGAAGAAGCGCTTTTAGTTTCAATATTCCCTCCATTGCGAAGTAGCATTAGTTCGACAACATAACACGCTCGCGCAGCAACTTGATCCCCTCTGACGATTCCAATGCCAGCTTCTGTAGGGAATTTCAATAACAAGCATCAGGGGGCTATACAGGCTCTAAACTTTGCGAGGGCTGGTCGGCCCAAGAAAGCGTTGTAGGGGGATTCAACATCCAAAACCACAAAGGGAAGGATTCCACTCTCTAGCGTTATCCTTCCCCAAGTGTAACTGGTAACTCTACATAACCCATTGGAGCGGTAGATGCTCCGTTGAATCCACGGATCCATCCTTGATAGGGCTTCAAGTCTTTTATTTCGAGGTTCATCTGGTCAAATGTCCTTTTGAAAAGAAAGTTGACAGAACTCCCGTTGTCCACTAAAACCTTATGGACAGTAGCTGGACCAATAGGTACTGTAATTACAAATGGATCTTCTGTCGGAGCATGGACTCCAATGCTTTCTCGTTCTCAGAAAACGACATCGTCGGTCGTCATCTTTTGCTGCTTCACCGGGATACTGTCCTCGGGGTTGCTACACTCCCCTACATCGAGGTGTTGTTTGGCTACATTGACGTATTGATCCAATGCCTTGGAACTATGCCCGGCGAGATAAAGTCCTCCGATTACGGTATTGATAACAATGTTCTTTCCCTTTTGCTGGGCAGTCGACCTAGCAGCAAGTTGATTCTGGTTCTGATTTGGGGCCTGCACTGCTTGCCCCCTGTCTCTGGGCATTACTCTGTATTCATCTAGCTTTCCTTCTCGAAGCAGCCTTTCGACTACATCTCTTAGGTGACGGCATTCATTTGTCGAATGGCCGTGAATCTGATGAAAGAGACAAAACTTCCCCGTTTCACGCTCTTTCTCCGTCGACTCTCTAGGAGGTGGCCTCTTATTCTGGAGGACTTCATACGCATCCATGAAGATATTTTCCATAGTATCATTTATTGGTGTATAACTTTCAAAGGCCGTGGGACGAGTCCTTCTCTGGGAGTCGTTCCCTCGGTTCCTCTTCCGGTTATTGCCGTTACCATTATTATCGTTGTTCCCAGACTGACGACCACCCTGATTCCGATTTCCAACATTTACTTCGACCTTCCCCGAGTTGTCTCCTGTTTGCTTAATGGCGACATTGCTCTGGATTTCCTCCTTATCGGCCGCTTTTGCCTTTCGGTTAGCATATACTTCTTCCCGTCGTAAGTATACGCTAGCCTTCTCATAGAATAATTCTCTAGTATGGGGTGGCTTGCCTGCCAGGTATCTCCCGAATTCAGTGTCTTTATCTACTCCATCAATCATTGCTGCGACAACGGTTGGTTCATGGGGATCTTTAACTTCAGTAGCGGCCAAATTGAAACGGTCTAGGTACACCTTCAAACTCTCGCCTGGTCGCTGCTTGACAAGGAACAAGTCAATCACACTTTTTGTTTTTTGTGCATAGATACGGAATTGTTCTACGAACTTCTCGCTCAACTCCCTGAAGCTAGAAATCGATCTCGCTGGCAAGCGAGTAAACCATAACAAAGCTACATTCTCCAAGAATATGGGAAAAGCTTTGCACTTGACAGCGTCAGAGGCTGCGGCAGCGGTCATTGACCAAGAGTATCTCATCAGATGCTGGACAGGATCAGACCTACCCGCATATCGGTTCATTTGTGGCATGTTGAAACGCCTCGGGAAAGTCGCATCCAAAATATCGTCAGTGAAAGGGGTGTGACTGCGGTCAATTCCCCAATCTTCGTTCCGTTGTCCACGGCTATCTGCCAGAATTTGATGGATCATGGCTGCAACATTCGCACTGGTCAGCGGAGGTTCAGGGTCAGTGCCTCTGGTTCGGCGGGGTCCTCTGATCTCTCTTCTGGGAGCAGTCACGAAATCCGGGGCTCGGATAGGGCTCCGCTGCCCTCCTGTCACCATGAGCATGTGCGCAGCGGCGGGGCTGAGGTAGTCTGTTATGCACAGGACGGTCCACATCTCGAGTCCTGGGAGCTGTGGCTTGATCGTTCACATTACGGTTTGAGGGCCCCACCCCTAGCGCTTCTTCTTCCTGTGATGGCAGGGTACCGAAACGAAGTTGCTCTATGTTTTCGGCTCTCTCATATGGCCGCCGTGGAGGTCTCGGCGATTCTTCTGATGAAGAAGAATATCCTGGAGTGAGTGAACGGACCGGCGGCGTTCTTTGCCTCGCGAGTTCATCAAGCCTTCTATCCATAGCAGTCAAATTTTGTCGCAGGACGGAACTTTCCTATCTTTGGGCAGCCAATTCATCAAACAATCTCTCCCACATTTCGGAGAAGCGAGAGACATCCCCCTCAGTGACGGGAGCAGCAGGATCATATTGGTCATCATCAATTTCTCTTATGCGCAAAGAGCTTGGTTCAGGTCGAGCGGAGGGGCCAGGACGGTAGGAGCGAGCCATAGGCTCCTTTCCAGGTCGAGTTGTAGTCTGATCATCAATTCGGATCACTGTGGCTCGAGGATGGCGGTTCGCAACTCCCCCCAAGATCGATTCGCGGTCGCGGTGCGTGGGGGGTTCGAGACGTTGCCTCGGGATCGAGTAACAACCCCTTCAGCAGTACGGATCGTCTCGTTCTCGTCGACTCGGAGCGTGGAGTCTTCGTCGGATCGGTTCGCCCCCTGCGCTCCGCTGTCCAGAGTTTCTTCATTGCCCAGCTCGTGCACACTCTCTTCAATTGTTTCGTTGGTCTGTGAAGCTCGTGCTTCCTTAGATCTTTTTCCAGCCATGATATCCGAATCGCTGGAATCTTCAAAGAACTGAATAGTGAAACTTTAGGACTGATTTCTCAGTGAAAGCACCAAAATGTTAGATCAAAATTTAGACCTAACACCCAAATTGTTCCGAATGTTGTAGAGTTTCAACTGAAGAATGAGGAAAAAGAAAATAACACACAGAATTTATAGTGGTTCGGCGTTAACGAGCCTACGTCCACTTTATATATTATTGATTATACTTTGAAAGCTAATACAATCAAGGATTTCTCTCAATACTCTAGTATTTTGACAGTAATGGCGGATTCTGTACTCAATATTGCCAAAAAGATCCCAAAAAATGCCAAGCTCTGGGCTATTTATAGCTGATTTTGTCAGGCGGGTCGTGGTAACACGTGGCACGAATCCCGAGAACATCGGATCGCATCGCCTCCGTTGAAGAAATAGTCAAATTAGCCGTTGTGGATAGGTGTCGCGATCTCCTTGAAAATCGGATCGTGCAGATGGGGAGAATCGGTCAGAATGACGGTTAGGGACACGTGTCGCTAGATCCGTGCGTCTCGGATCGCTGAAGATTTGCTCACGCTTGAACGGGTCAGTGGATTCGCCACGCATCAGGGGATCGGATCGGTCAATACTGGGCAACAACATATGCATGGATCGGATCGCATAGAGGTGTCGTTTCACTGATGAAGTGGGGGCGATCCGTCGAGACGCGATCCGATGGTGGGCGAGTCGATAGTGTGCGATCCGTCATCGGGCGAGTTGATGATGCGATCCATTCCTTCATATTCTTAGAGAACGTGGTTTCATGCTTTCTTCTTATGAATGATCCTGGGTGGCTTGATCAAAAAGCTTGCCAACACTAAACCATACCTGAACATGGACCTGCAACCAAAGAGTTAGCATAACAAGATGTACAATACTCTAAGGTGACACTAACATATGGTGTAAAGATACGGGGGTGGGGGTATGCATGTCATAGTGATGTCAAACAATCTAGCATAGAAATCATCCTCACTCTCTCTCACTCAGTGCGTAAAGCATACAATATCCACCGCTTTGATCACCCATATCCTTGTTGTGATCACTCAACTCCATGGAGTCACAGTGACTCTACTGCACTGATCCATAGCCACTAATCCTTTGCTATGTCCACTCTGCCTCACGGAGTCATAACAACTTCACTGCACTAGCTCATAGCCTTGCTACGATCACTATGCCCCATGAAGCCATGATGACTTCAATGCACTGATCCGTAGCCAATATCCGTCTCCCAGTGGTGAATCAAAGCTATAGACATCGATAACCCCTTTGCACACGTCTCGCAGAAAATTCCAATCATGAAGTTAACTCGTTGGTTCCCAATAGGATCCTGAGTACAAACTTCCCATTTGGACTACCTTTGCATCTCGGGTTTTGGTCGGATTGGAGTTGATCTTCCGAAGAGTCATCGCGTAGGAATAACTTAAGTTACGATTCGGTTCGGTACCCCATAACCGGTTCGGTTCGGTGCCCGTAGTCCACGTCTGGGTTTGGTTTGTGGAGCTCCTCGTGCGGCTCGGTTCGGAGGAGGCAGTGGTACACGGTGCTCATTCCTCCTTAGTTCGGTTCGATGGTTGCTTCCTGGTTCAATTCGGTGGCCCTCCTTTTCAAGATGCTGGTTTGGTCTGATGCAAATCCACGGTTCGTAGTTCCTTCCGTCGAAACACTCCGACCTGATCCCACTCTCCTTCATTAGCCCGATCTGATCCCAATCCAACTATAGTGGCCTTCCTTTTTGCCATGCTTTATCTTGTGCCAAGTTCCGGTTTGGTTCGGTACTCTCTTGCCTGTTCCACTATCCGATCCGAGCCCTTTCAACTGATCCGATCCGAAACCTTGCACAATCTTCTTGCGATTTTTCCAACGACTGTTTTATGCCATACGATGGCGATTTCGACTAATCTAACAGTTCTAATCGATCACAAATCATACCATACAGTCATAGCAACATGTATAATCAACCACAAACATCAAAACAACAATTTGACATGTCAAAATGGATCAAACAAACCCAAAAACCTATGTTTTCCCGTTATGCATGTTTAAGAAAATCTAATGATATGATTAAAAAAAACTTAACCAAATTAACCCAAACTTCTAACATAGGCTTAAAATAACATTTAAGAATTTCTAAACATTTTTCCAGATTTTTAACATCCATAATTTCGTTAATTAACAATAATCACCCTAATTAATTGTAATTAGTGTAAAAGAAATGCTAATCACTCACCTTAGCCACAAACAAAACTTTCAAAACTGAAACTCCGCTGATTTCGGGCGAATACCAATGTCTAACAGCAGTTCAAACTCAGAAACAGTGTTATTTCTCCTTGATTTGATGTTGCTAAGCTTAATCCTTGATTAAACAGTGATTAGAGATGTTTCTAGATGTTGGAGGCTATTGTTAGGGTTTCTATGATGTATGTGGAGGCTGGAAAATGAGTAAAAAAACAAAATCCCTAACACTAACAGCCCTTAAATACCCCAAATCCCGAAATCCCCTAATGGGCCTAGCCGCTAATCGCACGGTTAAGCCCGATTAAGCTGTTTTCACCCTCTAAACCTTAATTCAGCCATATCTCCCAAATGTTAAGTCCGTTTGGCTAATGACCAATCTACGGAAAGGTAAACCATCATCTGGATCTAATAGAAGTGGTTTAAGGACAAAATTCCTTACTAATCAAACGTTATGGCTAAAACAAGATCAGATAGGGGCAAAACGATCATTCAAAAATTGTGAACATAGGAAATGACCTCAATAGTCGTCCCCCAATGTCACACGACCATACGACTCCTTACGAGAAAGAAATAAATATTGTATGATTCTCCGATGCGTAGAATGCAGGTCGTTACAGGCATATCCAGCATCCACATGTTGTAGGTCTAATGTGGGAGATCTAGCCCATTATAAGCCATAATGGACATGGTAAAGAATTGGACTAATTAACCTATGTTAATCCATAGGGTTTGTATGAACTTAAATTTAAGTTGGGGGTTAAGTAAACTTGGATGAACAAAAGGGGCGGGTTAAGTAAATCTGAAAGGGGGTGGGTAATATTCACATATAGGCCTACAAACTTAACCCGTTAAGGTTATGTAATTAAAGACACCTATTGGTATACATAACTGGAGGAAATAAAAAAGTTATGTAATTAAAGACACCCTTTAGGGTAAGCATAACTGGTAGAAATAAATAAGGCTATTTAATTAAAGACACCTAGTGGTATACATAGTCAGTGAAAACCTAGTGGGGGATACAAGACAAAGGGGAGAGCTTGTATCATATTGTGTGGGACCCATTTTAGTCAGCAACCCGGAGTAGGTATCAAACAAAGTACTCTGTACTAGGTGAGAAGAGGCACGCTTATTGACTGATTGTAAGAGATCCAAACGTAGAGGACGGTGTGGCCGGCACAAACCGACCGGACCATGTGCGTGCATGAGCCGTACAGAGGGGGATAAGACAACTGTGACACATATAGATATGGTTGTGCACATTA
This sequence comes from Allium sativum, assembly GCA_030737875.1. Classification (NCBI taxonomy): domain Eukaryota; kingdom Viridiplantae; phylum Streptophyta; class Magnoliopsida; order Asparagales; family Amaryllidaceae; genus Allium; species Allium sativum. The sequence goes on from CM060916.1 coordinate 45,606,520, forward strand.
TTACGACGAGGGGTTGCCACTTTAGGAAGTGATACCTCCTACTGTCAGGCCAGCACAAGGTATCTACGAGGATTAGGGAGCCGATCGACCAGGGTAGTAGTTAGGATGCATCTGGACGTATACCTAAGTCTACTACCTTATAGTTGAAGGGATCACCTCTTTCTGGATATACTAGTAATAGTGCAGAGTAATCTTTAGAAGCATATACACCTTATCCTGTCTACCTTGTCACACCTGCCACTTATGTAGTGATCTCCCTTATCCACTTTATATGCCTATCATGTTAATTTTATTTATTTATTGACTAAAAGTAACTAGATTCGTTAGACTTTATGTCTGACCCTTTTGTTTCTCCTTCTTTCTTCTGTCCCCCCCCCCCCCCCACCCGGTTCTCAAAGAGGAAACACTCAGGCTTAGTCAAGACCCAGATATCATCTTGCTAGGAGCTACTTCTGAAGTACGGCTCAAGTTCTTGTCTCTACTATGTCTTAACTTTTTCAATTGGGGAATTATGTTTTTATATTCTTATGTACTCTGATGATGAAAGACAGAACTTATTTTATTGTAATGGTTTTTGTGACTTATGGTATTGTGGACCAAGGTATTATGATTTATGTTGAAATAAAAATTTAAATTCTCGCTGCTATCTTATTTATATTTGTCTTGTTATTATTCTGTGTCTGTTTACCTATAACGCTTCACGAAACTTAATGGATTCCCTTAGTGAATGACATTAACGAATGTGGAGTGTCACAGAGAGTAAACATTTTCCTCATATCAGCGACATTCCCATTATTAGCCCCTGACCCAACTCCCTCTTCAACTCCCAATGTGGGGTTCCTCATCGTACTCCTCGTATTTCTGCTCATCGTTCAATCAGTAAAGAGAAAATGATTAACCATCTCCTTAGTGGTTCCCGTGCAGTGCGACTTCATCCTTAGATATACTAATAGTATATATCTAGTTTTTAAAAACCAAAATATAAGTGATACGCGTTCTCATATACGTATACTATCTCTCCCTGGTGTCTTTCTCTAGGTTAAACTATGCTACCTAGGCTCTGATACCAAGTGTGATGGCTGCCTCATACCATCAGACATTTCCCCCGAAATGCATTGTGTCAATGCCCGACTTGCACAGGATGATCATCAAAAGGGTTGAAACGATGAATTACCAAAGAACATGTAGTATATCCCACAGAGCATGGAATAAAATATAATAATAACATAACTTGATATAAAACAAGCGAGATAGTACATAAGATGAAAACAAAACCATATCCGTCAGAGTAGCGGAATCCAAAATATAGCTTCATATCCAATTATTACAACTTTAAAATACTGTCTCTAAAAGGAAATAAAAGAGGTACACTACTAATGCCTAAAGCAGTGACCAACAACAACACAAGGAGAATATATAAAGTACGTGGAAGCCTCCTGCTCGTCTCCGGACAACTAGTCGTGCATAACCACCTAACCTGCCTCTAGTCTGCTCATTTAGGAGCATCTAGAGTTATAAGAAAATACATAAAACTCTGGGTCAGACGAAAGTTTGGTATGTATGATAACAAATCTACATCACTAAATACAGCAATAACATGTATAAATAATCATACCTGACCTGGACCTGCAACCAAAGAGTTATCACTGCAAGATGTACAATATTCTAAGGTAAACACTAAAATAGAGTGTAAAATGGAAGTATGTGTCATAGTGATAGCAAACACTAATCATAACAATCATCCTCACATCTCTCACTCAGTTCGTAAAGCACACGATATCCACTGCTTTGATCACCAAATGCATTGGGGTCATGACAAGTCCATACCGCACTGGACTCCTAATATCTATTAATATGACCATGCCCTTCTGGCAATAGTTAATAACCCTAACCAGTACACATTTCCCTGGCTCTAGTTCGTCTACATGCCCCCTCTCTTAACGGCGAACCAAAGTTATAGATATCGATAACCCCTTTACACGCGTCCTGTAGCACAGCCCAACTCTAAAAGTTAACTCGTTGATTCCCATCTGGATCCTGAGTAATAACTTCCCATTTGGATTTTCTTTGCATCTCAGGTTTTGGTCGGATTGGAGTTGATCTTCAGAAGAGTTCAAGATCATCGTCGCGTAGTAGAAGCTCAAATCCGGTTCGGTTCGGAGTCACCATCACATCTCGGTTTGTGGTCGTCATCGGTTCGGGTCGTAGTCCTTCATCAGGTCGTGGTGCCTCCTATAGGTCGGGTCGTGAATGCTCCACTAGGTCGGGTCGTGGTTCTCCTCCAGGGTCGGGTCATGGTCCTCCTTTAGGGTCGGGTCGTGGATGCTTCATTAGGGTCAGGTCGTGGTGCATAGACCTGAGTCAGGTCATGCTCACTGGTCACGAACCGAATCCACAAGCCGGGCTCACTTGCCATAGTCACGAGTCGCACCTCTCAGCAGTTTTCCAGCAAGCTAATTTCGCCAAACAACGGCATTTTCAACAATTCTAACTTTCCTATGCAATCATAAAACATACCAAACAGTTGTAACAACATACAGGTTCAATCAAAAAGATCAAAACATCAATCACATAGGCTATTTTAGACCAAACATACCCAAATCCATGATTTTCCCCTTATCCATGTGATTTTCCCCTTAACCATGTGATTTTCCCCTTAGCCATGTCAAACTATGGGATTAGCAAACTTAATCCAAATTAACCCAAATTCATAGTAGCGACATAAAATAAGATTTTAGAATTTTCACATAATTTTCCAGAATTTTTTTATGTATAATTTCACTAATCACCCCTAATTAGCCATAATTAGTGTATAAACGTGTAAATCACTCACCTTTTCCAAAAATAGATGTTAGATCTAAAACTTTTACTGATTTGGCTCGGATCCAATGTGATGCAGCAGCTCTACCTTGAATTTGGTGCTAGTTCCGCTTGATTTGTTGTAAATTTGATTAATTTGTGATTAGAAAGTGATTAGAGAGAGATTTGGAAGATGGAAGCCATAATTAAGAATTGATAAAGGTTTTTGCAGCTAGAAAAAAAATTAAAGGAGATGATTCTCCAACTCCTTTCAGCCCTCCCATAATCCTAATCCCGAAATGGGTTATCGGCCTAGCTGATAATCACTTAATTAAGCATAATCATGCTGTTTTTTTATCTTCAAATCTTATTTCAGCCATATCTCCCAAACGGTAAGTCCGTTTGATTAATGTGACCACTCTGGGGAAACCATCATCTGAATCCAATGGAAGTTGTTTCAGGTCAAAATTCCTTACCAATCAAAAGTATAGGCGAAACAAGATTCGTCAGGGGTAGAGCGGTCATTTAGAATTCAACAAAAATTGTGAATGTGGGAAATGACCTTAATAGTCGTTTTCCTAAGTTACACGTCCATATGACTTCATATGAAAATAAACAAATATTTTACGATCCTCCGATACGTAGAGTACGGGTTATTAAAGCATTTAATGAGGTATTTATGGTACGTGAATGTTCCAGAAGCTCCCGATGCTATAAAATGCAAAGATTTTCCAATTTATCTTGAGTACGTTGAGTTGATGTTGTTTACTCGACTTCCCCCTCGATCAATTTCCAATTTCAAAGAGCTGGGCGAGAGCTTTATGAAATAATTTCGACTCCATGCACGGAAGTCCAAGAGTGTCATCGAACTGTCTGGCATCAAGCAGGATCCTGGCAAATCTTTAAAGTCATATTTGGATCACTTCAACCTGGCAGTAACTGAGATAAGTGACCCGCATGAACCAACCATCTTGATGGAATTGATAGATGGGGTTGATAAGGACACAGAATTCGGAGGATGCCTAGCTGGAAAATCACCATTGACAAGGGAACTGTTCTACAAAAAGGCAAATAATCGCCAACGACAAGAGGAAGTATATGCTAATCAAAAAAAGAAAACCTGAAGGAGTTTCCAAAGAAGACATTTAAAGCAATGTTGTCATCAAGCAATCCAGAGACAGCGTAGGAAAGGTCAAAGTTAATGTTGGTAATAAAAATGAAGGAAATAGTAACCAAGGTGGAAACAGTGGCAGAAGAAACAGGAATAGGGGAACAATTCTAGAAAGTGGCCTCAATTTCAGACTTTTGAGAATTAAAGCCGCTAAGTGATACTCTCGAAAACATCTATCTGGATCATCCAGTACAAGAAACCTCCACCTAGGGATTCGACCAAGAAAGAACGTGAAACTGAGAAATTTTGTTGGTTACATGAGACTTCTGTCCACTCTACGAATGAGTGTCACCACTTAAGAGATGTCATAGGGAAACTGCTTCGTGCGGAAAATCAAATGAATACAAAGCCACCCCAAAGGACGGGGGCAAGGAGGGCAGCCTCCAAACCAGAATCAGCCCGCTTCTGAACCCACAGCTCAGCAAAAGGGAAAGAATATTGTCATCAATACCATAATTGGGGGACGACATCTAGCTAGGTCTAGCAACAGGACAATGGAGCAGTATGTTAATGCAGCCAAACATCTAGAGATAGGAGAATGTAGTAATCTTAAAGAAACTGCACCAATGAAACAGCAAAAGATAGCTACAGATGATGTTATCTTTCGGGACAGAGAGAGTATTGGTGTCGAAGCCCCTAGTATCGATCCATTAGTGATAACTACCGTCATCGAACCTGTAGTAGTTAAGAAATTCCTAGTGAATAACGAGAGTTCCGTCAACTTCCTATGTAAAAGGGCTTTTGACAATATGAAATTAGAGATAAAGGACTTAAAACCATGTGGAAGTTGGATCTGTGGCTTTAATGGATCATCAATCGCCCCTGTTGGAATGGTAGATTTACCTGTAAAGCTGGGGGAGGGAGAACGTAAGAGAATAAGGATCCTCCAATTTGTGATCATGGATATTGATTCGCCTTATAACGCTTTCTTGGGTCGACCGGCAGAGCTTGCATCGTGTCCTGGTGTCTGCTAATGAAATTCCCAACTGAAGCTAGAGTGGGAATGATTCGTGGAGAGCAAGTCACTGGAAAAGCCTGTTATATGGCAAAATTAAGGATATTGCGCAATGAAAAAGAGGCAGAACCTAAGGATACTTCCTCTCCTACTAAGGAGAACTCAACATAACAATTATAGATAATATCGCCAAAGGAGTCGCCTGACGATCTGCTTGAGGATATCGATCCTAGGGAGGACGAAGAACCAGGAAGCAGGAAGGCGACACCTAATGAGGCTACCATAGACATTCTATCAATAACGATGACCTGACGAAGGTCTTGAAGATTGGATCTCACTTAGATCCCCTACGGACGAGGGAATTAACAGACTTTTTGAAAGCAAACCATGACGTGTTTTCTTAGACCCACGCGGAGATGTATGGAATTTCTCCCTCGATCATGAGCCATTCACTAAGCATAAACCCAAAGCATCTGCATGTTGGGCCCAGAAAGGTTAGCAGCTTTGAAAGAAGAAGTGGATAAGTTAAGAGACAACGGGTTCATCATAGATTCAACATATCCTGACTGGATATCTATCCCTGTCCTAGTTAAGAAATCCAACGGGAAGTAGTGAACATGTATTGACTTTTCTGATCTAAATATAGCTTTCCCGAAAGACAGCTTTCCACTCCCCAGAATTGACCAGTTAGTTGATTCAACGGTGGGACACGAACTTCTCTCCTTCATGGATGCATATTCAGGGTACAACCAGATTCCTATGCATGTCCCAGATCAAGAACATACCAGTTTTATCACAGACTTGGGGTTGTACTATTATGTTGTGATGCCTTTTAGACTAAAAAATGTCGAACCCACCTAACAACACTTAGTGAATCGAACGTTCTACAATCAAATCAGGAGAACAATGGAAGTTTAGGTGGATGATATGCTTGTGAAGTCCAAGCTATCATCTGATCATACAAACGACTTGGCGGAGATGCTTGGAATCCTATGACGATATAGGATGAAGTTGAACCCTTTGAAATGTTCATTCGGGGTCGCATCAGGAAAATTCCTTGGTTTCATAGTCAGTTCGCGTGGAATCGAGATTAATCCTGATCAGAACACAGCAATCAGAAACATAGAAGAGCCATGAAAGATCAGAGAAGTTAAAAGCTTGGTGGGAAGGTTGCGGCATTGAGCAGATTCATTTCTAAAGCCACAGACAAGTGTATTCCTTTCTTCAACCAAATCAAATGAGGGAAACACAATTTAGAGTGGACCCCTGACTGTATAAAAGCATTTAAAAACTTTTTGGGTCTGCTAGAGAAACCCCCAATATTATCCAAGCCGGTGGACCATGAGGATATGTTCATATATTTGGCAGTGTCATCCCATGCCATCGGTTCAGCTCTGGCATGCGAGGAAGACAGATTTCAGAGGCTGGTATATTATGTAAGCAAGAAATTAGCTGCAGCAGATCGCAATTATCCAAAGATATAGAAACTTGCTTATAGCCACCTGATTGCATCCCGAAAACTCCTTAATTATTTCCAAGCTCATCCAATTTTTGTATATACAGACCAACCACTTCGACAGGTCATACAACGGCCTGAAGCATCCGAGTTGTTGCTTAAATGGAATATTGAGTTAAGCTAGTTTGACCTGAAATTCCAACCCAGAAGATTAATATGGGGGCAAGCATTAGTTGACTTCATCGCCAATTTACAATCCCCGAGGAAGATGTGGAAGATGACGAGGCTGGCCCCTCAGAGTAGAAATTAGAACTTAGTCCCCGGAAAGTATATACAGACGCGGCTAAGAGTAATTGACTATCCGGTGTCGGAGTTGTTTTAATAACTCCTGAAGGATGATCGATTTATTATGCTTTGCAGTTGGAATTTTCCGCGACAAAAAATGATTTCAAATATGAGGCCCTGATTGTTGGGTTGAAACTCGCTAAGGGATTAGGCGTAACAACGTTGGACATTTACTGTGATTCAAAGATTGTCGTATGCTAGGTTCAGAAGGAATTACAGGCTAAGGGACCTCGACTAGTCACCTACCTAGAAAAGGTAGAGAAGTTGTTGGATAACTTAGAGCATTATAACATTACTCACATTCTGTGAACGGGGAATCAAAAAGCGGATAAACTAGCTAAGTTGGCAAGTTCTGATAATCCTAAAGAGACGGAGATGGTTCCGATTGAGGTACTAGAGTCTCCAAGCATCGACCAAATGGAAGTCGATCCAGTGCTGGAAACTGAGCCGGAAAGAGAATCATGGGTGACACCAATAAAGAAATTCCTGCAAAACGGGACACTCCTGACAAAGAAGAATGAAAGATGGGTTGTGGTTCGTAAAGCCACAAGATATATCATGCAAGATGAAGTTCTTTATCTTCAGGGATTTTCAATGTCTTTACTCCGATGTATAGCACGACAACAAACGTGTACAAAGAGAAGTACACGAAGGTGAACGTGAAGATCACAATGGTGGTTAAACATTGGAAAAGAAAATATTGCGATATGGCTACTTCTGGCCAACCATAAATCGAGATGCAGCTGATTATTCACGACACTACGACATGTGCCAAAAATTCGCAAAGATTCGAAGAGCACCTCCCAGTCAGCTTAAGGCGATGGTGAGCCTGTGGCCATTTGCTACGTGGGGAATAGACATCATTGGAAGTCTGTCGATCGCCAAAGGTGGAGCCAAATATGCAATCATGGCCGTATATTACTTTACAAAGTCTGCGAAAGTCGAACCATTAACTACGATCACAACAAAGCGGGTAATTGATTTGTGGTCAGAAACATTATTTGTCGATTTGGGATTCCCAAAACCATCATAACTAATAGTTGAAACTAATTCAATAGCTCTGAGTTCAAAGATTTCTGTTAGAAATACAAGTTTGATAAGAGGTACACCACAGTGGCTCACCCTCAATCAAATGGACAAGTCGAAGCAACAAACAAAATCATTAAGTGTATCTTGAAAAAGCGATTGGAATAGGCAAAAGCCATGTCGGTTGATGAGTTACCATTAGCAATATGGGCCTACCGAACGACTTATAAGACACCAACAGTTCATGCCCCCTTTTCATTTTCTTTCGAATCAGAAGCAGTTATCCCAGTGGAGTTGAAAGTTCTCTCTCACATGACAAAGTACTATGATCCGATGACGAACAGAACCCTTCTTCTTGATATCCTATATTTGGTTGAAGAAAAAAGAGATAAAGCAGATTTGCGAGCCTTGAGGCATAGACACCAAGTTGCATGATACTATAATAGGAAGGTTCGACCTCGGATCTTTGAACCCGGAGACTTGGTCTTGAAACGTGTCTTCCTGATCCCTGTTCACCTGTGTCCGAAGTGGGAAGGACCATATACCATTCAAAGGAAACTTGATACAGGAGCTTTCAAGTTAACGACCGTATATGGTGAAGAGGTAACCAGAGCATGGAATGCCCAGAACTTGCGACAATACTTGATTTAAATTTGTATTGTTCTCTTTTGTTTTACAGACTATGTAAAAAGGCACGACTTTTCTAGAAAAGTCTATTTTATATAAACAAAAGATTATGAAGTGGATGTAGGCTATGATTTGGTCAAACCCTTATAAAAACATTGTATGCCATTTATCTTTCCTACATTTTTCTTCCTATGTACTTTGATTGTTTTGTTCTGGGTATAGAACATTATACTTGAATTGAAATTAAAAGCAGGTATACTACTCAAACCGGTGAAAATCTACCTTAAGAAGTTAGGTGTAGAAGGAAAATCAGAGGGAACGAGACGATCATTTACACAAGAGAGTATAAAGGATGGAAAGACGACGTCCCAGATTCTAACTCTCATGTTTCGAGAGAGAGTATAAAGGACGGGAAGACGACATCCCCAAGGCGTGATGGTGCACCACAATTAAGACCGCCTTGACCGCACTATAACTTGGGCATACGACATGAGAGTATAAAGGCACTAAGAACAGATGCCAAGAAAAAGGATCTTTACCCCCGCTGAAGAATTGGAGTAATGTAATGCAATCTTAATCAATCCTGAACAAGCCCTAGCCAGGCACTTTATTCTAGATTGATTGGGGGCATATACATATTATATATATATCGTATTTCCTTACTGCGTATGTATCATACTTCCCTGCTATTTGTTACCATTCTAGGGATAATTTTGTGTTGCATATGTTAGGGTTTGTGGGGAAGCTCATATGGGATTTTCTGTTTGGTTTGCGATATGATTTATCGCTACTTAGTCTATAGCTTAGTTTGGTGTGACATATCATATGTCATTTACTTTAATAATGCTTTGGCTAATAGTGCATTTACTTGGGATAACTGACGAACTTGAAAATATTAGACATCGCAGAAAAACAAGCTACTTTATTTACATAAGCACAAGTTTATATAAGGAGACTAATCAAAGAATGCGAGGGTCGCGCTCGCCACAACAACACCAGGCCAGTGGAAAATGAGACGAAAATAATAAGCCATCTTTCACCTAGACTTGGGGGAAGGATTGGATTTTCGAGCGGCCTTCTGTTTCTCTTTTTCTTCCCTCTCGGCACCTATGAAAAGGTATTTCTTTGACTTTTTCTTTTTTCAGGAGTAACCTGAGGAGCAACAAAGGACTGAAAAGCTAGCTGAGAAGTAATTGACTTTGAAAGCTTGAAGACTATTTTCTGACCAGGAGGTATTGATTGGATGGGGTCAATACTAAGGGGTTCTTCGGTTTCTACCTTAGATTTGGCTTTCAGAAGCGCGTAAGTTTTCACCTTCATCTGGGCCAAAATCATGTTGTCGGTTTCCCCCGAGCCTCCAGTTACCACAACATCGTCATCCTCTCATTCCCATCATTGCCTCCATCATCTTTCAAAGCATCTATCATATCCCCTTCTTTAGGAGTCTCGGTACTGGACGGTATGAGGGCTTTGTCAGTAACCTCTTCTTGCTTCCCCTCAACTTTCTCGACAGCCTTTGCATCAGTAGCCCCTTCCTATTTCTCATCGGTTTTCTCAGCTGGCTTTGCACCTACAAGACGAGAAGTAACTGTAATTTGCTTAGGATAAAACTCAGGTTCTTCAATTTTTTGTCCAACAATATGACGGAAGGTTGAAATAGCTCTAACAAATTGAGGTGAAAAGGTGGAGATACCTTCAGATGACTTCTCAACATGAGTTGCAGGAGTATCTGAGGTCGTTTCAGCAATAGGAGTCAAGAAAAATGCCTTAGGAATTCTTGAATTCTCTGGATAATACCCCTCCACTTCAATAACCCCAGGGGAAGCAGAAGAAAAACCGGCTTCGATGGTTTCTTTTCCTTTGGCCTGATGCCTTTCCCTCTCCATAGCAGCAGCGATAAGTTTACGCCCTTCAACTAAGTGTACCGGCTCTTCACCCGTTAGATATTTATCCATGAGTTTCTCTTCGTCAATGGAGTCCACTTTGAGCTCTTTCTTCTCCTATTTGACAACTTGATCCCACACATAAACCAGAGTTGTTGGGTAGTCCTGGATCCAACAGATGTTCCGATAACAAATCACTTGAGCAAAAAATTGTATCACGAGCTCACTATAACTGTCCAATTCTTTTTCAACTGCAGAAGGTTGTGCGTGGGCATCCTTGGCAGATTTAATAGCAATACTTACATTCCCTTCAGCTAGGACTGCCCTTGATTCGATTTCTATTAGCTTGGATTCTAGCTCATCATTTTTCTTTGCTAACTCTGCCTTCTCTTGCTCGAGACAAGCACAAGCTGATTTTGCCTTGGCACTTTCAGATTTAGCATACTTAGCTTGTTTCTTCAAATCCAAGTGTTCTTGGCTATGAGATTCCAGTTCAACATGATAACGTTTTTGTAGCTCCTCGTGTTGTTTTTTGTAATTGTCAGCATTTTGCAAAGCAAGAGCATGTTGAGCCTGTGCATCTTCCACTTTTATGTATCTTTCAAGATGCTTTTTTCGTACTCGGCCATTTCCTTTATACTATTTATATCAGTGATTAAGTCTCGAATGACCTTGGAAAGATGCGCGAGTACTTGAACATCTCCTTATATTTCTTAACCGATAAATCTATTTCAGCCTTACATTTTTTCTTTAGATGTTTCAGTTTTTTCTTATTCTCAGAATCGAGTGTCACAGGCTTTGCTATCGATAAGTCGACATTTCGTCGCTTAGCAGGTACAGGGGATGTCTTGCTTTTATCTTTCCCTTTCTCGGGAACTTTGTATTTATCATGTGAATTAGAATGCTTTGATGGTGGCTTTCCTTGAAGATGTTTCTCTTTAGGGGGGTAGAGCTTAGGGATGTGATTTGTCTCCTTCACGATGGTCTTGATAGCTCCTATGCTTGTCAGGATCTGATCGACTGGAAGAACGAGAGTATGAAGAATAAGGACGACCAAAGTAATAGTCTCTCCGACTATCTCTCCCATGATTATCATCCCAATCGTGTTCTGTATCAGAGTTAAATCTGGGCATACTTGAGCTGACATTTCTAAGTGGGAAGTTGTAGTGTGTCATTTGTACTGCAAAATGACACAAGTAAATATTAGAACCATGATTAATATGGTACACAATTGTTGTGATATGCAGTACAAGTGTGCTGTGTGCATCCTATGTGATCCCCCCAACAGACCAGAGCCTGGAGCTAGGACTATTTGTGCAGTATCCCCGGCTTTCACGGGAGTGGCTTCTTCCTTGGAAGTGGGAAAGAAAGAATCTGTTCCAAAATCTTGCGAAGTGTAAACGGCATCAGGCAGGGGAATCCATCCCTGGTCCTGATATATAAACTCATCCATATGAGAGTGTGGATGAGATTCATTAATTTGAGACTTCGCCACCGGTGGCATCTTCGAAGAATTTCCTTTTTCTGGAGTAGCAGCTTCCTCAGGGGTAATATACCAATGTCTATCCATGGTAGGTATGTTCACTAATATATTATCCTATGTTGAGTCAGGAGAAGGGGTCTTTCAGAGTGCAGTCGAATCCTCTCCCCCAGTTGTTTCCTCATCGCCTAATTGCAGTCCTTGGGTAGATCTCACAAGTTCCTGACCTTTTGAACTTTCTCCCTTCTCGACTAAGGTATCAACTGGCCCATCGACTCGGGGAACATATATGTAAGGACCTTTTACGTGGCCTATGCTACGAGTCATAGCAAGTAAGCGATGGCAATGAAGATAGTCATCTATTAGGCAATCTCTGATAGTCAGAAATTTCTAATCACCATTAAAAAGACGGTTCAGGCGATCCAGGTAAACCTGATACACTTCCTGCCTTAGATTAGCAACTGCAAATAAAAATGAGATGAATTAATGCGTTTGTGGCAATAATTAAATCTAGATGTTAGGACCTGAAACTTACTTGATTTAAGCGATCTCCTAGCATATCCCGGTTGTTGCTTAATATAAAACCATTCAGGTTTCACATCACCTACTTTGCTGCAGAATGGTACACTAATAATATTCTTTTTTTGGCACCGATTCGAAATATACAAAGGACGGAGTATCTTGTGTTCGGTGTTTGAAATTGTAGAAGAAGCATACATCTTTGAAAGTGAGCTCTGTCCCCGGAATTTCCCTATAAGCAATGTATAAAGTGTACAGATAAGCATAGGCATTGGGGTGGAGTTGCATGGGGGAAATTTGCATTCATCTCAGAAAATCGACGACGAATGGCGAAAATGGAGGGATCGCCCCGACAATACACACTAACCGGGTAATCGTCATATATCCTTAGGGTGGATTATGAGGCCAGTCTGTCTTAGTACCCAGTTGGGTATCTTTTCGAAGAATTCCATTCTTTTGAGCATATTCGCATGAGCTTGGGATTGTCAATTGTCGACTTAATTGAGTCACCAGGTGATTCTAAGATTATGGCACTTTCGAATTCATCAGGAGCACGAGTGTCTCCTAGTCCTCCGTCCTCTTCATCATCTACGGTAACTTCACTTCCAGACGATTCCCCAATGTCATGAATTTCTATTTCATAATCCGAACCGACACTATCCATTGATGAATCTGAAGTAGATAATATGTCTTCAGGATTGGGATTCTCAGATGGCCCTAAAGCTTCAGCTTTTTCTGCAAGTTTGACTGAACGTCTTCCAGTCATGATCGCTATACTATCTAAGAGATGACAGAAATTAGAGTGTAGTTGCCCATGCCCCCTGTGTGTGTATGTGCTATTATGTGCAAAACTGAAGTCAAAGAATATAAAGACAAACCGAATGAAATGCATTAAAGAGAAGTTAATAGTCATTTGTTCATTCAGCCCGAGAATGTCCAGTCGTGGAGGCTCTATCCTAACTATCCACAAATTTACAGGCTATGCTTGATTTTTGTTGAGATTTATACAAGGTTATGTTGTAGATTCACATCCCCAGAGTTTTGATTTTATCCAAGTTCATGGTGATGAGTTATGTTCTTGCTCCACAATGGAAATATTGGTTCGGATCAGGGTTCTTCGGGCTAATACATCAGATCGATTCGGTAGTCTGGATGGTACAACATGATCGATTTAAAGGTATATATATCGAAAGTATCAGGTCGGTTCGGATCCAAGTATCAGAGCCACAGATCGGTTCAGAGTTCAATAATAGACAGGACTGTCTCAGGTGGGCTTTGTGAAGATAATTCAGATTGGTCAACACCGAACAGAACCAGTCCAACATTTCGAAACATAAGCTCTTCACTTAAGCATTTTTGAGGCTTCATCCAACTTCAGACCCTCCGATCTGAAACGGCCCCATTTGACTTCACTCGGTCACTCTACCTTTTTGCATATATGAAATCATTCGAATCGGCCAGCGTCTTCCCTCTACCCAGCATGCAAACATGTCTATTAATCGATGACCCCCACAGTCATGCTCAGATCATCATCACTACCACTTCGAGGCCACGACAAAGTTGCCAGTGACAGTGGCGGTGAATCAGAAAACTACGACATCGAGATTGATGTCGAAATTGAAAAAAAAGACTACACAAATTGATTTTGTTTTCAAGTATAATGCATCAATAACTCAATTAATTAAGGTTTTGAACCCACCCATGGATTCGACGGGGAAATTAGAAGGATTCTTGGGAGCTTGAAAATTAGGATTTCTTGAATTCGGAGAAGACAATGAAAAAGAATGAGGCGAGGAAGGAGGCGATGGTTTATATATGTGGACCAGAAGATCGTTCGCGTTCCTGTGGACTTGACAGCCCAATCTGATTCGTATAGGAAGAGAATTAAACAAACAAAAGCCCACATGCCCAAGTGTTGCAACGGTTCGAATCAACCATCGGCTGGGTTAAAATGATTTGGACAGTTAACTAACTCTTGAATTAATACCATGACTATTGCAATACACGAAGGAGTAAAAAAATTTAACAAAAACTAACAAGATTTCTATGTAAACATCGAGAAAGTTACCTGGAGAAATTGCTCAGGCCTCGAGTGAAGTCTTGAAATTATTAAAGGACAACAAAGATAATTCCTAATCCTATGATGTATTAGTAGGCTCCACAGATATTGAAAGACACGACTTCGTGAAGCATCGCGACTCTACAGATTGGCAGAGGCAACTATTGATCGACACTGATTCAAAAACAAACAAGTTGATTGTTTCGAAGCACGCTCCATCCCTAATGAAGATGTACTTTGAGTGGGAAAAATGTTAGCCTGCTTTGTGTTCAGGCTATAAAATCTAAAGAATCGTTGGACGGATACACTCATAAATGAATCATGAAGGAAATAGGCCTTCGGATTGGTTCCGATTCATATAACTGAATCCCTTCTCCTTTTATACGCAAACTTATGGATCAGCCCCACACATCTGATCTCGGGTCGGTTCGGTCATTGGATATCGATCTGAACAGAAGCCCCATTCATCGATCCGAACCGAGGGTCAGAGCGGCTTCAGTTACACACCATGATGCTATAAATCTGGAGCAGTTACTACCCACGATCCTACATAGCTTATGTGATGTCCTCGTCCTGGAGCATTCAAGTCCGAGATTCGTGGGATGGGCCCTACATAGCACCCGAACCGGATAGATTCTCAGCCTATATATACACCACCAAGCACCATTTTTAAGGATCTTTTGGCCAATTATTCACTCCTACTCAATCAACAACGAATTTCCTCTATCATTTCAGATTGTAGTTAGAATCTTTGAGTATAGTTAAAAGAAATTGAGAGAAATTATTGATTGTACTTGTAAGATCGAGTAAATATTGTCTTTGTACTTGTATTCAATTCATCAATCAGAAAAGTATAAAGTGGACGTAGACTCATTAACGTCGAACCACTATAAATATTATGTTCTTGTCGTTCTTTTATTCATTTTTCTTAGAATTATCATTCAATTGGGTGTTAGAACCACTTTTTGTTCTAACACTAAGCAAAGCCCCAAAATTCCCTTTCCCCAAATATATCGATGTTTATAGGTTTAAAAATCATAAACGACTTTTTAAACTCAATGGAAATGATTTTGAGTCCAATCCATCCATATGTAAAAAGATGAGTATTCAATTAATGGTATTATATTTAAACAAAATATTTAAATATATAAAATACGCGGGTTGTTACACCTAGGGTTGACTGTGTTATTAACTTTCCTCTTCTTCCGAGCGTTGTTACAAATCCAGCTGCAAACCCTTTTATACTGGTACTAGTTTCCGATGCAACGCTTTTATGTAGATCCTTTGCTATCGAAAAAAGGGCTTCCTCAAACTCAGATCTTCTTGGTGATGCGTCTATACCATCTCTTCAGGTTTCACATAAAGCTACTTTATCTAATATACTGGCGTTCGATTTACTTCTCCTCTCACGTCTTTGCTAGCTTCGGCCAGTGCTCTAACAAGTTCTGCCTCTGTTGGTTTGCATAGTGAAGCCATGAAATTAGGTTTTGGTGTAGACAAGTTAGATAAAATTGATACCGTTGGCAATGTGGTTTATATGAAAGAGAGTAGAGCTATAGATGGTGATGTAGAAAATGCTCATGTGAATTGGTTTAACGAACAACAGGTCTGCTTACCTGCTTCTGCTCCTAAGCCTCCAGTTTGGGTTTCTACATTCAACAAATTGCCTCGTACTGTAGGTGGTTTCACCCTTGTACACTTCGAAATTGCCAAATCTCCTATGAAACTGTCGGATATTTTATAGGCTGCTGTAAGCTTTTGGTCGGATTATTTGGTGGGATTCTTCTTGAGTCCTACCCTGACACAGATAGATGTGTTCGAGCATGTGAGTCGTGTTTGGAAAATTAGTAGAGGCTTGCATGTGAGCTATGTTGACGACATGTTCTTCCTTAGGTTCTCTAACACAGAGGAGAGAAGGCGAGTTCTTGAGTCTAAGCCTTCTATTCTAGCTGGAATCCCCTTCATCATTATTGTTTGGTACCCTTCTGTTGATTCACCACGTGAACATATTTTCTCTATCCCTATTTGGGATCAGTTTTGCAATCTCTTTTAGGATTAAACTGGTTGGATTGCCACTTATGCAAATTGAATTATTTTTTATGCTAAAACAATGGCTAAAAGGAAACTTTTTTTTACTAGGGCCCTTACTGAAATTACTCATGGGAAACTTCTTCATTCTGCGATTGAGATGATTATTGAAGGTCGTATAGTTGTGGTAGATGTTAGCTATAGTTGGAAGCTCGATATATGCGTTGGTTGTCAATCTTTTATTCGTATAGAGAAATCATGTAAATGCTCCTCCAATGGTGAGCCGCTTCCCTTGCCTCCTAAAATACCACTTCCACGGCATCCTATCCCAAAAAATAGGGTCCTAAAAGTTCTGTAGATTTCCCTTCCTACTTTTGTGCCAGATCTAGCTCCTTTTGTTGTTCCAGAAGTTGTTCCCTCATGAGGATTTGTTCCAGTTCTAGATCCTATAGATGTTCCTAATATTCCTCATGCTCTTGATATTGTTTGGAACTCCTTTGAGCCGACTTGGATCCATGAGTCGTCTGATATGTTCTATCACCTTGTTCTTGAAGATTTCTTTCTGTTTGTTAGCGAATTAGAGAGGAACATAAACAACTGTACTACTATGATAATGGAACAGTCTTGTATTACATGAAAACGGTGAATTTGGCTATGCGAACAAGGAAATATTGGAAGATGAGAGTTGGGAAACGAAGTACATTTATGATAAAAACTTATTAGGTTATATGCCCAACCCAGTTTCCTTTTTTTAGGCTATATGCAGGTTACTGGTCCAAAGTCTTCTGGATCTCACAATCATTCTTCTTCTAATGGTAAGGAAGGGCTATATGCACTTAGTGGGCGATCCATTATAAAAACCTTGTTGCAGTAGTTAGACAATCAGTGTATCTCCTGTTCTTATTGTCTTTTATTATTTGTTATAATAAAAGTGTTATGGATAACTTTAAAAATCAGTTGGCCTTGCTAAAATAATTCATATATTTATTTATAAATGAAAATTTAACTAATGTAATAAGATTTGGGAACTCTGTAATAATGAATTTACGTATAAACTTAATTTGAGTGAAAATGTAGGAAATAAGAATCTAGGTCGCTTAGGTGAAATCCTTACATATTTTTGGAAATTATATAATATATGTCTTGAGAATTCTATTTATAAGATTTATCATGGTAATTATAAATTGATTATATTTGAATATATGATAGGAGTCAAGATATAACAAATAAATGAGTGGGGGAGATATTCCCTATTCGAAATTTTGTAATAAATAAATGATTGAAAATAAATTTATATTGGGATTTAGATACATTTTATTTGAAGAAGGAAAATTTTGAGTATTTACTTAACGTTTAAAGTTGGCCTATCGTATACTAATTGATTTGGACACACGCCTGATTAACATTTGTACTAAATCCTATATGCACTACATAGATATAGAGTCGCACTATAGTCTCTTAGAAATAATTAGGGTAATGATCATGACATCAATGGCATTGGTTTTTAGGTTTTGAAAGTGAGATGGATATATAGTGAAAATCGAGACATCGAGTGGATATTTGAAACCATATTGTAATATTTTGGAAATATCTAAATTTTGATTTAAATATACTCCTATATATTAATCTAAGTAAGTCAACAATTATGTATAACTTGATTTTATATATATTATTGCTTTATTTCTATTTTCCAACATCGTTCCTTCTCGAGGACGAAAAGGTTTGAGTGGGGGAGATTGTAACAACCTTCATTTTTATTTGATTTTAAATCAATAAATTGGTTGAATTTAAATTTTAATATTTAAAACTTCAATTTATTTTGAATTGAATGAAATAAATGAATTCATTTTTGTAAATGAACAGTAGTAAGTAACGCTGAACAATTAAATTCAACAACTATCAAATATAAATGTAACTTTTCGATCGATTCAACTTATGTTAATTAAATTTATATAAGTTTATAAAAAAATAAATTCAAATAATAAAATTGTATAATGAATATATTGACATTCCAATTCTATTGAAATATTAAATTTTCTAAAAAGGTTAGTTTTGTGTCAAGCTGGGTTAAATTCGAATTTTTTTCTCATTCATCCTTTTTTATGAATCTATATTGAATTCTGAGCATCCAGCATTTTTCTATTCGTTGAAATTCAATTTTTTTGTCTTGAATTCACTTTTGTAATTGTAAATAAAAGCGCAAAAATGAATGATGTTGTTATGTGTATAATTTGTCTGTAATTAATCTATATCCATTTTGACATTCTCATTGGTTTGAATCTGAATGGGAATTGAAACTATAGAGACTGTTTATCTGATTATCAATTAGTACCAAATAATGCCTCCTTGAATTTGCGGGGACACATTTACTAAACCGATAATAGGTACATGGTAACTCCATTCTCATATAAAAAAAATGTATTCTTTTCTTTTCTCTGCCCCCGTCATTTCAGAAACTCCTCATTCTCCCTTCACTTCTCTTCCATGTCTACATCAAAATCAAGATCCGCATGCCAAATCCATGAAAAAAAAATCTTCAAATCAAACCGCAATAAGAAAAGGAGATCTAGTGAAAATGAATGATAAACAAAATTATGAAGCCCCAAAATCCTATTTTATCTCTTATGTCTCCCCCCCCCCTCTCTCTCTCTCTCTATATATATATATATATATATCAATTTCATATTTCAGAAGAAGAAGAAAAACCTCATCCATGCTCAAACCTTCACCGCATCACTCAACCACCACTAGAACCCAAAGCTCGACTTCCTTAGCATTTTCTTTTCCTTGATTTTCTAGTTTTTCTGTAATTTTGATTCGATTTCCCAAAGACATAACTTTAGAATACGAAATCCAAATCCATATTTCATTTTTTTCAGACTAGGTAAAATTGAAATAGCTATAATTTTTGTGTTGAACACTTCGGCAGATTTCGAATTTTTCTAGGGCTAAATAAACAATTTTTTAGATGCATTTTTTGGTTCAGATTTCTATCTGAAAATTGTCTACCACTGTTTGGTTATATCTTCTTCAAATTTTATAAAAATCATTTTATTTAATTGAAGAGAAAAGAATTTACAACAACTTTTCAGTTTATGAATTTTTTAAATTCTGAAGTTAGCTGGTCCAAAAATATATTCCAAAACAACTTAAATTTTGTTTAGTTTTTATAAAAATTTGGTAAAAATCTGAATCCATCTTCCTAAGCCAAACCACTCTGCCTTACAGTCGTGTATGGTTTTGGGTGAAGTTGTTGTAGGAGTTTGAATGTATGTGTGTGTTGAGATTGAAACCAAAAGAAATGTGTAGTGAAGTGGCAGTGCATAGAGATGAAAAACATGAGGTTAGGTGTTTAGTCCTGAGTGTGGTAAAACCGGAGATATATTTTGGTTTGAAACATCTTATACAAATGTATATATATTTTACTTCACATGAATATATATATTTTATAAAATAATAGAAGTGTGTTGATTGGAATTTATGTTTTGAGATTAGATTGATTCATTGATTCGAACGTGTTGTGTCAGCTTCTGTGTGTGTTTCAGCCTATATCATCTATTTCTATTTTGCCACGCAAGGTGAGAATGCTTACCAAGTGATAATTCAATTGGTAAATTGATGTCATTCTAAATGACATATGAAACGTTAGGATTGTTTAGAAAACTCGATTATTTGTTTGTGCACATGTGACACGCACAACTATGATATATATGACACGAAATTGATTTTAATGATTCATATTGATATGGACGGTTCATTTGAAATGTTCTATTAATTGTTCAGATACTGCAAGTTCCCTATACATTTGTGAAACCACTTTTAGGTTGAAATAATACATACCCGAATCACTGTATAATTTTTTTAAATTGAATTTATTAGGATGTGGGTTGAAATGATAAATACCCATAAATTTTAAATCATGAATTGAAATCATATATATCTGTATTATTTGGCCTAGGTAGAAAAATTACATATGGACATGGTTTGTCTATTTTGATTTTTTTGTAAATTTATAAATATGTTATGATTGAATAAAGTATTTTGAAAATCTAAGTTTAGAATTTTAATTAAACCAATATTTTCATATAACTTAATAGAGCTTTAAATTTATATTTTTAAATAAATTTTAAGACTATATATTATATAATTTTATAAAGTATAAGTTGCCAATTTTAAAAATAGGTTAGAAGTTAAAGACAACTTGATTAGTTAAATGACAATAATTGAAATGTAATTTATCGAGCAAGATAGATTGATTTTAAGACGTGAATTTAGTTAATGAAATGACTTATACGAATTGGTTACGAATAAAAACTTAATATATTAATTTGATAATAATTTATTAAATAATTGCTTTGAAGCTGAATATAATTGCAATTAAAATTTTATAATCGATTAAATTGAATTTGGGATTTAATTGATATGAACTTTATAAAGAGAGTGATTTGAATTCTTAAGAATAAAAGTTGAATAACCCAGCTTTAATACTATTTTGAATGATTTGAACTTAAGAATTTATTTTTTAAAATTGATTTGAAGTAAATTTGTTGAATCAAAATTAATGAAACTGAATTTTGGAAATACGGATGAGTGGTTTGGATTGGACTATCTTAATTTTTTTGGAAATTTGTATTATGATATGTTAAACTATTTTAAGTTATATTATTTAAATTTAATTATTACTTTATAACTATTTTTTTGGCAGCGCCGACCGGTTTTTAAAGTGATCGCAAACTTTTTCTATTACAACCAATAATAAATAAGGTTGGTGGTTACCAACCTACTATAATTTCGGTTTTTAAGGTGGACCGTCCACCATTACCCTGACTAGGTTGCAACATTAGAGCTAGTAAAATACTATACTACAAAATTACAAACAAGCTCACCACGTAGGGGGGTAAATCTCATTACATAGCTGGAACAGCTTACATGCTAAGGATAGCAAAATGACTTGTTAGCCTAAACTAGGTACACGTGCACGTTTCTTGAGCCATACAAAGAACAGTGACCCAACATTTCAAACAGCTATAGAGGGTAGGCGTGCCATACAAAGTACAACAGACAACGACCACTGGAGCCGATTACAGAGAAGAATGTGTACGGGAGGTACATCACCTAGAAGAGATCACAACTTATAGAGACACCACTGTAGATCCTCACAAAAAAATACTAACAAGGACATTAGTGAATGTGGCATTGCCTCAGGCATGGCAGATCCATGGGCATAACATGTAAAAATTTCATGGAGCAATAACCTAAAACCATGGCAAAATGGGCATATCTGGAATCCGAAGGCTACTAAATAAGGCATCAGCAAGTTGAGAGCATCGAAGCTTCACTTGTTTGCAATGCAGTTGACATCCAAAAACCAAATCAGACCCTCTAAGCTAGGAAAAGTGACTATAACTCCATACGTCCACGAAAACACTCACTCAACTGACAATACAACCCTGACTGCACCACTGGTTATTAGACCTATTCATTATGTCAAAATCTTCAATCACAACGAATATCATACACCGAAAGAAGAACCAACGCACCAATACAACATGTAACAACCCGTATTTTGAATAACATGTTATAACATTAATCAAGGAAGAATTAAATGATAAAATATGAATCAAGGGAAACGGGCAGTGCCATTGCGTTCGACTCAGAAAAATACGCGAAATAGAGTCCGAGTTTTCGAGAATCGGAGTCCGTATGACCAAGTTATGGCCCGTCAAAGTTTTCAGAAAATTTCAAGTTCAAAAACAGTTCGAAATTCAAATTTGGAGCCAAACAGACTAGGCGGGAAAATTTCCCGCCCAGCCCCCAAGTCGACTTGGGAGTCGACACACCCCATTGGTGTCGACTGCCCAGTCGACACCCCTGTCGACCTGGGTGGTCGGGCCAAGTGGCCTGGTGCACCTGTTGTCTACTTTGAGTCATGTTATAGGGCCTGTGATGAGATTTGATGGCTCAGATCTAAACTAGGGTTAATCCTATGGCCTAAACTAACCTAAACTTCTATAAAAAGACCATAAGACCTAGCCTAAACCCACACAAATCAATACTACAACTAAGTGCTGCCAAAATGCTCCCTAATCATGGCCTCCATCTTCATATCATGGCCTCCATCTTCATTCCTATGAGCTTGAGCATTCAAAGCTAGATCCAAGGCAAAAGTGCAATCTTTCTTCATACAAATCAAAGGAGCTTCTTATTTCTCAAGACAACTTGGAGCTTATATTCATCTGGAGATTTCTAGTGTTGCTACATCGTTCCTAAAGCTTCTATCTTGTTTTATTGTGTTCTAGTCTTCTTAGCCTAGCTTGGTAAGCCCTATTTTACTCTTATATCTAAACTATGAACTTAATATGACATGTAGCTAGTTGAAATGAGACTTTTGTGTTATGCTTGCCTTGGATTTCATGCATAGATTCATTCATGACCCTTTTGATCTATGTTTGTGGGCCTAATGTTTACCTATCATGAATCTAGTACCATTTATGTTGACTTTTGGGTGGAAAGCTATGAGCTTTATGTGGTGATTGTGCATAAATGCAACATAGAACTCCTCATGACCTTGATATTAACTTGCCATGATGGACTATATGCTAATCACAAGTTTATCACCCTATTTTTCTAAGTTTAATGCCATACATGTGTAGGTTGGAGTTGGACCTTAAGTGCAATATTTGCCTTGAACCTATCATTGTATGCATAGTTCATGCCTCTCTTGATCTATGATTGTGGATCTATCATGAACCTTGTACCTTACATGTTGACTTTTGGGAAAAATGTTATGAAATGGATTATGGCTTATGCATGTTAACAAAGCTTAACCCCTCATGTTTCTTAACATGCATATGATGATATTGAACCTATTTGCTATGCACAACTTAGGATTGTCACCCTGTGTCAACTATTACCATGTTACCATCCTATTTGCTAATTATGTTATCATACATGTTTGTGGCCAAATCACCCTTATGCTATTATGCATGCTTGAGGCCAAAGCACCCTTATGCTATTTGATATGTTTGAGGCCAAGTCACCTTTTATGCTATCATACATGTTGAGGCCATATGCTAGTATGTTGAACCCCTTTTGCCTCATATATCACCATGTTTAACTTGTGATAGACTTTGCCATCTTATGCCCACCTTGTCATATTCTTATGTTCCCCCTTTTGATCTATTTGTGTTGATGCGAACTTACGTGCGATGGGGTTACGTTATGGGAAAACTTAAACGACATGAAACATGAATTGAAAATATGACATGTGATTATGCTTGAAAACATGAACATGGACATGACTTAGAAAACATGAAAGTGGCCAACTCGAGGTTGGGTTGAGTTTGTAGCATAAATCTACCCGGAACTGACCGGCTTAACTAGTAGCTACAAACAATAGGACCCAATGTGAGTAGTTGGTCATGTCGCGCTTAAAACCCAAGGTTAGACTGGGTTGTGGTGTAAAGCTACCCGGACCCGCCCGGCTTAACTAGTAACCATAACAAGGTCTAATGTGAGAGGTTGGGGTGCATTAAATTAATTAATGCCACATGATAAGGTTAAGTTAATTTGACATGACTACTTAACCGATATAACATGAATGGGTAGGTTAAGTAAAACCGGGATTGATTTACTTATGGACACTTAACCATGTAATACGATTAGTGGATGGGGTTAAGTTAACCTATACTTAACTAATCCGACACGATAATTTAATGGGGTTAAGTTAACCTACACTTAACCAATTTGGAAAGATAGTATTGATAGGGTTAAGTCATGGACCACTTGAATACTTAACCAATTAAACACGATGGATTGGTAGGGTTAAGTCATGGACTACTTGAATATACTTAACCAGTTGAACACGATGTATTGATAGGGTTAAGTCATGAACTGCTTGGATACACTTGACCAACTCAATACATGGTTAGGATAGGGTTAACCACACTTAACCCGCTTGAAATCCTAGTTACGTGGTCCTTTTCAGCAGTAACCCACTAGGGAGTATCATGGATACCCTAAGACTAGGCTAGGGTGGGGCACGATTACTGGGTTGATTGTAAGAGACCAAAAGAGACGGCTGAATGGTGCACCAGTTAAGTTCAGACGGACCATGGTCGTGCATATTAAGTCTGGAGTTGAACATGGACACCGGAAGGTTTAGACTGTGCGTGCTTGTTTTGTGTTTGTGGTTTTCACCTTAGGGCTGGATACACCCTGGGGTGGACCTTGCACAGTTAACTACATTCCATGATTAAGCCGTATGACACTGATACACGACGAGTTAGGCTTATAGGGAGCCGATCGACTAGACCGAGTAGTTGGACCTTGATTTAGGTCATCTCATGAGTTTGGGCCAATATTGGGCTAAGGGATCATTTCTTGTTTATACTTGACATGGATTAGAATACTAGTACACTTGGTGCAACTTAACCTTGTATATGAGATGTCACTCTTGTTAACTTTTCACCATGCCAGTTATCACCCTACGTTTCATCTCTGTTTTACATGTCCAGTTAACTTTATTAGTTTTTATACTAATAGTAGGTAGGACTTACCAGTCTTTTTGACTGACCTGTTTTCCTTTTGCCTCTTTTCTTCTGTTCCCCCCCCCCAGGTTCTCAGGGTGGGAACATTAGCACCTAGCTTGGATCTTTGGCTTGCTTCTCTGATAGCTCATGTACGGTTTGGACTTGAGCTTTGCTATGGCGACACTACTGTTGTCTTTGGGGAATACTTTACTTATGTTATTTTTTAGTTTATGTTTTCTAGACTTTGTTTTGTTGGAAAGTGATGACTAAGTACTTTGATGTAACTTGACTATGGTTTTGAAATAGTAATTTTATCCGCTGCTTTATTTACTCTGTTTTACTCATATGTTCTGTCTTGTGATATCTTCATGCATGTTTACCTTGTCCAACACCCCTCCAAAGCCAGTGTACTTGCAAGAGTGACCCCTGGCGGAGGTGGGGTGTTACATTTGGTATCAGAGCATAAGGTTTACAAGATTTGAGCAAAAGGTTTTTAAAACTTACCTTTTGAAAAACTATTTTCAAAACCGATTATAAAGAAGTATTTTTCCAAGGAAAGTCTAGTTTATTTTAAAAGGCTATTCCCCAAAAGCCATTGGCACTATCCTTTGTTTCCTCGTTCTGAATCTATCTTTTTCTTCGTTTGAGTATGGCCGATAATTTTGCCATTCTGGAGGGCGTATCAGTACCTATTTGGTTCAGAAGGTACATGGAGGCAAGGGCGAATGAAGCCGGCCCTGCGGACATTCCTCCTCCTCCCCCCGTGGCTAACATTCCTCCTCCTCCCGTAGCTGAGGTTCCTCCTCCTCCTCCTCAGCATCCACAAGTAGATTTCACGAAGATTTGCAAGGACTTTAAGGCGACGGGTGGCAAGAATTTTATCGGGACAGAGACTTATGTGGAGGCAAGAAACTGGTTAAAGGAAACTGAAGACCTTTTTGCTATCTTTGATGTGGATGATCGTAGGAAAGTTCTGTTGGCGGTATGGCTATTGAAAGGGGAAGCTGCATATTGGTGGGTAGTCACCACCACTACTAGGCCAATTCAGACTTGGGATGACTTTAGGAGAAGGTTTGGACTGAGGTTTCTATCATCGACAGAAGAGAACCTTCAGATGGAGAGGTTCCTATTACTGAAGCAAGGGGACATGACCGTTAGGGAATACATGGATAAGTTTAATCTGCTTGCTCGGTTCGGTTTAGACTTGGTTAACACAGCTCAGAAGAAGGCCCTACACTTTGCTTGAGGATTGAACGAACCATTGCACGGTTTGGCCATGTCTCATATACCCATGGGGGCGACCTTCGAGAGTTTGGTAAATATGGCCCTGCTTCAAGAGGAAGATAAGAGTGGTAAGAAGAAGGTCAAGTCGAATGAGTCTCAAGGCAAGAAGGTAGATTCTGAAAAAGGAGGCAAGAACAACAGTGACAACAAGACAAGAAAGAAGAGGAAATGCAACTTCTGTGGGATCACTGGGCACATAGCCAAAGACTGTAGGAAGAAGAAAAGGAAGTTGGACGAATGCTTTCATTGTGGAAAGTCTGGACACTATAACAAGGATTGCCCGAAAAAGCGAGGACAAGGGCAAAGGCAAACTCAGCGAGCAGGACCCTCTGGAGGGCAGTTGCAGGATCTCCTTGCTCTTCCAGCTTTTGATCGAGGTAGTGTTTCTATAGAAAGCCTTGTTTACATTTCTGACTTTTCCTGTTCGTACCTTATTTGATTCTGGCGCATCGCATAGTTTTATTTCTTCCGATCTTGTTGAAAGTTTGCACCTAAGTACTAGTCTAGTTGAGGATCCCGTTAGTTTTTCAAATCCAATTGGGGGTTCCGCCCATCTATCTATGATTTGTATGGATTTGAGGATTTCTATCTTGACCGTAGAATTCACATGTAATGCTTATGTTCTCGGGTTTTTGGGATACGGGTTGATTTTGGGCATGGATTGGTTGTCCAGATATGGAGCCACTCTTGATTGTGAGCATAGGGTGGTGAGGCTCATGACTCGCCTTGGTAATACCCTAGAAATTTCTTGTAACCCTATGGATCCCGTCATGTTATGTTATCTTGAATCTCTTGACTCATCCATCGATGATCTGCAATCTGTGAGAGTGGTCCGAGAATATCCTGATGTCTTTGAAGAGGTTAAGGTGTTACCCCCTAAACGCGAGATAGATTTCCGCATTTATCTTGTTGATAATGCCAAGCCAGTTTCATTTCCCGTTAGGCACATGGCCCCTCGAGAAAGAAGAGAGCTTAGCAAGCAAATCAAGGAGTTGCTTGAGAAAAATTTCATTAGGCGAAGCATTTCCGAATGGGGTGCTCCGGTGGTATTCGCTACTAAGGCGGATGATTCGCTTCGTCTATGTGTTGATTATCGTGAGTTGAACAAGCTGACAAAGAAGAATAGACACCCGTTACCGAGGATTGATGATCTTTTTGACCAACTTGTTGGTGCTTCTGTTTTCTCTCAACTCGATCTAGCCACCGAATTCCATCAGCTTAGAGTGGCTGAGGATAGTATTGACAAGACTGCATTTAGGAATCCAGATGGATTCTTTGAATGGCTCGTCATGCCATTCAGTTTGACTAATGCACCCGCATACTTTGTTGATTTGATGAATAGGGTGTTCAGGGAGTTCCTTAACAAGTTTGTGGTTGTCTTCGTGGATGATATTCTGGTCTTCTCTAAGGACGAGGAAGAGCATGCTACACACCTCAAGGAGGTTATGGATACGCTTAGAGCTCATCAGTTGAAAGCCAAGTTCTCTAAATGCCATTTCTGGAGAAAGGAAGTTCGGTTCCTTGGGCATATAGTTTCTAAGCAAGGCATAGCTGTGGATCCCGCTAAAGTGGTGGCAGTACAAGACTGGAAAGTTCCGAAGAATGCAACGGAAGTGAGAAGCTTTCTCGGTCTGGCAGGATTTTATAGGAAGTTCATTAAGGACTTCGCTAGGATTTCAGCCCCTCTTACTAAGTTAACAAAGAAGAACTTAGTCTTTGCATGGGACTTAGAGTATGAGCTTGCTTTTCAAAAGGCTTGAGAGAACCCTTACCACAGCTCCAGTTCTAGCATAACCCGATGGGGGTAAGATGTTTACCATGTACACCGATGCATGTTGCACAGGATTAGGTGCTGTCTTGATGCAAGAAGGAAGAGTGATATGTTATGGGGCGGTAGGCAACTTAAAGTTCATGAGAAGAACTATCCCACACATGATTTGAAGTTGGAGATATGGTCTTTGTGAAAGTTTCTCCCTTGCGTAGTGTAGTTCATTTTGGAGCAGTTGGGAAGCTAGCACCAAGGTTCGTAGGACCCTTCCCTATCATAGAGAGGATTGGGAAGATGGCTTATAAGGTGGAATTGCCCGAGAAGCTGGCCGGAGTGCACAATGTTTTTCCTGTCTCGCATCTCCGAAAATGCCTACATGAGTCAGCCGAGGTAGTTGAGCCTAGCATTCTTGAAGACGTGGAGGTAGAAAAAAGAGGCAACTTTGAGGTGAGCTCCGATTCGTATCTTAGGAACGGAGATCAAGAAGCTGAGGAATCGAGAAGTTAAGTTAGTAAAGGTTCAGTGGATTGAAGCCAATGAAGATGCAACTTGGGAAACCGAGGAGAAGATGCGCGCGCTTCACCCATTCCTTTTTTAGGGTACTTTCTCAATCTCTTTTCCTAATTAGCATATCTTTCTTTGGCTATCCATGTTTATCTTGTTTATCTTGTTATTTCGATAATCTTGTCATGAGAACCTTAGGTATAAGCCCTTTGGATGAAACATGTATTTGAAACATGTTATGCTTGATGGCTGCCAGTGGTTGCAAGTGTTTGCAAGTGGATACTCGTGGATGCATGATACACATTAGGCACTAAGATCGGCTCACACACTTTCATATTGCATATGCATGAGTGCTTATACTTATTCATGGCTGAAACTTGTTATGCTATCACGTGGATGTTGCATATGGATGAATGTTATGTGCACTCATGTAGAGATTATGGCTTATGTTAGGAATTTGCATACATATGGACTCATTTCACTAACATACTTTGCATTAAGGAGGTTTACTGAATCAGTAACCGCCTGATTTTCGCATTAGATAAGTACATATACACACACCTTTCGCATATGATCATACAGCATTTAGAATCTTTTAAGGAGAATGACTGCTCGTGGATGATGTTTTGAGTAGATGGATGATGGACGGTAGGATACGTTCTTCCTAACTTGAAGATTTTGGGGACGAAATCCTTTAAGGTGGGGAGAATGTAACAACCCGTATTTTGAATAAAATGTTATAACATTAATCAAGGCAGAATTAAATGATAAAATATGAATAAAGGGAAACGGGCTGTGCCATTGCGTTCGTCTTGGAAAATTACGCGAAACAGAGTTCGAGTTTTCGAGAATCGGAGTCCGTATGACCAAGTTATGGCCCGTCAAAGTTTTCAGAAAATTTCAAGTTCAAAAACAGTTCGAAATTCAAATCTGGAGCCAAACAGACTGGGCGGGAAAATTTCCCACCCAGCCCCCAAGTCGACTGGGGAGTCGACTTGGGATTCAACACACCCCAGTTGGTGTCGACTGCCCAGTCGACACCCCTGTCGACCTGGGTGGTCGGGCCAAGTGGCTTGGTGCACCTGTTGTCTACTTTGAGTCATGTTATAGGGCCTGTGACGAGATTTGATGGCTCAGATCTAAACTAGGGTTAATCTTATGGCCTAAACTAACCTAAACTTCAATAAAAAGACCCTAAGACCTAGCCTAAACCCACACAAATCAATCCTACAACTAAGTGCTGCCAAAATGCTCCCTAATCATGACCTCCATCTTCATATCATGGCCTCCATCTTCATTCCTATGAGCTTGAGCATTCAAAGCTAGATCCAAGGCAAAAGTGCAATCTTTCTTCATACAAATCAAAGGAGCTTCTTATTTCTCAAGACAACTTGGAGCTTATATTCATTTGGAAATTTCTAGTGTTGCTACATCGTTCCTA
Source organism: Allium sativum (assembly GCA_030737875.1). Taxonomy (NCBI): domain Eukaryota; kingdom Viridiplantae; phylum Streptophyta; class Magnoliopsida; order Asparagales; family Amaryllidaceae; genus Allium; species Allium sativum. The sequence goes on from CM060916.1 coordinate 45,636,396, forward strand.
AAGCTTCTATCTTGTTTTATTGTGTTCTAGTCTTCTTAGCCAAGCTTGGTAAGCCCTATTCTACTCTTAGATCTAAACTATGAACTTAATATGACATGTAGCAAGTTGAAATAAGACTTTTGTGTTATGCTTGCCTTGGATTTCATGCATAGATTCATTCATGACCCTTTTGATATATGTTTGTGGGCCTAATGTTTACCTATCATGAATCTAGTACCATTTATGTTGACTTTTGGGGGGAAAGCTATGAGCTTTATGTGGTGATTGTGCATAAATGCAACATAGAACCCCTCATGACCTTGATATTAACTTGCCATGACGGACCTATATGCTAATCACAAGTTTATCACCCTATTTTGCTAAGTTTAATGCCATACATGTGTAGGTTGGAGTTGGACCTAAGTGCAATATTTGCCTTGAACCTATCATTGTATGCATAGATCTATTCATGCCTCTCTTGATCTATGATTGTGGATCTATCATGAACCTTGTACCTTACATGTTGACTTTTGGGAAAAATGCTATGAAATGGATTATGGCTTATGCATGTTAACAAACCTTAACCCCTCATGTTCCTTAACATGCATATGATGATATTGAACCTATTTGCTATGCACAAGTTAGGATTGTCACCCTATGTCAACTATTACCATGTTACCACCCTATTTTCTAATTATGCTATCATACATGTTTGTGGCCAAATCACCCTTATGTTATTATGCATGCTTGAGGCCAAAGCACCCTTATGCTATTTGATATGTTTGAGGCCAAGTCACCTTTTGTGCTATCATACATGTTGAGGCCATATGCTAGTATGTTGAACCCCTTTTGCCTCAAATATCACCATGTTTAACTTGTGATAGACTTTGCCATCTTATGCCCACCTTGTCATATTCTTATGTTCCCCCTTTTGATCTATTTGTGTTGATGCGAACTTACGTGCGATGGGGTTACGTTATGGGAAAACTTAAACGACATGAAACATGAATTGAAAATATGACATGTGATTATGCTTGAAAACATGAACATGGACATGACTTAGAAAACATGAAAGTGGCCAACTCGAGGTTGGGTTGAGTTTGTAGCATAAATCTACCCAGAACCGACCGGCTTAACTAGTAGCTACAAACAATAGGACCCAATGTGAGTAGTTGGTCATGTCGCGCTTAAAACCCGATGTTAGACTAGGTTGTGGTGTAAAGCTACCCGGACCCGCCCGGCTTAACTAGTAACCACAACAAGGTCTAATGTGAGAGGTTGTAGTGCATTAAATTAATTAATGCCACATGATAAGGTTAAGTTAATTTGACATGACTACTTAACCGATATAACATGAATGGGTAGGTTAAGTAAAACCGGGATTGATTTACTTATGGACACTTAACCATGTAATACGATTAGTGGATGGGGTTAAGTTAACCTATACTTAACTAATCCGACACGATAATTTAATGGGGTTAAGTTAACCTACACTTAACCAATTTGGCAAGATAGTATTGATAGGGTTAAGTCATGGACCACTTGAATACTTAACCAATTAAACACGATGGATTGGTAGGGTTAAGTCATGGACTACTTGAATATACTTAACCAGTTGAACACGATGTATTGATAGGGTTAAGTCATGAACTGCTTGGATACACTTGACCAACTCAATACATGGTTAGGATAGGGTTAACCACACTTAACCCGCTTGAAATCCTAGTTACGTGGTCCTTTTCAGCAGTAACCCACTACGGAGTATCATGGATACCCTAAGACTAGGCTAGGGTGGGGCACGATTACTGGGTTGATTGTAAGAGACCAAAAGAGACGGCTGAATGGTGCACCAGTTAAGTTCAGACGGAACATGGTCGTGCATATTAAGTCTGGAGTTGAACATGGGCACCGGTAGGTTTAGACTGTGCGTGCTTGTTTTGTGTTTGTGGTTTTCACCTTAGGGCTGGATACACCCTGGGGTGGACCTTGCACAGTTAACTACATTTCATGATTAAGCCGTATGACACTGATACACGACGAGTTAGGCTTATAGGGAGCCGATCGACTAGACCGAGTAGTTGGACCTTGATTTAGGTCATCTCATGAGTTTGGGCCAATATTGGGCTAAGGGATCATTTCTTGTTTATACTTGACATGGATTAGAATACTAGTACACTTGGTGCAACTTAACCTTGTATATGAGATGTCACTCTTGTTAACTTTTCACCATGCCAGTTATCACCCTACGTTTCATCTCTGTTTTACATGTCCAGTTAACTTTATTAGTTTTTATACTAATAGTAGGTAGGACTTACCAGTCTTTTTGACTGACCTGTTTTCCTTTCGCCTCTTTTCTTCTGTTCCCCCCCCCCCCCCAGGTTCTCAGGGTGGGAACATTAGCACCTAGCTTGGATCTTTGGCTTGCTTCTCTGATAGCTCATGTACGGTTTGGACTTGAGCTTTGCTATGGCGACACTACTGTTGTCTTTGGGGAATACTTTACTTATGTTATTTTTTAGTTTATGTTTTCTAGACTTTGTTTTGTTGGAAAATGATGACTAAGTACTTTGATGTAACTTGACTATGGTTTTGAAATAGTAATTTTATCCGCTGCTTTATTTACTCTGTTTTACTCATATGTTCTGTCTTGTGATATCTTCATGCATGTTTACCTTGTCCAACACCCCTCCAAAGCCAGTGTACTTGCAAGAGTGACCCCTGGCGGAGGTGGGGTGTTACATTTGGTATCAGAGCATAAGGTTTACAAGATTTGAGCAAAAGGTTTTTAAAACTTACCTTTTGAAAAACTATTTTCAAAACCGATTATAAAGAAGTATTTTTCCAAGGAAAGTCTAGTTTATTTTAAAAGGCTATTCCCCAAAAGCCATTGGCACTATCCTTTGTTTCCTCGTTCTGAATCTATCTTTTTCTTCGTTTGAGTATGGCCGATAATTTTGCCATTCTGGAGGGCGTATCAGTACCTATTTGGTTCAGAAGGTACATGGAGGCAAGGGCGAATGAAGCCGGCCCTGCGGACATTCCTCCTCCTCCCCCCGTGGCTAACATTCCTCCTCCTCCCGTAGCTGAGGTTCCTCCTCCTCCTCCTCAGCATCCACAAGTAGATTTCACGAAGATTTGCAAGGACTTTAAGGCGACGGGTGGCAAGAATTTTATCGGGACAGAGACTTATGTGGAGGCAAGAAACTGGTTAAAGGAAACTGAAGACCTTTTTGCTATCTTTGATGTGGATGATCGTAGGAAAGTTCTGTTGGCGGTATGGCTATTGAAAGGGGAAGCTGCATATTGGTGGGTAGTCACCACCACTACTAGGCCAATTCAGACTTGGGATGACTTTAGGAGAAGGTTTGGACTGAGGTTTCTATCATCGACAGAAGAGAACCTTCAGATGGAGAGGTTCCTATTACTGAAGCAAGGGGACATGACCGTTAGGGAATACATGGATAAGTTTAATCTGCTTGCTCGGTTCGGTTTAGACTTGGTTAACACAGCTCAGAAGAAGGCCCTACACTTTGCTTGAGGATTGAACGAACCATTGCACGGTTTGGCCATGTCTCATATACCCATGGGGGCGACCTTCGAGAGTTTGGTAAATATGGCCCTGCTTCAAGAGGAAGATAAGAGTGGTAAGAAGAAGGTCAAGTCGAATGAGTCTCAAGGCAAGAAGGTAGATTCTGAAAAAGGAGGCAAGAACAACAGTGACAACAAGACAAGAAAGAAGAGGAAATGCAACTTCTGTGGGATCACTGGGCACATAGCCAAAGACTGTAGGAAGAAGAAAAGGAAGTTGGACGAATGCTTTCATTGTGGAAAGTCTGGACACTATAACAAGGATTGCCCGAAAAAGCGAGGACAAGGGCAAAGGCAAACTCAGCGAACAGGACCCTCTGGAGGGCAGTTGCAGGATCTCCTTGCTCTTCCAGCTTTTGATCGAGGTAGTGTTTCTATAGAAAGCCTTGTTTACATTTCTGACTTTTCCTGTTCGTACCTTATTTGATTCTGGCGCATCACATAGTTTTATTTCTTCCGATCTTGTTGAAAGTTTGCACCTAAGTACTAGTCTAGTTGAGGATCCCGTTAGTGTTTCAAATCCAATTGGGGGTTCCGCCCATCTATCTATGATTTGTATGGATTTGAGGATTTCTATCTTGACCGTAGAATTAACATGTAATGCTTATGTTCTCGGGGTTTTGGGATACGGGTTGATTTTGGGCATGGATTGGTTGTCCAGATATGGAGCCACTCTTGATTGTGAGCATAGGGTGGTGAGGCTCATGACTCGCCTTGGTAATACCCTAGAAATTTCTAGTAACCCTATGGATCCCGTCATGTTATGTTATCTTGAATCTCTTGACTCATCCATCGATGATCTGCAATCTGTGAGAGTGGTCCGAGAATATCCTGATGTCTTTGAAGAGGTTAAGGTGTTACCCCCTAAACGCGAGATAGATTTCCGCATTTATCTTGTTGATAATGCCAAGCCAGTTTCATTTCCCGTTAGGCACATGGTCCCTCGAGAAAGAAGAGAGCTTAGCAAGCAAATCAAGGAGTTGCTTGAGAAAAATTTCATTAGGCGAAGCATTTCAGAATGGGGTGCTCCGGTGGTATTCGCTACTAAGGAGGATGGTTCACTTCGTCTATGTGTTGATTATCGTGAGTTGAACAAGCTGACAAAGAAGAATAGACACCCGTTACCGAGGATTGATGATCTTTTTGACCAACTTGTTGGTGCTTCTGTTTTCTCTCAACTCGATCTAGCCACCGAATTCCATCAGCTTAGAGTGGCTGAGGATAGTATTGACAAGACTGCATTTAGGAATCCAGATGGATTCTTTGAATGGCTCGTCATGCCATTCGGTTTGACTAATGCACCCGCATACTTTGTTGATTTGATGAATAGGGTGTTCAGGGAGTTCCTTAACAAGTTTGTGGTTGTCTTCGTGGATGATATTCTGGTCTTCTCTAAGGACGAGGAAGAGCATGCTACACACCTCAAGGAGGTTATGGATACGCTTAGAGCTCATCAGTTGAAAGCCAAGTTCTCTAAATGCCATTTCTGGAGAAAGGAAGTTCGGTTCCTTGGGCATATAGTTTCTAAGCAAGGCATAGCTGTGGATCCCGCTAAAGTGGTGGCAGTACAAGACTGGAAAGTTCCGAAGAATGCAACGGAAGTGAGAAGCTTTCTCGGTCTGGCAGGATTTTATAGGAAGTTCATTAAGGACTTCGCTAGGATTTCAGCCCCTCTTACTAAGTTAACAAAGAAGAACTTAGTCTTTGCATGGGACTTAGAGTATGAGCTTGCTTTTCAAAAGGCTTGAGAGAACCCTTACCACAGCTCCAGTTCTAGCATAACCCGATGGGGGTAAGATGTTTACCGTGTACACCGATGCATGTTGCATGGGATTAGGTGCTGTCTTGATGCAAGAAGGAAGAGTGATATGTTATGGGGCGGTAGGCAACTTAAAGTTCATGAGAAGAACTATCCCGCACATGATTTGATGTTGGAGATATGGTCTTTGTGAAAGTTTCTCCCTTGCGTAGTGTAGTTCGTTTTGGAGCAGTTGGGAAGCTAGCACCAAGGTTCGTAGGACCCTTCCCTATCATAGAGAGGATTGGGAAGATGGCTTATAAGGTGGAATTGCCCGAGAAGCTGGCCGGAGTGCACAATGTTTTTCATGTCTCGCATCTCCGAAAATGCCTACATGAGTCAGCCGAGGTAGTTGAGCCTAGCATTCTTGAAGACGTGGAGGTAGAAAAAAGAGGCAACTTTGAGGTGAGCTCCGATTCGTATCTTAGGAACGGAGATCAAGAAGCTGAGGAATCGAGAAGTCAAGTTAGTAAAGGTTCAGTGGAGTGAAGCCAATGAAGATGCAACTTGGGAAACCGAGGAGAAGATGTGCGCGCTTCACCCATTCCTTTTTTAAGGTACTTTCTCAATCTCTTTTCCTAATTAGCATATCTTTCTTTGGCTATCCATGTTTATCTTGTTTATCTTGTTATTTCGATAATCTTGTCATGAGAACCTTAGGTATAAGCCCTTTGGATGAAACATGTATTTGAAACATGTTATGCTTGATGGCTGCCAGTGGTTGCAAGTGTTTGCAAGTGGATACTCGTGGATGCATGATACACATTAGGCACTAAGATCGGCTCACACACTTTCATATTGCATATGCATGAGTGCTTATACTTATTCATGGCTGAAACTTGTTATGCTATCACGTGGATGTTGCATATGGATGAATGTTATGTGCACTCATGTAGAGATTATGGGTTATGTTAGGAATTTGCATACATATGGACTCATTTCACTAACATACTTTGCATTAAGGAGGTTTACTGAATTAGTAACCGCCTGATTTTCGCATTAGATAAGTACATATACACACACCTTTCGCATATGATCATACAGCATTTAGAATCTTTTAAGGAGAATGACTGCTCGTGGATGATGTTTTGAGTAGATGGATGATGGACGGTAGGATACGTTCTTCCTAACTTGAAGATTTTGGGGACGAAATCCTTTAAGGTGGGGAGAATGTAACAACCCGTATTTTGAATAAAATGTTATAACATTAATCAAGGCAGAATTAAATGATAAAATATGAATAAAGGGAAACAGGCTGTGCCATTGCGTTCGTCTTGGAAAATTACGCAAAATAGAGTTCGAGTTTTCGAGAATCGGAGTCCGTATGACCAAGTTATGGCCCGTCAAAGTTTTCAGAAAATTTCAAGTTCAAAAACAGTTCGAAATTCAAATCTGGAGCCAAACAGACTGGGCGGGAAAATTTCCCACCCAGCCCCCAAGTCGACTGGGGAGTCGACTTGGGATTCAACACACCCCAGTTGGTGTCGACTGCCCAGTCGACACCCCTGTCGACCTGGGTGGTCGGGCCAAGTGGCTTGGTGCACCTGTTGTCTACTTTGAGTCATGTTATAGGGCATGTGACGAGATTTGATGGCTCAGATCTAAACTAGGGTTAATCTTATGGCCTAAACTAACCTAAACTTCTATAAAAAGACCCTAAGACCTAGCCTAAACCCACACAAATCAATCCTACAACTAAGTGCTGCCAAAATGCTCCCTAATCATGGCCTCCATCTTCATATCATGGCCTCCATCTTCATTCCTATGAGCTTAAGCATTCAAAGCTAGATCCAAGGCAAAAGTGCAATCTTTCTTCATACAAATCAACGGAGCTTCTTATTTCTCAAGACAACTTGGAGCTTATATTCATTTGGAAATTTCTAGTGTTGCTACATCGTTCCTAAAGCTTCTATCTTGTTTTATTGTGTTCTAGTCTTCTTAGCCAAGCTTGGTAAGCCCTATTCTACTCTTAGATCTAAACTATGAACTTAATATGACATGTAGCAAGTTGAAATAAGACTTTTGTGTTATGCTTGCCTTGGATTTCATGCATAGATTCATTCATGACCCTTTTGATATATGTTTGTGGGCCTAATGTTTACCTATCATGAATCTAGTACCATTTATGTTGACTTTTGGGGGGAAAGCTATGAGCTTTATGTGGTGATTGTGCATAAATGCAACATAGAACCCCTCATGACCTTGATATTAACTTGCCATGACGGACCTATATGCTAATCACAAGTTTATCACCCTATTTTGCTAAGTTTAATGCCATACATGTGTAGGTTGGAGTTGGACCTAAGTGCAATATTTGCCTTGAACCTATCATTGTATGCATAGATCTATTCATGCCTCTCTTGATCTATGATTGTGGATCTATCATGAACCTTGTACCTTACATGTTGACTTTTGGGAAAAATGCTATGAAATGGATTATGGCTTATGCATGTTAACAAACCTTAACCCCTCATGTTCCTTAACATGCATATGATGATATTGAACCTATTTGCTATGCACAAGTTAGGATTGTCACCCTATGTCAACTATTACCATGTTACCACCCTATTTTCTAATTATGCTATCATACATGTTTGTGGCCAAATCACCCTTATGTTATTATGCATGCTTGAGGCCAAAGCACCCTTATGCTATTTGATATGTTTGAGGCCAAGTCACCTTTTGTGCTATCATACATGTTGAGGCCATATGCTAGTATGTTGAACCCCTTTTGCCTCAAATATCACCATGTTTAACTTGTGATAGACTTTGCCATCTTATGCCCACCTTGTCATATTCTTATGTTCCCCCTTTTGATCTATTTGTGTTGATGCGAACTTACGTGCGATGGGGTTACGTTATGGGAAAACTTAAACGACATGAAACATGAATTGAAAATATGACATGTGATTATGCTTGAAAACATGAACATGGACATGACTTAGAAAACATGAAAGTGGCCAACTCGAGGTTGGGTTGAGTTTGTAGCATAAATCTACCCAGAACCGACCGGCTTAACTAGTAGCTACAAACAATAGGACCCAATGTGAGTAGTTGGTCATGTCGCGCTTAAAACCCGATGTTAGACTAGGTTGTGGTGTAAAGCTACCCGGACCCGCCCGGTTTAACTAGTAACCACAACAAGGTCTAATGTGAGAGGTTGTAGTGCATTAAATTAATTAATGTCACATGATAAGGTTAAGTTAATTTGACATGACTACTTAACCGATATAACATGAATGGGTAGGTTAAGTAAAACCGGGCTTGATTTACTTATGGACACTTAACCATGTAATACGATTAGTGGATGGGGTTAAGTTAACCAATACTTAACTAATCCGACACGATAATTTAATGGGGTTAAGTTAATCTACACTTAACCAATTTGGCAAGATAGTATTGATAGGGTTAAGTCATGGACCACTTGAATACTTAACCAATTAAACACGATGGATTGGTAGGGTTAAGTCATGGACTACTTGAATACACTTAACCAGTTGAACACGATGTATTGATAGGGTTAAGTCATGAACGGCTTGGATACACTTGACCAACTCAATACATGGTTAGGATAGGTTTAACCACACTTAACCCGCTTGAAATCCTAGTTACGTGGTCCTTTTCAGCAGTAACCCACTACGGAGTATCATGGATACCCTAGGACTAGGCTAGGGTGGGGCACGATTACTGGGCTGATTGTAAGAGACCAAAAGAGACGGCTGAATGGTGCACCAGTTAAGTTCAGGCGGACCATGGTCGTGCACATTAAGTCTGGAGTTGAACATGGGCACCGGTAGGTTTAGAATGTGCGTGCTTGTTTTGTGTCTGTGGTTTATACCTTAGGGCTGGATACACCCTGGGGTGGACCTTGCACAGTTAACTACATTCCATGATTAAGCCGTATGACACTGATACACGACGAGTTAGGCTTATAGGGAGCCGATCGACTAGACCGAGTAGTTGGACCTTGATTTAGGTCATCTCGTGAGTTTGGGCCAATATTGGGCTAAGGGATCATTTCTTGTTTATACTTGACATGGATTAGAATACTAGTACACTTGGTGCAACTTAACCTTGTATATGCGATGTCACTCTTGTTAACTTTTCACCATGCTAGTTATCACCCTATGTTTCATCTCTTTTTTACATGTCCAGTTAACTTTATTAGTTTTTATACTAATAGTAGGTAGGACTTACCAGTCTTTTTGACTGACCTGTTTTCCTTTCGCCTCTTTTCTTCCGTTCCCCCCCCCCCCAGGTTCTCAGGGTGGGAACATTAGCACCTAGCTTGGATTTTTGGCTTGCTTCTCTGATAGCTCATGTACGGTTTGGACTTGAGCTTTGCTATGGCGACACTACTGTTGTCTTTGGGGAATACTTTACTTATGTTATTTTTCAGTTTATGTTTTCTAGACTTTGTTTTGTTGGAAAATGATGACTAAGTACTTTGATGTAATTTGACTATGGTTTTGAAATAGTAATTTTATCCGCTGCTTTATTTACTCTGTTTCACTCATATGTTCTGTCTTGTGATATCTTCATGTATGTTTACCTTGTCCAACACCCCTCCAAAGCCAGTGTACTTGCAAGAGTGACCCCTGGCGGAGGTGGGGTGTTACACAACAATTCAAGATACTAAGCCATTTCAAATTAAGCTCACCAAGCTAGAGATATTGCACTCAACTCCATACCTTCGTCTGATGAGTACTTAGCCACGTTCGAGGGCACAAAATGGAACTTAATAAAAAAGTAGAAACAAAATCTTAGCATACCAATACGGCGATGAAAGGGAGTCGCGATAGCATCATAAGAAATAAGACATTGTTGCGACTGAAGACACACCATGTTGAGCTAGACAATCCAAGCTCAAGCAAGCCGAACCAGCCTTGGCCACCACATCAAGTTAAGGAGAGGATAGTAATAGCGAGATAGGGAAATTATAGCCGAGGAGAGGATAAACTGGAGGGGAGTATGGAGGTGCAAAAGCAAGCGGTTTAGATCTAGAAGAGAAAACAAGGTTACGCATGGCGAAAACAAGGATAAGAAGAGAGGAAGAGTAGATCTAGAGACACGTTATAGTTGAATGAGGAGACAGAGAGGGATGAATGAAAGAAAGCGAAGGAAAAAAGAGCTTATGTTGTTCCTTGTCGCCATTAACAGGACCTTCACCAGCCGAAACCGATATAACTATTTTATTTATACTTAACTCAATAACTATACTTTCTATAACTAATTCAATTATATTATTTTAATTTAACTATTATTTATTTTATAATTATTCTAAATCAAATTATTTTAAATAAGTATATTTTTTTTAAATAAAACTATTTTATATTATATTAACTATTTTAAAAAAGGTTGCTTCCATTCCAAGTTATTGAATTTGAAATGTTAATATAAAGATTTTGAAACAATGAAATTTGAGATATAAAAAATTGAAATATAATTTTGTAAACAGATCTATAAATACAAAATTTGAATCTTAAACTGAATCTAATAATGAATTGATTTATGGTTCATGAAATTAATCAAATAATCAATTGATTTCAGTTATGATTTATGACATTAAGACATTTGAACGTAGTTATTTGGATATAAATCAATATTGGTTTGTATTTGATTTATGATATTTTAAATATGATTTTGAATATAAATGACCAAGGTGTTGAATAAATGTTTGGTTATTAAAGAGATCGAGGCCGGATATTGTCATACCCTCCTCTACCAATACCAACAACCACTTTAACAACTGTGCACGTAGTGGAGAATTCAAAATGAAGTAGGTTTGTTTGGCGAACGCTACTAGAATGAAGTAAGAGAATGATGATAGATAGCCTTGACCTTCGGATCATATTTAAAATGACTAAAACAGGTGATATACCACGATTAAGCGAGGTCGCATCTCCTATCGGACACATTTCTTCGATAACATCTCTATTGCTTGGTGATTTGATTTGGGGCTCCTTTGATTATAAGAATGTGTTTCGAGGTTGACGGCAGTTGCGGCTATGCGTTGCCACTGGTCCGGACGTGCGATTGGTAAAATCCTACCCTGGGTATTGCCTCCGGTTTCTCGTGGAGCTCTTTTACCTTGGAAAATCATACGGTTAACTCATGGAGAGTTGGCTGCCCCCACGAATGATATAAATACTGCTATTGCTTTAGCTTTACTCGCGTCCATGACATATTTTTATGCGGGTCTTACCAAAAAAGGATTGGCTTATTTTAGAAAATACATTCAACCAACTTCAATCCTTTTACCAATTAACATCCTCGAAGATTTCACAAAACCTTTATCTCCGACTTTTCGACTTTTCGAAAATATTGATCGAGCCTCCTACGATTTTGATTTGTGTCGTACTTATGGAGTGTCGTCTGATAGCAACTAGTTAACAACGGATTTTACAGTATCTGTACTACGACATTATAAATGGTCTAAGGGTAAAAATGTTATCCGGTTTACACTATTTTGAATATTATATTTAACCATAAATACTATCGTTTATTGCATTATATGATATATAGTTTAACGGATCTTTAAAGAATGGAATCACAAACATTCTTTGACTTACTGATGCATTTCATCTAAACATTGTACTTGAGTTGATTTACTGGTGAGATAGTTACTCATAATCGAAATGTTTTATTTTGACTTTATGCTAGGGCAGACCGAAGAGTCCATCTTTGGTGATTCATCCTTCAAGAGTTGGAAATCTATTTGAGATTCAGCTTATTATATATTTTATATTGCTACCTTGGTGATTCATTTATCCTATTTTCATCATTTGTTTATATACTAGGCATTTGCATATCTCTTTTTTTTTGAAAGAGAAAAAAACTGGCCCAAGGCCCAACAGAATTGGGTATAACCCAATACATCAAAACAAAGGGTACAAACCCTAGCTGCTACTATCATACACAACGAAACCCTAGTGAAAAAACACGATAATGGCAGACAACACAGGAGAGAAAATCTCCTCCTTCATCACGGCGGCTTCCAAACAACATCTTCGTTCATCTCTCTTCTCATCTCACATAAATCAAGCACTAAGTTAGCTACATACTCTCTTAAAAGGGAGTTCTGGCTTCTCGAGTGCTTTCCCTGAAGCTCAAAGTAATTCAAGGAGCTCATTTCCACCGAATCTGAGCTTCTCATACAGTCAAAGTTTCTTTTTCTTCTTGTTGAGCCTCTGTTGTCTTCCGATTTTCTTCTACTGCTACTCTCACCATCAGACCAAACAGATAAGTGATAGATCTGATTATTCGGCTCACTTTTGTAATGATTGTCCCCGATTCTATGTAAAGCACTGAACTTATCTTCTAATTTCCTCTTTTCCAGGTGTTTTAATCGATCTGGATCACTACTAGAGGAACCTCCCTCTGAAATAGGTAAATACAAATGGTTATTATTCGAATTATAAAATAGATCACGCACTAATGGATTTGAATTATGTCTACTTCCCTCATTGTGTTTTGGCATGAAAACAGAGGTGATGGAAGCCCTAGGAAGGACGTAAGATCTGTTCAAAACACCTTTTAAGTTCTCTGAGAGAGTTTTGCTGGAGTGGTAATTAAGGTCTGCAAAAGGTGAAAAAGAGGCATTATAATCCTTACTTATAGAAAGATTAGAATAATGATTAATAATGTCTTGATAACTCCCTTTGCAGTGTTGAAAACTTGAGATATGACTGGGATTGCCATCACCAACGAAGAAATTAGAGGATTTTTTATTGGGAAGTTGCTTGTCGTTCAGTAAATATTCTTCAACTTGATTATCACAGTCAGCATTATTTTTCTGAAATGCTAGATTATGCAAGTTCTCCTACTTGAATCTGTTGGCTTTTTCCATAACTATGTTACTATCATTTAGAATAATACTCTAAGTCTGAAAGCAACTAATTTCTTTACCATAGTGAAGCCTCTGATTTCTTTCTCTCTAAATGTAACGACCCGTGTTTTTGCCCGTCAAATATTTAATTTAATTTATTTATTTTAAATATTATATTGGGAATATTAATGGAATTTAATATTTAATTCGTTATTGACACGAAGTTGAACGTTATAATTTATATATAATATAAATTCGAGCTTGAAAATGGCGTGCAGTTCGTAAATTCGAGTTTGAACTTCAACTGGACATACAGAGTCCGATATAAGTCGGATTTCTGTGAAACAAGAAATGTTGGGAGCGTGTTGATGATAATTTTCATATGAAAGAGAAAAATCCAGATTCCGTGTTATTGGTAGCGAGTTATGGCTAAATCAAATTATGGAAAAAACGCTGTGGAAATCGTTATCGGCCGTTAAAATAGTCGTTTTGCAAACGGACTATATTTTCGATGAAATTAGTTTCATTGGGACCGTATCGCTAAATTATTGTCAGAAAGTCAAACGGCGTGGCAAACAGATGTCATATGTGACCACAGCAACCGTAAACGCCCATTCAAATTCTATAGCGTGTATTTAAATAAATAAAGGGATATGGGAGTGTAACTTGAGCAGACGATCGAATTAGACCACGAAACCAGTCTCGTGGAGTTCGTATCGTCGATTAGAGTCAGGATAGGTATATAGTTTGTTATTTTTAAAGATCGAGAAATTTGGCGTTAAAAAGGGTAGGGCGGTTCGGGGTAAAAACAGCCTATCGGGCAAACAGTCTCAGAATGCGACGAAACTAGTGCCGTTGGGTTCGTATCGAAAAGTTATTGAAAGATATCAAGGTTTCAAGTTGATCCGATTTAGCTGGTGGTCGTGGTAAATTAAAAAGCATGTTTATTTCTGGTTTTATAAGGGAATTTTTTTCAAACGAAGTCGGATTTCGACGAAACTTGTCCCATTGGGTCCGGAATACCTTTTTACACTGAGATTAGTTTTTTTATCAGTAGACAGAGATCATTTATAGGGATTTTAAGCAACTACTTTACGATGAAGTTTCGTAAATTAATATAATAATCATCTGCAACCGTATAAATACCAAGCCATTCTTCTCGTAACCCTAATCATCTGTGAGCGCCGCCACTAATAAAATGAACGAACCGCATCTCATATATTTCTCTTCCCTTTTTCTCACAATCAACGCCTTAATTCGAGGGTCATTCAGCTGCAATACTATCTAGCTAGACGAGATCTTTGTATTGATCGGACATGATCAGTTTTTAGGGCATGTAGCAGCCGTAGTCTATCTCGAAATGACCTAAGTTCGTGAAGATTGTTAGGGCGAATGGAGATGACCGGCGGGATGCTTTTGCTGTCGAAGGTGGAGGAGGCTTCAGGGTCGTTGGACGTGGGGCTGAGGTCGATGGGGTTGGGCGACCGTGGGAGCAGGATGCTCAAATTTGCGGGTTAAGGGTAATACGAGAAGGAAAATAGAGGGTCAACCTCGCCTTGGTATTGCAATGTACTAAATCAGTCCTGGTAATATAAATTCAAAACCAGGTTTTGTTTTGAATCAGAAACGAAAAATGCAAGGGAAGAAGAAGGAAGGCTTTTGGGAAGAAGTTTTCATGCCAGAACAGAAGGGAAACTAATGAAGACGATCGATCTGTGCACTGTATAAAAGAAAAATTTCAAACGAAAACTAGGAGACTGCTGACATGATGAAGGGCTGAAGTTGACAGGGTTTCGAGCGGAAGCAATTCACGAACAGAATTGAAAATGAATCGGTTCTTATTTATTCAGAAAGTGCTTACCAGTATGTGAACAACAAAGAAGGAGAAGTAAACACAACAATCGACCTCGATTACTCCTACAGTAATTGGATCAGAACAAAGACACTGGAACCGTATCGACGGACAAAACATTCTGGAACGGTACCGGACAGAAATGGGAATCAACCGGGGTTTTTAGTTAAATTAAACACCTGTTTAATTTAATTAAAGCCAACCGTTCAACAATGGAAATCAAGGTGAGTTAAACTCACTCAGTTTTTCCCATTTATATTTTATATAAATTGGGTTTTTATTTTGTGTGCTCTGCTTGCTGATGGTTGCATGTTTGCTAATTATACATTTGTTTGTTGATTTAACTGATGAAATTAAACTGTGTTTAATTTCAGTGAATACCAAACCGTTAATAAAGGTAACTCACCTTGGTTGGTCACGTTTATTTATAAACGTATTTAAATGGTTGAATTGTTTGAATTGCTTGTGGTTGATGTTGAATGGTTGCTATTTAGTGTTATCAGTTAAACAAAACTGAATGGTCTGATTTGAGATAACCATTTGAATACAGGGAAGAACAGGTTGGAGGGACCCAACCGGATCCCTCAAATGTATTATTTATTTTCATATTATCATATATGAACTGGTCTGTTTGTGTGATTGATTTGATGGTTGATTATTGACTGAATATTCAACATCTGTTTGGTTTAAACCAATGGGCGATATTGGTTAAGTGTTTGGCAGAGTATGGCCATTAAAATCAATCAGGTTATGGATAGTGATTCACTGTCAGGTGAATCGATAGAGCTGAAGTTATAAAATTTATTTTATAACTGAAGCTAGATTTTGAAATATAATATTTGAATAAAAGTTTGTTAGAGAGAAATAAATATTTTATTTATTTAAGACCTTGATTTATGATTAATTGGTTATAACATAACTTTTGATCAGATTTATAAGTATGAGGATAAGAAACAAATCGAATGGTAATTTTGGATAATTATTTTGTTAACAAACAAATAAATGGAAATTATTTAAATTAATTATATTTGTAATTAAATTAAAGTGAGAACTAATTGAAATTGATTATCGAAATATTCGAGTTTTAGGTTGACTAAGTTAACATTTTTAAATTGGAATTGATTTCAAAATTAGTTGGATTGATGTAATCAAATAAAATAGTTTAAACAATATTGTTTTAATTTTAATAAGTGTTTAAAAAGGGGATTTGGGTAAACGGGCTTAAGATAAACCAGCATTTATATAAAAGAATTTTGAAGTGTTATATCGTTAATTTTGAATTAACGTTACCAGATATTTGGGTTGACAAAAAGAGGGAATTAAAATAATCTTTCCAAAGTAGGAATAATTGAATATATTTGAAAGGAGATTGGAAAGGATGGATTGGGGTTAAGCAATGGGTTATAGTGTTGTACAACCAAATCCAAGATACGATGGTAATTGTTTGAGATTTGAAATGGAATATTGGGTTTAATTGCAACTTATATTAGGATGAGAACAGTGTTGATCAAGGTCTGAGAGGTAATTAAAATACCCCAACTCGTACAACATCGGGATTATCTGAAGATAGTATTAGTTAGTAATCGTAAGAGACGTTAGTGGATATGTTTTGAAAATCTAAACAACGATTTTAGCGCTGTTGTTATAATATATGTTTTGAAATCTGATATAGCGATTGTAGCACTTTTGCTATAGTAAATGGGTTGTAAACCTAAACAGCGATTATAGCGCTGTTGTTTTGTAAATCTAAATAGTAATTATAACGATGTTGTTATAACATATGTGCTATAAATTTCTTTGTTAAAACTAATGGATTTCCGAATTTAAAAGATGATTTGAAGGAAGAATTAAGTGGGGAATTGAATATAGTTATTCAAGATAGAATTAGCCAAACATAATTATTCGGCTGAGTTTCCATTTCGTACGACTGCTAGCGTAATTCGCAGGGCTGCAGATAGCCTACGGCGGTCGGATGTTTCCTAAGGGAATCAGGCGTAACCATTGTGATCGGTGCGATTTAGAGTCAAACGAATGGAGTTAAGTCGATAGGAGTTAAATAAGTCGAGTTAGTCAGTTGAAATAAATCAGTTAGAATAAATCAGTTAGAGTTAAGTCGAATTAGAATTTTTCAAATATCGTATTTTTGAATATTAAAAGAATTAGAAGTTTTAATTTAACAAAAGTAAATCAGTTTGTTAAAGGCCAAGTGATGCTGAATACTGAACCAGTGAACTCATTGGAGTGTCATGATTGAAACACTGTATATTTTGATAGTTAAAACACCGACTATCAAATTTGCCCAATACGAATGTTGGTATGGAAAGACCGGGCTCGAATTTACATTCGAAAACCATTCCGACCAACAAATACGTGAAGATCTCAGAAGATGTTCGAGATGGAGCATTGAAGACCGTGGATTTTCATAAACGGAAGAACCACTAATATTCTCTGTCTGGCAAGCAGAGATAAGCTGTGATTCTGTCGTGGTTGGAATCTACGGGTTGCAAGGACTACTCGCTACTGATTCATGGGGTGATTCCTATATGGATGCGGTAGGAGAGTGCCTTCGGTCCATCCTGTTCCTGGATGACCTGTATGGACGGATGTCTGACAGAGTATTTCCAAAAGGATCACGTACGTTGATTTCTTCAAACGTACTATAGTGTTGGCGGAGAATTGCCGTTCTCTTAGCTTCTGCTAAAGTATTTTTGGGGTCGTCAATTAGTGATATCTGGCGGATCTGACGATGTGGCATTCAAAGTGAATGGTGACCAGATGTTCAAAGATAAATTCTGGCCTCAAGCCTCATCAACCGGGAAATGACAAAAATCGGGCAGGCAGCATGGCTATGTGGGTCGCTCCCATTAGGGTGTATAACCACCTATCTAGAGAAAATCCTATTTGCTTCTTTAATCTATGTTCGATGCTGTCCCTTTTCGGGAGGCGGTTGCTGATCCCAACCGTCGGTGGTATACATTCGATACACTCAAGCGAAATGAGTGGTCGGTCATGTGAGGGCCGGGTTGCAAGACGTTCTTGTTGAACCCAGTGTATTCGTCTCTAGAGATACACTATCGGCAGGTGGTCCCATACCGTGTCAAGGTCGGAATCCAATCTCCAATAAGCACCTGCGGGTTTTGATTGTATACTATATATGTGGAGCGTGAGATGCAAGCATTCCACTAGATTGTTATTTACTTGTATTTAGACATTATTATAATATCAGAAAAAGATATTGGTTTCAAAACTGTTTTGGGTTATCGTAAGGTAAAAACCGTCCGTGTTTATGTGTGGATTTGGTCTTACGATTATCCTTTTCTTCGAAAAGGTTTTTGAACCCTAAAATCAAGTTGGATGCTCACCCAAATACTGTGCGAGTTTTTCTCACTCTGGTTCACCAGACTGACCCGGTGTTTTGTAAATGCTCGGGTTAGGCCGGGTTGTACAGGTACAGATTATCGACTACTGTGAAGAGACGAGCTGGAAGAGTCCAGACGTATGATATTACTACTATTCCGCTATGTGTTGTATATGGGAACAGGCTATTATAACTGTCCCATTGTATGATGTACTCTGATACTGTAAGTATTTTCAAAGCTCTCAATAAAGATTTATTTCTGTATTATATTTTGTTCCGTTGCGATGTGAGACTCTGTGTGGTGTTGCTTTCTTCTTCTTCTATTCAATATTTCTACCTTATCTATTCTCACCCTCTAACTTCTTTCTATTAATGATCTGGAATGTTCGATGTCTGAATGGTCAACACGGTAGTTTGATGTTGATTTTCGGAGTCGAAAATCCCAGTTCGTTACAGTGGTATCAGAGCTGAAGGTTAAGTGATTACCTTGGCTCTGTGGCGTGACCCAGTAGAGATGGGGTTAGCAGTACCCTAGATTGAGTTTGAGTGTATAATATACGAGTGAACGTATTTGTAGATTTTATAAAAATTTGTTTTGTATTGTGGAGATTTATTTGTTTGAGCTGTCTGTGGGTTTGGTCGATCAGTTTGATCCACTGTATCGATAGGGATTACCAAACGCTCAAGTACGATAAACCGACGCAGTATGTTTTGAAGGAGGGTAAATGAAATAATTTTACCCAAATTATATTTTTGATATAAAGGAAATATATGTATTGGAAACATTATGGTATATTGGATGTGTTGGTTGATTATAATTGAAATGGTTATATAAATAACCAATTGGAATTTGTATAATATAAAAGCAGATTTATTAAATCTGAAATTAAATCAGAATTGAAATTAAAATTCCCAAAGGAGGGAAAGGTGGCTGTAAATGAACCTGGATTGAATATATGAGAATTTTGAAATCCTGGGAGATTTTAAATTAGTTTACAAGCATCGTGAATGATATTTTGAAATAGATTTCAAAATGGAGGTGTTTAAATATGATTTTGAATGGTTATATAGTACTGAACTCACTTTGATAGCTGGGAAGTAACTCTGATGATGCTGGCCACATCATCAGTGTTCATTTCCGAGTTCTAAGTGACGGATTACTACTAAAAATCTTGTTTTGAATTGCTTTGAGAAAAAACAAGTTGTTCTGAATCCTGAAAAGGAATATTTGATTTTTGAAGGAGCTGAACTGTTTAAAGACTCCCAGGGAAATTGTTTGAACAAAAACAAAATTAAATAGAAATTTGTGAAAACAAATATGAATTGAAGTGAAACCAATTAACTGGAAATTGAATCGGGATATAATATATCGAGTAGAATCGGATTTGAATTGTGAGACAGGAATCTGAAATGGTATTGGACTGGTAAGTTAAGGGTTGAAATTGATGATGGATGGAAATTGAGTTAAGAATGAGATTTGGGCTGGACGCGTGAAAGACTTGGTTATGAGGATAAAGTTGGAATTTCGTTGGGAATGCATTTGTATAAGCTGACAGGGTAACAGATGGAAAGGATATAATGATATGCCCGACAAAAAGGTACACGTTTATTTTTATATGGGTTTGGAGATTTATGAGCCTATTTGGCAAGCCGCTTGGCTGTTTCATTTTCTTTTGAATTGGAGGAGGCTTAGAAAGGCGAGTTGTAGTTGTACCGATTGAGCCGTACAGAGGAGGTGCTGGCGAAATTTTTCGGAAATATAATGTGTTAGAAAATTTTCAATATTTCTGAAAATATTTATTTACAATATTGAATTGATTTTGATTTAAACAAAATTGGATTTGAAAGTTAGTGAGTTTATAACGTTCTTTCTTACCTTAGCAATTTCGAGGACGAAATTATTTTAAGGGGGGAAGAATGTAACGACCCGTGTTTTTGCCCGTCAAATATTTAATTTAATTTATTTATTTTAAATATTATATTGGGAATATTAATGGAATTTAATATTTAATTCGTTATTGAAACGAAGTTGAACGTTATAATTTATATATAATATAAATTCGAGCTTGAAAATGGCGTGCAGTTCGTAAATTCGAGTTTGAACTTCAACTGGACATACAGAGTCCGATATAAGTCGGATTTCTGTGAAACAAGAAACGTTGGGAGCGTGTTGATGATAATTTTCATATGAAAGAGAAAAATCCAGATTCCATGTTATTGGTTGCGAGTTATGGCTAAATCAAATTATGGAAAAAACGCTGTGGAAATCGTTATCGGCCGTTAAAATAGTCGTTTTGCAAACGGACTCTATTTTCGATGAAATTAGTTTCATTGGGACCGTATCGCTAAATTATTGTCAGAAAGTCAAACAGCGTGGCAAACAGATGTCATATGTGACCACAACAACCGTAAACGCCCATTCAAATTCTATAGCGTGTATTTAAATAAATAAAGGGATATGGGAGTGTAACTTGAGCAGACGATCGAATTAGACCACGAAACCAGTCTCGTTGAGTTTGTATCGTCGATTAGAGTCAGGATAGGTATATAGTTTGTTATTTTTAAAGATCGAGAAATTTGGCGTTAAAAAGGGTAGGGCGGTTCGGGGTAAAAACAGCCTATCGGGCAAACAGTCTCAGAATGTGACGAAACTAGTGCCGTTGGGTTCGTATCGAAAAGTTATTGAAAGATATCAAGGTTTCAAGTTGATTCGATTTAGCTGGTGGTCGTGGTAAATTAAAAAGCATGTTTATTTCTGGTTTTATAAGGGAATTTTTTTCAAACGAAGTCGGATTTCGACGAAACTTGTCCCATTGGGTCCGGAATACCTTTTTACACTGAGATTAGTTTTTTTTATCAGTAGACAGAGATCATTTATAGGGATTTTAAGCAACTACTTTACGACGAAGTTTCGTAAATTAATATAATAATCATCTGCAACCGTATAAATACCAAGCCATTCTTCTCGTAACCCTAATCATCTGTGAGCGCCGCCACTAATAAAATGAACGGACCGCATCTCATATATTTCGCTTCCCTTTTTCTCACAATCAACGCCTTAATTCGAGGGTCATTCAGCTGCAATACTATCCAGCTAGACGAGATCTTTGTATTGATCGGACATGATCAGATTTTAGGGCATGTAGCAGCCGTAGTCTATCTCGAAATGACCTAAGTTCGTGAAGATTGTTAGGGCGAATGGAGATGACCGGCGGGATGCTTTTGCTGTCAAAGGTGGAGGAGGCTTCAGGGTCGTTGGACGTGGGGCTGAGGTCGATGCGGTTGGGCGACCGTGGGAGCAGGACGCTCAAATCTGCGGGTTAAGGGTAATACGAGAAGGAAAATAGAGGGTCAACCTCGCCTTGGTATTGCAATGTACTAAATCAGTCCTGGTAATATAAATTCAAAACCAGGTTTTGTTTTGAATCAGAAACGAAAAATGCAAGGGAAGAAGAAGGAAGGCTTTTGGGAAGAAGTTTTCATGCCAGAACAGAAGGGAAACTAATGAAGACGATCGATCTGTGCACTGTATAAAAGAAAAATTTCAAACGAAAACTAGGAGACTGCTGACATGATGAAGGGCTGAAGTTGACAGGGTTTCGAGCGGAAGCAATTCACGAACAGAATTGAAAATGAATCGGTTCTTATTTATTCAGAAAGTGCTTACCAGTATGTGAACAACAAAGAAGGAGAAGTAAACACAACAATCGACCTCGATTACTCCTACAGTAATTGGATCAGAACAAAGACACTGGAACCGTATCGACGGACAAAACATTCTAGAACGGTACCGGACAGAAATGGGAATCAACCGGGGGTTTTAGTTAAATTAAACACCTGTTTAATTTAATTAAAGCCAACCGTTCAACAATGGAAATCAAGGTGAGTTAAACTCACTCAGATTTTCCCATTTATATTTTATATAAATTGGGTTTTTATTTTGTGTGCTCTGCTTGCTGATGGTTGCATGTTTGCTAATTATACATTTGTTTGTTGATTTAACTGATGAAATTAAACTGTGTTTAATTTCAGTGAATACCAAACCGTTAATAAAGGTAACTCACCTTGGTTGGTCACGTTTATTTATAAACGTGTTTAAATGGTTGAATTGTTTGAATTGCTTGTGGTTGATGTTGAATGGTTGCTATTTAGTGTTATCAGTTAAACAAAACTGAATGGTCTGATTTGAGATAACCATTTGAATACACGGAAGAACAGGTTGGAGGGACCCAACCGGATCCCTCAAATGTATTATTTATTTTCATATTATCATATATGAACTGGTCTGTTTGTGTGATTGATTTGATGGTTGATTATTGACTGAATATTCAACATCTGTTTGGTTTAAACCAATGGGCGATATTGGTTAAGTGTTTGGCAGAGTATGGCCATTAAAATCAATCAGGTTATGGATAGTGATTCACTGTCAGGTGAATCGATAGAGCTGAAGTTATAAAATTTATTTTATAACTGAAGCTAGATTTTGAAATATAATATTTGAATAAAAGTTTGTTAGAGAGAAATAAATATTTTATTTATTTAAGACCTTGATTTATGATTATTTGGTTATAACATAACTTTTGATCAGATTTATAAGTACGAGGATAAGAAACAAATCGAATGGTAATTTTGGATAATTATTTTGTTAACAAACAAATAAATGGAAATTATTTAAATTAATTATATTTGTAATTAAATTAAAGTGAGAACTAATTGAAATTGATTATCGAAATATTCGAGTTTTAGGTTGACTAAGTTAACATTTTTAAATTGGAATTGATTTCTAAATTAGTTGGATCGATGTAATCAAATAAAATAGTTTAAACAATATTGTTTTAATTTTAATAAGTGTTTAAAAAGGGGATTTGGGTAAACGGGCTTAAGATAAACCAGCATTTATATAAAAGAATTTTGAAGTGTTATATCGTTAATTTTGAATTAACGTTACCAGATATTTGGGTTGACAAAAAGAGGGAATTAAAATAATCTTTCCAAAGTAGGAATAATTGAATATATTTGAAAGGAGATTGGAAAGGATGGATTTGGGTTAAGTAATGGGTTATAGTGTTGTACAACCAAATCCAAGATACGATGGTAATTGTTTGAGATTTGAAATGGAATATTGGGTTCAATTGCAACTTATATTAGGATGAGAACGGTGTTGATCAAGGTCTGAGAGGTAATTAAAATACCCCAACTCGTACAACATCGGGATTATCTGAAGATAGTATTAGTTAGTAATCGTAAGAGACGTTAGTGGATATGTTTTGAAAATCTAAACAACGATTTTAGCGCTGTTGTTATAATATATGTTTTGAAATCTGATATAGCGATTGTAGCACTTTTGCTATAGTAAATGGATTGTAAACCTAAACAGCGATTATAGCGCTGTTGTTTTGTAAATCTAAATAGTAATTATAACGCTGTTGTTATAACATATGTGCTATGAATTTCTTTGTTAAAACTAATGGATTTCCGAATTTAAAAGATGATTTGAAGGAAGAATTAAGTGGGGAATTGAATATAGTTATTCAAGATAGAATTAGCCAAACATAATTATTCGGCTGAGTTTCCATTTCGTACGACTGCTAGCGTAATTCGCAGGGCTGCAGATAGCCTACGGCGGTCGGATGTTTCCTGAGGGAATCAGGCGTAACCATTGTGATCGGTGCGATTTAGAGTCAAACGAATGGAGTTAAGTCGATAGGAGTTAAATAAGTCGAGTTAGTCAGTTGAAATAAATCAGTTAGAATAAATCAGTTAGAGTTAAATCGAATTAGAATTTTTCAAATATCGTATTTTTGAATATTAAAAGAATTAGAAGTTTTAATTTAACAAAAGTAAATCAGTTTGTTAAAGGCCAAGTGATGCTGAATACTGAACCAGTGAACTCATTGGAGTGTCATGATTGAAACACTGTATATTTTGATAGTTAAAACACCGACTATCAAATTTGCCCAATACGAATGTTGGTATGGAAAGACCGGGCTCGAATTTACATTCGAAAACCATTCCGACCAACAAATACGTGAAGATCTCAGAAGATGTTCGAGATGGAGCATTGAAGACCGTGGATTTTCATAAACGGAAGAACCACTAATATTCTCTGTCTGGCAAGCAGAGATAAGCTGTGATTCTGTCGTGGTTGGAATCTACGGGTTGCAAGGACTACTCGCTACTGATTCATGGGGTGATTCCTATATGGATGCGGTAGGAGAGTGCCTTCGGTCCATCCTGTTCCTGGATGACCTGTATGGACGGATGTCTGACAGAGTATTTCCAAAAGGATCACGTACGTTGATTTCTTCAAACGTACTATAGTGTTGGCGGAGAATTGTCGTTCTCTTAGCTTCTGCTAAAGTATTTTTGGGGTCGTCAATTAGTGATATCTGGCGGATCTGACGATGTGGCATTCAAAGTGAATGGTGACCAGATGTTCAAAGATAAATTCTGGCCTCAAGCCTCATCAACCGGGAAATGACAAAAATCGGGCAGGCAGCATGGCTATGTGGGTCGCTCCCATTAGGGTGTATAACCACATATCTAGAGAAA
Organism: Allium sativum; assembly: GCA_030737875.1. NCBI lineage: Eukaryota > Viridiplantae > Streptophyta > Magnoliopsida > Asparagales > Amaryllidaceae > Allium > Allium sativum. The sequence goes on from CM060916.1 coordinate 45,661,351, forward strand.
ATCCTATTTGCTTCTTTAATCTATGTTCGATGCTGTCCCTTTTCGGGAGGCGGTTGCTGATCCCAACCGTCGGTGGTATACATTCGATACACTCAAGCGAAATGAGTGGTCGGTCATGTGAGGGCCGGGTTGCAAGACGTTCTTGTTGAACCCAGTGTATTCGTCTCTAGAGATACACTATCGGCAGGTGGTCCCATACCGTGTCAAGGTCGGAATCCAATCTCCAATAAGCACCTGCGGGTTTTGATTGTATACTATATATGTGGAGCGTGAGATGCAAGCATTCCACTAGATTGTTATTTACTTGTATTTAGACATTATTATAATATCAGAAAAAGATATTGGTTTCAAAACTGTTTTGGGTTATCGTAAGGTAAAAACCGTCCGTGTTTATGTGTGGATTTGTTCTTACGATTATCCTTTTCTTCGAAAAGGTTTTTGAACCCTAAAATCAAGTTGGATGCTCACCCAAATATTGTGCGAGTTTTTCTCACTCTGGTTCACCAGACTGACCCGGTGTTTTGTAAATGCTCGGGTTAGGCCGGGTTGTACAGGTACAGATTATCGACTACTGTGAAGAGACGAGCTGGAAGAGTCCAGACGTATGATATTACTACTATTCCGCTATGTGTTGTATATGGGAACAGGCTATTATAACTGTCCCATTGTATGATGTACTCTGATACTGTAAGTATTTTCAAAGCTCTCAATAAAGATTTATTTCTGTATTATATTTTGTTCCGTTGCGATGTGAGACTCTGTGTGGTGTTGCTTTCTTCTTCTTCTTCTATTCAATATTTCTACCTTATCTATTCTCACCCTCTAACTTCTTTCTATTAATGATCTGGAATGTTCGATGTCTGAATGGTCAACACGGTAGTTTGATGTTGATTTTCGGAGTCGAAAATCCCAGTTCGTTACACCAAATATAATAAATAGAAGCTGTTAGTAAAACACATGCTCTAATAAATTTGAAGGACTTGGGCTTAATTTTAAAAAAAAATATACTCAATACTATCTCTTATATTCAAAGCAACATAGGAGTGACTGAATCCCAGAGTACATTTGGCATTATATCAAATGTACTGAGAATAAACACAGTCAAAAAATAAATGATTGGAGCTTTCAATTTCACTTTTGCAAAGAAAACATGTGCTATCAGAATTCTTTTTCCATTTGTTACAATTCTTTCTGGTTGGAAGTTTGTTTAAAATAGCAAAGTAGGCACAATGTGCCATTTTGGGGCAGTTTGATTTACACCATATTATTTTATGCCAATCAACTTCTACCTCTTTCCCTTGCAAATACTCCCAAACTTTTTTAAAAGAGAATTTATCTTTTGAACATAAATTCCAAATCCAATGATCCCTAATGCAATTTTGATCTATATGAATGTCCCTGGTAGCATTTTTAAATATATGAGCAGCAGAGTTGTTTTGAAAGCTCCAACAGTGATTAACAATAATATTTTGAACTTTGTCCTTAACCCCCCCCTAATATATATAAATTATTCCAACCCAAAAGATTGATTAGTGAATTACCACTAATTCATGGGTCAAACCATAAACTGGTTTGACTACCATCTTTTAATTTTCTGAGAATCAGTTTTTTACCAATATCCCTGCAGTCTAAAATGCTTTTCCAAACATAGGAATGATGCATCTCTTTTCTAACTAACCAGAAATTTCTATTTTTTAAATATTTAACACTCATCCATCTAGCCCAAAGAGATTTACCATCCAAAAATTTCCAAAACAATTTAAACTTTCTAACTTCAGCAATATCTTTGATATTTCTGAGCCCAAGACCTCCAAATTTTTTAGGTTTGCACACTATATCCCATGCAACCTTATGATATTTACCTCTCCAAATAAAATTAGAGCACATTCTATCAATCTTATTAATGATACTGGTAGGAATATTATGAGACTGAACCCAATACATAACCATAATAGTAAAAACTGTATGTGTGAGCTCCATTATACCAGCTAGGGAAAGTAATTTGCCAGACCAACCCTCAAGCTTGTTTTGGATCAGATCTAATAATCTAGTGCAAACTTTTTCACTGATCTGATTTATGCTTAGGGGAAGACCAAGATACTTAACAGGAAGAGTACCTTATTTAAACTTCAAGAGATGCAAAATTTCATCTTTAATAAGAACATCCTTACTAAAATAAATTTGGCTTTTATTTAAATTAACAGCTAAGCCAGCAAATTTCTCCATATTTTCCAAAATCTTGTGGACAGCAATAGCACTATTTTTATCATCTTTTAAAAATAAAAGCATGTCATCAGCATATAACAAATGGGTAATGTGTGGTTTGACTCTATAAATTGGTTTAATGTTCCCCTTAATTACTTCTAAATCCATTTGCATAGAAAAGTATTCCATAATAATAGAGAATAGGTACGGTGACAAAGGATCACCTTGCCTTATTCCTCTATCGCTATTTATGAAGCCTTTGGGGGAACCATTTATCATAATAGAGTAAGACACATTACAAATGCATTCCTTAATTAAAGCACAGAATTCATTATCAAAACCCGTCTTCTGCATAATGTAAATGATAAAGTTCCTATTGATTTTATCAAATGTTTTATGCAAGTAAATCTTAATGCACATGAGATTTTTATTCCTCATGTTAAAATTTCTAACAAGCTCATGAGCAAGCAATGAATTTTCTAAAATAAGCCTACCTGGAATAAAGGCACTTTGATTCTCAGAAATAATAAATTTTAGAAAACATTTTAATCTCTTGCAAAGAAGAGAGGCAATAATTTTGTAAATAAAGTTACAACAAGCAATAGGTCTGTAATCATCTAAACTAGAAGGGCTTTCCACTTTGGGGATAAGAGTAATGTAAGTGTGATTAGTACTTTTAAGAAGTTTTCTTGAGTTAAAAAAATTCAGAAATTGAATCACACAAGGCATTATGCATCTCACCCTAATGTGTTTTGTAAAATTTAGCGCCAAACCCATCAGGGCCAGGACTTTTATCATTATTAGCAAAAAAAAAATATAACATTTTTGACCTCTTCCTGCCTGATGGGGCAAGAAAAATATCAGATCTATTATTATTAGCAAAATATTTAAACTCCAAATCAGGAAAAATATTGGTAAGATTACTTGTATTATACAAATTGCAGAAATAACTAATAGCCTCAGTTTCTATATTATTAGCATCATTAGTTATTCTGCCATTTATGTCAATTAATTTACCAACATTATTCATGTTCTTCCTATTGGACATTCTAAAGTAGAAAATTTTACTAGCTTCATCACCAGTTGTTAGCCAATCTACTTTAGCTTTCTGTTTAAGGTTAACAGAGCTAATATGTAGAGCGTTAACCAACTTAGTTTGAGCATTAAAAAAATTCTCAGCCTTGCTCTTGTCTGAACAATTAATGTCAAGCTCATTTTGCAACCTGTCACACTCTTCTCTAATAGTTTTGATGTCGTTTCTGCTTCTAGAAGAGTTCTAGGTTTTTAATTTAGACTTGACCAAAAGTAAGGTTTTATTGAACTTATATTGAGCAGTACCAAAAAAATTGTTAATAAAGCAAATAGAGACCACATCCTTATAATCATTTTCATAGACCCATCCATTCACAAATCTAAATGGACGGTTACCAATTGTATTTTTCTCTGAATTGATGGAAACTAGGATAGGAGTGTGATCACTTGAGTTTTGGGGCAATGTACTGCAATTCACACTAGGAAAAAGATTGATGAAGTGCTGGTTAAATAGAACCCTGTCTAATTTGCAATGTATATTCCTAAATTCACCTGATTTCCAAGTGAATTTATTGCCCACTATGGGGGGTTCTATTAATCCAGACTTCAACATAAAACAGACAATCCTTTCTAGTTTAGAAAATGGAATGGGGTTGCCTCCTCTTTTTTCGCAGTTATGAAAAACACTATTAAAATCACCAATAAGCAGCCAAGGGCTATTAATAACCTTACTAAACTGCTCAATATAATTCCAAAGCATAATTCTGTCATTTTCAAAGTTGGAGGCATAGATAAAGGTAATTTTTAAGGTCAAACCACCTTTATTTTTAAATGTGCAATGTATATATTGCATATCAATAAAGTAACTGATGAGAGACCAGATGGTAGGATTATGAAGAATCATAATCCTACCATTTCCTCCTATCAGGTTATTATTGACAATATTCCAATTTGAAAATGACTTTTTATGCAGATCATCTATCTTTTGATCACTGAGTTTATACTCAATCAAACCTATAATACTAAGTTTGAAATTACCTAAAAAATTAACTAAATCAAGTTGCCTTTCTGGGGAGTTTAATCCCCTGATATTCGAAGCAATAATATCCATAATAAAATTGATATAAAATAAGAAGAGATAGAGGATACACAATACCTAAGGAAGGCCACTGTGCTTTTTGTTGTCCACCTTTACTCCCAACTGTTTGCCACTCTTTTTGTAACTGCCTTTGTCAGTAGGCTTTAACTGTTTATCCCATTTAGCATTCCTGCTAATATATTTCTTTCTGAAATCATGATCTTTATCATCTTCAGTTTCCTCTACTGTAACTATGTCTGTTAGACTTTTGGTCCTGACTTTTTTCTTTTTTAATACAGGCGAGACGGGTCTGGAGGGTTTAGCCACTGCTGTAGTCTGGTTTACTGCCTCCTGTATATTTTCTAGAGTAATGGATGATTTGAAAGGGGCAAGGCCGTTAGCTAACAGAGCCATATTGGTGTAGATGGGACCAGCAGCAAAAAGATCGACGCAGAAATTCCCTATAGAATTAGCAGAATTATTTGATGTATTTGTAATATTGCTTGAGCCCATCGTGGGGGGGATGGGTTCAATGACCTGATTAGAATAGGTTCCCTCTTCTGCTTTGCGATTTTTATTTTTTGATGCGTTTTGCTCCTCTGCACTTTTGGGAATTTCAAAACTGATTCCCACAGCCTTATTTGGAGATTCTGTAATCTGCGATTTTTCTGCAGAACCTGCAGTTATCGGAATATGTAGAGCAGACTGACAGTGAGTATCTTTGCCTGCATCCGAATGAAGGTTGGAGGCATCTATGTTCATGTCGTCTTCAACATTCTCCATGTAAGATTGCAAGAAGTTAATATTGTTGCTCGCAGAAATTGCTGAGCTTATACCAGACGTTGTTGCATCGATGTTTCCAATGTCTGAAAGAGATTCTTCGTTAACATCGGTGCTATTATCAAGATTTGCATCTTTTTTTGAATGTTCACTCTGGTCATTGTTGTTCAAACAAAGATCAGTGGAATGGCCAAAGATCTTGCAAATTTTACATCTATCTGGTATTTGCTCGTAATTAATCTGCTGAATGACATGCTCCCCGTCATGCATGTAGATAGAGGCTTCATTAGGCAAATCGGCGTCTGCACTAATTTCAACATGTAAGCGAGCGTAACTCGGTCGAGTTTCCTTCACTGTTTGCTCATCCATTTTTAATGGAATTCCAACAAGATTCCCTATGGCACTGAAGGTTTCTTTGTCCCATAGTCGTAGGTTTAGTTCTGGAAGTCGAATCCATATGGGCATAGTGCTCAAAATGTCCCGATCAAGAACTGATTTCTTGGACCATTTCTTTAATATAATCAATTTCCCGTTGATGAAATACGGTCCTCCTTTTAGGAGCTTCTCTCTATATTCTGCATTAGTGAACTTGAGAATAAAAAAACCCATTTTCCCTTGTAAAAATCTCAAAGGAACCACTAGGGTTCCATGTTCGGACAACATAATTCCTGAAATAGTGATAAGATGGTCCTTTTCCAAAGACGTATGCCACAATAGAAAGTCCCCATTTACTTTCTGTACGAATACAAGCCGCCTCAGAAGACACAACTATCCTTTCTCCAATCGTTTCAGTTGGGGGGATGAAGCTTAAATCAAATTCTGAATCTTGATTGCCTTTCTTTATCAAATCTTCCTAGGATGAAGCCTTCAGATCTTTAGCTAGATTATTTTTAATAGCCTAAGTTGGTTCTTGAGACAATCCAATCGGATTTTTTGTTGGATCGTGTGCCATTCTAGTTTGACTTCTTGTTTGTTGTCGCGCTCCATTAGAGGAAGGATATGGCTTCTGCCTTGCTTTAAATGGGTACTCATTAGTCGATCCTGTTCCCTTCTTCGCATGAACAGAAACTTTTGGATTCTGAAAAGATTTAGAACCTTTCTTGCGGTTAACAACTCTTGTGAATCCCTCCTCATCCACTAAGAAATCAAGAGTGGATTGAGGAATATTTGAAGGAGAGGAGATGAGAGGGGCGGAAGAAGATCCCACCCTAGAATTAGGATTATCGTCGGAAATAGGATTCAAAAAGGAATTAGAGTTGGCAGCCATGGCTGCAAGCTCTCAACAGGAGTTTCTTGCAAAAGTATACATATCTCATATTTTCTGTTGTATTGATTTATGATTCTGATATTATGTATTTTGATTTTTGAGATTTGAGACTAGTAGTTTCATGAACTACTATTTATTCCGCTGCGAGTTATTCTGCTACTTTGTATCTATGATTTGTTTGCGTTCTATGATTGGATTTAATTTCATTAAACCTCATAATTAAAAAATTTGTCTTTTCGAACGACTTGAGTTGGTTTTATTATTGACTTAAATTGTAAAAAAAAGGTCATTACATCACATATACAAATAATCGCAAATTATACATACATTTTTCACCTTGATAGTATCATATGAAATATCTGCAAAAGGGGATGCTATAAATCAATATAGCTCTATTGGAAACAATTGCAATAGCTAAATAGCCTTAATTTAACAATTTATGCATATGTAAATTTAGGGTGAAAATTCAATTTTTATTAAAAACAAAAGATTATACCAAAACTAAATCGCTTTAGACGTTGATATTGAAACCGAGGAAGTTGCATGATGAAGAAAATGGTGTTTGGATGTTGAAATTTCGGGTTTAGGATGATTTGGATTCGTGATGAACGAAAAGGCAAATGGAGAAGAAGATGACTCGGATTGCTTGTAATTCGCGATTTCGCCGGTCCGTCGAAAGTCTGTCGGAATACATGCATTTTCTAGTGGTGTAATATCCAAAATTTATATATAAGTACCATTTCAAAAAAGAAAAAAAAAATCTACATATTTGTATAAATTATGTCAATATGTGCATAAACATCACAACCAATCATATACAACTTCGATACAATCCAACGACGTGTTCCAATCAAACCTCTAATGCACAAATTATTTAAGTTATAGGATATATTGTTATAATAATACTTGCACATATTAAACTAACAGAATAACTAATTCAACTCATGAAATTCCTTTCGCATGCACTAATGTATCACACTAAGAGATGAGTTTTTCTGGCAATTTCTAAAAAGGGAGTCTGTGCACCGATATCTGCCATAAAAGGTCTAAGCCATAGTAAATGAGAAGTTATACGACTCAGTTCTAGCATAATTACTCTAATGTAACTAGCATTTTTAGGTACTTGAACGCTTTCTAATCGTTCTGGTGCATTTACTCTTATTGCTTCTGTGAACATAGTGGCTAAATAATCCCATCATGTTGTTTAGAACGTCGTGAGACAGTTCGGTTCCTATCTACCGTTGGTGTTAAAGGGAGAACTGCGAGGAGCCAACCCTAGGTTCAAATCCCGTCCCCGCACTGGAGTGTGTATGGTGATTCTATTTTTTTTCTATGCTATACTTGTATTGATGGATATTCTAGTATGTGATTACATCTTTTCCCTGGGTATCAGTTTATCTATAGCCCTTTTAGTAGCCCCCAATATATTAATTCCGGTAAAATAGCCAGCAAGATCAATTCTCTGAACCAAAAAGACACTATACTGGATCTGCATGGACTTCCTGCTAATAGCCATAAATGACTTGTTTTTGGTAATAGATGAACGTTACTATATGTATATTCGGGTGCATGATAGACATTGGTACTCCAGTGCATTTCTCCCTCTGATTCAGAATAAATATGTTTTCGGACCTTCTCTTTAAAATGAGAAGTAGACGTTCCAGTACGAATCTCAGCAATAACTTGTTTAGATTCTACACATTGATTATTTTGAACTAAAATCAAACGGGAGGAATATTCACACTATCTAGAATATCCCGACTCTCAATAGTTACATACAAGTCTATAGAACATAGAAAGCCAGGATGCCCGTGACGGGTACGTGTGGGATGAACCAAATACTCGTTGAACTTTCTTTTTCCGTTAGAAGGAGCTCGCACATGTTCGGCAGTACCGCCCGTGAATACTCCACCCGTATGAAAAGTTCTTAATGTTAGTTGGGTCCTTGGTTCCCCAATCGATTGCCCCACAATAATACCTACAGCTTCCCCCAATTCAACCAGATCGTCGTGAGTGAAACTTCTACCATAACATAATTGACAGATCCAAGATGTATTCCTGCAAGTAAAGAGGGTTCGAATATATATTTGTTGTGCTCGAAAAGTTATGAATCGATTGTCCAATCCTAATACAATAGGTCCTAGACATTATTCCATCCAGGGATAAGCCCTGTAGGCATAGAAGCGAGAGATGATAGGAGATAATCTAGTCGTCCTTTGAAGTCTTCTTCCTTGCCCTTCAGGTTCCCTAAGTCATTAGTTGAAGAAGTCCCGTCAATGGATAAGAGCACGTAAAGCCACGAGCAAGCTTTATCTAAATCTGCTAACTCCTAGCTTTTGTTCCGAGCCATTATTGCCTCAAGCGAAAAGTTCCTATAGTCACATAAGCGAAAGATTCTTTCCTCTCATCTAGTGGAACGGGGCCTTAACCTATTATTATTCTTGAATGGACTTATTTCGGAGGGAATGCTTCAGAGCTAAGAATAATTTGTAACGGATCGTAATATACTTTTGAAACACTACTTCTTTGGGAGTTATCCCTTGTTACCCCCTTCGATCGGTCGGGAAGGAGAAGTCTCTTTCTTCTAACTAAATTCCACTACTTACTTAGAATGAAGGGAAAGGAGGGAGACTAAAAAAGACGGGAGGTCCGTATCTCATTCTTATGATTGGTCGCTTCGCTAAGAATGACTTAGGGTCTAAGTCTGGGTAACATCCCCTATCTAATAGAAGTTAAGAGTGAAACGCTACGTGCTCTTATAGCTCGACCATAGGGAGAGGAAGATTTGATAGGCCGCATGTAAAACAAAAAAACCTACCATGAGCCAGACCACCAAGATGCTTCAAGCAGGGTGTTTTTTAGCTACCAACAGCTAGTGTTTCCGTTTCCTGAATGAGATCAAGGATTCTTTCCATCGGATTAGTAACAGTCCGTTCTCCAAAGGACTAAATCAAAAGAGCAAAAGCATGACTTCCTTAAGGATAGAGACCGAGCAGAAAAGAGGAGGGATGCATTACTGACAAGGCATAAGCAAAGGCTGAAAGAGTTTTATGAATTTGAATCGATAATGAGATAGCGTGTGGATTTGATTTGAAGGAAACGGAAACAAAATGCCTTTTTATATCTCACAATTGTACATAGCTGTGCTATTTATAATACAGTTATACACGGGCTTTGGATAATGGGCCAATAATCATAATGTACCAGAAACCGTACTCGTTTTAAAGTATACAACGTATTTTTATTTCTCTTATAAAGGCCGATCATAGAAGGATTAAAGAACATAACCATTTTTTCTGCTCGGAGCTTCATCCATGAAAGAATTCCATCATGGCACAGTATGTATGCTTTGACAAAGCAAACTACTAACATGTATTTATCCTTTGAGCAATCTGTTTTCATCTTATAATACGAGAAGGTATGCTTTGACAAAGCAAACTACTAACATGTGTTTATCCTTTGCGGTCAAATTAAAAAAACAAAAACTATTAAGTATATATAATGTAAAACTAAATATATGAAAAGGTTGCAGCTCATACAAATGCTAAAAGCTCTTTCTAGCCACAAGAAACTTCTGATCAGGTACTTTTGTCTGGAAGAGATACTTGAGCACCTTGCACAAGATTTTAAACCTAAAAAGTGAAACAAAATGAAAGCTTGAAGAAGCAAGGGAATAGCTCCACTGTGACGAAATGGATTAGCAAGTTCTTCAATTATGGCATACAAAAAATTAGCATGTAAAAAGCACAAGTTTTCAAACTTTACCGTAGATTTATCCACCTGCAGTATTACATATATAAGGTGTGTTTAGCGCAAGCGAAAACGGAGAATTTTAGCAGAGATTTTAAGCAGAGATTGTCTGTGGAGAATTGTAGTTAGCAGAGAATGCATTTGACGCGTTATGCGGAGAATTTGAACGAAGAATTTTATTTTTATTTTGTAATTTAATTAATTACTGATTAAAACATAATAATATAATTAATGCAGAATAACACAGTTAACAAAACATAAGAGTTCAGTATATAATAATATTACATAACAGTTCACTACATAATAATAAACGAAAAAAATACAACAAACTAATAAAAAAAATAACCAGAACTTGAAAGTGAAGTAGGAGAAGGAAGCATTATGGGAGAAGTGAGGAAGAAGAGAAAAGAGCGGGGAGGGGGGGGGAGGGGGAGGTGGGGGAGAAGGGGATTATAGGAGAGTGCAAACAGATGGAATTCCAGCCGTTCGTACAACGGTTCAAAATGAACTGTTGGACAACAGACGCGTCCGTTGTCCCAACGGTCCGTTTTGAACAAACGAACGGACCCATAGTATATAAGTTAGTTTCTCTGCATACAATAAACTAACAAAACAAGAAAAGCTAACCTTACTTGTTTGGCAGACGGTAAATTCAGTGATTTACCAAATCCTTCAGTAGAGCGTACTTTCAGGTATCTCATGTCTTTCAGCATATTAAGATGGTATAAAGACACAGGCATGTAAGTACTCATAGCTAGAGCAAGTCAGTTTAGCATCTTTACACATAATGAGAGAATAGAGGTAGTGGGAACCAAATTTAATACTTCAGATATTATTTCGAGCATGTGGACATGCTAAAATGAAGAAAACCCAATTCCGAACTGTCTATACAAACTGAATTCGTCAAAGCTCAAGGCAGCGTATAAATTGCCAGTCGATATGGTTTCTGTAAATAAAAATTGTTGTAAAAAGTTCACTGAAACACAAGTTAATAAATATGAACTTGCCTGAAGTTAAAACATAGATGGTCACTTGCACGGTATCCAATATTTTGCATGAGAATAAAACGCTTGCACCCGCGATAACAAGAACTAGTGCCTCTATGTTAGGGTCTCAGATACAAAGTTTGAATATGTAAACAGTGATTCCAGAATGCATTCGGCCAGAATAGAATTGCTTGACGACAACTGCTGATCAAGCCTTCGTTTTTCCACAGCAAGAAGAACAGGTAAACCAAGAACAAATATTACACAATGAAATGAATAATAACACACAAATACTGTACAGATATGCCAGCCTCCATATCCATTTGATATTACACTTTATTTGCTATATTTGTTCATTAATATTCATTGGAAGAAAATATATCTCACTGTTTTGGTGCTTCGAGTATTGTTTGTGGTGTTTTGAGTTGTCTATATGGTATCGTTAATCACAGCTTTATGCAAATCAAAAATACAATCCACCACCCAAACAAACTATGTTTAATCGAAATGTGCAGGTCTCGAATAAGTATGCACGCATGATGAATATAGTTTAACTCAAATTTCATGATGATCTATCATTAACCATCACAAGCAACGAAATTAAGAATAACTACATGTTTAAACATTCATGTATTATTTCACATCTTTAAGCATGACTGCAATCATTGCTGAGCTAATTTTTTTGAAAAAAAATTAATGCCACAACTTCCACTTTCATCGGGGAACATCCTCACGTCCGTCTATCACATACATAATATTCCATTTATGCATTTGATGTTTATTTTAGATTCTTACAAAATTAGTCTTTTGCATCCTAAAAATTCAACTGCGTCCTTGATAATTTCCACCATGAATTTTTAGAATTATGTATTCTGTATCTATTTCTCTACAATCTTCTACAAAGCAAGTTTCTTAATATATGCATAAAACTGCAATGTTATATTTATATGATAAAAAATACACAAAAATCAATGTTGTCTTAAGAGCATGGTTCGATATTCCGGCCAGCATGCCGGAATTCCGACCATTTCGGTCCAGTTCCGGCGAAAACAGGACCGGAATTCGTCTGGAAATCGGATTCTGGACATTGCAAGTAAAAAATGAAAGTAATTTCTTTGCAAATACCTAAGAGAAGAGAGGCAGTATTAGAGGATGCAAAGTAGCTGAGAAGAGAGAGATGCGGCTTGTTTCTAAGCATCGTCCTCATCAAAAAATTTGCTTCAAGATTAATTTAGGATTATTAGTGAAGCGGGCTAAATTTGAGGTAGGGTCGGGAAGCAAATTTGGGGATCTCGAATTGAGCTGGATTAGGCTGTTGAATTTTGAATTGAAACTGTATATATACTGAGTAATACGCACGTAACAACGAGAACTCTAAAGTAATTTTTATAAAATCTGTACCATGCTTCTTTTAAAAATAACGGTCTAACTACTTATAGGACCGATTGTATTAATTTAAGTACATAGAAAAGAAAATATCAAAACTTACATTTTGTACATAACTTGAGGCAATTTAAAAAGAAAAAAGTTTCCTAGATTTATGAGACGGAACCGAAATATCAAAAAAATTCAATGACCGAAACGAAAATGGAAAGTAAAATTCTAAACCTTGATTAGTACTGCATATTTATTTGTGTATTTATAAAAAAATACCGGTACTGTCAAATCGGAATTAAAACGAAAATTTTGGAATTTTCGGAACGGAACCGGAATTTTAAATTTTCTATATGACCGGAACTGGGCCGAAAACCGGAATTTCGAACCTTGCTTAAGAGGCCAAGGGAAAACTTAATACTCTGCATGTAAGCGTGCACCAATGAGGACATCACATCTCTACATAGCATGTGCAAAACAAGCGAACATGATGAATTAATGGATATATCTGTCTCAACAGCTCTCATGTTTTGCATGTTATATACTTTGAATGGGAAATATTTGAATTTTGGAACATATTTTCGGATTTAACACCCAAGCACAGTATGATAGCTTTATAAGCCTTCAAGGATGTTGAAATAGGTTATTTTTCCAGACCAATTTTGAGAATTTGTCCATTTTATGTTGAATAAGATTTATGCATCATTCACATTCTTTGGAAATAACAACAAACAAAATTCCATATAATAATTAACTATTGCATATTACATACCTGAACACGTTCAAGTTGTAGCTAACAATGTTTGGAGCTGTCTTGCATGTACTTGGAGACTAAAAATAGTCTCATGTGAATATGAATCGGTTGGCATGCAGCATACGTAATACCATTTGTTAAAAGGTATTAGCCAATGCATATATCCCATACTGTATTCCTGAATACATACATTTTATAGTACATACTAAGCATGTGCAAAGTCAGATCATAAAAGGTTTAAAGAATATAACCATTTTTTATGCTTAAAGGTTTATCCGTGAAAGCAAGGTTCAAGTTTTCGGTTGCACAACATACGGTGACAAATCAGCAAAGGCACACTTCTGAATTTGTAAGTTGAAAACTGGCCTCCGAGAATGGATTAGACAATGAAAAACGCAGGGAGGAGAAAAGAGAAAAAAAAAACTGCAGAATTTTGGAAGTTACACCAACCAATCACTGACCAAAAAACTACATGGCAAATAAGTTAACTTATTTCCCTTCAGCATCTATTAGCATGTGTGCACGTACACAAGATTTTAGACCTAACAAGTGAAACAAATGATAGCTCAAAGAAGCAGGGGAGTAGCTCCACTGTGCCGAAAAAGATTAGCAAGTTCTTCAACTACGGCATACAAAAAATTAACATGAAAAAAGCGCATGTTTTCAAATTTTACTGTAGTTTTATCCACCTGCAGTATTACATAGCATATAAGTTAGTTTCTCTACATACAGTAAACTAACAAAACAAGAAAAGCTAACCTTACTTGTTTGGCAGACAGTAAATTCAGTGTTTTACCAAAATCTTCAGTAGAGCGTACTTTTAAGTCTTTCATGTCTACCAGTAGCATATTAAGTAGGTATAAAGACACAGGCATGTAAGACCCGTAGCAAGAGAAAGTCAGTTTAGCATCTTACACATATAATGAGAGAATGTAGTAGTCTGAACCAATTTTAACACCAGACGTTATTTGAGCATGTGGACATGCTAAAAGGAAGAAAACCCGACTCCGAACTGTTGATACAAACTAAATTGGTCATAGCTCAAGACAACATATAAATTTTCAGTCATATAAATTGAAACACAAATTAATAAATATAAACTTGACTCAAGTTAAAACATAGCAATGTACTGAATGGTCATCTGGACCACTTACACGATATGTAATAACTTTGCATGTGAATAAAACGCTTGCACCCGTGATAACTAAAACTAGTGCCTCTATGTTGGGGTCTCAACTAGAAAATGTGAATATGTAAACGATGATTCGAGATTACATTCCATGAATAGAACTGCTTGATAACAACTGCGCGCTGATGCATGCCTTAGTTTTTCTACAGCAGGAAGCACAGGTAAACCAGGAGCAATTACATAATGAAATGAATAATAATACAAAAATACTATGCAGACATGCCAGCCTCCATATCCAATGATGCAAGTTATTAAAGTAATGATCATTCAAAAGAATTCATAATTAATAATGAAACATAATTGAAGTAATGAAGCAGAACACTTACATTCCTAAGGATTCAGTTATTAAAAAAAAAAAAAAAAAAAAAAAAAAAAAAAAAGTAAAAAGGAAAAAAAAAAAAAAAAACCAAACAAAGCAGCAGAGTGGAATAAGTTTCAATACTTGGTTTATCAGGAAGAAGTGGAGTGAAGCTCGTTTGTTATAGTCCCACACCGCTACAAATGTTATTAGTCCAGTGAAAGCTGTACGATAAAATTTCACAGCTAGGAATGGGGTAACGCGACGCAGCTGCGTGGTGAGTACAGTGCGAACTATTCTTTCGCCTTTTACTAAAGAATACCGTGTGCTCTCCACTTAAAAGCAGTATACGTCGCTTTTTGGAAGGTGTTCTTCTTAAATAGAGGACCCCAGCAAATGTTAAAATTAATTTTTCTGTTTTAACTAGCGGATATTTCTATCGGTCATGCCATGTGTTGTGTTTGTTTACTTTATTAGAAACAAATCTATCTTACTGCCTTTTTTAGTGTTATCCATTCATTATTGTTTTTGAGAAATTTGTACCATCTTGAATCCACTAAGACTTTTAACATATAAAAGAAAAGTATCAATTAAGTATATACACACGATGCATAGTTTTAATAACTCAAATTTCATTATGATCTATCACTAACCATCACATGAACTGAAATTAGGAATAACCACATATTTTGACATTCACGAGTTATTTCACATCTTTAAGCATGACTGCTATTGTTGCTAAGCAAATAAATTTGTTTAATGCCTCATAACTTCCACTTTTATTGAAAAATATCCTCACATCCGTCTATCACATACATAGTACTCCATTTATGCATTTATTGTTTATTTTAAACTCTTACAAAATTAATCTTTTGCTTTCCAAACATATATGATACTTGATGAGAAGATTATAGGAAGGGTGCACTATAAAGTGACAAATCCGTGTTACCAAGAACACAAACAGTCAAAGTTATTTTTTGCAATTGTTGAAGTCATGTACGTCTGTTCAGGCATGTTTGAAGTCATCTTAGGTTGTCGAGGCAGTGAAATTCATGTTCGATTACTCTGGTGTTGTATACATATTCCTCCGGGTTAAGTGAGAGTTTGTTGTTAGTCGATATTCCAGAAGGAGTCTAGCAGTGGACATAAGACGTCGCTCCAAACCGTTATAAAAATCTCATGTGTCTTTTTACCTTACTGCTCCTATATTTTGTGTTGTTATTATATTTATTATTCCGCATTAGTGATATCTCCACATTACACGATCCATAACTCACTTTCACAATTGTCACCCATGGAGTGCTGCATCTTGATCCCTATTGAGAGGGTTGCACACTCAAAAAACCACTTCGCATGTCGGCATGCATTTATAAGAAATTTTATGAAAAACTCCAATATTACATCTATGGTGCTTATATTAAACATACCCTGGATATTTCATGTCGATATGCAAATTAACTAGAAGCGTATGGATTTTGTGGTTTCCAAATAAGGCTCAAAATTGTAACACGTAAAGTTCAAAAGAAAATTAGAAGCTGGATTCAAACCCCACATCATAAGTTTAAATAATACACTATTGTTGTTGTTGTTATTATTATTATTGTCGTCGTTGTTGTTTACTCATCAATGAAGTTTAGATTATCATAACTCATTATCTTGTTTTTTGGCTGTGTAAAAGCAAGTGGTGATTTTATTTTTGAAAATTTTGAATTTCAAAAATTGCACTGAACTAAATGATTACTTTGCATATATAAAACAATTTATTTTTAGAAATAGATAAAATTAAATATTTATAAAAAATAATACATATCGAATGTACAAAGTTTTTGTTTGCTTGTTGTATATTACCAGAATTTGAATAAGTTGATCAAAATTTTAAAAATGTCACTGTTTTGAGAGACCTTCTGATCTGGTAGAGATTTTATGAACGTATTTTATATTTTTTAATAAAAATTTACAATTTCATTGTTTTGCTATAGGAAAATATGAGGTAAAACTCAAAATAAGATGGAAATGATCATCAATTCAATTACATTTACATAACAAAAAAATGGGTGCTGCTATATACATCCTACTCTCACTTCCTAATGTCACTTAAAAAGATATTAAAAGAACAAAGTAACCCTCTTTAAACACCCATCGTAGTTAGTTATATAACATAAAATATTGAAAAGCGAAATTCAGAAACTTTACATAGAATCTCACTTCTAATCTATTTATCAACTTGAACGATCGCTTTTTTACAGGTTACCCTTACCAGATTTTCCATTTTTATCACTTGAACAGTGATTTCAAAAGAAATCTTATAACATCGTAATATATAAAGGTTCGAAAATTATCACATTAACTTCAATTTTCTAATAAAATTTTAAACTGACCGAATATATATAGAAAAACAGTTTTTAAGTTAATGAGATTTGACTTCATAATTGTTGTTTACAGTTACGTTTCCAAAAGTTAAAATAATGAATGCACATTTTCGCTAAGAAAAATGTGAAAATGAGGGATGTATTAGGGTGAGAAAGTGTTTCACAAAATATCAAAGGATGAAAAAAGAGGTGGGTAAGACAACCAGAAAAGTAAGTATACATGGTAGCAACTTACAAAATATACATCACAAACTGTGTTGCCTTGGTTTGCTTAAAAGGCCAAGAGGGGAACGTAAGAACTTCTGCACCGACATTCTACTGTGTAAGAGAAGTGGATGTGTTGAAAAAATCTTTTTCTCAATAGCTTGCATGCTTTACATTAGGATTAAGGTTGAAGTATAATATCATCAATTAAAATTTTTAAGCATGTTGTGCTGGTTTGCCCGAGAGGTTAAGGGGGAAGACTTAAGATCTTCTGCACATAAGTGTGCATGGGTTCGAACCCCATAGCCAGCATTTTTTTATAACTGGCGATGTACATGGTGGACTATGCATTTCTTTTTTCTTCCTTCTTTTTTGTCTTTATTTTTTATATAAATATTGAAAATGATATTTGATCAATTCTACTGAAATCGATTTGTATCACATGTAGTAGGAAATCATGCAAGTATTCCTTCTATTCTTTCTGCAAACTTAAATTGATTTGCAAATTTCATTTATTTGTAGGTTAAGCATCGGCAATCTAGAATTTCTCTTTACATAAAATTTGAGACACGTAGCTTTTGATCATTATTTCAAAAAAAAAAAAAAAAAAAAAAAAAATCTTATTCAATCATGTTGATATTGAAATTGAAAACATAAGGAAAAAATCCCAACTTTTCTTTTTTAAAATTCCCCTTTTCAAGTTTGCAATTAAATAATTAAGGTTTATAAATTATGTTAGGGTGCTTTTTAATTAGAGGGTTAAAAAATCTTGAGATGGTGTATGTATGTTTTGTACATCATGCCTCAAGTTGCTAAGGTGTGAGCTTTAGAAGTAAAAGGTCTTTTTGAGCAAGCTCATCATGTTTTACCTCTCCTTGCCTAGAGATGCATCTTTAAGACGAGCAATAAGATGAGCTTTTTAAAACAACGATATATAGTAAGCATATCAAAGGTTTTTATTTTTTGATTTGGCAGGCATTGCTAAATAATAATGCTAATAAAGACGCCAAGCTTCCAACTGAGAAACGCAATGAGTGAAAACTAAAATATCAATACTCACTGATACATATTGGCTTTAGGGAAAAAACCAGAAAGTTATATTAACCATTCAATTAAGGAACAGAAATAAATTCAAGTTCGAGTTCTTCTACAGAGCCTAATGGAAGTGCAACTAATGCCTTCCAATCAAGTTATCGAGTACTCAACTTATAGCAACTATATCAAAATTCATGTGTGTGCTTGACATAGTTCTCTCTTCCCTTATTTAAATCCATAAATGTAGAAGTTCAAGCATGCTAATAATTCAAATGTATATAATACAAGTTGAATGTAAACACACGTACAAACGAAAAAAATAGTGATATTACAGTGATAAGTATATGAAACCTTCTTTGGAAATTGTTGCGCTTGTGATATAGCAATCTTCCAATCCAGATTAATATCGGATGACTAGATTCATTTTTAACATTCTATTTTGTAGAGTTTATAAATGAAGTTTACACAGAATTCGTGTGCAAAAACAGCTAAATGCATAATAGTGGAATTCTTGTGCCTCCCTAGTCCCCTAAGGTGAAACTTAATTGGGCTCGGAGCTGGTATAACTAGTATTGCTCGTGTTTTTCATTAACGTCTTCACCTCGCTGTGACTAATATTTTACACTATCCATTGTAACTTATAAACTAATAAAGGGAACTATTTTAAGATGTATAAGTTCTTATAATACATAATACACAGTTGAGCAGTATAAAAAAAATTCTTTATAAAGAACTTTCAGTTGTACATATTTTCTGACAAAATCACCATAAATGGACAACTGAATACTGTTGTAATTCAAAACATAAAACAGTGGCAGTGAATAACAAAGATAAACTTCAAAGCATTGTGATTTCAATTGGATCGCCACTCGCCAGTGCCAAATCATGGTCACTGTGCACCGCAATATTGCTATAACTCATAAAAATAAGTTAGCCAAAAGGGTAAGTTGTACAACATTCTCCAAATTTAATTACTTCACTGGAACACTACAAAAAAAACAAAAACAAAAAAAAACAAAAAACAAAAAACAAAAAAAAACAAATTTTTATGCCACCATATTATAGTTGAAATGAAAAGAAATAAATTATGTTTAGCAATATATAAACATCTTTACATGCACAATGATCTTTAAGGCTATCTTTGTTATTATGTTACCTAATGCAGAATAGGACAAATATTTATATCAGGTTTTTAACACTTGGATTTTATTTATTATGTATTACTGACATGCTGTTGAAGTAACTGTAAATTGCTGGACTTTGTCTAAACATTCAATATAAAAATTGAAGTCACGTACTGCATCCCGAAGCAAAGACCATTCATAAGTATTTATCCTATGCAGTCTAATAAAAAATTGAAAGATATAAAGTGATGCCAAATAAATAACTTAATTCATAAGCTTAAAGTTTGCACATATGAATGCTAAAAGCTCTTCTAATCACAAGAAACGCCTAGTCACATACTTTTTGTTTACTGATGAAGGGATTTGTTTACTACAGGTCTTGGTTTCTTCGATATCTTGACGAGGAAAGTCCATCCCCTTGGCCTTGGCATAAGATAATTTCTGCTATGACCACTACTATATTGAAGAACAAATAAGCTCAAGGCATCAAGCACTTTACATTTTGCATGGAAGCAAAAACTTGTAACTGTGACCAAAAAAAAAAAAGTAAATTGTTGTAGGGTCTCAAGTGGATGGCATGGATTCATTTATCTGTTATCAAATACAAAATTATACAAAATAGCTGAACAGAAACTGCTTGGGGTGGCTGTAGCTGCAAACCTTTTTCTATAACAAGAGCAAGGAAGTATCACTGAGCAACTAAATAATAAACTGAATGGCATTACAAAAAGAATGCAGATGCCAGCCTACATACCCGATGAATCAAGTATGGATGCAGACAGTGCAAGTTTAATTAGTCTAAGCAGAAATAATTGTTCAAAATAAAGGATGGTTCTACTAATACTAGGGACCTAGTCAAGCATTCAATCTGACGGTGTCGTGATTCTTCGTTCCCAGAATTGACATCTTATGCCCACTCTCCGTCAATCCTATGGCAATATCTCTCATAATTTATCGTTTCATCTTCAATTTCATCTTATTTCTTTACTATATTAATGTGTGTTCTTGTGCGACACAAAAGGATCACGACACAATCACACAAACAGAGAACGATTCGTGAAAGGATAACGTGTTCTTGACGAAAGAGGCACACAAAAAGCGCATGGAAGGGGAGGAAAAGGCGGTGGAGTTGGATGCGTCATATCCTTTGGACCATTTGAAGCCAACCACTGACTTTCTAAAAAAAAAAACTGTGAACGCATCCTCAGTGCTACCAAAGTTCAAACATAGTATGTTACTCGCTTTTCATGCTCAAAATAAATATCAACCTATTCTGCCACGTCCTATTCAAATTAGAAAGTACATTTTTAAGTTTTGATCTACTTGATACTATGATGATTATACTGGCTCGGTTCATTTTCTTTCTGCTTCTTAGGGCTTACATGCCGCGAAAGAATCAAACGAATAAGCACTTCAAGGCCATTAAAAAAATTATTTTTAAGAGAATTTCTAATACAGCTGTTTATAAAAATAAAAATAAAATAAACTGAATTCAATTTACACTTCCAGTTAATTGGCAAGTGCTAGCTAAGTATCCCAATTCTTCTACCCACACGGGTTACTCAAACTTGCATTTTATATGCCAACCTTTCGAACTAACCTACAAAACGCAATCAGCAAATGGAATTTTTAAACATAAATAACACTGATAAGACAACACAACCTCTTCTGTTTTACTACTATACATCTTGGTTACCCAGTTTTATTGCCACTGTGCAAAATCAGGATTTTCAAAATAAAACACTGGCATCGATGATTGTTTAACAGAAGAAACCTTTTGTGAGGTATCAGAACAAAAAATTAAATTGTCGAGAAAACGTCGCATACCTGCAGTATGTTGAATTTTTGGGTAATTGTTTCAGCGCGTATGATATTAGAACACGTTGATAAGAAGCAGAAAACTAGCATCACCAAGAATTCGTTAAAAGCCCCATCGAAGCAGAACAGATTTGGTAAACCAACGAGCTCTCTGAGATTGATGCGGAGTGAAGCTTATACTGTTTCCCACGTCGCTATGAATATTTTTTCGAGTGAAGGGTTGTGCGTTTTGGATGATGTTCCATTTCATAAAGAATCCCAACAGACGTCTGAATCAAACTTTCGGAGCTTCTGTTCTTTTGCATAGGGCGGTAGGCAGCGTTTATGTATCGCGTGCAATCATTTTTTTGGTTGGCAAATTAGACCATGATCCTGGATCATGAAATAATCTAAATCCACAAATTTAGTTAGTAGTTTTTAAAAAAAAACCAAAAATACCCTTCCATATAGAGGGTACGTGGTTTTTCACTGTATCTCGTAATTGCCCTACGTGATTCATCAAAGTACCACATAGATGATCTCTGTGGTTCATTCATGGACCACGTACACCAAATAACCACTTATACGAGGTGTTCAAAAAACTTGGAAAAAAATATAACAGAAAAAGGGTATTTCGGTCATCGAATTTTTTTGATAAAATGGGGGCTACTAACTAATTTTGTGAGTTGAAATAGAATTTGCTTTTTTTGTTAATGCACGTCACATTGGAGCGTGCATGCTACTTACTTTTCGTGCAAATAATTAGCAGACCAATCAAAGGAGTTCTAACCCAATCAGAACCAACTCAACTGCTTTACAAACGACCTACGTAAACATGTCCAAGTCCATATTGGTCTCAAACCAACCCTTTACTCGACAAGGCATAAGGATAAGGACGATGCTAGGTCGACCGACAAAATTGCAGTGAATTTAACCAGATCATGGAATTCACGGTAGAAATTCATTTATGGAAGAAAATCAAACGTCTGTTTCTGCTGTCGCACCTTTTGACTTACGGATTCCCGGTAGAAATAGCAATTTCGTAAGGATAATGCTCATCTGTTTCATCTCTATGCACTTTTTACATTCAAGAAAGAGTCAGGCTCAACCCCTTCTGATCCAATTAAAGGGGGCAAATTAAAGGGATCGGGAAAGAGGAAGTTTGCGAAAAGGGAATGCGATATTTTTACGAAAGAGGCAACGCGAAAGGGGCAAAGTTATTATTTTATTTATGTGTTAATCATATTTAAATATAGAATACACAATATATAATACACATACGATATAAAAATTCATAGTTCATAATTCACAATACAAATGCAGAAATAAAAGTACCGAATAACTAGTGCAGAAAATAAAATGCAAAACAAACTACATGTTCTTTCTCAACTTGTAACAAGAAAAATAACAACCTTTCTAAGTTGTTCAGATTCGCCTAGCAAGGTATGCAAAGAATTGAAACGTTTGCTATCATAATCAACCAAACAAATCATCTCCTCCCACTACTCGTAGTCGTCACCTTCATGCTTTGTCATCATGCACCTACCAAGAATCGGATCATGCGAAAAACTATCGGCTACTTTAGACGGACCAGCAAATGACCGCTATCTAGGCGCTTTACGATTGGTGATCCCCTCGGTATTACCTCGAAAGTAGTCGCCATAAATTTGTGCATCAAGCTGCAACTGAACAGGGAATGCGGAAAAATAACGAACTGGCATTTGTCAGTTCACACGCATCTACCAAAAAGCACATCCAACCACCTAAAACGATCAGGCGAGGCATGTCTGCATTTGCGATGCCTCGATCCAGTTGCATCCCACCAATCGTTGGACCCACCGAATGTGTCATGTTCCTCATTCCAGGAGCAACCTGGAATTTGCAGCAGCCTGTTCCACGAGCTTCACTCACGTTTAAATTGTCGAACTTGTTCTTCATTTACCTAGTGTTGTAATTCAGTCTAGTTCGTTCGTTGAATAAGCAGTAATCTCCTGGCACCACTGCACAACATGGTGAGCACGTGTATCGATGTTTTCGAAACAAACATCGACGAACACGTTTGTATGACAGTCGTTCCAATCGACGATGGTGCGGGTGGATAAAGCAGCAGATTGGCTCGACATTCGAGAAAAAGAAACAAAAAATAATTTTGAAAAAATTGAAAATAATATACATGGAAGATAAGAATATGAAAATTGCGAATATAAAAAAAAATTATCAAAGAAATTGAAAACGAAGCTCGAAAAAATTCTTGAATTTTCGGATTGTATGTATATATTTTGGGTATTCAAAAAAACGAAATTCAGTCATATATATATATATATATATATATATATGGGGTGAAAGGATATAACTGTTGGGATTTCATTTATTCGCATCAGACGGCTTCCGATGCGGACAGGTGAAATCACATCGTTTCCTTTGACTGGGTAATTCAGTGGGGACTATGCACGACGCGTCGGACGTAGACGTGAACTTAAACTGCCCATAATATTAAAAGAAAGCTACTAAATGTGTAGCTCACGCCTGGTGCAGATGTGCAATGAGCATATTTTTACCAATAATACATCGTGTGCCATTACAACCACTACGCCATAAATGGCCTACTGCAACGAAAATGCAAGGTGTTGCTAGCTATAATGTAACATAGTTATTGTAACAACCCGTATTTTTGAATAATATGTTATAACACGAATCAAGGCAGAATTAAACTGTAAAATCTGAATCAAGGGAAACGGGCTGTGCCATTACGTTCGTCTCGGAAAAATACGCGAAATAGAGTCCGAGTTTTCGAAAATCGGAGTCCGTATGATCAAGATATGGCCTCGCGAAGTTTCACGAAAAATTCAAATTCAAAATAGATTCAGAAATTTCAATTTTCAGAAGTGGCGGGAAAATTCCCGCCAGACCCAGGGGGGTCGACCTGGGGGTCAACTGGGGAGTCGACTTCCCCCCCCCCCCCAGGTCGACTGGGGAGTCGACCCCAGGGTCGACCTGGGAGTCGACCTGCCTGGTCGGCCCAGACAACATGGTGCACCCATTTTGGCTGTTTTGACCTGTTTTGGAGGCTTGTGACGGGATTTGATGGCTTGGATTGAATCTAGGGTTAATCCTAAGGCTAATACTATCCTAATCCTCTATAAAAAGGGTCCTAAACCTAGCCTAAATCACCATTATTCAATCCTACAACTAAACTATGTCAAATTGGTTCCTCTCATGGCCTCCACTCTCATGCAAAAATCCCTAAGTTAATTTATATGAGAGATCTTTAGTGCATACAAGTGTTTTCAAGCTTGTATGAGTGTTCTTAGCTTGCATTCAAGTCAAGTTGCAACATTTCTATTTCAAAGCAAGGGTTTTTATTGATTTGGCTCAAGGGTTTTTCATTGGAGCATTCATATTTGGGTCTTTTTGGTGATTGCATAAGGGCTTCGTCTCAATCTTTATAATAACTATTTATTTGTGTCTTCATAGCATTGTAAGCCCTTTTCTACTTTCTTTCTTTGAACTCTAAAGTTAAATGAATGATGCAAGTTTGGGGTTGATCATTATGATATGCAAGTTTGGTTGATCATTATATGCAAGTTTGGTTGATCATTATATGCAAGTTTGGATGATCATTATGCAAGTTGGTTTAATCATTATGTATGACACATGTTGCTATGTTATGCAAGTTTGGGTTGATCATGTTATCATGTTATGCAAGTTAAACTTGATGTTGTGAGCATAAAGCTCCAAGCTTTATATTAAAGGTTGCATTTTGGCAACATGAAAGTTATCATATCCCTTATGGTAACTTGCATGTGAGGCTAAATACGAACTTCTAGCAACTTCTACATGTCATTTATCACCATGTATCACTCATATGCTAAGTTTGGTTTTATGCATGCTTTTGAAGCCTAATGATGCAATATGCAAGTATATAAACATATGTATATCTCATATGCCACCATGATAAACTTGTGGCTTCAACACCTTTTTGTCATGATTATGCCAAGTTCCCTATTTTACCCTTTATGCGTTGTTGCGATTATGTAAACGATGGGATTACGTTGGGGTTGGGTAACATTATGACAAAAACATGGTTTTTATAACATAACGTGATATGTTAACTTGTAATTATGTTTTGGAAACATAATGGACATGACACTTAGAAAATATGAGTGTGGACAACTCGAGGTTGGGTTGAGTTTGTAGCATAAATCTACCCGGACCCGCCCGGCTTAACTAGTGGCTACAAACAATAGGACCCAATGTGAGAAGTTGGTCATGTTGTGCTCGAACCCGAGGTTAGACCAAGTTGTGGTGTAAAGCTACCCGGACCCGTCCGGCTTAACTAGTAACCACAACAAGGTCTAATGTGAGAGGTTAGAGCACATTAAGTTAATTAATTAATGCCTCCTGATTAGGGTTAAGTCATGGTCCACTTAATGCTTAATCAATTTGGGCTTGATGGGTTAATCGGGGTTAAGTCATGAATCTTGGGTGCACTTAACCAATTTAATCCACGTTTGGATCGGGTTAACCACATTTAACCCGTTAAGGAAACCCTAGTTGCGTGGTCCTTTTCAGCAGTAACCCTCTTGATAGTATCATAAGACCCTAGGACTAGGCTAGGGTGGGGCACGATTACTGGGCTGACATGTAAGCGACCAAAATGACGGCCGGGTAGGTACGCTGGTGTAGGTCCAGGCGGACTATGGTCGTGCACATAGTCCGGAGTTGGAGAATCAGGCACGGGTACCTGTAGATCTAGACTGTGCATACTTGATTGGTGTCCGAGGTCTACACCCTAAGACTTGATACACCCTGGGGGTGGACCTAGCGCAGTTAGCTACATTGCATGTTTAGGCCGTATGACACCGACACTTGATGAGTTAGGCTTGTAGGGAGCCGATCAACTAGACCGTGTAGTTGGACCTTGATTTAGGTCATCTCATGATGTTGGGCCAAGCTTGGGCCAAGGGATCAATTTTTGTTTTTACTTGACATGTTAGAATGTTAGTACACCCGTGGTGCAAAACTTAACCTTGATTATGCGATGACACCTTTATCTATCTTGTTAGTTAATCACCATGCCAGTATGTTGTTATCCTTATGTTCATCTCAGCCTCTCATACCAGTTAACTTTACTAGTTCATAGATAGATAGTAGTAGGGCTTACCAGTCTTTTTGACTGACCTGTTTTCTTTTGCCTCTTTTCTTCCGTTCCCCCCCCCCCTCAGGTCCTCAGGGTGGGAACATTGGAGCTTAGCTTGGATCTTTACAGCTTGCTTACCGGATTTGCTCATGTACGGTTTTGGACATTGAGCTAGCTATGGTTTATCACTTCATTTTGGGGATAGTACTTTATGTATTTCAGTTTTTCAGTTTATGCTTTTATCTAGACTTTGTTGTTGGAGAATAATAACCAAGTACTTTGTTGTAACATGACTATGGTTTTGAAATGCTAAGTTTTATCCGTTGCTTTACTACTCTGTTTTGCTTATATGTTCTGTCTTGTGATATCTGCATGCATGTTTACCTTGTTTAACGCCCCTCCGAAGCCAGTGTGCTTGCAAGAGTTACCTTGGCGGAGGTGGGGTGTTACATTTGGTATCAGAGCAAGGTTTACAAGATTTGAGCAAAAGTGTTTTTAAAACTTACCTTTTTCAAAACCAATTAAGTATTTTCCAAGAAAAGTCTAGTTATTTTAAAACGCTAGTCCCCAAAAGCCATAGCACTATCCTTCGTTTCTTCGTTCTAAATCTATCTTTTTCCTTTTTCAGTATGGTCGATCTTAACCTTCCATTCCCGGATGGTTCCGGAGGTACTTGGAAGTTAGGGCCAACGATGTGGGCCCAGCAAATACCCCTAACATAACTGAGGTTCCTCCTCCTCCTCCTCCTCAGAATCCGCAAGTAGATTTCGCTAAGATTTGCAAGGACTTTAAGGCGATGGGAGGCAAGAACTTTATTGGGACGGAGACCTTTGTGGAGGCAAGAAATTGGTTGAAAGAAACCGAAGATCTTTTCGCTGTCTTTGATGTGCAAGATCATAGGAAGGTTTTATTGGCAGCATGGTTATTAAAAGAAGAAGCTGCTTATTGGTGGGAGGTCACCAGTGCTACAAGGCCTATAGAGACTTGGGCCGACTTTAGGACAAGATTTGGGCTTAAGTTTCTATCATCAGCTGAGGCGAATCTGCAATTGGAGAAATTTATATCTTTGAAGCAAGGGGACATGACAGTGAGGGAGTATGTGAATGAGTTTAACAAGCTCGCCCGATTCGGTTTGGACATGGTTAATACTCCCCAGAAGATGGCTTTACGTTTTGCACGAGGGTTGAATGAGCCACTACAAGGTTTAGCCCTATCTCATATACCTATGGGGGCCACTTTCGAAGGTCTAGTAGACATGGCATTGCTTCAAGGAGACAATAAGAATGCCAAGAAGGAAGTCAAGGCTAATGAGACACAAGCCAAGAAGACAGACTCTAAGTGGGGAGGAAATCAGAGCAACAAAAACAACAAGAACAACAAGGGCAACAAGGCCAAGGCAAAGGATCCAAGAAAATGCCATTACTGTGGGAATGTTGGGCACATAGCTAAAGACTGTAAGAAGAGGAAGAGGAAGTCTGGCGAATGCTTTCATTGAGGAGAGACCGGACATTTTAGCAAGGATTGCCCCAAGAAGCAAGGACAAGGGCAAGGGCAGAATCAGCGTGCAGGACCTTCTGGAGGGCAAGTGCATGCTCTCAACGCCGCTCAAGTTCAGGACCGAGGTAGTATTTCTGTAGAAAGTCTTATTTATATTTCTGATTATCATGTTCGCACCTTATTTGATTCTGGCACATCGCATAGTTTTATTTCTTCTGACATTGTTGAAAGTTTGCACCTAAGTACTAGCTTAGTTGAGGATCCCGTTTGTGTTTCAAATCCAATTGGGGGTTCCGCCCATCTATCTATGATTTGTGTGGATTTGAAGATTTCTATCTTGACCATAGAATTCACGTGTAATGCTTATGTTCTCGGGTTCACGGGATATGGGTTGATCTTGGGCATGGATTGGTTGTCCAGTTATAGAGCCATCCTCGATTGTGAGCATAGGGTGGTGAGGCTCATGACTCGCCTCGGTAATACCCTAGAAATTTCTTGTAACCCTAGAGGTCCCGTCATGTTATGTTATCTTGAATCTCTCGACTCGTCCATCAATGATATGCGGTCTGTAAGGGTGGTCCGGGACTATCTTGATGTCTTTGAAGAAGTTAAGGGGTTACCCCCTAAACGAGAGATAGATTTCCGCATTTATCTAGTTGATAATGCCAAGCCAGTATCATTGCCCGTTAGGCACATGGCCCCTCGTGAGAGAAGGGAGCTCAGTAAGCAAATCAAGGAGTTGCTTGAGAAGAATTTTATTAGGCGAAGCATTTCTGAATGGGGTGCTCCGGTGGTATTCGCTACTAAGGCGGATGGTTCGCTTCGCCTATGTGTTGATTATCGAGAGTTGAACAAGCTGACAAAGAAGAATAGGCACCCGTTACCGAGAATTGATGATCTCTTTGACCAGCTTGTAGAAGCTTCTGTTTTCTCTCAGCTAGATCTATCTACCGGATTCCATCAGCTTAGAGTAGCTGAGGATAGCATTGATAAAACTGCGTTTAGGACTCCAGATGGATTCTTTGAATGGCTTGTCATGCCATTCGGTTTGACTAATGCACCCGCCTACTTCGTAGATTTGATGAGTAGGGTGTTCAGGGAGTTCCTCAACAAGTTTGTTGTTGTCTTCGTGGATGATATTCTGATCTTCTCAAAGGATGAGGAAGAGCATGCTAGGCATCTCAAGGAAGTGATGGATACGCTTAGAGCACATCAGTTGAAAGCCAAGTTCTCCAAATGTCATTTCTGGAGAAGGGAAGTTCGGTTTCTTGGACATATAGTTTCTAAGCAAGGCATAGCGGTGGATCCCGCGAAAGTGGTTGTGGTTCAAGACTGGAAGACTCCTAGGAATGCAACCGAGGTAAGAAGCTTTCTCGGTCTGGCGGGTTACTATAGGAAGTTCATCAGGGACTTCGCTAAGATTTCGGCCCCTCTTACTAAGTTGACGAAGAAGAACTTAGTCTTTGTATGGGACTTGGAGTGTGAGCTTGCTTTTCAAAGGCTCAAGAGAGCCCTTACCTCAGCTCCAGTTTTAGCATTACCCAATAGTGGTAAGATGTTTACCGTGTACACAGATGCATGTGGCACGGGGTTAGGTGTCGTTCTGATGCAAGAGGGAAGAGTGATATGTTATGGGGATAGGCAACTTAAAGTTCATGAGAAGAACTATCCCACTCATGATTTAGAGTTGGCGGCGATCGCCTTTGCACTCAAATCCTGGCGCCACTATCTTCTAGGCGAAAGGTTTGAGTTGTATACTGATCACAAGTCACTCAAGTACCTCTTCTCGCAAAAAGATCTAAATCTAAGGCAGCAAAGGTGGATGGAATTCTTGGCATCTTATGACTTCGAGATAGCTTATACCCCTGGCAAGGGTAATGTTGTGGCGGATGCACTAAGTAGAAGGAGGTTGACTTTGAGCCCCTTGTTCATTGAAATGAAGAACTTAGAATTCTTGGCGACCTTTGATTTCACGATGACTGTTGAGTCGATGACGGGTTCTTTAGCATCCCTTGAGCTTAGACCCACACTTCTTGATCAAGTTGGGGCTTCGCAGAAGGAAGATCCACAGATAGTCGAGGTTATGGACAAGTTGATTCGTGGTGAGACGTCTAGTCACCTTGCCAAATATACTATTGATGATAAAGGTTGGCTAAGGCGTGATGGGAGATTATGTGTTCCTCGAGTGGGAGATTTAGTCCATAGAGTTCTTGAAGAAGCGCATCACTCGAAGATGACTATACATCCTGGAGGAGATAAGATGTATAGGGATATGAAGCGCATTTTCTTTTGGGCCGGAATGAAGAAAGATGTAGCAGAGTATGTTTCAAAGTGCATGGTGTGCCAACAAGTGAAAGCCGAGTCAAAGAAACCAGGTGGGCTATTACATCCATTGGAGGTCCCGCAATGGAAGTGGGAGAGTATTTCTATGGATTTCGTGGATGGATTGCCTAGATCAAGGAAAGGGAATACAAGCATATGGGTCATAGTTGACAGACTTACGAAGAGTGCTCACTTCATCCCAGTAAAGAGCAAGAGGACCGCATCATGGCTAGCATCTATTTATCTTCGAGAGATAGTGCGGTTGCATGGAGTTCCTTCTAGCATAGTTAGTGATCGTGACCCGATTTTCACCAGCCAGTTCTGGAACAGTTTGCAAGAAGCGATGGGTACACGATTGAATCTGAGTACAACCTATCACCCCCAGACTGATGGCCAAACCGAAAGGGTGAATAGAGTGCTAGAAGATCTCTTGAGGCTTTGTGTTCTTGACTTCGGTGGTACTTGGGAAGACCACCTTCCTCTTGTAGAGTTTGCTTATAATAATAGCTATCAAGCCAGCATAGGGATGGCACCATTTGAAGCTTTGTATGGGAGGCCGTGTAGGTCACCATCTTGTTGGTGGGAGACAACAGACAGACTTATACTTGGGCCCGATATGATACGGGACACATCCGAGAAAGTCGAATTAGTGAGAAGACGGATGAAAGCGGCCCAAGACAGACAGAAATCCTATGCTGACAGACGAAGGGCAGATTTGGAATTCGAAGTGGGAGACATGGTTTTCGTGAAGGTTTCTCCATTAAGTAATGTGGTTCGTTTTGGAGCAGTGGGGAAGCTAGCACCAAGGTTCGTAGGACCCTTCCCTATCATAGACAGAATTGGAAAGATGGCCTATAAGGTGGAATTGCCCGAAAAGCTAGCCGGAGTGCATAATGTCTTTCATGTCTCGCATCTCCGAAAGTGCCTTCATGAGTCCGCCAAAGTGGTTGAACCAAGCATTCTTGAAGACATCGAGGTAGAGAAAGAAGCAACCTTGAGAAGAGCTCCGATTCGTATCTTGGGAACAGAGATCAAGAAGTTAAGAAATCGAGAGGTCAAGTTGGTGAAAATTCAGTGGGGTGAAGCCGAGGAAGACGCAACTTGGGAAACCGAGGAGAAGATGCGTGGGCTTTATCCATTCCTTTTTTAGGGTACATTCTCGATCTCTTTTCCTAATTAGCATATCCTTCTTTTATCCATGTTTATCTTGTTTATCTTGTTATCTCATTAATCATGTTATGAGGACCTTAGGTAGAAACCCTTTGGATGAAACATGTATTTGAAACATGTTATGGTTGCAAGTGTTTGCACGTGGATACTCGTGGATGCATGATACACATTAGGCACTAAGATCGGCTCACACACTTTCATGTTGCATATGCATGAGTGCTTATACTTATTCATGGATGAAACTTGTTATGCTATCAGGTGGATGTTGCATATGGATGAATGTTATGTGCACTCATGTAGAGATTATGAGTTATATTAGGAATTTGCATACATATGGACTCATTTCACTAACATACTTTGCATTAAGGAGGTTTACTGTATCAGTAACCGCCTGATTTTTATATTAGATAAGTACATATACACACATTTGCATATGATCATACAGCATTTAGAATCCTTTAAGGACAATGATTGCTCGTGGATGATGATGTGAGTAGATGGATGATGGATGGTAGGATACGTTCTTCCTAACTTGGAGATTTCGGGGACGAAATCCTTTAAGGAGGGGAGAATGTAACAACCCGTATTTTTGAATAATATGTTATAAAACGAATCAAGATAGAATTAAATTGTAAAATCTGAATCAAGGGAAACGGGCTGTGCCATTACGTTCGTCTCGAAAAAATACACGAAATAGAGTCCGAGTTTTCGAAAATCGGAGTCCGTATGACCAAGATATGGCCTCGCGAAGTTTCACGAAAAATTCAAATTCAAAACAGATTCAAAATTTTCAATTTTCAGAAGTGGCGGGAAAATTCCCGCCAGACCCAGGGGGGTCGACCTGGGGGTCGACTGGGGAGTCGACCTCCCCCCCCCCCCAGGTCGACTGGGGAGTCGACCCCAGGGTCGACCTGGGAGTCGACCTGCCTGGTCGGCCCAGACAACCTGGTGCACCCATTTTGGCTGTTTTGACCTGTTTTGGAGGCTTGTGACGGGATTTGATGGCTTAGATTGAATCTAGGGTTAATCCTAAGGCTAATACTATCCTAATCCTCTATAAAAAGCGCCCTAAACCTAGCCTAAATCACCATTATTCAATCCTACAACTAAACTATGTCAAATTGGTTCCTCTCATGGCCTCCACTCTCATGCAAAAATCCCTAAGTTAATTTATATGAGAGATCTTTAATGCATACAAGTGTTTTCAAGCTTGTATGAGTGTTCTTAGCTTGCATTCAAGTCAAGTTGCAACATCTCTATTTCAAAGCAAGGGTTTTTATTGATTTGGCTCAAGGGTTTTTCATTGGAGCATTCATATTTGGGTCTTTTTGGTGATTGCATAAGGGCTTCGTCTCAATCTTTATAATAACTATTTATTTGTGTCTTCATAGCATTGTAAGCCCTTTTCTACTTTCTTTCTTTGAACTCTAAAGTTAAATGAATGATGCAAGTTTGGGGTTGATCATTATGATATGCAAGTTTGGTTGATCATTATATGCAAATTTGGTTGATCATTATATGCAAGTTTGGATGATCATTATGCAAGTTGGTTTAATCATTATGTATGACACATGTTGCTATGTTATGCAAGTTTGGGTTGATCATGTTATCATGTTATGCAAGTTAAACTTGATGTTGTGAGCATAAAGCTCCAAGCTTTATATTAAAGGTTGCATTTTGGCAACATGAAAGTTATCATATCCCTTATGGTAACTTGCATGTGAGGCTAAATGCGAACTTCTAGCAACTTCTACATGTCATTTATCACCTTGTATCACTCATATGCTAAGTTTGGTTTTATGCATGCTTTTGAAGCCTAATGATGCAATATGCAAGTATATAAACATATGTATATCTCATATGCCACCATGATAAACTTGTGGCTTCAACACCTTTTTGTCATGATTATGCCAAGTTCCCTATTTTACCCTTTATGCATTGTTGCGATTATGTAAACGATGGGATTACGTTGGGGTTGGGTAACATTATGACAAAATCATGGTTTTTATAACATAATGTGATATGTTAACTTGTAATTATGTTTTGGAAACATAATGGACATGACACTTAGAAAATATGAGTGTGGCCAACTCGAGGTTGGGTTGAGTTTGTAGCATTACCCGGCCCCGCCCGGCTTAACTAGTAGCTACAAACAATAGGACCCAATGTGAGAAGTTGGTCATGTTGTGCTCGAACCCGAGGTTAGACCAAGTTGTGGTGTAAAGCTACCCGGACCCGCCCGACTTAACTAGTAACCACAACAAAGTCTAATGTGAGAGGTTAGAGCACATTAAGTTAATTAATGCCTCCTGATTAGGGTTAAGTCATGGTCCACTTAATGCTTAATCAATTTGGGCTTGATGGGTTAATCGGGGTTAAGTCATGAATCTTGGGTGCACTTAACCAATTTAATCCACGTTTGGATCGGGTTAACCACATTTAACCCGTTAAGGAAACCCTAGTTGCGTGGTCCTTTTCAGCAGTAACCCTCTTTATAGTATCATAAGACCCTTGGACTAGGCTAGGGTGGGGCACGATTATTGGGCTGACATGTAAGCGACCAAAACGACGGCCGGGTAGGTACGCCGGTGTAGGTCCAGGCGGACTATGGTCGTGCACATAGTCCGGAGTTGGAGAATCAGGCACGGGTACCTGTAGATCTAGACTGTGCATACTTGATTGGTGTCCGAGGTCTACACCCTAGGACTTGATACACCCTGGGGGTGGACCTAGCGCAGTTAGCTACATTGCATGTTTGAGCCGTATGACACCGACACTTGATGAGTTAGGCTTGTAGGGAGCCGATCAACTAGACCGTGTAGTTGGACCTTGATTTAGGTCATCTCATGATGTTGGGCCAAGCTTGGGCCAAGGGATCAATTTTTGTTTTTACTTGACATGTTAGAATGTTAGTACACCCGTGGTGCAAAACTTAACCTTGATTATGCGATGACACCTTTATCTATCTTGTTAGTTAATCACCATGCCAGTATGTTGTTATCCTTATGTTCATCTCAGCCTCTCATACCAGTTAAATTTACTAGTTCATAGATAGATAGTAGTAGGGCTTACCAGTCCTTTTGACTGACCTGTTTTCTTTCGCCTCTTTTCTTCCGTTTCCCCCCCCCCCCCCCCCAGGTCCTCAGGGTGGGAACATTGGAGCTTAGCTTGGATCTTTACAGCTTGCTTACCGGATTTGCTCATGTACGGTTTTGGACATTGAGCTAGCTATGGTTTATCACTTCATTTTGGGGATAGTACTTTATGTATTTCAGTTTTTCAGTTTATGCTTTTATCTAGACTTTGTTGTTGGAGAATAATAACCAAGTACTT
The DNA here is from genome assembly GCA_030737875.1 of Allium sativum. NCBI lineage: Eukaryota > Viridiplantae > Streptophyta > Magnoliopsida > Asparagales > Amaryllidaceae > Allium > Allium sativum. Next base: position 45,696,055 of record CM060916.1, read on the forward strand.
TGTTGTAACATGACTATGGTTTTGAAATGCTAAGTTTTATCCGCTGCTTTACTACTCTGTTTTTCTTATATGTTCTGTCTTGTGATATCTGCATGCATGTTTACCTTGTTTAACGCCCCTCCGAAGCCAGTGTGCTTGCAAGAGTTACCTTGGCGGAGGTGGGGTGTTACAGTTATGCTGATTTTTGTTTATTGTAACACACTCATTAATGTGTTAGCATAGATATCTAATTGTGTTGTAGCAGCGATAGATGTATTCAAAAAAAAAAAACAGTTATAACTCAACTATCTGCACCATCACTTGAAACAAAATCCCAACCATCAATCCATGCATCATCCACGTCTGTGCTTTTTCTAATTTCCACTTTTAGTTTCATTCCCCCACCATCTTTTTTATTTCGTTTCACCCCCAAATTTCCAAAACCTATCCCTAATTGCGATTTCAATTTAAGGCCTACATTACACCATCAATCCAAATCACCAAAACCGCTGTGGAGATCTGTTGTGCCTTTGTTGTCCAGTTCAAACCCAAAAATCGACAGTTTCCTCTCTCCGTTCGAACTCACTCGAATCCAGAAATCGCGATCGCTGGATTTCCTCACTATCTGTCCCCGTTCGAACTCAAAAATCAGCTCAAGTCTTATCATCGATTCCAGTCTAATTAGGTTTGATTTATATTGAATATCATGATAATTTTATGATATTTTGTAAATATATTTGTTCTTAAGTTCTGTTGTGTGCAGTTAAAGCTAAAATTGGGATTTTCACACTTCAGATTGAGCAAAGAGGAAACAACAAAGATTCCGCTATCTAGTTGTTGCTTTAACCTTCAACTTAGTGGTTTCTGTAAGCATAATCATGGCTAATAAGCTAGTTCGTGATACCTTTCTTGATTCTCATTATTTGTTTTGATATCAAATGATGGTCTCTGTTTTATTTGTCATCTTGATAGGGTACATGCATTATGGGTATCTAGAGCAATGCATTAATGTTTCTTCGGTCTTTTGGACATTTGTTTAGAAGGTCAGCATGTTCTGAAATGTTTCTTCAGTCTTTTGGATATTTGCAATATAAATAAAGTTTGACTTTTAGGTTAGATGTGATCATTATATTTTATTTCCCTTTTGTTCTTATTAGCAGACTGATAGTCATAATTTGAAATACATGGCCATTGATGCACTCAGTTGGTTGATAAAAATAAATCCAGACATCGCTGAGCAACATCAACTGGCTGTGATTGATTATTTAGAGGTAAGTTGTAGTGCATTGCTTAAATATCTTCTATTGCTTTTGTTTATATATAAGCATTATTCAGTTATTACAAATAAGTTAATTTGGCCACAAGTTGGTTTTTATAATCAACCATGGTCTTCCTACGCAACTCGTTGTCATGTTTTATGATAAGTTCGGTGATGTTAGATGTAATTTGGGTATATGATTAGCTCAGGACAGTTCGGTGTTGTCATGCCTTATCAGAGTTGTGTTCTGATGTTGGCAGTTTGGACAGTTATCTTCTCGTGTCATCTTCTTAGTTGTGTTACTTTGTACAGTAGCATAGTTTGATTAGAAAGTAAATATGTATTGTATCTTGTGATTCTTATGGATGCTACATATTCTCTACTTATATATCTCTTTCCAAATCATTTCAAAATGAACAATTATAGCAACAAATAATTTAATGGGAGGAGAAATACATATTGGGGTGCATTTAGACTTTTCAAAGAGCAGCAAGAAAGCTCTAAAATGGGCAATCGAAAATGTGATTGATAACAATGATGTTCTTGCCATAATTCATGTTTTGAGTCATTGTCCAAGAACTGCAGTGCCAAAATCTAAATGACGTAAGTCAATCCTTTTGCTGAATTAGTTAATTAATTTGCTATCATATATATATATATATATATATATATATATATATATATCAAAAAACCTTCAGCTAATTTCTTATATCGAATAATCAGCATTGATTCCATTGACTGAGTATAGAGCGCCAAATCTGATGAAGAAGTACGACATCAACACAGACATGGAAGTCCTTGCAGGCCCTGGTAAATTTTTAGAACCCTGCAAAAATGTGAAAGCTATTACTGTTCAAATGGAGGTATGTAACAAGAACTGTTCAAATGTTTCATTATTAACTAAATAAAATGTCATCTAGATTAACTTCCATTTGAATAAAATTAAAACTAGAAATTTGATCATGAAATCCGACTGAAAATTAGAGTAAAAGTCGAAAATCTTGTGATTCAAATTGAGTTTGTTCCATGATCCAGTGAATAAAATTCTGTATTTGTTCAAGTTGTGAAGTTCCAATAGCCATGCACTAGAAAAGTAAAACACAAAAAATAAGATGATGATGATGATGATGCAAGGATATGTGAAGGCCACAACAAACCTATATCAATATGTAAGCGGCGATGACCGGTTCGAGTTTGGATGGGTAGATAGGCTAACTTTAACTGGAGGTGGAACCTTTGATGGTCAAGGTGCCTTCTCTTGGCCCTACAACAATTGCCCTACTCACAAAGAGTGCAAAGTTCTTCCAACTGTAAGCTTCCAAATCTTAGTTAAATTATGACTAGCAGTGAATTCAAAACACTTAATTAAATCCATGCATGCATGCAACAGAATCGGTGAAGTTCGTGATGGCTATAAATACAATAGTGAAGGGATAAAGTGTAGAGAGCCAGATTTGAGGTATAGAGAGCCAGATTTGACGTTGCGCATACTTTGCTAGCGAATCATCAGAAGGAAAAAAAATAAAGGTAGTAGTTTATATAATCATTTTCGTGTTTTTTTTTGCTTATGGTTGTATGTGTGAGTTTGTATATGAGTGAATCGAGTAACAATGTAGTGAGGAATGTAAATATGAATGATTGTGTAATATACCAACAAATGTACAATAGTGGAGTCAAAAAATTTATATCATTTGAAATGTTGAAATAAAATATTTATTTGAATAAAATACTGTGTTATAATAATATTTAATATAATATTATGAAATCTTTGATTAATAGCAGTTGAGGTATAATTGCTTTTAGCAGTTGTAAAACAAAATTTAACAACTGCTTAATAGTTGTAAAAAAGGTTGACTTTATTGCAATCCAGATATAACTAGTGGCATGCCAGCTTTAATAGCATATTACAACTGTTTTTGGCAGTTGTGAGAAGGTATTTTTTTGTTGTAGTAGTGTCTATGGCAACACTTGTACCGATGTTGCCGTAAGGTCGCAAAGGTGTTGCCTTTGACTCTAAGGCAACGCGGCAAAACGCAGCACTGAGAAAATGTTGTCGTAGATTAATTTTTGCCTATAACAACACTTTTTGGTACATTCTGCATCACTTCTCCGGTGTTGCAGTATGCAATCTATGGCGTAGTGAACTATCATCCATCTGCCTTTGTAGTCAAATTAACATCATGCATTTTCCATCAGTTCTATAGCTCATTTTTAACTTTCCATCATCCACATGAGCTACTATAAATATTTTAAAGGTGTTGCAACATGCATAACTTCTATATATACATACTGTAAACCCCATATTTTATGTGAACGTATAAGTAACAAATTAAAGTATACTTAATTTTAGGAGAAGAATTAAGGGAAACAGGTTGCACCATTGCGTTCGTCTCGAAATTCTGCTTGAGATAGAGTCCGAGTTTGCGTAAAACGGATACCGTATGAAGAAGATATGGACGAACGAAGTTAGGCAGAAAAACTGGAAACAAACCAGAATACATTGGCGCGCTTGTGAAGTGCGCCAGTACAAAAATACACTGGCGCACTTTCCAAGTGCCCCCATACTGATCCAGCACAGAATTCTGGAATGTTCTGTGATGACGTGTCTTCTTCTGAGTGGTTGGATGACCTGTCTTCGAGCTGGGTGGTTCTGTCGACTTCTGGACTGATCTGAAGGCTCTAAATCACCCTATTCTCCTATAAAAACACCCCCCAAACCTCACTTTCTCTCCACATAATTTCATTCTGCCTATACTCTTCCTCTATTCTAATTAAAATAAAACAATGGTGTCGCTACTCTGTTGAAATCTAAGCTATAACTAGTGCATCTTCTTCCAATCTGAATAGAATTAAAAGTGAATAACTATTTTCTAATCTAGTCGATAGTCTATGCCAAAGGAGAGCTATTCAGTGTCAGAATATAGATTCCAGAATACAAGAATCATTCCCTTTTTTTAGTACAGTTATTTTCAAATATGAACTTTAATTATGATCTTGACATGGTTATAAATCTGAATTTGAGGTTATGCATATTCTTATCTGTCAGATCTGTATTACTGTTACTATTCTCTTTCATTTTTCTATTCTATAGCTAGGCTACTACGAGCCTGTGCCAAATCTCATAAGAGATTAATGCACAAACGCTAAATTTTGGGGTAAATAATGAATAATGCATAATTGGACATGACTGATTTGTGACTGATTTGAGAAAAGGACATATGTTGTAAATTAGATCTAGATCTGTGCATACTCTGTGATTTGGAAGAAGAGGAATCATTGAATGATAACATATGACTTGAAACTTAGGGACATAATGCATATAAGAATTAAGATCTGATTTTGAGAGGATATAATTTAAAGATCTAGATTTTTGGGTATATTTTTATATAACGACTCATGACTTGAAAAAGTAATATGAAACTTAGGCGTAAAGACCTACACTAAAATAGGATAACTATTAATGTGAATGCGCCTAAATATGGATTTTTGGATATTGGCATTAAAGGCTATAATTTGGCATAATTCATATCATGATTTGGGGCTTTTAGAGAGTGTTCTGTACTGTGCAAAGTTTAACGAAAATTTGGGGGCATATATTGTATTATGAGTTATGACCATGATTTGGGCATGTAAGTTTAGGCTTAATTTATGATTAGGCAAGATATGTAAATAGAATTTTTAAGAAATGTTAAATCTGCTAACCTGTTTAATTGCTTAATCTGCTAAATCTGTTGAATTACCTATTCTGCTAATCTGCTAGATCTGTTATCTGCTAAATCTGTTGAAAGCTGAATAATTTTAATTTGGAGGCTCAATCTAAAATTGAGTTAAACATGTTAATAGAACTTTGGATAATCTGCCGTAACTTGTAAAGAAGTTAAATCTGCTAAATGGACATAATTAGTCTGATATTTTCTGTAATGGAATAAAGTGGCTATGACACGAGGTTAGACTCCATTTGCGGTAGAAGCCTGCCCGGAACCAACCGGCTTAACCAGCGATCGCAAACTATCAGTCTAATGTGAGAGGTCGTAGGCATAACTAAAGTATGCTTAGACACGAGGTTAGGTCTGGCTTATGGCAGGAGTCTGCCCGGAACCACCAGGCATATCCAGCGGCCACAAGCTACCGACCTAATGTGAGAGGTCTATGCATTAATATTTAGTTAATGCAAATATAAGATAAATATGACGTCTAAAACGTGTTGGGCGGATAGTGTTAAGCCAACTGGACTGATGAATTTAACAAACCCGTTACGTGAATTTGTAGGCCCAATACAAAGTTAGACAATTTGTAAGTCTATTAAAACTGTATATCTGATCCGTTAGTCTGAAAACTTGTTAACTTGATTGTCTGATCTGTGAACTAGTAAATCTGAACTCTGTATTTCTGAAACTTGTAAACAAGTTAATATGAAATCTGTTAGTCTGGGGACACTAGGTTAGGAGGGGAAATACTTGTGTCATCAGTTGTTTGGGACCCATATTAGTCTGTAACCCTTTTCTGGTATTAAAAACTTTGACCCCACGCTATGTAGGGGTCCGGTCACGCTTACTGAACTAATTATAAGCGGTTCGTTCTGATAATGGCGAGGGGTGTTGATGGTGCATTCCAACCGGGTCATGTGCGTACATGGATCTGGTCTGCTCTGAGGATGTAAAACACCATGACATTTGTAAATAGGTTTGTGCCAATAGGTTGCCACTTTAGGGAGTGATACACCCTACTGTGGGGCCGACACAGGGTATTTATGTATTAGGGAGTCGATCGCTTGGGGTAGGACTTATGGTACACTTAGTTCTGTCTGTTTCTGTCGGTACCGTCTGTTTCTGTTGGGTGGTAACACCTGTCTGTTTCTGCGTGGTACTGTCTGTTGGGGTGGTGTAAAGGCCCATTACTAGTGTACTCCTAATTCTAACATTCTGTTTCCATAGGGATTATTCTGTTTCCGTCTCTGATTCCGTTTCTGATTCTGTTTCCGTATCTTCTGTCTGTTGGGGTGGTAAAGGCCCATTAGTTGGGTGGTAAAGGCCCATTATTAGTATTTTGTTTCCGTACCTTCTGTCTGTTGGGGTGGTAAAGGCCCATTATTAATATTCTGCTACTGTACTTTCTGTCTGTTGGGGTGGTGAAGGCCCATTACTTGCATTCTGTTTATGTATAGATTATTCTGTTTCGATTCTGTTTCAGTTTAGACATTAGGGTAACACCTAACCTTGTTATACTAGTATTAGTGCAGAGAAGTAAGATGTAAGTAAGGAACATAACGTGGTTTACATCATTCTGTTTCTTTTGTTAACTTAAAGTATATCTGTTATTCCTGTTGATGTAATCTCTCATCCATCTTTATTTGCATGTCATGATAATATTATTTGTTTATATGCTGGAAGTCACTGGACTCGCCATACTTTATGGCTGACCTCGTTTGTTTTCACCCCTTTTCTTTCCGTTCCCCCTACCCCCAAGGTGCTCATGGTGGGAACATAAGAGCTTGATTCTGATTCTCTCTGCTTGAAGTGCTTGGAGTATTGCTTGGCTTGACTCTATCTTTTCATGGCAGTTTATGTTGGGGATTATGGCTTTGAAACTTTACATTTTGAAGGATTTTGTATAAGACCGATAATTGTGTACTTGAGTTTTGGTATTGTGATTTAGAAAGATATAACCAAACTTATTTCTGCTTTTGCTGTAATAAAGTTATAATTTTTCAAGTACTACTTATCTGTCTTGTAATATTCTGTTCTGTCTAATAAAACGCTCCATCAAAGTTAAGGCATTCCCTTTGTGAGTGATCTTAACGGAGGTGGGGTGTTACACATACATACATATATGTAGCTAATATGAGTACGTAATATTACTCTGCTTTACTAGTCTTAAATATATATATATATTTTTGTTATTACTCTTGTAATCTCTGGTTGTTGAAGAGAACTTCACGATGGAAGTAGGCAGCATTTGTGAACCACTCTATATCTTGTGTTCTTTATCTTCCAACTACATACTTAACCCTACTTTTTCACTTTAATCTTAGCTTTTATAAGTAACCTTTGCATAGTAGTATAATTCTAAGGTCGGTTATATCTATAATAAATAAATTTAATGGACCGAATTCACACTTCAATATGTAAAGAAATTGACTAAATTAATGACATACTATATGGTCATGTAAAGCATCCAAATGAAATGACAATCTGTATTTCAATGGTAATATATGTTTGCGTAAATGCAATTATATCACATTGTATTTGTAGTTTAAACTTGTTGCATTAGTATAATTGTACTTGCATTATTATTTTATGCGTAATATCAAATTGTTTTGTTAGTATAAATGTGTTTTTCTCTCAAAACGATTATCAAAATTGCACACTAGCTTATAATTATAACTTTGTATCAATTTGCATTCTTGTAACAGCTCATAATTTTACTATTTTTATTGTGAATATTTAATTAATTTTAAATATTTGAATAATTAATTTTAAAAGCTTAAATAAGTCATTTTTATTATTTAATAATGAGTGAACTCATTTCTTAAGTTTGTTTACAAAAAAGAAATAACCCAAGGAAAAATTGAAAATGTGACCAAAAAGGGTTTTTTGGAGTTTCGACTTTTAACCGAATAGAAGTTGTTGCATATATATGCACATATGTAGCAACAAGTCAAAAAGTGTTCAATTGACTAATCAACGTTAAGACTCCTTAAGTTCTTTATAAATGTAAATGAAAAATAATTCAGTAAAAAGAAGACTATTCTTTCTTATTTTTTATCAATAAAATACAAAGTGGTGTGTGTTATCATGATAGTGGTACATGGTCATGTTAAGACGGCGTGAAGTATATGAGTTGACACATGGAAAGATAAAGCAAATCAAGATCACTAACAAGCAAGTGTGCATCTTCGATCAGAGTGGGAAGTGGATCAGCAACAGACCTGTATGGATCAATAATTACGGTGAGAAGGGTTCAACCAACAAATCATCGAGCAACAAGTGCGTAGCAAAATTTGAAGGCTGGAACAAGGCGCTTGTGCACCGCAAGCCAGGCTAGTAAGAGAAGATTTGTACTCATTCCCTAAGAGATGACTGAATTTTCTGAGAGGCAGTTAGGTTATTTGGTGAAGAGATATGCTAATTTTCTTTTTTATCATTTCTTTTAGAAGCACATTTACTTCATTTCCTATTTATTTTTCTTTATCTTACATTCACTCTTTTATTTACTTTCATCACTTATGTACTTCAAAACACCATCTTTTCTTCTCAAAATTCTTATATAACCCTAGCTATGCATAACTAACACCACCACCATCAGAAAGATCCAAGCTTTTAAGTTAAGCACCTCAAAATGGCACATGTCAAGAGTAAAATAGAAAGGAGGGGGTTGAGATAGACACGGAAGCAATATGAGGGAAAAGCATATTCTTCAAGAGATACGGCGAGCAACGGTATAACTTTGGTGTTTAGGTGTTGGTGGGAAGTTTTTCCTAGGTTCTATGGTTGATTTTATTGCTATGTTAGGGTATAAAAGTGGGATACTTCACTTCTGAATGATTTAAAATGAGGATGACATATTATTGTATATGTTATATATATGTAGTGTTTGTTATTATATTGATTCCCATTTAGAAATAGATGACATAAAAACCAGTTTTGTAGGGGACTAATAAAAATTAAGTTGAAGTATTTCTTAGCACATAGTTCGTAATGAAGTTATGTGACGACTTGTATTCCACACATCAGAAGATCGTAGAATATTTATATTATTTACATATAAGGTCATATGGTTGTGTAACTTTAGGAAATGACTAATAGGGTCATTTCCTACCTTCACTATTTTTGTCGAATTTTAATGTGATCATTATACCCTTGGCAAATCTTGTTTCGCCCGTAATTTTTGATTGGTAGAGAATTTAGACCTAAAATCACTTCCGCTGTGGGCTGAAAGGATAAGTGAATCATTTACTATTCACTTTTCCGACTCCCAAAGTAAATCTAAATACTATTAATGGCCTCCACCTTTTAAATATTTCATTAATCCTTTCTTTAATTAGCCAACAACCAACTTAAGAGGATATCAAGTCAAATGAACACCAAAAATAGATAAAAGTTACTGCAATACATTGAAATCGGAGCCAAACGTTCTTTATTTTTGGATCTAACATATTTTGATGATTAAGGTTAGCAATAGTGTTCCTACTCACTAATTAGGATGAATTAACACATAAACACCTCATAAAAATATAGAAAAATGCTTATAATTCGTTATTAAGCATCTGATGACACATATACAAGTTTGGGTGGAATTTGACATGATTTGCAAATCTGGAATTTAGGGTATTAGGGAAATATATGCTTCTTTTGGTGCTTAATCTTACTTGGTTGATCTAAATGTTGTTTGAGTGTATTTTTTATGTTAAGACACTGCCTAGGAATGCTAGGATGAATGCAAACACCGTCGAGTGGTGAAGTTGGATGTTAGAAATCAGTAGAGAAGGCTTTAGATTCTGGGCTGGCTAAAGCCAGTTTGATATAGTCGAGCTTGACTAATTGATTTGGATCAGCACGAAATTTGTTGGGGATGACAAGGAAGGTCTTAAGGGACTTTGGACCAAGTTTCCAGTTGTTTGGAGTTTTAGAGAGCAAGCTGTGGCATTTACAAATTCGGCTCGGCTAAAGGAGGTGGTTCTGGTTCGGCTAGGAACGAGATGGATATTGGCTAAGGAGCAGAAGGGAGGAAACTTCTGGTTCGGCTAGGTCGAACTGAATCTCGATCTGACCAAGTGTTTCACTTCAGATCGACATAGTCGATCCAAATCCGGTTCGAATAATTCGGGTCGATTATGTCGACCCGAATATTGTTGCTAAATCTGGATCGGTATAGCCAACCCAAATATAGTGATCGGGTATGGGTCGAACTGGGTAAATCCCAAAGATGGGGGTATTCTAAATTAGGAATATATGCGACACTTCTTCATGACGACCATCATATTCATCTGAAGATTAACTATAATACAACTAGTTTAAACATGATAAGCGAAGAAAGTCTGAATGGGTAGTTATCACCAAGGATCCAGATGGGAACCATCGGTGTGACTTCTAAGTTGGGATTCGCTGCGGGAACGCATACAAAGGAGTAAACATGTGAAAAGTAGAACGATGAGGATATCGGAGTCGGTTGATGATTTAGATATGATCCGCTCGGACCTTAGAGCCCATTGACATTGTGGGTTGGGTAGGGTTATCCTTTTAGAGTCTGTTGACGTTTTGACCTAGTAGTTGGTGTGAAAATTGGTTGATAGAGTCGGTTAATGTTCAGACCTACCAGTGCTACTTGGTAGGGGTAACCTAGATGTTCGATGTCGTGAACTCAAAGCACCGAGTGAGTTAACATGAGGATGGACATTATGGTTAGATGGTCGCTATCACTATGACATGCACACTTCCATTTTACACTTGCTATCATGAATACCATAGAGTATAGTACATGATTATATGTGCTAACTCTTTGGATTTTGGGATAGGTCAGGTATGGTCTTTCATATATACCTATTGTATTACCCTATCTTATGATTGAGATTACTATTGCTCGCACCAGACTTTGTCTGACTTGGAGTTTTATGCGTTTCTTCTTATTGCTCTGGTGCTCTTAAAATGATCATACTAATGACAGGTCGGTGTTCTTGAATAATTGTCCGGAGATGAACAAGAGCCTTCCACGTATTACATATACTTTTGTCCCTGTTTACTTCCGTTGTTCACTACTTCGCGCATAGTAGTGTTTTATTTAGAGACAGTATTTTAGAGATATATCTATGTGTGACTCATTAGATATTATGTTGTAATGTGAATCTACTACTCTGATGTTTATGATTCAAATTTCAACTTATATACTTTCTTTCCTATTTTATATCATTCTATGTTGTTATTATATTTTGTTCCATGTGTTGTTAGATATACAACTGGTTATATGATCTTTCTTATTTCAACCTTGATGATTGCCTTGCATTAGCACTGTCAAAGCGCAACTCGTTAGGTGTCGAGTGGTAGAGGGCGGTCGTCACATTTGGTATCAGAGCTCAGGTTGCGTTGTTTAACCTAAGTGGAGGTACCAGAGGAATAATGTACATATACGAGAGCGCATAGTTGTAGTATATTGGTCTTCAAAGCTGTGTGTGTGTATATATACACACACACACTACTATATACTTTAGAATGAAGTTGCACTGCTTATGCATCACTAAGTAGGATTCCTTAAAAAACGATTAATCGACTACTTTATAGATTGAACGATGAGTCATTATGTGAGAAACACTGTTAGGAACTCCACTTTTGGAGTTGAGGAAGGATTGGGCCCAGGAGCCAACAAAGCTAATACTCCTGATATATAGACAATTTTATGAGAAAAATGCTTGGGAACACTCAAGGAGCTACTCTGAACGTTGCTAAAAGCAGTTGTGCACTAGTGCAGGATCCCAGAGCCGACTTTGCTAAGATTTTACCAGTTTAGGTGGCAAACTCTTCCATGGAATGGAGTCGATTACAAAAATATAGGATTGTCTTGTTATCTATAAGCGCATATTTGAGGATCTTGGACTCGATGATGCTACGAAGAGGAGGTTGGCTTCGCGTCAGCTTCAGAATAGGGCTATGAATTAGTGTAATGGCATCAAAGCTTCTACTCCCTAGGATGAGTTTACTTGGGATCAGTTCAAAGCCAGATTATATGGAAAGTTTATTCCGACCACTCAGAAGTCTGAAATGTTTTGGAAGTTTGTTAAACTAAAGCAAGAAGGTAGAACTGTTTCTAAATACATCATTGATTTTTACGCTCTGTCGAAATATGGGATATCCTTTATCAAAATTCCCAAGAAAAAGAATGAGAAGTTCATCACTGGATGGGATAATTACTTGGGGGAGAGGCTTATTAATCAGATCAATGAGAATTTCGAGTCCATCATTGAAAAAGCATTGAGATTAGAAAGTCTTTATCCTAAATTAAAGACCAAGATGTTATTGCTCCTGAGGTAGAGACAAATCCGTAAGTGGGAGGTGGAGGCAAGAAAAAGTTTCCTAATAAGAGAAATCCATTTCAATCTAAGGAAGGGCAAAGGAAGAAAGCTAAGTCCAAGCTGACTTGCTATAATTTTGGAGGAACGGTCACTTCAGTAGAGACTGTAAAGTTGGAACGAGGAAATGATTCAATTGTGATAAGCCTAGGCATATCTAGGAATATTTTCTTGAACCTCATAAGGAAAAGGAGTTGTTGAAGGCATATGTTATTAACGATGTTCCTTGAATGCCCCAACAAGGGCGAAGAAGGGAAAGGGTATTATCATTTAAGGTATGATTTCAGTTTATGATATTTATTTTCAGTTCTATTTGATATTAGGTCCCATTCCCTCATATCTAGTGTCCTGGTAGATAAGTTGGAATTGGAACCTGAAATTGTTGACCGACCCTGGTTGTGACAAACCGTGGCTCTACTAGTCTTTGTATGATTTGTGGTGGGTTGGTCTTATCGAGTCATGGATGTATGTTTGTGTGTGATTGTTTTGTTTTGGGCTTGACTGGGTTTGGTATAATCATCGGGGTCGATTGTATCAAGAGGCACGGGGTGGTAGTGGACTGTGGGACGTCTTCCATGACCATTGGAGAAGACAATGGACAAAGGGTGGTATTGGGCTGTCAACCTGGTGATGAGGAGATGGTCAATTTTATGTGTTCCCTCGACATCCCACAATATGAGTTATTAGGCGTGCTTATTACTGGCGAGCATCCGAACATCTTCGAGGAAGTGACTAGACTTCCACCATATAGAGAGATCGAGTTTCACATTGATTTAGTGAAAGACGTCAGACCTATAATGATGTCTCTTCAACGAATTGTACCAAGAGAGCAATGAGAGCTCAAGGTGCAAGTGAGTGACCTCTTGAGGAAGGGGTTTATTCAAAGAAGTATATTCGAGTGGGGGGCACATTTTTTATTCACCATTAAGGCAGATGGTTCCCTTTGATTGTGTGCAGACTACAGTGAGATGAACAAGGTGACAAGGAAGAGCAAGTGTCCTCTTCTACAAATAGACGATTTACTTGATCAGTTGAATGGTGCGCGATATTATCCTAATTAGACCTTGCTACAGGATTTCTTCGGCTACGGGTAGCAAATGAGTGTGCAAAAAATGGCGTTTTGGACGCCTTCTGGTTTCTTCTATGAGTGGTTGTTTATGTTGTTTGGTCTAACCAACACACCAACATATTTTATGGATCTCATGAATCATGTTTTCAGAGATCAATTAAATAAGTTAGTGCTTTTGTTCGTTGATGATATTTTAGTCTACTCACAGACAGAAGAACACAAGGAGCATTTGAGAATTGTGATGGAGGTGTTAAGGAAATACCGACTAAAGACTAAATTTTATAAATGTCACTTCCGGAGGAGAGAAGTAAGGTTCTTGGACCATGTTGTTTCTGAGAATGGTATTTCCATGGTCTCCAAAAATGTGGGGATAGTACAAGATAGGTCTACGCCCAAGAGTGTTACTGATGTAAGATGTTTCTTGGGACCAACTGGTGTTACTACCAAAATTAACTCTGAAACCAGCTAACGGTAAAGGGGCATCCAGTAGACACAAGCACGAAGGAATAAGCCGAAGGCTACACAAATCGACACCTTCTTAAGGGAAGGAAGCTCAAAGTCTACGGGATGCCAACACAGTCTATCCGACAGAACATGCCCGACAGGAGGTTCTATAGCGAAAGATCAGCCAAGTCAGATGCTAAGAAAGAAAGAAGCAAAAGATTAACCAACGGGAACCCGGAAACGAGGAAGGATTATCAATATTAACCTGCTTAATACTGGTATACCAAGAGATAAAGACATCAAGAGTATCGAACCGAAGGAGTATAAAGATTGTTCGAAACCAGCTTCCGACTCATCTACTGCATAAACACCAAAAGGTCACATAGATAAGACTACATGCAGATCACCTGGAGCGACCCCCCGGAAGACCAGGCTATACCCGGAGACTCCATCGGAAGGAAAACGGGAACCGTAGAAAGGATACAACCTACCCATACTACTCTATTTAGTACATGCACCGACAGTGGTTCCGAACCGACAGCTACCTACGTACATCTTGAGGACAAGCTCCCCTAAGTATTTATAAGAGAACCGGAAGCCTACATCCACGAGCTTGTAACCAAGAGCGTATAACCGGGGGCTCAAATACCTTCCGGAAAGCTACTACATCAACATGCTCATATAACTCTCAAAGAATCCCCAGCTGGCTAGGACCCCCCTCCGAAACTTATAATCTGCACCTCAAAGCGACCGAGATAAAAAGCAACTGAAACCAGAGAGAAAGGCGGCCGACATAAGTACCTGCAGGCCCAACGGCCCAATAGTAGAAGGGTCCCTGAATCCTCTATAAATAAGACCCAGGGGTCATAATTGAGAGGGGCTCTCAGACTCTAATTCTTATACTCTTTCTCCCTAGAATAAACCCTAATACTTAGATCAATTGGAAGATTTCTTCTACTCTGTTCATGTACTCTAAATGGAAGATTAATAAAGAGTGGATCTACACTTATAGTATTTTCCTGTGAATTTATTATGCTATTTCTTGGTTGTCGTTGCAACAATGTACCATTTATTTCCTTCATATGCATGGATCCTTGTCCAAACCTTTCCGCAGATCGGATGAAACACCCCTTCCTACGTGCTTAAACCCTTCCTATGAGCTTAGAACTTTCAGCGAATATGGTGCAGTACTCCTTTCCACCTACCATTAAGTCAATTATCAAGGGTTGATTATCGATCCTTCTCTCTAAGGGACTTGATGCCTAGTAATGGTGATCTAACCCAAGCTCGCGAAGGCTAAACAACCCATTCCTTTTTCTTAGGACCATATCCATTGACCTATCTCTGGTGTTGACGAAAAATATCATTTACATTTTGGCGCTAGAAGGAGGGTTTGAACCTCCAACCTTGTGGTTAACAGCCATATTTCTACTCATGTTGTTCCATCCCATACTGGACAAGGGCTTTGGAGAAGCAAAGTTATGGGTAAGAGGTCTCGACGAGAGTCTTCTAGATCTCGAATGGATGAGTCAGAAATCACTGACCTAAGGGTGTCAGAAGAACAAAGGCTGAGAGTGGATGCCTTGCGAATAATAAAGCAAAAAAGGGAAAGGGTACAATATGCTTCTGACGCTTGGGATAATAGCCTTTCCCATATAAGACAAATCTCTGTACTCCTTCCAAGTGGTTCTACATCGGAGGATACCAACTTTTCTCCCATCTAAAAAGAACTCTCCACCAATGAGTCAGAGAAATGGTATGTGAATAAGAAATAATGAATGATATTGACCGCTTCACCAACAAATGGTTTGAAAGGGTGACACCCCAATCTTAGTATATTTCGGAAAGAATGAGTGAAGGTATAAGTACAACAACAATGCTAGGTAACAAAAGGATTAAACACCAGCGGCAAGAAGAGGGGCTTACGTCAGGATTACCCAAGGGATACTACCTAACCACTTCAATGGAAAACATTTGCTTCCTAACCAAACAATAACTCAACTATTGGCCACTCGTGAAGAAGAAGCCCAAATACGAAAGGAAAACAGGAGGACCCTATTGCCACCACTACATAATGAATGGACATGAAAATAATCACTGTAGAACCCTTGAGGAAACAGTCGTCAAATTCATCAACCAAGGCCAGTTATGAGAATTTATGAAAAGATCAGGTTAAGTTCAGTTTAAAAATCCTTAGGAAAAGGATTATTAAATATGTCCAAAAGTACGGAAAACCCTCCTTTCGAAGCTCAGAAGAAACCCAAAAGGGGTCAAACAATAAATGGATTAAATCCCTTGTCATCACCAAATTGGTTAGGACGAGGCATTCCCCGAAGGGGGATGATGTATTAGTCTTTCTCCATGCCCAAATCAGAGGGGGCTAGGTTAAAGCAACAAAAGCGTAAGCCTCTGTTTCACGCCAGAAATGGTCGTGGCAGTGCATCTAAAATTAGCATGCCCTACCTCTGCTCGTAGAAGAGTACGCCCTGCTTCTGCCAGAACTAAGCACGTCCTACCTCTGCTTATGTTCCGTGCTACCCGCAGAAGGGAATGCAAAGCCCACAATCGCCTACGATGGTCAGGATAGGGCACCCCTCGGAGGGGGTGGCGTGTAAGCCTCTATCCGCGCCTAAAATGGTCAGTATAGAGCATCAAAAGAGTAAACCTTAGTTCTGTGCCTACGATGGCCCCATCTAAGTTTCTAAGACCTTATCATCACCTACGATGGTCAGGATAAGGCACCTCCTTGAGGGAGGTCGGGTAAGTCTTTGGGCCCTTCTTGTGGATAATCTAGCCAAGCGCACAGGACACACAGGCCCAGAGAGTGGCCAACAAAGCACGTACATCCTCTGCTTTGACATCAAAAACCCGGAGAGTGTCTCGAGAAGCATGTACAACCTATGCTTCACAATTCAAACCCAAAGGGGAATACCAAAGCATTATTACCAGAAGGGAATTTCTGGTCATCAATCCTTAATTACCTTAACAAAGTTTGGTTCAGGTCTTCTATAATAATGCCTGAATCTGGGCTGATTCCATTCTTCGTAAACACAGGAAGAGGATTCCTGGTTTTTAATCTCTAATTGCTTGAATAAGGGTTAATTCAGGTCTTCTACATCGATACCCAAATCTGGGTCAAATTTAGTTCCCAGCAAAGACCAGAAGCGTACTTCCAGTCACTTACCTTAAATAACCCGAATCTAGGTCGGATCAAATACGCATTCATACCTGAAGGGGGGTCCTGATCTTACCTCAAAACCCGAATCTTGGTTGATTCAGTTCTCAACGAAGTCCAGAGACGAGTTCTCGATCTCATATCTTAATGCTCAAATTTGAGTCGGTTCCAGTGTGAATCACAATAAGAGAAAGGGTGTTGGTCTCATCACAAATACCCAGATCTGGATCGGTTCAGAAACTTAAAACCAAATAAAGAAGGAATTGTTCAACCTTTTCACCAACTCGTACCTGGTTTAAAGTCACATTCCTGCTGTTACCAGATGTAGACTTATGGCCTTCTCATTTGCTCAGGGAAGCATCTTTAATTTATACATTCGTCAATTTATTATCGAAGTATACCAAATGTTTGCACCAATACACAAAACACAAATAAGCACCGTAGACATTTCATGTCTGACACCCCTCGGTATTATTAATCCTGCTGATAACAGATGACGCTCTACCAGGGTCTACAAGACAGATTTTTAACAAAGTGTGTCGTAAATGTACACCATGCCACAACGAGAGAAAAACGTTAAAATGTGTAATCAAGCATTAAGTAACATTGTTATAGGTCCTGTCTCTGTTCATAAACACCACTATTATAAGATATTACATGCGATAGGTGATATGCTGAAAACTGCACATCTTACATAGTTATTTACAAGAAAAATTGTAAGATAAACACATTTCCAGAATGGGAAAACACCCATACCCCAATGCTAGGAATGTCATATAAATAATCTAGCTCTTGACGATATGCTTTTTATCCATTAGACAAAGAGAAAATTACAGAATGATGAATTGCAGTACGTAAAAATCCATCGATCTTTTGTGCCTTCTCTATAGCCACGCATGAATCGTCTGAATGTTTAGACTGCAGCTTCAAGGCTCGGTTGAAAACTTTACCATTTCACGAAGAGTTCTATTTTCCTTCTTCAAATCAAAAGCATCTTTACATAAGGCTTGTTTCTATTTTGGCAATTGCTTAATTTTGGAAGTATAAAGATGAATACGACGAGAGTTGTCCTCAACACTTTTCCTGTCGTAAAAGCCTTTTATGTTGGCCTTAGTCTTTCTATGCCACCTAGCAACGAGGGAATGATCCAGCCCAAGGGGAAAACCCCTTATCTCTTGATCTGAGAACTCAAATTCCATTTAAACTCACAAGAGTTCAAGTGTGGAAGTTTCAAGAGCACATCCAAAATTATATTTCCATTTTTTACATTTAGTTAATGCATCATCACGATTTTTCTCTAAGCTAGAGATTTGACAATGAAGCTCGTCCCTTTCTCCATCAAAATCGATAGAAGGGTTTGTCTTTATGTCCCTCTTCGCTTCAAGGATGTCTTTATCCTTTTACTTTATCTGGACCTCCAATATACCTATTTGTTCTTTCAAGTGCCGCACAAGTAGTTCGTTGGATAAGGCAGATATGTCATCGATACCGATAAAAGAGTTCCCTATAAAATCTCCTGGGCGCGGAGTAAGTCGAGCGCCCTTATCTACGTAAAAGGAAGTGTTTCAAGTGGATTTTCCTATTCACATGAACAAATGAGCTGCTACTTGTAGAACCAATTGTTAGAAAATATCAATATTTGAACCGTAGAACTACATACAATAGAAAGAAAACAAATGCGAATGCAATTCACGTCCATGCGCATTAACGTCAACTACAAAGGGAATAAAAAATTATTTTTTCTCTCCAATACTCCTTTCCTTCATATTACATATTAATTTCACATGATGAGTTCTAAGTTCCTTTAATATCATTTCCCTATCATTCCCCAAGAAGTTGAAAGATAGCTGAGGGTACTTCATATAAATATGCTTGAGCTCTTTCAAGAAGCGTTCTTTACCAGATTTATAGGAATGTTTTGTAAGGAATTCTCTCCTCAGCCAAGAGAGAGTGCAGGTCATCCTTGAAAATAGAATGATTAGTGGAAACAGGATCGTCATCACCATAAGAATGAATCATTAAGGGTCGATTCCCATAAGTAAAGAAGAAATTACTAAACAAAGGCCCATACCTGAGGAATGAGGGAAACCGCACGCATTTTCTATTCTTTCTCACCAAGTTCTGAGAGATTGACTTATTCAGCAAACCCACCATCTCTACATGAAGTAACTGAAACATAAGAGGAATTAGCACCTGTAAGACCCAAGAAGTCACTTACAAACACAGAAAACATACCTTCCTCTCTGCTATCCTTATCGTACCCATGATCGCCTATATCACTACCTATGATTGATGTAGTATTATCACCATTCCCAGGCGCTGGATAATCAAGCAGCTCTTCAATAAATAAAAGTTCCTCAACCCTCTCCTTGTTTCCTTTAGAAGTCTCGACATTCTGTCTGAACATCCTAATTCGCCCCAAGATTCTGCTTTGAAGATATGGGGGGAGGGAAGGAAAATCCATATCCGAAAACTTGCCACAATTATCAAGGTAGATCAAAGAGAGGGCCTTTTCATAATATTAGGTCACTATATCTGGAAGTTGCCCCCTCAAGTACAAGGAAATTCTATCCTGGGTTTCATAAATTACCCGTTTAGCATTAGACAGGGTCACCTTCTTTGTTTTTAGCTCCCTTTCGTGCTCCGCCAACATATCTGATAGCTCTCGCCTAGGGCCGAAGCTTTAACGGATAAAAAGTCATTATCAGCCTTTTCCCTCTCAAGAAACGCTCTTAGCTGACTATAGGCTTCCTCGTTATTGCTCTTTGCTAAAGCTGAGTCATGAATCTTAGACTCTAATATGGATTTCTCTTCTTTGAGATCTGTTTCCTCGCGAGATAATGATGCTGCCATTGTTGCGATAGTATACCAACCTCCGGATATCTGGAGAAGAGCAACTTAATATTAACCCTTATATAGGGTAAACATATGAAGAATTTAAGAGAATAAGAATATAAACCGAAGTTGTCGCTTAATAAGATGAAGACAAGAATCAGACCAATCTGTGAAAGCAAACCCTGGAATATTGGAAACATCAATTGAAGGTAAGACAGATTTGACAATACTATCTGTAACACCCCGTGTATTCTATAACAATGAAATTCACAAATTAAATTATAATTAATTTCAAATCAAAGAATTAAGGGAAACGGGATACGCCATTTGTTCGTCTCAGAATTCTGCTTGAAATAGAGTCCGAGTTTGCGTAAAACGGACTCCGTATGAAGAAGATATGGCCTCCGGAAGTTTCAGAATTCAGTTTAAAATTCAAACAGATGAAAACAGCTCAGAAAAACAAATTTAAAATTCAAATTCGGGCCCAGTTGGCCAGGGCGGGAAAATTCCCGCCCAAGGCACCCAGGTCGACTTGGCAGTCGACCTGGGGCTAGCCAGGTCGACTGGGCAGTCGACCTGGGTAACCCGTGTCGACTGCCAAGTCGACACGGTGTCGACTGGGGTGTCGACCTGGCCCCTGAGCCCGATCAAACCCAGCCCACCCTGGCTGGCCTGGTCTGTGTTTGGTCAATTTTCTGAGCCTTGCCTTATCACTAGGGCTAGGTGTCAGCTCCTGGTTGGTCTCTCCTTTGAATGAACGGCTATTATTAAACCACGCTCCATCGACGGTCTAAATCAACTAAAACTCTATAAAAAGGACCTAAGACTCAACCTAATACACAAAAAAAAAAATGGAGATGAGACCGTCATACTGCTGAGGAGAGACTAGAGATAGCCGTCAGAAATTGAGAGACAATTAGGAGATAAATCAAAAGCTTAAAGCAACGTTAATCGAATCAAAGCAACGCCTACAACAAAGGATAACATCTCCAAATTCAGAATTCAGATTCCTGAATTGAAGATTCGTCATACGTTGTAAGTAGAGTGCTATTCCGATGTGAATAATTAATTGCGTTTGATTTGTGTAAAATGCGAAATGGAATTGTGGCGATAATAATCTATATTTGTATATTATTTGGGTTCTAAACGATTTGGGAATGTTATGGTATACGATTGGATATTTGCAAATATGTGATTTGCGTTGGAAGTTAACAACGAAATGGAATTGTGGCGATAACAATCTATACTTGTATGTTATTTTGATTCTAAACGATTTGGAAATGTTATGGTATACGATTGAATTCATACAAGTATATGATATGGTATTTTATTTGGGATTCATGCAAGTATATGATTCACTATTATGCCAATATGATGTACATACTTTTATGATCACTTGTAGTGTGTAATTGGATACGACTAAGTACTATAGTTTATTTGAATCCATGTTGGAATTAGAAAATCATACTTTTGTATTAGAACAAAAGTAAGCACCTTTACGAACATGACTAAACTATGTTTGGTATTATGCCTAGTTGAAACATGTTTTAGGCCTAAGTTGTTATCAAAACCATATGGTGATATATGTGACACAATTAAGTTAGATTTACATTCCAATTGCAAGTTTATATGAATAGAATGATTCATGTTTAAGTATTATTATTTATGCCATGATTATATGAATAGAATTATTCATGTTTAAGTATTATTTATGCCATGACTACATGAATAGAATGATTCATGTTTTGTTTATGCCATGATTATGTGAATAGAATGATTCATGTTTAATTATTGTTTATGCCATGATTATATGTTGTTACAATTGCAAGTTCACATGTGCCTACCTTATGTTAATTGAATCGTTATGTTGCAAGTTCATGCGTTCACACTCCCCTTTTTATGTTATCTTACAAACACCATGTTATAAGCCTCCCATTTTCATATGGCTAAGTTGGGTTTAAATGTTAAACCCACCATATCCTATATTGTAGCGAACGTGTAAAACGGGGGTAATGACGATGGGGTTAAAATATAGAACATATGTGTTGGCATGTTGGACGCATGCCAACAGCCTTGAAAAACAATTAAGTGGCATAAATAAATTTTAACCAATAAAGATGAATTTGAATAATGGGCCGCAAATATTTACATATAAAAAGAAAAGAGACAAAATATGTAAATGTAGAAAATACGATGTGTTTAACCCGAGGTTGGATTGAGTTGTGATGTAAACCTGCCCGGAACCGCCCGGCTGTCCAGTAGTCACAACAGCACCTATCCAATGTGGGTGGTTAAACATGGAGCCCAATAAGGACCCGAGGTTAGACTGAGTTATGGCGTAAGACAGCCCGGACCCAACCGGCAACAGGCAGCCACAACAATACCTGTCTAATGTGAGAGGTCAAGGCTTTAATAAGACAATTAAGGCTGAGTCAGGATTGATAGGATTAAGTAAATTAAATTAATACTTAATCAAAATGGAACATGCTAAACTAAACAGACTGATTTGGGGGTTAGGTTTATAAAACACTTAACCATCTTAGCATGTTGGCTAGAAATAGAAAACCTAGTAGCGGGGGACCCTTTTCAGCAGTAACCCTACAAGGTGTATCAGGATACCCTGAACTAGGCAGGGTGGGGCACGATTACTGGGCTGACTGTAAGAGGTCAAATCGACGGCGGTGGTGCAGCAGTGTAGGTTCTAACGGGGTGCGGGCATGCACACACTCCGGCGCAGAAAAATAAGGCACTGGGCACCAGTAGCATACATGTGCACTCTACAATTGTGTCGGGCCGCCACCATGTTACTTGATACACCCCATGGTGGGACCAGCATAGGTAACTACAACATCGGGGGCCGTAAGACACATATAACTATGCGAGCAGGAGCCGATCATCAGAAATGGATCACTTCACCCTGATTATGGGGTGCCTGTTGGGAACTAGTTTATATGGGTACAAAGATTAATATGGGGTACGATAGTATATTCGACCCTAGACAACTTAACTTAGTTTATGGTGCTTGCCATTTCTAGTTTATACTTATCATACCCAATTCTTTATTCATAGACTGAATAGTCCTAGACTTACTCAGGCTTTATGTCTGACTCTACTTTTCCTTCGTCTTCTTTTCTTCCGTTCCCCTCCCCCCCCAGGTCCACAGGGAGGGAATACCGCAGCTTGACCAGCTTTCACATCCAGCTTGAAGAGAAAGAATGTATTGCTTGGATCTTTTTCGTTTTGGACTATGGCTTTGGACAGCAATTATGGGACTTATGCAGTTTATTTATGTTTTCTTTATGCTTCTTTAAATAATGTAATCAAGACAGTTATGAAGATGTTATGTTTTTGGAAGTATTGTAAAACAAATTATGACATGGTTTGTGTAACACGTATTATGTTGAAATAAAAGTTGTTGTTATTTTCCGCTGTTCAAAAATATGTGTTCCTATATCTGTCTTGTATATCTGTGACTTATACTTATAAACCTCCACCAAAATTAGGGCATTCCCTTTGAGAGTGACCCTAACGGAGGTGGGGTGTTTCACTATCAAAGCCTAAAGTCAGTATGAGAGGATTTACGGGGTTACATTGTTGATAAAGAGGGGAAAGTGGTTTGCGTTCTCTTAAACCTGAAACTTCCTGAGAATAGGATCTTAAAAGACCAACAATAAAACCACTTCCTGTAGCCTCCATTGAAGATAGACACATGTTAGGAATGTTTCCAAGAAAAGGGGAAGCGGGCTGGATAGCAATCGACAACCAGGGTACTCAACGGTTTCATCACTGGGAGAATGGGAATAAGATTGGCTATCTTATGACTTTTGGAAGAACTACTGCTGGCAGCCGGAGCTTCTCTCTTTTTAGGTAAAGACTGAAGATGGGTAAGTGTAGTGGTAGATAGGCATAAATCATCCCCAAGAAATGAGGAACAGGGGGGAAAATAAACTCTACAACATCAACAACTTGGAGCTTCTTCGCTCCAAGCTTCTCCTCCTTTGAACGAAGCCTACCAGACTTGCTTAAACTAGAATCACCCAACTGGGGAGTCCCAGACATAGTCCTGTCAGGTGATATCGTAGCATAAACATATGTTTTAATCTAATTTATAGTTGATAATTTCATACAAACAACATGCAGGCAAAGAGACAACGTAGAATTTTGTTAACCCATTAAGCAACAATATTAACCGCAATGATCGATGTCAACAAGTTACATTACACTCTATAATGAGCTATTTGTTTGTACAAATCTTGCTTCTCAGAACCCCAATAATGGAGGGATGGATACAACTTATTAAAAGTCACCAATAAACATCATCTCAAATAATCATTGGGAATTTAATCTACACTAGGGCCATCGAGCCTCAATTCAAAGCATAATCCAAGCTAGCGATTGAGAGTAAGGCTAAAGGAGGAAAATGAAAAGAAGATTCCTTTTTCGGCAAAAAAGGATCGTTTTTCCATCTCTACCACACATCTGGAATCGAATCAACGAGCAGAATTCATACAAGAAAAGCAAAAAGACAAAAAACCTGCACAACTAAAGCTCAATAACCTCTTAGACAAGAAGAGCTTGACTTGAAAAGTCGAAGATACCCCTTCACTAAGGAGGGAGGAGGCAAATGTTACTACCAAAATTAACTCCGAAACCAGCCACGAAGGAATAAGCCGAAGCTACACAAACCGAACCTTCTTAGGGGAAGGAAGCTCAAAGTCTACGGGATGCCAACATAGTCTATCCGGCTGAACATACCCGACGGGGGGGTTCTATAGTGAAAGGTCGTCGAAGTCAGAAGCTAAGAAAGAAAGAGGCAAAAGATCCACTAACGGGAACCCAGAAGGGTGGAAGGATTGTCATATTAAACTGCTTAATACCGGTACACCAAGAGATAAAGACTTCAAGAGTATCAAGCCGAAGGAGCATAAAGATTGTCTAGAACCAACTTCCGACACATCTACTGCATAAACACTGAAAGGTCACATTGATAAGACTACAAGCAGATCACTTGGAGCTATCCATACTAGTCTATTTAGTACAGGCACCGATAGTGGTCCCGAACCGACACCTACCTACGTACGTCTTGAGGACAAGCTCCTCTAAGTATTCTTAAGAGAACCGGAAGCCTACATCCGGGAGCTTATAACCTAGAGCGTATAACCGGGGGCTCAATTACCTTCCGAAAAGCTACTACATCAACAAGCTCATATCACTCTCAAAGAAGCTCCAGCTGGCCGGGACCCCCCTTCGGAAGTTATAATCTGCACCTCAAAGCGACCGAGACCAAAAGCAACCGAAACCAGAGAGAAAGGTGGCCGACAGAAGTACCTACAAGTCCATCAGCCCAACAGCAGAAGGGACCCCGTATCCTCTATAAATAAGACCCCAGGGGTCACAATTGCGGGGGGTTCTCAGATTCTGATTCTTCTCCCTAGAATAAACCTTAATACTTCGATCAGTTGGAAGATTTCTTCTACTCTGTTCATGTACTATAAATGGAAGATTAATAAAGAGTGGATCTACACTTATAGTATTTTCCTATGACTTTATTATGCTATTTCTTAGTTGTCTTTGCTACAAATGTACCGTTTATTTCCTACTTATGCATGGATCCTTGTCCAAACCTTTCCGCAGATAGAATGAAACACCCCTTCCTATGTGCTTAAACCCTTCCTATGAGCTTAGATCTTCCATCGAATTTGGTGCAATACTCCTTTCCACCAACCGTTATGTCCTTTATCAAGGGTTGTTTAGTGATCCTTCTCTCCAAGGGCCTTGATGCATAGGAATGGTGATCTAACCCAAGCTCGCGAATGCTAAACAACCCATTCCTTTTTCTTAGGACCATTCCCATTGACCATTCCCTAGTGTTGACGAAAAATATTGTTAACAAATGGATATTATTGTAAGTTTATCCAAGACTTCTCGAAAATAGTAGCGTTAACTCAATTGACTAAGAAGAATTAGGCTTTTGTCTGGGATGTAAGATGCGAGCTTGCATTTAAAAGTCTAAAGGAAAAGTTGACGTATAACGCCCCACCTCTATACTCATGTTATCCAAGGTCATTGCTAGCAATGATATCAACTAACCGGAAGAATAAGGCCTTTGAAGGGTGAATATCTATATAACAACTTTGAATGATTATTAAACATGTCGGATAATGTGGTCTTACTTTTTAAATCTCACGAGTAAATCCAATACATCTAATTCAAGTCCAACCCATTACACAGTGGCGGTATATAATTCGAACTCAATATAAAATAAATAATAATAAAATAAGAGTCTGAAACAAATATTCACATTACTAGGGCGAAAATAGATACGAATAAGGCGCATAAGAGAAAACACAAAGATAGTGACCATAGTCGATCCACTATACAATAAAAGAATAGATACAACTACTACATAATATAATATGTACACATGTGAGTCACTATCTCAAATACATAAATGGTAAAATTACTAAATAAGTTCAGTTAGCCAATAGAAGAAGCTAGTCCATGCTATAGTCAAGGAGGTGTACTTGTAATACGTCGGTCTGACCAAAGTATTATTTATAAGAAAATAAATAATAAACGGATCAGTCTAGCTATACTCATCATAATAAACTGAGATAGAAATAGAGTTATAAATAGAAAATGACATATAAGCAGTCTAAGTAATGTTCACATGTAAAACGAGAAGGCTCGAAATGCCCATACGATATGTCAAAGAAATATTAGTGCTATATAAGGGTATCTCATCCTAAATCATAATGCTACACCTAAGATATGATATCGCGTATCTCGCTGATACGAAATGATCTGAAGATAATCGATATAATCAAATAAACCAAAGTTCCTCGAGATGATCCGAAGATCATCGATATAATGGAATGAACCGAAGTTCCTCAAGACGATTCAGAGGTCATTGATATAATAAAATAAGCCGAAGTAAGATATGATGATCTGAAGATCATCGATGATCAAAATTGATCAAGTATAGTGTAAACCATGCCAAGCTAGTAAATATAAGAGTTAAGCTTGATGTCCCATAAACACTTTCTCTACGAACAAGGAGTATATTCCACTAAAGTATGAACTGATCACTGCCACAATTTTCAATCAAACGAGTTCAAGAATTAACCGCCAAGGAAAACACAAAGGTTCATAGTCCTTGCTTTTACTAAGGCGTTTAATTAGATTTCTCATACGATCGAGAAAATAGTTTATTAAATATATAATAATAGATATATAATGCAATTTATAAAATAACTTCATATAACGAAGTAGGATTATAAACCATATTAATAAAAGGTTTTGGTATCTACTAATAATATAAAATCCTTTTATATATTTCAATTTGGCAAATCCCTTGTAATAGCAATCAAAATAATGATCGAACGAAGAATTCACGTTTTAATAACATAAATTAAATCTCACGACTGTCGATTATAAATTTATTCACCACAAATCAATCTAAAGTCCATCGAAGGTCGATAATCAAGATGTTGAAATCTATGAATCAGAGAAACTAAAAAGTCGTAAATGGGTTTTATAAACGGTTTGACCCGGCCCAACCCATGTAACCCATTTAACTAGATGTGTCGTATCGGGTCCAATTTACCCATGTAACCCATTAGCAAAAATATTGCCCACTAATATAAACAGCAAAAGAACCAAATCACTAATAGGCAGCACTGCTATATAGTTACCAACTGTCAGCAAGTTATAAAATCACCAACATGCAACAAGTTACAAAATCATCAACATGCAGCATAAATATAAGGCATAAAATCACTATATCCAAAAATCATTCTACATACATAAGAACATATGAGCATACTGCATACATATAAGACAACAATATGGAGGAGATACAATTTTTATAAGTAAAATATAACTAAAAACATACAAGAATAAGTTAGTAAAATATAATAGCTTACACAAGAATATATGAGCATATTGATTACTGCATACGTGAAAGACTAACACTAACAGCATACATGAAAGACAAAACACTATGAGAGAGACGCATCATATAATCGAGTTTGGCGGGTCAAAATCAAGTAAGAGGCTCAACCCTAAACCCACCTATTTATAAATGGGTAAATTCGGGTTGACTCGGAAATGACTCGCCAACTAAATGGGTTAGGTTAACCTGCTAATTCCATGTAGATTTCGGGTCGTGTAGGAAATTGACATCCCTATATGGAATCAATCGACTGACCCTTGAAATCAATCAGTTGAAGTGTATATCTGTCAATTGATCTCAGAGGCCATTCGATCGACCTGCTACTTCATTAGATCCTTGTTCCTGGGTCAGTCGACTGACTGTCTGATTCAGTCGACTGACCTACTGTTAAAAGCAGTATAAGGGTTGGCCTTAAGGCCAAGTTGGTTTTCACGGGTTTCAGACGATCGATGGAGGTCATGGACTTCATCAAAGTAAAAATGAATCCTCGATGTTTTGCCGAAACACTTCATATCATATGAAGTAAACCTACTTAAAGATTTATATTAGAATTCCTACATACTCGAATTCAAAACTTAAGAAATGGAATGTTCACACCAGTTGCTCCAAATAACACAATACATACGACATACACATGCCATAGGCAATTTAGACAAGCACGTAGCTTGAGGCATATGTGTGAGTTCTCAAAGAACCCATCTTTGATTTTAAGAAGCAAGGAGGTACTTTAAAACCAAGCAAAATTAACTTCTCTTCCTATATAGCTTGTTATTCTTCAATCTAAACACATATAAATGAATTTTCTAAGATTAGGTCATAGGAAATATTGGAAACTGAAGGGAAATCAAGAAGGAGAAGATGAAGAAGGAGATAGAGAAGCTTACATAAGTTGCCTCATTGATTTTCCCTTTGATTTGGAGAAACCAACCCTAACTTAGGAACTTTAATTTCCTATTCCTTCCCCCATTTCTATTTTATCTTAAGTATTTGGATGTAATGAGGAAGAGGGGTTTGTGGGAGGTCTTGAGGAAGTAGGCTAGGTTGGCTAACCCAAGCCCAAGTCCAAATTTTCACAACTCGTAATATATTGTTGTTTATACCTTTTCATGTCGTAAACAACATTTTGAACTCGATAGAAGTGGTCTCGAGTAAGAATTCATCCGTATGCAAAAAGTATCCTTTTAGACCTATACTCGATTAACGACGTTATATTTAAATACATTATCGTAAGATACGCGGGTTTTTACAGACTTTCCCCCTTAAAGAAATTGCGTCCCTGCAATTACTTAGGGAAAAACCCATAATTAACAACCATGCATCAAAAAAAAAAAGAATCTATACAGAAATAGGTTAACTCAAGAAATTCACTTTTGTTTTAAATTTAGTATATCGTTCTTATACTAATAAAACTTACGAAAAATTCATAAATTTTTAACTTTGAGTTATAAATCACTACATAACTTAAGTCTACACGCGTATAATGTTCTAATAAAGGTCATGAACATATACTACCAACTAATTTATTTTTCTCATAAGTGCTTTCAATAAATTTAAAATTTTCCTTACTTGAATTCTAAATATTCTAATCCACAATTTCAATAATTATTTAAATTTTAAATCGCGAACTACCGCACCGCGATTTTTCTGGAAATATGTTTTAGACATATCACAAAATTTATAAGATGAAATTCAAATCTATTCCTTTCATTAGAAAACTATAATCCAATAGGCCCGAATAATTCTTGTTTTAAAGAATTCCAACTTATATTGGATTCTATACATTCATTTGAACTTCAATTCTCAAAATCATGAACTGCCACTACGTAACAAGCTCAATTTAATTAAATTTTAATTAATTTGTTTAACATTCAATAAACTTATAAATTATAAACCTATTCTCTTACGTTTACGTTATAAACTAATCAAACATTCAAAATAAACTTGGAAATATCGATTTTGCAAAATCGTCGAGCTTTCCTTATCACATTTTAGCTAGAAAATTTTATCACTTAACAATTTCTTAAAATCATTCTAGCTTACAAAATTTTCTTATATTGAAAAGATGTATGTGATGGTCATACATATCTTATTCACATGGATAAGCGATCTCGTTCGGGAAGCAAGACCACGAACCAAAAATCTGGGATATTCATCCTAAATTGGAAATATTAGCACGTCGTCTAACATTCACACAAAAATGGAACTTTTAAGTTTCCAATAAACCCCCTAAAATCTCAAATTTGAAATATTAGCACATCCTCTAATATTTCACGAATAACTTCCAAATCATGAAAACACGATAAATGGTAGAAGTTGAAAGAGTTTCATAAAACTTGAAAACTTTTGGTTTTCAAATTCATGAGGATATCGCCAACAAGGATGAGGTCAAACTAGTTGGGTTAACCTCCAAAATTCTGGTTCACTAAGGTTAACAAACTAAACAGGAATATTTGTTAACCTCACTGACAAAACAAACACGAAATTAAGAGTTGGCGAAAACCGATTGCTAAGTCAAATAGTGAAATGACTTTAGCACTAACCTATTGAAAATTCATTGATCCAAGGTAAGGGATTTATTAAGCTTTTCATGGTTATCGCAAAGCTTAATCATTCCATCGGATCTCTTTACAAAAACAGCTCCCTTGTTTAATTCTTAGTAGTCGGCCACTAAGGAGGACAAGTAGATATATTAAGCCATGGAAAATAAAAAATAAATTTCGAACATAATTACCTATCCAGGTGGTCATCCTAAAATGGGTGTGAAGATGTCCGAAAATTAATGAGTAATGTAAATTATAAAACTCGTCTTCTTCATGTCATTCTCATCGCAATGAGAATTTTAGAACCAAGGAAATTAACGTATATGAATTAGAATTGTTAAGAACAAATGAAATCTATATCGTAGACAAGAGATGTCAAAGATGGACGATTCTTTTGGAAAATTAAATATGAACTTCAAAGTGGTTAGGTCAATTCATTCCTGAAAATCATCGCAAACCCCAAACGAACAAGGCATGCAAATAAGCACGTAAAGAATAACCACTCCTCAAGTAAGGATTTTGAACATCCATGAACATGGAAGTAGCCAAAATAAAGAAATGGCCGATTCTAAATCGAAAGTCATCAAATTGATTAGTTTTAAACTTGGTGCAACTTTGTTCGCCATAAGGTTGCAAATCATCACACAGAACTTTTTTATCTTTCAGCAACGTGGTCCGACATCACAAAAAAATCAACTAAGCCTTCCGTCTCACCGACATGGTAGCTTCGTACCTCCCATAGTATTTCGTACCAAGATGAGGTGACCACACGCCACCCATAGTATTTCGTCCGAAGATGAGATGACTACACACCTCCCGTAGTATTTCGTCCGAAGACGAGGTGACTACACACATCACTAAGCGTTTCATTTAACTAACGTGGTGACTTCACACCGCAAAGAGAATTAACTAAGATTTTTGTCTTATGACGAGATGGCTTCACACCTCACTAAGCGTTTCGTCTAACCGACGTAGTAGCTTCACATGACAAAGAATTAACTAAGCTTTTCGTCTCACGACTAGGTGGCTTAACATCTCACTAAGCGCTTTGTCTCACGACGAGGTGGCTTCACACCTCATTAACCGTTTCGTCTAAACGATGTTATGTCTTCACAAAGCAAAGATAATTAACTAAACTTTTGTCTCATGATGAGGTGGCTTCACACCTCACTAAACGTTTCATCTAACTACGAGGTGGCTTCACACCTCACTAAGAGTTTCGTCTAACCGACGTAGTGGCTTCACACCGCAAAGAAAGATCAACACATGTAATCTCAAAGAAATTGATCAACATCGATGTATATGGAATACACAACACATGAGACCAAACGAAGATGATTATCAAGAATGTACATAAAGATATACAACGAGATCTCTCAAGGATGCATATACAGATACACAACACATGAAACCGATTCCTTACCCGCATATATAAAGATATATAACACATAAGGCTCACGCCGATGTACAAAAAGATATACACCACATGAGCTCAAATGAAAATGATCAACACCGATGTATGTAGAGATATACAACACATACGATTGAGATATTTCGTTCAAAATGAAATCAAATCTCAATGGGCTAAGTCCATAAATTAACTGATGAAGTAAACGCAAGTGTGCCGTCCCACTCGTTTTTACCAAGTAGTTTAATTAAATTCCTTATTCAATCAAAAAGATGAAATTAATTATTTGAAACAAGTAATACTCCAAAGCAAATGAGAAAACTAAAGATGTATCGATAGCAGGCGCCCTATAGCACCTAGGGACATGATGTCCTTAGGTTCCTAGGACGCAAAGAAGGTGGATGATCACAATAATCAATATCATAAAGAATAGATAGAAAGGTACCTTGACCAAGAGGAGGGTCGCTGGAAGTTTGCTCGATGTTCAGCTTTCTTATCCTCTTGTTTTGCAGCACAAGGCATGTAGAAATGAGATGGTCCGAACCTTTGCAATAATGGAAAAGGGAAGGTCTAGGGCAATTGTTAGCATAGTGGTATTTGGAACCACAATTATAACATGCTCCACGATTCAAGGTAGGAGTCTTAGTCACTGAAGTGGGTTGCTTCCCTTCCTTGTTCTCAAGCTTAGGCCAAGAAAGCATGAAATGGAATTACAACAAAAAAATACTTTTTGCAACAGGCATTATATGTTGCAGTAAGACAATTGCAACGGACTCGCACCCGTCTACATAGCCGAAGTTACAATAGGTCGATCCCTTTTCGTAACTATAATTTCCAGTTGCACTAGTACGTTGCAGTAGACTTTTTTTTAACTAGCCTTTGTTGTTGCAACAGTTCGTTTTGCAACAACAAATGCCAGTTGCAAACCTAGAATGGACATTGGAAAAGCAAGATACTACAACTATTTCTAGCAGTTGCAAATGACTCAACTACAACAATTTTAGACAGTTGTAATTTGATTATTTGCAACAACACATGCTATTGCAAAATTCAAAAAACTCATTTACCTATTATAATCCACCATCATATGCATTTAATACTATAATAATGAAAGCATGTATTATAAAGAAATAAATAAACATACATTTTCAATAGACATAGACAAGACAAAATCAAATTCACTAAATTATAACAAACATTTCAAAAATACAGTTAAACTTACATTCAAAGTTCTACCATATTAAAAAAAGTAATTCATACACATAATCTAAACGCATACTGTAGTGACAATACCAAAATACAATACAAAACCATAAAGCTAAAAGTGAACATACTACTATAGAGAAATGAAGTGTTTTTATCAACCCACGGTTGTACAAACGAGCTCTCGAATGGTGCAAATCTCTGAATTTGGCCTTAGTAGAAAAGCTTCACGATCTCGTGAATGATGCGCATCTCTTGAAGTAACTACATAATAAAATTATGTTACAAATTTAAAGCAGGTGCTAAGCTTCAATAATAATTTATAAATTCATGCTTATTATCTAATGCTTCACTTATACCATTAACATTAATATTTTGACGCCTAATCAAAACGATCGGAACTACATCATTTCAGTCGAAACCTTAAATAAAATGTGCATAAATTGTCACTGAAAAAACAAATTATGGTACGTAGATTATTAATGAATGCTTAAACTATTTCAAAAACTAAAAGAACACATGGAATGGATTGAAGTTTACTTTTTTAGGTCGAGTGTTGGTTGCATAAACAGATGAATACCTCTATTATGTAGTTCACTGTCATCCAAATTATCATCGGTAACATTGTCATCTGCAAGGAAGTTCTCCATACCATCTTCTCATTTCAAGTTATATCTTTGTTCTTTTGCCAATTAGTATTAGCAGTAATATTATTGATTAGACTGACCACCATCAATAAATATTAAATAAAGAAACAAAACTCACCGGTTATGGACCAAGAAAACCCATAGTGAGAAGCATATGATCTACTTCAATGATTTCTTCTGATCCTTTGATTTCCTCAAATTGGAATTTACCACTGTTATCCTTTCCCCATTTTGCACGAATGACCTCGAGATCTTTTACAGCTCCATTTTCATCTCCAATGAAATGCTTCGTCAGCACGTCATATGATCTTGGATCCTTACCAAATTTGGCCATAGCTTCTTGATGCCCATAGTCCGTTACACCTATCGCAACTGGAAAAAATTGCAGTTGCTAAAGATATGTTTTTCGTAAATGGAAAAGAAGCGTATTTTCTAAAAATACATTTTCTGCAACTGGCAAAGAAGTGCAATTGCTAAAAATATGTTTTCGCAACAGGCTGGAAATGTCTCTTGTTAAATATCATTTATCACAACTGCTACGGAAGGTCTGTTGCTAAAAATCATATGTATCAACTCTCAAATGACGCATGTTGCAAATAACTAGTAACAGCAGGGTATTTTTCTTATAGTGTGACCTGGGCTTTGCAATATCGGCAAGAGATGGGTCCTGGAAACTCATTACCACAATGGTTCTTAGTGCCAGAATTATAGCACTATCTATGACAAGAGGTAGGGGCTTGAGTCATCAGAGTCATTTGCTTTCCCTCTTGTATGAATGGAAGTTTATGGATTTGTTATATGGGTGCCGCTTCTTGACACCACCAACAATACCACCATTTCCCGGGCTTTGAGTGGCCTTCCTCTGTGATGGGTGCAATAGCAACACGAGCACGTCAATCCCGACTCTAGGTGGACAGGATTCGAAGCATGGATGGACTCTCGAGCTACCTTAATAATATCCAAGATTTGTTGAGTAGTCGAAAATACGCCATGCTGAGTAGGATGGTTTGGTTGCCCAGCATTGGAAGGAGAACTCTTATATATTCTTATTCTTTAAAAGAGAGAAGAGTAAAAGGTTAGACTCAAATAAAGTTGAATGGTCAAACAAAGGATCATGATAATAGATATGATATTACGGGTCCTAAGACTCGAATAAAATCTTATACATGATTTGCTAAGGGAGACCTAGGAAAATGATCCTCGCCATAATATCTTTTATTGTTCTGAACTTGGCTCTGATACCAATTGTAATTCCCCACCTCTATACTCGTGTTAGCCAAGGTCATTGCAACCAATGATTTCAATTAACTCGAAGAATAAGGTTGTTGAAGGGTGACCAACTGTATAACAACTTTGAATGAGTATTAAACAAGTAGGACAATGTGGTCATACTTTTTAAATCTCACGTGGAAATCCAACACATCTAATTTAAGTTCAAACCACTTACACGGTAGTAGTATATAATTAAGGAACAATATAAGATACATAACAATAAAATAAGAGTAAGACATAGATATTCACATTACTAAGGCGGAAATATATATGACTAAGATGCATAGGAGAAAGTACAAAGATAGTGCCATAGTTGATCAATCCATATAGCAAAAGAATAGATACATGTACTACATGATAGAATATGTGCACATGTGAGTCACCATCTCAAACTCATAAAAGGTAAAATTACTAAATAAGTTCAGTTAGCCAAAAAGAAGAAGCTAGTCCATGCTACAGTCAAGGAGGAGTACTTGTAATGCCTTAGTCTGAACCGAGTATTATCTATAAGAAAATAAACAATAAAAGGATTAGTCTAGTTGTACTCATCATAATAAACTGAGATAAATATAGAGTTATAAATAGAAAATGACATATATGCAATCTAAACAATGTTCATATGTAAAATGAAAAGGCTCGAAATTCCCATACGATATGTCAAAGAAATCTTGGTGCTATATAAGGATATCTAATCCTAAATAATAAAGCTACTCCTTAGATATGATATCGCGTATCTCGCCGATATGAAATGATTCGAAGACAATCGATATAATCACATGAACCAAAGTTCCTCGGGATGATCAAAAGATCATTGATGTAAAGGAATGAACCAAACTTCATTGAGGTGTTCTAGAGATTAATGATATAATTAATCCAATGAACTGAAGTTCCTAAGATATGATGATCTAAAGATCATCGATAATCAAAATTAACCAAGTATAATGTAAACCACCCCAAGCTAGTAAATAAAAGAGTCAAGCTAAATGTCCCATAACCACTTGCTCTAATATTTAAAAATAAGTTGTATATTCCGTTAAAATACAAAATAATCATTGCCACAATTTTCAATCGAACTAGTCCAAGAATTAATTGCGGAGGCAAACACAAGGGTTCATAGTTTTTGCTTTTACTAAGACGTTTAATTAGATTTCTCATAGGAACGAGAAAAAGGTTTATCAAATATGTACTAGTAGTTTTATAAAGCAATTTATCAAATAACTTCATATGAACCATTTTAATAAAAAAAAATTGGTATTTGCTAAAAATATAGAACCCTTTTATATGATTTTGAAGTAGAAAATCTAATGTAACAGCGGTCGAAATAAAAATCGACTGAAGAATTCACGTTTTAATAACGTAAATTAAATCTCACGGCTATCGTTATAAATTCCTTCATCGCGAATCAATTGCAAGTCCATCAAAGGTTGATAATCAAGCCGCTGTAATCTATGAATTAAAGAAACCAAAAAGTCATAGAATAAGGCTAGACAGGCTGAAACTCGGTCAGGAAAGAGCCTGGAACAACCTAAACTGTTGACCATGGTCTCCACTGGTCAACAACATAAAATAGGTCCAGTTGACTGAATTCAGAGGTCAGACGACTGAATTTGAAAAAACTCAAAATTTTGTGCATGTACAAGTTTCAGTCGTCTGACCCCTGAAATCAGTCGACTGAAGAGTATATCAGTCGATTGATCTCATAGGTCAGTCGACTGACCTACTACTTCATCAAATCCTTGTACCTAGGTCAGTCGACTGACTGCTTGATTAGGTCGACTGACCTGCTGCTAAAAGTAGCATAATGCTTGGCTTTAAGGCCAAGTTGATTTCTATGGGTTTCAGACGATCGATAGAGGCCATGAACTTCATTAAAGTAAATATGAAACCTTGATGGTTTGCCAAAACTTTTCATATCATACAAATCAAACCTACTTAAAGAATTATATTAGAATTCACATATACTAAAATTCAAAACTTAAGAAATGGAATGTTCACACTAATCAATACAAATAGCACAACGCATACAACACACATGTGCCATAAGCACACTAGAAAAGCATACAGCTTGAGGCATAGATGTGAGTTCTCAAAGAACTCACCTTTGATTTTAAGAAGAAAAGGGGTGCTCTAAAACAATGCAAGATCAACTTCTCTTTCAATATAGCTTTCTATTCTTCAATCCAAACATACGTAGATAAATTTCTTAAGAGTTAGGTCATGGGAAATTTTTGAAACTGAAGAGAAAGTAAGAAGGATAAGATAGAGAAGGAGATCGATAAACTTACACAACTTACCTCCTTGATTTTTCCCTTGATTTGGATTCCTAGAAGCTAACCCTAGCTTAGGAATTTTAATTTCTCATACGCTTCCTCCATTTCTATTTTAGCTTAAGTTTTTGGATGTAAAGAGGAGGAAAGGGTTGTGGGCGATGTTCAGGAAGCAGACTAGGTTGGCTAGCCTAAGTCCAAAGTTTGAATTTCCATAACTCGAAATATATTGATGTTTATACTTTTCTTGTAGTAAACAACATTTTGAACTCGATGGAAGTGATCTGGAGTCCAAATTCATCTATGTGCAAAAAGTGAATTTTTGGACTTATACTCGATTAACGACATTATATTTAAATAAAATATTTAAATATATTATCGTAAAATATGCGGGTTGTTACATGACGTGTGCCTTAGTGTTAGTTATTCCGAAAAGAAATGAAGAGATGACAGTATACATCGATACTTATGGTACTAGATTTGGTGCAGTGTTAATGCAAGGGCGTAAAATTGTTGTTGCTTATGCTAGTTGACAACTAACCGCAGGAGAAAAGGTATCCCACGCATGATTTAGAATTGACGGTTATTGCGTCCGCATTGAAGATGTGGAGGCATTATCTTTTATGAGAAAGATTTGAGTTGTTTACCAATCACAACTTGAAGTATCTTTTCTCTTGGAAAAGAATTAAAACTCCATCAACAGCGATGGTTGAAATTATTGGCTTCCTATGATTTTAATATCACATTAACCTCGGGAAAGGGTAATGTAGTCACTGATTCATTAAGTAGGAGACATGCCAATTTGAGGGCTATGTTTCTTGAGTGTAAGGAACTGGAGTATGTTGCCGATTATGACTTTAGATCTAGATGTGAGTTGGAGTCAGAGATGTTGGCAAGTTTAACTATTAGACCGACTTTGGTCGAACAGATTGGTTCTAATAAGAGGAACAGTCCTAGATTGTTGGAGATCATTACCAAAGTGGAAGATGGTGTAGATGATGAGGTTAAGAGTATGTACAAACTCGACTTATTGGGTGGCTTCAGAAAGGTGGGAGATTGGTTGTACCCAATGTTAGTGGATTAAGAGACGAAGTACTCAAAGAGTGTCATCACTCAAAGTTGATCGTACATCCTGATGGTAACCATATGTATAGAGATATGAGACAAACGCACTACTGGAGTGCATGAAGATGGACGTTGGTAAATTCATTTCTAAATGCATGAATTGTCAACTAGTTAAAACTGTGCAAAAGAAGCTTAATGGCTTGTTGCAATCATTAGAAGTCTCCAAGTGGAAATAGGAGCATGTTTCAACGGATTTCATTGATGGTTTGCCAAGGACTCGAGCAGGACATGATAGTATTTGGGCCGATTAGTTGACCAAGAGCCCAGGTTTATACCTGTCAAGTTAAGTAGGATGGCAGCAAAGCTAGCAGAGTTGTATGTGAAATGGGTTATGTGATTACATGGAATACCAAAAGGCATTATGAGAGACCGAGATCTACTATTTACTAGTGGATTCCAGAAGAGCTTGCAATAAGCTTTGGGATCTGAGTTTAGAGGAAATTCAGAGAAGATTGGAATTATTTGGAAACAAACGAAAGCTGCCTAAGATAAGAAAAAGAGCTACGCTTAAGACGAAGAGACTCGGAATTCTCCATTGATGATTTGGTGTTCGTTAAGATTCCTCATTTGAGGAATGTGATTCTCTTTTGCAGCAAGAGAAAGTTGGCATCATGGTTCATTGGTCCATTTCCATACCTTGAGCAGGTTATAAATCTAGCATATAGATTTGAGCTACCTCAGAAGATGGCTAGGGTATACAACATGTTCCATGTTTCCCATTTGAGGAAGTTTGTGCACGATCCCGGTGAAACTATCACACCGGATCAACGAGTTGATATTGAACTGGAACCAGAAGCTACTGTAGCCCATAGACTTATTCATATAACTAGACACGATATAAAGCAACTTAGGAGGAAAACAATGAAACTTTTCAAGGTTCAATAGGGTGAATGTGAGAGTGACTGTACTTGGGAGATAGAAGAGAGCATGATGACGTCATTTCCAAGGCACTTTACTTGGTAAGGTCTTCATACATCACTCTTAAATTTCATTTGTGATATCATCAGTCTTTTCGTTTAATATCCCACATGCTAAGGTAAACTTAAATTGTATTGTTATTGTGTTTAATTACTTGTGAATGACTGATAGGCGTGCAGGGCAATCTACTTGTTGTTTAAGGAATTTCGGGGGTGAAATTTCTTTAGGGGGAGAATGCGATGACCTATATTCTACGTATCAGAGAATCGTATAATATTTATACTAATAGTGATATTTTCTACTTTCGCTATTTTTGTTGAATTTTAATGTGACCATTTCACCCTTGGCGAATCTTGTTTAGCCCATAACTTTTGATTGGTAGAGAATTTAGATTTGAAACCACTTCCATTGGATTCAAATGATGGTTTCCCATTCTGTAGAGTGATCACATTAGGCAAATGGACTTATGGTTTAGGAGGAATGGCTGAAATAAGATTGGGGAGGCTAAACTTATCGAGGTTTCACTTTTGGGAGAAGCAAGTCCGCTTTCTTGGCCAAGTTGTTTCAGCAGAGGGTATTTCTGTCGATCCTTCTAAGATCGAGACCACCCAAAATTGGAAAAGGCCTGAGAATGTCCATGAGATTCGTAGCTTCTTGGGTCTAGCCGGGTACCGTCGCTTTATCAAAGATTTTTCTCATATCGTACTTCCTTTGACTAGTCTCAGGAAAAAGGGAGTTCGCTTTGTGTGGTACGATAAATATGAAGCTGACTTACAATGTATGAACCGTTAAGTGTGGGCTGTTTGGGTCATTAGCAGTGGGGCCCACAACCCATTTCGGGTTTGATATCTTATGGGGGCTGAAAGGATAGAAGAATCATCTCCTATTCACTTTCCCAGCTCCCAAAGTAGATCTAAATACTATAATGGCTTCCACCTCTCAAACATATCATTAATCCTTCCTTTAAATATCCAATAACCAAATTCAGAGGATATAAAGTCAAATCAACACCAAGAAAAGATAAAAGCTGCTGCAACACATTGAAATCAGAACCAAACATTCTCTATTTTCAGATTTAACATATTTTTGGTGATTAAGGTTAGTAATAGTGTTCCTACTCACTAGTTAGGGTAGACTTGCATATAAACACCTCATAAAAACAGGGGGAAATGCTTATAATTCATTATTAATCATATGATGACACATATATAAGTTTGGGTGGAATTGGACGTGATTTGCCAATCCTATAGTTTAGGAGATTAGGGAAATATATGCTTCTTTTAGTGTTTAATCCTACTTGGTTGATCTAAATGTTTTTTGAGTGTGCTTTTTATGATAAGGCATTCCCTAGGAATGCTAGGATTGATGCAAACGCCATCGAATGGCGAAATAGGATACTAGAAATCATTAGAGAAGGATCTAAATTCTAGGTTGGCTAAAGTCGGTTCGATATAGTCGAGCCAGACTGATTGATTTAGATCGGCAAGGAATTTGATGGGGATGACAAGGAAGGTCCCAAGAGGCTCTAGATCAAGTTTCAAGTCATTTGAGGTTATAGAGAGCAAGTTGTGGAATTCACAAATTCGGTTCGGTTAAAGGAGATGGTTTCAGCTTGGCTAGGAACAAGATGGCTATTGGCTAAGAAGTAGAAGGGATGAAACTTCAAGTTCGGCTAGGTCGAACCGAATCTCAATTTAAACAACTGCTTCACTCCGGATCGACATAGTCGATTTGGATGCGGTTCGACATAGTCGATTCAAATCCGATTCGAATAAATTCGGGTCGACTATGCCGACTCATATACTGTGACTAAATTCGGATTGGCACAACCGACCTGGATATGGTGACCAAGTACAGATTGATATAGATGATCCAGATATAGGTAGAATCGGATAGAGGCCAGATACGAGGGGTATTCTAAATAAGTATTGTATGCAATCCCTCTTCATGACGACCATCATATTCATCTGAAGATGAATTCTAATATGACTAGTTTAAACACAAGAAGCAAAGAAAGTCTAAATGGGAAGTTCACCAAGGATCCAGATGGGAACCAGAGGAGTGACTTCTAAGTTGAGCTTCGCTGCAGGAATGTGTGCAAAGGAGTAAACATGTCAGACACTTTGGTACACCTTGTAAAAGTAGCACGATGAGGAGATCCGAGTCGGTTGATGATTTAGATCTGATCTGCCCAGACCTTGGAGCCCGTTTACGTTGTGGACTAGGTAGGGTTATCCATTAGAGTCTGTTGACGCTTTGACCTAGTGGTTGGCATGGAAACTGGTTGGTAGAGTCAGTTGACGTTCTGACCTGCCAGTGCAACTTGGCAGGGGTAGGATAGGTGTTTCGTGTCGTGAGCTCAAAGCACCGAGTGAGCGAACGTGATGATGGATGGTTGCTATCACTATAACATGCACACTTCCATTTACACTCAATATCATGATTACAACAGAGTAATGTACATGATTATATGTGCTAACTCTTCGAATGCAGGGACATGTCATGTATGGTCCTTTATACCTATTATATTACCCAATCTAGTGATTGAGATTACTATTGCTCACACCAGACTTTGTCTTACTTGGGGTTTTATGTATTGCTTCTTATTACTCTGGGCACTCTTAAAATGTTCACACTAGAGATAGGTTAGTGTGCTCGAGTAGCTGTCCGAAGATGAGCAGAAGGCTTTCATGTATTATATATACTCTTATCCTTATTTATATCTGTTGTTCACTTCTTTGGGCATATAGTGATTTGTTTAGAGACATATCTATGTTTGAATTATTAGATATTATGTTGTGATGTGAAACTACTACTCTGATGTTTATTATCTGGTTTCCAGCTTATTTACTATCTTGCTTGTTTTATATCGTTTTAGTTGTTGTTATATTTTTTTTTATATATATGCACTGTGAGATATACAACATGTTATATAGGCTTTCTTAATTCAACCTTGCTGATCGTCTTGTATCAGCTGAGCACCGCCATAGCGCAACTTGTTGGATGTCGACTGATATAGGGCGGTTGTCACAACCTTACAGGTCATTTCGAAGATTTGGTTTTGCAGTAGGGTCCTAAAGGATTCTTCGTCATGTTATTTATTATTTACATATAGTCTTGCTTATATAAATTACTTGTAATATGACTTGAAAGCTGACTTCTTTTTAATATAGAAGTAGCTAGCACTTGGTGATATTTTTTTGTAGTTGGTAGGCATCTTACTGTCATCTGAAAAGTTTTTCTTGTCGATCTTAAATTAACCTCTAACTTATCAATATTTATGTAAATTGTTTCTGTAGTTATAGTAGTATAAAATATAGAAAGGAGTGGAGCTTAAAAGCTATTTAATGTACCAAATAAAGTTTATAAATTATGATCCATATAGCAAAAGCCGATATGGATGCATTTTGAAAATCTAGAATTTAAGTAAAGTAAATGGAGGTTATCTATCATAGATGTCATGTAAGATCTTTTCAAATGATTTTTTTTATAAAAAGCTATATATATGCTTACTTAGGGAGTTTGAAGTTTTAAATATATTACTAATGACTTATTTTGAGATATTTCAGCAAGTGTATATTTAGAGGAGACCCCTTTTACATTCACAATGTGTTCTATTCTTAAGTTCCGCTAAGTTATAAGTTAAATGGGAAGACTAAACATATTTAAAGTGTCCAGAAAAGGTTGAAATTTATGTAAATTACATTTAAGGATTATTTAATGTAATAATGATAGATTTAGGAGTACGTCCTCGGAAATTATGTAATTTATTACATATATTTGACTTGATACCCAATCTTCTTCGAAACGAAAGGTGTCTTTGTTCTGTTATATCACATGTTGTTTAATTAATTATCTAATATAAAGCATATTTAATAGGAAAATCCATAAATAGTATGTTTTAGATAGTAGTTACAAAATGTTGCAAGCTTAGGTAATTTATCATAACAAAAATATATACATTTTTTAAATTATTTTTAGCATTGATATATGTGTATTGTATATTGATACATCCTGTAACAACATGCCACCATAATGGGTCTGAATTTTAATAAAATATAAAATCTAAGTCCATCAGAGCTTGAACCTTGAACTTGTTACCTGCAAATAGGCATAAGCATATCAAAGATTGACAAATCTAAACTCATAGCAAAAATAATAATATGGTATAAACATCACTGCGGTTACTACCTTGGAATCAATTATATTCCTTGGATATCAAGTTGGTACATCAATATTGAGCATGAGAGACAAAATGTAATACTTCTAAATTTGGATAACATTATTGAGAAATCTAATTGGCTATATTAAATGGGAATAATATGAAGGGGGAGGAAATGAAATTTTTGTTTAATAAATTAACTAGTAGGTTGACCTTAGAAACAAATCAAATAATGCATAAGGAAGGGTATAAGAGAAGTGAAAAGCAGTAAACTTTC
Source organism: Allium sativum (assembly GCA_030737875.1). Taxonomy (NCBI): domain Eukaryota; kingdom Viridiplantae; phylum Streptophyta; class Magnoliopsida; order Asparagales; family Amaryllidaceae; genus Allium; species Allium sativum. The sequence continues at coordinate 45,739,647 of CM060916.1, forward strand.
GGTCCTTATATATATATATATATTCTCATATCCTACAACATTTGTTTCAATTTCATTCACTTACTAAAAACTAAAAGAACATAAGGTGGTCGACCAATAAATTTAGGGAAGTAGAGAAGGAAAAGAAAGCTAGGACTAAAGCTTGAAAATCATTTACAACAAATCTCACAACCTCTACTAATCAAGGTGGATAACGTTATTATCTTTGTGTTTTGGCTATTTGGTAAATAACCAAAAACAATGTTTGTTCATGATGGTTTTTCATGATTGAAATGATGTTATTTGGTGGTTAATTAATAACTATGATTGACATGTTTATATAAGTTATACATAAAAATGATTAGGTTTTAAGTTAAAACCTATAATTAGAAATCTCCAAATATTAATGGATTTTGATATGATGTTTATTATATGGCTTTTGAGATGAGTTTCAAATTTCATAATTTTTCATGGTTGTATGAATTTTCTGTTAACGACATTTTTCGTTAACACCCGGATTACAGTATGTAATGTATGCATTTATGAAATTTATCGTCGTCATGATTTAGAGTCTCTAGGATATAATCCTAGGCTTACGACTTTAAGTTGAATCACCTTCCTCGGGGCATCAGAATTCTTAAACCAAACGTCCATTAACCTTGCTCGTGGAGGGTGAATACCATACGTATTGCACGATGGTATTTCAACTTGACCTCGGGGGAAGCTGTTTAACTTGATGTCATTAGGCTACATGGAAATGATGAGCTTCTAAGCTATGATAACGACATTATGTATTTCAATAAGAAGAAAGCAGGCTAATGCTTCCCTTGAGTTCAAGGATGAAAGCATCGCTATATTCGTTAACTCCAATAATTCCTTCGTGTCAGGTCTTCCCAAGAGAGGAGATTGAATCACGACAGGGATCGAGTTAGGAATTCGTGAATGATCTCCTTATATCAATGCTCGGGAAGCGTTAGGCTCTTCATGAGAATATGGATCAATCATGGAAAATCCTTTGGGTGAGGAGAAGGGGACTTCGTGTTTTAACAAAGCCCTTTTCCTCCGCCGCTTGGGTGCCTTGGTTGATCTTCTTATCAGAAAGATTGGTGTTAACTCCCTGTTTCGTAATTATGACACTACAAGATTATCAAATCGTAAGATAATTGAGACTCGGGATTCTCCATTCATAGTTTGCAGAAATATTACAAGAATATATGATTTGCTCCTCTTGAGAAGAAAGGAACTTAATTACGAAATAAAAAGTGCGTCCCCCTTTATAGAGTTCCTGGGGTTCTATTTATAGAGAATCCGGGGTCCCTCTATCAGTAGGGTGTTGGGCCCGAATGATTCCCGTCGGCCGCTATTTTCCTCTGTCTTGGGTATCTGGCTCTCGGTCATCCTCGTGGTGCCGGTTACGGTCTTCGAAGCGAGGGTCCCGGGTGAATTGGAGGCCTCCCCAAGGCGGAAAGGAGCTTTTTGCTGAGATCGGTTGCGGAGGTGTTTCGAATTTCTTGGCGGATGCTTCCAAGTGTCGGTCCTTTGGCGTAAACTTTCGGATGTAGGCTTTCATCTTTATCGTGGGTACTTAAAAAGGCCCTACCTCACGATGTATGTGTATACCCACCGATTTGGAACTGTTGATTGTTCAGGTACTAGGTGGATTAGTACGTGTAGCCTGTACCCTTGTTTTTGAGTCTTGGCTTAGCCTTCTGTTTTGAATCCCTGGAAGGTAGCTTCCGGTGATGCCCATGTTACTAACGAAGGTAATCCTTTAGTTATCCATGGAGCCGTTTTTCAAGAGTCAGTTACGGACCATCTTTATGCTCTGACCCGATACTCTTCCTCTTCTGATGTGTTGGCGTTGCATCGACTAATTCCTGGAGGGTGGGCCATGCCGGATGAACTTTTGCTGACGCTCTGTAGGTTTTGGGACCCTTCTTTTCAAACGGGTATCAGCCTGAGCCGCTCTTGAATTCTTCATCACTTCCTTATATTCCTTCGACATCCCTTCATTATAAACCTGCTATAAGATCATTTTGGTAGTAATATTTGCCCCCCAATGAAGGGGTGTCTTCGACTTTCCAAGTCAAGCTTCTTTTTCTAGGCTTTCTCCTATTTGTTTGCCAGTTATTTTTCATTGCTTAATTACGCCATAAGTTTTGCCGAAGAAATTCGCTTTCGGCGCCTCATGGAGGAATGAATTGGCCTAGATTCAGGCCTTGATGGAAGATTGAAAATTCTTTTTAATGATGATGTGAGTCGAATACTACCCAGACTCGGACGTGTTAAGATTAAAGAGCCGAATTCACCCAGATTCGGGCATTTAAAGATTGGAGACCGGAAACCCTTCTGGCATTAATGAAGAGCCGAGCCTACCCAGATTCGGGTATTTTAAAGATTAAGGACCGGAAACCCCTGCGGTTTTAATGACGAGTTGAATCCTCCTAGATTCAGGAATTTTAAAGATTGAAGACCGGGAACCCTTACGGCAGTAATGATGTGCCGAATCCACCCAGATTAAGGTATTTTAAAGATTAAGGACCGAAAATCTTTCCAGTATTAATGACAAGCCAAATCCACCTAGATTCGGGAATTTTATAGACTGAAGACCAAGAACCCTTCTGGCAGTAGTGATGAGCTGAACCTACCTAGATTCGGGTATTTTAAAGATTGAAGACCGGGAAACCCTCTAGTATTAAAAAAGAGCTGAATCCACCCAGATTTGGATATTTTAAAGATTGAAGACTGGGAACCCTTTCAACAGTAATGTTGAGCCGAGTCCACCTTGATTTGGGTATTTTAAAAATTGAAGATCGGAAACCCTTTCGGCATTAATGATGAGCCGAATCCACCTAGATTCGGGTATTTTAAAGATTGAAGACCGCGAACCCTTCTAGCAGTAATGATGACCTGAATCCACCCAGATTAAGGTATTTTAAAGATTGAAGACCAGGAAAGGTTCCGACAGTAACGATGAGCCGAATCCACCCTGATTCGGGTATTTTAAAGATTGAAGACCAGGAACCCTCCCGGTAGTAACGATGAGCCAAATCCACCTAGATTCGGGTATTTTAAAGATTGAAGACCAGGAACCCTTCTGACAGTAATAATGAGCCGAATACACCCAGATTCAGGTATTTTAAAGATAGACGACCGGGAACCCTTCCAGTAGTAATGATTAGCCGAATCCATCCAGATTCGGGTATCTAAAATATTGAAGACCGAGAACCCTTTCGGCAGTAATGATGAGCCGAATCCACCCAGATTCGAGTATTTAAAAGATTAAGGACCAGAAATGCTTACAGCATTAATGAAGAAAGTATCCCCTTGGGATTTGATTTGGGAAGCAGAGGTTGTATGTGCTTCTTGAGCCTTCCATTGGGCTTTTGATGTCAAAGCAGAGTCACGTTCTTTGTTGGCCACTCTCTTGGCTTATGCATCCGAAGCGCTTTGCTAGCTTATCCACAAGCAGGGCTCAAGGACTTACCTAATCTCCCTTCAAGAGGTGCCTTATCCTGACCATCGTAGGCGATGATAAGTTCTTAGAAACTTAGACGGGGCCATCGTAGACACAAAACTAAGGTTTACTCTTTTGGTGCTCTATACGAACCGTCGTAGGCTCTGATAGAGGCTTATACACCACCTCCCTCTGAGGGGTGTCGTATCCTAACCATTGTAGGAGATTATAGGTGTTTGTATTCCCTTCTGCGGGTAACGCGGAACATAAGCAGAGGTAGGATGTGCTCTTCTGCGAGCAGAGATAGGACGTGCTTAGTTCTAGCAGAGGCAGGGTGTGCTAATTTTTAGATGCACCGCCACGACCATCTCTGGTGTGAAACGGCGGCTTACGCTTTCGACGCTTTAACCCTACCCCCTCTGGTTTGGGCATGGAGAAAGACTAACACAATCATCCCCCTTTGGGGGATGCCTCACCCCGGCCAATTTGGCGATGATGAGGGATTCAATCCTTTTTTTAGCTCGATCACTTTTGGGTTTCTCTCGATCTACTGGGAGGGTTTCCATGCCCTTGGTTGTATGATGATTTCTTGGGAGGAGAATCTTGTCCTTTATTCTTTTATGGTTGGGAAATATGGCCTAAAATGTTTCGGGTTCCATGTTCTTGGAACAAGATCACTGTTGGGCCTGCACAGCCGATATGTATCGGGTATGACTTCTTGATGGACAATTAGGGGTCCTTCCCAATTTGGACCGAGAGGACCATCTGCTGGGTTCTTGGTGTTATCCATTACTCTTTGCAGTACTAATTCATCTTTAGTGATGATTCTAGCTTTGACTTTTGAATTGTAATATTTTGTGATCCTTCTGTGGTATTCGGTGGTTCTGATTGCAGCCTCATCCCTTAGTCCCTCTATCAAGTCTGGTGATTCCTTCCTTAACTCCTGGTTAGGGTCAAATGCGTATGCTACCCTTCTATGTGATGGATTTCGACCTCAATCGGAAGCATAGCTTCACATCCATATGTTAGGGAAAAGGGGGTGTGTCCCGTAGCTATTTTGGTAGAAGTTCTATATGCCCATAGCACTAGAGGCAACTCCTCTGCCCAGTTTCCTTTAGCCTGATTTAGGCATTTCTTAAGGTTTGTCATAATGGTCTTGTTTGCAGCTTCCACAACTCCATTAGCTTTCGAGTGTGCCATCGAGGAGAAACTTTAGAGGATTCCATTTTTCTCATAGAATCGGGTGAACTCCTTGCTCTCGAATCGTGTTCCGTTGTCCAATATGATCTTATGAGGGATTCCGAAGCGGGTAACAATATTCTTTATTACGAATCTTAATACCTTTTTGGATGTGATAATCGGAAGGGGTTCAGCCTCCACCCACTTGGTGTAGTAGTCGATAGCTACTAAGGCATATTTAGCTCCGCCGTCAGCGAATGGTAAGGGCCCAATTAAATCTATCCCCCATATATCGAAAGGCTAGGGGATCAATATAGTGGTTGGGTCGCTGGGAGGAAGTCGTGTGTGACGATCGAGAATTTCGCTCGGTTCGAATCAGTCGCTAAACCGACCCAGACCGTTCGAAACGCCCTATCGTTTGAGAACACGACAAAATAGAACGCATACAGAAGAACATTTCATTGTATATTACAACAACGCATCAGAATACAAGAATATACAGAGTAAAAGAATATTACACAGAAATATCAGAGATTTAAATTACATTTTAAATACATCGCAGCGGAAAATAATACAATACACAACTAGAAGAGATATACGGATACAAAGCTTTCCGGATATCGTTCCAGCTGTAAACCAGGATCCTGTGAATATAAATCTGCAAAACCAAAACTACTAGCTGCCCGTGTCAAAATAGGGGCACCCAGAGTTTAGGTTAAAACAATAAACTCCAGGTCAGTCATGTGACTGGTGTGAGAACTAAAACAGTTATTAATCTTTATTTTAAAGTTAGGTAAATCAAGGGACCACGCCGTATAACACGGAACAGGTTTCCTCCCAAGAATACCAGTGCATATAACAAACAGCGCAATGCTAAATAAAGAAAAATGAAGCTGTTATAAGACCCAGGTCCTATCACACAATGCAACGCAAGCCGGGGGATAGGGTTTTCCCTTATAACAGCCAAAGAATGCTTGATACGTTTAAAACAAATCATTTGATACTATTATAAGTGCATAGTGTATAAAACAACTTCAAATCATAAGTATCAATCATAGGCGGCATGAATGCCCCATACCACTATGTCGCCATGTATAGGTTATACAATCAAAATCGCAAAGTCACGTATTTGGAAATTGGATTTCCGTCTGTGAACCGAGGCCAGGGATCGTCCTCTACCGATTCGAGACTGTCTAGCCCGAGCCTCAGGAACAGCCGCAACTGCCCCATGGAGCGACAGGGCCGGTCCACCGATGTGGATTATTATGCCTGAACACTACGTTTCCCCGCCCTTTGGGGCGTAAATGAGCCAACGAATGACTCCATCGGACCCGGATCGTCCGATCAAACCGAGGCGCCTCGCAATAGCAACAACCACACAGGTGAAAAGTATATAAATGTCAGGGCTGGTAGGTCACTGACACCACCCTAGCTAGAAAGAAACGCATGCCCTCCCTGAGGTCCTCTCCCGTTTTTGGTTCACAACCGGGGTGCGAGGCTCGCGAATTCACGTTACACAAAGCTGTGCCACACAGGCTGTGCTTTGATCATCACCACAAGACTTTGCTTTTCAACAGAAGCCTTGATCAATTGCCACTTAGGCATGTCACACAGGCAATTCACTCCATGTGATTTATATCCATCAATATATAACCCCTGAGCTCGTACGTCTCAGAGAAGGGCGTTAAGCAAGAGAATAAATTCTCCGCCGCCAAACAGATATATATTTAATAGAGATCAATCACACGGACTAAAATCCAATGTCAGACACACAGTCCATTTACAAGTTCGTTCTGGGTCTGAACGAAACCGGAGGCACCTAGTACCCCGCATATCCATCGATCTCCAAGTACGTCTGGACGATCACCAACTGTTTCCATCTTCTTGGGTGTACAGCCCAATCAAGATCATCAGTTATCACCCAAACGACGTGAAGACTTCTGGTCTTCGACCACCGTCTTCATCTTCGACACCACGTCGAATCAGTTATTCAGAATGGGATAAACCCGGTCTTTCTGAATAACTCGCGTATATATTATAAAAGTGTTACACAAACACAACATACGCCTCATTCCAATTCATTAGTCACTAACCGTAAATTAACCAAGAGAATAATTCCCCAAATATTAACCCCGAAGGCCGAAACCAACATCAGATCAATATCCAGAAAACCATTCTGTTTGGCTAACCGACAGTCAGTTTCTAAATTTCACATTCATAGGGAAAGGTTCCCATTAATTTTATCAAAGATAAATTCCTTGAATTTATGCTTTAATCTACTTTTGAATATCAATTCAAACCAGTCGGGATTAGCGAACCTTACCGAAGTAATCATTTGTTTTAATTTCCCAATCCCAACCTATTCATCCCATGAAGTAAAACTGGTAGTACTTCATATCTAACACCACGGTGTTATCGGTAAATTCAATTACCATTTCACGTTCAAATCTAATTAAAGATTTAACTATCGCTTGGAGCAAAACTGGTGATACTCCATTTTCGATCATTTCAATCTAATTAAAGATTCATTAAAACTCCACTTAGTTTTAATCTTCAACTGGGTTAAAGAATCAGTGTCATTTAAAACACGGTTCACGATAAACCCAAAATCACATTCATTAATTATCGGGTTAAAGAACGAGTGTTATTTAAAACACTGTTCACGATAAACCCAAAAATCAATATCAATTCAATTCCAATTAAATATTATTTAATTGGTACACTTCATTAAATCTAAATAAAAAGATTTAATCTTTTCTCAACTGGGTTCAAGAACAGTGTTAGTGAAGACACCATTCACGACAAACCCAAATCACATTTGATATTCAATATAAGGCTCTGAATAGAAAATATATCGGCTTATATTCAATATCAAACTCCACGATTAACAAATGTCGTATTGGAAATAACGATATAAATATATATCTTTCAAATTTCCATAACAACATCCGTATAATCACGAATTCCAACATCGAAATATTCCGAAGACAATTTTGATTCAATTCCACTCCAATGCAATCATTGGAAATTTTGGTTATCTTTAAAACCCTTTTCAAATTCAATTTATTTATTTCAAAATAAATAGAATTATATTTCTAGTTCAAAACTAGTTCATTTCGATAAAAATCTATTTTTATCTTTTCAAATATGGAGTTTTTCATCCCAAATCTTCACAAATCATTTCTTGTGATTTTACATAAATTATTACTATTTTTAATAATTTTATCAAGGCCCGTACAGTCGATTTCCATCAATGGCCATCGAACTGCACTTACAGCGACCTTTTTCGAATTTGATTTGGACATAATTCCAAATCCAACCGTTAGATTTCAAATTTCTAATATTCGTTAGAAAGCTCTTTTCGATACGAACCCAACGGTTCCGGTTTCAGGAGAATCCGACGGTCGAATCTCCCGTAATGTCCGTTTGAAATAAATGGTCGAAATTCACGAACTGCCGCGGCGCGGCGCGTTCTATTCAGGCCATTATATTATATATATATAATATATATAATATATATTTCGTCGATTTCTATTTAAAACGAATTATATAAATGGTTTCAAATTTGTTTCAAAAGAAATTTCAACTTCCATTTCAATTCAAATCAAAATTGAATTCTTCTTTATAAATTCGTTTTAAAATTCATTTCTATTCAATTCAAATTTCAATTCAATTTGAATTCATTTCAATTTGCTTTCAATTCAATTCGAATTCGTTTTATATTCAATTCATTTCGAAATCGTTTTCAATTCAATTCATTTCGAAATCGTTTTCAATTCATTTTGAATTCGTTTTCAATTCAATTCGAAATCGTTTTCAATTCATTTTGAATTCGTTTTCAATTCAATTCATTTCGAAATCGTTTTCAATTCAATTCATTTCGAAATCGTTTTCAATTCAATTCATTTCGAAATCGTTTAAAATCGATATAAATATCGATTCACGTCAAAATGGCGTCAATCTAATCAACACGGCTTCATAAATTTCTATTTTTAAATATTTTATTTCAAATATTTCTTTTTCAAAATAGTTGTTAATATCAAAATATTTCGTTCAACACATGACCAATCTCAATGAATGAGTACTGTCAACACATGAACTTTTATTTTATATCGATAAAGGTGTAAATTTTATTACTAAAATATTTCGTTCAACACATGACCAATCTCAATGAATGAGTACTGTCAACACATGAACGTTTATTTTATAATATTCTTTATTTTTCAAAATTGGAATGAGGCCCAATCAGTCACCATATAAAATTAATTATATGGATTTTCATACAACACATGTATATAATAGCATTGAAAATAATCAACCATCAACCAAAGTGCACTACACTGTATAAGCATCAAATATAGACATTCAACGCTTATAACAGCCTGTCAATCAATCGATCGACATATTTAATCATGAGTGAACATCAAATTTCATCCCAACACCCGTGTGGGGTTTCAAACAATCAAACACAGATTTTTATTCGTGCAGTTGGGCGATGTGTGAAATTTATCGACCTAATCAATGTCCTTCAAATAGGTGTACATAAACAAACCGTCTGGTTTGTAAATGAATATTCACATTCACGTTAAAAATTATATTTTTAACGACAAAACATTTTATTCCAACATATGAACTTCTATTCAATTCATTCTTTAAATAAAATGATATTTTTATTTTTCTAACATATTTTAGAAAATTTCGGCGGCATAACGGCACGATACTAGAAACGGGACAAGGCCTAGCCTTATCCCCGGTCTAGTGAAGGCCCACGCCATTCACACATCAATCAAATCCATTTCATTTTGCAAACCACAAAATTTGGAGTAAGAGTCTAACCTAGCCTTACTCCTTCGCCTTATAACGGCGCACGTCTAATCCTAACCAATTTATCGATTCGATTTTTCACACCACAAACCACATTCAAACCAATATCGCAATCAATCACCAAACAGTCAAACAAACAAGTCCATGGTCTGTGGACGATTGTGTCGGGTGCTACTAAGCACCGTCTGCATCCTAGTATATATATAACTAGAAAAAGAATTTTAGAGTGAGAAGTTCTCACCGATAGCTATCCTAGCTCCACGGCACTTCATTGATAGAAATCTTCATCGCTATCGCATCTCCGCCATCTTCGTTGCTGTAGCCACTACATATGTAAAAGTCGAATTTTTACTTCGCTATTCAATATATAAAAATCAAATTTTTACTTCAAAGTTCAATATATAAAAATCGAATTTTTACTTCAAAGTTCAATATATAAAAATCGAATTTTTATTTCAAAGTTCAATATATAAAAATCGAATTTTTATTTCGAAGTTCAATAGATAAAAATCGAATTTTTATTTCAAAGTTCAATATATAAAAATCATATTTTTCTATCGAAGTTCAATATATAAAAATCTAGTCTTCGCCTTATAAAAAAAAAATCTAGTCTTTGAAGTTCAAACCTTTTTCTAAAAATCAGTTTTTACTTTTATTTTAAAATCAGTTTTAAAATCTTATAAAATCAGTTTTTACTTTTATTTTAAAATCAGTTTTAAAATCTTATAAAATCAGTTTTAACTTAATTAAAATTTCAGTTTTAAACCCTTTATAAAATTTCAGTTTTAAATCCTTTATAAAATTTCAGTTTTAAATCCTTTATAAAATTTCAGTTTTAAAGTAAATAAAAAAACAGTTTTAAAGTAAATAAAAATAAAAAAAAAACAGTGAACTTACCGGGGGGGCTGATGTCGGGTCGGCGGCACTTCAGGGGGGGGCTGTCGGCTTCAGCATCGCGAACGTGGGGGGGGAGAAGGATGTCGCGTCGGAGGTCGTAAGGGGGGCGCTGGGAAGCTGGGCGTGGTTTTGGGGGTACGGGCTTCAGGGGGTCGCGGTTTTGGGGGTTTCGTGGATCGTGGAGAGAGGAGGAGGTGAAGCAGAAGCGGAAGAGAGAAGTAGAGGAGAGGGGGGGGATTTCGACGGCCATCGGTGGCGAAGGGAGGCTGGGCGACGGCGGTCTGGTGATGGTGGAGGCGGATTGGATAGAGAAAAGGGGGAGCGGCGGTTTTTTTTTATTTTTAATTTTGGGGAAAGAAAATGAACGGGGGGGGTAAGGTAAAGGGAGGTATAAAGGTTTTAATATTATTTAATTAATTTATTTTATATTATTTAACTTCTGAAAGTTGACTTTTATTTTCGACTTCAAAACGAGGCCTACCTCCTGTCGTCCATAGCTAATTACCCCCATTCCGAACACAATGGGACATGTATCGCAAGCTGATTCGATCGTTTGAATCAGTTTCCGTTGAATTTACATTTAAATCACTATATTGAATTTTAAACGTACATTTCAAATTACCGGGGTCACATACTAACTTTAAAAATTCCTGAAAAATATTTTCTAGCTTTGTATTGACGATACGGTCTTAACAAAACTAGTTTCGTCGAATTCTGAGACCGTTTGAAAAATGGCCAATTTCCAGTCGATTAAAATCAACTGAAACTGGTCAAACGCGTTTTCCTTTGCCACGCTCACATATCGATTCGAAAAAAATTATGAAATTTGGAATCTAGCAATAACTTGACATCACGGACCCAACAAAACTGGTTTCGTCGAAATCCGAGGTCATTTGCAAAATGTCCATTTTTAAGGGCCTGAATTCCATATCGACTATTCAGAATTTTCAACTGGACATATCTTTTGATTCTCGCTACAAAATTTTGATCTTTCAGATTCGTTGGAAAGATATTCTCAATTAGATCCTAATGTTTTTGGTTTCACTAAAATCCGGATTGTTCTGCACCCGGTACATTCAATTGAAGTTTGAAATCGAATTATCGAACTACCGCGCCATTTTCAATTCTATTTATAATTATATATAAATATTTATATTCTAACGACGACGCGTATTTTATATACGTCGAATTATATTCAAAATAAATTTCTCGTCGATATTATTTAAAATAATTCATTTTAAATACCCAAAATTTGTTAAAATTGCCAAAATAAAAATTTTAAACTGGCCCAGATTTTCCGGGTTATTACAATCTCCCCCACTTAAAACTTTTCGTCCCCGAAAAGGAACAAAGTCGAAAGTGGTTTGATTAATCAGCTCTACGTTCAATCTGGCTTGCATTCTCCAATTTTTTAGTTTCTGAGAATTTTCAAAATTTCAAAAATTTGGCTAACACCCTAAATTTTCGAAAAATTTCGCCATAACCTCCCCTGCAATGGGAGCATCGGGGAATTTCAAATAGCTTCCCCGGTCCTTCAGATCTCAAAAAGAAAAAGAAAAAGCCAAGCGGCTAGCCAATAGGCTCACAAAATCATCATCACCCAAACAAAACAGGAAATTATGTAGTAAACATGTACCTATTTGTCTGGCAAACAAATTTTATTCTCTGCTCTAGCCTCCTTGATATGACCTGTTCAAAGATATATATATGCATATGCAAGCAAATGCGACTAATTTTCAATATAATTCAATATGTGATTCAGTTAGGCTAAATGGCTAAAAATTAGCAAACAAATAAACACACAACACAAACATCAATCAATTAGTGAATTAGAGTTTCAAATTCATAATTTTGATACATATACAAAAATCATGTTTTTGATGCCAATTCACAACAATGTATTCTAGCTATATATAAGTTTTGGTTCTCACACCAGCCTAATGGAAATATATAGAAAATCACACCTTCGAAACACGAACATAAATACTGATGATGTCATGACAATCATCAGTACCATCTTCGGGCGACTAGAGTGTGATGCTATATCTATCCAATATATTAAAACTTCGAATACACGCGGATCAGACGTATACGCAAAATCAATATATACTGGATTGTCCACATCAATATAAATAAATAACCAAATACGAATTATTGATTTAAATTTGCAAAACAAAATTTGTTTTCATTTTTATTTTTAAAAATTTACTCTTCACACTCGTTCTAGGATACTACTGATCCCATCTCTAACGAGTCACTCTCACTGGATATTGCTAATCCAATATCTGATGAATTCTTTCGTACGGTTCTAATGTGCCTTGTTCTCTGCTTTGTAAACCAAAGCTCTGATACCACGTGTGACGATCGAGAATTTCGCTCGGTTCGAATCAGTCGCTAAACCGACCCAGACCGTTCGAAACGCCCTATCGTTTGAGAACACGACAAAATAGAACGCATACAGAAGAACATTTCATTGTATATTACAACAACGCATCAGAATACAAGAATATACAGAGTAAAAGAATATTACACAGAAATATCAGAGATTTAAATTACATTTTAAATACATCGCAGCGGAAAATAATACAATACACAACTAGAAGAGATATACGGATACAAAGCTTTCCGGATATCGTTCCAGCTGTAAACCAGGATCCTGTGAATATAAATCTGCAAAACCAAAACTACTAGCTGCCCGTGTCAAAATAGGGGCACCCAGAGTTTAGGTTAAAACAATAAACTCCAGGTCAGTCATGTGACTGGTGTGAGAACTAAAACAGTTATTAATCTTTATTTTAAAGTTAGGTAAATCAAGGGACCACGCCGTATAACACGGAACGGGTTTCCTCCCAAGAATACCAGTGCATATAACAAACAGCGCAATGCTAAATAAAGAAAAATGAAGCTGTTATAAGACCCAGGTCCTATCACACAATGCAACGCAAGCCGGGGGATAGGGTTTTCCCTTATAACAGCCAAAGAATGCTTGATACGTTTAAAACAAATCATTTGATACTATTATAAGTGCATAGTGTATAAAACAACTTCAAATCATAAGTATCAATCATAGGCGGCATGAATGCCCCATACCACTATGTCGCCATGTATAGGTTATACAATCAAAATCGCAAAGTCACGTATTTGGAAATTGGATTTCCGTCTGTGAACCGAGGCCAGGGATCGTCCTCTACCGATTCGAGACTGTCTAGCCCGAGCCTCAGGAACAGCCGCAACTGCCCCATGGAGCGACAGGGCCGGTCCACCGATGTGGATTATTATGCCTGAACACTACGTTTCCCCGCCCTTTGGGGCGTAAATGAGCCAACGAATGACTCCATCGGACCCGGATCGTCCGATCAAACCGAGGCGCCTCGCAATAGCAACAACCACACAGGTGAAAAGTATATAAATGTCAGGGCTGGTAGGTCACTGACACCACCCTAGCTAGAAAGAAACGCATGCCCTCCCTGAGGTCCTCTCCCGTTTTTGGTTCACAACCGGGGTGCGAGGCTCGCGAATTCACGTTACACAAAGCTGTGCCACACAGGCTGTGCTTTGATCATCACCACAAGACTTTGCTTTTCAACAGAAGCCTTGATCAATTGCCACTTAGGCATGTCACACAGGCAATTCACTCCATGTGATTTATATCCATCAATATATAACCCCTGAGCTCGTACGTCTCAGAGAAGGGCGTTAAGCAAGAGAATAAATTCTCCGCCGCCAAACAGATATATATTTAATAGAGATCAATCACACGGACTAAAATCCAATGTCAGACACACAGTCCATTTACAAGTTCGTTCTGGGTCTGAACGAAACCGGAGGCACCTAGTACCCCGCATATCCATCGATCTCCAAGTACGTCTGGACGATCACCAACTGTTTCCATCTTCTTGGGTGTACAGCCCAATCAAGATCATCAGTTATCACCCAAACGACGTGAAGACTTCTGGTCTTCGACCACCGTCTTCATCTTCGACACCACGTCGAATCAGTTATTCAGAATGGGATAAACCCGGTCTTTCTGAATAACTCGCGTATATATTATAAAAGTGTTACACAAACACAACATACGCCTCATTCCAATTCATTAGTCACTAACCGTAAATTAACCAAGAGAATAATTCCCCAAATATTAACCCCGAAGGCCGAAACCAACATCAGATCAATATCCAGAAAACCATTCTGTTTGGCTAACCGACAGTCAGTTTCTAAATTTCACATTCATAGGGAAAGGTTCCCATTAATTTTATCAAAGATAAATTCCTTGAATTTATGCTTTAATCTACTTTTGAATATCAATTCAAACCAGTCGGGATTAGCGAACCTTACCGAAGTAATCATTTGTTTTAATTTCCCAATCCCAACCTATTCATCCCATGAAGTAAAACTGGTAGTACTTCATATCTAACACCACGGTGTTATCGGTAAATTCAATTACCATTTCACGTTCAAATCTAATTAAAGATTTAACTATCGCTTGGAGCAAAACTGGTGATACTCCATTTTCGATCATTTCAATCTAATTAAAGATTCATTAAAACTCCACTTAGTTTTAATCTTCAACTGGGTTAAAGAATCAGTGTCATTTAAAACACGGTTCACGATAAACCCAAAATCACATTCATTAATTATCGGGTTAAAGAACGAGTGTTATTTAAAACACTGTTCACGATAAACCCAAAAATCAATATCAATTCAATTCCAATTAAATATTATTTAATTGGTACACTTCATTAAATCTAAATAAAAAGATTTAATCTTTTCTCAACTGGGTTCAAGAACAGTGTTAGTGAAGACACCATTCACGACAAACCCAAATCACATTTGATATTCAATATAAGGCTCTGAATAGAAAATATATCGGCTTATATTCAATATCAAACTCCACGATTAACAAATGTCGTATTGGAAATAACGATATAAATATATATCTTTCAAATTTCCATAACAACATCCGTATAATCACGAATTCCAACATCGAAATATTCCGAAGACAATTTCGATTCAATTCCACTCCAATGCAATCATTGGAAATTTTGGTTATCTTTAAAACCCTTTTCAAATTCAATTTATTTATTTCAAAATAAATAGAATTATATTTCTAGTTCAAAACTAGTTCATTTCGATAAAAATCTATTTTTATCTTTTCAAATATGGAGTTTTTCATCCCAAATCTTCACAAATCATTTCTTGTGATTTTACATAAATTATTACTATTTTTAATAATTTTATCAAGGCCCGTACAGTCGATTTCCATCAATGGCCATCGAACTGCACTTACAACGACCTTTTTCGAATTTGATTTGGACATAATTCCAAATCCAACCGTTAGATTTCAAATTTCTAATATTCGTTAGAAAGCTCTTTTCGATACGAACCCAACGGTTCCGGTTTCAGGAGAATCCGACGGTCGGATCTCCCGTAATGTCCGTTTGAAATAAATGGTCGAAATTCACGAACTGCCGCGGCGCGGCGCGTTCTATTCAGGCCATTATATTATATATATATAATATATATAATATATATTTCGTCGATTTCTATTTAAAACGAATTATATAAATGGTTTCAAATTTGTTTCAAAAGAAATTTCAACTTCCATTTCAATTCAAATCAAAATTGAATTCTTCTTTATAAATTCGTTTTAAAATTCATTTCTATTCAATTCAAATTTCAATTCAATTTGAATTCATTTCAATTTGCTTTCAATTCAATTCGAATTCGTTTTATATTCAATTCATTTCGAAATCGTTTTCAATTCAATTCATTTCGAAATCGTTTTCAATTCATTTTGAATTCGTTTTCAATTCAATTCGAAATCGTTTTCAATTCATTTTGAATTCGTTTTCAATTCAATTCATTTCGAAATCGTTTTCAATTCAATTCATTTCGAAATCGTTTTCAATTCAATTCATTTCGAAATCGTTTAAAATCGATATAAATATCGATTCACGTCAAAATGGCGTCAATCTAATCAACACGGCTTCATAAATTTCTATTTTTAAATATTTTATTTCAAATATTTCTTTTTCAAAATAGTTGTTAATATCAAAATATTTCGTTCAACACATGACCAATCTCAATGAATGAGTACTGTCAACACATGAACTTTTATTTTATATCGATAAAGGTGTAAATTTTATTACTAAAATATTTCGTTCAACACATGACCAATCTCAATGAATGAGTACTGTCAACACATGAATGTTTATTTTATAATATTCTTTATTTTTCAAAATTGGAATGAGGCCCAATCAGTCACCATATAAAATTAATTATATGGATTTTCATACAACACATGTATATAATAGCATTGAAAATAATCAACCATCAACCAAAGTGCACTACACTGTATAAGCATCAAATATAGATATTCAACGCTTATAACAGCCTGTCAATCAATCGATCGACATATTTAATCAATCAGGATGAGTGAACTTCAAATTTCATCCCAACACCCGTGTGGGGTTTCAAACAATCAAACACAGATTTTTATTCGTGCAGTTGGGCGATGTGTGAAATTTATCGACCCAATCAATGTCCTTCAAATAGGTGTACATAAACAAACCGTCTGGTTTGTAAATGAATATTCACATTCACGTTAAAAATTATATTTTTAACGACAAAACATTTTATTCCAACATATGAACTTCTATTCAATTCATTCTTTAAATAAAATGATATTTTTATTTTTCTAACATATTTTAGAAAATTTCGACGGCATAACGGCACGATACTAGAAACGGGACAAGGCCTAGCCTTATCCCCGGTCTAGTGAAGGCCCACGCCATTCACACATCAATCAAATCCATTTCATTTTGCAAACCACAAAATTTGGAGTAAGAGTCTAACCTAGCCTTACTCCTTCGCCTTATAACGGCGCACGTCTAATCCTAACCAATTTATCGATTCGATTTTTCACACCACAAACCACATTCAAACCAATATCGCAATCAATCACCAAACAGTCAAACAAACAAGTCCATGGTCTGTGGACGATTGTGTCGGGTGCTACTAAGCACCGTCTGCATCCTAGTATATATATAACTAGAAAAAGAATTTTAGAGTGAGAAGTTCTCACCGATAGCTATCCTAGCTCCACGGCACTTCATTGATAGAAATCTTCATCGCTATCGCATCTCCGCCATCTTCGTTGCTGTAGCCACTACATATGTAAAAGTCGAATTTTTACTTCGCTATTCAATATATAAAAATCGAATTTTTACTTCAAAGTTCAATATATAAAAATCGAATTTTTACTTCAAAGTTCAATATATAAAAATCGAATTTTTATTTCAAAGTTCAATATATAAAAATCGAATTTTTATTTCGAAGTTCAATAGATAAAAATCGAATTTTTATTTCAAAGTTCAATATATAAAAATCATATTTTTCTATCGAAGTTCAATATATAAAAATCTAGTCTTCGCCTTATAAAAAAAAATCTAGTCTTTGAAGTTCAAACCTTTTTCTAAAAATCAGTTTTTACTTTTATTTTAAAATCAGTTTTAAAATCTTATAAAATCAGTTTTTACTTTTATTTTAAAATCAGTTTTAAAATCTTATAAAATCAGTTTTAACTTAATTAAAATTTCAGTTTTAAACCCTTTATAAAATTTCAGTTTTAAATCCTTTATAAAATTTCAGTTTTAAATCCTTTATAAAATTTCAGTTTTAAAGTAAATAAAAAAACAGTTTTAAAGTAAATAAAAATAAAAAAAACAGTGAACTTACCGAGGGGGGGGCTGATGTCGGGTCGGCGGCACTTCAGGGGGGGGGGCTGTCGGCTTCAGCATCGCGAACGTGGGGGGGGGAGAAGGATGTCGCGTCGGAGGTCGTAAGGGGGGCGCTGGGAAGCTGGGCGTGGTTTTGGGGGTACGGGCTTCAGGGGGTCGCGGTTTTGGGGGTTTCGTGGATCGTGGAGAGAGGAGGAGGTGAAGCAGAAGCGGAAGAGAGAAGTAGAGGAGAGGGGGGGGATTTCGACGGCCATCGGTGGCGAAGGGAGGCTGGGCGACGGCGGTCTGGTGATGGTGGAGGCGGATTGGATAGAGAAAAGGGGGAGCGGCGGGTTTTTTTTTATTTTTAATTTTGGGGAAAGAAAATGAACGGGGGGGGGGGGGGTAAGGTAAAGGGAGGTATAAAGGTTTTAATATTATTTAATTAATTTATTTTATATTATTTAACTTCTGAAAGTTGACTTTTATTTTCGACTTCAAAACGAGGCCTACCGCCTGTCGTCCATAGCTAATTACCCCCATTCCGAACACAATGGGACATGTATCGCAAGCTGATTCGATCGTTTGAATCAGTTTCCGTTGAATTTACATTTAAATCACTATATTGAATTTTAAACGTACATTTCAAATTACCGGGGTCACATACTAACTTTAAAAATTCCTGAAAAATATTTTCTAGCTTTGTATTGACGATACGGTCTTAACAAAACTAGTTTCGTCGAATTCTGAGACCGTTTGAAAAATGGCCAATTTCCAGTCGATTAAAATCAACTGAAACTGGTCAAACGCGTTTTCCTTTGCCACGCTCACATATCGATTCGAAAAATTATGAAATTTGGAATCTAGCAATAACTTGACATCACGGACCCAACAAAACTGGTTTCGTCGAAATCCGATGTCATTTGCAAAATGTCCATTTTTAAGGGCCTGAATTCCATAGCGACTATTCAGAATTTTCAACTGGACATATCTTTTGATTCTCGCTACAAAATTTTGATCTTTCAGATTCGTTGGAAAGATATTCTCAATTAGATCCTAATGTTTTTGGTTTCACTAAAATCCGGATTGTTCTGCACCCGGTACATTCAATTGAAGTTTGAAATCGAATTATCGAACTACCGCGCCATTTTCAATTCTATTTATAATTATATATAAATATTTATATTCTAACGACGACGCGTATTTTATATACGTCGAATTATATTCAAAATAAATTTCTCGTCGATATTATTTAAAATAATTCATTTTAAATACCCAAAATTTGTTAAAATTGCCAAAATAAAAATTTTAAACTGGCCCAGATTTTCCGGGTTATTACATCGTGGCACCTTAGAGTTCTTCTGACATTTATCGCATCTCTTGACGTACTCAACCACTTGGCTAACCATCCACGGCCAATAATAACCTTGTCGCATGACCCTTTTGGCCAGCTTAACTCCATTGGAATGGTCCCCACATCATACTTCATGAGCTTCTCTTAATAGGCTAAGTCCATCTTCAAAACTTACACACCTTAAATAAGTAAATGTCCCTTCTTATAGAGTACGTCGTCTATGGTCACGAATGTGGGAGCTTGATGTTTTATCTTTCTTGCTTCTTGCTTACTAAGGGGTAACGTCCCTCTTAGGAGGTAGTCCACTATGGGAGTCATCCACACACTTTATTGTTGATGGCGTGTTCAAGTTATGGAAGATTCCTTCTCGGAGTTTCCTTTTTGATCTTCTCAATCTCCCCTTCTTAGGGCTTGGTACCTGGTCAAAACCATATAACTCCTTTCCCATTTCCGATTCTTCATATTCGATGCTGGGCATTTCCTAATATCCTACTGGCACTATTCGGGTTTCGGGGGCTCCTCAGGAGCTAGCCAATTTGGCTAGTGAATCCGTCAGGGTATTCTCCCCATGGGGTATTTGATGAACTGAGAAGTCCTCAAATAGGGAAAAAATCTTTAATACCTTCTTCATGCATAGGGTGAGCCGCTTGTCCTTGGTTTGATATGTCAGTTTTATTTGGTTTACCATTAATTGCGAACCGCTGAAGATTTCTATCCTCGGTATCTTCAACTGTAGTGCCAGATTCAAACCAGTTATCATGGATTTGTACTCAGCCACATTGTTGGTTGCCAGGACCCTAAATTCATGCCTTAGTGCAAGCGGTGTCCGCCAGGGGTGATTATAACGTAACCTGCCCCTGCTCCTTGCTCGTTGGAAGCTCCATCTACAAAGAGCTTCCATTTAGTCTATAAGTCGTTTTCTTTACTCGACTATTCTGAAATGAAGTTCGTTCACTCATTTACGAAATATGCGAGAGCATTCCCTTTGATTATTGCCCAAGGATGGAACTCATTTTTGTATTGGCTAAGCTCAATACCCCATTTAATTAGCCTCCCTGAGGTTTCCAGTTTCCTGAACACTTGTTTGAGCGGGAAGCTAGTTAAAACTTTTATAAGGTGAGCTTGGAAATAACCTCTGAGCTTTCATGTAGTGAGGATTAAGAAACATGCTAATTTCTCTATGACAAGGTATCAGATTTCTACGTCCTTTAGCCTTTGCCTAACATAATAGATAGGATATTGAGTCCCATTATTCTCTCTTATTAGGACTGAGCTTACTGCATGTTCAGAGACAATCATGTATAGTTATTGATTTTCTCCCTTCTCGGGACTGGACAGAACTAGAGGTGTTCACATATAAACTTTCAATTCCTGGAATGCCTTCCTACACTCTTCGTTCCATTCAAAATTCTTCTTTTTCTTTATGACATCGAAGAAATGAACACATTTATCGGTGGCCTTAGAAATGAACCTGCTGAGTGCTGCTACCTTCCCATTAGGCTCATGACTTCCTTGTTGGTTTTAGGTTCCTCCATGTCCTTAATGGCCTGTATTTGGTCGAGGATAGCTTCAATTCCTTGCTCGCTTACCACATATCCTAAAAACTTCCTCGATTGAACTCCGAAGGAATGCTTTTGAGGGTTTAGCTTCATTTGGTAACTTCTCAAGACACCAAACACTTCTTCCAGATCCTTTAGATGATCCTCTGTTTTGGTGGACTTTACTAGAATGTCATCCACATATACTTCCATATTGCGCCCACTTTGCTCTTGGAACATCCTATTTACCAACCTTTGGTATGTTGCCCCTGCATTCCTTAAACTGAAGGGCATTACTTTATAACAAAATGTCCCCTAGTCAGTGATAAAGCTTGTATGTTCCTCGTCGGGTTTGTGCATCGGGATTTGGTTATACCCCGAATAAGCATCAATAAGGGATAGTATCTTGTGTCCAGTCGTTACATCAACCAACTGATCGATCCGCGGGTGTAATAACCCGGAAATTCTGAGTCAGTTTAAAATTTTTATTTTGGCAACTTTGACGAATTTTGAATATTTAAAATGAATTATTTTAAATAATATCGACAAAAATTTATTTTGAATATATTTAGAACATATATATTCATATGCGTCGTCGTTAGAATATAAATAATTATATATAATTGTAAAAGGAATTGAAAATGGCGCGGTAGTTCGATAATTCGATTTCAAACTTCAATTGAACGTACCGGGTGCAAAACAATCCGGATTTTAGTGAAACCAAAAATATTAGAATCTATTCGTAAATATCTTTCCAACGAATCTGAAAAATCGAAATTTCATAGCGGGGATCAAAAGTTATGCCCAGTTGAAAATTCAGAATAGTCGCTATGTAAATTATACATGGCCCAAAAAGTCAAATTTTGCATATGCATGAATTTGGACTCGAAACCACTTCCATTGAGTTCAAAATGCCGTTTATAACTCCGAAAAGTATAAGCTTCGATATATTCCGATATCCGGAATAGTGGCAATTGACAGGAGCTTTTCGGTTAACAAAACATAGCCCTTAAAAAGTGAAATTTTGCATACGAGTTTAGAATTCGACAAGATAAATTTTTATGGATTCACAATGACAAATCATTGTTGAGTTCCAAATGGCGCGTCGAACGGAGTTAGTATGTAGCCGTGCGAGCTGAAACAGTTCAGGGTAAAGCGGGCAGTCATTTTACAAAGGAACATTATTGATACGACCTCAGAATTCGATTTCGTTTTTTTTTCTGGATTCGTATCGTCTAAAAATGGTTAAATCCAAAAGGACATGATTTTTTAAGTTAGCATGTGAGCGTGCAAGAAGAAAATGTGCGCTAAAATCGCATTTTTAGAGCTTATCTGAGCAATTTTGTGATTTTTTTTGAATGGTCAAACGAACTCGGAATTCGACGAAACTTGTTTCGTTAGACTCGTCTTCACGTCTACTATCTCGTGTCCGAAATCCGCGGCCATCGGAGATCGCTAGCGTTCAGGCGATACGCGAGAAACTAGCATATAAACACTTTTACTTCCTTTTCTTCTTCACTTTCTTCCTCTTCCTCTTTCTTCAAAAAAACTCATTAATGGCCACCGCCTCCTCCTTGCCGCTGCAGCCCCTCCTCCCGCTGCCACCGCCCACCGCCGCCGCCCCTCCTCCCTTCCGGCCACTCCCATCCTCCTCCTCTTCCTCCTCTCTCTCTCCTCCTCTTTCTCTCTTCAAATGCAAAGCCCTAAGCCACCACCACCACCACGGGCCCACCACCCCCGCCGCCACCCACCAGCGGACTCCCCCACCTCAATCAGGTCCGGCGCCCCCCTCAGGCCATCCCTCCGGCCGTGGGCCCCCCGGTCACCAAAAACCCATTTTACACTAATCGCCCGTTTTGCAAATTAGTCCCTGACCGTATTTCGCCAATAACTCCCAAACAGTGCGCTTTTGGCCAAAGTCTCTCTAGACCAAAGTTGTAGAGCACGAAATTTTCTTCGATTTGGCTATATGGAAGTCATGTTTTGGAGTTCGGAACTGCTCGGAAAACGCATTCGAACTCTGCTGTTCAAAAGCGGTAAAATTCGTGTACTTTCGCGAATTCTGGCGAATTGGAGCATTTTCGGCAAAAAGACCCTTAGGCGAAAGTTGTCCGGAATGGCGTGTTTAAACTAAAAAAAAAGATGGTGTGAAGATTGAAACTCGTTTGCAAAGTCTAGGACCCGAACAGCGAATCCGGGCGTTAGAAAAAAAGTGAGTTTTCTCCATTTTAAATCTTCTACAGTTTTTGACATATGAAGTAAATAAAAATATGATCTTTATATTATAGAGAGGATAAAAATCCGATTTTTAACTTATAGAAGATATAAAGATAAGATTTTTATATAATGTAGATATAAAAAATGTGATTTTTATACATGTAGTGGCTACGGGCAACGAAAGTGACAAAAGGCGAGAACGACAAGATTTTCTACATAAGAAGAGTCGAGATGATTGGATTAGCTATTGGTGAGAACTTCTCACTCAAAATTTCTTTTTCTAGTTATATATATATATACTAGGATGCAGACGGTGTTTAGTAGCACCCGACACCACTGTCCACAGACCATGAACTTGTTTGTTTGGTTGTGTAGTTGGTTAGATTATTTGATTTGAACTTGATTGTTTGGTGAAATGGAATGGATTTGATTGATGTGTGAATGGCATGGGCCTTCACTAGACCGGGGATAAGGCTAGGCCTCGTCCCGTTTCTAGTATCGTGCCGTTATGCCGCCGAAATTTTCTAAAACAAGTTAGAAAAATAAAGATATCATTTTATTTGATAAATGAACCGAATAGGATATTCATATGTTGAATAAAATAATTTAGTCGTTAAAAATATAATTTTTAACGTGAATATGAATATAGTGAACGTGAATAAATAAATATTCATTTACAAATCGGATGGTTTGTTTATGTACACCTATTTGAAGGACATTGATTGGGACGATAAATTTTACACATCGCCCAACTGCACAAATAAAATCTGTGTTTGATTGTTTGAAACCCTACACGGGTGTTGGGACGAAATACGACATACACTAATCCCAATAATTAGTAGTATGTCGATCGATTGATTGATAGGCTGTTATAAACATTAGATATCTATATTTAATGCTTATACAGTGTAGTGCACTTTGGATGATGGTCGATTATTTGTTGTTGCTATTATATACATGTGTTGTATGGAATCCATATAATTAACTTTATATGGTAATTAATTGGGCCTCATTCCAATTTAGAAAATAAAGAATTTTATAAAATAAAGGTTCATGTGTTGACAGTACTCATCCGTTGAGATTAGTCATGTGTTGAACGAAATATTTTAACAATCAAATTTACATCTTTATATTATAAAATAAAGGTTCATGTGTTGACTGTACTCATCCGTTGAGATTAGTCATGTGTTGAACGAAATATTTTAACAATAAAATCTACATCTTTATCATATTTAAAATTAGAAACTAACTGGAAAATAGATGAGATGAGTAGTCTCCTGGATATTGATCTGATGTTGGTTTCGGCCTTCGGGGTTAATATTTAGGGAATCGTTCTCTTACTAATTTACGGTTGGAGTCTGATTTTAAATCAAACGATAGATACCTTAATTTTTATAAAATATATTAAATAACAAAAATAGTCACACGTGGACAGAACTCATTCGTTGAGATTAGTCATGTGTTGGCAAAAATATAGATTCACGTATTGAATAAAATAAATATTCATTTGTTGAATAGAATAACAGAATTATTGAAATATATAAAGCCGTGTTGACTAGAGATGCGCTATTTGGACGCGAACGATATTTATATCGATTATATTTGTTTTTATAATGAATATTGAAAAGAGATAAAAATCGAATATATATAAAGCAAATTAGAATTGAATTGAATATAGAATGAATTGAAATTTGAATTGAATTGGAAATGGAAGTTGAAATGTTTTCGAACGAATTTAAAACTATTTATAAAATTTGTTTTAAATAGAAATTGACGAAATATATATTACATATATATTATATATATAATATAATGGCTTGAATAGAACGCGCCGCGCCGCGGCAGTTCGCGAATTTTGACCATTGACTTCGAACGGATATTACGGGAGATCCGACCGTCGGATTCTCCTAAAATTGGAACCATTGGGTTCGTATCGAAAAGAGCTTTCCAATGAATATTAGAAATTTGAAATCTAACGGTTGGATTTGGAGATATGTCCAAATCAAATTTGGAAAAGGTCGTTGTAAGTGCAGTTCGATGGCTGTTGATGGAAATCGACTGTACGGGCCTTGATAAAATTATTAAAAATAGTAATAATTTGTGTAAAATCATAAGAAATGATTTGGGAAAAATTGGGATGAAAAACTCCATATTTGAAAAGATAAAAATAGATTTTTATCGAAATGCACTAGTTTTGAACTAAAATTAAAACCCATTTATTTTTAAATAAATAAATTGGATTTGAAATAGGTTGTAAATAGAATTGATTTGTGGGTTTATCGTGAAGGGTGTTTTACATGACACTTGTTCTTTAACCCGATAAATAAATAGAATGTGATTTGGGTTTGTCGTGAACTGTGTTTTAAAGGACATTAGTTCTTTAACCCAGTAAAAGGACTTTTAATGAATCTGTAATCAGATTGAAATGTGAATTGATAATCTAAATTATCAAATTTAGAAAATGAGCGAGAATGGAGTATCACCAGTTTTGCTCCAAAGCGATAGTTAAATCTTTAATTAGATTTGAACGTTGAATGGTAATTAATTTTACCGACAACACTGTGGTGTTAGATATGGAGTATTATCAGTTTTGCTTCATGGGATGAATAGGTTGGGATTGAGAAATAAAATAAATAATTACTTCGATGTGGTTCGCTAATCTCGACTAGTTTGGAAAACCATAATTTGGTTTGAAATGACATCCAAAGGAAGATTAAAGGATAAATTTTAAAGAATTTATCTTGGATAAAATTAATGGGAACCTTTCCCTAAGAATTGAAATTTAGAAACTAGCTGAAGGTTAGTTAAGAAGAATGGTTTCCTGGGTATTGATCTGATGTTGGTTTCGGCCTTCGGGGTTAATATTTGGGAAATTGTCCTCTTGCTGATTTACGGTTAGTGACTAATGAATTGGAATGAGACGTATGTTGTGTTTGTGTAACATTTGTTTATAATATACGCGGATTGTTCGGAAAGGTCGGGTTTATACCCATTCTGAATAACCGATTCGACGATATGTCGAAGATGAAGACGGTGGTTGAAGACCGGAAGTCTTCACATCGTTTGGGTGATTACTGATGATCTTGATTGGGCTGTACACCCAAGATGAGGGAATCAGTTGGTGGTTGTCCGGACATACTTGGAGATCGATGGATATGCGAGGAAAGTGCCTCCGGTTTCGTTCAGACCCAGAACGAACTTGTAAATGGATTGTGTGTCTAACATTGGATTTTATTCTGTGTTGATTGATTTCTGTTAAATATATATCTGTTTGGCGGCGGAGAATTTATTCTCTTGCTTAACGCCCTTCTCTGAGACGTACGAGCTTAGAGGTTATATATCGATAGATATCAATCGCATGGCATGAATTGCCTATGTGGCACGCTGAGTTGCATGGATCAAGGCTTCTGTTGAAAAGCCAAGTCTTGTGGTTGATGATCAAAGCACGGCTTACGTGGCAGCTTTGTGTATAGCCTGGATTCGTAAGCCTCACACCTCGGTATGAGTCAAAAACGGGATGAGGACCCAAGGAGTGCACGACGTTTCTTTCTAGCTATGGGTGGTGTCAGTGACCTACCAGCCCTGACATTTATATTCTTTTCACCTTTGTGGTTTGGATGCGAGGCGCCTCGATTATAGGTCCTATAGGGCCGAGAAACGTGTGTTCAGGAATAACTAATCCTCAAACGTAAGAGAGGACCGGTCTTGGAGGATCCCAGGGGTTACCCAGAGTGTGTAGTCCCGAGGCATTTGCTAGAGTGTCTCGAAGCGGAGAGGAGCTTGCCCCTTGCCTTGACTCATGACGGAAATCCAATTTCCAATACGTGTATTTCGGCTTTATTTGTAGAGCCTAGTATGGCGACATAGTGGTATGGGGCACTTATGCCGTCTATGATTTATATTTATGATTGAAATTGTTTTGACACTATACACTTATTATAGTATCAAATGATTTGTTTTAAACGTACCAAGCATGTTTGGCTATTATAAGGGAAAACCCTATCCTCCGGCTTGCGTTGCATTGTGTGATGGGACCTGGGTCTTATAATAGCTTCATTTTTCGAAAAAGCATTGCGTTGTTTACCCTATGCACTGGTATTCTTGGGAGGAAACCCGTTCCGTGTTATACGACGTGGTCCCTTGAATTACTCTCTTTTAAAATAAAGCTTTAAATAACTGTTTTAGTTCTCACACCAGTCACATGACTGACCTGGAGTTTATTGTTTTAACCTAAACTCTGGGTGCCCCTATTTCCACACGGGCAGTTAGTAGTTTTGGTTTTGCAGATTTATATTCACAGGATCCTGGTTTACAGCTGGAATGATATCCGGAAAGCTCTGTATCCGTATATCACCTTCAGTTGTGCTTTGTATTATTTTTCCGCTGCTATGTAATTTATTGTAATCTCTGATATTTATCGAATGTAATTTATTCAAGTATACTCTGTATATTCTTGTATCTGATGGAATTGTTGTAATAGCATTGAAATGTTCTTCCGTCTGCGTTCTGTTTTGTCCTGTTCTCAAAACGATCAGGGGTTTCGAACGGTCTAGATCGGTTTAACGACTGATTAGGATCGAGCGAAATTCCCGGCCGTCACAGCGGGAGAGGGTAACAATCTTTCGAATAAGCTTTGTTTAAATCCGTGTAATCAACACACGTACTTCACTTCCCATTGGACTTCTTCACTAACATGGGATTGGCTAACCATTTCGGGTAAAGGACCTCTCAGATATACCCATTAGTTTCCAACCTTTTGACTTCCTCCTTCAAGGCCTCTATCCGGTCCCTATTGTCTTGTCTCTTCTTTTGTCGAATCGGGGCTATCGAAGGATCGATGTTTAAAGCATGGCTCATAATTGAAGGGTCAATACCAACCATGTCTGAATGGGTCCAGGTGAAAACATCTTTGTTGAGCTGTAAGAAGCGGATTAAGTCTCTTCGGAGAGGTTCTGTTAGCCTGTTCCCTATGTTAGTGACCTTTGATTTCTTTCGAATCAACATATACTTTTTCTGTTGGTTTTATCCTTTCGATGCCTTCTCTAGAGTCCAAATCTGTGATGATTTCTTCTTCTTTAGTTGAGTTCACCTCATCGGACCTTTTTCTCTTCCTTTTCAAAGAAACATACCTACAATTAGTGCGTTTTTCAATCTTATTTATTTTTATCTTGGCTTCGAATGAGGGATGTAAGAATCCCTTATCTGAAGGCTTAAAAACAGTAGAAGAATCAAAATACAAAGAATACTCCCCTTTTGTATTTTTTAACCGTTGCGAAGTACAACTCATAGGAGCTAAACTGTTCTCCTTGGATGGTACCCCATCCTTGTTTGGTCAGAAATTTTAACATGAGATATTTGGAAGAGATGAAGGCATCCATCTCCTCAAAAGCCAGTCGTCCGAAGAAGACATTGTAAGAGGATGGCTGATCAATCACGACAAAGAGAGTTTCGAAAGTCCTGTGAAAAGGGAACAACCTTATTTGAACCAAAAGGTTGATTTGACCCATTGGAGTTGACCCCTTGTTGTTGAATCTGAAAATTGGTTCATTGCTAGGCTCCAGCTTCTTTTCAGAAATTTCCATCTGATCGAAGGCGTGATTGAAGATGACATTGACAACGCTTCCGGTATCCACTAATATTTTAGAAATGACCGAAAGCCCTATCTGCGCCGTTATCATGAGGGGGTCGTTATGTGGGCGACGGACCCTTTTCTTCATTTCTTCCGGAGAGACCACGAGGTTATGCTTTTTGAGGGAATAACGGGCGCTCTTCAACAATGGTTCTTCTTGGATAGAGAAGATTCCCTCCAAGGCTTCCTTCACGTATTGGTTCCTGGCCTTTGGACAACATCCAGTAGGGTGTGACCCCATGGATCACATTGATTCAGTTTACGGGAGGCCTCAAATCTAGGTTGTTCTCCCCCGTAGTGACTCCTATCGTGTTTACCGAAACCTTCTGCTGTCCTCGTGCACGTTGAGCTGGTACTGCTTTATTTGAAACAAACTCCTTTAGGTGTCCCTCTCGGATTAGTTTCTAGATAATCCCATCCAATACCTTGCACTCGTCCATCTTGTGCCCATTGGTTTTATTGAACTCGCAGTATTTACTGCCAGCATGAGGCTCGAGGCAATTTCTGGCTTTGAATGAGACATGGAAGTTATTGACCCTTTCTTTTGCAATAACATACACATACGAGATGGGCTTGGTGTTAGAGTCATCGCACCTCGACCTCCTATGATTCCCTTCCGAGAGCTTTCATCCAAAGTTCAGCCTTCCTCCTTCCGTTCGATGCCCGAATTTCCTCTTTGTGAAGTACAGTTCATCCATACGGATGAACTTGTCATCTTGGAAATGGAAATCTTGCAAGTCTTTGCGACCGTGGATATATAACTCCTTCCAGAAGGGGGTGTTCTCAATCAATCCTGAGTGTGCGGTGATCAGCGTGTCGCGGTCATTCATATCCTTGGCCTTTAAGGCTTCGATGTTGAACCTTTTCAGATAGTCCCCTAGAGACTCCCCTTGCCTCTATTTGATGTTGGTGATGACTGTATAGTCTATGGTTGGATCTTTACAAATGCAGAACTTCATGGAGAATTCGTAGGAGAATTGTTTCCACGAGTAAATGGTGTTTTTCTTGTACTGGCATTACCACTTTGTCGTTGCCCCTGGGAAGGTCACCGAGAAGAGGCGACACCGACTCCGGAAGCGTTGTAAAGATCCATCTGGCTATTGAAAGCCATCAGATGATCGTCGAGGTCAGTCGTTCCTAGATATTTTATGGTGGGAACTTTGACTCTTGACGGTATTATGGTGTTCATAATCTCATCGATGAACGACGCTACTCTTTCATTGTAATTAACCTTGTCATCCTTGGTTCTCTTCCCCTTGCTTCCTAGCAAGTCCTTAACGGTCTTCTGAGTGACATATCTGATGTAAACTTCCGTGTTGTCATAGTTTTCTCTTTTGGGATCATAACTTTTAGAGGCGGAGCTCCCAGACTGTTCTTGCCCGCACTGATTCCCTTGATGATCTACTCCCGTCAGATGAGACTTCTTTTTCTTAGAAGAAGTTGCCTTAGGCTTCCCTTTTACTTCTGACTGTTGAACGGGAGCCTTGCTATTTGGAGATTCATTCGTCTCTCTTTGACAAGATCTAGTGAGCCTTGAGGACTTTTGTGTCTGGATAGTGTTGACTTGAGCCTGCATTTCCTAAAGTTGCCTTTCATCTTCCATGGCGTTTGAGTCTGGCGATTGTTCTGGATTGGGCCCGCACTACACCAAAATAGCCAATTTGGCACATCAGGATTCAGAGATTTGATACGGCTTTAAGCCATATCAAATTTGATAGGGCTCATAACCATATCCAATTTCATTTTCTACACCTCAACCGATCCACACCTCCCTCAACCCTTAACATCTAACCGTAGATCTTTAAATTTTCAGATCGTTAAGTTTGATATGGCTCTAAACCATCCCTTATCAGCATCGCATTTCTTTCCCATACCGATTTTCATTTCTTAAAAATTGGGCCACTTCTTTTCTAATTATCTCATTTCGTCTCTCAATGCTTTTCCATTTCCCCCTTATGCATGAAAACACAATGAAAATAAAATCCACGCTCTCCCTAGTAAGATGTATTTGTTACTACTTTAATTTAAAAAATTGCTAACCCTTTGCGTTTGTGTGTACGTTTGTGTGGTTTCGTTACCTAGGGTTTTAGTACCATGCTCGAATCAGGAGGAAAGTAAAATCAACATCGAAATGTTCAAGAATTTGGTGGAGTTGGATCAGAAGTATTCAGATAAGATTTGGAAAGTCATCGACCAAGATTTTCGTCAGATCTATAATCAAAAGGCTTGCAGTTTCAAAGAGCTTTAAGGTTTGGCACGTTTTACACTTTTCCTCATTCAATTTGAACTTTATCCTGCTGATTATCTATGTTGTAATATGGTTTTGTGTGCTGACCCATATAACATTAAGCTTTTGTATAATTTTGCATTTTATTTCATTTGAGAGTTAAAGATATCAAGTTTGATGAAATGATTTAGTTGCACGCAAAAATTGAGAACCAATGATTTATTTTGGTTTTTATTGTGATGTATTATATGGTGCAAATAACAAAATGACAATAGGTAATAATTAGGTCAAATGACTGATTTTATGTGGTACAATTGCTGATTTAGGAGAAATTATGTTTGAAACCCAAGCTATCATAATATCATTCAAAGTTCTAACTTACAACCAACCAATAACTATTAAAATGAGTAATGGTTATATATGAAAAAAATATCCCAAACCTACGACTAATAAGACATTCGATTACAGGTTTTACTTCTATAATCAATGGTAATCGACAAAATTTTGCAATTTATGACATTTATATATAAGAGTAATTATCCGACAAGATGGCTTACTTTGATCTCTTTGGTATATAATTTAGTGCTTTACTTGCAAAGCATTCATTTTCATTCTATTTTACAAAAAAGGTAACATTATCAATTATTTAATGATAAATAGGATCATATTTCAAAGCATTCGTTTTATGTGCTCTTTTTTGTTTTTCTCTTTTTACTTCCTTTTAGTTATCATACTTTACTAAGCTTTCATGTGATTGTCTATGTACCTTAAACTTATTGATTAAAACAGGATCATGTCTTGGTATAGGTTTACTTTGAATTAATTCTAAAGCAAATATTTAACTTATATTTTCTTTTAATATCAGCATGTGCTGTAAATGTAATATATATATAATGTTTAAAACTGTGTATTGTTCAATACACCAACTTAACTTTTGAAGATATCAATGCGAACTGTATTTTATGTTGCATATAATTTATATACTAAAGATTGGCACGTTTTGGTTAGTTTAACTTGAGGGTTTGTTTTTCATTGATCTTTTGGTACAGTCCAATCATGGGTGCAAATTCTATACCATCATCAAACTTGATATTATTTGTTTGCTCTAGCTGCTAATTAATGGATCTAGATATTCACATGAAGTGGAATGTACATAAAATAATATCTTGAAGATCTATTTGTTCAACTGGTTATCTACAACTTTAAATCTCTATGTATTTATTTTAACTTTTAGGCAACCTTGGATCACAAGTTACACCTGTTGAATCAAACTGCAGGAAAATTATACCAGTCATTTGTTCGTTATATTATACAAATTTTCCGATTATTTCTTACATTTCTTTTCATTAGATTCGATGTGTTAATTATTAACTTGCATATCTACCTTCATTTATCATGTATTACTTATTAACCAATAGGATTATGATGACCAAACTCACATGGAGATTCATTTATTTTTGTCTTTTTTATAGATTCCCAAAGTCAGTTTTTAGTTAAAACGAAATGGAAGTAAAAAAATCCTTTCTTTAGAGTTTCCCTTGGACTATGTTCTGTCAAAATGAAACAATGCCACACTACTGAATGTCTATTAAAGTATCAACCAAGTAGTTAGTAGTATACTACTACAACCTTCATTAATTATGTATATTGTAGTAGCTTTTTTTTCCGGTGCTGATATTTAGTGTTCGTGGTTCACAAAAAATATTCCTAGATGTTGAGAAAAAGAAGAAATGTATGCTAAATCATAACTTTGGCAAATCTTCTAATTACAGTAGCATACAAATTATTGACTAATCCTAAATCATAAGTTACTATTGCTAGCACTTAATACACGATGCAAATGCAGTTAATATGAGCTTGCTACTTCGAAACAGCAAGCCCGCATGCTTGCTATTTCGAAACAACACTTGCTTGCTTGCTGTTTTGAAACAGCAAGCCTGCGCTTGCTGCTTCGGAACATCAAGCAATGGGCTTGCTGTTTCGAACAGCAAGCCTGGGCTTGCTGTTTCGAACAGCGAACCCATTGCTGGTTGTTCCGAAGCAGCAAGCGCGGGCTTGATTTTTCGAAACAGCAATCCATTGTTGTTCGGAACAGCAAGCAATGGACTTGCTGTTCGAAACAGCAAGCACAGGCTTGCTGTTCGGAACAACAATGGCTTGCTATTTGGAACTACAATGGCTCGTTGTTCCGAAATAGCAAGCCTAAGAGCTTGCTTTTCCGAAACTACATATGTGCACCAATCTTGGCTTTGACGTTTTTTCAATACTCACCCTTTTAATAGTTTAGCATCTTAGCTATGAGTTATGTGTGAACTAATCAAAACAAACAGGTCAGGCTAGATCCCATAAACACACCTAACTATGAATTTACCTAGCCACATTTAATTATAAGGATCATACTTCTCTAAATAAAGTGAGGAATATGTTATCATGATTTTTTGAGGTTTTTAGCTTCATTAGAGGAACTTATTTGGTAAATTATGGAAATGGGGAAGTGCCATGCTATGAAAAATAATATCTCATCTTACCCGTTAAACTAACATTTGGTTTTCCTATTCTTTTCCTTTTCATTTCAATTTCTTTTGCAGTCTCCAAAAACACAGGTCAAAAAGTTTGTAATTGGTTGATGATTCATATGTATAACCGAGTTTATTGTGATTATAGGGTTTTGATGAGTTGTATTGAAACCGTTGCAAGCATAAAAACAAGGCAAAGTGACCTAAAGAAGCAATATTTTTTCACTGGCAACTATCCATGCTATAATAAGGTTGTATATTTTGTTTCTTCCTAATTATCCAATGAACATTTCATATATGCTTACTTTTGCGTATTATGTTATACTTACACCATCTCCAGAGTCCATACGAAGAAGTCAAGGAAAATGCGATTCTTGAAGGGTACTGTTGTAAGGATAAAACATGCAATGGGTTCTTGCTTCTTGATTCTGGTAGGCTCTTAAAATTATATCAAGTAATCAAGAATTATTGTTAACTATGAAAATGCTGAAAAATTGAATTTTTGGTAATATTAAAAAAAAATCTTTCTCAATCAATTTGCATTACTATCAACACCCAACCCATTACTACATTGATTTTTTCTAAAACTGCAGCCGACAGGCAACTGCTATAGCCATCAAGGCTCACACGGTGGTTAGCAGCCGACCTTCTAAACTACGGTAATTCATTTGTTTTCCCCATTTTCCAATTAGTCAGCAAAACTGAATTGCAAACTCAGTTTGCGGAAAACTGAGCTATAAATTCAGTTGCGCAACAAACTGAGTTTGCAACTCAGTTTTCCGCAAAGTGGGTTGCAAACTCAGTTGCTCCGCAAATTAGTTTTTCGCAAACTAAGTTTGCAACTTGTTCATTCATTTTTTGTTGATTGGTTTTCTAAAACTGATGTAGTGGCAGATATATGTTTTATAAAAACTTACTTGGGTAAGTCATGCACATGATTACATGTATGTTTCAATGTTTATATACAAATGGATGATTATGCATGTATTATCAGCTAAGTAAATTATACTAGGTTACAAAAGCTTTATTTAAAAATATATATCAGTATTTAATTATTGTACTTACAACTAGGTGAATATGTTTTGCTCTCAGTTTTGAATCTATGTTGCGCATAAGAATATATTTTAATATTTTTATTTCCTGATTAGTTTTAATTGCATTTGTATTGAATTTACTTTTAGTTTGTTACGTTGATTGTTGGGTTTGAATGTGAAAGAGGAGTTTCTTTTGATTTCATGACTTACTATAAATTACTATAGCAAGAAGAAGCTGTAATATCTTTATATCAAACAAAAGCCAGTTTCCATTGCGATTCAATATCTCTTATAAGTTATTTGACTCAAGATTTGAAGTATACTAATTATTCTATCTTATTGAATGTTTTTTGTAACATTATATCAATAATAAGCATTGGATTCAAATGGTTTCATCATAAACTATTTTATTAAATGTTGCATAACAAGTCAAATCTAAATATGTTAACAATAATTTTCTTCTTTTATAATATTTTTTTGTAGAGTTTTGATAGTAGATCAATATGAAGCAGGTATATTTCTATTCATTTTATACTTTGATGATATAATCATTTACTTTTACTACACCATTGCTATATGCAACATTGTAAAGTAGTAATACAACTCAGAGGAGAGAAGCTTTGAAGACCGATGACAATGAATCCCTGATGTATTGCTTGAAGCATGTGATGCAATGTCAAGAAAATGTGGTCCTGAGTATTTGGCTTTGCGAGCTTATGAAGATGATAGTGCTGCTCAGAGGTTATACACCAATGCAGGCTATACAATTGTGTCCACAAATCCCTTTTGGGCTACTCTAACTGGAAAGAGAAGGCAGCTTTTGATGATCAAATTTTGACTGGGTAACACATAGTGATAGTAACTGAATTTGTGTGCCAAGTGAAAACCAAGATTGTCATGTTTCTACAAGTTTTATTTTAAGATCATGGATGATAATTTGTATGTACTATGTTTTACTGGGTGGGTTATATGAAGTTGAAACTAAATGAGTGTTATCCATCATTGTTTTTTCTAATGCAGTCTACCAGAAATTAGTGAAAGCTAATTGTAACTTTTTTTTTTGAATTAGATACGGCTCATGGCTGTATCTAATTTTTAAGTAGATATGGCCATGAGCCGTATCTCATTATCAATTAGATACGGCTATGAGCCGTATCAATTTTAGAGTTTGATAAGGCTTAAATTTTATACGACTTTAAGCCGTATCAAACCATGAATTTGATATGGTTTTGAGCCTTATCAATCTATAAATTTGATATGGTTTTGAGCCGTACCTAAGTAACAAAGACACCATTTTTTGATATGGCCCAGAGCACTGCCAAATCGATTTAGATACAGTGATGAGCACTGCCTAATTGACATTTCTGGTGTAGTGGCGTCTTCTTCCTCGTTATTATTTGGGTTGAGCGTCGGGCCCTCATTTCCTTCAAGGGTAATGTTGGGATCCAGCTCTTTGTTTCGTTCTTCCAATTTCTTCGACTTCATTGTTTTCTACCATGGAATGATAAATTCACCCAGTTAGTTTAAACAAATTAACCACAAGATCGGAGGTTCATGCCCTCTTTCTAGTGCCAAAATGTTAACGACATTTTTCATCAACACCGGATTACAGTATGTAATGTATGCATTCATGAGATTTGTTGTCATTATGACTCAGAGTCTCCAGGATATAATCCTAGACCTATGACTTTAAGATGAATCACCTTCCTCGGGGCATCTGAATTCTTAAACAAAACGGCCATTAGCCTTGCCCGCGGAGGGTGAATACCATGCGTATTGCACGATAGTATTTCAAAATGACTCCGGGTTAAGCTATTTAACTTGATGTCGTTAGGCAACATGGAATTGATGAGCTTCTAAGCTATGATAACGACATTATGTATTTCAATTAGAAGAAAACATGCTAATGCTTCCCTTGAGTTCAAGGATGAAGGCATCGCTATATTCGTTGACTCTGATAATTCCTTTGTGTCAGGTCTGCCCAAGAGAGGAGCCTGAATCACGACAGGGATCGAGTTAGGAATTCGTGGACGATCTCCTTATATCAATGCTCGGGAAGCGTTAGGCTCAACATGAGAATATGGATCAATCATGGCAAATCCTTTGGGCGAGGAGAAGGGGACTTCGTGTTTTCACAAAGCCCTCTTCCTCCGCTGCTTGGGCGTGTTGGTGGATCTTCTCATGAGAAAGATTAGTGTTAACTCCCTGTTTCATCATTATGAAACTATAAGTTTATCAAATCACTAGATGGGTGAGACTCGGGATTCTCCATTCATAGTTTGCATATATTTTACAAGAATAGTTTATTTACTCCTCTTGAGAAGAAAGGAACATAATTGAGAAATAAAAAGTGCGTCCCCCTTTATGGAGTTCATGGGGTTCTATTTACAAAGAATCTGGGGTCCCTCTATCAGTAGGGTGTTGGGCCCGAATGATTCCCGTCGGCCGCTATTTTCCTTGGTCTTGGGTATCTGGGCATCGGCCACCCTCGTGGTGCCGATTATGGTCTTCGAACCAAGGGTCCCGGATGAATTGGGGGCCTCCCTAAGGTGGAAAGGAGCTTGTTGCCGAGACCGGATGCAGAGGCATTTCAAATTTCTCGGCGGATGCTTCCAAGTGTCGGTCCTTTGGTGTAAACTTTCAGATGTAGGCTTTCAGCTTTATTGTGGGTGCTTAGCGGGGCCCTCCCCCACGATGTACGTGTACACCCACCGATTTAGAACCATTGATGGTTCAGGTACTAGGTGGATAAGTACGTGTAGCCTGTACCCTTGCTTTGAGTCTTGGCTTAGCCATCCGTTTTGACTCCCTGGAAGGTAGCTTCTGGTGATGCCCATGTTACTAAAGAACGTAATCCTTTCGTTATCCGTGGAGCCGTTTTTCAAGAGTCGGTTATGGACCATCTTTATGCTATGACCCGATACTCTTCCTCTTCTAATGTGTTGGCATTACATCGGTTAATTCCTGGCGGGTAGGCCATGCCGGATGAACTTTTGCTGACGCTCTGTAGGTTTCGGGACCCTTCTTTTCAAAGGGGTATTGGCCTGAGTCGCTCTCGAATTCTTCATCTATTCCTTATATTCCTTCGAAATCCCTTCATTATAAACCTGCGCTAAGATCATTTTGGTAGTAATATTTTCCCCCTAGTGAAGGGGTGTCTTCGACTTTCCAAGTCAAGCTTCTTTTTCTGGGTTTTATCCTATTTGTTTGCCAGTTATTTTTCATTGCTTAGTTACGCCATAAGTTCTGCCGAAGAGACTCGCTTTCGGCGCCTCGTGGAGGAATGTATTAGCCCAGATTCAGGCCTTGATGGAAGATTGAAAATTCTTTTCAATGATGACATGAGTCGAATACTACCCAGACTCGGACGTGTTAAGATTAAAGAGCCGAATTCACCCAGATTCGGGCATTTAAAGATTGGAGACTGGAAACCCTTCTGGCATTAATGAAGTGCCGAGTCTACCCAGATTCGGGTATTTTAAGGATTAAGGACTGGAAACCCCTCCGGTATTAATGACGAGCCGTATCCACCTAGAATTGGGAATTTTGAGGATTGAAGACCAGGAACCCTTACGACAGTAATGATGAAGCGAATCCACCCAGATTCGGGTATTTTAAAGATTAAGGACCGAAAATCCATCCAGTATTAATGACAAGCCGAATCCACCCAGATTTGGGCATTTTAAAGACTGAATACCAAGAACCCTTCAAACAGTAGTGATGAGGCGAACCCACCTAGATTCGGGTATTTTAAAGATTAAAGACCGGGAATCCCTCCAATATTAACGACGAGCTGAATCCACCCAGATCCGGGTATTTTAAAGTTTGAAGACCGGGAACCCTTCTAGCGGTAATGATGAGCCGAATCCACCCAGATTCAGGTATTTTATAGATTGAAGACCGGGAACCCTTCCGGCATTAATGATGAGCCGAATCCACATAGATTCAGGTATTTTAAAGATTGAAGACCGGGAACCCTTCCAGCAGTAATGATGAGCTGAATCCACCCAGATTTGGGTATTTTAAAGATTGAAGACTGGGAACCCTTCCGGCAGTAATGATGAGCCAAATCCACCTAGATTCAGATATTTTAAGGATTGAAGACTAGGAACCCTTCTGATAGTAATAATGAGCCGAATCCACCCAGATTCAGGTATTTTAAAGATTGACGACCTGGAACCGTTCCGGCAGTAATGATGAGCCGAATCCACCTAGATTCGGGTATTTAAAATATTGTAGATCGAGAACCCTTTCGGCAGTAATGATGAGCCGAATCCACCCAGATTCGAGTATTTAAAAGATTAAGGACTGGAAATACTTACAGCATTAATGAAGTAAGTATCCACTTTGGATTTGATTTGGAAAGCGGAGGTTGTACGTGCTTCTTGAGCCTCCCCTTGGGCTTTTGATGTCAAAGAAGAGGATGTACTTGCTTTGTTGGCCACTTTCTGGCCTATGCGTCCGGAGCGCTTGGCTAGCTTATCCACAAGCAGGGCCCAAGGACTTACCCAACCTACCTTCAGGAGGTTCCTTATCCTGACCATCGCAGGCAATGATAAGGTCTTAGAAACTTGGACGGGGCCATCGTAGACACAGAACTAAGGTTTACTCTTTTAATGCTCTATACGAACCATCGTAGGCTCTGATAGATGCTTATACGCCACCCCCCTTTGGGGGGTGCCCTATCCTGACCATCGTAGGCGATTATAGGGGTTTGCATTCCCTTCTGCCGGTAACATGGAACATAAGCAGAGGTAGGACGTATTTAGTTCTAGCAGAGGCAGGGTGTGCTAATTTTTAGATGCACCGCCACGACCATCTCTGGTGTGAAACATCGTCTTACGCTTTCGATGCTTTAACCTTACCCCCTCTGGTTTGGGCATGGAGAAAGACTAACACAATCATCCCCCTATGGGGGATGCCTCTCCCTGGCCAATTTGGCGATGATGGGGGATTCAATCCTTTTTTCAGCTCGACCCCTTTTTGGTTTCTCTTGAGCTACTGGGAGGATTTCCATGCCTTTGGTTGTATAATGATTTCTTGGAAGGAGAATCTTGTCCTTTATTCTTTTATGGTTGGGAAATATGGCCTCAAATGTTCTGAGTTCCATGTTTTTGTAACAAGATCACCATTGGGCCTGCACATCCGATATGTACCGGGTATGACTTCTTGATGGACAATTGGGGGTCCTTCCAAATTTGGACTGAGAGGACCATCTGCTAGGTTCTTGGTGTTAGCCATTACTCTTTGCAGTACTAATTCACCTTTAGTGAAGGCTCTAGCTTTGACCTTTGAATGGTAATATTTTGTGATCCTTCTGTGGTATTAGGTGGTTCTGATTGCAGTCTCATCCATTAGTCCCTGATCAAGTCTGGTGATTCCTTCCTTAACTCCTAGTTAGGTTCAAAAGCGTATGCTACCCTTCTATGTGATGGATTTCGACCTCAACCGAAAGCATAGCTTCGCATCCATATGTTAGGGAAAAGGGGGTGCGTCCCGTAACTGTTTTGGTAGAAGTTCTATATGCCCATAGCACTAAAGGCAACTCATCTGCCCAGTTTCCTTTAGCCTGATTTAGGCGTTTCTTAAGAATTGTGTTAATGGTCTTGTTTGCAGCTTCCACAACTCCATTTGCTTTCGGGTAGGCCCTCCCTCACAATGTACGTGTACGCCCACCGATTTAGAACTGTTGATGGTTCTAGTACTAGGTGGATTAGTACGTGTAGCATGTACCCTTGCTTTGAGTCTTGGCTTAGCCTTACGTTTTGACTCCCTGGAAGGTAGCTTCTGGTGATTCCCATGTTACTAACGAAGGCAACCCTTTCGTTATCTATGGAGCCATTTTTTAGGAGTCGGTTACGGACCATCTTTATGCTCTGACCCTATACTCTTCCTCTTCTGATGTTTTGGCGTTACATCGGTTAATTCCTGCCGGGTAGACCAAGCCGGATGAACCTTTGCTGATGCTATGAAGGTCTCGGGCCCCTTCTTTTCAAAGGGGTATCGGCCTGAGTCGCTCTCGAATTCTTCATCCCTTCTTTATATTCCTTCGACATCCCTTCACTGTCAACCTGCGCTTAGATCATTTTGGTAGTAACATTTTCTATGTTTGAATTGCTTAGGAAAATCTTATATATTAATTAAAATGATTAATATATCTATACAAATGTTTTATACTTTGTTGGTACAAAGTTATGTAAAAAGACTATATAAAGACAATATTTCATTTTATAAACCAAAAAGAATTCGACAAATATGGTAAGGTAAGTATAAAGTTGTACTTTATAAGGAAATACGTCAATTTTACTCATATTTACTGTCAACGCCGCTGCCTTTCCGGAAGCAACATCCTGATACTTTCGGAAGCCACCTTTAGATAGTGTTGAATACTTGGAATACCATGTGTATGGTATAAGTAGTATTCATACATTCGCCTCTTACCTTACGGAGGAGCTTTGGTACTGATATTTATACATTTTGAAAGTTAACTGCTCTACAAGGGGGTTTCACCTCCACCTTTTCGGCAAGGACAAAAGTGGGCCTTTTATAAGGAAGAACTGTTTTTTTATAAAGAACATTAAAACTTTCGGGGGAACCGGAAGGGAGTCTAATCTGTTTTTTGACTTGGAGCTTATGCTTCCAAAACCCTTGAAAACATTGTCTTCGACGACAGGCCTTTATAAACTTTTTTTCCTAATTTATTTTCTTAGATGTAGTTAAATGTCCGAAAGGAAGTCTTTTTAATAAAAGATTCGAGGCTTTGCTTCTATGGTTGTCCGAGCCGGCAATGACCACGAAGGGACATTTAATTGATGTTTGCATGTAAGAGTTAGAGGTTTCTACCTCTATACCCTACCATTATGGTTTTAACGCCAGGTCTTGATCGATTGGTTGATTGCATGGATTCGATAGGGGTACCTTTCAGAGGAATCGTATGGTGTCAGAACGGTTACCTTCTTTTTTTTTTGAAAGGCAAAGCAAAAACTTTATTATTCACAAACAGTATACAAAGAGTCTCAAACTACACAACCACGAAATTGTAGCTTCTTATTCCAAAAAGAAAATAAAACTATAACATGCTAACTCATTACACTGAAGTTACATAAAGGATGGCAAGCAGTTCTAGACAACTTGCGAAGAATAGTCATGCATAGCTGATCAGCATTTCTCATCTCCATGCCAAAAATGTGATTATTTCTTTCCATCCAAATTTTGTACATAAACTTTTTTAGCAACTTCAATAAACTTCAGGTCCTCCTACTTTTCCATCTAGTGGCTAAGTAAATGTTATACCATTTAATCTAACTAGAAGGAGAAGGCTTATTAAAGCCACTTGACGTGAGCAATCTAGTCCAGATTACGCGCACAAGGGGCACTCGAAAAATATGTGAACATTTGTTTCTACATGTGAATTGCACAACTCGCAAACATCATCAGGAATAATGCCATGATTAAATAACTTGCTCTTCATGTTAATCACATTCATCATTATCTTCCAAAGGAGGAGGTTCTCCTTTATAGGGCTTCCACAACGCCAAATTCATTTGTACCAAGGGAACATATTCCTATGGGATAAAAGCAAGTTGTACACAATTTTAATTGAGTGATCTTTGCCTAGCCACTGTGTTTCTCTGTTGCTAGTAACACCAAAGCCTGTGTTGATTTCCTTCCAAATATCCCTTCAAGATGATGAGCTAGTGTAAGGTAATATGAGATTGCCATCATGAACGTAATCAGCAACACATGCGGATTGAGAAATTCCAGAATTTATCATAGTGTTGTAATCAACAAGTTCACTCAAAATAAGACCAGGCCTTGCCCAGGGACAACGCCAAAAGGATAGATTAGGATTAGCCCGATAGTTAAACTGAAAGAAAGGCTTGAATGTACTTCTTAGCTTTAAAATATTACGCCGGCTCCAATTACAGCTTTAAGGGATTGGCATCGACCAAAAATTTATACTACCAACTAGATTATAGTGAACCCATGAAGTCCAAAGGCTTTTTTCAGTGGAAAATAGTTTCTCATAGTAAACAGAAATAGCTGCTTTATTCTATATTAAAAGGTTTGTTATACCAAGGCCACCAAATCTCGTGTTGCCATAAAGCTTGTGAAATACAAATGGAATCATCTTCTTAGAATGTGGGTCTTCATGCCATAAGAATTTATTTAAGGCACTGGTGATCATATCAATAAGCTTAGTGGGAAGAACATAGTGTCTTGTCCAATAGGTAGTCATGGCATTAGCGATGGATTGGACAATGGTAAGTTTACCGGCTTGTGATAGCTTACAACTAGGCCACTGCAGCAATTTATTAATAATTTTTTCGTATAAAGGAACACACTGCTACTTAGTAATTTTCAAATAAATTAGTGGCATTCCCAAATAAAAGGAATTTGGAGGTAGTACAGCAAGGCCAGCGAAGTTAATTATCTCCATTCTCCTTCAACAGGTACTCCAGCAATCAAGATATGAGATTTTCTAATGTTAATTTGGAGGCCAGTAATACTATAGAAATGATCAAGGACATCAAAGATACATTGAATGTTCTTAATAGTTAGCTTAGTGAAGATAATCATATCGTCTGCAAAAAGTAAATGAGAAATTAAAGGGTTCTTACATTTGGGATGTAGCTCTAGATTTCCTTTCTCGATTTGTCCAATGATAAGAGAGTTCAGAAGTTCCATTATAATGATAAACAAGTATGCAAAAATCGCATATGGTTGGCCAGCAGTGTTGAATGAAGAAGGCATTGTAGCTGTCTGGGCCACCACAGCTATTGGAATCCAAACTAAAGATAGCATC
Source organism: Allium sativum (assembly GCA_030737875.1). Lineage (NCBI taxonomy): Eukaryota > Viridiplantae > Streptophyta > Magnoliopsida > Asparagales > Amaryllidaceae > Allium > Allium sativum. The sequence continues at coordinate 45,783,022 of CM060916.1, forward strand.
TTTAATTTCTAAACCATCAATAAGTTTGACAATGCTTAGTGACTGCTCCTCAAATATGGAAGGGATTGAGATATCATAAAGGGGTTGAATATTGACTGTAAAGCAAGTATACAAGAGAAATATTAAACAAAGGCATTATTAATACCATCTTACTTTCTGATTTTGATTGAGTTGTGAAAGTATTTTGTATTTCAAACCGCTTCATTCTCCCTTCTATAAATTGCAAATGCTTCAGACCCTGAATTTTCAAATTTAGAGCCTTTTTCAATTCACTTTGCAATGCAGATTCTTCCCTATGCAGATTTATATTATTGGGATACTCGTTGATATCCTCCGGCACTCTGAGTAATCGCTTCTTTATCCTGGAAGATAGCTTATTATCAGTACCAAATGTATGTGCAGACCATGCTTTGAGTTCACTTTGAGGGATCTGAGTTTAAACATAATCTTTTGTAAAGAATTGCCAGTGAAATGTTGTGACCAGACCTGCACTAAGATATTAGACAAGTCCACAAGTTTTGACCAAAAATTAAATTTTTAAAAAAAAGAGTATCACAAAAATTTAAAAAATTTAAAAGAAGGATTTGCTTTATGAAGCCGGAAGGGGTTACTTTTCGGAGATGAGTAATGCATGGTGCTGAAGGGTTTGCTTTTGGAGTAAATGACTATTGTTTTATGGAACCAGAAGGGGTTTCCTTTCAGAGAATATTGTTTATTGAACTTGATAGGATACCATTGAAAATAGTGCATGTTATTTGGTCGGTAACCATGGACACAACATTTGCATTTGTGTGAACATTGAGGGTCCCATTGGGTGAAATATATTGGGGGAACCAGTAAAACATTAAGGTTACTAATAAGAGAAATAAATTGGGGGAACCAATTAACTAAAATTATTTTCCTTCGGTCCCATTGTTAGCGAGGGGTTACCTAACAAAGCATGGAAAGGGGATCAGGAAGGATGGTTCCATTACTTCGCCAAGTGTGGATTTCATAATCACGAACCAACACCACTAGAAAAGTGGGCATATTCGATGCTATTTTGCTGTGGCCGTAGATCCAAAAAGCGTTGCAGTAGGCCCTTTTTTCAAATAGGCAACAAAAGGGGGGCGTGGCATCCGCGGCTGTTGCATTAGCCATCTAAGGCAACGCTTTTGCCCATCTACGGCCACAGACAGAAAGCATTGCCTTAAGTAGAGCTTTTGCCCTATTGCAACAATGTATGCATGTAATGCAACAACATACAACGTTGCCTTAAGTAGAAGGCAGAGCTTGCCTTCCCGGTCATGATAGCGGGGTCCACATGGACTTTCCACGTCAGCTGCCAACGTGTCACATGCCACGTCAGCTCGCAACGTCAACTGCACATGTGTCACATGCCACGTCAGCTATCCACGTGGCGCCACGTATGCTGTAGGCCCCACGTGTCGTACCATTATGGAATTAATAATATTACACTTAATGCAACACTACAACACAGTCTAATGCAACATCACAGCACAGTCAAACGCAACACAGTCTAACTTTCCACCACCATAATCTAATGCAACACCAGAAAACATCAACTGCAATGGTAAAAAATCAAATGCGACACCAGAAAAAAATCTACTGCAGCTGTAATACAACCCTGTAATTACAGATTCTACAGTACATATATTCAATCCAAAACATTGTACCACATTCATACATATATACCAAAATATTCATACAACAAATCCTCTCTAAACATTCATCACCGTAGTCAGACCAACCAATTATATATACCAACTCACAATGTCATCACCAACACATTCCACAAGTGCCATTACCAAAACATACCACAAGTGCCATCACGAACACATACCACAAGTGCCATCATTTAAAAGAACAATCCGAATATATCACAAGTGCTAACACATACCATCCAAATACTTCAGTGATCAGTTGCCAGGGTTGAAGGAGTACAAATGTCAGCATCTTCATCACTTGTTGTGGTGACACAAAAGTCTCCGACATCTAAATTAAGATTCAGATCGGCTTCACCTAGCTTTTTTAACACCCATGACATGTTCTCTTTCACTTTTCTATTCACCTTTTCTTCCAAATACGCCTCAAGCTGTTGCCTTATTTTTTATGTCAGCTCTTGCACATAACTGTCCGAAGAACCAGGAGTCGTTGGAGACTTTTCAGCCAATTCACCTTGCCTTCCTACAAGCCAGTTCCGCGTGTGGCTCTTCCCACTAGAAACAAGTGCATTTGCCTCATCAATGTTTCCTGCATCCACCATTGCTTGAACCTTCTCCAACAAAATGAAAACCAGGCAAGCATATAGATAAATAGGCAGTTGGCAGGAATGAATTTATTAACAGAACTGGTTCTCTTTCAAACTAACTATGTGTTCGATTTAATAAGCAGCTCCAACAAACGTACAATGTGCCAATTATACTGACACACGTATTGCTATTTCAGTATCTAATTATATATGTACTCACGTATTTGGCCTTTAGTTCATCCGTGTTAGTCTTGTAACTTCTACCCGGTTCTCGTTTATATGTTTCCAAATAAACCAAGGTAGCAGATGGGGAGGCTTTTTCTGGGTCCTTCTTTCTCTATCAAGTATTAGGATTACCAATAATTCAATGATATAACAAATTAGAATTATCATGTGGTCAATTCAACTCAATCTCGATAAAAAATAATTTAAGTTCAAAAAAACACATACTATCTTTTCTTTGGCTACTGCATGAGTTTTGGGACCCATGGTATGTGTCTCATTTAACGAATTACGATGCACGTAATTATTATAAGCTAGGGTCTGGAAATCCAAAAAAATAGCACTAAACAAGGATAATGTGAACTACTAAAGAAAAGATTAGCATTAACCAAGATATTGTGAACTACTAAACATTATACAAATGTGAATATCATTAAACTGTACCTGAACTGCTTCATCCCCCAGTATTCCAAGAGTATTTTAAAATCCTCCAACGGAATTTTACTAGGACTATTTGCAAGCCTTTCCTCATCAGTTGAATATTTTTTATAATACCTTGCTTTGATGCGAGACTTGTACTGCCTCCAAGAGTCGTTAAGCATGTTCAATACCTACTTGTGTCATTCTTCCGGTATGACATACCTAGCCTACAATATATCAATCACAAAATTTAGGAGACAAACTAATTAATTAAAACCAAACATTCAGGAAGTCAGTTGAACTGTATATAGTTAAGGAAATTAGATTGTACCAGAGCATAATCCAAAATTTGTCGCTTTAATTGATCAGGAACAACATGCCAATTGATGTAAGTAAGAAACACATTATCATTTGCTAGTGTACCAAGAAAATTGCTTAACTCTGTAATATTATCAGACACTGGCTGACCATCCTCATTCAACTCAATGACTACTTTATCATCCGGGTTCTAGCATGCACCTTAGTCATTTTGGACTTCCCTTTAGGAATTTTTGGACCATGTACTTTACCTACCAGGTTCAAAAATGTGAATAGAAAAAAGACACACTCAACAGTGCAGTACAGTGCACAGATAAAGAAACATTATATTGTACCTACTTCATCTTCCTGTGCAATCCATTCCTGCTCTAATCGATCAATAAGATTTTCCATTGCTAGAGGCGCTTCAACATTCTGATTTTGACGATTCCGCATCGCTAAATAAGCAGCAACTGAACCAAAAACTTCACATGAATTGGTTGTTTGTTTAAACAATTTGCTACATGTAGGTTTTAAAATGGATGGACGAGATGTTGTAGGTTTTAAAACTCCTGAAAAAGACGATGTAGGGTTCTTCAATTTCTTTAAAGTTTCTGTGAATTTCTCCCAGTTACTGAGTTTATTTGGAGTGGGAGTGTGTATCATGATTAACTCCTTGTTGGAGCCAGCTTTCTTTGGAGGGGGGTGCGCTTCATCGCTTCCTTCTCAATTTCAATGGCTGCATAGGTTCGTGCATGAGTTCTCGGTCCAGGTAAAGGATCCTTTGACTTAACAATTTTGATTCTCTACAATTCAGTCGAAGTTCAAGATTTTTTACGTTCATAAAGGCAAAGACAATATGTAATAAATAAATAACCTCTTTATACCTTCGAATCTGATGAATCATCAGGGACGTCTTCACCAGCAATTTCTGGGATGTATTCATCACGTCCAGCAACATCTTTACCTTTATATTTCTTATTTCGTGCGGCAGTCTCTTGCATACAACTAACCAATGAAGGCACCCCAAGGTATCTACTAATTGCATCATTTTCTTGCATTCGCGCGATTCGCTCTTGTTCATACTTCATCAAAATTGATGTGAGAACTGCAAGCAGATTAGCATTATTACTCACCATCGATGGTAAATTTAAGCTAGTTAACCAAATAGAGTCGACGTATAAACAGTTCTTGCTATTTTAACAGAATGCATGCACGAAGAACAATTAGTTACTTGAATTAGCTGCTGCTTCATGGTCGGAATAAGATTTCATCTGGATTAAGAAAACTGAAATGAAAACTGGAAAATACCTGAACATCAGCTTCACTCCTCGGGTATCATCATCATTACCTATTTCATTTTCTACATTTAATTTCCTCCTAGTTCCTTTGTCTGTCATAGTAACATCTTCTTCATTATTATTCATATCAGGCTCTGGCGATGGTTTGTTCTGACCCACTTGAGTTGGGTTGTTTTTCATCATTTTATGTTGCTGCTGAAGTCTATGTGCAGTAATATACTTGCGCTTTGCAAGCGGCTTCTGAGAAGAACCTGGAACAATAAAAATAATAACGATGACCTCCTTCATAGTTCTTTACACAACATAGAGATATATATATAAGAATGGATCTATATATATTACATATACATATATATCTTGAATTATGTTTTTCCTTGGTCGCATGATTACATGCGGCTGCAGTGAAATCAACGGCTCACTATCTTTGTCAATGGAGTTGTCGATGTAAAAAACCACTTCTTCTTGCTTATTACAGCCCTGTACATACTCGTTTACGTCCTTGTCATTCAATATTAGCTGCCAGCCACCCCTCGTCCCTTTGCTGATATATACTACTCCTATTTCAGTGTAATGGAGACAATCTTTAACAAAGTCCATAAGCACACTGTAAGAAAAGCGGTCTACATCATATTTTGTAACTACGAAGGATTCTCCACCGACGTAACATGTCCTTCGAAACTGTCCGCCATGGTGCAGTCGGATATTAATAAGTTCATCCATCCTGTACAAATTGAATACATTTGAACAAGGTACATGCATGCTAAAGTGGACAAAAAACAACAACTATGACATTTTGGTCTATAACCAATTTAGATGATAGTAAAGAAAGACATTAAATCATAAAACATGTGAACATTGTACATTGCAATATGAGAAAAGAGTGCCAAATACATTCATCAAAGATAACAATTTCCAGCTAAAACAAGTAGTGCCAAATACATCATAAATTAGACCAAATTAAAGTAATAAGAAAGAGGAACTTTCTGTCCTAACGAGACGGAACAGGAACTTCTGCTTCTAGTTCTGTTTCTAGTTGTATTATGGGAACATCATTCCTAATCCAACCTCCATCATCAACTTCTAGTTCTAGTTCACCACCTATGCCCATATCATGTAAATATGTATTGCTTATGTCTTCTTCAGTTGCATTCTAATTTTCAGTATCACACCAATCTCTCGGCAATTTTTTAATAACGTAATGACTGTTCTTTTCAACTGCATCTTCCACATAAAATACTTGCTCCACTTGCGAAGAAAGGACATAAGGATTAGTTTTATGAAACTTGCTAAATTTACTCGAGTAAGACATTATGGATCTTTTTCCTCTTGGTACCAGCAACATTTAAAAAGGACCACTGTGAAAGCTCCCTAATAATCAAGCTCAAAAATTTCTTCGATTGATCCATAGTAATTGACATCACCCACTATTGGGTTTTGGAACTTGCAAAGCTGGTGGTTTTGGCAATCAAAAATACACCACCATTTTGTGTGGTACATCGAGAATCTCTAAATTTTGTGTGGAGTCTATATCTGTTTACTATATAACCGGTAAACTTCCTAGCTACTCGATTAGGACCTAATCCAAAAACCTCTAATTTTTTTGAAATATTGTCCTTTTTCAGAACCTCTCCTTTAAGCCAATTCCGAAACTCTTCGAAATGTTCTCGCTGCCTCTGGAATCTTCTGGATTTGCAAGACCATCCATAAAAGCTCGATGAACCCTAAATAATAATTAAGGTCAAAAAACTATGAAATGTAGATGTTAATTTATAGTTAAGGAAAATGATATAGGAACTTAAGAACTTACTTGATCAAACTCTTAATTTCTTTATTACCGGAATTGAAAGAATACAGCGATGCATTGCCTTCCAATCTGCATATTTCAAATTGAACATCTTTCCATCTTTATTCTTCTTTGTTCCAATATGATATTCCAAATCTGATGGACATCTTCCAACATAAATCGACGTGTTTTCTGTTCCTCCATCAATGCTTAAAAATCTTGAACAGAAGGTGTCACACTCTTCTGCCAAGTAACCTTCTGCAATCGAACCTTCTGGTCTGTTTCTATTTCGCACATAAGATTTCAACTTTGCTAGATATCGCTCAATTGGATACATGCATCTAAGATGTTTAGGCCCGCTGTATTCAATTTCTATGGATAAATGAACAGGTAAGTGTAACATTATATTGAAAAAATCCTGTGGAAAAATCATTTCAAAATGACAAAGTATCTCGACAATTTCTTCTTGCAGCCTCTTGATATCATCCACTTCGATAACCTTGCTCCATAGTCCTCTAAGGAATGCACTAAATCTGATCATTGATAACGCAACCTCGGGTTTCGACACTTTCTTCACGGCAAATTGTAACAACTAGTGGAGTATGAAATGAGCATCATGGCTCTTATATCCCACGACCGTTCTCTCTTTCATGTGCACGTACCGACTAACATTCGAGGCACAACCGTAGGGCAGTTTGGCGTCCTTCAATACAGAGCAAAAGATGTCTTTTTCCTTGTTTTCCATATCAAATACTGCAGGTCTAATTTCAACATGCTTTCCGTCACCACATTCAACAGGATGAAGGGCCTTCCTTGTGCCCAATTCCTGTAAATCCGAACGAGCGTTTAAGTGATCCTTCGACATCCGACCTATATTAAGTAAAGTACCTAATATTTTGTCGCATATGTTCTTCTCTATGTGCTTGGAATCCAAGTTATATCGAAGGGTATTATGACACCAATACGGTAAGTCAAACAGTATTGACCTTTTTTTTAAAAGGACCGTCACTTTTACCAGGTTTCCTCGTCTTATCCCCAAACTGATTTTTGAACCCCCGCAATAACTCTTCAATATCAGTTCCTGATAATATTTCTGGAATGCTTCCCATTTCAGTTTCGCCATTAAATCTCCTCTTATCCAGCCTCCACTTATGTGTCAGATCAAGAAACTTTCTATGATGCGTATAACACATTTTTTTTCTATGCTTCAAATAATTTGAAGAAGTTTCATAGTGCCATACTGGACACGCTAGTTTCCCCTTCGTGCTCCAACCTGACAACATGGCATATCCCAGAAAATCATTAATGGTCCATAAGACGCTTGCACGTAAATTAAAATTCCCATCAGTCAAGGAATCATATGTTTTGACGCCAACATTCCATAACGCTTTCAATTCCACAATTAAAGGCTGCATATATACATCAATACTGTTCTATGGAGAATCTGGACCAGATATTAATGTTGAAAGAATCAAATTCTCTTGTTTCATACATAACCAAGGCAGAAGATTGTAGTTTACCAACATAATTAGCCATGTACTATAACTTGAATTCATTGAATGATATTGATTAAATCCATCAGATGCTAGACCCAATATAACATTACAATTTTCTAATGAAAAATCAGGATAGCGAGCATCCATCATCTTCCATGCCATACCATTAGCCGGATGTCTTTGTTTTCCATCTTCTTTTCGTTCCATTTGGTGCCATCTCATAAATTTGGAAAATTCTTTGCACATAAACATCCTTTGTAACCTTGCTCTTAGAGGAAAGTACCTCATAACATTTGCCGGCACTTTGGGAATCGACTTTGGTGGATCATTATTATCAACAATGTCTTCTTTTTCTTTTACAGCCCACCTTGAAAAACCACAAATGTCACAAGCCTCTTTATCTTTATTCTCTTCCTAATATAACATGCGATGGTTTTGGGAGGCATGTATTTTATGGTGATTAAGACCTAAATCCTTAATGACATTCTTTGCAGCGTAGGAAGACAAGGGCAGCTGGGCATCAGGAAAGGCTTCTTTTATAAGCTTTAGTAATTCCCCAAATGAAGACTCATTAATTCCATAAACACACTTTAAATGATAAAGCCTGATCAAGAAACTTATTCGAGAAAATTTAGTGCAACCAGGATATAACAGCTTTTTTCCTTCTTTAATATGCCGATAAAATTTCTCGGCCTCTAGATTTGGTTCTACTACAGTGTCATTGGGATTTTGACCAAATTTGTAACCCACACATTTGAACATCACATCTAAATTATCCTCAAAATCCATCTCTGTTGCACAATCCATATGGTCATCAACACCTATTAATTTTGTCTATGAAACTTCATAAATCGACCCGGTATGTAATGGAGAAGGGCCATTAAAAATAAGATGATCGTATAGGACATTTTCACAATACCAATTACGTTCAGTACGTTTTTTGTAGGGGCACTTCATCTCATCACCTATTTTATAAATGGGAAATGCATTTCTTTGAAAAGTTGTTACCCCTCTTACATATTCTACACTCGATCTCGGAAGTCCTATCCATATGTAGTACTCACTATCCATTGCCACAATCTAACCACGGCCTAGTAAGACTAAATTTGATACCATTAAGAGGTTGAAGACACGAACAAGGGCTACCCTATAATGTTTGACTAAATTAGAAATAAAAAAAGTTAATAATTTACAAATATACATAATCAGTGTGATGATACAAAGATGATTGTTTTGATATGAATTATCACTAACTTTTGGAACTGAGTTATCAGGAGAATACAAAAAACAAGCAACTAAGGATGCTGAACACAAATTCATAACATTACATGACTGCACCAAAACAAAACAGTACAGATACAAAGACTATATGGGTGATACAAAGACGATACAGTTGTACGAAATACAAAGAACGATGCAATAATTTAATTTTGTCTTCTAATGTTTAGCCCTTGAAGCTAGTTGTTAAGTCTACTAACGTCAGTTCGAAAACCAATAACTTGATTTTGCAGCGTTGTAAGTTGATGTTGTAATTCATTTGCATACCCAGCCGCTCGACTTGGAAACTGTTGGTCAATCCACTGCCAAAAGGTACACCCTGTGGGATAAACACGATATCTAAAATAACGACGACCAATGTTGAATCCAATCGAAATAACATCTTCTACAGCGGCATACCCACAATCGCACATTATGATTAGTGAGTCAGCTTGTTGTTCGTTAACCACTTGGATGTTTTGATGCTGACGACGCAAGGCAGCACAATTATGCCATCGCATCGCCCTTTCTTCACATCGTTCTTCTTCTCACCGTTGTCTTCGGAGTTCTTCTTGCTCTATTTCATACTCACGCAAATTATCGTAGTGCCTTTCTTGCATCTCTATATAAAAATCAGTAGGAGTTTCTGGTGATGATGGGTTTGACAGTCGTAGATCACCCATGCCCAGGATATCTTTGTAGTCATACGATGTAAGAAGAGAAATAGGAATTATTTAACTACAAACAGAAATAGACATTTAAACAATTAAATTGGATTTCTTTTGTCCTCTATTTTTTTTTCCACCTTTCGAAATAAGCATTATTTACCACTACATCAATGGTTTAGTAAACATAAAAATACAGAACTTGCACAATTTCAACACACGCAAACATATAAATACAACGCTTCAAGTATAAAAACCATAATTTAAGGCAATCGGTATACCCAAATCACCCAGAGACTTTGAACGTAGATCAAAATAAGTTAGAGATGAAATCAACTAAATAAAACTGAAATGATGAAGACCTAACTACCTGTTATTGTCCTAAATGATCCAAATTGGAGGTGTAAAGTTTGTAAAATAGGAGCAATCAAAGGTTTATAGTTTGTAACCTGAGGAAGATACCAATTGGAGGTGTTCTTGGATGGATTTCATGGAGAGAGAAACATACAGAAGGAGGAATATGGGAGAAATTTGTTTTGGGGGGAAGTATTTCATGAATGGGGAAACTATCGCGCCAAATTTTCACTAAGCTATAGCAAGGTTCGACTTGAACCATTGGATTAATCAATATCTACGGTTATTTATTGTTTAAACTAATAATGCAGATTGCGGACCTAGCATGTATTTATGTAATGCAACATTTTGAACTGGTGTTGCAAGGATCGGCTTGAACCGTTGGATTAATCAACATCTACGATTATTTATTTATTTAAACTAATAACGCGGATCGCTGACCTGGCATGTATTTATATTATGCAACATTTTGAACTGGTGTTACACGTCATAGCACAAGAATTCCAATCGCAACACTGTGTTCATATCTAATGTAACAACAAATGAATATTGTTGTAGAAGATCAAAGAATGCATAGCTTCCCCAATGCTTTTCATGCAACGCACTCAAATTAGTGTCGAATATGCCCACTTTTGTAGTAGTGCAAATCATTTACTTTACCCAGTATGAAAGTCAAATGAATAACAAGGAATGGACATGTTGCCTAGCAAGAGGTTGCCTTGAGTTGCGCTGTGTAGATTCCGAAATAAAGAAGAAGTAAATTAGCATAACCAATTTAACTTAAATAAAGGGAAACTAGACCTATTGCTTCGTGTAGTATGGAAGGTGCTTTGGTTTCGAATGTTAGTAGGGTTTACCCTTCGAAACATTGTGGGGAACCAAAATAAAGAATGAAAATGATGGGTAATCATTAGAAATAATTAAGGTGGAAAATATAGAATAATGGGGATGTGGAATGCATTGCATATTGCACATTTACACTATCACTTATGTTATTGTTGTTTTCATACTATTAATTAAAGCGTAGATGTTCCGGGGTTGGTTATGGAAGTAGTTCGATATTAGCCCAAGGGGAACCCATTCTGCAATGCGGCGTAGTCCCGCTAGATATCTATGCATTGGGTATAACATATATTCACACTAGTATGTTGATTGACCCGAAGTTTTTACTTTCCAACTTAACTCTCGGGTATTCATTTGAGTATGCTGTGGGTTAGGGTCTTTTGATGTATGTATCAGCAAAGTTGTAATTGCCTATATATTTAGACTTTGATCGACTGAGAGTCATTGTCATATGTTGCTCTTGGAGTTTGTTTTGTAATAATTTATATTTTCTCTAAATGAGCTATATGAAAGGGATGATTATTAAATGAATGCCTTAGGAAAATTTCCAAACTCTTGTGTCTTCTAATGTTTTAGTTTATTAACATCCGATTTTCTATCATCGAAAGCCGACATTAGAGATGACTGCAACATTTATAGGGCCGTGCTTCCGATCTTGGAGAATAGGGCGTTTCAAAATTTGATATCAAATCATAAATTTATGCAAATTTATAGAAATATTTTATCCACAAAGATTTTCTAAATTAAAACCCAAAGATTAGATAATTATTATAAGGGTCGGGATAATGAAACCATTACATATTTGTATTTGTTAGCTGATTTATTAGAACTCCTGATTCCCAGTAGGAAATAGATCAAACATGAGATCTTCTAATAATTGGGATTCCTATTGAAGCGCTACCATGCCATGCTGAAGGTAAATTTCATGTTGAGGAAAAACCAGTTGTGAACTTCCCTTTGATTTACAAATAGAGAACTTATCCTTTTGCAATATATTTCCTTAGAAGTACCTCCAGATTTTAAGGTAGTTTTCTCAAGGTGTTCGATGATCACAAAACTGAACTCTAGGAAGTTGGATTAACTAATCGATCATCAAATAACAGGTTTTCGTATGTCTTCCTTAGTTTCTCTAGATTTAATGAGATGGTGGGAATATAATTATAACCTCAATCGAACATTTAAACCTAATAAGTAGTCTAATAAGGAGGTCTTAACACAACTTTGAGTCGTAGCTATAGTTACTAGACTAAGGATGACCATTATGTCATGATCTAAGTATCTTAAAGGTAGTCACGGGTCCGGATATGAAATAGATCCAATTATTTATATAATTCATATATCATACTAGCAATGTTAGTAAATGATAATAACAATGTACATTATTGAACATAATTTTTCATAATTACCTTAATCATTGTATGTTTCCACTTTATTGAGCATATACACTATTACAAATTCTTTCTCAGGGTTTCCCTCTTCCATAAGAGATTACAATTTTGGAAAAAGAACTGGAAAAAGGAACCCTCACTCTAAATCACTGGGGCCATATTTATATGTGCGGATTGATCCTTCCTTCGGCTTAAGTACTTCACTTCACTCACCCGACATGGGCTAATCATGAAGGCTTTGCAAGTGCACTGGTGGCTTTTCTTCCATGTAAATTCCAAGTAAATGCTTCCAAGGGTCTTAACGAAGGGAGATTTTAGTTGAATGTGTGAAGGATGGTCATGTATAGGCTTTTGGCTCTTTTTATGTTTTCATCCCCTGCTTTGCCTCTAATGCTTAAAGTTTCTGAATCTGGATTCCTGTCCTTCGTATTGTGCCTTCTTGAGGGTCATATGAAGGCTTTTCTGTCATTGGTTATTCATCTTCATTAATATTTTTAGGATAGGCCCCTTCTGTTTTGATTTAGAAAAATGAGAAAGGCATAAGTGTATGTGAGCTATTGGATTACAACGGTAGCTATTTCTGAATTCGCACCTTCTTTGATCGCTTCCTCTGTTGGTCTCCTCATATGCTCTTCCCTTTCGACTCTATTGTTTCTTCTTTATCTTACTTCTATTGTTCCCTTTTACAGGGACAACATGTCTAATGTCGATGCCCTTTCAATTAAAGTTAACAGAGGCTTTCAGAGCTGAAGGGAAATCCCCCTTCTCTTCCTTCTTCTATTTCGAAAGGATTTCATCGTAAGTCAGACACTTCCACATTCAGAATGCTACTGGTTTTCACACTCCTTCACCTCAATTCACACTCCTTTTTTGCCTTGGTTAATTTTGGTGCTAACATTTTCACCTGATGAAAGGGGCATTCTTGACTTTTCAAGTTAACCATTCCTGGTAAGCGATTCAAATTTTCCTGCTTTTTGGCATTATCGTATGTCTCTTCAGACCTGATCTGATGGTCACGAAGTGAGAGGGATGTTCTTCTTATACATATGCTTATTTTCTTCTTTTCCTTTGTTTTCTTCTAAAAAGGTTTTTCTGCTCCAATATCAAAGTTTTCCAGAATGTTTTTAATCGCTTAAATTTACTCATCCAAGAAATCGAGGTAGGGGTCTTAATTTAATTTTCAGTATTCGAATTTTGGGAATTGATTAGTTCATTCTTTTCCCCTAGTTTCGACCTCAAATTAGTTGATCAACTACGATCTCGTTGTTGAATAAACACATTTTGAGCTGATTGCACTTAAATCCAAACTATGATTTCATCCTTATTACATATATTATTGTTTTATTCTATTTTCAGTTTGAGATTTTGCCAATTTTGCTTGTGATAAAAGAGAAAACCTTCAAATTAATCCCCAAACTAGACTTTTTTCTCATAAAACCCCTTTTTATGCAATGTCTAAGGGTTTTCAGTTTAATTGGAAGAGTCCCGTACTATTTCTTTATTACTCTTTGTTAGATGTATCTTATGTAATGAGTTAGAACGTTATCACCTTACATTCGCCATGGCGAATAAGAATAAATCATCCAAGTGATTTGTTCAACAGGATTTTATCGGAAGTGAATGCGAATCTTCCCAACAAGTCATGGAGGATTCTCTTCCGAGGACTGTTATGCCTGAAATACATTCTTTTGTCTCTTCCAAAGATGTGGTTTGTAACACCCCGTATTTCATGTGAATATTAAAGTAACAAATTAAAGAATACTTAATTTTAAAAGTAATAAATAAAGGAAACGGGTTACTCCATTGCGTTCGTCTCAGAATTCTGCTTGATATAGAGTCGAGTTTGCGTAAATCGGACTCTGTATGAAGAAGTTATGGAGTTAAGAAGATTTCATGTTAAATCAAAAATTAAATATAAATAATAATTAAATCGAAAAAAGGAAGTTCGAATTTCAAAATCACGTAAATCAGCTGGGCAGGAAAATTCCCGCCCATAGGGTCGACTCCTCCCATGGGGGATCGACATAGGTGTCGACCCCCCAAGAGGGGTGTCGACTGGGGTGTCAACCCCCCTGTAGGGGTCGACCCCTTTGCCCAGATCCGAACAGTGACGATTTCTGACTTGTTGCTCAGTCACTAGGGCATAGGTGGCGGTTTCTGGATAGCTCTATATTGTCTGGATGGTTCTGATTACTCTAGGTTAATCTAACAGCTCACATAAATCTAAGCGTCTATATAAGCAACACCAACCCTCAACCCTAAACCACACAATTTCATTCCAAGGAGCCATCATGCTGTCCATGGTCAACCTAGCATAGCCATCATTCTTCTCCAACTAGAAAGCAAGTTAGAAGCTACAAATCAAATATAAATTAGAGAATCGATAGTCTTCGTCAAGTGATAACTTTTCAGTTTCAGAAAACAGATCCCAGAAAACAAGATTTGTCCTTTGTTTTGTAAGTTCAAGTTACTTTCAAATGTGAATTCTTAATTTAATTTCTTGGCATGTAATCATATGAATCAAAGCTATACCTGATTGTGAGATAATCCTTTTCAGATTTATCCATCTATTTTAACAGATTTGTGCCTGCGATGTTATTCAAATCTATTTTATCAAATTTGTGCTTGCGATGTTATTCAAATCTATTTTATTAGATTTGTGCCTATGACGTTATTCAAATCTACTTTATCATATTTTTGCATGCGAATGTTATTCAAATATATTTTATCAGAATAGTGCCTGCAATGCTATTCAAATGTAATCTATCAGATTTACGCCTGCGATGTAATTCAGATCTATATTTCTTTTCTGTTCCTGATATTACTATTATCAAATCTAGCGCTGTATAGCAATTTTTTGCCTAATCCTTAATGTATCCTCTTCTTCCTCTTTTATTTTGGATCTAGGTTGTCTCGAACCTAGACGAAAATCTTGTTATATATACGATTGGAATATAGGGGAATTGTGCCTAATCCATTTTATGTACTATTCGGTGTAACTTGTAACTGAGATTTGGGTATAACTTGTAATTGGTATTGGGCATTATTATCGTTATAACTGCAAGATGTGTTAATTGGCATAAAAATAAAATTTTTGGGTATGATTGTTATTGTTCCGAATTTGGAGTAACTTTGAATATTAAACCTAGATTAGGAGAAAAAAGTAAATTGGGATATTAAACCTAGATTTGGCCTAACTATTGGCTGGGATGCCAAGTATAATGAATATTGTAACTTTGGGCATGACTATTGTTCCAAATTTGGGAAGATTGGGTATAGCTTATGTTAAGTAATAATTTGAATTTGTGGGGCATAACCTGTAATTGGCTTTGTTGAGGTATAACTTGAGAATTGGAACATGACTAGTTTTGTGAATTTGGGATAATTAGCATATAAAATCTAGGCTTGGACATGTATGGTAAATATGCTAAAAGATAAACATGCCTTTCCCGAGGTTAGATTGAGATGCAGTGTAAAACTGCCCGGAATCGCCCGACACACCCAGTAACCGCAACAACACCTTCTAATGTGAGAGGTTAGTGCATCATGCCCAAGAAAAACCCAAGGTTAGATTGAGTTGTGGTGTAAAACTGCCCAGAACCGCCTGGCACATCCAGTAACCGCAACATCATAGATCTAATGTGAGAGCTTGGTGCATTAATGAATCAATTAATGCTAATGAACAAGACATGTTAAGAATGGCATGGTTAAGTTAACTAAGGCAACACTTAACCGTTATAACATGTTAATTAGACAAGAAGATGGGGTTAAGTAAATTCAGAACACTTAACCGTTATAACATGTTAATTACACAAAAAGATGGGGTTAAGTAAATTTAGAAAACTTAACCGTTATAACCGTTATAACATGTTAATTAGACAAAAAGATGGGGTTAAGTAAATTTAGAACACTTAACCGTTATAACATGGTAATTAGATAAGAAGGTGAGGTTAAGTAAATTTAGAACACTTAACCGTTATAACATGTTAATTAGACAAGTGAGTAGGGTTAAGTTAATAAGAAACGCTTAACCAATATGACATGATGAATGGGTAGGGTTAAGTTAAAACAAGAGAGCAACACTTAACCATTGTAATAGGATGTGTGGAATGGTTAAATTAACACAAGAAGCCAACGCTTAACCGGTGTAACATGACAAGTGGGTGGGTTAAGTTAACTTGAATTGATTGATGACACTTAACCAATACGGCATGATGAACGCATGGGGTTAAGTTTATAAAAACACTTAACCAATGTAACTTGATGAACGAATGGGGTTAAGTTAATGGGAAATACATAACCAATATAACATGATGAATGAACGGGGTTAAATTAATAGGAAACACTTAACCAATCCAACATGACGAGTGAGAATGGTTAATAAGAAACACTTCACCAACATGACATGATGAGTGGGTAGGTTAAGTTAACATGAATGGACAACACTTAACCAATATGACATAATGTGTGGGAGGGTTAAGTACATATCGGGTTGGTGTGTAATATTAGTAAATATAGGCCCACAAACTTAACCATTAAGAAAACATGTTTGAATCAGTGGGAGGGTCAAGTACATATCGGGTTGGTGGGTAATATTAGTAAATATAGGCCCGCAAACTTAACCAGTAAGAAACCCTAGTAATGGGGACCCATTTCAGTAGTAACCCACATAGATGTATCAAGGTACCCTGAAACTAGGCAGGGTGGGGCACGATTACTGGGCTGATTATAAGCGGTCAAAATAGCAGTAGGGGGTACGTCATTGTAGTTTCCAACGGGTTACGGGCGTGCATGTACTCCGGAGTGGGAAAAAGCATGCACTGGGTACCAGTAGTTATACACTGTGCATCTTGAATCGTGTCGGGTCGCTATCATAGGGATTGATACACCTTAAAGTGGGGGCCAACACAGGGTATCTACATGCAAGAGAGGGCCGACTGACATAGACACATGGAACATTAATACAAGTTAGGAGCCGATCGATAGGGTAGCAAGGGTACATCTAACATCTTCATGGAAATTAGGTTGGTTGAGGTAAGATCCTCATACTAGATGTACACCTGAAGGCTACCATAATTGCGGGGATTGGGATCACATTCTAACATTATCATTTTACACAGATTACTAGTTGGGACACTAGTTAGGCGGTGCAGAGATATAGAAATCAGAATAACAGGGTAGTAGCGAAGCAGAGAGAGAGCAGAAGTGCACTCAGTTTATCTTGTCTTATCATATCTATGCTAATCGTATGTTATCTTGTTATCCGTGTTATCACGATATTGTCTTATATTCAGTTTATTCATGTCATGAATGCTTTTGCCTATTGATATGCTGAAATCACTGGACTTACCAGACTTATGTCTGACCTAGTTTGTTTCGCCTCTTTTCTTCTGTCCCCCCGGTTCACAAGGAGGAAATGTTACCACTTAGTCAGCTTTCTTTCCAAGCTCGAAGATAGTCGATGTATTGCTTTGGACTCTCTCTTCCACTGCTATGGCTGGTTCATGCTTTACTGGGGAATATCATTGTTATATTTTTATGCTTCTTTTATACTTGGAAGTTTTTGAATCAAGACAGAAGTTCTATGTATTGTTTTTAGGTATGATTGAGACAAATGTTGTAAAAGCTTGAATGAACCACCTTGTTTATAAAATGACTTTATTTTCCGCTGCTTTATTTTTATGTCTTGTAATTTATCTGCATCTTTTACTTATAATGCTCCACCGAAGTTAAGGCATTCCCTTTGTGAGTTACCTTAACGGAGGTGGGGTGTTACACTTGGTATCAGAGCTGAAGGTTACCGGATCAGATAAAAGATTTGAAAATTTATTTTCAAGACAGTTTTAAAAGAAGCATTTTCAAAAGAAATGTTTTGTTTTAAAGGCATATTCGCCAAAGTCATATGCACTATCTTTTGATCCTCTATTTGAATCCTTGTTTCCTTCTTTCCTGAGTCTCCAGGGCTCCTGGCTTTCTGGGAGGTAACCTCATTGCGACATGGTTCTGTCGGCTTGATGACACCTGTCAAAGGGCGAAGAAGTGCGCAACTTCCACCTATAGCCGCTGTAGTTTCACCTACAACAAATTTTCTTTCAAGCTTTGTAGGGTTTTCCATGCGATGGAGGCAGCTTTCAAGAGACTTGTCAACAAGTTACACAAAGATGGCAAAGATGAGAATAAAGGAGATTGGCTAAGGAACACAACCCAAGGACGAGAAACTCATGGATATAGACTTGGTTCACGAAGGTGGAAAGAATAGAAAAATCTAAGACAAGAGGAAGTGTCATTATTATGGTATAACGGGTCATATAATTAAGGACAAGGGCAAGAACATAGGACAGGATTTTCAGGAGGGAAAGTGCATGCTCTCTCCGCCAGCATACCTGAGAGAGAGGTAGTAAAATTTCTGTTGAAAAAGTCTAGTTTTTCTTTTTTGATCATCCTGTTAGTACTCTTTTTGATTCTAGCGATTCACATTCGTTCATATTTGCTTCCATAGTTGAGTATCTACACCTTAGTGCTTGTATAGTAGAAGATCCCATTATTATCTCAAATCCGGTTGGTGGTTCGGCTCGTTTATCTTTGGTTTGTAAGGATATGAGAATAGCTATATTAAGTATTGAGTGTAAGTGTATGCTTATGTTTTCGGGTTTCATGGGCTATGGGTTGATTCTAGGTATGGATTGGTTAGCTAGTAATTGTGAAAGGAGGGTAGTTAGACTTTCGAGTTGCCTCGGGAATACCCTCAAGATTTCGTGTGATCCTATGGGATCAGTTTGTCTTAGCTACCTAGAATCACTTGATGCATCTATCGATGATTTGCGATCCGTTAGAGTAGTCCATGAGTACGCAGGTGTTTTTGATTAGGTTAGAGGTTTGTCTTCTAAAACGCGAGATAGACTTCTGCATATATCTAGTTGACAATGCAAAACCAGATGCATTACTTGTGCGACACATGAATCCAAGGGAAAGGAAGGGCTCAGTAAACAAGTAAAAGAGTTACTTGAAAAAGGGTTCATAAGTCAAAGTATTTCTGAACGGGGGTCCTCCATTTGTTTTCGCTACAAAGGAAGATGGTTCACTTCGCTTGTTCATAGATGATATTTTGGAATGAGGTTTTGCATCTAAGGGAAGTCTCGGATACCCTCCAAGCGCATCAACTTAAGGGGAAATTCTCCAAAAATGCCATTTTCAGAGAGAAGAAGTAAGGTGCCCAAGGAAGGGATAGCAGTAGATCCCGCAAAAGTAGTTGCGGTGCAAAACTGGAGGGCCCCAAGGAATGCAACAGAAGTAAGAAGCTTTCTTGGACTAGCAGGCTAATATAAGAAGTTAATTAAGGACTTTACGAAGGTATCGGCCCCACTTACTAGATTGATGAAGAAGAATCTGATCATCTTAATATATACACTTGGTAACATGGTTAGCATATGTTTATTTTCAAGAAATAATTCTGGAAATGTTAACATGACACGGCAGAGGTTGTAGTGCCAAGTTGTAACACCCCGTAATTCTGTTAATATTAATATTCACAAATTAAAGAATAACTAATCTCAGACATGAGAATTGTGGGAAACGGGTTGCGCCATTGTGTTCGTCTCGGAATTCTGGTTGAAATAGAGTCCGAGTTTGCGTGATTTGGATTTCGTATGAAGGAGATATGGCCATCAGAAGTTTCAGAAAATTCAAAACATATTTCAGAAAATTTTAAATTCAAAATTCGAAGTCAAACAGGCTAGGCGGGAAATTTCCCGCCCAGCACCCAGGTCGACTAGGGAGTCGACTGGGCAGTCGATACCCCAGGGACCAGGTCGACTGCGCAGTCGACCTGGTCCAGTCGGCTAGGGTTTGGCTGAGCCCAATCTTGAGCTGCTGATGTGTCTTTAGGGCTGAGTTGGCTAATTAAACGGTCCAGGTTAGTTCTGAGTTGATCTGACAGCCTAAATAAATCCTAAACTCTATATATACCTAGGTAGTCTCCCACTCTAAATCACATGAAAAATAGAATAGCCGCCGTCATGCCATCGCCATGGAACTCAGTGTAGCCGCCGCCAACTAAGAAGGAAGAAAGCTAATCAAAACTCTAATTCTACTCAACTCTAAAGAAAATCAAGACTCTCTTTCTTCTCTAATTGTGAGTATGATGATCTTAACAAGATTATTAGCAAACTAATTAGATTAAGATGTGATATGGATCATAAGAAAATGATGTGAATTGTCATATATGTTGTTGTAAACCTTATGCTATCATGTATGTTGTAAATCTTATATTATGAGATGATGATATCCGATATGTTGTAAATCATGCTATGATGATATTGTATAGGTTGTAGTTTTCTATGCTAAGTTGTGATAAAGCATACATGTTATAAAGTCATGATGTTATTATCTATGCTAATTAGTTCATGTTAATCAAATCATAATGTTGATATTATTTGGGCTATGTTGATCTATATGACAAATCATGTATGCAAGTTTAGATTGATTAGTAAAGATTATGAATATATGCCATGACATCTATTTAGATCTAGAATTGTGCTATGACATGTGTGAGTTCTATGTGTTAGATGCTAGTTCACACCATCATTATGTTGCATAAACCACATATGCAAGTTTATACATGAATTTGGGTTATGATCATATTATGTAAGTTGTGACATTTAACCAAACAAGTTGACACCTTTAGATCCATGACATGTGTAGTTTTATGCAAGTTTCACCCCTATTATGATTAGATCTATTTTATTTGTCTATATGTTGTGATAATTTATCTTTGTGCTATGAGTTAGACTATTCGAGTCTAACGTATATTTTGCGTTGAATAAGCGAACATATAACGTGGGGTAGGGGTAATATTAAGGATTTAATATTAAGAAATTTGGGTGCAATTGATATGATTTTGCATACCATAAGTGGATGGCCATAATTGAGTCAATTATGGACATCATTAAAATTGGAAGTAATTAATGATTTGAATAGGGATATATTTAAAACTGGGGTAAAAGATTATAAGTGTTAATCAATGCTTAGGACACGAGGTTTGACTCGTTTGTGACGTAAAACTGCCCGGACCCGCCCGACAAATCCAGTAATCACAAATGTCAGCCCAATGTGAGAGGTCCTAGGCCCAAATTAAAGCATAACAGTTGTAAAGACACGAGGTTAGACTCTTTTATGGTGTAAGACTGCCCGGACCCGCCCGGCGAATCCAACTGCCATAAATGCCAGTCTAATGTGAGAGGTCTTTATGAGGTTATGGCCTGAATGAATTAAGAAATTCTTAACCAGATAAACATGTAAGGTGGGACATGGGGGTTAAGTAGGTGCCTTGGGTGGCATGAGGAATCTAGTGAGTGCCTTTAGTGGCATTTGAAATACGATTAGTAAGACTTAACCAAACACACATGTAGATGAACATGACTAAGAGGGTTAAGTGGGATATACTAGTGGGGACAAGCTTAGGTGGATAGCTTGTGGGGGCCCATTTCAATTAGTAACCCAAACGTATCTTTGTGGGCTCGACCCAAGTCGAGGACGGGACACGCATACTGGGTTTGACTGTAAGAGGCCAAACGGGGTAGCGGTGGCAACACAAGTCCAACGGGTTTCATATGCGTGTGTGGACCCGGGCTGGTAGGTAAGACGTTGTTGCATCGTGTAGGTATAAGCCGTGCACTCTCAAGTTGTATCGGGTTGCCACTTTAGGGGAGTGATACACCCCACTGTGGGGCCAGCACGGGTATCTACGAGTAGGGAGCCGATCGAAAGTGGGTAGTGGGGTACACCTAGCGGAGATAGGGGCAGGCGGCACCTATGTAGTCAGCTAGGGGTACACGAAGCTATTTATATAAAATTTCTAAGTGAAGCAAGTGGGATCAACCTTTAGGGTGACTGGTGTGGTGCAGTGTAGTAATTATTCGTTAGTATTAGGTGTGCCTTTAACGTTATCTTTATCTGCTCTTCCATACCCAATAGTTCATAGACATTTCCTTGTTTTCCAGCTTATGCCTCAGTCTAATTATTTTGATAATAGTATTGTTAGAATTATCATACTCGCCAGACTTTATGTCTGACCCCCTCCATTTCTATCTTTTCCCCCTCCAGGTCCTCAGGGTGGGCCCAACTCTAGTGGAGCTTGATTGGACCGCTTTATCTCTCTTTTGGAAAGCTTGGACCGTTGAAGTAAAGTCCAACTTGTTACCTTCTTTAATGGCTATTTATGTAATGGGGTTATGTATTTTTTTTTATCAAGATGGATATTGTACTTGACTCTGATTTATGGTTTTCTGATGTAACAAACATGTTTAATTTCCGCTGCTATGAAATAAAGTTTTAGATTTCCAAGTACTACTTATTATCTATCTTGTTGTAATTTTTCTGTTCTATATCCACTTAAAACCTCCATGGAAGTTAATGCATTCCCTTTGTGAGTGACATTATTGGACGTGGGGTGTTACACGTGGTATCAGAGCTTAAGGTTACCAGAACAGATAATTTTTTTAGAAAACCTATTTTTCTAAAGTATTTTTGGAAGAAGTATTTTCAAAAACATGTCTTAATGAGTGATTTTAAGAGGAAAGTTTTTAAGAAAAACATAATCCCCAATAGCTATATATCTTTATCTTTCGAATTCTCCATTTTGAATCTTTCCTTTTTCGTTTCAGCGTGGCTGAAGATCTTAACCTTCCGGATGGTGTAACGATACCAGGATGGTATAGGATGTTATTAGAGGCTAGGGCCGCTGCAAGTCCAGCCAATGTTCATCCACCACCAGTTGCACCCGCTCCTCCTCCTCCTCCTCGCGTAGATACTTTTGCAAAGACATGCAAGGAATTTAAGGCTATGGGTGGAAAACCTTTTCGAGGGTTAGAAACGTTTGTGGAAGCTAGAGATTGGCTTAAGGAGGTGGAAGAATTGCTAGAAATCTTTGAAGTAGAAGAAGGGAGGAAAGTCAAATTAGCAGCTTGGTTAATGAAGGGAGAGGCCTCGTTTTGGTGGGAGGTCACTAATGGGGAGCGTCCTGTTGATTCTTGGGCGGATTTCAGGCGTAGGTTTGAGGCAAAGTTTCTCTCAAGGGCGGAAGAGAATCTATATATGGAAAGGTTCTTGACATTAAAGCAAGGAAGCTCATCAGTGAAAGAATATGTTAACAAATTTAATCACTTAGCAAGGTTTGGCTTGGACTTAGTGAACACGCTGAAGAAGAAGGCTCTGAGGTTCGTTAATGGCTTGAATGAGCCGTTGCAGGGGTTGGTTATGACCCACATCCCTATGGGGGCCACCTTTGAGAAGCTAGTAGACATGGCACTCATGCACGAGGAGAAAGGCGCTAATGCTAATAAGGCACCCGAGAAGAAAGGGGATCAGAAGAAACCACAACAGCAAAACAAGAAGGGTGGTAAAGACAATAATGACAAAGGAAAGAAAAGATGCTTTAACTGTGGGACACCAGGCCATCTCAGCAAGGAGTGCAGAAAGGAAAAGAAGACTGGCTGTTTTCACTGTGGTGAAGCGGGACATCTAGTGAAGGACTGCCCAAAGAAGGGGCAGAGGGCAGGGTCTACTCGGGAGGACATGTGCAGGCTCTTATGGCACCAGGGCAAGCAAGGGGACAAGTTCAGGCTCTCGCGGTCCCACCGCTGCAAGAACGAGGTAGAACCATTTCTGTTGAAAGCTTAGTTTTTCTGTTT
The DNA here is from genome assembly GCA_030737875.1 of Allium sativum. Taxonomy (NCBI): domain Eukaryota; kingdom Viridiplantae; phylum Streptophyta; class Magnoliopsida; order Asparagales; family Amaryllidaceae; genus Allium; species Allium sativum. The sequence continues at coordinate 45,806,986 of CM060916.1, forward strand.
GATCATCATGTCCGTACCTTATTCGATTCGGGCGCATCGCATTCGTTTATTTCTACATCATTATTTGAATCACTACACTTAAACACCAGTTTAGTAGAGCACTACAACAGAATTGGTATTTTATAGCGGCCCTCAGCCGCTATCAATAAGAACTATAGCGGTTTGATAACTGTTGTATATCAACATGTTATTAAAAACTGCTGAATATTTATAATGCTTAATTTGCCGTTATTAAAGACAAGGTTTTATAGCGACTGCTGACCGCTATGTTATTGTTTACAATAGCTCATGCTCATCGCTATAATACATCCAAATCACACTGAAATGGAGTATATTTATAACACATTAATGCCGCTATAACAGAAGTATGCAATAGCAAATATATGCCGCTATATTTATAACATGTTATAGATTATTAATAACACATTTTTACTGCTATAACATATATCTTCGATAACTTCTATATGACGCTATTAAATTAACATGTTATAGTACTGCAAAATCCTTTTCCAGCTCATACATTTTAATAATAGCAATCAAAATGAATTTTCTTAACAAGTTAAAGATGAACATACAAAATATAATAATAGTAAATAAAGTATCAACTAACAAAAAAAATCCAGTCCATGAGTTAACAAATTCAATACATATGTTTTCAATTCCCATTGATGTCAACTTGAGTACACAAAATACAAAACATAGTTCATATTTTTTCATTTAGCACACAAAAGATAAGACAAGACATTGTACACAAAAGACAAAACACCCCAAACCTGCTAGACAAAACACCCCAAATAACTTAGCACCTCCGTCTTACTTTCATTTTCCTCATCACCCTTTGTTGGCCTGTAAAATATAAGAACTTTGTGAATCACGTGACGATGCTTTCATAATGCATAATTGTAATCTCACATTACAACAAAAAATTGCCAAATTAATAAAGATAACAATAATTAAAATTGCAAGAACAAAATAAAATAAACCAGGTATATCTTAATTTGCCAAGCTACTAATTATTTCACGCCAGAGAAATTTAAGTGGACAGTCTACTCGGTTGCCAACCGACTGCCTGCTTAGTTGTCTTGCCAAAAGATACCGACAATTATCGGCACTGAAGAACGCTTGCAGTCCGTACTGAAAAGTTAAGAAACTGACTTTTGTAATGCGACGATCTTTTATTAGACCTGTTCTTATAAAACTTTCAGCTAGTTGATTATCTGTAATGAAAGTTTCAGCTAGTCATGAACACAGACATAAGCAGTCATTAGTTCTAAAACGACATGCAGATAGTTAATAGGCCTGCAATTTAAGTTCATTTAAATTGCTAAACTCATAGGAAAGCTATAATCATGTAATCATTTATGACAACTTGGTTTGTAAATTAGACAATAACTTGTTTATAAAAACATTATAATATTATTTTGTGAAGTAGGAGTTCAGTTGAAAATAGTTCTGTATTATTGAAAAACTTTAACTTAGTCATAGATGTGGGATTCAATAAAAAAAACAGTAAGAGAGCCAAAAAGAAAATATGGTTGCAGCATATAAGATTTTGTCAGAAAGAATTTAAAAAAAAAACGCCATTGAAGCTAATCTCTTTCAAACTTAGCTTCATGCCAAACAAACTCTTGTTGCATAAGTAAAATTTCAGTGGTAAATGTAATTTGGAAGAACAAAAACTCTTGTTACTTCTCATTCTAGGCCACCATGGTTGGCTTTTTCAGCAAGAGTCGACACTTCGTGCGGTTGTAGTTGAATTATGTGATTGTTAGGTAATATGTTCACGTGATTGCCTAAAACTGGCTTAGAATTCATAACATGAGTTATAGAAGTTTAATTAGCTGATCACTCCACAAAAACAAAAAAACAAAAAACATAAAAATTATCAATATAAAAATGAACCTTTTTGTTAGTTTTATTCATATGTACCTAGTGTTAATTAACAAATATTTGTCTTTAATGAAGAAAAATTACAGGTACAATATCATATAAGCTAAATGTCAGATTGTTACATATTTTTTTTTATAAAGGAGTTAATGTATTAATCTTTGTTCTCTTTTTTCGGTAGGTGTAGGATTACAGTATATTAAGGATGTGGCAAAATAGTTTTCTTATCAGTAATTATTATAAATATGGTTTGCAGGCATAAATGTACCATACAATAGTCAAAGAGAACAGTAATAGCAACAAAAATAGAACCATTTTTTATCATACCAGTATAAGCTCCAGCAAAACATCCTATGGTAATTTTTTTGATATGCTTGTCTTGTAGATAATGGATTCAATAATTTGTAGAGGTTTCCCTTTGTTTGACTATATATTGGCCCCTGCAAAATTTCAAAACGTAGCTTTCAAAATCTATGTCATTTCTAACTTCAAAAAACAGTAAATGAAAGCAATGCAAAAATGTGTAGGTGAAACAAAGAAACAGTTAATGGGATAAATGTTAGCTTTATCTTTGTGGAGGTTGAAAAATTAATTTAGGTAGCTTGAAAATAAGATAAAAATGCTAATGATTTTCGCATTAAAACTATAACTCCATTTACAATTAACCTTTTTGCAGTCCCTTTCACAGTTTATCCATTGAATGCACTTCGAATCCAAGGCATCTACTCTGAAACCACCTGCAGCGAATAGCCACTTTTGATGATTGTGGATCTGAAGAGCCGCTCTTAAGAAGAAAGGGGCTTCATTCTGGAAATGGTTGCAAATGCCACATCATGTAATATGCAAACTATTTTTTCAGTTTTGTTTTAAATAAATGGATAAGCAGTAGTTAGCAAATATTTGATCGAATACCAACAATATTCACAAAGATAAAAATGCTTTTTTGTTCCATATTTTATGTAGTTCGCTAATTTTTGTTATTATTGTGAACGTTTCTTTGCTTTACGTGTGGTCTTCCCATGTCATGACTTAATCATGGTTTACGATACTACTGCTGTCATCAATGCAACATGGTCTGAACTTAATCAGTCGATGATATACTAGATTTTATGTACAAAAATTGATGCATAGTCCTAATTTGAATCTAATTTTAATCGGTCGATCCTATTTTCATGTCGATATTTTACTCTTCCTGCTTAGCTTACTGTTACAAGATTGAACGTTTAATGATTGGATTGTGATTTTAGAGTTAAACATGGGATTTGTTGGTTTTTCATGGTACTAACTGCTAAATTAGTAAAAAGGATCTGTTATTGTTTTTTGTCCATCCAAATATGACATGAAGTGTGCAATAAACAAAAAAGCAATATAACTTGGTAAAAATGGTTTATACTACTATGCTTTTTAGTTGACTAACTTGATCATTGTATGCAACAAGCATGAAATCTAGGCTTTTTTTATTTTGAACTTCTAAGTTAACAATTTATTGATTTGTAATGAAATTATTTGTTGAAATAGATTATCTGCAAAAGTTTGATTCTTTTTCAACTCTCATATAAGCAATATCACAACACGGATGCTACTGTTTGTTAACTAATGAGTAACTTAGGCTTCCCTTAGCAACTCCTATTTAAAATCTATGCATGCAGTTTATTGTCGCTTGATTAAAGTAAATGGAAAAGCAGTAGTTAGCAAATATTTGATTGAATACCAACAATAGGTTGTTAGATGATATGTCAAATTGCCAAGGGTGAGAATCTACGAAATAACAGCCCTTCATTACGAGTGCATGAAGTATTACCAGCATGTTTACTGTCTTGTTGGTAATATGAGTGTATGATATTATCTTGTTGATCAAGTTCAATATGAGTGCATGAAGTATCACCAGCATGTTCTTTACCATGGTAATAATTCATATCACACCAGCACGTTGATGAGATACGTCTTCAATTTCAATGTCAACTTGTATATGACTCATGTGCATAAGAAATCAGCGATTCACGTAGATGAATACCACTAGAAAATAGACCTAGGAGGGACGCTGCAGTGAATCTTAAAGAAGTACTGGATGATATACAAATCAATTATGTTCATTACTCTTGTTGTAAGAAAAAAATTGAATTGTAAATTTACCTATTACCCAAGATCTAATCGTCGATTATCGTTGTTTGATTTCCAGATGCCGTTTTCTTTATGCCCTGGCGATTGGTGCGACCAAAGGAGACATTGATTTCGCCTGTCTCGTCAAATTCAAATCATGCTTAAAATTTTATTGGGAAAAATCGAAGATTTCCAATCAAATTAGAGTGAGACCGAGGGTTTGAGAGCATACATCCATTTGGTATCACTGTCACCTTTTCTGAATTATGCAAGAGAATACATCCTAAAGCAAGGTGAGATGGAGGGAGGAAGAGAGACCGAGAATGGAAGAAATGGAAACAAAAAAGTACACGACTTTTTATTTCATGATATTCGAGCTTTTCCGCTTTTAAGACTCAATTAATATGTGTTGTAAATGGAAGGATGAAAGAGGTGGAAGTCCGCATAGCACCGACACCGCACGATTGTTGATGTGGACAGATGGCAGAATTCTGTATTTTAGACTGAAATTGAAACTGAAAGGACTTTGAGAAAAGATTGTGCTTTCATATAATATAGTAGATTTGTTTGACCTATGTATCAAGAACAAAAAAATGATATGAACTAAATCTCTGATGCTGTGTGATATCTGAAACGTCTATATAATAAAATCCCTTTGTACATAAACAAAAGACAAAGAGGGGTCAAGATTTACTCTAAGCACATACATCCAGCGGTAAGGAAAAAGACACGTACTGATCCAATTAACGTGGTTTAGCGTCCGCAGACGGTTCTTCCTAGCTGTCCATTTTCGTGTCCAGTCACGTTCTTTCTCCACGATTTATTTCACTGCCTCATAGATCATTTTCTCAAATCAATTCTTTTGACAATTCCTCTTTACTATTTCAGATCATCAACAAAATCTAGCTGCAATTGAACATGCTGTGGATGATGCCATCTTCTTCTTACAATCCAATAGTATTAATTTTTTACTCAGCTCTTTGTATTTAATTTTCAGTTTTTGAATTCATTTGTTTTAGATCAATGCTTCAAAATTATAGATACGAAAGGATGAACACATAAAACAGTTGACAGTTATGATAAAATGGAAGAAAATATATGGTTATTATATATGCAGCCTTTTCCAATTGATTATAACTACAAATATTGTAATATTTAAAATCTAATGCCTAACATGAGCAAACGAAATACCATCTCTTTCTCCATTGATATTATTGCTGCAATCCAACATGTAGCTACACAGAATCAATTTCCACCTATCGAAGACCAAATTATTCCCAAAATATGTTGCAAAGTATGATTGCTGAGCAGTTGTGTGCAACTCTAATGGAAATCGTCCTTCTCCTGAAAATTTAACTGTAGTTTTCAATTTACAATATGTATTTATATACTTATCATGGTTTAGATTCGAACCGAGAAATTGAATTTATATTTTTGGTTACATGCAATGAACTTCCACATTGCGCTACTGTGATATATTGTTATTGGAAGGTTCTCTATGACTAATAACAGGATCACTATAATCATGTATCATGAATCATCAATGCGCAGATCACTACTACTGTATGTCTTCCAGTTATTACTCAATCGATGGTCTGTTGTGGCTTCGTTCTTCTTTAACATTATCTGACTAATCTAACCTATGTATTGCCTTTGTTTTAATAGGTAAATATTCAAAATATGAGAAATGCAATTGGTCCAACTATTGATGTGATGCAGGAAATAACAAATCCAATGTGTTCCTTACATGCAAAAGTTCAATAGGCTAAAGATAACAACTAAATTTATGGTATAAACTCTCATTAAAGGTAGTACATAGCACCAGATCATGGATATGTGGTTTGTCTTTCAATGTGAATACTCATTAACTTGATCTTTCTCAGGGTAGCAGCCTTGCCAGAAGATTAACATCATTTACAATTACTGTAAGCATAAATGTTTTAAATCAGAACATGAGAATGATCAATTCAATTTTATGCATGCCTTATCTGTTTTAAAAATAGTCATTAACAATAGTCTTACATTAGTATCATCAGCAAACAAAATATCATATACTTCTTTTGTTCGTTGAACAAAAATCAATTGTTTCAATTAAATGCATGAGCTTTTGTATCTTTGTGCTATTGTGAACTGAAATGTGATCAATCAATGATGCAAGCACATTCCTGGATGGTGATACTAGCCATCAATCGTACTTGCCTACAGTTATATTTATTTCCTTTTACCATAAGTTAGCATGCTTTATGAACTTTGGATTGGTGTAACGAGATATTATAATATTTCTCACTGACAGCTTTCATTGTTGCTATTTCGTATTTTTTTTTTTATAAAATCAGCTCATATAACAAACTGCTTTTCGAATTTATAATTATTAAATCAATACTGAATTAGTTCTCATTTTATCTGCCACTTCACACATGTTGAATGCATAAACTGTACCTACATGCATAGAAGATAAATTGTATGGGTAATGACTTTTTAACCATAGTTTGAATTCTTTGTGAAACTTATTTTACACTACATGGTTGTCCCATGACTTTATTCTGCTTGCACAACTAATAATATCTACTTACTGCACCTACCGTGCCCAAGTATTCATATACTTGGGTTGGTCACATACTCCTGAATTGACTGCACATTCAACTTCAATAAAATTCCATGACTGGCAAGTAACCATGTGCTTTCACTACTCTCTATTTTTTTTCCACTGTCATTGCTTTCAATAAAATTTCAAGGTTATTATTTAATTGTTGCTTCTTTAACTATTTAAGACCATTATTATATTTCCTTATTCATTATTGTTGCTATGAAATTGCACTTCAATACATGCATGCAAACATAATATGAATTACCTTGCATCTTGTTATGTTTTGATATAGTATGTATATATATCAGTATTTGTGGTACAACGGATCATGCGCGAAGCGCGTGCCATTACGCTCGTCATTTAATAAAAAGACTTTAAATAGTGAAAATTAGCGTATATGAAAATTTGAGCATTGCTAACAAACTGTAGCCTCTTTGCAGTATCATTACGTTGTAATAAATTGGGAATTTAAAATATAGGCCGGTAATGATGCTTATATGCTTGTGACAGTAGCTAATATAAAAATAATATATCTAACCAGATGATTGTCTACGCATATAACGATTCATTATTGGTCAATTTGGGCAAAATCATTTATTGAAAAATTAAAGTAAAATAAAAAAACATAATGGCATGATCTGCGGACTACCCGATTATTTTCCTCTCCGATCCATTCGCCGCAAATAGCTCCCCCACTATGAGAATTTTTTAATCTAAACGCCTCGAGTACCATGTTTATGGCATTGAGAGTCTATAATGAGAGTAAAAAAGAAAAATATTAGCAATGTCTGTTGCTTGTATTGTTTAATAAGCTTTGCTTAAATGTACTTGAGTAAATAACATATTGGATCAGATGATATATTTTTTTAAATGTTAGTGCACGGTTAAAATAAATAAATTTGATGTAAATTTGAATACATATTTTTCGTACTACTAATTTTTTAATTTACCTATTGCACCAAAATTACTGGAAACTGTTTAACAAAAAAATCATCGATATGGTAGGATAAATTTGTGCAAAAATTTCATAATACCACGATATTCTTCCTAAAAAGTAACTCACTTTGTCAATGATATGAATGGTCAATGCATAACAATTTCTTGGCATTTTTCTCATGACGTATATGAAGAAAGGCATAAAAAATACACAGACACAGGTTTACAAACTCATAGTAGCAATTTGAGCATCTCACCCATGCCGTTGAATATTATTTTTAAATATATTCAACGTTGGCATCAACTTGCATTTCACCCTTGCATCAACGCGTAACTGTCACTTGCAACTGAATTTTACAGGTAAGTCATAACACCATAAGCTTGTCAACGTTTTATTAAATGATTGGGTTAAATGATTGGGCACATTCTATAAAACGATTTAAAAAACTGCTTGCAGCATACATAAGTTGAAGATAATGACGAACTTTTTTTCCCCAGAAAACCAAATCATTTAAAATACATTTTCAAATCTGTGTGCTTGTTCTGGCCAGCCATGCGTGAATTTTATTGCAGAAGACAACTGATTATGTTTTTCGTTGTTATAAAAAAACTTATATGTACAAAATCATCAACCTACATATTTTCGTACTCGACATATAAATGGACAAACAATATATTATCTGTAACACACACACACACACATATATATATACCACTTCGTCCGTCCCTTAACCGATCTTCCAATTTTGCAACATGCGCACAGTAACGGCAGTAGCCAAAAATTTAGCAGGAGTAAACTAAAAGCTAAGAAATATACAGCATGAAAAATTTATATGCTTACCAAAATCATGCAGCCGTGATCATGGTTTGCATTTTCCCGTTGTCTTCCCATTGAATAAATTGTTTGCACAATGAATACAAACAAATCCCTTACACAACTGATGTCCTCGGAACAACACCTGCGGACATAATAAAGTACAAGCAAACCAATTCAATAATGTTATATTCCCAAAAAATCTGTTATGCAGTCGTAAGACATAAAATCCACATTCATTTGCCGCTTAAACATAAACTACGGTTTACATACCTTGCTGTAATCAAGATGATATTCAGTTATCAGGCAGCAAACCAAGTAACCTCCTGCACTGAAAGCACACAAAACAGTTTTACTGATTAGTATGTTTCGTTATAGCAAACATCCATACATATGAAAACCAAACATCAGCATTCTAATACGTTTTCACAATTTTTTCCACATGGCACACATTTTCTTCCCATGTAGAGAGAATATATCATATTGAAAGTTAATTAATAGCTAAAAGTCTCATGCAGTTATGTGTGAAAAGTGAAAACATGGAATTTAAGCAATGTCCGGTTTTTTTGGTGGTGTGAACATAGTTTTGGAAGAAACAGATAGATTATATTTATATTTTGATAGATTATTTTCATATTTTGCATTGCAATACTACAAAAATGGGGGTAGATATAGGTATTTAACAAAATAAATAAAAGCAGCAAACGAAGGTTCCAGGTGTATAAAAAACATCCGACTCGAGTGAAACGTACTTACTATGTAGTCTGATAGCAATTAACAAAGGTGGAGGCACCATATGTTAACATATGTGATACGGGATGAAAGTAGAGCCATTGTATTTGTGTTGAATAATATGTTATTGTGCAGCAGTTGTTTACCGTTGTACCGTGACATATAAACAGCAAAAAGCTTGAGTACATATATACTTATTAAGGTTATAACGTATAATATTATACTTTCACCGCTATTATTTCCAGAGTACAGTATAAATTCATATTAACTGATAAAATAAGAATCAAATCTCACTAAACCTTACTACATGTCCAGGTTATAAAATGTCCACTTTTTATATCAAACCATTTCAGTAATTAGTCAGTTTTAAAAATATGGTGGGAGTCAATTTTTTTGTTATAGTAAACTATAATACTTATCTATAGTTAGATGTTTTCGGATTGTACTAAAATTAGATTTCCTGTTAACGATATGAACATCAATACAACAACCATGTATTCTTAAAAAAACACCTGATTGATATAGCCAACCATTCAGTTTGACAGCTAACGAAAGGGTAAACGTGTACCTATTCTCCTTCCTCCAAGTTCGTCGCTAGTTGCGGATGAGGAAATTTTCAACCGAGAAAAACAATCGATCATAGAAGGTTCAACGATGACAAATTTGCTTGTACGGACAATCTATATGCTTGAAAAATATAGATTAAACTTTTGACAAAAAATTGATCAAAGCCATTAATAAAAGGACTAACGAAGTCTTTACCCCATGTGCACTTTCATCTTCCAGATCTGAAGGTCTGATGCGGTTATCCATTCAACTGACGGTTTCAAAGAGCAAGCAACACAAATGTGTAGAAGAACCTAAAAGGATAAAATGCAGAATGATGTGATGGAATTTAAACAACCAAAAAAACAAATGAGGTTACCCTAAACAATAAAATCGATTGGTAGGTTGAAGAAGATGTTGAAATCCAGTAGTGGGGATACGAAGAACACGGCTGCCCAAAATCGAAATCGAAAATTAGGGTTTCATAAACATAAAGGAATGAACCGCTGCTTGTAGGAGGGAGGCGAAATTATTTTGGAGGGACGGGGAAAAGAATTCACGAATTTGGGGGGAGACAAAACGAGGGGTTAGAAAACATGAGCGTTACCTAGTATGGTTAAAACAAAATGACTTGAAAGTAAACAATTAAACGTAAATAATAACAGTTCAACATAACATGTTATTAAATGGCGTTATAAATATCATATTCTGTTGTAGTGGAGGATCCCTTAGTTGTTTCGAATCCAATTGGGGGCTCAGCTTATTTGTCCGTGATGTGTTTGGATTTGAAAATTTCTATACTTAGCGTTGAGTTTAGATGTGATGCTTATGTTTTGGGCTTCACGGGCTATGGGCTAATTTTAGGAAAGGATTGGTTATCCGGAAATGGGGCCGTTATTGATTGTGAAAGGAGAGTAGTTAGGCTCATGACTCGCCTTGGCAACACTCTCGAAATCTTTTGTAATCCCATAAATTCCGTTATGCTAAGTTATCTAGAATCGCTTGACGCGTCTGTGGAGAATCTACGATCTGTTAAAGTAGTCCGAGAATACTCGGATGTGTTTGAGGAGGTGAAGGACTTGCCTCCGAAGCGGGAGATAGATTTTCGAATATATCTTGTGGATAATGCAAAACCAGTATCTTTGCCAGTACGCCACATGGATCCTCGTGAAAGGAGGGAACTCAATAAGCAAGTAAAGGAGTTGCTTGAGAAGGGGTTCATAAGACGTAGTATATCGGAGTGGGGTGCTCCAGTAGTATTTGCCACGAAAGCGAATGGGTCCCTTAGACTTTGTGTGGACTATAGAGAACTTAATAAGCTTACTAAGAAGAACAGACACCCACTACCGAGGATTGACGATCTCTTCGATCAGTTAGTTGGCGCCTTAGTGTTTTCGCAGTTGGACTTAGCCACTGGTTTCCATCAGTTGAGAGTGGCTGAGGATAGCATTGACAAGACTGCCTTTAGGACTCCGGACGGTTTCTATGAATGGCTAGTGATGCCCTTCGGTTTGACAAACGCCCCCGCATACTTTGTTGATTTGATGAGTAGGGTGTTTAGGGAGTACCTTAATAAATTCGTGGTGGTCTTTGTAGACGACATCTTGATCTTTTCTAAGAATGAAGAAGAGCATGCCCTACATCTTAGGGAAGTGTTGAAGACTCTACGAGCGCATAACCTTAAAGTTAAATTTACTAAGTGTCACTTCTGGAGAGAGGAAGTGCGATTCTTAGGGCACGTGGTTTCCAAAGAAGGGATAGCTGTGGATCCCGCAAAGGTGGTGGCCATCCAAGATAGGAAGGTCCCTAAAAATGCTACCGAAGTAAGGAGTTTTTTGGGGTTGTTTGGCTACTATAGGAAGTTTATCAAAGACTTCGCAAAGATATCAGCTCCATTAACACGCCTGACGAAGAAGAACCTAGTCTTCGCGTGGAACGTAGATTGTGATGACGCGTTCCAACGTTTGAAGAGAGCTTTGACTTCAGCCCTAGTCTTAGTATTGCCAGATGGGAGTAAGCCATTTACCGTTTATACTGATGCTTGTGGGACAGGACTAGGCGCAGTCCTAATGCAAGAGGGAAGGGTAATAGCCTATGGTGGAAGGCAGTTGAGAGTGCATGAAAGAAATTACCCTACACATGACCTAGAGTTGGCCGCTATTGTTTTCGCGCTTAAGTCTTGTCGCCATTATCTTCTTGGGGAGAAATTCGAATTGTTCACTGACCACAAATCGCTAAAATACTTATTCTCTCAGAAGGACTTGAACTTAAGGCAGCAACGGTGGATGGAGTTCTTAGCGTCCTACAATTTCGAAATAACATATACCCCTGGCAAGGGTAACGTGGTGGCAGACGCCTTAAGTAGGAAAAGGCTGTCCTTGAGTCCATTGTTTGTTGAACGGCGAAACTTAGAATTCATCTCTATGTTTGACTTTAGACCTTCCGTTGACTTTGTACCCGGTTTGCTAGCATCCTTGGAGGTCAGACCTACGCTTTTGGGACGGATTGGTGAGGCATAGCGAGACGACCCACAGTTGGTTGAGTTAGTAGAAAAGCTCAAAAGAGGGGAGTCATCGAGCCATGTACGTAGGTATACCCTAGATGATAAGGGTTGGTTACGTAGGGACGGTAGACTTTGTACTCCAAAAGACGATGACCTAAGGAAGACCATTCTTGATGATGCACATCGTTCGAAGATGACCATCCATCCCGGCGGGGACAAGATGTACATGGACATGAGACGAGTTTACTTTTGGGCCGGCATGAAGAAAGATGTGGCTGAGTATGTCGCTAGATGCTTGGTGTGCCAACAAGTAAAAGCAAAGCAAAAGAAGCCCGGTGGATTGCTTCATCCATTGGAGGTCCCACAATGGAAGTGAGAAAGCGTCTCGATGGACTTTATTGACGGATTACTGAGATCGAGGAAGGGTAATAAGGGTATTTGGGTCGTGGTAGACAGACTTACTAAGAGCGCCCATTTCATTCCCGTGAAGAGTAAGAGGACTGCTCCATGGTTAGCCTCCGTATACATTCGAGAAATAGTTCGTTTGCATGGTGTTCCTTCTAGCATAGTGAGCGATCGCGATCCTATTTTCACTAGCGAATTTTGGAAGAGCTTGCAAGAGGCGGTAGGGACTCAGTTATGTTTGAGCACCGCGTATCATCCTCAGATGGACGGCCAAACCGAGAGGGTGAATCGTATTCTAGAGGACCTTTTGAAGCTATGTATCCTAGACTTTGGGGGTACGTGGGAAGAGCATCTTCTGTTGGTAGAGTTCGCATATATTAATAGATTTCAGTCCAGCATTGGCATGGCACCTTTCGAAGCTCTTTATGAACGACCTTGTCGTTCACCTACATGTTGGTGGGAATCTACGGATAAGATCTTACTTGGGCCCAATATGATTAGAGAGACTTCGGAAAAGATCAACTTGATTCGAAGGAGGATGAAGACGGCGCAAGATAGGCAGAAATCTTATGTAGACAAAAGGAGGACAGATCTTGAGTTTGATGTTGGGGACATGGTTTTTATCAAAGTGTCTCCATTACGGAATGTTGTTCGCTTTGGGTCCTTTGGGAAATTAGCACCAAGGTTTGTAGGGCTGTTTCCTATTAATGAGAAGATTGGACAGATGACGTATAGAGTGGAGTTGCCTGAGAGACTTAGTGGTGTACACGACGTATTCCATGTGTCACATTTGAGGAAGTGCTTGCACGAGACCGCGGAAGTGGTAGAGCCGAGCTTGCTTAGATAGGTGGAGATAGAGCGTGATGCGACGATTCGACGAGCTCCTACATGCATTCTTGGGTCGGAGATCAAGAAGTTGAGGAACCGAGAGGTCAGACTAGTCAAAGTGCAATGGGGAGATGATGAGAGCAACGCCACTTGGGAGACAGAAGCGAAGATGCGTTTGTTGTATCCTTTTCTTTTTGAGGGTATGTCCTTTAATTTCTCCTTTATCGCTTAGCTTGTACTTATCTTATCTTTAGTATGTCCTCTCGCTAGTATCTTTGACCTTTAGTTAGGATAATCCTATGGTTGAAACATGTGTTTGAGACATGTTATGCATGATGGATGCAAAGTGGATGCAAGTGTTTGCTAGTGGTTGCTCGTGGACGCATATACACACACTATTAGGCACTAGATCGGCTCAGTCACTTCATATTGCATATATATGGATGTATTTAGTAAAATGGATGTATGAGGATTTTTTTATCATATGGATGCTACATTCAGATGATGATTGTGCATGCATATAGAGATAATATGTAGCATTAAGGAACTTTTGCATACATAATGGACGCATGGCACTATCATGATTTGCATTAAGGAGGTCAACTGAATCAGTGGACCGCCTGATTTTGCATTAGATATGGACATATACACACACTGCGCATTTAAACATGAAAGCATTAGAAGTCTATAAGGACAATGGATGCCTGTGTTTGATGATTGAGTAGATGGACGATTGGATATTAGGATATACATTCTTCTTGACTTGAAGATTTCGGGGTCAAAATCCTTTAAGGAGGGGAGAATGTAACACCCTGTAATTCTGTTAATATTAATATTCACAAATTAAAGAATAACTAATCTCAGACGTGAGAATTGTGGGAAACGGGTTGCGCCATTGTGTTCGTCTCGGAATTCTGGTTGAAATAGAGTCCGAGTTTGCATGATTTGGACTTCGTATGAAGGAGATATGGCCATCGGAAGTTTCAGAAAATTCAAAACATATTTCAGAAAATTCAAAATTCGAAGTCAAACAGGCTAGGCGGGAAATTTCCCGCCCAGCACCCAGGTTGACTGGGCAGTCGACACCCCAGGGACCAGGTCGACTGCGTAGTCTACCTGGGTGTCGACCTGGTCCAGTCGGCTAGGGTTTGACTGAGCCCAATCTTGAGTTGCTGATGTGTCTTTAGGGCTGAGTTGGCAAATTAAACGGTTCAGGTTAGTTCTGAGTTGATCTGACGGCCTAAATAAATCCTAAACTCTATATATACCTAGGTGGTCTCCCACTCTAAATCACATGAAAAATAGAATAGTCGTCGTCATGCCATCGCCATGGAACTCAGTGTAGCCGCCGCCAACTAAGAAGGAAGAAAGCTAATCAAAACTCTAATTCTACTCAACTCTAAAGCAAATCAAGACTCTCTTTCTTCTCTAATTGTGAGTATGATGATCTTAACAAGATTATTAGCAGACTAATTAGATTAAGATGTGATATGGATCATAAGAAAATGATGTGAATTGTCATATATGTTGTTGTAAACCTTATGCTATCATGTATGTTGTAAATCTTATATTATGAGATGATGATATCCTATATGTTGTAAATCATGCTATGATGATATTGTATAGGTTGTAGTTTTCTATGCTAAGTTGTGATAAAGCATACATGTTATAAAGTCATGATGTTATTATCTATGCTAATTAGTTCATGTTAATCAAATCATAATGTTGATATTATTTGGGCTATGTTGATCTATATGACAAATCATGTATGCAAGTTTAGATTGATTAGTAAAGATTATGAACATATGCCATGACATCTATTTAGATCTAGAATTGTGCTATGACATGTGTGAGTTCTATGTGTTAGATGCTAGTTCACACCATCATTATGTTGCATAAACCACATATGCAAGTTTATACATGAATTTGGGTTATGATCAAATTATGTAAGTTGTGACATTTAACCAAACAAGTTGACACCTTTAGATCCATGACATGTGTAGTTTTATGCAAGTTTCACCCCTATTATGATTAGATCTATTTTATTTGTCTATATGTTGTGATAATTTATCTTTGTGCTATGAGTTAGACTACTCGAGTCTAACGTATATTTTGCGTTGAATAAGCGAACATATAACGTGGGGTAGGGGTAATATTAAGGATTTAATATTAAGAAATTGGGGTGCAATTGATATGATTTTGCATACCATAAGTGGATGGCCATAATTGAGTCAATTATGGACATCATTAAAATTGGAAGTAATTAATGATTTGAATAGGGATATATTTAAAACTAGGGTGAAAGATTATAAGTGTTAATCAATGCTTAGGACACGAGGTTGGATTCGTTTGTGACGTAAAACTGCCCGGACCCGCCCGACAAATCCAGTAGTCACAAATGTCAGCCCAATGTGAGAGGTCCTAGGCCCAAATTAAAGCATAACAGTTGTAAATACACGAGGTTAGACTCTTTTATGGTGTAAGACTTCCCGGACCCGCCTGGCGAATCCAGCTGCCATAAATGCCAGTCTAATGTGAGAGGTCTTTATGAGGTTATGGCCTGAATGAATTAAGAAATACTTAACCAGATAAACATGTAAGGTGGGACATGGGGGATAAGTAGGTGCCTTGGGTGGCATGAGGAATCTAGTGAGTGCCTTTAGTGGCATTTGAAATACGATTAGTAAGACTTAACCAAACACACATGTAGATGAACATGACTAAGAGGGTTAAGTGGGATATACTAGTGGGGACAAGCTTAGGTGGATAGCTTGTGGGGGGCCATTTCAACCAGTAACCCAAACGCATCTTTGTGGGCTCGACCCAAGTCGAGGACGGGACACGCATACTGGGTTTAACTATAAGTGGCCAAACGGGGTAGCGGTGGCAACGCAAGTCCAACGGGTTTCATATGCGTGTGTGGACCCGGGATGGTAGGTAAGACGTTGTTGCATCGTGTAGGTATAAGCCGTGCACTCTCAAGTTGTATCGGGTTGCCACTTTAGGGGAGTGATACACCCCACTGTGGGGCCAGCACGGGTATCAACGAGTAGGGAGCCGATCAAAAGTGGGTAGTGGGGTACACCTAGCGGAGATAGGGGCAGGCGGCACCTATGTAGTCAGCTAGAGGTACACGAAGCTATTTATATAAAATTTCTAAGTGAAGCAAGTGGGATCAACCTTTAGGGTGACTGGTGTGGTGTAGTGTAGTAATTATTCGTTAGTATTAGGTGTGCCTTTAACGTTATCTTTATCTACTCTTCCATACCCAATAGTTCATAGACATTTCCTTGTTTTTCAGCTTATGCCTCAATCTAATTATTTTGATAATAGTATTGTTAGAATTATCATACTCGCCAGACTTTATGTCTGACCCCCTCCATTTCTATCTTTTTCCCCCTCCAGGTCCTCAGGGTGGGCCCAGCTCTAGTGGAGCTTGATTGGACTGCTTTATCTCTCTTTTGGAAAGCTTGGACCGCTGAAGTAAAGTCCAGCTTGTTATCTTCTTTAATGGCTATTTATGTAATGGGGTTATGTATTTTGTTTTATCAAGATGGAAATTGTACTTGACTCTGATTTATGGTTTTCTGATGTAACAAACATGTTTAATTTCCACTGCAATGAAATAACGTTTTAGATTTCCAAGTACTACTTATTATCTGTCTTGTTGTAGTTTTCCTATTCTATATTCACTTAAAACCTTCATGGAAGTTAATGCATTCCCTTTGTGAGTGACATTAATGGACGTGGGGTGTTACACAAGTATACTATAAGAAGAAATGGTGGAAGGAGAGGCGACAGTGAAATGAGTTCCAACACATATTCTGGAAACAGAAATTAAGAAGCTACGCAATCGTGAAGTTAAGACAGTCAGAGAAATATGGAATGAAGCTCAAGAAGATGCGACTTAGAAGAACTGAAGACTAGATATACGCTTCATATCATTTTTTAAGGTATATCCTTGATCTCTCTTTTTCTGTAAAGTTTATTTGCTAGTCTTTATCTTTTAAGTATATCCTTTCGATTCTATCCTCGATCCTTAGGTAGAAGCCAATGGATGTAAACATGAGTTTGAGACATGTTATGTTTGGTGGATGCAAGTGGATGTAAGTGTTTGCTCATGGATACATATACACACACTAGGCACTAGATCGGCTCAGTCACTTTCATATTGCATATGCATGGGTGAATTTTAATATATGAATTGAAACTTGATGAGTTATGTGAGGACCCGTAACTTCCCCGTTAAGGAAAGAGCGGATACTTTGAGAACAACACACGAATGAACGCAGACGGGAGAACATTTCATTGCTATCACAACAATTCCATCAGATACAAGAATATACAGAGTATAATTGAATAAATTACATTCGATAAATATCAGAGATTACAATAAATTACATAGCAGCGGAAAATAATACAAAGCACAACTGAAGGTGATATACGGATACAGAGCTTTCCGGATATCATTCCAGCTGTAAACCAGGATCCTGTGAATATAAATTTGCAAAACCAAAACTACTAGCTGCCCGTGCGGAAAATGAGGGCACCCAGAGTTTAGGTTAAAACAATAAACTCCAGGTCAGTCATGTGACTGGTGTGAGAACTAAAACAGTTACTTAAAGCTTTACTTTAAAAGAGAGTAATTCAAGGGACCACGCCGTATAGCACGGAACGGGTTTCCTCCCAAGAATACCAGTGCATAGAATAAACAACGCAATGCTTTTTTCGAAATATGAAGCTATTATAAGACCCAGGTCCCATCACACAATGCAACGCAAGCCAGATGATAGGGTTTTACCTTATAACAGCCAAACATGCTTGGTACGTTTAAAACAAATCATTTGATACTATAATAAGTGTATAGTGTCAAAACAATTTCAATCATAAATATAAATCATAGACGGCATAGCATCCCATGCTACTATGTCGCCATACTAGGCTCTACAAATAAAGCCGAAACATCTCGTATTGGAAATTGGATTTCCGTCATGAGTCGAGGCAAGGGGCAAGCTCCTCTCCGCTTCGAGACACTCTAGCAAATGCCTCGGGACTACACACTCTGGGCAACCCCGGATGCGGCTGGGCCGGTCCTCACTTACGTTAGAGGATTGGCAATTCCTGAACACACGTTTCCCGGTCCTTACAGACCTAATATCGAGGCGCCTCGCATTCCAACAACCACATAGGTGAAAATTATAAAAATGTCCGGGCTGGTAAGTCACTGACACCACCAAAGCTAGAAAGAAACGTCGTGCTCTCCCAGCGGTCCGTATCCCGTTTTTAACTCATACCGAGGTGTGAGGCTCGCGAATTCATGTTATACACAAAGCTGCCACGTAGGCGTGCTTTGATCATCAACCACAAGACTTTGCTTTTCAACAGAAGCCTTGATCATTGCATCTTAGCGTGCCACACAGGCAATTCATGCCATGCGACTGATGTCCATCGATATACAACCTCTGAGCTCGTACGTCTCGGAGAAGGGCGTTAAGCAAAAGAATAAATTCTCCGCCGCCAAACAGATGTATATTTAATAGAAATCAATCAACATAGAATAAAATCCAATGTCAGACACACAATCCATTTACAAGTCCGTTCTGGGTCTGAACTAAACCGGAGGCACTTTCCTCGCATATCCATCCATCCCCAAGTACGTCTGGACGACCACCAACTATTTCCATCCTCTTGGGTGTACTTCCCAATCAGGATCGTCAGTAGTTATCCAAACGATGTGAAGACTTCCGGTCTTCAACCACCGTCTTCATCTTCGACATATCGTCGAATCGGTTATTCAGAATGGGTGTAAACCCGGCCTTTCCGAACAACCCGCGTATATTAAAAACGAATGTTACATAAACACAACATACGCCTCATTCCAATTCTGAATATTCTGTTATTTAAATATTCACATCTTTTGGGAAAGGTTCCCATTAATTTTATCCAAGATAAATTCTTTAAAATTTATCCTTTAATCTTCCTTTGGATGACATTTCAAACCAAATTATGGTTTTCTAAACTAGTCGAGATTAGCAAACCACAACGAAGTAATTATTTATTTTATTTCCCAATCCCAACCTATTCATCCCATGAAGCAAAACTGGTAATACTCCATATCTAACAACGTGGTGTTATCGGTAAATTTAATTACCATTTCACGTTCAAATCTAATTAAAGATTTAACTATCGCTTTGGAGCAAAACTGGCGATACTCCATTCTCGCTCATTTCTAAATTTGATAATTTAGATTATAGATTCACATTTCAACCTAATTGCAGATTCATTAAAACTCCTTTTATTGGGTTAAAGAACTAATGTCTTTTAAAACACCGTTCACGACAAACCCAAATCACATTCTATTTATCATCGGGTTAAAGAACTAGTGTTGTTTAAAACACAGTTCACGATAAACCCACAAATCAATTCTAGTTCAATTCAAATCAAATATATTAGGAATTCCGATTATTTAAAACCCCTTTTTAAATCTAATTTATTTATTTAAAAATAAAAACCCGAGTTTTAAATTTAGTTCAATTTAGTTCATCTCGATAAAAATCTATTTTTATCTTTTCAAATATGGAGTTTTTCACCCCAATTTTTTCCAAATCATTTCTTATGATTTTACACAAATTATTGCTATTTTTAATAATTTTATCAAGGCCCGTACAGTCGATTTCCATCAACGGCCATCGAACTGCACTTACAGCGACCTTTTTCGAATTTGATTTGGACGTATCTCCAAATCCAACTGTTAGATTTCAAATTTCTAATATTTGTTAGAAAGCTATTTTCGATACAAACCCAACGGTTCCGGTTTTAGGAGAATCCGACGGTCGGATCTCCCGTAATGTCCGTTTGAAATAAATGGTCGAAATTCACGAACTGCCGCGGCGCGGCGCGTTTTATTCAGGCCATTATATTATATATACAATATATATAATATATATTTCGTCGATTCTATTTAAAACGAATTATATAAATAGTTTTGAATTCGTTTCAAAAACATTTCAACTTCCATTTCATTTCAAATCAAAATTGAATTCTTCCTTATAAATTCGTTTTAAAATTCATTTCTATTCAATTCAATTTGAATTCATTTCAATTTGTTTCCAATTCAATTCGAATTCGTTTTCAATTCAATTCGAATTGGTTTTATATTCAATTCAATTCGAATTCGTTTCGTTTTCTATTCAATTGAAATCAAATTCGTTTCCCATTCAATTCGAATTCACTATATATTCAATTCATTTCAAAATTGTTATATATTCAATTCATTTCAAAATTGTTTTATATTCAATTCATTTCGAAATCGTTATATATTCAATTCATTTCGAATTCTATTTCAAAATATTCGATTTCGAAATCACTTTTCAATATTCATTTTAAAATGAGTAAAATCGATATAAATATCGTTCACGTCTAAATGGCGTCAATCTAATCAACACGGCTTCATATATTTCTATTTTCAAATATTCTATTGCAAATATTTCGTTTCAAATATTTCTTTTCAAATATTTCTTTTTGTCAACACACGACTAATCTCAATGAATGAGTACCGTCCACGTGTGACTACTTTTGTTAAATTATTTCGTTCAACACATGACTAATCTCAACGGATTAGTACAGTCAATACATGAACCTTTATTTTATATTGATAAAGATATAAATTTTGTTATTAAAATATTACGTTCAACACATGACTAATCTCAATGGATGATTACAGTCAACACATGAACCTTTATTTTATTTTGATAAAGATATAAATTTTGTTATAAAAATATTTCGTTCAACACATGACTAATCTCACGAATGAGTACAGTCAACACATGAACCTTTATTTTATATTATTCTTTATTTTCTAAATGGGAATGAGGCCCAATCAATCGCCATAAAATGTTAATTATATGGATTTTCATACATCACATGTATATAATAGCATTGAAAAATAATCAACCATCAACCAGAGTGCACTACACTGTATAAGCATCAAATATAGATATCTAACGCTTATAACAGCCTGTCAATCAATCGATCGACATATTTAATCAATCAGGATGAGTGAACTTCAAATTTCATCCCAACACCTGTGTGGGGTTTCAAACAATCAAACACATATTTTATTTGTGTAGTTGGGCGATGTGTAAAATTTATCGACCCAATCAATGTCCTTCAAATAGGTGTACATGAACAAACCGTCCGGTTTGTAAATGAATATTTTATTTTATTCACATCACGTTAAAAATTATATTTTTAATGATAAAATATTTTATTTCAACATATGAATTTCTATTCAGTTCGTTTACACAATGAAAATGATATTTTAATTTTTCTAACATATTTTAGAGAATTTCGGCGGCATAACGGCACGATACTAGAAACGGGACGAGGCCTAGCCTTATCCCCGGTCTAGTGAAGGCCCACGCCATTCACACATCAATCAAATTCACCAAACAACCAAATTCAAATCAAATGATCAAATTAATTTATGCAACCAAACAAACAAGTCCATGGTCTGTGGACGATTGTGTCGGGTGCTACTAAGCACCGTCTGCATCCTAGTATATATATAACTAGAAAAAGAAATTGAAGAGTGAGAAATTCTCACCGATAGCTATCCAACTTCACGATACTTCATTGATAGAAATCTTCATTGTTTTCGCCTTTTTGTCGCTTTCGTTGCCTGTAGCCACTATATATATAAAAATCGAATTTTTTACTTCGTTATTCAATATATAAAAATCGAGTTTTTACTATGCTATTCAATATATAAAAATCAAATTTTTATTATGCTATTCAATATAACTTTTCTATTTTTAAAATCTAATCTTTTCTATTTTAAAAATATCGTCTTTTCACTTTTAAAAATATAGTCTTTTCACTTTTAAAAATATCGTCTTTTCACTTTTAAAAATATCGTCTTTTCACTTTTATAAATATCGTCTTTTCACTTTTAAAAATATCGTCTTTTCACTTTTATAAATATCGTCTTTTCACTTTTAAAAATATCGTCTTTTCACTTTTAAAAATATCGTCTTTTCACTTTTAAAAATATCGTCTTTTCACTTTTAAAAATATCGTCTTTTCACTTTTAAAAATCACATTTTTATTTTGCTACCCATATAAAGATGATATTTCTAATATTTCTATCATGTAAAAATTATATTTTTAATCCTCTACATAAACAAAAAATCATATTTTTACATCTTATATATACTAAAGATTATATTTTTAATACTTTAAAAATATAAAAATCATATTTTTAATACTTTAAAAATATAAAAATCATATTTTTAATATCCTACTTACATAAAAATTATAATTTTCATTTTTTTTCAAAATCGAATCTTTATCATTTCATCATCAGTTTTTATTACTATATAAAATTAGTTTTTATAATCCCAAAAAAAAATCGATTTTAAAAAAAAAACAGTTATACATAAACAAAAATAATAAAAAAAAAAGAGGACTTACAGCGGATGGAGGAGAAGAGGGATCGGAGGGCTGGAGTTCGCCGGTGGTGGCAGCGGAGCAGGCGAGGGGGGCTCGGTTGCGTCTGTGGATGGGGGGGGTTTCGCGTCGGTGTCGAGGAAGGGCAAGGGGGAGGAGGAAGAAGAAGGGAGGGGGAAGAAGAGGAGGGGGGCGGCAGGTGGTGGCTGCGCCGCCTAGGCGCGGCGGCTCATCAAGGGGGGGGGGGGTCGACAGCATCGATCGCGCCCCCCTTTCGTTCCTTTTTTTTTCTTTCCGAAAAAAATGATTTTTGAAAAAGGGGGGGCCAGAGAGTAATAGGGGAGAGAAAGTTTTTTTTTAATTATTTAATTATTTTATTTTTGAAAAAGTTGACTTTTACATATGACCTCTAAACGAGGCCCACCGCCTGTCGTCCATAGCGTTTTACCCCCATTCCGAACACAATGGGATATGTATCGTAGGCCGATTCAAACGTTTCGATCAGTTTCCGTTAAAACCAACATATAACTCCTTATATTTAATTTGAACGCGCATTTCAATTTACCGGGGTCACATACGAACTCGAAAAATTCCAGAAAAATATTTTCTAGCTTCGTATTGATGATACGGTCCTAACAAAACTAGTTTCGGCGAATTCTGAGACCTTTAGAAAAATGGCCAATTTCCAGTCGATTAAAATCAACTAAAACTGGTCAAACGCGTTTTCTTTTGCCATGCTCACATATTGATTCAGAAAATTATGAAATTTGGAATCTAGCAATAACTTGACATCACGGACCCAACAAAAGTGGTTTCGTCGAAATCCGAGGTCGTTTGCAAAATTCCCATTTTTAAGGGCCTGAATTCCATAGCGACTATTCAAAATTTTCAACTAAACATATCTTTTGATTCCCGCTATGAAATTTCGATTTTTCGGATTCGTTGGAAAGATATCATCAATTAGATACTAATGTTTTTGGTTTCACTAGAATCCGGATTGTTTTGCACCCGGTACATTCAATTGAAGTTTGAAATCGAATTATCGAACTACCACGCCATTTTCAATTCTATTTATAATTATATATAAATATTTATATTCTAACGACGACGCGTATATAATATATACGTTCGAATTATATTCAAAATAAATTTCTCGTTGATTTTCTTTAAAATAATCTATTTTGAATGTTCAAAATTCGCTAAAATCGCCAAAATAAAAATTTTAAACTGGTTCAGATTTTGCGGGTTATTACAAGTTATCATAAGGATTTTGCATTTGTATGAATGATTGTGCACTCATGTAGAAGTTATAAAGTATGATTAGGAATAATTGCATACATGATGGACTTATGGCACTGACATAATTCGCATTAAGGAGGTCAACTGAGTTAGTAGACCGCCTGATTTTGCATTAGATAAGGACATGTACACACACTATGCATATGATCATGAAAGCATTAGAAATCTTTTTAAGGACAATGGACGCCTGTGATTGAATGGTTGAGTAGATGGATGTTGGATGTTAGGATACATTCTCCTTGACTTGGAGATTTCAAGGACGAAATCCTTTAAATGAGGGGAGAATGTAACAAATCGTATTTCCTGTGAATATTAAAGTAACAAATTAAAGAATAATTAATTTTAAAAGTAAGAATTAAGGGAATCGGGTTATGCCATTGCGTTCGTCTAGGATTTCTGCTTGAGATAAAGTTCGAGTTTGCATAAATCGGACTCCGTATGAAGAAGTTATGGAGTTCATAAGATTTCATGTTAAATTAAAAATTAAATATAAATAATAATTAAATCGAAAAAAGCAGTTCGAATTTCAAAATCACGTAAATCAACTGGGCTGGAAAATTCCCGTCCATAGGGGTCGACTCCCCCCAAGGGGGGTCGACATAGGTGTCGACCCCCTAAGAAGGGTGTCGACTGGGGTGTTAACCCCCCCTGTAGGGGTCGACCCCCTCGCCCAGATCCAAACAATGACGATTTCTGACTTGTTGCTGAGTCATTAGGGCAAAGGTGGCAGTTTCTGGATAGCTCTATCTTGTTTGGATGGTTCTGATTGCTCCTAGGTTGATCTAATGGGTCACATGAATCTAAGCGTCTATATAAGCAACCCCAACCCTAAACCACACAATTTCATTCCAAGGATCCATCATGCTGTCCATGGTCAACCTAGCATAGCCACCATTCTTCTCTAACTAGGAGGCAAACTAGAAAGAAAGTTAGAAGCTACAAATCAAATCTAAGTTAGAGAATCGATAGTCTTCGTCAAGGGATAGCTTTTCAGTTTCAGAAAATAGATCCTAGAAAACAAGATTTGTCATTTGTTTTGTAAGTTCAAGTTACTGTCAGATGTGAATTCTTAATTTAATTTCTTGGCGTGTAATCATCTGAATCTAAGCTATACCTAATTGTGAGATAATCTTTTTCAGATTTATCCATCTATTTTACCAGATTTGTGCCTGCGATGTTATTCAAATCTATTTTATCAGATTTGTGCCTGCGATGTTATTCAAATCTATTTTATCAGATTTGTGCCTGTGATTTATTCAAATCTACTTTATCAGATTTGTGCCTGCAATGTTATTCAAATCTATTTTATTAGACTTGTGTCTGTGATGTTATTCAAATCTATTTTATCATAATAGTGCCTGCGATTCTATTCAAATGTAATCAACCAGATTTATGCCTGCGATGTAATTCAGATCTATATTTCTTTTCTGTTCCTGATATTACTATTATCAAATCTAGCGTCGTATGGCTATTTTATGCCTAATCCTTGATGTTTCCTCTTCTTCCCCTTTTATTTTGGATCAAGGTTGTCTCAAACCTAGACGAAAATCTTGTTATATATACGATTGGAATACAGGGGAATTGGGCCTAATCCATTTTATGTACTATTGGGCATAACTCGTAACTGAGATTTGGGTATAACTTGTAATTGATATTGGGCATTATTATCGTTATAACTGCAAGATGGATTAATTGGCATAAAAATTAAATTTTGGGCATGATTGTTGTTGTTCCGAATTTGGGGTAACTTGGAATATTAAACCTAGATTAGGGAAAAGTGTAAATTGGATTATTAAACCTAGATTTGGCCTAATTATTGGCTGGGACGCCAAGTATAATGAATATTGTAATTTTGGGCATGACTATTATTGCAAATTTGGGAAGATTGGGTGTAATCTTGTTAAGTAATAATTTGAATTTGGATTTGTGGGGGCATAACTTGTAATTGGCTTTGTTGAGGTATAACTTGAGAATTGGAACACGACTAGTTTTGTGAATTTGGGATAATTAGCATAAAAATCTAGACCTGGACATGTATGGTAGATATGCTAAAAGATAAACATGCCTAACCCGAGGTTAGATTGAGTTGCGGTGTAAAACTGCCCGGCACATCCAGTAACTGCAACAACACCTATCTAATGTAAGAGGTTAGTGCATCATGCCCAAGAAAAACCAGAGGTTAGATTGAGTTGTAGTGTAAAACTGCCCGGAACCGTCCGGCACATCCAGTAACCGCAACAACATAGATCTAATGTGAGAGGTTGGTGCATTAATAAATCAATTAATGCTAATGAACAAGGCATGTTAAGAACGGTAGGGTTAAGTTAACTAAGGCAACACTTAACCATTATAACATGTTAATTAGACAAGAAGACGGGGTTAAGTAAATTCAGAACACTTAACTGTTATAACATGTTAATTAGACAAAAAGATGGGGTTAAGTAAATTCAGAACACTTAACCATTATAACATGGTAATTAGATAAGAAGGTGAGGTTAAGTAAATTTAGAACACTTAACCGTTATAACATGTTAATTAGACAAGTGAGTAGGGTTAAGTTAATAAGAAACACTTAACTAATTTAACATGATGAATAGGTAGGGTTAAGTTAAAACAAGAGAGCAATACTTAACCAATATAGCAGGATGCGTGGAAGGGTTAAGTTAACACAAGAAGGCAACACTTAACCGATGTAACATGACAAGTGGGTAGGTTAAGTTAACTTGAATTGATTGATGACACTTAACCAATACAACATGATGAACGTATGGGGTTAAATTAATACGAAACACTTAACCAATGTAACTTGATGAACGAATGGGGTTAAGTTAATGGGAAATACTTAACCAATATAACATGATGAATGAACGGGGTTAAGTTAATAGGAAACACTTAACCAATCCAACATGACGAGTGAGAAGGGTTAATAAGAAACATTTAACTAACATGACATGATGAGTGGGTAGGTTAAGTTAACATGAATGGACAACACTTAACCAATATGACATAATGTGTGGGAGGGTTAAGTACATATCAGGTTGGTGGGTAATATTAGTAAATATAGGCCCACAAACTTAACCATTAAGTAAACATGTTTGAATCAGTTGGAGGGTTAAGTACATATCGGGTTATTGGGTAATATTGGCCCACAAACTTAACCAGTAAGAAACCCTAGTAATGGGGACTCATTTCAGCAGTAACCCACATAGATGTATCAAGGTACCCTAAAACTAGGCAGGGTGGGGCACGATTACTGGGCTGATTATAAGCGGTCAAAATAGCGGCAGGGGTTACGTCAGTGTAGGTTCCGACGGATTACGGGCATGCACGTACTTCGGAGTGGGAAAAAGCAGGCACTGGGTACTAGTTGTTATACACTATGCATCTTGGATCGTGTCGGGTCGCTATCACAGGGATTGAAACACCTTATGATGGGGCCAGCACAGGGTATCTACACGCAAGCGAGGGTCGATTGACATAGACACATGGAACATAAATACAAGTAGGGAGCTGATCGATAGGGTAGTAAGGGTACATCTAACATCCTTATGGCAATTAGGCTGATTGAGGTAAGATCCTAATACTAGATTACACCTGAAGGCTACCATAATTGCAGGGATTGGGATCACGTTGTAATATTATCATTTTACACAGATTTCTAGTTGGGACACTAGTTAGGCGGTGCAGAGGTATAGAAATCAGAATAACAGGGTAGTAGCGAAGCAGAGAAAGAGTAGAAGTGCACTCAGTTTATCTTGTCTTATCATATCTATGCTAATCGTATGATATCTTGTTATCCTTGTTATCACGGTATTGTCTTGTATTCAGTTTATTCATGTCATGAATGTTTTTGCCTATTTACATGCTGAAAGTCACTGGACTTACCAATCTTATGTCTGACCTAGATTGTTTCGCCTCTTTTCTTCCGTTTCCCCCCTCCCCCAGGTTCACAGGGAGGAAATGTTACCACTTAGCTTAGATTTCTTTCCGAGCTCGAAGATAGTCGATGTATTGCTTTGGACTCTCTCTTCCACTGCTATGGATGGTTCATGCTTTATTGGGGAATATCATAGTTATATTTTTATGCTTCTTTTATACTTGGAAGTTTTTGAATCAAGACAGAAGTTATATGTATTGTTTTTAAGTATAATTGAGACAATTGTTGTAAAAGCTTGACTGAACCAACTTGTTTATAAAATGGCTTTATTATCCGCTGCTTTATTTGTCTGTCTTGTAATTTATTTGCATCTTTTACCTATAATGCTCCACCGAAGTTAAGGCATTCCCTTTGTGAGTGACCTTAACGGAGGTGGGGCATTACATGGTTGACTCGACCTTAAAGGATTTTGGATTTCAAGGAATTAAGACCATTTCCCACATGGCTAAAGACAATATAGATAATCCCCCAAAAAGGGTTTTTTTTACTTTCTAAACCATCCATATTTGGCATGGGGGCTTCATTCCTTTTCCTTCCATCCTTCACAATTTCCTTCATCATTTAGGGGTTTCTCCAATTCATTTGTCTCTAGACATTCACACATACATCCTTGAACTAGAAATTCTTTCTTGGGAATCCAGGGGTTCTTCTCTCGATGTTGCCGCTCTTGAACAATTAGTTCCTCTAAGGAAGCTAAGTCAAACATTTTCCCAATTTTTTAAATCTGATCTTTTTCCAAAATTGGTTAAGGGTATTGTTAATAAGTCCAAAGAATGGTAACATTAGTTCTACTTTATTAGATGCCCTTCTAGTATTTCTGGAACTTTTGCTCAATCCAGTAATATTTCTTCCTTCTTTATAGTTGTGATCATGCAATGTTAATATAACTTACTTTTTTATGAGTTATATCTCTGTTTTTTAGGTGGGGTATCGAAGACCCCATCTGCAGAAAGTTGACTTGATTTTGAAAGAGATGGTGGGGTTTCTTCATCACTGGGGGAACGCTCTTCCCTGTTGACTCCTAGTCTTCTTGGAAAACATTCCATTCCACCGGAGGGACATAAAATCCTCGTACGTCCTTCAATAGCACATCAGAAGCGACCCGACTTCTGCTACCTCGTGAAGGGAGATGCCTAATTTTTTTCCCTTTAACCGCTATCTCTCGTGGTTCAGCCGATAGAATAAACCCCCTTTATTGGACCTTGCCCTTTTATGTTGTTAGTTGCAAGTATTGAGGATTCTTCTCCTCCTGTTTCAGTTACCCCATCGCTTTCCTGGAAACATCGTTACACCAAAAGCCTTTTATGACACCCTGGGTTCGGCATCACAGACATTCTCCGAAACTCAGTTAGAGAATCAGAAAAAAGTATAAAGTTTCCGATTCGACTCAGGTGACAGCTTTAAGAAGCGATAACGAAACTCCCATGACTCCCATTCCATCACAAGTCCCATTTTGGCAACATTCCGGAGGTGATGCTTCGACTTTTCCATTCACTGGGTTTACTCCATAAATCTCTTCATCGTTCCCATTTTCCCCTTCTTGGTATGAAAACCTTAGGTCATTAGGACCTCCTTCTAACACTCCCATCTCGGTAACTTCAACTGAAGGTCCCTTGTCTACTTCTAACCTTGAGAATTTTTTTCTAAATCTAGTGAAAATGGCGGTGGATTTTTCTTCATTCATTGTTCTTTTTTCTTCACATAATGCTCTGCTAGAGCAGAAGATGGTTGTGGCTCATCATCTTTCGCTAATTTATTTTTCCTATCGTTCCTTTTTCTCTAGTGGTCTTGCCGCTCCTTCCTAATTTTTCAGCAAATAATTCAACATTTTTCTTCTCAATGAAATTTTACTTAGTTACACTTTGTTGAGAGGGAAAATCAAGCTTTAAAATCATTGAATACGGCTCTTTCTTCTGTAAAAGACGAGGCCTTCCAAGAATTGGCCATAGTGAAAGCTTCCCTTTCCAAACGAAAGGTTTTGGTTCAACTTCTCTCGACTCAAAATTTATGTCTACGTACTGAATTAGAGAAGCATAGGGAAAAATTTGAGGACTTAGGCTCCAATTCCTCTCTCTCAGCCGGATTAAAGAAGGAGGCTACTGGGAAAAAAGATGCCTTTTAAAAGTGCTAGCTCCTTTTGATAATGTAAAAAGGAGAGTTGTTAACTCTTTAAACTATTCTCTGGGTTAGATTTTGGACAATGTAGTCCCGAACATGCTCATGTCTATTTATTCTGAGAATAGGAATAAATTTTCTAATCTTTATCTTCCTAATTTTCCTTCGGAGGTTGTGGGTAGTTTCTGCCAAAATGTAACAGACCTTGAGAGTAGAGGTTAGCGTGCTTCTCAAAGGGAACTTTCAGATGTAGTGGAACTCCTTTCTTTTGAGATAACCAATATCAATGAAGTTGATTCTGACGATGATGAGGAAGCGGATGAAGTTTTGTATGATACTTTAAATAATTCTTCTAATATTAAGGACAAAAATATCGATGGTACAAAATCCTGAGATGGTCCTAATGATCCCAACGCTTCCCCTAATGTTAAAGGTGTCAGTAGTTTTCCATATGAAAGCGCCAACATGGACAGTCGTCCTTCAAAGCGGGAAGGAATTTCTGTGGATAGGGAAGATGCCTTTGCAACTAGGGGAGCTAATCCTTTAAAATTTGTGGATTTTGCAGTCGTTACTTTTAAGAATGTGAAGATAACCAAATCTAGGTTTACATCGCCTCCTTTGGATCCCTAATCAAATCCAGGTTTACAGCGCCTCCTTCGGATCCCACCTTTCAGGAATAGCCCCTCCCCCTTTTTTATTTTGTTTCATTATCAGTGTTTAAATTACATAATAACTTCCTACCTTTAGATTCAGCAAAGATGTCCTTTACCTCTTAGGGAAACGATTAATAACATGCAAGTGAAGACATAATTTTTGCAGTCGGAGTTAAATATAGCGGATAAGAGATTATAATGACATATCCAATATATATCATGATAGGAGTTCCTCGGCCTTAATGTCCTTTAAAAGTAATGAAGTTGGTCCTTGCTCCCTGGTGTTTTCTTCCTCTTTTAGGCTCCTTCCCTGCTCTTGCCATTCAACTTTGTTGTTTTGTCCTTGTCTTAGAACTATCGTTCCCTCTTATAGGGTGAACATTCATAATGTTGACGCCCTTTCAGTTAAAATTAAAAGGGGTTTCCGGAACTGAAAGGAAATCCCCCTTCTCTTATTTCTTCTATTTGGAAAGGATGTGGCCGAAACTCTAGCAATTCCTCTTTTAGAATGTTGCTAGTTTTCACCCTCCTTCACCTCAACTCTCACCCTTCATTTCCTTTGGTTAATTTTGATGCTAATAGTATTTATATTATACAAGTATGTATATTCCCCGATAGTCTTATAATCACCCTTCAATATCTTACTAAAGTTTATCTATAGAAGAAGAAAGTAAAATATGAGAGAAGGAGTACAAGACTGAATATTGGTGGAGGAAAACCATGACGGATGGGAATTTTGAACTAAAGCTAGAGGAGGTTAGGGCCGAAGGGTCAATGAGAACCAAGGCGCTGCAAACCCACCGGCGGATATGTGGAATTTATTCTAGACTTTTATTCAAGTGTTTTAAGCTAGAGATACTGCTGGTCTCAGAGGTGTTGGATCTAGATTCACCCGGGGGGGTGAATAGGGTTTATTAAATTTTCGCGAGAAATTAAAATATTCACATATCACAAAATATAGCAGAAATAGAAATGCAGAAAGTAAATGACACAAGAGATACCCAGCTTCGGCAAAACCCTGCCTACTGTTGCATTCCTAAGGTTTCTACTATGTGATAGAAAAGGTCCCGCATACAAGACCATGTACACTCGCAACCTTGCTCCTATTCTAACCCTACGCTCAAAACCCTAGACTGACCGATATCACCTCGATCAAATTTTCCCATATTACAAACCCATAACACGTAACCCTAGTTTTTAAAGACTCTAGTAAACTGTTAGTTAACACCCTGACTGGTTTCCTAGAATTTTATAGGCTCTAGTAACTAGTGATTGGATTACATATGGAAAAAACAAAAAAAAACTAATCAAACCCTAGTTTAAATAGAATTTAAAATCTACCTTTAAACAAATAGGCCAGCCCCTTTTGAATTGTGTTGCACCCTTGTTTAATTTAGCCCGATCGCTTTTGATTCTCCAATAGAAATGGCGGCGGCAATTGGAAAAAGGAAAACTAGGGTTTTCTATAAAACTCCAAATCAAATCGTCTGTTGCTGGAAATAATTCTCTGATGCTCGAGTGTGTTGTTCTCCTGTTCTTCGATTGATTTGGAATTCCTTTCTCCGGCTCTTGATCGAAAACTTGAAGTAAGTAAATTTGATTAGAAATGATATCTGCTCTTTGAATTACACCTTGTGTTTTCGATACCATATGCCTGTGATGTAGAGGTGTTTGTATAGGGTTAGAAATCTCCTAATTTTGATTTCTTGATAAATGACTTGGCCTGATAGTTTGCGGTTTCCCCTTTTGGAATTCTTGAATGAAATTGAAAGACATGGCATTTGTTTGAATCTAGTCTTGAATTGATTCTGGAGTGATTTCTGGAAATATTTTGAAATCGAAAAATGATTTCTTTCCTTGTTTAAATCTGGAAACAAAATGGAAATCCTATCAAATATTTTCACTGAATTTGATAGATTAAAATTCCCTTTTTGAATCGAAATACTATTTGACACAAATATGGAGTTTCTTGCATTTCTGGAAACTGATTTATTGTCTTTGCACATTTCTCGAAAACCATTTAGCCATGTATAATTATTTTCAAAACCATTTGAAAATGTTGGTGCCCAAAATAACTTTGATATTGATTTAAATCAGCCTTGAATTTGAACCAAATTTGTTGTGCTAGTTATGTCACTTGAGATTTGTTGCATTGGTCATTCTTATAGCTGCTGCAGATCCATATTAGCATCGTATATTTCCACAATGGCTTGCCATACTTACAGTTTCATTTCATATTTGCTGTTTCACTCATGTATACTGAAGTGTTGCAGCACTTTGTACTTGAATAAGTACTGTTGTACACCTATCCATGCTTGCTGTGTTCTTGAACTTTTGTTGTTGACATTTTGACCACTTGTACTGACCATTCTTCTTTAGTATACACATACCGTATGTATACATGAACTGAACCATTTGTTGTTGCTCCACCTTGCTTCTACTTGCACCACTAGTTTGTTGTTGTGTTCACGCTGCATATGTACACTCGCACTTGATTGCACCTGAAAACTGATATTTCTTCATACTGTCTCATGTTAGCATGCTTGTGTCCATGCTACTATTACTGCTCAACCATGGCTGCCATACTGTTTAGAACACATATGAACCATGTCTTGTATCCTACCTGTCCATGCTGAAATCTGTGCCATGGAGTTGTGAGCTTTACAACTTGAGTTCTGGCTTGCACTTGAAAACTTGACTGTATTGAAAGTTGCTCCCATATTAATATGAGCTCGACCATAACCTTGAACCTGTTTTTCCTGTCATGCCACATGAAGTTTGACCCTTGCACTTGATTTGATTTTCCATGCCAATCCCAAGTGTTTTTCCACTAGTTTTGAGGTTGTTCTTGATATATTGTGCCATGATTGTGTTGATGTTGCTCTCTCCACTTTTACTCAGTACTAACTTGCAGTGTTGTGTATGCTGGCTCGACCATTTTCCATATTTTTACTGAAACTTGTACTTGTTTGTTTCGCATGCCATATCATTCTTGACTTGTTGTGTTTACTGCTCCATTTCACTACTGTGTTGACCATGTTGACCTGTATGTATATATACATATATGCGTATATATATATATGTGTGTGTGTGTGTGTGTGTGTGTCTATTCGAATATATATCAGCAGACCGCTACACTGTGTTGTGGTTGTTCAGAATCAACTGGTTCTTATCAGCAAATCGGTGTAGTGAGTTGAGGCTGATCTGTGGGTACTAGAAATATATACATATCAGATCAAGTCATGAAAAATGATGAGAAACACACCAAAATTCTGAGGCAAATAAATTTTAAAAATAAAATAATATTTGCTAGAATATGAAATTATTTCTGTTCAAGATTACTGTGTGTGTTTCTGTTTGTGATAGGTAAGCATGTGATGACTGGACTGATAGTGAAGATGCTGTGAAGACAGAAGATAGAAGACTGAGTGTAGAGTAAGTGAAAAAATGAACGTGTATGTATAAGAGTTGTGAATGCATGTATGTATAAAATTGTATAACTGTGTGATTGAGAGTTGTAGTGAGCAGCTGATCTACAGAAAAAAGGGAATTGTACTGATAATGAATGTATTGAATAAAAGAAATTGTGTACCAGTGAATAAATACAAATAGTGGAGTTGTAAATCTGTACTGTTTTAAATATTGAAATAAAATGTTATATTTAAACAAAATACTATGTGAATATTTGAATTTTTGTATAGTCGTATTCTATTTAAATATAAATATTATATTCCTGTCCATGATAAATATATGAAACAATACAGCAACAAACACATTTAAAATAATATATATTTGATTGTTATCATCAAACAAAAATTATATGATTGTGTATACAACACCGTTATATACAACAATCTCCCCCTTTTGATGATGACAAGCAAATATTAAGATTTTGAATACAATAAATGTGTTAGACAGAGAAGAACATAACTCCCCTTATTTGAAAGCTCCCCCTACAACAGAGACTCCCCCGATAACTGTGCATGAGAGAAATAAAATGAATAATAATGAATTTTAAAAATTTAAAATATTTATAAAATATTCACTCATAAATCAAAATCTCAACCCATTCTCCCCCTTTTGTTATCATCAAAAGGATTCAAAAATTAAAATATATATGAAAATTGACTAAAAATATAATTTCAGCATAAGAGGAAGAACGGTAATCATAAATCTCAATTAGTCAAACAAAAATCATAATAAACTGAGAACTAGTGGCATATTTCACATTTTAGACAATGAAGGATTTATGATGAATTTATAGAAATGGAGAGAGTTAAAAAGTATGAATATTTCCAATTATTTTCAAAAGAATTTTATAAAATTGAGCACAAAAACAGCGATAGATTTGGACTATTATTAATAATTCAATTTAAGGGACATAATCGTATAATCTCAATTCCTAATAGTTATCAATCAACAAATCATAATACGTCATAAAATATTAACACATTTCACTTATTGGAACATGGATTGATAGGCTGGTTTTCACATACCAAGAAGAATTTCAAATTAATTTCTATTTATAGCACAATTTTTTGTTTTCTTTTTATTTTATTTAAGAGCACACTGACCACGCATAATCAGAGCTTGGATTTTTAAATGAGGTCAGTCACAGCTTAAATTATAAGCATGCATGACCAGAGCTTGGATTTTTAAATGAGGTTAGAGACACACTTGTGTATTATTTATATATTTATCGTTTTAACTTTAAAAGGAAAAACTCCTCGGTATATAAAACCAATATATGGATGATAGAAAATGGGGTAGGTACAGAAATGGACTGTGAAATAAATTTCTAAATTAATTATATTATGAAATATGCTTGACTGTACCGGGATCATTGAAAATTGTCAATTATCACTAATTCTGAATAAATAACATTGTCCCATTTCTATCACAAGTATTTCCACTGTTTATTCAAAAAGATTTTAAAACATATTAAAACTCCACATTAATATAAAATTATCATGGATGGCAGAATGTTGATAGATAAAGGAGATGGTCGTGAAATAATTACCAATTCAAAGATATTATAATAAACGTTCAACCATCATGAAAATCTAAATAAAATTTTTTCTTGTTGTGAAATATATTGCAGTCACAATTCATCTCAATTTCGAAATCTGATAATAATTTTGATGAATTATAAATACATTTCAGTTTGGTCATTGATTTCAATTTCTGAATGAATAATCAATAAATAATCTTAAATATTAAAATCAGTTACAAGAGAAATATGAAAAGCTATACACGATAAGAGGGATTAAAATATATACAAAAAAAATTCAGCACATCTAATACTAATTGGTGTCTCTATTTACGATGATTTTAACACGACACTGGAGATGAACAAAGACATTACAAACAACAGAATTTTAATCACAAAGCCCAAGCAGACATGGTTAACAAATCAAGCAAATTAATTTCATTTATCAGAGAATGGTATATATTTGATACCAAAACAAGCAGTCACCAAAAAAAAATTCAAGAACAATATCTGAGCAACACAAAAATCAGATTCAAATCAGACTTGTCAAGATGTCAGTCACATAAGATGATTCATGATCTAATGAATAGAAATACCGTTTATTTGAAATCATTTGAGAAATATGAAACTTTCAAGATTCAGTGAATCAGTCACACCAGAATGTAAATTTCAGATTCAAGATATATGTGTGATCCTATAGATCAATAACTTCAAATGATTTTAAACAAACATATATTCAAATCAAATAATCATGAAAAACATAAAGACTTAAGACCGAATTTTCAAAGATTTTTTCATAAGAATTTCTAACAAGCACATAAGTAATTTCAGATCATTTACATTAGACTTGAGAAATATTCATGATCCAGAAAATTAAAATAATTTATTTGAAATCACTTGAATCTATGTCAAGTTTTGGGATATAATGAATCAGTCACACAAGATTGATAATTTTAAATGTAAGAGTATGTGATATTCAAAATATCAAGAATTTTAGGTGATTCCAAACAAACAAATTTCAACCATAATGATCATGAATAAAGATTAATTTCAAGATGTATCACTGATTCAAGAAATTCAAAATTTCCAAGCCAATTTGAAAATCAATGAAATTATCACGAATGATAAGAAGCAGTGTACTGTAATGAGTATAATATTTTAAGCGTTTCCAAAATGAATTGGAAGAAACTCAAAACAGCATAAGTGTGTCAAATTTCGTTAATTATTCAGATCTTAAAAAATTTAGAATTCGAATCAACAGTGTTCAAGATATGACATGAATACATCAACACTATTATGAATTCAGAGAATCAAAAAAATAAACTTCAAATCAATTGCAGATATTTACAAAAACAAATTCAAGATCAGGAAATGATTAAAAACATCAAAATTTTATACAAATGAAGCGAATTTCCAGAAAAATATGAATTTTGCAATTGGAAGTTAAGGAACCCCAAAAAGTTACAAAGATATGACAGTGACGGATCAAGCAAAATATTGACGAGGTAGTAGAAGGAATAAACAAAGGAAATAAAATATTTACAAAGATGAGTTCAGAGATTATACCTGAAATCCATGTATACCAGAATGCCTGACTCATCAGATGTGTCTAAGGAACTGTGAATGATTCTGCGATATGTAGCAGTTTGAATCCAGTTTTTCTTTATCAATGCAATTCCTCAGCCTCCTTCGGTACCTAATTGTTAGGAGGAATGAGTGGTCTAACAAAAGTGGTAAAACCACTCATAGTTGTGCTCACATCTTTCGGTACCCAAACCTGTTGTATAACAATCCATTGGAATTTACCTTTGTGCCCTTTGGAACCCAAATCTGTTTCACTCTATTTCTTTCTGGGGTCCAAAATGGATTGTTATAAAATAAATTCATATCACGTTTATGATTCAAAAATCCTTTGAGGTTATCGAAGTTAGAATTTTCATATCGATTCATTCTAAAGCAGTTTGAAGGATTTTTTAAATCAGTATAATTTCGATTTTCAAAAACATTATTTCTCCCAAAGCCAAGACCACATTTAATTCCAATAAACTTTTGGTTTTGCAACAACAAATTCAAAGATTTTTTCCCCATTAGAAAATTTATCCAAAGTTGATTCTAATCATTGGATTTTAGATCTAAGATTACCATTTTCTTTTATTAAATCTGAACAACGATTATTAGTGATCTTTCTCTCAGTATCAAATTGTTTCGAAACCAAATTCTAATATTCAAGCAAAGTAATTTTGGTTTGGGACACAGCAACCTCAAATTCAAATTTAGCTTTTTTTCAAAAGCAGATTTTTCAAAAACTTTGAATTTCACAATTTCTTTTTCAAGCTCTATCAAAACTGATTCGGATTTCTGTAATTTTTATTTTCAAAAATTTTATGTTTGGAAATAATACTGTCCAACTCCTTTTGCAAAGCATATTGCTTTTATAAATTAGCTCATCCTCATTTTGTTTTTAAACCATAATTTCTTTTTCAAAATTTTGAAGACTTTTATTAAGATGAGCTAAATCATTTTTAAATTGAAACAATTCTTGCAATCAGAGTTTTCATGTTTTAATTCCAAAATATTTTTTTTTGTTAATCAAATCATGATTTTCAGATTTCAAAAGTTCATACTTCTGTTGGAGTTTATCAACAGATTTAGTTAAGTCAACACAAAAATAAACCAGATCTTCATATGAAAATTTTATTACTTCATCATCTGCTGAATCTCCAACACTATCATCATCTGATTCTTCTTTAGTAAATCATGTTGGACATACTTCTGAATCTGAGTTGATATTTGCAGGTTTTAAGCACTTGTTGTCATTTTGTCCAAACTTTTCATTGAGAGTTCTCCAAATTTCCTGCGTAGTTAAACAATGGGAGATAAGATCAAGTTGACTATTACTAATATGAGATAGAGAATATGCATAACATGAGCATTAATATTCCAATCAATTATATCACCTTCTTTGTTAACAACATCCCAATATTTAATATTAACAAATTTCATATAGGATTTCATTTTTGATTTCCAATTCAAAAACTCCATACCATCAAAAATGTTTGGAATGTGGTTGGACTTACTCTCAAAGGGCCGACAACTGGCATCCATGATTCTAGGGTTAATGAAATTACCAGGCTCTGATACCAATTGAAGATCTAGAATATAATTTATGGCTCTTCAATGGACCTTAGACACTGGTTTTACATCCGGCCTCTCGACACGGAATAACCAGTAGAAGGACATGTGGGGGTAAGAGTCAATGCTTCGCCAATCATATCATAGATTACAAGGCGAGAACCCCCATCATGCATTAACCAGCTCTGATGCCAATTGTTAGGTCTAGATTAACCCTCGAGGGGGGTGAATAGGGTTTATTAATTTTTCGCGAGATATTAAAATATTCACAGATCACAAAATATAGCAGAAATAGAAATGCAGAAAGTAAATGACACAAGAGAAACCCACCTTCGGGGAATTTTTGCCTACTGCTGCATTCCTAAGGTTTATACTTGGTGATAGAACAGATCCTGCATACAAGACCATGTGCACTCGCAAACCCTGCTCCTATTCTAACCCTACCCTCAAAACCTTAGACTGACCGATATCCCCTCGATCAGATTTTCCCGTATTATAAACCCGTAACCCTAGTTTTTACAGACTCTAGTAAACTGCCAGCTAATACCCTAACTGGTTTCCTAGAATTTTGCAGACTCTAATAACTGGTGGTTGGATTACAAATAGAAAAAACATAAACAAAACTAATCAAACCCTAGTTTAAATATAATTTAAAATCTCCCTTTAAACAAATAGGCCAACCCCTTTTGAATTGTGTTGCACTCTTGTTTAGTTTAGCCCGATCACTTTTGATTCTCCAATAGAAATGGCGGCGGCGATTGGAAAAAGGAAAACTAGGGTTTTCTGTAAAACTCCAAATCAAATCGTCTATTGCTGGAAATAATTCTCTGATGCTCGAGTGTTTTGTTCTCCTGTTCTTCGATTGATTTGGAATTCCTTTCTCCGGCTCTTGATCGAAAACTTGAAGTAAGTAAATTTGATTAGAAATGATATCTGCTCTTTGAATTACACCTTGTGTTTTCAATACCATATGCCAGTGATGTAGAGGTGTTTGTATAGGGTTAGAAATCCCCTAATTACTCTGATTTCGTGATAAATGACTTGGCCTGATAGTTTGCGGTTTCCTCTTTTGGAATTCTTGAATGAAATTGAAAGACATGGCATTTGTTTGAATCTAGTCTTGAATTGATTCTAGAGTGATTTCTGGAAATATTTTGAAACCGAAAAATGATTTCTTTCCTTGTTTAAATCTGGAAACAAAATGGAAATCCTGTCAAATATTTTTCACTGAATTTGATAGATTAAAATTCCCTTTTTGAATCGAACTACTATTTGACACAAATCTGGAATTTCTTGCATTTTTGGAAACTGATTTATTGTCTTTGCACATTTCTCGAAAACCATTTAGCCATGTATAATTATTTTCAAAACTGAAAACATTTGAAAATGTTGTTGCCCAAAATTACTTTGATATTGATTAAAATCAACCTTGAATTTGAACCTAATTTGTTGTGTGAGTTATGTAACTTGAGATTTGTTGCCTTGGTCGTTCTTGTAGCTACTGCAAATCCATATTAGAATCGTACATTTCCACACTGGCTTTCCATACTTACAGTTTCGCTTCATATTTGATGTTTCACTCTTGTATACTGAAGTGCTGCACCACTTTGTACTTGAACAAGTACTGCTGTACACTCATCCCTACTTGCTGTGCTCTTGAACTTTTGTTGTTGACATTATGACCACTTGTACTAACCATTCTTCTTTAGTATACACATACTGTATGTATGCATGAACTGAACCATTTTTTGTTGCTCCACCTTGATTCTACTTGCACAACTAGTTTACTGTTGTGTTCACGCTGCATATATACACTTGCACTTGATTGCACCTAAAAACTGATATTGCTTCATACTGTCTCATGTTAGCATGCTTGTGTCCATGCTACTATTACTGCACAACCATGGCTGCCATATTATTTAGAACACACATGAACCATGTCTTGTATCCTACCTGTCCATGTTGAAATATGTGCCATGCACTTGTGAGCTTAACAATTTGAGTTCTGGCTAGCACTTGAAAACTTGACTGTATTGAAAGTTGCTCCCTTATTAATATGAGCTCGACCATAACCATGAACCTGTTTTTCCTGTCATGCCACATGAAGTTTGACCCTTGCACTTGAGTTGATTTGCCTTTCCAATCCCAAGTGTTTGTCCAGTAGTTTTGAGGTTGTTCTTGATATACTGCGCCATAATTGTGTTGATGTTGCTCTCTCCACTTTTTCTTAGTACTAACTTGTAGTGTTGTGTATGCTGGCTCGACCATTTTCCATATTTTTACTGAAACTTGTACTTTTTTGTGTTGCATGCCATGTCATTCTTGACTTGTTGTGTTTACTGCTCCATTTTACTGTTATGCTGACCATGTTGACCTGTATGTATACATATGCATATATACACGTATGTATGTATATATATTTATGTGTGTGTATATTTATATATGTGTCTATTCAAATATATATCAGCAGACCGCTACACTGTGTTGTGGCTGTTCAGAATCAACTGGTTCTGATCAGCAAACCGGTGTAGTGAGTTGAGGCTGATCAGTGGTGTAACGACCCAGAAAATACGAACCAATTAAATTTTTTTAATTTGGCTAAAATAATGGATTTTAAATATTTAAAATAAATATTTTAAATAATGGCGATGAAAACTGAGTTTGAATCGACAATTGAAAATGAATATAATTAATTATAATTATAAACAAAGCCTGAAAGGGCGCTGTAGTTTCAAAAATTGAATTCAAACTTTGTCGGACTGTACCGGGTGCAAAACAATCCGGATTTTAGTGAAACCAAAAATATTTAAATCTGTTAGTGGATACCTTTCCAATGAATCTGACAAATCGAAATTTGATAGCGGGAATCAAAAGATATGTCCAGTTGAAAATTCTAAATAGTCGCTATGGAATTCAGGCCCTTAAAAATGGACATTTTGCAAACGACCTCGGATTTCGACGAAACCAGTTTTGTTGAATCCGTGATGTCAAATTATTGCTAGGTTTCAAATTTCATAATTTTTCGAATCAATATGTGAGAGTGGCAAAGGAAAACGCATTTGACCTGTTTCAGTTGATTTTAATCGACTGGAAATTGGCCATTTTTCAAACGGTCTCAGAATTTGATGAAACTAGTTTTGTTAGGACCGTATCGTCAATACGAAGCTAGAAAATATTTTTCGAGAATTTTTCTAGTTAGTATGTGACCCCGGTAAATCGAAATGCGTGTTCAAATTCAATATATAGAGTCATATGTTGGTTTTGGCGGAAACTAATCGAAACAGCAGAACTGGCCTACGATACGTATCCCATTGTGTTCGGAATAGGGGTATTTGGCTAGGGGCGGCAGTCGTTGGGTTTGAATTGAAGACCGGATCAATAAACAAGTAATTTTGGGAATTAGAAAAATAAAAGAATATAAATATATAAGGGGTCAAACCCTAACTACATTCATTGCTCGGTCAAACTGAAGGCCGTCTTCTTCCTCGTTTCAACGGCTAAAAATCGCTCCTTTCTTTCCTCCTAATTTTCTCCAAATTTATACAATAAAATTCCAGACTTCTAAAGCCAAAATCAGAGAGCCTTTCACGAGCTCCAGATCCATACGAGGTTGAGCACCCAGCAGTGCGTATTTCTCTCCTATCACCGCTCCGAAGTTGCTTCGCGTCACCTGGATTTTCGCACCCATCAGCTATTCGAGTTGGACGTTCGAGGCAGTGCCGGAAAGCTCTCGAGGAGGCGCGCGACATGAAGCCATCAGATCGGCGGCTAGTGCATCGGTTGGCGTGAAAACCCCAACCCTAGGTTTGAGCAGGCGAGCGCTTCAGAAAAGGAACATATTGGGGAAGGTGGTTTCGGGTTTGTTCCTGAGCAACGATGAAGAAAAACGCAGTGAGCAATTATTTTTGTACTTATTAGATTAATTAATTTAGTAGTTAAATTATGTAATAAAAATGTTAGATTTTTTTTATATGAATAAATACATTGTAAAAAAAAATAACTGATTTGATTTTAAAATTTAAATAAGCATTGTTTTTAAAAATAGAAAATATTATTTCTTTATTCAGCAAAATATGAATTCTTTGATTTGAAAATTATATTATTTTTTTTAAATGAAAATATAGGATTTATAAAAAAGGAAAAGATATGATTTTTAGTCGTATTATAATATGATTTTTACATATGTAGAGAATTAAAAATATCATCTTTATATATGTAGCAAAATAAAAATCTGATTTTTATTTTATAAAGTTGAAATAAAGTGGATATTTTTAAGAAGGCGAAATCTATATTTTAAAAAAAAAAATCGTTTTTTTTTATATATTGAATAGCGAAGTAAAAAAAATTCGAATTTTTATATATTGAATAGCGAAGTAAAAATGTGATTTTTATATATGTAGTGAATACGAATGACGAAAGTGACAGAAGAAGAAACGAAGAAGATTTCCTACATATGAAGAGTCGAGACGTTTGGTTTAGCTATTCGGTGAGATTTCTGATTTAAAAACAATATGGAAAACGACGATGTATAAATTATATAGTCGATGTATGAGTTATATAAGCGTTGTACATCTCTTGTATAAGCATTGTATAAGTTGTACGTTCGATGTATAAGTTATATATGCGTTGTAAAAATTATATATATGTGTTGAAATAAAAGTGAATTGTTATATATATATATATATATATATATACGCCCCTCGTCCACAAACCATGGACGATATTTATTGTTTGTGATTGGTGTGAAAATTGATTGATAGCGAATGATTGTTTGGGATTGTTTGTGGTTGATATTGATTGATTGTGGTTGAAAAATACCCATTTGTGGTTGAGAAATATTTGGTTGAAACCACATAGGATTAGTTTGTGGAAATGAAATAAATATATACATGCCGCCTGCGTGCGAACTAGATGCATGATCCCCATTGTCAAAAACCGCGAGGTTTTAAGGTAGACGAGGAGCCGTACTAGGGACGGTCCCGGTTTTAAGTACCCTGACGTTATGCTGCTGAAATTTTGAATAATATTCGTGTGTTTGAATTATTTTCATCTGCTTAAACTATATTTATTCATTGAATAGAAAACCTTCATGTGTTGAATTGATATTCATTCGTTGATTAGAAATTCATGTACTGAATGGTATCCGCGTTTTAAATATAAAAATCACATTTCTATCTATATATAGAAACTATAGAAAACCTTCATGTGTTGAATTGATATTCATTCGTTGATTAGAAATTCATGTGTTGAAAGGTATTCGCGTTTTAAATATAAAAATCACATTTCTATCTATATATAGAAACTATAGAAAACCTTCATGTGTTGAATCGATATTCATTCGTTGATTTGAGATTCATGTGTTGAATGGTATTCATATTTTGAAATAAATTGTTTGATAATAAAAATCACCTTTTATCGACTATATGAACTGTGTAAAATTATCTCGTTTTGAAAGAAATTGTTTTATAAGAAAAATCCTATTTTTATCACCAATATGAAATATATAAAATAATAGTGTTTTGAAATGAGTTGTTTTACAATAAAAATCACATTTTTATTATATGCATAAATCGTTGAAATGTGAAGTGTTAAAAATAGCCACTTGTTCAAATAAATATATATGAGTTGAAATATTCATTAACTAGCTAATGATATGATTTGTACCTATGTATGTAACATTAGAATGAATGGTGTTTTTAAACTAAATAGAAATCAAATATGAAGTTGAATAGAAAAGGATAAATGATAAGAACTATACATATGTACATGCATATTCATTGAACAGGTTATAGCAAAGGGGCTAGAGAAGAGGAATAAAATTTTGTGCCCGACAAATAGGTACACATTTACTGTTTTGTTTGGGTGATGATTTTATGAGCCTGTTGGCTAGCCGCTTGGCTTTTTCTTTTTCTTTTTGAGATTAGAAGGACCGGGAAAGCTATTTGCGATTTCCCGATGCTCCCGGTGCAGGGGAGGTTATGGCGAAATTTTCCAAAATTTTAAGGC
This sequence comes from Allium sativum, assembly GCA_030737875.1. NCBI lineage: Eukaryota > Viridiplantae > Streptophyta > Magnoliopsida > Asparagales > Amaryllidaceae > Allium > Allium sativum. The sequence continues at coordinate 45,851,903 of CM060916.1, forward strand.
GTTAGTGAAATATTTGAAGTGAAAACGATATTGAAATTGTTGAATGAACTATATTTATATAATTATATAAATATAAATAAAATTAAAACGAAACGTGGCCGTGCAGTTCGCATTTTGAAACCGTGATTTCAAACAACTAGTACGGGGAATCCGACCATTGGATTTTCCCGAAACCGCAACCGTCGGGTTCGACTTGGAAATATCTTCCCAACGGCACCAACTTTGTAAAAATCCAACGGTTGGATTGTCTGGAATGTTTAATTCAAATCTGAAGAAAAACAGCGCCAGAAGCGATTATATATATATAAATATAATTATATATTTAATCGAATAATGACGCTGCAGTTCGTATTTCGAAATCGAAACTTCAAACGATTGTACCGGGAGATCCGACCGTCGGATTTTCCTGAAACTGGAACCGTTGAATTCGTTTTGAAAAGACCTTTCTAATGATGTAAATTTTGTGAAGATCCAACAGTTAGATTTTCAGATATGTGTAAATCAAATCTGAAGAAAAACAGCGCCACGGCCGCGTTATGGCCCAAAGCGCCGTTTTGAATAAATAGGCTATTTTAAAATAAATAAAAATAGCGATAAATAGTTAGAAAATATCATAAATGATATGGAATAGAAATAAATTGAATTAGCTCGATTTATGTAGTATTTGATGGTTGAATGTGTTTGGTGTGAAAATTACATTAAAGAACAAAATTGCTGTTGTCGAATGATTTAACTATTGGAACAAATTGATTTGAAATTCTAAATAAACGTGAATTATTTGAAAAGGCCGAGTTAATTCTCATTTCAAATAATTGACCGACGATTGAAAGTCGAAGATGAAGACGGTGGTCGAAGACCGGAGATCTTCACCTCGTTTGGATGGTAACCGAGGTCCTGATTGGGAGGCATCCCGAAATATGGATAATGAGTGGTGACCGTCCAGACGTATGTGGTGATCGAAGGGTTTGCGAGGTATTTAGTGCCTCCGGTTTCGTTCAGACCCAGAACGGACTTGTAGATGGACTGTGTGTCTGACATTGGATTTTATTCTGTGTTGATTGATTTCTATTAAATATACATCTGTTTGACAGCGGAGAATTTATTCTTTTGCTTAACGCCCTTCTCTGTGACGCACGAGCTCAGAGGTTGTATATCGATGGACATCAGTCGCATGGCATGAATTGCTAGTGTGGCATACCTAAGTGGCAAACGATCAGGGCTTCTGTTGAAAAGCAAAGTCTTGTGGTGACGATCAAAGCACCGCCTGTGTGGCGTAGCTTTGTGTATAACGTGAAATCGCGAGCCTCACACCCCGGTATGAACCAGAAACGGGAGAAAGGACCTCAGGGAGGGCCTACGTTTCCTCCTAGCTAAAAGTGGCGTCAGTGGTTTTACACGCCCTGACGAGTTTGACTTATGTGGTTGTTGCTGTTGCGAGGCGCCTCGGTTAGATCGGACGATCCGGGTCCGATGGAGTCACTAGTTGGCTCGCTTACGCCCCAAAGGGCGGCGAAACGTAGTGCTCAGGCATTTTTAATCCACTCCGTGTGGACCGGCCCTGTCGCTCCAAGGGTCGATGCGTTCTGATCCTGAGACTCGGGCTAGGCAGTCTCGAATTCGGTAAGGACTATCTTTTGCCTTGGTTCATGACGGAAATCCAATTTCCAAATACGTGATCTTGCGGTTGTAGTTGTAATCCTATATATGGCGACATAGTGGGATGGGGCGCTCATGCCGCCTATGATTGATACTTATGATTTGAAGTTGTTTTATACACTATGCACTTATAATAGTATCAAATGATTTGTTTTAAACGTATCAAGCATTCTTGGCTATTATAAGGTAAAAACCCTATCCTCCGGCTTGCGTTGCATTGAGTGATGGGAACTGGGTCTTATAATAGCTTCATTTTTCTTTATTTAGCATTGCGTTGTTGTTTTATGCACTGGTGTTCTTAGGAGGAAACCCGTTCCGTGTTATACGGCATGGTTCCTTGATTCACCTAACTTTTAAAATAAAGATTAACAACTGTTTTAGTTCTCACACCAGTCACATGACTGACCTGGAGTTTATTGTTTTAACCTAAACTCTGGGTGCCCTTATTTTGAAACGGGCAGCTAGTAGTTCTGGTTTTGCAGATTTATATTCACAGGATCCTGGTTTACAGCTGGAACGATTTCCGGAAAGCTTTGTATCCGTATATTTCTTCTAGTTGTGTATTGTATTATTTTCCGATGCGATGTACTTAAATGTAATTTAAATCTCTGATATTTCTGTGTAATATTTATTCATTTTTACTCTGTATATTCTTGTAATCTGATGCATTGTTGTGATATACAGTGAAATATTCTTTTGTATGTGTTCTATTTTGTCGTGTTCTCAAAACAATTCGTTCTTTCTCTCTCACTTCGGAGACCGGGGAAGTTCGGGTCGTTTCAAGTGGGTACTAGGAATATATACATATCCGACCAAGTCATGAAAAATGATGAGAAACACACCAAAAATTCTGAGTCAAATAAATTTTAAAAATCAAATAATATTTGCTAGAGTATGAAATTATTTCTGTTCAAGATTACTTTGTGTGTTTCTGTTTGTGATAGGTAAGCAGGTGATAAATGGACTGACAGTGAAGATGCTATGAAGACAGAAGATAGAAGATTGAGTGTAGAGTTAGTGAAAAAATGAATGTGTATGTAAAAGAGTTGTGAATGAATGTATGTATAAAATTGTATAACTGTGTGATAGAGTGTTGTAGTGAGCAGCTGATGTACAGAAAAAAGAGAATTGTACTGATAATGGATGTATTAAAATGTATATGAAATTGTGTACCAATGAATATATACAAATAGTGGAGTTATAAATCTGTACTGTTTTTAATATTGAAATAAAATATTATATTTAAACAAAATACTTTGTGAATATTTGAATTTTTGTACAGTCATATTCTATTTAAATATAAATATTTTTTTTTCTGTCTATGATAAATATATGAAACAATACAGCAACAAACACATTAAAAATAATAAATATTTGGTTGTTATCATCAAACAAAAATCATATGATTGTGTATACAATACCGTTATATACGACAATCTCCCCCTTTTGATGATGGCAAACAAATATTATGATTTTGAATACAATAAATGTGTTTGACAGAGAAGAACATAACTCCCCCTATTTGAAAGCTCCCCCTACAACAGAAACTCCCCCTATTTGAAAGCTCCCCCTACAACAGAAACTCCCCTGATAACTGTGCATGAGTGAAATGAAATGAATAATAATGAATTTTCAAAATTTAAAATATTTATAAAATATTCACTCATAATCAAAATCTCAACCCATTCTCCCCCTTTTGTTATCATCAAAAGGATTCAGAAATGAAAATATAGATGAAAATTGACTAAAAATATAATTTCAGCATAAGAGGAAGAACGATAATCAAAACTCAATCAGTCAAACAAAACTAATAATAAACTGAGAACAAGTGGCATATTTCACATTTTAGACAGTGACAGATTTACGATGAATTTATAAAAATGGAGAGAGTTAAAAAGTACGAATATTTTCCGATTATTTTCAAAAGAATTTTATAAAATTGAGCAAAAAAACAGTGATGGATTTGGACTATTATTAATAATTCAATTTAAGTGACAAAATCGTATAAACTCAAATCCCAATAGCTATCAATCAACAAATCATAATACGTCATAAAATATTAACACATTTCACATATTAGAACATGGATTGATAGGCTGGTTTTCACATATTAAGAAGAATTTCAAATTAATTTCTATTTATAGCACATTTTTCCATTTTCTTTTTATTTTATTTAAGAGCACACTGACCACGCATAACCAGAGCTTGGATTTTTATGTGAGGTCAGTCACAGCTTAAATTATAAGCTGTCTCATAACCATGCATGACCAGAGCTTGGATTTTTAAATGAGGTTAGAGACACACTTATGTATTAAGTATATATTTATCGTTTCAACTTTAAAAGGAAAAACTCCTCGGTATATAAAACGAATATATGGATGATAGAAAATAGGGTAGGTACAGAAATGGACTGTGAAATAAATTTCTAAATTAATTATATTATGAAATATGCTCGACTGTACCGGGATCATTGAAAATTGTCAATTATCACTAATTCTGAATAAATAACATAGTCCTATTTCTATCACAAGTATTTCCGTTGTTTATTCAAAAAGATTTTAAAACATATTAACTCTCCACATTAATATAAAATTATCATGGATGGCAAAATGATGATAGATAAAGGAGATGGTCATGAAATAATTACCAATTCAAAGATATTATAATAAACGTTCAACCATCATGAAAATCTAAATAAAATTTTCTCTTGTTGTGAAATATATTTCAGTCTCAATTCATCACAATTTCAAAATCTGATAATAATTTTGATGAATTATAAATACAGTTCAGTTTGGTTATTTATTTCAATTTATGAATGAATAATGAATAAATAATCTTAAAATTGAAAATCAACTACAAGAGAAATATGAATAGCTATACACGACAAGAGCGATTAAAATATATACAAAAAAATTCAGTTCATTTGATACCAATTGGTGTCTCTATTTACGATGATTTTAACACTACACTAGAGAAGAACAAGGACATTACAAACAACATAATTTTAATCACAAAGCCCAAGAAGACATGGTTGACAAATCAAGCAAATTAATTTCATTTATCAGAGCATGGTATTTATTTGATACCAAAACAAGCAATCACCAAAAAAAATTTCAAGAGCAATATCTGAGCAGCACAAAAATCAGATTCAAATCAGACTTGTCGAGATGACGGTCACATAAGATGATTCATGATCTAATGAATAAAAATACCGTTTATTTGAATCATTTGAGAAATATGAAACTTTCAAGATTCATTGAATCAGTCAAACTAGAATGTAAATTTTAGATTCAAGATATGTATGTGATCCTATAAATCAATAACTTCAAATGATTGTAAACAAACATATATTGAAATCAAATAATCATGAAAAACATAGAGATTTAAGACCAAATTTTCAAAGAATTTTTCACAAGAATTTCTGACAAGCACAAGAGTAATTTCAAATCATTTACATCAGACTTGAGAAATATTCATGATCCATAAAGTTAAAATAATTTATTTGAAATCAGTTGAATCTATGTCAAGTTTTGGGATATAATGAATCAATCACACAAGATTGATAATTTTAAATGTAAGAGGTATGTGATATTCAAAATATCAAGAATTTCAGATGATTTCAAACAAATAAATTTCAACCATAATGATCACGAATAAAGATGAATTTCAAGATGTATCACTGATTCAAGACATTCAAAATTTCCAAGCCAATCTGAAAATCAATGAAATTATCACGAATGATAAGAAGCAGTGTACTGTAATGAGTATAATATTTTAAGCGTTTCCAAAATGAATTGGAAGAAACTCAAAACAGCATAAGTGTGTGAAATTTCCTTAATTATTCAGATCTTTAAAATTTTAGAATTTGAATCAACAGTGTTCACGATATGACAAGAATGCATCAACACTGTTAAATTCAGAGAATCAGAAAAATAAACTTCAAATCAATTGCAGATATTTACAAAAATATATTCAAGATCTGGAAATGATTAAAAACATCAAAGTTTTATACAAATGAAGCGAATTTCTAGAAAAATATGAATTTTGCAATTGGAATTTATGGAAGCCCAAGAAATTACAAATATATGACAGTGACGAATCAAGCAAAAAATTGACGGGGTAGAAGAAGGAATAAAAAAAGGAAACAAAATATTTACAAAGATGAGTTCAGAGATTATACCTGAAATCCATGTAAACCAGAATCTCCGACTCATCAGATATGGCTAAGGAACTGTGAATGATTCTATGATATGTAGCAGTATGAATCCAGTTTTTCTTTAGCAATGCAGTTCCTCATCCTCCTTCCGTACCTGATTGTTAGGAGGATTGAGTGGTCTAACAAAAGCAGTAAAACCACTCACAGTTGTGTTCACATCTTTCGATACCCAAACCTGTTTGTATATCAATCCATTGGAATTTACCTTTGTGCCTTTGGAACCCAAATCTATTTCACTCTATTTCTTTATGGGATCCAAAATGTATTGTTATAAAATAAATTCACATCATGTTTATGATTCAAAAATCCTTTGAGGTTATCGAAGTTAGAATTTTCATATCGATTCATTCTAAAGCAGTTTGAAGGTTTTTTTAAATAATTAGAATTTCAATTTTTGAAAATATTATTTCTACCAAAGCCAAGACCACATTTATTTCCAATAGACTTTTGGTTTTGCAACAACGTATTCAATGATTTTTCCCTATTAGAAAATTTATCCAAAGTTGATTCTAATCATTGAATTTTGGATTTAAGATTACCATTTTCTTTTATTAAATCGGAACAACGATTATTAGTGCTCTTTCTCTCAGCATCAAATTGTTCCAAAACCAAATTATCATATTCAAGCAAAGTAATTTTGGTTTAGGACTCAGCAATCTCAAATTCATATTCAGCTTGTTTTTCAAAAGCAGATTTTTCAAAATCTTTGAATTTAACAGTTTCTTTTTCAAGCTCTTTCAAAACTGATTCAGATTTCTGTAAATTTTGATTTTCAAAAATTTTATGTTTGGAAATAAGACTATCCAACTCCTTTTGCAAAGCATATTGTTTTTATAAATTAGCTCATCCTCATTTTTGTTTTTAAACATAATTTCTTTTTCAAAATTTTGAAGACTTTTATTAAGATGAGCTAAATCATTTTTCAAATTCAAACAATTCTTGCAATAAGAGTTTTCATGTTTTAATTCCAACATATTATTTTTATTAATCAAATCATGATTTACATATTTCAAAAGTTCGTTTGTCCTTGGAGTTTATCAACAGATTTAGTTAAGTCAACACAAAAATAAACAAGATCTTCATATGAAAATTTTCTTATTTCATCATCTGTTAAATCTCCAACACTATCACCATCTGATTCTTCTTTAGTAAATCCGATTAGACGTACTTCTGAATCTGAGTTGATCTTTGCATGATTTGAGCACTTGTTGTCATTTTGTCAAAACTTTGCATTGAGAGTTCTCCAGATTTCCTGCGCAGTCAAACAATGGGAGATAAGATCAAGTTGACTATTACTAAGATGAGACAGAGAATATGCATAACACGAGCATTTGTATTCCTATAAATATATCACCTCCTTTGCTAACAACATCCCAATATTTAATATTAACAAATTTCAGATAGGATTTCATTTCAGATTTCCAATTCAAAAAATCCGTACCATCAAAAATGTTTGGAATGTGGCTGGACTGACTCTCAAAGGGCCAACAACTAGGATCCATGATTCTAGGGTTAATGAAATTACCAGGCTCTGATACCAATTGAAGATCTAGAATATAATTTATGGCTCTTCAGTGGACCTCAGCCACTGGTTTTACATCCGACATCTCGACACGGAATAACCAGTAAAAGGACATGTGGGGGGAAGAGTCAATGCTTCGCCAACCATATTATAGATCATAAGGCGAGAACCCCCCATCATGCATTAACCAGCTCTGATACTAATTGTTGGATCTAGATTAACCCTAGAGGGGGGGTGAACAGGGTTTATTAAATTTTCGCGAGATATTAAAATACTCACAGATCACAAAATATAGCAGAAATAGAAACGCAGAAAGTAAATGACACACGAGATACCCATCTTCGGCAAAACCCTGCTTACATCTGCATTCCTAAGGTTTCTACTTCGTGATAGAACAGATCCCGCATACAAGACCATGTACACTCGCAAACCCTGCTCCTATTCTAACCATACGCTCAAACCCCAGACTGACCGATATCCCCTCGATCAGATTTTCCCGTATTACAAACCCGTAACATGTAACCCTAGTTTTTACAGACTCTAATAAACTGCCAGTTTACACCCTAACTGGTTTCCTAGAATTTTACAGAATCTAGTAACTGGTGGTTGGATTACAGATGGAAAAAACAAAACTAGTCAAACCCTAGTTTAAATAAAATTTAAAATCTCCCTTTAAACAAATAGGCCAGCCCCTTTTGAATTGTGTTGCACCCTTGTTTAATTTAGCGTGATAGCTTTTGATTCTCCAATAGAAATTGCGGCGATTGGAAAAAGGAAAGCTAGGGTTTTCTGTAAAACTCCAAATCAAATCATTTGTTGCTGGAAATAATTCTCTGATGCTCGAGTGTGTTGTTCTCCTGTTCTTCGATCGATTTTGAATTTCTTTCTCTGCTCTTGATCGAAAACTTGAAGTAAGTAAATTTGATTAGAAATGATATCTGCTCTTTGAATTACACCTTGTGTTTTCGATACCATATGCCAGTGATGTAGAGGTGTTTGTATATGGTTAGAAATCCCCTAATTGCTCTGATTTCGTGATAAATGACTTGGCCTGATAGTTTGTGATTTCCCCTTTTGGAATTCTTGAATGAAATTGAAAGACGTGGCATTTGTTTGAATCTAGTCTTGAATTGATTCTGGGTGATCTCTGGAAATATTTTGAAACCAAAAAATGATTTCTTTCCTTGTTTAAATTTGGAAACAAAATGGAAATCCTATCAAATATTTTTCATTGAATTTGATAGATTGAAATTCCCTTTTTGAATCGAAATACTATTTGACACAAATCTGGAATTTTTTGCATTTCTAGAAACTGATTTATTGTCTTTGCACATTTCTCGAAAACCAGGTAGCCATGTATAATTATTTTCAAACCCGGAAACATTTGAAAATGTTGTTGCCCAAAATAACTTTGATATTGATTTAAATCGGCCTTGAATTTGAACCTAATTTGTTGTGCTAGTTATGTCACTTGAGATTTGTTGCCTTAGTCTTTCTTGTAGCTGTTGCAGATCCATATTAGTATCGTATATTTCCACGCTGGCTTGCCATACTTACAGTTTCACTTCATATTTGTTGTTTCACTCATGTATACTGACGTGTTGCACCATTTTGTACTTGAACAAGTACTGTTGTACACCCACCCATGCTTGTTGCGTTCTTGAACTTTTGTTGTTGACATTATGACCACTTGTACTGACCATTCTTCTTTAGTATACACATACTGTATGTATACATGAACTGAACCATTTGTTGTTGCTCCACCTTGCTTCTACTTGCACCACTAGTTATTGTTGTGTTCACGCTACATATGTACACTTGCACTTGATTGCACCTGAAAACTGATATTGCTTCATACTGTCTCATATTAACATGCTTGTGTCCATGCTACTATTATTGCTCAACCACGGCTGCCATATTGTTTAGAACACACATGATCCATGTCTTGTATCCTACCTGTCCATGCTGAAATCTGTGCCATGCAGTTGTGAGCTTGACAAGTTGAGTTCTGGCTTGCACTTGAAAACTTGACTGTATTGAAAGTTGCTCCCTTATTAATATGAGCTCGACCATAACCATGAACCTGTTTTTCTGTCATGCCACATGAAGTTTTACCCTTGCACTTGAGTTGATTTGCCATGCCAATCCCAAGTGTTTGTCCACTAGTTTTGAGGTTGTTCTTGATATACTGCGCCATGATTGTGTTGATTTTGCTCTCTCCACTTTTGCTCAGTACTAACTTGCAGTGTTGTGTATGCTGGCTCGACCATTTTCCATATTTTTACTGAAACTTGTACTTGTTTGTGTTGCATGCCTTGTCATTCTTGACCTGTTGTGTTTACTGCTACATTTCACTGTTGTGCTGACCATGTTGACCTGTACGTATACATATATGTATATATACACGTATGTGTTTATATATATATATATATATATGTGTGTGTGTGTGTGTATATATGTGTGTGTGTGTGTGACTATTCGAATATATATCAGCAGACCGCTACATTGTGTTGTGGCTGTTCGGAATCAACTGGTTCTGATAAGCAAACCGGTGTAGTGAGTTGAGGCTGATCAGTGGGTACTAGAAATATATACATATCAGATCAAGTCATGAAAAATGATGAGAAACACACCAAAATTCTAAGGCAAATAAATTTTAAAAATAAAATAATATTTGCTAGAATATGAAATTATTTCTGTTCAAGATTACTGTGTGTGAATCTGTTTGTGACAGGTAAGCAGGTGATGACTGGACTGATAGTGAAGATGCTGTGAAGACAGAAGATAGAAGGCTGACTGTAGAGTTAGTGAAAAAATGAACGTGTATGTAAAAGAGTTGTGAATGAATGTATGTATAAAATTGTATAATTGTGTGATAGAGTGTTGTAGTGAGCAGCTGATGTACAGAAAAAAGAGAATTGTACTGATAATAAATGTATTGAAATGTATATGAAGTTATATACCAGTGAATATATACAAATAGTGGTGTTGTAAATCTGTACTATTTTAAATATTGAAATAAAATGTTATATTCAAACAAAATACTATGTGAATATTTGAATTTTTGTACAGTCGTATTCTATTTAAATATAAATATTATATTCATGTCTATTATAAATATATGAAACAATACAGCAACAAACACATTTAAAATAATATATATTTTGTTGTTATCATCAAACAAAAATCATATAATTGTGTATACAACACCGTTATATACAACAAGAGGAACCAATCCCGAAGGACAAGTTGGAAACAACTTTGCAAAATTGACCATGGATTATACTAGTTTGGGAGAAAATCCATTTCTTGAAATGGAAGATGCCGATGCAGTGTAAGCTTGGTTGTTGCATTGTGCAAGAATCTTCGGGGACTTAGGCTTGACAAATGAGCAAAAGAGCATATTTTCCTCGAGAAGGCTACAAGGTAATTCTTTGCAATGGTGAAAATGTTACAGCGATGACACCGGAGGGAGAAATCACTTGGGAAGACTTCTAGTGGAAGCTTCGAGAAAGGGTTATGTCGGAAGCTGCCCAGTGTACTATGATGAGAAAGTTTGCTGGTTTAAAGCAGTGAGAGATGACTACGGTTGGGTATGCAGCTAGGTTTAATGAATTGTATCGTTATGTCCAGGGGACAATTAACACTATCCTATTAAGGAATGATAAATTCATTAAGAGGTTAAGGTTGAGATTGAAAAAGAAACACTGCTTCATTTGCGATACATCTGTGATGTTGTGGTAGAGATGGTCATTCATAATAAAGAGATGCTTATGGAAAGCAGGAACCATGACTATCAGGAAAGGAAATTCTTAAAGGGTAGAAAGGCTCAGAAATAAGGAAAGATGAAGAATAATATGGTAGAAGTTGTTTGCTCTAGGTATCACTGATAGGGTCACTATTATATAGAGTGCAAGGCAGTGGAGGCCAAGATCACCGCTGTGATGCCGTATGTTAGGTGCTTTAATTGCAATCATCTTGGACATTACAAAGATAAATGTCCAGAAGCAACCAAAGGTAAAGTGATGGATGTTTAATCTTCATCTTCCGTACCTACTATTATGGAAAAAAGAAAGATAATGTTAGAAGGTATGCTTTTGTTTTGTAGCATTCCTGTTAGAATTTGTTTGACACTGGTGCATCATATTCATTTATCTTTAGATCTGTAGTAGATATATTGTCCTTAAAACCATCATACCTTGTTACTTCCTTTTGGTGGTTAATTTCACTGGAGGGTATGCAACTCTGGGTTTGATACGCAATAACCTAGAATTTCATTTGGTATAATAATTTGTATGTATTTAATATTTCGAGGGTTTCATAATTATTCTGGGTATGGATTGATTGAGTTGTTATGATGCGAGAGTAATCTATCGAAGTAGAAAAATATCGATGAAGCATCCCGATAGCAACAATAGGATTGTTTTCTTGGTGGAAAGAGCAGTTCCACATATGCGTTCTTTGATGAGTGTTTTGAAATTGGAGGAAGAGGTAAACAATGTTTCTGTTTTTAAGGAATTTGCCAACGTCTTTAACCTAGTAGAATGATTGCCGCCTAAAAGGGCTATCAATTTCTGGATTGATCTTGTGCCAAGAGCTGAGCCAGTGAGAAGCCACCTAGCTGAGTGACCCCTTCGAAGATGAAAGATTTGAAGGTGCAATTTGTTGAGTTAGAAGGTAAAATTTTCATTTGTCCGAGTAGTTCTCCTTGTGGCCCATCAGTAATATTTATGAAGAATCCTGATAGATTGTTGAGAATGTGTATTGATTACGTGATGACCCCAAACTCCCATAGTACGAAAGCAAGTATAATCATTGGAATATAACACATAATAGTAACAGCAGAACAAAAACAGAGAATTACAGTAGATAATGTTCATCAAATTACACTAGAAATAATACATCATTAGAGTTACACATTGGATCATACTTAGCATAAAATACAGTTTCAGCTTAATATTAAACATCTGCAACATAATAAAAACATAATATACTAAGTGAGGTCTGAACAGCAAAATAGAAATGATAATATCCATCTTCAGCTCCATAGCTATCCAGAATGAATATGTTAAACCTGTATACAAGGCTGCCCGTATGGAAAAGAGGGCACCCGAGTTTGCAAAGTGAAATAAACTACGAGTCAGTCATGGGACTGGTGCGAGAAATCTTATTTAATCTATTTAGTAATAAGGCTAATCACAGGACCATGCCACTAACGCGGGATAGGTTTACTCCATTGGATTGCCAGTGCATAAATAAAGTAAATCGTTAAATAACGCAATGCTTTTTAGAAAAATGAAACCATTATAAGACTCAAGTCCCATCACACAATGCAACGCAAACCGGAGGATAGAGTTTTACCTTATAATGGTCAAAAATGCTTGATATGATAAAAACGGATTTAATATTATTATTAGTGTATATATGTTTTCAAAAACATTTCAATCATAATGTAATAATCATAAACGGCATAACCACCATATACTATGTCGCCAAATATAGGTTTACAATCAAAACCGCATGGGTCGTATTGGAAGTTGGATTTCCATCATGAACCAAGGCAAGGGATCGTCCTTACCGAATTCGAGACAATCTAGCATACCATGTCTCAGGATACAGCCACAAGCATCAGTAGTCATCCATTCGATGTGAAGATCGTCAGTCTTCAATCACCGTCTTCAAATCTTCGACTTCCAATCGTCGTATAATTATTTGAAATGAGATTTAACTCGGACTTTTCAAATAATTCTCGATTATATATAATTTAAATAATTCTTTTCATCCCATATCGATAATAATATTTTATAATGATTTATCTCTATTTTTATATATATAAAAATAGCCATTTTCAATTAAATGACGCTTCAGGTCATTACATGGCTCTGGCGCTGTTTTCAGCAAAATTTGATTTACACATTTCTAAAAATTTAACCCTTGGATCTTAACAAATTTTATATCTTTGGAAAGACCTTTCCAAAACGAATCCAATGGTTTCAGTTTTGGGAAAATCCGACGGCCGGATATTTCGGTATAATCGTTTGAAGTTACGATTTCAAAACGCGAACTGCAGCAGCGCGATTCGTTTTATTTTAATATATATATATATATATATATATATATATATATGTGTGAATGTACGTATTTTTTAATTCTTTTGACGATTTCAAACCATTTCCATTTCAACATTGATGTCTTTTAGGTGAAATCATATATTACATTAAAATGTACACTTTATGTCATACATATTTTCATTAAATCATAGCCTTTTTATATGAATTCTCTATACATTAAAAATGTAAATTTTTAATGTTTAACCTTTCATTAAAATATATATATATATATATAATCAATCCCCTTTTCATTAAAAAATGTAATTTTTTTATGTTTAGCTCTTTCATTTCAAAAATGAATATTGCTAATGATTCATATTTTACATTAAAAATGTGATTTTTAATGTAATCATGTTTTTATTTGTTAACATGACATTTTCCCTATTTCATTTCTTTACATTCAAAATGTGCATAAGAATACAATCTTTTTTATATTGCATAAAAATATAGTCTTTTTATATTACATAAAAATGTAATTTTTCCATTGTATAAAAAAAATGTAACCTTTTTATATTTCATAAAAGAATGTAAACTATTTTATTACATAAAAATGTAAACTTTTTACATTACATAAAAAATGTAAAACTTTTCTATTCTTTTATTACATTATATAAAAATGTAATCCTTTCTTTTCTTATATTACATTTATGAAAAATGTAATTATTTTCCTTTCTTATATTACAGTTATGAAAAATGTAATCTTTTTCTTTTCTTATATTACATTTATGAAAAATGTAATCTTTTATCTTCATTTCATTCATGACATTAAAGATATGATTTTTAATGTTAACTTATTTTTGTCTTCAAAATATGATCATTTTTCTAATTTCATTTCATGACATTAAAAATATGATTTTTAATGTTAACTTATTTTTATCTCTAAAACATGTACATTTCTCCAGTTGTTTACATTACATTAAAAATGGAACTTTTAAGGTTAATATGTTTTATTTTAAAAACATAAACAATTTTCTCATATTCTATAATTACATTAAAAATTAAATTTTTAAGGTTAAACATGTTTTATTTCAAAACATGAACACTTTTCACATGTTTCTGTATTTATATTAAAAATGAATTTTTTAATGTTAATTATGTTTTATTTTAAAAATATGAACAAATTTCCTATATTCTTTATTCACAATAAAAATGGGATTTCAATGTAATCATGTTTTATTTTTAAAACATGAACAATTTTCATACATTCTAAATTTACATTAAAAATGGGATTTTTAATGTAATCATGTTTTTATTTTCATTTCAAAACAATGAATAATTTCCATATTTTTATATTTAATAAAAAATGTGAATTTGGGATGTCCAAACAAATTTAATTTCATATACGAATATTTCACAACACATGAATATTTCAGAAAATTTCGGCAGCATAACGGTAGGGTAATTAAAACCGGCACCGTCCCAATGTACGACTCCTCGCGCTACCTTAAAGCCTCACGGCTTTTGACAAGGGGACTTTCAATAATCTAGTTCGTACGTAGACGAATTTTTCCACAAACTAATCCTATTTGGTTTCAACCAAAATCAACGATCAACCATTCATAATATTCACCAAATTTCCAATCACAACTCAAACAAGTCGTCCATGGTTTGTGGACGATGGGTGTCGAGAGTTTTTAAACTCCGTCTACATCCTAATATATTTTTATTTATTTTATTTCTAAATTCAGATTCTCACTTTGATTTGACGACGCCAAATTTTTTAACAAGCTCCAAAAATCTCCAAGTTGATTCCAGTGCGTGGATCTTGAATTTGCGGTTGCAACGGTTCCAACCTCGTCAAATTTCGTCGCTATTTGTACAAGTTATAATATTTTAAACGTTGGATAACTTAAATATGGAAAATAAATTAATGAATTGCTTAACAACGTTTAATTACCATTACAATTTGCTTTCTTCCCTATTGTCGGTTTCAGGCCGATGGTTTCCACAGATGGGTGCGGTCCTCGAAGTACATGCCACCAGGGGAGGAACTAACCGTGCTGATTTGAAGAGGGTGTGGTCCTCTTCGAAATTGCCTTAAGGGGTGGAAGGTTTCAATGTGTGGATCGATCGTTTCTAATGGAGGAAGGTTGGTGCTTTTCCGAACATGAATCGTTGAAGAAGGCGGCTACAGTATACGATGTATTAGGGTTACGGTATTTATATTTATATTTTATTTATTTAATTATCCTAAAATCTAAAAATACCCTTTTGGTCATACGAACTCCAATTCAAACCCAACGAGTGTCGCCCCTCGCTAAATACCCCATGCCGGACGGGATGGGATATGTTTCGTCACCCAATTCGGCTGTTGCAATATGTTTTTCCTTAAATTAAATAATAAAACATTTTATTATTTAATTTGATTGTACATTTTAATTTACCGGGGCCACATACAGCTTCTAAAAATTTGATAAAGATTATATCTGGCTTTGTTTTGACGATACGGTCTCAACAAAACTGATTTTGTCGAATTTGGAGACCGTTTGAAAAATGCCCATTTTCTGGTCGATCGAAATTCACTAAAATTGTCACAACACATTTTCTTTTGCCATGCTCATATTAATTCTAAAAATTATGAAAATTGGAATCTAGCAATAATTTGACATTCCGGTTCCAAGAAAAGTGGTTTCATCGAAAACAGAGGTCATTTGCAAAATGGCTATTTATACGGGCTATATATTATACTAAATATATATATATATACACGCACGTATATATATATATATATATATTCTATAACGACCTTTTTCATAACTTTTGATTCCCGCTATGTAATTTCAATTTTTCAGATTCATTGGAAAGATATATTTAAACAAATTTAAATATTTTTAGTTTCACTAAAATCCGATCTATTTTGCGTCCTGCACAGTCATTCAAATTTCAAATTCAAATTTTCGAACAACCACGCTATTTCTAACTCCTTTTAATGTTAAAAATAAATATATTCATTCAAACTTCAATTTAAATAATTTTTTAATTGTTATTATTTAAAATAAATTATTTCAACTATTCAAAATTTGATAAACTGGTCAAAATAAAATTTTAAAAATGTTCTGATTTTTCGGGTTGTTACATATTACCAAAAGCTCAACGAAAGAACGACGAAGAATTAATATTATTTGTCTTGTATTGACGTCTTGTTTGATTAGTTGAGTGGAGCGAAAGTGTTTTCCTAGCTGGATTTGTCTACCAGGTTTCACCAGCAGAGGGTAGCGGAAGAGAGTGTTCCATTAATAGTGTTTCATACAAGATATAGATCATACGAATGGACGGTTATGCCAGTCAGATTAAATAACGCGCCACCTTTCTTCATGGATTCGGTGAACCGAGTATTTTGGTAAAACTTAGACAAATTTTATTGATTTCCATTGATGATATATTGATGTTTTCGAAGGATGCAAAAGAGCATGAGATCCACCTTGGGATAGTGCTGAACACTTTTAGGAAGCATGAATTGAAAGCTAAGTTTTCTAAATGTCAAATTTAGGAGAAGAAAAGTGAAGTTATTTGGCCATGTGGATTCGGAAGGACTGCTCGTAGATCTAGAAAAGATTGTAGCTATCACTAGTTGGAAGATGTCTAAAAGTGTTATTGAGGTCCAAAGCTTTCTAGGATTAGTCGACTACTATCTAAGGCTGATCAAGGACTTTTCACGGATATTGACACCTCTCACTAAGCTAAAAAGGAAGGATGTTAAGTTTGTTTGGTCTAATAAATGTGAGGAGATATTACAAAATTTAAAACACTTGTTGACCAATGCTCCAGTGTTAGTAGTACGGGAAGAAAACTAGGATTTAGTTGTTTATAATAATGCACGCAGAACATGGTTAGGTGCTGTTCTTATGCAACGGGAAAGAGTTATTGGTTATGCTTCACGAAAATTGAGACCTCATGAAGTCCGATACCTAACTCATGATCTTGAGTTAGATGATGTTGTTTTTGTCTTGAAGATTTAAAGGCGTTACTTACTATGAAAAAGGTTTAGTCATTCATAAACTATAAGTACTTGAGATATTCTCAAAGGAATTAAATACAGGACAACAAAGATGATTGGAGTTCTTGATGACGTATAACTTCGATATAAAGTATACTACTGGGGAGTGGAATAAAGGAATAAGGATACTAATGCCCTCAGTAGAAAACATAAAGGGATGATGTCGGCTATATTGAACAAAAGGTAGGACTTAGAAACCTTAGATACATGTAATATAAGGATAAGGTCGACAGTAATTTCTAGTGGACGTACACCATGGTGTCACGCTTGGAGATCCATCCATCTTTGATTTTAGAAGATTGCTTCTAGGAAAGAATACGATCCTTCGTTGGTTGAAAGGATCATAAAGCTAAGAACAGAGACGAAAAGGAATAACCTTGGAAAGTTCACTCTTGGTCGGAATGGTTGGTTATGGAGGAATGGAAGGTTATGTGGTGCGAAAGTTGGTGATCCAAGGAAGGAAGTTCTTAGGAAGTGTCATCGCTCTAAGTTCACGATACATCCCGAGTGAACCAAGATGTTCCACGATACGAAGAGAAGCATTTTATGGGAAGGAGTGAAGAAGGGTGTTAGCTTATGGATAAACAATGTATGAATAGCCAGCAGGTGAAAGCCGAAAATCAAAAAGCTAGTATTTTTTACAACCATTATAGATTCATGTTTGGAAATAAGATTAGATATCCATGGATTTCATTGATGAACTATTATAAAATAAACTTGTTATTATCGATAGTGTATATAATTTACGTTATGTGATTTATATAATTTTGTAGCCATATGTTTTTTTTATAGATTTGTTGATGTGTCCGTAGTACGCATATCAAAACTTATGAAATATAAGTTGACTAATTTTATCAATAAATTTATAGCTTGGATCAATTAACTAATTTAAAAATGTGGGTCTCAATACAAAATACTGGGTGAAGACCAGGAAACATTTATAAATAATTGTAGAAAATTTTAAACGTAGGTAGTTGAGTGTAAAAAAGTGTAAGGGATTAGTAAATAATTATAAAATGGCAGATATTAAAATTTAAAAAAATAATATATCTAAAATTGGAGAGAAGTAAGGAAAATGAAGATAACTACTAAAATTAATGAGAGAGAATAAATTTCTTTTGCTTTAATATTATTTAATAGATTATACATGAGCTTTGGATGTTGGCCTAATAAACATAATGTACTCGTAATCGTATTCGGTTTGAAGTAGACAATGTATTTCTATTTCTCCTATAAAGGTCGATCATATAAGGATTACGAATATAACCATTTCTTTGTTTAAAGTTTGATTTAAGAAAAAGCCACATTAAGGTACATTGCACAATTTAAATGTTAAGGTACATAGGTTTATTCCTGTAAAATGAGCAATTTGCTTTCATCTTATAATATGAAAATGAATACTTTGACAAAGAAACTATAAACATGTATTTCTCCTTTGCTGTCAAATTGAAAAATAAAATTCAAAGTATATTGTTAGCCATAAAAATAGTTTACATCCCAAAAATGATTTTAAATGAATGCATCTGAAAGGGTATACTTTCGAATTGGATTAATTCTGGTTACCCTTCTTAAAAATGGGGTCATATTCCTATGCTTTCGATGTTTCCACATGCTTATATTTGGTTTAAACTTGATCTATGCCCTTCGTCTCATTGAAAGTGTATAGAGCCAGGGCTTTGTTTAGACCATGCGAGACTAAGAATGAAGACAAAGCCCCAACACTCCTCCGAAGGGGTTAAAATTTCTATGGTAAGGTCATATCAAAGTTCTCATGTGGTGAAGCGCGAATGAAGGGGATAGGAGTTATGCTCTCTTAATATGGCTTGGATCTGTTGGCATTATTCTTCTTAAACTTTTCAGGTCAAGACATATTTCCTTCAAATCATTTTTTCTATCCCTCCATATGTATTGCAGAACATTGTTTTGAATAAAAACAAGATGTTAGAAGTTAAAAATTATGTGTAGATGTTAGAAGTTGAAAACATGTGCAATTGACTATTAAACAAATTAATAGCCAAAAATGATCAAGCTCCCTTTCTCTTAAGATTAAACTCCATAGACTGAGATTCCTAATTCTCCCTTTTATTACGAATCGCCAAATAAGATTACAAAAAAGGATAAATCCCTAAATTGATTTGAAAATTAGGGTCTCACTCCACAATTTAAGTTTACAAATTTGGAATGAATCCGCTCGCCCTGATTCTGGACTTCTATGGTCATATTTATAAGCGTGGGTGGGTCCTTTCCTTGGCATGGGGGCTTCATGAGATCGCTTCCGGAAGTGGAAGCCACAATAAGATGCTAAATGGAGTGGTTTTTGCTGAAGTTTTAGCTTTCGGTGCTATCCTCGTTCCTCGATTTCATTTTGTATGATGATCTGCTTGCGGAGCTCTGTTGGTGAAGGCTCAAGCTTTCCCATATTCTCATTTTAGAATGAATCCTGAGCTCTCCAGGCTTATGGATGGCAAGTCAGAGACTATTTCCCTTTATGTCATGTTCGTAGAAGCTCTTCTGAAAAGTCATTGGTCTATGTTCTCTTCCGCTAGAAAGCCTCTTTCGCTTACTACACCGAAAGTTATTTTTTTTAACCTTGTCTTATTGGCTTATATAATCCCTTAGGCAACCACACGAGGCTTTTGCAGCGAAGCCTTGCTCGAGGCAACTTTTTTAAGTTTCATGTATTTTTGAAGGCTTGATCTTTTGTGTTGGTCTTCTTTCACTCGATCTTTTTGGTGGTATGAATTTTAGCTTACATTTTCTCCCTCCCGTAGTATGAAGGAAGCTTTTGTTCTTTAAAGCGAAAAATTGTGGGCGTCTTCACATGGTTCTACCTATAAATTAAAATCTTTAATAATATGCATGTATAAATTCGACTGTCTAGCTAGAAGTCAAATATATTCGAAATCCTTATACAGGTTTTATTGGAGTTTTCCCTGAGCTTTGATTAAATATTTTTCTTGGAAAAATGATGGTCTAGGCAACCTGCAAAGCAGTCGATAACAACAATTTTAGAAAAATCCCTTAAGGAATAAACGGTAATGAAGTTGTTTTTGGTTTACTAATGGATCCAAAACCCATATTTGGAGGATCCCTGTTGTTCCATGTTTGATTTATCACTTCAGGGCATCCTTCGGTATATCGAGATACATGAGATCTAGATGGGCGAGGGGAAACTAAAAAGTTGGACTTCTTTGTGCCATAAAATAATGCATACAAAGCCTCTTCTAACTTACTAAAAGACCTAAAATTCAGGTTTATGTAATATAAAGATCAAAATTCCCAAATATGGAAATGATATATCCGAAACTTCCTTTGGCTTATCCGAAACCCATATTTGGGTAAATATAATTTTAGGAGTCCAGAGATCCTGTTCTTATACAATAGGTATGAAGTTTCCTTCATCTTAGTACAGGTCCTGAAACCCAAATTCGATTGTTATAAACGTAGAAATCCTTAGTGGTCCCAAAACCTAAATTCGAGTATTTAGAAATCCGGAAATAACAACTCTGAAAATGTTATGTACGAAGCCTCCTTCAGCTTAATAGAAATGACGAAACGCAGATTCAGGTATTTAGAAATTTAGAAACCCAGAATTCGCATCTTCGGAAACGTTAAGCACGAAGCCTCCTTCGGCTTATTAGAGATCCCGAAATATAGATTTAGGTATTTAGAAATTTAGAATCCATAAATCCCGACTCCAAAAATGTTAACTACAAAGCCTCCTTGTTGGAGAATGGAGTTTTGATAACAACAACCTTAATTCAATATTAACTAATTATAAAAAAATATACTAACACTTCTATCTAGAATATATATATATATATATACACATACATACATACATATGTGAGATTTATATACAGGAATTATTATTAAAGACTGTACAGTTTTAAAGATGTTAGAGATTCAAAATTCAGAGATATTTCAAGATTCATTAGTATTCAAGAGTTCAAGATAAATGTAGTTATATGGTCTAGATTATGTAAGACTCTGAATAACACTCCAAATTCAAATTCAAATTAATCTCAAATTCTAATTTTCAAATTTTATCTTCAATCTCCTTCTTCTCTATTTTATTTTCTATTTTTATTTGATTTTAAATTTAAGTTTTATAAGTTTATACTTTATAAATTTTATATATATTTAAATTTTTTATATCTTATATTTATAGTTTTAAGCTCTATAATTTTATAAATATATTTATATAGTTTATATTTATGTTTCTATATGATTTTCCACTTAATAATATTTATTTATAACACTATATTTTAATACAAGAATTTCCATAATTATATTTGTATCAAAAAACTTGAAAAATGTTCAAATTTGTACACATATATGTCAACATACATATACGTACATGTCAACATATAACTGTCATTTGTTCAAATTTGAAAGGAAGTGTCTTTTCACTATTTGTGACAGTTTTGAAACGTTGCAACTTCTCACACATTATAAAAAGGGGCTAATTTCGAATTTTTAATCACTTCTTCTCCACTTTCACTCTCTTTCGTTATACCATTATTCTTTATCATTTTTATGATTTCTACACATATGCTCTGCAATTCAATTCTGTTTTCACTAATCTTCTTCTCTATACACTCTCTACACATTACTCTCTGAATCAAGTGCTATTGAAGAGTTATAGGGCTGTTTGTAATTTTTTGGGTTGAGTAAAAGAATCGGTGGCATCCTTTGTAGCTGTGAAATCAAGGATGGGTAATCGGTAGTATCCCTTGTAGTCGTGAAATAAAGGAAGGTATACTTGATAAAATGTGTGTGTGGAATCGGTGGTATCCCTTGTAGCCTTAAAATCAAGTAGGGTTGTAATTAGATATTGATATAATAACAAAACTCTACACAATCCAGTGTTGTGCGGGACTGGACGTAGGAACAATTCCGAACCAGTATACAATCCGGTGTGTTCTTTCCTTTTCTGCACTTTATTTATATTTATATTTGTGCTTTGATTTGATTTGGTTTGTAATATGATATCCAACAAATGTAATTATAATGCTTGGACTGGTTTGTTGTGATGAATCATGATGTTAGGAATTTCTATTATTATAGGATTATATAGATTATGAGGGAGTACTTGAAGGATCATCATCAACAGGTATATACAGGTATGATATTTTATAAACTAAGGTTGTCATCATCAAAAAGGAGGAGATTGTTGGAGAATGGAGTTTTGATGGAAACAGCCTTATTTCAATATTAATTGATTATAAAGTATATACTAACACTTCTATCTAGAATATATATACATATACATATCAAGGATTTAAATACCGGAATTATTACTGAAGACTGCATAGTTTTAAAGATGTTAGAGTTTCAAAATTCTGAGATATTTCAAGACTCATGATTATTCAAGATTTCAAGAGTTCAAGATAAATATAGTTATAGAGTCTAGATTATGTAAGACTCTGAATAGCACTTCTGGTTCAAATTCAAATTAATTTCAAATTCTGTCTTCAGTCTCCTTCTTCTCTATTTCATTTTTTATTTTTAATTTTATTTTAAACTTAAGTTTTATAAGTTTATGCTTTATAAATTTTATATATTTTATATTTATAGTTTTAAACTCAATAATTTTATAAATATACTTATATATTTTATGTTTATGGTTCTATATGATTTTCCACTTTATAATATTTATTTATAACACTATATTTTAATACAAGAATTTCCAGAGTTATATTTATATCAAAACGCTTGAAAAATGTTCAAATTTCAATTTTTACACACACGTATATATATATATATATACATGTCGACATATAATTGTCATTTTTTCAAATTTGAAAGAAAGTGTCTTTTCACTATTTGTGACGGTTTTAAAATGTTGCAAACTTTCACACGTTATAAAATGGGGCTGATTTTGAATTTTTAATCACTTCTTCTTCTCCACTTTCACTCACTTTCATTACACCATTATTCTTTATCATTTTTATGATTTCTACACCTATACTCTACCAAATTCAATTCTATTTTCACTAATCTTCTTCGCTAGACACTCTCTACTCGTTACCCTCTGAATCAAGTGCTATTGAAGAGTTATAGGGCTGTTTGTAATTTTTTGGGTTGAGTAAAGGAATCGGTGGAATCCTTTGTAGCCGGAAATCAAGGATGGGTAATTGGTGGTATCCCTTGTAGCCATGAAATAAAGGAAGGTATACTTGATCAAATGTGTGTGTGGAATTGGTGGTATCCCTTGTAGCCTTGAAATCAAGGAGGGTTGTAAATGGATATTGATATAATAATAAAACTCTGCACAATCCAGCATTATGCGGGACTGGACGTAGGAGCAATTCCGAACCAGTATAAAATCTGATGTGTTCTTTCCTTTTTTTCACTTTATTTTTATTTATATTTGTGCTTTAATTTGATTTTGTTTGTATATATGATATCAAACAATGTAATTATAACACTTGGATTGATTTGTTGTGACGAATCATGATGTTAGGAATTTCTATTATTATAGGATTATATAGATTAAAGGGAAGTATTTGAATGATCATCATCAACAGGTATATACATGTATGATATTTTATAAACTAAGGTTATCATCATAAAAAGGGGGAGATTGTTGGAGAATGAAGTTTTGATGACAACAACCTTATTTCAATATTAATTGATTATAAAATATATACTAACACTTCTATCTAGAATATATATATACATATGCAGGATTTAAATACAGGAATTGTTACTGAAGACTGTACAGTTTTAAAGATGTTAGAGATTCAGAATTCAAAGATATTTCAAGACTCAGGAGTATTCAAGATTTCAAGTGTTCAAGATAAATATAGATATAGGGTCTAGATTAGTAAGACTCTGAATAGCACTCCAAGTTCAAATTATGATTTTCAAATTATATCTTCAATCTCCTTCTTCTCCATTTTATTTTCTATTTTTATTTGATTTTAAACTTAATTTTTATAAGTTTATACTTTATAAATTATATATATATTTAAATTTTATATATTTTATATTTATAGTTTTAAATTCTATAATTTTTAAAATATATTTATATAGTTTATATTTATATATGATTTTCCACTTTATAATATTTATTTATAACACTATATTTTAATACAAGAATTTCCAGAATTATAATTATATCAAAACACTTGAAAAATGTTCAAATTTCAATTTTGTAAACATATATGTCGACATACATATATATATACATGTTGACGTACACACACACACACACATATATATATATATATATATATATATATATATATATATATACATATATATATATATATATATATATATACATACACACACACATGTCGACACATTTTCTGTCAAATTTTCAAATTTGAAAGGAAGTGTCTTTTCACTATTTATGATAGTTCTGAAACGTTGCAACCTTTCACACATTATAAAAAGGGGCTGATTTCGAATTTTTAATCACTACTTCTTCTCGACTTTCCTCTCTTTCATTACACCATTATTCTTTATCATTTTTATGATTTCTACACCTGCACTTTGCCAAATTCAATTCTGTTTCCACTAATCTTCTTCTCTCTACACTCTTTACTCACTACTCTCTGAATCAAGTGCTATTGAAGAGTTATAGGGTCGTTTGTAATTGTTTGGGTTGAGTAAAGAAATCAGTGGTATCCCTTGTAGCCGTGAAATCAAGGACGGGTAATCGGTGGTATCCCTTGTAGTCATGAAATCAAGGAAGGTATACTTGATTAAGTGAGTGTGTGGAATCGGTGGTATCCTTTGTAGCCGTGAAATCAAGAAGGGTTGTAATTGGATATTGATATAATAATAAAACTCTACACAATCCAGTATTGTGCGGGACTGGACGTAGGAGCAATTCCTAACATGTATAAAATCCGATGTGTTCTTTCCTTTTCTGCACTTTATTTATATTTGTATTTGTATTTGATTCTGTGTTTGTGATTGTTTCGGTGTTGTTTGATTCATATAGTAGTTCACTTAAGATTTTGATTTTGTTTAAATTCTCAAAAACACTATTCATCCCCCCTCTAGTGTTTATTTTGCCTTAACAATCCATTCCGCAATCCCTAACACTCTTTTGGCTTATTAGAAATCCCTAAACTCAAATTGGATATTTAGAATTTTAGAAATCCAAAAAACCTAACTCTGAAAATATTAAGTACAAAGTCTTCTTCGGCTTTTGTTAAAGACCCGGAGTGTCCTCTTTTGGTTTTAATTATTACGAGACTATCTTTTGCCTTTGATAAACACCAGAAATATCCTCTTATGGTTTTATAGTTACGAAGCTATCTTTGGCTTTATTAGTTGCCTGAAATGTCCTCTTCCAGTTTTTAAGGTATGAAAATGCTTTTGGTTTTGATACTTTTGCCATTATATGATTTTTATAAAGCAGAGGCTTGACATGCTTTAGTGCTCTCTTTGAGCTTTTGTTCTCTTTTCATGGATAGGACATAAACAGAGGCATTGCGTGCTTATACCAAAGCAGAGCATGGCTTGATCTTAAAAATATCAGAAATAGAGCATGCTTCATTCAGAACAGGGCTTATGCACCAGCGATTATCCATCCCTCCTCCAAAGAGCGCCATAACATCGTCAAGGGCTGGTGGTACATCTACCTGGCCCGGAGGCGCGACTGACGGCTTACCCTCCTCTGTCCAGGAGGCACCCAGGATATACTCGAGGATTGGAGCCAAATACGCAATGTCCTGGTCTTAGCCCTTCCCTTTTTGGGGGAAGGACCCTGGATATAGCCATGAATTTATAAGTTAATCAATTATGAGAATTGTATTTTACCCCAACCAAGTAAAAACTCTTATTCTCGGTTTTCCCTTCAGAAAATATTCCTTTATTTTTATCTATATAGACAACCTTGATAAGATTCCTTATATCCCAAACTTTTTTTTTTTGCTTTCATGGTTTATTGCCTTTGATTATTACAAGAAATCTTTTCTTTTCCGATTTGTTCATCTTATAGAGAAGGGAAATATGGTCTTAAATGTTCTGCATTCCATGTTCTCGGAACCCTAATGCCATGTACTGAAATAATAGCAGTGACAGTTTATAAACTATAAATGCTTGGAGGAAATGAACTCACTAAGGCCTGAAAATTCCTTAAATGTTTTAACGGAGAAAGATACGGGCATATGTGAAGGGGGTGGGCCCATTTGTGATTTAGTGGCAGATGGAGAAACAAAAACTAACTTGCCAATGAAAACATGCGGTTAAAGAAAGATACGGGCATGCATGAAGGGGGTGGGGTGGGGACATTTGTTTGATGCGATTATATAGATATTAATTTTATTATATAGATAGTAGCAAATTTTGAATTGTATGTATTTTATAGATTATAGAAATTTTTGAATAGTAGGGAAACATGCCATTTGTGATCCAGTCATGTGTGAAGGGGGTGGGCCCGTTTGAGATCCAGTGGTAGATGGAGAAACAATAACTAACTTGCCAATGAAAACATACAGTTAAAGAAAGATACATACATGTGTAAAGGGGGTTGGGCCCATTTGTTTGATGTGATTATATAGATATTAATTTTATTATATATATAGTAGAAAATTTTGAACTGTATCAGTATTTTATAAATTATAGCAATTTTTGAATAGGAGGGCAACATGCCATTCAGTATAGCCAAAAGTGGATTAATGAATCTGATCAAAGATCTACGTACTATATAGACGTGGTGAAGAAGTTTATTTCTTTTGTTGAAGAAAACGGTGGTAAGAAAGGAATGTATTTATGCCCTTGCACTCGGTGGCAAAATATGAGGATGTTCAAATTAGATGGAATTCATTTTCATTTGCTCAGATGGGGTTTTATCCAATCATATAGCATGCGGTATTTTCATGGGAAAAAAGGCTGGTGATGGAAAAACAACAACCAATTAGTAATGCCTCAAGTACTGCCGAGGTTGAACATATTAGGACGAAAGATCTATTAAATGATGCAGATAGATTTCATGGTTTTCAACCTGAAAATCCGTTGTTTGATCATGCTAATGTTGGAGAGCAGTCTACGGATGATGACAATTGGCAGGCCAGTGAAAGTAAGAAGTATAAACCACTTTTTGATAGCGCAAAAGAGCCATTGTATCCTTCATGTTCAAAAGGGATAACGAAGTTGTATGCCATTGTAAAACTGAATAGCTTAAAGACCCAATATAGCTTTACAGATAATGGTGTGACTGCACTTCTCGTACTAATAAAGGATTTACTCCCCGAAGGTAAAATGTTGCCGACAAAATACCATGACATGAAGAAGTTCATTAAGCAAGTTGGAATGAATTACAAAACTTATGATGCATGCATCAATGATTGCATGTTGTACTAGAAAGATGACGGGAGTAGATTTTCCTGTACAAATTGCAATGAACCAAGATATATGACATCATTCAGCGAAGAGAGAAAAGGCACCAAAGTACCTCGAAAGACATCAAGACATTTTCCTTTAATTTCTAGATTGAAGAGACTGTATACTTACCATGGATAGCAGATGCAATGACCTGGCATGGTCGTGCCAAGTCTGATCCAAACATAATGTATCAACCATTTGACACTTCTCAATGGAAAGTCGTGAATTCTTTTGGCAAAACGTTCGTTGTCGAGCCACGAAATGTCACACTTGGAATAACAACAGAAGGTTTTTGTCCAAATACTTCTTTATCTAACCCTTACAGTTGTTTTCCAGTAATTGTAGTACCATATAATCTTCCTCTGTCTATGTGCATGAAACGGGAGTTTTCAATGTTAACACCCTTGATTTCTAGGCCAAAACAACTGGGGAAGGATACTGATGTTTATTTATAGGCATTGACAGATGAGTTAAAGGAGTTTTGGGAAGGAGTCGTTACATATGATTCATTAAATAAATCCAAGTTTACAATGAAGGCTAGGGTGTTATGGGAAATGCTCTTGGGACTTTATTGGGATGTACAACTCACATTTACTTTGGCCCCGTTTGTGGGGAAAACACTTGATCTTATCATTTTCCTGAAAGTAAGAAAATGTATTTTATGGGACATCAAATGTATCTTCCTAACGGACATAGATTTCGATACTACAAGACAAATTTCAATAACGAACAAGAACTTCGTCGTCCTAGAAGGCCATTGAGTGGTTTTGAAGTTGAAAAGAAAGTATCAAATGTCAAAATGAAAGTCAATAAACATAAGGAAGAAACTGGTCGAAAACAAAAAAGTTAGCCATTGAAGAAGTTGACAATGTTTCTACATGGTATAAGAGGTCTATCTTTTTTGATTTACCATATAGGAAAGCAAATATGATTCGACATAATATTGATGTTATGCATACAGAGAAAAATGTCACATAACATCTCATCAGCACCATTATGGACCATAAAGATAAGACAAAAGATGGCACTAATGCGTGCAAGGATTTGAAAACAATGACTATAAAACAAAAG
Source organism: Allium sativum (assembly GCA_030737875.1). Taxonomy (NCBI): domain Eukaryota; kingdom Viridiplantae; phylum Streptophyta; class Magnoliopsida; order Asparagales; family Amaryllidaceae; genus Allium; species Allium sativum. The sequence goes on from CM060916.1 coordinate 45,880,825, forward strand.
TTGTGGGTAATGGAAGATCCTGAAATAAATAAAATAATCATACCAAAGGCAACTTTCACTTTGAGCAAAGAAGAAAAGATACGGTTTTGCACCATATTGAAAAATTTGAAAGTACCTAACAAATTCTCCTCTAACTTCCACAACAATGTGAGCATCAATCCTTCCAAACTAAGAAATATGAAGTCACATGATTAACATGCCATAATGCAACATTTGCTTCCGGTATTGCTTCAACATACTTTACAACACATAAGGATTTATGAAATGTTGTTCATCGTATTAGTCTATTCTTTAATATTTTGTGCTCAAAGGTGATCAATAGGGAACACCTTATAAAGGCGAAGGTTATGTTGGTGGAAGCAATGTGTGTTTTCGAAAAACATTTTCCACCTGCATTTTTTGATATCAGGATCCACGTTATGGTTCATTTAGCCGATCAAGCATTGATTTGTGGCCCTGTCAGATATAAATGGATATATCCTTTTGAACGGTAAATAACTAATTTTAGCTATGTACATTATAATTTGGTATAAATAGCTATTGTGTACAATGTATAATTGATCACATTCATAGGTTGATGGAAACATTTAAAGGATATGTGCGCAACAAAAGATACATTGAAGGGTGTATTGAAGAAGGTTATTACGTAGAAGAAGCTAGTCTTTATTGCATGGAATATATCCCAAATGGAGGTTATGGCAATCGTAAACATACCCATGAAACATTTTTAGATAAGGATGACGAGTTTGCTGGTGAGATACCTTTAGATAATGGTAAAGATATAACGTTAAGCCAAGTGCAATTTGAACAAGTGCGTAGATGAGTCTTTAATAAGTATGATGTATTGGATCCATGGAAGAAGTAAGTTCATGAAGTAGGTTTCGAATTTCCATCACTACAAGAAAAATGATTATTTTTTTGCCAAAATCAGTGGCGTTTGTTTGTAAATGCAAGAAATAGTGTTTTCACTCCAATTATTAACGCGACAAAAAAAATTTCATCTCCCCGCCTAACAAAAACTAGTCCGCGTGGTCAGAAAAACATCGACACCTATTTTCTATTCCCATTTCGCTCATACTTCGAAAATTTTAGCCCTCGTTCCCTTTCCCCCCAAATCCCTCTGCTACTTTCCCCCAAATCGCTCTCTACCAAATAAATCACACCAATTAACGTTCCTCATGTCATCGTCAACTCTGTTGTAATCCTGTCAGCAACGTCGCGGTAGACGGTGAAAATCTTCGCTCACGGTATAGGTAAATTTAGGTATGAATTCTTCAACTCGATTTTGTGATTCTATTTGGATTGTGTATGAAATATTTGAACGCATGCTATTTTCTCATCTCCTATCTTGCTAGGATTTGATGGTACAGCTGACTAACCCTAATTGCAATCGCTCATTGATCTATAATTCTGTATTCTGTCATTTTCTCATCTCCTATCTTACTAAGGCTCGGTTATGTCATAACTGCTTGATTTTCATGTTCTATTTGGATGCTTTTCTGATAGGTTATTTTCATGTTGTATGTTTTGATGTGATGGATTTTTATTTAGTTATGGGATTAATGAGACATGAAAACCATTTAGGAGTTTTGAATAGACAAATTTTCCTCTCTTTTAGTGAATCTAGGATCTGTGAGATCTGGTTAATGCATAATAATAAGCTGATGATATCATGTATGGTGTACATGGGTATAAGCATTGGCATACGCAGTCACAATAATTGATACCATGTCTTATATGTGAATCTAGGATTTGTCTTGGCCTTGTTCAAATCTCCTAAAACATTTTGCGGTTAAGATATTCCTATATGGTTCTGTATCATTTTGTTTGATTGTTGTCAACTTTAAATGGGCATGCTTATTTAGCATTTGAATGGAGATTTGTACTATTATAGCTGATAATAGTATTAGTACCCAATATTATTAGATGCGAAAAGTGTACCGAAGTGCTATGCTTGGAGCATAAGCGCAATGCGCAAATACGAAGCGAGTGCTTCAGTAAAGCAAAGCGCATAATATATAATTTTTTTGATAATAGTAGTGTTGGAACTTCTTTTCCTTCTCTCTTATAATTATTCCTAGCGGATTTGTATTTTAACATATACGCAGATTCACTGAAGTAGAATAAGGTAGTTAGTGCATCGTTTATAAGATGCTTGAATGTCTTTTTGGGCAATAACTTTAACATATAGTTATTTTTTTCTAACAACAGATAACCAAATTATACGTCAAAGATTGGAAACTTATTTGCGTTCATATGTCGATGATGGACAAAGATTGGGTTATTTTTAAACAGGTGATAAAATAATGCTTAATTTAATACATGTTTTGGGATTTAGAACATATAATTAATATTAAAACTATTTTTTTGTTTTTTATTTCTGTCATAGAACTAGTATAGAGTACCGACAAAGGGCAGTGAATTTTGTGCAAGATGCAAAGAGGAACGTAGGAAATGTAGAAAGAATGTTATGCCCTTGCAGAGACAATCAGAATCTTAGTCGCCATGATGACCAAAATAATGTTGACCATTTAATTATAAAAGGAATGAATTCTAGATATATTGATGGTGAATGGTTTAATCATGGTGAAGAGATAATGTAGAGAAGAAAACAAATATGTAATAACCTGGAAAATCTGAACCAGTTTGAAAATTTTAATTTGGCTATTTTAGTGAATTTAAAATAAATATTTTAAATAATAATGACGAAAAGTTAGTTTGGATCGATGTTTGAAAACGAATATAATTAATTTTAATTATAAACAAGGCCTGAAATGGCGCGGTAGTTTCAAAATTTGAATTCAAACTTTGACTGACTGTACTGGGTGCAAAACAAAACGGATTTGAGTGAAACAAAAAATATTTAAATCTGTTAGTGAATATCTTTCTAACGAATCTAAAAAATAGAAGTTTCATAGCGGGAAGCAAAAGTTATGGCTAAATGAATTTTCAGAAAGGTCGCTATAGAGTTTATATAGCCCGTGAAAATGACCATTTTGCAAACGACCTCAGAATTCGATGAAACCACTTTTGTTGGATACGGGATGTCAAATTATTGCTAGGTGTCAAATTTCATAATTTTTGAAGCTAGTATGTGAGTGTGGCAAAGGAAAATGTGTTTGGTCGATTTATATTAAATTGGGTCGACCAGAAAAGGGCCATTTTTCAAACGTTCTCAAAATTCAACGAAACTAGTTTTGTTGGGACCGTATCGTCAAAACATAGCTAGATTTATTTTCTGGAATTTTTAGAATCAGTATGTGGCCCTGGAAAATTGAAATGTACGTTCAAATTAAATATTGAATGTTCTATATTTTAATTTGAAGAGAAACTGACTCAAATAGTCGAATAGGCCTGCGGAACATATCCCATTGTGTTCATAATGGGGGTATTTAGCTAGGGACGACAGTTGTTGGGTCTGGATTGGGGTTTGTGTGTGAAAGAGGGTATTTTTGGATTTTTAAAATTTATAAATATAAAAAAATCTCATTGGCCACATCATATTCTCTCTCCCCAACCCCTTCAACCCTCGACGGCGAAAAGAGCTCCCACATTCCCGATCAATTTCCGATTGCTCCGATCATCTTCAGGCCAGGCTCCAGTTGCGTTTTTTGAAGATCTCCTCCCCCTCTTTAAATCTGTACCCCTCTCGCCCTCCCTCACCTCGTCGTCATCGAGAATCGAACTCCAGAAGCTGCCACGTTTCGACCACCGCCAGAGCCCAGATCCGCCATCGAGTCAGAGGTGGTGCACCTCGCCAGGAAGCCGATTCGAAGCTATACGACGTGCAGTAGTACGATCGTCCTCAAGCCCCACGGATTTGCCGAAAAACGCAGACCTAGTTTTGAACAAATCAGAAAGGTAATGGCCTATTTTATTTAAAATAGTTTATAGCACTTTAAAGCACTACCTTTTTTATTTCACTGAAAAAATCATATCTTTTTCGTTTGTTGACGAAATTCAGTGAAATAAGAGACAGTGGACTCGTGCGGACATCTTCTACATTCTAGAAGAGACCGGATATTTTTTTGAGCCTTCTGCTATTTTTGGTGGAGTGGAACCCAATGTGAGATTTCTGAATTATAAACGATATGAAAAACGACGATGTCTAATTTATATAGTCGATGTATGAGTTATATAAGCGTTGTACACCTCATGTATAAGCGTTGTATAAGTTGTACGTTCGATGTATAAGTTATATATGCATTGTAAAAATTATATATGTGTTGAATAGAAGTGAAATATACTTATAAATATATATATATATACGCCCCTCGTCCACAAACCATGGACGATATTTATTGGTTGTGATTGATGTGAAAATTGGTTGATAGCGAATGGTTGATTAGAATTGTTTGTGGTTGAAATTGATTGATTGTGGTTGAAAAATACCCGTTTGTGGTTGAGAATTATTTGGTTGAAACCATATACGATTAGTTTATGGAAAAGAAAAAAAATATACATGTTGCCTGCGTGCGAACTAGATGCATGAAATCCCCATTGTCAAAAGCTGCAAAGTTTTAAGGTAGAGCGAGGAGCCGTACTAGAGATGGCCCCGGTTTTAACTACCCTGCCGTTATGCTGCCGAAATTTTCAATAATATTCATGTGTTAGAATTATTTTCATGTGTTGAAACTATATTCGTGTGTTGAATAGAAAACATTCATGTGTTGAATAGAAATTCATTCGTTGAATAGAAATTCATGTGTTGAATGGAATTCGTGTTTTAAATAAACCGTTTTAACAATAAAAATCACATTTTTATTTTATATATATGAACTATAGAAAACATTCATGTGTTGAATAGAAATTCATTCGTTGAATAGAAATTCATGTGTTGAATGGTATTCATGTTTTAAATAAACTGTTTCAACAATAAAAATCATATTTTTATTTTATATATACGAACAATAGAAAACATTCATGTGTTGAATAGAAATTCATGTGTTGAATGGTATTCATGCTTTAAATAAACTGTTTTAACAATAAAAATTACATTTTTATTTTATATATACGAACTATAGATAACATTCATGTGTTGAATAGAAATTCATTCGTTGAATATAAATTCATGTGTTGAATGGTATTTTTGTTTGAAATAAATTGTTTTATAATAAAAATCATATTTTTATCATCTATATGAACTATATAAAATAGTCGTGTTTTGAAATAAATTGTTTTATAATAAAAATCCTATTTTTTTTATCATCTATATGAACTATATAAAATAGTCGAGTTTTGAAATAAATTGTTTTGCAATAAAAATCACATTTTTATTATATACATGAATTGTTAAAAATAGGGAAGTGTCGAAATAAGTGTCGATTGGATAAAAATATCATTTTTATTAAATGTATGAAAAGAAAATAGTTTTGGAATCGAATAATAGATTATATATATATAATTAAAATAAATCGAATAACGAAGCTGCAGTTCGTGTTTTGAAGTCGTGGTTTCAAATGATTAGTGTGGGAGATCCGAACATCGGATTTTCCCGTAACCGAAACCGTTGGGTTCGCTTTGGAAATATCTTTCCAACGACACCAACTTTGTGAAGATCCAGCGGTTGGATTGTCTGGAATGTTTAATTCAAATCTGAAGAAAAACAGCACCAGAATCGATTATATATATATATATATATATAATTAAATTAAATCAAATCGAATAACGACGCTTCAGTTCATATTTTGAAATCGAAACTTCAAACGAGTGTATCGGGAGATCCGACCGTCGGATTTTGCCAAAACTGGAACCGCTGGATTCGTTTTGAAAAGATCTTTCTAATGATATAAAATTTGTGAAGATCCAATGGTTAGATTTTCAGATATGTGTAAATCAAATCTGAAGAAAAATAGCGCCACGACCGCGTTATGGCCTGAAGCGTCGTTAGAATAAATTGGCTATTTTTAAAAAAATAAAAATAGCGATAAATCGTTATAAAATACTATAAACGATATGGAATGTGAAATAGCTAAGTCGAATGGTTTCCTGGGTTTTGATCTGATGTTGATTTTGGCCTTCGGGGTTAATATTTGGGAAATCGTTCTCTACTGATTTACGGTTAGTGACTGATGAGTTGGAATAAGGCGTATGTTGTGTTTGTGTAGCACTTGTTTATTATATACGCGAGTTGCTCAGAAAGACCGGGTTTATCCCATTCTGAATAACTGAATCGACGATAAGAAATCGAAGATGAAGAAGGTGGTTGAAGACCGGAGATCTTCACCTCGGTTGGATGATAACTGATGTCCTGATTGGGACACATCCCGAAATATGGATGATAAGTGGTGATCGTCCAGACGTACGTGGAGATCGATGGGTATGCGAGATATATAGTGCCTCTGGTTTCGTTCAGACCCACAACGGACTTGTAAATGGACTGTGTGTCTGACATTGGAATTCATTCTGTGTGATTGATAACCATCAGTTGCATGGTGTGAATCACCAGTGTGGCATGCTCAGATGCAGTGATCAAGGCTTCTGTTGAAAAGCAAAGTCTTGTGGTTGATGATAAAAGCACGGCCTATGTGGCATAGCTTTGTGTATAACGTGAATTCGCGAGCCTCACACCTCGGTATGAACTAGAAACAGGAGAGGACCTCAAGGGGGATGCGCGTTTCTTTCTAGCTAGAGGTGGTGTCAGTGCTCAAACTGGCTGACATTTATACTATTTTCACCTGTGTGGTTGTTGCTGTTGCGAGGCACCTCGGTTATATCGGTCGATCCGGGACCGATGGAGTCATTCGTTGGCTCATTTATGCCCCATAGGGCGGGGAAACACATTGTTCAGGCATTATAATCCACTCCGTATGGACTGACCCTGACGATCCAAGGTGCAGTTGCGGTTGTTCCTAAGACACGGGCTAGAGCGTCTCGAAGTCGGTAAGGACTATCTTTTGCCTTGGTTCATGACGGAAATCCAATTTCCAAATACGACATCGTGCGATTTTGATTGTAAACCTATATTTGGCGACATAGTGGCATGGGACGCTCATGTCGTCTATGATTGATATTTATGATTGTTTTATAAAATTAGAAACTAACTGGAAACGAGCTAAGATGGGTGGTTTCCTGGGTATTGGTCTGATGTTGGTTTCGGCCTTCGGGGTTAATACTTAGGGAATCGTTCTCTTACTAATTAATAGTTGGAGTCTGATCAAGAATTGAAAGACAAAACTTACATTTTAAGTGTTTTATTCGTATCAAGCATATTTTGGCCATTATAAGGTAAAACTCTATCCTCCGGTTTGCATTGCATTGTGTGATGGGAACTGAGTCTTATAATGGCTTCATTTTTATAAAAAGCATTGCGATGTTTAAAAGATTTACTTGTTTTAAAGCACTGGCAATCTAATAGAGTAAACCCGTTCCGCGAAAGTGGCGTGGTCCTGTGATTAGCCATATTATAAAATGTGTTAAGTAGATTTCTCATACTAGTCCCATGACTGACTCATAGTTTGTTTCACTTGCAAACTCGGGTGCCCTTATTTCTACACGGGCAGCCTTGCCTTCAGGTTTTTAGCAGGCTCTTTCTGGGTAGCTGGAGCTGAAGACGGATTCTATCATTTATCTCTTTTATGCTGTTCAGCTCCTATTGTACATATTATATTTGTTTTCCGCTGTAGAAATTTATGTATAGCTGAATTGTATTTGTACTAAGTATGATCCTGTATACTGCATAACTCTGATGATTATGTTTATCCGGTGTATTATTTGTACATTATCTGGTGTATTTATTTAATTCTGTTCTGCTATTACCTGTTTATGTGTTATATTCCAAAGATTACCCTTGCCACCGTCAGTACAGGATTTTGGGGTTGTCACAGCGTGGTATCGGAGCTTTGGTTAAGCTTAGTGCTGGAATATAACATATTAACGAACTCTTCAGAAATAGAACTAGTAGTGTTCTAGGACGAGTAACTCATTACAGATTGGATCAGTAAGGTCCTAGTATGGGTAAAGCAGAATGAAATACACCTCGAGACACATTTACATTCAAGTATTTGTCTCTATGTTTTGAAATATCTTTTCTGTTGACCTGACACTTTGTCTGCTAATTGCAGACGCACTAGAGAATGAATGGCAGGAACATTAGAAATAATCTTATGACTCATCAAGCTAATGAGCCAGTTGTGCTCCCCCAGCCGGAAACTGATATAGAAGCTCTATTAAAGAGATATTGAAATCTGGGTGGAGTACCATTCTCGGGCAATGAATCCATTATTCAAACTCAAGCTTGGATGAGCTCTACTGAAATAGTTTTTGAACGTCTCCAGCTAAGAGATGATCAGAAAAGAATACTGGCATCTTGGGCACTAAAAGAAAAAGCTTTAATCTGGTGGGAAATTGTTATTAAGGATAATCTAGAAGGTAATATTACCTGGGATAGATTTAAAGTGATTTTCCTATAAAGATTTACTCCTTCTGAAGCAACTGAACGGTTATGTGATGAATTCTCTTATCTGATACAAGGAGATATGACCATTCCAGAATATCATAAGAAATTCAATGAACTTTCTCATTTTGCCCCTCATCTGATCCAAGATACAAAGAGGAAGAATCTGAGGTGTATTCATGGCCTGCAAAGAAAATACCAGAATATTGTAATGAGGAATGTGAAGCTTCCTTTTTCAGAAATGATATACATGGCTTACCAGTATGAGGATCTCGACAAGAAAGGTATGTTGCGTTACGAAGAGGAAGTCAGTTGTAGTAGTAAAGGTAAGTCTGAAACTGATCGTCCGGAGGCCAGTACGATGTCTGTGGTGAGTAAGAAGCCCAAAGTCAATCGGAAAAGGGCCAGATCTGGGAAAGAACCAGTAACGACTGCCACGTGCTCAAGCTGCAATAGACAAGGACATTTGGCGATAAGTTGCAAATCTTGGAATAAACGAAGAAAGGAGGGGTTCAAATCCAAGAAGAAACTTCAAGAGAATAGAGGATGCCATAAGTGTCATCAGACTGGTCATATTTCGAAAAATTGCCAGCTATCAAAGAAGTCTGAAATAGTACATGTAAATAAGTGGCAGAAGTGCCTGCATCTTCATCTGGTCAGGAAAGGCCAGATGTTTTAGAAGGCACGCTTACTGTCAAAGATATTCCAGTTAAGGTACTGTTTGATACAGGCGCGTCGCGATGCTTTGTTGCAAAGAATGCGGTTAAGAAACTGGATTTGAATTTAAAGAAGCTCAAAGAACCAATGACTGTCCATAATCCGGTTGGGGGTTCCCTCGATCTCAGTTGGATTTGTGGGGTGCCAGTTTCTTTTTCTCGTTATTGGTTCCCTACCATCGTAGTTGTCACGAATTTTACAGAATTTGATCTTATCTTGGGGTTAGACTGGTTGACCAAATATGAAGCTGAGGTCAAATGCACCGACAGAGTCGTTAAGGCGAAGATTAAATCAGGTGACTATATAACCATTCCCTGTGAAGGTCGGAATTCTGATAGAAAAGACTTCTGGGCAGCTTTGGATGTTTCTCCTGCTCAAATAGAAAATATCCCTGTAGTCACAGAGAATATACAGGACCTCATAAAAGATATTCTTGTCGTAAAGAATTATGAGGATGTGTTCGAAGAAGTTGTTAGCTTACCTCCGCAGAGGGAAATTGATTTCAAGATCGCTTTAATTCCGAATGTAAGGCCAGTAGTGCACGCTATTCGGAGAATGACTCTAAAGGAGAAAGAAGAACTAGACAATCAAACTCGACAGCTTGTATGGAAGGGTCTGATCAGGCCTAGTTTCTCTGATTGGGGAGCAGCAGTGGTGTTTGTCCCAAAATCTGACGGTACTCTGCGACTATGTGTGGATTATCGTGATTTGAACAAGCAGACAATAAAGAATAAATATCCATTGCTGCGAATCGAAGATTTATTGGATCGTCTGAATGGAGCACAAGTATTTTCAAGGATGGACCTAGCTACAGGCTTCCATCAGCTTCGTATTGCCGAAGAGTGTGTTCCTATGACAGCATTCAGAGGTCCAGACTTATTCTTTGAGTGGTTAGTAATGTCGTTCGGCTTATGTAACGCTCCTGCCTATTTTGTCGATCTGGTGAATCGAGTGTTCAGAGGGGTCCTGAATAAGTTTGTTCTGGTTTTTATTGATGATATTCTAATCTTCTCTAAGTCAAAGGCCGAACATGAAAAACATTTGGAGCAAGTTCTAGAAATTCTGAGAAGGAATGTATTGAAAGCTAAACTTTCCAAATGTATATTCTGGCAAGATAAAGTAAAGTTTCTTGGCCACGTCGTGTCAAAAGAGGGAATTGCTGTGGATCCAAGTAAAATCACCGCTATTCAAAATTGGAAACAGCCTAGTACTCCTACAGAAGTCCGAAGTTTTCTTGGATTGGCTAGTTAGTACCGGACGTTTGTTAAATATTTTTCGAAGATATATAGTCACTTAACAAAGCTTACAAAGAAGCATGCAAAATTTAAGTGGACTCCAGAATGTGAGGAGGTTTTTGAGAAGCTAAAGTTAAGATTGACAACGGCTCTAGTGTTAACGATTATCGACGGCAATCAGGACTTGAAAGTCTAGACAGATGCCTCTAGAGAAGGCCTGGGTGCATTATTAATGCAAAGAGGCCAAGTTATTGCTTATGCTAGCCGTCAACTGAAGCCACATAAGAAAAACTACGTCACTCATGATCTTGAGTTGTTGGCCATCGTATTTGCTTTGAAAATTTGGAGACACTATCTTTTGGGTGAGAAATTCGAACTGTTTACAGATCATCAGTCGTTAAAGTATCTGTTCACCCAGGAAGACTTGAATCTGAGGCAGCAACATTGGCTAGAGTTCCTTACAGCATACGATTTTGAGATTTTATACACTCCAGGGAAAGCCAATGTCGTGGCTGATGCGCTAAGCCGAAAGAATGTAATGATCGCCAGTTTTATTATTACGACTTCATTGATTGATAAAATATCTGCTCTTCAGAAGGATGATCACTTCATTCAGAGGATCAGAGAAAGAATACAGAATGGCGAACACTTGAGTTTCCAGATCGATGACCAAGGGATTCTAAGGCCAAAGGGTCAAATTTGTGTTCCTAACATTTCAGAGCTCCGAAAGCAAGTACTGGATGAATGCCACAAGTCAAAACTTAGTATCCATCCAGGAGTAAGCAAAATGTATAATGACATCAAACGCACTTTCTGGTGGAGGTCGATAAAGAGAGACATTTCTTTATATGTTAGTCGATGCTCTACTTGCCAACTAGTCAAAAGCGACCAACAGAAACTTGCTGGATTGTCGCAACCGCTGGACGTTCCAGGTTGGAAGTGGGAACATATTTCCATGGACTTCATAGATGGTTTGCCCAGAACCAGAAAAGGAAATGATAGACTTTGGGTGATCGTAGATCGCTTCACGAAGACCGCCCATTTCATACCTGTCAGATTGAACAGAACTGCTCAGAGTCTAGCACAGATATATTTCAAGAAAATGGTTAGGCTACATGGAGTGCCAATCAGTATAGTTAGTGATAGAGATCCAATATTTACTAGAAAATTCTGGGAGGCATTTCAAGTAGAACTGGGAACGAAGCTGAATCTAAGCACCGCTTATCATCCTCAGACAGATGGTCAAACTGAGAGGGTGAATCGTATACTATAAGATTTATTGCGGGCTTGTGTTCTAGATTTTAGTGGATCATGGGAAGACCATTTACATTTGGCTGAGTTCTCATACAACAACAGCTACCAAGCGAGCCTGACAATGTCACCATTCGAAGCATTGTATGGTAGACCGTGCCGATCTCCTGCTTGTTCGGTCGAACCTGGTAATAGACTTGTATTGGGACCCAATATGATCCGTGAAGCTGCAGACAAAGTCGATTTCGTTAAGAAACGATTACTCGCCGGTCAAAGCCGACAGAAGAGCTATGCTGATTCGAGAAGAAGAGATTTGGCTTTTTCTGTTGGTGATTATGTGTATCTAAGGGTTTCTCCGATGAGAGGAGTGATTCAATTTGGCAAAACTGGGAAGTTGGCGCCCAAATTTATTGGTCCATTCCCTATACTAGAACGGATTGGAACCCTCGCTTATAGAATTCAATTGCCTGATTGGTTGCCTGGAGTGCATGATGTATTTCACATATCTCAACTTCGAAAGCACGTTCATGATCCACACTTGATCGTGGAAGAAGATGCACAACGGGATATTGAAATTACTCCAGAATTGGCTGTGAGAAGAGAGCCGCTAAAGATAATTGGCAAAGAAACCAAAGAACTGAGGAACAAGAGGTTCACTTAGTCAAAGTGCAATGGAGTGGAGATCCGCAAGATTGTACTTGGGAAACAGAGGAAAGCATTAAGAAAGCCTATCCTAAGTGCAAGGTGGATATCTCTAATTGACTCTGGTGCAAGGTACATTTACCATATTTTGCATTACCGTTTTGTTCTCTACTTTGTTGTTATTTTCTTTTCATGGATGTGAACTTTTAATTCTATAGTCTGATTATTTTAAAAAGAGTATATGAATCGATTAGTATGATTTTGAAAAGTTAAATATAAAATTGATTGTTGTTTGTGTTGTGTGATAGTAGATAGGATTAATTAAATTGTTAGAACGATAGTTAATTTAATCAATAAGAGAATGAATGGTGGAATTTATTCGATTAAATCACACATTGAACTGAGTTAAAAATAGATAGAAATATATACATGTGCATTATATATGTTTGAACAGGTAAATGGATTAGCTGTTGAGTAAAGAATTTATTTGTGTGCCCGACAAATAGGTAAACCTTAATGAGTTGGATGCGCAATTTTATTATTATATCAACTCCTTTGAATGCCATTGGATGCGGAGTGCTGGTTGTTTTGTGTGTAGTAATAAATGTCGCTATAGGATAGTAACAATTAATTTTGAACTACACTACATAGCATACTTCTTGAAGATAGGCATACTTCACCATATACCACATAAGCATTTGGAGCTTGTGTGACGAGGTTGAAGATTTACCATACGAACGAGAGGCTTGTATGGCGATGATTATATTTTACAGATTGAACTGATGACTGATATAGACCATATAAAATATAACGGTAAATTGCCAGATTAATAAAAACCCCACGCGGGTCTGAAGATGACAATAAACACGTCTCTCTGGTCATTAAGGCAAAAAAACCATTTATAGGGTGACAAGAATTTATTCTCTGGAGTTATGATCTATACACACTCCCCTGTGGACATCGGAATATATCACTATAAATATGTGCATGCTTATTAGGATTTATTGGGTACCTAATATGGCCCAATAAATTTCCAAACACCTCCCCGTACAAAGGAGGTTATGGCGAAATTTTTCGAAAATTTAGGGTATTATCCAAATTTTTGAAGAATTTAAAAATTCTCAAAAACTGAAAAGTTGGAGAATGGAAGCCGGATTGAAAGTAGAGCTGATAAATCAAACCACTTTCGACTTTGTTCCTTTTCGGAGAAGAAAAGTTTTAAGTGGGGGAGATTGTAACATCCCGGAAAATCTGAACCAGTTTGAAAATTTTAATTTGGCTATTTTAGTGAATTTAAAATAATTAAAATAAATATTTTAAATAATAACGATGAAAAGTAAGTTTGGATCGATGTTTGAAAACGAATATAATTAATTTTAATTATAAACAAGGCCTGAAATGGCGCGGTAGTTTCAAAATTTGAATTCAAACTTTGACTGACTGTACCGGGTGTAAAACAAAACGGATTTGAGTGAAACCAAAAATATTTAAGTCTGTTAGTGAATATCATTCTAACGAATCTGAAAAATTGAAGTTTCATAATGGGAAGCAAAAGTTATGGCTAAATGAATTTTCAAAAAGGTCGCTATAGAGTTTATATAGCCCGTGAAAATGGCCATTTTGCAAACAACCTCAGAATTCAACGAAACCATTTTTGTTGGATCCGGGATGTCAAATTATTGCTAGATTTCAGATTTCATAATTTTTGGTGCTAGTATGTGAGCGTGGCAAAGGAAAATGTGTTTGGTCGATTTCTATTAAATTGGATCGACCAGAAAAGGGCCATTTTTCAAACTGTCTCAGAATTCAACAAAACTAGTTTTGTTGGGACCGTATCATCAAAAAATAGCTAGATTTATTTTTCTAGAATTTTTAGAATCAGTATGTGGCCCCAGCAAATTGAAATGTACGTTCAAATTAAATATTAAATGTTTTATATTTTAATTTGAAGAGAAACTGACTCAAACAGTCGATGGGCCTACGAAACATATCCCATTGTGTTCGAAATGGGGGTATTTAGCTAGGAACAACAGTTTTTGGGTTTGGATTGGGGTTCGTGTGTGAAAGAGGGTATTTTTGGATTTTTAAAATTTATAAATAAAAAAAATCTCATTGGCCACATCATATTCTCTCTCCCCGACCCCTTCAACCCTCGACGGCGAAAAGAGCTCCCACCTTCCCGATCAATTTCCGATCGCTCCGATCATCTTCAGGCCAGGCTCCAGTTGGGATTTTTTGAAGATCTCCTCCCCCTCTTTAAATTCGTACCCCTCTCGCCTCCCTCACCTCGTCGTCATCGAGAATCGAGCTCCAGAAGCTGCCACGTTTCGAACGCCGCCAGAGCCCAGATCCGTCGTCGAGTCAGAGGTGGTGCACCTCGCCATGAAGCCGATTCGAAGCTCTACGACATGCAACAGTTCGATCGTCCTCAAGCCCCACGGATTTGCCGAAAAACTCAGACCTAGTTTTGAACAAATCAGAAAGGTAACGACCTATTTTATTTAAAATAGTTTATAGCACTTTAAAGCGCTACGGTTTTTGATTTCACTTAAAAAATCATAACTTTTTCGTTTGTTGACGAAATTCAGTGAAACAAGAGACAGTGGACTCGTGCGGATGTCTTCTACATTCTAGAAGTGACCGGATATTTTTCTAAGCCTTCTGCTATTTTTGGTGGAGTGGAACCCAATGTGATATTTCTGAATTATAAACGATATGGAAAACGACGATGTATAAATTATATAGTCGATGTATGAGTTATATAAGCATTTTACACCTCATGTATAAGCATTGTATAAATTGTACGTTCGATGTATAAGTTATATATGTGTTGTAAAAATTATATATGTGTTGAATAGAGGTGAAAAATACTTATATATATATATATGCCCCTCGTCCACAAACCATGGACGATATTTTTTGGTTGTGATTGATGTAAAAATTGGTTGATTAGAATTGTTTGTGGTTGAAAAATACCCATTTGTGGTTGAGAATTATTTGCTTGAAACCACATAGGATTAGTTTGTGGAAAAGAAAAAAATATACATGCCGCCGGCATGCGAACTAGATGCATGAAATCCCCATTGTCAAAAGCTGCGAGGCTTTAAGGTAGAGCGAGGAGTCGTACTAGGGATGACCCCGGTTTTAACTACCTTGCCATTATGCTGCCGAAATTTTCAACAATATTCATGTGTTAGAATTATTTTCATGTGTTGAAACTATATTCGTGTGTTGAATAGAAAACATTCATGTGTTGAATAGAAATTCATTCGTTGAATAGAAATTCATGTGTTGAATGGTATTCGTGTTTTAAATAAACCGTTTTAACAATAAAAATCACATTTTTATTTTATATATACGAACTATAGAAAAAATTCATGTGTTGAATAGAAATTCATTCGTTGAATAGAAATTCATGTGTTGAATGGTATTCGTGTTTTAAATAAACCGTTTTAACAATAAAAATCATATTTTTATTTTATATATACGAACTATAGAAAACATTCATGTGTTGAATAGAAATTCATTCATTGAATAGAAATTCGTGTGTTGAATGGTATTCGTGTTTTAAATAAACTGTTTTAACATTAAAAATCACATTTTTATTTTATATATACGAACTATAGATAACATTCATGTGTTGAATAGAAATTCATTCGTTGAATAGAAATTCATGTGTTGAATGGTATTCATATTTGAAATAAATTGTTTTATAATAAAAATCATATTTTTATCATCTATATGAACTATATAAAATAGTCGTGTTTTGAAATAAATTTATTTATAATAAAAATCATATTTTTATCATCTATATGAACTATATAAAATAGTTGTGTTTTGAAATAAATTGTTTTGCAATAAAAATATTATATACATGAATTGTTAAAAATAGGGAAGTGTCGAAATAAGTGTCGGTTGGATAAAAATATCATTTTTATCAAATGTATGAAAAGAAAATAGTTTCTAAATCGAAGAATAGATTATATTTATATATATATAAAAATATAATTAAAATAAATCGAATAACGAAGCTGCAGTTCGTGTTTTGAAACCGTGATTTCAAACGATTAGTGCGGGAGATCCGACCATCGGATTTTCCCGAAATCGAAACCGTTGGGTTCGCTTTGGAAATATCTTTCCAAAGACATCAACTTTGTGAAGATCCAACGGTTGGATTGCCTGGAATTTTTAATTCAAATCTGAAGAAAAACAGCGCCAGAATCGATTATATTTATATATATATATATATATAATTAAATTAAATCGAATAACGATGTTGCAGTTCATATTTTGAAATCAAAACTTCAAACGAGTGTACTGGGAGATCCGACCATCGGACTTTCCCAAAACTGGAACCATTGGATCCGTTTTGAAAAGATCTTTCTAATGACATAAAATTTCTGAAGATCCAACGGTTAGATTTTCAGATATGTGTAAATCAAATCTAAAGAAAAACAATTCCACGGTCGCGTTATGGCCTGAAGCGTCGTTTGAATGAATTAGGTATTTTTAAATAAATAAAAATAGCGATAAATCATTATAAAATATTATAAACGATATGGAATGTGAAATTTAGAAACTAACTGAAGGTTAGCTAAGTCGAATGGTTTCCTGGGTTTTGATCTAATGTTGGTTTCGGCCTTCGGGGTTAATATTTGGGAAATCGTTCTCTTACTGATTTACGGTTAGTGACTGATAAGTTGGAATAAGGCGTATGTTGTGTTTGTGTAGCACTTGTTTATTGTATACGCGAGTTGCTCAGAAAGATCGGGTTTATCCCATTCTGAATAACTGAATCGACGATAAGAAGTCGAAGATGAAGACGATGGTTGAAGACCGGAGATCTTCACCTCGGTTGGATGATAACTGATGTCCTAATTGGGAGGCATCCCGAAATATGGATGATAAGTGGTGATCGTCCAGACTTACATGGAGATCGATAGGTATGCGAGGTATATAGTGCCTCCAGTTTCATTCAGACCCAGAACGGACTTGTAAATGGACTGTGTGTCTAACGTTGGAATTCATTCTGTGTGATTTATAACCATCGGTTGCATGGTGTGAATCGCCTGTGTGGCATGCTCAGATGCAGTGATCAAGGCTTTTCTTGAAAAGCAAAGTCTTGTGGTTGATGATCAAAGCACGTCCTGTGTGGCATAGCTTTGTGTATAACATGAATTCGCGAGCCTCACACCCCGGTATGAACCAGAAACAGGAGAGGACCTCAGGGGGGACGTGCGTTTCTTTCTAGCTAGAGGTGGTGTCAGTGCTTAAACTGGCTGACATTTATACTATTTTCACCTGTGTGGTTGTTGCTGTTGCGAGGCGCCTCGGTTATATCGGTCGATCCGGGACCGATGGAGTCATTCGTTGGCTCATTTACGCCCCATAAGGCGGGGAAACGCATTGTTCAGGCATTATAATCCACTCCGTGTGGACCAGCCCTGACGATCCAAGGTGCAGTTGCGGCTGTTCCTAAGACACGGGCTAGAGCGTCTCGAAGTCGGTAAGGACTATCTTTTGCCTTGGTTCATGACGGAAATCCAATTTCCAAATACGACATCGTGCGGTTTTGATTGTAAACCTATATTTGGCGACATAGTGGCATGGGACGCCCATGTCGTCTATGATTGACATTTATGATTGTTTTATAAAATTAGAAACTAACTGGAAACGAGCTAAGATGGGTGGTTTCCTGGGTATTGGTCTGATGTTGGTTTCGGCCTTCGGGGTTAATACTTAGGGAATCGTTCTCTTACTAATTTATAGTTGGAGTCTGATTAAGAATTGAAAGACAAAACTTACATTTTAAGTGTTTTATTCGTATCAAACATATTTTGGCCATTATAAGGTAAAACTCTATCATCCGGTTTGCGTTGCATTGTGTGATGGGAACTGAGTCTTATAATGGCTTCATTTTTATAAAAAGCATTGCGATGTTTAAAAGATTTACTTGTTTTAAAGCACTGGCAATCCAATGGAGTAAACCCGTTCCACGAAAGTGGCGTGGTCCTGTGATTAGCCATATTATAAAATGTGTTAAGTAGATTTCTCATACCAATCCCATGAACTACTCGTAGTTTGTTTCACTTGCAAACTCGGATGCCCTTATTTCTACACGTGCATCCTTGTCTTCAGGTTTTTAGCAGGCTCTTTCTGGATAGCTGGAGCTGAAGACGGATTCTATCATTTATCTCTTTTATACTGTTCAGCTCCTATTGTACATATTATGTTTGTTTTCCACTGTAGACATTTATGTATAGCTGAACTGTATTTGTACTAAGTATGATCCTGTATACTGCGTAACTCTGATGATTATGTTTATCCAGTGTATTATTTGTACATTATCTGGTGTATTTATTTAATTATGTTCTGCTATTATCTGTTTATGTGTTATATTCCAAAGATTATCCTTGCCACCGTCAGTACGGGGTTTTGGGGTTGTCACAAAATACGTTTGACGTATATGATCTATTCAAGATGATTCACTATAAAGATGAAGATTTTATGAATAATGATTTTTTTATGATGATAAAGATAATGTTGATGTTCGGAGAAAAGAGGAGGAGTTACTCAAGAACTTGGAAGATGCAGAAACTCCATTATACCCTCGTTGCATAGATCACACAAAATTATCTACTATCACTGTCTTGTATAATCTTAAATGCGAGGCTGGCTTGTCAGATAGTGGGTTCGATAAGCTTTTAGCAGTGCAACATCTATTTCTACCGAAGGAAAACGTGCTTCCCAAAACCTTATATGAAGTCAAGAAATTTCTTGAAGTGTTCGACATGGGTTTTGAAAAGATATATGCATGTGAAAATGACTGTTGCCTTTTCAGAAAAGAATACAAAGATTTATAAAATTGTCCAAAATGTGGTTCTTCGAGATGGAAGAAAAATCAAGATACTAAAGAGGTTATACAAGGTGTTCCAGTTAAAATATTAAGATATTTCCCAATCATTCCGAGATTTAGAAGAATGTATAGATCTCAAAAGATGGCAGAAGATTTAAGATGGCATTTTACTAATAAAAGTAGCAATGGAAAAATACGTCATCCCGTGGATTCTATGACATGGAAAATGGTGGATGAAAAGTATAATTCTTTTTCATCGGGTCCACGTAATCTGAGGTTTGGTCTTGCTACAGATGGATTCAACCATTTTCCATGTTGAATTCGAAATATAGTTGCTGACCGGTAATGATTGTGGCATACAATCTCTCGCTTATGTTGTGTATGAAAAGGAAAACATTATGTTGACTTTACTTATTTCAGGCCCGAAGCAACCCGAGAATGATATTGATGTATATTTGGCGCCTTTGGTGGAATATTTGCATCACTGGTGGTCTTACAGAGTTAATGCTTATGAAGCGTATAGCATAACTTCCTTTAAATTGAATGCAATTTTGCTAGAACGATTAATAATTTTCCCGCTTACAGAAATTTTGTTGGATGTCGTGTGAAAGGGGAAAAATCTTGCCCATTATGTGGTGACAATACCCATTCTCGTTGGTTGAATCATAGTAAGATGTTCTCCTACATGGGACATAGAAGATTTCTACTTCCTTCAGATTCACGTAGGAAACAAAAGGCGTTGTTTGATAACACCATAGAGACAGATAGTGCTCCTAGACTGCTTACTGGGAGAAACATCTATGCATTGTTGAAGGATTATCCAAATGCTTTTGGAAAAGGAAAAGAAGACAAAATTAATAAGAGAAAGTGTGTTTATGATGAAGAAGATGAAATTGATGATACTAACACTTCCACGAAAATGGAGATAGCAAGATGGAAAACAGATCGATTTTCTTTGATTTGCCTTATTTGGAGGTTAGTGGTTAATATGTTTAATTTTTACTATTTTAGTATAAGAAAAACCCAATAATGCGTTATAGTTATGGTTTTCGCAGGAACTTCCACTACATCACAGTATAGATGTGATGCATTTGGAGAAGAATATTGGTGAAAGTTTATTGGGCACGATGTTGCATGGTAATAAATCAAAAGATGGAATCAACTGTACGAAGGATTTAGAGGATTGGGGAATTCGACGTGAGCTTCATACATAACCTCGTGGGAATAAAACATGTCTTCCACCGGCTCCATATTTGTTGTCAAAATCCGAGAGAAAAATATTTTGCAAAAAATTGTACGATTTCAAAGGACCGGATGGATACTGTTCAAATTTAAAAAATCGGATTTCGTTGTCATATTGTAAAATTGGTGGATTTAAGTCACATGATTATCATGTATTAAGGCAACATTTATTGCCAGTAGCATCGAGAGGATTACTAGCAAAGAAGGCAAGAAAAACAATAATTTTCGTATGCTCTTTTTTCAACAAATTATGTCAACATGTTCTTGATAGAGAGAAGGTAAAACAAATCAATGCTGAGATTATTGAAGTTTTATGTGAACTTGAAATTTTTTCGCACCATCTTTCTTTGATATAATGGTACATTTATCCATTCATCTTGGAAAAGAAGCACTATTGTGTAGACCGGTTCATTTTCGTTGGATGTACCCACTCAAAAGATATATGAAGACACTCAAAGATTATGTCAGAAACTATGCACGACCAGAGGGATGTAATGCAGATTCGTATCTAGCAGCAGAATGCATGTTGTTCTTCAATGAATTTTTGAAAAAAATTAGGACTTATAGAGGAGAAAGGAACTCGAAATGAAGAGTATGAAAGTAGTGTAATACTTGAGGAACGTCCAATTTCAACATCGAAGACAATTACATTGTCGGCTAATAGGAAAGAAATGGCCCATTTAGCCATGTTAATGAATATGGCTGCGCGGAACCATTTATGGAGTAAGTTCATGTTATATATTGTTTTAATTATTTTTATGTATTCGTAATGATATACGTAACTTATAATCAAATGTTCAATACTAGTTTGCATTTGGAGGAGGTAGAAAACTCAGACCAGCACATAAAAAAAATGCGACCTTACTTTGGGAAACACATACCAAAATTTTTGCCAACTAGATTAAAAGGAAGGTTAGTTAGGTTTCAAATATATTCTCATTTGACTATTAATATACTATATATAAAATTTACATGCTAAATGATATTCTATGTAGATACCTATATCCTCCAAAGGATCATAAAGACATATTGAAATGGATTGCTTATGGTCCGAAGGATGATGTTGTGTCTTACAAAGGATATATTATCAATGAGCAACATTTTCATGTAAAAGATTTAGGGAGACAAACTCAGAATTGTGGGGTGTCTTTTGATGCAACTATTATGTGTAGAGCAAGTGCAAAAGATATGTCCTAAGTGGTTGATGTAGTCACTTATTATGGAATATTGATAGATATAATTTTATAAGATTATCATTTGTTTTATATTCTAGTTTTTAAGTGTCATTGGGCATATAAAGGAAATGGAGTAAAAGTTGATGATGATGGGTTCACTCTTATTAATTTACATCAAGCATCATTTTCACGAGACCCATACATACTCGCATATCAAGATAAAAAAGTATTTTATTCAAGAGAGGATGATGATTCTAATTGGTATGTTGTAATGAAAGCACCATCAAGAAGTTTTACTAATTTACAGGATCCCGATTGCATCGAGGAAGATATCCAAGTGATGGAAGATGAAATAACCGAAGTGGATGATGAAGATGTTAGCTATGTTAGAGAGGATTTCTAGGGCATACCAGAGTAGATTATATGTCCTACTTGAGCATCATTGCTCATTGTACTCGTATTAATTTTCTGTAGTGTTGGTTGTTCATTTTCTTTAGTGTTGGTTGTTCATTGTAATCGCAATGATTTTCTGTACGTTTGGTTGTTCATTAGTGTTGCACCTGAAACTATGTTATATACATTTATGTTGTGCCATAAATTCTGGCAATTCACGGCCATGCGGTCTGACCTGTTTTTAATGTTACACGTACATGCACTAGTACATTGAGTTGCCTTGTCTTCCCATTAAACCTGAGATTTGTCTGGTCTGGTCTGCTTTTGCATATGCACATATTACAGGCACATGCACTAGTACACATGCATGTGTATACTTTATATACATATAAATGTATATACATATACATTGTACTGCCTTGTCTGGTCTTGCACGTTGTTTACATCAAACCACACAATTTAAATTATACATGTATATATATATATATGACTGTATATACAATTCAGAATTATGTATTTTGTTTCATTTGCAGGAAATTATGTCGACATGCAATGTTTGTACTCGCAACCAGATGAAGGCTGCAATGGAATCCCAAAAGAATAAGCCAGATCGGAAGCATAAGTCAAAGCTAAAGCATAAGATTTAATGCGAAGATCAACCAGTTAGTTCTAATAAGAAGCAAGCCATTGTTCACAATGAAGGCGAAGAACAAATTGTCCTGAATGACCAAAATGAAGAAAATCTATGCTCAGAAAATCAAGCCTGTCTTGAACACACTGATGATGCCGAGCTGGAAATTGGAAAACAAAGTGTACCTGACATCGGAAGTACTTCTCCAAAAAGAGGCGGTAGAGGTCCAGCAAAAGCAAAAAGGCTCCCATTATGCAGTCAGGATCGAATTGAAGTTGAGTTCAATGATTTAGGTATACCGATAGGGCAAGAGTCCGTATGTTTATCATCTTTTCTTGGACCGCTTGTGCGGGAGCAGGTTCTATACACTATCGATGATTGGCGGAATATAAATGATGATTTAAAAGAAGTTTTGTGGCAGCCGGTCCAGGTATGAATTAAGACTTAATTTTGGTTACTTAATTACATGATAGAAGTCTCAGAATTCATGCAAAAAAAATTAATATTCTAAAGCTGTGCACTCCAGTTCGGACCGTATGCACAGGTGAATTATTTGATTTTAATATCATTTTTCATGAAAGATTTAGGTTAGATTTAAAATGGAAGAGGAATGGTAAAGAAAAGCCATATTTCAACAAATGCGAGTATTGTGGAGATCGTCAAAAAGCAAATTGGTTCGAACTTTGCAAAAAGTGGAGAATGAAGAGGAAAGACTTAAACTAAAACCAACCAACATCAAAAAAATGAACGAATGGAGAAAGTTTGTGAAGGCGAAAACAAGTGTGGAGTCTAAGGTAAATTTAAGATAAAACTCAATACTTCAACAACAAATTATTTCTATGCTCATCTTTATTAGTATGGTAATTTTAACATCTTTCTATATTTCCAGCAAAAAAGTGAGAAATATTCGGCCCTTAGGAACACAAAACCGGTCGTAAGGGAATGGCTAGAATGACCGAAGACATGGTTAGATTAATCACTACAACTTTATTTAATATTATTTTATGCCTGTCATTTTACTTATTTCATGTTATCCTAAATTTAGAAAAACGAAAGTATAGATCCATCGTCCATAACTAGAGCTGATGTGTGGATCAAATCTCACGTAAGAAAGAATGATCAACCGGTGTCCATGGAAGCTGCAAATACTATTGTATAATTGTTTTTTATTTTATCAGTATTTTTTTTTTAAAACTGTGGTATTTTTACCATTGTACATCATCTATGTGTTTTTATTTATGTAGGAGGAGATTAAAAAGTTTGGTAGCATAACCCAGTCTAGCTCGACACAGAATGTCAGTGGAGATGCTCTTGCACACGTATTAGGAGAAGATAGACCGGAGGTTAAGGGCATTGGGAAGGAGTTGCACTTTAAACAAGCTAGTTGTGGCTCAGTCCAAAGAAAAACAAGTCTCACGTTCTCGAGAGGAAATAGCAGAATTGAAGGGAATGATACATACTCTGATCGACCAGAAGGTAAACTTATAAACTTAATTTTTATTCGTTAAATACAATATTTAGCACATTATATAATTTAAAATACTAAAAAGAATAAATTTTGGTGCTTTACTACAGGGTAAAGAAAGTTTGCAAGGGAGCACACATGAAATGGTAAAAATAATAATTATATTACCCAATAAATATTTTGAAGTAATGTTTTATTTAAAGTATTGTGGCATACTGGCATCCACTTGAGTGCTCCTTAGATTAAAATATCGTGATATTGGTGCTTTGCAGCAGGGTAAAAAAAGTTCAGGAAAGATCTCACCTGAATCGATAAAAGTATTAACTATATTACTCAATAAATAAAATATATGTTTTAAATTTTTACTCCAGTATTTGATAGTACTTTTGGTTGAATAATTCTAGAGTGACGACGAAGTATGTTCGTTGCTGAATTGGGATGGAACCTCTAGAGTTGTTGCCTATGGGAGGCTGTTGTCCCTGGACCCAAATGATGTTGTCAATGACATTCGTCTTGGACCAAATGCTGCGAGCGTTGTTATAGATTTCGTGGAAAAGGCAGATACTTATTTATGAATGCCTACACGTAAAATGGCTGTATTAGGAGATGATGTGAATAAGGTAATAGCTTGGCCATCAGTTTGCGTCAAGGTACCGCTGCGAACAGCTTGAACTTTGATGAAGCTAGTAGTGTAAAATTTAAACTTCTCATATTATATTTATAGCTATTTTGTGTGTGTATAATACAATATTTATTTATAGTTATGTGTGAAGCTATTTGCAGTTACGTGTGTGTATAATTGCTAATATTGAAGTACATTCTCATTTTTAGAGCACCGACAACATCCGCAATATTTGCAACATTTATGGTTGGAATGAGGGTGAAGGCGTAGTTGCCGAAGGAAGAATTCATGTCGATAATCCAAAATGCACTGTTAATTACATTCCGCTCGGTCCGTCTACTGTTGTCATTTGGGTGGACAACGCAATAAATAAAGATGCTTATTTGTGGCGACCCACATCTGATAAGTCGTGCATTGGAGATGCAATTGGTAAGAAAGTAGCAAGGCGAAGATCAAAAATAGAAGCGAACAAAGAAAATCCAACTAAGAGTCGCGATGAAAGTGAAAATCATGTGACTTCTCCCTCGAAATCCTCATATTTGTTCACAAATAAATCGAAACATGTATTTTTTTCAACATTGATCACTATATAAGTATATACATTCTACATAAAAATCCTTTTTTTTCTTTTAGCCGATTCCAAACATGACAAAAGATCCCAAATGAAGTTGATAGATGTGGTTAGAACAAACGTAGTGGCTGAAGGATCTATTGCATCAACTGATCCGATAGCGGTGGTCCATTGTCGTCCATTAGGAAAGGATGTTGTAAAAGTTTGGGTTGAACATGTGACAGTTCCAACTACAGAGCTATGGAGGACAACATCAGCTCTGACGTGCATGGAAGATGCCTTTAGCGTTCCCATAGCTTGGCCAGTGTGAATAATTGTTGTTGATACAAAATGAAAGGTATTTTAATATTTTCTAGTATACATTTAGGATTTACTGCCCTCAGGAGCACATGATCGATAGAAAATAATAGAATTAGGTTATTTTGGACAATAAGTGTGTTGTCTCACTCCCCTTATAAATCAAACATGTAGTAGTACCGGACAAAACTCCCACTTAATGTTTATTAATGCTTTTGAAGCCAATTTGGTGAGATATCTTAGATGATTTGCAAAGATACATGGTTAAACTTTTATGTACATGGTTAAAATATTATCAAGATAATGTGTATTAATGTAAAGATACCAATAAGCATTCACCTTATTTGAAGAAAAATCATATATGAAATATACTCGAGGAGACAATACATGTCATCTCAGAATTACAGGTCGTCTCAGAATTACATGTCATCTCAAATTGCATGGTCATCTCATAAATCATATATGAAATCATACATTCACCTTAATGGGTAGGCACTTTCACCTCTGAATTACTCGATCACAGAATTACATGGTCACAGAATTGCATTACATGGTTCAGAATTACAAGGTCACAGAATTGCATTACATGGTTCAAGTGTTTGTGTTATGTAGTGTCCATAGTGTGCAGGAAAATGAGCATTTCTGAAAGGTTATGTTATGTAGTGTTACGTTCAGAGCTTGTGTCTAAAAGATTTATGTTAAGTAGTGTCTGAAAGGTTTATGCTATTTCTATTCTTAAAGTTATGTTATGTTATTTGTTTTACAGGTAGATCAACAATATTTCAGGTGGTTTGATGACAATAACACTACAATATTTTCTCGGTAACTTGGTTATTTCATGTGTTTATTTCAGTGTTTAGTGTACTTGGTTATGACAGTGTTACTGGTTATTTAAACTCGGTAGTCTGGTTGTATATGTTGTGGTAATGACAGTGTTACTGGCAGTTTGTTTGTGAAGGTTGTGGATGATTGAACTTATGGATGTTTGAAGGTGTATGTTGTGGTTCTATAATATGTTATGTTGAAAAATATATGTGTTTGCGGATTATGTTATTTAATTGGCGGCAAAATTATGGGTATGTACGAAATATTATAATACAAATTTGGTAACAAATAGTGGCAGGAAAAATGCTATGGAATATTAAATTCATTCGTAGCGTTTAAAAATCGCTAAAAATGTATTGTCACAGAAAACAAAAATAGTTATGTTGGCGCATTTTAGACGCTACAAAAAAGCTAAAAGAACGCAACAAAAAAATAGAGATAATGCAAAAAACCTTTCGGTGGCGTTTAATTAACGCCACAAAAAAAAATGGTAACATTAAAAAAGCACCGTGAAAAAGATTTTACTCGTGGCGTTTAAATTAAGCACAACAAAAAAAAATAGTGGCATGTTTTCTCGTAACGATTATCGAAACGCCACCAAAAATACTTAGTGGCGGTTGTTGGGCAATACAAAAAATCATTTTTCATGTAGTGCATTTTTTAATTCAATTTATATATTCATTCCGATATGCGTTTTGTATAGAAGGTATAACTCCTATGCGAAAAACACTAGATTTCAACCACGAGGTAGAGGCACAACTGTCGAAGTCGTTCAACATTTTACTCTATGGTTACGTGATGAGGTATTACATCGTCTTAAATATTTCACATGTTTATAAATTTGCAATACACCTTCATGACCATGCTTTAGCTATTTATAATGTTTTATGAAGTTGTTGAAGTGCAGCGATGTTGACCAACTATCTGGCGGCTAGTGCACGAGCCAAAGTCCATGGCGCTTAGTTATACAAAGTACCGAGTGAATGGGTTTTTATTTTCCATGAAAATGTACGAAGATCGTATGGTAACACAGGATAGCGATGTATCTATGAGAGCAATTATAAAATTTAGAGCGTGTGGTAAAGATAAAAATAATAAGGAAGTAGAAACAACGTATTACAGTGTCATTCAGTAGATACTTGAGTTGGATTACATTGACTTCAAACAAACCGTTTTTTATTATGATTGGGTAAAGGTCGAGGATAAGATCAATAGTTGCATAATAGATCCCGCTTCAAACTTGATCATGGTTAATTTAGGAAAATTAAAGAACAAAGACAACATGAATGATAAACCATTTATTCTTGCATCTGAAGCGAGTCAAGTATTCTACTCAAATGATTTAAAAAATAATGGGTGGCCCGTGGTTTTTCATACACCAAAACGGTTGAATACAAATGTGGATGACATTGAGTTTCCTACTATTTATCAATCAACTTTCGAAGACAATGAAAAACCAGAAGATCTTACCAAAAAATTATATGTTAACTTATGAATTGTTGAATGCTTTTTTTACAAGGGAATCTCATGTATTCGGAATGTCATGACTAACACTTTCTAAATTGTTAAGTAACACTTATGAACGTGATGACTAACACTTTCTGTATTTTAACTATTTCATCTCGAGTAACACTTATTAATTGTTGAGTAACAATGTACAGAAAAAATATCAGTATATCTAATTGCGTCTATCCTAATTCTTGGTTTTTCTTTAAAAGAAGCTGAGTAAGGAATGTTATTAATATTCTGATATCACAATGTAGTCAATAATATTAACTTTTGCAGGAAACTACATCACAAAATCCCACATCATCACATGCATCATGTTTAAACGAGCAAAAAGTTAACCAAAATCTGCTTTGTATTCCAGTCTCAGAAAACGCTCCAAAAATTGCTACTATGCTTGGTAAACTGTACGAGCTCAAGTGCCGACATCTTACACAAGTTGGGATAAAGTACTCAAAGCATATAAGGACGATGTTTGGAACCAGCTGATGGTAAGTTTTTAACTAGTGTTATTAGTTTCCTTATTGTTGCTTTGCTACCGCCATATCTCTTTGTAATGGGCGTTTATATTGTTCTTTACTTGCTGTTGTCTTTTTATCTATATCTCATTGCCTTTGTCATTTGAACAGTGCCTTTTTTAATCAGCCATTTACCTTCAAAATTTGAATTATGGTTAATGAACTTGGTACATACGTCGTTCTATAATTGGCGGGACACTTGGTAGAAAATAAATGTTCACTGTGATAAACAACAACAGTCGTTGGTAAACACAATACTGTAGTTAGTGAATTGTTCATGCAAGTGAGTATTCATGACCTATGAATAATTCTTGAAACCAATGCTTCATACTTTGAACTTTTGTGTGTTCAATTCTAACTTGCCATGACTGTTGCTTGTGATTCTTGAATAGCCACAAATATCTACATGCTCACATAGTGCAAAACCATAAGAAATCATTTCCAGCCAAAAATTCTCAGAATAGCATTTAAATTTGTGAAAAAATAGCATATAAATTCTATAGTCTATTTTTACATGTTGACTGGTAACTTTTGTAGAACATGTATGCGCTTGAGCAGCTTTCAAAGGAAATCTTTTTAAAAAGAACGGTCGAGGCTTTTAGGAGACACAAGAAAAATTTGAGAACACGTTTTTATGACACTTTCGACAATGACGAAGAACGGTCGAAAATTTGTGCACCTACAATTGCTCAAGAAGATTGGAACTGAAGCAATGCCTAAAGCGAGCGGAAGAATGGAGGCAGGCAAAAAAAAATAGATCCAGTCTCAGTTATGCTCATCATACAGGACGTAAAAGTCACGGTAGAATAGAACATGAAAGGGTAATTTATATTCACTTCCTTCCAAAAATAGTAAAAAAAATACAATTAAGGGAGAAAATATACATGAAATGTAATATATTGCAGATCGTTGCAAGTCCATCTGCAAATATCAACCATCGTCAAATATGGGAGAAGACACACACGAAAAAAGATGGTAGCATATTAGATGCCACGTTTGTGTACTTCGTAAGTTTTTACTTTTGTGTTTTGATTGTAACTTGTTGTTGCTTAAGTACTGAAGCTTATTATGGTTATTTTGGATATGAACTGCTACAAATGTTATTTCTAAAAGTTGAAATGATTATTTATACGCTGCGTTGATTTCTTCTTGTTTTGATTTAGTTCCAGACATATACAATTGGATTTACACCTACAAGAGGTGTGCATTTTATGTCCTATAGCCATAGGAATGTGAATGCATATTATTGTAACTACATGTACATATATCATATGATTTTTACTTTCATATGAAAATCCTCCTCTTCATGGATGTGTCGGGTTGATAGCTACTTACACACAGATAATATATATGTTAGCATACAAGTTATAAGTCACTTAAGTAGTAAAAAAACTTGAGGTTGTAGCTCAGTTTCAATAGGCATTTTAAAAAGGAAAATGTTAGTATCCGTTTTGTAACATCTGGGTATCAGTTTTTACAAAATATATAAAGTATCAGTAAAGAATACAATTAGGCCCACTTATGGTTATTCACATATAATATGGTAAACCTACACTTTGTATTACCTATGTTTAATTGATTAATTAATCAATTTATTATGCTCCCTGAATTAGTAATGTTTCCAGCCTTTTACATATAAGTATTATCATATCTCAAGATCAAATTGCCAAAATGAAGGAAAAGATCACTGATAGTGATGAAGAAAAATTGAAAATGGATAAAGATGTCTTATTACAAGTGTTGGGTAAGGATACAAGGGGCAGGAGTCCGTTGAGATGATCATACCAAAAATGCATGTTAAGGCTTGTGCTATTGCACAGAAACGGTTCAAACATGTTCGTGAAGACAATAATGAGTTAAAAATGATGGTGGGAATCAGGAGGGGTATGGTTGGAAATTTGGAGGGTATAGTGGAAAATTCGGAGAGTAAAGTGGGAAATTTGGAGGGTATAGTGGAAAATTCGGAGGGTAAAGTGGAAAATTTGTCTGGGCAAATGGAGCTTCTTATCAGCATGGTTGGAAATTTGTCTAAACAAGGAATTTGCACACTGTTAACTCCTTCTGATGTAAGACATAGCACACAACTCGGTGCTTCAAAAGGTGCTGCAACCCAGATCCAGGATACGACCAATGCGTTGTAACACCCTGTAAAAATTCATAAGTATTAATAATAATTAAAAATAAGCAATTAAATAGTATGGCCAGAAAATGAGACTTTGTAGCTTTAGGAATTTGGCTAAGAATTTTTTTTTATTTGGATTCGTGGCGAAATTCTACATCGTTTTCATATATAATATGCTGAAAACGGTTAATGTAAGAAGAAGTTATAAACAAATGAATTTGGATAGTGAATGCAATATATATATATATATATATATATATGAAAATTATATATATATCGTACAAATTACATATTAAAAACAAAGAGGGAAATTCAAATTTTGAACTAGAGATAAGATCTGGGGGGACAACGTATATTGCATATATGAAATAACATAAAAAGATTAAGGAACATATTAAATAAAATAAATAGCTCGGCAACACAGTCTTATTGAGCATTCCATCCCCGAAGGGGCCAATCACCCCTCTTAAGGGGTGTTGACCGCTAGGGGTCGACCGCTCGGCGGCTGGACAATCCAATAAAGCTAGCTGCTTAGGGTTTTTCAAAGAGGATATATATGAATTGAAGGCCTGGATTAATTCTAATTAATCCAACGGTCCGTGCTCACATAAGCAACTATATATACCATTCCCATCACTCAATGAAAACCCTAATCATTCTTTATCTCTGCCTCCATGTTTCTTCTCCACCATTGCTAAATTCCATAAAAAAATAAAAGAATAAGGTAAAGGTTTTCTTCTACTTCTCTATCTCTATTCTAAATCTCTCTCTATTCTAATTTACATAAGTTCAGGATTTTGGAATTTAGAATAAACATATATGCATAAGATTCTAGTGTATGTCTCTTATACATATATTGTTAGGAGGATTATTGGAGCTCACTTAAACGTAAAGATTGTTGCAGATCTTGCAATTCT
Organism: Allium sativum; assembly: GCA_030737875.1. NCBI lineage: Eukaryota > Viridiplantae > Streptophyta > Magnoliopsida > Asparagales > Amaryllidaceae > Allium > Allium sativum. Next base: position 45,912,205 of record CM060916.1, read on the forward strand.
ACCACAAAATTCTTTATATTCCGCCTAGATTTGTGAGTGGAATGTGGTTTACTTAAGGCATATTCATGTTTTTAATAGTTTGTATTGTGAATGGTTATGCCTAGGGGGATTTGGATATTCGATAATGTAAACATGAAAACCCCCAAATGTTGTATCTTGTAATTGCGTATAGATTGTCATGAATAATTGGGTTTTGTGGATATTTGGTTTTTGTATTAGATTAAAATGAATACGAGTGTTTTCGTTATTATTCCTGTTTCATGTAATTCACTTTTATTTACCATTGAATGTAACCTAAAAAGGTTTAGATTTGATTATTTTCATGATTTGGTTTGGATTTGGATCCTAATTTGAATCTAAACGCATTCAAAGGTGAAATATATCAAATGTAAGCATTTTAACGTGCATAAAGCCAAAAAGTGGTGAATTAGGTGAAATAGGGATTATAAACATACAATGGAAGTATATGTAATAATCTATTCTAATCTAATATTGAAATCATTCCAACACGCCTAGGATGCAAGTTGAAATTATTATGTATGTACATTTTCCATTAACTACTATTTGTTATATTGTCATTATGCCGTCATGCCTATGTTGTAGTGATAAAAATAAGGAAAATCTGACTTATATGCCTTGAATTGGAAAAATTGACAATTGCCACCTCTTTAGAATGTTTCCCCGCTTATATGAATGTTTACGTAATTAGGCACTTTTATTATATTACTTATACAAACGTAAACAACGTAATTAACGTTGCATTAGCATAATATACGCGATTAAGTTGGAATTCGAATTTGAAACATCCTCTTAACAAATATATATACTTGTTTGCTTGTGTGTGTATGTAGAATGACTTAAATATATATAAATTAGTGACACATAGACACGAGGTTAGTTGTCATTTGTGTTGGAAGCCTGCTCGAAATCAATCGACAAATCCAGCAACCACAAATATGTTTGATTAATGTGAGATGTCTAGGTGCCATGGGCCATTCATAAACTTAGTACACTAGATACAAGTTTAAACCAACTTGTAGTAGAAGTATGTCCGGAACCTACCAGCATATCCAACATCTACAGGTGTACGGTTTAATGTGAGAGGTCTAATGTGTGTATATACATAACTATACATATATATATAAGTCGATTGCGTGTGAAAGTAAGTAGGTTTACTATGCCTCGAGAAGGTCTTAAGTGGTTGACTCTCTTTTAACCTAGTTTGGTTCTTAATAGGTTAGGACTAGGATCCCTCCGAAGATTTATTCCTTGGAGAGGAAAAAAAGCCATGTGACCCACCCTCATTAGATTTGAAGTAGGTCTTTGGGTTCTCCTTCTCTAAAAGTTGTAAGGCATAAAACAGTATTGGAGTAGGGTAGTTCACGGGGATGTCCACTTTCTCTAGAAACTTGTAAGGGCTCAACTAGGGACATATTGGTAATTGAAGGATATATGGCCATTGCATGCTCACTAACTGTCTTAGGGAAGTCTTAAGCGACATAGATGTCCTACCGGGTAATATCAGTTAAGTAGTAATGTTCGCAATATACTTCTCTACTACAAATGAGAGAATAGACTTAAGAATGTTAACGTACTACGACGGGGTCTGAAAGGGCAAGGGGTCCGCCTCAGGGTTATAAGAGATCGTAAGAATCCACCTTTAATAGGGCTATAAGTGACCAAGAATGCCACCTCGTTGGTTCTTTACCCTAAAAACACTAATGGGCGATTGACTTGGATATCCATAGGGGTGAGCATTATTCGATTAGACCAAATAAACCAACTAAACCAATTTATTTTGGTGGGTTTGGTCCGGTTTTGAAATTAAATTGGTTTGTAATCGGCCTGAAAAAATATTAAGTTCGGTTATTGGTTTAAACAACCTAACCAAACTTTTACTATATTTTCAGAAGTATCGATATTATAATAAATATTTTAGGTCAATTCAGTTATTTAAGTAAATTTTAATAATCAACTATGTGTCAAAATTGATATTAGAAATCATAAAAATCATAAATAAAAATACTTTAATCATATATTTATAATTTATTTCAAATTTGAGTGAACATTCCAAACATAAAGTGTAAATTATTTTTAGTTCAGTTTAATCGGATAACCAACCGAACCAACCAAACTTAATTTGGTTGGTTTGCTTTTCATTTTTATTGGTTCTAGTTTGGTTTGACAAATTTCATCTTCGGATAAACCAAACCAACTAAACGCTCACCCTTAGATATCCACCTCATTGGTTAGATACTTATGTTGTGTGAATCTTGTGTGCTGCATAGACATACCTGGACATATGTAACCTGCTAAAAATATAGGATATGGACAATAAGTAATACTATATTTCAGTCACACAGAACTTTATGCTTTGATCCTTCTCCTTAACATCCAACAGGTCAGAGATGGGGTAAAATCCATGGATGAAGTCATGATTGAAGTCGATGAAGAAGACGAAGTTGTTATGTTATTATTAGCAGTTATTGCTTTACTTCTTTTGGAATCTTATGAGAACGAACTATTTGATGTACCTATTGAACTGATGTAACCGTGACTGTTGTATTTCTAAGATTTTGAAATAATGGCACATCTTATTTGAATATTATATTTTCTCTTCCCGCTGTGTGTGATTTCCATTTGAAGTATATGTTATTATTATATGTGCAAATTTAGTCTTACAGGAACCAACGACCCGTTTAGAATGGCTCTAATTTTCAATGGGCCTTTTCTAGGTTTAAATTTAGGTCCATTCCGGGAGGGTTGTTATATTTGGTATCAGAGCATAGGTTACCCGATTATAAGGGAAATATACGTATGAGAGACGTATTTGTATATTGAAAAAGGTTTTTCAAACTATATACACACACACACACACACACCCCATTAAGCATACGCATTTATACTAGACACCTTTATCATTTCTTCCCTTTTCAGCTTAAATACCATCTCAGGAGTATCCACTAAGAGATTCTTCCTTTTCTCTTTAGATAGTAGAACGGCTAAAAATCCTAATGAGCAGGCAACCAGGCAAGACCCCGCTACTTGCCAGAATGGTTCCAGCAGTACATCTTTACTGTTGAACAGGTCCCTGTCGCTAATCCTGCCCTAGCAGCTCCTGCAGCTACCGCATTTCCTGCAGCTACCGCATCTCCTGCCATTGAGGTGGCCTTTGATTTTTCTTGCTTGTGTACGAATTTTGGAGAGAAATCCTTTTCTGGAAAGGAAGGCTTTGCTAGTGCCCAATCTTGGGTTATGGTCTATGAAAGAATCTTTAAGGCTACTGCCTGGCTCGATAAAGTAAAGAGGAGGATAGTGGTCTGGCATTTGAAGGATGAGGCCCTTGAATGGTGGAACTTAATACCAATGGAGAACGAAGGTCGGATCTTCACATGGCCCGAGTTCAAGACTAGTTTTGAAGCAAAAATTTTGCTAAGGGCAGAAATAACTATTTATCTAGACAAATTCATCCACCTCAAGCAAGGAAGCTTGAGCCTATAGGAATATATATATCCAAATTCACCGAGTTATGTAAGTTTGGGAGAGGGCTGGTAGACACCTCCATGAATAAAGCCCTTTGGTTTGTTAAAGGACTGAACTCCCCCTTAAAGGAGACCCTATTAGCCCAAGTAACGTTTGAGACAACTTTTGAGACTCTAGTTGAGACAACTACCTTCTGACCTTGTTAGTGAAAAAGGAGTTCAAGGGAAAATGTTACAACTGCCATGAAGAAGGACACATGTCCAAAGACTGCCCAAAACCGAAAGCTGCTAAGAGTGGCTATAACTATGCAATATAAGCAACACCAGTTCTAAGTCGGCCCCCAAGAGAGCAGCCCGCACTCGAAGGTATAACCTCTGTTTTAGGAAATTCAGTATATACCATGTTTGATTCCGGAGCGACCCATTCTTTTATCTCCAAGCGATTATTAAATCTGTTGAACCTTCCCATATCTATCACGGATAGTCCGGTAGAGGTGGCCAACCCTATCGGAGGATCTAAGTATCTTGAGTTGTTGTGCATAGACATAACATTGGAGGTCAACAATGTCAAGTTCCATTGCGAAGTGTATGCATTGGATTTTATGGGGTATGACCTTATCCTAGGAATGGACTGGCTATCGTTTTATAGGGTCGTCCTAGATTGCGACAAGAGACTCGTTCGTCTTAGGAGCCAAGGAGGATGTAACCTGAATATTCCTTGTAATGTTAGAAACAAGGATAAAGCCTTATTATATTCCTTATCTCCTAGTTCTGAAGGACCATCTTCGATCCCTGTAGTTTGTGAGTTTTTGGATGCTTTTAAGGAAGTCACGAGACTTCCGCACCACAGAGAAATCTCCTATCGAATTGACCTAGAGAAGGGCGTTAGGCCTGTAGCACTACCCTTGAGGCATATGGCGCCTAAGGAAAGAAGGGAGTTGAATAAACAGATTTCTGAATTGTTGCAAAAAGGTTTCATTCGTCGAAGTACCTCAGACTGGGGTGCACCTGTTGTATTTGCCACCAAAGCAGATGGGTCTTTGAGACATTATGTGGACTATATAGAACTTAATAAATTGACCAAAAAGAATAGGTACCCTTCACCTAGAATCGATGACCTTTTTGACCAGTTGGGAGGAGCCCGAGTATTTTCTCAACCAGACCTTGCTACTGGATTTCACCAGTTAAGAATTGCGGACGACAGCAAGGACAAAACTGGGTTTAGGACGCCAGACGGATTGTTTCAGCGGAAAGTTATGCTCTTCGGACTAATGAATGCGCCTACCTTCTTTGTTGACCCCATGAGTAGAGTGTTTAGGGGCATTCTAAATAAAATTATGGTAGTCATCGTAGATGTTATCCTTATATTTTCAAAAGATCGTGAAGAGCATGAAAATCACTTGAGACAAGTGTTAGGGATATTTAGAAAGAGCAATTGAAAGCAAAATTCATGAAGTGCCATTTTTGGAGGGAAGAAGCAAGATTTTTAGGACATATTGTATCGAGCGAAGGCTTGGCAGTAGACCCCATGAAGATCGAGTCAATCAAGGATGGAGAATACCTAGAAATGATACATAGGTAAGAAGTTTCCTTGGATTAGCCGGGTATTATAGGAAATTCAATAAAGACTTCGCAAAAATTGCTACTCCTTTAACCCAATTCACGAGAAATAATTTGGTATTCGCTGGGAGTAATAAATGCGAAATAACATTTAAAAAATTAAAGGAGGCATTAACTAGCGCACCAGTCCTAATTATACCCTATAGTTCAAAAAATTTCACTGTTTACACCGATGCATGTGGGACCGGTTTAGGAGCAGTCCTTATGCAAGAAGGAAGAGTAGTTGCCTATGCTAGTAGTCAACTCAAGGATACAGAGAAAAGATATCCAGTGCAAGACCTTGAGTTAGCCGCAGTAGTGTCTGCCCTTAAGATGGGGAGACATTACCTTTTAGGGGAGAAATTTGAACTCTTTACTAACCATAGATCCCTTAAGTATTTATTTTCTCAACGTGACTTAAACTTGAGGCAACAAAGGTGGATGGAGTATATTGCCTCATTTGACTTTACGATCCAGTATACCCTGGGCAAGGGGAATGTTGTAGCGGATGCTTTAAGTAGGAAACATGCGACTTTAAATGAGATCCTAGAATGGAAACAATTAGAGTTCCTCGCTAATTTTAATTTGCAACCCTCACCAACCACTTCTTATGGTTTTCTTGGGCTATGATAATCAGATCTACCCTAAGAGAGAGGTTCCAAAGCGCACAAGACTTAGAAAAGGAATTAAGAGGAATAAAGGAGAAAGTTGGAAGGATAGGAACCTTTCCTCATTCGGGTCAACAATGATGGGAGTTTACTTTGGGATGAACGACTTTACGTCCCAAAGGATGAAGGATTGAGGAAAGAAATTCTAGAGGAGTTCCATAGGTCAAAATTGACCATACACCCCGATGTGGATAAAATTTACAAGGATATTGTAACACCCCACCTCCACTAGGGTCACTCACAATGGGAATGCACTAGTTTTGGAGGAGTGTTATCGAGGTAAACAAACACAGAAATATTACAAGACATAACATAGATAAAACAGCGGAAGAATCAAAAGATAAATTTCATTACTTTCAAAAAGAGTCAAAACCTTTTACATCAAATAGCCAAGGTCATTATTTTCCATTACAATAAATTATGTCTTGCATAAATAAAGAAGCATAAACTTGAAACAACAAAAGGAGCTTAATTCCCCAAAGGTAGCAGAAATGCAGCCGTAGCATAGCTCAAGATCAAACCGTACATGAGCTGAACCGAAATTAAGTGAAATCCAAGCTAAGTGCTAGAGTTTCCTCCCTCAGAGCCTGGGGGAAACGGAAGAAAAAGAGGCGAAAGAAAACGGGTCAATCATAAAGACTGGTAAGTCCAATTGACTTTCAGCATAAAAACAGATAAAGGTAACATGACATGTATAAACTGAAATTAATTATACGGATGATGACAAGATGGGCAAGATAGACTAAGATAACATGATAAATCAAGTATAAATCAAGTATAGCATCACGTATTCAAGGTTCGCTGCATCAACTATACTAGAATCCCAAACCCATGTCTTATATTAATCATGAAATGATTCTTTGGCCCATTATCATGAAATGACCCATTTCTAGGTCCAACGAAACGATCCACTAGTCGATCGGCTCCCTACAAGTTCTAGCTCATCATGTGTCTGTGTCATACGGCCCTATCACGAATGTAGTCACCTATGGTAGGTCCACCATAGGGTGTATCAAGCCCTATGGTGCCAACCACCGACACGAATCAAGAATGCACAGATAAACCTACTGATGCCCAATGCCTGCTTTTTCTACTCCGGACCACGTGCACGACCATAGCCCGCCTGAACCTACACTGGCGCACCAACATAGTCGTCGTTCTGGTCGCTTACAATCAGCCCAGTAATCGTTCCCCACCGTGCCTAGTCCTAGGGTACCATGATACATCTAGTGGGTTACTGCTGAAATAGACCGTGTAACAAGGGTTTCCGTCTAATAGGTTAAGTGTTATCATTTAAATTCGTGACTTAACCCCTATCAGCCTAGCATGTCAAGTTGGTTAAATGTTGTCTTTCATGTTAATGACTTAACCGTATCATGTGACATTAATTCATTAATGCACTCCAACCTCCCACATTAGATCTGTTGTTGTGGTCACTGGATATGCCGGGCGGTTCTGGGTAGATTTACACCACAGCTCAGTCTAACCTCGGGTTTCAAGCGCGATATGACCAACTACTCACATTGGATCCTATTGTTTGCAGTCACTGGATTTGCCGGGCGGTTCTGGGCAGATTTACACTGCAAACTCAACCCAACCTCGAGTTGGCCATTTTCAAGTTCATTCTAGTGTCATGTCCATGTTCAAGTTTTCATGTCAAGTTCGTGTCAAGTTTTCAAGGCAAGTTTCATGTCAAGCTTCCTATAATTACCAATTTTTCCCAACGTTACCCCGTCTAAATATTAGACTAACAATCTTAGCCTAATTTTCCGTCCGCATGGTTTTTGGCATATAATATTAGGCTAAAAACTTAGCCTAATTTAACGTACAAAAAATTGGCATAAAGCAATTTATTAACATAAGCATGACATAGGCGTAAACTTGGCATTCTCGGAATAGTCAATATGAACACCATAGGTGTGTTCTTGCACAAATAATCAACATGAATATCATAGGTGTGATCTTGCAACGTAGACTAAATCAACATACATATATGTGAATTTGCAACATAGACTAAATCAATTTACATGTATGTGAACTTGCAAACAAGTCACGAACATATGAATAAGTGTGAACTTGAAATATGACATAGGTTTAACATATACACATAAACATGTAGATCTAACATTTGGTCACATATGTGATATGATTTTACAACCTAAAACTTGCATAACATGATAAACTACACAACTTGTCATAACAGGTTATATTCCAAGTTCATAAACATATGAATAGACTTATTCATTAATTCCAAATTCAACATGATGATAGAATAGAACCACAGGCATAGATCAACATAATAAATATTGCTCTATTATCAATTTATTTCCAAGGCATGACCTAACTGAATAAATTGATTAAAACATCGCAGGCATAACATTATGAACATGAAAAGGTTTGAATAATAATCTAGATTCAAGAACACGGATAGATCAAACTAAAATAGAAAAATCCCCAAAATCAAGACAAATAAAGAAAATAGGTCTGAATAGAAAATCAAGCTTAGATCCAATTTCATAGTCATAATCCTAGGCAATAACCTCATGGTCTTGAATCATAGGTGATTAGCCACAAATGTCCTTGTCATAGTCATAGGCAACAGTCTTATGTTCATAGTCATAGGCATAGGCATAGTCTTATGTTCATAGTCATAGGCATAGTCTTATGTTCACAGTCATAGGCGTAGTCTTAGGCCATTAACAATAGTTTCAACGTCATAGGCAATATTCCCAATAGTCAAGATCCAAGAAGAAAACAAGAATAGATATGAATCATACATAAATCAATTCCAATTTATAACATGCCCATATTAGATTTATAGTTTTTATCTAAAAGTAACTGGAACTTGCAGATCGTGGTCTAAGAAATTTAGATGCAGAAGTCAAGTCTAGAAATTTGTCGTTGAATTGTTGAATCTTGCTTTGATTGTAGAAGCAAATCCCCAATTCCTAGCCGTAGTCTTCAAGAAATAATCTTTGCGTTTTATTTTTAATTTAATTTAATTTAGAGGAAGAAGAAGAAGCCATGATCATCAAGAGTTCGAGCACCATAAGGTTAGAGAAGAATGGTGTAAAGAGAATGAGGCTAGGAGGTTGTTTATATAGAATTTCAAACTAATTAGAGCCGTTGATGAAGCTAGAGTTAATCAAGGCCATCCATCTCAAGAGAAGCCAATCAGAAAGTGACAAGTTAGCCATAGTGGCACACCAAAGCTCAGAAATTCGACCAGAACCCGACAAGGCCAGCCAGGGTCAAACCAGAAAGCTGTGCAGGCCTGTTGCTCGGCCTGGCGCACTTCCCAAGTGCGCCAATGCAAAATTGCATGGGCGCACTTCCCAAGTGCACTAGTGCAATTTTGTTCTGGCGCACTTCCCAAGTGCGCCAATGCTTTCTGGCCGGTTTCTGGTTTTTCTGCCTAACTTCGTTCATCCATATCTTCTTCGTACGGTATCCGTTTTACGCAAACTCGGACTCTATTTCAAGCAGAATTCCGAGACGAACGCAATGGCATAACCCGTTCCCTTGATTCTTATTTTAACAATTAATTCTTCCTTGATTTATGGTTTTAACACGTTATAAAAATACAGGTTGTTACATTCTCCCCTCCTTAAAGGATTTCGTCCCTGAAATCTTCAAGTTAGGAAGAATGCATCCTATCATCCAATCAACCATCTACTAAACCATCATCCACAAGCAACCATTGTCCTTAAAAGATTTCTAATGCTATATGAACATATGCAGAAAGTGTGTGTATATGTTCCTTATCTAATGCAAATGATCAGGCCTGATTGATCATCTTAATGCAAAATATGTTTAGTGCCATGAATAGAACATGTATGCAGATAGTCCTAGTCACATAAACACTATATGTGTGCACAAACATCCACCCATATGCAACATTCACACGATAACACATTCAATTTCATCCATAAACAAGTATAAACACTCATGCATATGCAATATGAAAATGTGTCTGAGCCGATTTAGTGCCTAATGTGTGTTATGCAACCACGAGCAACCACTTGCGACCACTTGCAACCATTTGCAAACATCAACCATAACATGTTTCAATCACATGTTTACATCCAAAAGGGTTCTACCTAAGGTTCTCAAGATAAGATTGAGAAGATAAACAAGATAAAACAAAGCATCAAGGAGAAGAAGTTAAAGATGTACCCACAGAGGGTCCTGTCTGTTAGGCTTGCCCTTGCTTCTTAGGGCAGTTCTTGCTGATATGTCCAGTTTCACCACACTGAAAACATGCTCCCATCTTCATCTTCTTTTTTCTACAATCCTGGGCTATATGGCCCTCAATACCACATAAGTGGCATTTTATTTTCTCGCGTGTCTTGTTATCCTTATTGTTGTTGTTGTTCTTGCCTCCTTTCTCGAAGTCTACCTTCTTGTTTTGAGATTCATTCGCCTTGACCTCCTTCTTGCCATTCTTGTCTTCTTCACTTAAGAGCGCCATGTCTACTAGCTTTTCATAAGTAGCCCCCATAGGTACGTGGGTCATGGCCAAGCTGTGAAGTGGCTCATTCAATCCTTTGACAAAACGAAGAGCCTTCTTATGAGGGATATTTACTAAGTCCAGTCCAAACCGAGCCAGCTGATTGAATTGATTGACGTACTCTTTGACCGTCATACTTCCTTGCTTAAGAGATAAGAACGTTTCCAACTGTAGACTTCGTTCAGCTTATGAGAGGAATTTCGTCTCGAACCTTATTCTGAAATCCATCCGTGTTTCAACCGGCCTCTCAGCGTTAGTGACTTCCCACTAATAGGAAGCTTCGTCTTTGAGCAACCATACCGCCAACTGTACTTTCTGCCTATCGTCCACCTCGAAGATAATGAATAGATCTTTAGTTTCTTTGAGCCAATTCCTCGCTTCTACGAATGATTCAGTTCCCATGAAATTCTTTCCACCCATGGCCCTAAAATCTTTACAGATCTTTGAGAAAGCAATTGCACGAGGAGGGGCGGAGGAGGAGGAATCGCTGCAACTGGAGGAGGAATATCTGCTGGGCCTGCATCGTTGGCTCTAGCCTCTATGTACCTCCTAAACTAGCCAGGTATTGGCACTCCCTCTGGAAAGCTAAGATTCTCAAACGTGCTGAAATGAAAAAGAAGAGATTCAAATGAGGAAACAAAGGATAGTGCTAATGGCTTTTAGGGAATAGCCTTTAAATAAAACAAGATTTTTCTTGAAAAATGCTTCTTTGTAAACAGTTTTGAAAATAATTTCAGAAGGTTTTAAAAACTTTTGCCCAGTCTGGTAACCTTCTGCTATGATACCAAATGTAACACCCCACCTCCACTAGGGTCACTCACAAAGGGAATGCACTAGTTTTGGAGGAGCGTTATCGAGGTAAGCAAACACAGAAATATTACAAGGCAGAACGTATATAAAACAGCGGAAGAATCAAAAGATAAATTTCATTACTTTCAAAAAGAATCAAAACCTTTTACATTAAATAGCCAAGGTCATTATATTCCATTACAATAAATTTTGTCTTGCATAAATAAAGAAGCATAAACTTGAAACAACAAAAGGAGCTTAATTCTCCAAAGGTAGCAGAAATGCAGCCATAACATAGCTCAAGATCAAACCGTACATGAGCTGAACCGAAAGCAAGTGAAATCAAAGCTAAGTGCTAGAGTTTCCTCCCTGAGAACCTGGGGGGAAACGGAAGAAAATGAGGCGAAAGAAAATGGGTCGGTCATAAAGACTGGTAAGTCCAAGTGACTTTCAGCATAAAAACAGATAAAGGTAACATGACATGTATAAACTGAAAGTAATCATACAGATGATGACAAGATGGGCAAGACAGACTAAGATAACATGATAAATCAAGTATAGCATAACGTATTCAAGGTTCGCTGCATCAACTGTACTAGAATCCCAAACCCATGTCTTATATTAATCATGAAATGATTCCTTGGCCCAATATCATGAAATGACCCATTTCTAGGTCCAACGAAACGATCCACTAGTCGATCGACTCCCTACAAGTTCTAGCTCGTCATGTGTCTGTGTCATACGGCCCTATCACGAATGTAGTCACCTGTGCTAGGTCCATCATAGGGTGTATCAAGCCCTATGGTGCCAACCACCGACACAAATCAAGAATGCACAGATAAACCTACTGATGCCCAATGCCTGCTTTTTCAACTTCAGACCACGTGCACGACCATAGCCCGCCTGAACCTACACCGGCGCACCAACATAGTCGTCGTTCTAGTCGCTTACAATCAGACCAGTAATCGTGCCCCACCCTACCTAGTTCCAGGGTACCATGAAACATCTAGTGAGTTACTGCTGAAATGGACCGCGTAACTAGGGTTTCCATCTAATAAGTTAAGTGTTGTCATTTAAATTCGTGACTTAACCCCTATCAGTCTAGCATGTCAAGTTGGTTAAGTGTTGTCTTTCATGTTCATGACTTAACCCTATCATGTGGCATTAATTCATTGATGCACCCCAACCTCTCACATTAGACCTGTTGTTGTGGTCACTGGATATGTCGGGCGGTTCCGGGCAGATTTACACCACAACGTAGTTTAACCTCGGGTTTCAAGCGCGATATGACCAGCTACTCACATTGGATCCTATTGTTTGTAGTCACTGGATTTGCCGGGCGGTTCCGGGCAGATTTACACTACAAACTCAACCCAACCTCGAGTTGGCCATTTTCAAGTTTATTCTAGTGTCATGTTCATGTTCAAGTTTTCATGTCAAGTTTTCAAGGCAAGTTTCATGTCAAGCTTCCTATAATTACCAATTTTTTCCAATGTTACCCCATCTAAATATTAGGCTAACAATCTTAGCCTAATTTTCCGTCCGTATGGTTTTTGGCATATAATATTAGGCTAAAAATTTAGCCTAATTTAACGTACACAAAATTGGCATAAAGCAATTTATTAACATAAGCATGACATAGGCGTAAACTTGGCATTCTCGGAATAGTCAATATGAACACCATAGGTGTGTTCTTGCAAAAATAATCAACATGAATATCATAGGTGTGATCTTGCAACGTAGACTAAATCAACATACATATATGTGAATTTGCAACATAAACTAAATCAATTTACATATATGTGAACTTGCAAATCGGTCACGAACATATGAATAAGTGTGAACTTGAAATATGACATAGGTTTAACATATACACCTAAACATGTAGATCTAACATTTGGTCACATATGTGATATGATTTTACAACCTAAAACTTGCATAACATGATAAACTACACAACTTGTCATAACAGGTTATATTCCAAGTTCATATACATATGAATAGAATTATTCATTAATTCCCAATTCAACATGATGATAGAATAGAACCACAGGCATAGATCAACATAATAAATATTGCTCTATTATCAATTTATTTCCAAGGCATGACCTAACTGAATAAATTGATTAAAACATCGCAGGCATAACATTATGAACATGAAAAGGTTTGAATAATAATCTAGATTCAAGAACACGGATAGATCTAACTTAAATAGAAAAATCCCCAAAATCAAGACAAATAAAAAAAATAGGTCTGAAAAGCTTAGATCCAATTTCATAGTCATAATCCTAGGCAATAACCTCATGGTCATGAATCATAGGTGATTAGCCACAAATGTCCTTGTCATAGTCATAGGCAACAGTCATATGTTCATAGTCATAGGCGTACGCATAGTCTGATGTTCATAGTCATAGGCATAGGCATAGTCTTATGTTCACAGTCATAGGCGTAGTCTTAGGCCATTAACAATAGTTTCAACGTCGTAGGCAATATTCCCAATAGTCAAGATCCAAGAAGAAAACAAGAATAGATATGAATCATACATAAATCAATTCCAATTTATAACATGCCCATATTAGATTTATAGTTTTTATCTAAAAGTAACTGGAACTTACAGATCGTGGTCTAAGAAATTTAGATGCAGAAGTAAAGTCTAGAAATTTGTCGTTGAATTGTTGAATCGTTGAATCTTTCTTTGATTGTAGAAGCAAATCCCCAATTCTTAGCCGTAGTCTTCAAGAAATAATCTTTGCGTTTTATTTTTAATTTAATTTAATTTAGAGGAAGAAGAGGAAGCCATGATCATCAAGAGTTTGAGCAGCATAAGGTTAGAGAAGAATGGTGTAAAGAGAATGAGGCTAGGAGGCTGTTTATATAGAATTTCAAACTAATTCGAGCCGTCGATGAAGCTAGAGTTAATCAAGGCCATCCATCTCAAGAGAAGCCAATTAGAAAGTGACAAGTTAGCCCTAGTGACACACCAGAGCTCAGAAATTCGACCAGAACCCGACCAGGCCAGCCAGGGTCAAACCTGATAGCTGTGCAGGCCTACTGCTCGGCCCGGGCGCACCTGCCAAGTGCGCCAATGCAAAATTGCATGGGCGCACTTCCCAAGTGCACCAGTGAAATTTTGTTTTGGCGCACTTCCCTAGTGCGCCAGTGCATTCTGGCCGGTTTCTGATTTTTCTGCCTAACTTCGTTCGTCCATATCTTCTTCGTACGGTATCCGTTTTACGCAAACTCGGACTCTATTTCAAGCAAAATTCCGAGACGAACGCAATGGCGTAACTCGTTTCCCTTGATTCTTATTTTAAAAATTGATTCTGCCTTGATTTATGATTTTAACCTGTTATAAAAATACGGGTTGTTACAGATATGAAGAGTAATTAATCTCCATTGGGAAGGAATGAAGAGAGACGTAGCCGAATTTGTGGCCAAATGCTTGATGTGCCAAAAATTCAAAGCGGAACAAGGGAAGCTCAGAGGACTGTTACTACCTTTAGAGATCCTCACATGGAAGTGGGAACATATTCCCATGGACTTTGTAGATTGAATTCCTAGAAGCCAAGAGGGTAATAAGGCCATTTGGGTTGTGGTAGATCATTTAACCAAAAGTGCCCATTTAATACCGGATAAGAAGACAAGTACTGCAGCATCATTAACCCAATTATATGTCAAAGAGATAATTAGAGTCCATGGTATCCCATCAAGTATAGTGAGTGATAGGGACCCCTTGTTTACAAGCGAATTTTGGAGAAGCCTACAAGTAGCATTGGGGACAACCCTTAACTTAAGCACAACTTATCATCCGCAGACCAACGAACAGACGAAGATTTATAAGGAACTAAATAGTATGGTTGGAAAATGAGATTTTGCAATTTTAGAAATTTGGCTACGAAATTCTTTTATTTCGATTCGTAGAGAAATTCTACATCGTTTTCATATATAATATGCTGAAAACGGTTAATGTATGAAGAAGTTATGAGCAAGTGAATTTGGACAATGAAGGCAGAATATATGTACACATATATATTTATATGAATATTATATATGTTGTCAAAATTATAAATAAAGAAGGAGTTGAATTAGAGATAAGATTTGGGGAACAACGTATATTACATATATGGAATAACATAAAGAGATTAAGAAACATATTAAATAAAATAAACAGCTCAGCAACGTAGCCTTATTGGCGTTCCAGCCCCGAAGGGGTCAATCTCCCACCCTTAAGGGGTGTTGACCATCGGTCGACCGCTAGGGGTCGACCGCCCGGCGACTGGACAACCCAATAAAGCTAGCCGGTTAGCATTTTCCAAAGAGGATATATATGAATTGAAGGCCTGGATTAATTCTAATTAATCCAACGGTCTGTGCTCACACGGGCAACTATATATACCCCTCCCATCACTCAATGAAAGCCCTAATCATTCTCCATCTCTTCCTCCATGTTGCTTCTCCACCGTTGCTAAATTCCATAGAAAAATAAAAGAATAGGATATAGGTTTTCTTCTACTTCTCTAACTTTATTCTGCATCTCTCTATTCTAATTTACATAAGTTTAGGATTTTGGAATTTAACATAAACATATATGTATAAGATTCTAATGTATTTCTCTTATATGTATATTGTTAGGAGGATTATTGGAGCTCGCTTGAACGTAAAGACTGTTGCAGATCTTGCAATTTTACCACAGATTTCTCTCTACTCCACCTAGATCTGTGAGTGGAATGTGGTCTACTTAAGGAATATTCATGTTTTTAATAGTTTGTCATATAAATAGATATGCCTGGGGTGATTTGGATATTTGATAATGTAAAGATGAAAACTCCCAAATCCTTTATCTTGTAATTGCATATGAATTGTCATGAATAATTGGGCTTTGTGGATTTTTGTTTTTTGTATTGGATTAAAACGAGTATGAGTGTTGCCATTATTATTCTTATTTCATGTAATTCACTTTTGTTTACAATTGAATGTAACCTAAAAAGATTTAGATTTGATTATTTCATGTTTGGGTTTGATCCTAATTTGAATCCAAACGCATTCAAAGGTGAAATAGATCATATGTAAGCATTTTTATGTACATAAAGCCAAAAAGTGGTGAATTAGGTGAAATAAGGATTATAAACATACAATTGGAAGTGTATGTAATACTCTATTTTAATCTAATATTGAAATCATTATAACAAGCCTAGGATGCAAGTTGAAATTGTTATGTATGTATATTTTCCATTCACTACTATTTGTTATATTGTCATTATGCCATCACGCTTATGTTGTAGCGGTAAAAACATGGAAAATCTAACTTGTATGCCTTAAATTGAAAAATTTGACAATTGCCACCTCTTTAGAACGTTTCCCCATTTATACGAATGTTTACGTTATTTAGGCGTTATTATTATATTACTTATATTAACGTAATCAACGTACTTAACGTTGCATTAGCACAATAAATGTGATTAGGTTGGAATTCGAATTTGACACGTCCCCTTAACAAATATATATATATTTTTTGCTTTTGTGTGTGCGTATATAGTATGACTTAAATATATATATATATAAGTGACACACGGACATGAGCTTAGTTGTCATTTGTGGTAAAAGCCTGCCCGAAATCGACCAACAAATCGAGCAACCACAAATAGGCCCAACTAATGTGAGATGTCTAGGTACCATGGGCCATTCATAAAATTAGTGCACTAGGAACGAGGTTAAACCAACTTGTAGTAGAAGTCTGCCCGGAACCGAATGACATATTCAGCATCTACAGGTGTACGGTTTAATGTGAGAGGTCTAGTGTGTGTGTGTGTGTATAACTATATATATATATATATAAGTCGACTGCATGTGAAAATAAGTAGGTTTATTACGCCTGGAGAAGATCTTAAGTGGTTGACTCTCTTTTTACCTAGTTTGGGTCTTAAATGGTTAGGACTAGCATCCCTCAGAAGGTTTATTCCTTTGAGAGGAACCAAAGTCATAGGACCCACCCTTACTAGATTTGAAGTAGGTCTTTGGGTTCTCCTTCTCTAAGAGTGGTAAGGCATAAAACGATAACGGAGTAGGGTAGTTCACGGACATGTCCACTTCCTCTATAAGCTTGTAAGAGTTCAACTAGGGACATATTGGTAACTGAAGGATATATGGCTATTGCATGCTCACTAACTGTCTAAGGGAAGTGTTAAGCGATATAGCTGTCCTACCGGGTAATATCAGATAAGTAGTAATGTTCGCAATATTACTTCTCATATTACAAATGAGAGAATAGACTTAAGAACGTTAACGTACTATGATGGGGTCTGAAAGGGCTAGGGGTCCACCTCAGAGTTATAAGAGATCATAAGAATCCACCTTTAATAGGACAATAAGTGACCGAGAATGCCACCTCGTTGGGCATTTACCCTAAAAAAACTAATGGGCGACTGACTTGGATATTCACCCTATTGGCTAGATACTCATGTTGTGTGAATCTTGTGTGCTACATAGACATACCTTGACATATGTAACCTGCTAAAAATATAGGGTATAGACATTAAGTAGCACTATATTTCAGTCACACAGAACTTTCTGTTCTGACCCCTCTCTTTAACATCCAACGGGTCAGTAGATGGGGTCAAGGTTTTAAATCTCGGATATCGGTCGTGTTTCATCTCGGGGATTTTGTAGACCCTGTCTCGTATCGGGGGAGATCTCGGACGAGATGAGTCTAGCTCGGGAGTTCGTCTTGGATTTTCATCTTGGGTCTAAAAGTTCATATCGGAACAATCTCGGGGTACATGATATGTTAAAAATGATATTTTAACAAAATGATTTTTATGAATGCTATCAAAAACATAGTAACTTAAACTTAAAATGTAAAATAAATTTATTATTCTTTATTTTACGAAAGATCATTCATACTCTAAATCGTAATATGCTTAAAATAGGAATATTGTTAGGAAGGAAACATTAAAAGGATCCAAAACATTAAAAAAATCCAGCATAAATAGACCATAAAATACATAATTTCATAAGTAACATGTATGTTAAAAGACGAATATGAAAATCATAAGCATTGTAAAACATATACGAACATACAATATAGTCATTTAACATACAAAATGTAAAATAACAAAAGATTGACATGACTAGATTTGAGTTTTTTAATTATAGTTCTAGTTCAGGCACAAATTTAAATTTTAACCAAAAAAACTAAGATCTCGGACGATATTCCAGTATTTTATCTCGGTCGATATATCGTTCGATATTGCAATATCTCGGGCGATATATTCGAAAGGAGATTTAGAGTGATATTTACTGTTTCGTTTCGAAAGAAGCCCAAAACGAGAACTCGGAGGAGATCTTGAGCGATATTTGCGAGATTTAAAACAGTGGATAGGGAAGCCATGGATGAAGTCATGATTGAAGACGATGAAGAAGGCAAAGTTGTTATGTTATTATTAACAGTTATTGCTTTACTTCTTTTGGAATCTTATGAGAACGAACTATCTGATGTGCCTATTGAACAGATGTAACTATTATTGTTGTATTTCTGAGACTTTGAAATGATGGTACATCTTATTTGAATATTATATTTTCTCTTTCCGTTGTGTGAGATTTCCATTCGAAGTATATGTTATTATTATCTATGCAAATGAAATCCATACAGGAACCAACGACCCGTTTATAATGGCTTTAAGTTTCGATGGGCCTTTTCTGGGTCTAAATTTATGCCTATTCCCGGCAAGTTATAACATGTGGCAAACAATCAAAGATGTGAAATTCTCAACTCTGATCTAGACATAGTAGCAACTGGTATTTATTAGCAGTAAGAAATCAAACTTCCCTTCAAATTTCAATCTAATGCATAATATATAGTTAGCTTAAGCATTTTCGGATGGATGTTGCAGTGTTGACTCTAGTTAAAATATACGTCATGGTAGTTGGTTTAGCATGGTTCATGGTTGCAATTTCTTTGAGCTTATTGCTAATAATTCTAAAGTGAAGGAAAATAAATAACTCTAAAGGGCCATGCCAATATATTATATTCAATGAGCATAGATGAAGTGATTATACGTTATTGTCTATGGTTTAGCACCTCACTAATTACATGTCACAACGATTAACAAATTCTGCTCCTACAAGTAGCACACCACAATTTAACAGGAATAAACTACTCTTAAACTAGTGCCATTTAAATTTTGATGTGACTGATTGCTTAATTCATTTATACATACATTATACTATGAGTAATAAGCCTTGTTTTCACATGTAAAAATCTGATAGCTATTCACTGGGATACGACTCGAATTTTTTTTGCAGTAAAAGAATATGTTTTCGAAAGGCATATGTCAATAACATGTATTCAATGAGCATACGTAAACGATGACTAACAAAACAAAAGAGATATAACATATATAGCTTGAATTGATAAACGTATGTAATAATTATACTTCACAACATTGTTTCTAATGAGAAAGGAGCATGAACAAATTTAAGCCTTACAAGTATCATAGTACAATGCAATTAATAGCTTAATTTCTTCCACGTAAAGTGATATATTGTTAGCGCTTTCTTTTTGGACTGAATGAAAGTGTTAGAGGATAATTTGGCTAAGTAACTAGCATGAGTAACTGTGATCACTGTGACATTGTTGCTTTCTTTATATTTTTTCACTCCAGTTTAGCTAGTTGTTTTAATAAAATTCTCAACTCTGATCTAGACAACTATATTGCAATATAGGTACTGTATGTCGAGATTCTACATTATCTAGATGCCATGGGAAAGACGTACCATCTACACATGAAAAATTGATTTTGGACAATATACTGCTACCAGATGAGAAAACCAACAAAATAAATCATCAATTTGCAGAGACCTTTGATAAAGTCAAAGTGGGAGGGTATGCGTGTCATCCGAAGAGCCAAATTCAATATCTTTAGATGTTGGAGTAGGTATATATAATTTACATAAGAATTTTACATATAAATTGTGTTTTATTTATACCAAAGTCATTTGTATTAGTTACAAGCACACACGATTTGCACACACGATATCTGAACTGACCCGAACTGACCTTATTGACCTGAATTGTCGTTTGTGAGAAAGACCTGAACTGAACTGACATATCGTGCTATAGAAAATTTGTGATAAAAATTTCTTCCCCTTTTTCAGTGTTTGTTTAGTGCAGGTTCGACATGATGGTTTGTTCGGTGTGAACTGAACTAACATATCGTGCATATTGCACTCTGTTGTCTATGCTTGTTTAGGGTTTGTTTTGCTGCTAGTTCATGTTATACATGAAATTGTTTCATGTTGTGGCCTGAAATCATGTTTGCCTTGACCATGTTGGTCTTGCTTCATGCCCTTGAACTTGCTATGTATTTGTACCCACCGTTTTGACTGCCCCTGACCTAGTGACCTGTTAAATGTCTATTTTCCCATGTACATGTTGTTAGCCTTGTATCTTTGTCGCCTAATTTGACATGATTTGTCGCCATTACTGTTTTGTACTTGAATTTTATGTAATCAGTGGTTTGGTATTTTCATGAATATGCACAAAATGTGCACATGGTCCGTGCATACATCAACAGTTAGCTTATGCTCATCACTGCTTTGAAACATATAACTTTTGTACATTCTGTATATCAGCATCTAGCTTATGCTCATCACTACTTTGATTTACAACAACGTGGACTTCATCAGCATGATCAACATGCTCAATCTTCCCCTCCTACAGTTTTATCATGGTCTGTTTTTTCTTTAAGTTTATTACTTTCGATACCCAGGTCAGTTTTAGCAAACTTTGTAATTTGACGAATAATTTGTGATAGTTTCCAGTTATTGTAAGACTTTGTATAAATTGTGTTATGCCATGTGTTATGAAAAATCTTGTTATGCTCTGTGTACAAATTGTGTTATGCTTTGTATAAATTGTGTTATGAAAAATATGTGATGTAGTTTCTGTTTATATATATACCCCCCCTATATATATATATATATATATATATACACGATTTAAGACCGTGTCTGAGTTACACCATAGATACGGTCAAAAACCGTATCAAACTTCTGAGAAAGCACCATAGGGTGTAAATTAGATACGGCTTATATTCGTATCTATAGATTATTTAGATACGGTTTATATTCGTATTTATTAATCATTTAGATATGGCTTATAACCGCATGTTATTACATGTGAGATACGGGTTGTAGCCGTATCTATTTGCATTTTAGGTACGACTACGTGGCCGTATCAAATTTTCAATTAGACACAGATTACGACCGTATCTAATAATTTATCATGCCATTTTTTCATATGGCTTATGGTCGTGCCTGATTGCCTTAGATACGGCCCGGAACACAACCTAATTTGCATACATGGTGTAGTGTCTATGGAGGACTAAGTCTCATTCCTTAAACATCCTTGATCCTACTTTAGTGTTATAATATTGGGTCATTCTTCTTTGATATTTTGATATTTGAGTGGCGACTTCGTCCCGAAGTCTGGGGATTACATCCAACAATTCTATCTTTAATTCTTAGTTTCTATCGAAAGCATAGTCAATCTTTCGGTGAGATGGTACTTCTATTTCAACCGGAAGGATTGCTTCATGTCCAAAAGTTAATGAATAAGGTGTATGACCTATTGTCGTTTTGGAGGATGTTCTATAATCCCAAAGAACTAAGGGAACTCTTCTACACAATTCCCTTTTTCTTTTTTAGCTGTTTCTTTAGTATGGTTTTGATTGTTTATTTGCAGCCACCACGACTCCATTATATTTCGGGTGAGTAACCGAAGAAATACTTTTAATTATGACATTCTTTAAGCATAATTGTGAAAACTATTCGCTCTCAAATTGATTTTCATTGTCAAATATGATTTTATGGGGAATTCCAACCTAGTTACTATATTTTTTAGAACGAATCTTAAATCCTTTCCAGAAGTTATCTTCGGAAGCGGTTCCGCTTCTACCCATTTAGTGAAATAATTGATTACTTCTACTGCATACCTTGCACCCCTTTTTGAAATGGGTAGAGGACCGATAAGATCTATTTCCCATAAATGGCCATAGGCTCGTTACAGAGGTCAGATTACTTGAGGGCATTTATCACACCTTTTAACTTGGTCCTTGACCTTCTTAGTCATTTATGGCTGGAAGAACCCTTGTTGTGCGATTCTTTTCCCTAGTTTCACCCAGTTGGAATGATCTCCACAGAATTCTTCATGTGCTTCCTTTAGTAATTTTATTCCATCTTTGGAGTTTACGCATCTTAGGTATGGAAGTGCATAACATTTCTTATATAGATCCATTTAAGATAACAAAATTCGCATGTCTAGAGATTTTCCTGGCTTTTGTCTTATCTATAGGTAACATATCCTTATTCAAATACTCAAGTACATGTGTCATCTAGTTGCTTTCTTTGAAATTCTTTGAAGGGTTTTTGATTTCTATTGGAACTATACGTATAATTCCTTCTTCTCTTTCGAATTGGGCCTTTGCCCGGGATCTAGTTTATACTAAAGATTCTTTTCTTTTTTGGTTTTCTTTTTCCTTGACTCTTAGCGTTGCTTGATATCCAACATGGATTATTCAAGTTTCCAGAGCTCCTCTTGAGTTGGCCAATTTGGCTAGGGAATCTACGTAGGAGTTTTCTCCTCTTGGTATTTGATGTATTGAGAAATCTTCGAAGGTTGTAAAAACATTTCCAATATCATTTTAACATACCATTACAGTTTCAGATCCTTGTTCTAGTATGTTTGTTTAAGTTGGTTTACCATCAGTTGATAATCACTAAAAATGTATATCTATAGAATTTTGAGCTCTTTTGCCAAAATAAACCAGTAACCATTGATTCGTATTCTACTACATTAACAGGGGATCCCAATTTCATGACATAATGTAGTTGATGCCCATTTGTTGTTATCACAACATATCTGGCACCTGCACATTGTTCATTGGATGCTCCATCAACGTATAATTGTCATTTTGGTTTAAGATTCTTTTCACTTTCAGAATGTTGTTCGATATATCATATACACTTGTTTACGATCGAATTCGGCTAGAGCTTGGCCTTTAATTGCCAACCATGGTTTATATTTAGTGTCATATTGACTTAACTTGATTCCCCACTTTACATGTCTTTCAGATGTTTCCAACTTACTGAAGATTTGCTTAAGGGGCAAGTTAGTCAGAACCTTGATGGGATGTGCTTGGAAGTAGGCCCGAAAATTAGAACTAAGAACCGAAAAACCAAACCGAACTGATAAGACAAGAACCCGAGCCGAACTTGATGGGTCTCGGGTCGAGTCTAAGCGATGAAAAATGCAATCAAGATCCTATCAAACCCAGCCTGAATTGACCCAAACTGAAAGACCCGACCAAAAAGAATTGAAATGCATGTATTTTTAGTGTTACTATCCAATCGAAGCCGAACCGAAGCCCGTGTCGGGTTGGGTTAAGAATTTTGAAGTGTAGTTCAGACCCAAGAAAACCCAACCCGCCCAGAACTAAGACCTACCGGGTCGGGTCCGGGTCCATCGGGTCGGGTCTAATTGCCATCCCTACTTTGAAGTATGACCGTAGCTTTCAGGCAGTTAATATCAACCCATAAGCCAACTTTTCAATATTTGGATGACGAGTTTCGGCATTCTTGAATCTTCGGCTGACTTAATAAACCGAAAATTGAGTTAATTTATCATCTCGTATCAAAACTGAACTAACATCATATGTGAAATAACCATATAAAAGTTCAAGGTTTCTTCATGCTTCGGGCCTGACATTATAGGGGAAATTTCTAGGTGTCCTTTTAGCCCTTGGAATGCTCTTTGGCATTCCTCTCCCCATTCGAAATTTTTCTTCTTCTTGATTACATCGAAGAACAATCCACACTTGTCAGTTGCCTTCGAAATAAACCTACTCAAGGTCGTTTTTTTTCCATTAAGACTCATAACATCCTTATTTGTTTTAGGTTCAGCCATATCCCTTGTTGCCTTAATTTGTGAGGGACTTGCTACTATACCTCATTCACTTATGATATATCAAAGCAACTTTCCTGAATGAATGCTGAAATGACACTTTTTAGGATTTAACTTCATTTGGTATTTCCTCATTACCCTAAACATTTCTACCAAACCCCTTAAATAATTTTCCTCATTTTGCGATTTGACCAACATGTCATCAACATAGACTTCCATATTTTTACTAATTTGTTCGTAAAACATTATATTAACAAGCCTTTGATAGGTTTCTGCAGCGTTTTTGAGACCAAAAGGCATTGCTTTATAGCAGCATGTTCCATTGTCAATAATAAAGCTTGTATATTCTTCATCTCAATTAAACATGGGTATTTGATTGTATCCTAAATATGCGTCCATAAGTGACAATAGATTATGCTCACTTGTGGCATCAACCAGCTAATCAATTCTTGGCAAGGGGTTACAATCCTTTGGAAAATCCATGTCCAGATCAATATATTCGACACATGTCCTCCATTTTCCATTGGATTTCTTTAATTGGTCAGAGTTTGTCAACCATTTCGGGTAAAAGATCTTCTATATCAGTCCATTCTCAAGCAATTTATTTACTTTCTCCTGTAAGGCTTCTGATCAAATTTTGTCAAATTTCCTTTTCTTTTGCCGAATAGGGGATTACATTTGGATCAATATTAAGGGAATTAACCGAAGGATCAATTCCTACCATGTCGGAATGCGTCCATGCGAAGATATCTTTATTCCTATTAGGAAAAGGATTAACTCATTTTTTATTTTTGGTTCCAAAGTTTGACCTGTTTTGTTGATCTTTTCGAGGATAGAAGGGTCTATACTTATCTCTTCGATTTCTTCAATGGGCTCAATCCTTTTGACTTCTCCCGACAATCCAAATGGGTTTTAATTTCTTCTTTTATTACCATATCGATTTTTCACTTTTACCATTTCCTGTACTTAGAACTACAATTATTACTTTTACGTTTAATGGAACAATTAATTCTTACCTTCCTTACCTTTGCTTCGAATCTTGGAATTAAGAAGCCATCATTTGAAGGTTGCAATTCGATGGAAGCATCGAGATAAGCAAAATATTCCTTTTTGTATTGATCTAGAGTGGAAAAGTACATTTCCTGCGAACTAAATTGTTATCCTTTGATCGTTCCCCAACCCTTCTTTATTAGGAATTTGACCATCAAATATTTCCGGAAATGAAAGCATCTACCTCATCCAATGCAGGACATAGAAAGAAGGACGATCGATAACCATGAATAGGGTTTCAAAAGTGCAACGACAAGGGGGAGTGCCATTTGAACCTTTAACCTTATCTGACCGATGGGCGTTGAGCCTTTGTTATTAAATCCAAAGATTGATTCCTAACTAGGTTCAAGTTTCACTTCCGGGGTATTCATTCGATCGAAAGCATGTTTAAAATTGATGTTGACACCGCTTTCGGTATCGATTAGAATATTTGCTACCACAGGTAGCTCTATCTGAGCAGTAATCATGAGGGGATCATTGTGTGGATGATGAATTACTTTCTAGAACTTCTGGTTATCACCAGGGTATGCA
This sequence comes from Allium sativum, assembly GCA_030737875.1. Lineage (NCBI taxonomy): Eukaryota > Viridiplantae > Streptophyta > Magnoliopsida > Asparagales > Amaryllidaceae > Allium > Allium sativum. Next base: position 45,937,792 of record CM060916.1, read on the forward strand.
TATGGATTCCCCTCGAGGATGTTTCAGAACCCTTTCTAGGATCGAGAATACCCTTTTTCTGGCTTCTCTAATATAGTGGCTCTTAGCACTCTGACTATTCCCAATAACATATGGGCCTCCATGGATTACGTTAATGTGATTGATGGGTGGCAAGGGTAGGCCCATTTCCATAGCGTCTTCTTCGTCGACCACATTAGCCATAGTACTAACATAGCGCTTTGGGAATTGTTTGTTGTCTTCAGGAACATTATGAGCATTTTGCACAAACTATTATAATTGTCCCTCTCGCACAAGCTTCTGAATGATACTAGCCAGGACTTTACACTCATATGTTCCATGATAAACGAAAAAGTAATCGCTCTACTTGACCTCTGGATTAGTCTGAGCTTTGAGAGGAGTAGGGAAGCTTTTCCCTTTTATGGTCGAATAGATGAATGTTATAGGTTTATTTAAGGCTATCAAATTGTTATTTTATTATATTCATCGTGTTCACTTGTCATCTCAGTCAAAGTTTGGCTTTGCTCCATCGTTGCGAACAGTTATCTTTTTTCTGCCGTGGTAAATTTCATTCAAGTGTGTAAAATTTATCAACACGAAAATGAAACTCTTGCAAGCTTTCGACTTCATTTACCATAAAATCTTTCTAAATTGGGTGTTTTACGGAAACCTACTGTAGACATTGCTTTCGCCTTAACGACTATATCATTGAATCTTTTCAGGTATTCTCCCAAGGGTCCTTCTGATTGTTGTTTAATATAAGCGACCATCATGTAATGTACGGTGGGGTCCTTTCGGACACAGAATTGAGCGGCAACTTCGTACGAGAACTGCTTCCAATAATATCTGGTACTTTCTTGGTATCTCTGATACCACTTAGTGGCGGCTCCCTGAAGCATTACAAGGAACAATCTGTAACAAATCGTTCTGAAAGCATTGTATAGATCCATCCATTAAGTGACTGTCAGGGTCGATAACTCCCTGGCATTTGATCGTTGGAACTTTTTCTTGTGAAAGGGACTGTGGTGGCTATAATCTCATCGGTGAATGGTGCTACCCTTTCGTTTCTGTCCACTCGACTATCAAGGGTTCTCTTTCCCTTGGAATTGAATGAATCTTTAATGGCCTTTACTACTAAATCCTTAATATAAGCATCATCATCGGGGTAGTTCTTTTGGTGGGGTTTATACTCATCGGTGGTAGAGCTCCCAGAATACTCCTCCTTGTCTTCCAACTTTCCTTGATTATTAGCCCCCGTATGCCCATTTTTTTAACTTTTTGAATCTTAATGGATCGTTCTTGCTCTTGCTTTTTGATTGAGGGGCCTTGGACTGGTCTTCTTGGATTCAATTATCTGGTTTACTGCCATCTTATCATTTTGGAGGATATGTCTCCTAGCTGACATTTGTGAAAGCACTTCACCGAATAAGGACTTCAATCCAGCAATCTCGTCCTTCATTTGCCTAATCTCTTCAGCGTTTTTATCCTTAGGCTCGGTGATGAAAGGTTCTCCTACTATGGCTTCCACTTGATTAAAGGACGGAGTAATATCCTCCTCAAGTTGAGTGGTATGGATCACATCCTCGCTGATCGTATCTAGGTTTTTTGGTTTGGTTTCCGTGGTCTTCATGATTCCTACATTCAACCAAATACAAAACAAAACAAGTCTATGCTAACCACAAGGTCGAAGGCTCAAGCGCTCCTTCTAGCATCTAATATGTTAGCCATAAAAAGGTCAATATCCCAAAAACGAGTTTGAATGAATGCATCCGAAGGGATATACTTTCGAATTGGATTCACTATAGTTAGTCCTTCTTAAAAAATGGGGCAATACGCCGTGCTTTTGATGTTTCTAAAGGCTTCTGTTTGGTTTGAACTTGAATTTATACCCGTCGTCTCATCGATGGCATGTAGAGTACCGAAAACCCGAACCGAACCGATCCGAAAAAACCCGAACCTGAACCGTACCCGATGGGTCTTGGGTCGGGTCTAGGTGATGAAAAATACCATCAAGACCCGATCAAACCCGACCTGCATAGACCCGACCCGAAAGACCCGACCAAAAAACATTGAAATATATGTATTTTTAGTGTTATTATTCAATCGGATCCGAACCGACCCGACCCGAGCTTCAACCCAACCCGACCCGACCCGAACCGAAGCTCGGGTCGGGTCTAGATTTTTGAAATGTATAGTCTAAACCCGACAAAACCCGACCCGCCTAGAACCGAGACCCGTTGGGTCGGGTCCGGGTCCATCGGGTCGGGTCTAATTGCCACCCCTAATGTAGAGCCAAGGCTTCGTTTCGACCATATGAGACTAAGAATGAAGTTGTAACCCTTAAATCTCCTCTGAAGAGTTTAAAATTTCTTTGGTAAGGTCATATCGAAGAATCTGATGTGGCGAAGTGCAAATGAAGGGCATAAAAGTCATACTCTCTTAAAATGGCTTAGGTCCATTGGCAGTTATTCTTTTTAAATCTTTAGGTAAAGATATACCGCCTTCAGTTCCGTCTTTCGTATCCCTTTAAATATATTTTGCAACATTGGCTGCGAACAAAAAAGAAGAAGTTAGAAGTTAAAAATCATGTGCAGTCGACTATTAAATGAGTTAATAGCCAAAAATGATCAAGCTCCCTTTCTCTTAAGATTAATCTCCACAGAATGAGATTCCCAATTCTTCCTTTTATTATGAATTGCCAAATGAGATTACAAGAAAAGAGAAATCCCCAAATTGATTTTAAAATTAAGGTTTCACTCCGAAATTTTGAGTTTACAGTTTTAGAATGAACCCGTTCGCCCTGATTTTGGACCTCTAGTATTGTATTTATAGGCGTGGGTTGGCACTTTCTTAGGCATGGGTGCTTCATGAGGGCGCCTTTGGAAGGAAAGCCACAATAGGATGCTTAAAGGAGTGGTTTTTGCTGGAGTTTTAAGCTTTCGGTGATGTCGTCGGCCCTCTTTTTTCTTTTTGTATAATGCTCTGCTTGCGGAGCTCTGTTGGTGAAGGCTCAAGCTTTCCCATATTCCCGTTTCAGGTGAACCGAAAGGTATATGAAGCCTTAGCTCTCCACCCTTGGGGATGACAAGTCAGAGACTATTTCCCCTTAGGTTATGATGGTAGAAGCTCTTCTAGGAGGTTGTTGGTTCCTGTTCTTTTCCACCAGAAGGCCTCTTTCGCTTACTGTGTTGGAAACTTATTTTTAACTTGTTGTCTTGCTCGCTTATATAATCCCTTCGGCTGCCGCATGAGGCTTTTTCTTTTGCGGCGAAGCCTTGCTTGAGGCAACATTTTAAGGTGTCGTGTATTTCTGAAGGCTCTCCCTTTTGTGTTGGTCCTTTTCCATTCTATCACTTTTGTGATACGAATTTTGGCTTACATATATAATGTAAAACTAAATATATGAAAACTACAAAAGCTTTCAAAGGTTTGAGATGAGAAATACATATATCATTTTTTGTATTTGAATTTGTATTTTGAAATGCATGTAGCAGCTTCCTCAATTAGCATCTACTGATACCTTAGGTAATTAGATTTTTTTATATGTATTTTGAATGGTCCATTTAAGCAATATTTTATAATCCATGTTACATTTTGTAATAGGAATTGCATTTTATCCACCTGCAGTATTACATATATAGTATATAAGTTAGTTTCCCTACATACAATAAACTAACGAAAGTATCAGTAGAGCGTAGACTAGGCTAGAGCAAAAGTCAGTTTATCATCTTTACATAGGGTAGCGGGAACCAACTTCAACACTCCAGATATTATTTGAGCATGTGGACATGTTTAGTGAAGAAGACCGATTCTGAACTGTTGATACAAACTGAATTTGTCATAGCTCAAGGCAGCATATAAATTGTCAGTCGTAGACTTTCCGATATGGTTTCTGTAAATAAAAATTATTGTAAAAAGTTTACTAAAACACGAGTTAATATACATGAGCTTGACCAAAGTTAAAACAAATCAATGGACTAAATGGTCACTTAGTTACAGGGCATTGGAAAATTTGAATATGTAAACATTAATTCAAGAAAACTTTCCATGAATAGAACAACTTGACGACAACTGCTGATTCAAGCCTTCGTTTTTCTCCAGCAAGAAGAACAGGTAAACCAAGAACAATTACACAATGAAATGAATAATAATACACAAATACTGTACAAATATGCCAGCCTCCTTATCCAATGATGCAAATTTTGATGCAGATATAGTCTGACGAAGACAAGTTCAGTATAAAAACGAAGATTAATTTCCTGATAAAATGTGGCGTACGCGTGCTTTGAATTTTAAGGTTATTAGTTCAGCATGTATGATTATTCAAACAAATTCATAACTAACAATGAAACAGAACTGAAATAATGAAGCAGAAAACTTGCGTTCTTAAGAATTCAGTTACCAAAAAAAAGAACATGAACAAAGCAGTAGAATGGAATAAGGTTCGGCTATTAGTTTAGCAGACGGGTGTGGAGTGAAGCTTATTTGTTGTAGTCCCACATTGCTAAAAAGGCTATTAGTCTAATGAAAATTGTACTATAAACTTTCACAGTCAAGGATGGTGGAATAAAACGCAGCTGCGTTGTGGGCACGAACCGAACTGTTTTCTCGCTTTTTACTAAAGGATATCGTGTGCTCTCCATTTAAAACAGCATATGCTACTATTTGAAGGGTGTTCTTTTTATGTAAAGGACCCCAGCAAATTTTTAAGTTTAATTTTATGTTTTTGCTTGGGTGGTTCCATTTGAATCTTTGATATTACACTTTATTTGTTGTATCTGTTTATTAATGTTCACTAGAAAAAAACTTATCTCACTGTTTTGGTGCTTCGAGTATTGATTGTGAGAGTTTTGAGTAGGGCTGGAAATTTTTACCATATTACCACTAACCAGCCATTACCAACCGCTACCAACGAAAGTGGTACCGAACAATCGGTAACCAATTTGATTAGTACGGTATGCCAAACCATATGAAAATATGCGGTACGGTAATGGTAATTGAGCATTGAAAATGGTAATTACCATACCTACCACATATAAGTTTGTTACGTAACAAAGAATTTTTAATATGTAATGATTTAATAAAATACCTAGAAAAACACTATTATGATACAAGACTGAATGCAATTTTCATTGTATACCTTAGAAACGGTATAATTTAAATGGTATTTTTGTTCATCCATAAAGTTTTCATGCATGTTTGGCTACGTAAAATACGATATATAAATAATAACATAACCAAAAAAATTAACATTTAATATTTTAATGTGAATATTGTAAACAAAAAGATCTCAAACTAGTGAACGGTAAAAACTTATTACCAACCTCTACCAACCATTACCAACCATAAACCGAACTATTGGTAACCGATTTTTTTGGCCGGTAATGGTATGATTTTTCTATTACCATACAAAGTTGGTATGGTAATGGTTTTGAGTACAAAGTTCCGGTACCAAACCGATTCCACCCCTAGTTTTGAGTCGTCTATATGGTATTGTTAATCACAGCTTTCTGCAAAACAAAAATACAATCCACCACCCAAACAAACTATGTTTAATCGAAATGTGCAAATCTCAAATAAGTATGCACGCATGATGAATATAGTTTAACAACTCAAATTTCATGGTGATCTATCATTAACCATCACATGCAATGAAATTAGGAAATACTACAGGTTTTGACATTCACGGGTTATTTCACATCTTTAAGCATGACTGCAATCGTTGCTGAACAAATAATTTTGAAATTTTTTTAATGCCACACAACTTCCACTTCAATCGGTGAACATCCTCGCGTCCGTCTATCACATACATAATATTCCATTTATGCATTTAATGTTTATTTTAAATTCTTACAAAATTAATCTTTTGCATCCTAAAAATTCAGTTGCGTCCTGTATAATTTCCACCATGAATTTTTAGAATTATGTATTGTGTACCTGTTTCTCTACAATCATCAACAATCTTCTACCGAGCAATTTTCTTAATATATGCATAAAACTGCAGTGTTATATTTATATATGATAAAAAATACACAAAAATCTATGTTGTCTTAAGAGCATGGTTCGATATTCCGGCCAGCATGCCGGAATTCCGGCCATTTCGGTCCAGTTCTGGAGAAACCCGGACCGGGATTCGTCTAGAAATCGGGTTCTGGACATTGCAAGTAAAAAATGAAAGTAATTTCTTTGCAAATATCTAAGAGAAGAGAGGCAGTACTAGAGGATGCAAAGTAGCTGAGAAGATAGAGATTAGAGAGGTGGCTTGATTCTTAGCACCGTCCTCATCAAAAATTTTGCTTCAAGATTAATTTAGGATTATCAGTGAAGCGGGCTAAAATTTAGGTAGGGTTGGAAAGAAGCAAATTTTGGGATCTCGAATTGAGCAGGATTAGGCTGTTGAATTTTGGATTGAAACTGTATATATACTGACCAATGCGCACGTAAGACCATAACCAACCATCTGTTCTGTTCAGTTATTCTCTCTCATGTTCTGAAACTGGTCCAACGAGCCGAGCACCCAGAAGGGGAGAACCAGCCACAGACTGGTTGGGGAGTGGGGATACAACGGCAAAGATATTGCCGTTATAAATATTACAACGGCAAAGTCTTTGCCGTTGTAATATTATAACGGCAAACACTTTGCCGTTATAACATTATAACGGCAAAGTGTTTGCCGTTATAATGTTCCCCCCCAAAAACCCTTGCCGCCACCCCTCCTCTGCTCCATTTCTCTTTCTCCTTCTTCAAACCCGAAAACCCATTTTCCTCCCCCATTTTTCACCCAATTTTCTCCACCAATTCACCAATCCGTCAGTTTTTAACCAAATTAACTAGCTTGTGTGAGATATTAGTTCGAAAATATGGCTAGATTACTAAAAAATTTCGCCAAAAAATTCATGCACGGCGACGATCGTGGCGCCGGCGGGAGTGGTGAAGGTGGTAGTGGCCAACAGCCAGTGCTCGGAATAGAAGACTTACTTGTAGCCGCCGAAAACATGGAGAACGAAGAAGCAGAGGTGCAACAGGGAGGCGGTCATCGGGGACGTGGCTGGCGTAGAGGCGGACGAGCAGGCAGGGCACGTAGGGGTGTTGGATCAGTTCCCGCTAGAGAGGGCCAACTCGATGGCTATGTGGATATGAACCTCAGCGCCGCGAAGCTTCCTGCGCTATCCAACTTTCGCATTCTTCCAGATGACGAAGTACACGTTAGCACGCAGTCGAGTTTGGCTGTAAGTATTTTTAGTATTATTTACATAGTATTCTTTGAGTGTTATATATTGGGTAGATGGTATAACATTTTGTTGAACCGTTAACAGTCGCGGAATATACGTCCACGTGGTTCGTTAGCGACCACACTTAGATATTATCATGCACACTTGGCGGGTAAGGAGGGGGTCGCAGGACTGTTACATGCTCTTGGATTTCAATTTTTTCTAGGTAATATTATAGACCTTTTAATGAAATAAGTGGATAATTTAGTAGTCATATTTTATCTTATTGTGCGATTTGCTATTTTAGGAATAAACCATGTTATAAATGCCGATGTCCAATTGTGTGCGGCCATTGCTCTACGGTGGTACAAAACCACCCACACATTTCACTTTCCTTGTGGTGAGTTAGGACTTACACCGCTTGATTTCTCCATGCTTACTGGTATTAGCATTGGAGTAAGTGCTTATCCCCAACTGCCTTATGACGATGGTCGATGGCGTGATCGTGCACTTGTTCATGATCTACTGCCTCATTTGGATGTTTCTGCTACGTCGTATCAGGCAGAAGGCGCTATTAGAGTGAGCGCGATCCGTGCGGCTATGGACAGGATACTCGAGCACTACTCTGTTGATGACGACTTGGAGCTTGCTCGATTATTTGTATTATACCTTATGGGTAACCTTTTCTTTAGTTCTTCGAGCAGTAGCGTTCCTGTGGGGTTTTTTGCGGTCGCGGCTGAGGTAAATGCCGATGGGGCGATTTTATATGATTGGGGCACACCTATCCTTGCATACCTATACAGATGTCTCGACATGCAGTGCACCATCACTGATTCTCAGGTTTCTTTATTTGGATTCTGGGAGTTGTTACAGTATTGGTACTTTGAGTACTCTAGGAACTTTCATTTTATCACCCGTATTGCTGACCCATCGACCTTTTTCCCCCGTATATGCTTTTGGACTGCGGACAACCGGGGGCCCAGAGATAATGAGTCACGCCATGTGTTTCCCGTTGCCCATAACCAGATTGAGCTGAGGATGTATAGGGATCAGATTCTATGGCATCCATTTGAGCAGAGTACATCCATCGATCTTGAGATCATACAGATTGCTAGGATGCTTGCCGGACGGAGATTTCCACTTATATCTTCTCCCGTGGCGCTAGGTGCTTATTGGTATCTTGGTGAGAGGTGCTGGAGACAGTTGTATGACTTCGATGCTATTCCGGATGATCCACACCCACATACTTATCGGTGTATGATTTACCTGACGGAGCAGCTAGATATAGCCAGGACAACAGGCTGGTGGACGGCTGAGAGCTTTGTTATTATCGGGGAGTGTTACCTTACCTTCTGGCGTAGATTTTTCACCGGGTCCTCAGATACGATTACGCATGCAGCATCGATTGATTTAGTAGGGCCATCTGCTATACGACACGACATACGTCCACCTGTTGTCGAGGATGTTACCCAGTCTAGTCAGAGTTTTCGTGCAGCTGATCATGTGGCGGCCGCCAGTCATTTTGGATGGACCATGGCAGTGCCCACCATTGGACCGGATCGTTACGTTGACGTGTTTCATCCTCCGGCCCATCACGATTACCCGGATCCTACATAGGTATCATATCATGATCTGTATGATATGCAGATGGGGATTAGGCATATGGGCTATATAGAGCATAGGCGTAGCCTAGATTACTATGATGGTGAGCTACGTCGTGTTGCAGAGGAGGCACGACAGCAGCAGGCGCATTTAGAGGCCCAACTTGAGGCAGAGCGCAAGAGACTTCAGGACTTGCATATGTATTACCACCATAGGTCTAGTGCTGGGTCCAGTCAGCCTCCAGATGTTGGTGATCATGAGAGACGTCATCGGCGCCGCACACGTCCACGTACACATTCAGATGACTCGGACGAGTGAGTTACTATCACTTTTATGTACTTCGCAGTTGTTAGGTGTATGGTCCTACTGTTGGAGTAGACATTCTGCATTTTTTGAGTACCAGTGTTATGTACTTTTGTTGTATTACCACTGTTATGTACTTTTGTTGTTCTACGTATTCCTAGTTGATAGTTGTCTGTTCTTGTTGTTTGAGTAGACGTTCTGTATTTGTTCACTACCATGATTATGTACTTTCGATGTTTTACGTTTTCGCAGTTGTCAGTTGTATGTTCCTATTGTTTGAGTATGCGTTCTGTATTTGTTGACTACCGCTATTATGTGCTTTCGATGTATTTTGTGTACGTTTTGATTATGTTTCTGTGTAGAGACTACATTTGGTTATGTGTAGACACTGTATTTATGTGTAGAGAATGTTTTTGTGTAGAGCCGGTATCTTCTGTTGTTCTAGTTCCTGTAAGTGTTATTTGGAATGTAATAACGTTTGAATTTGATGTTGAACAAGGTTTCCCTCTTCTCGTGTAGAAATGCAAAATTCTTAAACAGCACGCCAACATAACAAGGTTTACATATAACTCCATATTCTACGCACAAACAGCAAAGTAAATAGACAGTAAAACAACAATAAAATCACAATACCATAAGCCTACTCAGTTCCATAGCGGGTCAACCAACTGTAGCTTAGTTTATACGCTTCGTAACCAACGAACTCCTCACCATACTAAAAAAGGTAACGAGAATCATATGTTGCTTGATTTGTTTTAAATATGTTCTCGTCTTCAACAGTTTCGATAATCTTTGTGTACCGATCACAAGCGTCTGCAAAATGACGATTAGCCATTTGGATTTCAACCGATGTTCGTGTAGTGGGCCGGGAACGATGGTTGTTGTATAGCCTCGTGATCATTGCCCATCTTTCTTCATATGTTAAACCCCCTCCACTTTGCATTAGCAACTCATCTCTCTTTTCAACCTCAATATAGGATTTTACGAGGGCCAGCAAATCCTTAGACGAAAAATCTGGAGCAGGAGAATTATTACAAGCACTATTACTAGGTCGTTGATTTACTGGAGAAGGACGCGGAGCTGTAACCGCTCGATGCTGAATCGCGACGGGCACCTCTTCAACTTGTGTATCATGAACTAAACCCTTTTCGTTATCGTTCACTAAGTTTCGTTCGTACTCATCAAAAATCCTTCCCATTTCTTCATCACTTATTTTTGAATTGTCCATGTAACCTGTGCATCAGTAGAATTAGTAGAGTAACTAGAAGTACGAATTTTGTTGATAATAAACGTTACCTTTAAGAAAACAAGAAAATAAATTTTCTCCCTTTACTCTACAACGGTGCTGCTTGAAGCTGTAGAAGGTATGAGATGGATTATCAGATATGGAGTACTTATAAGGGCAATGTACGACCAACATTTACAATTCAACATACTTGAATACGGTTTACAGGGTTCTCGTGTTATTATGGTTGATTCTGTACAATGTCCGGTCACATCATTGCAGCACCAAAAATGGTGCCATCACATGAAATGTTGGCATTTACTATTAATCTCATGATATTACGTTAGATTCCCTACAGTGTCCGGTCACATCATTGCAGCACGATAAATGGTGCCATCACAAGAAATGTTGGCATGTACTATTAACCTCGTGATATTATGTTTGATTCTCTACATTGTCCAGTCACATCATTGCAGAACGAAAAATGGTGCCATTACTATTAATTTCGTATACTGTTGTCATTTAATTCGGAAGAGACTACCAGCACCAAAAAAAGGGTCGTCCACCAGTGCTTTAACCATTTCAATTCACGAAATGGTTACGAAAAATGGGCCGTTCCCAGGTGCCTTATTTCTGCTTGCGACATAATGAAAACAACTATAATATCACGACAACTAGTAGAACTATTGACAAACCATAATCATACAAACTTCAACAACTAGTACAACTATTGAGCAATTAAAACAACTGGAACAATGACAACTAGTAGAACAGAAGGAAATGCCAAACCATAATCATACAAACTACAACAACTGAGCACACCAGCATCAAATTCAAACACGTACACCTACCATGGTTTAGGGAAAGGACCATCTCTTGTCTTAACGGCATTAATCTTGCTCAAGCGTCTTATTTCTGCTTGTGCTTCGAGTGCATACTGACGTCCACGTTCGCAAATGGGAGGGTCAATCCACTCCTTAAAGCAACAACAATCAATGGCATCAGGATAATTCATGTGGTCGTTGAAGGCTTCACAACCGAAAAATCGAAGACCGACATTTGTTTCGGTCTCGTCAACAACAACGACCGACACTTGTCCACAATAGCAAACAGGGTTGGATCCAATCGTCCCTAGTGGCTCGGAAACCTTCCCTTCGCGTACAATTTCTTTTCCAGCTCTTTGATAAACGGAATGAGCATCGTCATTTGAATACTGTTAGTGTTGGGATAGGGGTTTCTTGCTTACACCTTTTTTTCCGCTTCGCTTGGGTGCAGAAGAAGACATTTTTTGGGTTGTACAACTTGAAGTTGAAAAGGTAGTGTGTTAGTGTGGAAGAAGGAGGAGGTAGGTTGATATATAATGGGAGGGATTGCGACCGTTTAAGTAGCCATTGGGGCGCAACGGCTATAAAATAAAAAAGCAAACAGTTTGCCGTTATATTTTTATAACGGCAAACAATTTGCCGTTATATTTTTATAACGGCAAACTCCTTTATGCATTGGTAACTGCATCTCCTCCTACATATATCGAATGTCGTTTCACTAAAACCCTATCCATCTACTTAGAGCGTAGTCATGCCAATTTCTTATCCATCTTCTTACAATTACACGGACCTTATTTCTGGACCATCAAATCCTAATCCGTCCGCATCTAGAGAACCAACCGAGTGGTATATTGAAATGGAAGAGCGACACAATGACGAGGTGCGACAATTAGAGCTCGAAGCAGGAATGCACGAAATGGAAATAAGCAATCAGCAAGACAATCCAGCACGACAACATGACCGTAGGGCTAACCTTGTAGTTCCTCGTGTAAGAGCCACGGTTGAAGAAGGCGAGGTGCAATCCGCAAATATTGTATGCTTTTGTGGTTTTGAAGCACCGCAATTAGTCGTCCGTCATGGAAAAGACGTTGGACGACGATATTATACTTGTCCAGTACGAAACAACGGATGCGAGTTCGGACAGTGGATAGATGATCGCTTTCCCCGTCGAGCAATTACGTATGCTTTGGAACTAGAGGAAGAAATAAGAAAGCTGCGAAATCAAGTTAACGACCTAAGTAATTCAAATTATCGACTCCAACGTGGATTAAATTAGGATTTAAATATTTTATGTTATGCTAATATGTACTGTATCGTTACGCATCCTATCACTTGTATCGTATCGCTTGTATCGTATCACTTGTATCGTTATTTGATGTTACTATGTTCTACTGTTCTAGTTCCTGTATGTGTTGTTTGAAATGTATTAACGTTTCGTAACCATCTGTAGTTGGTCGACGGACTGTAGCACATTGACTGGTCACGTCTTGCACAGTTCGCATAGTGCAGTCATCTTTTATGTGACAGTGGCGTCATGTCACTCTTTGTCGAGAGTTATTGGAATATAGTCCAGCTCTCAGTCTGTAGCCACAGGGGGTCGTCCTCGATACACTTTATCACTAAAAAGCAGATTCCCTACAGTGTTCCCTACAGTCGTACCAGTGACCGGTTACATCAGTATTTTGTTTGTTTACCTACACAAGCTTTGAAAATCACAAAGTGTAGCTAGTGACCATTCACACCATAACTAATATTGCAGCTATATATATACATATGTTACTTAGTCACAACTTACCGCACTCAAACACCTTCGTTCTCATTCTTAGAGCACATCCTTCTATTAGAACTCACTGAAGATGTCTTCGTGGTCATCTTCTACAGACTCCGAGGAACAGGCGTACAACGAAATGAGGCTACAGGAGCTTCAAGACGAATTTCAGTTCCTAAACCAAATTAGACCGCAAACTGAACCGTCGTACGAACAGCTGAACGTTCAACCTCCATATGAAACTCAAGTCCCACCTGTTCAAGTATCATCTGAACAAGCTGTCACTCAGTCAACTCAGGAAGCAGAGTTCTTTCGTGTACCACTGCAGGAACAAATAGTTGATTCCTATCCAGTTCATTGCTACTGCGGGTACGCGGTTGAAGTTGTGGTTCAAGCAGAGGGAAACAATATAGGTCGGCGCATTCAGCGATGCCCAGCCTTTCCAAATGGTTGCAATTACACAGAATGGATAGACCAACCTTTGTGTCCTCGGGGAATAGCATATTGTAACGAACTCGAACGGGAAAATAGACGTGTTCGAAGTGATAATGAGTAGTTGCGATTGAACATCAGGCGACGCCCGTAAGACTAAACGTAAAATGCATTTTAATGAAGTTACTAATTCCTACTCCATGCTTTGATTGAGCTAGTTTGCATGTACTATCGTCAGTTGTTGTGTCTGTATGAACTATTTCAATCATAAATATAAATTTCAATCATAAATATAAACCGTTTGAAAAATGGCTATTTTCCAGTCGATTAAAATCAACTGAAACTGGTCAAACACGTTTTCCTTTGCCACGCTCACATATTGATTCGAAAAATTATGAAATTTGAAATCTAGCAATAACTTGACATCACGGATCCAACAAAAGTGGTTTCGTCGAAATCCGAGGTCGTTTGCAAAATTTCCATTTTTAAGGGCCTGAATTCCATAGCGACTGTTAAGAATTTTCAATTGGACATATCTTTTGATTCCCGCTATGAAATCTTGATTTTTCGGATTCGTTGGAAAGATATTCTTGATTAAATCCTAATGTTTTTGGTTTCACTAAAATCCAGATTGTTTTGCACCCGGTACATTCAATTGAAGTTTGAAATCGAATTATCGAACTACCGCGCCATTTTCAATTCTATTTATAATTATATATAATTATTTATATTCTAACGACGACGTATATAATATATACATTCGAATTATATTCAAAATAAATTTCTCGTCGATATTATTTAAAATAATCTATTTTAAATGTCCAAAATTCACATCACAACAACTGTCCGAATTGACTACTCAATGACAGAGCCATTATTGGCAACCAATTAGTGCCAACCTTTCACATCACAACAACTGTCCGAATTGAGTACTCAATGACAGAACCATTATTGCCAACCATTTAGTGCCAACCTTTCACATCACAACAACTATCCGAATTGACTACTCAATGACAGAACCATCATGTTGGAACCATTATTGCCACCCATTATTGCCTACATGTACTCTATGTCAGAGATATTTAGTTCACCATCCCTGCTTATATATATCTCTCGTTCGGATACGCTTAGAGATAACAACGAAACTGAACTTATAAAAAAGCAAGCAATGGATCCAAATCTATACTACCATTACTACAAAAACAAGAAGAATCAAACTGATAATTCCGAACTAGAAGTGGAGCAAGAGACGGAGGAGGAGCTGGAACAGCACGCAATGGTTGCGTATTCCAATTATTTCGCTGAAGGCGCAACTAGCAACCATCGGGGTAGCATGCATGGCCGGATTGACCGACGGTATAAGAGAGACTACAAGGATGGACATGAAAGATTAATGAGGGATTACTTCATCGACAATCCAACCTTTGATATAACTTTGTTCCGCCATCGTTACCGTATGAGTCCGGCTATTTTCTCAAAAATATATCTTAAACTTCACCAGTCAAATCCATATTTCACTTATAGACTGAACGGAGCACAAGAAATCGGCCATTCACCACACATCAAAATCACCTCGGCGTTGAGGATGTTAAGCTATGGAACATCTGGCGATCAAATGGATGAATATTTCAGAATCACAGCATCAACAGCAATAGAGTGTCTGAAAGAATTCTGTAAAACAGTTGTTGCAGAGTTTGGGAAGGAGTATCTACGGACGCCTGGACCTAACGATATAACCAAGATACTACGCAGGGCAGAAGCCAGAGGATTTCCAGGTATGATTGGAAGTTTAAATTGCATGCATTGGGCTTGGAAAAACTGCCCAACTGGATGGAAAGGAATGTTCACTGGACATAAGAAAGTGCCATCAATGATCCTTGAAGCAGTAGCAACAGACGATTTATGGGTTTGGCATGCTTTTTTTGGAGTCCCAGGTTCATTGAATGATATAAATGTTTTAAAACAATCATATCTTTTCACAGAACTTGCTAACGGATTGTCAACAGATGTTTCATATAAACTTGGTAATATCGAACACAAAACTGGGTACTACCTAGCCGATGGAATATACCCAAAGTGGAGAACTTTGATGCAAGGGTACAAAGTTCCATCAAATGATAAAGAAAGGTGTTTCACTGAAAAAGTAGCTAGCTACAGAAAGGACATCGAACGTACGTTTGGTGTTTTACAAGCCCGATTTCATATTTTACGAAATCCTGCTCGTTTTCATGATGCAAGAGTGCTTTCAGAAATCATGTATGCTTGTATAATAATACATAACATGATTGTGGAGTCTGAAAGAGGCGGATATAAGAATCAAAAGTCTAATTATCCTGACATGTTTACGGGCTCAAATGCAAAACCCCATAAAGATGTAAACTCAATGGAAGAATATGTTGATATGGTTCAACACATTGAAGATCAAGCTGCACACTTCCAATTGCGTGACCAGTTGGTGGAACATTTGTGGGCGCATAAAGGAAGGAATAGTCGGAATCAGTAGTTGGTACTAGAACTATGTATCAGTGTGTAGTCGTGTACTATGTATCATTTGAACTATCTATCAGTGCGTACTTGAGTCAATAAATGTGGTTTCCAATCATATTGTAGATTGTATCATTATTTCAACTCAACCCAACATATACAGCTCGTACATAAACAACAACTACTACATTAATACTAGAAACAGGTCACAATCATATTACAACTCACCCCAACATATGTAGCTAGTACATAAACACCCACCAGCACATAAATACTACAAACAGTTCACAATCATATTACAACTTAACCCAACATACATAGCTAGTCCATATACGAGCCACTAATGCTTCCGCTTCTGCTTCCTTTGTTTTTTCTATACTCTCCAATCTGCTCGGCTACTAGTTCTTGCTGTAGAGGGGTAAGCTTACTAAAATCACATGTAATCATTTTAACATAATTATTCTCTCGCGCCAAAGCTTTCTGCTCCTCCAGCTTCTTTTCTTCCATGGCTTGTTTCTCCGCATGTTCTTGTCTGCGGAGCTCTCGATCATCCCTAACTGCCTTTTGGAAATCTTCGTCGCTACGGTTTCTTTCCACCGAAAATCGAGCTCTATGCTCTTTTGTTGCCTTAGATGAACTCTCCATTGTTTCCATAAATCTAGCAAACTCTGCACCTCGTTGCTCCAGCTGAATTGCCTTGGATCTGCCGACAGGTCGTCCATCACTACTTCCAAATAAAGGGTTTCTTTCTTGCGAACTCGGGCCACTTCCTGGACTAGAATAAGAGTAGTTCATCCTTCTAGCTTTGTTCTGCTGCTCAAACATGAAGTTGCTGGGGTTCTTCCACTTTGGCAACCTAGATAGAAGCTCATAACAGTCTTGAAATTTAAATGGATGACCATACTTTTGCTGGTAGGCCTTTCGTGACTCTTCAATCTGTAACACAAAGTGGATATTGTATGAGCGTATGTCATTTCTAACTAATCGATCATAGTATAGTAAGTTATTTTTCAAAGTAATCTACGGTACTTACAACGTCATAAGGTGCAGCACCGCTTTGCTGTCTGTTCTCCAAGGCTGTCAGTATTGCAAGATAGTTCTGACATGCGGCATTCATAACTCTATAACCGCCTCTGAGTGATGCCCATGTTCTATTCCTCGCTTCCAACGAATTGTAGAACTCTGCTACTCTTTCCCAAAATTTCTCACCTTTCATATTATTTCCAACAATGCTGTCTTGTGAAATGCGTATCCACGATTTAGCAAGTGAAACGTACTGCTCGGAAGTAAACTTACATTGTTTTCTTCTTCCATCCGCTGGTATATCTTCCCCTTCAGCATTATCATCCTCAATATCTTCTATTCCGTGATTCGGCTCCGATTCAACTTCGGTTTGGTGTCGTTTACTGAAAATGCTCCTTAAAGACTTCACCTTCTTCTTCTTCTTTTGGTTATATTCGGGACTGATAGGTGCAACGTATTCTTCATTCAATTCTTCAGAATTTGTAACATTTACTTCCTCATTTGCATCTTCCTCCTCCTCCTCCGTAGAAGTCCCAACATTTTCTTTGGTAGTAGGAGAGACATACCCATACGAAAACTGTCTTTGCAGATTTTGCATCGCTTCGCGGTCACGAACCTCGGTCTGTTGCGGAGTTAGGTGAGGTTGTTGACTTTGCTCGGTCTGCATCATCATTGACATATACGACGAATGATCGTCGTACACGCCTACCCCGGGCGGTCGTTGGTAAAACTGTGGCGGGACGGACGATTGGATGAGAGGAAAATTAGGAGGACCGAGCGGTTGGTACGGTGGACGGTATGGATAATTTGAATACGGCGAGTAGCCATATTCGTGAGATGGCTGCAACGGTTGCTGTTGTTGGATTGACCGTTGCATCGCATACGATGACGAGTGCGGTTGGGACATGAGTTTCTTATTTATGGTTTTTTTCCCGCTTCGCTTGGGTGCAGACGAAGACATTTTGTTGATGAAGAAGTTGGGAAGGTGGAGTGGTTGTGTGGAGGAGGAAGAAGAAGAAGATAGGGTGGTTTATACGGAGGAAGTGAACTAGCCGTTGGTGTTGCAACGGCTAGTTCTTATAACGGCAAACTGTTTGCCGTTATAAGATTATAACGGCAAACACTTTGCCGTTATAATCTTATAACGGCAAAGTGTTTGCCGTTATAAGAACCAGTCTCTGTTGGGTGAACCAGCCACGGAGGAGCTCAAAACTAGCCACAGACCAGCCACGGGTGAGTGAACAAGCCACACCTGGTTGCTCCGTGGCTTGTTTAGTAACTGAACAAGCCATTGTTGGTTGTGCTCTAACAACGAGTATTCTAAAGTAGTTTTTATAAAATCTATACCAAGCTTCTTTTAAAAATAACGGTCTAACTACTTACAACGATTGTATTAACCTAAATACATAGAAAAGAAAATATCAAAACATACATTTTGTACATAACTTAAGGCAATTTAAAAAGAAAAAAGTGCTGAAATCTAAATGGAATTTCCTAGATTTATGAAACGGAACCGAAATATCAAAAAAAGTCAATGATCGAAACAAAATTGAAAAGAAAAATTCTAAACCTTGATTAGTACTGCATATTTATTTGTGTATTTATATATATATATATATATATATATAAAATCAGTATTGTCAAACCGAAATTAAAACGAAATCCTGGAATTTCCGGAACAAGACCGGAATTTTAAATTTTCTGCATGATCGGAACCAGACCGAAAACCGGAATTTCGAACCTTGCTTAAGAGGCCAAGGGAAAACTTAATACTCTGCACGTAAGCGTGCACCTATAAGGACATCACATTTCTACATAGCATGTGCAAAACAAGCGAACATGATGAATTAACTAATATATCTGTGTCAACAGCTCTCATGTTTTGCATGTTATATATTTTGAATGGGAAATATTTGAATTTTGGAACATATTTTCGGGTTTAACACCCAAGCACAGTGTGATAGCTTTATAAGCCTTCAAGTATGTTGAAATAGTTTATTTTTCCAGACCAATTTTGAGAATTTGTCCATTTTATGTTGAATATGATTTATGCATCATTAACATTCTTTGGAAATAACAAACAAAATTCCATATAATAATTATCTATTGCATATTACATACTTGAACACGTTCAAGTTGTAGCAAACAATGTTTGGAGCATGTACTTGGAGACTAAAAATAGTCTCATGTGAATATGAATCAGTTTGCATGTAGCATACGTAATACCATTTGTTAGAAGGTATTAGCCAATGCATGTATCCCATACCGTATTGCTAAATACACACATTTTATAGTACATGCTAAGCATGTGCAAAGTCAGATCATAAAAGGTTTAAAGAATATAACCATTTTTTACGCTTAAAGGTTTATCCGTGAAAGCGAGGTTCAAGTTTTCGGTTGCCGGTTCCGGATATCAGAAATTATTATAATTCTAAATCTGTTTCGGAAATTTTGAAAATTCAATTTATTCTTCTGTTCTGGATTTAGTTATCTTTTAAGTTGACTGATGGCTAAAGTACAAATCTTTTATATTAAGTTGTGTTTTAAAGACCCAACCCAACCTCGGTTCGACCACGGTTAATCTTCGACCTTTGAGCGTCACGACTCTGAAAATGAAATAACCTTGCGTGTGCATAAAACTGTGGTTTAACCACAAAAGAGTCAAAACCGGGACGGAACTACGTCTGAAATGCCAACAGAACTACGTCTGAAATGCCAACATGCCGGACGGAATCTCAAACCTTGTATGCAAGTATTCATAACGGTACAGTGCACAGTTTAGAAGTTAAGACGTATCGATTTATTCGGGTCATGCAAATATGAGTGATTTGTTTTCGTCTTATAATATGGTAACATATACTTTGACAAAGAAACTTTAAACCTGTATTTCTATTTTGCGGTCCAATTAAAATATAAAGTATGTAGTGTAATGCTAAATATAAAAAGCTTACCTCAAAAGCTCAAAATTTGCTCATACAATGCTAAAAGCTCTTTATAGCCACAAGAAACTTCTAATCACATGCTTTTGTCTTGAAGAGATTTTCGGTGCAGGTCTTAGTTTCTTTTGTATTTTCATCAAAATCCAGTCACTGGGCCTCCGCATAAGATTTATTCTTGACTCAACTACAGTATATGGTGACAAATCAATAAAGCCACACTTCTGAATTTGTAAGTTGAGAACTGGCCTCCAAGTATGGATTAGACAAATAAGAACGCAAGGAGGGAAAAAAGATCTGCAGAATTCTGAAAGATATAATAACCAATCGCTGACCAAACAACTACATGGCAAATAAGTTATCTTATTTCCCTTATGCACCTATATTAGCTTCTGTACACGTGCACAAGATTCTAAACCTAACAGTGAAACAAATGATATCCCAAAGAAGCAGGGGAACTGCTCCATTCTGCCAAAAGACTAGCCCGTTCTTCAACTATGGTACCCAAAATATTAGCAGGACAAAAGAGCGTTTTCAAAATTTATTGTAGCCTTATCCATCTACTATTACATAATATATAAGCTTATTTCTCTACGTACAATAGACTAACAATTAGCAAAACAAGAAGAAAACCTAACCTTACTTGTATTGCGGACAGTAAATTCAATGTTTTACCAAAACCTCCGGTGGAGAGCACACTTTCAACTCTGTCACGTCTAACGTATCAAGAAAAATATAACCATTTTTTTGGGTTTATAAAGTGTTCAGCCATGAAGGTATTCCATCATGGTACCGTGCACAATATAAGAGCTAAGATATATGGGTTTATTCAGCTCTTGCAAAATGAGCGATGATCTGTTTTCAATTCATAAAATGGAAACATATATTTTGACAAAGAAATTATTATGACCATGCATTCTCCTTCGCAGTCTAACTATATAAAAACTTGTATCCCCGTCTTAGGGTCTGAAATATAAAAATTGAATATGATGGTAGTAAATTGAACGATATGTGTCAAGATACACAAGGGACATCAGTTATCTAAGTCTGTGGATATATGCAAATGGAAGAAAACCCGATTCCAAACTGTTGGTATGAACGAAATTTGTCATAGCTCAAGACGGTATATCAATTGTCAGCCATAGACTCTGATATGGTTGTAAACATAAATTGTTGAAAAGTTTATTGAAACACAAATTGGTAATTATGAACTTGACTGAAGTTAAGACATAGAAGCAATGTATTAAATGGTCATCTAGACATCGCTTACACACATTTCTCACATCACTTACACTGTGTTAGGATCTCAAATAGAAAACCTGAATACGTAAGTGGTGATAGGAGAATACATTCCATGAATGGAACTGCTTGGTGACAACAGCTGATGCAAGAATTTGTTCTTCTACAGCAGGTAGAATAGGTAAACCCAAAGCAATTACACAGTGAAGTGAAATATAATACAAAAATAATGTGCAGATATGCCAGCCTCCATAACCAATGATGATAGTTTTGATGCTGACATGGTTTGACGGAGATTAGTTAAGCATCAAAACGAAGATGACCTTTCTGAGGAAATGTAGTACACACGTGTTTTGAATTTTATGATTATTAGCTCACCATGTATGATTATGCAAACAAAATCACAATTAACAATGAAACAGAACTGAAGTAATGAAGTAGAACAATTACATTCCTAAGAAATCAGTTTAAGAAAATAATAAAAAATCAAACAAAGCACCAGGGTGGAAAACGGTTCCGTTAAAAGTTATACTGGTGCTTCAAAGTTGTGGAGTGAAAAAAAAAAAAAAAAAGGTTTTGTAAACAAACTAAGTAGCTATCCAAACTATGGATTTGCAACAGGTTCAGTACTCAGTTTATCAGATGGGTGTGGAGTAAAGTTTATTTGTTATAGTCCCACACTGCTACGACGTTATTACGGCAGTGAAAGTTGTATTACAAAACTTCACAGCCAGGGGAAATTTAAGACAACATGGCTGCGTGGTGTGTGTGCATACAGTGAACTATTCTTTCGCCTTTTACTAAAGAAGAACCCCAGTAAATGTTTAAATTAAATTTTCCGTTCACCTTGGTTTCTAGTTTGCCATTACATTTTATTTGTTGTATGCGTTTATTAGTCTTTATTCGAAGCAGACCTATCTTTCTGTCATTTTTTGGTGCTACCAGCATTAGTCATTTGTTATTGTTTGGGAGATATTTAAACAACCTTTACGCCACAGTATAATTTATCACACCTTTATGCAAATTAAAATTCGTGAGTCCATTAAGTTTTTACATATAAAAAAAATGGAGGGTCAGGCATGATGACTAGTTTTATAAAAACAGTGATAAAACCAATCCACCAGCGCAAACAAATTAGTTCAACCCAAAACCAGATATGTTTCATAGAAATGTGCAATTCTCGAATAAGCATAAAAATAAAATAAAAATAAAAATCAGAAGGAAGATTAAGAGGAAGAAGATCAAAGATGAAGAAGAAGACTGAGAAGAAGATCGAAGATATATTGTAGAAGATGTTGATGCTGGAGCACCAATGAAGAGAAAGAGAACATGGCACAAGTGGCCGTGGAAGAAATTTTATTTTAGAGTTGTTGGTGAGAAAGTGCACCATGGAGAGAAAGTGCTCCAATATTAAAAAAAAAAAAAAAAAAAAAAAATTGAAGGTGATGAGAGAGTGCATCACAAATCGAAGAGAAAGTGCTTCGTTAATTTTTGAAGGTGATGAGAGAGTGCATCACAAATCGAAAAGAAAGTGCTTCGTTAATTTTTGAAGGTGATGAGAGAGTGCTTCGAATCAAGGAATCTGTTTGAAGTAGTAAAACCAAGTTTAAGGGAGGATGTTGGAAATAAACTTGGTTTTAAGAAAACAAATAAATTTGGTTTTAATAGGAAACACTATGGAATAAAGTTAATTATTGTATTAGGGGAAGGTTAAAATATATGACAAGAAATTTTAGATTTATCAAATGGAGAATTCTAGAATTGATTTGTTGAGGAAAGTAGAAATTAGAGAATAAATGAAAACTCTAGAATAAGAAGACTCTAGATACTTGGCTATGTTATAAAAGGGTTGTATTCTCTCATTTGTAATCAAGTTGAATAAAGAAAAGTGAAATAATAAAAAATGTAGTCTTTCATTTATTCTACGTTTTATCTCTATCCTCCTCTCTATATCCAAATTCCAACCATACATGCATGATGCATGGTTTTAACAACTTAAATTTCACAGTGATCTATCATTAACCATCACATGCACTGAAATTAGGAATAACTACATATTTTGGCATTCATGAGAGTTATTTCACATCTTTAAGCATAAATACTATTGTTGCTAAGCAAATCATTTTGAAATTGTACTTTAATGCCTCACAAGTTCCACTTCCATCATAGAACATCCTCACATCCATCTTCTATCACATACAGAATACTCCGTTCATGAATTTAATGTTATACACAATAAATAATACAAAATAACTTCGTTATTATTTGAAATATAGTGATCCGAAAAAATTTCATCGATCTTTAGTATATTTGGTAAGTTACAACAAAAAAATGCTTGATCCAAAACTTCTCATTGTTTCTTACACCTTTTGATTTAATAACAGATTTCCTAAACAACATTCTATTCAATTTTTACAATTTCATAATTTTGTCAGAGGATAACGTGAAGGAAAACTGAAAATAAAAAGGAAAATAGCAGTGATTCTTTTACATTATATGATACAAAATACACATAACCATCTATGTTGTCTTAAGAGACCAAGGGAAAACTTAATACCTTCTGCACATAAGCGTGCAGCAATGCCAACATTACATTTCTACAGATCATGAGCAAAATAAGCGATGGTGACGAATATACTTACATATCTTTCTCGACAGCTCTCATGTTTTGCATATTATTTAATCTGAACTGTGAAAAGATTAAATCTTGGGAGCATATTTTAGGATTTAACATCCAAGCATAGCATGATAGCTTAAAGCCTTCAAGTATGTTGAAATAGGTTGTTTTTTCGGGCCTACTTTCTAGTTTCTTCCATCTTATGCAGAATATAACTTATGTATTATTAACATGTTTTGGAAGTAACAACAAATAATGGTCCATATGAAAATTAAGTATCGCATGTTATATTCCTGAACACATTCATTTTGTAGCAAATACTTTAGAGTTGTCTCGCATGTATGATGTGGGGGTGGCTGGAGACTAAAAAAATAGTCTCATGTGAATATGATATGTAACATTTGTAATATCATTTGTTAAAAGTATTAGCCAGTGCATGTATCTCATTGTATATTACTGAATACATACACTTTGTATTAAGTACTAAGCTAGGCAAAGGCTGATCATGAAAGAACTATAGAATATAGCATTTTTTTTCTGTTTAAATGTTTATCCAAGAAAATATTCCATCATGGTACAGTGCACGATTTAAGAGTCAAGATATATGGGTTTATTCTTGCAAAATGAGCTATGCGTTTTCATCTTATAATATGTGAACATATACTTTGACAAAAAAAAAAAAAAAAAAAAAACTACAAACATGTATTTCTCCTTTGTGGTCAAATTAAGAAACAAAATCTGAAGTACATAATGTAAAACTAACTATATAAAAACTTACTTCAAAAGCTTTTAAAGGTTGCTCATACAAATGTTAATCTGATCATGTATTTGTCTTGAAGAGATGTTGAGTACAGGTAACTTCTACTGTATCTTCATAAAAGTCTAGTCATTGGGCCTCCGCATAAGATCTATTCATGATATAACCACTATATTAAAAATGGAAATGAATGACAAGTAACCACTACTTTTGTAATGAATTTTTACACAAAAATGTAAAGTACACAAAAAGGCAAGAACCATTGGCCGATCGTACTTCCACTGAAGAGCCAGGTTTTCCATTTTAAAAGTTTTTGATACGGCGAAAGTTAAGTGGTATATTTTCAGTGAAGATAAAAGGGGAAGAAGAGAACATGAGCCTATGGAATGCCTTTCTATTCCTAGTACAAGCATCATTGTAAGTTTGTAACAACTTCCTATTCTTAGCCTTCCTTTTTAACCGATGGAGCTGTTTATATTATTTATTTGTTTAGGCTTCTTCACTGCCACTGTTGCTGTTTTTAATGATATTGTATTTACAAAGGTGCATGTAGCATTGAAGTATCAGTTTTCTTGGTACTGGAATTTTGGATGACAAACCCCCAAATTTTGGAAGGAGAAGAGTTGAGGTAAACGAAGATTAAAAAGCTGGTTTGTTAAGTTAGTTGAATTAAAAAGCGGTGGCCAGTTTTAGAAATGATTTCGGATTAAGTGGAAAAATGATTACGATTCCATGAAATTTGTGTTCATATGTTAAATTACTTGCTTCAATTATACTTGTTTTTAATGCTTCTTGTTAACTTCTTGCTTTTTTGTGCACTTTAACGTTTACGTGTAAAAAATCATTAGATTCATTACGAAAGCAATTATGGGAACAAAAAACTTGCAACCCTGTGTTAGGGTCCTAAATATAGAATTAGAATATAAAAGTAGTGGATGTGTTGAAATACAAAAGGGACTAGCTTGATAAAAAAAAAAGTGGTTTAGGTTGAAAAATAATCCTCAAATATATTTAAAAGAAAGGGGAAAATACCTGCACAAAATTTTCAACTGCCACAGCATATGGTGACAAATCAGCAAAGGCACACTTCTGAATTTGTAAGTTGAAAACTGGCCTCCGAGAATGGATTAGACAATGAAAAACGCAGGGAGGGGAAAAGAGAACAAAAAAACTGCAGAATTTTGGAAGTTACACCAACCAATCACTGACCAAAAAATTACATGGCAAATAAGTTATCTTATTTCCCTTCTGCATCTATTAGCTTGTGTGCACGTGCACAAGATTTTAGACCTAACAAGTGAAACAAACGATAGCTCAAAGAAGCAGGGGAGTAGCTCCACTGTGCCGAAAAAGATTAGCCAGTTCTTCAACTACGGCATACAAAAAATTAACATGAAAAAAGCGCACGTTTCCAAAATTTACTGTAGTTTTATCCACCTGCAGTATTACATAGCATATAAGTTAGTTTCTCTACATACAATAAACTAACAAAACAAGAAAAGCTAACCTTACTTGTTTGGCAGGCAGTAAATTCGGTGTTTTACCAAAACCTTCAGTAGAGCGTACTTTTAAGTCTTTCATGTCTACCAGTAGCATATTAAGTAGGTATAAAGACACAGGCCTGTAAGACCCGTAGCAAGAGCAAGTCAGTTTAGCATCTTACACATTTAATGAGAGAATGTAGTAGTGGGAACCAATTTTAACACTCCAGACGTAATTTGAGCATGTGGACATGCTAAAAGGAAGAAAACCCGACTCCGAACTGTTGATACAAACTAAAATCGTCATGGCTCAAGACAACATATAAATTTTCAGTCATATAAATTGAAACACAAATTAATAAATATAAACTTGACTGAAGTCAAAACATAGCAATGTACTGAATGGTCATCTGGACCACTTACACGACATGTAATAACTTTGCACGAGAATAAAACGCTTCCACCTGTGATAACTAAAACTAGTGCCTCTATGTTGGGGTCTCAAATAGAAAATGTGAATATGTAAACGATGATTCTGAGATTACATTCCATGAATAGAACTGCTTGATAACAACTGCGCGCTGACGCATGCCTTAGTGTTTCTACAGCAGGAAGCACAGGTAAACCAGGAGCAATTACATAATGAAATGAATAATAATACAAAAATACTGTGCAGACATGCCAGCCTCCATATCCAATGATGCAAGTTTTGATGCAGATATAGCTTGAGACATATACGTTCAGCATCAAAAAGAAGATTTATTTCCTGAGGAAATGTGACATACACGTTCTTTGAATTTTAAGGTTATCAGCTCAGCATGTACGATCATTCATAATTAATAGAAACATAATTGAAGTAATGAAGCAGAACACTTACATTCCTAACAAAAAACGGAAAAAAAAAAAAAAAAAAAAAAAAAAAAAAAAAAAAAAGAAGAAGAAGCAGCAAAGTGGAATAAGTTTCAATACTTATCAGGAAGAAGTGGAGTGAAGCTCGTTTATTCTAGTCCCACACCGCTACAAATGTTATTAGTCCAGTGAAAGCTGTACGATAAAATTTCACAGCTAGGAATGGGGTAATGCAACGCAGCTGCGTGATGAGTAGAGAACGAACTATTCTTTCGCTTTTTACTAAAGAATACCGTGTGCCCTCCACTTTTTTTTCTTTTTTTTCTTTTTTGAAAAGGTAAAAATAAAGGCCCAAGGCCCAATAGGTTACAACCCAATATAACCAGCCACTCTCGTGACAAACCCTAGCTCATATTACAAAACGAAACCCTAACCGTGAAAAGGAGCTGAAAATGGCGAGCTCCTAAGAAGAAAAGGCAACGCTGTCTTCAAGGCGGCTTCCAAGCAAGAAAGTCCATGATTTCGCAACTCTTCTCAGTTGTTTCAGGCTTGAGATTTACTTCGTGATCCCTCTGACACCTTCTCCAGTTGCTTGAAACTAGCTTCTGGTGTTTGATGGAGTTTGAGGGGTTCGAATCCATCAGATCTGACCTTTTAAAGCTGTCAAAGCTTCTCTTGCTTCTAGAAATGTCTCTGGTGCCTTCAGAGGAGCAACCTCTGTTACTCTCGCCATCTGACCAGATAGATAAGTGATAGATCTGGTGGTTGAGCAAGCTTTTGTAGTGATTATCCCCAATTTTTTGCAAATAATTGATCTTTTCTTCTGATTTTCCTTTATCCAGGTGATTGAGCGAATCTGGAGCACTCCTGGAGGAACCTCCACCTGCTTCAGGTAAAAACGTATGCTTACTATTCGATTTACTCGAAAAATTACGCACTTTTGAAAAGTAATTATGTTTACTTCCCTCGCAGATTTTTGATTTGAGAGCAGTGTTGATGGAAGCCCCAGCGAGGATGTCAGACTCGTCAAAATCACCTTTCGTGGTCTCAAAATCATTACTGGGTGGAAGCTGATCTCTACTGACTACATCAGGTGAATGAGGGGTATTAATGTTCATATTATTAATTAAATTGTAATTAAGTGTAACTTGTTTACTCCCTGTATTCCTAGAAGATCCTGGAGTAGCATAGAGATAAGCTTCGCCAGTAGGGGGATTTGAGGCTGCTAAATTAGTTTTCTGCTTCCCATTAAGTAAGAGATCTTCTACAAGCTTATCACTATCATCCTTATTACTATGATAATTTTGATTGTTCAATTTGTCCTGCATACATCTGTTAGCTTTTTTCATAACAATATTACTGTCATAAAAAATTGAATTCCATAGCTGAACACCATTTGTCTCCTTACCAGTGTGCAATCTTTGATTTCTCTCCCTCCATATATAATAAATACAAGCAGTCAAAAAAACA
This sequence comes from Allium sativum, assembly GCA_030737875.1. Lineage (NCBI taxonomy): Eukaryota > Viridiplantae > Streptophyta > Magnoliopsida > Asparagales > Amaryllidaceae > Allium > Allium sativum. The sequence goes on from CM060916.1 coordinate 45,966,010, forward strand.
CAGGCTTTTTTGAAATTAGTGGACTTGGGCTTAGTAAATTTAAGAATATACTCAACACTGTTTCTAATGTCAAGTGAGGAAAATTTATGATTGAAACCCAAAATATTTTTTGCATTAAACCATATGAACTGAGAATACAAACACTCAAAAAACAGATGTTTGGAGCTTTCAACTTCACTTTTGCAGAGCAAACAAATTTTTTCAGAGTTTTTATTCCATTTATAGCACCTATCTCTAGTAGGCAATTTATTTAAGAGAGCAAAATAGGCACAATGTGCCATCTTAGGGCAGTTTGATTTGCTCCAGATGACTTTATGCCAATCCAATTCTACCTCATCTCCTTGCAAAACTTCCCAAACTTTTTTGAAAGAGAATTTATCTTTAGAACAAAATTTCCAAACCCAATGATCTTTGAAACAGTTTTGATCAATATTAATAGAGGAAATGGCATTTCTAAAAATCAAAGCTGCTGTGTTGTTATGAAAGCTCCAGACATTGTTAATGATTAAACTATTTACATTATCATTAACACCACCTAGGACATGAAGATTACCCCAACCTAGAATGTTAATGAGAGAATTACCATTAATCCATGGGTCAAACCAAAGGCTGGTTTGATTACCATCTTTTATTTTCCTGTAAATGAAATTCCTTCCCATGTCCCTATATTCTAAAATGTTTTTCCAAATTACTGAATGGTGATTTTCCTTTCTAGCCAGCCAAAAGTTTTTATTTTTTAAGTATTTTGCATTCATCCACCTGACCCAAAGGGATTTACCATCCAGAAATTTCCAAAACAATTTAAACTTACTTACTTCAGCTATGTCACTTATTTTTCTAAGCCTAAGACCACCAAATTTCCTAGGCTTGCAAACTCTGTCCCAAGCTACTTTATGTTGCTTGCCCCTCCAAATGAAATTAGAGCACATTTTCTCAATTTTGTGAATGACACTAGCAGGGATATTGTGAGTTTGAACCCAATACATGATCATAGCTGTAATAACAGTATGAGTGAGTTCTATTCTGCCTGCTAGGGATAAAAGCTTACAAGACCAACCATTAAGTTTATTTTGAATCATATCAACTAATCTAGAGCAGTCTCTATCATTAATCTGATTAGAGTTTAAGGGAAGACCAAGATATCTAACAGGAAGATTACCTTCCTTGAATTTTAAAAGCTGAAGAATTTCATGTTTAATTAAAACATCTTTGCTGAAATAGATTTTGCTTTTATTAGCATTAACAGCTAAACCAGCATACTTTTCCATATTTTCCAAAATTTGAAAAACAGCAATGGCACTTTTTTTATCAGCCTTAAGAAATAAAAGCATATCATCTGCATAGAGTAAGTGTGTGATGTGAGGTTTTACCCTATTAATTGGTTTGATGTTTCCCCTTAATACTTCTAATTCTATTTGCATGGAGAAGTATTCCATAACAATAGAGAATAGGTAAGTTGACAGAGGGTCACCTTGCCTTATTCCTCTATTGCTGTGTATAAATCCTTTGGGGGATCCATTAACCATTACAGAGTAAGTTACATTACAAATGCACTCTCTAATCAGCTCACAAAATCTGGTATCAAATCCCATTTTCTGCATTAAGTAGATGATAAAATTCCTGTTGATCTTATCAAATGCTTTATGCAGATCTATTTTAATACACATGAGATTTTTCTTTTTCATATTGAACTTCCTAATCAATTCATGTGCTAATAAAGAGTTATCTGATATCAGTCTGCCAGGAATGAAAGCACTCTGATTTCCAGAGATGATGAATTTAAGAAAGCCTTTTAGCCTATTGTAAAGAAGAGTAGATATTATTTTATAAATAAAATTGCAACAGGCTATAGGCCTATATTCATCAAGTCCACTAGGGTTTTCTTTTTTTGGAATCAGGGTTAAGAAAGTGTGATTTGTGTTTTTTAATAACTTTCCAGTGTTGAAAAATTCAATAACTGAATCACATAACACAGAATGCATTTCACCCCAATGAGTCTTATAAAATTTTGCACCAAACCCATCTGGTCCTGGGCTTTTGTCATTACATGCATTAAAAATGATATTCTTAATCTCTTCTTGCCTAATAGGGGTAATAAAATATCAGAGCTATTGCTGTTAGCAACATATTTGAATTCAATTTCAGGAAAAATAGAAGGGTAATTATTGGAGTTATACAATGAGGTGAAAAAATTTATAGCCTCTTGCTCTAATTTTGAGGCTTCATTGATTACCAAACCCTTTGCATCTATTAACTTACCAATATTATTTCTATTTTTCCTGCATGACATTTTAGTATAAAAAAATTTACTGGCCACATCTCCAGCAGTTTGCCAGTCAACTTTAGCTTTCTGCTTGAGATTTATAGTGTTAATATGAAGAGCATTGACCAATTTAGTTTGCGCATTAAAAAAAATCTCTGCCTTAGTCTTGTCTGAACTATTTTTATCTAGATCATTCTGAAGCTCTTCACATTCAACCCTGATAGCTTTGATGTCATTTTTATTTCTAGCAATATTCCAAGTTTTAAGATTAGATTTAACTAACTGCAAAGTTTTATTGAATTTGTACTGAGCAGTTCCAAACAGAGTATTAGAAAAGCATTTAGTCACTGTTTCTCTGTAATTTTTTTCATACACCCACCCATTCACAAATCTAAAGGGGGAACTAATAAAGTTCCCTTTACCTGTGTTGAGTGAAACAAGTATAGGTGTATGATCACTTGTGTTTTGAGGCAATGTACTACACTTCACATTTGGCAAAAGATTGATGAAATTTTGATTTAATAAGACCCTATCAAGCTTGCAGTGAATATTTCTGAATTCACCTGATTTCCATGTGAATTTATTACCATGAATGATAGGCTCTATTAGTCCTGATTTCATCACAAATTTAGCCACCTTTTCCAGTTTAGAAAAAGGGACAGGATTCCCTCCCCTTTTTTCCGAATTATGAAATATAGTATTGAAATCCCCAATCAACATCCATGGTATGTTAATAGTATAACTGAATTGCTTAATACAATTCCATAACATAAGTCTGTCATTTTCAAAATTAGAAGCATATATAAAAGTGATCTTTATAACAAGACCACCCTTATTCTGAAATGTGCAGTGAATATACTGCTGATCAATAAAAAAACTGATGAGATTCCAAACGATAGGATTATATAGAACCATAATCCTACCATTTCCTCCCATCAGATTATTGTTGATAATGCTCCAATTTGATAGACTTCTAACTTGTAGCTCATTAATCCTGATATCACTAAGTTTATGTTCTAGTATCCCTATAATACTAGGTTTATGCAAATGTAAGAAATTGGCAAGATCTAGCTGCCTTTCAGGGGAATTAAGACCCCTGACATTCCAAGCAATAATATCCATTAATAAAATAAAATAAGGGAATAATGTAAAGGATATTACCTCTAAGGTGGACCACTGAACTTTCTATTGTCCACTCTAACCTCCTTCTGTTTGCCACTTTTTTTGAAAATTGTGAAATCAGAAGTCTTTAACTGTTTATCCCATTTGGTGTTTTTATTAATGTACTTTTTTCTGAAATCTTGATCTGTAGAATCCTCTGTCTCCTCTACAGTGTTTATTTCAGATAAACTTCTAGTCCTGCCTTTCTTCTTCTTTTTTGTTGGGGATGCAGGTTTTGATGGTTTGGGGGCAACTACTGAGTTCACAGCTTGCTGAATATTATCTTCAGTTATAACAGATGGCTTTATGGGGGCAAGTCCAGAAGCTAGCAAGCCGAAATCAGTGAAAATAGGATCAGCAGCTAGGAGTTCACTGCAATCTATCTCTTTTCCTTTTGAATTTTTATTATCAGTTTTTGTAATTAAACTTGGGTTCTCCTTTGGGGGGGGAGGACTCAATGACCTTTTCATTTTTGTTCCCCTCTGTGCTGTTGTGTTGTTTGCTTGGTTCTGAGATAGTTTCCTGATGAACTGAGGGAGTATTGCTTAATCCTTCCTCTGCTTCATTTTGACTACAGTCAGATTGTAAGTTCTCATCTGAACTTGCAGCTGCTTTTGCTTGCTGAGTTGAACTGTCTGCTTTATGCCTTTGCTGAGCTGAGTGCATAGCCGTGTAATCCTTATCAGCTATGTAAATCTCAGTAGTGTCAATATTCATATCATCAGAGTTGGTGCCATTTGGTGGCCTAGTTTGCTTAGTAGAATCATCAGGAGATTCATGTGAGTTAATTCCAACATCATTATGATCAGGATGCGATCCAAGATTGGTTGGTTCTTTAGGATCTTTGTTCGAATCTTGATTATAAACACAATTTTCGAATGAGTGACCAAAGCACTTACATGACTTGCACCTATCTGGAATTAACTCATATGAAATCTGCTGTATTATGACTTCCCCATCCGGCATGAAAACAGCTGCCTCGTTGGGGAGGTCAGCATCCGCTCTAATCTCCACAAGAATACGAGCATAACTCAATCGTGTCTCTTTAGCAGTTTGCTCGTCCATTTTCAATGGGGTGCCAACTAAGCTTGCTATTCCGCTGAATATCTCCTTATCCCATAAACGTAAGTTCAACTTAGGGAGTCGGATCCACACTGGCATCGTGTTCAGAATGTCACGATCCAGTATTGATTCTTTGGTCCATTTCTTTAAGATGATAAGTTTACCATTGATGAAATAAGGTCCACCGTGCAGAAGTTTTGCACAATCTTCAGCGTAGTAAATCGGATAATGAAGAATCCGTTTTCACGCGTGAAGATTTCGAATGTCCCTGTCGGATTCCATGTGCGTGCGACAAAGGCCCTAAAATGATGATATGGGGGGCGTTTGCCAAACACATAGGCGACAACACTGAGCTTCCACTTGCTCTCGGTTCTGATGCTAGCCTCCTCGGAGACAATAACCCCCTTTTCTCCAATAGACTCGAACGAAGGGATATAACTAAGATCAAAGAATGAGTCTTGTCCTCCAGTTTTAACCATATCCGCCCAAGATGAAGCCTTTAGATCTTTAGGCAGGAATTGTTTGTGTTGTTGCTGTGGTTCTTGACCATTTCTTGTCATATTTCTGGGTTGGATCTTACTTCTTGATTGAAATCTTTCTCCATTCGAGGCCGGGAACGGTTTTTGCCTTACTTTGACAAGGATTTCAGATGATCCGCCTGCCCCTTGCCTGATGTGTGTGTTTGAACCATTAGTCCCGTGTTGGAATTGGCCTTGGCCAGTAACTTTCTTAGGGTTTGTGACAGATTTGGGATTTTTCTTTCGATTTACCCTAGTGAACCCATCCTCATCGACCAGAAAATCCGGGGGAGGATGAGGAGTGCTAGCTGAGGAATTAAGGGGAGGTTGGGGAGATGAAGAGGCCCCTTTCTGATTAGGGTTGTTGTCGAAAATAGGATTGAGAAAGGACTTGGCAGCCATGGCTGTAGTTTCTAACCTAGATGAATATTAATCCGTGTGCCCTCCACTTAAAAGCCGTATACGTCACTTTTTGGAAGGTGTTCTTCTTGAATAGAGGACCCCAGCAAATGTTAAAATTAAATTTTTTGTTTTTACTAGCGGATATTTCCATTGGTCATGCCATGTGTTGAGTTTGTTTACTTTATTAGAAACAAATCTATCTTACTGCCTTTTTTAGTGTTATCCATTCATTATTGTTTTTGAGAAATTTGTACCATCTTGAATCCACTAAGAGTTTTTACATATAAAAGAAAAGTATCAATTAAGTATATACAGACGATGCATAGTTTTAATAGCTCAAATTTCATTATGATCTATCACTAACCATCACATGAACTGAAATTAGGAATAACCACATATTTTGACATTCATGAGTTATTTCACATCTTTAAGCATGGCTGCTATTGTTGCTAAGCAAATAATTTTTTTTTAATGCCTCATAACTTCCACTTTTATTGGAGAATATCCTCACATCCGTCTATCACATACATAACACTCCATCTATGCATTTAATGTTTATCTTAAACTCTTACAAAATTAACCTTTTGCTTTCCAAACATGCATGATACTTGATGAGAAGATTATAGGAAGAGTATACTATAAAGTGACAAATCTGTGTTACCAAGAACACAAACAGTCAAAGTTATTTTTTGTAATTGTTGAAGTCATGTTCGTCTGTTCAGGCATGTTTGAAGTCATCTTAGGTTGTCGAGGCAGTGAAATTCATGTTCGACTACTCTGGTGTTGTATACATATTCCTCCAGGTTAAGTGAGGGTTTGTTGTTAGTCGATATTCAAAAAGGAGTCTAGCACTGGACATAAGACGTCGCTCCAAACCATTATAAAAATCTCGTGTGTCTTTTTACCTTACTGCTCTTATATTTTTTATTGTTATTATATTTATTATTCCGCATTAGTGATATCTCCATATTACACGATCCATAACTCACTTTCACAATTGTCACCCATGGAGTGCTGCATCTTGATCCCTATTGAGAGGGTTGCACACTCAGAAAACCACTTCGCATGTCGACATGCATTTATAAGAAATTCTATGAAAAACTCCAATATTACATCCATGGTGCTTATATTAAACATACCCTGGATATTTCATGTCAATATGCAAATTAACTAGAAGCGTATGGATTTTGTTGTTTCCAAATAAGGCTCAAAATTGTAACACGTAAAGTTCAAAAGAAAATTAGAAGCTGGATTCAAACCCCACATCGTAAGTTTAAATAATACACTATTGTTGTTGTCATTATTATTATTATTATTATTGTCATCGTTGTTGTTTACTCATCAATGAAGTTTAGGTTATCATAACTCATTATTTTGTTTTTTGGCTGTGCAAAAGTAAGTGGTGATTTTATTTTTGAAAATTTTGAATTTCAAAAATTGCACTGAACTAAATGATTACTTTGCATATATTAAACAATTTATTTTTAGAAATAGATAAAATTAAATATTTATAAAAAATATTACATATCAAATGCACAAAGCTTTTGTTTGCTTGTTGTATATTACCAGAATTTGAATAAGTTGATCAAAATTTTAAAAATGTCACTGTTTTGAGAGACCTTCTGATCTGGTATAGATTTTATGAACGTATTTTATACTTTTTAATAAAAATTTACAATTTCATTGTTTTGCTATAGGAAAATATGAGGTAAAACTCAAAATAAGATGGAAATTGTCATCAATTCAATTACATTTATATAACAAAAAAGTGGGTGCTGCTATATACATCCTACTCTCACTTCCTAATGTCACTTTAAAAGATATTAAAAGAACAAAGTAACCCTCTTTAAACACCCATCATTGTTAGTTATATAACATAAAATATTGAAAAACGAATTCCAGAAACTTTACGTAGAATCTCACTTCTAATCTATTTATCAACTTGAACGATCGCTTTTTTACAGGTTACCCTTACCAGATTTTCCATTTTTATCACTTGAACAGAGATTTCAAAAGAAATTTTATAACATCGTAAGATATAAAGGTTCGAAAATTATCACAATAACTACAATTTTCTAATAAAATTTTAAACTGATCGTAATATGTAGAAAAACAGTTTTAAGTTAATGAGATTTGACTTCATAATTGTTGTTTACAGTTACATTTTCAAAAGTTAAAATAATGAATGCACATTTTCGCTAAGAAAAATGTGAAAATGAGGGATGTATTAGGGTGAGAAAGTGTTTCACAAAATATCGAAGGATGAAAAAAGAGGTGGGTAAGACAACCAGAAAAGTGAGTATACATGGTAGCACCTTACAAAATACACATAACAAACTATGTTGCCATGGTTTGCTTAAAAGGCCAAGGGAGAAACTTAAGAACTTCTGCACCTACATTCTACTGTGTAAGAGAAGTGGATGGGTTGAAAAAATCTTTTTCTTAATAGCTTGCATGCTTCACATTAGGATTAAGGTTGAAATACAATATCATCAATTAAATTTTTTAAGTATGTTGTGCTGGTTTGCCCGAGAGGTTAAGGGGGAAGACTTAAGATCTTCTGCACATAAGTGCGCATGGGTTTGAATCCCATAGCCAGCATTTTTTTTAAAATTGGCGACGTACATGGTGAACTATTTACTCATCTTTTTACAAACAACAAAGGGAAAAAAACACCCTTATCTTTCATATGATTTAATTTGAAACAATTCATATTCTTAAAACATAGTGCAGAATGGTTCCACACACACACACACACACACACATATATATATATATGTATGTATATGTATATGTATATATATATGTATATACACATGCGTACACAGATCAAAAATCTAAAAGGCAAAAGCGTACACGGTTGTTCTTTTGCACGTGAAGCGAACCATGGGCCTAGGAACATCACGCATAATTCAATTCTTATTAGTAACTTCGACGAGTTCATATTCATTTTTCAACTGATCCGCCCCGACTATGCATTCCTTTTTTCTTCCTTCTTTTAGGTCTTTATTTTTTATATAAACGTTGAAAATGATATTTGATTGATTCTAGTGAAATCGATTTGCATCACAAGTAGTTGGAAATCATGCAAGTATTCCTTCTATTCTTTCTACAAACTTAAATTGATTTGCAAAGTTCATTTATTTGTAGGTTAAGTGTCGACAATCTAGAATTTCTCTTTAAAAAAAAATTGAGACACGTAGCTTTTGATCATTATTTCAAAAAAAAAAAAAATCTTATTCAATCATGTTGATATTGAAATTGAAAACAAAAGGAAAAAAACCCAACTTTTCTTTTCTAAAATTCCACTTTTCCAGTTTGCAATTAAATAATTAAGGTTTATAAATTCTGTTAGGGTGCTTTTTAATTAGAGGGTTAAAAAATCTTGAGATGGTGTGTGTATGTTTTGTACATCATGCCCCAAGTTGCTAAGGCGTGAGCTTTAGAAGTAAAAGGTCTTTTTGAGCAAGCTTGTCATGTTTTACCTCTCCTTGCCTAGAGATGCATCTTTAAGATGAGCAATAAGACGAGCTTTTTAAAACAGCGATATATAGTATGCATATCAAAGGTTTTTATTTTTGATTTGGTGGGCATTGCTAAATAATAATGCTAATAACGACGCCAAGCACCCAATTGAAAAATGCAATGAGTGAAAAATAAAATATCAATACTCACTGATACATATTGGCTTTAGGGAAAAAACCAGAAAGTGATACTAACCATTCAATAAAGGAACAGAAATAAATTCAAGTTCGAGTTCTTCTACGGAGCCTAATGGAAGTGCAACTCATGCCTTTCAATCAAGTTATCGAGTATTCAACCTCTAGCAACTATATCAAAATTCATGTGTGTGCGTGTCATAGTTCTCTCTTCCCTAATTTAAATACATAAATGTAGAAGTTCAAGCATGCTAATAATTAAAATTTATAAAATACAAGTTGAATGTAAACACACGTACAAACAGAAAAAATAGTGATATTACAGTGATAAGTATATGAAACCTTTTTTGAAATTGTTGTGCTTGTGATATAGCAATCTTCCGATCCAGATTAATCTCGGATGACTAGATTCATTTTTAGCATTCTATTTTGTACAGTTTATAAATGAAGTTTACACAGAATTCGTGTGCAAAAACAGCTAAATGCATAATAGTGGATTGTGCCTCCCTAGTCCCCTAAGGTGAAACTTAATTGGGCTCGGAGCTGGTATAACTAGCATTGCTCGTGTTTTTCATTAACTCCTTCACCTCGCTGTGACTAATATTTTACACTATCCATTATATCCATTGTAACTTATAAACTAATAAAGGGAACTATTTTAGGATGTATAAGTTCTTATAATGCATAATATACAGTTGAGCAGTACAAAAAAATTCATTATAAAGAACTTTCAATTGTACATATTTTCTGACAAAATCACCATAAATGGACAACTGAATACTGTTGTAATTCAAAACATAAAACAGTGGCAGTGAATAACAAGATAAACTTCAAAGCACTGTGATTTCAATTGGATCGCCACTCGCCAGTGCCAAATCATGGTTACTGTGCACCGCGATATTGCTATAACTCATGAGAATAAGTTAGCCAAAAGAATAAGTTGTACAACATTCTCCAAATTTAATTACTTCACTGGAACGCTACGTGCAAAAAAAAAAAAAAAAAGCAGCAAATTTTTATGCCACCACATTATAGTTGAAATGAAAAGAAATAAATTATGTTTAGCAATATATAAACATATTTACATGCACAATGATCTTTAAGGCTATATTGTTATTATGTAACCTAATGCAGAATAGGACAATTATTTATATCAGGTTTTTAACACTTAGATTTTATTTATTATGTATTATTGACATGATGTTGAAGTAACTGTAAATTGCTGGACTTTGTCTTAACATTCAATATAAAAATTGAAGTCACGTACTGCATCCCGAAGCAAAGACTATTCATAAGTATTTATCCTACGCAGTCTAATAAAAAACTGAAAGATATAAAGTGATGCCAAATAAATAACTTAATTTATAAGCTTAAAGTTTGCACATATGAATGCTAAAAGCTCTTCTAATCACAAGAAATGTCTAGTCACATACTTTTTGTTTACCGATGAAGGGATTTATTTACTACAGGTCTCGGTTTCTTCGATATCTTGACAAGTTGTAACAACCCGGAAAATCTGAACCAGTTTTTGGTGGAGTAGAACCCAATGTGAGATCTCTGGTTTATAAACGATATGGAAAACAACGAGGTATAAATTATATAGTCGATGTATGAGTTATATAAGCATTGTACACCACATGTATAAGCGTTGTATAAGTTGTATGTTCGATGTATAAGTTATATATGCGTTGTAAAAATGATATATGCGTTGAAATAAATTGAAATGATATTGAAATGAAATCGAAATATAGTTATATACGTATATCTATATATATATACTCCCCTCGTCCACAGATCATGGACGATATATATATTGGTTGTGATATTGTTTGGATTATTGGTTGATGTGAAATTTGGTGAATACCATGAATGGTTGATTTGAAATGATTAATTGTGATTGAAATCCCAATAGGATTAGTATATGGGAAAATTTGTCTGCGTACGAACTAGATATTGAAAATCCCCATTGTCAAAAGCTGCGAGGCTTTAAGGTAGAGCGAGGAGCTGTACTAGGGACGGTGCCGGTTTTAACTACCCTGCCGTTATGCTGCCGAAATTTTCAATAATATTCATGTATTAGAATTATTTTCATGTGTTGAAACTATATTCATGTGTTGAATAGAAATTCATGTGTTTAATAAATTCTTTGAAAGATAAAAACAACATTTTTACCTTATGTATCAACTATATAAAATAATCGTGTTTTAAAATAAATGGTTTTGCAATAAAAATCACATTTTTATTATATGTATAAACTATAGAATTATTTTCATGTGTTGAGTAGAAATTCATGTGTTGAATAGGAATTCATGTGTTGAATAGAAATTCATGTGTTGAATAAATTCTTTGAAATATAAAAATAACATTTTTACCTCATATATGAACTATATAAAATAATCGTGTTTTGAAATAAATTGTTTGACAATAAAAATCACATTTTTATCATCTATATGAAGTATATAAAATAATCGTGTTTTAAAATAAATGGTTTTGCAATAAAAATCACATTTTTATTATATATATAAACTAAGTATTCATGTGTTGAATAAAGGACTAGAACGATAAAAATCATATTTTTATCGTGTGTGTGAAGTCGAAAACATTCATGTGTTGAATATATAGATTGAACAATAAAATCTACATTTTTATTGTGAATATGAAGTGCTAAAAATATTCATGTGTTGAATAAATATTTTTGATGATAAAAATATCATTTTTATCAAATATATGAAGTGAAGATGGTTTTGAAATCGATGAATGAATTATATATATATATATATATATATATAAATAAATAAAATAAATCGAATAACGAAGCTGCAGTTCGTATTTTAAAACTGTGATTTCAAACGATTAGTGCGGGAGATCCGACCATCGGATTTTCCCGAAACCGAAACCGTTGGGTTCTCTTTGGAAATATCTTTCCAACGACACTCACTTTGTAAAGATCCAACGGTTGGATTGTCTGGAATGTTTAATTCAAATCTGGAGAAAAACAACGCCAGAATCGATTATACATATAATTAAATCGAATAACGACGCTGTAGTTCGTATTTTGAAATCGCAACTTCAAACGGTTGTACTGGGAGATCCGACCGTCGGATTTTCCCAAAACTGAAACCGTTGGATTCGTTTTGAAAAGATCTTTCTAATGATATAAAATTTGTGAAGATCCAACGATTAGATTTTCAGATATGTGTAAATAAAATCTGAAGAAAAACAGCGCCACGGCCGCGTTATGGCCTGAAGCGTCGTTTGAATGAATTGGTTATTTTTAAATAAATAAAAATAGCGGTAAATCATGATAAAATATTATAAACGATATGGAATGGAAATAAACTGAATTTGCTCGGCTTATTTGATATTCGATGGTTGAATGCGTTTGGTGTGAAAATTACATTGAAGAACAGAATTAGTGATATTGAATAATTTAACCATTGAAATGAATTGATTTGAAATTCTAAATATACGTGAATTATTTGAAAAGGCCGAGTTAATTCTCATTTCAAATAATTGATCAATGATTGAAAGTCGAAGATATGAAGACGGTGCAAGACCGATGATCTTCACGTCGAATGGAGGGGTGCTACTGATGCTCATGATAGGAGTAACTACCTTAAAGGGGCTGAAGTAGTGGCCGTCCGGACGTACTTGTTGATTGTACGGATATACGAGGTATTGAGTGCCTCCGGTTTCGTTCAGACCCAGAACGAACTTGTAAATGGACTATGTGTCTGACATTGGATTTTGTTCTGTGTTGATTGATCTCTATTAAATATATATCTGTTTGGCGGTGGAGAATTTATTCTCTTGCTTAACGCCCTTCTCTGAGACGTACGAGCTCAGAGGTTATATATCGATAGAAATCAGTCGCATGGAGTGAATTGCCTGTGTGGCATGCCTAAGTGGCAGATGATCAAGGCTTCTGTTGAAAAGCAAAGTCTTGTGGTTGATGATCAAAGCGAGGCATGTGTGTCCTAGCTTTGTGTATAACGTTGAATCGCGAGCCTCACACCCCGGTATGAACCAGATACGGGAGAGGACCTCAGGGAGGACATTCGTTTCTTTCTAGCTAGGGTGGTGTCAGTGACCTACCAGGCCTGACATTTATATTATTTTCACCTGTGTGGTTGTTGCTTTTGCAAGGCGCCTCGAATATATCGGTGACTATGTGGAGCCGATGGATTCGTAGGACACATTTACGCCCCAAAGGGCGGGGAAACGCAGTGTTCAGGCATTTTAATCCACATCGGTGGACCGACCCTGACGATCTAAGGGGCAGTTGCGGCTATTCCTGAGGCTCGGGCTAGACAGTCTCGAATTCGGTAAGGACTATCTTTTGCCTTGGTTCATGACGGAAATCCAATTTCCAAATACGACACCGTGCGGTTTTGATTGTATACCTATATATGGCGACATAGTGGTATGGGGCAATAATGCCGTCTATGATTGATACTTATGATTTAAAATTATTTTTGAAACATATAAAAACTAGTAATAATATCAAATGCTTTTGTTTTATTCGTATCAAGCATATTTTGGCCATTATAAGGTAAAACTCTATTCTCCGGTTTGTGTTGCATTGTGTGATGGGAATTGAGTCTTATAATGGCTTCATTTTTATAAAAAGCATTGCGATGTTTAAAAGATTTACTTGTTTTAGAGAACTGGCAATCCAATGGAGTAAACCCGTTCCGTGAAAGTGGCGTGGTCCTGTGATTAGCCATATTGAAAAATATGTTAAGTAGATTTCGCATACCAGTCCCATGACTGACTCGTAGTTTGTTTCACTTGCAAACTCGGGTGCCCTTATTTCTACACGGGCAGCCTTGTATTCAGGTTTTAGCAGGCTTTTTCTGGATAGCTGGAGCTGAAGATGGATTCTATCATTTATCTCTTTTATGCTGTTCAGCTCCTATTGTACATATTATGTTTTGTTTTCAGCTGTAGACATTTATGTATTGCCGAACTGTATTTGTACTAAGTACGATCCTGTATACTGTGTAACTCTGATGATTATGTTTATCCATTGTATTATATTGTACATTATCTGGTGTATTTAATTATTTCTGTTCTACTATTATCTGTTTATGTGTTACATTCCAAAGATTACCCTTGCCCCCGTCGTACGGGGTTTGGGGTTGTCACAAACGTGGTATCAGAGCTTTGGTTAAGCCTAGTTCTAGAATATAACATATCAACGAACTCGTCAGAAATAGAACCAGAAGTGTTCTAGGACGAGTAACTCATTATAGATAGGATTCGTAATATCCTAGTATGAGTATAGCAGGATCAGAATGGGGTCAGAAATGCCCCAGAACGAGTTAGAGTTATATGTTTACAAATAACGCATTTGTGATTATATATATAGTCTGGTTTTAGAAATATGATTTTTGCATATATAAAAGATATATTTGAAAAGTTAAAAACAAATTGATTGTTGATTGCATTGTGTGATTGTGGGTTTGATTAATTAAATTATTAGAATGATAGTTAATTTAATCAATAAGAGAATGAAGTTAAATGTATGCAATTGAACAAGTATTGAACTGATTTAGAAAAAGATAGAAATATATACATATGCGTTATATATGTGTGAACAGGTTATGGATAAACAGCTAAGCAGAGGAGTAAAATTGTTTGCCCGACAAACAGGTACATGTTTATGGTATTTCTTGGGATTTGATGATTTTATGAGCCGATTGGCTTTTCCTTTTTCTTTTGGATTGGTGAGGGCCATGGGAGGCTATTTGAAATATCCCGAAGCTCCCCGTACAAAGGAGGTTATGGCGAATTTTTTCTAAAATTTAGGGTGTTAGCCAAATTTTTGAAGAATTTGAAAATTCTTAGAAACTGAAAAGTTGGAGAATGGAAGCCAGAAGGAAAGTTGAGTTGGTTAATAAAACCACTTTCGACTTTATTCCTTTTCGGGGACGAAAAGTTTTAAGTGGTGAAGATTGTAACAACCCGGAAAATCTGAACCAGTTTTTGGTGGAATGGAACTCCATGTGAGATTTCTAGTTTATAAACGATATGGAAAACAACGATGTGTACATTATATAGTCGATGTATGAGTTATATAAGCGTTGTACACCACATGTATAAGCATTGTATAAGTTGTATGTTCGATGTATAAGTTATATATGCGTTATAAAAGTGATATATGCATTGAAATAAATTGAAATGATATTGAAATGAAATCGAAATATAGTTATGTACGTATATATATATATATACTCCCCTCATCCACAGACCATGGACGATATATATATTGGTTGTGATATTGTTTGGATTATTGGTTGATGTGAAATTTGGTGAATACCATGAATGGTTGATTTGAAATGATTAATTGTGATTGAAATCCCAATAGGATTAGTATACGGGAAAATTCATCTGCGTACGAACTAGATATTGAAAATCCCCATTGTCAAAAGCTGCAAGGCTTTAAGGTAGAGCGAGGAGCCGTACTAGGGACGATGCCGGTTTTAACTACCCTGCCGTTATGCTGCCGAAATTTTCAATAATATTCATGTGTTAGAATTATTTTCATGTGTTGAAACTATATTCATGTGTTGAATAGAAATTCATGTGTTGAATAAATTCTCTGAAAGTTAAAAATAACATTTTTACCATATGCATCAACTATATAAAATAATCGTGTTTTAAAATAAATTGTTTTGCAATAAAAATCACAATTTTATTATATATATAAACTATAGAATTATTTTCATGTGTTGAATAGAAATTCATGTGTGGAATAGGAATTCATGTGTTGAATAAAAATTCATGTGTTGAATAAATTCTTTGAAATATAAAATTAACATTTTTACGTCATATATGAACTATATAAAATAATCGTGTTTTGAAATAAATTGTTTTACAATAAAAATCACATTTTTATCATCTATATGAAGTATATAAAATAATCGTGTTTTAAAATAAATGCTTTTGCAATAAAAATCACATTTTTATTATATATATAAACTATAGAAAGCATTCATTTGTTGAATAAAGGACTAGAACGATAAAAAATCATATTTTTATCGTGTGTGTGAAGTCGAAAACATTCTTGTGTTGAATATATAGATTGAACAATAAAATTTACATATTTATTGTGAATATGAAGTGCTAAAAATATTCATGTGTTGAATAAATATTTTTGATGATAAAAATATCGTTTTTATCAAATATATGAAGTGAAGATGGTTTTGAAATCGAAGAATGAATTATATATATATATATAATGAATCGAATAACAAAGCTGCAGTTCGTATTTTGAAACCGTGATTTCAAACGATTAGTGCGGGAGATCCGACCATCGGATTTTCCCGAAACTGAAACTGTTGGGTTCGCTTTGGAAATATCTTTCCAATGACACCCACTTTGTGAAGATCCAACGGTTGGATTATCTGGAATGTTTAATTCAAATCTGGAGAAAAACAGCGCTAGAATCGATTATATATATATATAAATAAAAATATAATTAAATTAAATCGAATAACGACGCTGCAGTTCGTATTTTGAAATCGTAACTTCAAACGATTGTACCGGGAGATCCGACTATCGGATTTTCCCAAAACTAAAACCGTTGGATTCGTTTTGAAAAGATCTTTCTATTGATATAAAATTTGTGAAGATCCAACGGTTAGATTTTCAGATATGTGTAAATCAAATCTGAAGAAAAACAGTGCCACGGCCGCGTTATGGCCTGAAGCGTCGTTTGAATGAACTGGCTATTTTTAAATAAATAAAAATAGCGATAAATTGTGATAAAATATTATAAACGATATGGAATGGAAATAAACTGAATTTGCTCAGCTTATTTGATATCCGATTGTTGAATGTGTTTGGCGTGAAAATTACATTAAAGAACAGAATTAGTGATATCAAATAATTTAACCATTGAAATGAATTGATTTGAAATTCTAAATATACATGAATTATTTGAAAAGGCCGAGTTAATTCTCATTTCAAATAATTGATCGACAATTGAAAGTCGAAGATATAAAGACGGTGCAAGACCGATGTTCTTCACGTCGAATGGAGGGGTGCTACTGATGCTCATGATAGGAGTAGCTACCTTGAAGAGGCTGAAGTAGTAGCCGTCCGGATGTACTTGTTGATAGTACGGATATGCGAGGTATTGAGTGCCTCCGGTTTCGTTCAGACCCAGAACGAACTTGTAAATGGACTGTGTGTCTGACATTGGATTTTGTTCTGTGCTGATTGATCTCTATTAAATATATATCTGTTTGGCGGTGGAGAATTTATTCTCTTGCTTAACGCCCTTCTCTGAGACGTACGAGCTCAGAAGTTATATACCGATAGAAATAGTCACATGGAGTGAATTGCCTGTGTGGCATGCCTAAGTGGAAGATGATCAAGGCTTCTATTGAAAAGCAAAGTCTTGTGGTTGATGATCAAAGCGAGGACTGTGTGGCATAACTTTGTGTATAACGTTGATTCGTGAGCCCTACACCCCAGTATGAACCAAAAACGGGAGAGGACCTCAGGGAGTACATGCGTTTCTTTCTGGCTAGGGTGGTGTCAGTGACCTACCAGCCCTGACATTTATATTATTTTCACCTGTGTGGTTGTTGCTGTTGCGAGGCGCCTCAGATATATCGGTGACTATGTGGAGACGATGGAGTCGTAGGACTCATTTACGCCCCAAAGGGCGGGGAAACGCAGTGTTCATGCATTTTAATCCACATCGGTGGACCGGCCCTGACGATCCAAGGGGCAGTTGCGGCTATTCCTGAGGCTCGGGCTAGACAGTCTCGATTTCGAAAAGGACTATCTTTTGCCTTGGTTCATGATGGAAATCCAATTTCCAAATACGACACCTTGCGGTTTTGATTGTATACCTATATATGGCAACATAGTGGTATGGGGCATTAATGCCGTCTATGATTGATACTTATGATTTGAAATTGTTTTTGAAATATATAAACACTTGTAATAATATCAAATGCTTTTGTTTTATTCGTATCAAGCATATTTTGGCCATTATAAGGTAAAGCTCTATCCTCCGGTTTGTGTTGCATTATGTGATCGGAACTGAGTCTTATAATGGCTTCATTTTTATAAAAAGCATTGCAATGTTTAAAAGATTTACTTGTTTTAGAGCACTGGCAATCCAATGGAGTAAACCCGTTCGGCGAAAGTGGCGTGGTCCTGTGATTAGCCATATTGAAAAATATGTTAAGTAGATTTCTCATACCAGTCCCATGACTGACTCGTAGTTTGTTTCACTTGCAAACTCGGGTGCCCTTATTTCTACACGGGCAACCTTGTATTCAGGTTTTAGCAGGCTCTTTCTGGATAGCTGAAGCTGAAGATGGATTCTATCATTTGTCTCTTTTATGCTGTTCAGCTCCTATTGTACATATTATGTTTTGTTTTCCGCTGTAGACATTTATGTATAGCTGAACTGTATTTGTACTAAGTATGATCTTGTATACTGTGTAACTCTGATGATTATGTTTATCCAGTGTATTCTATTGTACATTATCTGGTGTATTTATTTATTTCCGTTCTGCTTTTATCTGTTTATGTGTTATATTCCAAAGATTACCCTTGCCACTGTCGTACGGGTTTGGGGTTGTCACAAAAGTCCATCCCCTTGGCATTGACATACGATAATTTCCACTACGACCACCACTACACAACACGAACAGAGAACAGTCCGTGAAAGGAT
Source organism: Allium sativum (assembly GCA_030737875.1). Classification (NCBI taxonomy): domain Eukaryota; kingdom Viridiplantae; phylum Streptophyta; class Magnoliopsida; order Asparagales; family Amaryllidaceae; genus Allium; species Allium sativum. The sequence goes on from CM060916.1 coordinate 45,984,775, forward strand.
AACATGTTCTTGATGAAAGAGGCACACAAAAAGGCATGGAAGTGGAGGAAAAGGCGGTGGAGTCGGAAGTGTCAGATCCTTTGGACCATTGGAAGCCAACCACTGACTTTCTAAAAAGCTGTGAACGCACCCTCAGTGCACACCAAAGTTCAAACATAGTATGTTACTTTTTATGCTCAAAATCAACATCAACCTACTCTGCCACATCCTATCAAACGTAGAAAGCACATTTTTAAGTTTTGATCTACTTGATACTAAACATACTATGATGGTTATACTGGCTTGGGTTATTTTCTTTCTGCTTAGGGCTTACATGTTGCGGAAGAAGCGAACGAATAAGCAATTCAAGGCCATTAAAAAATTATTTTTTAAGAGCATTTCTAATACAGCTATTTATAAAATAAAAAATAAAAAACTGAATTTAATTTTCATTTTCAGTTAATTGGCAACTGCTAGTTAAGTATCCCAATTCTTCTACGCACACAGGTTAGTCAAACTTGCATTTTACATGCCAACCTTTTGAACTAACCCACAAAACGCCATCAAATGGAATCTTTAAACGAAATAACACTGATAAGACAACACAACCTCTTCTGTTTTACTACCAATACATCTAGGTTACCTAGTTTTATTGTCACTGTGCATTATCAGGATTTTCAAAATCAAACACAGGCATCGATGATTGTTTAACAGAAGAATCCTTTTGTGAGGTATCAGAACAAAAAGATTAAATTGTCAAGAAAAAGTCGCATACCTATATGTTGAATTCTGGGGTAATTATTTCAGCGCGTATGATATTAGAACACGTTAATAAGAAGCAGAAAACTAGCGCAAGAACCATCGAAGCAGAACCGATTTGGTAAACCAACGAGCTTTCTGAGATTGATGTGGAGTGAAGCTTATACTGTTTCCCACGTCGCTATGAATATTTTTTCGAGTGAAGGGTTGTGCGTTTTGGATGATGTTCCATTTCATAAAGAATCCCAACAGACGTTTGAATCAAACTTTTGGAGCTTCTGTTCTTTTGCTTAAGGCGGTAGCCAACAAACGTTTATAGATCGCTTGCAATCATTTTTTTTGTTGGCAAATTCTATTTCAACCGACCATTTTAATTAGTAGCCCCCAAATTATGAAATAATCGGTAAACCCACAAATTTAGTTAGTAGTCCCTCGTTTTTTTTAAAAAAACCAAAAATACCCTTCTACGTAGAGGGGCTATGTGGTTTTTCACTGTATCTCCTAGTTGCCCTACGTGGTTCATCAACGTACCACGTATATGATCTCCGTGGTTCATTCATGGACCACGTAGGTACACCAAAAAACCACTTATACGAGGTGTTCAAAAAACTTGGAAAAAAATATAACAGAAAAAGGGTAGTTTGGTCATCGATTTTTTTGATAAAATGGGGAGCTACTAACTAATTTTGTGGGTTGAAATAGAATTTGATTTTTTTGTTAGATGCACGTCACATTGGAGCGTGCATGCTACTTACTTTTCTTGCAAATAATTAGCAAACCAATCAAAGGAGTTCTAACCCAATCAGAACCAACTCAACTGCTTTACAAACGGCCTACGTAAACATGTCCAAGTCCATATTGGTCTCAAACCAACCCTTCTACTCGACAAGGCATAAGGATAAGGACGATGCTAGATTGACCGGCAAAATTATGGTGAATTTAACCGGATCATGGAATTCACGGTAGAAATTCATGTATGGAAGAAAATCAAATGGTTGTTTCTGCTGCCGCACCTTTTGTGAGGTATCAGAACAAAAAAATTAAATTGTCGAGAAAACGTCGCATACCTGCAGTATATTGAATTTTGGGGTAATTGTTTCAGCGCGTATATATTAGAACACGTTGATAAGAAGCAGAAAACTAGCATCTCCAAGAATTCGTTAAAAGCCCCATCGAAGCAGAACAGATTTGGTAGACCAATGAGCTTTCTGAGATTGATGCGGAGTAAAGCTTATACTGTTTCCCACGTTGCTATGAATATATTTTTTCCTGTGAAGGTTGTGCGTTCTGGACGATGGTCCATTTCATAATTTAAAAACAAACAACGGTTGAAATGCAAGCCGAAGTCAATAATTTAATAGATTTTGAAGGTGATGATTTATCCAACATAAAACTATCATGAGGATTAGAATTTTACAGAAAAGTCAAGCTACTTACTTTTCTTGCAAATAATCAGCAAACTAATCAAAAGAATTTTGATCCAATCAAAACCAGTTCAACTACTTTACAAACGACCTACATAAGCCTGTCCAAGTCCATATGGTCTCAAACCAACCCTTCTATTCGACAAGGCACAAGGAGAATGCTCATTTGTTTCATCCCTATGCACTTTTTACATTCAAGCATGAGCTAGGCTCAGCCCCTTCTTGTAACAACCTGGAAAATCAGAACCAATTAATTTTTTTAATTTGGCTACTTTAATGAATTTGGAATATTTAAAATGATTTATTTTAAATAATAACGACAAAATTTTTATTTAAATCGAAGTTAGAACGAATAAATTTATTTTAATTATATAACGAGCCTGAAATGTGCGAGGCAGTTTGAAAATTCAACTTTGAACTTTGATTGAATGTATATGATTCAAAATAAATCGGATTTCAATAAAACCAAAAATATTTAAATCTGTTAATTATATCTTTCTAACGGATCTGAAAAATTGAAATTTCATAGCGGGAATAAAAAGTTATGGTCAGTTGAATATTCAGAATAGTCGCTATGAAATTTAATATAAATATAGCCCGTAAAAATAGACATTTTGCAAACGACCTCCGTTTTCGACGAAACCACTTTGGTTGGATCCAAAATGTCAAATTATGGCTAGGTTTAAAATTTCATAATTTTTGGAATTAATATGTGAGCGTGGCAAAGGAAAACGCGTTTGGTAATTTTAGTTTGAATTGGATCGACCAGAAAAAGTCCATTTTTCAAACGGGCTCCAAATTCGACGAAATTAATTTTGTTGGGACCGTATCGTCCCAACATAGCTAGGTTTATTTTTTGGGAATTTTTGAAATCAGTATGTAGCCCCGGCACATTAAAATGTACGTTCAATTCTAAAATTGAATGTTTTATATTTTAATTTGAAGAATAACTGACTGAAACAGTCGAATGGGATTACGAAACATATTCCATTGTGTCCAGAATGGGGGTATTTAGCTAGAGGCGTTAGTTGTTGGGTTTGATTTGGAGCTCGGATTAGAAAACCCTATTTTTGAAATTAATATATATATATATATATATATATATATATATATATATATATATATATGGGCCAATAAAATAATTCCTTTCATAATTTATATTTTCCAAAAAATGAAAAAAACCCGTAACCTATTTCGTTCAACGGCAACAAGGTGTTCTTACCTTCTCTCCTCAATTCCGGCCAATCCACTCAATAAAATCCTTTGCTCCAATTGAGGTTTTTGTAGAGCTCATCCTCCTCTTCAAATCCATGCCCACTACACCCTGTATCGTTGCGCGAATCTTGAGAACCACCAGCTCGAAGTCGTCGACTTCAAACCGCCGCCGCGCCATCCACGTCAGCTCGAGTTGGGCCCCACCCCCAGGCGTGGGTGCGTCTCCCCTTCCCCTTCGTCGTGGTATAACCTGATCTCGACCTCGTGCAGCGGATTAGAAGATAGATCAAAACCTAGTTTTGAATCGAAAGCTAAGGTATACGGCTTGATTTATTTAAACTATTTATAACAGTTAAAAAGCGTTGCAAAGTGTGATTTATTAATAAAAATCATATCTTTTTCGTATGTTGTCGAAATCCAGTGAAACAAGAGACACCGGGACTGTGACATCATACACTACGTTCTAGAAAAGACTAGAACGCATTTGGAGCTCTCTACAAAAACTAGAAGGAGTGGAACCCAAAGTGAGATTTCTAAATTCAAATTGGAATGAAATAGCGATGTATAAATTATATAATCGATGTATGAATTATATAAGCGTGTATATCTCACATACAAGCGTTGTATAAATTATATATACGATGTATAAGTTATATATACATTGTATAAATCATATGTGCGTTAAATGGAATTGAAATAGAATTGAAATGGAAATAAATATATTTATATACATACATATATATATACACACACACACACACTCTCCTCGTCCATATACCATAGACGATATAAATTGTTTGGGTTGTGATTGTGAATGATTGATTGTGGTTGCAACAAAATTGGTTGTGTTAGGTGAATATTCAATGTGTTGTGAAAATGAATGATATTGTGGAAATCATTGAAATGAAAGTATTGTAATGCTGCAAAGCCTAGGATAGCAGAGGAGCCGTGCTGGACATGGTGCCAGTGCTAAATACCCTGCCATTATAATGCCGAAATTTTCTGAAATATTCATGTGTTAGAAAATATTCATGTTTGAAATAAATTGTTTGAACAATGAAAATCAAAATTTTATTATAGATATGAATCACTAAAAATATTCGTGTTTGAAATAAATTGTTCGAACTATAAAAATCACAATTTTATTGTAGATATGAATCACTAAAAATATTCATGTTTGAAATAAAATGTTTTAACAATAAAAATCAAATTTTTATTGTATGTATGAAGCTTTAAAAATAGTCGAAGGTTGAAAGAAATATTTGTTGATTGAAAATAATATTTTTAACATGTATATGAAGTGTTAAAAATAACCGTGTGTTGAAATAAATATTTGTTCATTAAAAATAATATTTTTAACATGTATATGAAGTGTTAAAAATAACCGCGTGTTGAAATAAATATTTGTTGATTGAAAATAATATTTTTAACATGTATATGAAGTGTTATAAATAACCGTGTATTGAAATAAATATTTGTTGATTGAAAATATTATTTTTAACATGTATATGAAGTGTTAAAAATAACTGTGTGTTGAAATAAATATTTGTTGGTTGAAAATAAAATAAATATTTGTTGATTGAAAATAATAATTTTAACATGTATATAAAGTGTTAAAAATAACCATTATTTTTAACATGTATGTGAAGTGTTAAAAATAACCGTGTGTTGAAATAAATATTTGATTGAAAAAATTATTTTTAACTTGTATATGAAGTGTTAAAAATAACCGTGTGTTGAAATAAATATTTGTTGATTGAAAATAATATTTTTAACATGTATATGAAGTGTTAAAAATAACCGTGTGTTTAAATAAATATTTGTTCATTGAAAATAATATTTTTAACATGTATATGAAGTGTTAAAAATAACCATGTGTTGAAATAAATATTTGTTGATTGAAAATAATATTTTTAACATGTATATGAAGTGTTTAAAATAACCATAGGTTGAAATAAATATTTGTTAGTTGAAAATAATATTTTTAACATGTATATGAAGTGTTAAAAATAGTCATGTACGGAAATAAATATTTGTTCACTAAAAATATTATTTTTAGCATAGATATGCATATATATACACATGCTAAATAGGTAAATGGATTTGCTGTTGAGTAAAGAATTTATTTGCGAGCCCGACAAATAGGTAAACCTTAATGAGTTGGTGCGCAATTTTATTTATATATCAACTCCTATGACTGCCATTGGATGCGGTGTGCTGGTTGTTCTGTATGAGATTATAAACGTCGCCATAGGATAGCAACAATTAATTTTGAACTGCATTACACGACATACTTCTTGAAGATAGCATACACTATCATATATCATATAAGCGTTTGGAGCTTGTATGGCGATGATTGCATTTCAGGTTGAACCAAAGACGAACTATTGATGTCATATCATATCATATTCCGTATAAGCATTTGGAGCTTGCATGACAAGTTTGAGATTACCATACGAGCGAGATGTTCGTACGACGATGATTAAATTACAGGTTGAACTGAGGACTGATATGGACAAAATAAATATAACGGTAAATTGCCAGATTAAATAAAAACCCCACTCGGGTGTAGAGTTGACAATAATCACATCTCTCTAGTTATTGGATACGGCACATCGATTATTTATTTTCCAACACTGGACGAGGTGACGAGATTTAACTCTGGAGTAATTTTACACACTCCCTCGGGTATAGAATAGGACACTAAAAATTGTGTATGCTTATACTAGATTTATTGGGTGACTAATACGACCCAATAAATTTCCAAACCCCTTCCCGTACAAAGGAGGTTATGGCGGAAAATTTCGAAATTTAAAGGCATTTGGCAAAATTTTGAAGTGAAAACAATTTGGAAATCGTCGAATGAATTATATATATATATATATATAAAGTAAAATAAAATGAATCGTGCACCTGTTGTTCGCGTTTTGGAATCGTGATTTTAAACGATTATACCGAGAAATCCGACCAGCGGATTTCCCCGAAACTGAAACTGTTGGGTTCGTTTTGGAAAAATCTTTCAAGCGATATAAATTTGTTGAGATCCAATGGTTAGATTGTGTAAAATGCTTAATTCAAATCTGAATAAAAACAGTGCCAGAATGAATTATATATATATATATATAAATTAAAATAAAACAAATCGCGTGAGGTAGTTCGCGTTTTGAAATCGTAACTTTAAACGATTATACCGAAAGATCTGACCATCGGATTTCCCCTAAATCAGAACCGTTGGGTTCGCTTTGGAAAGATCTTTCCGACGGTATTAACATCATTAAGACCAACGGTTAGATTTTGAGAAATGTGTAAATCAAATCTGAAGAAAAACAGCGCCAGGGCCGCGTTATGACCCAATTAAAACGAGCTATTTTAAATAAATAAAAATAGCGATAAAATGTTATAAAATATATATAGCGATATGGAATGGAAATAAACCGATTTTACTTGGTTTATCAGATATTTTGATGGTTGGATGTGTTTGACATGAAAATTATATTAATGAGCTGAAATGTGGATGTCAAATAGTTTAACTATAAAAAGAATTGATTTGAATTCTATATATACGTGAATTATTTGAAAAGGCAGAGTTAATTCTCATTTCAAATAATTGATCGACGATTAAAAGTCGAAGATATGAAGACGGTGCAAGACCGGTGATCTTCACATCGTATGGATTGCTACTAATGCCTTAGATATGGGTAGCTCCTTGACGAGATTACAGTGGTAGTAGTCTGGATGTAATTGTTGATCGTCCGTATGTGCGAGGGCCTCTCATCCGTATTGGACATATGGAACGAGGAATAAGGTGCCTCCGGTTTCGTTTAGACCCATAACAGACTTGTAAATGGATGTGTGTCTGACGTGTATTCTGTGTTGTATTCGTTGATCTCTACTAAATGTACATCTATTTGGCGGCGGAGAATTTATTCTCTTGCTTAACGCCCTTCTCTAAGACGTACGAGCTCAGAGGTTGTATATCGGTAGACATCAATGGTATGGTATGGATTGACAGCGTGGCATACAAAGATGCAAATGATCAAGGCTTTTGTTGAAAAGCAAAGTCTTGTGGTTGATGATCAAAGCACGACTTTAATATAGCATAGCTTTGTGAATAGTGTTGCTTCGCGAGCCTCACACCTCGATATGAGTCAAAAAGGGATAAAGGACCCAAGGAGAACATGACGTTTCTTTCTAGCTATGGGTGGTGTCATGGTATGGAGCCCAGACATTTATATATTTTTACCTATGTGGTTTTTTGGAATGTGAGGCACCTCGGTTATATCGGCTACTACAGAGCCGATGGATAGGTCCTATAAGACCAGGAAACATGTGTTCAGGAATAATTAATCCTCAAACATAAGGGAGAACCGGCCTTGGAGGATCCAAGGGTTCTTTGCGGGGAATCCTGAGGCATTTGCTAGAGTGGCTCGAAGTCGGCAAGGGGTACATCCCTTGCCTCGACTCATGACGGAAATCCAATTTCCAATACGACACAGCGGTTTTGATTCTAAACCTATATATGGCGACATGATATATGGTACCCATCCCGTCTATGATTGATACATTATGATTGAAATTTCTTTTGAAACATATATACACTAGTAATAATATCAAATGATTTTGTTTTATACGTATCAAGCATATTTGGCCATTATAAGGTAAAACTATATCCTCCGGTTTGCGTTGCATTATGTAATGGGACTTGAGTCTTATAATGTCTTCATTTTTATATAAAGCATTGAGTTGTTCAAAAGATTTATTTTATTTCATGCACTGGCAATCACTGGAGAAAACCCGTTCCGCGTTAGTGGCGTGGTCCTATGATTTGCCTTATTATTATTGTTTAACCAGTTATGTAGATTTCTCATACCAGTCCCATGACTGACTCGTAGTTTGTTTTCACTTGCAAACTCGGGTGCCCTTATTTTTACACGGGCAGCCCAGTGACAGTTACAGGATGTATTTTTGTCATAGCATTATAGCGTGGAGTGCGTTTTTGGCTGATGGTGAAGACTAGCTTTCTCTGTATTTTGGCTATTGACATTTCCGCCTGTATTATCTTATGTATATGTAATGTTGATCGCGATGTAGACTGATTTATCACTATTATGTATTATCTGATGTATATGTCCCAGTGGTCTTGATGTAGACTGATCATTTCCTTTATGCACTAAGTTGTATCCTATGACTGTGCCACTCTGATGTTTATTACATTTTATGATCCCGCTGTCATATTGCTGTAAATTATTCTATTTCATGTTTATGCTATTATCTGTAATCTACTAATGTTGATTAATGTGTTATATTCCGAACGATTATCCTTAATTCCATGATACGGGGTTTTGGGTTTTCACTACTGGCAGAGCTTTGGTTAATCTTAGTTCTGGTATTAAACACATTAAACACCTCATCAAAAATAGAATCAGTAGTGTTCTAAAGCGAGTAGCTCATTAGAGATAGGATTAGTAATGTCATAGAATGAGCACAGTAGAATAGCATAATAATTTGATCAGTACATCGTTGTTTTTCCTTATGTTCTTCTGTTTTTACCATTCCTTAAAATTATCATTTCTGTTGGTCTGACTCTTTTCTTTCTTATACAGAACTGACTGACATGGCTACTAGAGCTAAAGGCAGAGCAGGCCGAGGCCAAGAAAGGGGTGAAATCCCCGCTGCCCAGAATCAGCCTAATCTTGAGGCTGTAGTACCACCACCACTGCCCCTGCAACCATTTGATCTCGACCGGGTGGCTAATAAATACAGGAATCTTGGTGGCTTGCCATTCTCAGGCGATGGTACAGCAGCTGAAGCACTAGCTTGGTTGAAGACATGCGAGCGCATCTTCGCTGGCTTAGAACTTGAGGATCATCGAAAGAGATTCATGGCCGCCTGGTTGCTTAAGGACGAAGCGCTATTATGGTGGGAGGCCATCTGTAATAACCCGGAAATCTGAGTCAATTTAAAATTTTTATTTTGGCAATTTTAGTGAATTTTGAATATTTAAAATGAATTATTTTAAATAATAATGACGAGAAATTTATTTTGAATGGAATTCAAACGTATATTTTATATAGATCGTCGTTAGAATATAAATATTTATTTATATATATAAAAGGAGTTGAAAATGGCGCGGTAGTTCGATTTCAAATTTCAAATGAATGTACAGGATTCAAAATAAACCAGATTTTAGTGAAACCAAAAATATTTGAATCTAATTGAGAATATCTTTCCAACAAATCTGGGAAATCAAAATTTCATAGCGGGAATCAAAAGTTACGTCTGGTTGAATTTTCAAAATAGTCGCTATGGAATTTCGGCCCTTGAAAATGGCCATTTTGCGATCTTGGATTTCGACGAAACCACTTTTGTTGGATCCGCTATGTCAAATTATTACTAGATTTCAAATTTCATAATTTTTGGAATCAATATGTGAGCGTGGAGATGGAAAACGCGTTTGACCAGTTTCAGTTTATTTTAATCGACTGGAAAATGGCCATTTTTCAAATGGTCTCATAATTCGACAAAACTAGTTTTGTTAGGACCGTATCGTCAATACGAAGCTAGAAAATATTTTTTTGGAATTTATAGAGTTCGTATGTGGCCCCGGTAAATTGAAATGCGCGTTCAAATTCAATATATAGAGTTATATGTTGATTTTGACGAAAACTGATGGAAACGATCGAATCAGCTTACAAAACATATCCCATTGTGTTTGGAATGGGGGTAGTTAGCTATAGACGACAGTCTGTGAGCTTGATTTCGAGGTTGAAATAAAAAGTAACATTTTGGGAAAAAAATAGAATTAAATATAAAAATATATATTGGGGTCAACCCCCTTTTTCTTCCTTCCTCAGTCAAACCCGATTAGGGTAAATTAAAAAAAATAAGAAAAGGGGGGGGGGGCATTCGACGATCGCAAAGGGAGGGAGGCTCGCCGCTGCCTCTAGGCGCACCACCACCCCTCCGTTCCCCCATCTCTCCTCCCGATCCCCTCTCTCTCCTCCACAACAGCCAAATCCCCTTTGCCCTCCCTTCCACCATTCGACGCAGCACCTGTGGCCCACCACCTCCTGATGCCGCGGCCTCCCCGCCACCAGCTGACCTCCGGCGTGCCATTACCCCCTCCCCCCTCTCCGTTCAAACGTTGACATAGTAAGTTTTTTTTATTTATTTATTTACTTCTTTTCTTTTCTTATATATGTATGAAAGCATTGTTTTTAAAATTTGATTTCATTTATATATAAAGCTATATTTTTAATTTACATAAAGTTATAATTTTTGTTTATATAAAAAGATATCGTTTTGTTTATAAAAAGGTATGATTTTTAATCAAAGAAAGAAGAGATTTTTAATCAAAGAAAGAAGTGATTTTTGATCAAAGAAAGTAGAGATTTTTAACTGTAGAAAGATGATATTTTTAACTGTAGAAAGTTGAAATTTTTAACTATAGAAAGTTGAGATTTTTAACAATAGAAAGAATTAATTTTTAGTGCATGTAGAAGATAAAATATAATATATATATATATATATTATAACCATATAGAAATGTGATTTTTATATGAACATGTAACGATAATAAAAATACGATTTTTATTATGTATAACATATAAAAATGTGATCTTTTATATGTGTATAGCTTTAGAATATAAAAATATAACTTTATGTATATAGTAGTATAAAAATTCGATTTTTATATATTAGAAGTAGCGATAAAAAATTTGATTTTCATATATTAGAAGTAGCGATAAAAATTCGATCTTTATATCATAGGAAGAGTAAAAATATGATTTTTATTCATGTAGAGTAATAAAAATATAATTTTTATTATATTACTGGCAAGATAAAAATAGAATTTTTATCTATATAGTAGAGAGATAAAAATAGAATTTTTATCTATATAGTAGCGGTATAAAAATGCGATTTTTATCCATATAGAGCGAATTAAAAATGTGATTTTTATATATATAGCAACAATACAAAAATGTGATTTATATATATATAGCAACAATATAAAAATGTGATTTTTATATATGTAGTGGCTACGGGCAACGAAAGTGACAAAAGGCGATCGCGACGAAAATTTCTACATATGAAGAGTCATGGCGTTTGGTTTAGCTATTCGGTGAGAACTCCTCACTTTTAATTTATTTCTAGTTTAAAATATATACTAGGATGCAGACGGTGTTTAATAGCACCCGACACCCGTCGTCCATAGACCATGGACGGCTTGTATGCTTGTTTGTTTGATTTTGATGTGTAGTTGATTGTGTGATGTGATGTGAAAAGAAATAAAATATTTATATAGCTAAAAATATTTTATAGTTGGAAATATAATTTTTAACGTGAATGTGAATGAAATAAATATAAACAAATCGGACGATTTGTTTATATACACACATTTGACTGATATTGATTGAGACGATAAATTTTATACATCGCCCAACTGCACAAATAAAATCTATGTTTGATTGTTTGAAACCCCACACGGGTATTGGGATGATATATGACATGCACTAATCCCAATAATTAGTTGTATATCGATCGATTGATTGACAGACTGTTATAAGCGTTAAATATTTATATTTGATGCTTATACAATGTAGAATGCACTTTGGATGATGGTTGATTATTTGTCATTGTCGACGTATACATGCGTTGTATGTAAATCCATAGAAGTAAAATCTATGGTAATTGATTGGGCCTCATTCCAGTTTTGAAAAGGAAATATTTGAATAGAAATATTTGAAAAGGAAATATTTGAATAGAAATATTTGGAAAAGGAAATATTTGAATATAAATATTTGAAAAGAAATATTTGAACTAGAATATTTGAAAATAGAAATATATGAAGCCTTGTTGATTAGATTGACGCCATTTTGACGTGAACGATATTTATATCGATTTTATTCATTTTTATAATGAATATAGAAAAGGAAGTGATTTCAAATTCTGATATTTTGAAACGAATTGAATTCGAATTAAAATTGAATAGAATTGAATTTGAATTAAAAATTGAATAAAACTGAATTCGAATTAAAATTGAATAGAATTGAATTCGAATTAAAATCGAATAGAATTGAATTCGAATTGAAATCAAATTGAAATGAATTCGAATTGAATTGAAATTGAATAGAAATCGATTTGAAATAAATTCAAAATTGAATAGAAATTGAATCGAATTGAAAACGAACTGAAATTGAATTAAAAAACGATTTGAATTAAAATCAATTTGAAATGAATTTAAAACAAATTTATGAGGAAAAATTCAAAATGAAGTTGAAATTGTTTCGAAAACGAATTTAAAACGATTTATAAAATACGTTTTAAAAAAGGAAATCGACGAAATATATATATATATATATATACATATTATATATATAATGGCCTGTATAGAACGCGCCACGCCGCGGTAGTTCACAAATTTCGACCATTGACTTCGAATGGATATTGCGGGAGATCCGATCGTCAGATTCTCCTAAAACCGGAACCGTTGGGTTCGTATCGAAAAGAGCTTTCTAACGAATATTAGAAATTCGAAATCTAACGGTTGGATTTGGAATTATGTCCAAATCAAATTCGGAAAAGGTCGCTGTAAGTGCAGTTCGATGGCCGTTGACTGTACGGGCCTTGATAAAATTATTAAAAATAGAAATAATTTGTGTAAAATCATAAGAAATGATTTGGGAAAAATCAGGATGAAAAAATCCATATTTGAAAAGATAAAAATAGATTTTCATCGAAATGAAATAGTTTTGAACTAGAATAATAATTTATTTATTCTTAAAATAAATAAATTGAATTTGAAATGGTTTTAAAAGTAACCAGAATTTCCAATAATTGAATTGGAATGAATTTGAATCGAAATTGTCTTTGGAATATTTCGATGTTGGATTTCGTGATTATACAGATGTTGTTATGGAAATTTGAAAGATATATATATATATATATATATATCGTTATTTCCAATACGATATTTGTTGGTCGTAGAATTTGATATTGAATATAAGCCGATATATTTTCTATTCAGAGCCTTGTATTGAATACAAATGTGATTTGGGTTTGTCGTGAATGGTGTCTTCATTAACACTGTTCTTAAGCCCAGTTGAGAAAAAGATTTAATCTTTTTATTTAGATTTAATGAAGTGTACCAATTAAATAGTATTTAATTGGAATAGAATTGGTATTGATTTTTGGGTTTATCGTGAATAGTGTTTTAAATAACACTTGTTCTTTAACCCGATAATTAATTGAATGTGATTTTGGGTTGTCGTGAACGGTATCTTCAATAATACTGTTCTTAGACCCAAAGGAGTTAAGAAAATCAGAAACTAACTGGAGATTAGTTAAGTTGAATGGTTTCTGGAGTATTGATCTGATGTTGGTTTCGGCCTACGGGGTTAATACTTTGGGAATTGCTCACTTGCTAATTTATGGTTCGGGACTGATTGAAATGTGATGTGATTTTGGGCTTATCGTGAACCGTGTTTTAAATGACATTGATTATTTAACCCAGTCAAAGATTAAAACTAAGTGGTGTTTTAATGAATCTTTAATTAGATTGAAAAGATCGAGAACGGAGTATCACCAGTTTTTCTCCAGGCGACAGTTAAATCTTTAATTAGATTTGAACGTGAAATGGTAATTGAATTTACCGATAACACCGTGGTGTTAGATATGAAGTATTACCAGTTTTACTTCATGGGATGAATAGGTTGGGATTGGGAAATAAAATAAATGATCACTTCGGTGTGGATCGCTAATCCCGACTAGTTTGAATTGATATTCAAAAGTAGATTAAAGAATAAATTTAAAGGAATTTATCTTTGATAAAATTAATGGGAACCTTTCCCTAAGAATGTGAAATTTAGAAACTAACTGTAGGTTAGCTAAGCAGAATGGTTTCCTGGGTATTGATCTGATGTTGGTTTCGGCCTTCGAGGTTAATATTTGGGGAATAATTCTCTTGCTAATTTGCGGTTAGTGACTGATGAATTGGAATGAGGCGTATGTTGTATTTGTGTAACACTTGTTTATTATATACGTGAGTTATTCAGAAAGACCGGGTTTATCCCATTCTGAATAACTGATTCGGCAATGAGTCGAAGATGAAGACGGTGGTCGAAGACCGGAGGTCTTCACGTCGTCTGGATAATTACTGATGATCTTAATTGGGTCGTACACCCAAGAGGAGGGAATCAATTGGTGATCGTTCAGACACACTTGGAGATCGATGGATATGCGAGGTACAAGGTACCTCCGATTTTGTTCAGACCCGGAACGTACTTGTAAATGGACTGTGTGTCTGACATTGGATATCATTCTGTGTGATTAATGGATATCGGTTGCATGGAGTGGTTTGCCTGTGTGGCATGCTAAGATGCAAATGATCAAGGCTTTTGTTGAAAAGCAAAGTCTTGTGGTTGATGATCAAAGCACGCCTTTGTGGCGTAGCTTTGTGTAGCGTTGATTCGCGAGCCTCACACCCCGGTAGTGGACCAGAAACGGGAGAGGACCTCAGGGAGGACATGCGTTTCCTTCTAGCTAGAAGTGGCGTCAGTGGTTTTACACGCCCTGACGAGTTTGACTTATGTGGTTGTTGCTGTTGCGAGGCGCCTCGAATATATCGGTGACTATGTGAAGCCGATGAAGTCATTCGTTGGCTCATTGACACCCCATAAGGTGGGGAAACGCAGTGTTCAGGCATTTTAATCCACATCGGTGGACCGGCCCTGTCACTCCAAGGGTCGATGCGTTCTGATCCTGAGACACGTGCTAGAGCGTCTCGAAGTGGTAAGGACGATCCCTTGCCTTGGTTCACAGATGGAAATCCAACTTCCAAATACGTGACGTTTGCGGTTTTGATTGTAGAGCCTAGTATAGCGACATGATATATGGTACCCATGCCGCCTATGATTGATATTTATGATTGTTTATAAAATCAGAAACTAACTGGAAATGAGCTAAGATGAGTGGTTTCCTGGGTATTGGTCTGATGTTGGTTTCGGCCTTCGGGGTTAATACTTAGGGAATCGTTCTCTTACTAATTTACGGTTGGAGTCTGATTAAGAATTAAAACATGAAATTTAGCGTATCAAGCATTCTTTGGATATTATAAGGTAAAACCCTATCCTCTGGCTTGCGTTGCATTGTGTGATGGGACTTGGGTCTTATAATAGCTTTATTGTTCTTTATTTAGCATTGCGCTGTTTGTTTTATGCACCGGTGTTCTTGGGAGGAAACCCGTTCCGTGTTATACGGCGTGGTCCCTAGATTTACCTAACTTTAAAATGAAGATTAATAACTATTTTAGTTCTCACACCAGTCCCATGACAGACCTGGAGTTTATTGTTTTAACCTAAACTCTGGGTGCCCCTATTTTGACACGGGCAGCTAGTAGTTTTGGTTTTGCAGATTTATATTCACAGGATCCTGGTTTACAGCTTGAATGATATCCGGAAAGCTTTGTATCCGTATATCTCTTATAGTTGTGTTTTTGTATTATTTTCCGCTGCGATGTATTTAAATGTAATTTAAATCTCTGATATTTTCTGTGTAATATTTGTTTATACTATGTATATTCTTGTATTCTGATGGAGTTGTTGTAATAAGCAATGAAATGTTCTTCTGTCTGCGTTATTTTGTGTCTTGTCCTCATAGTATCTGCTTTTTCCCTCATGGGGAAGTCACGGGTCCTTACACCATCACTTTAGACGAGTTAGAGATAGAGATGTCATGGGCTCAATTCAAAGTGTTGTTCAAAGAGAAATTCATCCCTGAGCAGGAGATGGAACGCCTACACGACGAGTTCGCTAATCTCCAACAAGGAGATCGCACTGTTCAAGAATATCTCTACAAGTTCACCCAACTGTCCCATTATACGCCCGAGCTTGTTCAGAATGCTAAGGAGAAGAACAAGCGATTCATCCATGGACTTCAGCATAGGTACCAAAGTAGAACAACGGGGCACATTAAGCTTCCATTCGCCGAGATGGTAGAGATGGCATGCAAATATGAAAGCTTGGATAAGAGGAACTTTGAAGAAGACCATGCAAAGAACCAAACTACCAACAAATGAAAGTCTTCTTGAAAGCAACCTGAGGCAAGCAACACATAAACTGCAAAACCTCAAGCAAATAGGATGCCAAGGGTAAATGCTACAATTGTGACCAGCTCAGGCATTACTCTAATCAATGCAACGCCCCAAAACGGCAGAAGACAAGTCAGTATGGTCCTAGCCAGAACCGTCCAGACAATAGGGAGTGCTTCAACTGTCATAAGAAGGGGCACATCAAGACCAATTGTCCATTGCTGAAGAATTCTCAGGTGGCACATGTGTATGACAGGGCGGATCCGCCAACTTCTTCTCAGGAAGCAGGTAAACCCAATGTTCTGGGAGCTACTACTATTAAAAATGTTCCTGTTTCAATACTATTTGACACAGGTGCATCACCTAGTTTCATTTCAAGTAACACCGTTAAAAAGTTAAAGTTAAAAATAAGAGACCTTAAAGAGTCAATTAGAGTTCATAATCTGATAGGAGGATCTCTTGTTCTCAGTTCATATTGTAGAGTGCCCGTCTCCTATTCTTTCTACCGATTTCCTATTAATTTGATTGTCATGAATTTTTCTGAATATGATGTTATCCTAGGATTAGAATGGTTAACGAAATATAAGGTTGAAGTAAAATGTGCCGAAAGAATAGTTAAAGTTAAAACGAAGTTGGGAGATATTATTATACCATGCCACGGCTCAGATTCAAATAGAAAAGAATTTTGGTCCATGCTAAAAGTTACTCCAACTTTATTATAAAATATTCCTATCGTAAAAAATTATGCGGATGTATTCGAAGAAGTTGATAGCTTGCCGCCACAAAGAGAAATTGACTTCAAAATCGAGCTAATTCCGTAGTACTGAATAGAGTATTTAGTAATGTCGTTAGTAATGTCGTTCGGCTTATGTAACGCTCTAGCTTAATTTTATGAGTGGTTAGTAATGTCGTTCGGCTTATGTAACGCTCTAGCTTATTTCGTTGATTTAATGAATAGAGTATTCAGAGAAGTACTGAATAAATTCGTACTGGTTTTCATTGATGATATTTTAATCTTCTCTAAGTCCGGTAGTGAGCATGAGAAACATTTGGAACAAGTGTTGGAGATTCTGAGAAAGAACGTCCTGAAGCTAAATTTTCTAAGTGTATATTTTGGCAAGAAGAAGTGAAGTTCCTTGGTCACGTCGTATCAAAAGAAGGAATTTTAGTGGATCCAGGAAAAATTACAGCTATTTAAGATTGGAAGCAGCCTACTACACCCATATAAGTCCGAAGTTTTCTGGGATTGGCTATTTATTATCGTAAATTCGTTAAGGATTTTTCGAAGATATCCAGTTCATTAACCATCCTTACAAAGAAGCACGCAAGATTTAATTGGACTCCAGAATGTGAGGCAGCTTTCCAAGGGCTGAAATTAAGATTGACTACTGCTCCAGTATTAACAATTATCAATGACAATTAAGATTTGACAATCTATACAGATGCTTCTATTTAAGGTGTTGGTGTGGTATTAATGCAAAGAGGCCAAGTAGTTGCTTATGTTAGCCGTCAGTTGAAACCGCATGAGAAGAGATATGCAACTCATGATCTTGAGTTGTTAGCCATCGTGTTTGCTTTGAAAATATGGAGGCACTATCTTTTGGGTAAGAAGTTTGAATTATATACAGATCATCAGTCATTGAAGTATATGTTCACCCAGAAAGATTTAAATTTGAGACAGCAGCGTTGGCTAGAATTTCTTACAGCGTATGATCTTGATATTCTGTATACTCCGGGGAAAGCCAATGTTGTAGCTGATGCGCTTAGCAGAAAGAACGTAATCATCGCTAGTCTTATTATTACGCCTTCATTGATTGGTAAAATATCTGCTCTTCAGAAGAATGATCACTTCATTCAGAGGATCAGAGAGAGATTCAAAAAGGCGAACCCTTGAGTTTTCAGATTGATAACAATGAGGTTTTGAGGTTAAAAGTCCGAATTTGTGTTCCAAACATTCCTGAGCTCCAGAGAGAAGTACAGGATGAATGTCACAAATCCAAACTTAGTATCCATCCATGAGTGAGTAAAATGTATAATGATATCAAACACACCTTTCGGTGGAGTTCTATGAAAAGGGACATTTCCTTATACGTAAGAGGTGTTCTACTTGCCAACAAGTCAAAAGCGATCAACAGAAACTCGCCGGATTGTTACAACCATTGGACCTCCCGGGTTGGAAGTGGGATCAAATTTCCATGGACTTCATAGATGATTTGCCCCGAACCAGGAAAGGTAATGACAGTATATGGGTGATCGTAGATCGTTTCACAAAAACCGCCCATTTTATTCCTGTTAAATCGACTAGAAATGCTCAAAGTCCGCCTCAGATATATTTTAAAGAAATTGTCAGACTACAAGGAGTTCCCAGTAGTATTGTTAGTGATCGTGATCCGATATTCGCTAGTAAATTCCGGGAAGCATTCCAAGAACAATTGGGAACAAAGTTAAATCTTAGTACCGCATATCATCCTCAAATAGATGGCCAAACTGAGAGGGTGAACCGTATATTAGAAGATTTATTGCGGGCACGTATTCTTTATTTCGGCGGGTCGTGGGAAGATCACTTGCAGTTGGCTGAGTTTTCATATAATAACAGTTATCAAGCGAGCTCGAAAATGTCACCATTCGAAGCATTGTATGGTAGACCATGTAGATCTCCCGCTTGTTGGGTATAAACTGGTAATCGACTAGTATTGGGTCTCGACATGATTCGAGAAGCTTCAGATAAAGTCGACTTCATTAAGAAGCAACCGCAAACAGCTCAAAGCCGACAAAAGAGTTATGCAGACTATAGAAGAAGAGATTTAGCATTTGTTGTTGGTGATTATGTATATTTGAGAGTTTCTCCGATGAGAGGAGTAGTCCGATTAGGAAAAACAGGGAAGTTGGCGCCTAGGATTTTTGGTCCATTTCCTATTCTCGAAAGAATTGGAACTCTTGCATATAGGGTTCAATTACCTGACTGGTTGTCAGGAGTGCATGATGTATTTCACGTGTCTCAACTTCGAAATCATGTGCATGATCCAGATCCAGTTGTAGAAGAAGCAACGCAGCAGGATTTGGATATTACTCCAGAATTAGCAGTTAGAAAAGAGCCACTGAAAATTGTTGGCAAAGAAACTAAGGTTCTGAGGAACAAGAAGGTTCACTTAGTCAAAGTGCAGTGGAGCGGAGATCCAAAAGACTGTACATGGGAAACCAAAGGTAGTATCAAACATGCTTATCCCAAGTGCAGAGTGGACATCTCCGATTAGCTCTGGTGCAAGGTACATTTACAATATTCCGTTTTGTTTTCTACTTTACTGTTGTTTCATTTTCGGGGACGAAAAGTTTTAAGTGGGGGAGATTGTAACAACCCGGAAAATCAGAACCAATTTAAATTTGGCTATTTTAATGAATTTGGAATATTTAAAATGATTTATTTTAAATATTAACGACTAAAAATTTATTTAAATCGAAGTTAGAATAAATAAATTTATTTTAATTATATAACGAGCCTGAAATGTGCGGGGCAGTTTGAAAATTCAACTTTGAACTTTGATTGAATGTACATGATTTAAAATAAATTGGATTTCAGTAAAACCAAAAAAAACTAAATTTGTTTAATTATATCTTTCTAACAGATCTGAAAATTTGAAATTTCCTAGGGGAATACAAAGTTATGGCCAGTTGAATATTCAGAATAGTCGCTATGAAATTTAATATAAATATAGCCCGTAAAAATAGATATTTTGCAAATAACCTCCGTTTTCGATGAAAGCACTTTGGTTGGATCCGAATTGTCAAACTATGGCTAGGTTTAAAATTCCATAATTTCTGGAATTAATATGTGAGCGTGGCAAAGGAAAACGCGTTTGGTAATTTAATTTGAATTGGATCAACAGAAAAAGTCCATTTTTCGAACAGTCTCTAAATTCGACGAAATTAATTTTGTTAGGACCGTATCGTCCCAACATAGCTAGATTTATTTTTCGGGAATTTTTGGAATCAGTATGTGGCCCTAGCAAATTAAAATGTAAGTTCAAATCTAAAATTGAATATTTTATATTTTAATTTGAAGAATAACTGACTGAAACAATTGAATGGGCTTACGAAACATATTCAATTGTGGCCGGAATGGGGGTATTTAGCTAAGAGCATCAGTCGTTGGGTTTGATTTGGAGGTCGGATTAGAAAACCCTATTTTTGAAATTAATATATATATGGGCCAATAAAATAATTCCTTTCATAATTTATATTTTCCAAAAAAAACCGTAACCTATCTCGTTCGACAGCGGCAAGGTGTTCTTACCTTCTCTCCTCGATTTCGGCCAATCCACTCAATAAAATCCTTTGCTCCAGTTGAGGTTTTTGTAGAGTTCCTCCTCCTCTTCAAATCCATACCCACAACACCCCGTATGGTTGCGCGAATCTCGAGAACCACCAGCTCGAAGTCGTCAACTTCAAACCGCCGCCGCACCGTCCACTTCAAACCGCCACCGCACCATCCACGTCAGCTCGAGTTGGGCCCCACCCCAGGCATGGGTGCGTCTCCCCTTCCCCTTTGTCGTGGTATAACCTGATCTTGACCTCGTGCAGCGGATTAGAAGATAGATCAAAACCTAGTTTTGAATTGAAAGCAGAGGTATACGACTTGATTTATTTAAACTGTTTATAACAGTTAAAAGCATTGCAAAGTGTGATGTATTAATAAAAATCATATCCTTTTCGTATGTTGTCGAAATCCAGTGAAACAAGAGACACCGAGACCATGACATTATACACTACGTTCTAGAAGAGACTAGTACGCATTTAGAGCTCTCTACAAAAACTAGAAGGAGTGGAACCCAAAGTGAGATTTATAAATTCAAATTGGAATGAAATATCGATGTATAAATTATATAATCGATGTATGAATTATATAAACGTTGTATATCTCACATACAAGCGTTGTATAAGTTATTATATGCGATGTATAAGTTATATATACGTTGTATAAATCATATGTGCATTGAATGGAATTGAAATGAAATTGAAATGGAAACACACACACACACACACTCTCCCCTCATCTGCAGACCATGGACAATATAAATTGTTTGGCTTGTGATTGTGAATGATTGATTGTGGTTGCAACAAAATTGGTTGTGTTTAGTGAATATTCATTGTGTTGTGAAAATGAATGATATTGTGGAAATCATTGAAATGAAAGTATTGTAATGCTGCGAGGCCTAGAATAGCAGAGGAGCCATGCTGGACACTGTGTCAGTGCTAAATACCCTGTCGTTATAATGCCGAAATTTTCTGAAATATTCATGTGGTAGAAAATATTCATGTTTGAAATAAATTGTTTGGACAATAAAAATCAAATTTTTTTTCTATAGATATGAACCACTAAAAATATTCATGCTTGAAATAAACTGTTTGCATTATAAAAATCACATTTTTATTGTAGATATGAATCACTAAAAATATTCATGTTTGAAATAAAATGTTTCAACAATAAAAATCAAATTTTAATTGTATGTACAAACCTTTAAAAATAGTCAAAGGTTGAAATAAATATTTGCTGATTGAAAATAATATTTCTTACATGTATATAAAGTGTTAAAAATAACCGTGTGTTGAAATAAATATTTGTTCATTGAAAATAATATATGAAGTGTTAAAAATAAGTCGAAATTAGGCTAACGTCCCTATTTTGAAACTTAATTAGGCTCACATCCCCCCTATGTTTTAATTGTAAACCCGCCCCCTATTTTCTCTGTTCTGCCTTTTTTATTTTCTAGGCAAAATTTTTGGCGCTACAACATTAATTTTTTTTCCTAAAACCTGGAAATATTCACCGAAGTGTACGGAAATTAAAAAAAAAGTTGCATATATGTATGCAACTTTTATCAATATTTGCATACATATATGCAACTATTGCATACATTGTTTTCTTTTGAAAATCTGGACCGAAACTTGCATACATGTGTGCAACTATTTGGAATACTTGCACACATGTATGCAAGTATTTGCATAAAGAAAAATGAACTGATTTTTTGTCTGCAGATTGTTGCACACTTGTATGCAAGAATCTGTATAACTTGGATACATGTACGAAAAAAAAGCCAAAGCATATTCAGTGGTGAAATACTTGCACAGACGAATGCAAGAATTTAAAATATGTGCGTGAATTGACGCAAATTGCTGCATTTTTCGTTGTTTCTGTATATTTTTTATTTTGATGCATTTTTTGATTTTTTTTTAGCTGACTTTTTGGGCGAGTACATGTTTAATTTAAATCCGAATTATCGTGATTTTTGTATATATTTTTTGATGAATTTTTGAAAAATAGGGACCTAATTTATAATAATTATAACCGGATGTGAGCCTAATTTTGGAACTTAATAGGGACCTATGCCAAATGGACCCTAGAAATAACCGTGTGTTGAAATAAATATTTGTTGATTGAAAATAATATTTTTAACATGTATATGAAGTGTTAAAAAATAACAATGTGTTGAAATAAATATTTGTTGATTCAAAATAATATTTTTAACATGTATATGAAGTGCTAAAAATAACCGTGTGTTGAAATAAATATTTGTTGATTGAAAATAATATTTTTTAACATGTATATGAAGTGTTAAAAATAATCGTGTGTTGAAATAAATATTTTTTAACATGTATATAAAGTGTTATAAATAACCGTGTGTTGAAATAAATATTTGTTGATTGAAAATAATAATTTTAACATGTATATGAAGTGTTAAAAATAACCATGGGTTGAAATAAATATTTGTTGATTGAAAATAATATTTTTAACATGTATACGAAGTTTTAAAAATAACCGTGTGTTGAAATAAATATTTGTTTATTGAAAATATTATTTTTAACATGCATATGAAGTGTTAAAAATAACCGTGTGTTTAAATAAATATTTGTTGATTGAAAATAATATTTTTAAAATGTATATGAAGTGTTAAAAATAACCGTCTATTGAAATACATTGAAAATAATATTTTTAACATGTATATGAAGTGTTAAAAATAATCGTGTGTTGAAATAAGTATTTTTTGATTGAAAATAATAATTTTAACATGTATATGAAGTGTTAAAAATAACCATGGGTTGAAATTAATATTTATTAGTTAAAAATAATATTTTTAACATGTATATGAAGTGTTAAAAATAGTCATGTATGGAATTAAATATTTGTTCGTTAAAAGTATTATTTTTAGCGTAGATATGCATATACACATGCTAAATAGGTAATTGGATTTGCTGTTGAGTAAAGAATTTATTTGCGTGCCCGACAAATAGGTAAACCTTAATGAGTTGGCTGCGCAATTTTATTTATATATCAACTCCAGTGAATGCCATTGGGTGCGGTGTGCTGGTTTTTCTGTGTGAGATTATAAACGTCGCTATAGGATAGCAACAATTAATTTTGAACTACATTACATGGCATACTTCTTGAAGATAGCATACTCTATCATATGCCATATAAGCATTTGGAGATTGTATGATGACGTTGGAATTACCATACAAGCGAGAAGCTTGTATGGCGATGACTGCATTTCAGGTTGAACCGATGACGAACTATTGATCTCATAGCATATCATATTTCATATAAGCATTTGCGGCTTTTATGACGAGGTTGAGATTACCATATGAGTGAGATGTTCGTATGGCGATGATTGAATTACAGGTTGAACTGAGGACTGATATGGACAAAATAAATATTACGCTAAATTGCCAGATTAGATAAAAACCCCACACGGGTGTTGAGTTGACAATAATCACATCTCTCTAATTATTAGATATGGCACATGGATTATTTATTTTCCAACACTGGACGAGGTGACGAGATTTATCTCTGGAGTAATTGAAACGACCCGAACTTACCCGGTAAGGAAAGGCCGGATTGAATTGAGAACAAACCACATCATAATACAAACGGAAGAACATTTCATTGTTATTACAAAAATTCATCAGAATACAAGAATATACAGAGTATAAACAAATAATATACATTCGATAAATATCAGAGATTACAATAATTTACATAGCCGCTGAAAATAATACAAAACACAACTGAAGGAGATATACGAATACAAAGCTTTCCGGATATCGTTCCAGCTGTAAACCAGGATCCTGTGAAGATAAATCTGCAAAACCAAAACTACTAGCTGCCCATATAAAATTTGGGCACCCAGAGTTTAGGTTAAAACAATAAACTCCAGGTCAGTCATGTGACTGGTGTGAGAACTAAAACAATTATTAATCTTTATTTTAAAGTTAGGTAAATCAAGGGACCACGCCGTATAACACGGAACGGGTTTCCTCCCAAGAATACCAGTGCATAAAACAACAGCGCAATGCTAAATAAAGAAAAATGAAGCTATTATAAGACCTAGGTTGTAACACCCCGTAATTTGAACATAAAAATTCACAAATTAAAGTATACTTAATTAAGTGAAATGGGTTGCGCAGAGAAATATATTTATATTGATATATATATAATTGAAAATTTAATAAATAAATATGCAAAAATGTTCAAAACAGCGAATTGGGAGAGGGGAATAACCGAACCGGCCGATTTTTGAGGTCGACCCGAGCCTGCTGGGTCGACTAGGGGTTAATCCAGGGTGTTTGGCTGTCAACCCGTGGGCCGATTCGCTCAAATGAAGATTTTGCATTTGAATAGTTCTCATGGTTCAACTTTAATCTAAAGGCCCTAGATGGTTCCTACACTTGACTTCTTCCCCAAGACATGCTTTGATGGCTTGGATTGAATCTAGGGTTAATCCTATGGCTAATACTATCCTAATCCTCTATAAAAAGACCCCTAAACCTAGCCTAAATCACCATTATTCAATCCTACAACTAAACTATGTCAAATTTGTTCCTCTCATGGCCTCCACCCTCATGCTAAAATTTCTAAGTTTATTTCTATGAGAGGTTTTGAATGCATACAAGTATTTTCAAGCTTGTATGAATGTTCTTAGTTTGCATTCAAGTCAAGTTGCAACATTTCTATTACAAAGCAAGGGTTTTTATTGATTTGGCTCAAGGGTTTTCATTTGGAGCTTACATATTTGGGTTTTTGGTGCTTGCATAAGGGCTTCGTCTCAATCTTTATAATAAATATTCATTTGTGTCTTCATAGCATAGTAAGCCCTTTTCTACTTTCTTTTTATTGAACTCTAAAGTTAAATGAATGATGCAAGTTCGGTTGATCATTATATGCAAGTTTGGTTGATCAATATATGCAAGTTTGGTTGATCATTATATGCAAATTTGGTTGATCATTATGATAGGCAAGTTGGTGTAATCATTATGTATGACACATGTTGCTAAGTTATGCAAGTTTGGGTTGATCATTATACACATGTTAACACGTTATGCAAGTTAAACTTGAGTTTGTGAGCATAAAGCTTCAAGCTTTATGTTAAAGGTTGCATTTTGGCAACATGAAAGTTATCATATCCCTTATGATAACTTGCATGTGAGGCCAAATGCGAACTTCTAGCAACTTCTACATGTCATTTATCACCATGTATCACTCATATGCTAAGTTTGGTTTTATGCATGCTTTTGAAGCCTAATGATGCAATATGCAAGTATATGAACATATGTACA
The DNA here is from genome assembly GCA_030737875.1 of Allium sativum. Lineage (NCBI taxonomy): Eukaryota > Viridiplantae > Streptophyta > Magnoliopsida > Asparagales > Amaryllidaceae > Allium > Allium sativum. The sequence goes on from CM060916.1 coordinate 46,010,848, forward strand.
CCTCATATGCCACCATGTTAAACTTGTGACTTCAACACCTTTTTGTCATGATTATGCCAAGTTCCCTATTTTATCCTTTATGCGTTGTTGCAATTATGTAAACGATGGGATTACATTGGGGTTGGGTAACATGATGACATAAACATGGTTTTTATAACATAACGTGATATGTTAACTTGTAATTATATTTTGGAAACATAATGGACATGACACTTAGAAAATATGAGTGTGGCCAACTCGAGGTTGGGTTGAGTTTGTAGCATAAATCTACCCGGACCCGCCCGGCTTAACTAGTGGCTACAAACAATAGGACCCAATGTGAGAAGTTGGTCATGTTGTGCTCGAACCCGAGGTTAGACCTAGTTGTGGTGTAAAGCTACCCGGACCCGCCCGGCTTAACTAGTAACCACAACAAAGTCTAATGTGAGAGGTTAAAGCGCATTAAGTTAATTAACGCCTCCTGATTAGGGTTAAGTCATGGTCCATTTAATACTTAACCAATTTGGGCTTGATGGATTAATCGAGGTTAAGTCGGGAGCCTTGGGTACCCTTAACCGATTTAATCCACGTGTGGATCGGGTTAACCACATTTAACCCGTTAAGAAACCCTAGTTGCGTGGTCCTTTTCAGCAGTAACCTTCTTGGTAGTATCATAAGACCCTAGGACTAGGCTAGGGTGGGGCACGATTACTGGGCTGATTGTAAGAGACCAAAAGAGACGGCTGAATGATGCCCCGGTTGTTCAGGCGGACCATGGTCGTGCACATCAAGTCCGGAGTTGAACACGGGCTACAGTAGGTTTGGACTGTGCATCATGGAATGGTGTCAGAGGGTTACACCATAGGGCCTGATACACCCTAGGGTGGACCCTGCACAGTCAACTACATTACATGATTAAGCCGCATGACACCGACACTTGACGAGTTAGGCTTATAGGGAGCCGATCGACTAGACCGAGTAGTTGGACCTTGATTTAGGTCATCTCAAGATGTTGGGCCAAGCTTGGGCCAAGGGATCAATTCTTGTTTTCACTTGACATGTTGGAATGCTAGTACACCTGTGGTGCAAAACTTAACCTTGATTATGCGATGACACCTTTATCTATCTTGTTAGTTAATCATCATGCCAGTATGTTGTTATCCTTATGTTCATCTCAGCTTCTCATGCCAGTTTACTTTACTAGTTCATAGACAGATAGTAGTAGGGCTTACCAGTCTTTTTGACTGACCTGTTTTCTTTCGCCTCTTTTCTTCCGTTTCCCCCCCCTCAAGTCCTCAGGGTGGGAACATTGGAGCTTAGCTTGGATCTTTCTAGCTTGCTTACTTGATTTGCTCATGTACGGGTTTGGACATTGAGCTAGCTATGGTTTATCACTTCACTTTGGGGATAGTACTTTATGTATTTCAGTTTTTCAGTTTATGCTTTTTTCTAGACTTTGTTTGTTGGAAAATAATGACTAAGTACTTTATTGTAACTTAATTATGGTTTTGGAAATGCAAGTTTTATCCGCTGCTTTACTACTCTGTTTTTACTTATATGTTCTGTCTTGTGATATCTGCATGCATGTTTACCTCGTTTAACGCCCCTCCAAAGCTAGTGTCCTTGCAAGAGTGGCACTGGCGGAGGTGGGGTGTTACATTTGGTATCAGAGCATAAGGTTTACAAGATTTGAGCAAAAGTGTTTTTGAAACTTACCTTTTGAAAAACTATTTTCAAAACCAATTAAGTATTTTCCAAGAAAAGTCTAGTTATTTTTTAAAAAAAAAAGGCTATTCCCCAAAAGCCATAGCACTATCCTTCGTTTCTTCGTTCTGAATCTATCTTTTTCTTCATTTCAGTATGGCCGATAATTTTTCCATTCCGGAGGGCGTACCAATACCTATTTGGTTTAGAAGGTACGTGGAGGCAAGGGCGAACGAAGCCGGCCCCGCGAACATTCCTCCTCCTCTCCCCGTCACTAACATTTCTCCCCCTCCCGTAGCTGAGGTTCCTCCTCCCCCTCAGCATCCGCAAGAGGATTTCGCAAAGCTTTGCAAAGACTTTAAGGCGATGGGTTGCAAGAATTTTGTCGGAACGGAGACTCCCGTGGAGGCAAGAATCTGGTTAAAGGAAACTGAAGACCTCTTTGCTATCTTTGATGTGGAAGATCGTAGGAAAGTTCTGTTGCCAGTATGGCTATTGAAAGGGGAAGCTGCTTATTGGTGGGTAGTCACCACCACTACTAGACCCATCGAGACTTGGGATGACTTTAGGAGAAGGTTTGGACTAAAGTTTCTATCATCGACAGAAGAGAACCTTCAGCTAGAGAGGTTCCTATCACTAAGGGAAGGGGACATGACAGTTAGGGAATACGTGGATAAGTTTAATCAACTTGCTCAGTTCGGTCTAGAATTGGTAAACACAGCTCGGAAGAAGGCCCTACACTTTGCTCTAGGATTGAACGAGCCATTGCGCGGTTTGGCCGTGTCTCATATACCCATGGGGGCGACTTTCGAGAGTTTGGCGAATATGGCCCTACTCCAAGAGGAAGATAAGAGTGGCAAGAAGGAGGTCAAGGCAAATGAGTCCCAAGGCAAGAAGGAAGATACCGAGAAAAGAGATAAGAACAACAACAAGCCAAGAAAGACAAGAAAGTGCAACTTCTGTGGGATCGTTGGGCACATAGTCAAGTATTGCAGGAAGAATAAGAGGAAGTTAGGCAAGTGTTTTCATTGCGAAAAATCTGGACATTTTAGCAAGGATTGTCCCAAGAAGCATGGACAAGGGCAAGGACAAACTCGGCAAGTAGGACCCTCTGGAGGGAAATTGCAGGCTCTCCTCGCTCTTCCAGCTTTTGATCGAGGTAGAGTTTTTATAGAAATTCATGTTTACATTTTCTGATTTTCCTGTTCGCACCTTATTTGATTCTGGCGCATCGCATAGTTTTATCTCTTCTGATATTGTTGAAAGTTTGCACCTCAGTACTAGCCAAGTTGAGCATCCCGTTTGTGTTTCAAATCCAATTGGGGGTTCGGCCCATCTGTCTATGATTTGTGTGGATTTGAAAATTTCTATCTTGGCCGTAGAATTCGCATGTAGTGCTTATGTTCTCGGGTTCACGGGATATGGGTTGATCTTGGGCATGGATTGGTTGTCCGGTTATGGAGCCATTCTCGATTGTGAACATAGGGTGGTGAGGCACATGACTCGCCTCGGTAATACCCTAGAAATTTCTTGTAACCCTCGAGGTCCCGTCATGTTATGTTATCTTGAATCTCTCGACTCGTCCATCGATGATCTGCAAGCTGTAAGGGTGGTCCGAGACTATCCCGATGTCTTTGAAGAAGTTAACGGGTTGCCCCCTAAATGAGAGATAGATTTCCGCATTCATCTAGTCGATAATGCCAAGACATTATCATTGCCCGTTAGGCACATGGCTCCACGTGAGAGAAAGGAGCTCAGTAAGCAAATCAAGGAGTTGCTTGAGAAGAATTTTATTAGACGAAGCATTTCTGAATGGGGTGCTCCGGTGGTATTCGCTACTAAGGCGGATGGTTCGCTTCGTCTATGTGTTGATTATCGAGAGTTGAACAAGCTGACAAAGAAGAATAGGCACCCGTTACCGAGGATTGATGATCTCTTTGATCAGCTGGATGGTGCTTCCGTTTTCTCTCAGCTCGATCTAGCCACCGGATTCCATCAGCTTAGAGTGGCCGAGGATAGTATCGATAAGACTGCGTTTAGGACTCCAGATGGATTCTTTGAATGGCTTGTCATGCCATTCGGTTTGACTAATGCACCCGCATACTTCGTGGACTTGATGAGTAGGGCGTTCAGGGAATTCCTTAACAAGTTTGTTGTTGTCTTCGTGGATGATATTCTGATCTTCTCAAAGGATGAGGAAGAGCATGCTAGGCATCTCAAGGAAGTGATGGATACGCTTAGAGCGCATCAGTTGAAAGCCAAGTTCTCCAAATGTCATTTTTGGAGAAGGGAAGTTCGGTTTCTTGGACATATAGTTTCTAAGCAAGGCATAGCGGTGGATCCTGCGAAAGTGGTTGTGATTCAAGATTGGAAGACTCCTAGAAATGCAACCGAAGTAAGAAGCTTTCTCGGTCTGGCGGGCTACTATAGGAAGCTCATCAGGGACTTCGCTAAGATTTCAGCCCCTCTTACTAAGTTGACGAAGAAGAACTTAGTCTTTGTATGGGACTTGGAGTGTGAGCTTGCTTTTCAAAAGCTCAAAAGAGCCCTTACCTCAGCTCTAGTTTTGGCAACGTGGATTGGCACTTGTTTTCAAGAGATAGTTTTCTGCGTGGGATACCGTATAGTATGTAAGCGAGATCCGAGATTCACTAACGAATCTTGGAAAGCTTGCATGAAACCGTGAGTACGCAGTTGGGTGGAAGCCAAGTATTTTAGGCAAAGAATAAGTGGAAATGGAATGAGAGGCAACAGTGAAATGAGTTCTAACTCATATTTTGGAAATAAGAATTAAGAGCTACGGAATTGCGAAGTCAAAAGACGGTCAAGGCACGATGGGATTAAGCACAAGAAAATGCAGCTTAGAAGATTGAAGGCTAGATACGCACATTTAATCTCTTTCTAAGAGTATATCCTTGATCCCTATTGTTCCGGAGAGCTTACTCGCATGCTATCTTTTAAGTATATCCTCTCGGTCCTATCCTCAACCTTAGTTCTGTTGCAAACCCCATAAGGAGTATGACTCGCCTGTTTGTGAGATATAGTTGAGGTGAAGAAGTTCGTCACCAAACTATTTGGGCTTTATGGGATGTGGGTAATAATTGATAGACTTACGAAGAGAACCCATTTTTCCGGTGAAGAGCAAGAGGACCACATCATGGCTAGCATCTAGTTATCTTCGAGAGATAGTATGGTTGCATGAAGTTTCTTCTAGCATAGTTAGCAATCGTGACCCAATTTTCGCTAGCCAGTTCTGGACTAGTTTGCAAGAAGCAATGGGTACACGATTGAATCTGAGTACAGCCTATCACCCCCAGACGGATGGCCAAACCGAAAGGGTGAATAGAGTGCTAGAAGATCTCTTGAGGCTTTGTGTTCTTGACTTTGGTGGTACTTGGGAAGACCACCTTCCTCTTGTAGAGTTTGCGTATAATAATAGCTACCAGGCCAGCATAGGAATGGCACCATTTGAAGCTTTGTATGGGAGGCCGTGTAGGTCACCATCTTGTTGGTGGGAGACAACAGATAGACTTATACTTGGGCCCGATATGATACGAGACACATACGAGAAAGTTGAATTAGTGAGAAGAAGGATGAAAGCGGCCCAAGATAGACAGAAATCCTATGTTGACAAGCGAAGGGCAGATTTGGAATTCGAAGTGGGAGACATGGTTTTCGTGAAGGTTTATCCTTTGCGTAATGTGGTACGTTTTGGAGCAGTTGGGAAGCTGGCACCAAGGTTCGTAGGACCCTTCCCTATCATAGAGAGAATTGTAAAGATGGCCTATAAGGTGGAATTGCCCGAAAAGCTAGCCGGAGTGCATAATGTCTTTCATGTCTCGCATCTCCGAAAGTGTCTGCATGAGTCTGCTGAGGTGGTTGAACCAAGCATTCTTGAAGACATTGAGGTAGAGAAAGAAGCAACCTTGAGAAAAGCTCCGATCCGTATCTTGGAAACAGAGATCAAGAAACTAAGAAATCGAGAAGTCAAATTGGTAAAAGTTCAGTAGGGTGAAGCCGACGAAGATGCAACTTGGGAAACCGAGGAGAAGATGCGTGGGCTTTATCCATTTCTTTTTGAGGGAACATTCTCGATCTCTTTTCCTAATTAGCATTTCTTCCTTTTGCTATCCATGTTTATCTTGTTTATCTTGTTATCTCGTTAAACTTGTCATGAGGACCTTAGGTAGAAACCCTTTGGATGAAACATGTACTTGAAACATGTTATGCTTGATGGTTGCAAGTGTTTGCACGTGGATACTCGTGGATGCATGATACACATTAGGCACTAAGATCGGCTCACACACTTTCATACCGCATATGCATGAGTGTTTATGCTTATTCATGGATGAAACTTGTTATGCTATCACATGGATGTTGCATATGGATGAATGATATGTGCACTCATGTAGAGACTATAAGTTATGTTAGGATTTGCATACATATGGACTCATTTCACTAACATGCTTTGCATTAAGGAGGTTTACTGTATCAGTAACCGCCTGATTTTTGCATTAGATAAGTACATATACACACACCTTTGCATATGATCGTACAACATTTAGAATCCTTTAAGGACAATGACTGCACGTGGATGATGTTTTGAGTAGATGGATGATGGATAGTAGGATACGTTCTTCCTAACTTGGAGATTTCAGGGACGAAATCCTTTAAGAAGGGGAGAATGTAACACCCCGTAATTTGAACATAAAAATTCACAAATTAAAGTATACTTAATTAAGTGAAATGGGTTGCGCAGAGAAATATATATATTGATATATATATATATATATATATAATTGAAAATTTAATAAATAAATATGCAAAAATGTTCAAAACAGCGAATTGGGAGAGGGGAATAACCGAACCGGCCGATTTTTGAGGTCGACCCGAGCTCGCTGGGTCGACTAGGGGTTAATCCAGGGTGTTTGGCTGTCAACCCGTGGGCCGATTCGCTCAAATGCAGATTTTGCATTTGAATGGTTCTCATGGTTCAGCTTTAATCTAAAGGCCCTAGATGGTTCCTACACTTGACTTCTTCCCCAAGACATGCTTTGATGGCTTGGATTGAATCTAGGGTTAATCCTATGGCTAATACTATCCTAATCCTCTATAAAAAGACCCCTAAACCTAGCCTAAATCACCATTATTCAATCCTACAACTAAACTATGTCAAATTTGTTCCTCTCATGGCCTCCACCCTCATGCTAAAATTTCTAAGTTTATTTCTATGAGAGGTTTTGAATGCATACAAGTATTTTCAAGCTTGTATGAATGTTCTTAGTTTGCATTCAAGTCAAGTTGCAACATTTCTATTACAAAGCAAGGGTTTTTATTGATTTGGCTCAAGGGTTTTCATTTGGAGCTTACATATTTGGGTTTTTTGTGCTTGCATAAGGGCTTCGTCTCAATCTTTATAATAAATATTCATTTGTGTCTTCATAGCATAGTAAGCCCTTTTCTACTTTCTTTTTATTGAACTCTAAAGTTAAATGAATGATGCAAGTTTGGTTGATCATTATATGCAAGTTTGGTTGATCATTATATGCAAGTTTGGTTGATCATTATATTCAAGTTTGGTTGATCATTATGATAGGCAAGTTGGTGTAATCATTATGTATGACACATGTTGCTAAGTTATGCAAGTTTGGGTTGATCATTATACACATGTTAACATGTTATGCAAGTTAAACTTGAGTTTGTGAGCATAAAGCTTCAAGCTTTATGTTAAAGGTTGCATTTTGGCAACATGAAAGTTATCATATCCCTTATGATAACTTGCATGTGAGGCCAAATGCGAACTTCTAGCAACTTCTACATGTCATTTATCACCATGTATCACTCATATGCTAAGTTTGGTTTTATGCATGCTTTTGAAGCCTAACGATGCAATATGCAAGTATATGAACATATGTACACCTCATATGCCACCTTGTTAAACTTGTGACTTCAACACCTTTTTGTCATGATTATGCCAAGTTCCCTATTTTATCCTTTATGCGTTGTTGCGATTATGTAAACGATGGGATTACGTTGGGGTTGGGTAACATGATGACATAAACATGGTTTTTATAACATAACGTGATATGTTAACTTGTAATTATGTTTTGGAAACATAATGGACATGACACTTAGAAAATATGAGTGTGGCCAACTCGAGGTTGGGTTGAGTTTGTAGCATAAATCTACCCGGACCCGCCCGGCTTAACTAGTGGCTACAAACAATAGGACCCAATGTGAGAAGTTGGTCATGTTGTGCTCGAACCCGAGGTTAGACCTAGTTGTGGTGTAAAGCTACCCGGACCCGCCCGGCTTAACTAGTAACCACAACAAAGTCTAATGTGAGAGGTTAAAGCGCATTAAGTTAATTAATGCCTCATGATTAGGGTTAAATCATGGTCCACTTAATACTTAACCAATTTGGGCTTGATGGATTAATCGAGGTTAAGTCGGGAGCCTTAGGTGCCCTTAACCGATTTAATCCACGTGTGGATCGGGTTAACCACATTTAACCCGTTAAGAAACCCTAGTTGCGTGGTCCTTTTCAGCAGTAACCTTCTTGGTAGTATCATAAGACCCTAGGACTAGGCTAGGGTGGGGCACGATTACTGGGCTGATTGTAAGAGACCAAAAGAGACGGCTGAATGATGCTCCGGTTGTTCAGGCGGACCATGGTCGTGCACATCAAGTTCGGAGTTGAACACGGGCTACGGTAGGTTTGGACTGTGCATCATGGAATGGTGTCATAGGGTTACACCATAGGGCCTGATACACCCTAGGGTGGACCCTGCACAGTCAACTACATTACATGATTAAGCCGCCAGACACCGACACTTGACGAGTTTGGCTTATACGGAGCCGATCGACTAGACCGAGTAGTTGGACCTTGATTTAGGTCATCTCATGATGTTGGGCCAAGCTTGGGCCAAGGGATCAATTCTTGTTTTCACTTTACATGTTGGAATGCTAGTACACCTGTGGTGCAAAACTTAACCTTGATTATGCGATGACACCTTTATCTATCTTGTTAGTTAATCATCATGCCAGTATGTTGTTATCCTTATGTTCATCTCAGCTTCTCATGCCAGTTAACTTTACTAGTTCGTAGACAGATAGTAGTAGGGCTTACCAGTCTTTTTGACTGACCTGTTTTCTTTCGCCTCTTTTCTTCCGTTTCCCCCTCCCCCTCAGGTCCTCAGGGTGGGAACATTGGAGCTTAGCTTGGATCTTTCTAGCTTGCTTACTGGATTTGCTCATGTACGGGTTTGGACATTGAGCTAGCTATGGTTTATCACTTCACTTTGGGGATAATACTTTATGTATTTCAGTTTTTCAGTTTATGCTTTTATCTAGACTTTGTTTGTTGGAAAGTAATGACTAAGTACTTTATTGTAACTTAACTATGGTTTTGGAAATGCAAGTTTTATCCGCTGCTTTACTACTCTGTTTTTATTTATATGTTCTGTCTTGTGATATTTGCATGCATGTTTACCTCGTTTAACGCCCCTCCAAAGCTAGTGTCCTTGCAAGAGTGGCACTGGCGGAGGTGGGGTGTTACACAGGTCCCATCACACAATGCAACGCAAGCCGAAGGATATGGTTTTTAGCTTATAATAGCCAAAGAATGCTTGATACGTTTAAAAACAGATTATTTTGATAGTATTATAGGATTATAGTGTCAAAAACAATTTCACATCATAAGTATCAATCATAGACGGCCTAAGCGCCCCATCCCACTATGTCGCCATAAATAGGATTACAACTAAAATCGAAACGTCACGTATTGGAAGTTGGATTTCCATCTGTGAACTGAGGCAAAAGATAGTCCTCAACCGATTCGAGACTCTCTAGCCCGAGCCTCAGGATCAGAACGCATTAACCCTTTGGATCGTCAGGGCCGGTCCACCGATGTGGATTATTATGCCTGAACACTACGTTTCCCCGCCCTTTGGGGCGTAAATGAGCCAACGAATGACTCCATCGGTCCCGGATCGACTGATATATCCAAGGCGCCTCGCAACAGCAACAACCACATAAGTCAAACTCGTCAGGGCGTGTAAAACCACTGACGCCACTTCTAGCTAGAAAGAAACGCATGCCCTCCCTGATGTCCTCTCCCGTTTCTGGTTCACAACCGGGGTGTGAGGCTCGTGAATCAACGTTACACAAAGCTATGCCACACAGGCTATGCTTCTATCATCACCACAAGACTTTGCTTTTCAACAGAAGCCTTGATCATTTGCATCTCAGCATGCCACACAGGCAATTCACGCTATGCAACCTATATCAATCACACAGGATGAAATCCGATGTCAGACACACAGTCCATTTACACGTCCGTTCTGGGTCTGAACGAAGCCGGAGGCACCTAGTACCCCGCATATCCATCGATCTCCAAGTACGTCTGGACGACCACTAACTGATTCCCTCCTCTTGGGTGTACAACCCAATCAAGATCATCAGTAATTATCCAAACGACCTGAAGACCTCCGGTCTTCGACCACCGTCTTCATCTTCGACTTATCGTCGTATCAGTTATTCAGAATAAGATAAACCCGGTCTTTCTGAATAACTCGCGTATATAATAAACAAGTGTTACACAAACACAACATACGCCTCATTCCAATTCATCAGTCACTAACCGTAAATTAATCAAGAGAATAATTCCCTAAATATTAACCCCGAAGGCCGAAACCAACATCAGATCAATACCCAGGAAACCATTCATCTTAGCCAACCTACAGTTAGTTTCTAAATTTCACATTCATAGGGAAAGGTTCCTGTAAAGGCCCGCAAATCCGAGCTATCTGAGTTGACTAAATACACCACACGTCCAACCCAAATAACACAGAAATACGACTCATTATTAGAAAGAAGTTAGAGGGTGAGAATAGATAAGATAGAAAACTTAGAATAGAAGAAAAACGAAGACCACAAACTCACAGCGGAACGAATAAAATATATTATATAACATAAGCTTTGAAATACAATCTGTTTTGTACATATATACATACCATCATCAGAGTACATAACATTTGATTCGGCGGAAGTAACTCTAAATAACTAACGTTGAAGCCTCCAGCTTCAAGCTCCTCCAAGTGTATCTGTAAAAGCCTGAAACACTTGACTGCCCGTACAAATTTGGGCACCCAAGAGTTTAGGGAAAACAAACAAAAACAAACTCTGGGTCAGTCATGGGACTGGTGTGAGTAAACTCCAACCACTCGTTTAACTTTCAAAACTCTTTTCAAAAGAAAAGATAATAGTAAGACCAGCCCACACATAAACATGGATGGTTTTTACCTTACTATAACCCAAAACACTTTGATATCAAATCCAGTGATATTATAGTAATGTCTACATCAAATAAATAACCAAATAGTAGAACGCTTGCATCTCACGCTCCACATATATAGTATAAAATCAAAAACCGCATGGCGCTTATTGGAGATTGGATTTCCAACAGGACAAGGTATGGGACCACCTTCCGATGATGTATCTCTAGAGGCAAATACACCTGGGTTCAACAAGAACATCTTGTAACCCGGCCCACACATGACCGACCACTCATTTCGCTTGAGTGTATCGAATGTATATCACCAACGGTTGGACTCAAACCACCGTTTCCCGAATGGGCAGAATTGATAGATTTAGAACAAAAGGAATTTCTCTAGATAGGTGATTATACACCCTAATGGGTGCGACCCACATAGCCATGCTGCCTGCCCGATTTTTGTCCTTTCCCGGTTGTTGAGGCCTGAGGCTACGAATACTTACCATTCATCGATAACACAATCACTTTGAATGCCACGTTGTCAGATCCGTTAATCACTAGTTGAGTTTGCACAAATATTCTGGATATTATGCTAAGGGATAAATCCGTTGCAACCATATATATTCATACAGACCAACCCATTGGATCATTGGAAATACTCTGTCAGACATTCGTCCATATACGTTCGTTCTGGGATTGAACGAAACCGAAGGCACTATTTCTATAAATAGAAAAGCCCTTGCACTTCACTCCGTCTTCAATATATCCAGCATACTTGGTTCGCAACGCTTATGCCAATACGGAGTGGTTCTTCGGATAAGAATCCAACCGGTCTCTCCATATTGACAACGATGGTCAAAAACTTCGATAGTCTGTGATTTAACTATCGAATAAAAACAAGTGTTCATCCAAACATATCAAACAAATCACTGGGCTCTTTAATTAATATTTCATTAATTAAATCTCTTTTCCATTTCCTTAACAATATTTGTTAACCAAATATTTCAATAACCATATTGGCCCTTTTCGCTATTTTTGATTTCGTTTCCTTATCGAATTCTATATATATCGCTATATAGATTTCTAATTGTCAAATTTCTTAAAAATATTCTAACTCCTTAAATTTCCGGAAAAATTCGCCATAACCTCCCCTGTATCGGGAGCATCGGGAAATTTCAAATAGCATCCCGGTATCTTCCCCAATCAAAAGAAAAAGGAAAAGCCAAGCGGCTTGCCGATACGGCACATAAAATCTCTTATATGAATTAAACATGTACCTTTTTGTCGAGCACATAAATTTAAATCTTCATATACTTCATATCAAACCTGCTTACACCTGTTCACCTGTTTTCAATTCAATTCAATACCATCTAATCGTTTGAATTCAGTTTGCCCATTTATTCTTTAATTAGTCATTTTTGCCTATTTCACTTCTTCGTTGAACATAACATGTTCGAACAAAATATTTAACTCGTTCATAACCAAATTGAATTTCGATTCCAGTTCTAGTTTCCTTTTCTATTTCGAATATAAAATTTCAAATCGAATTCACTTATTTAAGGCCCAATATCCATTCAAAAGTTCCTTAACTAATTTCTATTCAATTTAGTTAATTCCATTCAATAAATCAAAATTTGGTTTCCGTTTCAAAAATCATATTCATTTACACAACTTGAATTCGCATATATTTTACAACTCAACTCTGGAATTTTCTAAATAGAAACTTCGGATTTTCTTGCTTAAAATCCTTTTATAATATTAAATAAACCATTATGGTTTTAAAACGATTATGGCGCTGTTTTTCTGAAAATTTGATTTTGACATAACTCAAAATCTATACGACGAAATTCAGATTTTTCTCCTTCATTAGAAAACTATTATCAAATCGGTCCTGACGTTTCTTGTTTCGAAGAATTCCGATTTCAATTGCGTTCTGTATACTCAATTGAAGTTCGAGTCGCCAATTTTCGAACTGCAGCGCTGCGGCGAGTTCGTTTTAATTATATTTATATATATAAACCTTTTAAACTTCGTTTAAAATAAATTTAACTCGATTTAACTCTATTTGAATTTCTTGATTCAAATCCCAATCTCACTTTTATTTGAATTCTATATTTCAAAATCCCATAGTTTAAAACCCATTTGAATTTCATATTCAAATTCCATAGATCAAATCCTATTTGAATCCAATTTGAATCTTTTACATTCAAATTTCATTTTTCATTTCCGACCCCATTTGAATTTCTGATATTCAAATTCATTTCAACACCATTTGAATTTCTAATATTCAAATTCATTTTCAACACCATTTGAATTTCTATTATTCAAACTTATTTTTAACACCATTTGAATTTCTTCACTCAAACCCATTTGAATTTCCTTGAATTCAAATTCCGTTTCAAAACCCTTTGGATTTCCTATTTTGAAATCCTCTTTGAAATTCTATTTCCAATTCTACTTTGAAAATCCTATTTCAAAGTTTATTTCAAATTCTATTTTGAAATTCTACATTCAAAACTCTATTTGAATTTTCTTTATTCGAATTCCTTTGAATTCAAATTTTATTTTAATTCCTTGAATTCAAATTCTATTTTTTCCATTCTAATTTTGTCTATTCAAATTCTATTAGAACTTCTATTTGAATTTCTAATATTCAATCTCCTTTTAAAATTCAAATATTTAAACTCCCTTTAAAATTCAAATGTTATGCTCATATTTCATTTGAGCTATATATTTAAAATTTCATTTTCACATCTTATTTTGAAATTCCATTTCAAATCCCAATTTCACGCTTCTATTTCTGAATTACCAAATGATAATTCTTTTCACTTCATTTATAACTTCGTTATAAAAGAACCATTTATAAACTTCGTTTATAAAGAAACTACTTGTTTTATTTTTATTTCCGTTTAAAATTCAAATTCTATTTAAAAATAGAATTTTCCCTTTTAAAGTCTCAAATATCCTTCTACGATATTTTTAAATATCATTACTTAAGCCCAGTGATATTTAAACACACAAAGCAACGAATTATTTATTCTTCTAACACATCATATATAAAAATATATATGCAAACAAATAAACAAACAGATAATATATTTTTGAGGAATCCAGTTGGATTCCTCCAACCTGTTTTCCTGCATCCACAGATGTTAGTACATAAATAATACCCATTCTGCTTCGTGGCAGAATATCGTGGTATAGAAGGTCATCCACTAATCATAGCGTGGGGCGTATAGGGTAATCATCCGCTATGAAACTGCGGGCATCCGCTAATGAGACTGCGGGAATCCAACCAATCAATCAACCCAATATATATATAATAGCCTAAATAACTAATATATATAAAACAACCATAAAACATTCACACAAGCAACAGACAATTATTTTTAACGAAATAAAAATAATTAAAATAAAAGGTGAGTGAGATTTACTCACCAAGATTTGCAGTTGTCGAATATCCTGTTTATTTCCAAATAACCGGCTACGAATCTTCTCGAATGAATTTTCACCTATGATAATTTTATTTAAATTTACTGATTAGACGTTCATTTATTTAAATTAACTATTTAGATGAATAAATAACTTTTCCTAGAATTTTCTTCTTCTTTTTGAATGGTTATAAATTTAACTAATATATACATATATATATTTCACACTAACCCACTTATATTTTTAAATGTTTACTTAAATAAATAAACAACAAATTTAATTCCCTTTTCAAGATCCGAAACTCCCGGTAATAACTAATACCATTTCCTTCCTTCTTAACGGTGTACTAATTTAAACTAAGTTATTGTGCTACTTTCAAATCTAAAATTCTTATTCCACCTCACTTAAATTACCTTTAGCATATCCAAGTTCCCTTCATGATTTCTGGAGCCAAACTCAGCGTTGTACTGCTTCCGATCTTGGCAGTAGCCTCCCTTTCACATCCACAGAAATCACTTAGATCCGATAGCTGCTAATATCCCATCTTCTATCTCCTACCTCACACAGTTGTAAACAAACCCATCGCGCAAATCCCTGTGTTTGGATTCCCACAACAGGTCAGCGGTGACCACAACAGACCCTGCTCAAACCTCATCGCATACTCCAAACTCGCAAATGCTCTAGCGTAAGCCTCAAGCTCCAGAAGTTCACGAGTGTATCATTCATGATGTCGAGCTTTACAGAAACTCCGGGTTTCGATTTGTGATTCCATGGTTTTCCTGTCCTTGTCGCACCACTCCTCAACGTTGAAATCCCTCAACCCAAATCCCATAGTCGCACAGTATAACGTGAGCAAATTCCAGCATCTCGAGATAGTCGCAACCCCCAATTCGAGCGACATAGAAATCCACGGAAGTCGAGGTCTTCGATTTCAATGAATTCGCGATTCCCATCTTTTTTGTTTTCGAACGAGTTGGTTACTGAGTGGGGGAATGGGGCGTTGGCTAAATTTATAGAAGTGTGAAAGAGGACATGAGGTACAAGGTCATAAAAGCTTGTTCTTTAGATATCAAAGAAAGGAGACAGAACGGACGAGAGATGAAAGAATAAAAGACAGCATAGGTCTGCGATGTAATGTAGAATAGGTTGGCTTTAGGGTGTCTGCATTTATTTGATTTGAACGGATGGATTTTTATACAATAAAATACCCTAAATTATTTCGTCGTCCATACTTAAAATCTTGAACTGCTTGTTTTAACGTAATGACCAATGCTCTCAGATTATATCGTTATTCGGAACTGATTCTGGAATTAAATTTTGACCGTATAGAAGAGATAACAGCTTAAATTAACGATTAAATTTAAATTCTATTTAAATATGAATTGATTCAAACAATTAAATTCATCGATAAAAATCTATTATTATCGTTCTATTCGATATCAAATCATATAATGATTTTTAAACTGATAATTTCCATAATAAAAATCCATTTATTTTTGAATCAATATTTAAAACTATATTAAATATTTAAAATTAATTGACGAAAAATCTGGGTCGTTACATTCTTCCCCCCTTAAAATAATTTCGTCCCCGAAATTGCTAAGATAGGAAAAATGGTACAAACTCATTACCTTTCAAAATCTAACTTATGTTGAAACTCAACTCCTCATATTTCTACAAATTAATTTCAACCAAAACTTTTGGTCTTCACACGTTTAATTTGAATGATCTACGATCAATCCATTTATATCCAATCTATGTTCTATTACCAATTCAAATTGATTTTAATCAATTTATTCACTTCGACCCATTTAACTTGTTTAAGTTAAATTTCAATTCCAGAATTCAAATCCCTGGGTTTTCTTTTCAAATTCTTTTGAAATCCCATAAATATATACATATATTTATTTTCATTTCAAATTCAAAACATTTGAATTTTTTTAAACCACTTGTTTTCTTTCAAATCAATTTCCATCAAAACTCTTCTAAGGTAGCAATCCATCACTTAGAAACTCGGAAATGAACACTGATGATGTTGCAATCATCATCAGAATTATTTCCCAGCCACTGAAGTGAGTTCAGTGCTTTATTATTTCAAAATCCATCTAAAATGATTTTCTTTCAAATCCTTTTAAAACAAAGCTATATTATTCTAATATACTTCCAAAAATATTTCAAACTTCCCAGGATTTTGAATTCTCAATTCTGGTTTGAATTTAATTCTAATTCATCTCATTTGTATATTTAATTCCTATACAAATTCTATTTGGTTATAAATAACCATTCTAAATTTATAATCTCATTTGATTATAAAATCAACATTCAACACATCCATATAATAATAATTCTAGAAAATTATTCTTTCTATATCAAAATAGAAATTTTGGGTAAAATTATTTCATTTACCCTCTTGAAAACAATATCGTGTTCAATCTCCTGTTCAAGTGTTTAGAAATTCCTATCGACTTCGTGGCGTCCCACGATTCGACCAGAATTCATAAATCACTCAACAGACTAGCCAACACAATATAAAACAATTTTTGTATCAATTTACAAATACGCTCTCTCGTATATATACACTCAACTCATTCTAGGGTACTACTGACCCTATCTCTAATGAGCACATGTCACACAAGCCAAGGTGTTCGCTCAACCTAAGCTCTGATACCACTGTAAAGGCCCGCAAATCCGAGCTATCTGAGTTGACTAAATACACCACACGTCCAACCCAAATAACACAGAAATACGACTCATTATTAGAAAGAAGTTAGAGGGTGAGAATAGATAAGATAGAAAACTTAGAATAGAAGAAAAACGAAGACCACAAACTCACAGCGGAACGAATAAAATATATTATATAACATAAGCTTTGAAATACAATCTGTTTTGTACATATATACATACCATCATCAGAGTACATAACATTTGATTCGGCGGAAGTAACTCTAAATAACTAACGTTGAAGCCTCCAGCTTCAAGCTCCTCCAAGTGTATCTGTAAAAGCCTGAAACACTTGACTGCCCGTACAAATTTGGGCACCCAAGAGTTTAGGGAAAACAAACAAAAACAAACTCTGGGTCAGTCATGGGACTGGTGTGAGTAAACTCCAACCACTCGTTTAACTTTCAAAACTCTTTTCAAAAGAAAAGATAATAGTAAGACCAGCCCACACATAAACATGGATGGTTTTTACCTTACTATAACCCAAAACACTTTGATATCAAATCCAGTGATATTATAGTAATGTCTACATCAAATAAATAACCAAATAGTAGAACGCTTGCATCTCACGCTCCACATATATAGTATAAAATCAAAAACCGCATGGCGCTTATTGGAGATTGGATTTCCAACAGGACAAAGTATGGGACCACCTTCCGATGATGTATCTCTAGAGGCAAATACACCTGGGTTCAACAAGAACATCTTGTAACCCGGCCCACACATGACCGACCACTCATTTCGCTTGAGTGTATCGAATGTATATCACCAACGGTTGGACTCAAACCACCGTTTCCCGAATGGGCAGAATTGATAGATTTAGAACAAAAGGAATTTCTCTAGATAGGTGATTATACACCCTAATGGGTGCGACCCACATAGCCATGCTGCCTGCCCGATTTTTGTCCTTTCCCGGTTGTTGAGGCCTGAGGCTACGAATACTTACCATTCATCGATAACACAATCACTTTGAATGCCACGTTGTCAGATCCGTTAATCACTAGTTGAGTTTGCACAAATATTCTGGATATTATGCTAAGGGATAAATCCGTTGCAACCATATATATTCATACAGACCAACCCATTGGATCATTGGAAATACTCTGTCAGACATTCGTCCATATACGTTCGTTCTGGGATTGAACGAAACCGAAGGCACTATTTCTATAAATAGAAAAGCCCTTGCACTTCACTCCGTCTTCAATATATCCAGCATACTTGGTTCGCAACGCTTATGCCAATACGGAGTGGTTCTTCGGATAAGAATCCAACCGGTCTCTCCATATTGACAACGATGGTCAAAAACTTCGATAGTCTGTGATTTAACTATCGAATAAAAACAAGTGTTCATCCAAACATATCAAACAAATCACTGGGCTCTTTAATTAATATTTCATTAATTAAATCTCTTTTCCATTTCCTTAACAATATTTGTTAACCAAATATTTCAATAACCATATTGGCCCTTTTCGCTATTTTTGATTTCGTTTCCTTATCGAATTCTATATATATCGCTATATAGATTTCTAATTGTCAAATTTCTTAAAAATATTCTAACTCCTTAAATTTCCGGAAAAATTCGCCATAACCTCCCCTGTATCGGGAGCATCGGGAAATTTCAAATAGCATCCCGGTATCTTCCCCAATCAAAAGAAAAAGGAAAAGCCAAGCGGCTTGCCGATACGGCACATAAAATCTCTTATATGAATTAAACATGTACCTTTTTGTCGAGCACATAAATTTAAATCTTCATATACTTCATATCAAACCTGCTTACACCTGTTCACCTGTTTTCAATTCAATTCAATACCATCTAATCGTTTGAATTCAGTTTGCCCATTTATTCTTTAATTAGTCATTTTTGCCTATTTCACTTCTTCGTTGAACATAACATGTTCGAACAAAATATTTAACTCGTTCATAACCAAATTGAATTTCGATTCCAGTTCTAGTTTCCTTTTCTCACTGTAAAGGCCCGCAAATCCGAGCTATCTGAGTTGACTAAATACACCACACGTCCAACCCAAATAACACAGAAATACGACTCATTATTAGAAAGAAGTTAGAGGGTGAGAATAGATAAGATAGAAAACTTAGAATAGAAGAAAAACGAAGACCACAAACTCACAGCGGAACGAATAAAATATATTATATAACATAAGCTTTGAAATACAATCTGTTTTGTACATATATACATACCATCATCAGAGTACATAACATTTGATTCGGCGGAAGTAACTCTAAATAACTAACGTTGAAGCCTCCAGCTTCAAGCTCCTCCAAGTGTATCTGTAAAAGCCTGAAACACTTGACTGCCCGTACAAATTTGGGCACCCAAGAGTTTAGGGAAAACAAACAAAAACAAACTCTGGGTCAGTCATGGGACTGGTGTGAGTAAACTCCAACCACTCGTTTAACTTTCAAAACTCTTTTCAAAAGAAAAGATAATAGTAAGACCAGCCCACACATAAACATGGATGGTTTTTACCTTACTATAACCCAAAACACTTTGATATCAAATCCAGTGATATTATAGTAATGTCTACATCAAATAAATAACCAAATAGTAGAACGCTTGCATCTCACGCTCCACATATATAGTATAAAATCAAAAACCGCATGGCGCTTATTGGAGATTGGATTTCCAACAGGACAAGGTATGGGACCACCTTCCGATGATGTATCTCTAGAGGCAAATACACCTGGGTTCAACAAGAACATCTTGTAACCCGGCCCACACATGACCGACCACTCATTTCGCTTGAGTGTATCGAATGTATATCACCAACGGTTGGACTCAAACCACCGTTTCCCGAATGGGCAGAATTGATAGATTTAGAACAAAAGGAATTTCTCTAGATAGGTGATTATACACCCTAATGGGTGCGACCCACATAGCCATGCTGCCTGCCCGATTTTTGTCCTTTCCCGGTTGTTGAGGCCTGAGGCTACGAATACTTACCATTCATCGATAACACAATCACTTTGAATGCCACGTTGTCAGATCCGTTAATCACTAGTTGAGTTTGCACAAATATTCTGGATATTATGCTAAGGGATAAATCCGTTGCAACCATATATATTCATACAGACCAACCCATTGGATCATTGGAAATACTCTGTCAGACATTCGTCCATATACGTTCGTTCTGGGATTGAACGAAACCGAAGGCACTATTTCTATAAATAGAAAAGCCCTTGCACTTCACTCCGTCTTCAATATATCCAGCATACTTGGTTCGCAACGCTTATGCCAATACGGAGTGGTTCTTCGGATAAGAATCCAACCGGTCTCTCCATATTGACAACGATGGTCAAAAACTTCGATAGTCTGTGATTTAACTATCGAATAAAAACAAGTGTTCATCCAAACATATCAAACAAATCACTGGGCTCTTTAATTAATATTTCATTAATTAAATCTCTTTTCCATTTCCTTAACAATATTTGTTAACCAAATATTTCAATAACCATATTGGCCCTTTTCGCTATTTTTGATTTCGTTTCCTTATCGAATTCTATATATATCGCTATATAGATTTCTAATTGTCAAATTTCTTAAAAATATTCTAACTCCTTAAATTTCCGGAAAAATTCGCCATAACCTCCCCTGTATCGGGAGCATCGGGAAATTTCAAATAGCATCCCGGTATCTTCCCCAATCAAAAGAAAAAGGAAAAGCCAAGCGGCTTGCCGATACGGCACATAAAATCTCTTATATGAATTAAACATGTACCTTTTTGTCGAGCACATAAATTTAAATCTTCATATACTTCATATCAAACCTGCTTACACCTGTTCACCTGTTTTCAATTCAATTCAATACCATCTAATCGTTTGAATTCAGTTTGCCCATTTATTCTTTAATTAGTCATTTTTGCCTATTTCACTTCTTCGTTGAACATAACATGTTCGAACAAAATATTTAACTCGTTCATAACCAAATTGAATTTCGATTCCAGTTCTAGTTTCCTTTTCTATTTCGAATATAAAATTTCAAATCGAATTCACTTATTTAAGGCCCAATATCCATTCAAAAGTTCCTTAACTAATTTCTATTCAATTTAGTTAATTCCATTCAATAAATCAAAATTTGGTTTCCGTTTCAAAAATCATATTCATTTACACAACTTGAATTCGCATATATTTTACAACTCAACTCTGGAATTTTCTAAATAGAAACTTCGGATTTTCTTGCTTAAAATCCTTTTATAATATTAAATAAACCATTATGGTTTTAAAACGATTATGGCGCTGTTTTTCTGAAAATTTGATTTTGACATAACTCAAAATCTATACGACGAAATTCAGATTTTTCTCCTTCATTAGAAAACTATTATCAAATCGGTCCTGACGTTTCTTGTTTCGAAGAATTCCGATTTCAATTGCGTTCTGTATACTCAATTGAAGTTCGAGTCGCCAATTTTCGAACTGCAGCGCTGCGGCGAGTTCGTTTTAATTATATTTATATATATAAACCTTTTAAACTTCGTTTAAAATAAATTTAACTCGATTTAACTCTATTTGAATTTCTTGATTCAAATCCCAATCTCACTTTTATTTGAATTCTATATTTCAAAATCCCATAGTTTAAAACCCATTTGAATTTCATATTCAAATTCCATAGATCAAATCCTATTTGAATCCAATTTGAATCTTTTACATTCAAATTTCATTTTTCATTTCCGACCCCATTTGAATTTCTGATATTCAAATTCATTTCAACACCATTTGAATTTCTAATATTCAAATTCATTTTCAACACCATTTGAATTTCTATTATTCAAACTTATTTTTAACACCATTTGAATTTCTTCACTCAAACCCATTTGAATTTCCTTGAATTCAAATTCCGTTTCAAAACCCTTTGGATTTCCTATTTTGAAATCCTCTTTGAAATTCTATTTCCAATTCTACTTTGAAAATCCTATTTCAAAGTTTATTTCAAATTCTATTTTGAAATTCTACATTCAAAACTCTATTTGAATTTTCTTTATTCGAATTCCTTTGAATTCAAATTTTATTTTAATTCCTTGAATTCAAATTCTATTTTTTCCATTCTAATTTTGTCTATTCAAATTCTATTAGAACTTCTATTTGAATTTCTAATATTCAATCTCCTTTTAAAATTCAAATATTTAAACTCCCTTTAAAATTCAAATGTTATGCTCATATTTCATTTGAGCTATATATTTAAAATTTCATTTTCACATCTTATTTTGAAATTCCATTTCAAATCCCAATTTCACGCTTCTATTTCTGAATTACCAAATGATAATTCTTTTCACTTCATTTATAACTTCGTTATAAAAGAACCATTTATAAACTTCGTTTATAAAGAAACTACTTGTTTTATTTTTATTTCCGTTTAAAATTCAAATTCTATTTAAAAATAGAATTTTCCCTTTTAAAGTCTCAAATATCCTTCTACGATATTTTTAAATATCATTACTTAATCCCAGTGATATTTAAACACACAAAGCAACGAATTATTTATTCTTCTAACACATCATATATAAAAATATATATGCAAACAAATAAACAAACAGATAATATATTTTTGAGGAATCCAGTTGGATTCCTCCAACCTGTTTTCCTGCATCCACAGATGTTAGTACATAAATAATACCCATTCTGCTTCGTGGCAGAATATCGTGGTATAGAAGGTCATCCACTAATCATAGCGTGGGGCGTATAGGGTGATCATCCGCTATGAAACTGCGGGCATCCGCTAATGAGACTGCGGGAATCCAACCAATCAATCAACCCAATATATATAATAGCCTAAATAACTAATATATATAAAACAACCATAAAACATTCACACAAGCAACAGACAATTATTTTTAACGAAATAAAAATAATTAAAATAAAAGGTGAGTGAGATTTACTCACCAAGATTTGCAGTTGTCGAATATCCTGTTTATTTCCAAATAACCGGCTACGAATCTTCTCGAATGAATTTTCACCTATGATAATTTTATTTAAATTTACTGATTAGACGTTCATTTATTTAAATTAACTATTTAGATGAATAAATAACTTTTCCTAGAATTTTCTTCTTCTTTTTGAATGGTTATAAATTTAACTAATATATACATATATATATTTCACACTAACCCACTTATATTTTTAAATGTTTACTTAAATAAATAAACAACAAATTTAATTCCCTTTTCAAGATCCGAAACTCCCGGTAATAACTAATACCATTTCCTTCCTTCTTAACGGTGTACTAATTTAAACTAAGTTATTGTGCTACTTTCAAATCTAAAATTCTTATTCCACCTCACTTAAATTACCTTTAGCATATCCAAGTTCCCTTCATGATTTCTGGAGCCAAACTCAGCGTTGTACTGCTTCCGATCTTGGCAGTAGCCTCCCTTTCACATCCACAGAAATCACTTAGATCCGATAGCTGCTAATATCCCATCTTCTATCTCCTACCTCACACAGTTGTAAACAAACCCATCGCGCAAATCCCTGTGTTTGGATTCCCACAACAGGTCAGCGGTGACCACAACAGACCCTGCTCAAACCTCATCGCATACTCCAAACTCGCAAATGCTCTAGCGTAAGCCTCAAGCTCCAGAAGTTCACGAGTGTATCATTCATGATGTCGAGCTTTACAGAAACTCCGGGTTTCGATTTGTGATTCCATGGTTTTCCTGTCCTTGTCGCACCACTCCTCAACGTTGAAATCCCTCAACCCAAATCCCATAGTCGCACAGTATAACGTGAGCAAATTCCAGCATCTCGAGATAGTCGCAACCCCCAATTCGAGCGACATAGAAATCCACGGAAGTCGAGGTCTTCGATTTCAATGAATTCGCGATTCCCATCTTTTTTGTTTTCGAACGAGTTGGTTACTGAGTGGGGGAATGGGGCGTTGGCTAAATTTATAGAAGTGTGAAAGAGGACATGAGGTACAAGGTCATAAAAGCTTGTTCTTTAGATATCAAAGAAAGGAGACAGAACGGACGAGAGATGAAAGAATAAAAGACAGCATAGGTCTGCGATGTAATGTAGAATAGGTTGGCTTTAGGGTGTCTGCATTTATTTGATTTGAACGGATGGATTTTTATACAATAAAATACCCTAAATTATTTCGTCGTCCATACTTAAAATCTTGAACTGCTTGTTTTAACGTAATGACCAATGCTCTCAGATTATATCGTTATTCGGAACTGATTCTGGAATTAAATTTTGACCGTATAGAAGAGATAACAGCTTAAATTAACGATTAAATTTAAATTCTATTTAAATATGAATTGATTCAAACAATTAAATTCATCGATAAAAATCTATTATTATCGTTCTATTCGATATCAAATCATATAATGATTTTTAAACTGATAATTTCCATAATAAAAATCCATTTATTTTTGAATCAATATTTAAAACTATATTAAATATTTAAAATTAATTGACGAAAAATCTGGGTCGTTACATTCTTCCCCCCTTAAAATAATTTCGTCCCCGAAATTGCTAAGATAGGAAAAATGGTACAAACTCATTACCTTTCAAAATCTAACTTATGTTGAAACTCAACTCCTCATATTTCTACAAATTAATTTCAACCAAAACTTTTGGTCTTCACACGTTTAATTTGAATGATCTACGATCAATCCATTTATATCCAATCTATGTTCTATTACCAATTCAAATTGATTTTAATCAATTTATTCACTTCGACCCATTTAACTTGTTTAAGTTAAATTTCAATTCCAGAATTCAAATCCCTGGGTTTTCTTTTCAAATTCTTTTGAAATCCCATAAATATATACATATATTTATTTTCATTTCAAATTCAAAACATTTGAATTTTTTTAAACCACTTGTTTTCTTTCAAATCAATTTCCATCAAAACTCTTCTAAGGTAGCAATCCATCACTTAGAAACTCGGAAATGAACACTGATGATGTTGCAATCATCATCAGAATTATTTCCCAGCCACTGAAGTGAGTTCAGTGCTTTTATATTTCAAAATCCATCTAAAATGATTTTCTTTCAAATCCTTTTAAAACAAAGCTATATTATTCTAATATACTTCCAAAAATATTTCAAACTTCCCAGGATTTTGAATTCTCAATTCTGGTTTGAATTTAATTCTAATTCATCTCATTTGTATATTTAATTCCTATACAAATTCTATTTGGTTATAAATAACCATTCTAAATTTATAATCTCATTTGATTATAAAATCAACATTCAACACATCCATATAATAATAATTCTAGAAAATTATTCTTTCTATATCAAAATAGAAATTTTGGGTAAAATTATTTCATTTACCCTCTTGAAAACAATATCGTGTTCAATCTCCTGTTCAAGTGTTTAGAAATTCCTATCGACTTCGTGGCGTCCCACGATTCGACCAGAATTCATAAATCACTCAACAGACTAGCCAACACAATATAAAACAATTTTTGTATCAATTTACAAATACGCTCTCTCGTATATATACACTCAACTCATTCTAGGGTACTACTGACCCTATCTCTAATGAGCACATGTCACACAAGCCAAGGTGTTCGCTCAACCTAAGCTCTGATACCACTGTAAAGGCCCGCAAATCCGAGCTATCTGAGTTGACTAAATACACCACACGTCCAACCCAAATAACACAGAAATACGACTCATTATTAGAAAGAAGTTAGAGGGTGAGAATAGATAAGATAGAAAACTTAGAATAGAAGAAAAACGAAGACCACAAACTCACAGCGGAACGAATAAAATATATTATATAACATAAGCTTTGAAATACAATCTGTTTTGTACATATATACATACCATCATCAGAGTACATAACATTTGATTCGGCGGAAGTAACTCTAAATAACTAACGTTGAAGCCTCCAGCTTCAAGCTCCTCCAAGTGTATCTGTAAAAGCCTGAAACACTTGACTGCCCGTACAAATTTGGGCACCCAAGAGTTTAGGGAAAACAAACAAAAACAAACTCTGGGTCAGTCATGGGACTGGTGTGAGTAAACTCCAACCACTCGTTTAACTTTCAAAACTCTTTTCAAAAGAAAAGATAATAGTAAGACCAGCCCACACATAAACATGGATGGTTTTTACCTTACTATAACCCAAAACACTTTGATATCAAATCCAGTGATATTATAGTAATGTCTACATCAAATAAATAACCAAATAGTAGAACGCTTGCATCTCACGCTCCACATATATAGTATAAAATCAAAAACCGCATGGCGCTTATTGGAGATTGGATTTCCAACAGGACAAGGTATGGGACCACCTTCCGATGATGTATCTCTAGAGGCAAATACACCTGGGTTCAACAAGAACATCTTGTAACCCGGCCCACACATGACCGACCACTCATTTCGCTTGAGTGTATCGAATGTATATCACCAACGGTTGGACTCAAACCACCGTTTCCCGAATGGGCAGAATTGATAGATTTAGAACAAAAGGAATTTCTCTAGATAGGTGATTATACACCCTAATGGGTGCGACCCACATAGCCATGCTGCCTGCCCGATTTTTGTCCTTTCCCGGTTGTTGAGGCCTGAGGCTACGAATACTTACCATTCATCGATAACACAATCACTTTGAATGCCACGTTGTCAGATCCGTTAATCACTAGTTGAGTTTGCACAAATATTCTGGATATTATGCTAAGGGATAAATCCGTTGCAACCATATATATTCATACAGACCAACCCATTGGATCATTGGAAATACTCTGTCAGACATTCGTCCATATACGTTCGTTCTGGGATTGAACGAAACCGAAGGCACTATTTCTATAAATAGAAAAGCCCTTGCACTTCACTCCGTCTTCAATATATCCAGCATACTTGGTTCGCAACGCTTATGCCAATACGGAGTGGTTCTTCGGATAAGAATCCAACCGGTCTCTCCATATTGACAACGATGGTCAAAAACTTCGATAGTCTGTGATTTAACTATCGAATAAAAACAAGTGTTCATCCAAACATATCAAACAAATCACTGGGCTCTTTAATTAATATTTCATTAATTAAATCTCTTTTCCATTTCCTTAACAATATTTGTTAACCAAATATTTCAATAACCATATTGGCCCTTTTCGCTATTTTTGATTTCGTTTCCTTATCGAATTCTATATATATCGCTATATAGATTTCTAATTGTCAAATTTCTTAAAAATATTCTAACTCCTTAAATTTCCGGAAAAATTCGCCATAACCTCCCCTGTATCGGGAGCATCGGGAAATTTCAAATAGCATCCCGGTATCTTCCCCAATCAAAAGAAAAAGGAAAAGCCAAGCGGCTTGCCGATACGGCACATAAAATCTCTTATATGAATTAAACATGTACCTTTTTGTCGAGCACATAAATTTAAATCTTCATATACTTCATATCAAACCTGCTTACACCTGTTCACCTGTTTTCAATTCAATTCAATACCATCTAATCGTTTGAATTCAGTTTGCCCATTTATTCTTTAATTAGTCATTTTTGCCTATTTCACTTCTTCGTTGAACATAACATGTTCGAACAAAATATTTAACTCGTTCATAACCAAATTGAATTTCGATTCCAGTTCTAGTTTCCTTTTCTCACTGTAAAGGCCCGCAAATCCGAGCTATCTGAGTTGACTAAATACACCACACGTCCAACCCAAATAACACAGAAATACGACTCATTATTAGAAAGAAGTTAGAGGGTGAGAATAGATAAGATAGAAAACTTAGAATAGAAGAAAAACGAAGACCACAAACTCACAGCGGAACGAATAAAATATATTATATAACATAAGCTTTGAAATACAATCTGTTTTGTACATATATACATACCATCATCAGAGTACATAACATTTGATTCGGCGGAAGTAACTCTAAATAACTAACGTTGAAGCCTCCAGCTTCAAGCTCCTCCAAGTGTATCTGTAAAAGCCTGAAACACTTGACTGCCCGTACAAATTTGGGCACCCAAGAGTTTAGGGAAAACAAACAAAAACAAACTCTGGGTCAGTCATGGGACTGGTGTGAGTAAACTCCAACCACTCGTTTAACTTTCAAAACTCTTTTCAAAAGAAAAGATAATAGTAAGACCAGCCCACACATAAACATGGATGGTTTTTACCTTACTATAACCCAAAACACTTTGATATCAAATCCAGTGATATTATAGTAATGTCTACATCAAATAAATAACCAAATAGTAGAACGCTTGCATCTCACGCTCCACATATATAGTATAAAATCAAAAACCGCATGGCGCTTATTGGAGATTGGATTTCCAACAGGACAAGGTATGGGACCACCTTCCGATGATGTATCTCTAGAGGCAAATACACCTGGGTTCAACAAGAACATCTTGTAACCCGGCCCACACATGACCGACCACTCATTTCGCTTGAGTGTATCGAATGTATATCACCAACGGTTGGACTCAAACCACCGTTTCCCGAATGGGCAGAATTGATAGATTTAGAACAAAAGGAATTTCTCTAGATAGGTGATTATACACCCTAATGGGTGCGACCCACATAGCCATGCTGCCTGCCCGATTTTTGTCCTTTCCCGGTTGTTGAGGCCTGAGGCTACGAATACTTACCATTCATCGATAACACAATCACTTTGAATGCCACGTTGTCAGATCCGTTAATCACTAGTTGAGTTTGCACAAATATTCTGGATATTATGCTAAGGGATAAATCCGTTGCAACCATATATATTCATACAGACCAACCCATTGGATCATTGGAAATACTCTGTCAGACATTCGTCCATATACGTTCGTTCTGGGATTGAACGAAACCGAAGGCACTATTTCTATAAATAGAAAAGCCCTTGCACTTCACTCCGTCTTCAATATATCCAGCATACTTGGTTCGCAACGCTTATGCCAATACGGAGTGGTTCTTCGGATAAGAATCCAACCGGTCTCTCCATATTGACAACGATGGTCAAAAACTTCGATAGTCTGTGATTTAACTATCGAATAAAAACAAGTGTTCATCCAAACATATCAAACAAATCACTGGGCTCTTTAATTAATATTTCATTAATTAAATCTCTTTTCCATTTCCTTAACAATATTTGTTAACCAAATATTTCAATAACCATATTGGCCCTTTTCGCTATTTTTGATTTCGTTTCCTTATCGAATTCTATATATATCGCTATATAGATTTCTAATTGTCAAATTTCTTAAAAATATTCTAACTCCTTAAATTTCCGGAAAAATTCGCCATAACCTCCCCTGTATCGGGAGCATCGGGAAATTTCAAATAGCATCCCGGTATCTTCCCCAATCAAAAGAAAAAGGAAAAGCCAAGCGGCTTGCCGATACGGCACATAAAATCTCTTATATGAATTAAACATGTACCTTTTTGTCGAGCACATAAATTTAAATCTTCATATACTTCATATCAAACCTGCTTACACCTGTTCACCTGTTTTCAATTCAATTCAATACCATCTAATCGTTTGAATTCAGTTTGCCCATTTATTCTTTAATTAGTCATTTTTGCCTATTTCACTTCTTCGTTGAACATAACATGTTCGAACAAAATATTTAACTCGTTCATAACCAAATTGAATTTCGATTCCAGTTCTAGTTTCCTTTTCTATTTCGAATATAAAATTTCAAATCGAATTCACTTATTTAAGGCCCAATATCCATTCAAAAGTTCCTTAACTAATTTCTATTCAATTTAGTTAATTCCATTCAATAAATCAAAATTTGGTTTCCGTTTCAAAAATCATATTCATTTACACAACTTGAATTCGCATATATTTTACAACTCAACTCTGGAATTTTCTAAATAGAAACTTCGGATTTTCTTGCTTAAAATCCTTTTATAATATTAAATAAACCATTATGGTTTTAAAACGATTATGGCGCTGTTTTTCTGAAAATTTGATTTTGACATAACTCAAAATCTATACGACGAAATTCAGATTTTTCTCCTTCATTAGAAAACTATTATCAAATCGGTCCTGACGTTTCTTGTTTCGAAGAATTCCGATTTCAATTGCGTTCTGTATACTCAATTGAAGTTCGAGTCGCCAATTTTCGAACTGCAGCGCTGCGGCGAGTTCGTTTTAATTATATTTATATATATAAACCTTTTAAACTTCGTTTAAAATAAATTTAACTCGATTTAACTCTATTTGAATTTCTTGATTCAAATCCCAATCTCACTTTTATTTGAATTCTATATTTCAAAATCCCATAGTTTAAAACCCATTTGAATTTCATATTCAAATTCCATAGATCAAATCCTATTTGAATCCAATTTGAATCTTTTACATTCAAATTTCATTTTTCATTTCCGACCCCATTTGAATTTCTGATATTCAAATTCATTTCAACACCATTTGAATTTCTAATATTCAAATTCATTTTCAACACCATTTGAATTTCTATTATTCAAACTTATTTTTAACACCATTTGAATTTCTTCACTCAAACCCATTTGAATTTCCTTGAATTCAAATTCCGTTTCAAAACCCTTTGGATTTCCTATTTTGAAATCCTCTTTGAAATTCTATTTCCAATTCTACTTTGAAAATCCTATTTCAAAGTTTATTTCAAATTCTATTTTGAAATTCTACATTCAAAACTCTATTTGAATTTTCTTTATTCGAATTCCTTTGAATTCAAATTTTATTTTAATTCCTTGAATTCAAATTCTATTTTTTCCATTCTAATTTTGTCTATTCAAATTCTATTAGAACTTCTATTTGAATTTCTAATATTCAATCTCCTTTTAAAATTCAAATATTTAAACTCCCTTTAAAATTCAAATGTTATGCTCATATTTCATTTGAGCTATATATTTAAAATTTCATTTTCACATCTTATTTTGAAATTCCATTTCAAATCCCAATTTCACGCTTCTATTTCTGAATTACCAAATGATAATTCTTTTCACTTCATTTATAACTTCGTTATAAAAGAACCATTTATAAACTTCGTTTATAAAGAAACTACTTGTTTTATTTTTATTTCCGTTTAAAATTCAAATTCTATTTAAAAATAGAATTTTCCCTTTTAAAGTCTCAAATATCCTTCTACGATATTTTTAAATATCATTACTTAATCCCAGTGATATTTAAACACACAAAGCAACGAATTATTTATTCTTCTAACACATCATATATAAAAATATATATGCAAACAAATAAACAAACAGATAATATATTTTTGAGGAATCCAGTTGGATTCCTCCAACCTGTTTTCCTGCATCCACAGATGTTAGTACATAAATAATACCCATTCTGCTTCGTGGCAGAATATCGTGGTATAGAAGGTCATCCACTAATCATAGCGTGGGGCGTATAGGGTGATCATCCGCTATGAAACTGCGGGCATCCGCTAATGAGACTGCGGGAATCCAACCAATCAATCAACCCAATATATATAATAGCCTAAATAACTAATATATATAAAACAACCATAAAACATTCACACAAGCAACAGACAATTATTTTTAACGAAATAAAAATAATTAAAATAAAAGGTGAGTGAGATTTACTCACCAAGATTTGCAGTTGTCGAATATCCTGTTTATTTCCAAATAACCGGCTACGAATCTTCTCGAATGAATTTTCACCTATGATAATTTTATTTAAATTTACTGATTAGACGTTCATTTATTTAAATTAACTATTTAGATGAATAAATAACTTTTCCTAGAATTTTCTTCTTCTTTTTGAATGGTTATAAATTTAACTAATATATACATATATATATTTCACACTAACCCACTTATATTTTTAAATGTTTACTTAAATAAATAAACAACAAATTTAATTCCCTTTTCAAGATCCGAAACTCCCGGTAATAACTAATACCATTTCCTTCCTTCTTAACGGTGTACTAATTTAAACTAAGTTATTGTGCTACTTTCAAATCTAAAATTCTTATTCCACCTCACTTAAATTACCTTTAGCATATCCAAGTTCCCTTCATGATTTCTGGAGCCAAACTCAGCGTTGTACTGCTTCCGATCTTGGCAGTAGCCTCCCTTTCACATCCACAGAAATCACTTAGATCCGATAGCTGCTAATATCCCATCTTCTATCTCCTACCTCACACAGTTGTAAACAAACCCATCGCGCAAATCCCTGTGTTTGGATTCCCACAACAGGTCAGCGGTGACCACAACAGACCCTGCTCAAACCTCATCGCATACTCCAAACTCGCAAATGCTCTAGCGTAAGCCTCAAGCTCCAGAAGTTCACGAGTGTATCATTCATGATGTCGAGCTTTACAGAAACTCCGGGTTTCGATTTGTGATTCCATGGTTTTCCTGTCCTTGTCGCACCACTCCTCAACGTTGAAATCCCTCAACCCAAATCCCATAGTCGCACAGTATAACGTGAGCAAATTCCTGCATCTCGAGATAGTCGCAACCCCCAATTCGAGCGACATAGAAATCCACGGAAGTCGAGGTCTTCGATTTCAATGAATTCGCGATTCCCATCTTTTTTGTTTTCGAACGAGTTGGTTACTGAGTGGGGGAATGGGGCGTTGGCTAAATTTATAGAAGTGTGAAAGAGGACATGAGGTACAAGGTCATAAAAGCTTGTTCTTTAGATATCAAAGAAAGGAGACAGAACGGACGAGAGATGAAAGAATAAAAGACAGCATAGGTCTGCGATGTAATGTAGAATAGGTTGGCTTTAGGGTGTCTGCATTTATTTGATTTGAACGGATGGATTTTTATACAATAAAATACCCTAAATTATTTCGTCGTCCATACTTAAAATCTTGAACTGCTTGTTTTAACGTAATGACCAATGCTCTCAGATTATATCGTTATTCGGAACTGATTCTGGAATTAAATTTTGACCGTATAGAAGAGATAACAGCTTAAATTAACGATTAAATTTAAATTCTATTTAAATATGAATTGATTCAAACAATTAAATTCATCGATAAAAATCTATTATTATCGTTCTATTCGATATCAAATCATATAATGATTTTTAAACTGATAATTTCCATAATAAAAATCCATTTATTTTTGAATCAATATTTAAAACTATATTAAATATTTAAAATTAATTGACGAAAAATCTGGGTCGTTACAGTTCCCATTAATTTTTTCAAAGATAAATTCTTTTAAATTTATTCTTTAATCTTCCTTTGAATATCACTTCAAACTAGTCGGGATTAGCGAACCACACCGAAGTAATTATTTATCTTATTTCCCCATCTCAACCTATTTATCCCATGAAGTAAAACTGGTCATACTTCATATCTAACACCACGGTGTTATCGGTAAATTCAATTACCATTTCATGTTCAAATCTAATTAAAGATTTAACTACCGCCTGGAGCAAAATTGGTGATACTCCATTCTCGATCTTTTCAATCTAATTAAAGATTCATTAAAACTCCACTTAGTTTTAATCCTTAACTGGGTTAAAGAATCAGTGTCATTTAAAACACGGTTCCTGATAAACCCAAAATCACCTTCCATTAATTATCGGTTTAAAGAACAAGTGTTATTTAAAACACTGTTCACGATAAACCCAAAAATCAATACCAATTTAATTCCAATTAAATATTACTTAATTGGTACACTTCATTAAATCTAAATAAAAAGATTTAATCTTTTTCTCCACTGGGCTTAAGAACAGTGTTAATGAAGACACCATTCACGACAAACCCAAATAACATTTGATATTAAATACAAGGCTCTGAATAGAAAATATACCAGCTTATATTCAATATCAAATTCTATAACCAACAAATATCGTATTGGAAATAACGATATAAATATATCTTTCAAATTCCCATAACAATGCCTGTATCGTCACGAAATCCAACATCGAAATATTCCAAAGACAATTTCGATTCAAATCCATTCCAATTCAATTATTGGAAATTTTGGTTACTTTTAAAACCATTTCAAATCCACTTTATTTATTTTAAAAATAAATAAATTATTATTCTAGTTCAAAACTAGTTCATTTCGATAAAAATCTATTTTTAACCTTTCAAATATGGAGTTTTTCATCCTAATTCTCCACAAATCATTTCTTATGATTTTACACAAATTATTGATATTTTTAATAATTTTATTAAGGCTTGTACAGTCGATTTCCATCAAAGGCCATCGAACTGCACTTACAGCGACCTTTTACAAATTTGATTTGGACATAATTCCAAATCCAACCGTTAGATTTCAAATTTCTAAAATTCGTTAGGAAGCTCTTTTCGATACGAACCCAACGGTTCTGGTTTTAGGAGAATCTGACGGTTGGATCTCCCGTAATATCCGTTCGAAGTCAATGGTCGAAATTCGCGAATTACCGCAGCGCGGCGCGTTCTATTCAGGCCATTATATATTATATATAGTATATATAATATATACTTCGTCGATTTCCTTTTAAAACGTATTTTATAAATCGTTTTAAATTTGTTTTCAAAACGATTTCAACTTCATTTCAAATTCAAATCAAAATTGAATTTTTCCTTATAAATTCATTTTAAATTCATTTCAAATTGATTTTAATTCAAATCGATTTTTAATTCAATTTCAATTCGAATTCATTTTTATTCAATTTCAATTCGAATTCATTTCTATTCATTTCAAAATATCAGATTTTGAAATCACTTTCGATATTCATTGAAAAATGAATAAAATCGATATAAATATCGTTCGCGTCAAAATGGCATCAATCTAATCAACACGGCTTCATATATTTTTATTTTCAAATATTCTATTTCAAATATTTCTATTTCAAATATTTCTAATTCAAATATTTCTAATTCAAATATTTCTATTTCAAATATTTCTATTTCAAATATTTTTATTTAAATATTTCTTATTCAAAACTGGAATGAGGCCCAATCAATTACCATATAATGTTAATTATATGGATTTTCTACAACACATGTATACAATAACAACGATGAATAATCAACCATCATCCAAAGTGCATTCTACACTGTATAAGCATCAAATATAAATATTTAACGCTCATAACAGTCTGTCCATCAATCGATCGACATACAACTAATTATTGGGACTAGTGTATGTCATATATCATCCCAATACCCGTGTGGGGTTTTCAAATAATCAAACACAGATTTTATTTGTGCAGTTGGGCGATGTGTAAAATTTATCGTCCCAATCAATATCAGTCAAATGTGTGTATATAAACAAATCGTCCGATTTGTTTATATTTATTTCATTTTAAATACACGTTAAAAATTCTATTTTTAACTATAAAATATTTTAACTATATAAATATTTTATTTCATTTCACATCACATCACACAATCAACTACACATCAAAATCAAACAACCAAGCATACAAGCCGTCCATGGTCTGTGGACGACGGGTGTCGGGTGCTACTAAACACCGTCTGCATCCTAGTATATATTTCAACTAGAAAAATTAAATTAAAGGTGAGAAGTTCTCACAGAGGGTTCCACTCCACCGTGCTTTGCTTTTGAACTGCTGAATCGTTTGGATCTGCTTGAAATTCCTATGCAGTTCTTTTCACGCTGTTCAAATAAAAATTATATTTTTATCACTTCACTTTAATAAATAAAATTCATATTTTTATTTCTACTTCATAAATTTTTACAACACTTCATTCTATATAAAAATTATATTTTTATATTTCTACTCCTTCTATAAAGATCGAATTTTTAATACTTCTATAATATAAAAATCATATTTTTAAATTGCTACTACTTTAAAGATCACACCTTTATCTTCACTTCATATGTATATAAAAATCAAATTTTTTACCTTCACTTCGTTATAAAAATTATATTTTTATATTACTCTTCTCCTAATAAAGATTATATTTTTATTAATCTACATGAATAAAAATCATATTTTTAATCTGCCATTAGTATAAAAATTATATTTTTAACCTTTCTATATTATAAAAATTATATTTTTATAATCTCTACTGTACTGTAAGGATTATATTTTTATCCTTTATAAAAATTGTATCTTTATTATACTATCATATAAATAAAAATCAAATTTTTATTTATACTTGTATAGATTAAAAATCACATCTTTTAGACTCTACTCTTTTCAAAAATCAAACTTTTAACATATAAAATTCGATCTTTACTTATAAAAATTCGACCTTTCCTAAATAAAAATACGACCTTTTCTAAATTAAAAATATAAACTTTAAACAAATTAAAAATTCTAGATTTCTTAAAGTAAAAACCAGATTTTTATACAATAAAATAAAATAAAAGCAAGATCTGAAAACTCACATTGTTTAGATGGGGGAAGTGGTCATTGCCGGAGTTGGATGGTCAGGGGGCGTCGCTGTAGTGGGCCAGGGGGGTTTGGGCATCGAACAGGGCTGGAGAGGAAGATTGAGGCGCGGTCAGGTGCGTCTGGTCTTCGGGCAAAGGGCGTGTGGCTCTCGTGGTTCAGATTGGGCTAGGGCACGGTGAAATCGAGAAGGGGCTGGAGGAGGAAGAGGATCGGTGGAGAGGGGGAAGACTGGGGCGATCGTCGGAGGGGCCCACGACGTGCGGCGGCGCGACGAACTGGGGAGGGGGTGATTGCGCGACAGCGCGCCCCTTTTCCTTTTTTTTGTTTCAACTGAAAGGAGACGGGGAGAAAGAGGGCAAGGTTTTATTATATATTTATTTAATTTAATTTGAATTTTGAATTCCCTAAGGTACCCTTTTCATTCGTACTCGAAATCGAACCCGCCAACTATCGTCCCTAGCGTATTACCCCGATTCCGAGCACAATGGGATATGTTTCGTAGGCCAATTCGGCTGTTTGAATCAGTTTCTGTTGAGTTTAAAATATAAATCAGTATATATTTAATTTGAACGCACATTTCAATTTGCTGGGGCCACATATGAATCCCAAAAATTCCCGAAAAATTATTTCTAGCTTCGTATTGCCGACACGGTCCTAACAAAAGTAATTCCGTCAAATTCTGAGACCGTTTGAAAAATGGCCATTTTCTGGTCGACCCGATTTAATTGAAACTATCAAAACACATTTAACTTCGCCACGCTCACATATTGATTCAGAAAATTATGAATTTTGAAACCTAGAAATAATTTGACATCCCGGATCTAACCAAAGTGGTTTCGTCGAAAACCGAGGTCGTTTGCAAAAATTCCATTTTCAAGGGGCTTTATATATATTAAAATATATATAAATTCCACAACGACTTTTCAGAATTTTAAACTGGACGTATCTTACAACTTTAAAAGTGAAATCTCAGTTTCTTTCAGCCGTTAGAAAGATATCGTCAAACAGATTTAGATATTTCTTGTTTCGTCCAATTCCGGCTTAAAACGAATTCTGTATATTCATTTGAAATTCGAAATCGAATTTTCGAACTACAGGGCCATTTCAGGCTCGTTATATAATTAAAATAAATTTATTCGTTTCAACTTCGACGAAAATAAATTTTTCGTCGTTATTATTTAAAATAATTCATTTTAAATAATCAAAATTCATTAAAATAATCAAAATAAAAATTTTAAACTGGTTCAGAATTTCCGGGCTGTTACAATCTCCCCCACTTAAAACTTTTCGTCCCCGAAAAGGAACGAAGCCGAAAGTTGTTTAACTATTCAACTCAACTTTCAATGTTTTCGCTACGGCTTAAGTTTTTCAACTTTTCAGTTTCTCAGAACCTTTCAAATTTTTCAAAAATTTGGCTAACACCCTAAATTTTCGAAAAATTTCGCCATAACCTCCCCTGCACCGGGGACTTCGGGATATTTCATATAGCCTCCCATGGCCTTCTTCAATTCAAAAGGAAAAGAAAAAGCCAAGCGGCTAGCCAATCGACTCATAAAATCATCATCACCCAAACAAAACAGTAAATTATGGTAAATATGTACCTATTTGTCGGGCAAACAATTTTATTCTTCTGCTCTAGCCTCTTTGCTATGACCTGTTCAATGTAAGTACATGTATATGCAAGCAAACACGACCAATTCTCAATACAATTCAATATTTGGTTCAATTAGTCTAAATGGTTCAAAATTATCAAACAACACAACCATCAATCAATTAGTGAATTAGAGTTTCAAATTCATAATTTTGATAGATATACAGAAAATCATGTTTTTGATGCCAAATCACAACAAATAACCCTAAGTAAATTTTGGTTCTCACACCAGTCTAATGGAAATATATGGATATCACACCTTCGAAACTCGAATACCAATTCTGATGATGTCTAGACTATCATCAGAATCGTCTCCGGGCGACTAGAGTGTGATTCTATGTCTATCCAGTATATTAAAATTTCGAATATACGTTTGCAAGGCGTATATGAAAAATCTTCATGTACTGGATTGTCCAAATTCAATATAAATAAATAATCAAATACGAATAATTGATTTAAATTTTAAAACAAAACTTGTTTCCAATTTGAAAAATATACTCTTCACACTCGTTCTAGGATACTACTGATCCCATCTCTAACGAGTCACCCTTATTGGATATTACTAATCCAATTTCTGATGAATTCTTTCGTATGGGTCTAATGTGTCTTGTTCTCTGAGCTTTGTAAACCAAAGCTCTGATACCAAACTGAAACGACCCGAACTTCCCCGGTAAGGAAAGGCCGGATTGAATTGAGAACAAACCACATCATAACACAAACGGAAGAACATTTCACTGTTATTACAACAATTCATCAGAATACAAGAATATACAGAGTATAAACAAATAATATACATTCGATAAATATCAGAGATTACAATAATTTACATAGCAGTGGAAAATAATACAAAACACAACTGAAGGAGATATACGGATACAAAGCTTTCCGGATATCGTTCCAGCTGTAAACCAGGATCCTGTGAAGATAAATCTGCAAAACCAAAACTACTAGCCGCCTATGGAAAATTAGGGCACCCAGAGTTTAGGTTAAAACAATAAACTCCAGGTCAGTCATGTGACTGGTGTGAGAACTAAAACAGTTATTTATCTTTATTTTAAAGTTAGGTAAATCAAGGGACCACGCCGTATAACACGGAACGGGTTTCCTCCCAAGAATACCAGTGCATAAAACAACAGCGCAATGCTAAATAAAGAAAAATGAAGCTATTATAAGACCCAGGTCCCATCACACAATGCAACGCAAGCCGAAGGATAGGGTTTTTACCTTATAATAGCCAAAGAATGCTTGATACGTTTAAAAACAGATTATTTTGATAGTACTATAGGTGTATAGTGTCAAAAACAATTTCACATCATAAGTATCAATCATAGACGGCATAAGCGCCCCATCCCACTATGTCGCCATATATAGGATTACAACTAAAATCGAAACGTCATGTATTGGAAGTTGGATTTCCATCTGTGAACCGAGGCAAAAGATAGTCCTCAACCGATTCGAGACTCTCTAGTCCAAGCCTCAGGATCAGAACGCATCAACCCTTTGGATCGTCAGGGCCGGTCCACCGATGTGGATTATTATGCCTGAACACTACGTTTCCCCGCCCATTGGGGCGTAAATGAGCCAACGAATGACTCCATCAGTCCCGGATCGACTTATATATCTGAGGCGCCTCGCAACAGCAACAACCACATAAGTCAAACTCGTCAGGACGTTTAAAACCACTGACGCCACTTCTAGCTAGAAAGAAACGCTTGCCCTCCCTGATGTCCTCTCCCGTTTCTCGTTCACAACCGGGGTGTGAGGCTCGCGAATCAACGTTACACAAAGCTATGCCACACAGGCTGTGCTTTGATCATCACTACAAGACTTTGCTTTTCAACAGAAGCCTTGATCATTTGCATCTCAGCATGCCACACAGGCAATTCACGCTATGCAATTGACATCAATCACATAGGATGAAATCCGATGTCAGGCACACAGTCCATTTACACGTCCGTTCTGGGTCTGAACGAAACCGGAGGCACCTAGTACCCCGCATATCCATCGATCTCCAAGTACGTCTGGACGACCACTAACTGATTCCCTCCTCTTGGGTATAC
The DNA here is from genome assembly GCA_030737875.1 of Allium sativum. NCBI lineage: Eukaryota > Viridiplantae > Streptophyta > Magnoliopsida > Asparagales > Amaryllidaceae > Allium > Allium sativum. Next base: position 46,050,905 of record CM060916.1, read on the forward strand.
AGCCCAGTCAATTACCATATAATGTTAATTATATGGATTTTCTACAAAACATGTATACAATAACAACGATGAATAATCAACCATCATCCAAAGTGCATTCTACACTGTATAAGCATCAAATATAAATATTTAACGCTCATAACAGTCTGTCCATCAATCGATCGACATACAGCTAATTATTGGGACTACTGTATGTCATATATCATTCCAATACCCGTGTGGGGTTTTCAAACAATCAAACACAGATTTTATTTGTGCAGTTGGGCGATGTGTAAAATTTATCGTCCCAATCAATATCAGCCAAATGTGTGTATATAAACAAATCATCCGATTTGTTTATATTTATTTCATTTTAAATACACGTTAAAAATTCTATTTTTAACTATAAAATATTTTTAACTATATAAATATTTTATTTCACATCACACAATCAACTACACATCAAAATCAAACAACCAAGCATATAAGCCGTCCATGGTCTGTGGACGACGGGTGTCGGGTGCTACTAAACACCTTCTGCATCCTAGTATATATTTCAACTTGAAAAATTAAATTAAAGGTGAGAAGTTCTCACAGAGGGTTCCACTCCACCGTGCTTTGCTTTTGAACTGCTGAATCGTCTGGATCTGCTTGAAATTCCTATGCAGTTCTTTTCACGCTGTTCAAATATAATCTATATTTTTATCACTTCACTTTAATAAATAAAATTCATATTTTTATTTCTACTTCATAAATTTTTACAACACTTCATTCTATATAAAAATTATAATTTTATATTTCTACTCCTATAAAGATCGAATTTTTAATACTTCTATAATATAAAAATCATATTTTTAAATTGCTACTACTTTAAAGATCACACCTTTATCTTCACTTCATATGTATATAAAAATCAATTTTTTTACCTTCAATTCGTTACAAAAATTATATTTTTATATTGCTCTTCTCTTAATAAAGGTTATATTTTTATTACTCTGCATGAATAAAAATCATATTTTTAATCTGCCATTAGTATAAAAAAATATATTTTTAACCTTTCTATATTATAAAAATTATATTTTTATAATCTCTACTGTACTGTAAGGATTATATTTTTATCCTTTATGAAAATTGAATCTTTATTATACTATCATATAAATAAAAATCAAATTTTTATTTATACTTGTATTGATTAAAAATCACATCTTTTAGACTCTACACTTTTCAAAAATCAAACTTTTAACATATAAAATTCGATCTTTACTTATAAAAATTCGACCTTTCCTAAATAAAAATACGACCTTTTCTAAATTAAAAATATAAACTTTAAACAAATTAAAAATCCTAGATTTCTTAAAGTAAAAACCAGATTTTTATACAATAAAATAAAATAAAAGCAAGACCTGAAAATTCACATTGTTTAGAGGGGGGAAAGTGGTCATTGCCGGAGTTGGATGGTCAGGGGGCGTCGCTGTAGTGGGCCAGGGGGGTTTGGGCGTCGAACAGGGCTGGAGAGGAAGATGGAGGCGCAGTCAGGTGCATCGAGTCTTCGGGAAAAGGGCGTGTGGCTCTCGTGGTTCAGATTGGGCTAGGGCACGGTGAAATCGAGAAGGGGCTGGAGGAGGAAGAGGATCGGTGGAGAGGGGGAAGACTGGGGCGATCGTCGGAGGGGCCCACGACGTGCGGCGACGCGACGAACTGGGGAGGGGGTGATTGCGCGACAGCGCGCCCCTTTTCCTTCTTCTTCTTTTTGTTTTAACTGAAAGGAGATGGGGAGAGAGAGGGCAAGGTTTTATTATATATTTATTTAATTTAATTTGAATTTTGAATTCCCTAAGGTACCCTTTTCATTCGAACTCGAAATCGAACCCGCCGACTGTCGTCCCAAGCGTATTACCCCCATTCCGAACACAATGGGATTTGTTTCGTAGGCCAATTCGGCTGTTTGAATCAGTTTCCGTTGAATTTAAAATATAAATCAATATATATTCAATTTGAACGCACATTTCAATTTACTGGGGCCACATACGAATCCCAAAAATTCCCAAAAAAATATTTCTAGCTTCATATTGCCGATACGGTCCTAACAAAACTAATTTCGTCAAATTCTGAGACCGTTTGAAAAATGGCCATTTTCTGGTCGACCCGATTTAATTGAAACTGTCAAAACACGTTTAACTTCGCCACGCTCACATATTGATTCAGAAAATTATGAATTTATAAACCTAGCAATAATTTGACATCCCGGATCCAACCAAAGTGGTTTCGTCGAAAACCGAGGTCGTTTGCAAAAATTCCATTTTCAAGGGCCTTTATATATATTAAAATATATATAAATTCCACAACGACTTTTCATAATTTTAAACTGGATGTATCTTACAACTTTAAAAGTGAAATCTCAGTTTCTTATAGGCGTTAGAAAGATATCGTCAAACAGATTTAGATATTTCTTGTTTCGTCCAATTCCGGCTTAAAACGAATTCTGTATATTCATTTGAAATTTGAAATCGAATTTTCGAACTGCAGGGCCATTTCAGGCTCGTTATGTAATTAAAATAAATTTATTCGCTTTAACTTCGTCGAAAATAAATTTTCCACCGTTATTATTTAAAATAATTCATTTTAAATAATCAAAATAAAAAATTTAAACTGGTTCAGAATTTCCGGGTTGTTACAGTAATTTTACACACTCCCTCGGGCATAGAATAGGACAGTAAAAATTGTGTATGATTATACTGGATTTATTGGGTGCCTAATAAGGCCCAATAAATTTCCAAACCCCTCCCCATACAAAGGAAGTTATGGCGAAATTTTTCAAAATTTAAAGGTGTTAGACAAATTTTTGAAGTGAAAACGGTTTGAAATCATCGAATGAATTATATATATATATATATATATATATATATAAAGTAAAATAAAACGAATCGCGCAGCTGTAGTTCGCGTTTTGGGATCGTGATTTTAAACGATTATATCGAGGAATCCGACCACTGGATTTCCCCGAAACTGAAACTATTGGGCTCACTTTGGAAAAATCTTTACAACGATATAAAATTTGTTGAGATCCAACGGTTAGATTGTGTAAAATGATTAATTCAAATCTAAATAAAAATAGTGCTAGAATGAATTATATATATATATATATATATTAAAATAAAACGAATCACGCGCAGCAGTTCGCGTTTTGAAATCGCAACTTTAAACGATTATACCGAAAGATCCGACCGTCGGATTTCCTTGAAACCGGAACCATTGGGTTCACTTTGGAAAGATCTTTCAACAGGTATTAATTTCGTTCAGATCCAACGGTTAGATTTTGAGAAATGTGTAAATCAAATCTGTAGAAAAACAGCGCCAGGGCCGCGTTATGACCCAAAGCATCATTTAATTAAAACGAGCTATTTTTAAATAAATAAAAATAGCGATAAATCATTATAAAATATATATAGCGATATGGAATGGAAATAAACTAATTTTACTTGGTTTATCAGACATTTTGATGGTTGGATGTGTTTGACATGAAAATTATATTAATGAACAAAAATGTGGATGTCAAATAGTTTAACCATATAAAGAATTGATTTGAATTCTATACATACGTGAGTTATTTGAAAAGGCCGAGTTGATTCTCATTTCAAATAATTGATCGACGATTAAAAGTTGAAGATATGAAGACGATGCAAGACCGGTGATCTTCACATCATATGGATTGCTACTGATGCCTTAGATATGGGTAGCTCCCTTGACGAGGTTACAGTGGTAGTGGTCTGGACGTACTTGTTGATCGTCCGGATGTGCGAGGGCCTCTCGTCCGTATCGGACATATGGAACGAGGAATAAGGTGCCTCCGGTTTCGTTCAGACCCAGAACGGACTTTAAATGGATGTGTATTCTGCACTGTATTCGTTGATCTCTACTAAATATACATCTGTTAGGCGACGGAGAATTTATTATCTTGCTTAACGTCCTTCTCTGAGACATATGAGCTCAGAGGTTGTATATCGGTAGACATCAATGGTATGGTATGGATTGACAATGTAGCATACAAAGATGTGATCAAGGCTTTTGTTAAAAAGCAAAGTCTTGTGGTTGATGATCAAAACACGGCTTTAATATAACATAGCTTTGTGTATAGCATTGATTCACGAGCCTCACACCTTGGTATGAGGCAAAAATGGAAGAAGGGACCCAAGGAGAACATGACGTTTCTTTCTAGCTATGGGTGGTGTCATGGTATGGAGCCCAGACATTCATATATTTTTACCTATGTGGTTGTTGGAATGTGACACGGCGGTTTTGATTGTAAACCTATATATGGCGACATGATATATGGTACCCATGTCGTCTATGATTGGTACATTATAATTGAAATTACTTTTGAAACATATATGCACTAGTAATAATATCAAATGATTTTGTTTTATACGTATCAAGCATATTTGGCCAGTATAAGGTAAAACTCTATCCTTCGGTTTGCGTTGCATTGTGTAATGAGACTTGAGTCTTATAATGGCTTCATTATTATAAAAAACATTGCATTGTTCAAAAGATTTATTTTATTTCATGCACTAGCAATCACTGGAGAAAACACGGTTCCGCGTTAGCGGTGTGGTCTTATGATTTGCCTTATTATTATTGTTTAACCAGTTAAGTAAATTTCTCATACCAGTTCCATGACCGACTCATAATTTGTTTTCACTTGCAAACTTGGGTGCCCTTATTTTTACATGGGCAGCCCAGTGACAGGTTACAGGATGTATTTTGGCTTAGCACTATAGCGTGGAGTGCGTTTTTGGCTAATGGCGAAGACTAGCTTTCTCTGTATTTTGGCTATTGACATTTCCGCCTGTATTATCTTATGTATATGTAACGCTGATCGCAATGTAGACTGATTTATCTCTATTTTTTATTATCTGATGTATATGTCCTAGTGATCTTGATGTAGACTGATCATTTCCTTTATGCACTAAATTGTATTCTATGACTGTGCCACTCTAATGTTTATTACATTTTATGATTCCACTGTCATATTGATGTAAATTATTCTATTTCATGTTTATGCTATTATCTGTAATATGCTAATGTCAATTAATGTGTTTTATTTCGAATGATCATCCTTAATTCCGTGATACAGAGTTCTGGGTTTTCACACTTCTAATCCAATTAAAGGGGCAAATTGACGGGATTGGAAAATGGAAAGTATGCGAAAAGGGAATGCGTTATTTTTACAAAAGAGGCAATGGGAAAGGGGAAAGCTATCATTTTATTAATTATTTATTTATTATTTTATTTATGTGTTAATCATTTTTAAATATAGAATACACAGTATACAATACACATACGATATAAAAATTCATAATTCATAATTCACAATGCAAATGCAGAAATAAAAGTACTGAATAAATAGCGCAAAAAATAAAACACAAAACAAACTACATGTTCTTTCTCAACTTGTAACAAGAAAAATAACATCTTTTCTAAGCTGTTCGGGTTTGCCCAGAAAGGTATGCAAAGGATTGAAACATTTACTGTCATAATCAACCAAACAAATCGCCTCCACTCATTACTCGTAGTCATCACCCTCCTGCTTTGCTATCATGCACCTATCGAGAATCGGATCATGCGAAGAACCATTGGCTACTCTAGATGGACCAACAAATTATCGCTATCTAGGCGCTCTACGATTGGTGATCCCCTCCGTACCACCTCAGAAGTAATCGCCATAAATTTGTGTATCAAGATGCAATTAAACAGGGGAATGCGGTAGAATAATGAACTGGCATTTGTCAGTTCGCACGCATCTAGCAAAAAGAACATTCAACCACCTAAAACGATCAGGCAAGGCATGTTTGTATTTGCGATGCCTCGATGCAGCGGTATCCCACCAATCGTCGGACCCACCGACTTTGTCATGTTCCCCATTCTAGTAGCTACCTAGAATCTAAAGCAGCTTGTTCCATGGGCTTCACTCACGTTTAAATTGTCAAACTTGTTCTTCATTTACCCGGTGTTGTAATTCAAGCCAGTTCGTTCATTGAATAAAGCAGTAATCTTCTGGTACCACTACACAACACGGTGAGCGCGTGTATCGATGTTTTCGAAACAAACATCGACGAACACATTTGTATGACAGTCTTTCCAATCGACGATGGTGCGGGTGGATGAAGCAGCAGGTTGGCTCAACATTCGAGAAAAAGAAACAAAAATTAATTTTGAAAAAATTGAAAATAATATACATGGAAGATAAGAATATGAAAATTGCGAATATAAAAAAATTAGCAAAAAAAAATCGGAGAAGAAGCTCGAAAAAATTCTTGAATTTTCATATTGTATGTACATAGTTTGGTTATTTAAAAAAACAAAATTCAGTTATATATATATATATGTATATATATACATACATATATATATATATATATATATATATATATATATATATATAGGGGTGAGTCCGCGGGTGCGGCGCAGTGGAAAGGAGGCCTAACTTCCTGGTAAAAGGTCAATGGTTCGATTCCTACCATGCGCTTCCCCATCCTACATAAATTTACCCGGGGGTATGGGGGCTTGGATTAGCGGACGGCTTTACTGTACCCTCCTCAGGAGTTTACCGGCCCGCCGGGTTCTCCTGGGTTTTCAAAAAAAAATTATATAGGGGTGAAAGGATATAACCGTTGGGGTTTCATCTATTCGCGTAGACGGCTTCTGACGCGTCTGACGCGAACGGATGAAATCACAATGTTTCATTTGACTAGGTGACTCAGTGGGAGCCATGCACGACGCATCAGACATAGATGTGAACTAAAAGAAAGCTACCAAAACGTGTAGCTCACGCCTGGTGCAGATGTGCAATGAGCATATTTTATCAGTTATACATCTTATACCTTTGCAACTATCATCCATCTGCCTTTGTAGTCAAATTAACATCATGCATTCTCCATCAGTTCTATAGCTCATTTTCAATTGTCCATCATCCACATGAGCTACTATAAATATTTCAATAGTATGAGTCTGTAAGATTACACTGCTTTACTAGTCTTAAATATTTTTTGTTTTGTTATTACTCTTGTAATCTCTGGTAATTGAAGAGAATTTCACAGTGGAAGTAGGCAATATTTGTGAACCACTCTATATCTTATGTTCTTTATCTTCCAGCTACATACTTAACCCCACGTTTTCACTTTAATCTTAGCTTCTACAAGTAACCTTTGCATAGCGGTATAATTCTAAGGTTGGTTATATCTATAATAAACAGCTTCAATGGACCGAATTCACACTTCAATATATAAAGAAATAGACTAAATTAATGATATACTATATGGTCATGGAAAGCATCCAAATGAAATGACAATCTATATTTCAATAGTAATTTGTGTTTGCGTAAATGCAATTATATCACATTGTATTTGTAGTTTAAACTTGTTGTATTAGTATAATTATACTTGCATCATTATTTTATGCGTAATTCTAAATTGTTGTGTTAGTATAAATGTGTTTTCTCCTAAAATGATTATCAAAATTTCACACTAGCTTATAATTATAATTTTGTATCAATTTGCATTCTTGTAACAGCTCGTAGTTTTACTATATTTATTGTGAATATTTAATTAATTTTATGTATTTGAATAATTGATTTTAAAAGCTTAAATAAGTCATTTTAATTATTTAATAATGAGTGAACTCATTTCTTAAGTTTGCTTATAAAAAAGAAATAATCCAATGAAAAATTGAAAAGGTGACCAAAAAGGGTTTTCTGGAGTTTCGACTTTTTACCGAACAGAAGTTGTTGCATACATATGCGCATATATAGCAACAAGTCAAAAAGTGTTCAATTGATTAATCAACGTTAAGACTCCTTAAGTTTTTTAAAAATGTAAACGAAAAACAATATAGTAAAAAGAAGGTTATTCTTTCTTATTTTTTTATCAATAAGATACTAAGTGGTGTATGTTATCATAATAGTGGTACATGGTCATGTTAAGCGAGTGTGAAATATATGAGTTGACACATGGAAAGATAAAGCAAATCAAGATCACTAACAAGCATGTGTGCATCTTCGATCAGAGTGGGAAGTGGATCAGCAACAAATCTGGATGGATCAAAAACTACGGTGAGAAGGGCTCAACCAGCAAATCATTGAGCAACAAGTGCGTAGCAAAATCTGAAGGCTGGAACAAGGTGCTTATACTGTACCCCAAGCAAGACTGGTAAGAGAAGAGTTGTACTCATTTCCTAAGAGACGACTGAATTTTCTAAGGGGCAGTTAGGTTATTTGGTTTAGGGATATGCTAGTCTTTTGTTTTTTTATCATTTCTTTTAGAAGCACATTTACTTCATTTTACTCTCTTTACTTCATTTCCTAATTTTTTTTAATCTTACATTCTCTCTTTTCTTTACTTTCATCACTTATGTACTTCAAAACACTATCTTTTCTTCTCAAAATTCTTATATAACCCTAGCTATGCATAACTAACACCACCACCATCACAAATATCCAAGCTTTTAAGTTAAGCACCTCAAAATGGCACATGTCAGGAGTAAAATAGAAAGGAGGGGGTTGAGATAGATATGGAAGCAATAGGAGGGAAAAGCATAATCTTCGAGAGATATGGCGAGCAAAGGTATAGCTTTGGCGTTTGGGTGTTGGTAGGAAGTTTTTCCTAGGTTTTATGGATGATTTTATTGCTATGTTAGAGTATAAAAGTGAGATATTTCACTTCTGAATAGTTTAAAAATGAAGATTACATATTATTGTGTATATAAATGTATATATGCAGTGTTTGTTATTATTGATTCCCACTTAGAAATAGATGATATAAATTCCAGTTTTGTAGGGTACTAATAAAAAGTAAGTTGAGGTACTTCTTAGCGAATAGTTCGTAATGAAGTCATGTGATGTCCTGTATTCCACACATCGGAGGATCGTAGAATATTTATATTATTTACATATAAGGTCATATGGTTGTGTAACTTTAGGAAATGACTAAGAGGGCCATTTCCAACCTTCACTATTTTTGTCGAATTTTAATGTGATCATTATACCCTTAGAAAATCGTGTTTCACCCATAATTTTTGATTGGTAGAGAATATAGACCTGAAATCACTTCCATTGGGGCCTGAAAGGATAAGAGAATCATTTACTATTCACTTTTCCAACTCCCAAAGTAGATCTAAATACTATTAATGGCCTCCAACTCTCAAATATTTCATTAATCCTTTCTTTAATTATCCAACAACCAAATTAAGAGAATATCAAATCAAATCAACACCAAAAAAGACAAAAGTTACTGCAATACATTGAAATCGGAGCCAAACGTTTTTTATTTTTGGATCTAACATATTTGGGGCGATTAAGGTTAGCAATAGTGTTCCTACTCACTAATTAGGGTAGATTAACACATAAACACATCATAAAAATATAGAGAAATGCTTAATTCGTTATTAAGCATATGATGGCACATATATAAGTTTGGGTGGAATTGGACATGATTTGCAAACCTTGGAATTTAGAGGATTAGGGAAATATATGCTTCTTTTGGTGTTCAATCTTACTTGGTTGATCTAAATGTTGTTTGAGTGTGTTTATTATGTTAAGAAATTGCCTAGGAATGTTAGGATGAATGCAAAGGCCGTCAAGTGGTGAAATTGGATGCTAGAAATCAGTAAAGATGGCTATAAATTCTAGGTCGGCTAAAGCCGATTCGATATAGTTGAGCCTAACTAAGTGATTCATATCGGCACGAAATTTGGTGGGGATGGCAATGAAGGTCTTAAGAGATTTTAGACCAAGTTTCAAGTCGTTTGGAGTTCTAGAGAGCAAGTTGTGGCATTTACAAAATTTGGCTCAGCTAAAGGAGGTGGTTCTGGCTCGGCTAGGAACAAGATGGATATTGGCTAAGGTACAGATGGTAGGAAACTTCTGGTTCAGCTAGGTCGAACCAAATCTCGATTTGACTAAGTGATTCACTTCAGATCGACATAGTCGATCCAGATCTGGTTCGAATAAATTCGGGTCGATTATACCGACCCAGATATTGTTGCTAAATCTGGATCGGCATAACCGACCCAAATATGGTAACCAGATATGGGTCGAACAGAGTAAATCCCAGAGATGGGGGTATTCTAAATATGGATTATATGCAACACCTCTTTATGACAACCATCATATTCATCTGAAGATTAACTCTAATACGACTAGTTTAAACACGAGAAGCGAAGATAGTCTAAATGGGAAGTTATCACCAAGGATCCAGATGGAAACCATAGGGGTGACTTCTAAGTTGGGCTTCGCTACGGGAATGTGTGTAAAGGAATAAAATTGTCAAACACTCCGGTACACTTTGGAAAAGTGGCACAATGTGGAGATCAGAGTCGGTTGATGATTTAGGTATGATCCTCTCGAACCCAAGAGCCCATTGGCATTGTGGGATAGGTAGGGTTATCCATTAGATTCTATTGACATTTTGACCTAGTGGTTAGTATGGAAATTAGTTGGTAGAGTTAGTTAACGTTCAGGTTTACCAGTGCTACTTGGCAGGGGTAACATAAGTGTTCAATGTTGTGAACTCAAAGCACCGAGTGAGTTAACATGAGGACAGACGTTATGGTTAGATGGTTGCTATGACTGCGACATGCACACTTCCATTTACACTTGCTATCATGATTACCATAGAGCAGAGTACATGATTATAATTGCTAACTCTTTGGATTTTGGGACAAGTCAGGTATGATCTTTCATATATACCTATTGTATTACCCTATCTTGTGATTGAGATTACTATTGCTCGTACCAAACTTTGTCTGACTTGGGATTTTATGCATTGCTTCTTACTAGGTGTTCTTAAAATGAGCAGACTAGAGATAGGTTGATGTGCTTGAATAATTGCCTAGAGACGAACAAGAGCCTTCCACATATTATATATACTTTTATCCCTATTTACTTCAGGTGTTCACTATCTCGGGCATAGTAGTGTTTTATTTAGAGACAATATTTTAGAGATTTATCCATGCGCGACTCATTAGATATTATGTTGTTATGTGAATCTACTAATTTGATGTTTTTGATTCATTTTTTAGGTTATATACTGTCTTTCCTGTTTTATATCATTTTATGTTGTTATTATACTTTGTTCCATGTGTTGTGAGATATACAGCAGATTATACGATCTTTCTTATTTCAACCTTGATGATTGCCTTGCATTAGCACCGTCACAGTGCAACTCGTTAGGTGTCAACTTGTACAGGGTGGTCGTCATATTTAGTATCAGAGCTTAGGTTGCGTAGTTTAACATAAGTGGAAGATACAAGAGGAATAATATACATATACGAAAGCGCGTATTTGTAGTATATTGGTTTTCAAAGCTTATATATACACACACACACACTACTGTATACTTTAGAGTGAAGTCGCACTGCATATACATCGCTAAGTAGGATTCCTTAAAAAGATGATTAATCGAATTCTTTATAGTTTGAACAGTGAGTCATTATGTGAGAGACACTGTTAGGAACTCCACTTTTGGAGTTGAGGAAGGAGCCGGCCTAGGAGCCAACAAAGCTAATACTCCTGATATATAGACAATGTCTTCTTTTAAGAGAAAAATGCATAGGAACACTCATGGAGCTATTCCTAATGTTGCTGAAGGCGGTTGTGCACTAGTGCAGGTGCCTAGAGCCAGCTTTGCTAAGATTAACAAAGATTTTACCAGTTCAGGTGGCAAACTTTTCCACGGAGCGGAGTCAGCTATGGAAGTCTAGGATTGTCTTGTTATCTATGAGCGCATTTTTGAGGATCTTGGACTCGATGATGCTACGAAGAGGTGGTTGGCTTCGCATCAACTTCAGGATAGGGGTATGAATTAGTGGAATGCAATCGAAGCTGCTACTCCTAAGGATTAGTTTACTTGGGATCAGTTCAAAGCCCGATTACGTGGAAAGTTTACTCTGACCACTCAGAGGTTTGAAATGTTTTGGAAGTTTGTTAAGCCAAAGAAAGGAGGTAGAATTGTTTCTGAATGCATCATTGATTTTGACGCTTGTCGAAATATGGGATGTCCTTTATCGAAATTCCCAATAAAAAAAATGAGAAGTTCATCACGGGATGGGATAATTACTTGGGGGAGAGGCTTATTAATCTCTTCGATGAGACTTTCGAGTCCATCGTTGTAAAAGCTTTGAGATCCGAAAGTCTTTATCCTAAACCGAAGACCGAAGTTGTTGTTACTCCGGAGGTAGAGCCAAAGCCGTAGTTGGGAGGCGGAGACAAGAAAAAGTTTCCTAATATGAGAAATACATTCCAATCTAAGGAAGTGTAAAGGAAGAAAGCTAAGTCCGAGCCGACTTGCTATAATTTTGGAAGGAACGACCACTCCAGTAGAGAATGTAAAGTTGGAACAAGGAAATGTTTCAATTGTGATAAGCCTGGGCATATCCAGAAAGATTTTCTTGAACCTCATAAGAAAAAGGAGTTGGTGAAGGCATATGTTATTAACGATGTTCCTTGAATGCCCCCAACATCGGCGGAGAAGGGAAAGGGTATCATCATTTAAGGCATGATTTCAGCTTATGATATTCCTGTTCGAGTTCTATTTGATACCAGGGCATTCCATTCCTTTATATCTAGTGTCCTGGTAGATAAGTTAGAACTGGAACCTGAAATTGTTGACCGACCCGGGTTGTGACAAACACGATTGGTGGCTCTACTAGTCTTTGTATGATTTGTGGTGGGTTGGTCTTATCGAGTCATGGATGTATGTTTATTTGTGATCGTTTTGTTTTGGGCTTTACTGGGTTTGGTATTATCCTCGGGGTCGATTGGGTCTAGAGGTACGAGGTGGTGGTGGATTATGGGCATGACTATTGGGGAAGATAATAGGCAGAGGGTCTTATTGGGTTGTCTACCTGGTGATGAGGTGATTTCCAATTTTATGTGTTCCCTCGACATCCCACAAGATGATCTATTGGGCGTGCTTATTATTGGGGAGTATCCGGACATCTTCGAGGAAGTGACCAGACTTCCACCACATAGAGAGATCGAGTTTCGCATTGATTTAGTGAAAGACGTCAGACATATAGTGATGCCTCTTCGACGAATGGCACCAAGAGAGCAATGGAAGCTCGAGGTGCAAGTGAGTGACATCTTGAGGAAGGGGTTTATTCAGAGAAGTATATCCAATTGGGGGGCACTTTTTGTATTCACCACTAAGGCAATGGCTCACTTCGATTATGTGTAAACTACCGTGAACTGAACAAGGTGACAAGGAAGAGCAAGTATCCTCTTCTACAAATAGACGATTCACTTGATCAGTTGAATGGTGCATGATATTATCCCAATTAGGCCTTGTTACAGGATTTCATCAGCTATGGGTAGCAAATGAGAGTGTGCAAAAAATGGCATTTTGGAAGCCTTCTGGTTTCTATGAGTGGTTGGTTATGTCGTTCGGTATAACCAACGCATCAACATATTTCGTGGATCTCATGAATCACGTTTTCAGAGATCAATTAAATAAGCTAGTGCTTGTGTTCATTGATGATATTTTGGTCTACTCATGGACGGATGAAGAACACAAGGAGCATATGAGAATTGTAATGGAGGTGTTAAGGAAATACCAGCTAAAGGCTAAATTTTTTAAATGTCACTCCTGGAGGAGAGAAGTGAGGTTCTTGGACCATATTGATTCTGAGAATGGTATTGTTGTGGACCCCAAAATGTGGGGACAGTACAAGATTGGTCTATGCCCAAGAGTGTTACTGATGCAAGAAGTTTCTTGGGACCAACTGTACATTATCATAATTTTATCCAGGAGTTCTTCAAGATAGCAGCGCGTTAACTCAATTGACTAAGAAGAATTAGGCATTTGTCTGGGATGTAACATGTGAGTGCACATTCAAAAGTCTAAAGGAAAAATTAACATGTAAAGCCCCAACTCTATACTCGTGTTAGCCAGGCCATTGCAAGCAATGATATCAACTAACCGGAAGAATAAGGTCATTGATGGGCGACCATCTGTATAACAGCTTTGAATGAGTATTAAACATGTCGGATAATGTGGTTAAACTTTTTAAATCTCACGAGGAAATCCAATACATCTAATTCAAGTCCAACCCATACACAGTAGCAGTATATAATTCGGAATCAATATAAAATACATAACAGTAAAATCAGAGTTAGAAACAGATATTCACATCACTAGGGTGGAAATAGATATGAATAAGATGCATAAGAGTAAACACAAAGACAGTGGCCATAGTTGATCCACTATACAATAAAAGAATAGACACATGTACTACACAATAAAATATGTACACATGTGAGTCACTATCTAAAATACGTAAAAGGTAAAATTACTAAATAAGTTCAGTTAGCCAATAGGGGAAGTTGGTCCATGCTATTGTCAAGGAGGAGTACCTATAATACTTCGGTCTAATCCAAGTATTATCTATAAGAAAATAAATAATAAACGGATCAGTCTAGCTGTACTCATCATAATAAACTAAGATAGAAATAAAGTTATAAATAGAAAATGACATATAATAAATCTAAACAATGTTCACATGTAAAATGAGAAGGTTCGAAATGCCCATACGATATGTCAAAGAAATATCAGTGTTATATAAGGGTATCTCATCCTAAATCATAAAGCTACTCCTAAGATATGATATCGCATGTCTCGCTGATACGAAATGGTCCGAAGATAATCCATACAATCAAATGAATGAAATTCCTTGGGATGATCCGAAGATCTTCGATATAAAGGAATGAACCGAAGTTCCTCAAGATGATCCGGAGGTCATTGATATAATCAAATGAACCAAAGTTCCTAAGATAACATGATCTGAAGATCATCAATGAACAAAATTGATCAAGTATAGTGTAAACACTACAACAAAAATACACTATTACAACGCTTTTTTACAACGGGCGCTGGCTGCCCATTGTAATAGAGTGCTATTACAACGATCCATTTTGGCCTGTTGTAATATATGTCATATATAACGAATTTTAACAACAGGCAATGAAAGCCCGTTGTAATAGATAGCTTTTACAATGGTCGTCTCAAGCCTGTTGTAATAGACGTCAATTTTACAACGTTTAGAAAATGCCCGTTGTAATAGATGCGAATTTTACAACGATTAGTGCTAATTTTACAACGGTCATAATGCCCATTGTAATAGGTACCATTTTTACAACTGGCAAAAAAGCCAATTGTAATAGGTGCCAATCTTACAATTGACAAAAAATGCCCATTGTAATCGATGCGAATTTTACGAAAATCATAAAAAGCCCATTGTAATAAATGTTTGTTGCGAATTTTCAATAATCAATAATTATAAATGCTTTCTTAAAAGTAATATTTATATTTATTATTAATTCTAATGCTTTCTTAAAATTTATATTCATTATTTACTAATATTTAATCATTAATGAGATTATTAATCATATGTTACTTATTACTAACTATAATATTAGAATGTTTATTATATTAATCATATGTTACAAATATTTATTATTTATTATCATTTAATAATTAATCATTGGTAACTAATAATTTATAATAATAAATAATAATAAATACTAAATTATTTATAATAATAACACTTATTTATTATTTAATAATTAATAACTAATAATTGATAATTTATATATAATACTATAGAATTAATAAATAATATTTACTATGTATTTAATAATTTATTTTTAATGATTTTTTATTAATATGTAATTTTTAATAATTAAGAAGTGATACTTATTGTTTGATTTTTTAGTATTTAATAATGTAGATACTAGTTATATTTAACATTTTAAAAATATAGAATTAAAATTTGAAATTTCGAAGAAATTCAAAATAAAAATTATAAATTAGCATTTGATACATTATTCAAAATTTCAAAATGTTAAAATAATTTTAAAATTATAAAACATAAACTTTATATTGTAGATATGCTATAACTTTTTTTTGACATCCCCCTTTTGATATATTGTTTTTATTCAGGTTTTAAGTGACAATAATATTGACTTCAACTCTTGAATTTTTTTAGGTTTGTCCTCTAAATTTCAAAAATGCGAGGTATAATAGATAAATTTTAACCTTTACACCAGTAGTTTTAGCTGATTATCTAATATATTGCTTTATCCTCTATTGTACAGATTACCTGTATATGATTATTTACATGTATATTTTATTTTCTCAAGGGTTTACAATGGAAGTAATCTATTTACAAACTCAAATCAGTTTGCTTTTGAAGACGAAAAAAACATTGAAGAGCCTTTGAGCTCCTTCACTCTTGATCAAATGGAAGATATCAACTTAACCAATGGGGAATTGGACAATAAAGAAAATTCAGTAGAACCACAATGCATGAAGGCATTTGACATACAAGACAAAATTTATGCCCCAAATGGATTGGGTCAAATTGACGACGTTGTGACATACAAGACAAAATTTCTTCCCTAAATGGACTGGGTCAAATTGATGACGTTGTGAATGGTACAAGTACATCCAGTCCAGCAGAAGAAAAAGAAGTGGGTGAGTTGTCTTCAATGTTTGAAGAGGATGCAGATTTCGTTGCTGTAGATATGGAAAGCCCAAAGATAAGCTTTGACACTAACAACTCCCGCGAAATAGAGATAAATAACAAAAATAAGCATGGGAAGCCTGAGCTGAATAGTGGTCATATGTTTTTATTTTAAGTCCAGCAGTTTAATTTACTACCAATCCTCGTGCTGCTGCCATATCATTATTATGGAGATTTCACTACTACAAAAGTAGGCATATCTGACACAAGTTTTATGTGGCCTTAGATTTAAAAAGTGTTGCATTTCCCCTTTTTTCAAATAGGCAACAACGGAAGGGTGTGGCATCCGCGGCCGTTGCCTTAGCCATCTAAGGCAACGCTTTTGCACATCTACTGCCACAGAAAGAAAGTGTTGCATTATAGACGTAATGCAACAGTATTTGCACGTAATGCAACAATATTCAGCGTTGCTTGAAAATTAGTTAGATCCTGGCTACCAGGTCACGATAGCGGCGGCCACGTCAGCTTTCCATGTCAGTTGCCTACGTGTCACACGACACATTAGCTCTCCACGTCAGCTGCAGACATGTCAGCTGTGGTGTCTACGTGCCATGTGGACTTACTACTGTTTTATGTAATGCAACACCACTGTATTATGGAATGCAACACCATATCTTAAAATACAACATCAGGAAAAAAACAAATGCAATGCTTTAATTATAAATTTTGCAATATCAGTTTTGTATATAGAAAAAACACATCTGTTACATTCATCATCACATTCAGACCTTCAATACATACCACCTTCAATACATACGATCAAATACGTAATTCAACACTTTAAGTATATAATACATTAGATCAAATACATAATTTAAAAATAGAAAAAGTGCCAACACCTACCACCTTCAATAAAAGTGCCAACAAATATGATCAGTGTGCATTCTACAAAGTAGCAATACCATGAACCAGGAACTGTATCTCTCCATGTCATTTCAGGTCCTCCACTTGCTGGCTGTATCTCTCCTCGTCATTTCAGATCCTGCAATTTGAATTTCGAGTTATTTGATAAGTGCATATGTGTTGTGTGCATCTGTGCATTTGGCTATCTAATTAACTTACAAATCTTAGTGAGTTACGCATACAATTATAACAGTTGACCATTCACCATTGGTAAATCGTGCCACCTCAGAATTGAGTATGCTTCATCTTCTATGCAAGCATTTCCGGTTCACATATTTACCTGACACAATCCATCAGGTCCCTCGCACATCCTTTCAAGCTTCAGATCAACATCATCATCTCCATATCCCTTAATCCCAAATCTTCGAAAGTAAAAAAAAAAGAATCAATGGAGGACTCGTCTCTATACATCACTGCCACTGTTCTTAAGGGACATTGGAATTTCGAAGCTGTGCATAACGTTCTTAAGGTGACTCTCAATCATAATTTGTTTCCTACATGAGTAATACCCAATAACTCTTTTCTAGTATCATGCCCATCGTACAGTAAGCGTGATCATGCGCTAATGTTGAAAGTTTTTACAAAACCTGGTGGTGCTATTTACCTGCAACATGGTCTGATGAAGAATTTGAGCCTGAACCAGCTTTAGAAGTGGATTCATGGGCTAAATTCGATGGCTTTCCCGAGTTCCTAAAGAGTAATGTCCCTGCTGTTGAAGAAATAATGAAGCGAATGGGACGTGTGCTTGCAATTGACGGCTGCAACTGGTCTTAGTATGACCATATGTCTTTCTACCTGAAAATGCAATTTTATGACGGCATTGGCAATATCAATACTTTTGCTACTCAATTCAACAACAAGGTTTACCTCTTTAAGGTTCAGCGCTGTACCCATGCTCATCTTGGAACAAGGCTTGAACTTCTTTTTGTGAACAATAGGGAGGAACATGTGGTTCCATGTTTGCATCATTACTGATGGGAATGGGAAATGGATTCAGATGAAAGATTTGACGCAACGATACAATAAGATGCCGTTCTACCCCCTTTGCTAAGCTTATTTCCGGAAGCCGCCCATGACATACATGTTTATAACCAAGCCCCAATGAACCTGAGGAATGATCAGTGGATATATATAGAAGTTGATCAGGAATTTGACTGGCCAAACTACCTCACCCCTTGTCTTGATGCTGCGGGTCCGTCACATGAGGCTGCTCACTTCGGACTAGCTCTCCCATAGCCGCAAAGCCCTAACGAATCAGTTGGAAGTTCTGCAGCCCTAGCAAGTTCTGATCTGGTATGAACTGATGCTACTGTAATATCATTTTTTGGATGTGTATGTATTAAGTTAACTTTATGATACTTTTGGATGTGGATGTGTGTGTTATTTTTTGGATGTGTATGTATGAACTGATCGATGCTGCCATATGGTACTTGTGCGTATATGGTATGAACTGTTGTGTATTGTATGGACTGATGCTGCCTTATGATACTTGTGCGTGTGCGTGTATACTTGTGCGTGTATGGTATGAACTGATGTGTATTGTATGGACTGATGCTGCCTGATGATACTTGTGCATGCGTATTAGATATAGATATTTGTGTCACAAAACCTGAGTGCACACCGCAGTGCATACACACCGCAGTGCAAACACACCGCAGTGCTATACATGTATTTGTACGAACTTTATGGTGCAAACACACCGCAATACTACACATGTATTTGTATCACAAAACCTCAAGCATACAATTGTATGTCATTTTTTGGATGTGTATGGTATGAACTGATGCACTGCGGTGCCTTATGATACTTTTTTGTATGACTGCTTTATGATACGTAGTAGATGCATACCTGTGCGTGTTAGATATGGGTGCGTGTTAGATACGGGTGAACGACTCATCCGGATCGGGAAATTGGTAGCCTCAAGCACACCGCAGTGCAAACACACCGCAGTGCTACACATGTATCTGTATCACAAAATCTCAAGCATACAATTATATGTTAATGTAAATGAACGCAAAGAGCAAATCAATTTCGATGGTAGAATCCCCATTCCTTAACTAGAATCTAGCTCGATCTCTATAATAAACCAATGTCTTTTTCATGGCAATAGCCCGGTTCTCATGGCCCAAATCCTGGTGGCAAACCCACCGGTGCCATCTCCTTTTTTTGGTTTATTGCTGGGTATAATTTTTGAATAAACCTCAGCATAATCCCAAATCAATGGTCAAAGCGCAACTAATTACTCATAATATAATCTTTCACCAACTAATCACTCATAAGCGAATGGGATTTCCTAAGTTTGGGATGTCCAAGCAACTAATTACTCATAAGCGAATGGGTTTTTCAAAATGTAACAAATGAACTAATTACTAATTACACATAATCCAATCTATTATAAGCGCAACTAATTCACAGTGCTATACAAACTGAACCTGAAGGAAAAAACTGGCGATGTCAAGTCAACGCCCTGAGCAATCAAAGCTAGAAAGCGTTTCAAAGCTTCAATCTTTTCGGAATAAAATTTGTTGTCGAGGAGAGGAGTGATACTGACGTGAATTTAGGTTTAAATTTTTGTCAATAGTAAAAAGGGGGGAAAACGATTAGATGATAGAGAAGAAAATGATTTTGACCAGATTGATTTTACATTATTTCGTGAAGGGAGAAGATCGCGCCAAAATTTCGTCAAAAGAATGCAATGACGTGGCTTTTAATGATTGGATGATGGCTAACGTTTAGAATCATCAGACCCATAGATGGTTTGAACCGTTGGATTAATTTGTCATCTACGGTTGGGGTTTTTATGTGTTGATAACGCGGATTTCTGAGCTGGATTATATATACGTAATGCTACGTTCTTAACTGGTGTTGCACACTAAAAGAATAGAATTCCCACCGCAATAGTGCATTCACGTATAATGCAACAACATATGAATATTGTTGCAGAAGTTCAAAGAAATCATAGCTTTCGCCATACTTTTCATGCAACGCACACAAATTAGTATTGAATATGCCCACTTTTGCAGCAGTGTTTCACTCTCTTATAATTTAAATTAACCCATTGCATTGGTGTACAAACTTTTCTACTACGATTCTTACAGCTTGTTACCAAAACATTTACGCTCTTTAAAAATTATATGATGCACGAATACGAACCAACGTTGGGGCTAATTGATATTCTGATTCAGCATAGGTAAATAAGCTGTAAGTAATATTTTGATCCTTTTGTTGCTATTTCTACTTTATGTTCATTATTAAAAAAGGGTTTTCAAAAGAAACAGTTTTTCTAGATACATCTTTAGTTACATTCATTTGAATAGTACGCACTTTCCACCTTGTTTCCCCCAATTTTTCATTAGTCGTTACCTTGTTTTCATTTTAATCCTTTCATTCCCACCTCTCAGCCCCAAAATTTCACTAAAGAGTCCGAAAGAATTATTCTGCACCTCACAACTGAAAAAATATCGAAAGCCTTCAAATCCCTAGAGCAACTCCCAATTTAAAACGATTTCAAGCTGGAAATCATCTCCTTAAAAGTCATGCTCTTAACCGAGCGAGATCAGTTAGAAAAGAGATTTTATGCTCGGATACGAACATGAAATCAGAAGAACAGCAACACCTCGGTTTCTTAACCGGGCAAGAGGAAGAAGGATTCGGTTGGAAGGTTTCATCCAACCGAACCGGCTTGCCGTAGATCCCTGTATACATTTCAGATCTATGCTCTTACAATCCTTAGTTTCAATTGTATGGGTCCCAACTCCGACTAACCAAATTTTATTTTTTCGTTCCTATTTATTTTTCCTTTAGTGTGTGTTTTTTGCAGTGAGCCAAAAAGAAGAAAATGAAGGAAACAAGCTAAAAATATTACAGGTGTAAGACTCAGTAAGTGGGTCTTCGCCTCCTCCTCTTGCAATAAGGAGGCAATTTGATACCATGGGCAGTTATTTCAGGAGGTTGGAGTTCCACCTAAGTCGATATTGGAAAGTGTTTTATTTGAAATATACCAGTTATTTTGGAGTCTTACTACTCAGGACTTGAGGTTGGATTTCCAATTGCAGGTGCTGCTAGGTAATTCAGAGGTATTGAAATTACTTTGAATATGATTGTGGTATCTTCTATTTTATATAACCTGCATATCAGAATCAAAAATGTGTAATAGTTCTTTATATTTTAATTGCTGTAAATTAACCAACTATCCAGCTTTTATCCAACAAAAAAAAACTGTTTCATAGTGTAACCTTGTCCTTTCTACATTTATTACTTCCAATATGAGTTTATATTTCAACCTCATTTATAGATTAGCATACGAGCTACATAATTGGAAACATGGAAATAAGAAAGATGGAAAACTAGGGTGTAACAACCCGGAAATTCCGAACCAATTTAAAAAATTTATTTTAGAAATTTTAATGGATTTTGGATATTTAAAATAATTTATTTTAAATAATAATGATAAAATTTATTTAAATCGAAGTTAGAACGTATATATTTATTTTAATTATAAAAGGAGTTAGAAATAGCGCGATAGTTTGAAAATTTGAATTTGAACTTTGACTGAATGTACAGGATTCAAAATAAATCGAATTTCAGTAAAACCAAAAATATTTAAATCTGTTTAATTATATCTTTCTAATGGATCTGAAAAATTGAAATTTCATAGTGGGAATAAAAAGTTATGGCCAGTTAAATATTCAAAATAGTCGCTATGGAATTTATATATATATTTTAATATTAAAAATAGCCATTTTGCAAAAGAACTCCGTTTTCGACGAAACCACCTTGGTTGGATCCGGAATGTCAAATTATTGCAAGATTCCAATTTTCATAATTTTTGGAATTAATATGGGAGCGTGGCAAAAGAAAAGGTGTTTTGTCAATTTAAGTCAAATTAGATCGACCAAAAAATGGGCATTTTTCAAATGGTCTCCAAATTCGATGAAATTAATTTTGTTAGGACCATATTGTCAAAACATAGCTAGATTTATTTTTCGGCAATTTTTGGAGTCATTATGTGGCCGCGGTAAATTAAAATGTATGATCAGATTTAATAATTAAATGGTTTATATTTTAATTTAAAGAATAATAGGTTGAAACGATCAAATGGGCTGATGAGACCTAGACCATTGTGTCCGGAATAAGGGTATTTGGCTAGGGGAAACATTCGTTGGGCTGGATTTGGAGTGATTAGGAATTAATGGGTTTTTTATAAATTAGAGAATTTAATAATATTTTATTATAAATATATAGAATATCTCAAAACCTAATTCATTTTAACCAGCCGCCACTTCAATATTCAATGGACTAAAAGCTAAGAAATTCAATCCTTAAATTACCACAATCCAAAGCAAATTAAAAGATGGTTCCTAAACTAAAATTAAAGAGTGGAAGGAGGGCTTTAAAATGATGTGGTGATGATCGATTCTAAGATCCTGGACGTCTTGACTTGGTAGCTCAAAGGCCAATGGTTCACATGCCGATTCAAGCACAGGGGGTACGGCGAGTGGGCCCTCATTTAAGGCGACGGGGGAGGGAGCTTCGGCGAATCACGTGAAGTGGTTAGATCTTGGAACGGTCGACCGGAGGAGGAGCGATTGCAAATCCTAGACATTGATGTCGGGTTTCGGTTGAATTCTAGAGAACGATAAAAGACAGGAGGAAGTGCAGCCTATTTTCTTGATTAAGGTTGAAGGGATTTTTAATTAACATTAATTAATTATTTAATTTGTTTATTGTTGTAATTAAGATTTAAACGACTGTAACTTGTCCAAACAATGTCAGAATTGAATGAAACTGGAAGCGTTGGAATCGTCTCAACGCGAACTACAACATGGAACGAATCAGAACTGAAATAGCGGCTGTATGGATTTTTGAAAAAAATTAAACATCTGTTTAATTTTATTAAAAATAACCATTTTATCGATTTCTGAAACCGATGAAGGTGAGATTTCCTTTTTAATAATTAAAATTAATTAATTATTATCGTGTTTAGAAATTTCTACAAATACGCTGTTAAATTCAATTTGTTGTTATACGTGATTTGAATTGGGTTGATTGAAGCTGTTATGTTGATCTGTTGATTTGGTGGAATATTGTGTTGAATTAGAATTGTTCAAAACAAAAATAACATTTTTGTTGAAATAAAATTGTCAAAACAAAAATAACATTTTTGTTGAAATATAAATTGTTAAAACAAAAATATCATTTTTTTTGAATAGATTTGTGTTAAAACAAAAATATCATTTTTGTTGAATAGAATTGTTAAAACAAAAATATCATTTTTGTTGAATAGATTTGTGTTAAATCAAAAATATCATTTTTGTAGAATAGATTTGTGTTAAAACAAAAATATCATTTTTGTTGAATAGATTTGTGTTAAAACAAAAATATCATTTTTGTATCATTTTTGTTGAATATATTTGTGTTAAAACAAAAATATCATTTTTGTTGAATAGATTTGTGTTAAAACCAAAAAATATCATTTTTATTGTATAGATTTGTGTTAAAACAAAAATATCATTTTTGTTGAATGGATTTGTGTTAAAACAAAAATATCATTTTTGTTGAATTGATTTGTGTTAAAACAAAAATATCATTTTTGTTGAATGGATTTGTGTTAAAACAAAAATATCATTTTTGTTGAATGGATTTGTGTTAAAACAAAAAATATCATTTTTCTTGAATAGATTTGTGTTAAAACAAAAATATCATTTTTGTTGAATAGATTTGTGTTAAAATAAAGATATAATTTTTGTTGAATTATTGTCAGCAAAATAAAAGAATCATTTTTATTTGTTTTGTTGAAATAGAATTGTCAACAAAATAAAAGAATCATTTTTATTCGTTTTGTTGAAATAGAATTGTCAACAAAATAAAAGAATCATTTTCATTCGTATTGTCAACAAAACAAAATTATCGTTTTTATATGTTTTGTTGAAATAGAATTGTCAACAAAATAAAAATATCATTTTTATATGTTTTGTTAAAATAGAATTGTCAACAAAAATAAAATTAGCATTTTTATATGTTTTGTTGAAATAGAATTGTCAACAAAAAAAATTATCATTTTTATATGTTTTGTTGAAACAAAATTGTCAACAAAACAAAATTACCATTTTTATTTGTTTTGTCGAAATAGAATTGTCAACAAAATAAAAGGATCATTTTTATCTATTTGTTGTAATAGAATTGTCGACAAAATAAAAGTATCAATTTTATTGGTTTTGTTGAAATAAAATTTTCAACAAAATAGAAGTATCATTTTTATTTGTTTTGTTGAAATAGAATGGTCGACAAAATAAAAATATCATTTAGTGTTAGAATTAGATTTGTATGCAAATGAAAATGTCATTTTTATTTGTTATGTTACATGTTAATGTAGGAATTGTAAAACACATAAAAATATCATTTTTATGTTACGTGTTAAAGTAGGAACTGCAAACATATAAAAGTATCATTTTTATTTGTTATATTAAAAATAGATTTGTACATAATTAAAATAACATTTTTATCATCATGTTATACATTAGAATTGTATACAATTTAAAAAAGACATTTTTATCGTCATGTTATACATTAAAATTGTGTACAATTTAAAAGAGATATTTTTATCGTCATGTTATACATTAGAATTGTATACAAATTAAAAGAGACATTTTTATTGTCATGTTATACATTAGAACTGTATACAAATTAAAATAGACATTTTTACGTGTCATGTTATACATTGAAATTTTATACAAATAAAAATATTTCTTTATATTTGTTAAGTTAAAAATAGAAATTACATACAAATAATGAAAATAAAAATTATCTTTTTATTTGTCATTAGGGACAATGTAATGTAAATGAATTATCTTTTATTTGACATTAGAAACATGTAGAGAATGTATGCAAATAAAATACTTTTTTATTTGACATTAGAAACATGTAGGGAAGCATGCAAATAAAATACTTATTTATTTGATATTAGTAACATGTAGAAATGTATGCAAATAAAATACATTTTTATTTGATACTAGAAACATGTAGAGAAATTATGCAGGTAAAATTACATTTTATTTGACATTAGAAAATATTGGAAATGCATGCAAACAAAAATCCCTTTTTATTGGTTATTAGAAAATATAGGAATTTGTATGCAATTATAATATCTCTTTTTGTTTATCATTAGAAACAATTAAACGGTTATGCAAAATAAAACATCTTTTTATTTGGCATGTTAAACACATTAGTGGAATCTTCGAATGATTTATATTTATATATAATTATATATATGAATATAAATATAAATTAAACGAATCGCGCGTGGTAGTTCGCGTTACGGAATCGTAACTTTAAACGATTATACCGAAAGATACGACCGTCGGATTTTCCAAAAACTGGAACCGTTTGGTCCGCTTTGGGAAGATCTTTCCAACGATATAAATTTTGTTAAAATCCAATAGTTAGACACGAGAAAAGTGTAAATCAAATTTGGGTAAAAACAGCGCCAGGGCCGCCCATTGACCCGAAGCGTCGTTGAATTAAATTGGACTATTTTTATATAAATAAAAAAAGCGATAAATCGTTATAAAATAATATTAACGATATGAGTTGATTTAAATTATATATATTCGAGAATTATTTGAAAAGACCGAGTTCAATATCATTTCAAATAATTATACGACGATTTAAATCGAAGATATTGAAGACGGTGTTTGAAGATCGGCGATCTTTACATCGAACAAACAACTACTGATGCCCTGGATTGATTTGCTCCCACAGTAGTAATTGTCCAAACGTACTTATTGATTGTCCGGATAAGCGAGCACCTCTCTTCCGTATTGGACATACGGGATGAGGAATAAGGTGTCTCCGGTTTCGTTCAGACCCAGAACAGACTTGTAAATGGATGTGTGTCTGACATTGGATTTCATTCTATGTAAATTGATTTCTATTTAATATATATCTGTTTGGTGGCGGGGAATTTATTCTCTTGCTTAACACTCTTCTCTGAGACGCACGAGCTTAGAGATTATATATTGATATTTATTGATCGCATGACATCGATTATCAACTGGCATGCCAAGATGTAAATGATCGAGGCTTTTGTTGAAAAGAAGAGCCTTGTGGTTGATGATCAAAGCACGACCTATTTAAGTATAGCTTTTTGTTTAGCGTTACTTCCTGAGCCTCACACCCCGGTAAGAGTCAAAAATGGGATAAGGGACGCAGGAGTGCACACATTTCTTTCTAGTTAGAAGTGGTACCATGGCATGGAGCCCAGGCATTTTTACATATGATGGATTATGAGGCCTCGGATATATTGGTCGATAGTGACCAATTGATAGGTCCAATAGGACCGGGAAACATGTGTTCAGGCATAACTAATCCACTAAAGTATTTATGGACCGGCCCTGTAGGATCCAAGGGTTGCCCATAGGTGTGATCCTGAGACATTTGCTAAAGTGTCTCGAATCGGTAAGGAGACCATCCCTAGCCTTGACTCATGACGGAAACCTAATTTCCAATACGACATTACGGACTTGATTGTAAACCTATATATGGCGACATAGTAGGATGGGGTACTATGCTGTCTAGGATTGATACATTTACTTTGAAAGTATTTTTAAACTGATTAGACACTAATAATAATATTAAATATTGTTTTATACGTATCAAGCATGTTTGATCATTATAAGGTAAACTCTATCCTCCGGTTTGCGTTGCATTATGTGATGGGACTTGAGTCTTATAATGATTTCATTTTTCTAAAAAGCATTGCGTTATTTTAAAGGATTTACTTAGTTTATGCATTGGCAATCCAATGGAGTAAACCCGTTCCGCTTTAGCGACGTGGTCCTGTGATTAGCCTTATTATTAAATAGGTTTAGTAAGATTTCTCATACCAATCCCATGACTGACTCGTAGTTTGTTTCACTTTGCAAACTCGGGTGCCCTCTTTTCCACATGGGCAGTCGAGTGGTTGTTTTGCAGATATTTATTTATTAAGCAGGATTCCAGATTGAAGCTTTAAGTTGTGTCCATAGCATTGATAGTCTTCCACTGTGTTGTATTAAAATTATTGTAAATTAATCTTCCGTTGTATTATTATATTTGATGTACTCTGATATTCTGTACTCTGATGCAACTTTATTATAATGTTTATAAAAGTCTTCTGTTATTTGTTCTGATTTGTTGTACGCCCAGAGTTAGCGTATGTGGGATTCGAACGGTCTTCGTCGATTTAGCGATCGATTAGGATTGGTCGAAATCCATGTCGTTACAGCTAGTATCAGAGCTTTGGTTAGCTCAAATTTTTTGGGTACAACTCGTTAGAACTGAACAAAAGACTCATCAGAGATTGGATTAGCAATATCTAATAAGAATATTCATTAGAGATAGGATCGGTAGTATCCTAGAATGAGAAGACTTGTTAGAGATGGGGTTAGAAATGCCCTAGAATGTGTCGAGAGTGACAAGTTTATAATTAACATATTATTTTTGATTTTATATATAATCCGATTTTAGGAAATATGATTTTTGAAAATATAAAAGTCATATATATTTGAAAAGCTAATCAGCTAATTGATTGATGATTGTGTTGTGTGATTATTAGTTCAACTAATAAAATTATTGAAAACAATAATAGAATGAAAGTTGAGTTGGTTAGTTAAACGACTTTAAGCTTCGTTCCTTTTCGAGGACGAAAAGGTTTTAAGTGTGGGAGATTGTAACAAGCCGGAAATTCCGAACCAATTTAAAATCTTTATTTTGGAATTTTTAATGGATTTTGGATATTTAAAATAATTTATTTTAAATGATAACAATTAAAAATTTATTTAAATTAAAGTTAGAACGTATATATTTATTTTAATTATAAAAGGAGTTAGAAATAGCGCGGTAGTTTGAAAATTTGAATTTGAACTTTGACTGAATGTACAGGATTCAAAATAAATCGGATTTCAGTAGAACCAAAAATATTTAAATCTGTATAATTATATCTTTCTAACGGATCTGAAAAATTGAAATTTCATAGCGGGAATAAAAAACTATGGCCAGCTAAATATTCAGAATAGTCCCTATGGAATATATATATATATATATATATACACATTTTAATATTAAAAATAGCCACCTTGCAAACGACCTCCATTTTCGACAAGACCACTTTGGTTGGATCTGGAATGTCAAATTATTGCAAGATTCCAATTTTCATAATTTTTGGAATTAGTATGGGAGCGTGGAAAAGAAAACGTGTTTTGTCAATTTCAATCAAATTGGATCGATAGTAAATGGCCATTTTTCACACGGTCTCCAAATTCGACGAAATTAATTTTGTTACGACCGTATCATCAAAACATAACTAGATTCATTTTTCAGGAATTTGTGGAGTCATTATGTGGCCCCGATAAATTTAAATGTACGATTATATTTAATAAGTAAATGGTTTATATTTTAATTTAAAGAAAAATGGGCCGAAACGATCAAATGGGCTGATGAGATCTAGCCCATTGTGTCCGGAATATGGGTATTTGGCTAGGGGTAACATTCGTTGGGCTGGATTTGGAGTTATTAGGAATTAAAGGGTTTCTTTTGCAAATTAGAGAATTTAATAATATTTTATTATAAATATATAGAATATCTCAAACCCTAATTCATTTTAACCAGCCGCCACTTCAATATTCAATGGCCTAAAAGCTACGAAATTCAATCCTTAAATTACCACAATCCAAAGCAAATTAAAAGATGGTTCCTAAACTAAAATTAAAGAGTGGAAGGAGGGCTTTAAAACGATGTGGTGATGATCGATTCTAAGATCCTGGACGTCTTCATTTGGCGGCTCAAAGGCCAGTGGTTCGAACACCGATTCAGGCGCAAGGGGTACGACGAGTGGGCCCTCGTTTTGGGCGACGGGGGAGGGAGTTTCGGCGAATCACGTGAAGTGGTCAGATCTTGGAACGGTCGACCGGAGGAGCGATTGCAAACCCTAGACATTGATGTTGGGTTATGGTTGAATTCTGGAGAATGATAAAAGAAGTTGGAAGTGCGGCCTGTTTTCTTGATTAAGCTTGAAGGGATTTTTATTTAATATTAATTTATTATTTAATTTGTTTATTGTTGCAGTTAAGATTTAAACGACTGTAACTTGTCCAAACAATGTCAGAATTGAGAGAAACTGGAAGCGTTGGAATCGTCTCAACGCGAACTCCAACATGGAACAAATCAGAACTTAAATAGAGGCCATATGAATTTTTGATAAAATTAAACTTCTACTTAATTTTATTAAAAATAATCATTTTATCGATTTCTGAAACCGTTGAAGGTGTGATTTCCTTTTTAATAATTAAAATTAATTACTTATTATCGTGTTTAGAAATTTCTATAAATACGCTGTTAAATCCAATTTGTTGTTATATGTGATTTGATTTGGGTTGATTGATGCTGTTATGTTGATCTGTTGATTTGGTGGATTATTGTGTTGAATTACAATTGTTCAAAACAAAAATAACATTTTTGTTGAAATAAAATTGTCAAAACAAAACTAACATTTTTGTTGAAATATAAATTGTTAAAACAAAAATATCATTTTTGTTGAATACATTTGTGTTAAAAAAAAAAATCATTATTGTTGAATAGATTTGTGTCAAAACAAAATTATAATTTTTGTTGAATAGATTTGTGTTAAAACAAAAATATCATTTTTGTTGAATAGATTTATGTTAAAACAAAAATATCATTTTTGTTGAATAGAATTGTTAAAACAAAAATATCATTTTTGTTGAATGGATTTGTGTTAAAACAAAAATATCATTTTTGTTGAATAGATTTGTGTTAAAACAAAAAAAATACCATTTTTGTTGAGTAGATTTGTGTTAAAACAAAAAAATCATTTTTGTTCAATAGATTTGTGTAAACAAAAATATCATTTTTGTTGAATAGATTTGTGTTAAAACAAAAAATATCATTTTTATTAAATAGATTTGTATTAAAACAAAAATATCATTTTTGTTGAATAGCTTTGTGTTAAAACAAAGATATTATTTTTGTTGAATTATTGTCAGTAAAATAAAAGAATCATTTTTATTCGTTTTGTTGAAATAGAATTGTCAACAAAATAAAAGAATCATTTTTATTCATTTTGTCGAAATAAAGTTGTCAACAAAATAAAAGAATCATTTTTATTCGTTTTGTTGAAATAGAATTGTCAACAAAATAAAAGAATCATTTTTATTCGTATTGTCAACAAAACAAAATTATCATTTTTATGTGTTTTGTTGAAACAAAATTGTCAACAAAATAAAATTATCATTTTTATATGTTTTGTTGAAATAGAATTGGCAACAAAAATAAAATTATCATTTTTATATGTTTTGTTGAAATAGAATTGTCAACAAAACAAAATTATCATTTTTATATATTTTGTTTTAATAAAATTGTCAACAAAGCAAAATTATCATTTTTATTTGTTTTGTCGAAATAGAATTGCCAACAAAATAAAAGAATTATTTTTATCCATTTGTTGTGTTAGAATTGTCGACAAAATAAAAGTATCAAATTTATTTGTTTTGTTGAAATAAAATTTTCAACAAAATAGAAGTAACATTTTTATTTGTTTTGTTGAAATAGAATGGTCGACAAAATAAAAATATCATTTAGTGTAGAATTAGATTTGTATGCAAATGAAAATGTCATTTTTATTTGTTATGTTACATGTTAATGTAGGAATTGTAAAACACATAAAAATATCATTTTTATGTTACATGTTAAAGTAGGAATTGCAAACAAATAAAAATATCATTTTTATTTGTTATATTAAAAATAGATTTGTACATAATTAAAATAACATTTTTATCGTTATGTTATACATTAGAATTGTATACAATTTAAAAGAGACATTTTTATCGTCATATTATACATTAGAATTGTATACAATTTAAAATAGGCATTTTTATCGTCATGTTATACATTAGAATTGTATACAAATTAAAAGAGACATTTTTGTTGTCATGTTATACATTAGAACTGTATACAAATTAAAATAGACATTTTTACGTGTCATATTATACATTGTAATTTTTTTGAAATAAAAATATTTCTTTTTATTTGTTAAGTTAAAAATAGAAATTGCATACAAATAATGAAAATAAAAATTATCTTTTTATTTGTCATTAGCGACAATGTAATGTAAATGAATTATCTTTTAATTGACATTAGAAACATGTAGAGAATTTATGCAAATAAAATACTTTTTTATTTGACATTAGAAACATGTAGGGAAGCATGCAAATAAAATACTTATTTATTTGACAATAGTAACATGTAGAAATGTATGCAAATAAAATACATTTTTATTTGATATTAGAAACATGTAGAGAAATTATGCATGTAAAATTACATTTTTATTTGACATTAGAAAATATTGGAAATGCATGCAAACAAAAATCCCTTTTATTGGTTAATAGAAAATATAGGAATTTGTATGCAAATACAATATCTCTTTTTTGCTTATCATTAGAAACATTTAAGCGGTTATGCAAAATAAAACATTCTTTTGTTTGGCACGTTAAACACATTAGTGGAATCTTCGAATGATTTATATTTATATATAATTTTATATATATAATTATAACGTAAAACTAAACGAATCGCGCGCAGTAGTTCGTGTTTCGGAATCGTAACTTTAAACGATTATACCGAAAGATGCGATCGTCGGATTATCCCAAAACGGGAACCGTTTGGTCCGCTTTGGGAAGATCTTTCCAACGATATAAATTTTGTTAAAATCCAACTTTTAGATTTCGAGAAAAGTGTAAATCAAATTTGGGTAAAAACAGCGCCAAGGCCGCCCACTGACCCGAAGCATCGTTGAATTAAATTGGACTATTTTTATATAAATAAAAATAGCAATAAATTGTTATAAAATAATATTAATGATATAAGTTTATATAAATTATATATATTCGAGAATTATTTGAAAAGACCGAGTTCAGTCTCAGTTCAAATAATTATACGACGATTTAAATCGAAGATATTGAAGACGGTGTTTAAAGGCCAGTGATCTTCACATCGAACGGGCAACTACCGATGCCCTGTATTGATTTGTTCCCAGGAAGGGGTTATAGTGGTAGTTGTTCAGACGTAATTATTGATTGTCCGAATAAGCGAGCACCTCTCTTCCGTTTTGGACATATGGGACAAGGAATAATGTGTCTCCGGTTTCATTCAGACCCAGAATGGACTTGTAAATGGATGTGTGTCTGACATTGGATTTCATTCTATGTAAATTGATTTCTATTTAATATATATCTGTTTGGTGGCGGAGAATTTATTCTCTTGCTTAACACCCTTCTCTGAGGCGCACAAGCTCAGAGGTTATATGTTGATAGTTATTGATCGCATAACGTGGATTGTCAATGTGGCATGCCAAGATGCAAATGATCGAGGCTTTTGTTGAAAAGCAGAGCCTTGTGGTTGATGATCAAAGAATGAGCTGTTTTAGCATAGCTTTCTGTATAGCGTTACTTCGCGAGCCTCACACCCGGTAGGAGTGAAAAAGAGGATAAGGGACGCAGGGAGTGCACATGTTTCTTTATAGCTGGAAGTGGTGTCATGGTATGGAGCCCAGACATTTTTACTTATGTGGATGATGGATTACGAGGCCTCAGATATATTGGTCGATAGTGACCAATTGATAGGTCCAATAGGACCGTGAAAAGTGTGTTTAGGAATAACTAATCCACTAAAGTATTTATGGACCGGCCCTGCAGGATCCAAGGGTTGCCCGTAGGTGTGATCCTGAGACATTTGCTAGAGTGTCTCGAATCGGTAAGGAGGCCATTCCTAGCCTTGACTCATGATGGAAACTCAATTTCCAGTACGACATTACGTACTTGATTGTAAACCTATATATGGCAATATAGTAGGATGGGGTAATATGCCGTCTAGGATTGATACATTTACTTTTAAAGTATTTTTAAACTGGTTAGACACTAATAATAATATTAAATGTTGTTTTATATGTATCAAGCATGTTTGATCATTATACGGTAAAACTCTATCCTCCGGTTTGCATTGCATTGTGTGATGGGACTCGAGTCTTATAATGATTTCATTTTTCTAAAATGCATTGCGTTGTTTTAAAGGATTTACTTAGTTTATGCACTGGCAATCCAATGGAGTAAAACCGTTCTGCGTTAGCGGTATGGTCCTGTGATTAGCCTTATTATTAAATAGGTTAAGTAAGATTTCTCATACTAGTCCCATGACTGACTCGTAGTTTGTTTCACTTTGCAAACTCGGGTGCCCTCTTTTTCACACATGCAGTCGAGTGGCTTGTTTTGCAGATATTTATTTATTAAGAAGGATTCTGGATTGAAGCTTAAAGCTGTGTCCGTAGCATTGATAGTATTTCGCTGCATTGTATTAAAATTATTGTAAATTAATCTTCCGCTGTATTATTATATTCGATGTACTCTGATATTCTGTACTCCGATGTAACATTACTATAATGTTTATAAAAGTCTTCTGTTATTTTTTCTGATGTGTTGTACGCCCAGAGTTAGTGTATGCGGGATTCGAACGGTCTTTGTCGATTTAGCTATCGATTAGGATTGGGCGAAATCCATGTCGTTACAGAGGGGAATCTTATGTTAGTTATTGAAGTATTATTTCTATTCATATATATAAACTGATTTTTTTAATGCATAGTTGTAACTTGCTTTCTTCGCTGACATCTTATATTCGTTTGTTTCAATGAATTTGAAAATTGCTGTTCCCTATTAGAATAAATTCGTAGATCTAAACATGCATTGGATCTTCCTGCTATGACAAAGCACATCATGAGGTTGCCTTTTACATAACACAAATGATAGTCATGATTCATACTGGATCACTGTGATTAGAATATAAATGGTTTTGATTTCTATCTGATTGGTGAATCCGACACCAACATCTAGCAGCAACCTTCCAAAAATGAGCATCATGATGTCAATTTAAGTATCATTTATCGATGCACCAACGAAGAAAGTGGTAACAGCGATAAAGGAAGGAGTAACCAGAGATTCTCTAGTCTGAAGTTTACTTGAAGTTAAGTACATCCAATATTTTTATGTATTTTATTTTTGTTAGTACTTTTTTCATTTTGGAAATTGGATTGTTGGATGATGTTTGAGCTATCTTAAATGATTAGCCGTAGTTTGATGTTTGCTGCTAGTTTTTTATTTTGAAATTGTCATTCATTGCATTCAACCCACATGTCCACGCTACATGCAATAAATTTTGATAGTACAGTAAAATAGTAATCACTCTCAAAAATTGGATTTCCTTATAAAGTAGTTTATATACATGTATTTTTGGACAGTCCTATGTTAAGTAGATCATGTATACTTCACTCGCTCTTCTAAATGTGTGACAGTTTTCTATTTGGCTTTATTGCACTCTGTTGAGCTTTGTTTTTGCTCCATCTAGTATAGAAGCTATTGCAAAATGCAACAGGCTTGTGTAATTCGTGAATACTAGAATGTTAGAAAGGTTGGTTTTTGAATTTACAACAAGCTGTAAACATCTATTAGACTCTTCAAGTTGAATGATCAACATGACATAGTATAGGTTTATATAATTGAAGCTGTAACGTCCGGGGTTTTTAGCAACATAATAATTAATTTTTTTTAATTATTTAAATAACGAACAAATTATTTAAAACGATAGTTAAACGTATAAATAATAATTTAATTATAATCGAGCTCGTAACATCGTGGTAGTTCGTAATTTAACGTTTTGAACTTCAACTAAGCGTATAGACTTTGTTATAAGTCGGATTTCTTCGAAACAAGAAACGTTGGAATCTATTTAACCATATTTTTTTAACAAAAGTGGAAAATCGAGATTCCGTCTTATAGATTGTGAGTTTTGTCCAAATCAAATTTCCAGAAAGTCGCTATGGAATCGTTTATAAGCCATAACGATTTATTTAATATAATAAATCATTTATTTCGAATTTGGATAAGATTTCCAACACGTATTATTTGTAGTGACCCTAACTTCCCCGGTAAGGAAAGCCCGAATTACCTTGAGAACACGACACAACAGAACTCAAACAGAAGAACATTTCATCGTATATTACAACAATTCCATCAGAATACAAGAATATACAGAGTATGAACAAACATTACACATTCGATAAATATCAGAGATTACAATAAATTATATTGCAGTGTAAAATATAATACAAAACACAACTAGAAGTAATACACGGATACAGAGCTTTCCGAGTATCGTTCCAGCTGTAAACCAGGATCCTGTGAATATAAATCTGCAAAACCAAAACTACTAGCTGCCCGTGTGGAAAATAGGGGCACCCAGAGTTTAGGTTAAAACAATAAACTCCAGGTCAGTCATGTGACTGGTGTGAGAACTAAAACAGTTATTAATCTCTATTTTAAAGTAGAGTAATTCAAGGGACCACGCCGTATAACACGGAACGGGTTTCCTCCCAAGAACACTAGTGCATATAACAAAACAACGCAATGCTTTTTAGAAAAATGAAGCTATTATAAGACCCGGGTCCCATCACATAATGCAACGCAAGCCGGAGGATAGGGTTTTCCCTTATAATAGCCAAACATGCTTGGTACGTTTAAAACAAATCATTTGATACCATAATAAGTGTATAGTGTCAAAACAATTTCAATCATAAATATCAATCATAGACGGCATGGGTACCATATATCATGTCGCCATACTAGGCTCTACAAATAAAACCGAAATATCACGTATTGGAAATTGGATTTCCGTCATGAGTCGAGGCAAGGGGCAAGCTCCTCTCTGTTCGAGACACTCTAGCAAATGTCTCAGGACCCCACTATGATCATTGGAATCGGTTGGGCGGTTCTCACCTAACTTTGGAGGATTACTTATTCCTGAACACACGTTTCCCGGTCCTAACAGACCTATATCCGAGGCGCCTCGTATCCAACAACCACACAGGTGAAAAGTATATAAATGTCAGCCAGTTTAAGCACTGACACCACCACTAGCTAGAAAGAAACGTCGTGTTCTCCCAACGGTCCGTATCCCGTTTTTGACTCATACCGAGGTGCGAGGCTCGCGAATTCACGCTATACACAAAGCTACGCCACACAAGCCGTGCTTTGATCATCAACCACAAGACTTTACTTTTCAACAGAAGCCTTGATCAATTGCCACTTACGCGTGCCACACTGGCAATTCACTCCATGCGACTGATGTCCATCGATATACAACCTCTAAGCTCGTCTCAGAGAAGGGCGTTAAGCAAGAGAATAAATTCTTCGCTGCCAAACAGATGTATATTTAACAGAGATCAATCAACACAGAATAAAATCCAATGTCAGACACATAGTCCATTTACAAGTTCATTCTGGGTCTGAACGAAACCGGAGGCACTTTCCTCGCATATCCATCGATCTCCAAGCACGTCTAGACGACCACCAACTGTTTCTCTCCTCTTGGGTGTATAGCCCAATCGAGATCATCAGCAATCACCCAAACGATGTGAAGACTTCCGGTCTGCAACCACCGTCTTCATCTTCGACTTATCGTCGAATCGGTTATTCAGAATGGGTATAAACCCGACCTTTCCGAATAACCCGCGTATATAATAAACAAATGTTATACAAACACAACATACGCCTCATTCCAATTCAGAATAATCTTTTATTCAAATATTCACATTCTTAGGGAAAGGTTCCAATAAATTTTATCAAAGATAAATTCTTCTAAATTTATTCTTTAATCATCCTTTAGATATCAATTCAAACCATATTATGGTTTTCCAAACTAGTCGGGATTAGCGAACCACACTGAAGTAATTATTTATTTTATTTCCCATCCCAACCTATTCATCCCATGAAGTAAAACTGGTCATACTCCATATCTAACACCACGGTGCCATCGGTAAAATTAATTACCATTTCACGTTCAAATCTAATTAAAGATTTAACTATCGCTTTGGAGCAGAACTGGTGGTACTCCAATCTCGATCACTTTCCAATTTTGATAATTTAAATTATCAATTCACATTCAATCTAATTAAAGATTCATTAAAACTCCACTTAGTTTTAATCTTCCCAAAAATCAATATCCTGACTTTAACTGGGTTAAAGAACCAATGTCATCTAAAGCACGGTTCACGATAAACCCAAAATACATTCTAATTCAATTTCAATTAAATATTATTTAATTGGTACACTTCATTAAATCTAAATAGAAAGATTTAATCCTTTTCTCAACTGGGCTTAAGAACAGTGTTAATGAAGACACCATTCACGACAAACCCAAATCACATTTGATATTAAATACAAGGCTCTGAATAGAAAATATATCGGCTTATATTCAATATCAAATTTTACGACCAATAAATATCGTATTGGAAATAACGATATAAATATATCTTTCAAATTCCCATAACAATATCTGTATAATCACGAAATCCAACATCAAAAAATTTTGAAGATAATTTTGATTCAAATCCATCCCAATTCACGTATTGGAAATTCTGATTATTTTTAAAACCACTTCAAATTCAATTTATTTATTTCAAAAATAAATTGATTTTAATTCTAGTTCAAAACTAGTTCATTTTGATAAAAATCTATTTTTATCTTTTCAAATGTGGAATTTTCTATCCCAGTTCTTCACAAACCATTTCTTATGATTTTACACAAATTATAGATATTTTTAATAATTTTATCAAGGCCCGTACAGTCGATTTCCATCAACGGCCATCGAACGGCACTTACAGCGATCTTTTCCAAATTTGATTTGGACATAATTCCAAATCCAACCGTTAGATTTCAAATTTCTAATATTCGTTGGAAATCTCTTTTCGATACGAACCCAATGGTTCCAGTTTTAGGAGAATCCGAAGGTCGGATCTCCCGTGACGTCAATTCGAAGTCAATGGTCGAAATTCATGAACTGTCGCGGCGCGTTCTATTCAGGCCATTATATATAATATATATATATATTATATATTTCATCGATTTCCTTTTAAAACGTATTTTATAAATCGTTTTCGAAATGATTTCAACTTCACATTCAATTTCAAATCAAAATTGAATATTCCACATCATCGTATACAAATGATAACATTTTCAAAACGTTATATTTTGAAACACCCCACCTCCGTTAGGGTCACTCTCAAAGGGAATGCCCTAATTTTGGTGGAGGTTTATAAGTATAAGTCACAGATATACAAGACAGATATAAGAACACATATTTTTAAGCAGCGGAAAAACAACAACTTTTATTTCATAAAAGAAAATACGTGTTTCAACAATATGCCATAATTGTCTTACAATACTTCCAAAAACATAACATCTTCATAACTGTCTTGATTACATCATTTAAAGAAGCATAAAGAAAACATAAATAAACTGCAAAAGCCCCATAGTTGTTGTCCAAAGCCATAGTCCAAAACGAAAAGATCCAAGCAATACATTCTTTCTCTTCAAGCTGGATATGAAGGCTGGTCAAGCTGCGGTATTCCCTTCCTGTGGACCGGGGGGAACGGAAGAAAAGAAGACGAAAGAAAAGTAGAGTCAGACATAAAGCCTGAGTAAGTCAAGGACTATTCAGTCTATGAATAAAGAACTGGGTATGATAAGTATAAACTAGAAGTGGGGAAAGCACTATAAACTTGGTTAAGTTGTCTAGGGTCGAATATACTATCGTACCCCATATTAATCTCTGTACCCACATAAACTAGTTCCCAACAGGCACCCCATAACCAGGGTGAGTGATCCATTTTACGATGATCGGCTCCTACTCGCATAGTTACATGTGTCTTACGACCCCCGATGTTGTAGTTACCTATGCTGGTCCCACCATGGGGTGTATCAAGTCCCATGGCGGCGGCCCGACACAACCCTAGAATGCACAGGTATGCTACTGGTGCCCAGTGCCTTATTTTTCTGCGCCGGAGTGAGTGCACGCCCACACCCTGTTAGAACCTACACTGCTGCACCACCGCCGTCAATTTGACCTCTTACAGTCAGCCCAGTAATCGTGCCCCACCCTGCCTAGTTTCAGGGTATCATGATACACCTTATAGGGTTACTGCTGAAAAGGGTCCCCCGCTACTAGGTTTTCTATTTCTAGCCAACATGCTAAGTTGGTTAAGTGTTTTATAAACCTAACCCCCCCATCAGTCAGTTTAGTTTAGCATGTTCCATTTTGATTAAGTATTAATATGATTTACTTAATCCTATCAATCCTGACTCAGCCTTAATTGTCTTATTAAAGCCTTGACCTCTCACATTAGACATGTATTGTTGTGGCTGCCTGTTGCCGGTTGGGTCCGGGCAGTCTTACTGTAACGACCCGCATTCTACGCATCATAGGATCGTAGGATATTTATTTCTTTCACATACGAAGTCGTATGGTCATGTAACTTTGGGAGACGACTATTGGGGTCATTTCCCATGTTCATGATTTTTCTCGATTTTTAAATGACCATTTTACCCCTAGTTGGCACTGTTTTGGCCATAACCTTTGACTGGAAAAGAATTTTGACCTGAAACCACTTCCATTGGCTTCGGATGATGGTTTCTCTTTCCGTAGAGTGGTCACATTAGCCAAACGGACTTACCGTTTGGGAGATATGGCTGAAACAAGTTTCAGATGGTGAAAAACAGCTTAATTGGGCTTAACCGGGTGATTAGCAGCTAGGCCCAGAGGGGAATTTCGGGTTTAGAGGTATAGGAGGACTGATTAGGGTTAGGTTATCACTTTCATTTCAGTTTTGAGCCGCCACAAACCTTCTTGAGACCTTAGTAATGGCTTCCATCCTCTAAAACCACTCCAAAACACATTTTTAGTGAAGATTAAGCCTAAACTACATCAAAACAAGGCCAAATAGCAACAAAGCAAGGTTGGAGCTGCTGCTATACATAGGAATTCGACCCAAACAGAGAATATTTCAGATTTGGTGATTTATTTTGTGGCCAAGGTGAGTGATAGCATCGTTTTGACACTAATTACAGTTAATTAAGGGTGATTAGTGAAGATTAGCGAATTTATACACCAATAAATTCTGGAAAAATGTTTAGAAATTCTTAAATAATATTTCATGCCTCTGTTATAAAATTTAGACGATTTGGTTAAGTTTTACTAAGTATGTGCTTAAACATGATTAAGAGGGGCTATGGGAAAATATGAAGTTTTAGTCACTTTTTGATCCCTTTTGATTCAATTGAATTGTTGTTTGCTGTTTGTGGTTGCTATTACATGTTGCTATGACTCTATGGTATGTTTTATGGTTGATTAGAATAGTTAGATTGGTCGAAAACGTCGTCGAATGGCGTAAAAAGCTCGCTGGAAAGTTGCAGAAATGTGCAGGATCCTAACCGGTTCGGATCGGATGAGGGCTCGGATCGGATATGTGAACTGGGCAAGAAAACCCGACCCGAACTGGAGTTTGGCACATAAGAGACTTGGCAAAAAGGAAGGCCCTTTACTTAGAGTTGGAGTGGACAGGGGGATCGGATCGGAACTATAGAGCAGGATCGGATCGGAGTAGGAGAGAGCGGATCGGATCGACTCACGAATGGGAGGCTACGACTGGAGCAAGGCGAAGGGATCGGATCGGATCGGAGTAGATGGAAAACGAGGGAGCTGATCGAAGAAGGAGCATGAACTGGAAGGAAGACAGCAACCCGACCCGACCCGGAGGAGGACACCGACCCGACCCGAAGTGAAGTACCTGACCCGAACCGAATGGAAAGATGGCAAGGAGGACCGACCCGAACCGACGAGGGTAATGACTACCGACCCGAACCGAATTCTAGAGCTACTACTGCACGATAATTCTTCTGAAGACCCACTCCAATTCGACCAAACCCGAGATGCAAAGGAAGTCCAAATGAGAAGTTAGAGCTCAGGATTTAGATGGGAATCAACGAGTTCACTTCATGGTTGGGCTTTGCTGCGGGACGCGTGCCAAGGAGTTATCGATGTCTATAGCTTTGAACCACTATGGTAGGAGGTACGAAGACGGATTCAGGGCCATTATGGCATCGGTAGAACCAAGGGCTACAACCAATGAAGTGGGTCATTGAAATGTTTGGTCATGACTCCATATGTTTAGCTTGGTCATAGCAGGGTTTCTACAAGTCGGGATTCGTCGTTACCTCAGTTTGTCTAGTGTTTCAGAATGGTGGATATCGTACGCTTTAGGCACTGAGTGAGAGATGTGAGGATGGTTGCTATGGATGATTTGTTTGCTATCATTGTGACATGCACACCCCACCCCCGTATTCTTACACTATTTATTATGGCACCTTGGAGTATTGTACGGTATGTGGTACTAACTCTTTGGTTGCAGGTCCAGGTTCAGGTATGGTTTAGTATACCTGTTATTGTTTTGTTTAGATGCTTATCGCTCATACCAGGCTTTATGTCTGACCCAGAGTTTTATGTCTCCTCTTATTACTCTGGGTGCTCACACGAGCAGACTAGAGACAGGTTAGCTGGTGATGCACGGGTAGATGATCCGGAGACGAGCAGGAGGCTTCCACGTAATATATATAATATTCTCCCTGTGTTGTTGAAGATCACTGCTTGGGCATTGGTGGTGCATCTTCTACTTTAGCTTTCTTTTGTTTAGAGACAGTAAATTTGGAAAATTGTAATAAGCTGTGTATGGATTTCCGCTGCTCTGATGATTGATGTTGATTTTAGTTATCAGCTTATGCACTGTCTCACCTGTTTTATGTCAAGTATGTTATTATTATATTTTATTCCATGCGCTGTGAGACATTCTACAGGTTCCTTGATTAGTTTATTCCCTTCTTTCCTTTCTTTGGCGACCGTTCCGTGCTAGTCGGGCATGTGTACAGCGCACTTCCGGAGGAAATGCAGGCTGGTGCAGAGCGGGCCGTCACACTTGGTATCAGAGCTCTAGGTTGCGTTGTTAACCTAGGGAAGTTATCAGGGAGAAATGGTATACGTATACGAGAGAGCGTATTTGTGATTATTTTGGTTTTCAAAAGCTATATATATACTATTAGTAGTATAAGAATGAAGTTGTACTGCACTGGCACCACTATGGAGTCGTTAATCGTTTCCTTTTTCAGATTGACGATGAGCCGATATGTTAGAGGTACCGGTAGAGGGGCCAATAATGGGAATGCTGCTGACATGAGGACGATGTTTACTGACCTCATGAGAGAGATGCTTAGAGATGTACAGAGGGCAGCTCCCAATGGTGGAAATGGTGGTGGTCCAATAGTGCAGGCACCAAGAGTCGACTTCGCCAAGCTGAATAAGGATTATACTAGCCTTGGTGGGAAGCCATTCCATGGAACGGAGTCGGCTACGGATGTTCAGGATTAGATGGATAGTTGCGAGCGTATCTTCGAGGATTTGGGTATCGAGGATGCGATGAAGAGAAAGCTAGCGTCCCGTCAGCTGCAAGGGCGGGCAATGAATTGGTGGAATGCTATAAAGGCAGCTACTCCCGAAGACCAGATTACTTGGGAGCAGTTTAAGGCTCGTTTTAGTGAGAAGTTCATCCCAGCTGCTCAGAAGTCAATGTTGTTTAAGAAATTCTTGGAGCTCAAGCAGAATGGCAGGGCTGTCTCGGAGTATATTGCTGAATTTGACACTTTGTCAAAATATGGGTTATCTCTTATTGATACTGCCGAGAAAAAGAATGAGAAATTCATAACTGGTTTGGATCAATACTTGGGGGAAAAACTTATTAACCACATCGATGAGACGTTTGAATCGATTGTGGGGAAAGCGTTAAGGTCAGAAAGTCTCTACCCTAAGCCGAAGACTGAGGTTGCATCCGCAGATGAGCCAAAGCCACAAGCTAGTGGTGGAGGCAAAGGTGGTTCCCAGAATAAGAGAAAGCAGAATCAGGCTAAGGATGGCCAGAAGAAAAAGAATAAGCAAGATGTGGAGTGCTTCAGCTGTGGTAAGAAGGGCCATTATGCTAGTAATTGTCGGGTCAAGCCAGCGGATAGGAAGTGCTTCAACTGTGTCCAAATGGGACATCACAAGGACAAGTGTCCACAGCCCCCTAAGGAAAAGCAAATGGTGAAAGCATATGCTCTTAATGCTATTCCTTCTTCGTCGAATGCCCCAACTGCGGCGGAGAAGGGAAAGAATGTCGTCATTCAAGGTATGCTTTCTGTTTATGATGTTCCTGTTAGAGTTTTGTTTGATACCGGAGCTTCCAGTTCTTTCA
The DNA here is from genome assembly GCA_030737875.1 of Allium sativum. Classification (NCBI taxonomy): domain Eukaryota; kingdom Viridiplantae; phylum Streptophyta; class Magnoliopsida; order Asparagales; family Amaryllidaceae; genus Allium; species Allium sativum. Next base: position 46,094,567 of record CM060916.1, read on the forward strand.
TATCTAGTGACCTGGTAGATAGGTTGGGATTGGAGCCCGAGATTGTCGATAGACCTTTAGTAGTGACGAACCCGATTGGTGGTTCGACTAGCCTTAGCATGATTTGTCATAATGTGGTCTTATCGAGTCATGGATGCATGTTTGTTTGTGATTGCTTTGTTTTGGGCTTTACTGGGTTTGGCATTATTTTGGGAGTAGATTGGCTCCGAAGGTATGGGGTGGTGGTAGACTGTGAGGGCTTTTTGTTGACAGCTAGAGCGGATGATGGGCGGAGGATAGTGTTTGGTGGTCTACCCAGTAAGGGGGTATTGGCTAGTTTTCTAAACTCCCTTGACATTCCGCATAGTGAGTTGTCAGGTTTGCCCGTGGTTGGCCAGTATCCGGATGTTTTCAAAGAAGTGACCGGACTTCCACCACACCGAGAGATTGAGTTTCGTATTGATTTCGTAAAAGATGCCAGACCTATAGTGATGCCACTTCGTCGTATGGCACCAAGGGAGCAGCGAGAGCTCGAGGTGCAAGTCAGCAATCTTTTGAAGAAGGGATTTATCAGAAGGAGTGTTTCTGAATGGGGAGCACCAGTTGTGTTTGCTACCAAGGCGGATGGTTCCCTTCGTTTGTGTGTAGACTACCGCGAGTTGAATAAAGTGACGAGGAAGAATAAGTATCCTCTACCGCGGATAGATGATTTGTTCGATCAGTTGAGTGGCGCGAGAATATTTTCTCAGTTGGATCTCGCGACCGGTTTCCATCAGCTTAGAGTGGAAGCTGAGAGTATAGCTAAAACGGCATTCCGAACGCCGTCTGGATTTTATGAATGGTTGGTTATGCCATTTGGGTTGACTAATGCCCCGGCATATTTTGTGGATCTTATGAATAGGGTATTCAGAGATCAGTTGAATAAGTCTGTCCTTGTGTTCGTTGATGATATTTTGGTCTATTCGAGGACAGAGGAAGAACACAAGGAACATTTGAGAGTAGTGATGGAGGTGTTGAGAAAACACCAATTGAAAGCAAAGTTTCCTAAGTGTCACTTCTGGAAGAGGGAAGTGAGGTTCTTGGGCCATGTTGTATCAGAGAATGGTATTGCCGTGGACCCGGCGAAGGTGGCTACGGTACAGGATTGGCCTACGCCCAAGAATGCAACAGATGTAAGGAGTTTCTTGGGGTTAGCTGGATATTATCGTAAGTTTATCCAAGGTTTCTCCAAGTTAGCAGCACCATTGACCCAGTTGACCAAGAAGAATCAAGCTTTTGTCTGGGATGAAAGGTGCGAGAATGCATTCAAAAGTCTAAAGGACAAGTTGACAAGCGCACCAGTGTTAGTCATTCCTAAGGGGGATGAAGAGATGACGGTATACACGGATGCCTGTGGTACCGGACTGGGTGCTGTATTGATGCAAGGCGGTAGGGTCGTAGCTTATACAAGTCGGCAATTGAAACCGCACGAGAGAAGATACCCTACCCATGATTTAGAATTGGTAGCGATCGTGTTCGCGTTAAAGATGTGGAGACACTATCTCTTGGGAGAAAGATTTGAGCTGTTTACAGATCATAAGTCGTTAAAGTATCTCTTTTCTCAGAAGGATTTAAGTCTCCGTCAGCAGAGATGGTTAGAGTTCTTAGCTTCCTATGATTTTGACATCGCATACACACCGGGAAAGGGCAATGCGGTGGCTGATGCATTGAGTAGAAGACATGCCAGCTTAGGGGCTATGTTCCTTGAATGGAAGCAACTGGAGTTTATCGCGGGGTTTGATTTCAGACCAAAGTGCGAATTGGATCCAGAAATATTAGCAAGTTTGACGATCAGACCCACTTTGGTTGAACGGATCGGCTCTAGTCAGAGGGACGATCCTGATCTATTGGAAATCATCTCCATGTTAGAGATGGGTATCGATGAGGAGATGAACAAGTATGGGCTTGATCGTGATAGATGGCTTAGAAAGAATGGAAAGCTTGTTGTACCCAATGTCAGTGGATTGAGAGATGAAGTGCTTAGAGAATGTCATCACTCAAAGCTGACTATACACCCCGGTGGTAATAAGATGTATCGAGATATGAAGCAGACCTACTACTGGGAAGGGATGAAACGAGACGTTGGGAAGTTTATATCCAAGTGCATGAATTGCCAGCTAGTTAAAGCCGAGCAAAAGAAGCCTAGTGGGTTGCTACAGCCCTTAGAAATTCTCGAATGGAAATGGGAGCAAGTCTCGATGGATTTCATAGATGGGTTACCAAGGACTAGATCGGGATATGACAGCATTTGGGTAATTGTAGATCGACTGACTAAAAGTGCAAGGTTTATACCAGTCAAATCGACTAGAACAGCAGCCAAGTTGGCAGAATTGTATATGAAGTGGGTAGTGAGATTTCATGGAGTACCTAAAAGCATTGTGAGCGACCGAGACCCGTTGTTCACTAGTGGGTTTTGGAGGAGCTTGCAAGAGGCGCTAGGGTCAGAGTTACATCTCAGTATCGCATATCATCCTCAGACCGACGGTCAGACGGAAAGGGTGAATCGTATTTTGGAAGATCTCTTGAGAGCGTGTATATTGGATTTTGGTGGATCATGGGATGACCATTTGCATCTAGTAGAGTTTGCATATAATAATAGTTACCAATCCAGTATCGGTATGGCTCCGTTTGAAGCTTTGTACGGAAGACCGTGTAACTCACCATCATGTTGGATAGAGACTGGCGAGAAGTTTATGCTTGGACCAGATGTGGTGAGGGAAACTTCAGATAAGATCAAGATCATTCAACAACGAATGAAGGCAGCCCAAGACAGGCAGAAAAGTTATGCTGATAAGAGGAGAAGAGACCTAAAATTCTCCGTTGGTGACTTGGTGTTTGTCAAGATTTCTCCGTTGAAGAGCATAGTACGATTTGGCAGGAGAGGCAAATTAGCACCAAGATTTGTTGGTCCATTCCCTGTTCTTGAACTAGTCGGGAATTTGGCATACAGAATTGACTTACCAGAGAAGATGGCGGGAGTTCACAACGTATTTCATGTCTCCCAACTAAGGAAGTTCGTTCACGACTCAGATATGACTATCTCACCTGATCAGTTAGAGGACTTCGAAGTAGAACCCGAGGCGGTTGGGAACCGCAAGCCGGCCCGTATTGTCGAGCACGACATGAAGCAACTTCGAAGAAAGGCGGTGAAGCTAGTCAAGGTTCAGTGGGGCGAGGACGAGAATGATTGTACTTGGGAGATAGAGGAGAACATTAGGAAGACACACCCAGAACTCTTTGCCTGGTAAGATTTTGACTTCGATTTAGTTTTCCGCATGCTAGGGTAGGCTTGCTTATTTGTTTGTTTTGCATGTTTGATTGTTGTATGTGGTTGTTAGGCATGCGGGATCCTTTGTATGTTTTGGGTTAAGGAATTTCGGGGACGAAATTTCTTAAGGGGGGAGAATGTAACGACCCGCATTCTACGCATCATTGGATCGTAGGATATTTATTTCTTTCACATACGAAGTCGTATGGTCATGTAACTTTGGGAGACGACTATTGGGGTCATTTCCCATGTTCATGATTTTTCTCGATTTTTAAATGACCATTTTACCCCTAGTTGGCACTGTTTTGGCCATAACCTTTGACTGGAAAAGAATTTTGACCTGAAACCACTTCCATTGGCTTCGGATGATGGTTTCTCTTTCCGTAGAGTGGTCACATTAGCCAAACGGACTTACCGTTTGGGAGATATGGCTGAAACAAGTTTCAGATGGTGAAAAACAGCTTAATTGGGCTTAACCGGGTGATTAGCAGCTAGGCCCAGAGGGGAATTTCGGGTTTAGAGGTATAGGAGGACTGATTAGGGTTAGGTTATCACTTTCATTTCAGTTTTGAGCCGCCACAAACCTTCTTGAGACCTTAGTAATGGCTTCCATCCTCTAAAACCACTCCAAAACACATTTTTAGTGAAGATTAAGCCTAAACTACATCAAAACAAGGCCAAATAGCAACAAAGCAAGGTTGGAGCTGCTGCTATACATAGGAATTCGACCCAAACAGAGAATATTTCAGATTTGGTGATTTATTTTGTGGCCAAGGTGAGTGATAGCATCGTTTTGACACTAATTACAGTTAATTAAGGGTGATTAGTGAAGATTAGCGAATTTATACACCAATAAATTCTGGAAAAATGTTTAGAAATTCTTAAATAATATTTCATGCCTCTGTTATAAAATTTAGACGATTTGGTTAAGTTTTACTAAGTATGTGCTTAAACATGATTAAGAGGGGCTATGGGAAAATATGAAGTTTTAGTCACTTTTTGATCCCTTTTGATTCAATTGAATTGTTGTTTGCTGTTTGTGGTTGCTATTACATGTTGCTATGACTCTATGGTATGTTTTATGGTTGATTAGAATAGTTAGATTGGTCGAAAACGTCGTCGAATGGCGTAAAAAGCTCGCTGGAAAGTTGCAGAAATGTGCAGGATCCTAACCGGTTCGGATCGGATGAGGGCTCGGATCGGATATGTGAACTGGGCAAGAAAACCCGACCCGAACTGGAGTTTGGCACATAAGAGACTTGGCAAAAAGGAAGGCCCTTTACTTAGAGTTGGAGTGGACAGGGGGATCGGATCGGAACTATAGAGCAGGATCGGATCGGAGTAGGAGAGAGCGGATCGGATCGACTCACGAATGGGAGGCTACGACTGGAGCAAGGCGAAGGGATCGGATCGGATCGGAGTAGATGGAAAACGAGGGAGCTGATCGAAGAAGGAGCATGAACTGGAAGGAAGACAGCAACCCGACCCGACCCGGAGGAGGACACCGACCCGACCCGAAGTGAAGTACCTGACCCGAACCGAATGGAAAGATGGCAAGGAGGACCGACCCGAACCGACGAGGGTAATGACTACCGACCCGAACCGAATTCTAGAGCTACTACTGCACGATAATTCTTCTGAAGACCCACTCCAATTCGACCAAACCCGAGATGCAAAGGAAGTCCAAATGAGAAGTTAGAGCTCAGGATTTAGATGGGAATCAACGAGTTCACTTCATGGTTGGGCTTTGCTGCGGGACGCGTGCCAAGGAGTTATCGATGTCTATAGCTTTGAACCACTATGGTAGGAGGTACGAAGACGGATTCAGGGCCATTATGGCATCGGTAGAACCAAGGGCTACAACCAATGAAGTGGGTCATTGAAATGTTTGGTCATGACTCCATATGTTTAGCTTGGTCATAGCAGGGTTTCTACAAGTCGGGATTCGTCGTTACCTCAGTTTGTCTAGTGTTTCAGAATGGTGGATATCGTACGCTTTAGGCACTGAGTGAGAGATGTGAGGATGGTTGCTATGGATGATTTGTTTGCTATCATTGTGACATGCACACCCCACCCCCGTATTCTTACACTATTTATTATGGCACCTTGGAGTATTGTACGGTATGTGGTACTAACTCTTTGGTTGCAGGTCCAGGTTCAGGTATGGTTTAGTATACCTGTTATTGTTTTGTTTAGATGCTTATCGCTCATACCAGGCTTTATGTCTGACCCAGAGTTTTATGTCTCCTCTTATTACTCTGGGTGCTCACACGAGCAGACTAGAGACAGGTTAGCTGGTGATGCACGGGTAGATGATCCGGAGACGAGCAGGAGGCTTCCACGTAATATATATAATATTCTCCCTGTGTTGTTGAAGATCACTGCTTGGGCATTGGTGGTGCATCTTCTACTTTAGCTTTCTTTTGTTTAGAGACAGTAAATTTGGAAAATTGTAATAAGCTGTGTATGGATTTCCGCTGCTCTGATGATTGATGTTGATTTTAGTTATCAGCTTATGCACTGTCTCACCTGTTTTATGTCAAGTATGTTATTATTATATTTTATTCCATGCGCTGTGAGACATTCTACAGGTTCCTTGATTAGTTTATTCCCTTCTTTCCTTTCTTTGGCGACCGTTCCGTGCTAGTCGGGCATGTGTACAGCGCACTTCCGGAGGAAATGCAGGCTGGTGCAGAGCGGGCCGTCACACTTACGCCACAACTCAGTCTAACCTCGGGTCCTTATTGGGCTCCATGTTTAACCACCCACATTGGATAGGTATTGTTGTGACTACTGGACTGCCGGGCGGTTCCGGGCAGGTTTACATCACAACTCAATCCAACCTCGGGTTAAACACATCGTATTTTCTACATTTACATATTTTGTCTTTCTTCTTTATTTTCTTATATGTAAATATTTGCGGCCCATTATTAAAAATCCATTTAAGCTAATGGTGTAAAGGTTTGCACCAATCATGGGCCCAACCCATACTTGAATTTGGGCCCCTCTACTTTATATTTTCGTTTATTAATTAATTGGGCCCAACGCTATTTTCCCCCGTTTAATACGTTCGTTTATTATATATATATGTTGGGCTTAGCCTTTTTAAGCCCAACTTAGCCACGTGAAAAAGGGGAGGCTTAAAGCGTGATTACATACGCAAAAAGGGGAATGTGAACGCATGAACTTGCAACATAACGTTGGAACTACAAAATAGAAACTGGTGTACTTGCATAGTAGTAACGTATACTTTGGTCATAAAGCATAAGTGACATGAATCAAACCATGTAAACTTGAAGTTAAGTTCAGAATCTAAATTAGATATCATTATTGCCACATAGTCTTAACTACAACATAAACCTATATTTTTATTTAGGCATAATGTCAAACATAAGCAAATCATGTTTATAAGATTACTACATGTTTACAAAGGTGCTTACTTTTGTTACTAATACAAAAGTATAGTTCCACTAGAATTATTCCAACTTAATCATGATTTTAAATCTATTCACATAACCATGGCACAAATATACTTATGGCATAAATATTCCTAAACATGAAATCATGGTGTTTACTTTATTCATGCAAACTTGCAAATGGGATTGTAAATCTAACCTAGCTATGTCTCACATATATTATCATATAATTCTTGTTAACAATATAGGCCTAACATGTTTTTCAATTAGGGATAATATCAAACATAGCCTAGTCATATTCATAAGTTCACAAAGAGGCTTACTTTTGTTTCTAGTACAGAAGTATGGTTTAATACATAGATCATGATGCCAATTCCAACATAATTTCATATGAACCATAATACCCCAAATTTGATGTAATTACACAAAAAGTGATTTTGTACAAAAATATACATTATGTTGGCATAATAGCAAAACCACATACATGCATGAATCTCAATTAAACAATCATAAACATGTAGCTTCAACATGAATTACATACTTTGCGAATATCCAATCGTATACTTGCATAAAACTACCGCAAACATGTAGTTTTTATAATAAATTACATACTTGCGAATATCCAATCGTTATACAACATTCCAAATCGATAAGAATCATAGTAACGCACAAATATGAATTACTAATCACCATAAATCAAGTGTACAAATCAAACACAGTTATTTATTCACACCGGAATAATACTCTACTTACAATCGTGTGGCGAATTCTCCAATTCAGGAATTTGGAGATGCGACTCCTTTGACGTAGGCGTTGATTTGATTTGGTTAAGTTGCTTTATGCTTTAGAATTTGCCTCCTAATCGTCTCTCAAATTGGTGGCTACTACTAGTCGTTCCTCAGCAGCATGATGGCCTCGTTCTTATTTTTGAATGAATAGATTAGGTAGAGTTTAGGGTCATTTTTATAGAGTTTATGAACTGATTAGGACCATCGATGTTGCTTGGATTGATCGTAGCCATTCATTCGAAAGAGAGACCAATTAGGGGCTGCCACCTAGCCCTAGTGATAAAGCAAGCTTCTGAAAATCGACCAAACATAGACTAGGCCAGCCAGGGTGGGCTGGGTTTGACCTGGCTCTGGACCAGGTCGACAGCCCTGTCGACCTGGCTAGCCCAGGTCGACAGCCCAGTCGACCTGGGTGCCTTAGGCGGGAGTTTTCCCGCCCTGGCCAATTGGGCCCGATTTTGAATTTTGAATTGTTTTTCTGAGCTGTTCGAATTTTAAACTTAATTCAGAAACTTCCGGAGGCCATATTTTCTTCATACGGACTCCGTTTTTCGAAAACTCGGACTCTATTTCGCGTATTTTTCCGAGACGAACACAATGGCGTATCTCGTTTCCCTTAGTTCTTTGATTTGAAATTAATTATACTTTAATTTTTGAATTTCACAGTTATAGAATACACGGGGTGTTACATTCTCCCCCACTTAGAAGGATTTCGTCCCCGAAATCTTCAAGTTAGGAGGAATGTATATCCTAACATCCAATCATCCATCTACTCATCCATCAAACACGAGCATCCATTGTCCTTAAAAGACTTCTAATGCTTCATGATCATATGCGAAGTGTGTGTGTGTACATGTACTTATCTAATGCAAAATCAGGCGGTCTACTGATTCAGTTGACCTCCTTAATGCGAATTATGTAAGTGCCATGAATCCATTATGTATGCAAATTTTCCTATTCATGATTCTACATGAGTGCACAATCATTCATACAAATGCAACATCCATATGACAACACATTAAAATTCAACCATATACGAATGCAAACATATATGCATATGCAATATGAAGTGACTGAGCCGATCTAAAACCTTGTGTGTGTATATGCAACCACGAGCAACCACTAGCAATCACTTGCAACCACTTGCAACCATCATCCATAACATGTTTCAATTACATGTTTCATCAAAAGGGTTTCCACCTAAAAGATAAGGTCGAGGAATTATACCTAAAAAGATAGATAAAAGCGCAACTTAAGGAAAAAGAAAGATCAAGGATGTACCCTCGAAAAGAAAAGGGTAGGCCGTGCGTATTCTAGCTTCAGTTTCCCAAGTCGCGTCTCCCTCGGCGTCGCTCCACTGAACTTTGACGAGCTTGACTTCGCGGTTGCGTAGCTTCTTCACTTCTGTTCCTAATATGCGGGTTGGAACTTTTCTTATGGTTGCTTCGCGTTCCACTTCGGCTTCTTCTAGGATATTTGGCTCTACCACTTCTGCAGACTCATGTAGACATTTTCGGAGATGTGACACATGAAAAACGTTGTGAACTCCAGCCAGTTTTTCGGGTAGCTCTAATCTATAGGCTATTTTCCCAATTTTCTCGATGATAGGGAATGGCCCTACGAACCTTGGTGCTAGCTTTCCTGTGGTTCCAAAACGAACAACGTTCCTTAGCGGAGATACCTTAAGAAAAACTCTGTCCCCAACCTCAAATTCAAGGTCGGTCCTCCTCTTGTCGGCGTAGGACTTTTGTCTGTCTTGGGCCGTCTTCATCCTTCTTCGTATTAAGTCAACTTTCTCTGAAGTCTCTCGGATCATATCTGGTCCAAGTATGAGCTTATCAGTAGACTCCCACCAACAAGTGGGCGATCGGCACGGTCTTCCATATAAAGCTTCGAAGGGCGCCATTCCGATGGTTGCTTGATAGCTGTTGTTGTAGGCAAATTCCACCAAAGGAAGGTGGTCTTCCCATGTCCCTCCGAAGTCAAGGACGCACAGTCTTAAAAGGTCCTCCAAAACTCTGTTCACTCTTTCTGTTTGGCCGTCTGTTTGGGGATGATAGGCTGTGCTCAAGCATAACTGCGTTCCTACTGCTTCTTGCAGACTCCGCCAAAACTCACTGGTGAAGATATGGTCTCGGTCACTAACAATGCTGGATGGTATTCCATGGAGTCGAACGATTTCCTTGAGGTAAAGTGATGCTAGAGATGAGGCAGTTCTTTTACTTTTGACAGGTAAGAAGTGGGCGCTTTTAGTAAGCCTATCCACTATTACCCAAATGCTAGTGTTGCCTCTCCTAGACCTAGGCAGCCCATCGATGAAGTCCATTGAGATACTATCCCACTTCCACTGTGGGACCTCCAGAGGATGTAGCAGTCCGCCAGGCCTTTTCTGTTCCGCCTTAACCTGTTGGCACACCATACACTTAGAAACAAATTCTGCCACGTCCTTTTTCATGCCGTTCCAGAAGAAAGTTCTTTTTATGTCCTTATACATTTTGTCTCCGCCTGGGTGTATCGTCATCTTGGAGTGATGTGCTTCCTCAAGAACCCTCTTTACTAAATCCCTTATCTGTGGGACGCATAGTCTTCCGTCTCGCCTTAGCCAACCCTTATCGTCGATGGAGTATCTGTTGAGGTGACTTGAAGTCTCACCCCTAATTAGCCTATCAATCGTTTCCACAAGCTGAGGGTCTTCGCGTTGTGCTGTCCCTACTGAGTCCACTAAGGTTGGGCGCACTTCGAGAGATGCTAGCAAGCCTGGTATAAAATCGGAGGAAGGCCTAAAGTCGAAGCTGGCTATAAACTCTAGGCTTTTTCTTTCAACAAACAGCGGGCTTAGGGTCAGTTTCTTTCGGCTCAACGCGTCTGCCACTACGTTGCCTTTGCCTGGAGTATAGGAGATCTCGAAATCGTACGAGGCAAGAAACTCCATCCATCTTTGTTGCCTCAAGTTAAGATCTTTCTGCGAGAAAAGATATTTCGACGATTTATGGTCAGTGTAAAGTTCGAACTTCTCACCTAGGAGATAGTATCGCCAAGACTTGAGTGCAAAGACGATGGCAGCTAATTCAAGATTGTGGGTCGGATAGTTCTTTTCGTGCACTTTCAACTGCCTCCCGCCATAAGCTACTACCCTTCCTTCTTGCATTAAGACGGCGCCTAGCCCTGTCCCACATGCATCTGTATAAACAGTGAACATCTTGCTCCCATCTGGCAACGTCAAAACTGGGGCTGTTGTAAGAGCCCTTTTCAGTCGCTGGAAAGCAAACTCGCAATCCAAGTCCCAATTGAACACTAGATTCTTCTTGGTCAATTTCGTGAGTGGAGCCGAGATTTTCGCAAAATCCCTTATGAACTTTCGATAGAAACCTGCTAGTCCTAGAAAACTTCGGACCTCAGTTGCATTCCTTGGTGTCTTCCAATCCTGTACCGCCACTACCTTAGCAGGGTCCACTGCTAACCCTTGTTTGGATACTATGTGCCCAAGGAACCTCACCTCTTCTCTCCAAAAGTGGCATTTGGAGAATTTGGCCTTTAGTTGATGGACTCGCAGAGTTTCCATGATTGCCCTTAAGTGCTGAGCATGTTCCTCTTCACTCTTTGAGAAGATAAGGATATCATCTACGAAGATCACTACGAACTTGTTGAGGAAATCTCTGAATACCCTACTCATCAGGTCCACGAAGTAAGCAGGTGCATTTGTCAAGCCGAAACATGACAAGCCATTCAAAGAAGCCGTCTGGGGTTATGAATGCCGTTTTATCGATGCTATCTTCAGCCACCCTTAGCTGATGAAAACCGGTCGCTAAATCAAGTTGGGAGAAAACAGACGCTCCTACAAGCTGATCGAACAAATCGTCAATTCTGGGGAGAGGATGCCTATTCTTTTTCGTTAGCTTGTTGAGCTCCCTATAGTCAACACATAGACGGAGTGAACCATCCGCCTTTGTAGCGAACACCACTGGAACGCCCCATTCTGAAATGCTCCTCCTAATGAACCCCTTCTCCAGAAGCTCTTTAATCTGTTTACTGATCTCTTTCCTTTCCCGTGGAGCCATATGTCTAACGGGCAACGCAACGGGCTTTGCATTATCTACAAGATATATGCGGAAGTCTATTTCCCGCTTCGGAGGCAAGCCCTTCACCTCTTTGAAGACATCCGGATATTCCCGGACCACTTTAACTGATTGCAAATTTTCAACGGAGGCATCTAGCGATTCAAGATAGCTAAGCATAACCGCATACGAGGGATTACAAGAAATTTACAAAGTATTACCGAGCTGGGTTAGGAGCATAACAACCCTCTTCTCACAATCAAGGATGGCCCCATTACTGGATAGCCAATCCATGCCCAAAATCAAACCATAACCCGAAAAGCCCAAAAAAAAGGCACTATATTGAAATTCTACGCTTAGAATAGAAATTTTCAATCCCAAACAGATCATAGACAAATGAGCTGGGCCCCCAATTGGGTTTGAAACAATTAAGGGGTCCTCTACCATACTAGTTTTTAGGTGCAGAGATTCTACTAAAGCAGACGAGATAAAGGAGTGTGATGCGCCAGAATCAAATAAAGTGCGAACGGGGTGATCATAAAGATAAACTACACTTTCTACAGAAGTATTTATACCTCGCTGTTGCAGAGGTGGCGCTTCTAGCACATGAACCTGTGCCCCTGAGGTGGATCCAGCTCTCTGCCCCTGTCCTCGTTTCTTTGGGCAGTCCTTAGCCCTGTGGCCTGTCTCACCGCAAGAAAAGCACCCACCATTCTCCTTGGCCTTCTTTTTCCGGCAGTCCTTTACTAAGTGCCCCACTTTGCCACAGAAATTACACTTCCTCTTCTCTTTGTTGCCTTTCCCGCCCTTCTTAAAGTCTGTCTTCTTAGGCTGTAAACCCTCTTTCTTCCCTTGAGAGCTTTCTGCCTTTGTCTCCTTCTTGCCCTTATCCTCTTCGTTCAGCAATGCCATTTGCACCAGTCTTTCATACGTGGCTCCCATGGGTATATGGGTCATGGCCAAACTGTGTAATGGCTCATTCAACCCTTTGACAAAACGGAGAGCCTTCTTGTGCGGGGTGTTGACTAGGTCCAGCCCAAACCTAGCCAGCTCATCGAACTGATTAACATACTCCCTGACTGTCTTGTTCCCTTGCTTAAGAAATAAGAATTTTTCCAACTGCAAACTCCTTTCCGCATCTGAGAGAAATTTAGCCTCAAACCTTGCCCTAAAGTCCTCCCATGTCTCCACTGGTCTTTCTGCATTAGTGACTTCTCACCAGTAGGAAGCCTCGCCCTTTAGTAGCCATACTGCCAGTCGTACCTTCTGTCTATCTTCTACCTCAAAGATGATGAATAAGTCCTCAGTTTCTTTCAGCCAATTTCTAGCTGCCACGAAGGACTCAGTTCCATGGAAATCCTTTCCTCCCATAGCTTTAAAATCTTTACATATCTTAGCAAACGTGTTTCCCCGTGGAGGAGGTGGAGGAAGAGGTGCCGCTGCAGCTGGATGATTTCCTGCAGCTGGGGGAGGAGGAACGGTAGGACCTGGCTGAGTGGCCCTTGCTTCTAAGAACCGTCTAAACCAACCAGGTATTGGTACACCCTCTGGCAAGTTGAGTTCTTCGGACATGCTGAAACAAAAAAGGATAGATTCAAAACGAAGGATAAGAGATAGTACCTATGGCTTTGGGGGGACTTTGCCTTTTTAAAATAAAATAATTTTTTTTTTTTTAAAATGCTTCTTTAAATTTCCTTTTTGAAAATAAAATTTCAAAACTTTTTATCTTATCTGGTAAACCTATGCTCTGATACCAAGTGAAACACCCCACCTCCGTTAGGGTCACTCTCAAAGGGAATGCCCAAATTTTGGTGGAGGTTTATAAGTATAAGTCACAGATATACAAGACAGATATAAGAACACATATTTTTAAACAGCGGAAAAACAACAACTTTTATTTCATAAAAGAAAATACGTGTTTCAACAATATGTCATAATTGTCTTACAATACTTCCAAAAACATAACATCTTCATAACTGTCGTGATTACATCATTTAAAGAAGCATAAAGAAAACATAAATAAACTGCAAAAGCCCCATAGTTGTTGTCCAAAGCCATAGTCCAAAACGAAAAGATCCAAGCAATATATTCTTTCTCTTCAAGCTGGATATGAAGGCTGGTCAAGCTGCGGTATTCCCTCCCTGTGGACCTGGGGGGGAACGGAAGAAAAGAAGACGAAAGAAAAGTAGAGTCAGACATAAAGCCTGAGTAAGTCAAGGACTATTCAGTCTATGAATAAAGAACTGGGTATGATAAGTATAAACTAGAAGTGGGGAAAGCACTATAAACTTGGTTAAGTTGTCTAAGGTCGAATATACTATCGTACCCCATATTAATCTCTGTACCCACATAAACTAGTTCCCAACAGGCACCCCATAACCAGGGTGAGTGATCCATTTTACGATGATCGGCTCCTACTCGCATAGTTACATGTGTCTTACGGCCCCCGATGTTGTAGTTACCTATGCTGGTCCCACCATGGGGTGTATCAAGTCCCATGGCGGCGGCCCGACACAACCCTAGAATGCACAGGTATGCTACTGGTGCCCAGTGCCTTATTTTTCTGCGCCGGAGTGAGTGCACGCCCACACCCCGTTAGAACCTACACTGCTGCACCACCGCCATCAATTTGACCTCTTACAGTCAGCCCAGTAATCGTGCCCCACCCTGCCTAGTTTCAGGGTATCATGATACACCTTATAGGGTTACTGCTGAAAAGGGTCCCCCGCTACTAGGTTTTCTATTTCTAGCCAACATGCTAAGTTGGTTAAGTGTTTTATAAACCTAACCCCCCCATCAGTCAGTTTAGTTTAGCATGTTCCATTTTGATTAAGTATTAATATGATTTACTTAATCCTATCAATCCTGACTCAGCCTTAATTGTCTTATTAAAGCCTTGACCTCTCACATTAGACAGGTATTGCTGTGGTTGCCTGTTGCCGGTTGGGTCCGGGCAGTCTTACGCCACAACTCAGTATAACCTCGGGTCCTTATTAGGCTCCATGTTTAACCACCCACATTGGATAGGTATTGTTGTGACTACTGGACAGCCGGGCGGTTCCGGGCAGGTTTACATCACAACTCAATCCAACCTCGGGTTAAACACATCGTATTTTCTACATTTACATATTTTTTCTTTCTTCTTTATTTTCTTATATGTAAATATTTGCGGCCCATTATTAAAAATCCATTTAAGCTAATGGTGTAAAGGTTTACACCAATCATGGGCCCAACCCATACTTGAATTTGGGCCCCTCTACTTTATATTTTCATTTATTAATTAATTTGGCCCAACGCTATTTTCCCCCGTTTAATACGTTCGTTTATTATATATATATGTTAGGCTTAGCCTTTTTAAGCCCAACTTAGCCACGTGAAAAAGGGGAGGCTTAAAGCGTGATTACATACGCAAAAAGGGGAATGTGAACGCATGAACTTGCAACATAACGTTGGAACTACAAAATAGAAACTGGTGTACTTGCATAGTAGTAACGTATACTTTGGTCATAAAGCATAAGTGACATGAATCAAACCATGTAAACTTGTAGTTAAGTTCATAATCTAAATTAGATATCATTATTGCAACATAGTCTTAACTACAACATAAACCTATATTTTTATTTAGGCATAATGTCAAACATAAGCAAATCATGTTTATAAGATTACTACATGTTTACAAAGGTGCTTACTTTTGTTACTAATACAAAAGTATAGTTCCACTAGAATTATTCCAACTTAATCATGATTTTAAATCTATTCACATAACCATGGCACAAATATACTTATGGCATAAATATTCCTAAACATGAAATCATGGTGTTTACTTTATTCATGCAAACTTGCAAATGAGATTGTAAATCTAACCTAGCTATGTCTCACATATATTATCATATAATTCTTGTTAACAATATAGGCCTAACATGTTTTTCAATTAGGGATAATATCAAACATAGCCTAGTCATATTCATAAGTTCACAAAGAGGCTTACTTTTGTTTCTAGTACAAAAGTATGGTTTAATACATAGATCATGATGCCAATTCCAACATAATTTCATATGAACCATAATACCCCAAATTTGATGTAATTACACAAAAAGTGATTTTGTACAAAAATATACATTATGTTGGCATAATAGCAAAACCACATACTTGCATGAATCTCAATTAAACAATCATAAACATGTAGCTTCAACATGAATTACATACTTTGCGAATATCCAATCGTATACTTGCATAAAACTACCACAAACATGTAGTTTTTATAATAAATTACATACTTGCGAATATCCAATTGTTATACAACATTCCAAATCGATAAGAATCATCGTAACGCCCAAATATGAATTACTAATCACCACAAATCAAGTGTACAAATCAAACACAGTTATTTATTCACACCGGAATAATACTCTACTTACAATCGTGTGGCGAATTCTCCAATTCAGGAATTTGGAGATGCGACTCCTTTGACGTAGGCGTTGATTTGATTTGTTTAAGTTGCTTTATGCTTTAGAATTTGCCTCCTAATCGTCTCTCAAATTGGTGGCTACTACTAGTCGTTCCTCAGCAGCATGATGGCCTCGTTCTTATTTTTGAATGAATAGATTAGGTAGAGTCTAGGGTCATTTTTATAGAGTTTATGAACTGATTAGGACCATCAATGTTGCTTGGATTGATCGTAGCCATTCATTCGAAAGAGAGACCAATTAGGGGCTGCCACCTAGCCCTAGTGACAAAGCAAGCTTCTGAAAATCGACCAAACATAGACTAGGCCAGCCAGGGTGGGCTGGGTTCGACCTGGCTCTGGACCAGGTCGACAGCCCTGTCGACCTGGCTAGCCCAGGTCGACAGCCCAGTCGACCTGGGTGCCTTAGGCGGGAGTTTTCCTGCCCTGGCCAATTGGGCACGATTTTGAATTTTGAATTGTTTTTCTGAGCTGTTCGAATTTTAAACTTAATTCAGAAACTTCCGGAGGCCATATTTTCTTCATACGGACTCCGTTTTTCGAAAACTCGGACTCTATTTCGCGTATTTTTCCGAGACGAACGCAATGGCGTATCCCGTTTCCCTTAGTTCTTTGATTTGAAATTAATTATACTTTAATTTGTGAATTTCACAGTTATAGAATACACGTGGTGTTACATATTTTGAAATCACTTCTTTTTCTATATTCATTATAAAAACAAATATAATCGATATAAATATGGCTCACGTCAAAATGGCACAACACTAATTAACATGGCTTTATATATTTCAATAAATTCGTTATTCTATTCAACAAATGAATACTTATTCTATTCAACACATGAATATATATTTCTTTCAACACATGAATATTCTCAACACATGAGCACTGTCAACACATGACTATTTTTGTTATTTAATATATTTTATAAAATTATGGTATCTATCGTTTGATTTTTAAATCAGACTCCAACCGTAAAGTAGTAAAAGAATGATTCCCTAAGTATTAACGCCGAAGGCCGAAACCAATATCAGATCAATACCCAGGAAACCACTCATCTTATCTATTTTTCAGTTAGTTTCTAACTTTAAATATTTTAAAGATGTAAATTTTATTGTTAAAATATTTCTTTCAACACATGATTATCGTCAACACATGACTATATATTCTATTCAACACATGAATCTTTATTTTATTTTATTCTTTATTTTCCCAATTGGAATGAGGCCCAATCAATTACCATATAATGTTAATTATATGGTTTCCATACAACACATGTATATAATAACAACGACAAATAATAAACCATCACCCAAAGTGCACCACACAACTGCATAGGCATCAAATATAAACAATTAACGCTCACACAGTCTATCGACCAATCGATCGACATACAATGAAATAATTGGGATTAGTGTATGTCAAATATCATCCCAGTACCCGTGTGGGGTTTCAAATCAACAAACACAGATTTTTATTTATTCACATACCTGTTAAAAATTATATTTTTAATGATAAAATATTTTTAACTACACAAATATTTTATTTCATTTCACATCACACAATCAATTTTCACCACAACAAACAATCAAACATACAAGCCATCCATGGTCTGTGGACGACGGCTGTCGGGTGCTACTAAGCACCGTCTGCATCCTAGTATATATTTTAACTAGAAAAACAAGATTTAAAGTGAGAAGTTCTCACCGACTAGCTAATCCGAACGCCACGACTCCTCTTATGTAGAAATCTTCGTCGTGCTCCCTTTTGTCATTTTCGTTGCCCGTAGCCACTACATATATAAAAATCACATTTTTATATTGTTGCTATGTATATAAAAATCAAATTTTTATACTACTACTATATAGATAAAAATTCTATTTTTACACCAGTGTTCATTTAATAAAGATTATATTTTATCACGCTATTCTCTATATAAAGATTTCGCCTTTTCAAATATAAAGATTTCGCCTTTTCAAATATAAAGATTTTGCCTTTTCTTTTCATCACTATAAAAATCACATTTTTATTTCAACATATATATAATAAAAATCGAATTTTTATTTCGCTACACATATAAAGGTCAAATTTTTACTATTTATATAATATAAAAATCGTATTTTTAATACTTCTACTTTATAAAAATTATAATTTTATATTTCACATATGATAAAAATCGAATTTTTATTCTTTCTAAAATATAAAAATTATATCTTTAATATCCTTATCATGTAAAAATTATATTTTTAACATCCCTCTTCTTTAATCAAATCTATACCTATGTAAATTCAGTTTTTAAAACCACATATATTTTTAAAACGATGTGTATTTAAAAACTAACCTTTTCCTTTGCATAAATTCAATCTTTTCTTTGTTTTAAAAATCAAAAATTATAGTTTTTCAAATCAAAACTAAAGCTTTTCGAAAATAAAATAAAAATAAAGATCAAACCTTTCACTGTAAAAATCCTATCTGTTCCACCCCAAAAATCCTATCCTTTCTACTCCAAAAAGCATAAGAGAAAGTATATAAAAAACCGCACCTTTATTGGTTTAGATGACCGGAAAAAGGGGGCGAAGGGCGCTGCGTCGGATTGCAGGTGGAAGGGGGAATCCGGCGGTGGGGCTAGCCATTGGTGGCGGTGCAGGGAAGAAAAGGGGGGGTTTCGGGTTTTTTCTCAGGGGGCGGTTTTCGTTCAGAAAGGGAAAGAGGAGAGAGGGGCTAGGTGAAGAAGGGGGAGGGAGGAGTGGAGAAGAAGAAGGGGAGGGGGACTCGCGCAGGTGGTGGAGCAAGGGGGCGTCGACCCTCTGGTGGCGGCTCCGGTCATCGTCGAGCGCCCTTCTCTTTTTTTTTTCTAAATCGATTTGTAAATGAGATTAGAGAGAGAGAGTGCTGAGGGGGTGAGTGTATATAATAATATATTTATTATTTTATTTTAAATTTTCCTTTATAAAGCAACTTTTAATTTCGACCTCGAAACGAGACCCACCGCCTGTCGTCCATAGCTAATTACCCCCATTTTGAACACAATGGGATATGTATCGTAAGTTGATTTGATCATTTTGATCAGTTTTCGTCAAAACCAACATACAACTCTATATATTAAATTTGAACGCGCATTTCAATTTACCGGAGTCACATACTAACTCGAAAAATTCCCAAAAAATATTTTCTAGCTTCGTATTGACGATACGGTCCTAACAAAATTAATTTCGTCGAATTCTGAGACCGTTTGAAAAATGGCCATTTTCCAGTCGATTAAAATCAATTGAAACTGGTCAAACGCGTTTTCCTTTGCCACGCCCACATATTGATTCGAAAAATTACAAAATTTGGAACCTAGCAATAACTTAATATCCCGGATCCAACAAAAGTGGTTTCGTCGAAAACCAAGGTCATTTGCAAAATTTCCATTTTTAAGGGCCAGAATTCCATAGCGACTATTCTGAAAATTCATTTGGACATAACTTTTGATTCCCGCTATGAAATTTCAATTTTTCGGATTCGTTGGAAAGATATTCTCAAATAGATTCAAATATTTTTGGTTTCACTTAAATCCTATTTATTTTGCACCCGGTACATCCTTTTGAAGTTTGAAATCGAATTATCGAACTACCGCGCCATTTTCAATTCCTTTTATAATTATAAATAATTATTTATATTCTAACGATGATCTATATAAATATATACATTCGAATTCTATTAAAAATAAATTTTCCCGTCGATATTATTTAAAATAATCATTTCAAATATTCAAAATTCATCGAAAGTGCCAAAATAAAAATTTTAAACTGGCCAAGAATTTCCGGGTTGTTACAATCTCCCTCACTTAAAACTTTTCGTCCCCGAAAAGGAACGAAGCCGAAAGTTGTTTAACTAATCAACTCAACTTCCATTGTTTTCTTTACGGCTTAAGTTCTTCAACTTTTCAGTTTTTAAGAACTTTTCAAATTTTTCAAAAATTTGGCTAACATTCTAAATTTCCGAAAAAATTCACCATAACCTCCCCTGCACCGGGGACTTCAGGATACTTCATATAGCCTCCCATGGCCTTCTTCAATCCAAAAGAAAAAGAAAAAGCCAAGCGGCTAGCCAATCGGCTCATAAAATCATCATCACCCAAACAAAACAGTAAATTATGGTAAACATGTACCTATTTGTCGGGCAAACAATTTTATTCTTCTGCTCTAGCCTCCTTGCTATGACCTGTTCAATGTAAGTACATGTATATGCAAGCAAATGCGACTAATTTTCAATACAGTTCAATACTCGGTTCAATTAGGCTAAATGGTTCAAAATTTCAAACAAATAAACAAACAACACAACCAGCAATCAATTAGTGGATTATCGTTTCAAATTCATAATTTTAATACATATACAGAAAATCATGTTTTTGATGCCAAATCACAACAAATAATCTATATAGTTTTGGTTCTCACACCAGTCTAATGGAAATATATAGATATCACACTTTCGAAGCACGAACACAAATACTGATAATGCGGCCGCATTACCAGAGTTATCTCCGAGCGACTAAAGTGCGAATCTATATCTACCCAGTATATTAAAACTTCGAATATACGTTCATGACGCGTATATGCAAAACCTTTATATATTATATTGTCCAAATCAATATAAATAGATTATTCAAATACGTTTACTCTGGTTTAAATTTTCAAAACAAAATTGTTTTCATTTGAAAAATATACCCTTCACACTCGTTCTAGGATACCACTGATCCTATCTCTAACGAGTCATTCTAATTGGATATTACTAATCCAATATCTGATGAATTCTTTCATTCGGTTCTAATGTATCTTGTTCTCGAGCTCAGTAAACCAAAGCTCTAATACCAACTATAGTGACCCTAACTTCGCCGGTAAGGAAAGCCCGGATTACCTTGAGAACACGACACAGTAGAACTTAAACAAAAGAACATTTCATTGTATATTACAACAATTCCATCAGAATACAAGAATATACAGAGTATGAACAAATATTACACATTCGATAAATATCAGAGATTACAATAAATTATATAGCAGCGGAAAAAATAATACAAAACACAACTAGAAGTAATACACGGATACAGAGCTTTCCGAGTATCGTTCCAGCTGTAAACCAGGATCCTGTGAATATAAATCTGCAAAACCAAAACTACTAGCTGCCCATGTGGAAAATAGGGGCACCCAGAGTTTAGGTTAAAACAATAAACTCCAGGTCAGTCATGTGACTGGTGTGAGAACTAAAACAGTATTAATCTTTATTTTAAAGTAGAGTAATTCAAGGGACCACTCCGTATAACAAGGAACGGGTTTCCTCCAAAGAACACTATTGCATATAACAAAACAGCGCAATGCTTTTTAGAAAAATGAAGCTATTATAAGACCCATGTCCCATCACACAATGCAACGCAAGCCGGAGGATAGGGTTTTCCCTTATAATAGCCAAACATGCTTGGCACGTTTAAAACAAACCATTTGATACTATAATAAGTGTATAGTGTCAAAACAATTTCAATCATAAATATCAATCATAGACGGCATGGGTACCATATATCATGTTTCCATACTAGGCTCTACAAATAAAACCGAAATATCACGTATTGGAAATTGGATTTCCGTCATGAGTCGAGGCAAGGGGTAAGCTCCTTTCCGTTAGAGACACTCTAGCAAATGTCTCAAGACCCCACTATGATCCTTGGAATCGGTTGGGCCGGTCCTCACCTAACTTTGTAGGATTAGTTATTCCTGAACACACGTTTCTCGGTCCTAACAGACCTATATCCGAGGCGCCTCGTATCCAACAACCACATAGGTGAAAAGTATATAAATGTCAACCAGTTTAAGCACTGACACCACCACTAGCTAGAAAGAAACGTCGTGATCTCCCAATGGTCTGTATCCCGTTTTTGACTCATACCGAGGTGTGAGGCTCGCGAATTCACGCTATACACAAAGCTACGCCACACAGGCCATGCTTTGATCATCAACCACAAGACTTTGCTTTTCAACAGAAGCCTTGATCAATTGCCACTTATGCGTGCCACACTGGCAATTCACTCCATGTGACTGATGTCCATCGATATACAACCTCTGAGCTCGTACATCTCAGAGAAGGGCGTTAAGCAAGAGAATAAATTCTCCCCTGCCAAACAGATGTATATTTAACAGAGATCAATCAACACAGAATAAAATCCAATGTCAGACACACAGTCCATTTACAAGTTTGTTCTGGGTCTGAACGAAACCGGAGGCACTTTCCTCGCATATCCATCGATCTCCAAGCACGTCTGGACGACCACCAACTGTTTCTCTCCTCTTGGGTGTACAGCCCAATTGAGATCATCAACAATCACCCAAACGATGTGAAGACTTCCGGTCTTCAACCACCGTCTTCATCTTCGACTTGTCGTCGAATCGGTTATTCAGAATGGGTATAAACCCGACCTTTCCGAATAACCCACGTATATAATAAACAAATGTTATACAAACACAACATATGCCTCATTCCAATTCAGAATAATCTTTTATTCAAATATTCACATTCTTAGGGAAAAGTTCCCATTAATTTTATCAAAGATAAATTCTTCTAAATTTATTCTTTAATCTTCCTTTGGATATCATTTCAAACCATATTATGGTTTTCCAAACTAGTCGGGATTAGCGAACCACACCGAAGTAATTATTTATTTTATTTCTCAATCCCAACCTATTCATCCCATGAAGTAAAACTGGTCATACTCCATTTCTAACACCACGGTGCTATCAGTAAAAGTAATTACCATTTCACGTTCAAATCTAATTAAAGATTTAACTATCGCTTTGGAGCAGAACTGGTGGTACTCCAATCTCGATCACTTTCCAATTTTGATAATTTAAATTATCAATTCACATTCAATCTAATTAAAGATTCATTAAAACTCCACTTAGTTTTAATCTTCCCAAAAATCAATATCCTGACTTTAACTGGGTTAAAGAACCAATGTCATATAAAGCACGGTTCACGATAAACCCAAAATCACATTCTAATTCAATTCCAATTAAATATTATTTAATTGGTACACTTCATTAAATCTAAATAGAAAGATTTAATCCTTTTCTCAACTGGGCTTAAGAACAGTGTTAATGAAGACACCATTCACGACAAACCCAAATCACATTTGATATTAAATACAAGGCTCTGAATAGAAAATATATCGGCTTATATTCAATATCAAATTTTACGACCAATAAATATCGTATTGGAAATAACAATATAAATATATCTTTCAAATTCCCATAACAATATCTGTATAATCACGAAATCCAACATCGAAAAATTCTGAAGATAATTTCGATTCAAATCCATCCCAATTCACGTATTGGAAATTCTGATTATTTTTAAAACCACTTCAAATTCAATTTATTTATTTCAAAAATAAATTGATTTTAATTCTAGTTCAAAACTAGTTCATTTTGATAAAAATCTATTTTTATCTTTTCAAATGTGGAATTTTTCATCCCAGTTCTTCACAAACCATTTCTTATGATTTTACACAAATTATAGATATTTTTAATAATTTTATCAAGGCCCGTACAGTCGATTTCCATCAACGGCCATCGAACGGCACTTACAGCGATCTTTTCCAAATTTGATTTGGACATAATTCCAAATCCAACCATTAGATTTCAAATTTCTAATATTCATTGGAAATCTCTTTTCGATACGAACTGAATGGTTCCGGTTTTAGGAGAATCTGAAGGTCGGATCTCCCGTGACGTCAATTCGAAGTCAATGGTCGAAATTCATGAACTGCCGCGGCGCGGCGCGTTCTATTCAGGCCATTATATAATATATATATATATATATATTATATATTTCATCGATTTCCTTTTAAAACGTATTTTATAAATTGTTTTAAATTCGTTTTCGAAATGATTTCAACTTCACATTCAATTTCAAATCAAAATTGAATATTCCTCATCATCGTATACAAATGATAACATTTTCAAAACGTTATATTTTGAAATCACTTCTTTTTCTATATTCATTATAAAAACGAATATAATCGATATAAATATCGCTCACGTCAAAATGGCGCAACTCTAATCAACACGGCTTTATATATTTCGATAAATTCATTATTCTATTCAACAAATGAATACTTATTCTATTCAACACATGAATATATATTTCTTTCAACACATGAATATTCTCAACACATGAGCACTGTCAACACATGACTATTTTTGTTATTTAATATATTTTATAAAATTATGGTGTCTATCATTTGATTTTTAAATCAGACTCCAACCGTAAAGTAGTAAGAGAATGATTCCCTAAGTATTAACGCCGAAGGCCGAAACCAATATCAGATCAATACCCAGGAAACCACTCATCTTATCTATTTTCCAGTTAGTTTCTAACTTTAAATATGATAAAGATGTAAATTTTGTTGTTAAAATATTTCTTTCAACACATGATTATCGTCAACACATGACTATATATTATATTCATCACATGAATCTTTATTTTAGACTATTCTTTATTTTCCCAATTGGAATGAGGCCCAATCAATTACCATATAATGTTAATTATATGGATGTTAATTATATGGTTTCCATACAACACATGTATATAATTACAACGACAAATAATAAACCATCACCCAAAGTGCACCACACAACTGCATAGGCATCAAATATAAACAATTAACGCTCACACAGTCTGTCGACTAATCGATCGGCATACAATGAAATAATTGGGATTAGTGTATGCCAAATATCATCCCAGTACCCATGTGGGGTTTCAAATCAACAAGCATAGATTTTTATTTATTCACATACCTGTTAAAAAATATATTTTTAATGATAAAATATTTTTAACTACACAAATATTTTATTTCATTTCACATCACACAATCAATTTTCACCACAACAAACAATCAAACATACAAGCCATCCATGGTCTGTGGACGACGGGTGTCGGGTGATACTAAGCACCGTCTGCATCCTACTATATATTTTAACTAGAAAAACAAGATTTAAAGTGAGAAGTTCTCACCGACTAGCTAATCTTCGTTGTTTTGCCACGACTCCTCTTATGTAGAAATCTTCATCGTGCTCCCTTTTATCATTTTCGTTGCCCGTAGCCACTACATATATAAAAATCACATTTTTATATTGTTGCTATGTATATAAAAATCACATTTTTATACTACTACTATATAGATAAAAATTCTATTTTTACACCGCTATTATATAGATAAAAATTCTATTTTTACACCGCTATTATATAGACAAAAATTCTATTTTTACACTAGTGTTCATATAATAAAGATTATATTTTATCACGCTATTCTCTATATAAAGATTTCGCCTTTTCAAATATAAAGATTTCGCCTTTTCATTTCATCACTATAAAAATCACATTTTTATTTCAACATATATATAATAGAAATCGAATTTTTATTTCGCTACACATATAAAGGTCAAATTTTTACTATCTATATAATATAAAAATCGTATTTTTAATACTTCTACTTTATAAAAATTATATTTTTATATTTCGTATATGATAAAAATCGAATTTTTATTCTTTCTAAAATATAAAAATTATATCTTTAATATCCTTATCATGTAAAAATTATATTTTTAATATCCCTCTTCTTTAATCAAATCTATACCTTTGTAAATTCAGTTTTTAAAACCACGTATATTTTTAAAACGATGTGTATTTAAAAACTAACCTTTTCCTTTGCATAAATTCAATCTTTTCTTTGTTTTAAAAATCAAAAATTATAGTTTTTCAAATCAAAACTAAAGCTTTTCGAAAATAAAATAAAAATAAAGATCAAACCTTTCACTGTAAAAATCCTAGCTCAAAAATCCTATCTATTCCACCCCAAAAATCCTATCCTTTCTACTCCAAAAAGCATAAGAGAAAGTATATAAAAAAACCGCACCTTTATTGGTTTGGATGACCGGAAAAGGGGGGCAAAGGGCGCTGCGTCGGACTGCAGGTGGAAAGGGGAATCCGACGGTAGGGCTAGCCATTGGTGGCGGCGCAGGGAAGAAAAGGGGGTTTCGGGTTTTTTCTCAGGGGGGCGGTTTTCGTTCAGAAAGGGAAAGAGGAGAGAGGGGCGAGGTGAAGGAGGGGGTGGGAGGAGGAGTGGAGAAGAAGAAGGGGAGGGGGACTCGCGCAGGTGGTGAAGCAAAGGGGCGTCGGCCCTCTAGTGGCGGCTCCGATCATCGTCGAGCGCCCTTCTCTTTTTTTTTTCCTAAATCGATTTGTAAATGAGAGTAGAGAGAGAGTGCTGTGGGGGTGAGTGTATATAATAATACATTTATTATTTTATTTTAAATTTTCCTTTATAAAGCAACTTTTAATTTCGACCTCGAAACGAGACCCACCGCCTGTCGTTCATAGCTAATTACCCCCATTCCAAACACAATGGGATATGTATCGTAAGCTGATTTGATCATTTCAATCAGTTTTCGTCAAAACCAACATATAACTCTATATATTGAATTTGAACGCGCATTTCAATTTACCGGGGTCACATACTAACTCGAAAAATTCCCGAAAAATATTTTCTAGCTTCGTATTGACGATACGGTCCTAACAAAACTAATTTCATCGAATTCTGAGACCGTTTGAAAAATGGCTATTATCCAGTCGATTAAAATCAACTGAAACTGGTCAAATGCGTTTTCCTTTGCCACGCCCACATATTGATTCGAAAAATTACAAAATTTGGAACCTAGCAATAACTTGACATCCCGGATCCAACAAAAGTGATTTCGTCGAAAACCGAGGTCGTTTGCAAAATTTCCATTTTTAAGGGCCAGAATTCCATAACGACTATTCTGAAAATTCATTTGGACATAACTTTTGATTCCCTCTATGAAATTTCGATTTTCATATTCGTTGGAAAGATATTCTTAAATAGATTCAAATATTTTTGGTTTCACTAAAATCCGGTTTATTTTGTATCCGGTACATCCATTTGAAGTTTGAATCGAATTATCGAACTACCGCGCAATTTTCAATTCCTTTTATAATTATAAATAATTATTTATATTCTAACGACGATCTATATAAATATATACATTCGAATTCTATTAAAAATAAATTTTCCCGTCGAATTGTTTTAAAATAATCATTTCAAATATTCAAAATTCATCGAAATTGCCAAAATAAAAATTTTAACTGGCCCAGAATTTCCGGGTTGTTACATTATTAATGTAATTTATTTAATTTTTCTGTAATTTTTATTTTGGAAAATAAACAACTTTTTTTTGAAGTATTTTTGCACCCTGTATCAGTATTTTTGGGATTTCACAAGATACATTATCTTGTCTATATTGTTATATTTTCGGGATCGTGGCACATTGCTTGTCGCAACGATATTTTTATTTTTGTCTATAAGAAATCGTAAACAAACAGTGTTTGATGTAGTGGGTATGCTAGACTTAGAAAGAAATAAAATATTTATGATCCTTCCTTGTTAAGTTTCGTACGTTCACATACTTTTCAAAACGGCTTATTTTACCATGCCTACTATGTTTATCCAAATTACAAATGCAACAACAAATCAAAAATGGTTGGCTACGGTCTGACAATACATGGGAACAAAATACAATGACAGCATTGCAAATCAACCTATCATGTTGACGTTATCTTTCCATATCTTCTCTACTGTTTATTTTTGCTTCCCGCCTCAACATGTATGTCCTTTTACTTGTGGTGCTTCATGGTCATAGGCTGCCGCATCTTAGCAAGTTGCAGTACCACACAAGCTACAACCCTCTATGCATTTGTATAAGATTATATGACCAACTAGCATACTTTTGCATTTATTCGATGTTTATCAGTTCACCATTAAAATAAGAAATTGTCCTAGCATACGAAGCATTCTATGGTAACATAAATATATCAACATAATACAATCTCAATTACCACTTACAGCAAAGCAAAAATCAAATCAAAGTACTAACTCCCCCTAAAAACACACAGGCTATTCGTAAAGAAAAATAAAAGTCCAACTGTGCAACAGATGGCATCACAGTTGGTTCATGTCCTATTTTTTAGCATGGTCTCACAGTACAAAACAAATGCTTCTTGCTTTATGAGTCTTGTTTAGCATGGCATCACGATCGGTTCCATGTATAAATAATATCTTTCATGCTATTGGAATTGTCACCATCCCTTGTTCTCTCACACGACAATGAGCTGAAAGCTCAACATAGTAGGCCTACCCTAAAATGTGACCAACTGTGCAACAACAGTTCTGAAAAGACAAATCAGACACATGATTCTCGAAATTTCAAGCCTAAGGGGGAATCACAACATATCTATATTTTCAAAAATCCAGTCTATGATGCGAAAAGTCAATACAGACTGCTAAAGAAGTGAAAACTCATGGGGTTTGCAGGACAAATAGCTTAGATGCAAACAATCTTTCTCCTAAAACTTCTCGCCTAAGTCACAAAATAGTTGTGATAAAATGAACAATGCTGAGACTGTTAATACTACTTGTGTAAGGTCTGAGGTACATGCTTTCAAATCCATTAAATCATATGAAGGGAAGATACAATACATAGCAGCAGCTATGCTAGGGACCTAAAACATGGAGACTAAGTAGTTCTCTTCTATAAATACCCAAGACAGTGCCGCTTGTTGCATGCTTCAGAAAATGTAAAACCAAAGTATACCTCTTCAAAATTCCTTTCTGAAATCCTACGCTCCACTAATAATCACGAACGTAAATACCTGCTTCCCTCTTTACTTAAGTTTGATCTGCATAAGAGTTTTATAACATTCGAACTGCTTCTTGGTCCGTTGGAAATTGTTAAGCGTGACTTCGACGTCGGTTGTGGGAGGAATGAGGCAGGCGGTGGTGTTCACTGAGTTGTCGTGACTGGTTTAAAGTGATGGTTGGTCACTATTGATGGAGGAAATGGGAAGCACGTTCATGGTGGAAGAAAGTTCAAAGGGGTGAGGAGTATTCACGTTGGAAATGGTGAAGGGGAAGCATGTAGTGGAGATCTGAAATTTGTAGCCGCATTGAGCAGTTGAAGTGGAGTCTATCTGCAGAAAATTGGGGAAGTTTGTGGGATTATCGGTCGATGGCTTCATTGCCGATGAAGTTACGGTCGAAAACTGGGCCGGCGGGTGATAACGACGAGTTGAACAACAAGGTGATGGGCTAAACGAGTTTTCAAAGTGGAGTTCGTAAGTGTTATCGGCTTGGGTTTTCATGAAGTGGTCATGGAAGTTTTGGATTTTGAAATAGTCGGCAGCGGATATGAATAAACAGGGAATGGGTCTACTATTTTTGGGAAGATGATGCTTTTTATCAGGGAATGAAGCGGGTTGGGATATAATGTGAATGGGCCGATGTGGTGAAAATATGGCAAGACCCATTTTATTATATATATATATAAAGGGATGGAAATGAATGAAACGTGAAGGTGGAAATGGTTACATGGTTGGCGCGTATTGTTTTACAAGAGGAAGGGTTTTCTTTTTGGATTCAGGGAAGACCGAAGACAACTATTCCATGCGGATCGGGTTCTTATGAATGGGCTGACCGATTAATGTAAGGCCTAATATTTTAAAGCTTAATCCAGTTTAAATTATAAATTAAATAAGATTGTTAATTTGTAATGACCATATCCGACCCATATGCTAATGAAATGTAACAAAACAGGATCCATTAGGATTGTATGCTCGTAGGCTACACAACCGAATTGATTTGGAAAGATTTGGAGGACGTTTTATAGAGAAATTAAACGTTAGATCCGAGTCAACCGACGTTTATTGTTATTCGACGATCAACGAGCAAGGTGAGTAAACTCACTAACTCTGTCCAATTTTATAATTTTATAAACGTTAATTAATAGTGATAAAACTGATTGAATGTTGAGTGTGATGTTTTTTTGAATGATTTTCAAATAAATTGGCTAACGGCTATAAATATGCAGTCGTTAGTTAGATACTGATTTAATAATTTCATACTGGTATGAAATTGTGTTATTTATGTTGATTAACATCTGTGGATGCAAGGAAACAGGTTGGAGGGATCCAACTGGATTCCTCAACAAATTATATTGTTGTCTTCATATACATTGCATTATATGATATGTCGAATAATCCATGGTTGATTACTGTGTGTTTATGGTGTTTGAACAACATCGACCTGAGGTAATCGGTATTAAAATACCATGAAATATATTTGAACATATTGGAAAAGAAATTGAGGTTTTGAAAAGGGAATTTCTATTTTTAAATAGAAACTGAATTTCGATTGGTTAGAATGTAATAACTTGTTTTAATTATATTAAAACAAGAAGTTCGATTTATAAACGATATTTAGAAATGGAATAAAATAATTATTTTTAAATAATTATTTCTAAATAATCCGTGAATGTTAATTCAAAAATGGGAAATGAAAAGAGAAATTTGTTAAATGTATTTCGAGGTTCGAAATATGAATATGGGTTGAATAAAACTATAAGGGTTTGTAATTATAATTTGACAATGTCAAAATAATTTATTTTAGAATATATATTATAAAATTTGGAGATGAACAGGGGAATTGATATTGGTTTAAACCTAATAATTTACAATAGAATATGTAAGCGAGGTAAAGTTATAAACTTGATATATACTTAGCAAGTAGCTGACTCCTAAACAGAGTCTACAAAGTAGAATATTAATATGAATTAATATAATAAATAGAAAAGTGAAATTTTAAAACTGTAATGGTATTTAAATCTAGATTTGATAAAACGAGTCCAGATTTCTGTTAAAGAATAGTATTCACGCTTTAAAGCGAATAATAATTTAATAGCAAACATTTTTCAAATTGGAATGGTTATAAATGGATTTGGTGACGTTTGGAAGTGATAAATTCAAAAGTGAATTTAGAAATGAAGTTAACCTGAAATGGTGTACTATCTTAAAGATCAGAACGAGAATTGAATGGAGATTTTCCAGAAGAGAGTTATACATTGGGATTCGATTCCATCGAATTCAGGAAAGTACCATTTACTTTCCGGTTATAATTAAGATTTGTTTATTTATCTGATTAACTAATTAATAGTTTATTTATTTAAATAAAAGTTATATTTTGAAATTTAATATTTCAAAAGCAGAGATTGTAACGCTATTGTTATAATCAATATTTTCTGTAATGGAAGGGGGTTCTTGAATTAAATATGAATTCGCGTAAGTAATGTTCTGTTTTGAGCTTTGACTATTTCGAAGTTGAGAATGTTGTTCAGTTAAGGTCTTAGAAGTAATTATACCCCAACTTGATTGACATCATGATTATCTGAGGAAGGGTTAACGTTCGGTAGCAAGATTGGTTAGTGATACGATAAATGAATGATTAATGAGTTAAATATAGTAATGATGATTTTATAACATCGGGTTAATCCAATAAAAAGGTTTGAAAACATTTTCCTAATAAAATCAAAGATATTGTTTGAGTACAGAAGATGGAATGATTTGATTAATTAGAAGTTTAGAAATAGAGATTTGAAATGTCATCTAATGTTAGTAACTTATATTTACTAAATATAAAAGATAAGAAGAGTGAAGAAATGTAATTGTTTTCTGACATTGGTCGTATATTTTCTGGAATATAGAAAATAAACTATGTATAATAAATGGAACCATTTTCCAAGGACCGTGTTAGGCTAAAACGAGTTTTAAGGAATATTTGGGAGAAATATGGGAAGGAGCAAATTGGGGAATGAATAAATTATTGATAAATTAAAGGGGCTTAGAGTTGATTGATGATTGATTGGTAAGATTTCCATTTGGAAATACGAACGTTGTGTGTATGAATGTTTTCTTTTGACAGTTAAATCACTAGCTATCAAAGTTTTTGACCATTTCCATTGTCAATACAGAAAGACCGGGATCAGATTTATTATCTGAAAACCACTCCTTATGGGCATTAGCGTTGCGAGTCAAATATATTGCAAACCATTGAAGATGGAGTTTATACAAGGCCTGTTCTATTTACAGGATAGCGCTTTCGGTTTGTCCAGACCCAGGACAACTTGAATGGATGAATGTTTGACAGAGTATATCTAATGAATCGCGTAAGTTGATCTCTTCAAACGTATTTACGTTTGGTGGTGGAGAAATTCGTTTCCCTTTGCTTTATACCCATGATATTTTTAGAGAAATAAATTTGTGATTTGTCGGGTATGATGATGTGGCATTCAAAGTAAATGAAGGTGTGATCTATCCGAAGACACGTTATGACCTCAAGCCTCATCAACCGGGAAATGACAAAAATCGGGCAGACAACATATCTATGTGTGTCGCCCCCATTAGGTTGTATTGTCACCATCTAGAGAATATTCATATTTGTTACTTCTTTTCACTTCTGTATCTCCCGGGAACGGGTATGTTGCTAGCAACCGTAGGTGACAATATATTCGATACACTCAAGAGAAATGATTGGTCGGTCATGTGTGGGCCGGGTTGCAAGACGTTCTTGTTGAACCCAGTTATTCCTCTCTAGAGATACACTATCGGGAGGTGGTCCCATACCTTGTCATAGTCGGAATCCAATCTCCAATAAGCACCCGTGATTTTGATTGTATACTATATTTATAGAGCGTGAGATGCAAGCGTTCTGCTAGATTGTTATTTACTTGTATTTAGACAATATTATAATATCAGAATAATATTGATTTCAAAAATGTTTTGGGTTATCGTAAGGTAAAAACCATCTGTGTTTATGTGTGGATCGGTCTTACGATTATCTTTTCTTTTGGAAAGGATTCAGAAAAGTTAAACCGAATGGTTGGAGTTTACTCACACCAGTCCCATGTCCGACCCAGAGTTTATTTTGTTTTGTTTCCCCTAAACTCTTGGGTGCCCAAATTTGTACGGGCAGTCAGGTAGTCGGGATTTTTCTGGTATACTTGAAGGAGCTCGGAGTAGAAGGCTTCGACATTAGTTATATGTAGAGTTTATTTCCGCTGTGGTGTTATATTATAATGGTATGTATATACAGTTATGGTTTTGTATTTCAAAGTTATGTTATATAATATATTTCATTCGTTCCACTGTGAGATTCACGTTTACTCTGTTTCTGTTTCATTGTGATCTTCTTCTTCTTCTATTCTAACTTTCTTCCTTTCTATTTCTCACCCTCTAACTTCTTTCTAATAATGATCTGGTATTCTCGATATATGAATAGTCGGTATGTGGTTTTATATCGACTTTCGGTGTCGGAAATCCTTGGGTTGTTACAGTGGTATCAGAGCTGAAGGTTAAGTAATTACCTTGGCTCTGTGGCATAACTCAATGGAGATGAGGTCAGTAATGCCCCAGATTGAGTTGCGTGTATATATACGAGTGCGTATTTGTAAATTGAAAAAAAAACATTTTTATTGTGTTGATTGGTTTGTCGAGTAGTTTATGAATTCTGGTCGATACAGTAATGCAAACTGTGTCGATAGTTGTTTCTAAACTCTTGGACAGAGTAATTCGACACGGTAAGTTTTGAAAAGAGGGAAAATAAAATAATTTTACCCAAAATTATTTTGATATACATGATATATATATATATTGGAATTATTATTATTATTATAATATATATATATATTGGCTGTGTTGATTTATTATTATAATCGAATAAGATTATAATCGAAATGGTTATAAGTAACCAATCGTAATCCATATTAATATAATCAGGTGGATTAAATTTGGATTTAAAACCAAAACTGAAATAAAATTCTGTAAAATTGGAAAAGTGTTCGTAGATGAATTTTGAATTGGATAATGAAATTTTAAGATCCTGGGTGATTTGAAAATATTTTTTCAAATATTT
This sequence comes from Allium sativum, assembly GCA_030737875.1. Classification (NCBI taxonomy): domain Eukaryota; kingdom Viridiplantae; phylum Streptophyta; class Magnoliopsida; order Asparagales; family Amaryllidaceae; genus Allium; species Allium sativum. The sequence goes on from CM060916.1 coordinate 46,128,422, forward strand.
TAAAGGTATTTTGAATTGATCTCAAAATGGAAGTATTTAAGAGTATGTTTTGAAAGTGATATAGTATTGAACTCGCTTCGATCACTGGAAAATAATTCTGATGATGACGGCCACATCATCAGTGTCATTTTCGAGTTTCTAAGTGATAGATTACTACCAAAGATTTTGTTTTGAATTATTTTGAGAAAACGAGTTGTGAGGAAATTCAAACATTTTGAATTGTTATATTATATATAAATATATATGATTTCAAACTGATTTGAAGAAAAAAAAACCCGAGAGTTTGGATTCCAATATTCAAATTTAACTTGCGAAACTAAATAAATCGAAATGGTAAAACTAAGTGAATAAATTAGAATTTAACTTAAACTAAGTTAAATCTAGGTGGATTAGATTAGAGATAATCTGGAATCGAATTGATGAGTTAGGAAATTGAAATTGGAATTGGAGTTTGAATAGAATTTGGCTTGTTCATAAGCGAATGGTTTGGTTTGAGAATGAATTGAGTGGAGATTAATTGGAATTGCATGGATATATGCTAAAGTGATAATCAAATGGAAGAGATAAAGTTAAGTGTCCAACAACAAGGTACGAGTTTATATTTTATATGAGTATGAGATTTATAAGCCAGTTGGCAAACTGCTTGGCTGTTTGATTTTCTTTTGGAATGGAGGAGCCTAGATAAGCGAATTATAATTGTACCAATAGAGCCACACAAAGGAGACGCTGGCGAAATTCTTCGAAAATTTAAAAAATTAGAAATTTATAAGAACATTTTGATAATTGAAAATTGAATTTTTAATTTTATAAGAGATTATAAAACTCGAATGGACAAGCGAAAGGATAAACTGATTTAGAATCAATTTGAGTACATATAGATATGTGAGAAGACATATGGACGAGTATTTAGTAATAGATTGTCTAAAAATGGTGGACGTACCATTTGGAATGAAAAACAAAAGGTCGGGTATCGATACAAGGATTAAAGGTATTAAGTATAGGATTGAGTTATGGGAATATGGAGTATAAGATTTAAACCAAGTAGGTTGTAAGAACAAGAGTTCTAGTATTTGTACTGTTTAGCAATTTCGGGGACGAAATTCTTTTAAGGGGGAAGGAATGTAACGTCACGGGTTTCTAGCAACATAATAATTAATTTTTTTTAATTATTTTAAATAACGAACATATTATTAAAAACGATAGTTGAACGTATAAATTATAATTTAATTATAATCGAGCTCGTAACATCGTGGTAGTTCGTAATTTAACGTTTTGACCTTCAACTAAGCGTATAGACTTTGTTATAAGTCGGATTTCTTTGAAACAAGAAACGTTGGAATCTATTTAACCGTATTTTTCTAGCAGAAGTGGAAAATCGAGATTTCGTCTTATAGATTGTGAGTTTTGTCCAAATCAAATTTCCAGAAAGTCGCTATGGAATCGTTTATTAGCCGTAACGATTTATTTAATATAATAAATCATTTATTTCGAATTTGGATAAGATTTCCAACACATATTATTAATGTAATTTATATAATTTTTTTATAGTTTTTATTTCAGAAAATAAACAACTTCCTTTTTTTGAAGTGTTTTTGCACCCTATATCAGTATTTTTGGAATTTAACAAGATAAATTATCTTGTCTATATTATTATATTTTCGGGATCGTGGCACATTGCTTGTCGCAACGATATTTTTTTTTGTCTATAAGAGTCCGTAAACGAACAGTGTTTGACGTAGTGGGTACGCTAGACTTAGAAAGAAATAAAATATTTATGATCCTTCCTTGTTAAGTTTCGTACGTTCACGTACTTTTCAAAACGACTTATTTTACCATGCCTACTATGTCAATCCAAATTACAAATGCAAAAACAATTCAAAAATGGTTGGCTATGGTCTGACAATACATGGGAACAAAATACAATGACAGCATTGCAAATCAACCTATCATGTTCACGTTATCTTTTCATATCTTCTCTACTATTTATTTTTGCTTCCCGCCTCAACATGTATGTCTTTTTACTTGTGGTGCTTCATGGTCATAAGCTGCCGCATCTTAGCAACTTGTAGTACCACACAAGCTACAACCCTCTATGCATTTGTATAAGATTATATGACCAACCATCATACTTTTGCATTTATTCGGCATTGATCAGTTCACCATTAAAATAAGAAATTGTCCTAGCATATGAAGCATTCTATGGTAACATAAATATATCAACATAATACAATCTCCATTACCACTTACAGCAAAGAAAAAATCAAATCAAAGTATTAACTCCCCCTAAAAACGCACAGGCTATTCGTAAAGAAAAATACAAGTCCAACTGTGCAACAGATGGCGTCACAGTTGGTTCATGTCCTATTTTTTAGCATGGTGTCATAGTACAAAACATAATGCTTCTTGCTTTATGAGTCTTGTTTAGCATGGCATCACGATTGGTTCCATGTATAAATAATAGCTTTCACATTGTTGGAATTGTCACCATCCCTTGTTCTCTCACACGACAATGAGCTGAAAGCACAACACAGTAGGCCTACCCTAAAATGTGACCAACTGTGCAACTGCAGTTTGAAATGAAAAGACAAATCAGACCCATGACTCTCGAAATTTTAGGCCTAAGGGGGCATCACAACATGTCTATATTTTCAAAAATCCAGTCAATGATGCGAAAACTCAATACAGACTGCTAAAGAAGTGAAAACTCATGGGGTTTGCTGCACAAATAGCTTAGATGCAGACCATCTTTCTCCTAAAACTTCTCGCCTAAGTCACAAAATAGTTGTGATAAAATGAATAATGCTCAGCCTGTTAATAGTACTTGTGTAAGGTCTGAGGTACATGCTTTCAAATCCATTAAATCTTATGAAGGGAAGATACAATACATAGCAGCAGCCATGCTAGGGACCTAAAACATGGAGATCAAGTAGTTCTCTTCTATAAATACCCAAGACAGTGCCGCTTGTTGCATGCTTCAGAAAAAGTAAAACCGAAGTACTCCTCTTCAAAATTCCTTTCTGAAATCCTACGCTCCACTAATAATCACGAACGTAAATACCTACTTCCCTCTTTACTTAAGTTTCATCTGCATACGAGTTTTATAACATTCGAACTGCTTCTTAGTCCGCTGGAAATTATTAAGCGTGACCTCGACGTCGGTTGTGGGAGGAATGAGGCAGACGGTGGTGTTCACTGAGTTGTCGTGACTGGTTTAAAGTGACGGTTGGTCACTATTGATGGAGGAAATGGGAAGCATGTTCATGGTGGAAGAAAGTTCAAAGGGGTGAGGAGTATTCACGTTGGAAATGGTAAAGGGGAAGCATGTAGTGGAGATCTGAAATTTGTAGCCGCATTGAGCAGTTGAAGTGGAGTCTATCTGTGGAAAATTGGGGAAGTTGGTGGGATTATCGGTCGATGGCTTCACTGCCGATGAAGTTACGGTCGGAAACTGGGCCGGAGGGTGATGGCGGCGAGTTGAACAACAAGGTGATGGGCTGAATGAGTTTTCAAGTGGAGTTCGTAAGTGTTATCGGCCTGGGTTTTCATGAAGTGGTCATCGAAGTTTTGGATTTTGAAGTAGTCGACAGCGGATATGAATAAACAGGGAATGGATCTACTGTTTTTGGGAAGATGATGCTTTTTATCAGGGAACGAAGCGGGTTGGGGATGTAAGGTGAATGGGTCGATGTGGTGAAAATATGGCAAGACCCATATTATTATATATATATAAAGGGATGGAAATGAATGAAACGTGAAGGTGGAAATGGTTACATGGTTGGCGCGTATTGTTTTACAAGAGGAATGGTTTTCTTTTTGGATTCAGGGAAGACCGAAGACAACTATTCCATGCGGATCGGGTTCTTATGAAAGGGCTGACCGATTAATGTAAGGCCTAATATTTTAAAACTTAATCCAGTTTAAATTATAAATTAAATAAGAATGTTAATTTGTAATGATCAAATCTGACCTATACGCTAAAGAAATGTAACAAAACAGAATCCGTTAGGATCGTATGCTCGTAGGCTACACAACCGAATTGATTTGGAAAGATTTGGAGGACGTTTTATAGCGAAATTAAACGTCAGATCTGAGTCAACCAACGCTTATCATTATTCAATGATCAACGAGCAAGGTCTGTAAACTCACTAACTCTGTCCAGTTTTATAATTTTATAAACGTTATTTAATAGTGATAAAAATGATTGAATGTTGTGTGTGATGGTTGTTTGGATGATTTTCAAATAAATTGGCTAAAGGTTATATATATGCAGTCGTTAGTTAGATACTGATTTAATAATTTCATACTGGTATGAAATTGTGTTATTTATGTTGATTAACATCTGTGGATGTAGGGAAACAGGTTGGAGGGATCCAACTGGATTCCTCAACAAATTATATTGTTGTCTTCATATACATTGCATTATATGATATGTCGAATAATCCATAGTTGATTATTGTGTGTTTGGGGTGTTTGAACAACATCGCCCTTAGGTAATCGGTATTAAAATATCATGAAATATATTCGAATATATTGGAAAAGAAATTGGGGTTTTGAAAAGGGAATTTCTATTTTTAAATAGAAACTGAATTTCGATTGGCTAGAATGTAATAACTTGTTTTAATTATATTAAAACAAGAAGTTCGATTTATAAACGATATTTAGAAATGGAATAAAATAATTATTTTTAAATAAATATTTCTAAATAATCCGTGAATGTTAATTCAAAAATGGGAAATGAAAAAGGAAATTTGTTAAATTTATTTTGAGGTTCGAAATATGAATATGGGTTGAATAAAACTATAAGGGTTGTAATTATAATTCGATAATGTCAAAATAATTTATTTTAGAATATATATATATATATATATATATATATATATATTAGCAAGGAGCTGACTCCTAAACAGATTCTACAAAGTAGAATATTAATTTGAATTGATATAATAAATAGATAAGTGAAATTTTAAAACTGTAATGGTATTTAAATCAAGATTTGATAAAACGAGTCCATATTTCTGTTAAAGAATAGTATTCACGCTTTAAAGCGAATAATAATTTAATAGCAAACATTTTTCAAATTGGAATGGTTATAAATGGATTTGGTGACGTTTGGAAGTGATAAATTCAAAAGTGAATTTAGAAATGAAGTTAACCTGAAACGGTATACAATTTCAAAGATTAGAACGAGAATTGAATGGAGATTTTTCAGAAGAGAGTTATACATTGGGATTCGATTCCACCGAATTCAGGAAAGTACCATTTACTTTCCGATTATAATTAAGATTTGTTTATTTATCTGATTAACTAATTAATTGTTTATTTATTTAAATAAAAGTTATATTTTGAAATTTAATATTTCAAAAGCAGATATTATAACGCTATCGTTATAATCAATATTTTTTGTAAAGGAAGGGAATACTTGAATTAAATCTGAAGTCGCGTAAGTAATGTTCTGTTTTGAGCTTTGACTATTTCGAAGTTGAGAATGTTGTTCAGATAAGGTCTCAGAAGTAATTATACACCAACTTGATTGGCATCATGATTAACTGAGGAAGGGTTAAGGTTCGGTAGCGAGATTGGTTAGTGATACGATAAATGAATTATTAATGAGTTAAATATAGTAACGATGATTTTATAACATTGGGTTAATCCAATAAAAAGGTTTGAAAACATTTTCCCAATAAAATCAAAAATATTGTCTGAGTATAGAAGATGGAATGATTTGATTAATTAGAAGTTTAGAAATGGATATTTGAAATGTCTTCTAATGTTAGTAACTTATATTTACTAAATATAAAAGATAAGAAGAGTGAAGAAATGTAATTGTTTTCCGACATTGGTCGTATATTTTCTGGAATATAGAAAATAAACTATGTATAATAAATGGAACCATTTTCCAAGGATCGTGTAAGGCTAAAACGAGTTTTAAGGAATATTTGGGAGAAATATAGGAAGGAGCAAATTGGGGAATGAATAAATTATTGATAAATTAAAGGGGCTCAGAGTTGATTGATGATTGATCGGTAAGATTTCCATTTGGAAATATGACCGTTGTGTGTATGAATGTTTTCTTTTGATAGTTAAATCATCGGCTATCAAAGTTTTTGACCATTTCCGTTGTCAATACGGAGAGACCGGGATCAGATTATTATCTAAAAACCACTCCGTATGGGCATTAGCATTGCGAATCAAATATATTGCAAACCACTGAAGACGGAGTTTATGCAAGGGCTGTTCTATTTACAGGATAGTGCTTTCGGTTTGCCCAGACCCAGGACAACTTGAACGGATGAATGTCTGACAGAGTATATCTAATGAATCGCGTAAGTTGATCTCTTCAAATGTATTTACGTTTGGTGGCGGAGAAATTCGTTTCCCTTTGCTTTATACCCATGATGTTTTTGGAGAAATAAATTTGTGATTTGTCGGGCATGACGATGTGGCATTCAAAGTAAATGAAGGTGTGATCTGTCTGAAGATACGTTATGACCTTAAGCCTCATCAACCGGGAAATGACAAAAATCGGGTAGACAGCATGGCTATGTGGGTCGCCCACATTAGGGTGTATTGTCACCATCTAGAGAATATTCATATTTGTTACTTCTTTTCGCTTTTGTTTCTCCCGGGAACAGGTATGTTGCTAGCAACCGTAGGTGACAATATGTTCGATACACTCAAGAGAAATGAGTGGTCAGTCATGTGTGGGCCGGGTTGCAAGACGTTCTTGTTGAACCCAGTGTATTCCTCTCTAGAGATACGCTATCGGTAGGTGGTCCCATACCTTGTCATAGTCGGAATCCAATCTCCAATAAGCGCCCGCGATTTTGGTTGTATACTATATTTGTAGAGCGTGAGATGCAAGCGTTCTGCTAGATTGTTATTTACTTGTATTTAGACACTATTATAATATCAGAATTGTATTGATTTCAAAAACGTTTTGGGTTATCGTAAGGTAAAAACCATCTTTGTTTATGTGTGGATCGGTCTTACGATTATCTTTTCTTTTGGAAAGGATTTAGAAAAGTTAAACCAAATGGTTGGAGTTTACTCACACCAGTCCCATGACTGACCCAGAGTTTATTTTGTTTTGTTTCCCCTAAACTCTTGGGTGCCCAAATTTGTACGGGCAGTCAAGAAGTCGGGATTTTTCTGGTATACTTGGAGGAGCTCGGAGCAGAAGGCTTCAACATTAGTTATATATAGAGTTTATTTCCGCTATTGTGTTATATTATAATGGTATGTATATACAGTTATGGTCTTGTATATCAAAGTTATGTTATATAATATATTTCATTCGTTCCGCTGTGAGATTCATGTTTACTCTGATTCTGTTTCATTGTGATCTTCTTCTTCTTCTATTCTAACTTTCTTCCTTTCTATTTCTCACCCTCTAACTTCTTTCTAATAATGATCTAGTATTCTCGATATGTGAATAGTCGGTATGTGGTTTTATATCGACTTTCAGTGTCGAAAATCCTTGTGTTGTTATAGAAGCATTACATCAACAAGTTATTTTAAATGGTAAATTTGGTAAAGATCAGTTTTGATACCTTTTTTTTGGGTTTGACATGTAAACTGGTATATTTCAAATGATATGGAAGTTTACCAATTATCAAATATAGAGATGAGAATATTACTTTAGAAACAATGTTTATTTGACATGCTTCCATATCAATTCAATCCATAAGCTTGTATCTTTTCTCCTTCGGAACAGTTACACCCATCTGAATCTCAGTTACAGTATGTAGAGGCACGTCAATATAAGGACTCTCTTGCAAAGGGCGTGCAGCAAAATATGCATATTAAGCTCTCAACGCAGACTGATAGGAGATGACGACAACTGATGCACGTTGTCGCTCGAGCTCTATAATATTTACCTTAGATTTGAAGAGCTTTATAGGCTGCTTAACTTTCAACAAATGGTTATGGACCAATCACTATAGATGAAGACATTGAGTGTAAGAGTGAGTGTAACTGAGTGTATGCATGCGTATTTTGTATAGTTATTGTGTAATAGAGATAAAAAGAACTTTATACTATGAAAAAGTGTAATAAAATATTTGTTTGAATAAAATATCTATTCAAAATTAGAAATTCAGATTTGAATAGTTTAGTTGTCACAAATATTTTATATTACAAAGGTGATCTATTACAACGGGTATTAATTGTTGTCATAGAGTCTACAGCAACGGCCACTGATCGTTGTAAAAAGGCGATTAATTACAACGTGGCTTAGTACAACGGTTGTAATGTACATTGCAAAAACTATATTACAACGGGCATTGCCCGTTGTAAAAACATTTTTTTACAATAGGCAATGACCATTGTAAGAGGAGACCTGTTACAACGATCGCAACTCCCCTTGCGAAAAGCCTATTACAACGGTCATTGCTCGTTGTAAAATGTCTGTATTGTTGTAGTGAAACCACGCCAATGTAACACCCCGTATTTTCTGTGAACATAAGAGTAACAAACCAAAGAATAATTAAATTGTAACAAAATAATTAAGAAAACAGGTTATGCCATTGCGTTCGTCTTGAAATTCTGCTTGGAATAGAGTCCAAGTTTGCGTAAATCGGACTCCGTATGAAAAAGATATGGCCTTCAGAAGTTTCAATAAAAACCCGCCCGAAATTCAAAATTCAGATTTCGAAATTCAAAACAGACACCCAGGCTGGGCGGGAAAATTCCCGCCCAGGACCCAGGTCGACACTAGGGTCGACCTGGGTATACAGGTCGACACTGGGGTCGACCTCCCCTCCTCTTTTTCCAGATCTGGAGACAGATCCATTTTTCTGCACCTGGACGCCTTTCTGACTAGATTCGTGAGCACTAACCTATTTAAACACCCCTAAACCTAGCATTCTCTCCACAACAATTTCATTCTGCCTATACTCTGCCTCTATTCTAATTAAAAATAAAAATGGCGTCGCTACTCTGCTGGAATCAAAACTAGGATTAATGCATCTTCTTCCAATATGAATAGAATTAAAAGAGAATCAAATCTAAAACGATTAGTCTATGTCAAAGGCGAGCATTTCAGTTTTAGAATACAGATTCCAGAATACAAGAATCGTTCCTTTTTGTGAGTACAGTTATTTTCAGATATGAAGTTTAATAATTATCTTGACATTTTTGTGAATCTGGATCTGAGGTTATGCATACTTTTCTGTGGATCTGTCTTGATTGTGACTGTTCTGTATCTGTTCCCTCTTTTCTTCCTTTTTGTTTATAGCCAGGCTACCATGAGCCTGTGCCAAATCTCATAAGAGATTAATGCACGAACGCTAAATTTTGGGACAAATAATGGATAATGCATAATTGGACATGACTGATCTTTGACTGATTTGAGAAATGGACATATGTTGTAAATTAGATCGAGATCTGTGTATACTCTATAATTTGGAAGAAGAGGAATCATTGTATGTTAACATGTGACTTGAAACTTGGGGACATAATGCATATAAAAATTAAGATCTGATTTTGATATGTTTAAAGATCTAGACTTTTGGGGTAAATTTTATGTAATGATTAACGACTTGAAAAAGGAATATGTGACTTAGGCGTAGAGACCTATATTATAATAGGATAACTATCAATGTGAATACACCTAAAAGTGGATTTTTGGATATTTGGCATTAAAGGCTATAATTTGGCATAATTCATATGGTATATCATGATTTGGGCTTTTAGAGAATATTCTGTACTGTGCAAAATTTAACAAAAGATTTGGGCATATGTTGTATTATGAATTATGACCATGATTTAGGCAGTTTAGGCTAAATTTATGATTAGGCAAGATATGTAAATAGAGTTTTAGAAATATATAATCTGTTGAATTGCCTAATCTGCTAAATCTGTTGATTTGCCTAATCTGCTAAATCTGTTGAATTGCCTAATCTGCTAAATCTGTTATCTGCTAATATGTTGAATTGCCTAATCTGCTAGATCTGTTATCTGTTGAATTGCCTAATCTGTTGAAAGCTAAATAATTGTAATTTGGGTATGAAGATCCGTAGACTCGATCTAAGATTGAGTAAAACATGGAAATTTGATTAGTCTGCTGTAACCTGTAAAGAAGTTTAATCTGTTAAATGAAGTCTGATATCTGTATAATTTATATTGGAATATATTGGCTATGACATGAGGTTAGACTCTGTTTGCGGTAGAAGCCTGCCCGGAACCAACCGGCTTAACCAGCAACCGCAAACTGTCAGTCTAATGTGAGAGTTCTTAGGCATAACTAAAATATGCTTAGACACGAGGTTAGGTCTGGCTTGTGGCAGAAGTCTGCCCGGAACCGCCCAGCACATCCAGCGGCCACAAGCTACCGACCTAATGTGAGAGGTCTATGCATTAATATTTAATTAATGCAAATTTAAGAGAAATGTGGTGTCTAAAAACGTGTTGGGTGGATAGGGTTAAACCAACTGGACTGATGAATATAATAAACCCGTTTCGTGAATCTGTAAGCCCAATACAAAGCTAGACAATCTGTAAGTCTGTTAAATCCGTACATCTAATCTGCGAATATGAAAAATTGTTAACTTGATTGTCTGATCTGTGAATTAGTAATCTGAACTCTGTCTGAAACTTGTAAACAAGTTAATCTAAAATCTGCTAGTCTGGGGACACAAGGTTAGGGGGGAATACTTGTGTCATCTGTTGTTTGGGACCCATATTAGTCAGTAACCCTTTCTGGTATCAAAACTTTGACCCCACACTATGTAAGGGTCCGGGCATGCTTACTGAACTAATTATAAGCGGTTCATTCTGATAATGGCGAGGGGTGTTGATGGCGCGTTCCAACCGGGTCATGTGCATGCATGGATTCGGTCTGCTCTGAGGATGTAAGACACCATGACATCTGTAAATAGGTCTGTGCCAATAGGTTGCCACTTTAGGGAGTGATACACCCTACTGTGGGGCCGACACAGGGTATTTATGTATTAGGGAGCCAATCGCTTGGGAGTAGGACTTAGGGTACACTTAGCTCTGTCTGCTTCTATTGGTACCTTCTGTTTCTGTTGGGTGGTAACACCTGTCTGTTTCTACATGGTACCGTCTGTTGGGGTGGTAAAGGCCCATTACTAGTGTACACCTAATTCTAACATTCTGTTTCCGTAGGGATTATTCCGTTTCCGTCTTTGATTCCATTTCCGATTCTGTTTCCGTACCTTCTGTCTGTTGGGGTGGTAAAGGCCCATTATTAGTATTCTGCTTCTGCACCTTCTGTCTGTTCGGGTGGTAAAGGCCCATTACTAGCATTCTGTTTCTGAAGAGATTATTCTGTTTCCGTTTCTGTTTCAATTTAGACATTAGGGTAACACCTAATCCTGTTATACTAGTATTAGTGCAGAGAAGTGAAAAGCTTAGCTTAGCCTATATCATTCCGTTTCTTCTGTTAACCTGCTATTCCTGTTACGGTTATCTCTCATCCAGTTTTATTTACATGTCATGATACTATTATCTGTTTATATGTTGAAAGTCACTGGACTCACAAGACTTATGTCTGACCTAGTTTATTTCGCCTCTTTTCTTTCCGTCCCCCCCCCCCGGTTTTCAGGGTGGAAACATAGGAGCTTGATTCAGATTCTCTCTACTTGAAGTGTTTGAAGTATTGCTTGGCTTTGGCTCTATCTTTCCATGGTAGTTTATATTGGGGATTATGGCTTTAAAAACTATGCATTCTGAAGGCTTTTGTACAAGACCGATATTTATGTACTTGAATTCCGATATTGTGATTTTGAAAGATGTAACCAAACTTATTTCTGTTTCTGCTATAATAAAGTTATAAATTTTCAAGTACTACTTTATCTGTCTTGTAAATTTCTGTTCTGTCTACTAAAAACGCTCCACTAAAGTTAAGGCATTTCCTTTGTGAGTGACCTTAACGGAGGTGGGGTGTTACACTTGGTATCAGAGCTGAAAGTTACCAGATTCGATAAAAAGTTTTTGAAAACTATTTTCAAAAAGGTTTTTAAAAGGAAGTATTTCAAAAGTAGAGTTTTTTTTTTTGAAAAACATAATCCCCAAAGCCATATGTCTATCTTTCTATCCTTTGTTTTGAATCTTTCATTTTCTTTCGTTTCAGCATGTCTGGGGATCTTAACCTTCCGGAGGGTGTATTGATACGTGGCTAGTTCAGGAGGTACCTAGAAGCTAGGGCTAATGATGCGGGCCCAGCAGACGCCCCTCCTCCCCCAGCTACGGCGGTTCCTCCTCCTCCTCCACGCGTGAATACTTTCCCAAAAATATGTAAAGACTTTCGAGCCATGGGTGGGACGAACTTTAATGGAACTGAATCCTTTGTGGAGGCAAGGAACTGGCTCAAAGAAACTGAGGATTTGTTCGTTATCTTCGAGGTGGACGATAGGCAGAAGATACAGTTGGCGATATGGTTTCTTAAGGACGAATCTTCTTTTTGGTGGGAGGTCACAAATGGAGAGCGTCCGATAGAGAGATGGATAGATTTCAGGCATAGGTTCAAGATGAAATTTCTCTCACGAGCGGAAGAGAGTCTATACGTAGAGAGGTTCTTGGCATTGAAGCAGGGGAATTTATCAGTAAGAGAGTACATCAACAAGTTTAATCAGTTGGCAAGATTCGGCTTAGATTTGGTTAATACACCGCATAAGAAGACACTAAGGTTTGCTAAAGGTTTGAACGAGCCGCTACATGGATTGGCAATGTCCCACATTCCTATGGGGGCTACCTTTGGGAAATTAGTTGACATGGCATTGATGCATGAAGAGGAAACCAAAAGTGAGAAGAAAGATGAAAAGCTTGAAGGACCACAGAACAAGAAGGCGGGGACCAAAAAGGAAACACAAAAGAAGGATGAGAAGTCTGAAGATAAGAAGGAGAAAAAGTGCTTTACTTGTGGAAGCTCAACTCATCTGAACAAGGATTGCAGAAAGAGGAAGGGTACTTGCTTCAACTGTGGAGAAATGAGACACTTCACTAGGGACTGCCCGAAGAAACGTGGGCAAGGGCAGAGGGCAGAACCTACTTCTGGAGGACAGGCGAATGCTCATGTGACTGGTAGATAGGGTAGAGATAGGAAAATTTCTGTAGAAGGCTTAGTTTCCTTATCTGATTATTGAGTTAAAACTCGCTTTGATTTTGGCATTTTGATTCTGTAATTGAAACTCTGCACTTTAATACTAGTCTTGTTTCTGGTTCCGCTATAGTCTCAAACCCCATGAGGCTTACGACTCATCTGTTAGTGATAAGTTGGGGTTTGAAGGTATCTGTGTTAAGCATTAAGTTGATTATGACGCATACATTCTGGTTTTTGTGGGATATGGTGGGGTTTTATCATGCTTAGTTTCCTAAGAATCATTTGATAATCTGATCTGTACCAGTAGTCTGTAAGTATCTGAATATTTCTGAAAAGGATAGGGGTTTTTACTCAAAGCATGAAGTAGATTTCTAGTTTGACATTTGTTTAATGGGAGTAATTCTCTAAGTGTCAATCTAATGTTGATTTCGGTCTTCGGGGTTGATACTTAAGGGGTTATTCTCTTAAACCGATGTCTAATGGGAACAGAACTTTTGTTTTAATTGTACTTGCTTCTATCACTCGGTCGTATCCTATCGATCGAGTCTTCGACCTTTAGGTAGAAACTAATGGGTGTAAACATGTGTTTGAGACATATTATGTTTGATGGTTGCAAGTGGATACAAGTGGTTGCTAGTGATTGCTCGTGGATGCATATACACACACTAGGCACTAGATCGGCTCAAAAACACTCTCATGCTGCATATGGATGTGTGTGCATTTTTAAAATTTTTATGGATGTGAAATGGTTGACTCAGCACATGGATATTGCATATGAATGAACGGTTGTGCACTTATATAGAAATGATATGTAGCAAATAGGAAAATTGCATACATGTTGGACTCATGGAACTGACATAATTCGCATTAAGGAGGTCAACTGAATCAGTGGACCGCCTGATCTTTGCATTAGATAAGAAACATATACACACACTTTTGCAAATGTTCATACAACATTAGAAGTTTTCTAAGGACAATATATGCTTGTGGATGATGGTTGAGTAGATGAGTGATTGGATGGTAGGACAAATTCTTCCTAACTTGAAGATTTCGGGGACGAAATCCTTTAAGGAGGGGAGAATGTAACACCCCGCATTTTCTGTGTACATAAGAGTAACAAATCAGAGAATAATTAAATTGTAACAAAATAATTAAGGAAAACGTGTTACTCCATTGCGTTCGTCTCAAAATTCTGCTTGGAATAGAGTCCAAGTTTGTGTAAATCGGACTTCGTATGAAGAAGATATGGCCTTCAGAAGTTTAAATTAAAACCCGCCTGAAATTCAAAATTCAGATTTCGAAATTCAAAACAGACACCCGGGCTGGGCGGGAAAATTCCCGCCCAGGACCCAGGTCGACACTAGGGTCGACCTGGGTATACAGGTCGACACTAGGGTCGACCTTAGGGTTGACCTCCCACCCTTTTTCCAGATCTGGAGACAGATCCATTTTTCTGCACCTGGACGCCTTTCTGACCGGATTCGTGAGCTCTAACCTATTTAAACACTTCAAACCTAGCTTTCTCTCCACAACAATTTCATTCTGCCTATACTCTGCCTCTATTCTAATTAAAAATAAAAATGGCATCGCTACTCTGCAGGAATCAAAACTAAGATTAATGCATCTTCTTCCAATATGAATAGAATTAAAAGAGAATCAAATCTAAAACGATTAGTCTACGTCAAAGGCGAGCATTTCAGTTTCAGAATACAAATTCCAGAATACAAGAATCGTTCCTTTTTATGAGTACAGTTATTTTCAGATATGAAGTTTAATAATTATCTTGACATTTTTGTGAATCTGGATCTGAGGTTGTGCATACTTTTCTGTGGATCTATCTTGATTGTGACTGTTCTGTATCTGTTCCCTCTTTTTTCCTTTTTGTTTATAGCCAGACTACCACGAGCCTGCGCCAAATCTCATAAAAGTTTAACGCACGAACGCTAAATTTTGGGACAAATAATGGATAATGCATAATTGGACATGACGATCTTTGACTGATTTTAGAAATGGACATATATTGTAAATTAGATCAAGATCTGTGTATACTCTGTAATTTGGAAGAAGAGGAATCATTGTATGATAACATGTGACTTGAAACTTGGGGACATAATACATATAAAAATTAAGATTTGATTTCGAGATGTTTAAAGATCTAGACTTTTAGGGTAAATTTTATGTAACGATTCATGACTTGAAAAAGGAATATGTGACTTAGGCGTAGAGACCTATATTATAATTGGATAACTATCAATGTGAATACGCCTAAAAGTGGATTTTTGGATATTTGGCATTAAAGGCTATAATTTGGCATAATTCATATGGTATATCATGATTTTGGCTTTTACAGAATATTCTGTACTGTGCAAAGTTTAACTAAAGATTTGGGCATATGTTGTATTATGAATTATGATCATGATTTAGGCATGTAAGTTTAGGCTAAATTTATGATTAGGCAAGATATGTAAATTGAGTTTTAGAAATATATAATCTGTTGAATTGCCTAATCTGCTAAATCCGTTATCTGCTAAATCTGTTGATTTGCCTAATCTGCTAAATCTGTTATCTGCTAAATCTATTGAATTGCCTAATCTGCTAAATCTGTTATCTGCTAATCAGTTGAATCACCTAATCTACTAGATCTGTTATCTGTTGAATTGCCTAATCTATTGAAAGCTAAATAATTGTAATTTGGGTATGAAGATCCGTAGGCTCGATCTAAGATTGAGTAAAACATGGAAATTTGATTAATCTGCTGTAACCTGTAAAGAAGTTTAATATGTTAAATGGACATAATTAGTCTGATATCTGTATAATCTGTACTGGAATAAAATGTCTATGACACGAGGTTAGACTCTGTTTGCGGTAGAAGCCTACCCGGAACCAACTGGCTTAACCAGCAACCGCAAACTATCAGTCTAATGTGAGAGGTCGTGGGCATAACTAAAATATGCTTAGACACGAGGTCAGGTCTGGCTTGTGGCAGAAGTCTACCCGGAACCACCCGACACATCCAGCGGCCACAAGCTACCGACCTAATGTGAAAGGTCTATGCATTAATATTTAATTAATGAAAATTTAAGAGAAATGTGGTGTCTAAAATGTGTTGGGTGGATAGGGTTAAACCAACTGGACTGATAAATCTAATAAACCCGTTTCGCGAATCTGTAGGCCCAATACAAAGTTAGACAATCTGTAAGTCTGTTAAATCCGTACATCTGATCTGTTAATCTGAAAACTTGTTAACTTGATTGTCTGATCTGTGAACTAGTAATCTGAACTTTGTCTGAAACTTGTAAACAAGTTAATCTGAAATCTGCTAGCTGGGGACACAAGGTTAGGAGGGGAAATACTTGTGTCATCTGCTGTTTGGGACCCATATTAGTCAGTAACCCTTTCTGGTATCAAAACTTTGACCCCACACTATATAGGGGTCCGGACACGCTTATTGAACTAATTATAAGCGGTTCATTCTGATAATGGCGAGGGGTGTTGATGGCGCGCTCCAACCAGGTCATGTGCGTGCATGGGTCCGGTCTGCTCTGAGGATGTAAGACACTGTGACATCTGTAAATAGGTCTGTGCCAATAGGTTGCCACTTTAGGGAGTGATACACCCTACTGTGGGGCCGACATAGGGTTTTTATGTATTAGGGAGCCGATCGCTTGGGGGTAGGACTTAGGGTAGACTTTGTTCTTTCTATTTCTATTGGTACCGTCTGTTTCTGTTGGGTGGTAACACCTGTCTGTTTCTGCGTGGTACCGTCTGCTGGGGTGGTAAAGGCCCCATTACTAGTGTACACCTAATTCTAACATTCTGTTTCCGTAGGGATTATTTTATTTCCGTCTCTGATTCCGTTTCCAATTCTGTTTCCATACCTTCTGTCTGTTGGGGTGGTAAAGGCCCATTAGTTGGGTGGTAAAGGCCCATTATTAGTATTCTGCTTCTGTACCTTCTGTCTATTCGGGTGGTAAAGGCCCATTACTAGCATTCTATTTCTGAAGAGATTATTCTGTTTCCTTTTCTGTTTTAGTTTAGACATTAGGGTAACACCTAATCCTGTTATACTAGTATTAGTGCAGAGAAGTGAAAAGCTTAGCTTAGCCTATATCATTCCGTTTCTTCTGTTAACCTGCTATTCCTGTTACAGTTATCTCTCATCCAGTTTTATTTACATGTCATGATACTATTATCCGCTTATATGGTGAAAGTCACTAGACTCACCAGACTTATGTCTGACCTAGTTTATTCCCCCCCCCCCCCGGTTTTCATGGTGGAAACATAGGTGCTTGATTCAGATTCTCTCTACTTGAAGTGTTTGAAGTATTACTTGGATTTGGCTCTATCTTTCCATGTCAGTTTATATTGGGGATTATGGCTTTAAAAACTATGCATTCTGAAGGCTTTTGTACAAGACCGATATTTATGTACTTGAATTCCGATATTGTGATTTTGAAAGATGTAACCAAACTTATTTCTGTTTCTGTTGTAATAAAGTTATAAATTTTTCAAGTACTACTTTATCTGTCTTGTAAATTTTTGTTCTATCTACTAAAAACGCTCCACCAAAGTTAAGGCATTCCCTTTGCGAGTGACTTTAATGGAGGTGGGGTGTTACAGCCAAGCTAGTAAACATAAGAGTTGAGCTACATGTTCCATAACCACTTGCTCTTTGAACAAGTTGTATATTCCACTAAAATACGAAACGTTCACTGCCACAATTTTCAATCAAACGAGTTCAAGAATTAACCATCGAGGAAAACGCAAGGGTTTATAGTACTTGCTTCTACTAAGGCGTTTAATTAGATTTCTCATACGAACGAGAAAAACATTTATCAAATATATACTAGTAGATTTATAAGGAAAATTATAAAATAACTTCATATAATGAATTAGGATTAGAAACCATATTAATAAAATATTTTGGTATCTACTAATAATATAAAACCCTTTTATATAATTTCAGTTTGGCAAATCTCTTGTAATAACAAATGAAATAGCGATCAAACGAAGAACTCACATTTTAATAACGTAAATTAAATCTCAGGACTACCAATTATAAATTCGTTCACCACGAATTAATCGAAAGTCCATCAAAAGTCGATAATCAAGTTGTTGAAATCTATGAATCATCGAAACTAAAAAGTCATAAATGGGTTTTATAAACGGGTGGATCCGACCCAACCTATGTAACCCGTTTAACTAGACGTGTCGTGTCGGGTCCAATTCACCCGTTTGACTTGTTAGCAAAAATATTGTCCACTAACATAAATAGCAAAAGAACCAAATTACTAATAGGCAGCACTGCTATATAGTCATCAACTGCCAGCAAGTTATAAAATCACCAACATGCAACAAGTTACAAAATCATCGATGAGCAGCTCATATATAAGGCATAAAATCACCATACCCAAAAATCATTCTGCGTACATAAGAGCACATGAGCATACTGCATACATAAAAGACTAACAATATGGAAGAGATATAATTGTTATAAGTAAAATATAACTAACAACATACAAGAATAAATTAGTAAAATATAACAACTTACACAAGCATATATGAGCATACTAATTACTGCATATGTGAAATACTAACACTAACAACATACATGAAAGACTAACATTAAGAGAGAGATACATCATATAATCGAGTGGTGGGTCAAAATTGCGTAAACGACTCAACCCTAAACCCACTCATTTATAAACGGTTCAAATTCGGGTTGACCCGAAAATGACCTGCCAACTAAACGGGTTAGGATAACCTGCTAATTCCCATGTAGATTTCAGGTCGTGTAGGAAATTGACTGCCCTGTACAGGATTCAGTCGACTGACCCATGAAATCAGTTAATTGAAGTGTATATCTATTAATTGATCTCAGAGGTCAGTCGACTGACCTACTACTTCACTGAATCCTTGTTTCTGGGTCAATTGACTGACTGCCTGATTCAGTCGACTGACTTACTACTAAAAGCAGTATAAGGCCTGGTCCTAAGGCCAAGTCGATTTCCACGGGTTTCGGACGATCGACAAAGGCCGTGGACTTCATCAAAGTAAAAAAATGAAGCCTCGATGGTTTGCCGAAACACTTCATATCATACGAATCAAACCTATTCAAAGGTTTATATTAGAATTCGTATATGCTCGAATTCAAAACTTAAGAAATGGAATTTTCACACCAATCACTCCAAATAACACAACACACATGACATACACGTGTCATAGGCACACTAGACAAGTATATAGCTTGAGGCATATACGTAAGTTCTCAAAGAACCTACCTTTGATTTTAAGAAGCAAGGAGGTGCTTTGTAACCAAGCAAGATTAACTTCTCTTCCAATATAGCTTGCTTTTCTTCGATCTAAACATATATAAATGAATTTCCTAAGAATTTGGTCATAGGAAATCTTAGAAATTAAAGAGAAATAAAGAAGGAGAAGACGGAGAAGGAGATGGAGAAGCTTACATAAGCTACCTCCTTGATTTTCCCCTTGATTTGCATTCTTAGAAGACAACCCTAACTTTGGAACTTTAATTTCCCAATCCCTTCCCTCGTTTCTAGTTTAGCTTAAGTATTTGGATGTAATGAGGAAGAGGGGGTTATGGGAGGTCTTGAGGAAGGGGGCTAGGTTGGCTAACGGCCCAAGACCAAGTCCAAAGTCTAAATTTATGTAACTCGTAACATATTGATGTTTATACTTTTTCTTGTCGTAAATGCCACTTTGAGCTTGATAGAAATGGTCTCGAGTACAAATTCATCCATATGAAAAAATAATATTTTTGGACCTATACTCGATAAATGACGTTATATTTAAATAAAATATTTAAATATATTATCGTAAAATATGCATGTTGTTACAGACTTTCCCCCTTAAAGAAATTGCGTTCCCGCAATTACTAAGGGAGAAACCCATAATTAACAGCCAAGAATCAACAAAATGTATCTATACAGAAATAGATTAACTCAAGAAATTCACTTTTGATTTTAAATTTAGTATATCGTTCTTAAATTAATAAAACTTACAAAAATCTCATAAAATTTTAACTTTGAGTTATAAATCACTATATAACTTAAGTATATACACATATAATGTTCTAATAAAAGTCATGAACATATACGAGCAACTAATTTATTTTTCTTATAAGTGTTTTCAACAAATTTAGAATTTTCTTTACTTAAATTCTAAATATTCTAAACCACAATTACAATAGTTAATTAAATTTTAAATCGCGAATTATGGCACTGCGATTTTTCTAGAATTTGGTTTAGACATATCGCAAAATTTATAAGATGAAATTCAAATCTATCTCTTTCATTAGAAAACTATAATCCAATAGGTCCGAATAATTCTTGATCAAAGAATTCCGAATTATATTGGATTCTATACGTTCATTTGAACTTCAATTCTCAAAATCACGAACTACTGCTATGCAACAAGCTCGTTTTAATTGAATTATAATTAATTTGTTTAACGTTCAATAAGTTTATAAATTATAAACCTATTCTCTTACGTTTACATTATAAACTAATCCAACAATCAAATTAAACTTTGAAACATCAATTATGCAAAATCGTCAAAAATTCCTTATCACATTTTAGCTAGAAAATTTTATCACTTAACAATTTCTTAAAATCATTCTAGCTTACAAAACTTTCTTATATTGAAAAGGATGTATATGATGGTCATACATATCCCATTCACAAGGATAACGGATCTCGTTCGGGAAGCAAGATCACGAACAAAAAATCCGGGTTATTCACCTTAAATTGGAAATATTAACTCGTCGTCTAACATTCACAAAAAAAAGGAACTTTTAAGTTTCTAGTAAACCCCTAAAATCTCAAATTTGAAATATTAGCACATCCTCTAATATTTCATGAATAACTTCTAAATCATGAAAACACGATAAATGGTTGAACTCGAAATAGTTTCATAAAACTTGAAAACTTTTGGTTTTCGAATTCATGAGGATATCACCAACAAGGATGAGGTCAAACCAGTCGGGTTATGACCTCGAAAATTTTGGTTCACTAAGGTTAACAAACTAAAATGGAATATTTGTTAACCCCACTGACAAAACAAACACGAAAATAAAGAGTTGGCGAAAACTGATTGCTAAGTCAAATAGTGGAATGTCACAAACCTACTGAATAAATCATCGATCCGAGGTAAGAGATTTATTCGTCTTGCCATGGTTATCGCAAAGCTTAATCATTCCATCAGATCTCTTTACAAAAACAGCTCCCCTTTTTATCCTTAGTAGTCGGTCACTAAGGAGGACAAGCCCCACGAAAAAATAAAAATAAATTTCAAACATAATTACCTATCCAGGTGGTCATCCTAAAATGGGTGTGAAGATCCCAGAAAATTAATGAGTAATGTGGATTATAAAACTCGTCTTCCTCATGTTATTCTCATTGCTATGAGAATTTTAGAACCAAGGAAGTTAACAAATCTGAATTAGAATCGTTAAGAAAGACTGAAATCTATATCGTAGACAAGAGACGTCGAAGATGGATGATTCTTTTGGAAAATAAAATATGAACCTCGAAGTGATTAGGTCAATTCATTCCTGAAAATCATCGCAAACCCGAATGAACAAGGCATGCAAATAAGCATGTAAAGAATGGTCACTCCTCAAGGAAGAAGTTTGAACATCCATGAACACGGAAGTAGCCAAAATAAAGAAATGGCCGATTCCAAATTGAAAGTCACCAAATTGATTAGTTTTAAACTTGGTGGAGGGATAAGCAACTTTGCTCGCCACGAGGTTGCAAATCATCACTTATAACTTTTTGCCTTTCGACAAGGTGGTCCGACATCACAAAAAAATACAACTAAGCCTTCTGTCTCACCGTCGTGGTAGTTTCGCACCCCTGCAGTATTTCTTCCCAAGACGAGGTGACCACACGTCGTCTATAGTATTTCATCCGAAGACGAGTTGATTTCACACCTCCCATAGTATTTCATCCGAAGACGAGGTGACCACACACCTCACGAAGCGTTTCATCTAACCGACGTGGTGTCTTCACACTGCAAAGAGAATTAACTAAGATTTATCTCTCATGATGAGGTGGCTTCACACCTCACTAAGCATTTCGTCTAGTCGACGTTGTAGATTCACACGATAAAGAGAATTAACTATGCTTTTCTTCTCACAATGGGGTGGCTTCACACCTCACTAAATGTTTCGTCTCACGACAAGGTGGCTTCACACCTCACTAAGTGTTTCGTCTCACGATGAGGTGGCTTCACAACTCACTAAGCGTTTCGTCTAACCGACGTGGTGGCTTCACAAAGCAAAGATAATTAACTAAAATTTTCGTCTCACGATGAGGTGGCTTCACACCTCACTAAGAGTTTTCATCTCACGATGAGGTAGCTTCATACCTCACTAAGAGTTTTGTCTAACCAATGTGGTGTCTTCACACCGCAAAAAGACATCAACACATGTAATCTCAAAGAAATTGTTCAACATCGATGTATATAGAATACACAACAAATGAGACCAAACGAAGATGATCATCGAGAATGTACATAAAGATATACAACGAGATCTCTCAAGGATGCATATCAACACATGCAACTGATTCCTTATCGATGTATATAAAGATATACAACACATAAGATTCCCGCCGATGTACATAAAGGTATACACCACATGAGCTCAAACGAAAATGATCAACATTGATGTATATAAAGATATACAACACATGCGATCGAGATATTTCGTCTAAAATGAAATCAAATCTCAACGGACTAAGTCTAGAAATTAACCGATGAAGTAAACGCAAGTGTGTCGACCCACTCATTTTTACCAAGATATTTAATTAAATTCCTTATTCAATCAAAAAAACGAGATTACTAATTTGAAACAAGTAATACTCCAAAGAAAATGAAAAAACTTAACCATTACCCAAAGAAAGCTAAAGACGTCTCGATAGCAAAGTAAATGGGTACCGAAAGCTCAAGATAAGTATGTAAAAGATTCGTAAAGTGTAAGTCTGGAAAATTAACATAGTCAAATACATAGCAGGTGCCCTATAGCACCTAAGGACACGATGTCCCCCGGTTCCTACGACGCAAAGAAGGTGGATGGTCACAATAATCAATATCATAAAGCATAGATAGAAAGGTACCTTGACCAAGAGGAGGGTCGCTGGAAGTCTGCGCGATGTTCAGCTTTCTCATCATCTTGTTTTGCAACACAAGGTATGTAGAAATAAGATTGTCCGAACCTTTGCAATATTGGCAAAGGATAGTCCTATGGCACTTGTTAGCATAATGGTCTTTGGAACCACAATTATAACATGCTCCACGAGTAGAGGTAGGAGTCTTAGTCACTAAAGCGGGTTGCTTCCCTTCCTTGTTCTCAAGCTTAGGGCAAGAAAGCATAAATGACCCGAGCTTTGCAATATCAGCAAGAGAGGTGTCACGGAAACTCGTTACCACAATGATTCTTAGTGCCATAATTATAGCACTATCCATGACTAGAGGTAGAGGCTTTAGTTATCAGAGTCATTTTCATTCCTCTCTTGTAAGGATGGAAGTTTGTGGATTTGTTATATGGATGCTGCTTCTTGACACCACAAACAACCACCATTTCCCGGTCCTCGAGTGGACTTCCTTTGGGATGCGTGCAATAGCAACACGATCATGTCAATCCGGACTCTAGGTGGACAAGCTTCGAAGCAAGGATGGACTCTTGAGCTACCTTAATAATATCCAAGAGTTTCCGAGTGGTCAAGAATACGCTATCCTGAGTAGGATGGTTAGGTTGCCCCCACATTGGAAGGAGAAATCCTATCCATTCCTCTTCTTTAAAAGAGAGAAGAGTAAATGATTAAACTTAAATAAAGTTGAATGGTCAAACAAAGGATCATGATATTGATATGATATACGGGTCCTAAGACTCGAATAAAGTTTTAAACACGATTTTCTAGGGAAAACCTAGGAAAATGATCCTCGCCATAATATCTTATATTGTTCCGAACTTGGCTCTGATACCAAGTGTAACGCCCCACCTCTATACTCGTGTTAGCCAAAGGTCATTACAAGCAATGATTTCAATTAACCCGAAAAATAAGGTTGTTCAAGGGCGACCAACTGTATAACATCTTTGAACAAGTATTAAACATGTAGGATAATGTGGTCTTACTTTTTAAATCTCATGAGGAAATCCAACACATCTAATTCAAGTTCAAACCCATTACATAGTAGCAGTATATAATTCATAATCAATATAAAATACATAACAATAAAATCAGAGTCAGACACAGATATTCACATTACTAAGGCGGAAATAGATATGAATAAGATGCATAAGAGAAAATAAAAAGATAATGGCATAGTTCATCCACCATATAGTGAAAGAACAGATACATGTACTACACAATAGAATATGTACACATATGAGTCACTATCTCAAATACATAAAAGGTAAAATTACTAAATAAATTCAGTTAGCCAAAAGAAGAAGCTAGTCCATGTTATAGTCAAGGAGGAGTACCTATAATACCTTGGTATGATCCGTGTATTATTTATTAGAAAATAAACAATAAACGGATCAGTCTAGCTGTACTCATCATAATAAACTGAGATAGAAATAGAATTATAAATAGAAAACGACGTATGTGCAATCTAAACAATGTTCACATGTAAAATGAGAAGGCTCGAAATGCCCATATGATATGTCAAAGAAATATTGGTGCTCTATAAGGATATCTCATCCTAAATCATAAAGTTATTCCTCAAATATGATATCGTGTATCTTGCCGATGCTAAATGATCCGAAGATCATAGATATAATCACATGGACCAAACTTCATCGATATAAAGGTAAACAATGTTCACATGTAAAATGAGAAGGCTTAAAATGCCCATACGATATGTCAAAGAAATCTTGGTGCTATATAAGGATGTCTCATCCTAAATCATAAAGCTATTCCTCAAATATGATATCGTGTATCTCGTCGATACGAAATGATCCGAAGATCATAGATATAATCACATGAACCAAAGTTCCTCGGGATGAACCAAAGTTCATCGATATAAAGGAATGATCCGAAATTCTTCAAGGTGATCTCAATATCATCGATATAATCAAATAAACCGAAGTTCCTAAGATATGATGATCCGAAGATCATCGATGATCAAAATTGATCAAGTATAATGCAAACCAGCTAGTAAATAAAAGAGTCAAGCTAAATGTCCCATAACCACTTGCTCTACTCGAATATTTACAAATAAGTTGTATATTCCACTAAAATACAAAACAATCATCGCCACAGTTTTCAATCGAACTAGTCCAAGAATTAACTGCCGTGGCAAACGCAAGGGTTCATAGTCCTTGCCTTTACTAAGGCGTTTGATTAGGTTTCTCATACGAATGAGAAAAAGATTTATCAAATATGTACTAGTAGGTTTACAAAGTAATTTATAAAATAACTTCATATAATGAAATATGTAACAACCCGGAAATCTGAGTCAGTTTAAAATTTTTATTTTGGCAATTTTATTGAATTTTGAATATTTAAAATGAATTATTTTAAATAAAAATGATGAGAAAATTTATTTTGAATATAATTAGAATGTATATATTTATATTGATCGTCGTTAGAATATAAATAATTATTTTAAATTATAAAGGAAATTGAAAATGGCGCGGAAGTTCGATAATTCGATTTCAAACTTCAATTGAAGTTACCGAATTCAAAATAAACCGGATTTTAGCGAAACCAAAAATAATAGAATCTAATTGAGAATACCTTTCCAATGAATCCGAAAAATTGAAATTTCATAGCGGGAATCAAAAGATATGTCCAGTTGAAATTTCAGAATAGTCGATATGGAATTCTGGCCCTTAAAAATGGGAATTTTGCAAACGACCTTGGATTTCGACGAAACCAGTTTTGTTGGATCCGGGATGTCAAGTTATTGCTAGATTCCAATTTTCATAATTTTTCGAATCAATATGTGAGCGTGGCAAAGTAAAACGCATTTGACCAGTTTCAGTTGATTTTAATCGACTGGAAAATGGCCATTTTTCAAACGGTCTGGGAATTCGACGAAACTAGTTTTGTTAGGACCGTATCATCAATACGAAGCTAGAAAATATTTTTCGGGAATTTTTAGAGTTAGTATGTGACCCTGGTAAATTGAAATGCGCGTTCAAATTCAATATATAGAGTTATATGTTGATTTTGACGAAAACTGATCGAAACGATCAAATCATCTTGCGATACATATTCCATTGTGTTCGGAATGGGGGTAATTTGCTAGGGGCGACAGTCGTTGGGTATTGTTTGGAGATCGTATGAAAAGTCAACTTGAATTGAAAATAATAATAATATATTAATATTTTATATATATAAAACACCTCATCCTCCCCCCTCTCTTATCAGAAGTAAACAAACAAAAAAAAAGGATCGAATCGATCTGGGGAGAAACCGCGCCTCCCCATCGTCGATGCCCAACGCCCCAAGGGGAGCCCCGCCTTCGCCGCCCCCTTCTCCTCCTCCTCTTCAACCTCTGTTCTCCTTCCTATCTCCTTACTCCTCTGATCGAAGACCCGACGCAGTCGAGCCGCACCCCCTTGAAACCCTAACTCCGACCACCAGTGAACTGCCACGCCTCCCCAAGTCGCCTCCAGCTCGAGCTCGCGAACCCCCCCCCCCCCCCCAATCTCTCGACTTCAACTGTAAGCCTTTATTTTTATTTATTTTTGTTTTTCAGTTTTAATAAAATTGCTATAGTAAAAATAGGATTTTTAAACAAGTAAAGATTAGATTTTCATGTTGAAAAAATATGATTTTTATTATCATAAAAGGATTAGATTTTTATACATGAGAGAAATAGAATTTTTATATATAGTAGAGAATATAAAAATGTGATTTTTATATGGGTGGCGATATAAAAATATCATTTTTATATGATGTGAAGATTAAAAATATAATTTTTATAATATAGAAAGGTTAAAAATATAATTTTTATACTAGTGGCATGTTAAAAATATGATTTTTATTATATTTGAAAAGGCGAAATCTTTATATTTGAAAAGGCGAAATCTTTATTTTTGAAAAGGCGAAATCTTTATATAGAGAATAGCGTGATAAAAATATAATCTTTATTATATGAACACCGTTATAAAAATAGAATTTTTATCCATATAGAGTGATTATAAAAATATGATTTTTATATACATAGCAACAATATAAAAATGTGAATTTTATATATGTAGTGGCTACGGGCAACGAAAGTGATAAAAGGCGAGAACAACGATGACTTCTACATAAGAAGAGTCGTGGTATTGGATTAGCTAGCTGGTGAGAACTTCTCACCTTTTAATTTTGTTTTCTAGTTAGTAATATATACTAGGATGCAGACGGTGTTTAGTAGCACCCAACACCCGTCGTCCACAGACCATGGACGGCTTGTATGCTTGTTTGTTTGATTTGATTTGTAGTTAATTGTGTGATGTGATGTGAAACGAAATAAAAATATTTTATAGTTGAAAATAGAATTTTTAACGTGTATTTAAAATGAAATAAATATAAACAGATTGGACGATTTATTTATATACACACATTTGACTAATATTGATTGGGACGCTAAATTTTACACATCGCCGAACTGCACAAATAAAATCTGTGTTTGATTGATTGAAACCCCACACGGGTATTGGGATGATATATGACATACACTAATCCCAATAATTAGTTGTATGTCGATCGATTGATTGACAGACTGTCATACGCATTAAATATTTATATTTGATGTTTATATAGTATAGAATGCACTCTGGATGATGGTTGATTATTGATCGTTGTTATTTTATGCATGTGTTGTAGAAAATCCATATAATTAACATTATGGTAATTGATTGGGCCTCATTCCAGTTTTGAAGTAGAAATATTTGAAACGAAGTATTTGAAATAGAATATTTGAAAATAGAAATATATGAAGCCGTGTTGATTAGATTGACGTCTTTTGACGTGATCGATATTTATATCGATTTCATTCATTTTCCAATGAATATTGAAATAGATTTGAAATTCAAATTAAATTGAATCGATCTGAAATCGAATAGATTTGAAATTCGAATTATATTGAAATGAATTGAAATTCGAATTAAATTGAAATGATTTGAAATTCGAATTAAATTGAAATGAATTGAAATTCGAATTAAATTGAAATGATTTGAAATTCGAATTGAATTGAAATCGAATTGAATTGAAATCGAATTGAATTGAAATCGATTTGAAATGAAATTAAAACGAATTTATATTGAAAAATTCAATTTTGATCTGAATTTGAATATGAAGTTGAAATCATTTCGAAAACGAATTTAAAACGATTTATAAAATTCGTTTTAAAAGGAAATCGACGAAATATATATATTATATATATAATGGCCTGAATAGAACGCGCCGCGCCGCGGCAGTTTGTGAATTTCGACCATTGACTTCGAATTGAAGTTACGGGAGATCCGACCGTTGGATTCTCCTGAAACCAGAACCGTTGGGTTCGTATCGAAAAGAGCTTTCCGATGAATATTATAAAGTTGAAATCTAACGGTTGGATTTGGAATTATGTCCAAATCAAATTTGAAAAAGGTCGTTGTAAGTGCAGTTCGATGGCCGTTGATGGAAATCAACTGTACGTGCTTTGATAAAATTATTAAAAATATCAATAATTTGTGTAAAATCATAATATGTGAATTGGAAAGAAATGGGATGAAAAACTCCACATTTGAAAAGATAAAAATAGATTTTTGTCGAAATGAACTAGTTTTGAACTAGAATTAAAATCAATTTATTTTTGAAATAAATAAATTGAAGTTGAATTGGTTTTGAAAATAACCAGAATTTCCAATATATATGAAATGGAAGTGGATTTGAACCGAAATTGTCTTTGGAATGTTTCGATGTTGGATTCCGTGATTATACAGATATTGTTATGGAAATTTGAAAGATATATTTATATCGTTATTTCCAATACGATATTTGTTGGTTTCAGAATTTGATATTGAATATAAGCCGGTATATTTTCTATTCAGAGCCTTGTATTTAATATCAAAAGTCATTTTGGGTTTATCGTGAATCGTGTTTTAGATAACATTGGTTCTTTAACCCAGTTAAAGACAGGATATTGATTTTTGAAAAGATTAAAACTAAGTGGAGTTTTAATGAATTTTTAATTAGATTGAAATGTGAATTGATAATTTAAATTATCAAATATGAAAGGTGATCGAGAATGGAGTACCACCAGTTTTGCTCCAAAGCGATAGTTAAATCTTTAATTAGATTTGAACGTGAAATGGTTGTTAATTTTACCAATAAAACCATGGTGTTAGATATGAAGTATGACCAGTTTTACTTCATGGGATGAATAGGTTGGGATTGGGAAATAAAATAAATAATTACTTCGGTGTGGTTCACTAATCCCGGCTAGTTTGAAATGATATCCAAAGGAAGATTAAAGAATAAATTTAGAAGAATTTATCTTTGATAAAATTAATGGGAACCTTTCCCTAAGAGTGTGAAAATTTGAATAAAAGAATATTCTGAATTGGAATGAGGCGTTTGTTGTGTTTGTGTAACATTTGTTTATTATATACGTGGGTTATTCAGAAAGGCCGGGTTTATACCCATTCTGAATAACCGATTCGGCGATAAGTCGAAGATGAAGACGGTGGTTGAAGACCGGAAGTCTTCACATCGTTTGGGTGATTACTGATGATCTTGATTGGGCTATACAACCAAAATGAGGGAATCGGTAGGTGATCGTCCAGACGTACTTGGAGATCGATGGATATGCGAGGAAAGTGCCTCAGGTTTCATTCAGACCCAGAACGAACTTGTAAATGGATTATGTGTCTGACATTGGATTTTATTCAGTGTTGATTGATCTCTATTAAATATACATCTGTTTGGCGGCGAAGAATATATTCTCTTGCTTAACACCCTTCTCTAAGACGTACGAGCTCAGAGGTAGTATATCGATGGACATCAGTTGCATGGAGTGAATTACCTGTGTGGCACGCGTAAGTGGAAAATGATCAAGGCTTCTGTTGAAAAGCAAAGTCTTGTGGTTGATGATCAAAGCACGGCCTGTGTGGCGCAGCTTTGTGTATAACGTGAATTCGTGAGCCTCACACCTCGGTATGAGTGAAAAACATGATAGTGACTACAGGGAGAGCACGACGTTCCTTTCTAGCTAGTGGTGGTGTCAGTGCTTAAACTGGCTGACATTTATATACTTTTCACCTATGTGGTTGTTGGATGCGAGGCGCCTCGGATATAGGTCTGTTAGGACCGGGAAACGTGTGTTCAGGAATAACTAATCCTCCAAAGTTAGGTGAGGACCGACCCTGAAGATCCAAGGATCATAATGGGGTCCTGAGACATTTGCTAGAGTGTCTCGAATCGGAGAGGAGCTTGCCCCTTGCCTCGACTCATGACGGAAATCCAGTTTCCAATACGTGATATTGCGGTTTTATTTGTAGAACCTAGTATGGCGACATAGTGGTATGGGTCATTCATGCCGCCTATGATTGAAATTGTTTTGACACTATACACTTATAGTACTATCAAAATAATGTGTTTTAAACGTATCAAGCATGTTTTGGCTATTATAAGGTAAAAACCCTATCCTCCGGCTTGCGTTGCATTGTGTGATGGGACCTGGGTCTTATAATAGCTTCATTTTTCTTTATTTAGCATTGCGCTGTTTTGATATATGCACTAGTGTTCTTGGGAGGAAACCCGTTTCGTGTTATACGGCGTGGTCCCTTAAATTACTCTCTTTTAAAGTAAAGTTTTAAATAACTGTTTTAATTCTCACACCAGTCACACGACTGACCTGGAGTTTGTTGTTTTAATCTAAACTCTGGGTGCCCCTATTTTCCACACGGGCAGCTAGTAGTTTTGGTTTTGCAGATTTATATTCACAGGATCCTGATTTACAGCCGGAACGATGCTCGGAAAGCTCTGTATCCGTGTATTACTTTCAGTTGTGTTTGTATTGTTTTTCCGTTGTTATGTAATTTATTGTAATCTCTGATATTTATCGAATGTAATATTCATTCATACTCTGTATATTCTTGTATTCTGATGGAATTGTTGTAATAAACAATGAAATGTTCTTCTGTTTGCGTTCCGATGTGTGTTGTTCTCATCTCAATCCGGGCTTTCCTTACCGAGGAGTTCGGGTCATTATAAAATAGGATTAAAAACCATTTTAATAAAATATGTTGGTATCTACTAAAAATATCAAACCCTTTTATATAATTTCGAAGTAGAAAATCTCATGTAATAACGATTGAACGAAGAATTCACGTTTTAATAACGCAAATTAAATCTCATGACTGTCGATTGTAAATTCCTTCACCACGAATTAATTGTAAGTCCATCAAAGGTCGATAATCAAGCCGCTGAAATATGTGAATTAGAGAAATTGAAAAGTCATAGAAAAAGGTCAAACGGGCTTAAACTCGGCCGGGAAAGAGCCTGGAACAACCTGAACTGTTGACCATGGTCTCCACTAGTCAACAGCAAAAAATAGGTTCAGTCGGCTGAATTTAGAGGTCAATCGACTTAATTTGAAAAAAAACTCAAAATTTTGTACACGTACAAGATTCAGTCGACTGACCTCTGAAATCAGTCGAGTGAAGTGTATATCAGTCGACTGATCTCAGAGGTTAGTCGAACGACCTTCTACTTCACTGAATCCTTGTTCCTAGGTCAGTCGATTGACTGCCTGATTCAATCGACCGACCTGCTGCTAAAAGCAGCATAATGCTTGGCCTTAAGGCCAAGTCGATTTATATGGGTTTCAGTTGATCGATGGAGGTCGTGAACTTCATCAAAGTAAAAATGAAACCTTGATGGTTTGCCGAAACACTTTATATCGTATGAATCAAACCCACTTAAAGATTTATATTAGAATTCGTATATACTCAAATTCAAAACTTAAGAAATGGAATGTTCACACTAATCAATCCAGATAACACAATACATACAACACACACGTGCCACAGGCACACTAGAAAAGCATACAGCTTGAGGCATAGATGTGAGTTCTCAAAGAACTCACCTTTGATTTTAAGAAGAAAGGAGGTGCTCTAAAACCAAGCAAGATCAACTTCTCTTCCAATATAACTTGCTATTCTTCAATCTAAACATATGTAAATGAATTTCCTAAGAGTTATGTCATAGGAAATTGTAGAAACTGAAGAGACAGCAAGAAAGAGAAGATAGAGAAGGGGAAGCTTACACAAGTTGCCTACTTGATTTTTCCCTTGATTTTGATTTCGATTTCGAGAAGCTAACCCTAATTTAGGAATTTTAATTTCTCATACCCTTCCCCCATTTCTATTTTAGCTTAAGTTTTAGGATGTAATGAGGAGGAGGGGATGTGGGCGGTCTTCAGGAAGCAGGCTAGGTTGGCTAACCCAAGCCCAAGTCCAAAGTCCAAATTTCCATAACTCGAAATACATTGATGTTTATACTTTTTCTTGTCTTAAACGACATTTTGAACTCGATGGAAGTGGTCTCAAGTACAAATTCATCCATATGCAAAAAATGACTTTTTGGACTTATACTTGATTAACGATGTCATATTTAAATAAAACTATTTAAATATATTATCGTAAAATATGTAGGTTGTTACATGACGTGTGCCCTAGTGTTGGTTATTCCGAAAAGAAATGAAGAGATGACGATATACAATGGTGCATGTGGTACTAGATTAGGTGTAGTGTTAATGCAAGAGAGGTAAAGTTGTTGTTGCTTATGCAAAAGGGGTAAAGTTGTTGTTGCTTATGCTTATTGACAACTAAAACCACCTGAGAAAAGGTATCCCACGCATGATCTGGAATTGATGTTGATTGTGTTCGCATTGAAGATGTGGAGGCATTATCTTTTGGGAGAAAGATTTGTTTACCAATCACAACTTGAAGTATCTTTTCTCTCGGAAAAGATTTAAATCTCCATTAGCAGCGATGGTTGAAATTCTTGGCTTCCTATGATTTTAATATCACATAAACCCCAGGAAAGGGTAATGTGGTCGTTGATGCATTAAGTAGGAGATATGCCAATTTGAGGACTATGTTTCTTGAGTGTAAGAAACAGGGGTATATTGTTGGTTATGACTTTAGATCTAGATGTGAGTTGGAGTCAGAGATGTTGGCAAGTTTAATGATTAGACCTACTTTGGTCGAACGGTTTGGTTTTAGTCAGAGGAGCGATCCCAAATTGTTGGAGACCATTACCAAAGTGGAAGCTGGTATAGATGATGAGGTTAAGAGTATGTACGAACCCGGCCTAACGGGTGGCTTCAGAAAGGTGGGAGATTGGTTGTACTTGACGTTAATGGATTAAGAGACGAAGTACTCAAAGAGAGTCATCACTCAAAGAGAGTCATCACTCAAAGTTGACCATACATCCTGATGGTAACCAGATGGATAAGGACATGAAACAAACGCATTACTGGGGGGCATAAAGATGGGCATTGGGAAATTCGTTTCCAAATGCATGAATTGTCAACTAGTTGAAATTGAGCAGAAGAAGCTTAATGGCTTGTTGCAACAGTTAGAAGTACCCGAGTTGAAATAGGAGAAAGTTTTAGTGGATTTCATTGATGGTTTGCCAAGGACTGGGGCAGGACATGATAGTATTTGGGTCATTGTTGATCAGTTGACCAAGAGCCCAGGTTCATACCTGTCAAGTCAAGTAGGATGGCAGCAAAGCTAACAGATTTGTATGTGAAATGGGTTGTGTGATTCCATGGAATACCAAAAGGCATTATTGGAAATCGAGATCCCTTATTTATTAGTGGATTCTAGAAGAGCTTGCAAGAAGCTTTGGGATCTGAGTTTAGAAGAACTTCATAGAAGATTGGAATTATTTGGCAACGAATGAAAGGTGCCCAAGAAAAGCAGAAGAGCTATGTCGATAAAAGATGACGAGACTCGTAATTCTCCGTTGACGATTTGGTATTCGTTAAGATTTCTCATTTGAGGAATGTGATTCACTTTTGCAGCAAGGGGAATTTGGCACCGTGGTTTGTTGTTCCATTTCAAGTCCTTGAGCGGGTTGGAAATCTTGCATATAGATTTGAGCTACCACAGAAGATGGCTAGGGTACACAATGTGTTCCATATTTCCCATTTTAGGAAGTTTGTGCACGATCTCGATGCAACTATCACATCGGATCAGTGAGATGATATTGAATTGGAACCGGAAGCTACTGTAGCCCATAGACTTATTCATATCATTGGACACAATTCGAAACAACTTAGGAGGAAAACAGTGAAACTTTTCAAGATTCAATGGGGTGAAAGTGACTGTACTTGGGAGAGAAAAGAGAGCATGAGAACATGATATCCAAGGCACTTTACTTGGTATGGTCTTAGTACATCACTCTTAAATTTCATTCATGATATCATCAGTCATTTCGTTTAATATCCCACATGCTAGGGTAAGCTTAAATTGTATTGCCATTGTGTTTGCTATGCGTGTTTAATTACTTGTGAATGACTGATAGGTGTGCGGGGCATTTCTTCTTGTTGTTTAAGGAATTTCGGGGGTAAAATTTCTTAAGGAGGGGAATGCGTCGACCTGTATTCTACGTATTAGAGGACCGTAGAATATTTATACTAATAGTGACATTTTCTACCTTCACTATTTTTATCGAATTTTAATGTGACTATTTCACCCTTGGAGAATCTTGTTTAGCCCATAACTTTTGATTAGTAGAGAATTTAGACTTAAAACCACTTCCATTGGATTCAGATGATGGTTTCCCATTCTGTAGAGTGATCACATTAGGCAAATGGACTTACTGTTTGGGAGGAATGGTTGAAATAAGATCGGGTGGCTTAAATGGGTTGTTAGGATCATTGGCAAGTGGAGCCTATAACCCATTTCGGGTTTGATGGCTTATGGGGCCTAAAAGGATAGCAGAATCATCTCCTATTCACTTTCCCAACTCCCAAAGTAGATCTAAATACTATAATGGCTTCCGCCTCTCAAATATATCATTAATCCTTCCTCTAATTAGCAAATAACCAAATTAAGAGGATATCAAGTCAAATCGACACCAAAAAATGATAAAAGTTGTTGCAGCACACTGAAATCGGAACCAAACGTTCTCTATTCTAACATATTTGGGGTGATTAAGTTTAGTAATAGTGTTCCTACTCACTAATTAAGGTAGACTTGCATATAAACACCTCATAAAAATAGGGAAAATGCTTATAATTCGTTATTAATCATATGATGACACATATATAAGTTTGGGTGGAATTGGACATGATTTGTAAATCGTAGAATTTAGGGGATTAGGGAAATATACGCTTTTTTGGTGTTTAACTCTACTTGGTTGATCTAAATGTTGTTTGAGTGTGCTTGTTATGATAAGACATTGCCTAGAAATGCTAGGATGGATGCAAATGCCATCGAATTGACGAAATAAGATACTAGAAATCATTAGAAAAGGTTGTAAATTCTAGGTCGACTATAGCCGGTTCGATATGGTCGAGCCGTACTAATTGATTTAGATCGACAAGGAATTTGAAGTGGACGAAAAGGAAGGTCCCAAGAGGCTCTAGATCAATTTTTAAGTCATTTCTAGTTCTAGAGAGCAAGTGGTGGCATTCACAAATTTGGTTCGGCTAAAGGAGATGGTTCTGGCTCGGCTAGGAACAAGATGGCTATTGGCTAATTAAGAAGTAGAAGGGAGGAAACTTCCTGTTCGGCTAGGTCGAACCGAATCTCGATTCGAACAAGTTCTTCACTCCGGATCGACATAGTCAACTCGGATCCGGATAGTCGATTCAGATCTGGTTCGAATAAATTCGGGTTGACTATGCCGACTTGGATATTGTGACTAAATTCGAATCGGCACAGCCAATCTGGATATGGTGACCAAGTCCGGATCGATATAGACGAGCTAGATATGGGTCGAACCAGGTAGAGGCCAGATATGGGGGTTATTCTAAATAAGGAATGTATGCAACACCTCTTCATGACGACAATCATATTCATCTGAAGATGAACTCTAATATGACTAGTTTAAACACGAGAAGCGAAGAAAGTCTAAATGGGAAGTTATCACCAAGGATCCAGATGGGAACCAGAGGGGTGACTTCTAAGTTGGACTTCGTTGCAGGAACGTGTGCAAAGGAGTAAACATGTCAAACACTTTGGTACACCTTGGAAAAGTAGGACGATGAGGAGATCAGAGTCCGTTGATGATTTAGATCTGATCTGCATAGACCTTAGATCCCGTTTACGTTGTAGACTAGGTAGGGTTATCCATTAGAGTCTGTTGACGCTTTGACCTAGTGGTTGGCATGGAAATTGGTTGGTAGAGTCAGTTGACGTTTGGACATGCATTTCTTCTTATTACTCTGGGAGCTTTTATAATGAGCATACTAGAGATCGGTTAGTGTGCTCGAGTAGCTGTCCAGAGATGAGCAGGAGGCTTTCATGTATTATATATACTCTTATCCCTGTTTACTTCCGTTGTTCACTTCTTCGGCATAGTAGTGATTTGTTTAGAGACAGTATTCTGGAGATATAGCTATGTATGAATTATTAGATATTATGTTGTGATGTGAATCTACTACTCTGATGTTTATGATCTGGTTTCCGGCTTATATACTATCTCGCTTGTTTTATATCATTTTATGTTGTTGTTATATTTTTTTATATGCGCTGTGAGATATGCAACATGTTATATAGGCTTTCTTATTTCAACCTTGATGATCGCCTTGTATCAGCCGAGCACCGTCACAACGCAACTTGTTGGGTGACGAGTAATACAGGGCGGTTGTCGTAGCCGGGTCATTTCAAAGATTTGGTTTTGTAGAAGGGTCTTAAAGGATTCTTCGTCATGTTGATTATTATTTACATATAGTCTTGCTTATATGAATTACTTGTAACATGACTTGAAAGCTGACTTCTTTTTAATATAGAAGTAGCTAGCACTTGATGATATTTTATTGTAGTTGGTCAGCATTTTACTATCATCTGACAAGTTTTTTTATCGTTCTGAAATTAACTTCTAACTTATCAATATTTACGTAAATTGTTTCTGTAGTTATAGTAGTACAAAATATAGAAAGGAATGGTGCTTTAAACCTATTTAGCGTACCAAATAAAGTTTATAAATTATGATCCACATAGCAAGAACTTATATGGATGCATTTTGAAAATCTAGAATTTAAGTAAAAAAAAATGGAGGTTATCTATTATTGATGTCATGTAAGATCTTTTCGAATGATTTTTTTTATAGAAAGCTATATACGTGCTTAATTAGGGAGTTTGAAGTTTTAAATATATCACTAATGACTTATTTTGAGATATTTCAGCAAGAGTATATTTAGAGGAGAGCCTTTTACATTTCACAATGTGTTCTATTTTGAAGTTCGCTAAGTTATAATTTAAATGGGAAGATTAAACATATTTAAAGTGTCCAAAAGAGGTTGAAATTTACGTAAATTACATTCAAGGATTATTTTATATAATAAATGATAGATTTAGGAGTGTGTCCTCCGGAAATTACGTAATTTATTACACATATTTGACTTGATACCCAATCTTCTTCGAAACAAAAGGTGTCTTTTTTCTATTATATCACATGTTGTATAATTAATTTTCTAATATAAAGCATATTTAATAGAAAATCCATAAATAGTATGTTTTACGATAGTAGTTACAAAATGTTGTAATCTTGGGGAAATTTATCATAATGAAAATATATACATAGATTTAAATATTTCTAGCATAGATATACGTGAATTGTATATTGATACATCATGTAACAACATGCACCATAATGGGTATGAATTTCAATAAAAAATAGAATCTAAGTCCATCAGTGCTTGGACTTGGTACCTGCAAATAGGCACAATCATATCAAATATCAACAAATATAAACTCATAGCAAAAACAATAATATAATATGAATATCACTGCGGTTACTACCTTGGAATCAATTATATTCCATGGATATCAAGTTGGTACAGCAATATCGAGCATAAGAGATAAGATGTAATACTTCTAAATTTGGATAACATTATCAAGAAATTTAATTGGTTAAACTAAATGTGAATAATATGGAAGGTGAGAAAATGAAATTTGTGCTTACTAAATTAACTAGTAGGTTGGCCTTAGAAACAAATCAAATAATGCATAAGGAAGGTTATAAGAGAAGGGCAAAGTCGTAAACTTTTGGTCCTTTATATATATATATATATATATATATATATATATATATATATATATATATTCTCATATCCTACAACATTTGTTTCAATTTCAGTCACTTACTAAAAACTAAAAGAACATAAGGTCGTCGACCATTAAAACTAGGGAGGAAGAAAAAGAAAAGAAAGCCAGGACTAAAGCTTGAAAATCATCTACATCAAATCCCACAACCTATATCAATCAAGGTGGTTAATGCTATTATCCTTGTGTTTCGGCTATTAGGTAAATAACTGAAACCGATGTTTGTTCATGATGGTTTTTCATGATTAAAATGATGTTATTTGGTGGTTAATTAATAGCTATGATTGACATGTTTATATGGTTAATATACATAAAATTGGTTAGGTTTTAAGTTGAAACCTATAATTAGAAATCTCCAAATATTATGGGATTTTGATACGATGTTTATTATATGATTTTTGAGGTGAGTTTCGAATTTCATAATTTTTCATGGTTGTATGAATTTTCTATGTTTTAATTGCTAAGGGAAAGCTTATATATTAATTAAAACGATTAATTTATCCACACAAATATTTTATACATGATACAAAGTACTGTAAAAAGACTATATAAAGACAATATTTCATTTTATAAACCAATAAGAATTCGGCAAATATGGTAGGGTAAGTATAAAGTAGTACTTTATAAGAAAATACATCAATCTTACCCGTATTTACTTTCAACGCCGTTGCCTTTACGGAAGTAACATCCCGATTCTTTCGAAGCCACCTTTAGGTAGTGCTAAATGTATGGTATAAGATTATCCAGACATTCGCCTCTACCTTCCGGAGGAGCTTTCGTATTGATATTTATACATTTCGAAAGTTAAATGCTCCACAAGGGGGTTTCACCTCCATCCTTTCGGCAAGGACGAAAGTGGGCCTTTTATAAGAAAGAATTGCTTTTTTATAAAGAACTTTACACCTTTCGGGGGAACTGGAAGGGAGTCTAATTTGTTTTTGACTTGGAGCTTATGCTTCCAAAACCCTTAGAAAACATTGTCTTCGGTGACAAGCCTTTATAAACTTGTTTTCCTAAATTTATTTTCTTAGACGTGGTTAAAGGTCCGAAAGGAAGTCTTTTTAATAAAAGTTTTGAGGCTTTGCCTCTATGGCTGTCCGGGTCAATAATGATCACGAAGGGACCTTTACTTGATGTTTGTATATGAGTTAGAGGTTTCTGCCTCTATACCCTACCATTATGGTTTTGACGTTAGCTCTTGATCGATTGGTTGATTGCATGGATCCGAAAGTGGTACATTTCGGAGGAATCGCATGGTGTTAGAGGGGTTACCTTCTAAATGAATGATTATTTGTTTTATGAAGCCGGAAGGAGTTACCTTTCGGAGATGAGTAACGCATGGTGCTGAAGGGTTTGCTTTTGGAGTAAATGACTGTTGTTTTTTGGAACCAGATGGTGTTACCTTTCGGAGAATAGTGTTTATTGAACTTGATAGGATACCATTGAAAATTGCACATGTTATTTGGTTGGTAACCATGGACATGACATTTTCATTTGTGTGAACATTAAGGGCCCCAATGGGTGACAAATATTGTGGGAACTAATTAAACATTATGGCTACTAATAAGAGAAATAAATTGGGGGAACCAATTAACTAAAATTATATGCCTTCGGTCCCATTGTTAATGAGGGGTTACGCAACGAAGCATGGGAAGGGATCAAAAGGAAGGATGGTTCCATTGCTTCGCCAAGTGTGGATACCATAATAACGAACCGACTCATTTGCTTTACCTAGAGCGAAAGTTGAATGAATAAGAAGGAATGGTCCTGTTGCCTTGCAAGAGGTTACCTTGAGTTGCGTAGTGTAGATTCTGAAAGAAAGAAGAAGTAAATTAGTGTAACCAATTTAACTTAAGGAAAGGGCATCTGAACCTATTGCTTCGTGCAGTATAGGAGGTGATTCGGTTTCGAATGTTAGCAGGGGTTGCCTTGCGAAACATTGTGGGGAACCAAAATAAAGAATGAAAATGATGGGTAATCATTAGAAATAATTAATATGGAATGCGTTGCATGTTGCATATTGCACATTTACACTATCACTTATGTTATTGTTGTTTTCGTACTATTCATTGAAGTGTAGATGTTCCGGGGTTGGTTCTGGAAGTAGTTTGATACTAGCCCGAGGGGGACCCGTTCTACAATGCGGCGTTGTCCCACTAGATATTTGTGTGTTGGGTATAACAGATATTCACACTAGTATGTTGACTGACCCGAAGTTTTTTGCTTTCCCCCTTAACTCTCGGGTATTTATTTGAGTAGGCTAAGGGTTAGGGCTTTCAGGTGCTTCGTCAAATAAGCTTCCGGAGGCGAGATGGAGGTTATATATAGTTAATTAGGGGTGTCGTTGTTTGTTTTGACTTTTGATGTATGTATCAGTAAAGTTGTATTTGCCTATATATTTAGACTTTGATCGACCAGCATCGTCATATGTTGCTATCGGAGTTTGTTTTGTATTAATTTATATTTTCTCTAAATGAGCTATATGAAAGGGATGATTATTAAATGAACGCCTTAGGAAAATTTTCATACTCTTCTTCTGATGTTGTGGTTTATTAATATCTGGTTTTCTGTCATCGAAAGCAGACACTAGAGACGACTGCAACATCCATAGTGTCATGCTTCCGGTTTTGGAGAATAGGGCGTTACAAATTTGGTATCAAATCATAAATTTATGCAAATTTAAAGAAACGTTTTGTCCACAAAGATTTTCTAAATTAAAACCCAATGATCAATTAAATATTATAAGGGTTGGAATAATGAAACCATTACATATTTGTATTTGTTAGCCAATTTATGGTTAACACCCAAAAATAAGATCTACCGTAGACTCTCGATTCCTAGTAGGAAATGATCAAACATGAGATCTGCTAATATTCCGGATTCCTGTTAAAGCGCTACCATGCCATGCTGAAGGTAAATTTCCTATTGAGGACAAAACCAGTTGTGAACTTTCCTTTGATTTCCGAATGGAGGACTTATCCTTTTGCAATATATTTCCTTAGAAGCGCCTCAAGATTTTAAGTTAGTTTTCTCTGGGTGTTCGATGATCACAAAACTGAACTCTAGGAAGTTGGATCCTCTAATTAATCATCAAATAACAGGTTTTCTTAGTCTTCCTTAGTTTCTCCATATCCAATGGGATGGCGGGAATATACTTCTAACCTCAATTGAACATTTAAACCTAATAAGTCGCCAAATAGGAAGATCTTAACACAACTTTGAGTCGTAGCTATAGCTATTAGACTAAGGATGATCATTATGTCACGATCTAAGTATCTTAAAGGTAGTCATGGGTGAGGATATAAAATAGATCCAATTATGTATATAATTCATATATCATACCAGGAATGTTAGCAGATGATAATAACAATGTACATTATTGAACATAATTTTTCATAATTACGTTAATTACTGTACATTTCCACTTTATTGAGCATATAAAATATTACAAATTCTTTCTCTAAACTGATTTAGAAATTAGGATTTCTCTCTTCCACAAGAGATTACAATTTTGGGAAATGAACTGGAAAAAGGACCCCACACTCTAAGTCACTGGGGTCGTATTTATATATGCGGATTGATCCTTACTTTGGCTTAAGTGCTTCACTTCAGTCACCCGACATGGGCTAATCACGAAGGCTTTGCAAGTGCATTGGTGGCTTTTCTTCCAGGTAAATTTCGCTGCTTTCGAGGGTCTTAACGAAGGGAGATTTTAGTTGAATGCAAGAAGGATGGTTATGCAGAGGCTTTTGGCACTTTTTATGCTTTCGTCCCAAGCTTTGCCTCTAATGCTTAAAGGTTCTGAATCTGGATTCCTTGTCCTTCGTATTGTACCTTCCTAAGGGTCATACAAAGGTTTTTCTGTGAATTGTTATTCTTCTTCATTAATATTTTCAAGATAGACCCCTTTAGTTTCGGTTTGGAAAAATGCAAAAGGCATAACTGTATGCGAGCCCTCGGATTACAACAACAGTTATTTCCGAATTCACACCTTCTTTGATAAGGCCCCTGAGTACTCTTTCTCTGGTGTTTGCTTCCTCTGTTGGGCTCCTCCCCTGCTCTTCCCTTTCAACTCTGGTGTTTCGTCCTTGTCTTACTTTTATTATTCCCTTTTAAAGGGACAGCATGCCTAATGTCGTTGCCCTTTCAATTAAAGTTGACGGAGGCTTTCAGAGCTGAAGGGAAATCCCCCTTCTCTTCCTTCTTCTATTCCGAAAGGATTTCATCGAAAGTCAGACACTTCCTCATTTAGAATGCTACTGGCTTTCACACTCCTCCACCTCAATTCTCACTCCTAATTTGCCTTGGTTAATTTTGGTGCCAACATTTTCCCCTTGATGAAGGGGTGTTCTTGACCTTTCAAGTTAACCATTCCAACTGGCATTTTATAATGGTAAGCGATTCAATTTTTCCCACCTTTTGGCATTATCGTATGTCTCTTCGGATCTGATCTGATGGTCACGAAGTGAGAGGGATGT
This sequence comes from Allium sativum, assembly GCA_030737875.1. Lineage (NCBI taxonomy): Eukaryota > Viridiplantae > Streptophyta > Magnoliopsida > Asparagales > Amaryllidaceae > Allium > Allium sativum. Next base: position 46,171,260 of record CM060916.1, read on the forward strand.
TCTTCTTATACATAGGCTTATTATTTTCTTTTCCTTTGTTTTCTTGTAAAGGAGTTTTTCTGCCCAAATAACAAAGTTTTCCAGAATGTTTTTAATTGTTTAAATTTACCCATCCAAGAAATCGAGCTAAGGGTCTTAATTTAATTTTTAGTATTCAAATTTTGGGAGTTGATTAGTTCATCCTTTTCCCCTAAGTTTGACCTTAAATTAGTTGAATAACAACGGTTTCGTTGTTGAATCAACACACCCTGAGCTAAATCCAAACTATGATTTCATCCTTATTATATATATTACTGTTTTATCCTATTTTCAGTTTGAGATTTCGCCAATTTTTCTTGTGATAAAAGAGAAAACCTTCTAATCAACCCCTATGACTAGACCTTTTTTCTCATAAAACCCCTTTTGTTTATGCAATGTCCGAGGGTTTTCAGTTGAATTGGAAAAGTCCTGTACTATTTATTTATTACTCTTTGTTTGTCGTATTGTATGTAATGAGTTAGAACGTCATCACTTGACAATTCTTATGGCGGACAAGAATAAATAGTCCAAGCGATCTGTTCTATAGGATCCTATCGAAAGTGAATGCTAATCTTCCCAACAAGTCGTAGAGGATTCCCTTCCGAGGACTGCTACGAATGAAATGCATTCTTTTGTCTCTTCCAAAGATGTGGTTGACTTGATCTTAAAGGACTTTGGAATTCAAGGAATTGAGACCATTTCCCCACTGGATGAAGACACTATAGATAATCCCCCGGAAGGGTTTTTTGCTTTCTCAACCATCCATATTTGGAATGGGGCTTCATCCCTTTTCCTCCCATCCTTCACAATTTCCTTCATCATTTAGGGGTTGCTCCAATTCAGTTGTATCCAGACGTTCACACATACATCCTTGGACTAGAAATTATTTCTTGGGAATCCAGGGGTTCTTCTCTCGATGTTGCCGCTCTTGAACAACTAGTTCCCATAAGGAAGCTTAGTCAAACTAACTCCCAAATTTTTAAATCCGATCTTTTGCCAAAATTGGTTAAGGGTAGTGTTAATTAGTCCAAAGAATGGTAACGTTAGTTCTATTTTGTTAGATGTCCTTCTGGTATTTCTGGAACTTCTGCTCAACCAAGTAATCTTTCTTCCTTCTTTGTAGTTGTGATCATGTAATGTTAATATAACTTACTTTTTTATGAGTTATATCTCTATTTTTGGGTGGGGTATCGAAGACTCCAAAGATGGCGATGGATTCTTCATCACTGGGGAAAAACTCTTATCTGTTGACTCCTAGTCTTCTTGCAAAACATTCCATTCCTCCAGAGGGCCATAAAATCCTCGGACTTCTTCAGTTGTGCATCAGAAGCGACCCTACATTTGCTACCTCATGAAGGGAGATGCCTAAATTTTTCCCTTCAATCGCTATCTCTCGTGATTCGGCCGGTAGAACAAACCCCTTTTTATTGGACTTTACCCTTTTATGTTGTTAGTTGCAAGTATTGAGGATTCATCTCCTCCTGTTTCAGTTATCCCTTCACTTTCCTGGAAAAATCATTACACCAAAGGTCTTTTATGACACCCTGGGTTCGGCATCATAGACATTTTCCGAAACTCGGGCAGAGAATCAGAAAAAAGAATAAAGTTTCCGATTCGACTCAGGTGACAGCTTTAAGAAGCGATAATGAAACTCCCATGACTCTTATTTCGTCACAAGTCCCATTTTGGCAACATTCCAGAGGTGATGCTTCGACTTTTCTGTCCATAGGGTTTACTCCATAAATCTCTCCATCGTTTTCCTTTTCCCCTTCGTGGTATGAGATCCTTAGGTCACTAGGACCTCCTTCTAACACTCCCATTTCGGTAACTTCAGTTGAAGATCGCTTGTCTATTCCTTACTTTGAGATTTCTTTTCCAAATCTAGTGAAAGCGGTGGTGGATTCTCCTTCATTCATGGTTCTTTTGCCTTCACATAATGCTCTGCTAGAGCAGAAGATGGTTGCGGCTCATCATATTTCGCTAACTTATTTTTCCCAGCGTTCCTTTTTATCTAGTGGTCTTGCCGCTCCTTCCTAATTTTTTTAGGCTAATAATGCAATAGTTTTCTTCTCAATGAAATTTTTTCTGAGTAACACTTTGTTGGGAGGGAAAATCAAGCTTTGAAATCACTAAATACGGCTCTTTCTTCCGTAAAAGATGAGGCCCTCCAAGAATTGGCCATAGCGAAAGCTTCCCTTTCCAAACGAGAGGATTCGGTTCAACTTCTCTCGACTCAAAATTTTATGTCTATGTATTGAATTAGAAATGAACAGAAAAAAATTTGAGGACTTAGGCTTCAAGTATGCCTCTCTCTCAACCGGATTAAAGAAGGAGGCTATTGGGAAAAAAGATGCCTTTTAAAAGTGCTAGCTCCTTTTAACAATGTAAAGAGGAGAGTTGATAATTTTTAAACTATTCTTCGGGTGAGATTTTGGATAATGTAGTCTCGGACATGCTCATGTCTATTTATTATGAGAATAAGAATAAATTTTCTAAACTTTATCTTCTCAATTTTCATTCGGAGGTTGTGGGTAGTTTCTGTCAAAAGGTAACAGGCCTTGAGAGTAGAGGGGAGCGTGCTTCTCAAGGGGAACTTTCAAATGTCGTGGAACTCCTTTCTTTTGAGATAACCAATATCAATGAAGTTGATTCTGACGATGATGAGGAAGAAGATGAAGTTTTGTAGGATACTTTTAAAAAATTCCTCTGACAGCAAGGACAAAAATATTGAAGGTAGAAAATCCCGGGATGGTCCAGATGATCCCAATGCTTCCCCTGATGTTGAAGGTGTCGGTAAGGTGAAAGCGCCAACATGGGTAGTCGTCCTTCGAAGTGGGAAGGAATTTATGAGGACGGGGAAGATGCCTTTGCAACTATGGGAGATAATCCTTTAAAATTTTCGGATTTTGCAGAATCCTTTGTTACTTCTAAGAATGTGAAGATCACCAAATCTAGGTTTACAATGCCTCCTTCGGATCCCACCTTTCCGGTATAGCTCCCCTTTTTACTTTGTTTCGTTATCAATGTTTAAATTACATGATGACTTCCTAACTTTAGATTCACCAAAGATGTCCTTTACCTCTTAGGGAAACGATTTAAAACATGCAAGTAAAAGTAATTTTTTTGCAGTCAGAGTTAAATATAGCAGATAAAAGATTATAATGACATATCCAGCAGATATCTTGATCTTGGTAGGAGTTCTTCAGCCTTAATGTCTTTTAAAAGTAATGAAGTCGGTCCTTGCTCCCTGGCGTTTGCTTCCTCTGTTAGGCTCCTCCCCTGCTCTTCCCTTTTGACTCTGATGTTTTGTCCTAGTCTTACTTCTATCGTTCCCTCTTATAGGGCCAACATGCCTAATGTCGATGCCCTTTCAGCTAAAGTTGAAAGGGTTTTCCGGAGCTGAATGGAAAATACCCTTTTCTTCCTTCTTCTATTTGGAAAGGATTTCGCTGGAAGTCCAGTACTTCCTCTTTCAGAATGTTGCTAGTTTTCACACTCCTTCACCTCAATTCTCACTATTGATTTGCTTTGGTTAATTTTGGTGCGAACAGTATTTATATTATATAAGTACGTATATGCCCCTACAGTCTCATAATCACCCTTCAATATCTTACTAAAGTTTATCTATAGAAGAATAAAGTAAGATATGAAGAGAAGGAGTGCAAGACTGAATATTGATAGAGGAAAACCACGACTTATGGGAATGTTTGAGCTAACTCTAGAGGAGGTCGGGGCCGAAGGGTCAATGAGAACCAAGGCGCTGCAAACCCATTAGTGGATATGGGGAATTTGTTCCAGACTTTTATCCAAGTGTTTTAATCTAGAGCTACTGCTGGTCTTAGAGGAACCAATCCCAAAGCACAAGTTGGAAACAACTATGCAAAATTGAGCAGGGATTATATTAGTTTGGGAGAAAAGCCATTTCTTGAAATGAAAGATACCGATGTAGTGGATACTAGGTTGTTGCATTATGAAAGAATCTTCGGGGACATAAGCTTGACAGATGAGCAAAAGAAAAGACTTTCCTCGAGAAGGCTACAACGTAATTCTTTGCAATGGTGAAACGGTGTTACGGAGATGACACTTGGAGGGAGAAATCACTTGGGAAGGCTTTCAGAGGAAGCTTCGAGAAAGGTTTATGTCGGAAGCTGCCCAGTCTATTATGATGAGAAAGTTTGCTGATTTGAAGCAATGAGAGATGACTATGGTTGGGTATGTAGCTAGGTATGATGAATTGTCTCGTTATGTGTAGTAACCCGCATTTTTAGCTGTTGAATAATTTATTTATTTAATTATTAAATATCGATTTATCGATATCGAAAACGTGAATTAAATAATATTGAATATTTAATTTATAATTATAATATAATAAAATATATTATAATGTCGAAATAATCAAAAATATTGGAAATACAAATATTCTGTGAATGGGGTCATCCCTAAGATGTAATTCAGCTTAGAGTTGGATTATATTGACGAATATATTCAATCGACGACAGTTTGAACGTATAATTATAATATAATTAAAATAGAGCTTGAAACGACGCGGCAGTTCGCTATTTGGCGATTTGAACTTCAACTGAATGTACATGATTCGTTTTAAGCCGGATTTCTGTGAAACAAGAAACGTGTGGAGCTGGTGGAGTATATCTTTCTAGTGGAAGAGAAAAATCGAGATTTCGTCGTGTAGATTTTGATTTATGTCCAAATCAAATCCTAGAAAAGTCGCTATGGAATTCCTTTATAATTTAATTATATTTATAAAAGGAATTCCATTTAAAATCGAATATGGATTAAATCGGGATTTGAAATATCGAGCTAGAAATTCATGTAGGAGTATTCTAGAGCTGAACGATACCGTATGTGAAGATATACGATAATATTTAATTTTTAAATATTTAATTTAATTATATTTAAATATATTTATATATTTAAATAGGCTATTTAGAGCTTTAAAAATAGCCGGTTTTGCAAAACGAAGTCGGAATTCGACGAAACTAATTTTGTTAGATCCGCTGTCAAATTATTGCTAGATGTCAGTTTCCGTGATTTTTAGAGTCACTGTGTGGCCGTACGGATTTTTAGAGTGTAAAACAGTCAGTATTTCGACAGTTAAAAATACGCAGTGTGAGCATACGAAGTCGGAATTTGACGAAACCAGTTTCGTTGGGACCGTAATGTCGAACTCTAGCTATATGTCCAGTTTGGCGATTTTTGAACAATGTATGTGATCGTGGGAATTTGTAGAGAGATAAATGAACAAATAAAATGAATATAAAAATATATAAAATTATCTATAAATAACCCCAAACACTTCCAACCCTAAAACTATTTCCACCGAAGTCAATCCTTCACAAGCCGCCACTTCCTCATATTCTCTCAGCAATAGTAGAAAATCCCAATGGAAAAATCGAAAACAATTCGACTTAAAGTCCTAAAATCATCAAACTACTGTAACCAGATCCTCCAAAACGAGCTCTTCAATCCGATGCTAGCCTTAAGGTGTGCGACGCAATCTCGAGCGTGCTGGATTAAGGAAACGACAGCTAGGGTTGCGAGTTTCAGAAGTACGGGTACTCGAAATGCAAAACCAAGTATGTATTCGAGTTTCTGAAGTTATAACGAGGATGTTTGGATTGTTTTTGTGAAAAATGGTGATCAAAACTATCGCATTGTTTCTCGTCGTCTCGGTGAAAGGGCTCGATGTCGGCCTGTGGGAAAGAGGTGCGAGTCAGATAAGTTTGGGTGAAAGGGAAAGAGGATGAGAAGAGATGAACGGTGGCGATGTTCGTTTGTGAATTAGTGGGAGAACGGAGGAGTATTTGGTGGAGAAATATGCGTAAATGGTTAGGAGGAGCAGCTGGGTTTCGTGCGTTCTGATCGAAGAAGGAGGACCTTTTGGTTGCGGGTGGGAAGTGAAAATGGGCCGAACACAAAATTGAAAAGGTTAAGGCCCAAAATAAAAGTGGAATTTTTAGTTTTAATTTACTTTAAATATTTGTACGAACTTGTGTAAGTCATATCTTCTCCATATGTGATCAGAATTTCGAACCGTCAGATCCATTGGGATCGTATGGACGGTGGCTATGTCATGGAACTGACTGGAAGTCCATCGAAGCTCGTTACAATTTATTGCAAAATAAATTGTCCGTCTACATCAAAGACAGTTAATCGTTTTTAACGATAACAGTCCAATGTGAGTAAATCTCACCAACTCTAAACAGTTTATAATTTCATGTTGTATCTTTAGAACTGTTAGAAATTGTCTGATTTACTGTGTGTTGATTGTTTGATTGAACTGCTAGTCAGTTAGTTAAATTTCTATATTGATTCTGTTTAACAGAATATATCATATGGAACTGAAAGTGATGTTATCTATATTGTCTAACATCTGTGATGCAGGGAAAACAGGTTGGAGGAATCCGACTGGATTCCTCAACAGTTATTTTATTGTTTTTCATATATCTTAATATATGATGTGAATTATAACCTGTTGTTGATTGTGTGTGTATGGACGATATTGAACATCGTGATTTGATATGATTGAATACCATGACATACCGGAATGTAGGTAAAGGGAATTTTCAAAGTGATATTGAAAATAGAATATTTATGAATTGGAATATTTAAAAAAAAAGAGATATTTATAAATTGAAATATTTATAAATAAGGAATATTTATAAATGGGAATATTTATAAATAGGAGGTATTTTAAAAGGAAAATAAATTTCAAAACATTTCTTTTTGAATGGAAAGGCCTGTGTGGCGAGTTTTGGGATTTTCCCGATGCTCCCGATACAAAGGAGGTTATGGCGAATTTTCCCGGGAATTTAAGGAGTTAGAATATTTCAAGAATAAATTTGAAAAGGAAATATTTGTAAACCATTTACAAATAGAATTGGAAAGGGAACATTATAAAAAGGAAATCATTTTTTTAAAGTGTAGAACCGTTATTTAAAAGTAAATCTTTTCAAATGAATAAAACGTTGTTAAAAAGGAAATCTTTATAAGGTGGATAAAGTAAATCAAATATAGACATTATAAAGGAGTTAATCGAATATGGTATTCGAAGTTAGTTAATCGAATATAGACATTCGAAAGGAGTTAATCGAATATGGTATTCGAAGTTAGTTAATCGAATATGGTATTCGAAAGTTAGTTAATCGAATATGTTATTCGAAAGGGGTTAGTCAAGTCGAGTTAGTCAAATAGAGTTAACCAATAGAGTTAATCAGTTAGAGTTAATCAGTTAGAGTTAACCAGATAGAGTTAACCAGTTAGAGTTAACCAGTTAGAGTTAATCAGTTAGAGTTAACCAATTAGAGTTAATCAAATAGAGTTAACCAGTTGGAGTTAATCAGTTAGAGTTAATCGATTAGAGTTAAAACGAACTAGAGTTAATCAAATATAGTTATTTGAGACAGAGTTAGTCAAGTTAGTCGAGCCTAGTAAATCGAATCGAATTGGTCGAACCAAGTAAGTCGAGTTAAGTTAGTCAAGTTAGTCGAGCCTAGTTGATCGAATCGAATTGGTCGAACCAAGTAAGTCGAGTTAGTCGAGTCAAGTTAAGTTAGTCGAGTTAAGTTCGTCAAGTTAAATAAATCGATGTTAGTTTCATTGGAAGTGAGTAATCGATGTTAGTTTCATCAAAAGGAGTTATCGATGTTAGTTTCATCGAAAGGAGTTATCGATGTTAGTTTCATCGAAAGGAGTTATCGATGTTAGTTTCATCGAAGGGAGTTATCGATTATAGTTTAATCGAAGTGAGGTTTTTCAAAGATGAGATATTTGAAAAGGAAAAGTTATCGAATACTAGTTGATCGAAGTGAGATTTATCGAACAAGAGTTATTCGAAAAGAGATTTTCGAATATAGTTTATTCGAAAGTAAGATTTTCAAATATGAGGTATTTGAAAAGGAAAAAGTTAATCGAATATAGGTTATTCGAAGAAGAGTTAATCAAATAGAGATTTCTCGAAGAGAGTTAATCGGCGAATTCGATTATATCGAATTCGGGAAAGTACTTATACTTTCCAGTGTTTAAATAGAGATCTATTTATTTATAAATAAATAAGTGTTAGGTTAATTATTCACTAATAAGAATAGAAGTTATAGTTAAAGTTAGATCATTAGAAAGTAGGGATTATAACGTTATCGTTATAACCAATGTTTTAAAATATAGAAGTGGATTAGTAAAATTTGATCCGAGAAAGGCGTAAAGAAGTTGTTAAAGATTAAAAGATAAACTTTGACCATTTCGAAGTTATAACGTTGTTCAGTTAAGGTCTGAGAGGTAATTATACCCCAACTTGAGTGACTTCCTTCTTAACTAAGAAATGGTAAGGTTTGATCGTAAAGGAGTTTTGGAAATGTTTTCCAAACGAGAATCAGAAATGTTTTCTGATAAAAGAAATTAAGAATTTAGAATATAGGGAAACAGGAGATAAGTAAATAAATGAACTAAAGAGGTTAATGTTAAATGATGTTTGTTCGATATAATTTCCACCTGGGAATAATATCGTTGTTTGCACACTTGTTTTTCTTTGGTAGTTAACTCACAGACTATCGAAGTTTTGACCATTTTAACGTTGTTAATATGGAGAGACCGGTTGGATTATTATCCAAAGAACCACTCTGTATTGGCATAAGCGTCGCGAATCATATATGCCAAAGATAATTGAAGACGGAGTAAAATGCAAGGGCTATCCTGTTTACAGAATAGTGCCTTCGATTTGTCCAGTCCCAGGACAACTTGTATGGACGAAGGTCTGACAGAGTATATCCAATGGATCGCGTAAGTTGATCTGTTCAAACGTATTCACGTTTGGTGGCAGAGGAATTCGTTTCCCTTAGCTGTATACCCGTGTTATTTTTGGATAAGTCAATTTGTGATTTGGCGGGTATGACGATGTGACATTCTAAGTGAATGAAGATGGATGTCTGACAGAGTATTTCCAAACGATCACGTACATTGATTTCTCCAACCGTACCAAGAGTGGAAGCGAAGGAGGAAACTTCTTTTAGCTGACACGTAATGTACTGTTGTAGACGTCAATTAGTGATTTTCGATGGATCTGACAATGTGGCATTCGAAGTGAATCTGATGTGATGATAAAGCGTAGCTTCTAGCCTCATCAACCGGTAAATGACAGAAATCGGGCAGGCAGCATGGCTAAGTCGGTCGCACCGAAGTAGGGTGTATAATCACCTATCTAGTGAATATTCATTTGTTTCTTTTAATCTATCAATGCTGTCCCAAATATATATACGGGAACGGTTGCTGATCCCAACCGTTGGTGATGTACATTCGATACACTCAAGCGAAATGAGTGGTCGGTCATGTGTGGCTGAGTTACAAGATGTTCTTGTTGAACTCCAGTGTATCGTTCCTAGAGTACATTGATCGGAAGGTGGTTCCATACCTTGTCATAGTTGGAAATCCATTATCCAATACGTGCTTGCGATTTTGATTGTATACTATATATGTAGTAACGTGAGATGCAAGCGTTTCTGCTAGATTGATATTTATTTGTACTTAGACATTATTATAATATTAGAATGGTATTGCTTTGGAAAGTTATTTGGATTCTCATAAGGGAAAAACCCGTTCCGTTATGCGGCGTGGTCTTATGAGATATCATATACCTGTTTAAATGATTTGAGTTTATTCACACCAGTCCCATGACTGACCCGGAGTTTATTTTGTTGTTTTCCCTAAACTCTTGGGTGCCTAAATTTGTACGGGCAGTCAAGTAGTCGGGATTTTACAGATACACTTGGAGAGCTTGGAGCAGGAGGCTTCAGGATTCTATAGCTATTATTATTTCCACTGTTGTTGTAAGTGTTATACTCTGATAAGTGTTATTGTATACATATACTGATGTTATTTCAAAGATATGTTATGTTATATTTTATTCGTTCCGCTGTGAGATTCGTGTTTACTCTGATGATGATGTTCTTCTTCTTCTTCTATTCTATAAGTTCTATCTTATCTATTCTCACCTTCTAATTTCTTTCATTAATTACCGGGATTTTTCGATGTTTTGGTTATCGACGTCGAGCTTACGTCGATAACCAAAGTCGCTCAAAATTCGGGTCACTACAGTTGGTATCAGAGCATTGGTTTAGTTATTACCTTGACTCTGTGGCGTGATTCAGTAGAGATGGGATTAGTAATGTCCTAGACTGAGTTTGAGTGTATATATACGAGTGAACGTATTTGTTAGTTAATATAAAATGATTTTATATTGTGGAGTTTTATTGGTTGAGTTGTTTGTGAATTCTGGTCGATCAGTTTGATCCACTGTATCGATAGGGTTACTAAACACTCGAATACGATGAACTGTCATGGTATGTTTTGAAGGAGGGTAAATGGAATAATTTTACCCGAATATATTTGATATAGTATATTGGTTGTGTTGGTTGTTATTATAATCGAGTAAGATTATAAAAAAGGTAAAATAATTTTAAATGACTAATCAGAATTCATATAAGTAAAGTATATGAAATAAGATGAATTAAATCTGAATTTAAATCAGATTGGAATTAAAATAAGGAAATTTTAAGTTCCTGGGAGATTTTGAAAACGTTTTTCAAACTGAAGGTGATATAGTATTGAACTCACTTCGATAGCTAGAAAATAGATTCTGATGATGAATCGCGACATCATCAGTGTTCATTTTCGAGTTCTAAGTGACGGACTACTACCAAAGATTTTGTTTTTGAATTGTTTTGAGAAAACAAGTTGTTTAGAAATTCAAAGGTTTTGAATTGGCATTGTAATTTCAAATTGATTTGAAATAGACCCAGGAAATTAAGTTTCGGAATTTAATTTTAACTTATGAAGTTAAATAGAATAAGATAGTAGAGATAAATTGAAATATTAACTTGAACTGAGTTAAATAGAATTGAATTGGATTAGAGAATAAATCTGTTATGGAATTGGGTTGATGAGTTAAGAATTTGAAATTTGATATTCGGGTTCGAATGAAATTCGATTTGGTTTTGAGGATATGAACTGATTGGAATTTGATTGAGATAACACTGGTATATGCTGAGTTGATAGCATATGGAAGTGATAGAGTTGATGTGCCCGACAAAAAGGTACCAGTTTATATTATATATGAGATTGGAATTTATGAGCCAATTTGGCAAGCCGCTTGGCTGTTTGATTTTCTTTTGGGTTGGAGAAGGCCCAGAGAGGCGAGTTGGATTTTGAGATATTGACCAGTACAAAGGAGGTGCTGGCAAAAAATTTCGAAAATTTAAAGTGTTAGAAAATTTTCAGAATTTTTGAAAAATTAGTTAGTCGGAATAAATTAATATTTTAGAGGATATTAATTGGTTCAGTTGAAACCGGAGACAAGAGGTAAACAGATAAATTTTTACCCAGAAGATAGGGTCATCCCCTAGCTTAGCAATTTCGAGGACGAAATTTTATTAAGGGGGGAAGATTGTAGTAACCCGCATTTTTAGCTGTTGAATAATTTATTTATTTAATTATTAAATATCGATTTATCGATATCGAAAACGTGAATTAAATAATATTGAATATTTAATTTATAATTATAATATAATAAAATATATTATAATGTCGAAATAATCAAAAATATTGGAAATACAAATATTCTGTGAATGGGGTCATCCCTAAGATGTAATTCAGCTTAGAGTTGGATTATATTGACGAATATATTCAATCGACGACAGTTTGAACATATAATTATAATATAATTAAAATAGAGCTTGAAACGACGCGGCAGTTCGCTATTTGACGATTTGAACTTCAACTGAATGTACATGATTCGTTTTAAGCCGGATTTCTGTGAAACAAGAAACGTGTGGAGCTGGTGGAGTATATCTTTCTAGTGGAAGAGAAAAATCGAGATTTCGTCGTGTAGATTTTGATTTATGTCCAAATCAAATCCTAGAAAAGTCGCAATGGAATTCCTTTATAATTTAATTATATTTATAAAAGGAATTCCATTTAAAATCGAATATGGATTAAATCGGGATTTGAAATATCGAGCTAGAAATTCATGTAGGAGTATTCTAGAGCTGAACGATACCGTATGTGAAGATATACGATAATATTTAATTTTTAAATATTTAATTTAATTATATTTAAATATATTTATATATTTAAATAGGCTATTTAGAGCTTTAAAAATAGCCGGTTTTGCAAAACGAAGTCGGAATTCGACGAAACTAATTTTGTTAGATCCGCTGTCAAATTATTGCTAGATGTCAGTTTCCGTGATTTTTAGAGTCACTGTGTGGCCGTACGGATTTTTAGAGTGTAAAACAGTCAGTATTTCGACAGTTAAAAATACGCAGTGTGAGCATACGAAGTCGGAATTTGACGAAACCAGTTTCGTTGGGACCGTAATGTCGAACTCTAGCTATATGTCCAGTTTGGCGATTTTTGAACAATGTATGTGATCGTGGGAATTTGTAGAGAGATAAATGAACAAATAAAATGAATATAAAAATATATAAAATTATCTATAAATAACCCCAAACACTTCCAACCCTAAAACTATTTCCACCGAAGTCAATCCTTCACAAGCCGCCACTTCCTCATATTTTCTCAGCAATAGTAGAAAATCCCAATGGAAAAATCGAAAACAATTCGACTTAAAGTCCTAAAATCATCAAACTACTGTAACCGGATCCTCCAAAACGAGCTCTTCAATCCGATGCTAGCCTTGAGGTGTGCGACGCAATCTCGAGCGTGCTGGATTAAGGAAACGACAGCTAGGGTTGCGAGTTTAAGAAGTACGGGTACTCGAAATGCAAAACCAAGTATGTATTCGAGTTTCTGAAGTTATAACGAGGATGTTTGGATTGTTTTTGTGAAAAATGGTGATCAAAACTATCGCATTGTTTCTCGTCGTCTCGGTGAAAGGGCTCGATGTCGGCCTGTGGGAAAGAGGTGCGAGTCAGATAAGTTTGGGTGAAAGGGAAAGAGGATGAGAAGAGATGAACGGTGGCGATGTTCGTTTGTGAATTAGTGGGAGAACGGAGGAGTATTTGGTGGAGAAATATGCGTAAATGGTTATAGGAGGAGCAGCTGGGTTTCGTGCGTTCTGATCGAAGAAGGAGGACCTTTTGGTTGCGGGTGGGAAGTGAAAATGGGCCGAACACAAAATTGAAAAGGTTAAGGCCCAAAATAAAAGTGGAATTTTTAGTTTTAATTTACTTTAAATATTTGTACGAACTTGTGTAAGTCATATCTTCTCCATATGTGATCAGAATTTCGAACCGTCAGATCCGTTGGGATAGTATGGACGGTGGCTACGTCATGGAACTGACTGGAAGTCCATCGAAGCTCGTTACAATTTATTGCAAAATAAATTGTCCGTCTACATCAAAGACAGTTAATCGTTTTTAACGATAACAGTCCAATGTGAGTAAATCTCACCAACTCTAAACAGTTTATAATTTCATGTTGTATCTTTAGAACTATTAGAAATTGTCTGATTTATTGTGTGTTGATTGTTTGATTGAACTGCTAGTCAGTTAGTTAAATTTCTATATTGATTCTGTTTAACAGAATATATCATATGGAACTGAAAGTGATGTTATCTATATTGTCTAACATCTGTGATGCAGGGAAAACAGGTTGGAGGAATCCGACTGGATTCCTCAACAGTTATTTTATTGTTTTTCATATATCTTAATATATGATGTGAATTATAACCTGTTGTTGATTGTGTGTGTATGGACGATATTGAACATCGTGATTTGATATGATTGAATACCATGACATACCGGAATGTAGGTAAAGGGAATTTTCAAAGTGATATTGAAAATAGAATATTTATGAATTGGAATATTTAAAAAAAAAAGATATTTATAAATTGAAATATTTATAAATAATGAATATTTATAAATGGGAATATTTATAAATAGGAGGTATTTTAAAAGGAAAATAAATTTCAAAACATTTCTTTTTGAATGGAAAGGCCTGTGTGGCGAGTTTTGGGATTTTCCCGATGCTCCCGATACAAAGGAGGTTATGGCGAATTTTCCCGGGAATTTAAGGAGTTAGAATATTTCAAGAATAAATTTGAAAATGAAATATTTGTAAACCATTTACAAATAGAATTGGAAAGGGAACATTATAAAAAGGAAATCATTTTTTTAAAGTGTAGAACCGTTATTTAAAAGTAAATCTTTTCAAATGAATAAAACGTTGTTAAAAAGGAAATCTTTATAAGGTGGATAAAGTAAATCAAATATAGACATTATAAAGGAGTTAATCGAATATGGTATTCGAAGTTAGTTAATCGAATATAGACATTCGAAAGGAGTTAATCGAATATGGTATTCGAAGTTAGTTAATCGAATATGGTATTCGAAAGTTAGTTAATCGAATATGTTATTCGAAAGGGGTTAGTCAAGTCGAGTTAGTCAAATAGAGTTAACCAATAGAGTTAATCAGTTAGAGTTAATCAGTTAGAGTTAACCAGATAGAGTTAACCAGTTAGAGTTAACCAGTTAGAGTTAATCAGTTAGAGTTAACCAATTAGAGTTAATCAAATAGAGTTAACCAGTTGGAGTTAATCAGTTAGAGTTAATCGATTAGAGTTAAAACGAACTAGAGTTAATCAAATATAGTTATTTGAGACAGAGTTAGTCAAGTTAGTCGAGCCTAGTAAATCGAATCGAATTGGTCGAACCAAGTAAGTCGAGTTAAGTTAGTCAAGTTAGTCGAGCCTAGTTGATCGAATGGAATTGGTCGAACCAAGTAAGTCGAGTTAGTCGAGTCAAGTTAAGTTAGTCGAGTTAAGTTCGTCGAGTTCAATAAATCGATGTTAGTTTCATTGGAAGGAGTAATCGATGTTAGTTTCATCAAAAGGAGTTATCGATGTTAGTTTCATCGAAAGGAGTTATCGATGTTAGTTTCATCGAAAGGAGTTATCGATGTTAGTTTCATCGAAGGGAGTTATCGATTATAGTTTAATCGAAGTGAGGTTTTTCAAAGATGAGATATTTGAAAAGGAAAAGTTATCGAATACTAGTTGATCGAAGTGAGATTTATCGAACAAGAGTTATTCGAAAAGAGATTTTCGAATATAGTTTATTTGAAAGTAAGATTTTCAAATATGAGGTATTTGAAAAGGAAAAAGTTAATCGAATATAGGTTATTCGAAGAAGAGTTAATCAAATAGAGATTTCTCGAAGAGAGTTAATCGGCGAATTCGATTATATCGAATTCGGGAAAGTACATATACTTTCCAGTGTTTAAATAGAGATCTATTTATTTATAAATAAATAAGTGTTAGGTTAATTATTCACTAATAAGAATAGAAGTTATAGTTAAAGTTAGATCATTAGAAAGTAGGGATTATAACGTTATCGTTATAACCAATGTTTTAAAATATAGAAGTGGATTAGTAAAATTTGATCCGAGAAAGGCGTAAAGAAGTTGTTAAAGATTAAAAGATAAACTTTGACCATTTCGAAGTTATAACGTTGTTCAGTTAAGGTCTGAGAGGTAATTATACCCCAACTTGAGTGACTTCCTTCTTAACTAAGAAATGGTAAGGTTTGATCGTAAAGGAGTTTTGGAAATGTTTTCCAAACGAGAATCAGAAATGTTTTCTGATAAAAGAAATTAAGAATTTAGAATATAGGGAAACAGGAGATAAGTAAATAAATGAACTAAAGAGGTTAATGTTAAATGATGTTTGTTCGATATAATTTCCACCTGGGAATAATATCGTTGTTTGCACACTTGTTTTTCTTTGGTAGTTAACTCACAGACTATCGAAGTTTTGACCATTTTAACGTTGTTAATATGGAGAGACCGGTTGGATTATTATCCAAAGAACCACTCTGTATTGGCATAAGCGTCGCGAATCATATATGCCAAAGATAATTGAAGACGGAGTAAAATGCAAGGGCTATCCTGTTTACAGAATAGTGCCTTCGATTTGTCCAGTCCCAGGACAACTTGTATGGACGAAGGTCTGACAGAGTATATCCAATGGATCGCGTAAGTTGATCTGTTCAAACGTATTCACGTTTGGTGGCGGAGGAATTCGTTTCCCTTAGCTGTATACCCGTGTTATTTTTGGATAAGTCAATTTGTGATTTGGCGGGTATGACGATGTGACATTCTAAGTGAATGAAGATGGATGTCTGACAGAGTATTTCCAAACGATCACGTACATTGATTTCTCCAACCGTACCAAGAGTGGAAGCGAAGGAGGAAACTTCTTTTAGCTGACACGTAATGTACTGTTGTAGACGTCAATTAGTGATTTTCGATGGATCTGACAATGTGGCATTCGAAGTGAATCTGATGTGATGATAAAGCGTAGCTTCTAGCCTCATCAACCGGTAAATGACAGAAATCGGGCAGGCAGCATGGCTAAGTCGGTCGCACCGAAGTAGGGTGTATAATCACCTATCTAGTGAATATTCATTTGTTTCTTTTAATCTATCAATGCTGTCCCAAATATATATACGGGAACGGTTGCTGATCCCAACCGTTGGTGATGTACATTCGATACACTCAAGCGAAATGAGTGGTCGGTCATGTGTGGCTGAGTTACAAGATGTTCTTGTTGAACTCCAGTGTATCGTTCCTAGAGTACATTGATCGGAAGGTGGTTCCATACCTTGTCATAGTTGGAAATCCATTATCCAATACGTGCTTGCGATTTTGATTGTATACTATATATGTAGTAACGTGAGATGCAAGCGTTTCTGCTAGATTGATATTTATTTGTACTTAGACATTATTATAATATCAGAATGGTATTGCTTTGGAAAGTTATTTGGATTCTCATAAGGGAAAAACCCGTTCCGTTATGCGGCGTGGTCTTATGAGATATCATATACCTGTTTAAATGATTTGAGTTTATTCACACCAGTCCCATGACTGACCCGGAGTTTATTTTGTTGTTTTCCCTAAACTCTTGGGTGCCTAAATTTGTACGGGCAGTCAAGTAGTCGGGATTTTACAGATACACTTGGAGAGCTTGGAGCAGGAGGCTTCAGGATTCTATAGCTATTATTATTTCCACTGTTGTTGTAAGTGTTATACTCTGATAAGTGTTATTGTATACATATACTGATGTTATTTCAAAGATATGTTATGTTATATTTTATTCGTTCCGC
The DNA here is from genome assembly GCA_030737875.1 of Allium sativum. Classification (NCBI taxonomy): domain Eukaryota; kingdom Viridiplantae; phylum Streptophyta; class Magnoliopsida; order Asparagales; family Amaryllidaceae; genus Allium; species Allium sativum. Next base: position 46,188,407 of record CM060916.1, read on the forward strand.
TGTGAGATTCGTGTTTACTCTGATGATGATGTTCTTCTTCTTCTTCTATTCTATAAGTTCTATCTTATCTATTCTCACCTTCTAATTTCTTTCATTAATTACCGGGATTTTTCGATGTTTTGGTTATCGACGTCGAGCTTACGTCGATAACCAAAGTCGCTCAAAATCCGGGTCACTACATTATGCCCAGGGGATAATTAACACTGTCCTATTGAGGAACGAGAAATTCATTAAAAGGTTAAGATTTGAGATTGAAAAAGCAATACTACTTCATTTGCGAGACACCAGTGATGGTGTGGTATAGACGGTCATTCATAACAAAGAGATGCTTATGGAAGGTACAAACCATGATATCGGGAAAGGAGAAGGATATTCTTAAAGGGTGGAAAGGCTTGGAAATAAGGAAAGATGAAGAAGAATATGATAGAAGTTGCTTGCTCTAGGTATCACCGATAGGGTCACTATTCTATAGAGTGCAAGGCAGTGGAAGCCAAGAGCACTATCGTGATGCCGAATGTCAGACGCTTTAATTGCAATCATCTTGGACATTACAAAGACAAATGTCCAGAAGCAGCCAAGGGTAAAGTGATGGTTGTTGAATCTTCATCTTCCAGACCTACTACTGTGGAAAAAAGAAAGACAATGTTGGAAGGAATGATTTTGTTTTGTAGCATTCCTATTAGAATTTTGTTTGATACTGGTGTATCATATTCATTTATCTCTAGATGTATAGTAGATATATTGTCCTTAAAACCAATATGCCTTGTTACTTCCTTTAGAGTGTTTAATCCCACCGGAGGATATGCAACTCTGGGTTTGATACGCGATAATCTAGAATTTCATTTGGTATATTATACTTTTTTTGTAACTTGTATGTGTTTGATTTTGAGAGTTCCAGAATTATTTTGGGTATGGATTGGCTAAGTTGTCATGATGCGAGAGTATTGTGTCGAAGAAGAGAAGTATCGATGAAGCATCCTGATAGCAACAATAGGATTGTGTTCTTGGTGGAAAGAGCAGTTCCACAGATGCTTTCTTTGATGAGTATTTTGAAATTGGAGGAAGAGCTAAACAACGTTTCTGTTTTTAAGAAATTTGCCAACGTCTTCAACCTAGTAGAAGGATTGCCGCCTAAAAGGGCTATCAAGTTCTGGATTTATCTTGTGCCAAGAGCTGACCTAGTGGGAAGCCACCTAGTCAAGTGACCCCTTCGTAGATTGAGGATTTGAAGGTGCAATTTGTTCAGTTGGAAGGTAAAATTTTCATTTGTCCGAGTAGTTCTCCTTGTGGCCTATGGTAATATTTATGAAGAAGTCGGATAGATTGTTGAGAATGTGTATTGATTACCAAAACCTCAACGAAAGGACAACGAAGAATAAATATTATTTGTCTCGTATTGACGGCTTGTTTGATTGGTTGAGTGGAGCGAATGTGTTTTCCCAGTTGGATTAGTCTACTGGGTTTCACCAGCTGAGGGTAGTGGAAGAGAGTGTTCCGCTAACAGCGTTTCGTACAAGATATGGATCATACGAATTGATGGTTATGCCATTCAGATTGACGAACGCGCCCGCTTTCTTCGTGGATTTGATGAACCGGGTATTTTGGTAAAACTTAGACAAATTTGTATTAATTTTCATTGATGATATATTGATGTTTTAGAAGGATGCAAAAGAGCGTGAGATTCACCTTCAAATAGTGCTGAACACTTTCTGGAAGCACTAATTGAAAGCCAAGTTTTCTAAATGTCAAATTTAGGAGAAGAAGAATGAAGTCCTTTGGCTGTATGTTTTCGGAACGACTGCTCGTATATCTAGCAAAGATTGAAGCTATCGTTAGTTGGAAGATGTCTAAAAGTGTTATGAGGTCCGAAGCTTTCTAGGATTAGTCTATACTATCTAAAGTTCATCAAGGACTTTTCACGGATATTGACACCGCTCACTAAGATAAAATGGAAGGATGTTAAGTTTGTTTGGTCTAATAAATGCGAGGAGATATTCCAAAATTTAAAACACTTGTTGGCCGATGCTCCTATGTTAGTAGTGCCGGAAGAAAGCTAGGATTTGGTTGTTTATACTGATGCATGCAGAACATGGTTAGGTGATGTTCTTATGCAAAGGGGAAGTGTTATTGGTTATGCTTCACGATAACAGGGACCTCATGAAGTACAATACCCAACTCATGATCTGAGTTAGATGATGTTGTTGTCTTGAAGATTTAAAGGCGTTACTTATGAGGCGAAAGGTTTAGTTATTCATAGACTATAAGTACTTGAGATATTCTTAAAAGGAATTAAATATAGGACAACAGAGACGGTTGGAGTTCTCGATGACATATGACTTTGATATAGAGTATACCGCTGGGAAGTGGAATAAAGGAATAAGTTTACTGATGCCCTTAGTAGGAAACACCAAGAGATGATGTCGGCTATATTGAACAAAAGGAAGGACTTAGAAACTTAGTTACATGTAAAATGAAGATAAGGTCAACAGTAAGTTCTAGCAGACGTACACTGATGGTGTCATGCTTAGATATCCGTCCATCCTTGATTTAGAAGATTGCTTCTAGGAAAGAAGATGATCCTTCATTGGTTGGAAGGATCAGAAAGATAAGAACCGAGATGATAAGGAATAGCCTTGGAAAGTTCGCTCTTGGTCAGAATGGTAGGTTACCGAGGAATGGAAGGTTATGTGTTTCGAAAGTTGGTGAACCAAGGAAGGAAGTTCTTTGGAAGTGTCATCACTCTAAGTTCACGATACATCCCGAGGGAACCAAGATGTACCACGATCTGAAGAGAACCTTCTTATGGGAAGGAGTGAAGAACGGTGTTGGCTTATGGGTAAACAATGTATGAATTGCCAGCAAGTGAAAGCCGAACATCAAAAACCTAGTTGTTTATTACAACCATTAGATATTCATGTTTGGAAAAAAGATTCGATATCCACGGATTTCATTGATGAACTATTATAAAATAAACTTGTTATTATCAATAGTGTATATAATTTACGTTATATGAATTGTATAATTTTGAATCTAGATGTTTTTTTTACAGATTTGTTGATGTGTCCATAATGCGCATATCAAAATTTACGAAACATCAGTTGACTAATTTTATATATAAATTTATAGTTTGGATCAATTAATTAATTTAAAAATGTGGGTCTCAACACAAAATACTGGAAGAAAACCCATTTATAAATAATTATAGAAATTTTTAAAAATAGGTACTTGAATGTAAAATAGTGTAAGAGATTAGTAAATAATTATAAAAATGGCAAATGTTAAAATTTTAAAAAATAAGATATCTAAAATTGGAGAGAAGTAAGGAAAATGAAGACAACTACTAAAATTAATGAGAGAATAAAATTCTTTTGCTTTAATATTATTTAATAAATTATACATGGGCTTTGGTTGTTGGCCCAATAAACATAATGTACCCGTGACCGTATTCGGTTTGAAGTATACAATGTATTTCTATTTCTCCTATAAAGGCCCATCATAGAAGGATTAAGAATATAACCATTTTTTGTTTAAAGGTTCATCCAAGAAAGAGTCACATTAAGGTACATTGCACAATTTAAATGTTAAGGTACATAGGCTTATTCCTGTAAAATGAGCAATTTGTTTTCATCTTATAATATTAAAATCAATACTTTGACAAAGAAACTATAAACATGTATTTCTCCTTTGCGGTCAAATTAAAAAACAATAACCAGAGTATATGTTAGCCACAAAAATAGTTTACATCCCGAAAATGATTTTAAACGAATGCATCTAAAAGGGTACACTTTCGAATTGGATTTATTATAGTTACCCTTCTCAAAAATGGGGTCATACTCCCATGCTTTCGATGTTTCCAAATGCTTCTATTTGGTTTGAACTTGAATCTATGCCCTTCATCCCATCGAAAGCGTATAGAGCCAGGGCTTTGTTTAGACGATGCGAGACTAAGAATGAAGCCGAAGCCCCAACCCTCCTCCGAAGGGATTAAAATTTCTATGGTAAGGTCATATCAAAGATCTCATGTGGTGAAGCACAAAGGACGGGGATAGGAATCATGCTCTCATAATATGGCTTGGATCTATTAGCATTATTCATCTTAAACCTTTCGGGTCAAGATATATTGCCTTTTAATCATTTTTTATCCCTCCAGATATATTGCAGAACATTGGTTTTGAATAAAAATAAGATGTTAGAAGTTAAAAATCACGTGCAATTTGCTATTAAACAAATCAATAGCAAAAAATGATCAAACTCCCTTTCTCTTAAGATTAAACTCCATAGATTGAGATTCCTAATTGTCCCTTTTATTACGAATCGCCAAATAAGATTACAAAAAGGATAAATCCTCAAATTGATCTGAAAATTAGGGTCTCACTCCCCAATTTTAAGTTTACAAATTTGGAATGAATACGCTCGCCCCGATTCTGGACTTCTAGGATCATATTTATAAGCATGGGTGGGCTCTTTTTTTGGCATGGGGGCTTCATGAGGTCACTTTCGGAAGTGGAAGCCACAACAAGATGTTGTATGGAGTGGTTTTTGCTGGATTTTTTAGCTTTCGGTGTTATCCTCGGCCCTTTTTTTCTTTTTGTATAATGCTCTGCTCGCGGAGCTCTATTGGTAAAGGCTCAAGCTTTCCCATATTCTCATTTTAGGTGAACCGAAATGAAGTCTAAACTCTCTAGGCTTGCGGATGGCAAGTTGGAGACTATTTTCCTTTAGGTCATGTTCGTAGAAGCTCTTCTGAGAAGTCGTTAGTCCCTATTCTCTTCCACTAGAAATCCTCTTTCGCTTACTACACTAAACGCTTTTTTAACCTTGTCCTGCTGGCTTATATAATCCCTTAGGCAGCCGCATGAGGCTTTTGCAGCAAAGCCTTGCTTGAGGCAACTTTTTTAGGTTTCACGTATTTTCGAAGGCTTGCTCTTTTGTGGTGGTCTTCTTTCATGTTTTCTTTTCGGTGGCACGGATTTTAGCTTACATTTTGTCCCTCCCCAAATGTGAAAGAAGCTTTTGTTCTTTAGGGCAAAAATTGTGGACGTCTTCGCATGGTTCTACATACAGATTAAATTCTTTAATAATATGCATGCATAAATCCAATTGTCTGGCTAGAAGTCAAATATTACTCGAAATATATCCTTATAAAAGTTTTATTGGAGTTTTTCCCGGGCTTTGGTTAAATATTTTTCTTGGAAGAATGATGGTCTAGGCAACCTGCAAAGCAGTTGATAACAAGTTTTTTTAGGAAAACCCCTTAAGGAATAAACGATAATGAAGTTTTTTTTGGTTTACCAATGGATCCAAAACCCATATTTGGAGGATGCTGGCTATTCCATGTTTCATTTATCACTTCAGGACATCCTTCGGTATACCAAGATACATGAGATCTAGATGGGTAACTAAAAAAGTTGGACTTCTTTGTGTCATAAAATAATGTATATGAAGCCACTTCTGACTTACTAGAAGACCTGTTTACGTAATATAAATATTAAAATTCCCAATTATGGAAATGATATATCCAAAACTTCCTTTGGCTTATCCGAAACCCATATCTGGGTAAATATAATTTTAGAAGTCCAGAGATCTCGTTCTGATATAATGGATACGAAGTTTCCTTCATCTTAGTATAGGTCCTGAAACCAAAATTAGGTTATTATAAACTTAGAACTCCTTAGAGATCCCGAAACCCAAATTCGAGTACTTAAAAATCTGGAAATCACAACTCTTGAAATGTTATGTACGAAGCCTCCTTCGGCTTATTAGAAATGCCGAAACCTAGATTCAGGTATTTAGAAATCCAAAAATCCCAACTTTGGAAATATTAAGCAAGAAGCCTCCTTCGGCTTATTAGAGATCCCGAAATATAGATTTGGGTATTCAAAAATTTAGAAATCCAGAAATCCCAACTCTAGAAAGGTTAAGTACAAAACCTCCTTTGGCTTATTAGAAATCCCGAAGCTCAAATTTGGGTATTTAGAATTTTAGAAATCCAAAAATCCTAACTCTGGAAATATTAAGTACGAAGCCTTCTTTGGCTTTTGATAAAGACCTGGAGTGTCCTCCTTTGATTTTAGTTATTATGAGGCCATCTTTTGCTTTTAATAGACACCCGAAATATCCTCTTCTTGTTTTGATAGTTATGAACCTATCTTTGGCTTTATTAGTTGCCCAAAATGTCCTCTTCTGGTTTTTAAGGTATGGAAAATGCTTTCGGTTTTGATATATCTTTTGCCATTTTATGCTTTTTATAAAGCAGAGGCTTGAGATGCTTTAGTGCTTTCTTCGAGCTTTCGTTCCCTTTTCCTAGATAAGACATAAACAGAGGCATTGCGTGCTTATACCAAAACAGAGCATGGCTTGATCTAAAAGGGTCGGAAATAGAGCATGCTTTATTTGGAACCGAGCTGCACCAACGATTACCCGTCCCTCCTTCAAAGAGCACCATGACATCGTCAAGGGCTGGTGGTGCATCAACCTGGCCCAGAGGATCAACTAATGGCTTACCCTCCTTCGCCCAGGAGGCACCCAGGATATACTTGAGGATTTTAGCCAAATGCGCAATGTTCTGGTCTTACCCTTTCCCTTTTTGGGGGAATCCACTGATATACCTATGAATTTATAAGTTAATCAATCATGAGAAGGGTATTTTTCCCCAACTAAGTAAAAACTCTTATTTTCGGTTTTCCCTTCATAAAATATTCCTTTATTTTTATCCACGTAGACAACCTTGATAAGATTCCTTATATCCCAAACTTTCTTTTTCTGCTTTCATGGTTTATTGCCTTTGATTCTTACAAGAAATCTTTCTTTTTTCGATTTTTTCATCTTATAGAGAAGGGAAATATGGTCTTAAATGTTCTGCTTTCCAAGTTCTCGGAACCATAATGCCATTAGGATGACATAGACGATAAGCCCTTGATGGTATTACTGTGTGAATTACCAAGGGTCCTTCCCAAATTGGTCCCAATGATCTGTCAATGGGATTTTTGGTGTTTGCCATTACGCTCACTACACCATAACAGCAAATTTTACACCCCTCTATCCGTGAAATTTGATATACGGTATAGCCATATCAAATTTGTTTTGGTTCTTAGCCGTATCTAAATACTTAGATAAGGCTATGAACCTAATTTAAATTTGATATGGGTATAGACTGTTTCAAAATCGTGCCTCTTTTAATGTAAAACTTTTCCCTAAAAATGCACATCTTCCCCTCCCTAATTTTAATTCCCTTATGCTCTCTCCCCCCCCCCCCCTTTCTCTTATTTCCCTCAACGAATATTGTATACCATGCCCTATTTCCATTTCTGAAATCGCTTCCAAAATAGTATATAAATCCGAAAGTTGTCTGCTCAAATCGGCTTCTTCGTCATCGTCTTTAAATCGTCCATCTCAATTTCTGGTAAAAATTTGATTTGATTCGATTTCTTTTAACCGTTACTGTTTTCATGATTGTTTCAGCATGCTCTAGGCCGAGAGCTATTTACTGGTTTTTACCCAAGGGTGGTTACAAAGCAAGGTTGAACGTCGAACAAAGCAAGGTTTTCGCAGTTGGTCATATTTCACCATGTTTAGTGTACACGTTATTTGTTCTATTTCCTTGTATTAGCCATACTGGATATGTAGAATATGAACATGAATTTTGTTTGTTAAACTGCCATAATCATTCCAGTAAATAAAATTATTTTTAGGTTAATTAGTTAATTCATGTGTTGAACCATACATAAGAATTAGTTAGTTTTATTTACTTTTCATGTACCGAACCAAAACAAATGTACTGAAACTAATTTTATTTATTGATTTCAATAAATAATTTATGTACTGAAATAATACCAGTGACAGTTTATAAAATATAAATGCTTGGAGGAAATGAAATCGCTAAGGCCTGAAAATTCCTTTGATGTTTTAACGGAGAAAGATACGGGCATGTGTGAAAGAGGGGCATCTGTGATCTAGTGGCAGATGGAGAAACAAAAATTAACTTGTCAATGAAAACATATAGTTAAAGAAAGATACATGCATGTGTGACGGGGGTGGGCCCATCTGTTTGATGCGATTATATAGATATTAATTTTGTTATATAGGTAGTAGCAAATTTTGAATTGTATCAGCATTTTATAAATTATAACAATTTTTGAATAGGTGGGGAACGTGCCATTTATGATCAGTCATGCGTGTAGGGGGTGGGCCCATTTGAGATCCAGTGGTAGATGGAGAAACAAAAACTAACTTGCCAATGAAAACATACAATTAAAGAAAGATATAGGCATGTGTGAAGGAGGTTCGGCCCATTTGTTTAATGCGACTATATAAATATTAAATTTATTATATAGATAGTAGCAAATTTTGAATTGTATCAACATTTTATAAACTATAGCAATCTTTGAATATGAATGCAACATGCCATTCAGTATATACAAAAAGTGGATGAATGAATCTGATCAAAGATCTACATGCTATATAGATGGGGTGAAGAAGTTTACTTGTTTTGTTAAAGAAAATGGTGGTAAGAAAGAAGTGTATTTACCCCCTTGCACCCGGTGCCAAAATACGAAGACATTCAAATTAGATGAAATTCATTTCCATTTGCTTAGATGGGGTCTTATCCGATCATGTAGCGTGTGGTATTTTCATGGGAAAAAAAGAGTGGAGATGGAAAAACAACCAAATAGTAATGCCACAAGTACTGACAAGGATGAACATATTAGAATGGAAGATCTAGTAAATAATGCAGATAGATTTCATGATTTTCAACCTGAAAATTCGTTGTCTGATTATGCTGATGTTGGAGAGCAGTCTACGGATGATGGCAGTTGGAAAGCCAATGAAAGTAAGAAGTATAAATCATTTTTTGATAGCACAAAAGAGCCATTGTATCCGTCATGTTCAAAAGGGATAACGAAGCTATAAGCCATTGTAAAAGTGAATAGCTTGAAGACCCAATACGGATTTTCAAATAATGGTGTGACTGCACTTCTCGAACTAATAAAGGAGTTACCCCCTGAAGGTAACACGATGCCGACCAAACACCACGACGTGAAAAATTTCATTAAGCAAGTTGGGATGAATTACAAAACTTATGGTGCATGCATCAATGATTGCATGTTGTACTGGAAAGATGATGGAAATAGATTTTCTTGAACAAATTGCAATGAACCAAGATATATGAAATCATTCAACGAAGAGAGAAAAGGCGCTAAAGTACATCGGAAGACAATAAGACATTTTCCTTTAATTTCTAGAATGAAGCGACAATATACTGTACCATGGATAGCAGATGCAACGACCTGGCATGTTCGTGCCAAGTATGATCCAAACGTAATGCGTCGTCCATGTGACACTTCTAAATGGAGAGCCATGAATTCTTTTAGCAAAACGTTCGTTGTCGAGCCATGAAATGTCACACTTGGAAAAGCAACAGATGGTTTCTGTCCAAATGCTTCTCTATCTAACCCTTACAGTTGTTGTCCAGTAACTGTAGTACCATATAATCTTCCTCCTTCTATGTGCATGAAACAGGAGTTTTCAATGTTAACACTGTTGATTTCTAGGCTAAAAAACTGGGGAAGGATATTGTTGTTTATTTACAGCCGCTGATAGACGAGTTAAAGGAGTTATGGGAAGGAGTCGCTACATATGATTCATTAAATAAATCCAAGTTTACAATGAGAGCTAAGGTGTTGTGGGAAATCCATGATCACACTATTCTTAGGACTTTATTAGGATGTACAACTCACAGTTACTTTGCATGTCCCGTTTGTGGGGAAAACACTTGTTCTTGTTATCGTCCTGAAAGCAAGAAGATGTGTTTTATGGGGCATTGAATGTATCTTCCTAACAAACAAATGTTTCGATATGACAAGACACATTTCAACAACGAACAAGAACTTTGTCGTCCTAAAAGGCCATTGGGTGGTTCTGAAGTTGAAAAGAAAGTAGCGAATATCAAAATGAAAGTTGGTTAACACAAGGAAGAAATTGTTCGAAAACAAAAAAAGTCAGTCATTGAAGAAGTTGACGATGTTTCTTCATGGTATAAGAGGTCTATCTTTTTTGATTTACCATATTGAAAAGTAAATATGATTCGACTTAATATTGATGTTATGCATACAGAAAAAAAATGTCACAAAGCATCTCATCAGCACCATTATGGACCATAAAGATAAGACAAAAGATAGCATTAATGCACGCAACGATTTGAAAACAATGGCTATAAAAAAAGTTGTGGGTGATGGAAGATCCTGAAACAAATAAAATGATCATACCAAAGACAACTTTCACTTTGAGCAAAGACGAAAAGATACGGTTTTGCATTGTATTGAAAATTTTGAAAGTACGTAACAAATTCTCCTCTAACTTCTGCAACAATGTGAGCATCAATCCTCCCAAACTAAGAAATATGAAGCCACATGATTACCACGTCATAATGCAACATTTTCTTCCGGTATTGCTTCAACATACTTATACACAACATAAGGATCTAAGAAATGTTGTTCATCATATTAGTCTGTTCTTTAACATTTTGTGCTCAAAGGTGATCAGTAGGGAACACCTTATAAAAGCAAAGGCTATGTTGGTGGAAGCAATGTTTGTTTTCTAAAAACATTTTCCACCTGCATTTTTTGATATCAGTATCAATATTATGGTTCATTTAGCCAATCAAGTATTGATTTGTGGTCTTGTCAGATCTAGATGGATGTATACTTTTGAACGGTAAATAATTAATTTCGGTTATGTACATTATTACTCAGTATAAATAGCTATTTTGTACAATATATAATTGATCACATTCATAGGTTAATGAAAACATATAAAGGATATGTGCGCAACAAAAGATACGTTGAACGGTCTATTGCGGAAGAATATATCGTACAAGAAGCTAGCCTTTATTGCATGGAATATATCCCAAACGGAGGTTATAACAATCATAAACATACCCACGAAGCATTTTTAGATGAGGATGGCGAGTTTGCTAGTGAGATACCTTTAGATAATGGTAAAGATATAACATTAACCCAAGTGCACTTTGAACAAGTGCGTAGATGGGTCCATCAGATGGATTGGATTCATGGAAGAAGTAAGTTCATGAAGTAGGTTTCGAATTTCCATTTTTTAATTCAATTTATATATTCATTTCGATATGTGTTTTGTATAGAAGGTTCAACTATTATGCGAAAAGCACTAGATTTCAACCATGAGACAGAGGTACAACTGTCAAAGTCGTTCAACATTTTACTCTATGGTTGCGTAATGAGGTATTACATCATCTTAAGTATTTCACGTGTTTATAAGTTTGCAATACACCTTCGTGACAATGCTTTAGCGATTTATTGTGTTTTATGTATTTGTTGAAGTATAGCGATGTTGACTTAACTCTCCGGCAGCTAGTACACGGACCGAAGTTCATGGCGCTTAGTTAAAAGAAGTACCAAGTGAATGGGTTTTTATTTTCCATGAAAATGTACGAAGACCTTATGGTAACACAGGATAGCGGCGTATCCGTAAGAGCAATTACAAAATTTAGAGCGAGTGGTAAAGATAAAAATTATAAGGAAGCAGAAACAACGTATTACAGAGTCATTCAGCAGATACTTGAGTTGGATTACACCAACTTCAAACAAACCGTTTTTTATTATGATAGGGTAAAGATTAAGGATAAGATCAATGGTTGCAAAATAGATCCCGCTTCAAACTTGATCATGGTTAATTTAGGGAAATTAAAGAACAAAGACACCGTGAATGATGAGCCATTTATTCTTGCATCAAAAGTGAGTCAAGTGTTCTACTCAAAAGATTTAAAAAAATAACGGATGGTCTGTGGTTTTGCATACACCAAAACAGTTGACTACAAATATAAATGACATTGAGTTTCCTACCGTTTATCAAACAGCTTTTGAAGACAATGAAAAATTAGAAGATCTTACCATAATCATATGTTAACTTATGAATTGTTGAATGCCTTTTTTACAAGGGAATCACATGTATTTGGAATGTCATGACTAACACTTTTTGAATTGTTGAGTAACACTTATGAATGTGATGACTAACACTTTCTATATTTTAACTATTTCAACTTAAGTAACACTCAAGAATTGTTGAGTAACAATGTAACAGAAAAAATATCAGTAATATCTAATTGCGTTTGTCCTTATTCTTGGTCTTGCTTTAAAATAAGCCGAGTAACATATGTGATTAATATTCTGATATCGCAAAATAGTTTGTAATATTATTTTTTGCTCGAAACTACGTCACAAAATCCCACATCATCACATGCATCATATTCAAAAAAGCAAAAAAGTTGACCAAAACCTACTTGGTATTCCAGTCTCAGAAAACACTCCAAAAATCGCTACTGTGCATAGTAAACTAGTATGAGCTCATGTGCCAATATCTTACACAAGTTGGGATAAAGTAACAAAAGCATATAAGGACGATGTTTGGAACCAGTTGGTGGTAAGTTTTTAACTGGTGTCATTAGTTTCCTTATTGTTACTTTGCTACAACCATATCTCTTTGTAATGAGCATCTGTATTATTCATTATTTGCTATTGTCTTTTTGTCTATATCTTATTGTTGTTGTCATTTAAACAGTGCCTTTTTTAATTAGCCATTCGCCTTCAAATTTTGAATTATGGCTAACGAACTTGGTACATACGTCGTTCTATAATTGGCCGGACACTTGGTAGAAATTAAATGTTCACCGTGCTAAACATCAATACTCATTAGTAAACACAATACTGTAGTTAGTGAATTGTTCATGCAAGTGAGTGTTCATGACTATGAATGATTCTTGAAACCAATGCTTCATACTTCGTATTTACATACACGACTGCTGATAGTCAGAAGGTGCTTCTCACACCACTAAAGTTGCTGGGGTTGGAAACGTAGAAATTAAGTTTATCTTTGGAAAAGACAGTAAACCATGAAGTAAATTTTGATTGAAATAAGGTTGATTTAAGTACAATTAAGATTAAGTAAATCTTTATATATTAAAATTCTCACTTTCTATTTTTGAGAACATTTAATTAAAATGATAAAATGATATAGTAATTTTAACAGAGAATTTATGTTACATTTATCTTTGACCTAAAGTTACTATTTTGAAAATGTAACTTTGGTATTAGAGAATTTGGACCTTTGAAATTAATTCATGTGAATCACTTAAAGTAATGTGTAAAAATATTGTCTACTCTATTACATTTATCGACGATTATTTTGATGTCACTTATGTACATCTTATGGACAATAAGAATTAAGTGGATAAAGGTTTTTTGAAAATTTCACTGAAATTGAGAGTAATTGAATGCAAAATTTGATATGCCTTTATTATAAATGGGCATTAATTACATGCATAATGTTTTTTTAGAATGTCATTAAGAAATGACATTACTGAAATGACGTAGATTTAATAATCAATGAGTATATTTTATGTGAAAATGAATAACATTGATTAGACATGAACACCGCTATTTTATCACTTTTATTAACGGTTGTTCTAATTTCACCTATGTATATCTCATGAAATAAAAGTGATGCACTTGATATATTTAAGACATTCAAAATGAAATTAAAAATTAGTCAAACAAGAAAATTAAAAGACATTGTAGTGATAGAGGAATAGAATATGAATCTAGTTCTATTTTAAATTATTATAAACTACATGGCATTATACATGGAAGAACTGCACCTTATTCACCTAAAATGAACGGTAAAGCAAAAAAAAAAAGAACCTTTACTGAATTATTTGTTGCCATTTTATTAAATTTTGGTGCAATAAAACATTGGTGATGGGATATATTATTAACGGTGTGTTATGTACTAAATAGAATCCCTAAATAAAAAAAATAAAAAATAAAAAGAGTAAGATTCCACCTTTTGAAATTTTGAAAAATTATAAATCCAATGTGTACTATTTTAGAACTTGGGGATGCTTGACATATGTTTGTATTCCAAACCCTAAGAGAATAAATTAGCAAGTAGAGCATATGAATGTGTATTTATTGGCTATGCAATTGATAGCATAATATAATTGAATCAAATGATGCTGAAAAAGAAAAAAAATCCTTTTAAATTAAGGAATAATGGGAGCACATCAAGTAATTTATTGCCTGTAAGAATAAAACCTAATGAACATTCTGAAAATGAACCTAGAAGAAGAAAAAGAGCAAGAACCGCAAAAGATTTTGGTTCACTTTTTTGTGCTTTTACTAAACAAGAGAATCCCTTAAACCTCCAAGAGGCCATATCTTCACTAGATGCCGATTTTCTGCAAGAGGCTACATATAAATGAGATGGATTCTTTAGAATCCAATAAGACTTGGTACTTAGTTGATTTACCACCTGGTTGTAAATCAATAGGCTGTAAATGGGTGCTTGAAAAGAAATTAAAACCTGATGGCACTGTCGATAAATGTAAAGCTCGTCTAGTACCTAAAGGTTTTAAACAAAGAGAAAATGTAGATTTCTTCGACACTTTTTCACCTGTAACAAAAATTATATTCATTCGAGTATTAATCTCACTTGCTTCAATTCACAATTTAATAATACACCAAATGGATGTCAAAACCGCATTTTTAAACGGTGAATTAGACGAAGAAATTAATATGGACCAACCTGAAGGATTTGTAGTACATGATCAAGAACATAAAGTATGCAAATTAGATAAATCATTATATGGTTTAAAACAAACCCCTAAGCAATGACATGAAAATTTGATAACTTAATAATTTCAAATATTTTTAGAGTTAATGGAAGTGACAAATGCATTTATTATAAATCAGAAAATGACATTTGCACGATTATATGTTTGTATGTGGACGATTTACTTATTTTTGGATCAAACATTCATGCCATAAACACATTCAAATCTTTATTAAGTGTCAATTTTGATATGAAAGATCTAGGTGAGGCGAGTGTAATCCTTGGTGTTAAGATTATTAGGTCAAAAAGGGGACTTTCTTTGGATCAATCTCATTAAATTGAGAAGACTCTAAAGACATACAATTATTTTGACTGTAAACCTGCATGTACACCGTATGATCCTAGTGTAAAGTTATTTAAGAACACTGTTGAAGGTGTAAGACAGTCTGATTATGCAACCACTTCAATTCTACCATATAACATTGTAAAAATTTAACATTTGGGTGTCCACTGGTTTGTACTTGGCACAGATTTAGAAGAAAAAAAATCGAGCCTAAATCTATCGATACCTGATGAAGTATCAAATAAAAAAGTCCAAGTATCGAACAGGAAAAAGATTGATACTTGAAAAAGTATTAAACCAAAAAAAAAAATTCAAAGTATCCAAACCCTAAATTGATCATTACCTAAAAAAAATATCAAACAAAAAATGATCGAACCCCAATGTTGTCGTCGCCATTCCAGCGCTGCCATCTCCTTTCCAGGTATGTATTGCTCTCTTTCTTCTACCTTTCTTCTCCTTGGGTCCAATTTAAACTACAAATATTGGATGGAAATATAAACATCTCTTGCTTCTTTTTATAAACAGCGGATGTCATAAATAGAAACATTGAATGTGCCTTAAGATACCAGTGACGTGGATTGGTTTGCCGTAGATAGAGCGTTAGATGCATCGAAAGACACTGATGGTCATTGTAATCTTAGTAAACATAGTGGTACCGAGCTAGCAGCGATTACCTACTATGGACGTGATAGTGAGATGGAACAACGTCCTCTCCTTTTAAATGATGATGACGGCGTTGATGATGATGATGGACATGAATCAACTACTATTCACAAAAAGTGACTGTGAGACAAATGAAGAAGTCGAGCTAGATGACTATCTTTGAATTGAATGCATCATTTATGTTTTCTATGTTATACTTTATTAGCTTTTACGCTTGTTGAAACTTCAATTTGGTTTTTTTTTTTTTTTTTTTTTTTTTTTTTGCACTCTATTAAATTTTACGCATCATTTGTTTATTTTCATTGTTTAGTAGTAGCAATAGAGCAATAGTGCACTGCTGGTGAAAATAGCAGTGAGTCAGTGACAACAATATATTTGACGATTAGTCTACGACTAGTCGACTAGCTGGACCTCTGTCGACTCGACTAGACTTACCGTCGTAACAACCATGATGTAATGTAATGCTAAATATAAAAGGCTTACCTAAAAAGCTCAAAGGTTTCTCATACGAATGCTAAAAGCTCTTTCAAGCCAAGAGAAACTTCTGATCACATACTTCTATCTTGAAGAGATTTCGGTACAAGTCTTAGTTTCTTTTGTATTTTAATCAAAATCCAGTCATTGAGCCTCCACATAAGACCTATTCTAAACTCAACTATCACCAGCCTCATCCCAAGGCATAGGCAGTATATACATTTGCCTAGGTCATTATAACATGTGAAAGCAACAAAAAATAGTTTATTCTCCAATCTTTGATAAACATAACCGACGATGCCAATCTCCTCAACGACAATCATCAACCCCGTCAATGTCAACAGCCAAACAACGTCCTTGAGGCCTAACAACAATCGCTAGCCAGTCCCCTCGAGGCCAATCGCCAACAGCCCCACTTGATGTCTATTATTGGTCGTCGCCAGTTGACAATTGTCGGCCGCTTGTTCGTTCCCTAATTGATTTTAATTTTCCCTAATCCTTAAATTGTCAGTTAATTTACTAAATTATCAAATTAATTATTCATTATGGGAATTTTATATTAGTTATACTTTTTTTTAATGGTCCTAAACTAAGTGAGTTAATTTAAGGTAATTCAAAACACCTTAATTTCTAAGTCTTAAACTAAACATGCTAATTTACTAATTTGTCATTTTATTATTTTAATTGTATAATAATTTGACATTAGATGCTAATAAGAATTTTTTTGCTACTTAATAATTTATTTTGTTCTATTTGATGTTAATTACTAGTTAGCTAGTTTATATATAATTGCTAAAATCCCAACAAATTAGTAAATATATGAATCAAAATAAAAAATGTTTTGTGCTTGAAGCTGTTATGTTCACAATGCTTTGACTGGCCGAACTGTAATTGTTTGATTCTCTATAGGTGACATTGGAGTTCTCAGAATTATATTAATCTTTTACGTAACTGGTTTAATGAAGGACCATCAACTATTTCAGTAGGGTCATTGTACAAAACCCCAACTATATTATCTCTCAACTGTCATATATCACGGCTATAACTCTATCATAATTCAATCAAAAGAGCATAGTAAGACTACAACATTGAAAAAATAAATCATAGAAGTGATTTTTATGATCGGAAAATAAGTTAATGCATCATCCAATATATGTCTACTATTCTCATCCTTTTCATTGATTTTTAGCTCTTTCATTGTGTACTTCGAATTTAGTATTGTACGGCCTAAGCACAGTGCGCATACTATAATGTGATTAGCGTATTTTAGAAAATCAAAAAAATTTTGATGATCCGTTCATTTGGAGGCGATAAATTAGTTGGAAGAGTCATAATATTTCATAAGCAACTCTGTAATTTATCTTTTAATAGCCATAAGAGTTCAGCTTGAGACAGTTGGGTTTTGTGCTCTTAAGGTGAATTGTGAAAGAAATAGAATAATTAATAGAACGGAAACCAATGATTTATGCATATTGTAGCTTTGATATGAAAATTACTAAGCTTGCCTATCTTCCAGGATTATAAAATTCAGCCATATAGCTGCATTTTATAATTTTTACCAAATGTTGTTCTCCCTTGCACGTTGTTTATTAAACACGGAGGCAACAAAACACAATAAGCTTAAGGCATCAGTCACAGGGCACTTAATATTTTGCATGAGGAGAAAAACCTTGCAACTATGGTTAAAAAAACTTGCAACCTTCGTTTTAGGGTCTCAAATATAAAATCTTAATATATATGGAGTAAGTTGGAGGATATATGTTGAGATGCACAAGAGGTTACTTTGAAGGAAAAAAAAAAGGTTTAGTTGGAAAAATAATCCTTAAAAGAAATACATAAAAAAGGCAAAATATGAACATTAAAATTTTCAATTGCAGCAGCATATGGTGACAAATTAGCTAAGGCACACTTTTGATTTTGTAAGAACTTGCCTCCGAGTACGGATTAGATAGCAGAATGCAGGGTGGGAAGAAAATCTGCAGAATTCTAAAAGATAAAATAACCAATCGCTGACCAAACAACTACATGGCAAATAAGTTATCTTATTTCCCTTATGCACCTATATTAGGTTCTGTTCACTTGCACAAGATTCTAAACCTAGCGGTGAAACAAATGATAGCCCAAAGAAGAAGGGGCATAGCTCCATTCTGTCTAAAGATTAGCCAGTTCTTCAACTATGTTATACAAAATAATAGCAGGAGAAAAGCCCAAGTTTTCAAAATTTACTGTATTTTTATGCACCTACAGTATTACATAGCATAAGGTGGTGCATGACGCAACAGTAAAGTTATCTGGCTTGTAATCGAGAGTGCATAGGTTCGAGTCTCAGCCACTTCACATATATGAGGGAAAGGCTGTGCGCACTAATTGACCACCTCAGAACCCGGAAAGCCGTGAGAATAGTAACAGAACGGGAGACTGACTTGAGAAGTCTTCTTGCTTGAGTACGGGAGCCTTTGGCATTGGGTATCCACTGTATTACATAGCATGTGTATTTTTTCTAAGTACAATAGACTAACAAAACAAGAAGTAAAGTTGACCCTACTTGTTTAGGAGACAGTAAATTCAGTGTTTTAACAACGCCTCCGGTGAAGCATGCACTTTCAACTCTACATTATCTAACGTATCAAGAAGGCATAAAAACACAGGTACTAGTACCTGTAGCTATAGCAAGTCAGTTTTGCATCTTTACACATCTAATTCCAAAGTGAGAGAATACAGTGGGGGGAACTAATGTTAACACTCCAGATATTATCTGCGTATGTGGATATGCTAAAGAAGAAAACTGGAATTTGAATTATAGGTACAAACTCAATTAGTCATAACTCAATTTGATGCAGATATAGTTTGACGAAGACTAGTTCAACATCAAAATGAAGATCAACTTCCTGAGGAAATGTGGCATACACGTGCATTGAATTTTAAGGTTATTAGTTCAACATGTATGACTGTTCAAACTAACAATGAAACAGAATTGAAATACAGAAGCAGAAAACCTGTGTTCCTGAGAATCCAGTAAAATAATAATGATGATGATGATAAGGTTCAGCACTCAGCTTATCAGATGGGTGTGGAGTGAAGCTTAATTACTGTAGTCCCACACCGCTGAAAATGCTACAAGTATAGCCAAAGCGGTAATATAAAATTTCGCAGTCAGGGATAGTGTAACACAAAGCAGCTGTGTGGCGAGCATAAAGAGAACTAGTCTTTCGCCTTTTACTGAAGAATACTGTGTGCTCTCCACTTTAAAGCAGCATACGCCACTTTTTGTAGGGTGTTCTTTTTATATAAAGGATCCCAGCTAATGTTTAAATTAAATTTCATGTTTTCACCAGGGGCGTTTCCGATTTGACATTACTGTTTATTTGCTGTTTTGTTTATACTAATGTTCATTAGAAGAAACCATATCTTACTGTCCTTTTTTGTTGCTCTGAGCATTATTCATTCATTATTGTTTGTGAGAATTTTGAACCATCTTTATTGCATCGTTCATCATGGCTTTATCCAAATTAAAATCTGGAGTCCATCAAGTAGGTTTTTACATATAAAAAAATTGGAGGGTGAGGCATAATTATTAATTGTATGAGAACAGCAATAAAACAAGTCCACCCAAACAAATTATTTCAAGCCAAAACCAGATATGTTTAATCGAAATGTGCAAGTCTCAAGTAAGTATACACGCATGATGCGCAGTTTTAACAACTCAAATTTCATGGTGATCCACATGCACTGAAATTAGGAATAACTACATGTTTTGACATTCGTGAGAGTAATTTCACATCTTTAAGCATGACTGCTATTGTTACTAAGCAAGTAATTTTGGGATTGTTTAATGACTCACACGACTTCAACTTTCATCATAGAACATCCTCACATCTGTCTACTATCACATTCATGCATTTAATATTTATTTCAAATTCTTAAAAAATTAATCTTTTGCTTTCCAAACTTTCAGTTGACTTCCAGATAGTTTTCCTCCATGAATTTTTTAGGATTATGTATTCTGTACCTGTTATTCTATAATCATTAAAAATCTTCTACAAAGCAGTTTTCTTATAATACATATGCATAAAAATGCGATGTTATATTTAACCTAACTTCTTTTTAGAGACAAAATTATGTACAATAAATAATATACATCCACAGGATACATATGTTACCAACTTATCACTTTTTAGAGACAAATTTATGTACAATAAATAATATACATCCACAGGATACATATGTTATCACTTTTAATCTACTTATCAACTTGAACAATTGCTTTTTTACATGTTATCCTTACCAGATTTTCCATTTTTATCACTTGAGCAGAGATTTCAAAAGAAATTTAAAACACCGTAATATACGAAAGGTTCGAAAATTATTACATTAACTACAATTTTCTAATCAAATATTAAACTGATCGAAATATGTAGAAAAACAATTTTGAGTTAATGAGATTTGACTTCATAATTGTTGTTTACTGTTATATTTTTAAAAGTTAAAGAATGAACGCACATTTTACCTAAGAAAAATAAGAAAATGAGGGATGTATAAGGTTGAGAAAAGTGTTTCACAAAATATCTAAGGATGAAAAACAGGTGGGTGCGAGAACAAGAAAAATGAGTATACATGGTAGCACCTTACAAAATACACATCACAATCTACGTTGCCTTGGTTGGCTTAAAAGACCAAGGAGAAAACTTAAGAACTTCTGCACCTACATTCTACTGTGTAAGCAAAGTGAATGCGTTGAAAATATCTTTTTCCTCAATAGCTTGCATGCTTTACATATTGTTTACTTTTAAAAGCAATAAACTGAAATTTCATAAATATATTTTAGGACTAAGGTTCAAGTATATTACCATCAATTTAATTTTTTAAGCATGTAGTGCTGGTTTGCCCGAGAGGTTAAGGGGGAAGACTTAAGATCTTCTGCACATAAGTGCGCATGGGTTCGAACCCCATAGCCAGCATTTTTTCCTACTTTTATTAGTAAATTCGACGAATTCATATTAATTTTTCAACTCCACTCCGACTATGTATTTCTTTTTTCTTCCTTTTTTCTTGTCTTTATTTTTTATATAAGTTTCGAAAATGATGTTTGATTAATTCTAGTGAAATCAATCTCTATCACAAGCAGCATGAAATCATGCAAGCGTTCATTTTTTTTTTCTGCCAACTTAAACTGATTTGCAAATTTTATTTGTAGGTTAAGCGTCGACAATCTAGAATTTCTCTTTAAATAGAATTTGAGAAAGTCATCACATAGCTTTTGATCATTATTCCAAAAACAACTTATTCAATCATGTTGATATTGAAATTGAAAACAAAATTTATCCAACTTAAACTGATTTGCAAATTTTATTTGTAGGTTAAGTGCCGACAATCTAGAATTTCTCTTTAAATAGAATTTGAGAAAGTCATCACATAGCTTTTGATCATTATTCCAAAAACAATCTTATTCAATCATGTTGATACTAAAATTGAAAACAAAACAAAAAAACCTAACTTTTCTTTTCTGAAAATTCCTCCTTTTCAGTTTTCTATTAAATAATTAAGGTTTATAAATTCTGTTAGAGCATTTTTTCTTAATTAGAGGTTAAAAAAAAATCTTGAGATGGTGTATGTACGTTTTGTACATCATGCCTCAAGTTGCTAAGGCATGAACTTCAGAAGTAAAAGGTCTTTTTGAGCAAGCTCATCATGTTTTACCTCTCCTTGCCTAGTGGTGCATCTTTGAGACGAGCATTAACACGAATTTTTTAAAGCAATGATATATATTATGTATATCAAAGGTTAAATTTTCCTTGATTTGGTGGTCATTGCTAAATAATAACGCTAATAACGACGCCAAGCTCGCAATGCAATGGGTGAAAAATAAAATATCAATACTCACTGATATATATCGGCTTTAGGAGAAAACCTGAAAGTGATATCAACCATTCAATAAAGGAATCGTAACTGAAGTCAAGTTCGAGTTCTGCTACAGAGGATAATGGAGGTGTAACTCATGCCTTCCGATCAAGTTATCGAGTATTCAACCTCTAGCAATTCAATCATATTTCTTGTGTGTACGCTTGACACAGTCTCTCTTCCCTTATTTAAAATCCATAAATGTAGAAGTTCAAGCATGCTAGCAATTCAAATTTATAATACAAGTTGAATGTTTTATGCTAATACAAGTTGAATGAAAACGCACATACACATGGAAAAAATTGTGATATTACAGTGATAAGCATATGAAACTTTTTTTTGGAAATTGTTGTTATCTTGTGATATAACGATCTTCCAATCTAGATTAATCATGGATGACTAGATTCATTTTTAACATTATATTTTGTACAGTTTATAAATGAAGTTTACACGGAATTCGGGTGAAAAAACACCTAAATGCATAACGGTGCAATTCCTGTGCTTCCCTAGTCCCCTAAGGTGAAGCTTTATTGGGTTCGGAGCTGGTATAACTAGGGTTGCTCGTGTTTTTCATTAACATCTTCACCTCTCTATGACTAATATTTTACACTATCCAATACATCCATTGTAACTTATAAACTAATAAAGGGAACTATTTTAAGATGTATAATTTCTTATAATACATAATATACAGGTGAGCGGTACAATATTTTTTTTTCTTTGTAAAGAACTTTCAGTTGTACATATTTTCTAACAAAACCTCCATAAATGGGGAACCGAACACTGTTGTAATTCAAAACATAAAACAGTGGCAGTGAATAACAAGATAAATTTCAAAGCACTGTGGTTTATTGGATAGTCAATGCCAAATCATGGTTACTGTGCACTGCAATAGTGCTATAACTCATAAGTTTGCCAAAAGGATAGGTTGTACAACATTCCCCCAATTTAATTACTTCACTGGAACTCTACTTGAAAAAAAAAAAAAAATTAGACACAGCAAATTTTTATGCCACCACATTATAGTTGAAATGAAAAGAATAAATTATGTTTAGCAAATATATAAACGTATTTATATGCACAATTAGCTTTGAGGCTATAGTTTTAAATAGTAAACATGAAAACATCATTTTATCAATTTTAAACATCAAAATGGTGGAAGTTAACATCTTTGTTGTTCGGTTACTAAATGCAGAACAGGACAGTTATTTATATCAGGTTTTTAACACTTAGTTTTTATTTATTATGTGTTATATTTTTTTTTAATTTATCTGGAAAGCTTTATTAGCGAATCTTTAACATCATAGTACATTGCGCAAGTTATGATTTAAGAGTGTGTGGTTTTATTTGGTTCATACGGACTGAGTGGATATCTTCAACCTGTAACTAGATATCATACAGTAGGATATCATTCGAAGCAAAAGCTATGCATAAGTATTTATCCTATGCAGTCTAATAAAAAAAAATGAAAGATATAAAGTGATGTCAAATAAATAACTTAATCTAAAAGCTCAAAGGTTGCACATACCAATGCTAAAAGCTCTTCTAATCACAAGACACGTCTGCTCACGTACTTTTTGTTTACCAGTGAAGAGATTTTTAACTACACGTCTCAGTTTCTTCGATATCTTGACGAGAAAAATCCATTCCCTTGGCCTTGGCATAAGATGGTTTCTGCTACGACCACTATATTGAAGAACAAATAAGCTCAAGGGATCAAGACACTTTACATTTTGCATGAAAGCAAAAACTTGTAACTATGATAACCCCAAAAAAAAAAAAAAAAAAAAAAAAAGTAAATTGTTTTAGGGTCTCAAGTAGATAACGTAGATTCATTTATTTGTTATCAGATACAAATGTATACAAAACAGCTGAATATAAACTTCTTGGGGATGGATGTAGCTACAAACCTTTTTCTACAACAAGAAGAGCAAGGAAGCATCATTGAGCAACGTATAATAAAATGAATGACATTACAAAAAGAATGCAGATGCCAGCTTACATATCCGATGAACAAAGTACGGATGCAGACAGTGCAAGTTTAATTAATCTAAAGAGAAATAATTGTTCAAAATAAAGGATGGTTCTACTAATACTAGGAAGGAAACCTAATCAAGCATTCAATCTGACAATGTCGTGATTCTTCGTTCTCAGAATTGACATCTTGTGCCCATCCTCCATCGCTCATATGGCGATTTCTCTTTAGATTAATTAAACTTGCACTATTATATCTTCATTATCACCAACAAATTAAATTGTCTTCCAGTATTAAGCGTTGAAAATATACACACTATTATATCTTCATAAAAAATAATGTCATATATGTACACATATATACATGTATGAGGAATTCAGATTTTGTTGCATTTCGCAAATCAAAAATAGAATAAAATTAGTGTTTTATGACCTTTCTAAATGGAAAGCGAAAACAATTTGTAGGGGCATTGATCCTAAAAATATAAGATTGTACGTTCCGAAACCCAATTTGGAATGAGTCACAGCCTTCAAAATCTAAAAGCTGGATTGGATGGCAGCACCTGTAATATTATTGTTAAAAGGTATTAGCCAATGCATGTTTCCCATACTGTATATCCGAATACATATATTTTAAATTAGATACTAAGCATGTGCAAAGGCTGATCATAAAAGGATTAAACAACGTAACCATTTTCCATGTTTCAAGGTTTATCCATGAAAGCAAGGTTCAAATTTTTGGTTGCCGATTCCGTTCTCGTTATCTGAAAGACTGATATTATTATAATTTTGACTCTGTTCCGGAAATTTTGAAAATTCCATTTAAATTCTGGTTTCGGATTTAGTTATCTTTTAAGTTGATCGCTGACTAAAGATGCTAACCTTTTATATTGATAATCCATTAATTTGTACCTATCAAAACATATTTAATAGTTTATATACCCAGTACTTAGGCCCAACTTATCTCTTCTTTCCTGCCCACTAAGTCAGCATCTATCTAATGCCTACTTCAAATTTTCGTAGTAATCTGTAACCCCAATATGCCAACACTGCGTTAGGCCTTCCTTCTTTAGCATTAAATTTCCACCTCCATCAGATTTCATTCAAACGACAACTAATTCCTTCCCAGCTTTTAGCTCCAATTATAAACTCGCAAGCAATGAAAACTCCAAAATCAATGGGTTTTGCGCTGAAGTAATCATTTTCAGGCGTTTTATCATAGTTTAATTTTCTCAGACATCTTTTAAGCTTTTAAACAATTTCTTCTTCTTATTTGAACCTTCATAAAATTCCTTTCGAAAATTTTCTTTTGCGTTTTTTACTGTCCAAAGGTGAAACCGGAATATTTGGCAAATTCCGTCTCGGTCAGCGAAGCAATAGGGATGGAAAGTCCGGAATCGTAACGTGCAAGACAGAATCTCAAATCTTGAGTGGAAGTATTCATACGGTATAGTGCACAGTTTAAACATTAAGATGTATGGATTTATTCGGGTCGTGCAAAATGAGTAATATGTTTTCATCTTATGATGTTGTAACATTTACTTTGACAAAGAAACTTTAAACATGTATTTCTATTTCGTGGTCTAATTAAAAAATAAAGTATGTAATGCATTGTTGTCACGGACCGCGACTAATAGACAACCGGTCATGATCGAGCCACCGACTTGAATCTACGACTTGCTGTTTGTAAGAATTTCGGACAACTGGAGCAAAATTTGTCGGTTAATCGACTAATTGATTTGACTAGGCTTATTTGGTGTTGTGGAGTTTTCTTGTTCGAGACCACTCAAACATGAACTCCAATGTTGCGGAAGACAAGCTATATTGTGATAGAAGTGCAAAAACAATCAATCAATATCTCAAACCCAAAGTGCACCCATCACAAACACAAGACAAGCAATATATCAAGCAATAACGACAAAATTAATCACGCACCAATTAATAGCGATTCCACTAACGTCGTCTTAGCGTGCGTACGTCCACTTAAGAGAGCATTTATTAATACAAATGAGAAGAGTACAAAAGACTGATCGCTTTTCACAAAGAAAATTCTATTTTTTGGAGAAAAGAATAGAAGAATTGATAGAATTGCCTAAACTCTAATTAATGGAGAATCAAACCCTTGCTTAGTGATTCCTGCACCTTTGAATATGAGGATAACTCATATAGGGAGAGACTAAACTTTGGCATTTTCTCAAATTGTCCTTTGAACCTTCACAAATCAGCTACTAAACCCACAGTCCGGAATAACATAGAAGCCGCCTCAGACATCTGAGCTATATGGTTAGACGTTTGTCCCAAGGCTCGGGAAAACAATTCTTGTAAGCTAAGACGTCTGACCTCCTTACTTAGACGTTTGGCAGCACTTTTGTTTTAACTTAGACATCTGACCTAAATTTTAGATGTTTGATGCAGCACTCTGGTGGCATTAGCAGTGCGGTCAGACATCTGACCCTCTTAGTCAGACGTTTGAGTTAAAGCGCTGAAACTCATCTCGTCCTTTCACCTGTAACTTCCTTATAAGAGCTTCAATTTTGCGCACCACCTTCTCTATTACGAAGTCACTTTCAACCACTTCAATTTTACCATATAGTATCGTAAAAATTTAACATTTAGGTGTCCACTGGTTTGTACTCGGCCCAGATTTAGAAACAAAAAAAATCGAACCCTATATCTATCGGTACCTGATGAAGTATTGAACAAAAAAAATCGAAGTATTAAACAGGAAAAAGATCAATACTTGAAAAAGTATTAAACAAAAAAAATATCAAAGTATCTAAACCCTAAATTGATCGATACCTAAAAAAGTATCGAACAAAAAATGATCGAACCCCAATGTTGTCGCCGCCATCTCCTTTCCAGGTATGTATTGCTCTCTTTCTTCTACCTTTCTTCTCCTTAGGTCCGATTTAAACTACAAATATTGGATGGAAATATAAACATCTCTTGCTTCTTTTTATAAACAACAGATGTCAAATATAGAAACATTGAATGTGCCTTAAGATCCCGGTGACCTGGATTGGCTTGCCGTAGATAGAGCGTTAGATGCATCAAAAGACACTGATGGTCGTTGTAATCTTAGTAGAGGTAGTGGTATCGAGCTAGCAATGATTACCTAGAGCAGACGTGACAGTGAGATGGAACAAGGTCCTCTCCTTTTAAATGATGATGATGATGTGGATGATGATTATAGACATGAGCCAGCTACTATTCACGAAACTAGTGATTGCGAGACGAATGAAGAAGTCGAGCTAGATGTCTATCTTTGAATTCATCGCATCATTTACAGTTTTTTATGTTGCACTTTATTAGCTTCTACGCTTGTTGAAACTTCAGTTTGGTTTGTATTTTCTTTGCAATTTGCACTATATTAAATTTTATGCATCATTTGTTTATTTTCATTGTTTAGTAGTAGCAATAGAGCAGTAGTGCACTGCTGGTGAAAATAGCAGTGAGTCAGTGACAACAATATATTTGATGACTAGTCGACTAGCTGGACCTCTGTCGACTCGACTCGATTTACCGTCGTAACAACCATGATGTAATGTAATGCTAACTATAAAAAGCTTAACTCAAAAGCTCAAAGGTTGCTCATACGAATGCTAAAACTCTTTCAAGCTACAAGAAACTTTTATCTTGAAGAGATTTCGGTGCAAGTCTTAATTTCTTTTGTATTTTAATCAAAATCCAGTCATTGAGCCTCCACATAAGACCTATTCTAGACTCAACTACCACCAGCCCCGGCCCAAGGCATAGGCAATAGATACATTTTCCTAGGTCATCATCACATGTGAAAGCAACAAAAAAAGAAATTGGTTTATTCTCCAATCTTTGATAAACATAACCGACGATGTCAATCTCCTCAACGACAATCATCAACCCCGTCAATGTCAACAGCCAGACAACGTACTTGAGGCCTAACAACAATCGCTAGCCAGACTCCTCGAGGCCAATCGCCAAAAGCCCCACTTGATGTCTATTATTGGTCGTCGCCAGTTGACAATTGTCGGTTGCTTGTTCCTTCCCTAATTGATTTTGATTTTCCCTAATCCTTAAATTGTCAGTTAATTTACTAAATTATCAAATTAATTATTCATTATGGGAATTTTATATTAGTTATACTTTTTTTTTAATGGTCCTAAACTAAGTGAGTTAATTTAAGGTAATTCAAAACACCTTAATTTCTAAGTCTTAAACTAAACATGCTAATTTACTAATTTGTCATTTTATTATTTTGATTGTATAATAATTTGACATTAGATGCTTATTAGATTTTTTTTTTTTTTTTTTTTGCTACTTAATAATTTATTTTGTTCTATCTGATGTTAATTACTAGTTAGCTAGTTTATATATAATTGCTAAAATCCCAACAAATTAGTTAATATATGAATCAAAATAAAAAATGTTTTGTGCTTGAAGCTGTTATGTTTACCGTGCTTTGACTGGAACTGTAATTGTTTGATTCTCTATAGGTGACATTGGAGTTCTCAGAATTATATTAATCTTTTATGTTACTGGTTTAATGAAGGACTATCAACTATTTCAGTAGGGTCATTGTACAAAACCCCAACTATATTTTTTATCAACTGTCATATATCACGGCGCTAACTTTATCATAATTCAATCAAAAGAGCATAGTAAGACTACAGCATTCAAAAAATAAATCATAGATGTGATTTTTATGATCGGAAAATAAGTTAATGCATTATCCAATATATGTCTACTATTCTCATCCTTTTCATTGATTTTTAGCTCTTTCATTGTGTACTTCGAATTTAGTACTGTTGTCGGGCCTAAGCACAGTGCGTGTATCATAATGTGATTAGCGTATTTTAGAAAATCAAAAAAATATTGATGATCCGTTCATCTGGAGGCGATAAATTAGTTTGGAAGAGTCAAAATATTTCATAAGCAACTCTGTAATTTATCTTTTAATAGCTAGAAGAGTTCAGCTTGAGACAGTTGGGTTTTCTGCTCTTAAGGTGAATTGGGAAAGAATTAGAATAATTAATACAATGGAAATCAATGATTTATGCATATTGTAGCTTTGATATGAAAATTACTAAGCTTGCCTATCTTCCAGGATTATAAAATTCAGCCATATAGCTGCATTTTATAATTTTTACCAAATGTTGTTCTCCCTTGCACGTTGTTTATTAAATACGGAGGCAACAAAACACAGTAAACTAAGGCATCAGTCACAAGGCACTTAATATTTTGCATGAGGACAAAAATCTTGCAACGATGGTTAATAAAAACTTGCAACCTTCGTTTTAGGGTCTCACATATAAAATTTGGATATATAAGGAGTAAGTTGGAGGATATATGTTGAGATGCACAAGAGGCTACTTTGAAAAGAAAAAAAGGTTTAGCTTGAAAAATAATCCTTGAAAGAAATACATAAAAAAGGCAAAATACGAACATAAAATTTTCAACTGCAGCAGCATATGGTGACAAATTAGCAAAGGCACACTTTAGAATTTGTAAGAACTTGCCTCAGAGTATGGATTAGATAGCAGAATGCAGGAAGGGAAGAAAATCTGTAGAATTCTGAAAGATAAAATAACCAATCGCTGACCAAACAACTACATGGCAAATAAGTTATCTTATTTCCCTTGGCCTTATGCGCCTATATTAGCTTCTATTCACTTGCACAAGATTCTAAACCTAGCGGTGAAACAAATGATAGCCCAAAGAAGAAGGGGAATAGCTCCATTCTGTCAAACGATTAGCCAGTTCTTCAACTATGTTGCACAAAATAATAGCAGGAGAAAAGCCAAAGTTTTCAAAATTTACTGTAGTTTTATCCACCTACAGTATTACATAGCATGTGTATTTTTTCTAAGTACAATAGGCTAACAAAACAAGTAAAGCTGACCGTACTTGTTTAGGGGACAGTAAATTCAGTGTTTTAACAAAACCTCCGGTGAAGCACGCACTTTCAATTCTATCATGTCTAACGTATCAAGAAGACATAAAAACACACGTATTGAAATACCTGTATTTATAGCAAGTCAGTTTTGCATCTTTACACATCTAATTCCAAAGTGAGAGAATAGAGTGGGGGGGGGGGGGGGGGGGAACTAATATTAACACTCCAGATATTATCTGCGTATGTGGATATGCTAAAGAAGAAAAGTGGAATTTGAATTGTAGGTACAAACTCAATTTGTCATAACTCAATTTGATGCAGATATAGTCTGACGAAGACTAGTTCAGCATCAAAACGAAGATCAACTTCCTGAGGAAAATGTGGCATACATGTGCATTGAATTTTAAGGTTATTAGTTCAACATGTATGACTGTTCAAACTAACAATGAAACAGAACTGAAATAAAGAAGCAGAAAACTTGTGTTCCTGAGAATTCAGTAAAA
This sequence comes from Allium sativum, assembly GCA_030737875.1. NCBI lineage: Eukaryota > Viridiplantae > Streptophyta > Magnoliopsida > Asparagales > Amaryllidaceae > Allium > Allium sativum. The sequence goes on from CM060916.1 coordinate 46,218,774, forward strand.
TAATGATGATGATGATGATCATAAGGTTCAGCTCTCAGTTTATCAGATGGGTGTGGACTGTGGAGTGAAGCTTAATCACTGTAGTTCACAGCCAGGGATAGTGTAACACAACGCAGCTGTGTGGTGAGCACAAAGTGAACTATTCTTTCGCCTTTTACTAAAGAATACAGTGTGCTCTCCACTTTAAAGCAGCATAAATTAAATTTCATGTTTTCACTAGGGGGGTTTCCAATTTGACATTACTGTTTATTTGCTGTTTTTTTTATACTAATGTTCATTAGAAGAAAACATGTCTTACTGTCTTTTTTTGGTGCTCAAGCATTATTCATTCATTATTGTTTATGAGAATTTTGAACCATCTTTATTGCATCGTTTATCCTGGCTTTATCCAAATTAAAATCTGGAGTCCATCAAGTAGGTTTTTACATACAAAAAAATTGGAGGGTGAGGCATAATTATTAATTGTATGAGAACAGCGATAAAACAAGTCCACCACCCAAACAAATTATTTCAAGCCAAAACCAGATATGTTTAATCGAAATGTGCAAGTCCCGAGTAAGTATACACACATGACGCGCAGTTTTAACAACTCAAATTTCATGGTGATCCACATGCACTGAAATTAGGAATAACTGCATGTTTTGACATTCGTGAGAGTAATTTCACATCTTTAAGCATGACTGCTATTCTTACTAAGCAAGTAATTTTGAGATTGTTTAATGACTCACACGACTTCAACTTTCATCATAGAACATCCTCACGTCTGTCTACTATCACATTCATGCATTTAATACTTATGTCAAATTCTTAAAAAATTAATCTTTTGCTTTCCAAACTTTCAGTTGACTCCTAGATAGTTTTCCTCCATGAATTTTTTAGGATTATGTATTCTGTACCTGTTATTCTATATCATTAAAAATCTTCTACAAAGCAATTTTCTTATAATACATATGCATAAAAATGCGATGTTATATTTAACCTAACCACCTTTTAGAGACAAAATTATGTACAATAAATAATATACATCCACAGGATACATATGTTATCAACTTATCACTTTTTAGAGACAAATTTGTGTACCAGTTATTCTATAACCACTTTTTAGAGACAAATTTATGTACAATAAATAATATACATCCACAGGATACATATGTTATCACTTTTAATCCACTTATCAACTTGAACAATTGCTTTTTTACATGTTATCCTTACCAGATTTTCCATCTTTATCACTTGAGCAGAGATTTCAAAAGAAATTTATAACACCGTAATATACAAAAGGTTCGAAAATTATTACATTAACAACAATTTTCTAATCAAATATTAAACTGATCAAAATATGTAGAAAAACAATTTTAAGTTAATGAGATTTGACTTCATAATTGTTGTTTACTGTTATATTTTTAAAAGTTAAAGAATGAACGCACGTTTTACCTAAGAAAAATAAGAAAATGAGGGATGTATAAGGTTGAGAAAAGTGTTTCACAAAATATCTAAGGATGAAAAAAAAGGTGGGTGCGAGAACGAGAAAAATGAGTATACATGGTAGCACCTTACAAAATACACATCACAATCTACGTTGCCTTGGTTGGCTTAAAAGGCTAAGGAGAAAACTTAAGAACTTCTGCACCTACATTCTACTGTGTAAGCGAAGTGAATGTGTTGAAAATATCTTTTTCCTCAATAGCTTGCACGCTATACATATTGTTTACTTTTAAAAGCAATAAACTGAAATTTCATAAATATATTTTAGGATTAAGGTTCAAGTATATTACCATCAATTTAATTTTTTAAGCATGTAGTGCTGGTTTGCCCGAGAGGTTAAGGGGGAAGACTTAAGATCTTCTGCACATAAGTGCGCATGGGTTCGAACCCCATAGCCAGCATTTTTTTCCTACTTTTATTAGTAAATTCGACGAATTCATATTAATTTTTCAACTCCACTCCGACTATGTATTTCTTTTTTCTTCCTTTTTTCTTGTCTTTATTTTTTATATAAGTTTCGAAAATGATGTTTGATTAATTCTAGCGAAATCAATCTCTATCACAAGTAGGATGAAATCATGCAAGCGTTCCTTCATTTTTTTTCTGCCAACTTAAACTGATTTGCAAATTTTATTTGTAGGTTAAGCATGGACAGTCTAGAATTTCTCTTTAAATAGAATTTGAGAAAGTCATCACATAGCTTTTGATCATTATTCCAAAAACAATCTTATTCAATCATGTTGATATTGAAATTGAAAACAAAACTTAGGTTAAGTGCCGACAATCTAGAATTTCTCTTTAAATAGAATTTGAGAAAGTCATCACATAGCTTTTGATCATTATTCCAAAAACAATCTTATTCAATCATGTTGATATTAAAATTGAAAACAAAACAAAACAAAAAAAACCTAACTTTTCTTTTCTGAAAATTCCTCCTTTTCAGTTTTCTATTAAATAATCAAGGTTTATAAATTCTGTTAGAGCATTTTTTTAATTAGAGGTTTTAAAAAAAATCTTGAGATGGTGTATGTACGTTTTGTACATCATGCCTCAAGTTGCTAAGGCATGAACTTCAGAAGTAAAAGGTCTTTTTGAGCAAGCTCATCATGTTTTACCTCTCCTTGCCTACTGGTGCATCTTTGAAACGAGCATTAACATGAATTTTTTAAAGCAATGATATATATTATGTATATCAAAAGTTAAATTTTCCTTGATTTGGTGGTCATTGCTAAGTAATAATGCTAATAACGACGCCAAGCTCGCAATGCAATGAGTGAAAAATAAAATATCAATACTCACTGATATATATTGGCTTTAGGAGAAAACCTGGAAGTGATATCAACCATTCAATAAAGGAATAGTAACTGAAGTCAAGTTCGAGCTCTGCTACAGAGGATAATGGAGGTGTAACTCATGCCTTCCGATCAAGTTATCAAGTATTCAACCTCTAGCAATTCAATCATATTTCTTGTGTGTGCGCTTGACACAGTTCTCTCTTCCCTTATTTAAAATCCATAAATGTAGAAGTTCAAGCATGCTAGCAATTCAAATTTATAATACAAGTTGAATGTTTTATGCTAATACAAGTTGAATGAAAACGCACATACACATGGAAAAAATTGTGATATTACAGTGGTAAGTATATGAAACTTTTTTCGGAAACTGTTGTTATCTTGTGATATAACAATCTCCCAATCTAGATTAATCATGGATGACTATATTCATTTTTAACATTACAGTTTATAAATGAAGTTTACACGGAATTCGGGTGCAAAAACGATGCATAACAGTGCAATTCCTGTGCCTCCCTAGTCCCCTAAGGTGAAGCTTTATTGGGTTCGGAGCTGGTATAACTAGAGTAGCTCGTGTTTTTCATTAACGTCTTCACCTCTCTATGACTAATATTTTACACCATCCAATATATCTATTGTAACTTATAAACTAATAAAGGGAACTATCGCCTTGCAAAAAAAAATAAAGGGAACTATTTTAAGATGTATAATTTCTTATAATACATAATATACAGTTGAGCGGTATAATATATTTTTTTCTTTGTAAAGAACTTTCAGTTGTACATATTTTCTAACAAAACCTCCATAAATGGACAACTGAACACTGCTGTAATTCAAAACATAAAACAGTGGCAGTGAATAACAAGATAAATTTCAAAGCACTGTGGTTTATTGGATAGTCAATGCGTACAGCATTCCCCAAATTTAGTTACTTCACTGGAACTCTACTTGTAAAAAAAAAAAAAAAAAAAAAAAAAAAAAAAAAAAAATAGACACAGCAAATTTTTATGCCACCACATTATAGTTGAAATGAAAAGAAATAAATTATGCTTAGCAAATATATAAACGTATTTATACGCACAATTAGGTTTGAGGCTATAGTTTTAAATAGTAAACATGAAAACATCATTTTATCAATTTTATACATCAAAATGGTGGAAGTTAACATCTTTGTTGTTCAGTTACTAAATGCAGAACAGGACAATTATTTATATCAGGTTTTTAACACTTAGATTTTATTTATTATGTGTTATAACTTTTATTTATTTATCTGGAAAGCTTTATTAGCCAATCTTTAACATCATAGCACATTGCGCAAGTTATGATTTAAGAGTGTGTGGTTTTATTTGGGTCTTACGGACTGAGTGGATATCTTCAACTTGTAACTAGATATCATACAGCAGGATATCATTCGAAGCAAAAGCTATGCATAAGTATTTATCCTATGCAGTGTAATAAAAAAATGAAAGATATAAAGTGATGTCAAATAAATAACTTAATCTAAAAGCTCAAAGGTTGCACATACCAATGCTAAAAGCTTTTCTAATCACAAGACACGTCTGGTCACGTACTTTTTGTTTACCAGTGAAGAAATGTTTTACTACACATCTCAGTTTCTCCGATATCTTGACGAGAAAAATCCATTCCCTTGGCCTTGGCATAAGATGGTTTCTGCTACGACCACTGTATCGAAGAACAAATAAGCTCAAGGGATCAAGACACTTTACATTTTGCATGAAAGCAAAAACTTGTAACTATGATAACCAAAAAAAAAAGTAAATTGTTTTAGGGTCTCAAGTAGATAACGTAGATTCATTTATATGTTATCAAATACAAAATAATACAAAACAGCTGAATATAAACTTCTTGGGGATGGGTGTAGCTACAAACCTTTTTCTACAACAAGAAGAGCAAGGAAGTATCACTGAGCAACTAAATAATAAAATGAATGACATTACAAAAAGAATGCAGATGCCAGCCTACATATCCGATGAACAAAGTACAGATGCAGAAGGTGCAAGTTTAATTAATCTAAAGAGAAATAATTGTTCAAAATAAAGGATGGTTCTACTAATACTAGGAAGGAAACCTAATCAAGCATTCAATCTGACAATGTCGTGATTCTTCGTTCTCAGAAATGACATCTTGTGCCCATCCTCCATCGCTCATATGGCAATGTCTCTCGTAGTTTATCGGTGCATCTTCAATTTCAGCTTATTTCTTTACTATATTAATGTGTGTTGTTGTAAAAACAAAAGGAGCACGGGAACAGAGAATGGTTTGTGAAAGGAGAATGTGTGCTTGACGAAAGAGGCACACATAAAGGGCAAGGAGAATGTGTGCTTGACGAAAGAGGCACACAAAAGGGGAGGAAAAGGCAGTGGAGTTGGATGCGTCGGATTCTTTGGACTGTTTCAAGCTCCAGCGATTGGCTCAAACGACGCATTTGGTAGGTCGTACGTCAGATGCGTCCAACTTGACGTCAACATCAATCAATGTAGCGAAAAAAGCTGTGAACACGCCCTTAGTGTTCACCAGCATTGTTGTCAAAAATCTTAAAATCCTATGATTTGAATCCCGTTTTGAATCGAAACTTTCCCTTTACGATTCGATTTATATACGATTCAAATCAGGCTAATACAACACTTTAGAAATACCATTCAATTCAAATTAATATGTTCAACATACTTATTTGGACCTACAATTCATATTTTATCATTTAAAAATAAATTAAAATCGAAACAAGATAGAAAATGATGTTTTAGGTTTAAATGTAGAAGTTTAAACATTAAAATTAATTTCGAAGTGTGTGCAAGCTTTAAAATGTATGTTCTTTGGATCCATGATTTACGATTTAAATCACGTTTCGATTCATAGTTTGAACTTTACTATTTACGATTTTAATCTCATTTTGAAAACATTGTTCACCAGAGTTCAAACATAGCATATTACTCGCTTTTCATGCTCAAAATGAATATCAACCTACTCTGCCACTTGCTATCCAGAGTAGAATGTACATTTATAAGTTTTGATCTACTAGATACTATAATGGTCATATTGGCTTGGGTCATTTTCTTTTTTGCTTTTTCGGGCTTACAAGTTGCGGAAGAAGTAAACAAATAGGATGGAAAATGGTTAATCTTAGCTTATTAAGTAGTGGATCACTTCAAGGCCATGAAAAATATATTTTCAAGAGCTATTTCTAATACAGCAGTTAAAAAGTAAAAAGAAAAAACTGCAGCAATTCAATTTACATTTTCAGTTAACTGGTAGGTGCTAGTTCAGTATTCCAATTCCTCTACGGACAACGGTTACTCAAACTTGCATTTTATATGTCAGCCTTTCAAATTAACCTACAGAACGCCATCAAATGGAACCTTTACACAAAATAACACTGGTAAAACGACACAACCTCTTCCGTTTTACTACTATACATCTAGGTTACCAGTTTTATTGCCACTGTGCATAACCATGATATTCAAAACCAAACACTGGCATCGATGATTATCTAACAGAAGAAACCTTTCGTGAGGTATCACAACAAAGATTAAATTGTCGAGAAAACGTCGCATGCCTGTATGCTGAACTTCGGGGTAAATAGTTCGCCGCGTATTACATTGGAACACATTGATAAGAAGCAAAAAACTAGCATTTCCAACAATTGAGTGAAAGCTCCATCGAAGCAGATCAGATTGGTAAATCGTCGAGTAATCGATTTGTGAGATTATGCGGAGCGAAGCTTATTTGTTTATAGTCACACGTCGCTATGAATATTCTTGTCAAAGTGAAAGGTTGTGCGTCGCAGATAATGTTCCATTTCACGAAGAACCCCAGCAATCGTCTAAATCGAACTTTTCGTTGAAGGGTGTGTTCTTTTGCATAGGCGTGTTGGCAGAACGTTTTTCAGGCACTTGCAACTAATTTTTTTTATTAGACGCACGTCATATTTTATACGTTCAAGATATGTCCACCATAATAGCCACTTTGTGTGAAAATTAAACCAAATAGTAATCATATTGGGACGTAGAGAAGTTAAAAGAGGACATGTGCTTTGGGCAGGAGTGAGCAAAAAACCGAAATAAAACGGAAATCGAACCGAAACAAAAAAAAAAAAACAAATTGAAAAAATCAAAAATCAAAAAATCGAACCGTACTAATATTTCAGTTTCAATTTTAGATCCAAACCGAACCCAAAAAACCCGAAACCGAACCGTGTGATTATGTCTCTTGCTGCATGTTATTTCGTATTATATAGTATATACACACTGGTCACTGTTTCACTCATTTAATGTAACTAAATACATGATTATGGCAGACTAATATAAAATGTCAATTTTTTGTTTTTGTAGATTTTTGGATGTTTTGAATTGAAGATGAAAATTGAGGTACCAGTAGTGTGGTTCACCTGAGTGATCCTGCTCATTTTTTTTCTGTTTTTCTTGTCTTCAGCTTAGTGCTAGCTAGCTTGGTTTTGTACTACTTTGGATGACTTATAGTCTATTAGTATATATTCTGTACCATGTGTCTCAATACACTCGGTTGAAACGATTTATTTTAATTTCTTTAATGGTTATTTAAATTTATAATATTTTTTATTTAAATCGGTTTTAAAACCGAAACCGAACCGATAAAAAACGAAACCGAAACCGATGCTTCGGTTACGGTTTCGGTTATCGATTTTTAAAACCGAGGTCTTTTGGTTCTGGTTTCGATTTTACCCCAAAACCGCATCGAACCGGGGTTTGCTCACCCCTAGCTTTGGGCCTTTAGCACATAAAACGGTAATTTGTATGTACGTAGGATAGTAAATGTGTCCTTTTGAATATTAATTATATATATATATATAATGAAGTTGTATTACTTTGCAAGTGGTGTGTCAGGAAATAAAGAAGCAGCATGGTTATGTTAAATCTCATTCTTCCTCTACATTAGAGTTGAGAACTTGCATTTTATTTTTTGTTCTAACATTTAGTATCAGAGCTCTGTATTGAGATTTATGGCAAATCGAGAAAGCGATATTTATCCATGTCTCGTTGGGAAGTTTGATGGCAAAGGAAACTTTCAACATTGGAAATCTCAGATGGAGCTTTTCTTCAAAGTCATGGAGTACGCAGAGGTAATTATAGATGGATTTATAGTTCCAGCTGACTAAACAAATCTTACTCAGAAACGGAGAGCAGAAATAATTAAAAACAAAAAGAAAGATAGTAGACCCTTGATGTATATATTTGGAGTAGTAGAGTCTGATGTCTATGAGAAAATAGCTCGTGTTACATCGTCAAAGGAGGCTTGGGATTGCCTTATCAACACATATGTGGGGCAAGATAAAGTTAGGAAGGTGAGACTATGGACTCTACAACGACAGTTCGAACTTCTTTAGATGGAGAAAAAGGAGGGTGTCTCTGAATATTTTGATAGAACATTGGTTGTTGTCAATCAAATGAAGGTCAATGGGGAAGACATTAAATACTGCAGATTGTGGAGAAGATTCTCCGAACCTTGACTGAGCGTTTTGAAGGAAAAGTCACAACTATCGAAGAATCACAAAATCTTGATGATATGAAGGTGGATGATTTGTTGAGTTCATTACAAGCCTATGAACAAAGGTTGAATGAGAAGTCAGAGATGGTGATTGATGAAGCATTACAGATGCAACTGATCTTAAAAAAAGGAAAGTCGGTGGCAGCTGCGAGATGATTCAAGCTTAACTCAAAGGAGTTCTAACATAAATTACAAAAGGAGTTCATATGGAAGATTAAGAGCAAGAGGTTGAGGAAGAGGGATATATGGCAGTCAAAGACGAGATAAATCAAATATTCAATGTTTCAACTGCAACAATTATGGTCATTACAAAAATGAATGTAAAGTGAGAAGGTCAGAGGACAAAAATTATCATGCCAAGGTAGCAGAAGACAGTAAGGTCAGTGAAGAGATCTTATTGATGACATTTAATGAGGTGAATAAAAATGAGCAAGTCACGTGGTACTTAGATACTGGTTGTTGCAATCATATGTCAGGCTATAAAGAGTTGTTTACGCAGCTGGATGAGACAATACAAACAACCATAACATTTGGAAATGCTGCAAAGTTGTCGACCAATGGAAAAAGAATGGCTGTTATCACATTAAAGAATGGAATGTGCAACTATATTTCAGATGTGTATTTTGTTCCAGGTCTAAATCATAATTTGCTTTGTATTGTATAACTATCAAAAAAGGGGTATGATATGCGCATCTACAATGGAGTGTTCACAATTAGAGATTCTAAACAGGGGCATGATAGACCAGTTTTTCAAATAGGCAACACCAAAGGGGCGTGACATCCGCGGCTTTTGCCTTGGCCCTCTAAGGCAAAGCTTTTGTTCATCTACTGACATGAAAAGAAAGTGTTGTATTATAACCCTATTGCAATAGTATATGCAAGTAATGCAACAATATACAGCGTTGCCTTAAGTAGAAGCCAGAGTCTGGCTTTCAGGTCATGGTAGTGGGGCCCACATGAACTTTCCACGTCAGCTGCCAATGTGTCACATGCAGCATCAGCTCGCCACGACAGCCGCCCATGTGTCACATGTCACGTCAGCTATCCACGTGGCACCATGTAAGCTGTGGGCCCCACGTATCGTACCATAGTGGAATCAATAATATTGCACTTAATGCAACACCACAATGCCATCTAATGCGCAACACCACAACATTGTAATGCAACACCACAACACCATCTGACATACTGGACATGCTAGTTTCTCCTTCATGCTCCAACCTGACAACATGACATATCCCGGAAAGTCACTAAATGTCCATAAGATGCTTGTACGTAAATTAAAATTCCCATCAGTCAAGGAATCATAAGTTTCGACTCTAACATTCCATAACGCTTTCAATTCCGCAATTAAAGGCTGCATATATACGTCAATACTATTTTTTGGAAAATATGGACCAGATATTAATGTTGAAAGAATCAAATTCTCTTGTTTTATACATAACCAAGGTGGAAGATCGTAGTTTGCCAACACAATTGGTCATGTACTATAACTTGAATTCATTGAACGATATAGATTAAATCCATTAGATGCTAGACCCAATCTAGCATTATGATTTTTTGATGAAAAATCAGGATATCGAGCATCCATCATCTTCCATGCCACACCGTTAGCCGGATGTCTTAGTTTTCCATCTTCTTTTCGTCCACTTGGTGTCATCTCATAAGTTTGGAAAATTCTTTGCACATAAAATCCTTTGTAACCTTGGTCTTAGTGGAAAGTACCTCATAACATTTACCGGCACTTTGGGAATCGACTTTGGTTTATCATTATTATCAACGATGTCTTCTTTTTCTTTTACAGCCTGCCTCGAAAAACCACAAATGTCACAAGCCTCTTTATCTTTATTCTCTGCCCAACATAACATGCAATGGTTTGGGCAGACATGTATTGTATGGTAATCAAGACCTAAATCCTTAATGACATTCTTTGCAGCGTACGAAGACAAAAGCAGTTGGGCATCAAGAAAGACTTCTTTTATAAGATTTAGTAATTTCCCAAACACAGACTCATTAATTCCATAAGTACACTTTAAATAATAAAGCCTGATCAAGAAAGTTAGTCGATAAAATTAAGTGCAATTAGGATATAACGGTTTTTTTCCTTCTTTAACATGCCGATAAAATTTCTCAGCCTTTGGATTTGGTTCTAATTCAAAGTCTCAAGGATTTTGATCAAATTTGCAACCCGCACATTTGAACATTATATCTAAATTATCCTCAAAATCCATCTCCGTTGCACAATCCATATGGTCATCAACACCTATTAATTTCGTTTGTGAAACTTCACAAATCCACCCGGTATGTACTGGAGAAGGACAATTAATAATAAGATGATCGTATATGACATTTTCACAATACCAATTACGTTCTGTACATTTTTTGTAGGGGCACTTCATCTAATCACCTATTTTATAAATGGAAAATGCATTTCTTAGAAAAGCTTTTACCTCTCTTACATATTCTGCATTAGATCTCGGAAGTCTTATCCATATAATACACTCACTATCCATTGCCACAATCTAACCACGACCTAGTAAAACTAATTTTGATACCACTAACAGTTTCAAGACACGAACAGGGGCTACCCTGTAAGGTTTGGTTAAATTAGAAATAAAAATAAAACAAGTTAATAATTTATAAATATACATAATCAGTGTGGTGAAATCAGTGTGTGGCCAAATCAACAATTGTTTTGATATGAATTATCACTAACTTTTGGAACTAAATTATCAGGAGAATACATAAAACATGTAACTAAGGATACTGAACACAAATTCATAACATTACACGGCTGCACCAAAACAAAATGGTACAAATACAAAGACTATACAGGTGATACAAAAACGATACAGTTGTACTTAATACAAAGAACGATGCAATAATTTAATTTTGTCTTCTAATGTTTATTCATTGAAGTTGGTCGTTAAGTCTACTAATATCAGTTCGAAAACCAATAACTCGATTTTGCAGCATTGTAAGTTAAGGTTGTAATTCATTTGCGTACTCAGCGGCTCGACTTGGAAACTGATGGTCAATCCATTGCCAAAAGGTACACCCTGTGGGATAAACATGACATCTAAAATAACGACGACCAATGTTGAATCCAATCGAAATAACATCTTCTACAGTGGCATACCCACACTCACACATTATGATTGGTGAGTCAACCTGCTGTTCATTAACCACTTGGTTGTTTTGATGCTGATGACGCAAGGCAGCACGACTATGCCGTCACATTGCCCTTTCTTCACGTCGTTCTTCTTCTCCCCTTTGTCTTCGGAGTTCTTTTTGCTCTAGTTCATACTCACACAAATCATCGTAGTGCCTTTCTTGTATCTCTATATAAAAATCAATATGAGTTTCTAGTGATGATGGTTTTGACAATCATAGATCACTCATGCTCAAGGTATCTTTATAGTCATACGATGTAGGAATAGAAATAGGTATTATTTAACTACAAACAGAAATCGAAATTTAAACATTTAAATTGGATTTCTTTTGTCCTCTAAATTTTGTTTCCACTTTTCGAAATAAACATTATTTACCAATGCATCATTGGTTTGGCAAACATAAAAATGCATAACTTGCACAATTTCAACACATGCAACATATAAATACAACACTTCAAGTATAAAAAAACTCAATTTAAGGCAATCGGTATACCCAAATCGCACAGAGACTTTGAATGTAGACCAAAATAAGTTAGAGATGAAATCATCTAGATAAAACCGAAATGATGAAACACTAACTACTTGTAAATTGTAATTGTCCTAAATGATCCAAATTGAAGGTGTAAAGTTTGTAAAATAGGAGCAATCAGAGGTTTATAGTTTGTAACCAGAGGTAGAGTAGCAATCTGAGGTGTTTGTGGAAGGATTTCGTAGAGAGAGAACAATACATAAGGAAGTGTAAGGGAGAAATTTGTTTTGAGGGGAAGTATTTCATGAATGGGGAAAACATCGCGTCAAATTTTCACTAAACTGAAGCAGGTGTAGGTTTGAACCGTTGGATTAATCAACATCTACGGTTATTTATTTGTTTAAACTGATAATGCGGATAGCTGACCTAGCTTGTATTTATGTAAAGCTACGCTTTGAACTGGTGTTGCACGTCACAACATAAGAATTCCAACCGCAACAGTGCATTCATGTCTAATGCAACAACATATGAATATTGTTGCAGAAGATCAAAGAAAACATAGCGTTTTCCACACTTTTCATGCAATGCACACAAATTAGTATCGAATATGTCCACTTTTGTAGTAGTGTCAGAGAAGGTGTATAAGCTGAAAAATGCCTTGTACGACCTCAAGCAAGCTCCTAGAGCATGGTACACCAAGATTGATTTTTATTTTTTGGAGAATGGATTTAAAAGATGTCCATATGAGAATACTTTATATGTTAAGACTAACATGCAAGAAGATGTGACAATTATATGCTTGTACGTAGATTGATCTTATTATTACATGTAGTAACTTGAAACTCATAGAAGAAGTCATGAAAGCTTAAGCATCTCAGTTTGAGATGACATATATGAGATTAATGTTCTACTTTCTTAGTGTTGAATGGTGAAAAATGAAAAGGGGGTTTTTATCTCTCAAAGGAAGTATGCAAGTGACATACTCAGACACTTCAAGATGGAGCTTTGTAAGCCAATATTGACTCCCAGTGAACAAAGGTTGAAGTTGAAGAAAGATGATGGTGGAGACTGTGTCAACCCTACATGGTACACACAGATTGTTGGAAGCTTACGCTACTTGACGGCGACGAGGCCGGATATTACATTCGGAGCTGGTTTGATCAACAGGTTCATGGAAGCTCCTCATCAAACCCGTTTGCAGGCAGCAAAAAGGATTTTAAGATCTTTCAAAGGAACTCAAAGTGATGGAATTTTTTATGCCGCTAGCTGTGTAAATGAGCTTGTTGGCTACATGGATAATGATTGGGCAGGAGATAAAAATGCAAATAGCACATCAGGTTATGCGTTTGATATTGGTTCTGGTGCAGTATCTTGGTCATCAAAGAAGCAACAAGTGGTGACCCTTTCAACTAAAGAAGATAAACATGTTGCAGCAAACAAATGTGCCACTCATGCAGCATGGTTGCGTCGAATTCTACATGATATGCACCATGAACTGGAGATGCCTACTCCAATATTCTATGATAATAATTCAGCCATTTCATTATCCTAAAATCCAGTCTTTCATGAGAGGACAAAGCACATACATGCTAAGCATCACTATATTAGAGATTTGGTGAAGGATAAAGAAATTGAAATCTATCATTGTCCAACTGGAGAACCAGTTGCCGATATTTTTACAAAGTCTTGTAATAGTGCATCATTTCTGAAGCTGAAAAGATTATTGGGAATGATGATGTTTGAAGATATTAGCTTGGTTTAAGGGAGACAATGTGAAAATTAAACCAAGCAGTAAATATATTGGAATGTGAAAAGTTAAAAGACATGTGCTTTGGACATAAAAAGATAATTTGCATACACGTAGGATAGAGAATGTGTCCTTTTGAATATTATATATATATGAAGTTGTATTACTTTGCAAGTGGTGTGTTAGGAAATAATGAAGTAGCATGGTTATGTCAAATCTCATTCTTCCTCTACATTTGAGTTGAGTACTTGCATTTTATTTTCTACTACTCCGTTTCTAACACTTTGGAAAAGCTATCAAAAATAATATGTCTACGTCTGATACAATGAACGTCCAATGATTCAAGCAGTGGTGAAAGACAACCAATCATCTTCACTATTTGAATTATGATACACTTCGCCATCTCATTCATGTCCAGCTCACTTGACTAGAAACAAACAACAATGACTGAAACGCACGATGAAGTCAATAATTTAGATTTTGAAGATGATTTACCCAAAATAAAAACTATCATGAGCAATGGTATTTTATATAAAAAAAACTTATGATGCTTAACTTTCTTGTAGATAATTAGCAGACCAATCAAAATAATTTTGATCCAATCAGAACTAGTCAACTATTTTACAAATGACCTACGTAAGCTTATCCATGTCCATATTGGTCTCAAACCAACCCTCCTCAAGGCGCAATGATAATGCTCTACCGTTTCAGTCTATGCACTTTTTACATTTAAGCAAGAGCTAGGCTCACCCCCTTCTGATCCAATTAAGTTTGGCATAATGGCGGCCGACATCCTATGTCAATCGACTTTCAGCACAACTACAAATCAGCATGTTCACCTGACGTCGCACAAGTTGCAGTCGTTTTCTCCTCAACCCCAACCCAGTAGGTGATACATCAAATAAGAATGGATTAAACATGGCTAATCTTGGTCCAGCTTCAATGCAATTGCTTCCAATCGGCCTTAGGTAGCTCTTCCGGTCACCTCACACCTGATTGTACCTTGTCTTTCCAACATGGTCCTTAACAAGAGTCTTAGTTTATCTCATATCGTCGATAGCTAATCGATTATGTTTGGTGAAGTTTGATGTTCATACATTAGAGAAATTTATAACTAAACATTGACAAAAATTTCTAAAAACCATGTTACAAAACATTGATCTTGTTGAATTTTGATCATGGAAGACGGTTGGTTGTGCGGGTGGGAAGGGAAGTTGTGTTGAAGGTGAGAGGAGTCGCCAGGTTATGCTAACAACATGCCCGACCTTTGTCGTGGGACAGTCTCTCCTCAACTGTGCAGGGCAGTAGTGCAGAGTCGCTGCATAACATCTGTAGTTTCATGTCTTATTGTTATTTCTTTGAGAACGAGGAAAAAATATGGTTGATTTGGAAAAGATAATTTGTGACCTTTTATGTTTTGACAATAGGTACAAGGCAAATCCACAGAAGCATGTTAGGTTTTGTTCCCATTAGACAGGTAATTGTAAAGTCTTGCAGTTGCATATCGTAAGCGGCATCAAACATAAGGATACTATTGTGGCTTCACGACATCTTCTTGATTCCTTGGGCTACTTGTAGCTAAGTAGATTAACCCAGTTCAACCCCTTATCGACGTTTCTTTATAGAAATATTCCCTCATTTTGTCTTTTACAGAAAAAGACATTGGGACAAAACTTAAAATACACGTTGCTATACTGTGACTTATTTGACATATTTTTCTTTAAGTTCGCATAGTTGATTGAAAGCTCAGAACTGACATATATATATCATATGCATGTATATGAATCTAATCTTGTCTTTTTTTTAATGTGAAATTCACGTATATGCCTCCGCTGAAGACAAATCAAAAGCATAAACTTTAAATAGATCAGATTATTTTTGGAACCAGGTGATTGCATAGTATCCATGGACTATTTGATGGAAAAGAAAAGACTTTGAAAAATTGAAGTTCTTAGTGATGCATTTGGTATTTGTAAACTCTAACCATGAACTATGTTTTTCCTTTTATGTACTCAAATTTACGTCAATATGGAATTGAAAACATATGTATTGAATTTGGAAACTCATGGATTGAATTTTTTGTTAGTTGATACTTTTTTTGCTATCATGAATATAATATATGTTATATTTGCTGATTATTGTATTTTTTTCTTCCATAATTTCTCTTTAAATTGTTATGAAAATTCATTTCAGTTGATATTATTAAAATATAATATATTGGCATAGCTCCTGAAAAGCGTTATAACCATATGGCATGTTGATTTAATAGTGTCATATATCCTCTACCGAATAAATATGTTATAGCGGCCATATTATGTTATAAATATTTTCACTTTCACTGATATTCAGATGTATTATAGCGGTGTGGACAAGCTATTGTCTTTAAGCAATATAGCGACAAATTTGTGATATAAAACGATGCTCTTTTATAGTGGCAGTTTTTATGTTATAAACATTAAGCAATTTTTTATAACATGTCGATATACAAAATTTATTGAACTGCTATAGTACTGGTTAATAGCGGCTATATGTCGCTATAAAATACAATTTCTATTGTAGTTGTAACGTCCCGCCTTTTTAACTATTTCAAATTGGTAATCAAACCAACTTAAAACGTTCAAATCGACGGAACGTTATTTAGCGTAGAAAGTTTAAAACAGAATCAACGCAGAACACAGAATAAATGAATAACACAATATTGAACAGAAAAATAATCCTTTATATATTAATAGGACTTTAAATACAATATTTTTCTATATAGCGGTATTTAAAACAACTTGAATACAAGAAAATATTTACTCGTTGAAACTTCAGAGTGCGCTGTCTTTGGAATTCCTAGCTTCGCCAGTCTTCAAATCTTAAGCTGAAATCTCTAGATTTGTAACACTCGGGTCTGACCGGAGCGTTCCATGCAAAAATATAAAACACCCGAGTCAGGATTAATCATAGTTCAAGTAAATTAACTTCAGTATAAACTGCAGAAATAGTTAATCCCATAATTTACTAAATTTCGAGTACATCGAACCCAAGATGTCAGAATATATCATAGCAACTTGGGACAGAAACAAATCAGGATAGCATATGGATTTACATATGTACAGTAACGAACAACAGATTTTCGACCCGAAAATCAACACAAAACACCATGTCAAACATTCAAGCATAAAATACACGGAACATTATTAGAAAGAAATTATAGGGTGAGATAAGAAAGAAAGAAATATTAGAACAGAAGAAGAACAACCAACACAACGAAGAGTCTCATATCGCAGCGAAACAAAATATAATTTGAAATAGATCTTTACTGAGAGCTTTTGAAAAATTGTAGCGACCCGTATTTTTAGCAGTCTAATATTTAATTTAATTTATTATTTTAAATATTTTATTTGGAATATTTAAAGATTTTAATATTGAATTCGTTATTTAAACGGAGTTTTAACGTTATATATTTATATAATTATAAATCGATCTCGAAATGGCGCTACAGTTCGTAATATGGAATTTCGAACTTCAACTGAATATACAGGATCTGATATAAGTCGGATTCCTGTGAAACAAGAAACGTTGGAATCGTGATGATTATATTTTTCATATGAAAGAGAAAATTTCAGTTTTTGTGTTATAGATTGTTAATTATGGTCAAATCAAATTTTAAAATAGTCGCCATGAAAATCGTTATTTAAATTATAGGCCTTTAAAACAACAATTTTGCAAACGGACTCTGTTTTCGATGAAATTAGTTTCAATGGGATCGTAACGTTAAATTATTGTACGGTATTAAATTGTGTGGCAAACCGATGTCGTATGTGACCACGGTAGCTGTAAACACCCATTCAATTTCTATAGCGCGTAATTAAATTAATTTAATTTAATAGAGAGATATTCGAGTGTAACTTGAGCAGACGATCAAATTAAGCCACGATACTAGTTTCGTTAAGTTCCTATCGATGTTTAGAGTTGGGGTAGGTATATAGTTTGTTATTTTTGAAGACCGGGTATTTGGTGTCCAAAATGGCATTGCGATGCGTATAAAAATAGCGTACTGAGAAACAGTCTCAGAATGCGACGAAATTAGTGCCGTTGGGTTCGTATTAATTAATTATTGTAGAATTTTCAATTTTCGTGTCAATCAGACTTACCGTTTGATCGTGGCAATGATAAACGCCCCAATCAATTATATTATTTGGTCAATTCAAACAAGGGTAACTTTAAACGAATAAACGACTGGCCAAATAAACTCCGATTTGAGCGAAACAAATTTCATTGGACCATAAGGAAGAGGTCTAGTCAAATGTCAAGGTTTCAAATTTATTGGATTTTTTGTAATTTTAGGAATTTTAAACGCTTAATTTTTCATTGATATTTATAAAGGACTTTTCACAAACGACCTCGGAATTCGACGAAACCTATCCCATTAGGTCCGGAATATTTTTTAATGCTAAGATTACCTTATTTTGTCGAAAATAGGATTCATATATGCTTGTTTTAAATTGATACTTCATAGTAAAGTTTCAAATTATATTATTTTAATAATTTAAACACCCTATATAAACAAGCTTTTGGTCAACAAACCCTAGTTTTCATCGCATGGTCAAACACTAAACATTCTGCGCCTCCACTCTTTACAATATACAAACAGAAACGATCCAAGCTTCTCCCCTCTTAAACTCAAAATTTGTTGACCCATTAGAGAGAAACCCAACGGCAAAGATGACATACTACTCGAGATCAACAATTTGGACCGGTGATGATCGTTCTTCCGGCAATGGGGTGATCAAAATTGATAAAGGAAGGCATGCCGATTAAGGGTGAATTGAGGGCATAGGTAGACTTCGAGTTGGCTGTTGATTTGGGGGGTTGATGATGGGGTCAGGCCGTGCAAGGTGGTGAGGTTCGATGGTGCTCCGATAGTCAAAATGAGGTTGCGCGGTTCAGTTGTTGGAGACAACGTTGCTTGTAAAGTTTGAAGGAAGTCTGGAACATGAAAATCATACAGAACGAAGAAAGGATTCGAGCCAGTATTCCAAAGCGAAGTATTAGTTCAAATTTAGTTTAATAATTAACAATTAAGATTAGTTTTAATTAATTAAAACATATTATTGAAATAATTTTCAAATTTGTGCAGAACAGGAAGCGCCGTGAATGAGGAAAGCAAAGGAAATTATCGGGCCAGGGTTTCGAAATAAGTAATGTAATTAGTATAGTTAAATGAATAATTAGGAGTTAATTGAATTAATAAACATTAAATATGTATTAACGTAAAATGTGGATTTGTGTAGGATATAGAAGTTGGGTGGTTGGAACAATAAAAAATAAAAAATACTGTTGGGACGTCACTACCTGACATTAGGAAAATAGTGTGGACATGTGATGTTTATAGTAAGATGATCAAACTAAATTAACACTTAATTTAGTGAGAAATATATTAGTTAAAACCGTAAAATTAAAATTATATTAACCTTAAACCTAAATAACCATTCCTTTGTTTGCAGAATAGGTACAGAACGAAAATCAAAATGGAGAAAAGGTGGTTGGCTTGACTGTGAAAATTTAAAAGCAGTAGGAGCATGTCAGAACCGTGAAGTAGGAGCCGATTATCCTAAACGTAATTAACATTTTTATTTAGTTAATTAAGAGTGATTATAAAGTTAGGGTTTAATTAATTAAAATTAAAATTTATATGATTAAGGGGTTAGGTTAATTTAAAAATATTATTTATTTTAAACATCCATAACTCTTTATTTTATTATCAGAACTGAACCGAATCAGTTGCACTGCGATCGAGAGTTGAACTGGACATTCTGGAACCGGATTGGACAGGGCTGGAGACTGCTGGAATTTATGGTTAAATTAAACATCTCTCTTAATTTAACTGGGAACGAACCGTTGTAGCGACAATGGAATCAAGGTTAGTTAAACTCACTCAGTTCTTCCCATTTATATTTTATATAAATTGAGTTTTTATTTTTTGTGCTCTGGTTGTTAATGGTTGACTATTTGCTAATTATATATCCATTTGTTGATTTAACCAATGAAATTAAACTGTGTTTAATTTCAGTGAAATACCAAATCGTTATTTTAATGATTGGATCCAATAAAGGTAACTTACCTTATTGGTCACGTTATTTATAAACATGTTTAATTGTTTGAATTATTTTGTTGATTGATTGATGTTGAATGGTCATT
Source organism: Allium sativum (assembly GCA_030737875.1). Classification (NCBI taxonomy): domain Eukaryota; kingdom Viridiplantae; phylum Streptophyta; class Magnoliopsida; order Asparagales; family Amaryllidaceae; genus Allium; species Allium sativum. The sequence goes on from CM060916.1 coordinate 46,238,667, forward strand.
ATTTGCTGTTATTGAAATTATCAGTTAAAAGGAATTAAATAATCTGATTTGAGATAACCAGTTTGATACAGAAGAATAAATTGGAGGGATCCAACGGGATTCCTCAATTATATTATTTATTTTCATATTATCATATATGAACTGTCATGATTGGGTGATTGATTGATTATTGATCATTGAACGGACATTCAACCTGTGTTTTGTTTTAACCAATGGGCAATATTGGTTGAGTAATCGGCAGTAAATGGCCCAAGAATAAATTGTCTTGCTATATTGATTTACCGTCAGGTGAATCGATAGAACTGGAGTTATAAAATTAACTGGAGATAGATTTTGAAACATATTTTATTTTGAATAAAAAGGTTTGTTAAAAGGAAATAAATATTTATTATTTAATATTCAAATTTATAATTAATTATTAATTGATTTTATAAGGAAACTTCTGATGTTAATCAGATTTATAAACAGGTGATTAGAAATTAACCTAACGGTTAAATTTGGATATTGTTTTATTAAGAAATAATTAAATGGAATTATTTAAATTGATTATATTATTAATTAATTTAAAGGGAGAACGAATTGGAATCGGTTAACAGGATAACCGTGTTTTAGTCGATTAAATCAACCGTTTTTAATTGGGATTCAATTCGTGCATTTTGAATAGAATAGTTTAACGAATATTTGTTTTATTTTAATAAAATTTTAAAAATGAATTTAATATTTATTTTGGTTAATAAAGGAATTAACTACTCTACAGTAGTTATTAATTAAAATAAATTATTATTTTAAATTAAGAATGATTTAGAAATTTACCTTTTAATTGAGATTCATTTAAACGTAATCAAAATTAAAATGAAATCTAATTGAATGGTGAAAGGAGTTTATGAACAGGCATTATTTCAAACCTGAGATTTTATAACAGAGTTATAATAGAAATTTTAAGCGAATATAATAGTGAAAATAAATGCTACTTAATTATTGAATTAAGTAAAAAGGGAATTAAGATAAAAGGGTTTATAATAAGCTGGAGTTATATAAAGGAGGTTTGAGGTATTATATCGTTAATTCTAAATTAACGTTACTAAATGGTGGGATTAAGCAAAAGTGAGGAATTGAAATAAGATTTCCAAAGCGGGAATGGTTAAATGGATTTGAAAAGGAATTGGTGAAAGTAAATTTGGTGAAAGAAGTGGGTTGTAGGATTTTGTAAATAAATCCGAATTATAAATGAGTTTGGTTAAAGAGGCAGAGTTAAGAGTGATGTTACTTAAGTATTGAATTAGGAAAGAATGGTATATTCGAGAAAGAGTTTTTCCGAAGGATAAGAAGGTTGTATGAAACTATATTTTGAATAGAATGGTTAAATGGAATTTGAATTTATATTAGAATGAAATATTGATTTTTGGGATTTCAACTTGTATTTATCTCCAGATATGAACGTTGTTGATCAAGGTCTGAGAGGTAATTAAAATACCGCAACTTGAATGACATCAGGATTATTCACGGATGATATTATTTGTAATGGTAAAAGAGGTTAGGAAATATGTATTATTTCTGTTAGAGAAATAATAGTGCAACGATTAATGGAAATGTGGGGAATATATAATAAGAGTTCCAAAGTAAAAAGGAAATAAAAAGGGGTTGCCGGAAATATAATGATATGTTCGAGCTAAAAGGAAATGTAAAGTTGAATTTTATTATATAAGAATAAGCATGGATTTTGTTTCAAGTAATGAATAAAAGATATTTTGTAAAGTTGTTTTACGAATAAATAAGTTGGATGATCCCCCTTAATACCGTGCAAATTTTTTTCTTACTCTGGTTCACCAAACTGACCCGGTGTTTTGTAAATGCTCGGGTTGGACCGGGGTGTACAGGTTCAGATTATCAGATGCAACGAAGTCCAGAGATGAGCTGGAGGTGTTCAGATGTATGAGATTATATGGTGTGTATTCCGCTGTGCATTGTGTATGAGGACAGGTTACTATAACTGTCCGGATGTGTGATGTACTCTGATATTGTAAGTATTTTTAAAAATTCTCAATAAAGGCTTATTTCCGTATTATATTTTGTTCCGCTGCGATGTGAGACTCTGATTCTGTGTCGTGTTGGTTTTTCTTCTTCTTCTATTCTAATATTTCTTCTTTTTTATCTCACCCTCTAATTTCTTCCTAATAACTATCCAGTGTTTTCGGTGTTTAGAAGATTGGCAAGGGATACCGAATTGTATTTACGTTGATTTTCGGGGTCGAAAATTGTTGGGTCATTACAAAAATACACTTACAATCATCAGAGTACATCAAAACATCTTGACAGTTATAATATCCTGTCTTCATATACAACACACACAGCGGAATAACAACCATATACCATACGTTTGGACTTCTCCAGCTCGTCTCTGGACTTCGCAGCATTCGATAACCTGGACCTGTAAAACCGGTCTAACCCAAGCATTACAAAAGACGGGTCAGTCTGGTGAACCAGAGTGAGAAAAACACACTAAGTTTAAAGGTATCACACATCTTGATTTTAAAGTCAAAATCTTTTCAAAAAAAAGGATAATTGTAAGACCAAATCCATACATAAATACAAACGATTTTTACCTTACAATAACCCGAAACGTTTTTGAAATCAATATCTTTACTGATATTATAATAGTGTCTAAATACAAATAAATATCAATCTAGCAGAACGCTTGCATCTCACTCTCTATATACTTAGTACATAATAAAAAACGTGGGATCTTATTGGAGAATGGATTTCCATGGCAAGGTATGGGCAACCACCTTTCTGACAATGTACCTCTGGAGATGAATTCATTAGGGTTCAACAAGAACATCTTGCAACCCAGGCTAAACAAGGATGATCCCTCACTTCGCTTGAGAGTACTGAATATATCATCATCTAGGTTGGGGGCTAGCCAACCGAACCGATAGGATATATACAATTAAAATAAAAGGGACAATTGAAGGCATTTGATTTCTCCAGATCAGGCAATGATAAAGGTTGTGACCCACATAGCCATGCGACCTACCCGATTTTAACCAATTCCCGGTTGATGAGGCTTGAGGTCATAATTTATTTATTTACCTTTATTATTATTTTTAGAACATCTGGCCATCATTCACTTTGAATGCCACATCATCAAATCCATAAGAAAATCACTAACCGACGTCTATGAAAATATTCTGTGTATTTAGCTAAGAGACAGTCTTCCCCGCCATCAACAGAAAAACGTTTGAAGAAATCAACGTACGTGATCCTTCGGAAATACTTTGTCAGACTTTCATCCATACAAGTCATCCAGGATCAGGATGAACCAACGACACCCTCTTACCACATCCTGTATAGGTATCACCCAAAGGATCAGTAGCGAGTAGTCCTTGCAATCCGAAGACTTCACTCACGACAGAATCACTGCCGAAATATCTCAGGCCGCTAAACTAGAGAAATTCAACAAGTAGTTCTTCCATTTATGAAGATCCACAGTATTCAATGCTCCATCTCCAATTAATATCTTCCACGTATTTGCTGGTCGGAATGGTTTTCGAATATAATTTGAATCCGGTCTTTCTGTATCAACATTCGTATTTGTCTAGATTTGATAGTCAGTTATTTAATTATCAAATAAATAATCGAGAGAATGAAATGAGTTCACTGATTCAATACTCGACATTACTTGGCCTTTTTAATTTACATCCGTTAATTAATTTTTTTTAAATCTTTCAATATTTGGAATTGATCCTTACTTTTTATTATAAATAAGAATATTCTTAAAAATCATTTCATTCTCTCATAAAATTTTTGAATACAACTTTTAATATCATTTATGGAAATCATAACTTATGTTCCCCTCAATCTCTGTCGTTTATAAACTGATGCCATTCTTGGATAATCGTGGAATCGTTCAAGTTGGGGTATTTTATTTACCTCTCAGACCTTGACCAACAACATTCATATCTTCAGAATAAATAGAAGTTTATTGACCATACGTTTCCTTTGAATATCTTCTTTAAATCTCAATACCGTTTACTTAATAAATTATTAAGTAAACTATTATTATAATTGTTCTCTATTAATCTTTAATAAATCCTTTATAATATAATACCCGAATTTTGATTCCAACAAAATAGAATCCTTTATAAAATTCTTCAAAAACTTGTTTGCAATACTATATTTATTTTACATCGTATATATCTGTCTTTAACAAATCTAATATAAATATATTTAACAAATCGTATATACATATCTTTATAAATCTTACATTTATCTTTTACACTCTTATATTGACATCTTTTACGAATCCTTGTATTTATCTTTATCAAAACAATTCAGTTTATCATCTATAACAAACAAGATTTCACTTCAAAACTTTATCCTTTCTTTATTTATACCCTTTCCAAATCATTACGACAACTTATGCATTGTCTAAAATCACATTGCGCTCCTTTCAACGATATTCAGCTTATAAATCAAATAGTTCAGTTTACTATTTGTAACAATTGTTACAAAATCATTTTTCTCAAAACACTTACTTCATTTACAAATCTCATTTGTAAATTATTATCAACAACTAATATTTCAATTACATTTCAACACCTAACTTCCATTTACAAATTGTTTGTAAACTGTAACACCCCACATCCGTTAGTGTCACTCACAAAGGGAATGCACTAAGTTCTGTGGAGCATTTAGGGTAAAAGATGCAGATAAATTACAAGACAGACAGAAATTAAACAGCGGAAAATAAAACTTTGCTTTATTGATAAAATAGTTTGTACAGTGGTTTCTTTACAATATCAGAGTATCATCTGTCTTACAAAATAAAGAAGCATAAAAACAACATTTATATCCCCTGATTTTAGCAAGAGCCAGCCATAGCATCTGAAAAGAGAATCCAAGCGAACTTCGATAAATCTTCAAGCTGGGAAAGAGTGGCAATCCAACTTAACCTGAGCTAAACTATTCCCTCCTCTACTACCGGGGGGGGGGGGGGGGGGGACGGAAGAAAAGAAGACGAAAGAAAAACAGAGTCAGACATAAAGCCTGAGTAAGTTCAGTAACTTATACCATGTGAACATGGAAAAACAAAACGACATGAATTAACTGAATACAAGATTACACCATGACGATAGGGTCAACAAGATTAGACAAGGTAGTCACAAGATATGCTAAGATAAACTGGATACGCTCTAATACTTTCGCTGCTTCGCTATTTCCTTGTTATACTGGTTTCTATATCTCTGCACCACCTAACTAGTGTTCCAACTAGTAACGATAACGTGATCCCAATCCCTGTATTTTCCATCGCCTTCAGGCATACATTTATTATTCGTTACCTAGATTTAATCTAGGGTTTTCTACCAAGTGCCTTCTAGATTTAACTAGAGTTTACGTTATCCGCCGAACGCTTCTCGGATTCAGGATTTATGCCACCTAGTCCAACTAGTGCTACCTGTCGAACGATGCCCCCAAGTCTAGGACACACTACCTAGAGTGGTATATGTTCCTATACTTCCCCACGCATGTATCGCGAATCGTTATCGCTTGTCTAGATGCACATGTCCCATAATGTGCGGTCCGAGTCCTGTGTCAGGGCAAATCAAGGAATACAGAACTCGGTCGGGAGCTTTCAGATATCTGCCGATGCAGATGCTAAGGTCTGTTTTTATTTCAGTGGCTATGGTCCCACTTGACCCCTCCCTCAACTAATGAAAGGCACACCTTGTAAAATGAGAACTATACGCCGGCCCCCGGTGCCCCACTATCCTATGGCCATCCGCAACCATAACTAGATAGAAAGTATATGGTCTTTTGGAGTTCTCCGCCTTTCCGCTTCACGTATCTCGATTGACTCCAGATGGATGGTAGACGACGAGTTGCTATCACAGGGCTACCGTCTTCTCGCCGAATCACGTTGGTCCATCCTGGTATTTAGGTTGCCATGTATTGCAACCAAGGCATACTCTTGGTTCTTCTACGCAGACCTTAACCTCTGTGAGCCCAGGAGAATCATCTGCAGCCTCACAGAGGGATACCAAGAGTACCCTCACGTCCCCTCGAAGCCTCGGGCTTCGTAACCCAATTCGTTGGAGCCTTCTCTCTACTCAGACGGACATTCGCTCCTTCCCGTGTTATACTAAGAATTACTACTTAGTTTTACTAACTAATATTTACCACTTAGTTTCCAGAATCGTTGTTTTCTAAGGTTTACTACTTAGTCCCCTTTCCCTTCAATTTGGATTGGTTAAGTGTCATTAGTCAATACAAGCTAACTTAACCCTCTTCATTTATCCTGTTAAGCTGGTTAAGTGTCATTAGCAATTCACGTGGACTTAACCCTACCACAAACCAAGTTATATTGGTTAAATATTTCTTGTTACTTAACCCTACCCCGTCATCCTGTATTGGTTAAGTGTTCCTTTTTAACTTAACCTTACCCATCTGTTTTAACTAACCTGTTATTAACGATTAAGTATTATCCCTTCATGTTTTAGACTTAACCCTATTCCTTTATCAAAATCTGATGGTTAAGCGTTCAAGTTTACTTAACCCTACGGTCTAGCCCAGCTAACATATCAAATTGGCTAAGTGTATTAAATCTTACTTGACCCCAACCTCTAGTCTAATTAACACGTTAATTTGGCTAAGTGTATTAACTTTACTTAACCCCACTTTCTAGACTAGTTAACATGTTAATTTGGCTAAGTGTTTTCTTAGTTACTTAACCTCTACAAATCTTGTCTTGTTACCATGAGTTTGGTTAAGTGTCCCTGTGGACTTAGCCCTCCGTTCTAGCTTAACTGTGCTTAAGTTGGTTAAGTGTTCCTATGGACTTAACCCTCCCATTCTAGCTTAACTGTATGAACCTAACCCCACCTACCAGTCTCGTTATCATGTTGAGTTGGTTAAGTGTCTTAGTTAACTTAACCCAAGCATTCTTGTTCTAACTTTAACTAAATAAATTAAAGCCATGACCACTCACATTAGACAGATATTGTTGCGATTACTGGATGTGCCGGTTGGTTCCGGGCAGGTTTACATCGCAACTCAGTCTAACCTCGGGTTAGGCCTATTTGTGTTTTCTAGTTCAAAGGGTTTTGATTAATTTTCAAATTAGGTTTTGAAAGTAACCATCCCGTCCGTCGGATCAGTTAGGGATAGCCAGGGAGAGCAGGAAACTTGTATTTTCCAAACTCAAGCCTAGACACTATCCTCTCTGTCACCCTAGAACTTTCTGGTTTATTATTAAAAGAGATGTCGTTAACAAACCTTTAATTTGTCTAAATTAACATTTCCTCATTCTATAAGTAAATTAATCCTAATTTACTTATTTCCCAATTACTCTTTTAATGTAAATTGTCAACATTTATTCTTACGGCCCATTTTCCCCTCTATATCATGTTTATGCTTTTTGGTATGTAAACCATACCAAATGAAGTGTCACTAACCATGATTTTGCTAATCCTGACAATTACTCCCAATTATGGCCAATTTCAAGTTTATGCCAATATACTTATCGAGCCAAATTAGCTAATCCAATTCTGATTTAACATTCTAATTCATGTCAAACTAGACTTATTACTCTAGTTCACAATTCATGTAAATGCTAGATTTACATGTCAATACTAGATTCAAATTACATAATTCTATAATTCCTGTCAAATTTATCCCATTTGCATTTCTATGAACATGCCATAATACATGTTCCCAATTTATGCCAATTTCCAAGTTTATAACTATGTTTTAGTAAATTTCATATTTTGCCCCAAATCGCATTCCCACCGTTCGTATAATCGTGATTCAATCAAGATTATAGATAAATCTAGATTCGCAGAAAATAGGGAATGAACCAAAGATGCTATGCAAAAGATAGACATAATAACTGGCATAAAAAGGGTTGAATAACGACGTCGGTTCAAGAACATGGGTAGACCTAACTAAATAGGTAAATTCCCAAGGTCTAAAACCAAAGATAACCAAGAATAGACAGAATAGAGACATAGGTTCAAGAACATGGGTAGACCTAACTTAATAGGTAAATTCCCAAGGTCTAAAACCAAAGATAACCAAGAATAAACTGAATAGAAAGTCAGGCCTAGATCCAAAATAATGTCAGTTTGTTAAACAACATGGTTTTGTAAGTACAATGTCATGGGCATAAATAATAATCTTATATCCATAGTCATAGGCCATAATCCTCACAGTTCAATGAATCACAGTCATAGGCGATGTTCATAGTCATAGGCAACGTTCATAGTCATAGGAAATGTTCATAGTCATAGGCAATAATCCTCACAGTTCAATGAATCACAGTCTTAGGCGATGTTCATAGTCATAGGCAACGTTCATAGTCATAGGAAATATTCATAGTCATAGGCAATGTTTTATGTCCCAAAATCAAAGGCTTATGTTCATAGTTCCAAGGCATATGGTTCCAAAGTCCATAGTTTCACCGTCACAGTCTTATTGGCCATCGAATCACAACAGTTCTTAATTAGGTCCAAAGGTACAATCACTGATTCAAGTAGAAAGATTAGGCATAGTCTTTTATCCCTTTAATTTCATGTCACGAATAAAAACAAAACGTTCAAATCTAAAAATAACTGACTTACAGAGATTCGATTCGATTCGTAGAAGAATAGTTGTTGAAGTTGTTGATTTAGCCTTCGAATCCTAATCTTGATTTCCAAGCCTAATTCCACGAAGAATTTGAACAACATAACACCGTCTTGATTTATTTTAATTTAGAAGATAGAGGGAGAGTAGAGGAAGAATAGAGTTGTGAGTGAATTAGGTTTGGGTTTAGGGTCATTATATAGTTGTAGTGAGTGAATTAGGGTCATCAGATTAACCCTACTCCATCAGAGCCATACACATCAGCACAGAACAGTCCAAAATTTCCCAGAGCTGGGTTCTCGGTATGGGCGCACCTGCCAAGTGCGCCATCACAAAAATGTACTGGCGCACTTCCCAGGTGCGCCAGTGTATTTTTGTGCTGGCGCACTTGTCAAGTGCGCCAGTGCAATCCTGGCCTGTTTCCGGTTTTCTCTCCAAACTTCGTTCGTCCATATCTCCTTCATACGGTATCCGATTTATGCAAACTCGGACTCTATCTCAAGCAGAATTTCGAGAAGAACACAATGGCGCAACCCGTTTCCCTTAATTATTCTTATAAAAATTAATTATACCCTGATTTGTGAATCTTAGTGTTACAGAATTACGGGGTGTTACATAAACCATTTAATACAACTTATATTGGTTGTCATTTCCAAAATCTTTTATTTAGCTCATGCTCTTGCCTCTATTAACATTCCAAGCTTTAGAACATAACATTCCGAACTTCGGAATGATTTCAACTCCGCTTAACATCCCGAACTTCGGAATATTACATTCCGAACCTCGAAATAAATCTCACTTCGTTAGCCATTTCATACCATTTTCCAATTTCTCAATTTCCTTTTTGTAACTTCAAATATTAAGTAATTATTTGATTAAAGCTATCATATTCACAAAAAAAATCCATTTCTATGACTTCATTATAAAAATTCGTTTTAATATTAAACTTGTTAGCTCCTTTCACATTTCAATTCGATTTCATTTCAACTACGATCACTTTTTAAATGAATTAAAAGTAGTCTCCTAAATTATTATTAATTAAAATAATAATAATTTTCTTCAATCATTAACTATAGTGGCAGTAGTTAATTTCTTAATTAATTAAAATAAATAGTAAATTTCCTTTTTAAAATCTTATTAAAATTAAAACAATTGTTCATTAAACTATTTTATTAAATTAATTCAAAACAAACTGATTTAATAATCAGTTCAGTTAAATCGGTTGACTTCATCAATTCAAAACACAGTTAACTCGTTAAGCAGTTCCAATTAGCCCTTTATTTAAATTAATTAATAATATAATTAATTTAAATAATTCCATTTAATTGTTTATTAAAAACAATTATTCAAAACTTAGCTATTAGGTTAATTTCTGTTCGTTTGCTTATAAATCTGATTAATATTAGAATTTGCTTTATAATATCATTTAATAATTATCTATAAACTTAATTAATAAATAATAACTATTTATTTTCCTTTTTAATGTTTTTTGAAATAATATATTTCAAAAACTACCTTCAGTTATAAAATAAATTTTATAACTTCACTTCTATCGATTTACCTGATGGTATATCGATATGTAGAAAACGATTGATTTATAGGCCATATACTGCCAGTTATCCAACCAATATTACCTATTGGTTTAAACAAAACAAATATTGCATTTCAGGTCAGCGATCAACAACCAAATCAATCATCTAATTACACAGTTCATATAATGATAAAATGAAAATAAATATCATTAAATATGTTTGAGGAATCTCGTTGGATCCCTTCAACCTATACTTCCCTGCATCCAAGTTGGTTATCTCCAATAATATCATTCAATTCAATTTAACCTATATAATAGTAAATAACAGCTGTTTAACAATAACCAATTTATTTAACATTAACAAAATAATCCAAACAATTCATTAAATTTAACACGTTTATTTATAAACGTGAACAACAAGGTAAGTTACCTTCATTGGGTCCAATCGTTAAAATAATGAGTTGGTTTTTCATTGAAATTAAACAATGTTTAATTTCATTGGTTCAATTAGTATATGAATATATATTTAACAAACAGTCATTCATTAACAATCATTAGCCACCATAACATGCAAAAAGAAAAACTAATGTATATAAAATATAGGTGGGAAAAACTGACTGAGTTTAACTCACCTTGATTTGATTTCATTGTTTAAACGGTTCATTTCAGTTAAATTAAACAAGTGTTTAATTTAACTGAAAATTTTAATTGATTCCAATTTTATCCAAATCCATTCCATATTGTAGTGCTCATGAAGACGAGTCCAACAACACCTGGGTTGTCTAATTCTGATTACATATGATCATGTTATTAATATTTTGATATCATGACATAACTAGATTAATAATTTAATTTAAACCCTAATTAACCATTTATTAAAATTAATTACATCATCCGGCTGATGTTTGTTCCTACAGCTCGTCGTGCTTCACGTTCTTAACCTGATCCCAGTTTCCCGACTCCTGTTATGATTTAAACATTTAAAAAGCATACAATATGATTAAATAAATTTAACTAGCTCAAAAATATTTTAATTAGTCTTAACCTTTTTTTTCCTTCAAACCGTTCCTGCATGTTGACTTCAATCTAATCACCATGCATACCACTCCAGTTTGCTATGATATTAAAATAGCTAAACCTGGTTTACTTGTTCACTCGTTCAGGCTCTTTATTCTCGCACCAAGATTTACTTCTTCTTAATCTGTCCATGATAAAGTAATAATTAAGTAACTCCTAATTTATCTCAAATTAACTAATTAAAGAGTTAGTTACATGGTTTTTGTCCTGGGAAAAACGCGGCCTGTTCGAATTGTTCCCTTCCTTTCGCGTTTTTCTTTGGTCCAGTTCCCTCTTACTTTCTGCATCAATTTTACAGTTAATATGATTGTAAATACATATCAAAATCCTTAATTTAACAATAATAATAATTATGTTAATAACTTATATGGGCCAAATTATAAGTTTAAAGGTGCATTTCCCCTTTCTTACAAAATTTGAGTTTGCTGATTATGTTAACTGAAGCAGATTCCAACGTTGACGGTCCTCTGAATAACAATGCAGCAATGATGTGGAGCAATGAAGAAGCTACCACGTCGACTTCTGTCTTGTGAATATGGTCCATCATTGAACAAACAACCAAAAACTCCGGGCGTACTTCTATTTAATTCGTTCCAAAAAATTTCCATCATGTTAGCTTCAGCAAAACAAACATCACGTCTTTCTCAAACCCACCTACTGCCACTCCATTCGAACCCCAACCACCGCACCCACACACCGACGCTCTGACTCTGATTAAACAACGTTAACCGCTACGCCCCACCTTCCTCTGCCCGCGCTTGGAGTTTCATGCACCACGGTCATCTCCTCGATTATAAAATCAAGCTCGATCCCGACACCTTATTGCCCCGATTCTGGCCGTTGTGAAATGAAACTGCCCATCACCACCGATGGTTAGGTCGAGCTCGCTTAGCTCTCGAACATTTCAATAGAACGTTTTGAATTTTGTAAAGGGATTTAGGGTTTGAACGAGAAGAAGATCAGAGGTTTTCATGCGTTCGTTTATATTGGGTGGCGGCTTCAGAACTTGGACCAAAGCTTTAAGTTTCGACGTTGTTGACCAATTTATAAGAAAGGCTTTAGGGTTAGATTATATTATTATATTATTATCGATGAAACTTAATCACGAATTAACCTTTAAAATTGCAACATAAAACTTCAATTTTTCGATAAAAAGGCTAATCCTAACATTAAAAAATATTTCGGATCCAATGGGACATGTTTCGTTGAATTCCAAGGTCGTTTGTGAAAAGCCCTTTATAAATATCGATGAAAATAAAGCATTTAAAATTCCTATAATTGCAAAAAAAAAAAAGAAACCTTGACATTATACTACATCTCTTCCTAACGGATCCAATGAAGCTTGTTTCGTTAAATTTGGAGTTTGTTTGGCCGGTCGTTTATTCCTCCAAAGTTACCCCTGCCTAAATTGTCTAGACGATTAAATAGAAACAAAGGCCTTTTTGGCCAACGAAGTCACATACGATATCGGTTTGCCACGAAATTTGTTTTTCTTACAATAATTTAACAATACGATTCCAATGAAACTAATTTCATCAAAAACTGAGCCCATTTGCAAAATAACTATTTAAAAGGCCTATAATAATATTAATAAAATATTATTAAATTCCAGAATAATCGAATAAAAATAATAATAAATTATTATTATCGTATATACCCCACTATAAATATCATATAACTTCAAATATAATTTGTAAAACTCAATATCATCAATTTCGAGTTAAATGATGTCCAAGTTATATTAAAACCCTTTTAAATTATTAAATAAACATTGTATTTTAATAACGATTTCCATAGCGACTATTTTAGAATTTATTTGGACATAACTAACAATCTATAATATGAATTCTGGATTTTTCTCTTCCATTAGAAAGTTATTATCAACAAGATTCTAATGTTTCTTGTTTCATAGAATTCTGACATAAAACGGATTCTGTATATTCAATTGAAGTTCAAAACTCAATATTACGAACTACCGCGCCATTTCGAGCTCGATTTATATTATATATAAATTTAACGTTCAAACTTCGCTTTTAATAACGAATTCAATATTAAAATCCATTAATATTCCAATTATAATATTTATAATAATAAAATAAATTAAATATTATACTACCAAAAATACAGGACATTACATTCTTTCCCCCTTAAAAGAATTTCGTCCCCGAAATTACTAAGGTAGGAAAAATGATACAAATCCCATTATCTTTAAATCTAATTTTATTTTAAATCGAAAACCAGTTCATTATAACCAATATAAATTTTCAAAAATATCAAAAAGTTTCTAACACCTTAAATTCTCGGAAAATTCCGCAAAGTCTCCCCTATACAGAGTGACATTTGCGATATCGCAGAAATAGATAATATATATACATCGACCCACACGGTCTGAAAACAAAATTCAAAACCCAAAAGTTATATTTTCGTGTAGGCGTACCTTATGTGAGCGTTATTGAGCATATTACTAAATTTACGTGCAATTTGCCCAACCAAATTAATCTCAAACCCTTTCAGCAGCTGTACTTAACTCAATTCAACATGAGAGTGACAACTACATGAAATTCTTAAATAATATTTCACTAATTAGCAAGTATACTATACTAATTCCAATAACCAAACATGAACCACCAATTCATAGGCGATTCCATTTAAATTTATAATACTGGGATCTGTTTTCTTGGTTTGTACTCCATTTCTCTTCATATTAAACCATTTATGAATTATTCGACTAATCTAACAAACAGTCGACAATCAACCATCAAATCAACAACCGATGCACAATCAAATCAGTTGAATTTACACTCAATTTAATATTTACTTTGGTTTAACATATTTGAACATCAATCGATTAATATCCAGTTGATTTCCATTTAATTATTATTTATTCAAATTTCGAATTCCAAATTATTTAATTTAATTTCCATATCCTTAATAATTTAATTTAACTCGACCAGGTTCAGTCTCAATTCAAATTTTTAATTCAATTTGAATTCCATTATAATCAATCAACACACAATATAACAATAATTTTATAAAATAGTTTCTTTTCTATACAAAATTATAGTTTGGGTAAAATTATTTCATTTACCCTCTTTACAAAACAATACCGTGTCCATTTCTTATTCAAATGCTTTTCAACACTTGAACTAATCTAATAACACAATACAAAAACTTTGTTTATATAAAATCTACAAATATGCTCTCTCATATACGCACTCAACTCAATCTAGGGTATTACTAACCCCATCTCTATCGAGTTATACCACAGAGCCAGGGTTATTACTAAACCAATCGCTATGATACCACTGTAACGAACCGTGGATTTTCGACCTCAAAAATCGACACAAAAACATTATGTCGAACATTTAAGCATCGAAAACACGGAACATTATTAGAAAAAAATTAGAGGGTGAGATAAGAAAGAAATATTAGAATAGACGAAGAAGAACCAACACAATAGAGAGTCTCACATCGCAGCGGAATAAAATATAATGTAAAATAGATATTTACTGAGAGCTTTTGAAAAATATACTTACAATCATTAAAGTACATCAACACATCTGGACAGTTATAATATATTGTCTTCATATACAACACACACAGCGAAATAACAACCATATATCATACGTCTAGACTTCTCCAGCTTGTCTCTAGACTTCTCCAGCTTGTCTCTAGACTTCGTAGCATTCGATAACCTGGACCTGTACAACCGGTCTAACTCGAGCATTACAAATGACGTGTCAGTCTGGTGAACTAGAGTGAGAAAAAAACATTAAGTTTAAAGGTATCACACATCTTGATTTTAAAGTCAAAATCTTTTCGAAAGAAAAGGATAATCGTAAGACCAAATCCACACATAAATACAGATGGTTTTAACCTTATGATAACCCAAAACATTTTTGAAATCAATATCTTTTCTGATATTATAATATTGTCTGAATACAAATAAATATCAATCTAGCAGAACGCTTGCATCTCACGCTCTACATACTTAGTATAGAATCAAAAACATGGGCTCTTATTGGAGAATGGATTTCCATGGCAAGATATGGGCAACCAACTTTCTGACAATGTACCTACGGAGATGAATACATTGGGGTTCAACAAGAACATTTTGCAACCCAGGCAAAACATGACCGGCCCCTCACTTCGCTTGAGAGTACCAAATATATCATCACCACAGTTGGGGGACAGCCAACCGAACCGATAACATATATACAACTAAAATAAAAGAGACAACCGAAGGCATTTGATTTCTCTAGATTAGGTAATGATATACCCTTTTGCTGGGTGCGACCCACATAGCCATGCGACCTACCCGATTTTAACCATTTCCCGGTTGATGAGGCTTGAGGTCATAATTTATTTATCTTTATTATTATTTTTAGGACATTGGTCATCATTCACTTTGAATGCCACATCGTCAAATCCATAAGAAAATCACTAATTGACGTCTACAAAAATATTCGGCGTATTTAGCTAAGAGAAGGTGTCTAGTCTTCCCCACCATAAAAAAAATACGTTTGAAGAAATCAACGTACGTGATCCTTTGGAAATACTTTGTCAGACATTCGTCCTTTCAAGTCATCCAGGAACAGGATGAACCGAAGGCACCCTCCTACCACATCTATATAGGTATCACTCCAAGGATCAGTACCGAGTAGTCCTTGCAATTCGAAGATTTCACTTATGACAGAATCACTGCCAAAATATCTCTGGCCACTAAACTAGAGAAATTCAACAAGTGGTTCTTTCGTTTACAAACTAGAGAAATATCTCTGGCCACTAAACTAGAAAAATATTCAGCGTATTTAGCTAAGAGAAGGTGTCCAGTCTTCCCCACCATCAATAAAAATACGTTTAAAAAAATTAACGTACGTGATCCTTTGGAAATACTTTGTCAGACATTCGTCCATACAAGTCATCCAAGAACAGAATGAACCGAAGGCACCGTCCTACCACATCTATATGGGTATCACCCCAAGGATCAGTAGCGAGTAGTCCTTGCAATCCGATGATTTCACTCACGACAGAATCACTGCCAAAATATCTCTGGCCACTAAACTAGAGAAATTCAACAAGTGGTTCTTCCATTTATAAAGATCCACGATCTTCAATGCTCCATCTTCAATTAATATCTTCTGCATATTTGTTGGTCGGAATGGTTTTCGAGTATAATTCGAATCCGGTCTTTCCGTACCAACAATCGTATTTGACCAGATTTGATAGTCGATTATTTAACTATCAAATAACTAATCATGAGAATGAAATGAGTTCGGCATTACTTGGCCTTTTTAATTAACATCTGTTAATTTATTTTTAAATCTTTCAATATTTTGAATTTTTCCTTTACTTTTTATTGTAAATGAGAATATTCTTAAAAATCGTTGAATTCTCTTATAAACTTTTTGAGTACAGCTTTTAATATCATTTACGGAAATCATAACTTATGTTTCCCTCAATCTCTCTCATTTATAAACTAATACCATTCTTGGATAATCGTGGAGTCGTTCAAGTTGGAGTATTTTATTTACCTCTCTGAACATGACCCGCAATATTCATATCTTCAAAATAAATAAAAGTTTATTAACCATACGTTTCCTTTGAAAATCTTCTTTAAATATCAATATTGTTTACTTAATAAATTATTAACTAAACTATTATTATAATAATTCTCTATTAATCTTTAATGATTCTTTATAATATTATACCCGAGTTTTGATTCCATTAAAATAGAATCCTTTGTGAAATTCTTCAAAAACTTGTTTGCAATACTATACTTGTTTTACATCATATATGTATATATATATATATACATATATATATATATATCTGTCTTCAACAAATCTAATTTAAATATCTTTGCAAATCGTATATGCATATCTTTATAAATCTTACATTTATCTTTTACACTCTTATATTAACATCTTTTACGAATCCTTGTATTTATCTTTAACAAAACAATTCAGTTTATCATCTATAACAAACATTACTGATTTCACTTCAAAACTTTATCTTTTCTTTATTTATACCCTTTCCAAATCATTACGACAACTTATGCATTGTCTAAAATCTCATTGCGCTCCTTTGAACGATCTTCAGTTTATAAATCAAATAGTTCAATTATTATTGGTAACAATTGTTACAAAATCATTTTTCTCAAAACACTTACTACATCTACAAATCTCATTTGTAAATTATTATCGACAACTAATATTTCAATTACATTTCAACTCCCAACTTCCATTTACAAAATCGTTTGTAAATCATTTACGACAACTTATATTCGTTGCCATTTCCAAAACCTTTTACTTAGCTTATGCTCTCGCCTCGATCAACATTCCAAGCTTCGGAACATAACATTCCGAACTTCAGAATGATTTCAACTCTGCTTAACAATCCGAACTTCGGAATATTACATTCCGAGCCTTGGAATAATTCTCACTTCGTTAGCCACTTCATACCATTTTCCAATTTCTCAATTTCCTTTTTCTAACTTCAAATATTAAGTAATTATTTGATTAAAGCTATCGTATTCGCTAAAAAAAATCCATTTCTATAACTTCATTATAAAAATTCGGTTTTAATATAAAACTCATTAACTCCTTTCACATTTCAATTCGATTTCATTTCAGCTACGATCACTTTTTAAATGAATTAAAAAGTAGTCTCCTAAATTATTATTAATTAAAATAATAATAATTTACTTCAATCATTAACTACAGTAGCAGTTGTTAATTTCTTAATCAACTAAAATAAATAGTAAATTTCCTTTTTAAAATCTTATTAAAATTAAAACAATTGTTCATTAAACTATTTTATTAAATTAATTCAAAACAATCCGATTTAATAATCAGTTCACTTAAAACGGTTGACTTCGTCAATTCAAAACACAGTTATCTCGTTAACCAGTTCCAATTAGCCCTTTATTTAAATTAATTAATAATATAATTAATTTAAATAGTTCCATTTAATTGTTTATTAAAAACAATTATTCAAATCTGAATCGTTAGGTTAATTTCTGTTCGTTTGCTTATAAATCTGATTAATATTAGAATTTGCTTTATAATATCATTTAATAATTATATATAAACTTAATTAATAAATAATAACTATTTATTTTCCTTTTTAATGTTTTTCAAAATAATATATTTCAAAAACTATCTTCAG
This sequence comes from Allium sativum, assembly GCA_030737875.1. Taxonomy (NCBI): domain Eukaryota; kingdom Viridiplantae; phylum Streptophyta; class Magnoliopsida; order Asparagales; family Amaryllidaceae; genus Allium; species Allium sativum. The sequence continues at coordinate 46,257,064 of CM060916.1, forward strand.
TTATAAAATAAATTTTATAAATTCACTTCTATCGATTTACCCGACGGTACATCAATATGTAGAAAATGATTGATTTTATAGGCCATATATTTACAATTACCCAACCAATATTACCTATTGGTTTAAACAAAACAAATGTTGCATTTCAGGTCAACGGTCAACAATCAAATCAATCATCTAATCAGACAGTTCATATAATGAAAATATGAAAATAAATATCATTAAATATGTTTGAGGAATCCCTTTGGATCCCTCCGACCTGTACTTCCTTACATCCAAGTTGGTTATCTCCAATAATATCATTCAATTCAAGTAAACTGATTTAACAGTAAATAACAGCCATTTAACAATACCAATTTATTTAACATTAACAAATCAATCCAAATAATTCAATAAATTTAACACGTTTATTTATAAACGTGACCAACAAAGTAAGTTACCTTCATTGGGTCCAATCGTTAAAATAACGAGTTGGTTTTTCACTGAAATTAAACAACTTTTAATTTCATTGGTTCAATTAATATATGAATATATATTTAAAAGACAGTCATTCATTAGCAATCATAACAATCATTAGCCACTATAACATGCAGAAATAAAAACCTAACTTATATAAAATATAGGTGGGAAAACAGACTGAGTTTAATTCATCTTGATTTGATTTCGTTGTTTAAACATTTCATTTCAGTTAAATTAAACAATTGTTTAATTTAACCAAAAACTTCAGTTGATTCCAATTTCGTCCAGATCCATTCCATATTGTAGTGCTCGTGAAGACGAGTCCAACAACACCTGGGTTGTCTGATTCTGATTACATATGATCATGTTATTAATATTTTAATATCATGACATAATTAAATTAATAATTTATTAATTTAAACCCTAATTAACCATTTATTAAAATTATTTACATTATCTGGCTGATGTTTGTTCCTACAGCTCGTCGAGCTTTACCTTCTTAACCTAATCCCAAGTTCCCGACTCTTGTTATGATTTAAACTTTTAAAAGCTTACAATATGATTAAACAAATTTAATTAGCTCAAAAATATTTTAATTAGTCTTAACCCTTTTTTTCCTTCAAACCGTTCCTGCATGTTGACTTCAATCCAATCACCATGCATACCACTCCAGTATGCTATGATATTAAAACAGCTAAGCCCGGTTTCCTTGTTCATTCGTTCAGGCTCCTTTATTCTCGCACCAAGATTTACTTCTTCCCAATCTGCCCATGATAAAGTAATAATTAAGTAACTCCTAATTTATCTCTAATTAACTAATTAAATAGTTAGTTACATGGTTTTAGTCCTAGGAAAAACACGGCCTGTTCGAATTATTCCCTTCCTTTCACATTTTCTTTGTTCCAGTTCCCTCTTAATATCTGCATCAATTTTACAGTAAATATGATTGTAATTACATACCAAAATCCTTAATTTAACAAAAAAATAATAATTATGTTAATAACTTATATGGGCTGATTATAAGTTTAAAGGTGCATTTCCCCTTTCTTACAAAAATTGAGTTTGCTGATTATGTTAGCTGAAGCAGAACCCAACATTGATGGTCCTCTAAACAACTACGCAGCAATGATGTGGAGCAATGAAGAAGCTACCGCGTTCAATTCTGTCTTGTGAATATGGTCCATCTTTGAACAAACAACCGAAAACCCCGGGCCAACTTCTGTTTAATTCGTTCCAAAAAAATCCCATTACGTTGGCTTGAGCAAAACAAACACCACGTCTTTCTCAAACCCACCCACTGCTGCTCCATTCGAACCCCAACCGCCGCACCTATGCGCCGACGCTCTGACTCCGATCAGACAACGTTAACCGCTGTGCGCCACTTTCCTCCACCCGCGCTTGGAGTTTCATGCACCACGGTCATCTCCTCGCTTATAAAATCAAGCTCGAACCCAACACCTTATTGCTTTGATTCTGGCTGCTGTGAAGTGAAACTTCCCATCACCACCGTTGGTTAGGTCGAGCTCGCTTAGCCCTCGAACATTGAAGTATAACGTTTTGAATTTTGGTGAAGGGATTTGGGGTTTGAACGAGAAAAAGATCAGAGGTTTTCATGCGTTCGTTTATATTGGGTGGCAGCTTCAGAACTTGGACCAAAGCTTTAGTTTTCGACGTTGTTGACCAATTTATAGGAGAAGCTTTAGGTTAGGTTATATTATTAGTTTATTATCGATGAAACTTAGTCGCGAATTAACCTTTAAAATTGCCACATACAACTTCAGTTTTTCAATAAAAAGGCTAACCCTAGCATAAAAATACATTTCGGATCCTATATGTAACAACCCGGAAAATGCGAGCCAATTTAAAATTTTTAATTTGGTTGTTTTAATGAAATTGGAGCAATTGAAATAAAATATTTCAATAATATAATGAGTTAGAAATGGCGCGACAGTTTGAAAATTTGAATTCGAACTTTGACTGACTGCACCGGATGCAAAATAAAACGGATTTTAGTAAAACCAAAAATATTTAAAGCTGTTTATGAGTATCTTTCTAAGGAATCTGAAAAATAGAAATTTCATAGAGGGAATCAAAAGTTATGGCCAAATGAATTTTCAGAAAGGTCGCTATGGAGTTTATACAAGCTTTGAAAATTGACATTTTGCAAATGACCTTAGAATTCGACGAAACCACTTTTGTTGGATCCTGGATGTCAATTTATTGCTAAGTTTAAATTTCCATAATTTTTGAAATCATTATGAGAGCGTGGTAAAGGAAAATGTGTTTGGTTGATTTCAGTCAAATTGGATCGACTAGAAAATGACCATTTTTCAAACGATCTCAGAATTCGACGAAACCAGTTTTGTTGGGACCGTATTGTCCCAACATGGCCAAATAATTTTTTCGGGAATTTTTAGAGTCAGTGTGTGGCCCCGACAAATTAAAATGAACGTTCAAATCAAATATTGAATGTTTTATACTTTAATTTGAAGAATAACTGAATGTAACAGTCAAACGGGCTTACGAAACATATTCCATTGTGTTCGGAATGGGGGTATTTATCTAGGGGCGACAGTGGTTGGGTTTGAGTTGGAGTTAGTATGAATGAATGGGTATATTTGGAAATTAAAAGAATTAAAATAATAATTAAATAAATATAAATATCTATCCACTCATCGTTGACTCAGCACTCCGTAAAAATCCCGTTCCTTCTTCAACTGACGACGGAAAACAGTCAAGCCCTTCTCTCCTCTTTTCCTCTTCGATCTTGCAACAAAATCACAGGGTCCTGTTGTGGTTTTTGTAGTGCTTCTCTCGCCCTTCACATCCATACAAATCTCACTCCTCAACATTGTGTATCGGAGGAGATCTGCCGCCGTGAAATCCAAGACTTCGAGCCGCCGCCCTGCCTTACCACCGCCGTCGAACTGACCACCTCTGGTGGCGCCGGCAAGCCCCTTCCAAGCTCTTCCACGCTGTACCTTATGATCGACGCCTCGTTACACCGTTTGATCGAGAATTGAAAACCTAGATTTGAACACTCAAGAAAGGTGGCCTTCAATTTTTGAATAGAAAATGACACTTTTAAGTGTTCAATTTTTGATTTTCAAATAAAAATCGTTTCTTTTTGCTATGTTGACGAAATTCAATGAAACAGGAAACATCAGACTCTTAGCAACATCATCTACATTCTAGAAGATGCTAGAATGTGTCTCGAGCTCGCTACAAATTTCAGAAGGATTAAAATCAATGTGAGACATCTAAATTCAATATGGAAATGGAAATGCGTTGTATAAATTATATGAGCAAAATATAAATTATATATACGTTGTACACCACATGTATGAGCGTTATATAAGTTATATGAGCGAAATATAAATTGTACATGCATTGTAAAAATCATATATGTGTTGAAATGGAAATGAAATATATATATATACACACACACACTCCCCTCGTCCATATACCATGGATGATATAAATTGATTGTGATTGACGTGAAAATGATTGATAATGCGAATGGTTAAAAATAGTTGAAATGCGAATGGTTGGAAATAATTGTTTGTGGTTGAAAGAAATTGTTTGGGGTTGAAACAATGGGAATTATTGTGGAAATTTCATATGATATGAAACTGATCTTAGAAAAGTCCCTTATGGAACGCCGCGAGGCCTAAGGTAGTGCAAGGAGCCGTACTCAGGACAGTGCCGGTTTTTAACCCCTACCGTTATGCTGCCGAAATTTTCTGTAATATCTATGTGTTTGAATTATTTTCATGTGTTGAATTATATTCATGTGACTGATAAATTGTTTAGATAATAAAAATCACATTTTTATTATGCGTATGAAGTGCATGAGATATTCGTGTGTTGAATAACATTCATGTGTTAAATAAATTCATTGAAAGATAAAAAAAATCACATTTTTATCAAATGTATGGACTATGTAAAATACTAGTATTTTAAATAAATTATTTTAACTTCGAGAATAACATTTTATCTTATGTATGAACTATTTAAAATATTCATGAGTTAAAGAATTCATGTACTGAATAAAAGGATGGAACAATGAAATTTACATTTTATTGAGAATATGAAGTGCTAAAAAATACACATGTACGGAATAAATATTTTGAATGATAAAAATATCATTTTTATCATGTATATGACTTGCTAAAAATACACATGTATGGAATAAATATTTTGAATCAAAATATCATTTTTATCATGTATATGACTTGCTAAAAATACACATGTATGGAATAAATATTTTGAATGATAAAAATATCATTTTTATCATGTATATGGCTTGCTAAAAATACACATGTATGGAATAAATATTTTGAATGGTAAAAATATCATTTTTATCATGTATATGACTTGCTAAAAATACACATGTATGGAATAAATATTTTGAATGGTAAAAATATCATTTTTATCATGTATATGACTCGCTAAAAATACACATGTATTGAAACATATTTTTGTTCGCCAAAAATATCATTTTTATCCTATGTATGATGTGTTAAAAATAACCGTGTGTTGATGAAACAACCATTTGTTTGCTAGGAATATTAATTTTAGTTTAGTTCTGCATAGATATACATGTGTTGAACAGGAATATGGAATAGCTGTTGAGTAAAGAATATATTTGCATGCCCGACAAATAGGTAAGCCTTGATGAGTTGGCCGCGCAATTTTATTATTATATAAACTCCTGTGAATGACATTGGATGCAGAATGCTGGTTGTTCTGTGTGAAATAATAAACGTCGCCATAGGATAGTAACAATTAATTTTGAACTACGCTACGTGGCATACTTCTTGAAGATAGCATAAACTATCATATACCACATAAGCATTTGGAGCTTATGTGACGAGGTTGAAGATGTACCATACAAGCGAGAGGCTTGTATGGCGATGACTATATTTCAGGTTGAACTGAAGACTGATATGGACTATATAAAATATAATGATAAATTGCCAGATAATAAAAACCCCACACGGGTCTGGAGATGACAATAAAACACGTCTCTCAAGTCATTAAGGCATAAAAACCATTTATAGGGTGACGAGAATTTATTCTCTGGAGTTATAATCTATACACACTCCCCTGTGGACACCGGAATATATTACTATAAATATGTGCATGCTTTTTAGGATTTATTGGGTGCCTAATACGGCCCAACAAATTTCCAAACCCCTCCCCGTAAAAAGGAGGTTATGGCGAAATTTTCTGAAATTTAAAGGCGTTAGTGAAATATTTGAAGTGAAAAACGATATGGAAATCGCCGAATGAATTATATTTATATATATATATATAAAAATTTAAATTATATAAACGAATAATGATGCTACAGTTCGTGTTTTGGAGTTGTAATTTTAAACAATTATATAGAGAAATCCGACCATCGGATTTCCCCGAAACCGAAACCGTTGGGTTCGCCTAGGAAAAATCTTTCCAACGATATAAATTTCGTTAAAATCCAACGGTTGGATTTTGAGAAATGTTTAATTCAAATCTGAATGAAAACAATGTCAGAATGAATTATATATATATATATATAAATTAAATAAAACGAATAACGACGCTGTAGTTCGTATTTTGAAATCGTAACTTTAAACGGTTATACCGAGAGATCCAACCGTCGGATTCTCTCGAAACCGGAACCGTTGGGTTCGTTTTGAAGAGATCTTTCCAATGGACTCAACTTCGTTAAGATCCGACGGTTAGATTTTAAGAAATGTATAAATCAAAATTAGAGAAAAACAGCGCCAGGGCCACATTATGGCCTGAAACGTCGTTTAATTAAATGGCGCTATTTTTAAATAAATAAAAATGGCGAAATATCATTATAAAATATTATAGAAGATATGGAATGGAAATGAACCGATTCTACTTGGTTTGCTTGATATTTGATGGTTGAATGTGTTTGACATTTAAAATTATATAAAGAACATAAATATGGATGTCGAATTATTTAACCATGGGCAGAATTGATTTGAATTCTAATATATGTGAATTATTTGAAAAGGCCGAGTTAATTCTCATTTCAAGTAATGGATCGACGAGTAAATGTCGAAGATATGAAGACAGTGGAAGACCGGTGATCTTCACATCGTGTAGATTACTACTGATGCCTTTGATATGAGTAGCTCCCTTGACGGGGTTACTGTGGCAGTAGTCTGGATGCACTTGTTGATCGTCCGGATGTACGAGGAATAAAACACCTCCGGTTTCGTTCAGACCCCGAACGGACTTGTAAATGGATGTGTGTCTGACATTGGATTTTGTTCTATGTTGATTGATCTCTATTAAATATATATCTATTTGGCGACGGAGAATTTATTCTCTTGCTTAACGCCCTTCTCTGAGACGTACGAGCTCAGAGGTTATATATCGATAGAAATCAGTCGCATGGAGTGAATTGTCTGTGTGGCATGCAAAGATGCTAATGATCAAGGCTTTTGTTGAAAAGCAAAGTCTTGTGGTTGATGATCAAAGCACGACTTTAATATAGCATTGCTTTGTGTATAGCGTTGATTCGCGAGCCTCACACCTCGGGATGAGTTAAAAACGGGATAAGGACCGCTGGGAGAACACGACGTTTCTTTCTAGTTATGGGTGGTGTCAGCGTTTTACTAGCCCTGACATCGTTGATTATTATACCTTTGTGGTTGTTGGAATGCGAGGCGCCTCGATTATATCGGTCTCTACGGAGCCGATGGATAGGTCTGATAGGACCGGGAAACGTGTGTTCAGGAATTGCCAATCCACTAACGTAAGTGTGGACCGGCCCAGCTGATTCCAAGGATTCTTTGCGGGGAATCCTGGGGCATTTGCTAGAGTGTCCCGAAGCCGGTGAGGAGTTTGCTCCTTGCCTCGACTCATGACGGAATCCAAACTTCCAACACGAAATCATGGATTTGATTGTAACTTATATATGGCGACATAGTAGATGGTAGCTATGCCGTCTAGGATTGATATTTATGATTGAATTTGCTTTTGAAACATATATGCACTAGTAATAATACCAAATAATTTTGCTTTACACGTATTAAGCATATTTTGGCCATTATAAGGTAAAACCCTATCCTTCGGTTTGCGTTGCATTGTATGATGGGACTTGGGTCTTATAATGGCTGCATTTTTATAAAAAGCATTGCATTGTTTAAATAATTTGCCTTATATAATGCACCGGCAATCACTGGAGTAAACCCGTTCCGCGAAAGTGGCGTGGTCCTATGATTTTCCTTGTTATTGTTGTTGTAACCAGTTAAGTAGATTTTTCATACCAGTCCCATGACTGATTCGTAATTTGTTTCAATTTGCAAACTCGAGTGCCCTTATTTTCACACGGGCAACCCAGTGACAGGTAGCAGGATATATTTTGGCTTTTGCACTACAACATGAAGTGCATCTTTTGGCTAGTATGGCGAGGCTTGACTTCTCAGTGTTTTGGCTATGTGATATTCCGCCATTAGTACTATATGTATATCATTTTCGCTTATCGTGATGTAGACAGATCTATTCCTATTATGTATTTATGATGTATATGTACTAGTGATCTCGATGTTGACTGATCATTTACTTTTATGCACTAAGTTGTATCCTACACTGTGCTACTCTGATGTTTATTACATGTTATGATTCCGCTGTCATATTGATGTAAATTATTCTATTTTCTGTTTATGCTATTATTTGTTCTCTGCTAATGATGATTAATGTGTTATATTCCAATGATTATCCTTAATTATGTGGTACGGAGTTTTGAGATCGTCACACTATGGGATAGGTTTCGTCGAATTCCGAGGTCGTTTGTGAAAAGTCCTTTATAGATATCGATGAAAAATCAAGCATTTAAAATTCCTATAGTTACAAAAAAAAATCGAAACCTTGACATTCTACTGCACCTCTACCTAACGGATCAATGAAGCTTGTTTCGTTAAATTTGGAGTTTGGTTGGCCAGTCGTTTATTCCTCCAAAGTTACCCCTGTCTAAATTGTCTAAATGATTAAATAGAAACAAAGGCGCTTTAGGCCACCGAAGTCACATACGATATCGGTTTGCCACAAAATTCGATTTTCTTACAATAATTTAACGATACAGTTCCAATGAAACTAATTTTGTCCAAAACTGAGCCCGTTTGCAAAATCACTATTTTAAAGGCCTATAATAATATTAATAAAATATTATTAAATTCCAGAATAATCGAATAAAATAATAATAAATTATTATTATCGTATATACCCTACTAGAAATATCATATAGCTTCAAATATAGTTTATACAACTCAATATCTTCAATTTCGAGTTAAACTATGTCCAAATTATATTAAAACCCTTTTAAATTATTAAATAAATGTTGTATTTTAATAACGGTTTCCATAGCGGTTATTTTAGAGTTTGATTAGGACATAACTAACAATCTATAACACGAAATCTGTATTTTTCTCTTCCATTAGAAAGTTATAATCGACAGGATTCTAAAGTTTCTTGTTTCACAGAATTCTGACTTAAAACGAAAGTTGTATATTCAATTGAAGTTCAATACTCAATATTACGAATTACCTCGCCATTTGGAGCTCGATTTATATTATATATAACTTTAACGTTTAAACTTCGTTTTTAATAACGAATTCAATATTAAAATCCATTAATATTCCAATTATAATATTTAAAATAATAAAATAAATTAAATATTATACTACTAAAAATACGGGACATTGCATATACGTACGCCGACGACGTATATATGCACATATAGTGGTATATATATACATATGTGTACATCGGCCACCACGTATATACACTAAAATTATGCTTCGAATAAACAGGTAACACACAAGGGAATACGAGACAACATACACGCCTTGGCCAGTAAGGGATGACTAATGTATGCAACTAGAAACAAGACTTAATGCCAATTCAGGTCATAAAACAAGGCGTGAAGAACAGTTAGCGCATCTCATAAATGATCAACATATTGTAGGAAGTAAAATGTGGCCAATTGACCATTATATTTTAGTTCATTAACTTCCGAAATCATTATGTATTGCACAGTTTTGAACGCTGCTTCAAAGGCCAGGTCCATTTGCGTCAATGGAAAACTGATAAAAGAATTAAATGATTCGAGTATAAAATCAGTGAACTGCAGAAAATAAACTTCATGTAATATAACAAAAAGGACAGCCTACGTGAGACAGGTAAAGGGAATAACCAGCACGAGTAAGAAGATGTTACTGCAACTATAAATGGTACGATAAAACAAGAAGGATCAATTTTGAAACAGCCCAAACTCGCCCTTACGGGAAAGCCCAGATTGAGTTGAGAACACGACAAATCGGAACACAAACAGAAAAAAACATTTCATTGTTATTACAACAATTTACATCAGAGCACAAGAATATAATAGAGTTCAAATAATATAGAGCAGAAAATGTCAGAGTTTTAAAATACATTACATAGCAGTGGAAAAATAATACATAACACAACTGAAAGAAATACATGGATACAGAGATTTCCAAATATCGCTCCAGTTGTAAACCAGGATCCTGTAAAAAGAAATATGCAAAACCAAAACTATAAGCTACCCATGTGGAAAATAGGGTCACCCAGAGTTTAGGTTAAAACAATAAACTCCAGGTCAGTCATGTGACTGGTGTGAGAACTAAAACAGTTATTAAGTTGATTTTTTTAAGTTAGGTAAATCAAGGGACCGCACCGTATAACATGGAACGGGTTTAACCCCAAGAATACCAATGTATATAACAAACAGCGCAATGCTAAATAAAGAAAATGAAGCTATTATAAGACTCAGGTTCCATCACACAATGCAACGCATGCCGGAGGATAGAGTTTTACCTTATAATAGCAAAATAATGCTTGATATGCGAAATCTCATCTTTTATTATTACTATAGGTGAAGAAATCAACTTCAAATATAAATGTATCAATCATAGATGGCATAGGTACCATATATCATGTCGCCATACTAGGCTCTACAATCAAAATCGCACAATGTCGTAATGGAAATTGGATTCCATCTGCAAACCAAGGGAAGGGATCGTCCTTCTTATTTGAGACAATCTAGCCTACTATGTCTCAAGATACAGCAGAAACTGCACTTGAAGCGTCAGGGCCGGTCCACACTAAGTGGATTAATAATCCCTGAACAATACGTTTCCCCACTCTATGGGGCGTAAATCTGGTCAGTATGTCGACCATGTCATCCATCGGCCCCGTGGCGACCAATATATCCGAGGTTCCTCGCTATCCATCAAATAATACGCAATATCCACATGATTAAAATGTTTGGGCTCCATACCATGACACCACTCCTAGCTAGAAAAAAACGCATGTCCTCCTTGAGGTCCTCTCCCGTTTCTGGTTCACACCGGGGTGTGAGGCTCGCGAATTAATGTTATACACAAAGCTATGATATTTAAAGTCATGCTTTGATCATCAACCATAAGGCTCTGCTTTTCAACAAAATCCTTGATCACATGCCACTCAACATGCCACACTGTCAATCCGTACCGTACCACTGATTTCTGCCAATATATATCCTCTAAGCTCATACGTCTTAGAGAAGGATGTTAAGCAAGAGAATAAATCCTCTGCCACCAAATAGATATATAATTAGTAGAAATCAATGAGTATAGTATAAAGGAATACAATGTCAGACACACTATCCATTTACAAGTCTGTTCTGGGTCTAAACGAAACCGGAGGCACCTTATTCCTCGTCCCATATGTCAAATATAGGAGAGAGGTCCTCGCATATCCGATCGATCTCTAAGTACATCTGGACGCTCACCACTTATTACCATCTCGGGTGTACACCCCAATCAAGACATCAGTAATCATCCAAACGATGTGAAGATCTCCGGTCTTCAATCACCGTCTTCATTATCGACTTATCATCGTATCAATTATTCAAAATGGGATAAACGCTGTCCTTCCGAATAACTTGCGTATCTTATAAACAAGTGCTATAAAAACACAACATACGCCTCATTCCAATCAAGATTATTCTTTTATTCAAATATTCTTTTCACAATTTGAAACAGACTAAGGTTTTCCAAATTAGTCGGGATTAACAAACCTTACCGAAGTAATCACTTATTTTATTTCCCAATCCCAACCTATTCATCCCATGGAGCAAAACTGGTAGCACTTGATATCTAACACCCACGGTGTTATTGGTAAAATTAAATATCATTTCAAGTTCAAATCTAATTAAAGATTTAACTATCGCTTAGAGCAAAACTAGTGATACCCCTTTCTCAATCATTTCCCAAATTTGATAATTTAAATTATCAAATTCACATTTCAATCTAATTAAAGATTCATTAAAACTCTAATTCAGTTTTAATCTCAAAAATCATTACTTAATGATTATTCAAAGTTAAGAAATTAATCTTATCTTTAAATGGGTTAAAGAACTAATGTCATTCAAAACACAGTTCACGATAAACCCAAATCCTCTTCCATAAAAATGGAACTTTCACGGGAAACAGATCAATATATAATCGATATCAATTTCCGTATCGGACTAATAATATAAACGAAATAACGGAAAAGCCTTTTAATTTTCGTATATAGTAACAATCTTCTTCCACAGATGCATACCTCGATTATCACTAAATCGAATTCCCTTCTATTCCAATTTATTTTATTAAATTGGAAAACTTTACTTTAGAAAATTCCATTAAATCTTAATAGAAAGATTTATATATTCCAAATTTCATTTCACTATTAATCGGGTTAAAGAACGAATGTCGTTAAAAACACAGTTCATAATAAACCCAATTCACATTCCATTTTGTTCCAATTACCAAATATAATTGGAAACTCTAATAATATTAATCAAAAGATTTATTCTTTTCACACGGGATTTAAAAACAGTGTTATTTAAGACACCATTCACGACAAACCCTAAATCACATTCCAGTAACCATGGAATCTTCACGGAAAACAGATTAATATATAATCGGTATCAATTTCCGTATTCGACTAATAATATAAATGGAATAATGGAAAAGCCTTTTAAATTCCATATATAGTAACAGTCTTCCTCCACAGAAGCTTATCTCGGTTATTACCAAATTGAATTCCTTTCAATTCCAATTTAATATATTAAATTGGAAATCTTTACTTTGGAAATTCCTTTAATCTTACTTAAAAGATTTATAAATTTTAAATCATATCTTCACTGTTAATTGGGTTAAAGAACAAATGTTATTTAAAACACTATTCATGATAAACCCAAAAATCCAATTCTTTTATTCATTTCCAATTAAATATTAATTAATTGGAAAACTTCACTAAATCTTAATTAAAAGATTTATTCTTTTCTAAACTGGGTTTAAAAACAGTGTTAATAAAGACACCGTTCACGACAAACCCAAAATCTCAACTTAATATTAAATACAAGGCTCTGAATAGAAATGATATCGACTTATATTCAATATCAAATTCTGAAACCAACAAATATCGTATTGGAAATAACGATATATATATATACATATATATATATATATTTCTTCCAATTTTCCATAACAATATCCGTTTAATCACGGAATCCAATATCGAAATATTCCGAAGATTATTTCCATTCTAAATCCATTCCAAATCCATCCCAATTTGTTCGTTGGAAATTTTTGGTTATATTAAAACCGTTCATAAATCCAATTTATTTTATTTAAAAATTATTGGATTTCAAATCTAGTTAATAACTAGTTCATTTTGATAAAAATATATTTTTATCTTTTCAAATATGGAATCTTTCATCCTAATACTTTCCAAATCATTTATTATGATTTTACAAGAATTATTAATAATTTTATTAAGGCCCTTTCAGTCGATTTCCATAAATGGTCATTGAACTGCACTTACAGTGACCTTTTCCAAATTTGATTTGGATATAATTCCAAACCAACCGTTAGATTTCAAATCTCTTATATTCGTTGGAAAGCTCTATTCGATACGAACCTAACGGTTTCGGTTTTAGGAGAACCCGATGGTCGGATCTCCCATAATGTCTATTCAAAGTCAATGGTCCAAATTCGCGAACGGTCGCGGCGTGACGCGATCTATTCAAGCCATTAAATATATATATTATATATATTTTATATATTATGTCGATTTCCATTTACAAACGTATTTTATAAATCATTTATAAATTCGTTTTAAAATGATTCTAACTTCATTTTCAATTTTAAATCAAAATTGAATACTCCTTATCATTATAATATTTAAATGATAATATTTTCAAAATATCATATTTTGAAATAATTTCTTTTTCGTATTCATTATAAAAATGAATGAAATTGATATAAATATCGTTTACGTCGAAATGGCGCATATCTATTTTTTTTTTACCAAAAGGAATATGTAATATAGCAAAAGGGAGAATCTAGCCATCCTCCAACGGCTCACAAAAACAGTTACTGCCAAAAGCAGAAATAGTGCACACACAAATAAATAAAAAATACATATCTAACTGTACAAAGAAAAAACAGAATAACAACACCGGCTCAGGACTCCGAAGGTCACAAGACTGCACGCGAAGAAGACGCAGTCTCAGCAGACAGACCCCGGATAGGCTGTAGACGTAGGCAACGCTGAAATCTCTAGAACACCTCTAATGAGTGTCCCCAATGACCCAGCAGATATCGGATGGAAAGACCTCCTAACACTCTGAATGCTCCATCTCAACAGGATGTCCAAACCCATCCAGCAGACAGCTCCTTCTCCCCAAATGACCAAACAGACCTGACAAGCTCCGAGAACCTAAAAACCCAAGACCTGCAGCAGTAGAAAACAACATAAGATCATAAAGGGGGGGGGAGTGGGAGATGTGTGAGATGAGAGAAGACAGCAGGAAAAAGCCTATTTCCAAGGAAATCAGCCGATTCCAGCCCTGGGAGTAGACCGTACCTTAGAAATATCAAAGGTACCTGCTAATCTCCTCGAGCGAGTACCAATTACACCCCTGAAAGGCCTTCCTCGAAAAGCTAGGAACACATCATTCCTAACTTTTCGGATGATGGTAGGAGGATCCATTGGCACATCGTCGAATATTGCTTTATTCCGCGAGCACCAGATGTGCCAGCAAATAAGGCAAGGGATCAGAGGATACAAGATGGAGCGGATGGATTTACCTGAGATACCAGTCCACCAGATTCTCAGTAAATTCGGCAGCGATGACGCATTACCTCGGCAACCTAACAAGTTGCCGAAGTAATTCCAGACCGAGGAGGCACAAGATCCACTGAAGAACAGATGGGTCACCGATTCCAAACAACCTGCAGCCCCACAACACCTGCAGCGGGAAACCGTAGGAATCCCAATTCGCTGCAGATTGTCATCTAGTGGTAACCCATCATGAAGGGATCTCCACATGAACAGAGAGACCTTCGGGGGAATTCGAGCGTCCCAGATAAAGGAGAACAGGAAGAGTTGAGGAGTCGGAGACCTAGCTGAGTTCTAAGCCGCCTTAACAGAGAAGGGGCTACTGTCCCAATCAGTTCCACCCCCATGAGAATCCGAAAAAGACTTGACGGATTGCATCCGTTTCCACGTCTCACTAGCGTACGACGGGATACCGGTGAAATTCGCGCCGGAAAGCCTGCGGTACTTAGCATGGAGGAATGTCGCCCATAGGGAATCATTCGCTCCAAATCTCGCCCACAACTTGTAAGCGAAGGCTGTACATACGTCCATAGGATTACGAAGACCCAAGCCACCCTCAGCCTTTGGACGACAAATCGTGCTCCACGAAATCCAATGATGTCGTAGCGCGTTGTCCTTGCTACCCCAGAAAAAGGACGATGCCAACGCACGAAAGGAGCGGAAGAAAGCGGAGGTGGGAGTCATCGCCGCAAAGACATGAGAACCCATGGAGTCTAACACCGACTGAATAAGAACTAGCCTACCTTCTTGAGAAAGAAGGGCCGCATTCCACCGAATGATCTTCCCCCTGACTTTGTCAGTCAGAGGATCGAAAATAGCGTTAAGCTTCCTACCTCGGTATAGGACAATTCCGAGATAAGGCAAAGGAAGAGAGGCAGCCGTGAATCCAGTGAAGGTCTGAATCCAGGAAGAACGGATCGCGGACATATCTTTAGCTGGGACAAAGCAACTCTTGTCAGAGCTCACTAATTGCCCCGAGCTACCCTCATACCGACGGATAAGGTTAACAAGCCGGCGAACGGAGTGACGACTACCATTCGTGAAAATGATAATGTCGTCAGCGAACGATAAGGAAGAAATAATCGGGCAACCACTAGGGATGCCAAATCTATGGATTTGCCCAGCTATTGTCAGTGAATGAATACCACGGACGAAAGCCTTGGCAGCGATCACAAAAAGAGAGGGGGAAAGAGGGTCTCCCTGACGCAGCCCCCTGCCCGACTTGAAAAAACCGTTAGCCGATCCGTTGATGAGGACAGAAAACCAACAGTTAGATATCAGACGCCAGATAACATCAATGAGGGATTCCGGGAAACCGAATGCCCTCAGCACCTTGATGGCGAAGAACCAAGACATGTGATCATAAGCCTTTACCATGTCTAGCTTAACAACTACATTGGAACCTCTGACTTTCTTATCGATCTGGGAAATCAGCTCCTGAGCTGAAAGGACGTTATCAGTAATCAAACGTCCTTTTACAAACCCAGCCTGAGAAGGAGAGATAACACGCTCAAGAAAGGGGGCAAGGCGAGAAGCCAAGACCTTTGAAATAACCTTGTTAGAGAAGTTACACAGGCTGATGGGGCGAAAATCAGAGCAAGTGCTAGGATTCTCGCACTTGGGAATAAGAACCAAATTGGTGGAAGTCCACCCCACTGGTAGGTCTCCAACGGAGAAGAAGAACTGAATGGCAAGACAGAAGTCTGCCTGGATAATCGGCCAGACACTTCTATAAAAGACCCCATTGAACCCGTCAGGCCCACTTGCACTGTCCTTACTAAGAGCAAAAACACTAGCTCGAATTTCCTCCGAGGAAGGAGGAGCGGCAAGGTTTGAGGTCTCCGTCGGCAGGACCAACCTAGGAATGAAAGCGAGGAGGGTCGGGTCGGAGATCGAAACTGATTGAATGCCTAGAAAGGCTTGGAAATGGGAAAGAATAACATCTTTGACTTCACCAGGCGTGGAAGCCATCGTAAGGTCAGGACGCTGAATCTGATGGATTGCAAGAAGACTATTATTCTTACGGATGGAGGAATGGAAAAACATGGAGTTCGTATCTCCCTCAACAATCCACCTGATCCTCGCCTTTTGGCGAAGATAATCATGCTCAATACGAAGCTCCAACGAGAAGGCCATTTGGGCTAGCGCCCACGCCTCCTTATTAGCAGAAGAAGGGTCATCGTCAAAAGACGATTCAGCAAGAACAAGATTTTCTTCGGCCGTACGAACCCGATCGAAGATATTCTTGAAAACCTGAACATTCCACACTTTAAGGCAAGCCTTAAGACGCTTCAGCTTACTCGAAAACACCACACAAGGAGAACCAACTGCAGGGATGTTCCAAGAGTTTGCAACCACTCCATGGAAAGTGTGGTGCGAACGCCACATACTCTGAAACCTAAAGGAAGAAGGACCAGCCAGAGAGAAAGGAGTACATCGCAGAATCATCGGAGCATGATCTGAGAACGTTCGATGCAAATGAGATACAGAGAATGTGAAAGGGAAGGAAAACCATCCTTCCGATCCGAAAACTCTGTCAAGCCTAGATAGAATACGGTTTGGACCTTCTTGGTTATTACACCAAGTAAAAGCCGACCCAACGAAGGAGACTTCTGAGAGACCAGAGTTGACGATGAAGTCATTGAAATCAGAAACAGCCCCACGGTTAACTGCATTACCCCCCCCCGTTTCTCAGCCTGTGTCGCGACTACATTAAAGTCGCCTCCCACAACCATTGCCGATAACCCCAAGTCCGATAGAGCGATGATGTCGGACCAAAGGGCCAGACGCTCGCCCCTATCGCATTTAGCGTAAACCGCTGAGAACAAAAAGGAAGAGGAGAAAGAGGGAATAGAACACGCAACCACCAGTAGCTGATCAGCATCGAAAACAGGGCGAACAGACATGGATTTGGACCAAAGGATCCAAATCTTGTCGGAAACATTGGCTAAAGCACCGCCAAAGCCAAGAGATAAAACCAGCTTGGTGACCGCCGCTGGGCCCAATAATGGCTCCGGAATCGCCACCAAGCAGATAGAATGCTTCTTAACGATGCGCCTGAGTCTAGCCACCGACTCATCATTGCCTATACCACGGACATTCCAGAATAGAAAGTTCGCCATCTAAAAGAGAGAGAAAACACAGGAGAAGACCGAAACCCAGGAAAACAGGAACCAGATCCCTGAAGAAAAGAAGATCAACACCCCCAGCACCAATCAGATGCGATAAAGCGTATGACGAGTAGATCTAACGATCTTCTCAGACGCCGCTATAGAGCGAGTGCGAATGGTACGGGGAGTGCGAGGAGCCTCTCGCTGGCGACGGCGAGATGAGCCCGCACTCGAGCGGGCAGTAGCCTCACAAAAAACAGAAAAACCCAGAGACTCACCCCCTCCCCGATCAGGATCACCCTTGGCCTTCGAACAAGAGCAGGAAGGGCACGAATTCTTAGTAAGCCGAGTTAGTCGATCATTAATGATCGCTATCTCGGCCTTACTAAGAAAAGGAGATGCGATAGAAGAGGAGGAAACCGACTGGGAAGGAGAAACTGGAGATGCTACAGAAGCAGAAGAAACAGACAGACAAGAAGAACCAAGGGAAGAAACGAAAACATGACGGTCCAAAAAAAATGTGGAGTCACTCAAATGAGATAACACCACATGCCGAGGGGCCTTAACCAAAGCCGGTCTGTCATTAGAATGACAGGCCCGAACAGAAGGTAAGGTTCGCAAAGAGGAACACCGAAAACAACTGGGAGGTAAGGAAAAAAGAGAGAGTCCACCTCCCTGGTAACACGTATAGTGAACCATAAGATTGTCCGATATACGCCAACGACAAAGAGGCCACCCCTCCCAAAAAAATAGCACCCCGAACAGCTGCCAAAAAAGAACAAAAAAACCCACAAGACGGAGCCAACGCGAAAGAGTTTCTAACGACACAGAAAAGACCTCGCAAAGACTCGAAGAAAAAAACAGGCCATACACCTACGCTGAAGATCCTTGCCCGCAACCGGCAAAAAGATCCAAAGTTGTCCGGAAAAGGAAATCGGACGAAGAACAACTGACAAAACACAGAACAAGGACAAAGAGAGGACCGCCAAAAGCCCAGCAACCCACCAAAAATCGACTACAAGCCCATCCAAACAGAAACAGGCCCGAGCCAATAGTGATGGCATACCAACGAGGCCTAAACCCACAAACAGACGAATCTGAAACTAGTGCAACGCTCGGATCTACCACAACAAGTGTGCAAAACACTAACGTTGGACTAATAAGGCTCCTCAAAGGAGGAGACGAAGAACCGATCAAATCAGCAACCCCAAACACAGCTAAAAAACACACACACGTGACCTGACACAACTACCTCCGATGAAGGAGCAGCAGTGTCAGGGAGCTCACACAAACGTGTGACAAGGCTCACTGCATCGCTAAACACACCACTCAACCTAGAACCCCGATCACAACCATAACAGATAGGCAAGAGACCAATTAAAGAAGGAGAGACAACAAAGAAAGGATAACTTACCAGCCAAGACGACATAGCCAAATTTGCCAACGCATCGGAAACCAGAAAACCATGTGGAACAACCACAGCCGCATCCCCGCTGTGCGCCGAAACAGAGCTAAAGTATCCAACCTGAGATGCACCACCAGTCCGTGCCACTGAAACCACTTCAACCAAGACATCACTACTAGGATCTGGCGCACAAAACAAAACCACAGCCCCCTCAGCAACTAGTGCAGGTGACGAAGAGGTAATGAAATCCTCTTGTTCACGCAACATGTCTTCCTCAAGGTCAGACACAGTCATGCAGAAGTCCTCCATTACAACCACTTCTTCAACAAGAGAAGGTGACACAGAGGTGATGAAATCCTCATGGTCACGCAACAGGTCTTCCTCAAGGAAAGACACAGGCACACATACATTCATCAAAATTCCCATATCAACCACTTCAGGGCAAACACAATCTTTCAAGCCACTTACCCCACTGCTAGCGCCAGAGAAAACCAGAACGGCTGCTGTTCCCATAGAAGAGGGACTAGCAATCTCTTCATCTACCATACTACAATCACCCGCTAGCACAGAAAAAGCATTTACTAATGCAAGCGCAGGACAAGGCTGCCTTCGAGCAGTAGTGCCCAAAACCGATATCGAATCTACTGCAGCGGGTAAACGCATAGACACCAGTGACGCAGCAGCTCTGCGCTTCTTACGGTGGCGAGAAGACCGACGCCGCCGAAGGTTGGTAGCCTGCTGCATACCAGAAAGGGCGCTAAACCCCCCACCAATACGAGAAACCGCTCCACCGCTGGGTGGAGTGATCAAAGCTCCACCACAAGCCCCTGTAGCCTCAACCACCCTTCCAAAACCTGGACCGAAAACACCCCCGCAGACCAAAGAGCCGACAAGAAAGCCATGGACAGCCGAGCTAGACGAATTGCACGAGCTCCTGAAACTTAGCCGAGGAGCAAATTGGGTGGTGAAATCCCTATTTTCTCGATCAGCTTTGCTGCAGCACGCCACAGCCTTACCAACCTGAACAAACGGATAATCAATACATCCCCTCGGGGGAAGAGAAGACACAAGAGCACCGTTGTACAGGGGGAAAGTTCCAGAAACTCCTCATCAACGACTAGAAACCTGAACCTCGACAGCTCAACGAACGAGCTCAGTGAGAAAAGACGAACCTCAATCGATGAAACACCAGAGAAAACAATAGACAAAGGGGGAGCCGCAACATCCAATATCGATTTAGCAATAGAAGAGAACGATGGACATTGCTTCAGAAAGGAGCCTTGCACCACAAATTCTCCCGCTTGTAAATCCGACAGCATAACCCTAGCTAAAGGGTGAAAGACGGAGCCGATAGGGATCCAAAAGCTCGGCAATAAAATCAGGAACGCAAGCTCAAAGAGAAGGGATCAGCGAGGCTCAAGAGAAGAAGAACAGAGAAAAGCAGCATATCTAATCAGCTCGTTTCATATATTTCAATATTCTCGTGTCCATCCAAAATCGGACATCAAATTCACATTTTAATCCTTTATTGAATATTATTTTAAGATATTCGTTATTTTAAAATATTTCCTTATTTTAAAATATTCCTTCCTTTTGAATTGGAATCAGACCCAATCAATTACCATATAATGTTATTTATATGGATTTCATACACACATGTACACAACAATAATGATACTCAATCAACCATCATCCAGAGTGCCTTACACAACCGCATAAGCATTAAATATAAATAATTAACGCTTACAACAGTCTGTCAACCAATCGATTGACATACAACTAAACAATTGGGATTAGTGTACGCCAAATATTATCCCAATACCCGTGTGGGGTTCCAACCAACAAATACTAAATATTATTTGTGCAGTTGGGCGATATGTAAAATTATCGTCCCAATCGATATCACAAAAATAGGCAAGCATGAACAAGTCGTCCAACTTGTAAATGGATGTGTAAACTTATTGTTAACTACCTAATAATTATTTTATTTATCACAGTTATAAGTTAAAATAATATTTTCAACTAACTAAAATTTTCTAACACTTTTTAGAAAATTTCGGTAGCATAACGGCACGATACTAGAACCGGAATAAGGTCTAGCCTTACCCCTCACCTAATACTGGCTCGCGCCATACACAAACCAATTTCAATCCAAATTCATATCCAAATCAAATCCAAACAAATAAATCAATTTTCACAACCATAATCAAATCACGTAGAACATCCAAATAAATAAATACTCAACTACCCCAATGTCATATATGGCGCCATAAGTGGCTATTAACGGAGTATGAAATCCGTGTGTTGGTAATATCCATACATCATTTTCAATTTATGTGATTGCGCAAATTCGAGTGTTGAACTCCATATAATTCAAATAAAAATCAATACTGAAAATTTCTATTTATTTACAGTTATAAAATACATTAACTAACTGTACAAATTTTTTAGTGAGAAGGAGTTCTCACCTTTGGTTTTCACTCCATCATTCTTTATTGGAGGGTTTTTGGATTTGCTCCAGCACGTTGTATTCTTTATCGTAATTCTAACGTAATTTGTTTCACGCAGTTTATATTAAAAATCACATTTTTAATAACGCTTCATATATTTAAAAATCACTTTTTTATATAACGTTATCTATATTAAACATCACATTTTTATAAAGCTATATATATTAAAAATCACATTTTTATAAAGCTATATATATATATATATATTAAAAATCACATTTTTATAATGCTACTACACATATAAAAATATCACATTTCCATATTAACTGTTATCTAAATTAAAAATCATGTTTTTATTTTAAGCTATATATATATCATATTTATATTTCAAACTATATATCTAAAAATCTTATTTTTATTTCAATACTATAAATGTGAAAATCATTTTTTTGTTTAAACCATTTCATAATATAAATCACATTTTTATGTATTGTTAAATAAATTAAAAATCAAATTTTTATCTTGTTATTATATATATAAAAATCAAATTTTTATAATGTTATTCATATAATAAAAACCATATTTTTATTTTGCTATATATATAAAAACTGATTTTTTTTAACCACAACGCTTTTTAATTTAATTAAACTAATCACTTAAAATAAATAAAAAACTTATTGTTGGAATTGGGAGTGAGGGGGGAATGGCGGCGCTGTGGCTCTGGTGGTGGCCAGGGAGGCGCAGCTGGCGGCGGCAGCAAAATGGGGTCAGTGGCGGCTATGGTTAGGGTTTTAAATGATTTGGGGGTTCGAAGGGGAGGAAGAGAGAGAGGGCGTCAGGGAGGAGGAGGGGATCGCCGTGGAAGGCGGCGGCACGGCGTGGGCATGCCGGAGGGGAGGAGCGTCGATGTGTAGCGACAAGCCTGGGCGGAGGCGACCGATTTCTTTTTTTTTCTTTTTAAAACTGTCGGAGAAAGAGAAAAAGGAAGGGGGGTGGTTACTATATAGTATAATTAATTAATTTATTTAATTTTTCCGAAAAGTTAACTTTTTAATTCGAACTCCAAATCAAACCCAATAAATGTCAACCCTAGCTAATTACCCCCATTCCGAAAACAGTGGGATATGTCTCATAAGCCAATTCAACCGTTTCGTCCGGTTTTCATCAAAATAAAAAATAAATTAATTTAACATTCAAAATTGAATTCAACACACATTTTAATTTTCCGGGGCCACATACTGACTCCAAAAATTTCCGAAAAATAAATCTAGCTATATTTTGACGATACAGTCCTAACAAAACTAATTTCGCCGAATTTGGAGACCGTTTGAAAAACGGTCATTTTCTAGTCGATTAAATTCAAACTGAATTTACCAAACACGTTTAAATTCACCACGCTCACATATTAATTCCAAAAATTATGAAAATTGGAATCTAGCAATAATTCGAGATTATGGATCCAAAAAAATTGGTTTCATCGAAAATGGAGGTCATTTGCAAAATGGCTATTTTAAGGGCTATATATAATATAAAAAATATATAAATTCCATAGCGACTGTTTGGAATTTTAAACTGGACATAACTTTTAATTCTCGTTATGAAATCTGGATTTTTCGCATTCATTAGAAATATATAACTAAACAGATTCAAATATTTCTGAATTTATTGAAATCCAATTTATTTTGAATCCTGTACATTCAATCGAAATTTAAAATCGAATTTTCAAATTGCCGTGCCATTTCAGGCTCGTTTTATAATTAAAATAAATTTATTCATTCTAACTTCGATTAAAATAAATTTTTAGTCGTTATTATTTAAAATAAATCATTCTAATTTTCAAAATCCATAAAAATAGCTAAAATAAAAAATTTAAATTGGTTCTGAAAATTCGGTTTGTTACAAACTTGCTAATATCAAGAGCAGGCATAAGTATATAAGGCTGCATAGATTCGAATTCATGAAGGGGATAAGGCCACTATAAGAAATCTTGAGCTCGAAGAATAGCATAGAGGAGCTATAAAGTCAGGTGTAAATTTACTTGTTACAAGATCTGCTACAATTTTCTCATGTTTTAAGAACCGACTTATATGATATTTATTACATGCTTCAAGTTTTAAAGGAAAAATTGTGAACTGTTTCTTATAAAATAAGTTAGTTTTTCATGAAAAGTGGTTTAGCCGGATCTACATGTGTATGATCGGGTTTTGAAGCATCTGCCTTTTAAAAGTGTATTGATACTGTATCTAACAGTTTTCTCACATGGTATGATGATATTGGGGCTTTATGCCTTGCATGTGATAGTTTGGACCGATTCTTATTTCTTTATTACTAATCCTAAGTAAGATACAGGCCAACTCTTTTGTATCTATTGCCTATAAAAGCAGCATATATTTGTCTATTTCTTGTATCAAAACTTTTATGTTCAAAGTATAATAAAAGAAAAGTTTGTTTCATTCTTCCAATTTTGTATACTTCTACATTACATATCAAATTTTGATTTAAGATTCAACATGGTATCAAAGCCAACTATTGCTTAACAACATTCAAACTGCTTTGTTGCCAATTATTCTCATCAAAGGGCGACTTCATAATTTGACAATTGAGATTGATTAAAACAGCGAGTGTGCCTTAACAAATCCGCACAATGAACACATATATGCAACTGGCAACCTTCAATTTCACATGGAAACAGGCATGGTCAAAAGATTTTAGGAATGACATAAAACCATGCAACAGTCAATAAATTTCAATGCCAATGGGGTTGAGAATTTTAAGAAGTTAAAACAACAATGTATGGTTTCAGACTTTTAATAAAGCCTCACAAGTCTAAGCAAAACATAAACTCAGAGAGTGTCCAACATGACTGGTCTGTTTAGCATACATGTGTGTTAGCATCTAGTAAAATCATTCTTCTTATTAGATTTAAGTACTTTATACATAACCTTTAATGTATAAGTTCTCAAGTCTAAAAAGAAATCAAGGTGCCTTGTACCAGTTTTTTTTTTTTTTTTTTTACTAATTATATGTAAAACAGATATAGTGTGAATCCTCAACAAGTTAAGCCATCATAAACGTATACAGGACAGTTTTGAAATAATGTCGACTTATGTGTACATAAATATCGACAAAACAATCAAGTGATAAACATGTTTCAGGGTTAAAAAGTTTCAGGTTTTCAAGTTTCCATATACCTATTCATATAACATGTATGATTGGATAAATACGTTCTTCGTACAATATTTCAAGGGCAACATGTTTTCAAGATGTTCACTTTCATTCACAAACGAATATATTTGGTTCAGGTTCTTTTTCATAATTAAGTAAATATGGTTTCAGTTTCAAACGAAGGCAGTTATCACATGTGTGGCCCACCCAGATACTCATCAACCCATATGATCATCTCAATATAAATGGTTCAAGCAATTCCAAGTTTCTAAGCAACACATATTCAATACTCGACTAAATTGAATGTACATAAGTAGCAGCAGTTTGTAAATACACATGAGTGTGTATATCCAGAGGCTGATGCAGCAAATAACCTCATGATTTTGAAGTAATACAGTGGAAAGATGCAACACAACTAGATATATCAACACATGCATATAACAAAAACCACGCGAGCATCATCCAAGCAATCAACGCCATGATTAAATCAACTATTATATTGTAGTTTAAATCTAGGTTGATATACCTAAACTATAATTAATCATGAGTTCATAAAGAAACGCACCTTACATCCGAGTTTCCCCCCAAAGCGTAGACGGTTGCATCAGCGAGCTTGAACTGGCATCGTTCTTGCTGGAGCGAGCTTGGTGGCGATGAGGAAAAGGTGTCAACTTTAGCGACGATGCTTAAGCTAGCAATTGAGTGCTTGGATCTGAAGTGGGTGGCATCTTGTATTCCAATGCGGTGGTGGAGTTACATGCACAAGTCGCTTGTTACAGTGATGGTGCTAGAATCGAGTTCATGGAGGGAGCAACCGCTGGTTGGAGACGATGTAGTTCGAATTGACGTATCGGCGACGAGAGCAGGTATGGTGGCACGATGGAGAAGAAGGACTGATTTTTTAAATTGATTTGGGGAAAGATGAAATTTTTATTTTTGGGGGAAGAATAAAATTGGCCTTCGACCATTAAAATTGAAAGAGGAAACAATTGTTGTTGCTAAAGGATTAGGGAGGAAATGCGTGACTTGTAGATGCAAAAGGGGGTAAGAAGAAAGTCGCGTCGAATAGGCATAGGGTTGCTCTGCTCGATTTTTTATCTGATGTAGGTTATATATAAGGTGGGTGATAATTAAATATAATTTACTATTAAACCGCATTGTAAACAATTAGTGAACGCTAAATATTCGTACTGACCACACACTCTCCAAATGCGACGAAATTTGACGTGCCGTTATGTCTTCGCATTCTGAATCCATTTATATTTGTTCTTTTGTAATCTGACTTCATCTGTATACAACGTTATTTTTATTTTTAAATTATTTATTGGTTCATCGACTTAATTCCGTTCGTCCACTTACTACTCCATTTGATTCCTAATTTGAAACGTTGAATTTAATTTCTTTATATGCACAAATATTCACATATTCCAGCCAATTTTCCTTATAATTCAAAAAATAAAAACCCCAATCTATTTAGCATTAATAACGTTTATTTTTAAATTCAACTATTCTATATTTTTCAGTCGGATTTCAAATCCAACTCAATTCAAATATTCAGTTAAATTCAATTCCAATATTCAACAGTACATATTTGATTCCAATCACCCATTCTGAATTAAATATTGAATTTTAATTCTTACACAATCAGTGTATTTGATTTTAAACCCAAGTATCAATATAAAATTGATTATTAACAATTAAATTTCTAATTAATTCCTTATTTTAGTTGTCGAAATTTATAGGACGTTACAATCTCCCCCCTTTAAAACTTTTCGTCCTAAAAAAGGAGAGATCGTTAGAGTAACACCAATGTATATTTCAAATTTCCATATTTGTATGAATTTTTTTCTATAACTAATTCAAATATCGGTATTTAATCAATGATTCTTTTTGTTTATCCATCATATTCGATTGACTCAAAAAATCAAATTTCCTTTCTTATAATTAGAGATAAATTTTGATTAAACATGATTTTTCTTTATCTTCCGAATCAGGTTTTATTTATTTTTATACTTTTTAAAATTATACTCAATTTCCTTAGACCAATTTCTATCTCAAATTATTTTGAGATATCTCCTGATTTCTCATTCCATCTAATCTTCTACGAGATTCAAAATAATATAATTTCTTTTCAAAACCAATCTCTAGTTAAATTTCAATTTCTGCATAAGTTGGATTTATGCATCTCAAATTATTCCAAATTCCTTTATAACCCTTATCTGTCAATGCTTACTTATCTATCATTGCACTTAGTCCTTACAATCCCAGTTTAACCAATTCTCCTTACATTCAATACATTTAATCTTTCCAAACACTCATTGAAGAGTGTAAATAACAT
Source organism: Allium sativum (assembly GCA_030737875.1). NCBI lineage: Eukaryota > Viridiplantae > Streptophyta > Magnoliopsida > Asparagales > Amaryllidaceae > Allium > Allium sativum. The sequence continues at coordinate 46,284,187 of CM060916.1, forward strand.
CTCCTCTTCAAGTTACAATTTGTCAACTTGAAAATTTCCAAAATCCGAAATCATTTATAATTTTTATACACAAATATTTATATTATTACCTCGAAATTCCCTTTCAAAACTTATTAAGTTATATATATTTTAATTTTAAAATATTTATTTTAAAAATGCTTGATAACTCAAAGTTTGACAAATTTATTGTCGTTCTCACAAATGTTAGACATACGCTACCTAGACGCATGACTAAAATCTTCAAGTACTAAATATCCTTGTTTCAACTCCAAGTGAAAATATTTCAAGAATTCTTAAAAAAAAGTACCAAAGTGATGTTGATATGTCGATTGTTCAAGAATCATAGATACACAATGGTTTCATCTAGATCCCCCAGAAAACATCTGTATCCGTAAGAAATCACTTCCTTGCGAATTTTTTCATGGACAGGTCAATAGAAAATATTTAAGAATCAAAAGAAAATTTGAGGTCATTGAGCGTTGACTGCTCTATCTCAGGGTCACGAAAACAAATCATGGAATTATGAAGATACTTAAAGTCACGAGGACAAAATAAGTCACAAAGACAAATCAAGTCACGAAGACCCAGTCACGAAGACATAGTGCTGCATCAAACAGGTGGCTCCACATCACTAAGATATCTCAAACATCGCATGGCTCCATTCTACCATTAGTAACTCTAGTGGTTACATCTCTTTCACTTGTTGATATGCCATGTGGACCGCAAGTACATAATGGTTAGGCATGGGTCCCCCAGGAAACATCCATACCCGTAAGCTTTCACAGCTCTATGGATTACGCCTGTAACGTCCCGGATTTTTCGGCCGTTTAAATTTGAATATTTAAATTTGTTTATATATTATATTTGAAATATAATAGATTTTTAATTGAATTTATTTATTGAAAATAGAGTTTGAATATATATATTTATATATTAATTAAACGAGCTCGAAAACGTTGAGATAGTTCGAAATTTTCAATTTGAACTTTAACTGGATACACAGGATCTGATATAAGTCGGATTTCTGTGAAACGAGACACGTTGAGACCGGTTCTATTATATTGTTCTAATGAGAGAGAAAAAAATCGAAATTCTAGCTTATAGATTTCAAGTTACGTCCAATTCAAATTTTCAAATAGTCACTGTGAAATCGTTTTTTTTTTGAATTATAACGATTTATTTATATTAAAAGATTTTTATATAAATGGAATAGTATTTAAAACTAGAATTTAATGTCAAGTTTGAATTCTATACGGTTTGATGTTGAAGAGGTTGTTTAATAGATACAGCAATATTTATTTATTTATTTTCGTTAATTTAGCCGTTTAAATTTATTCAGTACCATTTAACTAAATGGCCTCATCGATGCTGGGTTGGCAAAATTAATAACAGACAATATGGATTGGCTAGTTATATATTTAAATGGTTGGGCACAGTGGTATATGTTTAGGTCATTATAATCTCATGTTCTCCTTGATTTGTCATCCCATCGTATAATAGTCTGTCATTATGGTAAGCTACCACTAAATAAGGAGTCCCTCTTCAGCAAAGACTATTTAGTGAATTTTAGTGTAGCCCGTTTCAACTGTAAAGATACACCTTGTTTAATACTATATCAATAACAAAACCAACAGTTCATATTGTAGAGCTGTAGCCTATCTGTTGCATTTCTATTTTCTTTGTACATGCCAAAGTATAAGTACATGCCTGATTTCAAAACCGTAACCATATACATAATTATTTTACAAAGGAGAAACCAAAATAAAACATACAAGTTCAAAAATACACATGATATTATATACAAATTCTTGAATACGAAAAAAAAAACAAAGGAAGAAAGAAATATTGTAAAGTCAACTTCTTCATGTCTTCTCTTTTGTCGGACCAATGGATTCAAATTGTTACCATCAACTTTGATCTACGAAAACATGAAGAAAAAACCCATTAAAAAAAGGGAAAGATCATGAACAAGACAGTACATAAGAAAAGAAAAGGGAAAACAGTGAAACAAACCACACGTATAGTCATACGTCAAGGCCATTTGAGGATGAATAGCTAAAGGGGAGGTGCCTAGAATGTGATCTAATGGACTTGACAAATTCATATAGATTTCAGCATGGTTGAAACAGTAAGGTACAACATGAACAACAAGAAAAGAAGAAAAGAAAAATGAAATCATCAAATCTTTATCGAACAGATAAATTCACATGTATGAACAGTAAACTCTGATCATTGTTTTTTTCCCATATATTTTAAGATCTAAAAACAAAATCTTAAGAACAGCTATGAAATGTACCAGAACAGCTAGAGGCAGCACATGAAACAAAGTAGTAAAGCTGATATGTTTATATTTTATATGCGTCAACCGTACAACAAAAATCAAATCAGAAAAAAAAACTATGTTTCAGTTCGAATCTCTGGTTTAGGTAACTAGACATAGCCTATCCAAGTATCATCAAAACCCATTTCGAACAGATAAAAATGTGCTGGAAATCCTATACCAAAAATCTAAATTTCAGATTCAAATTCGATTGACATAACAATTCTCAAACCGCAACTATATATACGAATGGCGCATTCATTCCAGAACCAAACAAACCAACACCGCAAACAAAAACAACCTCATTTGAAACCAATAAATCAAATGGAAATAATTCAGCTATTAAAAATCAAGTATAAGAAAACTTAGCTTAATACGGTCTGGCTTGCCCGTGTGGGTCTGGCTAGGGTCTCGGGTTGGATATCTGTAGAGGATGCTCGTTCTTATTTTGAAGGCTTAAGGTTTGGCGAAGGGGCGTTATCAAGAGAGTGGTTGAGAGAGGGGGTTGCAACAGGGTTAACCCTGATTTGCTGAAGACCGACGAGGGGTGTAGGGTATCGGTTTTTGGCCAGGAGCGATGGATTAGTGGAGGCGATGGTGAAAAGGGATTAGGGTTTTCGGTTTTGGATCAATTTTGGAGGCGGCTACCGATAATGAATGAAAAAGGATCGGTGGGAGGGTTTTAAACAAGGCGGGTCGGGTTTGTTTGGTTGGGCCGCTGTTGAGGTAAAGCCCATTTATTTTATTTAAAGAGAGAAACCATGTTTTAAAATTTAAATTAGTTTATAAAATTTCATGATACGATTTCTCTCACATACAGTATCGGATTTTCGCACGGTTGGTTGCGTTGGGACCGTGGAGACGAGTACTTCGAGATGGAGCGAGTCTAGTTCGGATCTGAAGTGACTGGAATTTTTATTCGAATTAAACGTCAGTTTAATTTGATTAAAACAGACTATTGGTCAACAGATTCAAATCAGGGTGAGTTAAACTCACTCAGCTCTTTCCATTTATATTTTATATAAATTGGGTTTTTGATTTGTGTATTCTAGTTGTTAATGATTGACTGTTTGCTAGTGATATATATTCATCGTTGATTAAATTTTTGAAATTAAACGGTCGTTTAATTTCAGAAGAACACCAATCATGTTGATTTGACCCAAGCAAAGAAATTTCCCTGGATTGGTCACGTTTATAAACGTGTTTGAAATTGTTTGAATTGGTTGTTGGTTGATTGACGATCGTTATAGAAATTATCGGTCAAATAAAAAGGAATGGTTGATTATTATTTATTGTTGAACCTTATTTCAACATTTGTCCTGATGTTAACCAATGGATGGTACGGGTTGGGTAATTGGCATCACCCGGTTTATAAATCAATCGATTTATAAAAATATGGGTTTTATCGAGAGTGAATCGATAATATTTGAGTTATAAATAAATTTTTAAAGTTATTACATTGAAAATATTATTTAAAAGGGAAATAAATATTTAATTAATTATTCATTTAAGGTTTATATAGAAATTATAAAATGGTTTTTAGAAAACAAATTTCTTATGTCGATAAGAAGTATAAACAATGAAATAACCTAGCAGTTAAGTGTTTTGATTAATCGTGAGCGATTAAATAAAGTTATTTAAATTAATTATATTTTTATTAATTTAAAAGTGGAATTAAATAGGATTGGTTAAAAGAATAACCATGTTTGGTGTGTCGACCATTTAAACTAAGTTAGATTTTAAATTAGTGAATTAACTTAATTGGTTAAGCTTAGTAAAGTTTTAAAAAAAGGAAATTATTATTTATTCTAGTAAATAAAGGAGTTAATTGTTTTGAAATGATAAATGTTGAGTTGTTAATCAAATGAGATATATTTAAGTAATTGAGTTTGAAATAAAATTTGGTCGAGCGTTGGGAAAGGGCTAGGGATGAGGTTTCCTTATTTGAGCTCGAGTTTTATAATGAGGCAAATAAGAGGGTTAAATGAATATATAACTTAAATGAAAAGTTTTACTTAACGTTTGAATTAAGTAAAGGGAGGTGAAGAGGTAAAAAGGATTTATATATAAAACCTGAAATTTATAAGCAAGGTTTATAAATGGATACGAGTTTAAACGTCGTTTTTACATTGGAAATACTTAATTATGGTATTAAGTTAAATCAATGGATTTGAAAGGGGATTTCCCGAAAGAAAAAGGTAATTAGGAAAAAGGAATTTGATTAGAGTTTGGTAAACACGGTTGGAAATAGGAATTGAAATAATAATATAGGTTTTTTTGAGTTACGGCTCGTATTTATCTGAAGATAAGAACGTTGTTGATCAAGGTCTGAGAGGTAATTAAAATACCCCAACTTGAATGACTTCGGGACTATCCAAGGATGATACTAGTTGGTAATTGCGAAAGTGTGTAATAAGATTTCCAAGGTACTGAAAATGAGATTTTCCTAGTAACGGAATTAAAAGGAGATTAGGCGTTAAATTTTAAAAGCCAAGTGATGCTGAGTACTAGACCAGCGAATTTATTTTTGTGATTTTATGGATGTTTTACTTGATTGTTAAATAACCGGCTATCAAGTCTGACCTTTACGATTGTTGGTATGGAAAGACCGGGATCGAATATATATTCGAAAACCATTCCGACCAACAAATACGAATATAAAGAAGAGATCAAGCGACGATCGAGATGGAGCATGTGACGACCACAGATCTTCATAAAGTGGAAGAACCACTTACAATCTCTGATTCGACCCAGAGATATACTGGGGTTCTGTCGTGGTTGAAACTGTGGATTGCAAGGACGATCGCTACTGATCCATGGGGTGATTCCTATATTGGATGCAATAGGAGAGTACCTTCGGTTCATCCTGTTCCTGGGTGACTTGTATGGATGAGTGTCTGACAAAGTATTTTATAAAGGGATTACGTATATTGATTTTCTACAAACGTATCTCTGTTGCTGGCAGAGAAGACTGGACACCTTCTTTAGCTTAACGCTCAGAGTATTTTTGTGGAAATCAGTATTCAGTGATACCTGGCGGATCTGACGATGTGGCATTCAAAGTGAATGGTGGCCAAGTGTTCAAGAGATTTTAACCTCAAGCCTCACAGCCGGGAAATGACAAAGATCGGGTAGGCAGCATGGCTGTGTCGGTCGCTCCCATTAGGGTGTATAATCACCTATCTAGAGAAATTCCTTTTGTTTCTTACTCTATCGATTCTGCCCGTTCGGGAGACGGTGGTTTGAGTACAACCGTTGGTGATATACATTCGATACACTCAAGCGAAATGAGTGGTCGGTCATGTGAGGGCCAGGTTGCAAGACATTCTTGTTGAACCCAGTGTATTCGCCTCTAGAGATACACGATCGGCAGGTGGTCACATACCTTGTCACAGTTGGAATCCAATCTCTAATAAGTGCCCACGGTTTTGTTTGTATATATATATATACGTGGAGCGGGAGATGCAAGCGTTCCACTAGATTAATATTTACTTGTATTTAGACATTATTATAATATCAGAAAAGATATTGACGTCGAAACTATTTTGGTTTATCGTAAGGTAAAAACCGTTCGTGTTTATGTGTGGATTTGGTCTTATGATTATCCTTTTCTTTCAAAAGGATTTTAACTTTAAAATCAAGTTGTGTGATGCCTTAATGTTGTGCGAGTTTTTTTCTCACTCTGGTTCACCAGACTGACCTGGTGTTTTGTAAATCCTCGGGTTAGCCCGGGGTGTACAGGTTCAGGCTAACAGATGTTGCGAAGTCCAGAGACGAGCTGGAGGTGTTGAGGCATATGATATTACATAGTTACTATTCACTGTGTGTTGTGTATAAGGCGTATTACTATACCTGCCCAGTGATGTTGATATACTCTGATATGGTAAGTTTTATTTAAAGCTTTCAATAAAGTTATTTGTGTATTATATTTTGCTCCGCTACGATGTAAGACTCTGTGGTGTGTTGTTCTTCTTCTTATTCTTCTATTCTAATATTTCTTTCTCTCTTATCTCACCCTCTAATTTCTTTCTATAAACATTCTAGTGTTTCGGTGTTTGGAAGGTCGGCATAAGTCATGGTAAGGATATTTATGTCGATTTTCGGGACCGAAAACCCCTGGGTCGTTACAGTGGTATCAGAGCTATTGGTTGAGTAGTAACCTTGGCTCTGTGGTGAAACTCAATAGGGATGGGGTTAGTAACACCCTAGATTGAGTTTGAGTGTATATATGAGAGCGTATTTGTAAAATTTTAAATAAAGATGTTTTGTATTGTGTTATTTGACTAGTTCAAGTGTTGAGAAGCCTTGAATTAGTGGATGGGTACAATATTGTTTTATAAAGAGGGTAAATGAAATGATTTCACCCAAGGTATATTTTTATACAGAAAAAGGAATTTATTTTCTATATTATAGTAATGTGAGTTATTTGTTTGTTCTGATTGATTTGAAATCAAATTTGAAATATGAAATAAAGTTGAACAGATTAGAAAAACAATTCGTAAATCGAATTAGATATGAAAGTAAACTGAACCTGGTTAAGTGAATTTAACCAGTTGGGGTTAATGAGAAACCGTATGAATGGAAAACAAGGAGATAAACCCCGGTATGGTGGATTGGAAATAAGATGGGGGTGATGAAGTGGAAACAGAATTGTTTAACCCAGATTTTTTATTAGCATTATAAGTGGAATAAGTGCAGAATCTTGAAGGCTGTGGAGATGATTTGGTTATCCAGACTGGTAATGCAGACGATGAGCAAATACGTTTCAAAAATTGGAATTTGAGTTGGAATGCTCGACCAAAAGGTAAACCTTATAATAAGGGTTAAGCAATTTATTTATCCCATGAGTGGGCCGCCATTTGGATTTTGAATTTTCTTTTCGAAGAAGTTGAGGCCCAAAGTGGCAGTTATAGTCGTACCGATCAAGCCATGCCGAAGAGGTGCTGGCAAATTTTTAGAAAATTTCTAGAAGTTCGAATTTATTTTGCATTTAATGCGAAGGTAATAATTTTAAAATAATACGATTCAGAATATTCTTCTTTCCTTACAATTTCGGGGACGAAATTATTCTAAGGGGGGACGAATGTAACGTCCCGGATTTTTCGACCGTTTAAATTTGAATATTTAAATTTGTTTATACATTATATTTGAAATATAATAGATTTTTAATCGAATTTATTTATTGAAAATAGAGTTTGAATACATATATTTATATATTAATTAAAACGAGCTCGAAAACGTCGCGGTAGTTCGAAATTTTCGATTTGAACTTTAACTGGATACACAGGATCTGATATAAGTCGGATTTCTGTGAAACGAGACACGTTGAGACCGGTTCGATTATATTGTTCTAATGAAAGAGAAAAAAAATCAAAATTCCAGCTTATAAATTTCAAGTTATGTCCAATTCTAATTTTCAAATAGTCGCTGTGAAATCGTTTTTTTAAATTATAACGATTTATTTATATTAATTTTTTTTATATGAATGGAATAGTATTTAAAACTAGAATTTAATGTCAAGTTTGAATTCTATACGGTTTGATGTTGAAGAGGTTGTTTAATAGATACAACAATATTTATTTATTTATTTTCGTTAATTTAGCCGTTTAAATTTATTCAGTACCATTTAACTAAATGGCCTCGTCGATGCTGGGTTGGCAAAATTAATAACAGACAATATGGATCAGCTAGTTATATACTTAAATGGTTGGGCACAGTGGTATATGTTTAGGCCGTTATAATCTCATGTTCTCCTTGATTTGTCATGCCATCATATAGCAGTCTGTCATTATGGTAAGCTACCACTAAATAAGGAGTCCCTCTTCAGCAAAGACTATTTAGTGAATTTTAGTGTAGCCCGTTTGAACTGTAAAGATACACCTTGTTTAATACTATATCAATAACAAAACCAACAGTTCATATTGTAGAGCTGTAGCCTATCTGTTGCATTTCTATTTTCTTTGTACATGTCAAAGTATAAATACATGCCTGATTTCAAAACCGTAACCATATACATAATTATTTTACAAAGGAGAAACCAAAATAAAACATACAAGTTCAAAAATACACTTGATATTATATACAAATTCTTGAATACGAAAAAAAACAAAGGAAGAAAGAAATATTTTAAAGTCAACTTCTTCATGTCTTCTCTTTTGCCGGACCAGTGGATTCAAATTGTTACCATCAACTTTGATCTACGAAAACAAGAAGAAAGTACCCATTAAAAAAGGGAAAGATCATGAACAAGACAGTACATAAGAAAAGTAAAGGGAAAACAGTGAAACAAACCACACGTATAGTCATACGGCAAGACCATTTAAGGATGAACAACTAAAGGGGAGGTGCCTAGAATGTGATCTAATGGACCTGACAAAATCATATAGATTTCAGCATGGTTGAAACAGTAAGGTACAACATGAACATCAAGAAAAGAAGTAAAGAAAAATGAAATCATCAAATCTTTATCGAACAGATAAATTCACATGTATGAACAGTAAACTCTGATCACTGCTTTTTTTCATATATTTTAAGATCTAAAAACAAAATCTTAAGAACAGCTATGAAATGTACCAGAACAGCTAGAGGCAGCACATGAAACAAAGTAGTAAAGCTGATATGTATATATTTTATATGCGTCAACCGTACAACAAAAATCAAATCAGGAAAGAAAAATCTATGTTTCAGTTCGAATCTCTGGTTTAAGTAACTAGACATAGCCTATCCAAGTATCATCAAAACCCATTTCGAACAGATAAAAATGTGCTCGAAATCCTATACCAAAAATCTAAATTTCAGATTCGAATTCGATTGACATAACAATTTTCAAACCGCAACTATATATACGAATGGCACATTCATTCCAGAACCGAACAAACCAACACCGCAAACAAAAACAATCTCATTCGAAACCAGTAAATCAAATGGAAATATTTCAGCAATTAAAAATCAAGTATAAGAAAACTTAGCTTAATACGGTCTGGCTTGCTCATGTGGGTCTAGCTAGGGTCTCGGGTTGGATATCTGTAGAGGAAGCTCGTTCTTATTTTGAAGGCTTAGGGTTTGGCGAAGGGGCGTTATCAAGAGAGTGGCTGAGAGAGGGGGTTGCGACGGGGTTAAACCCGATTTGCTGAAGACCAACGAGGGGCGTAGGGTATCGATTTTTGGCCAGGAGCGATGGATTAGTGGAGGCGATGGTGAAAAGGGATTAGGGTTTTCGGTTTTGGATCAATTTTGGAGGCGGCTACCGATAATGAATGAAAAAGGATCGGTGGGAGGGTTTTAAACAAGGCGGGTCGGGTTTGTTTGGTTGGGCCGCTGCTGAGGTAAAGCCCATTTATTTTATTTAAAGAAAGAAACCATGTTTTAAAATTTAAATTAGTTTATAAAATTTCATGATACGATTTCTCTCACATACAGTATCGGATTTTCGCACGGTAGGTTGCGTTGGGACCGTGGAGACGAGTACTTCGAGGTGGAGCGAGTCTAGTTCGGATCTGAAGTGACTGGAATTTTTATTCGAATTAAACGTCAGTTTAATTTGATTAAAACAGACTGTTGATCAACAGATTCAAATCAAGGTGAGTTAAACTCACTCAGCTCTTCCCATTTATATCTTATATAAATTGGGTTTATGATTTGCGTATTCTGGTTGTTAATGATTGACTGTTTGCTAGTGATATACATTCATCGTTGATTAAATTTCTGAAATTAAACGGTCATTTAATTTCAGCAGAACACCAATCATGTTGATTTGACCCAAACAAAGAAATTTCCCTTGACTGGTCACGTTTATAAACGTGTTTGAAATTGTTTGAATTGGCTGTTGGTTGATTGACGATCGTTATAGAAATTATCAGTCAAATAAAAAGGAATGGTTTATTATTATTGATTGTTGAACCTTATCAGTCAAATATCAGAAAAGATATTGATGTCGAAACTATTTTGGGTTATCGTAAGGTAAAAACCGTCCGTGTTTATGTGTGGATTTGGTCTTATGATTATCCTTTTCTTTCAAAAGGAGTTTAACTTTAAAATCAATTTGTGTGATGCCTTAATGTTGTGCGAGTTTTTTTCCCACTCTGTTTCACCAGACTGACCCGGTGTTTTGTAAATCCTCGGGTTAACCCGGGGTGTACAGGTTCAGGCTAACATATGCTGCAAAGTCCATAGACGAGCTGGAGGTGTTCAGGCATATGATATTACATAGTTACTATTCGCTGTGTGTTGTGTATAGGGCGGATTACTATACCTGCCCAGTGATGTTGATATACTCTGATATGGTAAGTTTTATTTAAAGCTCTCAATAAAGTTATTTGTGTATTATATTTTGCTCCGCTGCGATGTAAGACTCTGTGGTGTGTTGTTCTTCTTCTTATTCTTCTATTCTAATATTTCTTTCTCTCTTATCTCACCCTCTAATTTCTTTCTATAAACGTTCCAGTGTTTCGGTGTTTGGAAGGTCGGTATAAGTCATGGTAAGGATATTAATGTCGATTTTCGGGACCGAAAACCCCTGGGCCGTTACAACGCGATTATACACGACTGTAGATCGCAGTAGACATAATGGTTATGCTTGGTTCACCCAAGAAAAATCCGCCTGCCGTAGGCCATCTACAGCCCTACGAATTATGCCACACAATCGTGTTCTTCCAAGAATGAAGATAATTCAAGAGTTTTACGTTCGGACAACCTACCACCACCAGCAGCACATCTCAACTAAGCTCGAAATTCAAAGGAGAAGGAAGGTACTTTCCTTATTTTCCTTGAAAACATATAATACTTGTACATATAGTACTTCGTTTCATACTCCTCGTAATTCATACTTGTGTCAGTTTACATAAGATTTTTTTCCCAAATCATATTTCCAAACATCCCATTCTTATATAAATTCTGTTATATAAGATTCTATCTCAATTCATTACCTTCCAAAATAATTTCTGAATTTGCTATATTCCAATATATATTTTTCCCATATAAGTTTCGAAACCTCTGTATCCAATATCCAAAATCGAATATCCTCAAATTCCCTTCAAACTCAAAATTTTAGTTCTTATCTTTTAATTAATTCTGATATTTGATATCCTTTCAAACCCCGATTTCTGAAACTGACTGTTACAAATCAAATTTCTTCCAATTTACAAATTGTTAAGTTCATCACTTTGTCCACATCTTTATACACTTAAAATTTCAGAATTTCCCATTCTTATAACAATTTTTTCATTCATGCACAATTACTCTACCATATTCACATGCTTCAACCGTAAATTAGCAAGCGAACAACTCCCTAAGTATTGACCGCGAAGGCAAACCAACATCAGATCAACACTCAGGAAATTATTCAACTTAACTAATCTCCCGTCAGTTTATAAATTCCTTCTCCATTTCTTAATTTCTTATCAAATCATTGTTTACACAACTCTCAGATTCAACTTATGAATTCACTTCTCTTACGTTCTGCTGTCCTTCGTTCTTGACGTGCGGCTGTTTGTTCTTCAGTTCTTGCCATTCTAATTTATCAAAACCCGTTAGCCTCTCACAATCTTTATTTTATATCGAAAATATACTTTAGTCTCGTAACACATTTCTAAATTTGATATTTCGATTAAAACAGATGTTAAATAAAACATTATTATTTCCCCTTACTATTGACACTCATTAGCTTACTTCACTTAACCAATTCTTGGTATCGAACTTTAATCATTTCTTAGTCAACAATGAAGTCAATCAAGTTGGGGTATATTTACCTCTCAGACCTTAACAGAACAACATTATTAACTTCAAAATAGATCAAGTTCACAGCTTCGAATACTAACAAAACATCCATCCTCGTAACTTTCGAATTCAAGTTAAAAATTCATTCTTTTTCTAAAATCATTGATTATAACAATAATTCATACACTCGGAATATTTTACTTTAAATTATGCTTTATTTTTAATCCGAATACATAAACAATTAACTGATATTTTATATATTAAATTTTGATTAAAAACGGAAAGTAAATAGTATTTTCGTGAAATTCGACATAAGTGTCTCCCACAAATAACTTCCTTTCGAATAATCTGTTAATCGATACTGTATTCTGAACTTCGGAAAATATCATTTGACTTATATTCTGAACTTCAAAATAAATTCAACGTACTGGTTAACTCCATTTTCTCTATTTCCAATTTCGTTTGCAACATATTTGCTTTCAAATATTATTTACGTCTAAAAAGTAAATATTATTCCTTTTATCGAAATTTGGATTCGTCAAATCCAATTAGCTTTGATTTCACTTGAACATCGGTTTAAAACTCTTTAAAATCTTCATTCACATTCCGCTCCATTTACAACTCTCGTTCACACTTCGCTTCTTGATAATTAACTAACAAGTTTATAACTTACAATCAAATTTATATATTCGTTTACACCTTATTGGTTTGAAACCAATTATAAATTATCTTGCCAAATCTGAATAATAAATTAGTAATAACATTTGACACACTCGAATTCCATTTATAACCTTTTCCTTATTTTCGTTAATTTATATTTCAAATATCAAAATTCATCGTTTCATCTTTAAAACGGTTTCAAATTTCTTGTTTCATTCGAATTCCTATCGGAATTCTTATTACCAATCAATTTAAGTTGTTTTTGATTGCTTAAATACACAATTGATTGGTTAACTCTCTTATATTTATCTTTCTTTGACACCATCCAATGATAGATTCGAGATTCAAATTAAGGAGACTTATTGAAGATCAGCTCTCGCGAATCTAGATGTGAAGACTGGGGATTCCGAAAATAAATTTTAATCTCAAAATAAAATTTTATTTCCGCTGTATCATTTCCAAAATACTAATTTCAAAAATATATAATATTTCCAAAATAATTTCCCTTTCAAAATTTATTTTAAAATTACTTTTACTTTCCAAATTTATATTTCAAAATCTTTTTATTTTCAAAATCTTCTTTCTCTTGTGTTGATTTTACTCATTTAAACCCGATAAGCTAAGCTTTGAATAAACCAAAGCTCTGATACCACTTGTAACATCTTGCCTTTTTGATCGCTTTGAATTGGTAATCAAACCAACTTAAAATGTTAAAATCGATGGATCATTATTTAGCTTACAGAGTTTAAAACAGAATCAACATAGAACACAAAATAAATGAATAACACAATATTGAACAGCAAAATAATCCTTTATATACTAATCAGACTTCGAATACAATATCTTCTATAAAGCGGTATTTAAAACAACTTGAATACAAAAAAATATTATGGTTGTAACTTCGGAGTGCACCATCTTTGGAATCCCTAGCTTCGCCAATCTTCGAATCTTAAGTTGAAATCCCCAGATCTGTAACACTTGGGTCTGACCCGATCTATTCATGCAAAAACATAAAACACTCAAGTCAGGATTAACCATAGTTCAAGTGTATTAACTTCAATATAAACTGAAGAAATAGTTAATCCTATAATTTACTAAATTTCGAGTACATCAAACCCATGAGAAACTTCCCGAATATCTCCTAGCAACTTGGGACAGAAACAAATCAGGACAACATATGAATTTATATATATATATATATATATATATATACACACACTTATGCTGACGACATATATATACATATACAGTTGTATATATATACATATGTGTACATCGACCACCACACATATATACTAAAATTATGTTTCAAATAAATAGGTAATAGACAAGGGAATACGAGACAACATGCCCGCCTTGGCCAGTAAGGGATGACTAATGCGTGCAACTAGAAACAAGACTTAATGCCAATTCAGGTCATAAAACAAGGCGCGAAGAACAATAAGTGCATTCATAAATGATCATCATATTGCAAGAAGTAAAATGTAGCCAAGTGACCATTATATTTCAGTTTATTAACTTCCCAAATCATTATGTATTGCGCAGTTTTGAGCGCAGCTTCAAAGGCCAGGTCTGTTTGCGTCAATGAAAAACTGATAAAAGAATTAAATGATTCAAGTATAAAATCAGTGAACTGCAGAAAATAAACATCATGTAATATAACAAAAATGATAGCCTGCGTGAGATAGGTATAAGGAATATCAACACAAGTAAGAAAATGTTACAACAACTGCAAATGGTATGATAAAACATAAAGGATCAATTTGCTAATATCAAGAGCATGCATAAGTATATAAGGCAAGGTAGATTCGAATTTGTGAAGGGGATAAGGCCATTATAAGAAATCTTGAGCTCGAAGAAAAGCACAGAGGAGCTATAAAGTCAGGTGTAAATTTACTTATTACAAGATCTGCTGTAATTTTCTCATGTTTTAAGAAACAAGTTAGATGCTATTTAATACATTCTTCGAGTTTTGAAGGAAAAACCATAAACTGTTTTGTATAACATAAGTTATATTTTCATGAAAAGAGGTTTAGTCGGATCAACATGAGTATGATCGGGTTTTGAAGCATCTGCCCTTTAAAAGTATATCGATGCTGTATCTAACAGTTTTCTCACATGATATGAAGATATTGAGGCTTTATGACTTGCATGTGGCAGTTTGGACCGATTCTTATTTCCTTATTGCTAAGCCCAAGTTACATACAGGCCCACTCTTTTGTATCTATTGCATAAAAAAGCAACATATATTTGTCTATTTCATGTATCAAAACTTTTATGTTCATAAGTATAATAAAATTAAAAGTTTGTTTCATTTCTTTCAATTTTGTATACATCTACATCACATATCATCTTTTGATTTAAGATTCAACATGGTATCAAAGCCAACTATTGCTTAACAACATTCAAACTGCTTTGTTGGCAATTATTCTCATCAAAGGGTGACCTCATAATTTGAGAATTGAGATTGATCAAAACTGTGAGTGTGCCCAGACAAAACTGAAACGACCCAAACTTCCCCGTAAAGGAAAGTTCGGATTGAATTGAGAACATGACAAATCATAACACAAATCAGAAGAACATTTCATTGCTTATTACAACAATTACATCAGAGTACAAGAATATATCCAAGTACAAATAAAATAACACATTGGAACTACAATATCAGAGATTTAATTTACATTTAAATACATAGCAGCGGAAAAATAATACAAAACACAACTGAGAGAAATACACGGATACAGAGCTTTCCGAATATCACTTCAGCTGTAAATCAGGATCCTATGTATATAATATCTGCAAAACAAAAACTACTAGCTGCCCGTGTGGAAAATATGGGCACCTATAGTTTAGGTTAAAACAATAAACTCCAGGTCAGTCATGGGACTGGTGTGAGAACTCAAAAAACAGTTATTAATCTTTATTTCAAAAGTTGGAAATCATAGGACCACGCCGTATAACACGGAACAGATTTTCTCCACATGAATCTTAGTTTAAAATAAAACAACGCAATGCTTAATGAAGCTATTATAAGACTCATCTCCCATCACACAATGCAACGTAAGCCATAGGATAGAGTTTTCCCTTATAATAGCCAAATATGCTTGATACGCAAAATTTCATCTTTTATTATTATTACTATAAGTGCATAGTGTCAAAAACAACTTCAAATATAAATGTATCAATCATAGATGGCACGGGTACCATATATCATGTCACCATACTAGTTCTACAATCAACACTGCATGATGTAGTATTGGAAGTTGTATTTTCATCTATGAACCAAGGCAAGGGATCGTCCTTACCGAATTCGAGACTCTCTAGCCCGAGCCTCAGGACTCAGTCGCAACTGCACCTGGAGCACCAGGGCCGGTCCAAAAATATGTTAGTGGATTAGTAATGCCTGAACAATACGTTTCCCTGCCTATTGGGCATAAAATATGGTCAGTGATATTGACCATAAAAATATATTGAGGCGACTCATTCCATCATCCACATAAGTAAAAATGTCAGGGCTTGCAAACGCTGACACAACTCCTAGATAGAAAGAAACACATGTCCTACATGGGGTCCTTCTCCTGTTTCTGGTTCATACCGGGGTGTGAGGCTCACGAAGTAACACTATACACAAAGCTATGCCTAAAATGGGCTGTGCTTTGATCATCAACCACAAGGCTCTGCTTTTCAACAAAAGCCTTGATCATTTGCATCTTAGCATGCCACATTGTCAATCCATACCATACCATTGATTTCTGCCAATATATAACCTCTAAGCTCGTACGTCTCAAAGAAGGGTGTTAAGCAAGAGAATAAATTCCGCCTCACCAAACAGATATATATTTAGTAGAGATCAACGAATACAGCATAAAGGAATACAACTTCAGACATACCATCCATTTACAAGTCCGTTTTGGGTCTGAACGAAACCAGAGGTACCTTATTCCTCGTCCCATATGTCCAATACATGAGAGAGGTCCTCGCATATCCGGTCGATCTCAAAGTACGTTTGGACGATCACCACTTATTACCATGTCTTGGGTGTATGACCCAATCAAGACATCAGTAATCACCCAAACGATGTGAAGATCTCCGGCCTTCAACCACCGTCTTCATCTTCGACTCTTAATCGTCGAAGAAATTATTCAGAATGGGTTAAACCCTGTCTTTCTGAATATTCACGTATTTATAAACAAGTGCTGTAAAAACACATCATACGCCTCATTCCAATTCAGAATATTCTTTTAATAAAATATTCACATTATTAATCTAATTTAAGATTCATTAAAACACTAATTTAGTTTTAATCTCAAAAGTCACTACTTAATGATTATTCAAATTTATGAAATAAATCTTATCTTTAATTGGTTAAAGAACCAATGTTATTTAAAATATTGTTCACGATAAATCCAAAATCATCTTCCATTAATTATGGAATCTTCACAGAAATCAAATCAATATATAATCGATATAAATTTCCGTATCAGACTAATAATATAAATGGAATAACGACAAAGGCCTTTTAAATTCCATGTATAGTAACAGTCTTCATTCACAGAAGCTTATCTCGATTATTATTAAATCGAATTCCATTCAATTCCAATTTAATATATTAAATTGAAAAACTTTGTTTTGGAAAATTTCCATTAAATCTTAATAAAAAGATTAATAAATTCCAAATTATATTTATTAGAGTTTATGCCCTAGAGGCAATCCATTTGATGAGAATGATAACAATGTTGTTGTTATTATTTTATTTAGAATAAAATAATATTCTATTATATTATATTTACTGTGCAATATAAATAATAATATATTAGAAGTCCTTAGAATAATAATACGGAATTATATAGTTCGAGTAAGACTGGACTTGATTATATAATGTGATAAGTATTATAATTCTTAAAAGTCCTTAGTTGAGTTTTATTGTTTATACAGAAGAACAATAAAGCGTTGAGACTAGTATATTGATTGACTGATGATCACATCTCATTGATCATTAATATACGTGATATTAAAGTCAATATATATATATACGTATTGGAGAATAGCGTATTGGGCTGACCCACTGTAGGATAACTACATGGAATATAATTAACAGTATCATAAGTTATTCTCATAGTGACAGTGATGTAATGGTCCTCAGACCTGAAATCATTATAATTTTATTCGAGGATATTTGTCGTAACAGAGTAATGATAACGGTGATTATTGGATACATCTCGAATCGAATGAAAATTACGAATGATCTAGATGGAATTTAACCCTATGATATATTCGTAGTGATATCCACGGGCCTCTTGATTGAGTGAGACTGTGAAATGCATGGCCGTGCTCAAATATTGATTTGTTTTAAACAGTCTACTCATCGATCAAGAAAAACGGATTAAATTATAAAGAGGATGATACGATCCATGCCTTGAGTTTAATCCTGGATATATCGGTTGAAAGGATTATATTACATGATACACTAGTCACGGAAAGGATGTATCGAATAGTTAATTGATCTTATTATGACTTGGGTAGCAGCGATGTATTACTAGATGCCGCTCACTGTTTATAATTTAAATATGATTTAAATTATTGCCAACGTTATGATAACCTATAGGATCACACTTATAAGCGTTGTAAATGATAAGTATGTTTAAATAGAAGAAGATCAAAATGTTTGACTAATTCTTTTATTTGAATTGTAGAACGGGTCAAAAGGGCATAGAAATTCTCGTATAAGCTTTGTTTATAAATGAAGTAAAGGGGGTCGTCTCTTTTGACATTCATTCATTTTCAGAAAAAGATGAGAAACTTCTAAAACCCTAGATCTAGTTTCCTCAAATCGGCTAGTACCGATTAATCATCCTTCGATTTCGATTGTCGATCTCGATAGCTTCGCTTGTGGATTACTTATAGAGGCTCTACACATGAAGGGCTCGATTCGAATCAACCGCTTCCAAACCTCTAATTCAGACTCGTGTTTTCAACAGAGACTTGGTAAGATTCTAATTTCGATTTACTAGTATTTCGCATAGATCCAGTTATAAATGGTTTAGATTTATAAAATAGGGTATCGATTTGATCAATTTTACCCAATAATATTTTCACTGTAAATCGGGTTAAAGAACGAACGTCGTTAAAAACAAAGTTCACGATAAACCCAATTCACATTTCATATTATTCCAATTATCAAATATAATTGGAAACTAATAATCTTAATTAAAAGACTTATATATTCCAAAATTATATTTCCACTGTAAATCGGGTTAAAGAACGAATGTCGTTAAAAACACAGTTTACGATAAGACCAATTCGCATTCCATTTTATTCCAATTACCAAATATAATTGGAAACTCTAATAATCTTAATTAAAAGATTTATGTATTCCAAAATTATATTTCCACTGTAAATCGGGTTAAAGAACGAATGTCGTTAAAAACAAAGTTTACGATAAACCCAATTCACATTTCATTTTATTCCAATTACCAAATATAATTGGAAACTCTAATAATCTTAATTAAAAGATTTATTCTCCTCCTACGGTGTTTAAGAACAATGTTATTAAAGACACTATCCACGACAAACCTAAAATCCAATTTATTTATTCATTTTAAAAACATTGGATTTTTATTTCTAGTTAATAATTAGTTCATTTCGATAAAATATATTTTTACCTTTCAAATATGGAATTTTTCATCCAAAATCTTTCCAAATCATTTATTATGATTTTACATAATTTTTCCATATTTTTAATCATTTTATTAAGGCCCTTACTGTCGATTTCCATAAGCGGTCATCGAACTGCACTTACAGTGATTTGGACATATTTCCAAATCCAACCGTTAGATTTCAGACTTCTTATATTCATTGGAAAGCATTTTTTGATACGAACCCAATGGTTTTGGTTTTAGGAGAATCCGATGGTCGGATCTCCTATAATGTCAATTTGAAGTTAATGGTCGAAATTCGCGAACGGTCACTGCGCAGCGCGTTCTATTCAGGCCATTAAATATTATATATATATATATATATATATATATATATATCGTTGATTTCCATTTGAATCGTATTTTATAAATTCATTTTAAAACGATTCCAACTTTGTTTCCAATTTTAAATCAAAATTGAATATTCTATATCATTATAATAATAAAATGATAATATTTTCAAAATATTAGATTTTGAAATCATTTCTTTTCGATATTCATTATAAAATGAATAAAATCGATCGATAAACCCGTTCGGGTTAAAATGGCGTTTGCTACTTAACACAGCTTCATATTTCAATATTTTTGTGTTCATCCAAAATCGGGCATAGAAATCATGATTTTATTCTTTACAGAATATTATTTTAAAATACTCATTATTTAAAATATTCTTTATTTTAAAAGACTCTTTATTATAAAATATTTTTTTATTATAAAATATTCTGTACATTAAAATGTTCTGTTGCATTAAAAATATTCTTTTACATTACTTACATTATAAATGTTCTTTTATATAAAAATGTCCTTTTACATTAAATACATAATAAATGTTCGATTACATTAAAATGACTCTTTTACATTGAAATGATTCTTATATTTTGTTGACAATTCTATTTCAACAAAATGATTAAAAATGATTCTTTGATTTTGTTGACAATTCTATTTCAACAAAATGAATAAAAGTGTTACCTTCATTTTGTTAACAATTTTATTTTAACAAAATGAATAAAAGTGACAACTTCATTTTGTTAACCATTCTATTTTTACAAAATGAATTAAAGTGATAACTTCTTTTTATTTACAATAATCTAATTCAACAAAATTGACATTTTTGTTTTAAGACAAATCTATTTAACAAAATTATTATTTTTGTTTTAACACAAATCTATTAAACAAAAATGTTATATTTGTTTTGACTATTTCATTTCAACAAAAAAAAATGATATTTTGGTTTCAACTATTCTCTTTCAACAAAGATGTTAATTTTAATTCTAAAATGTCCTTTTAATTCTAAAATGTTATTTTATTCTAAAATGTAATTTTATTCTTGTACCTTTTCATTCTAAAATGTTATTTGATTCTAAAATGTACTTTTTTACATTATAATGTTATTTTATTCTAAAATGTACTTTTTACATTATAATGTTATTTATTCTAAAAAATATTTATTCTAAAATATTGTTTATTATAAAAACATTGTTTATTTATGAATTGAAATGCGACTCAATCAATTACCATATAGTTTCAGTTATATGGATTTCATACATCATATGTATGCAACAATAATGATATATAATCATCAAACAGTCCAATCACATCCAGAGTGAAATTTCCAACTGTGTGAGTAAAATAAATAAATAACGCTCATCATAGACTGTCAATCCATCGATGGACATACAAATAAATATTGGGACTAGCGTATGTCAAATATCATCCCAATACCCGTGTGGGGTTTTCAAACAATAACAGTTTATTTAAACAAATTATTGGTTAATAAATTTAACTAATTTTCACTGTTCAAATTATAAATGAATATTTATAATTTAAATTTCACTATCCTATTAATATTAACATTATTTTTTATATGATAAGCATTTCACATTACAAACAACATGCAATACAGTCAATTTAAATCGTCCATGGTTTATGGACGAGGGAGGTGATCTAACAGTACAATTTATAATGATTAACTAATAAAAATCTACACTGGCAATTCTATATATTTTTCAGTTATGAAAACAAATAAATAATTGTGTAGAAGTTTTAGTGAGGAGTTCTCACCTTTGGTTTCCACTCCGCCATCCTTTAGCGAACGATTTTGATTCCATTCAGCTTCTAGTCAGTTTCATCGCAATCTGTTTCACGCAATTTGTGTTAAAAATCATATTTTTTATGTTGTTCTATATATATGGTAAAAATTATACTTTTATTTACGCTATGATTATATAAAAATCATATTTTTATATTACTATTTTCATATTTAAAACAATGCGATTTTTATATTAAAAACGACGCAATCTTTGTATTAAAAATAATGTAAATTTTGTTATTAAAACAATGTAAATTTTGTATTTTAAAACAATGTTAATGTTATATTCAAAACAATGCTAATGTTGGTTTCAAAACATAGTGCTAATTTTGTTTTCAAAACATATTGCTAAATTTGTTTTCAAAACACATTGCTAATTTTGTTGAAGAACAATGCAAATTTTATTTTAAAAACAATGTATATTTTTATTTACCCAAACCATTTATATTTTATTTACAAAAACATTGCATATTTTATTTACAAAAACATCATATGTTTTTCTTACAAAAACATCGTATATTTCATTTACCAAAAGCACTGTATGTTTCAATTATAAAAACACTGTATGATTTTTTTTTTTCAAGTTTTTATTTCTAAAAACCATATTTCAAATAATGTCATTTACTTTTAAGAAAAAAATCATACCTTTAAAACAATGTTATTGATAAATTTAAAAAAATGATCTTTATTAATGTTATTTTATATTTTTTCTTTTTAAAACAATAATCTTTTATTTTAATTAAAAATTCAGATCTATAAAAACAATGTTGTTGTTTTTATGTTAACGACATTTTAATTTAGTTAACAACAGAATTAGTAAAAGTAATCTCGCCCTTTCCCTGTTATTAATCACGTTCCTGAAAGCGCTGTCCTTGTTCTTTGTAAAACCATCGAAGCCCTCTTCTGTAAAACCCGTAACCCATCCTTGACAAGGAAAATCCGATCGACACGCCACCCACAGTCGACTTGGACCCCATCGGAGAACTCCACGCTGACTGCCTACGAACCCCCTCCCTTCGCCAGCAACAATGCTCCCATCGCCGGTCCTGACACGCCAGAAAACCCCTTTGAAGTTCGACGCTTCCTGGTGCTGCTGTGGCCACCGCGCACCCCCATAGATCATCTCCACCGTTCAACATGTTGAGCTCGCCTAGGTTGACGGTTTGGCAGTTGGCAGTATCACCAAATATTGCGTGGATTGTTGGATCGAAGAGGAGAAAGGTTGGAAGAAAATCGACCATTCGTTTTAACAGTGGCGGCTGTGTGTTTTTTACTGTTTAGGGTTAGGGTATAGGCCGTATGTACTAGCGTATTTATGCTAGTATATAACATTTATTTTATTTATTTAATTCCCAAAAATACATGTTTATTATTACGAACTCCAAATCGAACTCAACGACCGTCGCCCCTAGCTAAATACTCCCGTTCCGAACATAATGGAACATGTTTCATAACCCAATTCGGCTATTACGATCAATTTTTATCAAGATTAAAGTATAAAACTATATATATTTAATTTAAACGTACATTTTAAATTACCGGGGCCACATACTGACTCTAAAAATTCCAAAAAAATTATTTTTGACTTTCTTTTGACGAAACGGTCCTAACAAAACTAATTTCGTCGACTTTGGAGACCGTTTGAAAAATGGCCATTTTTCGGTCGATCCAAATTGATTAAAATCGACAAAGCACGTTTTCTTTCGCCACACACACATATTGATTCCAAAAATTATGGAAATTGGAATCTAGCAATAATCTGACATTCGGAATCCAAAAAAGTGGTTTCGTTGAAAATGGAGGTCGTTTGCAAAATGGCTATTTTTAAGGGCTTTATATTTGCAACAACCCGGAAAATCAGAACCAATTTAAAAATTTTATTTCGGCAATTTTAATGAATTTTGAATATTTAAAATGATCTATTTTAAGTAATAACGACGTGAAATTTATTTCTGAATAGAATTTGAACGTATATATTTATTTGAATCAAAGTTCGAATATAAATATTTATTTTCATTATAAAAGGGAATTGGAATTGGCACGGTAGTTTGAAAATTCGATTTCAAATTTCAAATGACTGTACAGGATTCAAAATAAACCGGATTTTAGCGAAACCAAAAATATTAGAATCTATTTGAAAATATCTTTCCAACGATTCCGAAAAATTGAAATTTCATAACGGGAATTAAAAGTTATGCCCAATTGAAAATTTTATAGCAGGATTTTAGCAAAACCAAAAAATCCGATACTCTAGGAACCGCGCCCCAGAAACCCAACGCCCCTCCCCTACTACGCCACCGCGCCTTGACGGAGCCGGCGCCCTTCCCCCTCTAGTCGCCAGCGACCTCCCCTCCTCTCTCCGCCGTGTTAAATCCCCACAGCTCTGAAAACCCATCGCGCAACCCCCACATCCACCTGCGCCGACCAGCAACCGCTATGCCCCACCTCTAATGAACTCACCTCGGCCATCCTCCTCTCCGCCGACTGTAGGCCCTCACCCCGCCGTGGTCTTTCGAATTTTACAGGAAAAAGGTGATTTTTATTTACTTTTACATAAAGTTATTTAAATTTCTGGTTTTAATTATATAATACATTGAAATAAAAATATAATTTGTATATATTAAAAACGTATACAAACATATGATGTGTATATAAATAGCTTTGGATTAAAAGGTTAGATTTTTATCACAGAAAAAGATTTGATTTTAAAAGTAAAAAAGGTATGATTTTTAATCGAATAAAAATGTGATCTTTGATATATGTATAACGACGTATAAGAATATGATTTTTATATGCATGCAAAGTAAATAAAGATTGGGTTTTTATGCATGAAAAGTTAGGATTTTTATAAAATAAAGGTGTAATTTTTACAATGAAGGAGAATTGATAAAAATACGATTTTTTTTATTATATGCATAACATAAAAATAAAAATATGATTTTTATATAATAGAGAATATAAAAATATGATTTTTATAATATATGTAGCGATATAAAAATATAATCTTTTCTATGCATGTTGCATTATAAAAATATTTAAAGAATAAAAATGTGATTTTTATATAAACCGCGTGAAACAGATGGCGATGAAACCGATTGGAATCCAAATCCAAACCGTTCAAAAATGATCGAGAATGGAGGAGTGGAAACACAAGGTGAGAACTCCTCATTATAATTTTCTTTGTACAGTTATTTATTTTATAACTGCATATGTGAACTATTCCTCGTCGTCCACAGACCATGGACGGTTTGTTTGATTGTTTGGTTTGGTTGATTAGATTATTTGGTTGAAATTGTTTGTTTGGGTGAAATGAATTGATTAGAATTGTTATATGTATATGGCGCGAGCCAATATCAGGAGAGGGGTAATGTTAGACATTACCCGATTTTGATATCGCGCCGTTATGCCGCCAAAATTTTCTAAAATATGTTAGAACCATAAAAATATCATTTTTATTGTGTAAATGAACCGAATAAATATTTTATCATCAAAAATATAATTTTTAACGGGTATATGAATAAAATAAATATTCATTTACAAATCAGACGATTTGTTTATGTACACCCATTTGACTGATATTGATTGGGACGATATATTTTACACATCGCCCAACTGCACAAATAATATTCAGTGTTTGTTGATTGAAACCCCACACGGATGTTGGGATGAAATTTGACGTATACTAATCTCAATTGTTTAGATGTATATCGATCGATTGATTGACAGGCTGTCGTAAGCATTAAATATTTATATTTAATGCTTATGCAGTGTAGAGTACACTCTGGATGATGGTTGATTGTTTATCATTGTTGTACTATACACGTGTTGTATGAAATCCATATAATCAAATTATATGGTAATTGGCTATGTCTGATTCCAGTTCAGAAAGAATGAATATTTTAAAATAACGAATATTTTAAAAAAACGAATACTTTAAAATAACGAATATTTTAAAAGAATGAATATTTTAAAATAATATTCAGTGATGGGTCAAAAGGTGATTTTGATGTCCGATTTAGGATGGACATGAATATATTTAAATACATATATAACCGTGTTGATTAGATAACGCCATTTTGACGTGAACGATATTTATATCGATTTTATTCATTTCTATATTGAACATCGAAAAGGAATTGATTTCAAAATCTAATGTTTCCAAAATATTATCATTTATATATTAATGATATGGAATATTCAATTTTGATTCAAAATTGAATATGAAGTTGAAATCGTTTGTAAACGAATTTAAAACGATTTATAAAATACATTTTAAATGGAAATCGACGAAATAGATATAATATATATATTATAATATAATGGCCTGAATAGAACGCGCCGCGCTACGGCAGTTCGCGAATCTCGACCATTGACTTCGAATGGGCATTACGGGAGATCCGACCGTCGGATTCTCCAAAAACCGGAACCATTGGGTTCGTATCGAAAAGACATTTCTAACGAAAAGATGAAATTAGAAATCTAACGGTTGGATTTGGAATTATGCCCAAATAAAATTTGGAAAAGCTCGTTGTAAGTGCAGTTCGACGACCATTTATGGAAATCGACTGTAAGGGCCTTGATAAAATTAGTAAAAATATCAATAATTAGTGTAATCAAAAGAAATGATTTGGAAAGAATTGGGATGAAAAATTCCATATTTGAAAAGAAAAAAATATATTTTTATCGAAATGAACTAGTTGTGAACTAGAATTGTGAAATCCAACATTTTTAAATAAATAAATTGGATTTGAAATGGTTTTAAAAATAACCAGAATTTCCAATATATGAATTGGAACGGATTTGAATCGAAATTATCTACGGAATATTTCAATACTGGATTCCGTGATTATATGGATATTGTGGAGGAATTTGGAAGATATATATATATATATATATCGTTATTCCAATGCGGTATTTGTTGATTCCAGAATTTGATATTGAATATAAGCCGATATATTTTCTATTCGAGCCTTGTATTTAATATCAAATGTGATTTTGGGTTTGTCGTGAATGGTGTCTTCATTAACACTTTTCTTGAACCCAGTTGAGAAAAGATTAAATCTTTTTATTTAGATTTAATGAAGTATACCAATTAATTAATATTTAATTGTAATTGAATTGAAATTGGTCTTTGGGTTATCGTGAACGATGTTTTAAATAATACTTGTTCTTTAACCCGATTAACAATGGAATGAGATTTTGGGTAATCGTAAATGGTATCTTTAATAATACTGTTCTTAGACCCAACGGAGTTAAGAAATTCAGAAACTAACTGGAGATTAGTTAAGTTGAATGGTTTCCTAGGTATTGATCTGATGTTGGTTTCGGCCTTTGGGGTTAATACTTAGGGAATTGTTCACTTGCTAATTTACGGTTAAAGGCTGATGGAATGGGACGTGATTTTGGGTTTATAGTGAACCGTGTTTTAAATGACATTGGTTCTTTAACCCAGTTAAAGACAGGATATGATTTCCCAGGTTAAACAATCATTAATATTGATTTTTGGGAAGATTAAAATCAAATGGAGTTTTAATGAATCTTTAATTAGATTGAAATGATCGAGAATGGAGTATCACCAGTTTTGCTCCAAGCGATAGTTAAATCTTTAATTAGATTTGAACGTGAAATGGTAATTGAATTTACCGATAACACCGTGGTGTTAGATATGAAGTATTACCAGTTTTACTTCATGGGATGAATAGGTTGGGATTGGGTAATTAAACAAATGGTTACTTCGGTAAGGTTCGCTAATCCTGACTAGTTTGGAAAAACCATAATTTGGTTTGAATTAATATCCAAAGGAAGATTAAAGAATAAATTTAAAGAATTTATCTTTGATAAAATCAATGGGAACCTTTCCCAAAGGATATAAATATTTGGATAAAGAAATATTCTGGATTGGACTGAGGTATATGTTGTGTTTTTATAGCACTTGTTTATTATATACGCGAGTTATTCAGAAAGATCGGGTTTATCCCATTCTGAATAACTGTAATGACCCGTATTTCCAGCTATATAATAATTAATTTATTTAATTATTTAAATAGTGATTTAGAGAATATAATGGTCATTAATAAAATAATAAGAATATTTAATTAAAATAATAATTAAATAATATATTTAATTCTGAAATAATCAGAATTGGCTGAAATGGCGATATGGTGTGAATGGGGAAATTCAAAGTATATAATTTAGTTTAGAATTGAATTTGAATAACGAATATATTTAATTAACGATGGTCGAGCTTATAATTTATATTATAATTGTAATCGAGCTTGAAATGGTGCGGCAGTTAGCTATTTGGCGATTTGAACTTCAACTGAATATACAGGGTCCGTTTCAAGTCGGATTTCTGTGAAACAAGAAATGTGTGGAGCTGGTGAAGCATATTTTTCTAATAAAAGAGAAAAATTGGGATTTCGTCGTGTAGATTTTGATTTATGTCCAAATCAAATTTTAGAAAAGTCGCTATGGAATTTTTAACAATTTAATTCGATTTAAAAGGGGTTTTGACCATAACTGGAGCAGACGATCGAATTAAGCCACGAACCTAGTTCCGTTGAGTTCGTATCGTCGATTAGAATCAGAAAACATATATTGTTTGTTATTTTTGAACATTGGAAAATTTGGTGTCTAAAGGAGCACTTAGGGTGCATAGAAAATAGCATACCGGGAAACAGTCTCGGAATGCGACGACCTGTGTGCCATTGGGTTCGTATTAATTTATCACTATAAGGGAAACAAGTTTCGTGAAAAACCGATGACGTATGTGACTTTGGTGGCCAAAAACGCCTTATGTTGAGTTAACCATTTATACGTTTTAAACAGGGGTAACTTTATTTGAATGGTTAACTGGTCAAACAAATTCAGAATTCAACGAAACAAGTTTCATACGAAACCTTAGGAAGAGGTCTAGTGAAACGTCAAGGCCTCATATTTTTAGGATTTTATATGTAATTTTAATGAATTAATGCTCGGTGTTTTTCATCGATATTTTCTAAGGGATTTCCACAAACGGTGTCGGAATTCGACGAAACCTGTCCTATTGGATCCGGAATATTTTTCTATGCTAGAATTGACTTTCTTTGTCGAAAACATATGTCATTTGAGGTGTTAATTTTACAAAAAACTCATTGATAAATTTATATATAATATAATAATCAATCTAACCTAAATATTTGCCTATAAATAGTGTTCATTCCCTTAAGACCTAAAAAGGGATTCAACATAGAGATAAATCCACCGTCATATGTTTCCACTTTCAGTAAAACACTTCGATCCTCAAGAAATCAAAATAAACCAAAATAAAATCCATAAATCGAGACAAACATATATTCGAGATCACAAGGCCAAGAGCTTTGATTTCTTGTTGGTCTCAGTGCGTGCGATCAAGTTTTGGGAGGTATCGGATTTTACAGTGAAGCTAGGGCTTCATCTCAACGTCGACGCGATGGTTGTCAAGGTGAAGGAAGGCGTCGGAGGAACGATGGTGACTGGGAGGCGCGGCATAGGGTGCTGAGTTCAACGCTGGTCTCGGTTGAGGGAAGGGGTGATGTGAACAACGCGTGGGGGAGGCCTCATGCGAGTAACATGAGTGGTGTTTGTCTTGGAATGGGAGGAATTAAATATTGGAAGGGGCTCGGATGTATTGTGGGAAGATGATAGGGTCTGTAGCGGAATATGTTGTTGGGGTAGGATTTAACAAGGGGCGGTGATGGTATAACTGAGAGGAGTGGACGTCTGTGTGTTATTTTGGGAAAGAAGGTTTAGTTGGAGGCGGGTGTGAAAAACTTGGTGGGCCAAAGTTTTAAATTGGGTGAGGCCCAATTCTCAAAGTAAATTAGTTTGTTTTTTTAATTTAAAGTAGTACCTAAAGTTGTTAAAATCATAACTTCCACATACGATATCGGTTTTCAGCGAAACAAGATCCGATAGGACCGTATGGACGAGTGCTTCACAATGAAGCTGACAGGAAGTGGATTGGGGCTCGTATGAATTTATGGCGAAATAAATTGTTTGATTCAAATCAAATAACAGTTTATCGTTCTTTAACGATGAAATGCAAATGTGAGTAAAACTCACCAACTCTGAAAAGTTATATTTTTATAATGTATTCTTAGAACTGTTAATCATCTGTTGATTGTTGTGTGTTGGTTGATTGAACTGCTAGTCAGTTAGTTGAATATATATATATTCTGTTTATCAGATTAATTCGTACTGAACTGTAATGGATGTTGATTATACTGTGTAACATCTGTGATGCAGGGAAACAGGTTGGAGGGACCCAACTGGGTTCCTCAATATTTATAATATTGTTTTGATTCGTATATTCTGTTATATGATGTGATATATAATCTGTGGTCGATTATATGTGGTTGGACGTTATTGATCATCGTGATTTGATGTGTTGAATACCATAACATACCGGAATGTTGGTAAGGGAATTTTCAAAGTGATGTTTGAAAATAAAATATTTATAAATGGAATATTTATAAATAAGAGATATTTATAAATTGGAATATTTATAAATAAGAAATATTTATAAATTGGAATATTTATAAATAGGAAATATTTAGAAAAGAAATAATTGCAAACTGTTTTCTTTTTGAATGGAAAGGGCCTGTGTGGCGGTTTGGGTATTTTCCCGATGCTCCCGATACAAAGGAGGTTATGGCGAATCTTTCCGGAAATTTAAGGAGCAGGGATATTTTCAAGAATAAATTTGAAAGAGAAATATTTGTAAACCATTTACAAATAGAATTGAAAAGGAAAACGTTATAAAAAGGGAAAACGTTATAAAGCAGTAACCGTTATAAAGAGGAAAACGTTATTAAAAGGAAATCATTTTTAAAGTGTAGAACCGTTATTTTAAAGTAAATCTTTTCAAATGAACGAACGTTACAAAAAGGGAAACCTTTATAAAGCAAAGGAGTTAACCAGTTTGGTTAAGTAAGTCCAGTTAACCAGTTTGGTTAAGTAAGTCCAGTTAACCAGTTTGGTTAAGTAAGTCCAGTTAACCAGGTTGGTTAAGTAAGTCAAGTTAACCAGTTTGGTTAAGTAAGTCAAGTTAACCAGTTTGGTTAAGTAAGTCCAGTTAACCAGTTTGGTTAAGTAAGTCAAGTTAATCAGTTAGAGTTAACCAGTTAGAGTTAACCTGTTAGAGTAAATCAGTTAGAGTTAACCAGTTAGAGTTAATTAGTTAGAGTTAACCAGTTAGAGTTAATTAGTTAGAGTTAATCCGTTAGAGTTAACCAGTTAGAGTTAATCAGTTAGAGTTAATCCAAATGAGATGCCATTTAGTATGACTGCTAGCAAAATTCGCAGGGCTACAGATAACCTATGGCGGTCGGATGTTTCCTGAGGGAATCAGGTGTAACCATTTGTGATCGCTGCGATCTAAAGTCAAGCGAATGGACTTAAATCGAATATTAGTTATTCTATAAGAGTTAAATCAAGTTAGTTAAGTAAGCTAAGTTAGTCAAGTTGAGTTAATTGAGTATGGTTAGTCAAACAAAGTTAGTCGAGCCTAGTTAATTGAATCGAGTGGGTCAAACCAAGTTAGTCGAGTTAGTCGAGTCGAATTAATTGAATCAGAGTTATTCGAAGTGAGTAAATCGAATATAAGTTATTCGAAGTGAGTTAATCGAATCAGAGTTATTCGAAGTGAGTTAATCGAACCAGAGTTATTCGAAGTGAGTTAATTGAATCAGAGATATTCGAAGTAAGTTAATCGAATCAGAGATATTCAAAGTAAGTTAATCAAATCTAGTTATTATATTGGAGTATTCGAATAAGAGTTATAGAATAAGAGTTTACCAAATAGGAATTGATAAATTGGTTGTTTGTTATTTATTCGAGTTAGGGAAATAGAGTTAGATTAAAGTTATTTTATTTCGGAAGCAGGAAAATTATAACACCACTGTTATAATCAAATGATTCTGTAAAGGAGTTGGACTCGTAATTTATGTCCGGAAGTTACGTAAGGAAGTGTTAAAGAG
The DNA here is from genome assembly GCA_030737875.1 of Allium sativum. Classification (NCBI taxonomy): domain Eukaryota; kingdom Viridiplantae; phylum Streptophyta; class Magnoliopsida; order Asparagales; family Amaryllidaceae; genus Allium; species Allium sativum. Next base: position 46,315,663 of record CM060916.1, read on the forward strand.
TTAAAAGATGAACTTACCCTATTTCGAGATTTGAATGTTGTTCAGTTAAGGTCTGAGAGGTAGTTATACCCCAACTTGATTGACTTCGTTTTAATTTAGAAATGGTTAAGGTTCGAGAATGAAAGTGGTTAAGTGAATTTAGTAAATAAGTATAGTGGTTTGAGTTGTCATCGCGATGTTGATTTAAACATCTGTTGTTTAAATCCAAGTAAAGAAGATTTGGAAATGTTTTCCAAATAAAATCAGAAACGTAACCAAAAATTGACATGGGGAATATGAATTAGAAAAGGAAATGTTCATGTATAAGGAGTTAAAAATAGAGTTAAACAAGATTAGAAACTGACTAGAGATTAGTAAGTTGAATGGTTTTCTGAGTATCGATCTGATGTTGGTTTCAGCCTTCGGGGTTTATACTTAGAGAATTGTTCTCTTATTAGTTCACAGTTAGGGACTAATAGTTGTGGAATGGTAGTGATGCGTGAATAAGCTATGGAAATGTTTTCCAGTGTTAATAACGTACATTTTCTAAATATAGAAAATAAGGAAATGTGAATATATATATACATATATATATATATATATATATATGTTTGATGATTGGATCGATATTTCCATTTGGAAATAAGATTATTGTTTGCACACAGACATGTTTTCATTTGATAGTTAAATCACCGACTATCAAAGTTTTTACCATTTTAACTTTGTTAATATGGAGAGACTGGTTGGATTATTATCCAAAGAACCACTTTGTATTGGCATTAGCAATGCGAATCATATATGCCAAAGATAATTGAAGACGGAGCAAAGCGCAAGGGCTATTGTATAAGTCTTAGATAACAGTGCCTAAGATGGATGTACGGAATAGTACCTTCGGTTTGTCCAGTCCCAGGACAACTTGTATGGAAGAATGTCTGACAGGGTATTCCTAATGAATCATATATGTTGATCTCTTCAACGTATTACGTTTGGTGGCAGAGGAATTCATTTCTCTTAGCTTCATACCCGTGATACCGTTAAGGGAATCGATAATGATTTGGAGGGTATGGTGATGTGGTATTCCAAGTAAATGAAGATATGTTATGAAAAAGATAAGCGTAGCTTCTAGCCTCACATCCGACAAATGACAGAAATCGGGCAGGCAGCATGGCTAAGTCAGTCGCACCGAAGTAGGGTGTATAATCACCTATCTAGAGAACATTCATTTGCTTCTTAAATCTATCAATGTTGTCCCATATATATATACGGGAACGGTTGCTGATCCCAACCGTTGGTGATATACATTCGATACACTCAAGCGAAATGAATGGTCGGTCATGTGTGGCTGAGTTGCAAGATGTTCTTGTTGAACTCTAGTGTATCATTCCTAGAGTACACTGATTGGAAGGTGGTTCCATACCTTGTCATAGTTGGAAATCCATTGCCCAATACGTGCTTGCGGTTTTGATTGTATACTATATTTGTAGAACGTGAGATGAAAGCGTTTCTGCTATATTATTGATTATTTGTACCTAGACATTATTATAATATCAGAATGATATTGTTTACAAAGTTGTTTGGATTCTCATAAGGGAAAAACCCGTTCCGTTATACGGCGTGGTCTTATGAGATATCGTTTACTTGTTCAAACTGTTTTAAACTGTTTTACTCATACCAGTCCCATGACTGACCCGGAGTTTACTTTGTTGTTTTCCCTAAACTCTCGGGTGCCTGATTTTGTACGGGCAGTCAAGTAGTCGGGATTTTACAGATACACTTGGAGAGCTTGGAGCAGGAGTCTTCAGGATTCTATAGCTATTATTATTTCCGCTGTTGTTGTAAGTGTTGTACTCCGATAAGTGCTATTGTATATATATATATATAACTGTTTGTATTTCAAAAGTTATGTTATATTTTATTCGTTCCGTTGTGAGATTCGTGTTTACTCTGATGATGATGTTCTTCGTCTTCTATTCTATAAGTTCTATCCTATCTTTCCTCACCCTCTAACTTCTTTCTTTAACAATCTGGAATTTTCGACTCTTGAATGGTTGACATAGCGTTATATGTCGATGTTCAAAAGTCGAAAATTTTCGGGTCGTTACAGTTGGTATCAGAGCTTAAGGTTAAGTGATTACCTTGGCTTTGTGGCGTGACTCAGTAGAGATAGAGTTAGTAATACCCTAGATTGAGTTTGAGTGTATATATACAAGTGAACGTATTTGTTATTTGATATAAAAATTTGTTTCATATTGTGGAGATTTATTGGTTGAGTGGCTTATCAATTCTGGTCGATCAGTTTGATCCACTGTATCAATAGGGGTTACTAAACACTCGAATACGATGAACCAACATGATATGTTTTGAAATTAACATAGTAGAATTGGTTGTGTTGGTTGTTAATATAATCGAATAAGATTATAAAAGTGAAATGGTTATAAATAACTAATCAGAATTCATATAAGTAAAGTATATGAAATAAGATGAATTAAATCTGAATTTAAATCAGAATTCGAATTTAAAATAAGGAAATTTTAAGTTCCTGGGAGATATTGAAAACGTTTTTCAAACTGAAAGTGATATTGTATTGAACTCACTTTGATAACTGGAAAATAGATTCCGATGATGATCATGACATCATCGGTGTTCATTTTCGAGTTGTAAGTGATGGATTACTACCAAAGATTTTGTTTTAAAATCGTTTATGAAAACAAGGTGTTCGGAAATTCAAAGGTTTTGAATTTTTGTTATGATTTCAAATTAATTTGAAAGAAACCCAGGAATTTAAGTTCTGGAATTAAAATTTAACTAATAAAGTTAAATAAATTGAGATGGTAAAAAAATAAATTGAAATTTAACTTGAACCAAGTTAAATAAAATTGAATTGGATTAAAGATAATATAGAATGGAACCAAATTGATAAGTCAATAATTTGGAATTAGATATTGGGGTTCGAATGAAATTCGATTTGGATTTGAGGATATGAACTGATTGGAATTTGATTGAGATAATACTGGTATATGCTGAGTTGATCGCATATGGAAGTGATAGAGTTGATATGCCCAACAAAAAGGTACCAGTTTATATTATATATGGATATGAGATTTATGAGCCAAATTGGCAAGCCGCTTGGCTGTTTGATTTTCTTTTGGTTGGAGATGGCCTAGAGAGGCGAGTTGTGATTTGACGTATATGCCGGTACAAAGGAGATGCTGGCGAAATTTTACGAAAAGTTAAGGCGTTAGAAAATTTTCATGATTTTTGAAAATTTAGTTAGTCGGAATAAATTAATATTTTAGTCGATATTAATTGGTTCTGTTGAAACCGAAGATAAGAGGTAATCAGATAAATTTTTACCCAGTAGATAGGGTCGTCCCCTACCTTAGCAATTTCGAGGACGAAATTATTATAAGAGGGGAAGAATGTAATGACCCGTATTTTCAGCTATATAATAATTAATTTATTTAATTATTTAAATAGTGATTTAGAGAATATAATGGTCATTAATAAAATAATAGGAATATTTAATTAAAATAATAATTAAATAATATATTTAATTCTGAAATAATCAGAATTGGCTGAAATGGCGATATGGTGTGAATGGGGAAATTCAAAGTATATAATTCAGTTTAGAATTGAATTTGAATAACGAATATATTTAATTAACGATGGTCGAGCGTATAATTTATATTATAATTATAATCGAGCTCGAAATGGCGCGGCAGTTAGCTATTTGGCGATTTGAACTTCAACTGAATATACAGGGGCTGTTTCAAGTCGGATTTCTGTGAAACAAGAAACGTGTGGAGCTGGTGAAGTATATTTTTCTAATAAAAGAGAAAAATCGGGATTTCGTCGTGTAGATTTTGATTTATGTCCAAATCAAATTTCAGAAAAGTCGCTATGGAATTTTTAATAATTAAATTCGATTTAAAAGGGGTTTTGACCATAACTAGAGCAGACGATCGAATTAAGCCACGAAACCAATTCCGTTGAGTTCGTATCGTCGATTAGAGTCTGAAAACATATATTGTTTGTTATTTTTGAACATTGGAAATTTTGGTGTCTAAAGGAGCACTTAGGGTGCGTAGAAAATAACATACCAGGAAACAGTCTCGGAATGCGACGACCTGTGTGCCATTGGGTTCGTATTAATTTATCGTTATAAGGGAAACAAGTTTCGTGACAAACCGATGACGTATGTGACTTTGGTGGCCAAAAACGCCTTATGTTGAGTTAACCATTTATACGTTTTAAACAGGGGTAACTTTATTTGAATGGTTAACTAGTCAAACGAACTCAGAATTCAACGAAACAAGTTTCATACGAAACCTTAGGAAGAGGTCTAATGAAACGTCAAGGCCTCATATTTTTAGGATTTATTATGTAATTTTAATGAATTAATGCTCGATGTTTTTCATCGATATTTTCTAAGAGATTTCCGCAAACGGTGTCGGAATTCGACGAAACCTGTCCCATTGGATCCGGAATATTTTTCTATGCTAGAATTGACTTTGTTTCTTGAAAACATATTTCATTTGAGGTGTTAATTTTACGAAAAACTCATTGATAAATTTATATATAATATAATAATCAATCTAACCTAAATATTTGCCTATAAATAGTGTTCATTCCCTTAAGACCTAAAAAGGGATTCAACATAGAGATAAATCCGCCGTCATATGTTTCCACTTTCAGTAAAACACTTCGATCCTCAAGAAATCAAAATAAACCAAAATAAAATCTATAAATCGAGACAAACATATATTCGAGATCATAAGGCCAAGAGCTTTGATTTCTTGTTGGTCTCAGTGCGTGCGATCAAATTTTGGGAGGTATCGGATTTTACAGTGAAGCTAGGGCTTCATCTCAACGTCGTCGCGATGGTTGTCAAGGTGAAGGAAGGCGTCGGAGGAACGATGGTGACTAGGAGGCGCGGCATAGGGTGCTGAGTTCAACGCTGGTCTCGGTTGAGGGAAGGGGTGATGTGAACAACGCGTGGGGGAGGCCTCATGCGAGTAACATGAGTGGTGTTTGTCTTGGAATGGGAGGAATTAAATATTGGAAGGGGCTCGGAAGTATTGTGGGAAGATGATAGGGTCTGTAGCGGAATATGTTGTTGGGGTAGGATTTAACAAGGGGCGGTGATGGTATAACTGAGAGGAGTGGACGTCTGTGTGTTATTTTGGGAAAGAAGGTTTAGTTGGAGGCGGGTGTGAAAAACTTGGTGGGCCAAAGTTTTAAATTGGGTGAGGCCCAATTCTCAACGTAAATTAGTTTGTTTTTTTATTTAAAGTAATACCTAAACTTGTTAAAATCATAACTTCCTCATACGATATCGGTTTTCAGCGAAACAAGATCCGATAGGACCGTATGGACGAGTGATTCACAATGAAGCTGACTGGAAGTGGATTGGGGCTCGTATGAATTTATGGTGAAATAGATTGTTTGATTCAAATCAAATAACAGTTTATCGTTCTTTAACGATGAAATGCAAATGTGAGTAAAACTCACCAACTCTGAACAGTTATATTTTTTATAATGTATTCTTAGAACTGTTAATCATCTGTTGATTGCTGTGTGTTGGTTGATTGATTGAATTGCTAGTCAGTTAGTTGAATATATATATATATATTCTGTTTATCAGATTAATTCGTACTGAACTGTAATGGATGTTGATTATACTGTGTAACATCTGTGATGCAGGGAAACAGGTTGGAGGGACCCAACTAGGTTCCTCAATATTTATAATACTGTTTTGATTCGTATATTCTATTATATGATGTGATATATAATCTGTGGTCGATTATATGTGGTTGGACGTTATTGATCATCGTGATTTGATGTGTTGAATACCATAACATACCGGAATGTTGGTAAGGGAATTTTCAAAGTGATGTTTGAAAATAAAATATTTATAAATGGAATATTTATAAATAAGAGATATTTATAAATTGGAATATTTATAAATAAGAAATATTTATAAATTGGAATATTTATAAATAGGAAATATTTAGAAAAGAAATAATTGCAAATTGTTTTCTTTTTGAATGGAAAGGGCCTGTGTGGCGGTTTGGGTATTTTCCCGATGCTCCCGATACAAAGGAGGTTATGGCGAATCTTTCCGGAAATTTAAGGAGCTGGAATATTTTCAAGAATAAATTTGAAAGAAAAATATTTGTAAACCATTTACAAATAGAATTGAAAAGGAAAACGTTATAAAAAGGGAAAACGTTATAAAGCAGTAACCGTTATAAAGAGGAAAACGTTATTAAAAGAAAATCATTTTTAAAGTGTAGAACCATTATTTAAAAGTAAATCTTTTCAAATGAATGAACGTTATAAAAAGGGAAACCTTTATAAAGAAAAGGAGTTAACCAGTTTGGTTAAGTAAGTCCAGTTAACCAGTTTGGTTAAGTAAGTCCAGTTAACCAGTTTGGTTAAGTAAGTCCAGTTAACCACGTTGGTTAAGTAAATCAAGTAAACCAGTTTGGTTAAGTTAGTCAAGTTAACCAGTTTGGTTAAGTAAGTCCAGTTAACCAGTTTGGTTAAGTAAGTCAAGTTAATCAGTTAGAGTTAACCAGTTAGAGTTAACCAGTTAGAGTTAATCAGTTAGAGTTAACCAGTTAGAGTTAATCAGTTAGAGTTAACCAGTTAGAGTTAATAAGTTTGAGTTAATCCGTTAGAGTTAACCAGTTAGAGTTAATCAGTTAGAGTTAATCCAAATGAGATTCCATTTAGTATGATTGCTAGCGAAATTCGCAGGGTTACAGATAGCCTACGGCGATCGGAAGTTTCCTGAGGGAATCAGGTGTAACCATTTGTGATCGCTGCGATCTAAAGTCAAGCGAATGGAGTTAAATCGAATATTATTTATTCGATAAGAGTTAAATCAAGTTGAGTTAAGTAAGCTAAGTTAGTCAAGTTGAGTTAATTGAGTATTGTTAGTCAAACCAAGTTAGTCGAGCCTAGTTAATCGAATCGGGTGGGTCGAACCAAGTTAGTCGAGTTAGTCGAGTCGAATTAATCGAATCAGAGTTATTCGAAGTGAGTAAATCGAATATAAGTTATTCGAAGTGAGATAATCGAACTAGAGTTATTCGAAGTGAGTTAATCGAATCAGAGTTATTCGAAGTGAGTTAATCGAATCAGAGATATTCGAAGTAAGTTAATCAAATCAGAGATATTCGAAGTAAGTTAATCGAATCTAGTTATTATATTGGAGTATTCGAATAAGAGTTATAGAATAAGAGTTTACCAAATAGGAATTGATAAATTGGTTGTTCATTATTTATTCGAGTTAGGGAAATAGAGTTAGATTAAAGTTATTTTATTTCAGAAGCAGGAAAATTATAACACCACTGTTATAATCAAATGATTCTGTAAAGGAGTTGGACTCGTAATTTATGTCTGGAAGTTACGTAAGGAAGTGTTAAAGAGTTAAAAAATGAACTTACCCTATTTCGAGATTTGAATGTTGTTCAGTTAAGGTCTGAGAGGTAGTTATACCCCAACTTGATTGACTTCGTTTTAATTTAGAAATGGTTAAGGTTCGAGAGTGAAAGTGGTTAAGTGAATTTAGTAAATAAGTATAGTGGTTTGAGTTGTCGTCGCGATGTTGATTTAAACATCTGTTTAAATCCAAGTAAAGAAGATTTGGAAATGTTTTCCAAATAAAATCAGAAACGTAACCAAATATTGAAATGGGGAATATGAATTAGAAAAGGAAATGTTCATGTATAAGGAGTTAAAAATAGAGTTAAACAAGATTAGAAAATGACTAGAGATTAGTAAGTTGAATGGTTTTCTGAGTATCGATCTGATGTTGGTTTCGGCCTTCGGGGTTTATACTTAGTGAATTGTTCTCTTATTAGTTCACAGTTAGGGAATAATAGTTGTGGAATGGTAGTGATGCGTGAATAAGCTATGGAAATGTTTTCCAGTGTTAATAACGTGCATTTTCTAAATATAGAAAATAAGGAAATGTGAATATATATATATATATATATATGTATATACATATATATATATGTTTGATGATTGGATCGATATTTCCATTTGGAAATAAGATCATTGTTTGCACATGGACATGTTTTCATTTGATAGTTGAATCACCGACTATCAAAGTTTTTACCATTTTAACATTGTTAATATGGAGAGACCGGTTGGATTATTATCCAAAGAACCCCTCTATATTGGCATTAGCGTTGCGAATCATATATGCCAAAGATAATTGAAGACGGAGCAAAGCGCAAGGGCTATTGTATAAGTCTTAGATAACAGTGCCTAAGATGGATGTACGAAATAGTATCTTCGGTTTGTCCGGTCCCAGGACAACTTGTATGGAAGAATGTCTGACAGAGTATTCCAAACGAATCATATATGTTGATCTCTTCAACGTATTACGTCTGGTGGCGGAGGAATTAGTTTCTTTTAGCTTCATACCCGTGATACCGTTAAGGGAATCGATAATGATTTGGCGGGTATGGCGATGTGGTATTCCAAGTAAATGAAGATATGATATGAAAAAGATAAGCGTAGCTTCTAGCCTCATATCCGACAAATGACAGAAATCGGGCAGGCAGCATGGCTAAGTCAATCGCACCGAAGTAGGGTGTATAATCACCTATCTAGAGAACATTCATTTGCTTCTTAAATCTATCAATGCTGTCCCATATATATATACGGGAACGATTGCTGATCCCAACCGTTGGTGATATACATTCGATACACTCAAGCGAAATGAGTGGTCGGTCATGTGTGGCTGAGTTGCAAGATGTTCTTGTTGAACTCCAGTGTATCGTTCCTAGAGTACACTGATCGGAAGGTGGTTCCATACCTTGTCATAATTGGAAATCCATTACCCAATACGTGCTTGCGGTTTTGATTGTATACTATATTTGTAGAACGTGAGATGAAAGCATTTCTGCTATATTGTTGATTATTTGTACCTAGACATTATTATAATATCAGAATGATATTTTTTACAAAGTTGTTTGGATTCTCATAAGGGAAAAACCCATTCCGTTATACGGTGTGGTCTAATGAGATATCGTTTACTTGTTCAAACTGTTTTACTCATACCAGTCCTATGACTGACCCAGAGTTTACTTTGTTGTTTTCCCTAAACTCTTGGGTGCCTAATTTTGTATGGGTAGTCAAGTAGTCGGGATTTTACAGATACACTTGGAGAGCTTGGAGCAGGAGGCTTCAGGATTCTATAGCTATTATTATTTCCGCTATTGTTGTAAGTGTTGTACTCTGATAAGTGCTATTGTATATATATAACTGTTTGTATTTCAAAAGTTATGTTATATTTTATTCGTTCCGTTGTGAGATTTGTGTTTACTCTGATGATGATGTTCTTCTTCTTCTATTCTATAAGTTCTATCCTATCTTTCCTCACCCTCTAACTTCTTTCATTAACAATATGGAATTTTCGACTCTTGAATAGTTGACATAGCGTTATATGTCGATGTTCAAAAGTCGAAAATTTTCGGGTCGTTACAATAACTGATTGAACGATGTGCCGAGGATGAAGACTGTGGTCTGACCGGAGGTCTTCACATCGTTTGGATGATTACTGATGTCTTGATTGGGCTGTACACCCAAGACAATGTTATAAGTGGTGATCGTCCAGACATACTTGGAGATCGACCGGATATGCGAGGACCTCTCTCCATTATTGGACATACGGGACGAGAAATAAGGTGCCTTCGGTTTCGTTCACACCCAGAACAAACTTGTTAATGGATGTGTGTCTGACATTGGATTTCATTCTGTGTGATTGATATACATCGGTTGCATAGCGTGAATTTCCTGTGTGACATGCAGAGATGCAAATGATCAAGGCTTCTGTTGAAAAGCAGAGTCTTATGGTTGATGATCAAAGCACCGGTTTAATATAGCATAGCTTTGTGTAGCGTTAATTCATGAGCCTCACACCCCAGTGTGAACCAGAAACGGTAGAGGACCTCAGGGAGGGCATGCGTTTCCTTCTAGCTAGGAGTGGTGTCAGCGTTTTGCAAGCCCTGATGTTTTACTTATGTGGATGATGGATAGCGAGGCACCTCAGTTATTTCGGTCTCTGCGGAGCCGATGGATGGTCTTTATACAGACCATATTTATGCCTCATAGGGCGAGAAAACATAGTGTTCAGGCATTTTAATCCACATCGAGTGGACTAGTCCAAACGATCCAAAGGTCGATGCGTTCTAATCCTGAGACATGGGCTAGATTGTCTCGAAGCGGTAAGCATGATCCCTTGCCTTGGTTCACAGATGGAAATCCAACTTCTAATACGACATTTTGCGGTTTTGATTGTAGAGCCTAGTATGGCCACATAGTGGGATGAGGCACTTATGCCATCTAGGATTGATACATTTATATTTGAAATTGTTTTGACACTATACACTTATTGTAATAATAAAAGATGAAATTTCACGAACCAAGCATTTTTGGCTATTGTAAGGTAGAAACTCTATCTTCCGGCTTGCGTTGCATTGTGTGATGGGACCTGAGTCTTATAATAGCTTCATTGTTCTTTATTTAGCATTGTGTTGTTTGTTTTATGTATTGGTATTCTTATGGGTAAACCCGTTCCGTGTTATACGGCGTGGTCCCTTGATTTACCTTACTTTAAAACCAAGATAATAACTGTTTTAGTTCTCACACAAGTCACATGACTGACCAAGAGTTTATTGTTTTAACCTAAACTCTGGGTGCCCCTATTTTTCGCACAGGCAGCTAGTAGTTGTGGTTTTGCAGATTTATATTCACAGGATCCTGATTTGCAGCTGGAATGATATTTGGGAAGCTCTGTATCCGTATATTCTTTTCAGTTGTGTTTTGTATTATTTTCCGCTGCATTGTAACTTGTAAACCTCTGATATTTAGTAAATGTGTAATATTTATTCGTACTCTGTATATTCTTGTATTCTGATGAAATTGTTGTAATAAGCAATGAAATGTTCTTCGGTTTGTATTCTGATTTGTCGTGTTCTCAAAACGATCCGTTATTTCTCTTCTCTTCGGAGACCGGGGAAGTACGGGTCGTTATAGGAGGTATCAAAGCTTTGGTTTACAGAGCTCGAGAACTAGGCACCTTAGAATCAAACGAAATAATTCATCAGAGATTGGATTAGTAATATCCAATGAGAATGACTCGCTAGAGATGGGATCAGTAGTATCCTAAAATGAGTCGGAAGAGTGTTGTTCTTCAAATAAAGATGGAAACAATTTTTGTCTTGAAAATTTAAACAATATTATACGTATTTGAATATTTATTTTATATTGAATTTGGACAATCTAGTATATAGAGATTTTCATATACGTCTGATCCACGTGTATTTGAAGTCTCAAATATACTGGATGGATATAGAATTACACTCTAGTCACCCGGGGATGATTCTGATGATTGATATATCATCATTAGAGTTTATGTTCGAGTGACGAAAGTGGGATACCTATATGTTTCCAATTGACTGGTGTGAGAACCAAAACTTACATAGGATGATTTGTTGTGATTTGGCATCAAAAATATGATTTTTGGCTACGTATTAAAGTTATGTGTTTGAAACGTTAATCAACCAATCGATTGCTGATTGTGTTGTTTGATTAATTAGAATTTGGAACCATTAAGCCAAATTGTATCAAATGTTGAACTGAATTGAAAATTGTTTGAAATTGCATGCATATACATGTTTATACATTGAACAGGTCGTAGCAAGGAGGCTAGAGAAGAGGAACAAAATTGTATGCCCAACAAATAGGTACATGTTTACTGATTTATTAGGTTTGGATGATTTCATGAGTCGATTGGCTAGCCGCTTGGCTTTATCTTTTTCTTTTTGAGATAAGAGGGCCTATGTGGCAGTTTGGGGATTTTCCCGGTGCTCCCTGTACAAAGGAGGTTACGGCGAAATTTTTCAAAAATTTAGGGTGTTAGGCAAATTTTTGAAAAATTTGAAAATTCTTAGAAATTGAAAAGCTGAAGAATGAAAGTTGAGTTGGTTGGTTAAACAACTTTCAGCTCCGTTCCTTTCAGGGACGAAAAGATTTTAAGTGGGGGAGATTGTAACAAACCGGGAAATCAGAACCAATTTAAAAATTTTATTTTGGCAATTTTAATGAATTTTGAATATTTAAAATGATTTATTTTAAATAATAACGATGAGAAAATTATTTTTGAATAGAATTTGAACGTATATATTTATTTGAATTGAAATTAGAATATAAATATTTATTTTCATTATAAAAGGGAATTGGAAATGGCACGGTGTTTCAAAATTCGATTTCAAATTTCAAATGACTGTATGTAACACCCCTAAGTCCCACATCGTGAAAGCCTATGTGAAGTGGGTACTTATATAGTAGATCCCATCTCTTACTAACGCCGAGGCCTTTTGAGAAACAAAACCCCACACCTATATGGTGGCTAAGTTGGGGACAATATCTAGCGTGAACGGAGGTGCGGGTTGTTACAGTGGTATCAGAGCCAATACCCAGCCGGAATTGTGGCTCCTGTGTGGACCACAGCGCCTGGGTGAGGTGTTTGTGAGCCAACAGGGACGTTGGGCTCTGTAGGAGGGGAGAATGTAACACCCCTAAGTCCCACATCGTGAAAGCCTATGTGAAGTGGGTACTTATATAGTAGATCCCATCTCTTACTAACGCCGAGGCCTTTTGAGAAACAAAACCCCACACCTATATGGTGGCTAAGTTGGGGACAATATCTAGCGTGAACGGAGGTGCGGGTTGTTACACTGTACATGATTCAAAATAAACTGGATTTTAGCAAAACCAAAAATATTAGAATCTATTTGAAAATATCTTTCCAACAAATCCGAAAAATTGAAATTTCATAGCGGGAATAAAAAGTTATGCCCAGTTGGAAATTCAGAATAGTTGCTATGGAAATATGGCCCATAAAAATAGCCATTTTGCAAACGACCTCCGTTTTCGACGAAACCACTTTTTTGGATCTGGAATGTCAAGTTATTGCTAGGTTCCAATTTTCATAATTATTGGAATCAATATGTGAGCACGGCAAAAGAAAACGTGTTTTAACAGTTTTAGTCAATTTGGATCGACCAGAAAATGACCATTTTTCAAACGATCTTCAAATTTGATGAAATTAGTTTTGCTAGGACTGTATCGTCAATACGAAGCTAGAAATAATTTTTCTGTAATTTTTAGAGTTAGTATGTGGCCCTGATAAATTAGAATGTGCGTTCAAATTCAATATATAGATTTATATTTTGATTTTGACGAAAACTGATCGAAATAGCCACACTGGCCTACAAAACATATTCCATTGCGTTCAGGATGGGGGTAATGTGCTATGGATGACAGTCAGTGGGTTCGATTTGGGGTTCAGACAAAAGATGTACTTTTTATGGAAATATATATATATATATAACCCTAAAAATCTAAATCCCTAAATCATTAGATCAACCGCCTCCAAAAACAAAAAAACCCGATACTCTGGGAATAACGCCCCAGAAACCAGTCGCCCCTCCCCTACTGTGCCACTGCGCCTCGACGGAGCCGATGCCCTTCCCCCTCCAACAGCCAGCGACCTCCCCTCCTCTCTCTGCCGTGTTAAAGCCCCACAGCCTTGGAAACCCATCGCGCAACCCCCACATCCGCTTGCGCCAGCCAGAAACTGCCACGCCCCACCTCCAGCGAACTCACCTTGGCCATCCTCCTCTCTGCCGACTGTAGGCCCTCACCCAGATGTGGTCTATCGAGTTTTACAGGAAAAAGGTGATTTTTATTTACTTTTACATAAAGTTGTTTAAATTTCTGGTTTTAATTATATAATACATTGAAATAAAAATATAATTTGTATATATTAAAAACGTATACAAACATATGATGTGTATATAAATAGCTTTGGATTAAAAGGTTAGACTTTTATCATAGAAAAAGATTTGATTTTTAAAAGTAAAAAGGTATGATTTTTAATCGAATAAAAATGTGATCTTTGATGTATATATAACGACGTATAAGAATATGATTTTTATATGCATGCAAAGTAAATAAAGATTGGGTTTTTATACATGAAAAGTTAGGATTTTTATAAAATAAAGGCGTAATTTTTACAATGAAGGAGAATTTATAAAAATACGACTTTTTTTATTATATACATAACATAAGAATAAAAATATGATTTTTATATAATAGAGAATATAAAAATATGATTTTTATAATATATGTAGCGATATAAAAATATAATCTTTTCTATGCATGTAGCATTATAAAAATATTTGAAGAATAAAAATGTGATTTTAATAGAAACCACGTGAAACAGATGGCGATGAAACCGACTGGAATCCAAATCCAAACCGTTCAGAAATGATCGAGAATGGAGGAGTGGAAATCCAAGGTGAGAACTCCTCACTATAATTTTCTTTGTACAATTATTTATTTTATAACTGCATATGTGAACTGTTCCCCGTCGTCCACAGACCATGGACAACTTGTTTGATTGTTTGGTTTGGTTGATTAGATTATTTGGTTGAAATTGGTTGTTTGGGTGAAATGAATTGATTAGAATTGTTATATGTATATGGCGCGAGCCAATATCAGGAGAGGGGTAATGCTAGACATTACCCGATTTTGATATCATGCGTTATGCCACAAAAATTTTCTAAAATATGTTAGAACCATAAAAATATCATTTTTATTGTGTAAATGAACCGAATAAATATTTTATCTTTAAAAATATAATTTTTAACGGATATATGAATAAAATAAATATTCATTTACAAATCAGACGATTTTTTTATGTACACCCATTTGATTGATATTGATTGAGACGATATATTTTACACATCGCCCAACTGCACAAATAATATTCAGTGTTTGTTGATTGAAACCCCACACGGGTGTTGGGATGAAATTTGACGTACAATAATCCCAATTGTTTAGATGTATGTCGATCGATTGATTGACAGGCTGTCGTAAGCGTTAAATATTTATATTTAATGCTTATGCAGCGTAGAGTACACTCTGGATGATGGTTGATTGTTTATCATTATTGTATTATACACGTGTTGCATGAAATCCATATAATCAAATTATATGGTAAATGGATGTGTCTGATTCCAGTTCAGAAAGAATGAATATTTTAAAATAACAAATATTTTAAAAGAATGAATATTTTAAAATAATTTTCAGTGATGGATCAAAAGGTCATTTTGATGTCCGATTTGGGATGGACATGAATATATTTAAATATATATAGCCGTGTTGATTAGATAACGCCATTTTGACGTGAACGATATTTATATCGATTTTATTCATTTCTATAATAAATATCGAAAAGGAAGTGATATCAAAATCTAATGTTTTGAAAATATTATCCTTTATATATTAATGAAATGGAATATTCAATTTTGATTTGAAATTGAATATGAAGTTGAAATCGTTTTGAAAACGATTTATAAAATACGAAATCGATGAAATAGATATAATATATATATATATATATTATAATATAATGGCCTGAATAGAACGCGCCACGCTGCGGTAGTTCATGAATCTCGACCATTGACTTCGAATGGACATTACGGAAGATCCAACCATCGGATTCTCCTAAAACCAGAACCGTTGGGTTCATCTCGAAAAGAGCTTTCTAACGAATAGATGAAATTAGAAATCTAACGGTTGGATTTGGAATTATGCCCAAATCAAATATGGAAAAGCTTGTTGTAAGTGCAGTTCGACGACCGTTTATGGAAATCGACTGTAAAGGCCTTGATAAAATTAGTAAAAATATCAATAATTAGTGTAATCATAAGAAATGATTTGGAAAGAATTGGGATGAAAAATTCCATATTTGAAAAAAAAATTTTTTATCGAAATGAACTAGTTGTGAACTAGAATTGTGAAATCAAACATTTTTAAATAAATAAATTGGATTTGAAATGGTTTTAAAAATAACCAGAATTTCTAATATATGAATTGGAACGGATTTGAATCGAAATTATCTTCAGAATATTTCACTATTGGATTCCGTGATTATACGGATATTGTGGAGGAATTTGGAAGATATATATATATATCGTTATTCCAATGCGGTATTTGTTGATTCCAGAATTTGATATTGAATATAAGCCGATATATTTTCTATTCAGAGCCTTGTATTTAATATCAAATGTGATTTTGGGTTTGTCGTGAATGGTGTCTTCATTAACACTGTTCTTGAAACCAGTTGAGAAAAGATTAAATCTTTTTATATAGATTTAATGAAGTATACCAATTAATTAATATTTAATTGGAATTGAATTGAAATTGGTCTTTGGGTTTATCGTGAATGGTGTTTTAAATAACACTTGTTCTTTAACCCGATTAACAATGGAATGAGATTTTGGGTTGTCGTGAATGGTATCTTTAATAATACTATTCTTAGACCCAATGGAGTTAAGAAAATCAGAAACTAACTGGAGATTAGTTAAGTTGAATGGTTTCTTGGGTATTAATCTGATGTTTGTTTCGGCCTTCGGGGTTAATACTTAGGGAATTGTTCACTTGCTAATTTACAGTTAAAGGCTGATGGAATGGAACATGATTTTGGGTTTATAGTGAACCGTGTTTTAAATGACATTGGTTCTTTAACTCAGTTAAAGACAGGATATGATTTCCCAAGTTAAACAATCAATAATATTGATTTTTGGGAAGATTAAAACCAAATGGAGTTTTAATGAATCTTTAATTAGATTGAAATGATCGAGAATGGAGTATCACCAGTTTTGCTCCAAGCAATAGTTAAATCTTTAATTAGATTTGAACGTGAAATGGTAATTGAATTTACCGATAACACCGTGGTGTTAGATATGAAGTATTACCAGTTTTGCTTCATGGGATGAATAGGTTGGGATTGGGAAATTAAACAAATGATTACTTCGGTAAGGTTCGCTAATCCCGACTAGTTTGGATAAACCATAATTTGGTTTGAATTAATATCCGAAAGAAGATTAAAGAATAAATTTAAAGAATTTATCTTTGATAAAATTAATGGGAACCTTTCCCAAAGGATATGTATATTTGGACAAAAAAACAAATTCTGGATTGGAATTAGGCGTATGTTGTGTTTTTTATAGCACTTGTTTATTATATACGCGAGTTATTCAAAAAGACCGGATTTATCCCATTTTGAATAACTGATTCGACGATGTATCGAGGATGAAGGCGGTGGTTGAAGACCAGAGGTCTTCACATCGTTTGGATGATTACTGATGTCTTGATTGGGTTATACACCCAAGACAAAGTAATAAGTGGTGATCGTCCAGACGTGCTTGGAGATCGACCGGATATGTGAAGACCTCTCTCCTATATTGGACATACGGGACGAGGAATAAGGTGCCTCCGGTTTCGTTCAGACCCAGAACAAACTTGTGATGTGTGTCTGACATTGGAATTCATTCTGTGTGATTGATATACATCGGTTGCATAGTGTGAATTGCCTGTATGGCATGCGGAGATGCAAATGATCAAGGCTTCTGTTGAAAAGCAGAGTCTTGTGGTTGATGTTCGAAGCACGGCTTTAATATATCATAGCTTTGTGTAGCATTAATTTGCGAGCCTCACACCTCGGTGTGAACCAGAAATGGGAGAGGACCTCAGGGAGGGCATGCGTTTCCTTCTACCTTGGAGTGGTGTCAGTGTTTTGCAAGCCCTGACGTTTTACTTATGTGGATGATGGATAGCGAGGCGTCTCGGTTATTTTGATCTCTGCGGAGCCGATGGATGGTCTTTATACAGACCGGATTTACGCCCCATAGGGCGGGGAAACGTAGTGTTCAGGCATTTTAATCCACATTGAGTGGACCGGACCTGACGATCCAAGGGTTGATGCGTTCTAATCCTGAGACATGGGCTAGATTGTCTCGAAGCGATAAGGACTATCCCTTGCCTTGGTTCACAGATAGAAATCCAACTTCCAATACGACATTTTGCGGTTTTGATTGTAGAGCCTAGTATGGCGACATAGTGGGATGGGGCACTTATGCCGTCTAGGATTGATACATTTATATTTGAAATTGTTTTGACACTATACGCTTATAGTAATAATAAAAGATGAAATTTCACGTACCAAGCATTTTTGGCTATTATAAGGTAAAAACTCTATCCTCCGGCTTGCGTTGCATTGTGTGATGGGGCCTGAGTCTTATAATAGCTTCATTGTTCTTTATTTAGCATTACGCTGTTTGTTTTATGCACTGGTATTATTGGGGGTAAACCCGTTCTGTGTTATACGGCGTGGTCCCTTGATTTACCTTACTTTAAAACCAAGATAATAATTGTTTTAGTTCTCACACCTGTCACATGACTGACCTGGAGTTTATTGTTTTAACCTAAACACTGGGTGCCCCTATTTTCCACCCAGGCAGCTAATGGTTGTGATTTTGTAGATTTATATTCACAGGATCCTGATTTGCAGCTGGAATGATATTCGGGAAGCTCTGTATCCGTATATTCTTTTTAGTTTTTTTTTGTATTATTTTTCCGCTGCATTGTAACTTGTAAACCTCTGATATTTAGTAAATGTGTAATATTTATTCCTACTCTGTATATTCTTGTATACTGATGAAATTGTTGTAATAAGCAATGAAATGTTGTTCGGTTTGTGTTCTGATTTGTCGTGTTTTCAAAACAATCCATTCTTTCTCTTCTCTTCGGAGACCAGGGAAGTTTGGGTTGTTATAATATTATATTAAAATATATATAAATTCTACAGCGACTTTTCTGAATTTTAAACTGGACATAACTTATAATTTATAAAGTGAAATCTTAGTTTCTTATATTCGCTAGAAAGATATTATTAAACAGATTCAAGTATTTCTTGTTTCGTCCAATTTTGATTTAAAATGAATTCTGTATATTAAATTGAAATTAGAAATCAAAATTTCAAACTGTCGCACCATTTCAGGCTCGTTTTATTATTAAAATAAATTTATACGTTCTAACTTTAATTTAAAATAGATTTTTCATCGTTATTATTTAAAATAAATAATTTTAAATATTCAAAATCCATTAAAATTTCTAAAATAAAAAATTTATATTGGTTCTGAAAATCCGGGTTGTTACATTCTCCCCCACTTAAAATCTTTCTGTCCTCGAAAAGGAACAGAGCTGAAAGTTGTTTAACTGAACAGAGCTGAAAGTTGTTTAACTAACCAATTCAACTTTCAGTTCTAATAAATTTTCAATTCAGTTCAATATTAAATTCGATTTAGCTAAATTTATCAGTCCTTCTCATACTGGATAAATTAATTATCATTCCAATATTTTAATTAGTTAAACTAATTATCAAGCATCACAACCAGCAATCAATTAGGTGATTGACTTTTTAAATATATATAACTTTTATATATAGTCAAAAATCAAATTTTTGATGCCAAGTCACTACAATAAACCTTATCTATATTTTGGTTCTCACACGAGCCAATGAAAATATATAGATATACCA
This sequence comes from Allium sativum, assembly GCA_030737875.1. NCBI lineage: Eukaryota > Viridiplantae > Streptophyta > Magnoliopsida > Asparagales > Amaryllidaceae > Allium > Allium sativum. The sequence continues at coordinate 46,335,116 of CM060916.1, forward strand.
CTTTCGAAACTCGAACATAATTGCATATGATGATGCGTCAATCATCAGAATTACCCCCGGGCGACTAGAGTGTGATTCTATATCTATCCAGCATATTTAAGGCTTCGTACATATGCTATCTAGGCGTATCTGCAAATCTCTATATACTCGATTGTCCAAATCAATATAAAGTAAATATACTCAAATACGTATAATAAGGTTTTAAATTTTCAAAACAAAATTTGTTTTCATTTTTATTTTAAAAATAATACTCTTCGAACTCATTCTATGATATTGCTGATCCCATCTCTAAGGAGTCATTCTTACTGGATATTACTAATCCAATCTCTGATGAATTCTTTCATTCGGTTCTAATATGTCTTGTTCTCGAGCTCTGTAAACCAAAGCTCCAATACCAACTGAAACGACCCAAACTTCCCCATAAAGGAAAGTACGGATTGAATTGAGAACACGACAAATCAAAACACAAAACAGAAGAACATTTCATTGCTTATTACAACAATTACATCAGAGTACAAGAATATATCCAAGTATAAACAAATATTACACATTAGAACTACAATATCAGAAATCTAATTTACATTTAAATACATAGCAGCGGAAAAATAATACAAATAACAACTGAGAGAAATACATGGATGCAGAGCTTTCCGAATATGGCTTCAGCTGTAAACCAGGATCCTGTGTATATAATATCTACAAAACCAAAACTACTACCTGCCCGTGCGGAAAATATGGGCACCCAGAGTTTAGGTTAAAACAATAAACTCCAGGTCAGTCATGGGACTGGTATGAGAACACAAAAACAATTATTAATCTTTATTTTAAAAGTTGGAAATCATAGGACCACGCCGTATAACACGGAACGGGTTTCTCCACATGAACCTTAGTTTAAAATAAAACAATGCAATGCTTTTTGGAAAAATGAAGCTATTATAAAACTCAGGTCCCATCACACAATGCAACGCAAGCCGGAGGATAGAGTTTTCCTTTATAATAGCAAAATATGCTTGATATGCGAAATTTCATCTTTTATTATTATTACTATAAGTGCATAGTGTCAAAAACAACTTCACATATAAATGTATCAATCATAGACGACATGGGTACCATATATCATGTCGCCATACTAGTTCTACAATCAAAACCCCATGATGTCGTATTGGAAGTTGGATTTCCATCTATGAACCAAGATAAGGGATCGTCCTTACCGAATTCGAGACTCTCTAGCCCGAGCCTCAGGACTCAGTCGCAACTGCACCTGGAGCGCAAGGATCGGTCCATAAATATGTTAGTGAATTAGTAATGCCTGAACAATACGTTTCCCTGCCTTATGGGGCATAAAATCTAGTCAGTAATGTCGACCATAATAATATCCGAGGCGCCTCATTCCATCATCCACATAAGTAAAAATGTCAAGGCTTGCAAACGCTGACACCACTCCTAGCTAGAAAGAAACGTATGTCCTCCCTGGGGTCCTTCTCCCGTTTTTGGTTCATACCGGGGTGTGAGGCTCGCGAAGTAACGCTATACATAAAGCTACACCTAAAATGGGCTGTGTTCGAATCATCAACCACAAGGCTCTGCTTTTCAACAAAAGCCTTGATCATTTGCATCTTAGCATGCCACATTGTCTGTAACACCCCACATCCTTTAGTGTCACTCACAAAGGGAATGCACTAAGTTCTGTGGAGCATTTAGGGTAAAAGATGCAGATAAATTACAATACAGACAAAATTAAAACAGCGGAAAATAAAACTTTACTTTATTGATAAAATAGTTTGTACAACAATTGTTTTCCAATATCAGAGTATCATCTGTCTTACAAAATAAAGAAGCATAAATAACATTTATATTCCCCAATGTAGCATAAGCCAGCCATAACAGCAGAAAAAGAGAGTCCAAAGCACTTTGTCAAAGAATCTTCGAGCTTGGGAAGAGTGACGGTCCAATCTAACCTGAGCTATACTATTCCCTCCTTAACTACCTAAGGGGGAACGGAAGAAAAGAAGACGAAAGAAAACTGAGTCAGACATAAAGTCTGGTAAGTTCAGTTACTTCTAGCATGTGAACAAGGAAAAACAAAATGACATGAATTAACTGAATACAAGACAATACCATGATGATAGGGCCAACAAGATAGGATAAGATTAACACAAGATAGGCTAAGACAAGATAAAGTGGATATGCTTTAATACTTTCTCCGCTTCGCTATTAACCTATTATTATGGTTTCTATGTCTCTGCACCACCTATCTAGTGTCCCAACTAGTAATCTGTCTAAAATGATAACGCGATCCCAATCCCTGTAATTGTGGTTGCCTTTAGCCGTACATTTATTATTTATTACCTAGATCTAATCTAGGGTTTTCTTATCGAGCGCTTCCTAAATTCAACTAGGGTTTATGCGACTTATCTAATACTTCTCGGATTTAGGATTTATGCCAACTAGGTCCAACTAGGGATTATGCTACCTGTCGAACGATGCCCTTAGTCTAGGACGCACTACCTAGAGTGGTATATGTTCCTAAACTTTCCCCATGTATGTGTCGCGAATCGTTTATCGCTGTCTAGATGCACATGTCATGAAATGTGCGACCCGAGTCCCGTGGCAGGGCTATTCTAGAAACACGGAACTCGGTCGGGAGCTTTCAGATATCTGCCAATGCAGATGCTAAGGTCTGTTTTTTTCCAGTGGCTATGGTCCCACCTGACCCCTCCCTCAACGAATGAAAGGCCACTCTTGAAAAATTGAGAACTATACGCAGGCCCCCTATGCCCCACTGTCTTATGGCCATCCTCACACATAACTTGATAGCAAGTATATGGTCTTTTGGAGTTCTTCGCCTTTCCGCTTAACGTATCTCGACTGACTCAAGATGGTAGGTAGACGACGAGTTGCTATCACAGGGCTACTGGTCTCGCCAAATCATGCTGGTCCATCCTAGTCTTTAGGTTGCCTTATATTGCAACCAAGGCATACCCTTGGTTCTTCTAACGCAGACCTTAACCTCTGTGAGCCCAGGAGGATCATCTGCAGCCTCACAGACGGATACCAAGAATACCCTCACGTCCTCTCGAAGCCTCGGGCTTCGTAACCCAATTCGTTGGAGCCTTTTTTAAGATTAGATGGACGTTCGCTCCTCCTCGTGTTATAATAAGAATTACTACTTAGTTTTCCTAACTAAGGTTTACCACTTAGTTTCCTGAATTGTCGTTTTCTTAACTAAGGTTTACTACTTAGCCCCTTTCAACTAAGATTTACTACTTAGTTCTCTTTCTCGTCAAGTTGGATTGGTTAAGTGTCATTAGTCGATACAAGTTAACTTAACCCATTCATTTGTCATGTTAAACTGGTTAAGTGTTATCAGTAATTCACGTTGACTTAACCTTACTAGCATCAAGTTATATTGGTTAAGTATTTAATTAACCCTAACCATTCATCTTGTATTGGTTAAGTGTTCCTTTTTGACTTAGCCTGGCCTATCTGTTTTAACTAACATGTTTTAATGGTTAAGTGTTCCCTTAGTTAACTTAACCCTAACATTGGTTTGATTAACATGTTCTAATGGTTAAGTATTGTCCCTTCATGTTTTTAACTTAACCCTATTCATTTATCGCACTCTGACGGTTAAGTGTTCAAGCTTACTTAAGCCTACGGTCTAGTCCAGCTAACATATTAAATTGGCTAAGTGTATTAAATTTACTTAACTCCAACCTCTAGTCTAGTTAGCATGTTAAATTGGCTAAGTGTATTAACTTTACTTATCCCCAACCTATAGTCTAGTTAAAATGTTAAATTGGCTAAGTGTATTGAATTTACTTAACCCCCACTTTCTAGTCTGGTTAACATATTAAATTGGCTAAGTGTTTTTCTTAGTTACTTAACCCCTACAAATCTTGTCTTGTTACCATGTTAAGTTTGTTAAGTGTTCTAGTTAACTTAACTCTATCGTTCTAACTTAACTGTGTTAAGTTGGTTAAGTGTTCCTATGTACTTAACCCTCCCATTCTAGCTTAACTATGTTAAGTTGGTTAAGTGTTCTTATGGACTTAACCCTCCCATTCTAGCTTAACATTAATTGTCTTATTAAAGCACCAACAACTCACATTAGACAGGTATTGTTGGGTTGCCGGTATGCCGGTTGGTTCCGGACAGTCTTACGCCACAACTCAGTCTAAACTCGGGCCTTTATCGGGCTGCCTTAACCTCCCACATTGGATAGGTATTGTTGTGATCACTGGACAGCCGGGCGGGTCCGGGCAGATTTACATCACAACTCAATCCAACCTCGGGTTAAGCATGTTCGTATTGTCTAAATTTACTTTTCTCATTTAGGATAAATTCTATAAGTAAATTTTTCCTAGTTTACTTATTCCAATATTACTCTTTTAATGTACATTGTCAACATTTATTATTATGGCCCATTTTCCCTATATATCATATTTATAGTTTTTGGTATGTAAATTATACCAAATTAAGTGTCACTAACCATGATTATTCTAAACATGACAATTACTCACAATTATGACTAAATTCAAAATTTGTGCTAATATACTTATTATGCCAAATTAACTTTAATTGACCCAATTCTGATTTAACACCCTAATTTACAGTTTATGGCAAGACTAGAATTATTATTCTAGTTTACCATTTACGCATAAAACTTAGTTTACTTGCCAATACTAAATTTAATATGTCTAATTACATATCCATAATTCATGTCAAATTTTCAAATTTGCATTCTAATAAACATGCCATAATACATGTTCTAAATTATGTCAATCATAATTATGTTAATGTTCCACATTATGCCAATTTCCAAGTTTACAACCGTGTTTAAGTCAAATTTATGATTTGCCCAAATCGTATTCCCATCGTTCGTGTAATCGTGATTTCATCCTAGATTATAGATAAGTCTAGATTCGTGGATAAAAAAGGAATGAATCAAAATATCATGAAAAGATAGACATAATGACTGGCAGAAGATGATAATTCACTAATCACAGATTTAACAAATTACACTGAATAAATTGATTAAAGCATCGAAGGCCTATAGATCTGATAATATTATGACATAAAAAGAGTTGAACAAATAACATAGGTTCAAGTATATGAGTAGATCTAACTTAATAGATAAATTCCCATAATCAAGATCCAAGGATAATTAAGAATAAACTGAATAGATAATCAAGTTTAGACCCAATCTCACATTCATAATCCTAGGCAATAATATTATGTTCATGAATCATAGGTAATTATCCACTATTGTCCTTGTCATAGTCATAGGCATTGGTTTATGCTCTAGTCAAAGGCTTATGTTCATAGTCAAAGGCTTATGTTCATAGTCAAAGGCTTATGGTTTCAAAGGCCACGGTTCCATAGTCATAATCTTAAGCATTGGCAATTTAGTCACAATGTGTTCTAGGCCATAATCAAGAATCAGATCCAAAGTCATAAACAAGCACAGATTCAATGAAATGATAAGGCATATTTCTTATATTCTTTTAATTTTATGTCACAAATAGAAAAGGCGTTCAAATCTAAAAAGTAACCGACTTACATTGATTGGATCTAGAAAAGAATAGAAAGATAGCATTGCTTAAAGCCGTTGAATCTTTACTTGAATCCTAACCTGTTTTGAATCTTCTCTTGAAAGACTTGAGCGGGATATCCTCATATTGATTTATATTTTATTTTAATTTATTTATTTAGATTTAGAGGAAGAAGAAGAAGCCATATCCATCAAGAATTTGTGCAGCATAAGGGTAGAGAATAATGGTGCAAAGAGAAGGAGACTAGGGGTCTGTTTATATAAGATTGCAAGTTAATTTGAGCCGTCGATGAAGCCAAGGTTAATCAAAGCCATCCGTTCTAAGGAGAAGCCAATTATGTTCACAATTACTTTCTTAATGTACATTATTAACATTTATTATTAAATTTTTATGCACATTAGATACATCCCCCCTTTACACATTTATTATTAAATTTGTATGCACATTAGATACATCTCCCCTTTATACATTTATTATTAAATTTGTATGCACATTAGATACATCTCCCCTTTACACGTTTATTATTAAATTTGTATGTACATTAGATACATCTCCCCTTTACACATTTATTATTAAATTAGTAACTTTAGTGTTAACAGAAATACAGGGTGTTACATTCTCCCCTCCTTAAAGGATTTCGACCCCGAAATCTTCAAGTCAAGAAGAATGTAAATCCTACCATCCAATCATCCATCTACTCAACCATCAAACACAGGCATCCAATGTCCTTAAAGACTTCTAATGCTTGTGTGTTCATATGCATAGTGTGTGTACATGTCTTTATCTAATGCAAAATCAGGCGGTCTACTGATTCAGTTGACCTCCTTAATGCAAATCATGTCAGTGCCATGCGTCCAATATGTATGCAAATCCTAATGATACATATTATTTCTATATGAGTGCACAATCATTCACTCAAATGCGACATCCATATGATAACACATTAAATTCAATTCATAAACAAATACATATTTGTAAATGAAATATGAAGGCGTCTGAGCTGATCTAGTGCCTAACACGTGTGTATATGCATTCACGAGCAACCACTAGCAACCATTCGCAACCATCAACCATAACATGTTTCAAATACATGTTTACATCCAAAACGGTTTCTACCTAAGGATCGATGATACGTCCTAGAGGATATACCTTAAAAGCTAGAAATTAGTATGCATAGAATTCCTAAAAAAAGGAATCAAGGATGTACCCTTAAGAAAAAGGGTATGAGGCGCGTATGCCTTATCTTCAATCTCCCGTATCACGTCTTCTTGAGCTTTACTCAATTATACCTTAACAAATTCAACTTCACAATTGTGAAGTTTCTTGACCTCCATTTCCAAAATAAACAAATGTCAACCATGATACTGAGTGTATACACTTGGATGATCAGAGGTCTCTCCTCTTAGCTTATCCATCATGCCATAACTATGAGGGTCAAAAGGTCACTACGTACTTTTTACCTCTCTTAAGGTTAGTCCTTCTCTATATAGAGCGCCTGCCACAACTATTCATCTCTCAAACAAACCATCCTAGTCGAACTCGACATCCCTCAAGTACAAGCCCCAAAGGCCTAAACCAATATCAGACAAGCACCCGAGGAATGTCTCCTCCGAATTTGGACGATCTACGAGAGATGATCTAAGCAAAAACAACCAAACACTTGAGCACTAGTTGGGATCTTTTACTATACAAGTACTAAGGTGCAGAGACTCAACTATGGAAGCAAATATGAACAAATGCGAAGTGCTAAAACCAAAAGAAAGAGTACAAACAGAAAAGCTAGACTCTTCCAACAGAACTTTACTACCTTTCTCCTAGGTACGCTTAGTGGTGAAAGCATGTACTTGCCCTTCTGAAAATCTTGTCCTTTGTTCTTAATTATATACCCTATTCTGCCATAGTAAAGAAACTTCCTCTTGTCTTAGGTTTTATAATCCCTTCCTCCTTCGTGAGCCAAGTCTACATCCATGAATTCCTCATCCTTGGGTTGTGCTCCTTAGCCAAACTCCTCATCCTCTTTCGTGTGTAATCATGCTGAAAAATCTCTCGAAAGCTGCCTCCATCGTACAGAAAACCCTACTAAGCTTGAAAGAAAACTAGCCGCAGGTGAAACTACTACGGTTATAGATGGAAGTCGGGCACTACTTTGCCCTTCAATGAGGTTACATCCCAGAAAGCCAGGAGCCCCAGAGACTCAAGAAAGAAGGGGACAATAATTCAAACAGAGAATCAGAAGATAGTGCGTATGGCTTTTGGGGAATACGCCTTTAAAACAAAACTTTTCTTTTGAAAATGCTTCTTTTAAAACTGTTTGAAAATAATAATTTTTTCAAATCTTTTATCTGATCTGGTAACCTTCAGCTCTGATACCACGTGTAACACTCCACATCCTTTAGTGTCACTCACAAAGGGAATGCACTAAGTTCTGTGGAGCATTTAGGGTAAAAGATGCAGATAAATTACAAGACAGACAAAATTAAAACAGTGGAAAATAAAACTTTACTTTATTTATAAAATAGTTTGTACAACAATTGTTTTCCAATATTAGAGTATCATCTGTCTTACAAAATAAAGAAGCATAAATAACATTTATATTCCCCAATGTAGCATAAGCCAGCCATAGCAGCAGAAAAAGAAAGTCCAAAGCACTTTGTTAAAGAATCTTCGAGCTTGGGAAGAGTGACGGTCCAATCTAACCTGAGCTATACTATTCCCTCCTTAACTACATGGGGGGAGGGGGAACGGAAGAAAAGAAGACGAAAGAAAACTGAGTCAGACATAAAGTCTGGTAAGTTCAGTTACTTCTAGCATGTGAACAAGGAAAAACAAAATGACATGAATTAACTGAATACAAGACAATACCATGATGATAGGGCCAACAAGATAGGATAAGATTAGCACAAGATATGCTAAGACAAGATAAACTGGATATGCTTTAATACTTTCTTCGCTTCGCTATTAACCTGTTATTATGGTTTCTATGTCTCTGCACCACCTATCTAGTGTCCCAATTAGTAATCTGTCTAAAATGATAACGCGATCCCAATCCCAGTAATTGTGGTTGCCTTTAGCCGTACATTTATTATTTATTACCTAGATCTAATCTAGGGTTTTCTTATCGAGCGCTTCCTAAATTCAACTAGGGTTTATGCGACTTATCTAATACTTCTCAGATTCAGGATTTATGCCACCTAGGTCCAACTAGGGATTATGCTACCTGTCGAACGATGCCCTTAGTCTAGGACGCACTACCTAGAGTGGTATATGTTTCTAGACTTTCCCCACGTATGTGTCGCGAATCGTTTATCGCTGTCTAGATGCACATGTCATGAAATGTGTGACCCGAGTCCCGTGGCAGGGCTATTCTAGAAACACGGAACTCGGTCGGGAGCTTTCAGATATCTGCCAATGCAGATGCTAAGGTCTGTTTTTTTCCAGTGGCTATGGTCCCACCTGACCCCTCCCTCAATTAATGAAAGGCCACCCTTGAAAAATTGAGAACTATACGCAGGCCCCCTATGCCCTACTGTCTTATGGCCATCCTCACCCATAACTAGATAGCAAGTATATGGTCTTTTGGAGTTATCCGCCTTTCCGCTTAACGTATCTCGACTGACTTAAGATGGTAGGTAGATGACGAGTTGCTATCACAGGGCTACTGGTCTCGCCGAATCACGCTGGTCCATCCTAGTCTTTAGGTTGCCTTATATTGCAACCAAGGCATACCCTTGGTTCTTCTAACGCAGACCTTAACCTCTGTGAGCCCAGGAGGATCATCTGCAGCCTCAAAGAGGGATACCAAGAATACCCTCACATCCTCTCGAAACCTCGGGCTTCGTAACCCAATTCATTGGAGCCTTTTTTAAGATTAGATGGACGTTCGCTCCTCCTCGTGTTATACTAAGAATTACTACTTAGTTTTCCTAACTAAGGTTTACCACTCAGTTTCCTGAATTGTCATTTTCTTAACTAAGGTTTACTACTTAGCCCCTTTCAACTAAGGTTTACTACTTAGTTCTCTTTCTCGTCAAGTTGGATTGGTTAAGTGTCATTAGTCGATACAAGTTAACTTAACCCATTCATTTGTCATGTTAAACTGGTCAAGTATTATCAGTAATTCACGTTGACTTAACCTTACCAGCATCAAGTTATATTGGTTAAGTATTTACTTAACCCTACCCATTCATCTTGTATTGGTTAAGTGTTCCTTTTTAACTTAGCCTTGCCTATCTGTTTTAACTAACATGTTATAATGGTTAAGTGTTCCCTTAGTTAACTTAACCCTAACATTGGTCTGATTAACTTGTTCTAATGGTTAAGTATTGTCCCTTCATGTTTTTAACTTAACCCTATTCATTTATCGCACTCTGACGGTTAAGTGTTCAAGCTTACTTAACCCTACGGTCTAGTCCAGCTAACATATTAAATTGGCTAAGTGTATTAAATTTACTTAACTCCAACCTCTAGTCTAGTTAGCATGTTAAATTGGCTAAGTGTATTAACTTTACTTATCCCCAACCTCTAGTCTAGTTAACATGTTAAATTGGCTAAGTGTATTGAATTTACTTAACCCCCACTTTCTAGTCTGGTTAACATATTAAATTAGCTAAGTGTTTTTCTTAGTTACTTAACCCCTACAAATCTTGTCTTGTTACCATGTTAAGTTGGTTAAGTGTTCTAGTTAACTTAACCCTATCGTTCTAATTTAACTATGTTAAGTTGGTTAAGTGTGCCTATGTACTTAACCCTCCCATTCTAGCTTAACTGTGTTAAGTTGGTTAAGTGTTCTTATGGACTTAACCCTCCCATTCTGGCTTAACTTTAATTGTCTTATTAAAGCACCAACCACTCACATTAGACAGGTATTGTTGTGGCTGCCGGTATGCCGGTTGGTTCCGGACAGTCTTACGCCACAACTCAGTCCAACCTCGGGCCTTTATCGGGCTCAATGCCTTAACCTCCCACATTGGATAGGTATTGTTGTGATCACTGGACAGCCGGGCGGGTCCGGGCAGATTTACATCACAACTCAATCCAACCTCGGGTTAAGCATGTTCGTATTGTCTAAATTTACTTTACTCATTTAGGATAAATTCTATAAGTAAATTTTCCCTAATTTACTTATTCCATTATTACTCTTTTAATGTACATTGTCAACATTTATTATTATGGCCCATTTTCCCTATATATCATATTTATAGTTTTTGGTATGTAAATTATACCAAATTAAGTGTCACTAACCATGATTATTCTAAACATGACAATTACTCACAATTATGACTAAATTCAAAATTTGTGCTAATATACTTATTATGCCAAATTAACTTTAATTGACCCAATTCTGATTTAACACCCTAATTTACAGTTTATGGCAAGACTAGAATTATTATTCTAGTTTACCGTTTACGCCTAAAACTTAGCTTACTTGCCAATACTAAATTTAATATGTCAAATTACATATTCCATAATTCATGTCAAATTTTCAAATTTGCGTTCTAACAAACTTGCCATAATACATGTTCTAAATTATGTCAATCATAATTATGTTAATGTTCCACATTATGCCAATTTCCAAGTTTACAACCATGTTCAAGTCAAATTTATGATTTGCCCAAATCGTATTCCCATCGTTCATGTAATCGTGATTTCATCCTAGATTATAGATAAATCTAGATTCGTGGATAAAAAAGGAATGAACCAAAATATCATGAAAAGATAGACATAATGACTGGCAGAAGATGATAATTCACTAATCACAGATCTAACAAATTACACTGAATAAATTGATTAAAGCATCGAAGGCCTATAGATCTGATAATATTATGACATAAAAAGGGTTGAACAAATAACATAGGTTCAAGTATATGGGTAGATCTAACTTTATAGACAAATTCCCATAATCAAGATCCAAGGATAATTAAGAATAAACTGAATAGATAATCAAGTTTAGACCCAATCTCACAGTCATAATCCTAGGCAATAATATCATGTTCATGAATCATAGGTAATTATCCACTATTGTCCTTGTCATAGTCAAAGGCATTGGTTTATGCTCTAGTCAAAGGCTTATGTTCATAGTCAAAGGCTTATGGTTTCAAAGGCCACAGTTCCATAGTCATAATCTTAAGCATTGGCAATTTAGTCACAATGTGTTCTAGGCCATAATCAAGAATCAGATCCAAAGTCATAAACAAGCACAGATTCAATGAAATGATAAGGCATATTTCTTGTATTCTTTTAATTTTATGTCACAAATAGAAAAGGCGTTCAAATCTAAAAAGTAACCAACTTACATTGATTGGATCTAGAAAAGAATAGAAAGATAGCATTGCTTGAAGCCGTTGAATCTTTACTTGAATCCTAACTTGTTTTGAATCTTCTCTTGAAAGACTTGAGCAGGATATCCTCGTCTTGATTTATATTTTATTTTAATTTATTTATTTAGATTTAGAGGAGGAAGAAGAAGCCATGTCCATCAAGAATTTGTGCAGCATAAGGTTAGAGAAGAATGGTGCAAAGAGAAGGAGACTTGGGGGCTGTTTATATAGGATTGCAAGTTAATTTGAGTCGTCGATGAAGCCAAGGTTAATCAAAGCCATCCATTCTAAAGAGAAGCCAATTATGTTCACAATTACTTTCTTAATGTACATTATTAACATTTATTATTAAATTTGTATGCACATTAGATACATCCCCCCTTTACACATTTATTATTAAATTTGTATGCACATTAGATACATCTCCCCTTTACACATTTATTATTAAATTTGTATGCACATTAGATACATCTCCCCTTTACACATTTATTATTAAATTTTTATGCACATTAGATACATCTCCCCTTTACACATTTATTATTAAATTAGTAACTTTAGTGTTAACAGAAATACGGGGTGTTACATTGTCAATCCATACCATACCATTTATTTCTACCAATATATATCCTCTAAGCTCGTACGTCTCAGAGAAGGGTGTTAAGCAAGAGAATAAATTCTCCGCCACCAAACAGATATATATTTAGCAGAGATTAACGAATACATCATAAAGGAACACAACGTCAGACATACCATCCATTTACAAGTCCGTTCTAGGTCTGAACGAAACTGAAGGCACTTTATTCCTTGTCCCATATGTCCAATACAGGAGAGAGGTCCTCACATATCCGGTCGATCTCCAAGTACGTTTGGACGATCACCACTTATTACCTTGTCTTGGGTGTACGACCCAATCAAAAAATCATTAATAACCCAAACGATGTGAAGATCTCCGGTCTTCAACCACCATCTTTATCTTCGACTCTTAGTCGCCGTAGAAATTATTCAGAATGGGTTAAACCCGGTCTTTCTGAATAATTCACGTATTTTATAAACAAGTGCTGTAAAAACACATCATACGTCTCATTCCAATTCAGCATATTCTTTTAATAAAATATTGAAATTATTAATCTATTTTAAGATTCATTAAAACACTAATTCAGTTTTAATCTCAAAAATCATTACTTAATGATTATTCAAATTTAAGATATAAATCTTATCTTTAACTGGGTTAAAGAACCAATGTTATTTAAAACATTTTTCATGATTAACCCAAAATCACCTTCCATTAAATATGGAATCTTCACAGAAATCAGATCAATATATAATCGATATGAATTTCTGTATCAGACTAATAATATAAATGGAATAATGGCAAAGGCCCTTTAAATTCCATATATAGTAACGGTCTTCATTCACAGAAGCTTATCTTGATTATTATTAAATCGAATTCCATTCAATTCCAATTTAATATATTAAATTGGAAAACTTTGCTTTGGAAAATTTCCATCAAATCTTAATAAAAAGATTTATAAATTCCAAATTATGAATTCACTGTAAATCGGGTTAAAGAAGGAAACTCATTAAAAACACAGTTCACGATAAACCCAATTCACATTTCATTTTATTGCAATTACCAAATATAATTGGAAACTCTAATAATCTTAATTAAAAGATTTATATATTCCAAAATTATATTTCCACTGTAAATCGGGTTAAAGAACGAATGTCGTTAAAAACACAGTTTACGATAAGCCCAATTCACATTTCATTTTATTCCAATTACCAAATATAATTGGAAACTCAAATAATCTTAATTAAAAGATTTATATATTCCGAAATTATATTTCCACTATAAATCGGGTAAAAGAACGAATGTCATTAAAAACACAGTTTACGATAAACCCAATTCACATTTCATTTTATTCCAATTACCAAATATAATTAGAAACTCTAATAATCTTAATTAAAAGATTTATTCTCCTCCTACGGGTTTTAAGAACAATATTATTAAAGACACCATCCACGACAAGCCCAAAATCCAATTTATTTATTCATTTTAAAAACCTTGGATTTTTATTTCTAGTTAATAACTAGTTCATTTCGATAAAATATATTTTTATCTTTTCAAATATGGAATTTTTCATCCAAAATCTTTCCAAATCATTTATTATGATTTTACATAATTTTTCCATATTTTTAATCATTTTTTTAACGCCCTTATAGTCGATTTCCATAAACGGTCATCGAACTGCACTTACAGTGATTTGGACATATTTCCAAATCCAACCGTTAGATTTCAGACCTCTTATATTCATTGGAAAGCTCTTTTCGATACAAACCCAACGGTTCCAGTTTTAGGAGATTCCGACGGTCGGATCTCCTATAATGTCAATTTGAAGTTAATGGTCGAAATTCGCGAACGGTCGCTGGGCGGCGCGTTCTATTCAGGCCATTAAATATATGTTATATATATATATATCGTCGATTTCCATTTGAATCGTATTTTATAAATTCATTTTAAAATGATTCCAACTTCAATTTCAATTTAAATCAAAATTGAATATTCTATATCATTATAATAATAAAATGATAATATTTTCAAAATATTAGATTTTGAAATCATTTCTTTCTGATATTCATTATAGAATGAATAAAATCGATCGATAAACCCATTCGGGTTAAAATGGCATTTGCGACTTAACACGGCTTCATATTTCAATATTTTTGTGTTCATCAAAAATCGGACATTGAAATCATGATTTTATTCTTTACTGAATATTATTTTAAAATACTCATTATTTAAAATATTCTTAATTTTAAAAGACTCTTTATTATAAAATATTTTTTTTATTATAAAATATTCTACACACTAAAATGTTTTGTTACATTAAAAATATTCTTTTACATTACTTATATTATAAATGTTCTTTTACATAAAAATGTCCTTTTACATTATATACATAATAAATGTTCGATTACATTAAAATGACTCTTTTACATTGAAATGATTCTTATATTTTGTTGACAATTCTATTTCAACAAAATGATTAAAAATGATTCTTTTATTTTGTTGACAATTCTATTTCAACAAAGTGAATAAAAGTGTTAACTTCATTTTGTTAACAATTCTATTCTAACAAAATGAATAAAAGTGACAACTTCATTTTGTTAACCACTCTATTTTAGCAAAATGAATTAAAGTGATAACTTCATTTTATTTACAATAATCTAATTCAACAAAATTGACATTTTTGTTTTAACACAAATCTATTTAACAAAAATATTATTTTTGTTTTAACACAAATCTATTAAACAAAAATATTATATTTGTTTTGACTATTTCATTTCAACAAAAAAATGATATTTTGGTTTCAACTATTCTCTTTAACAAAGATGTTAATTTTAATTCTAAAATGTCCTTTTAATTCTTAAATGTACTTTTATTCTAAAATGTACTTTTTCATTCTAAAATGTTATTTGATTCTAAAATGTACTTTTTCACTCTAAAATGTTATTTGATTCTAAAATGTACTTTTATACATTATAATGTTATTTTATTCTAAAATGTACTTTTTACATTATAATGTTATTTATTCTAAAATGTTATTTATTCTAAAATATATTTATTCTAAAATATTTTTTATTATAAAAACAATGTTTATTATAAAAACATTGTTTATTTATGAATCTGAATGCGACTCAATCAATTACCATATAGTTTCAGTTATACGGATTTCGTACATCGTATGTATGCAACAATAATGATATATAATCATCAAACGGTCCCATCACATCCAGAGTGAAATTTTCAACTGTGTGAGCGTTAAAATAAATAAATAACGCTCATCACAGACTATCAATCCATCGATTGACATACAAATAAATATTGGGACTAGCGTATGCCAAATATCATCCCAATACCCATGTGGGGTTTTCAAACAATAACAATTTATTTAAACAAATTATTGGTTAATAAATTTAACCAATTTTCACTGTTCAAATTATAAATGAATATTTATAATTTAAATTTCACTATCCTATTAATATTAACATTATTTTTTATATGATAAGCATTTCACATTACAAACAACATGCAATACAGTCAATTTAAATCGTTCATGGTTTATGGACGAGGGAGGTGATCTAACAGTACAATTTATAATGATTAACTGATAAAAATCTACACTGGCAATTCTATATATTTTTCAGTTATGAAAAAAAAAATTGTACAGAAGTTTTAGTGAGGAGTTTTCACCTTTGGTTTCCACTCCGCCATCCTTTAGTAGATGATTTTGATTCTGGTCAACTTCCAGTCAGTTTCATCGCAATCTGTTTCACGCAATTTGTGTTAAAAATCATATTTTTAATGTTGTTATAAATATATATGGTAAAAAGCATACTTTTATTTACGTTACGGTTATATAAAAATCATATTTTTATATTACTATTTTCATATTTAAAACAATGCGATTTTTATATTAAAAACAATGCAATCTTTGTATTAAAAATATAAATTTTGTTATTAAAAAAATGTAAATTTTGTATTTTAAAACAATGCTAATGTTATATTCAAAACAATGCTAATGTTGGTTTCAAAACGTATTGCTAATTTTGTTTTCAAAATATATTGCTAAATTTGTTTTCAAAAAACATTGCTAATTTTGCTGAAGAACCACGCAAATTTTATTTTTAAAAAAATGTATATTTTATTTGCAAAAACAATGTATATTTTATTTACAAAAACATTGCATATTTTATTTACAAAAACATTGTATGTTTCATTTACAAAAACATCGTATGTTTCATTTACCAAAAACACTGTATGTTTTTTTTTTTTTCATGTTTTTATTTCCAAAAACCGTATTTTAAATAATGTCATTTACTTTTAGAAAAAATCATACCTTTAAAACAATGTTATTGATAAATTTAAAAATAATGATCTTTATTAATGTTATTTTATATTTTTTCTTTTTAAAATAATAATCTTTTATTTTAATTAAAAATTCAGATCTATAAAAACAATGTTATTTTTTTTTCAGGTTAACGACATTTTAATTTAGTTAACAACGGAATTAGTAAAAGTTATCTCACCCTTTCCCTATTATTAATCACGTTCCTGAAAGTGTTGTCCTTCTTCTTTGTAAAACCAATGAAACCCCCTTCTGTAAAACCCGTAACCCATCCTTGACAAGGAAAATCCGATCAACATGCCACCCACTGTCGACTTGGACCCCATCGGAGAACACCACGCTGACCGCCTACGAACCCCCTCCTTTTGCCAGCAACGATGCTCCCCTCGCCGGTCCTGACGCTCCAGAAAACCCCTCCGAAGTACAATGCTTCCTAGTGCTGCCATGGCCACCAGGCACCCCCATAGATCATCTCCAACGTTCAACATGTTGAGCTCGCCTAGGTCGACGGTTTGACAGTTGGAACTATCGTCAAATATTGCGTGGATTATTGGATCGAAGAGGAGGAAGGTTTGAAGAAAATCGGCCATTCATTTTAACAGTGGCGGCTGTGTGTTTTTTAAAGTTTAGGGTCAGCATATAGGCCGTATGTGCTAGCGTATTTATACTAGTATATAATATTTATTTCATTTTATTTATTTATTTCCCAAAAATACATCTTTATTATTACGAACTCCAAATCGAACTCAACGACCATCGCCCTAGCTAAATACCCCCTTTCCGGACACAATGGAACATGTTTCAAAACCCAATTCGGCTATTACGATCAGTTTTTATCAAAATTAAAATATTAAACAAAATATATTTAATTCAAACGTACATTTTAAATTACCGGGGCCACATATTGACTCTAAAAATTCCAAAAAAAATATTTCTATCTTTTTTTTGATGATACGGTCCTAACAAAACTAATTTCATTGACTTTGGAGACTGTTTGAAAAATGGCCATTTTCTGGTCGATCCAAATTGACTGAAATTGACAAAACACGTTTTCGTTTGCCACGCTCACATATTGATTCCAAAAATTATGAAAATTCGAATATAGAAATAATTTGACATTCCGGATCCAACAAAAGTGGTTTCATCAAAAATGGAGGTCGTTTTCAAAATGGCTATTTTTAAGGGCTTTATATTATATTAAAATTGTGGACACCATTGGTGCAAGAGTCCATGACCGTGCTTGTAGAAGACGTACTAGCGACTAGATGGGCATGTTGCTTTGGGCTGCATTTTATGTTGCTGTTATGTATGTATCTATGTTAGGTGTTATGTGTATGGCTGTATGTTAAGCCTTTATCATTTTGGGGGGGAAAATGTACTCTGGAATTGTTATTTTTTTGGGTTGGATATGCATGTATGTATGTTGTAAATATATGATGATGATGCATTGGACTGTATGATGTTATATATGAAGGGGTGAATCAGTTGATTCACCACCTTTTGCTTCAAAAAAAAAAAATGTCTACAGCGACTTTTCTGAATTTTAAACTGGACATAACTTATAATTTATAAAGTGAAATCTTAATTTCTTACATTTTTTTAAGAAAGATATCATTAAATAGATTCAAATATTTCTTGTTTCGTCCAATTCTAATTTAAAATGAATTATGTATATTAACTTGAAATTAGAAATCGAATTTTCAAACTGCGGCGCCACTTCAGGCTCGTTTTTATAATTAAAATAAATTTATACGTTCTAACTTCGATTTGAAATAGATTTTTCGTCTTGATTATTTAAAATAAATAATTTTAAATATTCAAAATTCATTAAAATTTCTAAAATAAAAATTTTAAATTGGTTCTAAAAATCCAGGTTGTTATAAAAACTTCATAAAAAAACCCAGGTTGTTACAAAAACTGCATAAAGAACACATATATGCAACTGGTAGCCTTCAATTTCACATGGAAACAGGCAAGGTCAAATAATTTCAGGAATGACATAAGACCATGCAATATTTAATAAATTTCAGTGCCAATGGGGTTGAGAATTTTAAGAAGTTAAAACAACAATGTATGGTTCTAGATTTTTAATAAAGCCTCATAAGTCTAAGAAAAATATAAACTCAGAGAGTGTCCAACATGACTGGTCTTTCTAGCATACATGTGTGTTACCATCCAGTTAAATCATTTTTCTTATTAGATTTAAGTACTTTATACATAACCTTTAATGTATAAGTTCTCTGGTCCAAAAAGAAATCAAGGTGCCTTATACCAGCTTTTTCTTCTTTTTTTTACTTAGTTATATGTAAAACATATATAGTGTGAATCCCCAACAAGTTAAGCCATCATAAATGTATACTGGACGGTTATGAAATCATGTCGACTTATGTGTACAAATATATCGACAAAACAATCAAGTGGTAAACATGTTTCAGGGGGAACAACTTTCAGGTTTTCAAGTTTCCATATACCTATTCATATAATATGTATTAATGGATAAATAGGTTCTTCGTGCAATATTTCAAGGGCAACATGTTTTCAAGATGTCCATTTCATTCACAAATGAATACATTTGGTTCAGGTTCTTTTTCATAATTAAGTAAATATGGTTTCAGTTTCAAACAATGGCACTAATCACATGTGTGACCAACCCAGATACTCATCAACCCATATGATCAACCCAATATAAATGGTCCAAGCAATTCCAAGTTTCCGAGCAACACATATTCAA
Organism: Allium sativum; assembly: GCA_030737875.1. NCBI lineage: Eukaryota > Viridiplantae > Streptophyta > Magnoliopsida > Asparagales > Amaryllidaceae > Allium > Allium sativum. The sequence continues at coordinate 46,354,629 of CM060916.1, forward strand.
TACTCAACTAAACTGAATGCGTATAAGTAGCAGCAGTTTGTAAATACACATAAGTGTGTATATCCAGAGACAGATGCAGCAAATAAACTCATGATTTTTGAGTAATACAGTGGAAAGATGCAATACGACTAGATATATCAACACATGCATATAACAAAAACCACGCAAGCATCATCCAAGTAATCAACACCACGATTAAATTGGCTATTATATTGTAGTTTAAATCTAGGCTGATATACTTAAACTATAATTAATCGTGAGTTCCAAAAGAAACTCACCTTACAACCAAGTTTCCCCTAAAACAAAACGTAGACGGTGGCTCAGCGAGGTTGAAGCGGCATCGTTCTTACTGGAGCGAGTTTGGTGGTGACGAGGAAAAGGCGGCAACTTTAGCGATGATGCTTAAGCTAGCAATTGAATACTTGTATCTAAAGTGAGTGGCAGCTCGTATTATGATGCGGTGGTGGAGATACATGCGCAAGTCGCTGGTTATGGTGGTGGTGCTAGAATCGAGTTCATGGATGGAGCTACCACTGGTTGGAGATGAGGCGGCTCGAGTTGACGTGTCGGCGATAAGAGCAGGTGTGGTGGCACGATGGAGAAGAAGGACTGATTTATAAAATTGATTTGGGGAAAGATGAAGATTTGATTTTTGGGGGAAGAATATGTAATGTCCCGACTTTTCCCGAGTGTTGACATTTGATTTTAATGAGAAATTAAAATAAATGATGATTGTTTAACAAGATAAAAACAATTGAAAACATATATATATATATAGTATGAATACACAATGATGTACATACTTGTTTATGTTTGAAAACATAATATGTGTATGCAATAAAAACATAAATGTTAATATGAATACATACTGAAAATATTGCAAACAAAAGCCTTAAATGTGCACACACTAGTGATAGCAAAATATACATATGAAAGGGGCATTTTTATCACTTGAAAAATGTAAGGACCATGAAACAAATAAGGACAGTAAAAGGTAAACATATGCAGGGATTTGTTTTGGCCATCCATATATACATAAACATATAAATAAACTTGCACATGACGTGTTTGACAAATTGACTCAGTAGTAAATATCAGTGTAAACATATGTGTAGACAAGACAAAAGCAATGCCATATAAAAACAAATTCAATAATGGGATGTGAGTTAAATAGTGTCACTAATATAGGTAAAACCATTACCTAAGAGACAATACTATAGGTAGCCAAATAAATAAATTCTTTGTAGCAAAATATCTCAACACTTAGCAACTAAGAAAACCTATTTTATAATGGCTGAAAAGATGTGAGGGTGATAGGCATTTAATGAAAGCATGGCAAGAAGAGATTGCTTCTAGAAGTCCTAACTTAGGACAAGGCCATTGGCCAAAATATCCTAGGATAAACAAATAACAAGGATGTAGAGAGGGGTGAGGCTAAGGGAGAGGTCACTGTAGAAGCACATGAGAGAAATTGGTTTTTAAAACATAAGTTTGGCTATAAATACCTAAAAAACTCTCACATCCTCTCCTCACAAAAACACATTAAGTTAAAGAGCAAAACACTGAAGATCAAGTAGCAGGAAATTGGAAAGCATTTGGTGAGTAAACTCAACTTTTTTGTTAAATATTTTGTATTTATTCTTAAGTTAGGTTTGTATACATACTTTGATATATAATATACCATCTATAATACTTGAATGTTGTCTGTTGTTGGCAAAAGAAAACCTGGAAACAAATTATAGAACAAAGCACTATTTCTGTGAGTAAACATTTCAATACCTTTGCTGTTTTAATTAATCTTGTATGTTAGTATTAGTATCACCTTCTATTTAGACACTGGTGTTAATATTGTCTAAGAAATAATCACTTAAACTAATTAGATTATGATAGTAGTGGAAACCTGATATTAGCAGCAGTAGTATAAGGTGAGGAAACTCTGCAAAACTTTCTTTCTTATCTTAATTTATAAATCCTCCTGCAAATGACCTAACATATGGTTGTATGTATAAGATTGTGCTTGCAACTCATTGAGTATCATGCATTTAACCTGGAAATATTGGCATGATCAGTAAACAAATACAGAGATAATGGAAAAGTTTAGTATGTAAGTAAACACTAGATTCCCCTCCTGTTTATATAAATCAGAGTTATGTATTGTTGGATTCGAACCTATGTATGTCTATACTTGTTATTATATATATAACATTGCATATATGTGATGGGGGTGTACTTGATTTGCCACTGAAATCATGGGAAATAAGTGGTATGTGTTGACAGTAGCAAATATTTACCCCAGGAAACAGAGAAAAAAATCCATAATTGAAAATATAGTGTATATTTAAGTTTGGTTTAAATAAGAAGGATGCTCAAATTTGTCTTAAGTATATTTTAAAATCAGTGAGCTTTGAACCATAACATACATATATCCAAGAACTGTCAATTACAGTAAGAAGTGATAAAAGTCAAAATTTCAAACAACACTATTATACGATTGAGAGGTATGGATGGAATGGTATTGCAGAATTATGAATTTTAATATCGAAATCACGATTTTTAATGATCTGGCCAGTGAGAATTTATGGTTTGATCAGAAATGGTACGTTGACCAAATTCCGGCGATTTGGGTGATGGGGGGACACGGCGTTGGAGTCAGATGAGCGGCATATGCCATAGATCATAGGAAAAATACAATGAGAATTTTTCAACAAGAAAATATGGAGTTTTGAATTCAAATAAGGGTTTGATACTATTTCCGGTGGTCTGACTTTGGAGTTGAACTACGGCACGATGGAGTGATCGAATTACTTGGAAATGGAGGGGGAGGTGTGCCCATGTACGACGTTCAACGTGGAGGTGGCGGCAGGCGATCCAGTGGTCGGAGTTGGCGGCTGGAGGTCAGTTTTGGGGATGATCTGGAAATAGTGTTTCCGGCTTTTGGAGTTGAACACCCAAATTTGAACGTGGATGATCGGAGCGACGATGGACGGCGTGGATGAGGTCTTGAGGGGAAGTGACACAGGCGGGGGTCGTCGTAGCGGTTACAGGTGGACGGGATGCCGTGTACACGTGCATAGGTGCATAACTGTGCCCTTTAAATGGAGAAGGAAGAAGAAGAAAGAGGAGGGGCCCGAGTTGGCAAATGGAATTGGCAAGGTGAAATCATGGGAGCAGCTTGGATTTTCAAGCGATAATCACGGTGGCAAGGGGGGTTGGTACTTGGTACTCTGGTAAGTACCAGGGGAAGCATTGGCAAGTTGAAAATCATGGGCGCAGGCTTGGATTTGGAGTGATGAGCATGGTGTTTCGAATGTGGCACTTGGCGTTGGCAAAGTACCAAGTGGTACTTTGGATGGAGCAGAAAACGTGAGTGCAGCCTTGGTTTTTAAGCAAAATCATGGAGTTTTTGAAAATTGGTGCTGGCACTTTAGTCAGTACACTTACAAATGAAGTTCTGAACGAAGTTTTAAATTAAAAACAGTATTAATTTAAAAATAGAAATAAATAAAAAGAATAAAAATAAATAATTAAATAAAAAGAGAATTTTTATTTAATTAGTCAAAGGCAAGTGGAAAGAAGAAGCAGAAGATCAAAACGAAAAGTTCGACTGTAGGAGTTCGATCAATTTTGAAATTTAATTAATAAGGGAATAAATAATTTAAATTAATTATTTAAAATTATTTATGATTAATTAGACATAAAGGGATAATTTAAAAAAAAGGAAGAAGAGTTTAAAACATCGTCTGAACTGCGATGATAAAAGAAGTAAAAATGTCGTGTGCGAAGCACGTGCATTACTTATTCATTCCCAAATGATGATTAAAACTGAAGAAAACACTGTGTGAAACACATACACCTCAACTGATTATCTTTAAAGGATAATTAAACTATTCTGATATGAACCAGGTAAACAAACGTTGTTTGTATAATGATAATCAATCTGTAACTGAAAAATACTCATGGTTAAGCCGATAAATATTCATCGACTACAAAAGATAATCGTACATCGTTTCGAAGAGTCCGGGATAAACATCCCACTTCGACTCGATTTAGACGACACATACTGAAGACAACGATATGCAAAGGCTATAGTATCTTCGGTCTGTTCAGTCCCAGAACAAACCCGAATGGACGAGTGTCTGACAACGTATATCAGTTAGATTCTACACATCGAATTTACGTAAGTATATTATGTTGGTGGCGGAGAAATTCGTTTCTCTTAGCTTTATTGCCCGCAATATATTTGGGTAATCGAATGAGTGTTTCTGACGGATATGACGTTGTGGCATTCAAAGTAATTGAAGAAAGAATCTGTCAAAAGAATAAAACGTGACCTCAAACCTCACAACCAGGAAGTAACAAAAGTTGGGCTAGGCAGCATGGCTAGTTGGGTCATTCCCAAGCAAGGTGTATTATCACCATCTAGAAAAATTCCTATTTGTTTCTTAATCTATATTTCGCTGCTACAGCTTTCGGAAACGGTGGGCCTCTCCCAACCGTGGGGGTGATAATATATTCGTCACACTCAAGCTAAATGAGTGGACGGTCATGTGTGGCCGGGTTACAAGACGTTCTTGTTGAACCTGCAGTGTGTACCCTCTAGAGTACACTGATCGGTAGGTGCTCCCATACCTTGTCTGTTGGAATCCAATCTCCAATAAGAGCCCTGCGGTTTATGATTTTATACTATATATGTGAACGTGAGATGCAAGTGTTTCCCTAGATGGTTATTTATTTGATAAAAACTATCGTAATATCAAACGTTTTGATATAAAATACTTAGATCATTATCCAGATATTAGACATGGATTGTTCTAAAGATTTCTAAAGTAAAAGAATCCGTAAAAATGGAAAACCTTAAACCTTATTTCCCTGTTCACATCTTTTAACCGTGTTAACTCACACCAGTCCCCTGACTGGCCTAGAGTTTATTTTCTGTGTTTTCCTAAACTCTTGGGTACTCATAACACTTGTTATGAGTAGGCAAGTGATTCAGGTAAGGCAAGTGGAACCTAGTGAAGTTCAAGTTCAAGACCAGTAGTATATCAATATCTATGTATCAAGTTTGACATCTGTAATGTATAATGATGCTGTTTTACTATGGTATTGTATTAAGATGATGTACTCTGATGTAGTAGACCCAATATTGTAATATATTATGTATTTTGTGAAATTTCGCTGTGAGATTCTGATAACTTCTTACTCTTCTATTCTATAAGTTCTATCTTTTCTATCTCATCTTCTAAATTCTTTCAATAATGACACGGTTTTCAAGACATGGAAAATCGCGCCGTTACAGTTGGTATCAGAGCTATTGGTTGAGTAATAACCTTGGCTCTGTGGCATAACCCAGTAGAGATAGGGTTAGTAACACCCTAGGTTGATTTTGGGTAAGTATCGAGAGAGTGTATTTTTATGAAAAACTATTTTAATATAGGACGACCCTAGTTATTGACTTAAGATTTTTCCTAAGACTATTTTCCGATTGAGTATTAACTATTTATATACTCAGAAACTGAAAATGAGTTCTCATGGAAGAAGAGACCGAGGAGCAAGTGTGACAACCACCACAACCAATGGAAGGGGTCAAAATGGATCAGGATCATCCTCAGGATAAGTTAAATAACGTTGAATTAGATTTAGAGAAATATCCAGCGAATAAAATTGGTATTTCTCGGTAATAAAGACCAGACTTGAGTTATTAGTTAGATATAGACCCATATGAGTTAAGTAGCTGATTTTGAAATGAAATCAAGATTTTGGATTTTAGAAATAGTTAACTAAAATACAAATTAAATAAGAACTCTATGCGGAAGGAGAAAAATATAGTTATAGATATGTTTGACTTTAGTTAAAGCTGAAATCAACGCGTGACTCTTTAATTTCGGGGACGAAATTCTTTTAAGGGGGTGGACTGTAATGTCCCGACTTTTTCCGAGTGCTGACATTTGATTTTAATGAGAAATTAAAATAAATTATGATTGTTTAACAAGATAAAAACAATTGAAAACATATATATATATATAGTATGAATACACAATAATGTACATACTTGTTTATGTTTGAAAACATAATATGTGTATGCAATAAAAACATAAATGTTAACATGAATACATTGAAAATATTGCAAACAAAAGCCTTAAATGTGCACACACTAGTGATAGCAAAATATACATATAAAAGGGGCATTTTTATCACTTGAAAATTGTAAGGACCATGAAACAAATAAGGACAGTAAACGGTAAACATATGCAGGGATTTGTTTTGGCCATCCATATATACATAAACATATAAATAAACTTGCACATGAAGTGTCAGACAAATTGACTCAGTAGTAAATATCAGTGTAAACATATGTGTAGACAAGACAAAAGCAATGCCATATAAAAACAAATTCAATAATGGGATGTGAGTTAAATAGTGTCACTAATATAGGTAAAACCATTACCTAAGAGACAATACTATAGGTAGCCAAATAAATAAATTCTTTGTAGCAAAATATCTCAACACTTAGCAACTAAGAAAACCTATTTTATAATGGCTGAAAAGATGTGAGGGTGATAGGCATTTAATGAAAGCATGGCAAGAAGAGATAGCTTCTAGAAGTCCTAACATAGGACAAGGCCATTGACCAAAATATCCTAGGATAAACAAATAACAAGGATGTAGAGAGGGGTGAGGCTAAGGGAGAGGTCACTGTAGAAGCACATGAGAGAAATTGGTTTTTAAAACATAAGTTTGCTATAAATACCTCAAAAACTCTCACATCCTCTCCTCACAAAAACACATTAAGTTAAAGAGCAAAACACTGAAGATCAAGTAGCAGGAAATTGGAAAGCTTTTGGTGAGTAAACTCAACTATTCTGTTAAATCTTTTGTATTTATTCTTAAGTTAGGTTTGTATACATACTTTGATATATAATATACCATCTATAATACTTGAACGTGGTCTGTTGTTGGCAAAAGAAAACCTGGAAACAAATTATAGAACAAAGCACTATTTCTGTGAGTAAACATTTCAATACCTTTGCTGTTTTAATTAATCTTGTATGTTAGTATTAGTATCACCTTCTATTTAGACACTGGTGTTAATATTGTCTAAGAAATAATCACTGAAACTAATTAGATTATGATAGTAGTGGAAACCTGATATTAGCAGCAGTAGTATAAGGTGAGGAAGCTCTGCAAAACTTTCTTTCTTATCTTAATTTATAAATCCTCCTAGAATGACCTAACATATGGTTGTATGTATAAGATTGTGCTTGCAATTCATTGAGTATCATGCATTTAACCTGGAAATATTGGCATGATCAGTAAACAAATACAAAGACAATGGAAAAGTTTAGTATGTAAGTAAACACTAGATTCCCCTCCTATTTATATAAATCAGAGTTATGTATTGTTGGATTCGAACCTATGTATGTCTATACTTGTTATTATATATATAACATTGCATATATATGATGGGGGTGTACTTGATTTGCCACTGAAATCATGGGAAATAAGTGGTATGTGTTGACAGTAGCAAATATTTACCCCAGGAAACAGAAAAAAATCCATAAGTGACAATATAGTGTATATTTAAGTTTGGTTTAAATAAGAAGGATGCTGAAATTTGTCTTAAGTATATTTTAAAATCAGTGAGCTTTGAACCATAACATACATATATTCAAGAACTGTCAATTACAGTAAGAAGTGATAAAAGTCAAAATTTCAAACAACACTATTATACGATTGAGAGGTATAGATGGAATGGTATTGCAGAATTATGAATTTTAATATCGAAATCACGATTTTTAATGATCTGGCCAGTGAGAATTTATGGTTTGATCAGAAATGGTACGTTGACCAAATTCCGGCGATTTGGGTGATGGGGGGACACGGCGTTGGAGTCAGATGAGCGGCGTATGCCATAGATCGTAGGAAAAATACAATGAGAATTTTTCAACAAGAAAATCTGGAGTTTTGAATTCGAATAAGGGTTTGATACTGTTTCGGGTGGTCTGACTTTGGAGTTGAACTACGGCACGGTGGAGTGATCGAGTTACTTGGAAATGGAGGGGGAGGTGCGCCCATGTACGACGTTCAACGCGGAGGTGGCGGCAGGCAATCCAGTGGTCGGAGTTGGCGGCTGGAGGTCAGTTTTGGGGACGATCTGGAAACAGTGTTTCCTGCTTTTGGAGTTGAACACCCTAATCTGAACATGGATGATCGGAGCAACGATGGACGGCGTGGATGAGGTCTTGAGGGGAAGTGACACAGGCGGGGGTCGTCGTAGCGGTTACAGGTGGACGGCATGCCGTGTACACGTGCACAGGTACACAACTATGCCCTTTAAATGGAGCAGGAAGAAGAAGAAAGAGGAGGGGCACGGGTTGGAAAAATGGAATTGGCAAGGTGAAATCATGGGAGCAGCTTGGATTTTCAAGCGATAATCACGGTGGCAAGGGGTGGTTGGTACTTGGTACTCTGGTTAGTACCAGGGGAAGCTTTCGCAAGGTGAAAATCATGGGCACAGGCTTGGATTTGGAGTGATGAGCATGGTGTTTCGAATGTGGCACTTGGCGTTGGCAAAGTACCAAGTGGTACTTTGGATGGAGCAGAAAACGTGAGCGCGACCTTGGTTTTTAAGCAAAATCATGGAGTTTTTGAAAACTGGTACTGGCACTTTAGTCAGTACACTTACAAATGAAGTTCTGAACGAAGTTTTAAATTAAAAACAGTTTTAATTTAAAAAAAGAAATAAATAAAAAGAATAAATATAAATAATTAAATAAAAAGAGAATTTTTTATTTAATTAGTCAAAGGCAAGTGGAAAGAAGAAGCAGAAGATCGAAACGAAAAGTTCGACTGTAGGAGTTCGATCAGTTTTGAAATTTAATTAATAAGGGAATAAATAATTTAAATTAATTATTTAAAATTATTTATGATTAATTAAACATAAAGAGATAATTTAAAAAAAAGGAAGAAGAGTTTAAAACATCGTCTGAACTGCGATGATAAAAGAAGTAAAAATGCCGTGTGCGAAGCACGTGCATTACTTATTCATTCCCAAATGATGATTAAAACTGAACAAAACACTGTGTGAAACACATACACCTCAACTGATTATCTTTAAAGGATAATTAAACTATTCTGATATGAACCAGGTAAACAAACGTTGTTTGTATAATGATAATCAATCTGTAACTGAAAAATACTCATGGTTAAGCCGATAAATATTCATCGACTACAAAAGATAATCGTACATCGTTTAGAAGAGTTCGAGATAAACATCCCACTTCAACTCGATTAATACGACACATACTGAAGACAACGATATGCAAAGGCTATAGTATCTTCGGTCTGTTCAGTCCCAGAACAAACCCGAATGGACGAGTGTCTGACAACGTATATCAGTTAGATTCTACACATCGAATTTACGTAAGTATATTACGTTGGTGGCGGAGAAATTCGTTTCTCTTAGCTTTATTGCCCGCAATATATTTGGGTAATCGAATGAGTGTTTCTGACGGATATGACTTTGTGGCATTCAAAGTAATTGAAGAAAGAATCAGTCAGAAGAATAAAACGTGACCTCAAACCTCACAACCAGGAAGTAACAAAAGTTGGGCTAGGCAGCATGGCTAGTTGGGTAATTCCCAAGCAGGGTGTATTATCACCATCTAGAGAAATTCCTATTTGTTTCTTAATCTATATTTCACTGCTGCAGCTTTCGGAAACGGTGGGTCACTCCCAACCGTGGGGGTGATAATATATTCGTCATACTCAAGCTAAATGAGTGGACGGTCATGTGTGGCCGGTTTGCAAGACATTCTTGTTGAACCGGCAGTGTATACCCTCTAGAGTACACTGATCGGTAGGTGCTCCCATACCTTGTCTATTGGAATCCAATCTCCAATAAGAGCCCAACGGTTTATGATTTTATACTATATATGTGAACGTGAGATGCAAGCGTTTCACTAGATGGTTATTTATTTGATAAAAACTATCGTAATATCAAACGTTTTGATATAAAATACTTAGATCATTATCCAGATATTAGACATGGATTGGTCTAATGATTTCTAAAGTAAAAGAATCCGTAAAAATGGAAAACCATAAACCTTATTTCCCTGTTCACATCTTTTAACTGTGTTTACTCACACCAGTCCCCTGACTGACCCAGAGTTTATTTTCTGTGTTTCCTAAACTCTTGGGTACTCATAACACTTGTTATGAGTAGGCAAGTGATTCAGGTAAGGCAAGTGGAACCCAGTGAAGTTCAAGTTCAAGACCAGTAGTATATCAATATCTATGTATCAAGTTTGACATCTGTAATGTATAATGATGCTGTTGTACTATGGTATTGTATTAAGATGATGTACTCTGATGTAGCAAACCCAATATTGTAATATATTATGTATTTTGTGAAATTCCGCTGTGAGATTCTGATAACTTCTTACTCTTCTATTCAAAAAGTTCTATCTTTTCTATCTCATCTTCTAAATTCTTTCAATAATGACACGGTTTTCAAGGCATGGAAAATCGCGCCGTTACAGAATAAAATTAGCCTTCAACCATTAAATTTAAAAGAAGAAACAATTGTTGCTGCTGAAGGATTGAGGAGGAAATGCATGATTTATAGACGCAAAAGGGGATAATAACAAAGTCGCGTCAAATAAGAATAAGGTAGGTCTGTGCGATTTTTTTCTGATGTAAGTTATAACTAAGGTAGGAGATAATTATATATAATTTAATATTAAATCGCACCGTAAATATTCGTTGAACGCTGAATATTCGTCCTGCCCACACACTTTACAAATGCGACAAAATTTGACGTACTGCTATGTCTTCACATTCTAAATCCATTAAAATTTGTTTGGTTGTGATCTAACTTCATTTGTATACAACGTTATTTTATTTTTACTCTAATTATCGGTTCATCGACTTAATTCCGTTCGTCCATTGACAACTCCATTTGATCCCAAAATTGATACGTTGAATTCAATTTCTTTATATACACAAATATTCACATATTCCAACCAATTTTCCTTATAATTCAACAAATAAAAAACCTAATTTATCTAATGTTAATAACGTTTATTTTTAAATTCAACCGTAATATATTTTTCAATTGGATTTCAAATCCAACTTATTTCAAATGTTCAACCAAATTCAATTCCAATATTCAATAGTACTTATTTGATTCCAACCACCCATTCTAAATTAAATATTGAATTTTAATTCATATAAAATTATTATATTTGATTTTTGAACCTAAGTATCAATATAAAATTGATCATTAATAAATTAATTTCTAATTAATTCCTTATTTTAGTTGTCGAAATTTCCGAGAAATTATAGTAGTGATTAAATTTTATTTTGATTTGAATAAAGTTAATAAGTTTTGAATTGAATTAAAAGAATTATTTGATTGAATGGGAAAAAAAGTAGTTTAGAATTTTTAGTGATGTAAATGGAAATTTATAGTGAAAATTTAAGACTTAAAATGAATTGGTTATTGTAACACCACATGTCCATTAATGTCACTCATAAAGGGAATGCATCAAAGTCCATGAAGCGTTATTGTTGTATAGAATAGATAAATTAAAAGAATAAATAAATAAAACAACACAGCGGAAGATAAAACTTATTTCATAGCATCATGACTCAAAACAAGCTTACATAAGTAGTTTCCAAAACCATTACAATAGGATCAATAGTCTTTTCCAAAAACTTCAAAGTACATAAAGAAGCAAATACTTAAATAACATAAATGCATAAATCCTCACTGAGCATAAGCAAAGCCATAAAGATGAGAGAGTCCAAAGCGATACATCTACTCTTTTCAAGCAACTGAAAGAAATCGGCACTAAGCTGTAGTATTCCCTCCTTGCAAACCTGAGGGGGGAAAGGAAAGAAAAGAGGTGGAAACAAACGGGTCAGACATAAAGTCTAGCGAGTCCAGTAATTTTAACAAATAATAGGTAAGGTAAATGATCACGACTTAAATAGACATCATGATATGGCTGTAACATAGATAAGGTAGATAAAAAGGATGGACAAGATGATTTCGTTCCTAAGTACTAAGACAATCCTACACCTTGGCTAAGCGAACAACCCTCCAAGTACTAACCCCGAAGACCGAAGTCAACATCAGACTAGCACCCAAAGGACTATCCAACTCAACCAACATGTATTTCGTTACACCGCACTTTTGCTAAGTTACACCACATTACTTAATTACACCGCACATCTACTAGTCTCTTTTACTCAAGGTTGATCCCTTCCCACTAACTGTACCCACATGACAAACTTGGTAGTTACTTGTACCTAGCTGCTATCGTAGGTACCGGCTTGCTCCTACCTCCGCTAAGGTACCCTTACTCTACCCATTCGATCGGCTCCCTAAACCCCGTAGGCACCCATGCTGGCCCCACAGTGGGGTGTATCACTCCCCAAAGTGGCAAACCCGATACCAACATGAAATGCACGGCCATCACTACACGATGCAACAACGTCTTACCTACCAGCCCTGACCCATGCACGCACATGAACCTGTTGGACTTGTGTTGCCACCGCTATTCACGTTTTGACCTCTTATATTCAAGCCCAGTAAGCGTGCCCCAACCCCGGTCTAGTACCGGGCCTAATTATATACTCAAACGGGTTACTGGTTGAAACGGGTCCCCATCCGAAACACAAACCTCCCTCCTATGCTTCGCCCCCACTAGGTTTTTCCCCCACTTAACCATTTTAATTTAAATGTCCATGTCTTACACATGCTACGGTTAAGTCCATACTTACATGTCATAATTTACATGCCTTATCTTATTCCGGTTAAGTCCATATTTACATGTCATAATTTACATATCACCCCACTTAACCCTCTAACCATACCCATGTCTTATTATGGTTAGTATTCCTTAATTCATTCCTTATGACAAACGGTGCATGACCTCCCACATTAGATCGAACACTTTGTGGCCACTGGATTTGTCGGGTGGTTCCGGGCAGTCTTACGCCACAAACCGGGTCTAACCTCGTGTCACCCATCGTTACACCTACAATTCTTGCCTTTGACCTCTCACATTAGACGTCCAATTGTGGCAGCTGGATTTGCCGGGCGGTTCCGGGCAGTCTTACACCACAATTGCGCTTAACCTCGTGTCAAAGGCTTATTAATAATCATATTTCACCCAAACCCCAATTTTCATGTCATGTGTTTCCAATTCAACATATAATCATGTTTACACTTTTTGTCTATTCCAACTTGTCACTAATTACACTAATTACATATTAATTAGCCTCAATTACAAATTTTCAATTACAGGCAATTTCATCAATTCCATGTAATTCATACCCAAATATGCCAATTTCACATATTATCCAATTATCCAAAATATCCAATTTTCCATATTTCGCATATCCCCATCGTTCCCACGTATTCGCATTCGCGCGTATTTTTAACACAGGCTCGAAGGTATCCTAGATCCAAAAATAAAAGGAATAGGGGTAAGAAGAGAGAATCAAATCACAGAAAATTGGAATTAACATCACCAAATAAAGGGGCATATAAACTGGCATAGAGGCACAATGACAGATTCAATATGAATAAACTGATAAAAGGTATGAACTTTACATAGAAGCCTAGGCATATGATGACATGAATCAAAAAGGTGAAGACTTGGTGATATTTTCATTACAAACATATATGAATCCTTTTTACAACTTTTTCAGGTTACTTTAATCCCATTAAATTTGTGAAAATAACTGTACTCACCTTTCGTGGTTAAAGAATAGTATTATGCACTGAAATTGGTGTAGAAACGTTGCGGTGTTACTGATTTATCTTCTTGAATTGTTGTAGAAGCTCAAATATTTAATTTGATTTGTGTATGAACACTTGAGATTTTATTAGAGGCGGCGGCTAGGGTTCAAGAGAGAGAGTTTGGCAGCATAATGGTGTATTAGAAATTATTTTATGAATTAGGGTTAAGTTGATGACATATTTATAGGTGTAGGAAGTTATTTAGGCCTTAGGATTAACCCTACAACTGATCTGGACCATCAAAAATCGTCCCAGGCCCAAAAATCGCACCATGTAGCAAAACTGGCTGAACCAGGTTCGACCTCCCAAAGGGGGAGGTCGACCCCTAGGCCGACACCCTGGTCGACCTATCCGATCAGGTCGACTCCCAGGTCGACCCCCTGGTCGACCCCCTGGTCGACCTGGGTCCTGGGCAGGAATTTTCCCGCCCAACCCGGGTACCTGCAATTTCAAAATTTGAATTTGAATTTTCTGGCTGGGTTTAACTTTAATTAATTCTTCTTAATTACTCAAACTTCCGAGGCCCATAACTTCCTCATACGAAGTTCGATTTACGCAAACTCGGACTCTATCTCAAGCAGAATTCCGAGACGATCGCAATGACGCAACCCATTTCCCTTCATTCCTCTTTTAAAAATTTAGTTAATTCAATCATTCAAAATTCTAGGTGTTACTTTCTCTCCTACTTAAAGGATTTCGTCCTCAAAATCTCTAAGTCAAGAAGAATGTATCCTACCATCCAATCATCCATCTACTCAACCATCAACCACAAGCAACCATGGTCCTTAAAAGATTTCTAATGCTTTTCATGTACATATGCATAGTGTGTGTACATGTTCGTATACTAATGCAAAATTAGGCGGTCCACTGATTCAGTCGACCTCCTTAATGCAAATAATGATAGTGCCATGTATCCATCATGTATGCAAAGAACCCTATGCATATCATTACTACATGTGTTCACAACCATTCATTTAAATGCAACATCCATATGATACACACATTCAATGTACATTCATTTTACTAAATACATCCATTTATATGCAATATGCAATATGGAAGTGACTGAGCCGATCTAGTGCCTAAAGTGTGTGTATATGCAACCATGAGCAACCACTAGCAAACACTTGCATCCACATGCATCCACCATACATAACATGTCTCAAACACATGTTTCAACCATAGTACTACCTTATCTAAAGGTTAAAGGCACCAGCGAGAGGACATACTAAAGATAGTACAAGTACAAGCTAAGCGATAAAGGAGAAATTAAAAGACATACCCTCGAAAAGAAAAGGGTACAATGAACGCATCTTCTCTTCCGTCTCCCAAGTAGCGTCGTTCTCATCATCTCCCCATTGCACTTTGACTAGCTTGACCTCTCGATTCCTCAACTTCTTAATCTCCGACCCAAGAATGCATGTAGGAGCTCGTCGAATCGTCGCATCACGCTCGACCTCCACCTCTCTAAGGAAGCTCGGCTCTACCACTTCCGCGGTCTCATGCAAGCACTTCCTCAAATACGATACATGGAATACGTCATGTACACCACTAAGTCTCCCGAGCAACTCCACTCTATACGCCATCTGTCCAATCCTCTCCTTAATAGGAAACGACCCTACGAACCTTGGTGCTAACTTCCCAATGGACCCAAAGCGAACAACATTTCGTAATGGAGACACCTTCACAAAGACCATGTCCCTAATATCAAATTCAAGATCTATCCTCCTCTTGTCCACATACGATTTCTGCCTATCTTGAGCCGTCTTCATCCACCTTCGAATCAAATCGATCTTTTCTGAAGTCTCTCTAATCATATCAGGCCCAAGTAAGATCTTATCCGTAGATTCCCACCAACATGTAGGTGAACGACAAGGCCTTCCATAAAGAGCGTCGAAAGGTGTCATGCCAATGCTAAACTGAAAACTATTATTATAAGCGAACTCCACCAAAGGAAGATGCTCCTCCCATGTACCTCCGAAGTCTAAAACACATAGCCTCAAAAGGTTCTCTAGAATACGATTCACCCTCTCGGTCTGGCCGTCCGTCTGAGGATGATATGCGGTGCTCAAACATAACTAAGTCCCTACCGCCTCTTGCAAGCTCTTCCAAAACTTGCTAGTAAAGATAGGATCGCGATCGCTCACTATGCTAGAAGGAACACCGTGAAAACGAACTATCTCTCGAATGTATATAGAGGCTAACCATGGAGTAGTCCTCTTACTCTTCACGGGAATGAAATGGGCGCTCTTATTAAGTCTGTCTACCATGACCCGTATTACCCTTCCTCGATCTCGGTAACCCATCAACAAAGTCTATCGAGACACTCTCCCACTTCCATTATGGGACCTCCAATGGGTGAAGCAACCCACCGGGCTTCTTTTGCTCTGCTTTTACTTGTTGGGACATCAAGCATCTAGCGACAAACTCAGCCACAACCCTCTTCATACCGGCCCAAAAGTAAACTCGTCTCATGTCCATGTACATCTTGTCCCCGCCAGGATGAATGATCATCTTCGAACGATGTGCATCATCAAGAATGGTCTTCATCAAGTTCTCGTCTCTTGGTACACAAAGTCTACCGTCCCTACGTAACCAACCCTAATCATCTAGGGTATACCTACTGAGATGGCTCGATGGCTCCCCCATTATGAGCTTCTCTACCAACTCAACCAACTGTGGGTCATCTCGCTGTGCCTCACCAATCCGTACCAAAAGCGCAGGTCTGACCTCTAAGGATGCTAGCAAACCGGGTACAACGTCAATGGAAGGTTTAAAGTCAAACGTAGAGATGAACTCTAAGCTTTGTCGCTCAACAAACAACGGACTCAAGGACAACCTTTTCCTACTTAAGGCGTCTGCCACCATGTTACCCTTGCCAGGGGTATATGCTATCTCGAAATCGTAGGACGCTAAGAATTCCATCCACCTAATGGAAGGTTTAAAGTCAAACGTAGAGATGAACTCTATGCTTTGTCGCTCAACAAACAACGAACTCAAGGACAACCTTTTCCTACTTAAGGCGTCTGCCACCATGTTACCCTTGCCAAGGGTATATGCTATCTTGAAATCTTAGGACGCTAAGAATTCCATCCACCTTTGCTGTCTTAAGTTCAAGTCCTTCTGAGAGAACAAGTATTTTAGCGATTTGTGGTCTGTGAACAATTCGAATTTCTCGCCAAGAAGATAATGGCGCCAAGACATAAGCGCGAAAACAATAGCGGCCAACTCTAGGTCATGTGTAGGGTAATTTCTCTCATGCACTCTCAACTGCCTTCCTCCATAGGCTATTATCCTCCCCTCATGCATTAAGACTGCGCCTAGTCCTGTCCAACAAGCATCGGTATAAACGGTAATTGGCTTACTCCCATCTGGCAACACTAAGACTGGGGTTGTGGTCAAAGCTCTCTTTAAATGTTGGAACGCATCATCACAATCTACGTCCCACGTGAAAACTAGGTTCTTCTTCGTCAAGCGTGTCAATGGGGCTGATATCTTTGTGAAGTCCTTTATAAACTTCTTATAGTAGCCTGCCAACCCCAAGAAACTCCTCACCTCGGTAGCATTCTTAGGGACCTTCCAATCTTGGATGGCCACCACCTTTGTGGGATCCACAGCTATCCCTTCTTTGGAAATCACGTGCCCTAAAAATCGCACTTCCTTCCTCCAAAAGTGACATTTAGAAAATTTAGCTTTAAGGTTATGCGCTCGAAGGGTCTCCAACACTTCCCTAAGATGTAGGGCATGCTCTTCCTCGCTCTTAGAAAAGATCAAGATGTCATCCACAAAGACCACCACAAATTTACTAAGGTACTCCCTAAACACCCTACTCATCAAGTCAACAAAATATGCGGGGGCGTTTATCAAACCGAAGGGCATTACAAGCCACTCATAGAAACCGTCCGGAGTCCTAAAGGCAGTCTTGTCTATGCTATCCTCAGCCACCCTCAACTGATGGAAACCAGTGGCTAAGTCCAACTGCGAAAACACTGAGGCGCCAACTGACTGAACGAAGATATCGTCAATCCTCGGCAGTGGGTGCCTATTCTTCTTAGTAAGCTTATTAAGTTCTCTATATTCCACACAAAGTCTAAGGGACCCATCCGCCTTCGTGGCAAATACTACTGGAGCACCCCACTCTGATATACTACGTCTTATGAATCCCTTCTCAAGCAACTCCCCTACTTGCTTATTGAGCTCCCTCCTCTCACAAGGAGCCATGTGGCGTACTGGCAGAGATACTGGTTTTGCATTGTCTACAAGATAAATACGAAAGTCTATCTCACGTTTTGGGGGTAGACCCCTCACCTCATCGAAGACATCAATATATTCACGGACTATACGAACAGAATGTAAATCATCATTTGTTGCGTCAAGTGACTCAAGATAACTAAGCATCTCCGATCCTCTAGGGTCACAAGAAATATCAAGGGTCTTTCCACTACGAGTCAACAATTTTACTACCCTTCGTTCACAATCTAGGATGGCACCATATCTGGCTAGCCAATCCATCCCAAGAATCAACCCATAGCCCATGAAACCAAGCACAAAAGCATTACATTCAAAACTAACGCCTAAGATAGACAATCTCAAATCCCTACAAACCATGGATAAATGAGTCGACCCACCAATATGATTTGAGACTACAATGGGATTCACAACGAGACTAGTATTTGAGTGCAATGTTTCAACTAATGATGTAGAGATAAACTAATGTGATGCGCCAGAATCGAATAAAGTACGGACAGGATGATCAAACAAGAAAATCAAACTTTCGACAGAAATTTTTCTACCTTCTTCCTGTCCCGGAGCCATGAGATCGTGAACCTACCCTCCCGAAGTAGAACCTGCCCTCTGCCCTTGCTTCTTAGGACAGTCCTTCACAGCATGAACCACATCACCACAATGATAACAAATGGACTTCTTCTTCTTCCTACAGTTTTTCTTCAAATGGTCGGGTATCCCACAGTTGTGACACTTCCTCTTTTCTTTACCACCTTTCTTTTGTTGTCGGGCTTTCTTCGGATCCTCCTTCTTATCTTGCGGCCTAAAAGTACTTAAACCCTTCTCTTCTTCATGCAGTCAACAAGCTTTTCATACGTAGCCCCCATTGGAATGTGGGACATAGCCAAACTGTGAAGCGGTTCATTTAGGCCCTTTGCAAACCTCAAGGCCTTCTTGTGAGGCGTATTCACCAACTCTAGCCCAAATCTCACCAACTTATTAAATTCGGTCACATACTCCTTCACGGTCAAGTTTTTCTGCTTCAATGTCAAGAACCTCTCCATGTACATACTCTCCTCAACTTGAGAAAGGAATTTCAACTCAAACCTTCCCCTAAAATCTGCCCACGTCTCTACAACACGCTCTCCATTAGTAACCTCCCACCAAAACGAAGCTTCGTCCTTCATCAACCAAGCAGCCAATTGGACCTTCCTACAATCGTCCAAATCGAAAATGCCAAACAGATCCTCCACTTCTTTCAACCAATTTTTAGCTTCAACGAACGTTTCAGACTCGCTAAATGGTTTTCCACCCATCGAAAGAAAGTCTTTACATATCTTGGAGAAAGCATCTCCATGCGGAGGAATGACTGGAGCTAGGGGAGGAGGAGGAGGAACGTCGGCCGGACCCGCGGCAGCGGCCCTAGCCTCGAGATATTAACGAAACCAACCGGGTACATGAACACCCTCTGGTATCTCAGATGCTCCAGACATGCTGAAAAGAAAAGGAAAGAGTTTCAAAACAAGGGAAGCGAAAGAGAGATGTATGACTTGCGGGGATTATGCTCTTTAAAGTAAACTTTCCTTGAAAATAGCTTCTTTAAAACAAGTTTTTGAAATTACTTTCTAGGAAAATAATACTTTTGAAAACACTTTTCAAAACTTTTTATCTGTTCTTGTAACCATAGCTCTGATACCGCGTGTAACACCCCATGTCCATTAATGTCACTCACAAAAGGAATGCATCAATGTCCATGAAGCGTTATTGTTGTATAGAATAGATAAATTACAAGAATAAATAAATAAAACAACACAGCGGAAGATAAAACTTATTTCATAGCATCATAACTTAAAACAAGCTTACATAAGTAGTTTCCAAAACCATTACAACAGGATCAATAATCTTTTCCAAAAACTTCAAAGTACATAAAGAAGCAAAATACTTAAATAACATAAATGCATAAATCTCCACTGAGCATAAGCAAAGCCATAAAGATGAGAGAGTCCAAAGCGATACATCTACTCTTTTCAAGCAACTGAAAGAAATCGGCACTAAGCTATAGTATTCCCTCCTTGCAAACCTGAGGGGGGAAAGGAAAGAAAAGAGGTGGAAACAAATGGGTCAGACATAAAGTCGGGTGAGTCCAGTAATTTTAACAAATAATAGGTAAGGTAAATGATCAAGACTTAAATAGACATCATGATATGGCTGTAACATAGATAAGGTAGATAAAAAGGATGGACAAGATGATTTCGTTCCTAAGTACTAAGACAATCCTACACCTTGGCTAAGCGAACAACCCTCCAAGTACTAACCCCGAAGACCGAAGTCAACATCAGACTAGCACCCAAAGGACTATCCAACTCAACCAACATGTATTTCGTTACACCGCACTTTTGCTAAGTTACACCACATTACTTAATTACACTGCACATCTACTAGTCTCTTTTACTCAAGGTTGATCCCTTCCCACTAACTGTACCCACATGACAAACTTGGTAGTTACTTGTAACTAGTTGCTATCGTAGGTGCCGGCTTGCTCCTACCACCGCTACGGTACCCTTACTCTACCCATTCGATCAGCTCCCTAAACCCCGTAGGCACCCATGCTGACCCCATAGTGGGGTGTATCACTACCCAAAGTGGAAACCCCGATACCAACATGAAATGCACAGCCATACCTACACGATGCAACAACGTCTTACCTACCAGCCCGGACCCATGCACGTACATGAACCCGTTGGACTTGCATTGCCACCGCTATTCACGTTTTAACCTCTTATATTGAAGCCCAGTAAGCGTGCCCCAACCTCGGCCTAGCACCGGGCCTAATTAGATACTCAAATGGGTTACTGGTTGAAACGGGTCCCCATCCGACACAAGCCTCCCACCTATGCTTCGCCCCCACTAGGTTTTTCCCCCACTTAACCATTTTAGTTTAAATGTCCATGTCTTACACATGCTACGGTTAAGTCCATACTTACATGTCATAATTTACATGCCTTATCTTATTCCGGTTAAGTCCATATTTACATGTCATAATTTACATGTCACCCCACTTAACCCTCTAACCATACCCATGTCTTATTATGGTTAATATTCCATAATTCATTCCTTATGACGAACGGTGCATGACTTCCCACATTAGACCGAACACTTTGTGGCCGCTGGATTTGCCGGGCTGTTCCGGGCAGTCTTACGCCACAAACCGGGTCTAACCTCGTGTCACCCATCGTTACGCCTACAATTTATGCCTTTGACCTCTCACATTAGACGTCCAATTGTGGCAGCTGGATTTGCCGGGCGGTTCCGGGCAGTCTTACACCACAATTGCGCCTAACCTCGTGTCAAAGGTTTATTTATAATCGTATTTCACCCAAACCCCAATTTTCATGTCATGTGTTTCTAATTCAACATATAATCATGTTTACGCTTTTTGCCTATTCCAACTTGTCACTAATTACACTAATTACATATTAATTAGCCTCAATTACAAATTTTCAATTATAGGCAATTTCATCAATTCCATGTAATTCATACCCAAATATGCCAATTTCACATACTATCCAATTATCCAAAATATCTAATTCGCGCGTATTTTTAACATAGGCTCGAAGGTAGCCTAGGTCCAAAAATAAAAGGAATAGGGATAAGAAGAGAGAATCAAATCACAGAAAATGGGAATTAACATCACTAAATAAAGGGGCGTATAAACTGGTATAGAGGCATAATGATAGATTCAACATGAATAAACTGATAAAAGGTATGAACTTTACACATAAGCCAAGGCATATGATGACATGAATCAAATAGTGAAGACTTGGTGAGATTTTCATTACAAACATATATGAATCCTTTTTACAAATTTTTCATGTTACTTTAATCCCATTAAATTTGTGAAAATAACTGTACTCACCTTTCGTGGTTAAAGAATAGTATTATGCACTGAAATTGGTGTAGAAACGTTGCGGTGTTGCTGATTTATGTTCTTGAATTGTTGTAAAAGCTCTAATCTTTAATTTGAATTGTGTATGAACACTTGAGATTATATTAGAGGCGGCGGCTAGGGTTCAAGAGAGTGTTTGGCAGCATAATGGTGTCTTAGAAATTATTTTATGAATCAGGGTTAAGTTGATGACATATTTATAAGTGTAGGAAGTTATTAGGCCTTAAGATTAACCCTAGAACTGATCTGGACCATCAAAAATCGTCCCAAGCCCAAAAATCGCACCACGCAGCAAAACTGGCCGAACCAGGTTCGACCTCCCAAAGGGGGAGGTCGACCTTTGCGATCAGGTCGAGCCCCAGGTCGACCTGGGTCCTGGGCGGGAATTTTCCCGCCCAGCCCGGGTACCTGCAATTTCAAATTTAAATTTAAATTTAAATTTTCTGGCTGGGTTTAACTTTAATTAATTCTGCTTAATTACTCAAACTTCTGAGGCCCATAACTTCCTCATACGTAGTCCGATTTACGCAACTCGGACTCTATCTCAAGCAGAATTCCGAGACGATCGCAATGGCGCAACCCATTTCCCTTCTTTCCTCTTTTAAAAATTTAGTGTTCTTAAATTTAGTTAATTCAATCATTCAAAATTCGGGGTGTTACAGTTATTTTAAAATTTAATGTTCAATTGAAATTGTTGAATAATTGAAGTTGAGGCTTATCATATATAAAATTGATTGCTATAGCTAATATAAGTTTTATTTTGGTTTTGTATTACATTAGTAACATTTGGAATTGAATTAAGTGAGATACTGAATACGGTATTCATTTAATTAACTATTGAAATGTAACAACCCAGGAATTTTCGGCCACGAAAATCGACATAAATACAATTCCGTATCTCATGTCGATCTTCCAACCACCTAAAACACTGGATAGTTATTAGAAAGAAATTAGAGGGTGAGATAAGAAAGAAAGAAATATTAGAATAGAAGAAGAAGAAGAAGAACCAACACAACACAGAATCAGAGTCTCACATCGCAACAGAACAAAATATAATACAGAAATAAACTTTTTTTGTGAGCTTTTAAAAATACTTACAATATCAGAGTACATCAACACCTCCGGACAGTTATAACAATCTGTCCTCATATACACAGCGAAATAATAGCTATATAATATCATACGTCTGAACACCTCCAGCTTGTCTCTGGACTTCACAGCTTCCAATAACCTGGACCTGTACACCCCAGTCTAACCCGAGCATTACACACACCAGGTCAGTATGGTGAACCAGAGTGAAGAAAACTCGCAAAGCTTTAAGGGGAATCATCCAACTTGGTTTTAAAGTTAAAATCTTTTCGAAAGGAAAGGATAATCGTAAGACCAAATCCACACATAAATACAGATGGTTTTTACCTTACGATAACCCAAAACATTTTTGAAATCAATATCTTTTCGGATATTATACTAGTGTCTAAATACAAGTAGAAATCAATATAGCGGAACACTTGCATCTCACGCTCCATATATATAGTATACAATCAAAACCGCGAGCACATATTGGAGATTGGATTCCGACTATGACAAGGTATGGGACCACCTGCTGATAGTGTATCTCCAGAGGCGAATACACTGGGTTCAACAAGAACGTCTTGCAACCTGACCCACACATGACCGACCACTCATTTCGCTTAAGTGTATCGAATGTATATCACCAACGGTTGGGAGCTACCCATCGTTTCCCGAAAAGGGACAGCATCGAAATAGATTAAAGAAGCAAAAGAAATTTCTCTAGATAGTAGATTATACACCCTAATGGGAGCGACCCATATAGCCATGCTGCCTGCCTGATTTTTGTCGTTTTTCGGTTGATGAGGCTTGAGGTTTAGATTAACTTTTGAACATCTAGTCATCATTCACTTTGAGTGTCACATTGTCAGATCTGCCAGATATCACTAATTAACGTCCACAAAAGTACACCAGCCGTTAAACTAAGAGAACGGCATTTCCCGGCCAACAACTATAGCACATTTGAAGAAATCAACGTACGTGATCCCTTTGGAAATACTCTGTCATACATCCGTCCATACAAGTCATCCAGGAACAGGATGAATCGAAGTCACTCTCCTACTGCATCCAATATAGGAATCACCCCATGGACCAATAGCGAGTAGTCCTTGCAACCCGTAGATTTCAATCACGACAGAATCACAGCTTATCCCTACTTGTCAGGCAGAGAATATTAGTGGTTCTTCCGTTTATGAAAACCCGTGGTCTTCAGTGCTCCATCTCGATCATCTTCTGATATCTTCACGTATTTTTTGGTAGGAATGGTTTTCGAACATAAATTCGATCCCGGTCTTTCCGTACCAACAATCGTATCGGACATATTTGATGGTGATTTAACTATCAAAATATACAATGATTCAATCATGAAAATTCAATGAGCTCACTGGTTCAGTATTCAGCATCACTTGGCCTCTTAATTTAAAAACAAATGTAAGTTTAAAACTCTTAAATATTCGACATTATAAATATAGCTTTCTCGCTTCTTTATTTATTATAAGATTATTCTTTAAACAAATTCATTTATTACTTAGAAAAATTCCATGTCATATCCAATTTTCTATTTTCACTTTCGAAACATTAGCCACATTAGTATATAATGTTGGGAAATCAATTCAGCCTATTACTCATAAAACACGTAACGAAATATCTTTTATTCATTAGTTGAAAACAATAATCCATGCTTATTCTTATAAAATAAAACTTATCTTCTACATTTCCTTTTTAATCTCGACAATATTGTTATAACTCACGCAACCCTTTTTACTTCCCCTTTCCACTTTGGAATCCTCGTTATATATATATTTTCCAAATCTTTATTACACGTTGCATTATTATTTCTGTAATGGAAATAATAAACTATTACTAACTCCTTTTACCATTACCAACTCATATCCTCCTCAGATACACCTTGATCAACAACATTCCTATCTTAAGGTTGATACAAGTGGTAATCTTAAAACCCCTATTTTATTCTAATAACCATTCAAATTCCATTTAACTGAATTATTCAAAATACGGTTTCATACAACCTTCTTAACTTTTTGAAAATCTCTTTCTCGGATATATGCATTCTTTCCTAATTCAATAATTAGGTAAATTCTTTAATAAACACGACTCTTAATTCTGCCTCTTTAACCAAACTCATTTATAACTCGGATTTTCACACAATCCTACGACCCTCTTCTTTCACCAAATTCACCTTTACTAATTCCTATTCAAAACTATTCAACCATTCCCATTTTGGAAATCTTATTTTAATTTCCCCCTTTTTGTTAATCCCATTTTTAAGTAACGTTAATTTAAAATTAACGATATAACACCTCAATCTTCTTTTATACAATCCTGGAAAACCTTTTTATCTAAATTTCCTTTTTTCTTAATTCCAATATTTAAGTAACATTTCATTTTAAGCTATAGTATTCAGTTAAAATTCCTTTTGTAACTTGTTATACACATTCGGGTTTTAAATATAAAATCCGTTCGTAATCTCCTTCCACCATCCAATTGGATTTCATTTCAACCTCAATTACTTTTTTCATTAATTCAATTAAAAACTAATTTCCCAAATTACTATTAGTTAGGATAATAACTTACTTTAATCATTAACTACTTTAAAAGTATTTAATTTCTTTATTAACTAAAATAAATAGTAATTCCCCTTTTAAAACCTTATTAAAATTAAACAAATATTCTTTCAACTATTTTATTAGATTAATCCAAACAAACTAATTTAATAATTAATTCCAGTTAAAAATGGTCAATTTAGTCACCTCAAAACACAGTTATCCCATTAACCGGTTCCAATTAGTTTTCCCTTTAAATTAAATAATAATATAATTAATTTAAATAATTTTATTTAATTGTTCCTTACTTAAACCATTATTCAATTTAAATCATTAGGTTAATTTCTATTCACTTTTATATCATTCTGATTAACATTAGAATTTCCTTATAAAATAAATTAATAATTAATTCTAAATTAAATTAATAAATAATAAATATTTATTTCCTTTTAATAAGCTTATTTTCAATATAATTTAATTCAAAATCTATATCCAGTTATAAAATAAATTTCATACTTTAGTTCTATCGATTCATCTGACGGTAAATCAAATAAAAAAACAATTTATTCTCAGGCCATTTACTACCGATTACCCAACCAATATTGCCATTGGTTAAAACAAAACACAAGTTGAATTTTCAGTTAATGATCACTAATCAAACCAATCATGACAGTTCATATATAATAATATGAATATAAATAATATATTTGAGGAATCCCGTTGGATCCCTCCATCCTGTTCATCCCTGTATTCAAATTGGTTATCTCAATCAAGTCAATCAATTCCATTTAACTTATAATTTCAATACAGTAAATAACAACTATTTAATATCAACCAGTTAACAAAACAATTCAAACAATTGAACACGTTTATAAATAAACGTGGCCAATAAGGTAAGTTACCTCTATTGGATCAAATCGTTAAAATAACGATTTTATTTTCACTGAAATTAAACGACGGTATAATTTCGTCAGTTAAATCAACAAATAAGTATATAACTAGCAAACAGTCAACTACTGGCAAACAGAACACACAAAATAAAAACCCAATTTATATAAAATATAAATGGGAAGAACTGAGTGAGTTTAACTCTCCTTGATCTCTCACTATCGTTAAAGCGGTTTGATTTAGTTAAACTAAACAGTGTTTAATTTAACGATGCACCCCTGCTATCTCCGTCTCTGTCCAAAATAGCTTCATACTGTTTTGCTCATTACCGTGATTCCAGTGTAACTTGATTCATCAAATTCTATCCATATTTGAATGAGTTATTTAAATTTGGTTTCATATGATTATATAAATAACTAGATTCCTTAATTTAGTTTATGAATTTACTAATTATTTTTATTACTATCTAATTACACTGGGTAGACTTTAAAACAAGCCTGAACTTCTTCTTATTCCCTTTTAACATGTTTAGTTTAAACTAATTCTTCCTAGGATATAACAAGTCACGAATTTCTCTTTGGTTTAGCAATTTAACAGGGCCGGTTTCAGTATTACTTGGATGCAGCTAATTATTGTCAAATTAATTCCTAATTAAGTTTTATACTTAACTAATTTTATACCTTAATCAACTAAAACTTTTGATCAGAGGAAAACACGTCCAGTTGTTCTGGTAAATCTTTTGCCTCATTCGTTCCCAATTTTGCTCCAGTATTCACGCATGCTGGTTTCGTTTTTAACCCATCCGGTTTGATCCCTTTGTTTAATTCTTCCTCCTTCTTTGTCTTCCCCATCTCACATTCTCTCCATTCACTTCCCCACGCTGCTCAACATGCAGCGTTTCCGAACAACCGAACCCAACAAGAAGACCCAAACGTTGACTATGCTGCTACTGTTTGTTCCAAAATGATGTTCCTCCCTCACGTACACTACTGCACCATTTGAAAGCCAAAATCCCCAACTTAATCCCGCTGCCAAACCTAACTGTCGTGCCTCACGTTGATCGTCAATCGTTGATCCACCATCACCATGCCGTTTGCACAAGCTTCCTTCACCTTCGAAACAAGTATCCCTTCACCAGATTCCTCCTAGCGTCGGCGGTGACTCCAAAACTTCCTTGAATAGCCGTTGTGTCGAGGCAAATCTGATCGTCAGAGGACACAAGCCTCCATCATAGCCGTACAATGACAAGCCCTCGCTTAGCTGATCTTTGTTGTAGTTGATAGTTTGGTTGATTTGTGCGTGAATAGAAAGAATAAGGGAGATGAAAAATTGAGCTTTCTGTCTGTTCATTTGTGTAGGGTGGAAGCAGAATGATCAGTTAACCATGAAATTTCGTTGACTTCGAATTAGGTTTCTGTTATGGGTTTATATAGTGAGATTGGATTGGAAATAATATATTTATTACAACAAAACTTACACGCGAAGTTTCACGTTCAAACGAGACCATACGACCTTTGTTTTTTGATAAAAAAAAGTAATCCTAGCATAAAAAAATATTCCGAACCTAATGGGACAGGTTCCGTCAAATTCCGGCATCGTTTGCGAAAAGTCCTTTATAATTATCGATGAAAAATCAAGCATTTAAAATTCTTATGATTACAGAAAAAATCCAAAAAATATGAGGTTTTGACATTTTACTAGACCCCTTCCTTACGGATCCAATGAATCTTGTTTCACCCAAATCGGAGTTCATTTGGCTACCGTTTATTCGTTTAAAGTTACCCATGTCCGAATTGACCAAATAATATAATTGATAAAGGCGTTAAATCATTGCCACGATTACACGGTAAGTCCAATTGACACGAAAATTGAAAATTCTACAGTAGTTAATTAATACAAACCCAATGGCATCAGTTTCGTCGCATTCTAAGACTGTTTCCCGGTGCGCTATTTTTATACGCACCACAATACCATTTTGAACACCAAATTATCTGGTCTCCAAATATAACAAACTATATACCTATCCTGACTCTAATCGTCGATACAAACTCAACGGAACTGGTTTCACGGCCTGATTCGATCGTCTGCTCAAGTTACACCCATATATCTCTTTATTGAATTAAATTAATTTAATTACACGCTATATAAATTGATTAGGCGTTTACGGCTGCTGTGGTCACATACGACATTGGTTTGCCACGCAATTTTATTTTCTTACAATAGTTTAATGATATGGTTCCAATGAAACTGATTTCATCGAAAACGGAGTCTGTTTGCAAAATGGTTGTTTTAAAGGCCTATATTTTAAATAACGATTTCCATAGCGACTATTTCAAAATTTGATTTGGCCATAACAAACAATTTATAACACGGAATCTGGATTTTTCTCTTCCATATGAAAATTATCATCAACACGATTCTAACGTTTCTTGTTTCACCAAAATCCGACTAATATCGGATCCTGTATATTTAATTGAAGTTCAAAACTCCATATTATGAACTGCAGCGCCATTTCGAGCTCGATTTATAATTATATAAATATATAGCATTCATACTTCATTTTAAATAATGAATTAACTACTAAAATCCATTAATATTCCAAATAAAATATTTAAAATAAATAAATTAAATATTTGACTGCCAAAGTTACGAGTCGTTACATTCTTCCCCCCTTAAAATAATTTCGTCCTCGAAATTGCTAAGGTAAGAAAAATGCTATAAATTCTATTAATTTCTAAATCTAATTTATTTTAGTCTGAAAGCCAATTTAATACCATAAATAAATATTTTTCAAAAACATCGAAAAAATTTCTAACACTTTAAATTCCCGGAAAAATTCGGTAAAGTCTCCCTTGTATGGAGTGACATCTACGATATCGCAGGAACAAAGAATGTATACTTCGACCCACATGGTCGAAAAACAAAAATCAAACCCAAAATTTTATATTTTCATGAAGGCGTACCTTTTATGAGCGTTGTTAAGCATAGTTGCTCAATATATATGCGATTTATTCAACCAATATCAGCCTACCTAGCCATCTGGCACATGTACGTAACTCACATATCATTAATAAATTTATGAAATTCTGAGATAATATTTCACTAACCAACTGGTATAACTATACCAATTCCAAAATCAAACACACAGCATCAATTCATTATCAAATACAGGGTTAACCCATAAATTTCAATCCATATGCAGTTTCATTCCAGTTTAATTTGTACTGGAAATTATTCTCTATTTATAATTCAGTTGGCTCCATTGAATTGTTGATTATTCCCGTTCAAACAACTATCTTCCAATAACAAATAATTCACAATCAACAACCAATATACGACCAAATCGACCAAATCAACCAAATTTACCTTCGATATTAATATTTTGCTTTGGTTTCACATATTTGAACATCAATCGATTAATACCCGATTGGTTTCAATTAGATTATTATTTATTCATTTAACTTTTAATTCTGTTTTATTTAATTTCACTATCATTATTAATTAAATTTAACTTAACCTGGTTAATTTCCAATTCAAAATTTCAACCTAATTTGAATTCCATTTAAATCGATCAAACACACTTGCATCTCAATAATTTGATAAAATTTATTTCTTCTGTATACAAAAAATATAATTTGGATAAAATTATTTCATTTACCCTCTTTTCAAAACAATACTGCATCCATTGCCAGTTCAATGCTTCTCAACACTTGAACCGATCAAACAACACAGTACAAAACACACGTATATAAAATTAACAATTACGCTCTCATATATACACATCCAATCTCGATCTAGGGTATTTCTAACCCCATCTCTATCGAGTTATACCACAGAGCCAAGGTTATTACTAAACCAATAGCTCTGATACCACTGTAACGACCCAGCAATTTTCGGCCCCGAAAATCGACATAAATACAATTCTGTATCTCATGTCGATCTTCCAACCACCGAAAACACTGGATAGTTATTAGAAAGATATTAGAGGGTGAGATAAGAAAGAAAGAAATATTAGAATAGAAGAAGAAGAACTAACACAACACAAAATCAAAGTCACACATCGCAGTGGAACAAAATATAATACAGAAATAAACTTTTATTGACAGCTTTTAAAAATACTTACAATATCAGAGTACATCAACACCTCTGGACAGTTATAACAATCTGTCCTCATATACACAGCGAAATAGTAGCTATATAATATCATACGTCTAAACACCGCCAGCTTGTCTCTGGACTTCGCAGCATCCGATAACCTGGACCTGTACACCCCGGTCTAACCTAAGCATTACAAACACCGGGTCAGTCTGGTGAACCAGAGTGAGAAAAACTCGCAAAGCTTTAAGGGGAATCATCCAACTTGGTTTTAAAGTTAAAATCTTTTCGAAAGAAAAGGATAATCGTAAGACCTAATCCACACATAAATACAGATGGTTTTTACCTTATGATAACCCAAAACATTTTTGAAGTCAATATATTTTCTGATATTATACTAGTGTCTAAATACAAGTAGATATCAATCTAGCGGAATGCTTGCATCTCACGCTCCACATATATAGTATATAATCAAAACCGCGGGCACTTATTGGAGACTGGAATCCGACTATGACAAGGTATGGGACCACCCGCCGATAGTGTATCTCTAGAGGCGAATACATTGGGTTCAACAAGAACGTCTTGCAACCCGGCCCACACATGACCGACCACTCATTTCGCTTGAGTGTATCGAATGTATGTCACTAATGGTTGGGAGCTACCCACCGTTTCCCGAAAAGGGACAGCATCGAAATAGATTAAAGAAGCAAAAGTAATTTCTCTAGATAGGTGATTATACACCATAATGGGGGCGACCCACATAGCCATGCTGCCTGCCTGGTTTTTGTCATTTTCCGGTTGATGAGGCTTGAGGTTTAGATTAACTTTTGAACATTTGGTCATCATTCAATTTGAATGTCACATTGTCAGATCTGCCAGATATCACTGATTGACGTCTACAAAAATACACCAGTCGTTAAACTAAGAGAACGACAATTCCCCGCCAACAACTATAGCACGTTTGAAGAAATCAACGTATGTGATCCCTTTGGAAATACTCTATCAGACATCCGTCCATACAAGTCATCCAAGAATAGGATGAACCGAAGGCACTCTCCTACTGCAACCAATATAGGAATCACCCCATGGATCAATAGCGAGTAGTCCTTGCAACCCGTAGATTTCAATCATGACAGAATCACAACTTATCTCTACTTGCGAGGCAGAGAATATCAGTGGTTCTTCCGTTTATGAAAACCCATGGTCTTCAGTGCTCCATCTCAGTCATCTTCTGATATGTTCACGTATTTTTTGGTCGGAATGGTTTTCGAACATAAATTCGATCCCGGTCTTTCCGTACCAACAATCGTATCAGACAGATTTGATATCAGTGATTTAACTATCAAAATAAACAGTGATTCAATCATGAAAATCCAATGAGTTCACTGGTTCAGTATTCAGCATCACTTGGCCATTTAATTTAAAAACAAATGTAAGTTTAAAACTCTTAAATATTCGACGTTATAAATATAGCTTTCTCACTTCATTATTTATTATAAGATTATTCTTTAAACAAGTTTATTTTTATACTTAAAAAAATTCCATATCATATCCAGTTTTCTATTTTCACTTTCGAAACATTAGCTACATTATTATATAATATTGGGAAATCAATTCAGCCTATTACTCATAAAACACGTTATGAAATATCTTTTATTCATTACTTGAAAACAATAATCCATGCTTATTCTTATAGAATAAAACTTTTCTTCTACATTTCCTTTTTAATCTCGACAATATTGTTATAACTCACGCAACCCTTTTTACTTCCCCTTTCCACTTTGGAATCCTCATTATATATATATATACATTTATTTATTTTCCAAATCTTCATTACACGTTGCATTATTATTTCTTTAATGGAAATAATAAACTATTACTAACTCCTTCTACCATTACCTACTCATATCATCCTCAGATAATTCCAATGTCGTTCAAGTTGGGGTATTTTAATTACCTCTCAGACCTTGATCAACAACGTTCATATCTTAAGGTTGATACAAGTGGTAATCCCAAAACCACTATTTTATTCTAATAACCATTCAAATTCCATTTAACTGAATTATTCAAAATACAGTTTCATATAACCTTCTTAACTTTTTGAAAATCTGTTTCTCGGATATATCCATTCTTTCCTAATTTAAAAATTGGGTAATTTCTTTAATAAACACCACTCTTAATTCTTCCTCTTTAACCAAACTCATTTATTACTCGGATTTTCACACAATACTACGACCATCTTCTTTCACCAAGTTCACCTTTACTAATTCCTATTCAAAACCGTTCAACCATTCCCATTTTGGAAGTCTTATTTTAATTTCCCCCTTTTTGTTAATCCCATTTTTAAGTAATGTTAAATTAAAATTAACGATATAACTCCTTAATCTTCTTTTATATAATCCTAGTTTATTTTAAACCCTTTTTATCTAAATTTCTTTTTTTGCTTAATTCCATTATTTAAGTAACATTTCATTTTAAGCTATAGTATTCACTTAAAATTCCTTTTGTAACTTGTTATACACATTCAGGTTTTAAATATAAAATACGTTCGTAATCTTCTTCCGCCATCCAATTGGATTTCATTTCAACCTCAATTACTTTTTTACATTAATTCAATTAAAAACTAATTTTCCAAATTACTATTAATCAGGATAATAACTTACTTTAATCATTAACTACTTTAAAAGTAGTTAATTCCTTTAGTAACTAAAATAAATAGTAATTCCCCTTTTAAAACCTTATTAAAATTAAACAAATATTCTTTCAACTATTTTATTAGATTAATCCAAACAAATTAATTTAATAATTAATTCTAGTTAAAAATGGTTAATTTAGTCACCTCAAAACACGGTTATCCCATTCACCGATTCCAATCAGTTTTCCCTTTAAATTAATTAATAATATAATTAATTTAAATAATTTTATTTAATTGTTCCTTACCAAAACTGTTATTCGATTTAAATCATCAGGTTAATTTCTATTCACTTTTATATCATTCTGATTAACATCAGAATTTCCTTATAAAATAAATTAATAATTAATTATAAATTAAAATAATAAATATTTATTTCCTTTTAATAAGCTTATTTTCAATATAATTTAATTCAAAATCTATATCCAGTTATAAAATAAATTTCATACTTCAGTTCTATCAGTTTACCTCATGGTAAATCAAATAACAAAACAATTTATTCTTAGGCCATTTACTACCGATTACCCAACCAATATTGCCCATTGGTTAAAACAAAACACAAGTTGAATTTTCAGTCAATGATCACTAATCAAACCAATCACCCAATCATAACAATTCATATATAATAATATGAAAATAAATAATACATTTGAGGAATCCCGTTGGATCCCTCCAACCTGTTCGTCCCTGTATTCAAATTGGTTATCTCAATCAAGTCAATCAATTCCATTTAACTACTAATTTCAATACAGTAAATAACAGCTATTTAACATCAACCAGTCAACAAAACAATTCAAACATTTAAATATGTTTATAAATAAATGTGGCTAATAAGGTAAGTTACCTCTATTGGATCAAATCGTTAAAATAACGATTTTGTTTTCACTAAAATTAAATGACGCTTTAATTTCATTAGTTAAATCAACAAATAAGTATAAAACTGGCAAACAGTCAACTATTGGCGAACAGAACACACAAAATAAAAACCCAATTTATATAAAATATAAATGGGAAGAACTGAGTGAGTTTAACTCACCTTGATCTCTCACCGTCGTTAAAGCGGTTGGATTTAGTGAAACTAAACAGTGTTTAATTTAACGATGCACCCTAGCTATCTCCGTCTCTGTCCAAAATAGCTTCATACTATTTTGCTCGTTACCATGATTCCAGTGTAACTTGATTCATCAAATTCTATCCATATTTGAATGAGTTATTTAAATTTGGTTTCATATAATTATATAAATAACTAGATTCCTTAATTTAGTTTATGAATTTACTAATTATTTTTATTACTATCTAATTACACTGGGTAGACTTTAAAACAAGCATGAACTTCTTCTTATTCCCTTTTGACATGTTTAGCTTAAACTAATTCTTCCTAGGATATAACAAGTCATGAAATTCTCTTTGGTTTAGCAATTTAACACGGCCGGTTTCAGTACTACTTGGACTGCAGCAAATTATTATCAAATTAATTCCTAATTAAGTTTTATACTTAACTAATTTTATACCTTAATCAACTAACACTTTCGATCAGAGGAAAACGCAACCGATTGTTCTGGTAAATCTCTTGCTTCATTCGTTCCCAATTTTACTCCAATATTCATGCTTGCTGGTTTTGTTTTAACCCAATCTGGTCTGATCCCTTTGTTTTATTCTTCCTCCTTCTATGTCTTTCCCACCTCACATTCTCGCCATTCACTTCCCCACGCTGCTCAATGTACAGCGTTTCCCAACAACCGAACCCAACAAGAAGACCTAAACGCTGACTTTGCTGCTACTGTTTGTTCCAAAATGATGTTCCTCCCTCACGTACACTAATCCTCCATTTGAAAGCCAATATCCCCGACTTAATCATGCTGCCTAGGGGTGAGCGTTCGGTCGGTTCGGTTGGTTTGGATGTAAAAGAACACAAACCAAATTAAAACTGAAAATTTTCCAAACCGAACCGAATTAATTTCGGTTAATTCTGTCGGTAACCGATTTAACCGAACTTGAAGGATGTATTACAATTCAAATGATGCATTCACTCAAAGTAAACCATAAATTCATGTTTAGAAAAAATTTATATAGTAAATTTTATGTTTATGATAAGATATGATCTATTTGCCACAAATGTCTTTTTATTATATAACTAAACTAATTATTTAAAGTACTACAATATCATAAAATTGGATAATAAATTACAAGTTCGGTTAATTCGGTTAAACCGATAACCAAAAATATATATTTTCCAAACCGAATTCAAACCGATTAAATTTTGAAACCGAACCGAACCGGCCGAAATGAACCGGTTTGGTCGGTTAATTCGGTTTGAACCGAATATTGCTCACCCCTAATGCTGCCAAACCTAGCCATCGCGCCTCCTATTTACCGTCAGTCGTTGATCCACCATCACCATGTCGTTCGTGCAAGCTTCCTCCACCTTCGAAACAAATATCCCTTCGCCAGATTCCTCCAAGCGCCGGCGATGACCCCAAAACTTCCTTGAACAGCCGCTGTGTCGGGGCAAATCTGACCGCCAGAGGACACAAGCCTCCATCCTAGTCGTACAATGACAAGCCCTCGCTTAGATGATCTTTGTTTTAGTTGATAGTTTGGTTGATTTGTGCATAAATAAAAAGAATAAGGGAGATGAAAATTTGAGCTTTCTGTCTGTTCATTTGTGAAGGGTGGAGGCGGAATGATCAGTTAACCATGAAATTTCGTTGACCTTGAATTAGGTTTCTGTTGTGGGTTTATATAGTGAGATTGGATTGGAAATAATATATTTTATTACAACGAAACTTGACGCGAAGTTTCATGTTAAAACAAGACCATACGACCTTTGTTTTTGACAAAAAAAAGTAATCCTAGCATAAAAAATATTCCTGACCCAATGGAACAGGTTCCGTCAAATTCCGGCATCGTTTGCAAAAAGTCCTTTATAATTATCATTGAAAAATCAAGCATTTAAAATTATTATAATTGCAAAAAAATCCAAAAAATATGAGGCCTTGACATTTTACTAGACCTCTTCCTTACGGATCCAATGAATCTTGTTTCATCCAAATTAGAGTTCATTTGGCTAGTCGTTTATTCGTTTAAAGTTACCCCTGTCCGAATTGACCAAATAATGTAATTGATTAAGGCGTTTATCGTTGCCACGATCACACGGTAAGTCCAATTGACACGAAAATTGAAAATTCTACAATAATTTAATAATACAAACTCAATGGCACCAGTTTCGTCACATTCTGAGACTGTTTCCCGGTGCTCTATTTTTATACGCACCACAATGCCATTTTGGACACCAAATTATCCGGTCTCCAAAAATAATAAACTATATACCTATCCTGACTCTAATCATCGATACGAACTCAAAAGAACTGGTTTCACAGCCTAGTTCGGTCATCTACTCAAATTACACCCATATATCTCTTTATTGAATTAATTTAATTTAATTACATGCTATATAAATTGATTGGGCGTTTACGGCTGTCATGGTCACATACGACATCGGTTTGCCACGCAATTTTATTTTCTTACAATAGTTTAATGATACGGTTCCAATGAAACTAATTTCATCGAAAACGGAGTCCGTTTGCAAAATGATTATTTTAAAGGCCTTTATTTTAAATAACGATTTCCATAGCGACTATTTCAAAATTTGATTTGGCCATAACCAACAATCTATAACACGGAATCTGGATTTTTCTCTTCCATATGAAAATTATGATCAACACGATTCTAACGTTTCTTGTTTCACAAAAATTCGACTAATATCGGATCCTGTATATTCAGTTGAAGTTCAGAACTCCATATTACGAACTGCAGTGCCATTTCGAGCTCGATTTATAATTATATAAATATATAACATTCATACTTTGTTTTAAATAACGAATTATATATTAAAATCCATTAATATTCCAAATAAAATATTTAAAATAAGTAAATAAAATTAAATATTTGATTGCCAAAAATACGGGTCGTTACATGAAATTTCGTTGCCTATAAATTATCATAAACCATAATATA
Organism: Allium sativum; assembly: GCA_030737875.1. Taxonomy (NCBI): domain Eukaryota; kingdom Viridiplantae; phylum Streptophyta; class Magnoliopsida; order Asparagales; family Amaryllidaceae; genus Allium; species Allium sativum. Next base: position 46,391,933 of record CM060916.1, read on the forward strand.
ATTTACGTCTCTATCTTTCATTGCCGTGAAAAAAAAAATTAGCCGACATCTTTCTACTCCTTTCAGAGAAAATTTTCAATGGACGCCACCCTTTAAAATTTTCAATTAACTAAATAAAAACCATTTCTCAATGAAATGGGGCAATGTTTAATTCGTTGAGTTCCTATGCTCGTTTACTCCAACTAGGCGCCTTCATTTTTAGTTGTGGTTGAATATAAGGGGTGTTGACATTTTTACATTGAAGGATTTCGAGTATAGGATTAAGATTTGTGATTGGATTAGAGATTGATTCGCAATTTGATTATCACATTTAGATTTGAAATGGAAAACAACATTAGGTAGCAGAATTTGAGGAGAATTGGTGATAAAAAATGTCGATGCCTGTAGCTAGGCATGCATTAGGCGGAGATCGGATTTTGATTGGGTGGTGTGAGCTTGACGAGGTTATGACTAGCATGTGGTGTTCACGAAGAGAAATTTGTTGGTGCAGACGGTTTACGAAATGGTGAAGCCGAGTGTCTTGTCACTAAACACGTGCACGCCGTGTAATTGTGTTCGTTTATTGGGGGGTGATTTCAAGAACGAAGAAGAAGGAGATGATAGATGACGTGGAAATGATGTGGAGACTGAGGATTTTTATAATAATTTAAATCATGTATGTTCAATCATTTATAACTTTCTCATACGAATTTGGATTGACTCATAATTTATTTCGTTATGATTATATTGAAATTCCAGATGACATGGAATTTGTTTGGTTGGATTTGCAGACTGTTAAATTTTGGTCTTCTATTAGGGTTTCAAACAAGTTTGAAATCAAAGTTGAGTAACTAACCCACTCACACTTAACTAAAATATTTGATTATTAGTGAAATTAAAATCATGTTATGATGTGTTTGTACTAGATGTTGTTTGGTAGTAAAAATGAATATTTACGTTTATTTGCGTTAATAGTATAATTTAAGTTGATTATTAATTTAAATTGAATAGCTAGGTTAAACTTGAAATTTAATCACTTCTCTAAAACCCGATACCCGATGACTACTAAACTAATGTTATATTGAACTTTTTGGATTGATTGATTTGGATGGATTCCTTGGACTGATATGTTTGGTATATTGATATGTGAACTTACCCGTTATTCACATTTATTATATATGGATGTTTGTTTGTATTGATTAATCCCAACCGTTTACCCTAGATGTCACGGGCATCAAATAAATCCAGGATTAATCATTGAAATGAATTAAGAACATAGGTTAACATGATAAATACTATGACCTCTGATTCAGATTGAAATGATATATATATATATATATATATATATATATATATATGTCCTGAAATGCTAAAGTTTCACTTGGCCATATAAAAAGAAAATTATATGAACACGGTTGGTTAAATAAAATTTGTTTTAACCTTGAATCTTGAAGTATTTTTTTAAAGTAAATATAAATGATGTTTTATAAATTGATTTCCTTTGAGTTTGAACTTTGGATTTTGAAATATAAAAATTAAAGGAATTTTTTTAATGTTAGTTGAAAATGAAATTGAATATGAATTGAGTTGTTTTAAAAATAAAAAATAATAATCCATCTTTGAAATTCACTTTAATTTGACTTAATTTAAAGTGATATTTGGATCGTAAACTCGAGATTATTATGAATTAAAATAATTCAAAGTAAGATTCTAAATTGAAACTTCAAATATTTGAATTGATTTTTATGAATCGAATTTGAAATGAAAGTTAAATCAAATTGTGATACCGAAGTTGAGTCGATTTGAAATTGAAACATGGCTTCATGTGTAATAACACTGGTTTTAGATAGTTACCTATTGTACTTATTAAAATGTTATAATGAAGATTATAATTAGTTAATTAAGAAATAAATGTCTTTTAAAATATAAATTGATCTTGGGTGGGTAGGTTGGAGTTTTATTTAAGAAAAGTGGGAAATTGTTGGGAATATGGAAAAGAAAAATAGGTATGTATTGGGTTTTGAGATAAATTGGATTTTTAATCTTATAATAATAACTAGGATGGTATAAATATTGAAAATATCTTTGATAAATAGTTTTGGGATAAAATAAGCGTTTTATCATTTTTGGGCTACTTAGAGCAATGGATTGGCCAAAATATATGTAATAATTATTTTGTATCAAAATGGTGTTCCTTAAACATTTTGTTGAAATATATATAAATAAATATATTGATAATAATTTTATGAGATTGTGGAATTTTTCTGTAGTAAAATAAAGTTGTTAGAATTATTGTAAAAGTTATGTTTTTTTTAATATTTCTCAAAAAGAAATGATATTTGCACACAAATGTAAATATTATGAAAATGGCTAGTACTTGAAAGATTTGTAAATTATAATAATAACCTTTAATAATTAGATTAAAAAATTCTTACAAGTGGTTTTGTGACTCTGTTAGCTGCTGTAACACTAAACAATAATTAATTTAATGAAGTAGTGTATTAGAGTGTAAATTGATGTTTAAGTTAGGTAAATAGGCCACACATGCATACTTAAGGCCCAACCATTAGTCCAAAGTCTTAATTGAGCCTAAGTATAAAATTATAGGAGGAACATTTTGGAGAAAGTTAGTCCTATATGTATTCTTCCTCCGTCTTCTTCACATTGAGAAAGGCAACAAAAAGGAAAGGTCTAGAAATTTATTCAAAGGAAAAACCAATCTCCAGCCACTCAAATTAACAAGTCTAAGTTGTAAATTGATTTCTCCAGTAGGTAGTCACTCTAAAACTAAGTCTAAATCCATCTCTAATCTATGGTTGTGAATCATTTTACTGAAATTGATATTAAAGGCCTTGCATGTTATAGTAACTCTCTCTATAGGCTTTGAGCAGGCCATTTGAGACTTCAAACTCTTATTTTGTTAAAATTTCTCACTGTAGATTTTTATTTCTAGATTTCAAGTGAGTAAAACTCACAACTTCTAGTTAAAATTGTGTTATGTGATATTCTCTATGTTTTTGAATGTTTGGGGAAGAATTGATTTAATGTCAGTTCTTATTTCCGTCAAAATTTCCTTCATGTGTTATATTGTTGTTGTGTTCGCTTCGAGAAGTCATAGCTTCCTCAATTTACAGTGAAATGCTATTAAAATTGTCTCAGATTGTTGTCCGAACTCCTGACTTCGTGCTCGCAAAGTCTCTTATGAAATTATCTCTGTTTGCATGTTGAAACTAAACTCAGAAGTTGGATACGAAGCGAGTTAAAATCACCTGAAGCTTACACTTTTGGAAAGTATGCCCTCCTCTTAAGGGGCCAACCTAGAGGCCGACCACTTAAGCAAGAGAGGTCGAACTCCTACTTGTAAGTGTCGACCTGTGGTTCGATGACCTTGGGTGTTTTGTGGCGTGGCTTATTTCCTAAGACCTGTAGATGTTTTGGGTCGTGGTTCTTAGTGTTATGTGCTTGACTTGATAGTTTTTTATGAGCCTTGTTAAATCATCTCATTGATGCTGGTGATTTCTATGCAAATAATAACGAATTTTAGCAGTGAAAAGCCAATATTGGGTATGATTCAGGTATCGAATCGATTTAGTTTTGGGTAGGAAATTGTTGTATAAATTCATTGAATCCTATCGTCTTCATACACATTTCAAAAAGTGTTTTAACTAAATAATTTGCAAAGGGGTTTTTAACTTAACAACAAATTATTATTTATATTTTCAAGTATTTCGCTAATATATAATATATATTACCCTAGCTATAAAGGGAAAGGTTTCAAAGATAATGATTTCATATATCCTTCGAAAAAACTGTTTTGTATTCCATCTTTTCCAAAACTATTTTCCATATTTATAAAAGAACACACACACTATTGCACCTTTCGAGAAGATGTGACCACGATTAAATGGTATTGTAAACCTCGTGGTATGGGACACGAAGGTATATAATATCTGTTAATTTCAGACTCGTCAATCGAAATAATTTGTTGTTTCCCATGTGATATATTTCTGTTGTTCATGAGGTTTCTAGTGTGGAGTATACTAACTTGTGGTAAATCAATTTGTGAAACGTGTGGTATGAACTTATCAATTTCAATTTTCGAGTTACTATTAGGAAGTTTGTGAGACATCTTATTGTTATTTCCAGTACTAGACCTTCAAGTCAATTATGTTTTTATTCTAGGTAGATCCAATAATCTATTGCAAGTTTGGGTAGATCTGACAGCTGTACGTCTGGATAGATCCAATAATGTGTTGTATTTTTGGCTAGATCCAATGTTATGCTGTAACGATGGGTAGAACCAATATTAGTGCCGAAATTTTGGGTAGATCCAACTGTTGTAATCTTGGGTATATCCAAAACATATGGCCAATCCTAGGTAGATCCAAACGTGATAATTTTCTGGGTAGATCCAATTATCGTAATTCTGGGTAGATCCAAAAGTGCAGTACTTGGCAAATAAGTTCCTTATTGATGTTACCTATGTATTCTTGTAGTTTGGATTCATTTTTGTGAATTTGTTAAACGTATATTATTTTCTGGGATCCAACCATGTTGCTATGATGATCCTTAGCCTTAGAGCTAGCTGATGTCATTCCACCTGGTGTTCCCTTTTAGTGAATAAACTCATAAGTGAATTTATTTGTTGTCACTTGATTCAAGTTTGTGCACCTCCTTGTTGTGTTGTTTCCCATTTTTAATCTATTTTGGAGTCTACTACTCATTAATCCATGAAGGTCCTAAACTTATGTAATTCATTAGAATTTGTGATGTGGAGTTATTCTCGTCGTACCTATCCTTATAAAAGATATCTCCCTTTGTGCATGTTATTGTTATTATTATTACTTTGGCTCTAATATTCCAAATAGACTGACCCGTGTGTGCTAATGCTCAGGTCAGACCGAGTTGTTGCAGGTAATTCTTGAGATAGCCCCCTTGCACCTTTGGCTTACTTCTGGATGACTCACTTTATTTAGTTCCTTTAGCATGTCCAGTTTGTACTTATGTTCAGACACGTTTTGATGTATATATATTATTTTGTGGGGATGTAATTATATGTATTAATATTACTGTACCTAATATATGCATGGATATGTATCTGTGACTGTGCTCTATTCTGTGATCTATGGTATATTGTACTGTACCTGTCTTGTTCTGAATTGATCATGTAGCCAATGTAGCATTGTACTAAGCAATAGGTATGTTGATCAACAAAGGGAGAAAAAAATATAGTGCACATATCGACATACTTAAGACTTGTTAGTACAAGATTACAAATGGTCGCTCCTAATCAACCTTATTCTCCGTCTTAATAGACAAAATTACTATGTAATGCACTTTATTATGGTAAGTCTCGGGGTGGGGCGTTACATTTTGGTATCAGATCATTATTTCAGAACAAAGCATAATAAAATGCATAACATGATACATGACATCGAGGTGTTGTATAAATAGAATATCATCCCTAATCTTGAGTTATCACCAATCGTGTCCATAACCTTTCTTTGCTTTAGGGTAGATATTGGAGTAGTAATCCATATGAAAAAATTGATTGAATAAAATTTCTTAGAATTCCTTACTATTGAAAATATGAATATATCATACCATTGCGTTAACCTGATCTTATCTTTTTTTCAATTATGGCTGGTTATAGGAAAGAGCGACCTTTGAGTTCTGGGCTGACCAGTAGTTCAGGACCATAGAAAGGGTTGAGCCATCTAGTGGCCCACAACCTACATAAAGTACCATACTAGCTAGTTGTTTCCGTCCAAAGGGAGTTTATATGTCCTCCGAGCAGATATTGGAACTCATTAGTAATACCCAACCTCCCGCTTCATCTCATTCCTGCACCACGTAACTCGGTGTTCATGCTTATATGTCCTGACTTCAGCCATCTCGGTTGGAAGTCGTTCAAAGGAGCTGAGACTATTCTTGAGATCCAGGCTTGGCTTCTTACTTGTGAGCATATTCTCTCGTATAGAAATTTCTAAGCATAGTCGCGTTCTTGTATCATTGAGTGTGCTCCAAACGCGTGCTCTTGATTGGTATGAGTTGTCTATAGCTGAGGTAGATGAGTCCATTTTAGAGTGGGAACGGTTTAAATAGATATTCGAGCTTAAGTTCATTCCAAAATCCAAAAAGTAGATTTTTTCTTTCTCGTTGTTTTCTTGAACTTAGGCAGTGGAAGTCGATTGTTTTGGAGTATGCCACATCTTTGGAGGCCTCGTCGAAGAATGGCCTGAAACATATTTCTACTCCTTATAAAAAGAATTTTAAGTTCATGAGTGGACTGAAGAAATATCTTAGAAGACCCCTCTTGTCGCAACTAAAGTGGACTTTTAATGAATTAGTGGATGCAGCTCTCCATCTCAAGGAAGTCGAGAAGGAGAAAGATAGTGACGATGGGGCCAGTGTCCAAGGTAACCCGAATAAGAGGTGTTCTTCTTTCTCCAAATCTAAGCCTTTCCCTCATAATAATAAGAAGCACAGTGGTTCTTGTTCTCAATCTCTTGTAACTCCTCCCTTGACTCCAATAAAGGGATGTTTTAACTGTGGATCAACTGATCATTTCGCTCATGCTTGTCCTAGACCTCACATTTGTAGATATTGCAAGGAAGAGGGTCATGAGAAATCTTCATGTCCTAAGAGACCTAAAGGGTCAAATTCTGGAAATCTTATCATAGAAAGGGCTTCCAGTGTTCCATCTCATCCTAAAGGTACATCTTCTATTTCAAGAATTATTATTAGCTGAATTCTCTTTGGTTCGGGGGTGTGATACTCCTCCTTACTAAAGGAAATTCTTTAGCGCTTTCTTTCTATTATGGAGCGACATTTTCTTTTGCAAATCCTGTTGGTGAATCTACAAATCTCTATATGATTACATGTTGTTCGCGATTATGTGGATAGTAATCTTTAGGACAAAGTGTTTTAATCATCCTGAAAACCTTGATTCATTGTTTTTATGTCAATTTCATTGATTTTGGTTAGATATTATCCCTCAATTATGAAGTGTTAGTTATGGCTATCAAGCATCCCCATTTGCTTTTGATGTATAAGTTGCCAATAAGACACCTTGTGTATTAGTTGTCCTCATGATCATTGTTTTCGATGGTTGGATTTCTTGTGGTATCGACTCATCCGATTTAGAGCCAAATGGTAATAGTAACGGAACTACCATTACCATCAGTAAGGAAACGCGTCAACACACAACCATTTCCAGTTGGGTCCTAGTATCAATCCAGGAACTAGTACCTATCCCTCTGCAAGACAGAATCAACCTTTCTCCATCCAGAACTTGATGCCTACACTTCTAGTAACAAACTAGGCCCGAGTTCCTACCAATAAACCATCATGACTTCAAAGAATGGAGGTTGATCTCTTTCCAGAAAATGATGTCAACATCCATCATAAGAGGCGTCTGAGGTCACATGCTTTTGAGGTGGATCACAACCGCTGGAATCTATTGGAGGTCCAACCTACAGTTCTCACCGACATGATCTATAGAATCGTGAGAGAAACCCTCTGTAGAATCGTGAGAGAAACCCAGGGGTATGCCACCGATATCTAGGGAACTAGTACAAGGCATAACCCCTTTACTCCAACTATCGCCAATGCTCTGTGGCCTAGACACTTTAATGTGCCACAATTAACAGTTTACTTAGAGAAAATTGATCCTCAAATCTTCCTGAACTGCTACGAATGGCGCATGGACTCTACACATGTCACCCATGCGGTGAAGTGAAAATGCTTCCATCCTTCCTTATAGGCATAGATCTGCTTTTGTTTATAAGGGATTGCAGAATGGACCGTTATGACCAAACAAACACTAGAGGGGGAGGGGGGAAGAATAGTGTTTTTGAGAATTTAAACAAAATCTAAACATATATGAACTAGTATATGAATCAAATACCACAAAAACAATCGCAGTCATAGAATCAAACAAAAATGCAAAGATAAACAAAAGTAAAGTGTAGAAAAGGAAAGAACACACCGGATTTTATACTGATTCGGAAATGCTCCTACGTCCAGTCCTGCACAACGCTGGATTGTGCAGAGTTTTATTACTATATCAATATCCAATTACAACCTCTTGATTTCTCAGCTACATGGGATACCATCGATTCCAACCTTCTTGATTTCACGGCTACAAAGGATACCACCGATTACCCGTCTATGATTTCATGGCTACAAGGGATACCAGCGATTTCTTACACAACCCAAACAATTACAAATAGCCCTATAAATCTTCAATAACACTTGATTCAGAGAGTATTGAGTAGAGAGTGAGAAGAGAAGAAGTTTAATAAAAACAGAATTGAATTTGGCAGAGTATAATTGTAGAAATCATAAAAATGATAAAGAATAATGGTGTAATGAAAGGGAATGAAGTTGGAGAAGAAGAAGTAATAAAAAAATTCGAAATTGGCCCCTATTTATAACATTTGAAAGGTTGCAACGCTTATGGATCGTCATAAATAGTGAAAAGATGCTTCCTTTCAATTTTGAAAAAATGACAGTTATATGTTGACATGTGTATATATTTATGTCGACATATACATGTACAAAATTGAAATTTGAATATTTTTCAAGTGTTTTGATATATATATTTAATTCTGGAAATTCTTGAATTAAAATATAGTGTTATAAATAAATATTATAAAGTATAAGATCATATGAAAACATAAATATACACTACATAAAATATAAATATATAAAACTTACAAAATATAAACTTATAAAACTTAAGTTTAAAATCAAATTAAAATAGAAAGTAAAATAGAGAAGATAGAGATTGAAGATAGAAACAGAATTTGAAATTATTTTGAATTTGAAAAACAGAATTTGAAATTATTTTGAATTTGAAGCTGGAGTGCTATTTAGAGTCTTACATAATCTAGACTTTATAACTATATTTATCTTGAACTCTTGAAATCTTGAATACTCATGAGTCTTAAATCATCTCCGAATTCTGAATCTCTAATATCTTTAAACTGTACAATCTTCAATAAAAATTCCTGTATATAAATCTTGCATATGTATGTGTGTGTGTATATATATATATATATATATATATATATATATATATATATATCCTTGACAAAAGTGTTAGCATATATTTTATAATCAACTAATATTGAAATAAGGTTGTTATCATCAAAACTCCATTCTCCAACATTGTTCTCTTGATATCCGCTTAGAACTGTCTCTACTTTCTACCAACTCACCAGTGAGTTGGTGAAGCAATTCAAGATACATGTCACCAGGCCAAAGGACATCCTGACTCTCTTAAACCTCTACCAAGGAACGAGGGAAACTATTAAGAGTTACCTCGAAGGCTTCAACAATGCCTTGGTTGAGGTCGAAGAACCAAAACCCTTCACCATTCTCGTTCAACTTGCTAAGGGCATTCTGCTCGACTCTAAATTTGGGGCATTGTCAATAGAAACCAACCTAAGTCTTTGGCAGTTTTCTATGAAAAGGCCAGCCAATTCTTGTGCTAGGAAGAAGCGTGCAAGAATCGAGCTGCTTAGACTAGCTACCCTCGCAACAACACCAAGGTTCTATTCAAGATAGTGTCAAGGCCAAGCAGGTCGGAGAAAGCTCCGACAAGGGTAAAGCCGTTGCCCAGTTCAAACCCAAACCAAATAATGGCAAGCTTGGGAGCCGCAACAACCAACAAGAGAGGGATCCTAAGAAGCGTGACCACTTCCCTACTTACAAGGTCTACACTTTCCCTAACTCGAAATTGGAGACAATCTACTTAGACACATGTAACACCATGCAATACAAAAAGCCGAACACTAGAGAACCTATAAACCTGAAGAAGGATTCTGGAAAATACTACAGATTCCATGACATGTTCAGCAATAACACCAACGACTATCATCACCTCCAGGACGCTATTGAAAAGCTTATTAAAGAGAAATTCCTTGAGCGGTATGTTCAAAATCCTACTATTCAAGAAGCAACCGCAGGGCCTTTAATGCTCACACCTCCTAAAGCTTATGCGACACCTGAACCATCCAATCTGAGACCACTTCAAAGCAATAATGTGATTAATACTATATGCGGTGGTTCTCACCCCGCAAATGAAAGCTTTAGATGTATGGAGAAGTACATCAACTCAATCAAGCATGCCGATCCAGAAGCATGCTTCGTCCAGGATGAATATGTCCCATGCAAGATTTAGAAGACTATGAGAGATCATGAAGTCTTATGAGAAAAGTATTCAATGGGAATTGAGGTTTCCACCATCGATTCTCTTACCATCTCCACTTACATAGGTCCAGACTATCTCAAAAAGATCCTTGTCGACTCGGGGAGTTTCGTGAACATGATCCTTAAAACATGCTTATGATCAGTTGAAACTTGAGGCCAAGGATTTAAAGTCATGCTACAGTTCATGGGTTCAACGTATCATCCAACCGTTCAGTCGGTCTTGTAGAACTACTAGTACAACTCAGAGACCGTAGCAGAGTTCGATACTCACCTTCGTCGTTATCAACGTTATTTCTCCTTACATCATCGTCCTCGGACGTACTTTCCTCACCGAGTTCAACTCGCTTTCGAACCTTGACATCTAGTTACGAAAATCCCGACAGAGTGCGAAATCAGATCCATCAAAGGCGACCATGCCTCCATAAGAGCCTGCTATCTCGCAGAATAGAAAGTCACAATCAATAAGGAGAAGGGAAATGGCGCATAGCCAATCCACTACACCAAAACCATAAGCACATAGCAGCCATATGAGTTTGAGTCCTCGCTTAGACACAACAATTCTCTCTCCCATTGATCCATGGAAAGACGAAGAGCCCAACTATGAAAGGGATAATTCGGTCGAGTCAACCGTTGATGTTTCGATTAACCCCGTCGACCCCTCTCGGGTCTTGAAGATTGGATCACAACTCCGCCCAACAATAAAGGAAGAACTTGTGGATTTCCTATGGGCCAATCTAAATGAATTCCCTTGGACCCACCCCAATATGTGTGGCATAGACCTTGGAATTGCCGGTCACATGCTTAATATCGACCCGATGTATCTTGCAGTCAAACAAAAACGCTGAATTTTGGGTGTAGAAGGATTGGTGGTACTCAAAGAGGAGGTGGATAAGGTACTTGATAACGACTTTGTTGCAACGCCCTCTATCTGGAATGGGTCTCCAACCTAGTCCTAGTCAAGAAATCGAATGGGAAATAACGAACATGCATCGATTTTTCAGACTTGAACAAAGCCTCCTCTAAAGACAGCTCCCGCTTCTCTAGATCGACCAAATCGTTGATTCGACTATAGGTTACCAGCTTCTCTCCTTCATGGACACGTACTCAGGTTATAATCAGATTCCGATGTACCTTCCAAATTAGGAGAACACTTTATTTATCACCGACCATGGGCTCTATTGTTAAGTCGTCATGGCCATCTGTCTTAAGAATGCTCGAGCCACCCATCAATGACTGGTCAACCGAATGTTCAAAGCCCAAATCGGGAGACCCATGGAGGTTTATGTTGGCTACATGCTCATGAAAACAAGGATGTTGAATGACCACGTCAATGACCTCACAGAGATGTTCGACTTTCTCCATATATATGGCATGAAACTCAATTTCTTGAAATGCTCTTTTGGCATTGCATCGGGAAAATTCTTGGGTTTCATCGTTAATTCATGGTGGATCAAAGCAAATTAGAAAAAACGAAAGCTATCCAGGACATTCAAGTCTAACAAAGAACCAAAGATATTCAGAGCTAAAATTGAAAAGTGGCTGTCCTAAGTCGTTCTATCACAATAGCAGCATATAAATGCATTCCTTTCTTTGATTTGGTTAGGAACTAGAAGTGAAACTTTATGTTGACGTCGGAACGCATTACCGTATTCCAGAACCTCCTGAATCACAAGGTATAGCCACCTATCTTATCAAAGTCTTTGGATCATGAAGAATTATTTATCTCTTTGGCTATTTCCGTGCTGGAAACTAGCCCAGTGCTAGTGCCTGAAGAAAACCATGTCCAAAGGCCAATTTATTATATCAGCAAGAGATTGACAAGAGCTGAAAAGAACTATCCAAAGCTTGAAAAACTTGCTTACTACCTATTGATCTCTTCCCAAAAGCTTCATTTGTACTTACAGTCAAATCCAATCAAAGTCTACACCGATCAACCGTTATGATATGTCCTTTGGCGACTGGAGGCATATGGGTGACTTTCGAAAGGGAACATCAAGCTGAGCCAATTTGAGCTGACCTTCATACTTCAGTGAGCCATCCTCGGACAAGCCTTAGCAGACTTCATCGCAGAGTTCACTACTCCCAAAGAAACTCCATAAGACAGTTAGCCTCCTAACATCCAATGGAAGCTACTCGTGAAGGGTTCATCAAACAATCAGTGTTCTACCACTAGAGTTGTACTTATTAAGCCCGAGGAAAGCTTGATTTGTTATGATTTAAAGCTGAACTTCCCTGCCACCAACAATAATGTAGAATACAAGTCTTTGATTGGTGGACTCAGAATTGCTATCGAAATCATCATAAAGGCTATCCAATTTTACTCCGATTCTCAGCTCATCATATGCCAGGTGCATGTTGAGTATTAAGCTAAGGAAGCATGACTCACTCACTCCCTACCTTGCTCGGTTTCGTGAATTTCTCACCAACTTCGAGCACTACATCATTACTTACATCGCATGAGAGCAAAACAAGAAGGCTGGTTCGTTGGCCAAACTAGCAAGTTCCGGGATGCATAGTTCTTGGGACACATCCTAGTCGAAGTGCTCGACTCTTCGAGTATCGATTATATGGAGACTAATTCGATATCAGCTATGGAGGCCGAACCTGAACCCGAGTCATTGATGACTCTAATCAAGTGTTTCCTGCAACATACGATCCTTCCAAATTCTCGAAATGAAAGACGAGTGCTCGTTCATAAAGCATCACGCAACATAATTCAAGAAGGAGTACTCTACTAAAGACAATTCTTTGTTCCTTTAGTTCTGTATGTAACCCACAAAACGCCGACCATGTATAGCTAGACATGCACAAAGGTGAGTGCGATGATCACACTGAGGGTCAAACTCTAGCAAAAAAGATCCTTCTATATGGCTATTTTTGGCCAACCCTCGAATGTGATGAGGTAGAATGCACCCGTAAATGCGACAAATGTTAGAGATTCTCTAAAACTAAAAGAGCATAGCCTACAAAACTTACGTAGATGGTCAATCCATGGCTATTTGCAATGTGGAGAGTCGATATCATCAGAACTCTCCTGATGGCAAACGGTGTTGCTTAAAACATTATCGTCGCAGCTGGACCCTTCACCAAATATGACAAATACGTTCTCCTTACAACAATTACTATCAAGAAAGTGATCAACTTCGCTGTCTACAACACATCATTCATTTTGGAGTTCTCAAGACTATTATTTCTAATAATTTGAATTAATTATAAAGATCTGAGTTCAAGACCTTCTACCATAGATGTCGTACCGACAAATGATTTTCGGTAGTAGCTCATCCTCAAGCCAATGGACAAGTTGAAGGTGTTAACAAGATCATCAAATCCATTATCAAGAAGAGTTTGGAAAAGGTCGGAAGCAAATGGGTAGATGAACTCCTTTTAGCCCTATGTGCTTACCGGACTACTCATAAGTCAACACAGACCATACTCCATTTGGTCACTCATATGGATCCGAAGTTGTATTTCCTATTGACAATCTCATCGAGCCACTTACTACGACCCAAAGACAAATAGAGATATCCTCTTGGAATCTCTCGGCTTGCTCGAAGAGAAAAGAGACAGATTTGAACTCAGTACAACCAAACACTGCCAAAGGGTCGGCCGATAATTCAACTCTATAGTCAATCTAAAGCATTTAACATTGATGACCTAGTCCTAAAGCGGATATTTCCCACACCGACCAGTCTCAGTCCTTATTGGGAAGGTGCTTCATCATTCAACGGAGTCTTGGAGATGATACTTTCAAGCTAACGGTCGTTGATGGCACTAAACTTCCAAGAGCATGAAACAACGAGTACTTCTTCGCGACTTTACCTAGCTTACTGCATAAAATTTACTACTTTCCGCAAAGTTTTTGTTTCCAATTCAGGTGCTGTAAAAACACCACTACCGTTAATAGCTTATCAGTAAAGCTTTCGGATTCCCGTATTCTTGATGCACTTACTTTATGCGTAGTATGAAAAGCAATTAACAACCAACCTGCACGCATGATCCCGTTACACTGGATCAACACCTCAGAGCTTGGAACAGATTCATTGCCTTGAGTCATTACTAAGGCTCATACCTTGTGGAGTGTCCTGCCCTCCTCAGGTCAACTCGAGTCTTAAACCAACGAGTAAGCCGAGTTAAAAACTTGTGATGCTTATTAATTTAACTATCCAACTTTATCCCTTAGTCTATGGACTTTGGGGCAACCCACCAGCCGAGTAAGTGTGACATCGACCGCTTGCCTTGCTAACTTCGATCCTTAGAGTTTGGATCCGAGTATAAAACCGATGGACCGACAATGCCCATGATTCTAACTCAAACGAAATCACCGGAGAGTATAAAGGATGTAACACCCCATGCTTTTAAGATAACAAAATAAGAATAACTTAATTAAATATTCAGAATTAAGTAAATCGGACTGAGCCATTGCGTCCATCCCGAAATTCTGGTCAAAATCGACTCCTGGTTTGCATAAAATGGTCACCGTATGAAGAAGTTATGAGCCTTCGAAGTTTGTATACATATAAGGAGCTTATATGTATATATATATATATATATTAAATAAATATATCCAGAAAATTCGAAAAATCAGTTCAAAAATCAAAATCGCAGGCGGGAAAGTTCGGAGGGAAAATGGACCATTGGGAGTCGACCTAGGGATCGACCCACCAACAAGGGGTCGACCCACCCAAAGGGGGGTAGACCTAGGGGTCGACCGATCCGCGAATCTAGAACCTTCTTTTCTGACGTGGATGATTCTGGTGTTTTAGATTTTGATCTGAGGGTCCTGGTTCCTCCACCACTCCTATAAATAAGACCCTAGGCATAACCCTAAATCTTATAATTCGGCGGCTACGTTGGAGCTCCACCATTGCTCCCTCTCTCTCTCCCCTCAAACATATTTAGAAATTTAGATTTGTAAATTAGAAAATCTTAAATTAAGATCTAGAGGGAAGAGATTGGTTTTCTACTAAAAGGCGTTTAGAATTACGTGAAAAAGCAAGGTAAACTTCTTGATCCAATCTATTCAATTCTTCCTATTTCTTTCCCTTCTCTTTTAATGAAAATAGTCGATCCACATTATTAGGTTTCAAATTAAAAAAAAAGGGAAATGAGAACCATGGACGATAGAACGGATCAGATCCAAATTTTGGGAAAAGCATGAAAGGTGAGTGGGTTTAAACTATAGTATTTAGATAATGTTATGACTATCGTTTAGCATTCCCCTTTTAATAAATTGTGAAATTGCCAGTTTAATTATAAATTGCTATTATAACAAAGTTGAGACGTTAATATGAATAGATCAAGAAATTCATGGGTTGAATCTATTAAATTGGGGGAATGATTAGCATGATATAATGTCAAATTGTTAATATGAATAATTCGTATATTGAATCAGTTGAAATGTTGGAATGTTTACATAATATAACATTAATTTGAACATGTGGGAAAAATTCATATATTGGATTTGTTGAAGTGCTAAAAAGTTCACATGTAAATTTGTCCCGGTTATATACAGGGAATAATTGGAGTAATTATATGACTATATAGATTCATGTTAACATAGAATCGAATAAATATGGGTTTGGGGCATCGACCAAATTATGTTTAAAGATCTTAAATTGGATCATAAGTATAGAAAAATGATTTGGGCATATAGTCCATTATGAGTATAATTGGACATTTAGGCATAATTGGAAATTTGAATGTTAATTTGGTTATTAATTGGAGTAATGAATATGAATAAATTTGGCATAAAATCAGTTATGGACATAATTGGGAAAGAGGGGCATAAAACCTATAATTGACATAGGTATAATTAATAATAAATGCCTAGGATTACAATTAGAAATTGTAATTGCACTTATGATACGAGGTTAGGTTGCATTAGTGGTGGAAGTCTGCCCGGACACGACCGGCATATCCAACAGCCACTAATGTTGAACCTATTGTGAGAGGTCTAAGTGCGCAAATACGAGAAGGGCTACGAAATGAGGTTAAGCCCAACTTGTGGAAGATGTCTGCCCGGACCCGACCGACATATCCATCATCCACAAGTTGTAGGCCTAATGTGGGAGGTCTAGCCCATTATAAACCATAAATAGACATGATAATGAATTGGACTACTTAACCTAATCTAATCCATAGGGATTGTATGAATATGAAATAAAGTTAGGGTTAAGCAAAAATTGGTTGGGCAGTGGGTGGGCTAGGCAAATCTAAGGGGGTGGGTAATATTTACATATTAGCCCGATAAGGTTATGTAATAAAAAACACCTAGTGGTATACATAACCGGTAGAAATAATAAAGTTATGTAATTAAAGGCACCTTTTAGGGAAAGCATAACTTATAGAAATGATAATCACCTATTAAAAATAAATAAAATTAATGAAAATGCTGTATAATAGGTAGACTTGTCCTAGGGACAAGTGAATATTATAACTTAAGTTATAATTACTAGTAAGGGAATGGGAAAACTGGTGAAATGAGTTAAGTTACACTTAATTGTAAATTAAGTAAGTAGTAAATGGGGAAAACCGAAAACCAGTTAAGAAAAGGGGGAAAGTATATGAAATATAAGAAATTGTACTTAATTATAAATTAAGTAATTTGTAAGCTTGGGAGTCTTAAACCTGTTGATAAGAATGTTTGGGCTTGTCCTAGGGACAAGAGCATAAACTTATTAATGGGCCTTAGTTAATAGAACCAAGTTAATAAGTAAACAACGATAAGATGTATTGATAATGTAAAATGGAATTGTGATTAAAAAAGAAAGGATGAGGAAAACTTATGAGATGAAATAAGTTATATTTAATCATAAATGGTAAAAGGCATGTTAATTAGAAAACATGTGAATTGGATATTCTTAATTACATATTAAATAAAACATGTTATTGTAATGATGAAATCAACAAGAAGATAAAAAGGGGTTGTGGATTACAGACCTTGGACCACAATCTAGGGAATAACATGTTGTGGGCTTATTAATAAACTTAAATGGGTTAAGTTATATAACTGAAATTAATAAGCAAGAGAAACTTGGTAATTTGAATAAGAATTCAATGTGAATGAGAATAACCAAGTTAAAAAGAAACCTGAGGAGGTGAGACAAGCGCGTAAAAGAATGTTTAGACATAGGGTCTAACAACATGCTAAAGTAAGGCACTTGGACTAGTCCGTGCAGTTGAGGATGAATAACCCAACGGGGTTGATCATCGAGGTATTATAAGGCACAAGGGGGAGCACACATTTATCTGATTGTTATGACGGCTCCGAAGGACTGAAAGGGGAAGCACGTGACTTCCTGAGGTACGTGAGGTGCTCCTAGTAGTCCTCTGTACGGCGACAGATGTCTTAGGCAGTGCCCGTAGAGGTTAGATCTGCGCGTAACTACTAGGTAGGTGGGCCTTGACTGCAGATGTAGCTATGCATTCAGAATGCTGTGACGAGGTGACACTAGGGCGGTTCGGCAGTTACCTCACGAGAAGGAAAAGGGACACAATCAACAAGGATAGTAGACCGTCGGACACCCGTCATCGGTAGCCAGTGGGATGCAGAAAGACTCGAGCTAAACCCAAGATACCATTTCACCCTTCACTATCGGGGTAAGGAGTTGAGGGAAGACGCCACATGGATGTTTAGATTGTTTGCATAGGGGCAGTCTCTCAGCTCTGGTAGTCTTTACTAGTTGAGGGAGAGGCCGAGGTGGGGCCATAGTCACCATGAAAACAAACCCTAGGGATATATGTATTTAGAGGCTCTTAAAGGCGGGCCTGTACAGGTATGGAAAAGCTCCCGACCGAGTTTCGTGTTTCTAGTATTGCCAAGCCATGGAACTCAGTGTACATTAGAGGACGAGTGATTGAGGCATCGAGCTACAATTGAAGATATGTATGGAGGACAGTCTAGATACGTGCATGTCGGCTCTGGGTGGCGTATCGTAGACTTGAGGGCATTACTCCAGTGTGGAGTCTGATTCGAACAAAGGTGGCAGTCAGTACGTTTACGTAGCATAGTAATGATAGATATATGCAGAACGTAATATTGATATTCGTACGTCACTACAATGTAGGATGACGGACTGCATATATTTCTATGGTGTTATGGTGGAGACCATGCGAGTGGGGTACCATGGGGTGTACCTCAATATTGGGGGTAGCTACATATATACTGTATTAGGTTAATCCACTGGGAAGTAAATGGGTGCGACGTGTGTGTAATCCTTGAGTGCTGTTAACCCAAGTAACCTAATAAATAAGAAAATATGATTGAACGGTATATGTAAGATTATCCAAAGTGTATAGTTTAAATCCAGTCACCAAAACTTGTGTTCTGACCCCCTCTTCATAACATACTCGTGGGTTAGATTTATGGCAGAGACATGAAACATTATAGCTTTGGATACTGGTTAGGCAGTATTATTAATACGGTAAGGCTATATTTTTATTTATATTATATTTTATCCATTCCACTGTGAGATATTTTCCGAGCTCTGACATGTTTTATGTCTCTATCTTTTCTGCAGGATACCATAGCAAACCAATCCGAGTTTCGATAGATTGGAATTTTGAAAAAAATTCGGTTTGTCGGAATTCGGGTTGTCACAAATGATGAAACAATGACGTCCTTCTCTTATCTCCTAACAATTTGGGATCAAAGACCGCAAGGAGTTCTAAAGAGTGGAGTTATCGAACTTGAACTCTACACGACTTGAAACTAATGACTAAAAGGAAGTCTCAAGAGAGGATTTGAAACACTCAAACTTCACATGACTTGATTATCTCAAGAGTGAAGTTACAAACATCATTGATTTAATTGTAATGGCGAGTACATTTACGCAAGTATGAAAATTGGAAAGAGTACGCGAAAATTTGAACACTTAAAACAACATGTGATGTAAGTGAAATAAACCAACTTTCATTTACAAGCCAAAATACATCTATTTATCTTTCTAATGACACTGTGTACATAAAACCACATTGTGCCTCCAAAAGCAAGGGTTGTACTTGCGTATCATATCGGCCTACATAACCGAAAAATTTCTACAATCGTATATTCGAATAATCTTCCTTACCTTTTCTTTTTCTTCTTATCAAACTTGGTATTAGGCGGCTCATCCTCGTCCTTTTCCTCATCTTGCACGAGCCGCTCCCCGCTTGTAACAACGCGAAATTTTGGCAATAGGAATTAATTACTAGAACTTCGAAAATAGGAATTTCTACAAACGATGGAATTTGACCACGAATCGTTCGTCTTGGAATTCTGGTCAATTTTCATGTTTGCAGTTTCGCGAACGGAAGCCATATGAAAAAGCTACGGATAATGGATGGAAAACAAATAAGTCAAAATATATATATATTATATACCTTAGTTAACTAGCCTTATTGGGCAACTGGCGACCCAAGTGGTCGACCCTAGCGGTCGACCCACTGGGCGCCAGAATGCCCAGTGATGGCTAGGGTTAAGGGGTTAGTTTATAATATATTATTAACGTATGGACGAATATTAACTAAAAAGAATCTAATGGTTCATGGCTAATTCCACTCCTATAAATAAAGGGGTAAGGCCTCATTCTTTTCCAAAAAAAAAAAAATCTGTAGATAGCAGCGGAGCTGTGCCATTTCCCTTTCTCTTCTAACCTAATTTCTTAATTAAAAATATATTCATCTACAACAAATCAAATACAAATCATATAGAATTGAAAGGGATTATCAGATTCAATGGAAAAGAATGTGAATTGACGCTCTACATCAGATTCTCCCCTCTCTTCCTATTTTCATGCATATCTACAGATCTGAAAGTATCCCCTTTTCAGATATACTGTAGATTTATAAGAATTTGGGAATTGTAGGTCTAAAAGATTATTCAAACTTCAAATTTGGATGCTTTCAGGTGAATGGTAAATTTATATACAAATTTATAATAGCATATTTATCTCGTTTGTACTAGATCTCAAAATATATGCCTATTTTCATCAAATCTGTTCATAATATTATTGAATATGAATTGGCACCTATCAGATCTGTTAATAAATATTGTCAAAACTTGGGAATTGTGAATTGTGGTTAGGCATAATATTAATTATAGGCTTATTTAAATGGTTTATACATATTGCCTATAATTATGTTGGAAAATATATTGTGGTTGTTGTAGAGCATTGTAGAACTGGAAATCAATCTCACTAAACACCATTTTAATGTAATTGTATTCCAGATCTCTAGTTTAAGTGTTGAATGATAAATTATGTAAATTTGGATAAAAATATATAACCGTAAATTGAAATTTTAAAAGAAATATGCCTGTTTGTATTCATTGTTGTACGGGTTTTGGTTTAGTTGTTGTAAATGTGTCGTTTTCCTCTTTTTGAAAGAAAGACATTATTTTGAATTCATAAGAGATATGACAAAAAGATTGAAAAGGAGAAAAGTGGTGCAAATGTAAGTGTATATATATATATATATATATATATTTGTGGATAGCTTGCATCAACTATTCCAAAACATACATTAACACATACTTCTTGTGATTTAAAAATATGTCAATTCCATTAATTAGGCATAGTTTACAATAATTATAGCTAACAGTCTTTTTGTAAGATTTGGAACCTTTTGGCAAGATTGAACACAAAAAAGAATGTTTGGTTATTGATTAAAACAAATCATTAAATCTAAAAATAATAAAGAAAATTACTATGTTAATCGCGTGAAAATATAAATATCAATATATACATTATCCATCCAAATCTACGTAAAATGATAAAATATACATTGTATTGAATGTTTGAATGATATTCAATAATGGAATTATATATGAAAATGTTATCCATATTGAATTAATATATTTGTGTCGACCATTGTAGCAATTAATATAATTAATTGCTATAAATAGGGCCGCAAATCAATAAATAACAATTGTAACTAGTGTTGACTGGAAAAAAATTAATATAACAGGATAATGGTTACATTTCCTAAATTGATTAGGATTAATGTTGTAAACTCCAATTAGGGAATTTTAGCTATAACCGCATTTAGACACGAGGTTAAGCTCAACTTGTGGTAGAAGTCTGCCCATAGCCGCCTAGCAAATCCAACATCCATAGGTGGTCAGCTTAATGTGAGGGGTCTAATATGTAAATATAAGCATACTAAGGCACGAGGTTAAGTTCAACTGGTGGTAGAAGTTTGCCCGGAACCGCTTGGCAAATCCAGCATCCACAGGTAGTCAGCTTAATATGAGGGGTCTAATGCGTAAATGTAAGTGTACTAAGGCACGAGGTTAAGTTCAACTTGTGGTAGATGTCTGCCTAGAACCGCCTGGCCAATCCAGCATGTAATAACCCGGAAATCTGAGCCAATTTAAAATTTTTATTTTGGCAATTTTAGTGAATTTTGAATATTTAAAATGAATTATTTTAAAAAAAAATCGTCGAGAAATTGATTTTGAATAGAATTCGAACGTATATATTTATATAGCTCGTCGTTAGAATATAAATATTTATTTATATATATAAAAGGAATTGAAAATGGCGCGGTAGTTCCGTAATTCGATTTCAAAATTCAAATGAATGTACAGGATTCAAAATAAACCGGAATTTAGCGAAACCAAAAATAATAGGATCTATTTGATAATATCTTTCCAGCGAATCCGAAAAATCAAAATTTCATAGCGGGAGTTAAAAGATACGTCCAGTTGAAAATTCAGAATAGTCGCTATGGAATTCTAGCCCTTAAAAATGAAAATTTTGCAAACGATCTCGAATTTTGATGAAACCACTTTTGTAGGATCTGTGATGTCAAGTTATTGCTATATTCCAATTTTCATAATTTTTCGAATCAATATGTGAGCGTGGCAAAGGAAAACGGGTTTGACCAGTTTCAGTTGATTTTAATCGACTGGAAAATGGTCATTTTTCAAACGGTCTCAGAATTTGACGAAACTAGTTTTGTTAGGATCGTATCGTAAATACGAAGCTAGAAAATATTTTTTTAGAATTTATAGAGTTATTGTGTGGCCCCGGTAATTTGAAATGTACGTTCAAATTGAATATATAATGATTTATATTTTAAATTGAATGGAAACCTATCGAAACGGTCGAATTGGCTTACCAGACATATCCCATTGTGTTCGGAATGTGAGTAATACGCTAGGGACGACAGTCGTTGGGTCTCGTTTGGAGGTTGAATGAAAAGTCAACTTAAAAGGAGAAATAAATTAAATTAAATAATTAAACTATATATTAATAAACTCTCTCTCACTCTCTCTCTCTCCTCTCATAACTGTCGATGTAAAAAAAAAGGACTGACTCCCCATCGCCAGTGGCGATCCGCGCCACCGCGCCCCCCTCCAGCGACGCCGTTGGGCTGCCGGCGCCTCCACCAAACCCTCCTCCGGCGATCTCCTCTTCCCTCCGCCTCTTTTCTTCTTTAATTCCAAACCCCCCCCCCCCAGGCCTAAATCGATCGACGCCTCGCCCAACGCCAGCCCCACCGCCACCATCCAACCTACCCCTTCTCTCTCCTCCTACCCTCACTCTCTCCCCCTTCCCTAATTGCAACCGCCGAGTCAAAATCCCCCACCCAAACCCATTAAAACCCGCGCGAGCCAAGTGTGCCACCACCCCCGCCTGACCGACGCTCGACCATCTGAGCGCCCCACTCCACCCTTACGCCGAGCCCCTCCCCCTCCCATAATTTCATCTGTAAGTTCTTTACCTATTTTATTTTTTTTAGCTTTCTCTGATTTGGTATAAAATATAAAGTAGGTATTTTAGGAATGTATAGCGAGATTTTTAACAAAGGAAAGACGAGATTTTTAACAAAGGAAAGATGAGATTTTTAACAAAAGAAAGACGGGATTTTTAATATATGAAAGATTCATTTTTTTAAAATATAAAAGCTTCGATTTTTAAAAATATAAAAGATTTGATTTCTAAAGTTAAAGATCGGATTTTTAATAGCATAAAGCTATGAATTTTATCGTTGAAAGAAAACATTGTTGGCAAGTTGAAAATATTTTTAAAGGTATAAAAATATGATTTTTACACTTGTAGCAAATTAAAAATATGATTTTTATATTGGTAGAGTATTAAAAATATGATTTTTAATGTATAGAACATCATATTAAAAAATATGATTTTAATATGAACAGCGTGGAGAAGACTACGTTGGAAGTACGAGAAAATCCAGACTGTTCTGAAATTCAGAAATATAACTGGAGGAGTGGAACCCTCGGTGAGAACTTCTCACCTTTTTATTTTGTTTTCTAGTTAAAATATATACTATGATGCAGATGGTGTTTAGTAGCGCCCGACACCAGTCGTCCACAGACCATGGACGGCTTGTATGCTTGTTTGTTTGATTTTGATGTGTAGTTGATTGTGTGATGTGACGTGAAATGAAATAAAATACTTTATAGTGGAAAATATTTTATAGTTAAAAATAGAATTTTTAACGTGTATTTAAAATAAATATTTATAAACAAATCGGAGATTTGTTTATATACACTGATTTGATTGATATTGATTGGGACAATAAATTTTACACATCGCCCAACTGCACAAATAAAATCTGTGTTTGATTGTTTGAAACCCCACACGGGTATTGGGATGATATATGACATACACTAATCCCAATAATTAGTTGTATGTCGATTGATTGATTGACAAACTGTTATAATCGTTAAATATTTATATTTGATGCTTATACAGTGTAGAATGCACTTTGGATGATGGTTGATAATTTGTCAATGTTGATATATACATGTGTTGTAGAAAACCCATATAATAAACATTATATGGTAATTGATTGGGCCTCATTCCAGTTTTGAAATAGAAATATTTGAAAAGAAATATTTGAATAGAAATATTTGAAATAGAAATATTTAAAAAGAAATATTTGAATGGAAATATTTGAAAAGAAATATTTGAATAGAAATATTTGAAATAGAATATTTGAAAATAGAAATATATGAAGCCGTGTTGATTAGATTGACGCCATTTTGACGTGAACGATATTTATATCGATTTTATTCATTTTACAATGAATATCGAAAGTGATTTCAAAATCTGATATTTTGAAAAGAAATGAATTCGAATTGAAATTGAATTGAATTGGAAACGAACTGAAATTGAATTAGAAATCAATTTGAAATGAATTTATGTGGAAAAAAAATTCAATTTGATTTGAATTTGAAAAATGAAGTTGAAATCGTTTTGAAAACAAATTTAAAACGATTTATAAAATTCGTTTCAAAAGGAAATCGATGAAGTATATATTATATATATAATATAATGGCCTGAATAGAACGCACCGCGCCGCGGCAGTTCGCGAATTTCGACCATTGACTTCAAATGGATATTGCGGGAGATCCGACCGTCGGATTCTCCTAAAACCAAAACCGTTGGGTTCGTATCGCAAAGAGCTTTCTAATGAATGTTAGAAATTTGAAATCTAACGGTTGGATTTGGAATTATGTCCAAATCAAATTTGGAAAAGGTCGCTGTAAGTGCAGTTCGATGGCCGTTGATGGAAATCGACTGTATGGGCCTTAATAAAATTATTAAAAATAGTAATAATTTGTGTAAAATCATAAGAAATGATTTGTGAAGAATTAGGGTGAAAAACTCCATATTTGAAAAGATAAAAATAGATTTTTATCGAAATGAACTAGTTTTGAACTAGAATAATAATTTATTTATTTTTGAAATAAATAAATTGGATTTGAAAATGGTTTTGAAAATAACCAGAATTTCCAATAATTGCATTGGAATGGATTTGAATCGAAATTGTCTTCGGAATATTTCGATGTTGGATTTCGTGATTATACAGATGTTGTTATGGAAATTTGAAAGATATATATATATATATATATACATATCGTTATTTCCAATACGATATTTGTTGGTCGTAGAATTTGATATTGAATATAAGCCGATATATTTTCTATTCAGAGCCTTGTATTTAATATCAAATGTGATTTGGGTTTGTCGTGAATGGTGTCTTCATTAACACTGTTCTTAAACCCAGTTGAGAAAAAGATTAAATCTTTTTATTTAGATTTAAAGAAGTGTACCAATTAAGTAATATTTAATTGGAATTGAATTGGTATTGATTTTTGGGTTTATCGTGAACAGTGTTTTAAATAATACTTGTTCTTTAACCCGATAAT
Source organism: Allium sativum (assembly GCA_030737875.1). Lineage (NCBI taxonomy): Eukaryota > Viridiplantae > Streptophyta > Magnoliopsida > Asparagales > Amaryllidaceae > Allium > Allium sativum. The sequence continues at coordinate 46,417,290 of CM060916.1, forward strand.
TAATGGAATGTGATTTTGGGTTTATCGTGAACTGTGTTTTAAATGACACTGATTCTTTAACCCAGTTAAAGATTAAAACTAAGTGGAGTTTTAATGAATCTTTAATTAAATTGAAAAGATCGAGAATGGAGTATCACCAGTTTTACTCCAGGCGATAGTTAAATCTTTAATTAGATTTGAACGTGAAATGGTAATTGAATTTACCGATAACACCGTGGTGTTAGATATGTAGTATGACCAGTTTTACTTCATGGGATGAATAGGTTGGGATTGGGAAATTAAAATAAATGATTACTTCGGTGTGGTTCGCTAATCCCGACTAGTTTGAATTAGGAATGGCAATGGGGCAGGTTGGGGCGGGTTTCTCGTGCCTCGGACCCGACCCGGACTTTTTAAACCCCGCCCCAGACCCGCCCCGTAGACCCGGTGCGGGTCTGGAATTTCGGCCCGTACCCGAAACCGGTACGGGTCAGGGTAGACCCGACCCGACCCGCGACCCGGTGATTTTATGTTCTAGTGTACACAAATTTATATATTTATATTATTTTTTATCACTAAATGATAAATTATATGCATATTATAATGTGTTCACAATGACAAGAGAATATTATAAAATGAGTTGTAAGATAATAGTTCAAAATGTATGCATTTGTTATTGTACGATTATCATTGATGCAACTTAATACAATGAAAATTTTATAGTTTGTCAATTCAAAGAATATAATATTCAAGTTATAACCATGTAAATCGAAAAGATTAACAAGTAATAGTTATAGTTATAAAGAGTTTGAATGATGTTTCGATCATGCGGGTCGGGTTGGGGCGGGTTAGCCATGCCCCAGACCCGACCCTAGACCCGGACCTCCAAAAGCGGGTCGCAGATCTACCCGCCCCGTAGACCCTATGGGGCGGGTCTAAATGGGTCAAAACAGGGGCGGGTCAAGCGGGTTTGGACCCTAGACCCGCCCCATTGCCATTCCTAGTTTGAATTGATATTCAAAGGAGAATAAAGAATAAATTTAAAGAATTTATCTTTGATAAAATTAATGGGAACCTTTCCAAAAATATAAGAATATTTGAATAAAAGAATATTCTGAATTGGAATGAGGCATAAGTTGTGTTTGTGTAACACGTGTTTATTATATATACACACGAGTTGTTCAGAAAGACCGGGTTTATCCCATTCTGAATAACTGATTCGACGTGGTGTCGAAGATGAAGACGGTGGTTAAAGACCGGAGGTCTTCACGTCGTTTGGCTAATTACTGATGATCTTGATTGGGCTGTACACCCAAGAAGATGGAAACAGTTGGTGATCGTGCAGACGTACTTGGAGATCGATGGATATGCGGGGTACTAGGTGCCTCTGGTTTCGTTCAGACCCAGAACGAACTTGTAAATGGACTGTGTGTCTGACATTGGATTTTAGTCTGTGTGGTTGATTTCTATTAAATATATATCTGTTTGGCGGCGGAGAATTTATTCTCTTGCTCAACGCCCTTCTCTGAGACGTACGAGCTCAGAGGTTATATATCGATGGATATCAAACGCATGGAGTGAATTGCCTTTGTGGCATGCCTAAGTGGCAAATGATCAAGGCTTCTGTTGAAAAGCAAAGTCTTGTGGTGGATGATCAAAGCACGACCTGTGTAGCATAGCTTTGTGTAACGTGACTTCGCGAGCCTCACACCCCGGTCGTGAACTAAAAACGGGAGAAGGACCTCAGGGAGGACATGCGTTTCTTTCTAGCTAGAAGCGGCGTCAGTGGTTTTACACACCCTGACGAGTTTGACTTATGTGGTTGTTGCTGTTGCGAGGCGCCTCGGATATATCGGTCGATCCGGGACTGATGGAGTCATTGGACTCATTGACACCCCATAGGGTGGGGAAACGCAGTGTTCAGGCATTTTGATCCACATCGGTGGACCGGCCCTGACGATCCAAGGGCCCACCTGAGTCTGGGTCCTGAGGGGTGGGCTAGAGCGTCTCGAATCGGTAGAGGACTATCTTTTGCCTCGGTTCACAGATGGAAATCCAACTTCCAAATACGTGACATTTGCGGTTTTGATTGTAGAGCCTAGTATGGCGACATGATATATGGTACCCTTGCCGTCTATGATTGATATTTATGATTGAAATTGTTTTAAACACTATAAACTTATTATAGTATCAAATAATCTATTTTAAACGTATCAAGCATTCTTTGGCTATTATAAGGTAAAAACCCTATCCTCCGGTTTGCGTTGCATTGTGTGATGGGACTGGGGTCTTATAATAGCTTCATTGTTCTTTATTTAGCATTGCGCTGATGTTTTATGCACTGGTATTCTTGGGAGGAAACCCATTCCGTGTTATACGGCGTGGTCCCTTGATTTACCTAACTTTAAAATAAAGATTAATAACTGTTTTTGTTCTCACACCAGTCCCATGACTGACCTGGAGTTTATTGTTTTAACCTAAACTCTGGGTGCCCTTATTTTGACATGGGCAGCTAGTAGTTTTGGTTTTGCAGATTTATATTCACAGGATCCTGATTTACAGCTGGAACGATACTCGGAAAGCCTTGTATCCGCGTATTACTTCTAGTTGTGTATTGTATTATTTTCCGCTGCTATGTAATGTATTGTAATCTCTGATATTTATCGAATGTATTTTATTCATTCATACTCTGTATATTCTTGTATTGTGATGAATTGTTGTAATATACAATGAAATGTTCTTCCGTTTGCATTCATTTGTGGCTTGTTCTCGAACTATCCGCGCTTTCCTTACCGGGGAAGTTACGGGTTTTTACAGTTTGTATCAGAGCTTTGGTTTACAAAGCTCAGAGAACAAGACACGTTAGAATCGAATGAAAGAATTCATCAGATATTGGATTAGTAATATCCAATGGGAATGACTCGTTAGAGATGGGATCAGTAGTATCCTAGAACGAGTATGAAGAGTATATTTTTAAAATGAAAACAATTTTTGTTTTGAAAATTTAAATCAATTATTCGTATTTGATTATTTATTTTATATTGAATTTGGACAATCAAGTATATAAAGACTTTGTGTATAGGTCTGATCCGCGTGTATTTGAAGTTTTAATATACTAGATAGATATAGAATCACATTCTAGTCCCCCAGAGATGGTTCTGATGATGGCATGTCATCATCAGCACTTGTGTTCGAGTTTCGAAAGTGTGATGTCTATATATTTCCATTAGACTGGTGTGAGAACAAAAATTAGATAGGGCTTATTGTTGTGATTTGGCACCAAAAATGTGATTTTTGACTATATATCAAAGTTATGAATTTGAAATGATAATTCACTAATTGATTGATGGTTGTGTTGTTTGATTATTGTTTGATTTATTGAATGTTGAACCTTTAACCAAATTGGTCAAATATTGAACTGTATTGAAATTATTTGGGATTGCATGCATGTACATGTACTTACATTGAACACGTCATAGCAAGGAGGCTAGAGAAGAGGAATAAAATTGTTTGCCCGACAAATAGGTACATGTTTATTGTATTTCTTGAGTTTTGGGTGATTTTATGAGCCGATTGGCTTTTTCTTTTTCTTTTGGATTGAAGAAGGCCATGGGAGGCTATATGAAATATCCCGAAGTCCTCGGTGCAAGGGAGGTTATGGCGAAATTTTTCGAAAATTTAGGGTGTTAGCCAAATTTTTGAAAAATTTGAAAACTTCTTAGAAACTGAAAAGTTGAAGAACTTAAGTCGTAGTGAAAATACTGGAAGTTGAGTTGGTTTGTAAAACAACTTTCAGCTTCGTTCCTTTTCGGGGACGAAAAGTTTTAAGTGGGGGAGATTGTAATAACCCGAAAATCTGAGCCAATTTAAAATTTTTATTTTGGCAATTTTAGTGAATTTTGAATATTCAAAATGAATTATTTTAAAAAAATATCATCGAGAAATTTATTTTGAATAGAGTTCGAACGTATATATTTATATAGCTCATCGTTAGAATATAAATATTTATTTATATATATAAAAGGAATTGAAAATGGCGCGGTAGTTCGGTAATTCGATTTCAAAATTCAAATGAACGTACAGGATTCAAAATAAACCGAAATTTAGCGAAACCAAAAATAATAGGATCTATTTGATAGTATCTTTCCAGCGAATCCGAACAATCAAAATTGCATAGCGGGAATTAAAAGATACGTCCAGTTGAAAATTCAGAATAGTCGCTATGGAATTCTAGCCCTTAAAAATGGAAATTTTGCAAACGATCTCGGGTTTCGACGAAACCTCTTTTGTTGGATCCGTGATGTCAAGTTATTGCCAGATTCAAATTTTCATAATTTTTCGAATCAATATGTGAGTGTGGCAAAGGAAAACGCGTTTGACCAGTTTCAGTTGATTTTAATCGACTGGAAAATGGTCATTTTTCAAACGGTTCAGAATTTGACGAAACTAGATTTGTTAGGACCGTATTGTAAATATGAAGCTAGAAAATATTTTTCTAGAATTTATAGAGTTATTGTGTGGCCCCGGTAATTTGAAGTGTACGTTCAAATTGAATATATAATGATTTATATCTAAAATTGAATGGAAACCTATCGAAACGGTCGAATTGGCTTACCAGACATATCCCATTGTGTTCGGAATGTGAGTAATACGCCAGGGACGACAGTTGTTGGGTCTCGTTTGGAGGTTGAATGAAAAGTCAACTTAAAAGGAGAAATAAATTAAATTAAATAATTAAACTATATATTAATAAACTCTCTCTCACTCTCTCTCCCCTCTCATAACTGTCGATTTAAAAAAAAAGGACCGACTCCCCGTCGCCAGTGGCGATCCGCGCCACCGCACCCCCCTCGAGCGACGCCGTTGGGCTGCAGGCGCCTCCACCAAACCCTCCTCCGGCGATCTCCTCTTCCCTCCGCCCCTTTTCTTCTTTAATTCCAAAACCGCCCCCCAGGCCTAAATCGATCGACGCCTCGCCCAACGACAGCCCCACCGCCACCGTCCAACCTGCCCCTTCTCTCTCCTCCTACCCTCACTCTCTCCCTTCCCTGATTGCAACCGCTAAGTCAAAATCCCCCACCCAAACCCATTAAAACCCGCGCGAGCCCAGTGCGCCACCACCCCCTGCCTGACCGACGCTCGACCATCTGAGCGCCCCACTCCACCCTTACGCCGAGCCCCTCCCCCTCCCATAATTTCATCTGTAAGTTCTTTACCTATTTTTTTTTTTGTTTTTATATTTTTTTTAGCTTTCTCTGATTTGGTATAAAAATATAGAGTAGGTATTTTAGGAATGTATAGCGAGATTTTTAACAAAGGAAAGACGAGATTTTTAACAAAGGAAAGACGAGATTTTTAACAAAGGAAAGACAGGATTTTTAATATATGAAAGATTCTTTTTTTTAATATAAAAGCTTCGATTTTTAAAAATATAAAAGATTTGATTTCTAAAGTTAAAGATCGGATTTTTAATAGCATAAAGCTATGATTTTTATCGTTGAAAGAAAACATTGTTGGCAAGTTGAAAATATTTTTAAAGGTATAAAAATATGATTTTTACACTTGTAGCAAATTAAAAATATGATTTTTATATTGGTAGAGTATTAAAAATATGATTTTTAATGTATAGAACATCATATTAAAAAATGTGATTTTAATATAAATAGCGTGGAGAAGACTATGTTGGAAGTACGGGCAAATCCAGACTGTTCTGAAATTCAGAAATATAACTGGAGGAGTGGAACCCTCGGTGAGAACTTCTCACCTTTTTATTTTGTTTTCTAGTTAAAAAATATACTAGGATGCAGACGGTGTTTAGTAGCACCTGACACCCGTCGTCCACAGACCATGGACGGCTTGTATGCTTGTTTGTTTGATTTTGATGTGTAGTTGATTGTGTGATGTGATGTGATGTGATGTGAAATAAAATACTTTATAGTGGAAAATACTTTATAGGTAAAAATAGAATTTTTAACGTGTATTTAAAATAAATATTTATAAACAAATCGGAGATTTGTCTATATACACTGATTTGATTGATATTGATTGGGACGATAAATTTTACACATCGCCCAACTGCACAAATAAAATCTGTGTTTGATTGTTTGAAACCCCACACGGGTGTTGGGATGATATATGACATACACTAATCCCAATAATTAGTTGTATGTCGATCGATTAATTAACAAATTGTTATAAGCGTTAAATATTTATATTTGATGCTTATACAGTGTAAAAATGCACTTTGGATGATGGTTGATTATTTGTCATTGTTGATATATACATGTGTTATAGAAAACCCATATAATCAACATTATATGGTAATTGATTGGGCCTCATTCCAGTTTTGAAATAGAAATATTTGAAAAGAAATATTTGAATAGAAATATTTGAAATAGAAATATTTGAAAAGAAATATTTAAATAGAAATATTTTAAAAGAAATATTTGAATAGAAATATTTGAAATAGAATATTTGAAAATAGAAATATATGAAGCCGTGTTGATTAGATTGACGCCATTTTGACGTGAACGATATTTATATCGATTTTATTCATTTTATAATGAATATCAAAGTGATTTCAAAATCTGATATTTTGAAAAGAAATGAATTCGAATTGAAATTGAATTGAATTGGAAACGAACTGAAATTGAATTAGAAATCAATTTGAAATGAATTTGAAAGGAATTTATCAGGAAAAAAATTCAATTTTGATTTGAATTTGAAAAATGAAGTTGAAATCGTTTTGAAAACGAATTCAAAACGATTTATAAAATTCGTTTCGAAAGGAAATCGACGAAGTATATACTATATATATTATATATATAATATAATGGCCTGAATAGAACGCGCCGCGCCGCGGCAGTTCGCGAATTTAGACCATAGACTTCGAATGGATATTGTGGGAGATCCGACCGTCGGATTCTCCTAAAACCGAAACCGTTGGGTTCGTATCGAAAAGAGTTTTCTAACGAATGTTAGAAATTTGAAATCTAACGGTTGGATTTGGAATTATATCCAAATCAAATTTGGAAAAGGTCGTTGTAAGTGCAGTTCGATGGTCGTTGATGGAAATCGACTGTACGGGCCTTGATAAAATTATTAAAAATAGTAATAATGTGTGTAAAATCATAAGAAATGATTTGTGATGAATTGGGATGAAAAAAATCCATATTTGAAAAGATAAAAATAGTTTTTTATCGAATTGAACTAGTTTTGAACTAGAATAATAATTTATTTATTTTTGAAATAAATAAGTTGGATTTGAAAATGGTTTTGAAAATAACTAGAATTTCCAATAATTGGAAAAGTGTGGGGATGTTACGCTGCTCTTCCTTTCTGTCCCTTTGTTATAGTGGGCTTGAGGCAAGGCATCATCACGAGCACTTATCATGGATCTCTCTCAAGCAGCTCTTCTTTGTCAGACCAGTCTGGGACATCCATGATTTCCTCACTGGGGACAGTTATATCCATCAAGGGCTTAGGTTGAGACTCGATGGACAAAGACAACACCACAGCTTTATGCACCTTGTTCTTGGATGCTTTGTCCGCCTTCCTGGACTCTTTGTCAGTCTCCTTCTTGCCTTCTTTATCGACCTTCTTTTTGACCTCGAGGCCATCCTTCCTTTGGGCAGCTTTCCCAGCCTTCTGTATCCTCTCTTCCTAGGCCTTTGGTATTTTCAGGCCCTCCTCATCCATCTTCTGGGTGGCTTCCACCTGGGTCTTCATTCGAGAAACCTCCACCTAAACCTTGACCCGAGCCTCTTCCTCAGCTTTTGCCCGTGCCCCATCTAGAACCTTGAGTAGGGCCTCCTCGACCATTTTCTTATTTCCCTCGACCTCTTTGGACTTCACAGGAATTTGTGCCCACTATTGTTCAATAAGTTCATTCATCGAGGGCCCATCTACTTCATCTTGTCCGGCCACTTCGGCTCACGCCTCTTTCCCTTTCTTCTCCTCTCTAAATGCATAAACCAACTCTCCGATCTACACAAACATACATTTCTGATTAGCTTCGGTCAGGACCAAATCCTCATTGGTATCTAGAGGGCCAAATTCCTCCCCTAGTTGTTTTTAATGCGCCTCGATATCAAACTAGGCAGGACCAACGACCATCATTGTCTCCAAGAAGGCCGAAATGGCTATCACAAGAGTACCTGCAAGACATAGAAGAAGGCATGTTGGTCTACTTCCCCTTCTTATAATAGTTCTATCAAATTTTGGGGAGAAAGTAGAGAAACCTCCAAGCATTTGCTGATAAATTACACTTGTAGCTCTCTTAGTTATGGGTCCCTATGGAGGACATGGAGTCCAGGCCTGGATGCTCGGGATTGTATTTCGAGGCTGTAAAAGTCGATGCATATGGACCACCAATCGGAGCGGGTGGAATAATTTGTTGTTGAGAAGCGCCACTTTCGGTTCCAAGAGCCACAAATATGCTCTCAGTAATAGGTGCTTCCCCTTCTCTATGGTCTTTCTCTCCGCTTCTTCTGCTATCTCATCTTCCTTAAGCATTCTCCTCCCATCCGCCAATATCTGACACTCCTTCTTTGTTAGATATTGGGTCAGCCGCTCCCCTTTATCCACTGTTCCACCTTTAGCCTAGCGGCCTCATCCTCTACCAGATTTTCCGAGGCCTAAGAGAGCGTGCAGGCATAATCTTCGACCCATGAGATTCCATGGAATCTAAGTGTCTTGACGTAAATGCACCCAAACTGCTAGCTCTAACTCTTTATCTGCCTCTTCCCAGGATCCTCTGACCCAGACTTTAACACTTCCAAATTAGCCTCAAACTTAGTTCTGACCCCCTCACACTGGCCAAGCATCTCCTGTTTGATGCCTCAATGACCTCTTTCTCCTTCTTGTCCCGCTCGAGCTCAACATGATGTGTTACAAGTGCTAACGCGAGCTCTTCATTCTCCTTTCAAAAGTGTTGTGCCTCCCCATTCTTTTTGTGCAGCTGCTCATTCTCCTGGATTAACACTTCATTGTCCCACCGTGGTTGGTGCACTTCCTCATTTTCTTTTCGCTATTGGTCATTCTACTCAGTAAGAGTTTTGTTTTCTTTTTCCACCATGTTTTTCTTAGTTGTGAGAGAGGCTATCACATCCTTAAGCTCTTCCTAATCCCTGGCCATATCCATATTTACCCTCTCCAGCTCCTTTTTCAACCCAACAATTTCAATGTCCCAAGCTTTAATTCTCTCCTTGTCAGCATCAACCTCGAGTTTTAGACCGTCTATCATGGTGTTGTATGACAGCCTCCACTATACCAGAATAGGTTTCGGTATTGACCATAGACATCGTATACTCGAATCCATACTTCTACATTGATGCACGTCGGGCTTTGATGGAGCTCAGGAATCCAAATCATTTCCTCAAAATAGAGATCTAGGAATTGCTTCTTCGGGATCTTCTTTTTCTTATCATCACTGAGAGCTGGGACCTCTTCCCTTTTGGGGGCTGTCGAGCCACGCCTTCTTTGTCCCTTCCGTCGTCTCCCAAGCTCCAGCTAGGTATATCACTGCCTGTGGTTTTCACCACCAGTGCAGAAGATAGGACGTAAACCGGAGGAACAAGAGTTGCCAACTGCCTTGTACTTATAGTCTTCAATCTTTTTTCTGTTATAGCAGACCTTGTGCTTGTTGGTGGAGGAGTCGATCCCCAAGTCTAGTCTCGATGTCGACGACCGCTGCTACGATCATGAGGTCGCAGTGGATGTGTGTGCTGGTAAACACTCTTGATAAAGGTACCCATGGATCCTCCCTTAGGCTTTCAGGAACTCCCATATCTTCGATTCCGGTCTTTATTGCTTTCTCAAATCATGATACATGCGCAAGCAAACCTTGAAGCAGAATCGAACACCCTACCTACACAAAATAAGTGCTACGTCATGTAATGCTTACGAGTATGTGTATCCTAAGTGTTCTATCCATGGACCAGGTGTCGGCTTTCTTGAAGGGTTAATCTCACCAACATTCAGTAATAAGCTCTCGACATTTGTAACAATCCAAGTTTCAACAGGCCCGATTTTTTCGCAATATGCTAAAATCCAAGTCCACTGAAACCAAAGTTGGTTTGTCTAGTATCTTGAAGAAAGGAAAAGATAAAATATATTATATCTCACTATAAAATATCTCATAGTAGAATGAATAAAATATAATAGTATGTAAATACTTACCATAATAACGACACTGACTAACAAGTGTCTTTAAGTTATGTAATCTATGCCACATGTCTAACCTACAGGTTTGTTATGAGGAGGAGGTCAGAACAAAAGTTATGATGAATGGACAAATTGTACTTTCTAGGAATAACACTACATATACCATCCTATCACTGATTTACCTTTATTAAGTAATTTGGGTTTATTACACTTCCGATTTCATGCATAGATCATACCCATCTACACCCAAGTAGATTAACCTAATAAACCACACATATATATGTAGTTATATGCCCCTCATCACAAGGTATTCCCCATAGTACCCTCCTTGATTGGTCTCCATCGCCGCATTCTGAAAGCATACTAGATCTCCATCGCTACACTACGAACGCATACTACACCATGCTACGAAAGCCCACTAATCCTCCAGCGCTATGCCAGGAATGCGTACTAGGCTATGTTATGAAAGCAAATAACCCTTTACCACCATGCCAACTAAAACGTTCTAACTCTAAGTTCCCTTACCGAACTCAGTCGGGTTATATTCAGGGCGTTGTTAACGACACCCCTTTTTTGGTTAAGGGGTGTCTTTTTGTTAAGGGGACTCCGCTCGTTTTAAAACATGTTAAGGGGCAACACGACATACAATTTTATTAGTCCAAAATAACCCTTGCGTCCTTCAAACTTCACCCACGCTTTTCAAAGCCCGCGCTCTAATTTCCCAATCGCAATTCTCAAAAAATATATTCAGAACTAGGGTTCTCAGTGCTCACGCTGGTGTTCATCGAAGCTAGGGTTTGGCAACGATGGTTCGATTCAAGCGTACTACGAGGAAGACGAAGGAAACCGATGGCAAGAAGCAAATTGGGGAAAAGAGGTATGTTTGTAGTAGATTAATGGTAATTTCAGTTGGTAGGGCGTGGTATTACCAATTGTGAGCAATGGGTTTGCATGTGGTCGGGTTTGGTAGGGAAGAAGGGGTAAACGTTGGGGAAATTTATCCGATTTGCTGAGAATACGGTTAGTCGGGTACATTTTTGGGTGGGTAAATCTTCTGGAACATGAAAGCTCATCCTTTTTAGTATTAAAAATGGTTGATTGATGTCGAATTCTGGTTGAAAAATGGTTTGTGAGTATTAAATACATATGAAAGCTTGTACGTTGTAGTATTTGGAATGTTGTCACCGTTTTTGTAATTCAAAATCTGCTTCTATTTGCCGTATTATAATTTTCATTTTCCCAAAATGTGTTGTGTTTTGGTTTCGGTTTGTGCCGTCCGAATATAGTTATTATAAATGGTTGATTGATGTCGACTTATAGTTAGTTGTTGTCGAAATTTAGATTACACATTCGGTTTAACTTGTTGTTTACATGGTGGCTCTGTACCTTTTTATAGTAATAAAGTAGGCTAAATGTTGTCATACTTTATTGATGGAGTATGACTAAATTGTTTTGTGTTTGATTGCAGGAAACCGACTTCGTCTACTTCGGGTCGTGTACCACCTACTGCTTCTAATAGGCAGAAACTTGCTAAGGAAAGGCAACGCCTATTGGAAGAGCAAAAGAAAAAGGAAGCAGTTGAATATAAAGGGAATAACTCCGAGCAAAGTTCTAGTGAGAAAGAAGAGTCGAACGACCGTAGTACTTTCGATGGAGGTGAAAAAATTAGTGATCATAGCGGCCATGATGACAGAGAAAAAGAAGCAGATGTACGCGTAGAAGAATATGATGACAGAGAAGAGGACGGCAACACTAGTTGTACTGATCTTGAACAAAACGATTACGAAGAAGAGGGTGAAAAAGATGGTACTGATCAGGAACAAGACGACGATAGAGAAGAGGGCAACAATGGAGGTAGTGAGCATGAAGAAGATGTTGATGGAGAAGATAACGACGGAGATGATAGTGAGCGTCAAGAAGGAGGTGACGGAGTTGAGGAGGAAGCAGATAAAGAAGGTGACCGTGAACAATCTGAATCTGAATATAGTGGTCGTGAAAGTGGTAGTGAGGAACATGATAGTGAGGAAGGCAGGGTAGGAGAGAAAGAGGTGGAACATGTAGAAAAGAGAAAACGTACTATTAAAGGCAAGGGAAAGCGGAAAGAAACACAATCTGAGTCTGAATATAGTGGCCGTGAAAGTGGCAGCGAGGAACATGATAGTGAGGAAGGCAGGGTAGGAGAGAAAGAGGTGGAACATGTGGAAAAGAGAAAACGTACTATTAAAGGCAAGCAATAGCGGAAAGAAATAGAATCATCCACCACTAAAGATGAAAGGACAATGTTGTTTGCATTCAAACATCACACTGCTTATAAAATATGGAAATCTACTGTAAGTTTTTCCAATGTTATTTCTTAGATTTTATTTATACTTATGAGTACGCGTGAATTCTTAACTGTTTATAAATATGTAATATATATATGTGCATACCATATAGAAACCTCGAGGAGAAGTCAGACTGGTGAGAGTCCATACTCATGTTGGCACGCAACGAATGTGGGATTATAGAAAAGAATGTTCTTTTGTTAAGGAGGTTGTAGTTCAGTCGGGATTCCATAAGTTAGCGCTACATGCTCATGAGACATTAGATAAAGTCCTAATCAATGATTCGTCGAAAGATTTATCCAGAGACAAACACATTTCACCTTCCATTTGGTGAGTTGGGAATAACCATTGATGAAGTCGTGCACATAACTGGCCTTCCGGTGGAAGGAAGAGCAGTTACTGGTTCTCTTGGTGGCTCGAGGGGTATAGGTGTTGAAGATGTGTACAAACTACTTGAAGACTGCCTTGGTGTTGACAAACCAACTGCTTTACAAGTATTAGGAGGTGAAAAGAAAATTTGATTTGAATGGTTACGAAGTCATTTTGAGGGGTCGAAGGAGGATGATACCGAATAACAAAAGATGCATTGTGCGATAGCATATCTTTTGTACACAATTGGCAGTTTAGTTTGTTGTGACAAGTCCGGGAATAAAGTGACAGTTCATTTTCTGCAGTGTTTGAAGAATTTAAATGAAGTGGGTTCATATTCATGGGCCACTGCATGTTTGAGTTGGTTATTACGAAATCTTGCTGTAACAACTCGCACTGAAGTTCATCAAATGACTATTTGCATGACGTTACTACAGGTATATTCGAACATAATTTTTGATACCGTTGTGTTGTAACTATATATGAATAGTGTAGTCTTATTATATGCGTGTACATGATGTACCTTAATGTAGGTATGGATATTTGAGCATTTCCCAGTTCTTCACTGACATAATCGTGTTATTGGTATACAAGAAGGAGAAATTAGAGCCGCGTTCTACTTTGCAAAGAACAAGAGCTCGCAGTTAGCATCTGATTTAGTCACACTACGAGAAAGGATTGATGATTTGAAGTGCGATGAAATTATATGGGATTGCTTTAGAGAAAAACATGATGTGTATCAATTTCATCAGTGTGCGTTGTATAACGGACCTGTTATTTGTTTTGAAATCGAAGAATTGTACCTACCCCAAAGATTTCTGCGCCAGTTTGGAATTGTTCAACCCATCCCAACCAATCCCTTCACGCTTAACAAGAAGAAGTACAAGTCGTCTAGTAAAGGTTTCAAAGCCGCTTATTTTAATGTTGGGGATTTTATATGGGCTGAATGGCCAAATCACCTGCTGAATGAAAGGATAACGTCCAAAGAAGTGGTTAACCCCTGGGACTGTGAGGGCAACTATATACAGTGGTATCAGCAAGCTTCTCATCCGATTGTTGCAAATCCATCAAGAAGAATAACTGAGCCTGGTAATGAAAACGAGGAGAAGTTGCTACCCATCCGTGTTGTAAGTTTGTTATTTTTGCTAATTGAAAAAATGTTATTGATTGTTCTTAATACTAAAGTAGACTTGAATTTCAGAAACGTCGACTTGGACTACTTGCCGATACAATCCGTTCATGTGGACGTGGTAAGGCAGTTGTTACAGCCCTGCAAATGATAGAGCATATAGAGGACCCAGAACCGTCTGCTCTGTACGGAGAGAACATGACAGCTGTTGAAGGTGATGAGATTGTTGAGGCTACGACAAGCTAAGGTAAACGAAAGAGAGGGAACAAGACTGCTACCAAGAAGAAAGGTGGAGGAAGGAAAAAATAGTTTAACTTGGTAGCATTATGTATTATTTTGGTTAACAGTATGTAACTGTTATAAGACTTGGTGTATGTTTTGTTCAGTACTTTATGTTTGTGACTTATATATTGTGGTTGGTGACTTGGTTTTGGCAGTACTGTATTACGGGTACTTTGGAAGGAAGGTTAATGTATGAAATGGTTTACGAGTATGTTTTTGTTTATTTCTATGTTTGAAGCAGCATGTACAAGGTTTAATTTTTTTGTATGATCGACGATGCGTGTGAAAGTTTCAAGTATTTGTATGATCAATGATGCATGTACAAGTTTCAATTTGTTGTATCACGTACGATGCACGAAAAATTGGATTGTATGTATGAAATAATCAACCCTGTAGTTAAACATTGGAAATGATATGCCGTTTTTAAGATCCAAAAACGATGCATGATGACCGATCAATCAACTAAAAGGCATAAAATTTGCTAAACGGTTACACAAAACCGTTCAACTAAACAAAAAACGGTCATTGTGAACCAAAATATTGCAGGTTAGAAACGAAATATGCAGACGGTGATTCATGACCGTTTTATTTATAGAAAAACGGTGTCTCCAATCCAAAATATCTCAGGTTATGTAAAAATTATGTGCAGACGGTGGACTACTACCGTTTAACTTAAATAAAAACGGCGTAACCGTATATAAGTTTTGAGGTTACAGGAATATCTGTAAATGGCTAATACTCTCCGTTTTTACTTTCATAACACGGTCATTTCATTCCGAAAACTCTCGGCAAAGAGTTGTTTTAGAAAATTTGGTGCAGACAGCAACACTGAACCGTATAGTAAACATTTAAACGGTTACTCGTCACCGTTTTTGTTATTTGCAAATTTTTTACTTTATATAACTTTTTTTAATAAATTGTTATCGTTTCATAGTTGGTTTAAATGAGAAATGCAGTATGCAGGTAGTGAAATGCAGAAGTGTAACAAAACTGTATGTACAATAGCACAAACGTGCAATCTAGAAGTAAGATTAAAGTAAACAAAAAATACAACTACCTTGCCAAGATGTGCCAGAAAAGTTAACATTTGCATTAATACTTCAAGATTCTGTTACATTTGCATTAATACTTCAAGATTCTGTTACATTAGCACTAAACTACGAACACATGCACGTATTCGACATTAACTTAACACAACAACCTTTTTATCTGCGTCAACATGTCCATCTTCTTCTCCATCAACGTAGCGAGAAATTCTCTCCGCATATGTGTTGACCCAATCCTGCGTATTGATGTTGTAAATTCGGTAAAAGAATGCGAATGGAGGAGTATTAGGTAAAGGCGATTTGTACTTCAAAGTAACGCCAACAAAATGTGACCTGTCTACGTATCCCATTACGACCATCCTGTCCCAGTTTAACAAGGTTAGTTGTACTGTTGGCGGAACAAACAAGAAACTCATGTCCATACCAAGCAAGACAACAGCAGTACCAAAAGTTTATGCAATTATAAAACCGGCTTCCGGCATTTTCATCCACTCATCTACCCCCAACAAGTTATTGCCTTGTATCCTCTTTTTCATTTCTTCGAAGCCATCTTCAGCCCACATGCTTTTGTACATATCTGAATGAATAATTAAATTATCAACTATGGCCTCACGTACGAACTTACAAGGATTCTCTGGTCTTCGATTATGAAGATTTAGTTGTTTAACCACCACCCAATATCCACAGTTACCATCAGCGGGCATGTCATCACTACTTCAAAAGTGGGCATATTCGACTAATTTGTGTGCGTTGCATGAAAAGTGTGGCGAAAGCTATGATTTCTTCGAGCTTCTGCAACAGCATTCATATGTTGTTGCATTATACGTGGATGCACTGTTGCGGTGGGAATTTTAGTGTTCTGATGTGCAATACCAGTTAAAAGTGTAGCATTACGTATATATAATCCAGCTCAGCTATCTGCGTTATCAACATATAAAAACCCCAACCGTAGATGAAAGATTAATCCAACGGTTCAAACCATCTATGGATCTGATGATCTTAATGTTAGCCATCATCCAATCATTGACAGCCACGTCATTTCATTCTTTTGACGAAATTTTGGCGCGATCTTCTCCCTTCATGAAATCGTTTTCTTCTCTATCATCTAATCGTTTTTCCCCCTTTCTACTATTGACAAAAATTTAAACCTAAATTCACGTCAGTATCGATCCTCTCCTCGACAGCAAATTCTATTCCGAAAAGGATGAAGCTTTGAAACGCTTTCTAGTTTTGATTGCTCAGGGCGCTGACATCGCCAGTTTTTTCCTTCAGGTTCAGTTTGTATTGCACTGTGAATTAGTTGCGCTTATTATAGATTGGATTATGAGTAATTAGTAATTAGTTCATTTGTTACATTTTGGAAAACCCATTCGCTTATGAGTAATTAGTTGCGCTTATTATTGATTTGGGATTTGGGATTATGCTGAGGTTTATTCGAAAATTATACCCAGCAATAAACCATGAGAACCGGGCTACTGGCATGAAAAAGACATTGGTTTATTATAGAGGTCGAGCTAGTTAAGGAATGGGGACTGCGGTTAATTTGCACTGCTTGAGATTCATACCTTACACTGCGGTTAATTTGTATGCTTGAGGTTAATTTGCACTGCGGTGTGTATGCACTGCGGTGACATCCGAATTTTAAGCCTCTTACCGCAGATTTTGACAAAATCTGAAGCGGGCACTCAAGCATTTTCGTTTTATTACAATACACATCATACACGCAGTGCATATATACACTCACAAGTATACACGCGCGCACAAGTATACACGCACAAGTATCATAAGTATACACGCACAAGTATACACGCACAAGTATCACAAGTATACAAGCTCAAGTATCATAAGTATACACGCACAAGTACACACGCTCAAGTATCATAAGTATACACGCACAAGTATACACGCACAAGTATCACAAGTATACAAGCTCAAGTATCATAAGTATACACGCACAAGTACACACGCTCAAGTAGACACGCACAAGTATACACGCGCGCACAAGTATACATGCACGCACAAGTATCATAAGGCAGCCATCTGAAGGCACGCACAAGTATACATGCACAAGTATCATAAGTATACACCAGAGACGTACGCAGAGATTTTAAAAAATCACCAGCATTCACAAACAAAACAACGTACCATTCACAAACATTCAAAAATATTCACCAGCATCCATCATCAGTCATCACCAGTCATCACAAACTTCCACAACCACACAAAGTTTCACAAATATTCACAAAATTTCAAGCCAAAAATCATTACCAGCAGAATAAAACCAACATCCACAAACATCACCAGTCATCACCAGCATCATCACCAGCATCCACACCAGCATCAGCACCAGCATCCATGTCAGAGTCATTGTCCATGTCAGAGTCATTGTCCATATCAGAGTCATTGTCTATGTCAGAGTGGCTATTAAGGATAGAGCATAGTCAGCGACCAAACCAGAATTTCTTGTTGTGGAGGGCAAAGTGATCTTTGGATGATCAAACTTCAATAGGTATGTTAATTCTGTTTCTGTAAACATTTAGTGATCCACCTAATATATTATATGATCAAACTTCTATTTCTGTAAACATTTTGTGATCCACCTAATATATTATATGATTCAATTCTCAAATAATGTGATCCACCTCCGAGTTTATATGCCTTAATTATCAAACAATTTGACATGTAACACACATTAATTATCAAACAATTTGACATGTAACCACATCTGAAGGAAATTCAAGCCATACAATAACAGTGTCTCAAATTCAAGCCACACAACCATATCTATGTACAACTAACAGAGCACCAGTTTGTATTATTATTTCAGAATTTTGAGTGGGGCATTATAACCTTGTATGTATATATGTGAGTGTGTGCATGTGTGGTTGTGTCTCACTATAAGAAACTGTGGATGGAAGTAAAATTTACCTATGATCACAAAAAAATGGTACCACCGGTTCCTCCCTATTGCTCACAAACAGAATTTCAGGCCCCGTCAAAGGATGAGTATGTGTGGTGCGCTCAACCCTAATGATGTATTTCTTGTTGTCAAATCGAGCAGCAAAAACATTCTCCAAGCCAATGCCTTCATAAAATTCCATTTTCAGGTATAATGATCTATGGTCAATTCGAGACCAATGACAGTCGTCAATTTCACACACATTTCCCATTGGCATCATTAATTCTTTTATTGCAGGAACATTTGTCTTCAGGAACTCGGGAAAGCCAACAACTTTGGCCCATGATTCTGCCTCGAACGCTGGTTCAGGCTCAAATTCTTCAGCAGACCATTGTTGCACATAAAAAGCACCTCCAATTTTTGTAAAAAGTTTCAACATTAGCGCATGATCACGCGTACTGTAAGATGTGCATGTTATTAGAAAAGAGTTTTTGGGTATAACCCGTATAGTCCACTCCTCATTAAGCTTCAGCGTATGCCTAAGCGTGAGATGCACAAATTCGTAAGTCCAATGTCCTGAAAGAACAGTGGCAGTGATGCATAGTGAAGAGTCCTCCATTGTTTTTTTTTTAACTTTTGACGATGGAGTTTTGTTTAGGAGTTGAAGATGTAGATGACGATATGCTTCTGAAGCTTGACAGGATATGAAGTGACACACTGTACGTGGCAGTAATATGGGAACTGAAAACTTTTTGCTCAGAAGACGAATGGCCATATAAAATTGCTTATTTGTTGGCTGGCATGAGTGACCAATCGCCAATGGTCAGTAAGTCAATTGTAATAATTGTGTTCATAACATTATACTAAGAAGGCCAATGGCCATTCGATGCCACCACTTATCAAATAACTTGTTATCATTTGATCAGGTGCATATTTAATTCTGGAAGGCAGAGGGATACATTTTGCAGATCGGATTGCTGCATATATATGATTCATATATAGGTACATACTAACATATATATATATATATATATATATATATATATATATCCTATTGCAATCGGATTGTTGCATATATATGATTCATATATATAAATGAGTAATACATTTTGCAGGTGTGGACACATGTGTACATGTTCAGAATTCGCTAAAGAATTGGCCAGGAATGGATCAGGATAATGTCCCTTATGCCATGCACCTATTCTTGAAGTAGTTCGAGCTTACTGTATACAATGAACAAAACAGTGTAGCTGATTTTTGAGTTTTGATATTTGGATAATTAAAACAATTGCTTTGGATGAGTTTCTTGTATAAAACCTGTATTGCAAAATATTTAATTAAAGCATTGTATTTCTATCAAATTAGTGTTGCATTTTCCTTCTTCTACTGTTGCGTTAGCTTTTATTGATATTGCATTTCATTGTAATGGTGTTGCATTACATATTGTAGTGGTATTGCATTACATTAAATATAATTGCTTACCCGTCACACGTGGACCCCACAGCTGACGTGGATAGCTGGTGTGGCATGTGACACGTGGAGTGCTGACATGGAGAGATGACGTGTCGTGTGACACGTAGACAGCTGACGTGGAAAGCTGACGTGGCGGCACTGGAAGCCAGGCCCTAACTAATGCTTAAGGCAACGCTGAATAGTGTTGCATTACGTGCAAATAGTGTTGCATTATGGCTATAATGCAACACTTTCTTTCCGTGACCGTAGATGGGCAAAAGTGTTGCCTTAGGTGGCTAATGCAACAGCCGCGGATGTCACGCCCTCCTGGTGTTGCCTATTTGAAAAAATGGCCTGCGGCAACGCTTTTTTGATCTACGGCCACATAAAAATAGTGTCGAATATGCCCACTTTTGTAGTAGTGCATCTATACGAGTTATATACGGTCACATACATTTGGGCATTTGTAATAAGAAATGTTCATCAGTTTGACTGGTTTTAGGTGCATTTCCTTTTACTCCAAGTTTCTTTAAACAACGACTAACTGGGATAAGTTTTGGACTGCAAGACATCGCGGCGTCAACATGCTTAAAGTAAGAAGGATCTCGTTTAGTTGACTTCTCCTTTTTAGATGGTCTTCCTTTTCTTATATTCACCATGGGAGGTTCTTTAATATTCGTAGTAGGAGAGAAGGCTAACAATTTCATACCCTGCTGAATATCATTCCTCACATTATCAGTAGCTTTTTCATACCTATGTTTCAACGCATGAAATTCAGGCAAGTCCATAAAATCAAGAGTGGACCGATTCGGTGTAGGCGGAATACATGACAACTGTTTCCAATAACAGTCTATACCACTCAGGGGTATGAAGCCATATGAATGTCTAAAGTCTACTAGCATATGTGCGCAAGGTAGACCATTAACTTTCCATAAAATACAATCGCAAGTTTGAATACTCGTGCCACCATTTGAAATACTACTTAACTCAGTTTGCAATAAATCGAGCGCCTTATGAGAAATAGATCCCAACACCTCTTTAAACATTGGCTCATCTCGAAATCTATGAAGTGACTTCGATGCACTCATTTCAAACGCATGTTCGATTGCAACTAATTCATTCTCACAGCAGAGATGCGCGCTAGTCCAACACTGAACAAAACTACCTGCAGCTGAATCAAAATACAGCTTCAGACGATGGTGCGCACTTTCAACTACACTAGTTGATACATTATCAAAGTGTTTAACTTCATTTGTCCAAGCTAACACAAACATCTCCTTATACTTGTTCAACCAAATCTTGAAAACATAGTTCAACGATTTTTTTTGCTTCTCCCGCCATGCTTCACGAAAATAATTTGCGTTTCGATTATACTCTTCTTCAGACAGCGAACTAATCGCATTGCTCCAACCCTCCCAAAATAACTTGTACTCTCTTTTTCCTTCCTCATCTTCTATTACGGTCTCTCTATCCCCAATCATTACTCGTTTCTTTTTTATGAAATTTGATTTGCAATTTGCTTGAACGTTTTTTGAAATATGCCACGCACAAAGAATATGACGAACTGATGGAAAAACAGTGGCCACTGCATTGCTAAGAGCAATTTCCGCATCCGTTATGATAACACATGGAAATTCTTTTTCTCGATAACATTTTCTAACACACTCCAAAGCCCATATATTTGTCTCAGTGGTCTCCCGACTAATAAAAGCTAGGGCAACGGTGAAGGATGCACCCGTTGAAGTTTGCATCACCATATGAAAACATGACAACTTGTACTTATTAGTCTTGAAAGTGCAATCCAAAAACAAAATTTGATAAAAACATTGCGCAAGTAGAACACATTTCGGATGACTGAAGAACAAGTCAATAACTTCATTTTTCATATCGTCGACTCTATGATGAACAGAATAGTGGTGACTACAAGCCAACTTCATAAACTGTTGCATAATCGATCTACCTTCTGTATTATGAAGTTTAAGCTTCACTTTGGCATTGTACACATTTCTGATTGTAGACTTATTTTTTGGGTTGTCAAGTTTAAGCGCAGTTAGAATATTCCGTGGCCTAACCCCACTATTTGTCATTGTTTCAACGGTCTTTACTTCCTTGTCTCTTAATCGCGCAACATACGGATGCCCGGTTAAAACAACGGGAAGACTGTGATTGTGGCATCCGTTTATAACTTTCAAAGTCCATTTTCCATCATCTTGACAATGTGCTCTTAATTTAAATGGACAACCACATTTTCTACTTCCCGATCTACGCCTTTTCTTTTGGGTTAATGGTACATGCTCCTTAGTCTTATGATCAATGTACATTCCACTTCTTTCACAAGTAAGCAGCATCCATGATCCTTTCCCATTATCTAAGAGATTTGTTGTTTTACTTCTTTTGATAACAATGACACAATTCACATCAAGTCCACGATCGAAGCACCATTTACGTACGTCCTCTTTGGAAACGAACAACTGCATCAACAAACAATATATTACGATTGGAGTAACGTATTTAATGTAAAACATAAGTACTAGTTTTCAAACCTTATCGGTGGTGAAATGGTAAGTTAAATTGGGGTATGTGCAACACAATATTCCTGCTTCCTCATGTGAAAGATCGTTGCTGTCATCATTTTCCAACCGACAAACCTTATCATTAACATTTACATCGTCCGTTTCATAAGACTTCTCATTAATTGAATAATTCTCATTCCCGTATACTTCGTTCACGACAGCAATTGCATCAAACAGTAAAACAGCTGAATATTATTCACACCACAAAGAAATAACGGTATCAAATATTCATACAAATAAACTAGAAACAGTATCGCCCTGCCGATTAAATAACCATTGTTTGGTCAAAAACATTCACGGTAACATTATTACCAAAAAATCGAATACACGGTAATATAATACCGAGAAAATTTAATAAACACGGTGGCTCTTTTACGTCTTCTCTATCTCTGTATCAAACTGTAGTTCGTACTTGATAAAACCGGTCATACTATACCGTCTTTTCATACATAAAACGGTCATTGTTCGCTATGAACATGGTCCATCGAAAACCATGCTTCTTCTTCAATTCCGTAGCTGTTAAAGGAAAATTAAATATCAAACCTTATCAGTAGCTGATCGGTCTTCATCATCTTCGTGTAATTCACATTTTCTGTGCAATTTAATACATCTTCGTCATCTAGCTCATAATTAGGGTTGGCAGCCATTAATACTTTCTTAAAAGCATCGATGGAATTGTGCAATTCATTACCGTAGGTTTGTACGGTGGAGTGTATTTACGTTGGGTAACTTGATTGGAGAAAGAGCAATTTTGTCTTCAAACAATAAATTGTTAAGGAGGGTTTCGCCTTTAATGTACACCCCTTAACAAAAAAATAAAAACTAAAAAAAGTGACACCCCTTAACCGAAAAAGGGGTGTCGTTAACAATGTCCTGCATTTATCTATACTATACTAATAAAGCTGAGGTATATTTACCTCGGGGCCCTCTGACAGAAGCGCATCTCTTAATGCCACGTGTTGCGTCAGCTCAACCGGCTCTATTTTACCTTTTCCGAAATCACATTTCGTCGCTTCTCTCCTTTGCATCATACTCTTCTTTATTTTGAGTTCTCCCTTCATGCACTTCGCCTTCATTTTCCCCTAACGCCTCACGCCTTCGTCCATGCCCACCCACTGCCTTCCTACAATCTCTGTGGCAGATTTACTTCTCCTTACCGTTCGCACCTCTAAGCCCCTTTGCGAAATTTGCGAAAATCAAGCGTAACGTTTTCTGTCTCTTTCTTACCATGCCCAGATCTCCACTCCTAAGCAGTACGCACGATCTTCCCTTCTCTCGATTTTATTTTTCTGACCTAATTTCAGTTACGTCTATGGGATATTGCTCCTTTTCTGCCGGCCCATCCTATTTCTCCTTCTTCCTAAACCCAAATACGAAAATTTCCTTCGATTTGTGCGTATCTTGCTCTGCTGTCATCGGCCACCTTCGATTTCTCCTACTTCTTAAACCCAAATTGGGAAATCCCTTCGATTTCTCCTTCTTCCTAAACCCAAATAGCGTTTGATTCAAGTATGAAGTCTTTCTCTTTCGAGACGTTCCACTATTCTGCAAACCAGCTAGGGTCAAAACAACATGGGAAATGGTATTTTGAGGCCGTCAAACTGTTGTCTTGGCTTCAAAAATATTGCTGATTGATTATTATTTTTTTCTTTTAACATTTTCGTTCTGTGTGTGTGTTTTTTTTTTTTTTTTTTTTTTGCACTTTGCAGATTGCGGTTCTTCTTCAATTTTCTTGCCACTAGAATTGGAGGTAAGTACTAGGAACAGGTTGTCAATCTCTACGTCAGACTATAGGATTGTATATTTTGTTTAATTTTCCTACTTTGTGTACCAGAAAATCTAATAATTTGTAAATGATCCATTTTTACATTGACATTTCTTAGCAATCAGAGTTGCTTACTGTCGCAGCTGGGCCTTTCGCTATAGATCGGCAAATTATGGATTTGCATGATGAAGATTTGGAGGGCTCGATTTAGGCATTGGGTGAAAAAGACAAGGAAATAAAAGAGGTAAAAAAAGATTTAATTTTTATTTGTAGTATTCTGTCGTTAGACTTATATCTTGAATCGTTATGCATTGTTTATAAAATCAGACAGTGTAAACATATTTTTTTTAGTCTTTTTCATGACAATGAAGTTGCTTTTTCTAATCCCCAACGGATAATAAACGGTGTACTAACACGTAAGCATATTTGATGCATTATTGGCCATTTATTCAGCTTCTAAGGGATGTTGGGATCTTTACACAATTATTGGTCAAGTAAATGAGGTAAATGTTGCCTTTTTTTTTGAAAGGGAAAAAAAAGACAATTTGTTCATTTTCTGAAGGAGGATGAATCATTCTAACAGTTGATCGATAGTTCAGTTAATTGGTTCAAGGGTTGAAAATAATCATGGCTTCGTAATGTTTTCATTAAAGCTGGTTTATATTGCTTTGCCTTTTTTTTTTTTTTTTTTTTTTTTTGAATAGTTGTACATCTTTCGAAGTATGGTTTATATGGCTTCGTAATGTTTTCATTAAATTTATGGGACACTGTTGCATTATGCAAATCTCTCTTTTTTTAGTCTTCCAAGTTTGAGTCAAAGTTTAACCTGCATTACTATTAATATTAAAGATAAGCCATTTATTTTACATATTCAATTATAGTTTTCTAATCTGTACAGGATTCACTATTATTTTTGCACTAATTTGAATACAACATAGTAAATTATATCTTACAAATTTCACTATTAATGTATTGTAATTAATGGATTATGTTAAAAAATAATATTTTAATGGAATGCAATATACTGGTCTATTTATAGCATGATTATATAATAAAGAATATCCAAACGACTATTTTAATATGGAATAAGCAACAATCTATAGTTTTTTCCCCGACCTTTATTCATTCTGCTTTTTTCTTTATTCGAACGACCATCTAAGAGGTTTACAGGGTGGAAGGTACTGTATGTCTTATGTGATGTATTTATCACCGTAAAGTGAGCTAGGATGGAAAAAAATTAGTTATCTTCAGTTGGAAAAGTTTTTCTCTTCTTATTTTGATTTATGAATAAGGAATTTTGGTGTTTTCTCTTGAACATTCAAGTAAGCTAAAATGTAAGTGATATGCAATCAAATCATCTACCTTCGAATTAGATGATTTAAATTTTAACATTCTTTTAATTTTTGAAGTTAATTTGTCGTTGCTTGATATGATCTTTTGATGTATAGGGATTAAGTCGAATTTACGTCTTGCCCAAAATGCAAATAGTTACGTCTTTTTCTATATAAATGCACAATAAGTTTACATCTTAAAACGAATAATATAATCAAACAACTTTGATTCTATTACAGTTGCAGTTTGAGTGCATAAAGCCTATAGGAAATGGAATGATTGTACCATTTGTCGAGAGTCGAGACATGGTCATGCAAGAGGCACCATGAATAAAGGGATTACACAAGTCATGAACTGAGTGAGCCCATGATTATTTTTGCCTTTATAATTGTCTGTATATGCATTTTAATATGTTCTGTATTTGACAATTTGTTTTGTCAGATCCTATATAATTTTTTTCCTGAAAATGGTTCTCTTGAGGAAGGATTAAACAGCTTCAAGTTTGAAACCGTTTCTTATTTGGACGTGTAACTCTATTTAATAATTTAGCCGCTTTAGTGTTTCACTCAAATGATCCTACATGAATATGTTATGTCTGTTCCGTGTTATGAAAGGTTTGTTTGGATAATCGAATGGTTCCAGATAATGATGCATAATTTGGTGTCATTGTTCTATTACTGTACTATCAATTATTTCAAAATAATAAAAACAGAATGATTTAGTGTATAAGAATCCATATTCAACTAATATATATTTTTCTCTTGACATTAAATGAATTAAGATTTTCCCATTAAATTTTTTATTTATGTATGGAAAATATGTTCCTTCGTACCCTTATCTAGAATGAGAAAATCTGTAAATTAGAAACAGACGAAGGCATTACTGGAATAAGTTTGCAATTAAATACGTTTAGTCATTGCAATTTACTCCATCTTATCTTGGAAACTAAATTTATTTGATACTTTATTTTCTGAATTGTTTATGTATGCTACAACTTACAATTCCTTATAAATATGCAACGATGCAATCTATGTAAAGTACATATATTATATACTAATATGATGCATTATCTTAAAAGGTGCCACTTTTGCCTTCTTGAAAATCATAAATATTCAACAGAAATCTCATATTTGAATAATAAATTCATATTAGGTGCAAATCTTCTACAATAATTATTGATTATGTTGCATTATTTTACTAGATTCACAAATATACTTGATTACTTAAATTGTCTCTACTTCCTTTTGTTTTTTTATCTTAATGGATGGATAAGGCCATAAGGGACATGTGAATTTAGTTTTTGACTTAAAGTAATTATGGGGTACACAAATCTTCTACAAAATAAAGGTGGTGGATACCCAGTGCCAAAGGCTCCCGTACTCAAGCGCGAGAGGACTTCCTAGGCAATCTCCCGTCCTAGTACTATTCTCACGGCTTTCCGGGCTCTGGGGGTGGTCGATTAGTGCGCACAGTCTTTCCCTCACATATGTGAAGAGGCCGGGACTCGAACCTGCGCGCTCCAGATTACCAGCCGGGTAACCTTACCGTTGCGCCAGATTACAAATCTTCTATAAAATAATGGCTAATTTTGCATTATTTTACAAGCTGCACAAATATACTCAATTATTTTGCATTACTTTACACAGTTAAATATATGTGAGTTAGTTCACTTCTTCTATTTACTTACTTTGATTTACAGTTTGAATATGGTTTGAAATTTAGAAGTTTTTTTACCTTTCTTATGAAAAGTGATTTTCTTTCCTTGCAGTACCGGGTCAAGATGCCCCATGAGCCAGCGCTACCAATAACTGCATAAAAAATATATCATCTTTACCTTCTTTATCTATTCTTTTTAGTATGTATTCATTTAACCGTGCAAAGATTTTACTATTTTATATTTTGAAATTGCAGGTAATAAATATATAAATCGAAACTAAAAAGGGTTCTGTTTGAGATTTCATAAACGCTTAAATTAATCAAAATAAAAGTACTCTAATTTAAGCACGCATCTCCCACACCATAGTTGATGGTCATGAATTGAAAACTAAATGCATGGAGTACAAAATCAAAAAAATAAACATGTTTAGCATAGATATATATCAACAGTAAAAAAAATTATTTTCAGGATTGGATGTTATGGGCACGGTATTGGGCTCGGTTATGATGCTAACGAATATTGGCTCGGTTACGGATTCGATTATATTTCAGGCATTTTTCATGCAGAGTAAATGATAAGAGCGAATATTTCAAAAGTTTTGATATATGTTTATGAAAAACAATGAAGGTAGATACTTATATGTACAGTTTAAATTAAATTTCAGGCACTGTTTGTCGTTGTACAATCTGGAGCTAAATGCTGGGATTGGCCAAAGGGAGAGGAGGTGAGGCTTTTGAATGTACTATAAATCATTTTAGATTACCTTAGTTAAGCAATAAAATAAATACATAGTTTCATCATTCTATAAGTCTGCTTTGAACATTTAGTTGGACTCCGTTTTTTTTTCCAAGGTAAGTTTGAATTTGACCAGAAGAACAAATAAATATTTCTATTTATGATCCTAAATTTAAAATTACATCAACATTAGCTATTAGAAATAATTAAATAAACTTGCATTAGTGTCCTGTAAGAATCTGGGACGTCTAAGGTAAATCTATTATAGACACAAACATATTTCATTTTCCTCCATATGTGAGACAAGAACATTAATCCATTGGTTTGACATGTCTCAAATATAAACATAGGAATATTGTTCATCTTATTAGAGGACAAGTTGCATGCCAAATTGGAACTGCATCAGCATCTCAGTACCCACTGCATTTTAGCAGAAGTTATATACATACAAATGCTACTCTTAGCATGTGATATTTTACTATATATGGTCAATTACAAGATGGTATCGTATTATGAATATGTAATCCTACAATCATAAATTGTTGATAAATGAAATAACTACATTACAGTGCTTCTCATTCTGCTTATATGCAGTATCCATGGATATATCCCATAGTGGGTGTGGAACATTGGGATTGTTAATATATTTGGAAACTTTATGGTCAGACTTAACGTTATAGCTCTTATAACATGAGCAGCATAGTATTTCTGTTGTAATGTCTACATGAAGATATTTTCTTCATATGTAAATAAAAATGAAATATTCCTTTGTCTTTAGCTATATTATTTTTTAGGATAATAAAATGAAATTAAACAAGCACTATATACAGTAACTAATATCAATCAAGCAACTGTAGGGGTATGGAAGGGGTTAGCTAATTCAATAAGATGAACTGATGTTTGGTGGGTATTATAGTGGATCATATGTTGTTATGTACTAATTGTTTTGTTGTCGGTAATATTAACTATGCATTTGAGGGAGTTCTAATCTCGGAAGCTTCAGCAATTTTCTAAAAAAGACACTTTTGACATTACATTTCTCCAAAATTTTAGATAAACCTTTGTGTTTTACTCCAACTTAGCATGCTTTCCCACTTACAAATTTAGCCATAGAAAGTAGTCTTTATATGGAAAGACTATGCATTTGAGCTCTAAATCAAAATAATTATAAAATTATTTTCAGCTTCAAGTTGAAATACATTGCCATTTTATCTATAGTGCATAAAATGTGCTGATAAGTAGCTAATTTCGTATATATTTCAGAAGATAAACACCATTTTGTTTATTTGGTTCTACATTTCAGTGCTATATGATTAATTCGCGTCTTACAAACTTATACTTACAATCTTCTTAACAAAATGTTTTTTTTTATTCTTCTTTATAAAAACTTATATGTGACAGCTTTTTAGCACATGCTAAGAAGCTTTTTATTCAAACTGGAAAACTATTAAAAAGCTTAGCTACTAAGAATAAAAATTTAACTACTATATCATACATTTTTTTTTTCAATTTAAACCGAGGTCAATTACTTGACGTGGTTGCATAACATAGCAAGAAAGAAACCCATTGATTTTTACCAGTTGCATACTTCTCAGTTGTTCTCAAAATACCGAGGACAAATTAAAAAAATCATCTTTTTATGTCATTTGGATACATTGGATATATATATAATTGATTATACATTTTTGGCTAAGTATCGATAAATGATTAAGAGACAACACAAAATACCTTCTCTTAAAATTGGTTGTATTATGTTCATCGGTTAAAGGTCTTACAAAGTGAGTACAATTTCCTATAATTTTGGTAATTGTATGAATGAAAATTTCCAATTTCCAATTTTGAGCATTGATCTGAAACATGAGTGCAGGTGTCCTTAACTCACAAGGACTGCACTATGATTTAATTACTTTTATAATACATAAAAGTACCATAAATCACCTGATTGTAATAATTTTCTATAGATGTTGCCAAATTTGATCAAATCATTTATAGCGACTTCGTGTAGTTTTATCAGTCAGATGAACATTGCCAGAAATTTTTCTGTAGTTTAGAAATTCCAAAACAATGAAGTTGTAGGATTTGCAAATAAAGAACATCAGGATTTTTTAAAATATCAGTTTATGATTTCCACTTTATTATATATAGAAAAGCACCATAAGTTGCCTGATTTTATAATAATGTAAAGTGGGTAGTGCCAAATCAGGTGGATTCACTTATAGTAGGCATTATGCATCTTTTTATCAATCATATGGGCTTTTTGTCAACTTTAATATAAGATTCCACCTAATTTACAAATAATATAATGACATAGCTTGCCTATCTTCGTATACATATCCAGCAGTTTAATAGATTTACATTGTATCATCATCATTTTTCAACTGTTAGAAACAAATCTTTGATTGGTGGCTTATTAATCCTACCTTACGTAACCTTCTACATTTGAGCTATATGAAGTTGCCTCGATGATCATATTATCACACTGTAAACTGATTCGAATTTTTGATATCATTTCTGCTTTAAGCAGGATGCTAAATGAATGCTGTGTCTAGCATAGCTGACTGCCATTCTTACAAGTATACAGGTAAAAGTTAAACTCTTTGTTTTGAAGAATGTGTTCTATAGGTAAAGCATCTGAGCTAGATGGGTGTTTTGAAGAATTAAATATTCTGGAGAGGGAATGTGGCTCCACTAAAGGTACTTTTCTTAAAAAAAAAAAAATACCAATATTTTAAAATTTAAAGAAAGAGTAGTTGAGCTACAGTGTTCTAAATTCTAAACCATGTTGTTTTTGGCATAGCTGACTGCCATTCTTACAAGTATATAGGTAAAAGTTAAACTCTTTGTTTTGAAGAATGTGTTCTATAGGTAAAGCATCTGACTATCTGAGCTAGATGGGTGTTTTGAAGAATTAAATATTCTGGAGAGGGAATGTGGCTCCACTAAAGGTACTTTTTTTTAGAAAAAAAAATACCCAGGTGGATATACCAATATTTTAAATTTTAAAGAAAGAGTAGTTGAGCTACAGTGTTCTAAATTCTAAACCATGTTGTTTTTGTATATTTATATTATATTTTAGATTCTATACCATGTCATATTGGTACATTTAGACTACTAATGGTATAATGTGAACGAGTGTTCTCATAATGACATTACATGCTGGTTTGCAGTAAACATTTAATTAAGTCGCCGTCTTCATATTTGTCGTAGCATCAAGTCAGAAGTGCATCCGTCACAAATATTAACTTTAACATTTCTACAACCTTTTTCAATATAGTTAATTACTGCAATGGGATTTGATCTGAAATGGGACATCTAAACATTTCTGTAATTCAAATCTGTGTTGACATTTTTATGCCCTTTATGTTTACTTAATTTCCAACAGGCAATACATATTTACATAAGCAGTATTTAATGCTTGCTTTATTTCTGTATATATATGATGTACGGTCTGTAGAACAATAAACTGAATTTCTATTTATCCTTTTGTTTGTCTCTGGTGACATCTGATAAAGTTTGTGGGATATTAGTAAAGTTCACAGTTTTGAAGACTTTTTAGACTTGCAATTTTATTTACCTTTTTTTTTTTTTTTTTTTTTTTTTTTTTTTTGTTCAAATTATTTACCTGACCAGTTTACTTAAAGAGAATTCATAGAGATTAAAAAATATTTTATATTTTAGTTTAGCTAAGTTTTGAATAAGAAGCGAATGAAAAATTTAAGGCAACTATTACATATAAAATATCTTCTACTAATTTTTTCATACCCTCCATTAGTGCATAACTCTATGAAGAATATCATTACTGAACTAAATTTCCATTTTTTTTTCATTACTGTTACGAACCTTTGCATAGAGAATAGGAAACTTGTGTGCCTTTGCAATGACGATATGTTGGCCTTAAGATTAAAGATACGTAGTTTTCTTTCCTTCCTGTCATATTTCCACGTTGCTCAAGTTATGGTTTATTCCACGGAAAAAAAAAAAAAACTACGCTAGATGATAATATTTAAAAAAGCTAGACAAAAATAACAATCCACAAAACATGTAAATTACTTGATTAAATTATGACAATAAAAGGATCATGAATGATCTCAGTTTTACATCGTATTGATGATTCAATCATTTTTGTTGCATGAGTCGATAGACAGATAAATACACTCTTGCTTCTGTATTTACACATATTTTTTTGCTATGCCGTAAAACATTTATCAATGCATCATTTTGAAGTTAAAGGATATTGCATTCTGAGCTTTTTGTACTTGAGAAGTTTTCCATTTATAGTGACGATTCATCATGCAAAAATATTTATTTGTGCTATTGACATTAAATCGATGCACAAATATATTGAGAAGTGGCACATCATAAGTTGTATAGAACGGCTATGTTAGTGATATTTACTTAAAAAGTAAATAGACTTCTTTTTTAAGTTGAAAAAAAAAATAAACCTGGCAACTCTTATAATAAATGTAAGCACTTAAAATCTTCTATTACTGGAACATTATCCTACAAAAATAGTTGGCTGCATGAAGGCTGAGAACCTTAGTTTGCAAGTGAAGCAAATAAAAATACCTTTATTGGTTCTGCTAATATTTACATGGTGTATAAGTAAATTGAGCATGGTATACCATAGGTTGTTCTACAGAATGTAGGGAATAATTACTTACATAAACAATAGATATTAAGGTTTTTTTGAACAACAACCAAGATAACTGCCCTAAGAGTTACTTGGAGCTAGAACGTGCCACAAATTCTTTTCTGAACCTACATCACAGTCCCAAGAACCGACACGTTTCTTATTCTGTTTTTCTATTAAACTAATTGTTTTGTATTGTCATCTCTTAAACTTAAGGACTGTAAATTTTGTTCGAATGTCTGACGTTCGTTCGTGTCCGTGACCGAAATACGTCCGTTCGAGTCCGTTCGATTTTCATTTAGGACACGAGTTAGGACAACAAAATTTATACGAGAAAAAAATCATGTTCGGTCCGACCTCGTCCGAATTGCTTGTAATTCGACATATAGTGGAGAGAAAATATAGTAAAATGTACGAAATGTGATATAAATAGCCATGACCGACCGAGTCCGATCGGTCCGAACATGTCCATATCCGACCAATTTTATTTAGGACAACGAAATTTGTCCGAAATTTTTTTTGGTTCGGTCCGTGTTCGATCCGATTTTTTTTAGGACAGAAACTGAACACACCTCCATTCGGTCCGGTCCGACCGATTTACACCCCTACTTAAACTCTACTTATTATAGTTAACTAAACTCTACTTATTATAGTTAACTATTCGACAGATGTAGGAAATGGAAAGTGCTCCGTTGCCACCTCAACCACCTTCTTTGGATGCTAATCCTAAAGCAGTTCTTGATCCTGGAACTTTCCAAAAGAAACCGGCTTAGCTACTAAGGCACAGATCACTATTAAGGCCGATGGTCCAAGCGCTTCTAAAGCTTTTGCGTCATTGTTTCAGTCTACCCTTTCTATGTTCTCTGTATAAAGAGAGTTTTTAAGCCCTTTATATTTATTATGCATGGGTATTGCGTACTGCTGGGGCTTTTACTGTAAATTTTAACTGTAATTCTATATTTTGTAATCACTGTATGAAAAAGGCGGTTGTTTTGTACAATTAATAATCTAAGGAAGTAATGTTTTAAAAGTGGCATCGTTACAATTTTAGGGCATAAGTTCTCCAAAATTTACGCGGCATGATTTTAATTTGAGCAAAATTTTTAGCAAAAATGATAATTGCCGTCTCTTTATATTTATTGGAGTGTAAAAAAAGATGCAATGTGCAGGTGTAAAAAAGATCCAATGTGCATCCTGAACTGTACAAAAAAAAAAAAAAACATTTATCATTATTGGTGGAGGTACATGATTTGCAGTCTATGTTTCTAAGGTTTCTAAGGTTATACGACAGTAGAAGATGTTTATTGTTTATCATCGCTTATAATATCACGTAGACATAAAATCAAGATTTATTTTAATGGTTACCAATTTAGTATTGTGTTAATGCAAACTTGAAATGCATGCCAAATGAATCCGGATTTTTAGAGTTGGTCTATAATTCTTTTTGGTCCTAAGTAAGTGTTTTATATTGTTGTATAATTAGCCAGTCTAAACTTATTTTGGTAAATTTAAACATGGTCTTTTGATCAATTTTGGCTTTTGATATTTTCATGTTGTATTATTGAATGTTCTATACAAGGTTCATATGCAATGCATATTTTTGGTTACCACTGAAATTTTGAAAATCTTAAGCAAGAATGAGATATAGTTGATAATAACATACGGTTTCATCGTCATATGACTAATATATAGAAACGTATCATTAATCGATGAAATGGTTGTCACGATGTTTGATGTCACAAATCAATGAATTCACTAAACTCATGATGTTGGATGTTGCAATTTCCAAAAAATCTTATTCATAATTCTATCGTTCAAACAAATCCTTGCTCTGTTTTTGTTTTTACATTTCAAGAATATGCATTATGACTGATTTTATTAATATGGCATATTTTTGTTTACATCGTAATGATATTTATTGACTTTTCAGATTTCCTTCTAAGTTCACATTTAATTAGTGATGTGTTAGTTATATGTATTTGTTTTGTTGGGCTTATTGCAACCTTAAACTAAATGATTAAGTGAAATGGTTAAGTGAAAGTAAGATTATGTGTAAACTACCATGTTAGTTAAAAGTGCACCACCTACCGTTTACTATAATGATATATAACTCTTTTATCTACGCAGACATGTATGACATATATGCATTTGTTTTATTTGCTAATTAAGGTTACATATTACTATGCCTGCTCATTGGATACTATCTCATATAAAAACTATAGGTGCTTTATTTTCATGTTTAATTAAAAAACCTTATTGGAAGTCTCAAAAATTCTTTGCATCTAAACCAAAATTAGTTAAGCTAGAATGATTCTTACTTTCGACTAGCAAAAAGAGCGTACTATATCGAAAATATATAAATGCATATATTTCCTTTGTCTAAAATGTCAACAAAGATTCATTGATGAAATCACAATGTGTGCATTTGGCACTTGAATTCAATTGCAAAATAAGATAGACAACATGATCCATGTATCTAAAAACATTATGCTCAATGTCATCTCTGATAGAAAAAGTCTATGTGAGTCACATATTGATTAAAATACATGTACACTGGATTTTTTAATAAAAAAAGCATACTGCGAAGCTGCGATTATAAAGTTAACGAAATAAATATAAATCAATTGTACTTCAATTTTACGTATGTCTTCATGCACTGAATATGGCCGGAATTTCATGATTTATCACCATATGTACTAGCTGCAAGCTAACATTTACATCGTCCATCGCAAATTGATTACTGCATACTAGGCTGTTGATGTTCTACTTATTACAGATAAGAAGAACAGACATAAAGAACTTGAGATTATTGTCATTACAACAAGAATCGTAAAACCTTGCTATTATTTAAAATGTATTATACCAGTTCACTACAGTCACAATTATGATGTATTGAACTTTTGATGCTATATGTGTTTAAAACTTTGCTTATCGTATATCCACATGTAATTGGTTGTGGTCATGTTTTAATTTTTTGCTTTTTTCTCTTTGTTGTTATACGCTTCTCTTTCTCTTACATTTTGCTTCTGGCCCTGTGAATTTCAACAGGCAGCCAGCTTGACACATTTACATGCTGTATTTTTATAGAAATTCTCTTTGACCATACATCTTCACCTGTTATCCGCATGCACACATGTTTTTTTATTTCTCTTCGTCGAATATCTTTTCTTTATCTTACATTAATGTTTTGATTAGCCTAGTGTTTGTACTGCATTGTTCGTATTCTATGCATTTAATCTGTCTGTCCTACATCCGTAAAACCATGGATGGATCTGTACTTATTTCCCCTTTCATTTAATATGAAAATCTCAAAACTAATACACAAGTGCTTTTATGAATCTCAGTATGTTTTCACTTTTATAAAGCCCTTACATGGGAAAGGCACTGCTTATCAGAGTTCACTATTATTATTGTATGGAAAAACAACACTAAAAAAAGATTCCAATCGAAAAATTACTATACCCGTGTGCATAGCACGGGTTCATACTAGTATCTATAAACGACAGCTTCGTCAGACCTACATCATAGATATCCATAGATTTGTATGTCTCTTTTCTCAGTGGCTATGCCCCACTCGGCCCTCCTAACTAATGAAATTCCATTCAAAAGTGATAAGTGACGGTGTCGCTGACAAACAATCTAAGCATCCAATTTGGCGTTGTCCCGATAGTGAAAGATCATCTGTACGTTGGTTTACCTTCAGTCTTTCCCGTACTTGCACCGACTGATGATGTCAAGTATCTGACGACTTATTATCCTTGTTGGGTCCCCCATGAAGCCTGCCTTCGGAGCCGAGGTAGCTGTTGAATCCTAAAAATCATCCCATAATCCCTTTTAGTCTTCCATTGACATAAACGCAGCCAAGGCATACTCTATGGATGGAACCGTATAGACATGCCTCTTTGGGTACAACTTCGTTAAGCCTATAACAAAAGGTTATCTCAGAGTATTCTTACGTCCCATAGAAGTCCGACACTTCTTGCAAGTCCCACCGAATAATATGTTGGACGTGCTCACACCATGTCTCCAGATACCTGCGATGACCTACCCTGTTGGGCTCTTCATTCTGGATTCTTTTAGACTTATACAAGCGCACCTCACTATTTTATTATTAGACCATATGTCTAATCTTTCATTATGTGTTTTCTTACTGCTAATTAACATAAACTTTTTACGTGTTTAGTTTGAACTATAATTATTTGTTTTTTTAGCTTTGTTAGGTACTTATTTTCCTTAATCAGCCTTCGCTACTGCAATGGACTACCATACCACGTTAATTCCATTTCCACTTATTTTACCTAATTAGCCTTCGTTGTTGAAACGGACCACCACTAATTCATTTTGTTGGCCACTTATTTTCCCCAATCAGCCTTCACTACCGGGACGGACCACTGCTTATTATTATATGCTAATTAAGCTTAGCTTTCCAATTATAAGTTTATTAATAATAAGCCATCTTAATATCCTTTTTCGATTTTTTTTATAACATCATGTTGTAACATTACCATAACCATAGTCCATGAATCCGCTTATTAAATTTAATTCCCATAATTTAAGTTCATTCATAACAAGCCTCTATTATTTCATTCCCTCTTTAAACTATAACACCTGCATGTTATAATTTTTACTTGTCCACATGACATGTTTAACTATTATATTTCATTCTTGTTTCCATGTATTTAATAATAAGTTACATTCCCCGTTCATTTCACATTACCATGGTTTCTTATTATTTTCTTTACATAACCTCTTACAACTATATAATTATTTTACTTACCATCTTTGTAATTTTGCACATTTACAGGAAGTTGTTCATACAACTAATATAGTTAGTTTTTGGAAATGTACCAAAATCTATTTACATAATATAGGTTATCTGAGATCCGTAATTGCAAGACATTCCTTTTTTTCTAAACTATTTTTAGGCTATTGATTAGTGTGGAATATCATTAATCCCTTATTTTGCACTAACCCATATCATTTCCCTTTTTCTTGTAATTACGTTCCCCATATTCACCATGAATCTAATTATGAAAATGCACCTCTTCTCTGCAACCAACTAATTTCATCTATTACCAACATCCTATTTATTTTAGGTATATTACTAATTCCTGTACCCAACCCATTTCCAAGTTTTTCACATAATTATTGTGATTTTGAATATAACAAATTTTATATCGTTTTTTCCCTTTCCCAACAATTTAATGTAATTTAGCCCAATCTAGTATTCAATCCATAACCTTATCATATCACAAATGCACTGTCTATAATACATTATTTCACAAAAAGAGGTAAAAGAAGGTATTATATTACTAGAACCATTCCCCAAACATTAGAGAAATAGATTTACTGCAATTGATTAATTTTAGAATTATTTATCTCGGTAAATATCACTGTAATCAAACCATTATATACCATTATCAAAAAGGATAATTTAAATCCACTCGCGTGATTGCTCTTCAATTCCTGAATCTAATTCAGATTTTGTCATCTGTGGTCCTCCCTAATTGAATCTACTACTGTAATTACCACAGATTTATAAATCTAATTCTGAAAAATGAAAATAATAGTATTATTTTTAGATTTGTGGAATCTACCTCATATGGACGAGGAATCTTGGCGCCTATAGGCTAAATCTACAATCTTCACCTTTAAATCTTGAATCAGAAACCAAAACAGGAATATTTTCGATTTCAAAAGAGTTTAGTGTAGAAATTAAACGACGGGGCCTCAGTGCTTGCTTAGAAAATATGAGTCTGGTGGCTATCCCTGTACGTTTATTTATAATTGCCTAGAAGAACCACACCCATTCGATCCATGAAAATTTAATCCAAGCCATCAAAAAAATTTAAAAAACACGTCATCTTCTGCAAGATTGGGTTGACCCAAACTTATGCTGGGTCGACTTGTGGGTCGAGACAGACCTTGAGTGGGTCGACCTACGGGTCAACTCACCTCAACTTTCAGGCAACCCATGCACGGTTTTAAAGTTGTATATTGGGCCATTCCCCCCCCCCCCCCACGTGATTTTTGCCATGTTAAACGTTACTCTTAAGGTTATTATTTCTTAACCGTTTTCATTTATTCTTCCCTTTTCTGTTGTCCATCTATTTCGAATTTCAAATGCGTAATTAATTTTCCCATATACTTTGACCTATATTTATGTATACTTACATAAGATTTAAAACGTTATTCCTAACTTTATATGTATTTCCAATTTTATTACTTGCGCATCAATTTTCTTGCTCTTTCATTACATGTTTTAATTACAGTTTCAATCACATATCATTTCTAGAATTAATACGCGAATACTTATTTTAAATTAGAATGTTACTTAGCGACATTAAATTCCATATAATTTAATTCTATATGTGACGTACGTTTATTTTCAAATTCAAACGCGTGCCAGCTCTGATATTTATGTCCATACATTTTTATGTACATATGCGTTCACATGCGCATCAACATTCTAGAATTAATGATCTACTTCTAACTTTAATGTTATTTTCATTATGTTCACATTAATGATGCACATTATCTTTCAAATTCAAATGTGTGTAGCTTTTGACATTTATGCATACATTTTATGAAATAAATATACATACTTACACAAGCTTACATGTGTGTTACTATTAATTAGTTTTCCATTTTTAAACTTTAATGCTACATTATATTTATTAATTTATAACATGCTATTAATTAACTTCCATTCATTCTTCTATAACATTTATTATTAATCTACTTCATTTTATAACATGCATTTTTTTCGAATTTCAAATGCACAATATTTTTTTTGTTAATTTTGTTACTTAAAATATAGGGTATTACTCTTTAGGAAATTTTGTCCTTGAAATTTAATAAGGGTAAAATTTTGTAATTCCTCGCTAAGTTTACAATCACCATGTGTGCATCCAATTTTGCAACCATCCGTGTACTTGTGCAAAGTGTAACAAATCATAGAAATTTATAAATGCCCAATCGGTACCTCCTATATGAGTGCACATTTCTTTCAGAAATCTTTTGGAAACATGAGCACACAACCTAAATATACTGGCAATTTCTACATGATTGCAATAATTGTAAAATAAAAGTATCTCTTCATCTAATTTTTCTATACCCTTGCTGAATAAGGGAATAAATCATCTATTTTTACATCCAAACCTTACCAACTAACTATAAATTTGCAAATTTCAGAAAAATCTAATTTAATTTGATTTCTCATGATAGGAAAAGGAATTAAATGGAAAATTCCATATTTTCCGTCCAACTTTTACATGCCTCTTTCCCCATACTTGGAAAATCTTTATCGCTAATCTTACAAAAATTCCTATTTTCTATTTCAAGCACAGTTTACATAAGAATATTTTTTAATTTCCCAAACTTACGTGGGAAGAATTTATTTTTCCTTATTGTTTTCATTTATTGCAATTATTATCTTGGTTGTTTTTTGTGAATTTTGTTTGTTTTTCTTTTAATTATTCATCTTTTTCTTTCATTTGCATTTAATTTATCAAATCTTATGTCTTTGTTCTTTTCTAGTAATCATCACAACCCCTAGAAAGAAAATATCACACCTAACTATTGTATATTTCTACAATAAAATAGAATACTACATAGGAGTGCAAATCTATACTAAAAGAAAACAAGCTATATTGCAATCACTATTAGGTAAAAGATACAATAGCTAAATGTGGATATCAATAAGAACTAAGAGATAAGGTCCATATCCCTCTGACATAAAAAGGTTCTCATCACTAAACTTAGAAAATCACAGTACTCCTCCTTTCCATCTACCACTCACTACAAACTCATGCCTCGTACCCCTAGTTCTCATTCCATTATAGATTGAGACAACATGTCACACCTTTCTATTTCCTCAATAAATGCTGAAAAAGGACTCCTTCTACTACAGACCATGCCATAATCCTAAACTTGCTCTTTCCTATTCATTTACTCTTTTTTATCCTTTTCTCAAAAACCGTGTAAAATTAATATTACCTTAACAATTTCTCTGTTAAACAATAACCACATAAGAGACATCTTTTCAAAATTTCCTTTATTCTCAATACTCTTACATTACTGCATTCCCCTTGGGTGTTTACTACTCCTCGCTCTTACATCTTAATTTCTTCCTTAAGACTTTTTATGATTACTATTTAAGTTTTAAGGTTTACTCACATACTAATATAATTTCTCATAATTTTACCAACTGTTCATGCACACTACTAAAACCATTCTTACTAAATCATCATTAATTAAATAAAATTTTATATTCCCTAAAACTTTCCTAAAAGTAAAAAAAGAGGATTATGCACTTTAACTCAGTTGAAGCTCTTATTTGTTTTAACACACATTTCCTTTTCAAAAGGAATTAATAAGATTGAATTTCTACGAATCTTTTCTAAAGAGGACTTTTGTGATTTGTGTAAAGTAACAATAAAACTTCATTATTTCAAGAGTCAGCCAGACACCTCAGGTCGTTGAAGGACCTGTCGTTGCAGCTAATTGATGTAGACCTTGATTAAGTGAGCCTAGAAATGTAAGTGGAGCTTTCGAGAAGTGATCAACGTAAAGTATGAGAGCTTCTCAAGCTTTATATAATTATTTTTGGCTCCAATTAACCTTTTGCTGATGTAATAAACAGGCCTTTAGATACGATTCTCCTCGTGCACAAGCGCGGAACTAGTAGCATGCGTAGAAACAACCATGTAGAAAAAAAGATCCTCATGGTCCATTGGCATAGAAAGGATGAGAGCTCTTTCTAAGTAATTCGGCAAGTCATGGAATGCGATGACATACTCCAGGATCCAAGCAAAGTTGTGCTTCCCATTTTTGGTTAGATCAAAGAAGGGAATACACTTTTCAATTACTTTTAAAATGAATCTACTATAGGCGGTGACCTTCCTATTGAAACTCTAAACCTCGTTGACGTTCTCCTGAGCTTTAATATCCCGTATGCCTTATATTTTATTGGGATTGGCTTCAATCCCTCTCGAGTTGACAATCAAACCCAAAATTTTTCTCGATGCAACATTGAAAGTGCATCCTAAGAGTTTGAGTTTCATGCCATATTTTCAAAGAATGTCAAATGTCTCTAGAATATCTTTGATGTGGTCGTCCACTATCGCGACTTCACGAGTATGTCATCCACATAAACTTCCATAGTCTTTCCAATCATATTCCTGAACATCTGACTGACAAGCAGTTGGCAGGTTGCCCCCACATTCGTCAATCTGAAGGGAATGATAATGTAGTAGTATAGCTCCAAGTCTATGACAAAACTGGTATTCTCTTGGTCTGTGACGTACATCGAGATTTGATAATATCCCAAATATGTGTCCATGAATGATAGGGGCTAATAACATACAGCTTAATCCATGAGTTGATCAATCTTCGGCAATGGGAGACTATCTTTTGGGCATGCTTTATCTAAGTCAGAGTAGTCGACGCATGTTGATCATTTCCCATTCGATTTCTTTGTGAGCACTAGACTGGAAATCCATTCTAGGTAGAGGGCGTGGCGGATAAAGCCATTGTTGAGTAGCTTATCCACTATTTGAGATCTGCCGATCTTTCTAGACCTAAAGATTCAACATTTTCATTTGATTGTAAGGAA
Organism: Allium sativum; assembly: GCA_030737875.1. Taxonomy (NCBI): domain Eukaryota; kingdom Viridiplantae; phylum Streptophyta; class Magnoliopsida; order Asparagales; family Amaryllidaceae; genus Allium; species Allium sativum. The sequence continues at coordinate 46,459,242 of CM060916.1, forward strand.
CCTTGGGTCGATCTCTAGGATGTGGCTTACAATTCCTAGTGCAGTGCCATATATATTAGAATGAGTCCAAGCGAATACATCATGGTTGGCCCGTAAAAATCTTGCAATTTCCTCGCGTAGCAGAGTTAAGAGGTGATCCAATCTTTAGGACTTGAGTCGGGTCCTCGAGGTAGAGGGTGTTGAGTATAACAATATGATTTTTGTTTGATGATAACATATAAATATATTATATAAATGTGTTTGTAATAGTACTATTACATGTTACATCTCACATAGAAATAAATATTTATTGAATAAAATACTTTTGCACACAATTCAGTATTCAAATAGTGATTATATTCAAATAAATATTTTATTTCAACATTTAAAATGGTACAAATTTCTGACTCAACTATTCACAATTCATTGTTATATCACGTAGTCATTCGCATGTACAAACAATCCTTACAACATCACTCGATTCACTCAGTTACATATACAGACTGACACACTGTAACACCCCGCCTCCACTAGGGTCACTCGCAAAGGAATGCACTAGCTTTAGAGGGGCATTATTGGTAAACATGCATAATGATATAGCAAGGCAGGACATGACATATATATATGTAAATAAACAGAGTAAGTAGATAAAACAGCGGAAGATTTATAAACCATTCAAAACACAAGTCTGGTACATCAAAATGTCAATTTCCCAAAATTACAAGTCTAGAAAAAAAACATCATCTGATAAGCTGAAAATACATAAGTACTATCCCCAAATGAGAGTGATAAACCATAGCGCGCTCCAGTCCAAAGCATACATGAGCTATCCAAGGAAGCAGCTAAAATCCAAGCTAGGCTCTAGTATTCCCTCCCTGAGAACCTGGGGGAGGGGGGGGGGGAAACGGAAGAAAAGAGGCGAAAGAAAACGGGTCAGTCAAAAAGACTGAGTAAGCCCTGCTACGATCAGTCTATAAACTAATAAAGTTAACATCATGATGGAAACTGAGATTATCATAGATAACAACATACTGGCATGATAAATTAACTACAAGATAGATAGAGGTGTCATCGCATAAACAAGGTTAAGTTTTTGCACCACGGTGTACTAGCAAACCAACATAACAGGTATTGATCCCTCAGCCCAAACTTTGGCCCAATAACATGAAGTGACCTTAATATAAGGTCCAACCCAACGGTCTAGTCGATCGGCTCCCTATAAGCCTAACACGTCAAGTGTTGGTGTCCATACGGCCCACATATGGATGTAGTCTGACTGTGCTGGGTCCACCTTCGGGTGTATCAAGCCCTCGGGTGTCAACCCCAGACACTTAAGCAATAATGCACAGCCCAGACCTACTGGTACCCGTGCCTCGAGTTTGTCCAACACCGGACTACGTGCACGTCCGTAGCCCGCCTGGACCCGCATCGCTGTACCACTCGGCCATCGCTTTGGTCGGTTACATCCGCTCAGTAATCGTGCCCCGCCCTAGCCTAGTCCTCTAGGGTTGTGATGATACCAAACTGGGATTACTGCCGGAACAGACCCGCTGCTAGGGTTTTCTAAGAGGGTTAAGTGCGATTTAACCCTTCACTAATCCTGGATTAAATGGGTTAAGTGTAGCTTAACCTCATTTCAATCCCTCGAATCCCCAAGTGGATTAAACTGGTTAAGTGTAACTAACAGTTCACACCTAACCCCATTTCAATCCCTCTAATTCCCAAATGGATTAAACTAGTTAAGTGTAACCAACGGTTCACAACTTAACAACATTCCAATCCCTCGAATCCCCAAATTGGTTAAGTATTAGTGGACCCTGACTTAACCCTAATCATGAGGCATTAATTAATTTAATGCACCTTAACCTCTCACATTAGACTTTGTTGCGGTTACTAGTTAAGCCGGGCGGGTCCGGGTAGCTTTACGCCACAACTTGGTCTAACCTCGGGTCTTGGCACCACATGACCAACTTCTCACATTGGGTCCTATTGTTTGTAGCCACTAGTTAAGCCGGTAGGTTCCGGGTAGAATTACGCTACAAACTCAACCCAACCTCGAGTTGGCCACACTTATGTTTTCTAAGTGTCATGTCCACTTTATTTCAAAACATAATTACAAGTCAACAAATACTTGGGTAGACCTAACTTAATAGGTAAATTCCCAAGGGGTAGACCTAACTTAATAGGTAAATTCCCAATCTTATATTTTCATGTATTTTAAGTTTACCCAAAACCCCCAACGTCATTCTATCGCTTACGTATTCGTAGTAACGCATAAAGGATAAGAAGAGGGAACTTGGCACAACATACATGATGAACTTGCACAACAATCATGCATAACATGTTAGACTTGCACAACTCAGCATAGTGAACTTGCATATTAGCATAAACATGCATAGTATGTTAAACTTGCATAACTTCGCATAGGGAACTTGCATAAACATGCATAACTTGTCAAACATGCACAACTTGCCATTTTAAACTTGCATAAGCATGCATAACTTATTAAACATGCATAACATGGCATAATGAACTTGCATAAACATGCATAACTTATTTAACTTGCAAATCATGGCATAGTGGACTCGCATAAACATGCATAACTCATTTACTTTGCAAATCATGGCTTGGTGAACTTGCATAACCATGCATAACTCATTTACCTTGCAAATCATGGCTTGGTGAACTTGCATAACCATGCATAACTCAATAAACTTGCAAAACATGGCATAATGGACATGCATAACTCAATGAACTTGCAAATCATAGCTTAACGAACATGCATAAACATACATAACTAAATAAACTTGCAAAGATCCCAACTTTCATCACATATTAACTTTATAGTTTCTAAAATGAAGATAAGAGGGCTTACAATGCTTATGCGGACTCAAATGAGTATAGCAATTGTAAGAAACCCCTTATGCAACTAATTAAAACCCCCAAATGCAAGAAAACTTGATCAAGACTCCTCCTTTATGATGCCAATAGAGAAACAAGCCTTTAATGCGAGCTAAGGAGGATCATACAAGCCCAAATATACTTGTATGCATGGAAAATCACTTAGGAATCAATTTAGGAATTGTATGAAGAGAGTGGAGGCCATGAGAGTTTTGATTTTGCCATAGTTTAGTTACTAGGATGAATAATGAATGATTTAGGGTAGGTTAGGGTCTTATTTATAGATTAGGCTAGCGATTTAGACCATAGGATTAACCCTAGATTCAATTAGGTCCATCAGATCTCGGAACTCTCTAGAACCAAGCCCCCCAATCAAGCCCAAATCAAAATGGTGCGCCAGGCCAGTTAGCCCGGCCACCCCCTGTCGACAGGGCTGTCGACAGGGCAGTCGACATGCCAAGACCCCTGTCGACAGGCCTGTCGACATGGGGTCCTGGGCGGGAATTTTTCCCGCCTGCCCAGTTTGCCCTAACCCATGTTTTTAAATTTAAAATTTAAATCTGTTTTTACTTAGGAATTTTCTGCAAACTTCAATGGGCCTTAACTGGGTCATACGGACTCCGATTTTCGAAAACTCGGACTCTATTTCGCGTATTTTTCCGAGATGAACGCAATGGCATAGCCCGTTTCCCTTGATTCAGATTTTATAATTAAATTCTGCCTCAATTTATGTTATAACGGGTTATTAAAAATACGGGTTGTTACATTCTCCCCTCCTTAAAGGATTTCGCCCCCGAAATCTTCAAGTTAGGAAGAACGCATCCTACCATCCAATCATCCATCTACTCAAAGCATCATCCACGAGCAATCATTGTCCTTACAAGATTCTAAATGCTGGATGAACATATGCAGAGGTGTGTGTATATGTACTTATCTAATGCAAATATCATCAATGCGAATTATGTTAGTGAAATGAATCCATATGTATGCAATTCCTAACATAATGTATATCATCTATATGCTTGCACATAACATACACCCATATGCAACATCCATGTGATAACACACAATTTCCATCCATGAATAAGCATAAACACTCATGCATATGCAATATGAGGAGTGTGCGAGCCGATCTAGTGCCTAATCGTGTATAATGCATCCACGAGCAACCACTTGCAAACACTTGCAACCACTTGCAACCATCAAGCATAACATGTTTCAAACACATGTTTCAACCAAAGGGTTTCTACCTAAGGTTCTCATGACAAGATAAACACGATAAACTAGATAAACATGGACAGAGAAATATGCTAAAAAAAAGATCTTAGCAAGATAAACTCCTTTTTGGATTACAAGAAATCCATTCAAACTCCGACATATAGTACTAACTGATGAGTCATAACCCCCTTATGGAGTTTACAACAGAAATAAGATCGAGAATGGGACCGAGAGGATACATACAAAAGATAACTTGCAAGCAAGCTCCACAGGAAAACAAGGATCAAGGATGCACTCTTAAAAAGAGATATGATGCGCGTGTCTAGTCTTCACTCTTCTTAGTCACGTTTCCTTGAGCTTAACTCCACTGTGCTTTGACCGTCTTTTTACTTCATGACTTCTTGGCTTCCTAACTCCTATTTCCCAAATTCGAGTTGGAACTCGTCGCCTCTCGTCTTTTTTTTTTTTCTGTATACTTGGGTTAAACATAACTGTAACCTCATGATTTCATGCAAGCTCTCCAAATTTCACTTAGTTAATCCTGGATCTCGTCTACTTACTATAAAGTATTCCACGCAGCAGAACTTTTTTTTGAAAATACCAATCCACGTTGCCAATTGCCCTATAAATGTGATTTTCTATAACTCAGGCTTAATCAAAATGAACCATCCGCCTATAGGCCATACCTAGATTCAGTTGCCTACCCATGGCTTCCTGTAGGCTTTTTCAAAACTGGCCAACTTCTTGAGGGTAAACCGTTGCTAATCATGATGCAGTCCTCTCGCTCTTCACCGGACTGAAATGAGCACTCTTCGTGAGTCTACCTATTATGACCCACATACCCGTATTCCCTTCCTTTGATCTAGGTAGTCCATCCACGTAATCTATCGAGATGTTTTCACACTTCCCTTGCGGAACCTCCAATAGAGGTAATGGCCCACTGGGCTTCTATGACTTGGCCTTAACCTGGTGGCACGACATGCATCCTGAAACCAACTCGGCCACCTCCTCGAGTGATGCGCATCTTCAAGAACCTTCTTTACCAAGTCTTTCACTCGAGGAACACATAATCTCTCATCGCGCCTTAGTCATCCCTTGTCATCTATAATATATCTAGCGAGGTGACTTAACATCTCGCCTCGAATCGACTGGTCCATGTTCTTGACCAACTGCGGGTCTTCTTCCTGTGAAACCCCCTTCTTGATCCAGAAGAGTAAGTCTAAGCCCCGGGAATACTAACTAACTAGCCAAACGGAGGAAGCTTCTTACTTCAATTGCCCCCCCTCAGAGTTTTCCGGTCTTGAACCGCCACCTCTTTGGCGGGATCCACCGCTAAGCCTTACTTAGGAACTATGTGCCCAAGAAATCCAACTTCTTTCCTCCAAAGTGACATTTGGAGGACTTGACCTTCAACTGGTGGCTCTAAGCGTATCCATCTCCTCCTTGAGATGTATAGCATGCTCTTCCTCGTTCTTTTGAGGAGATCAAAAATATCGTCTACAACGACCACGACGAACTTGTTCAAGGACTCCCTAAACACCCTACCCATCAAGTTCACGTAATATGCGGGTGTATTAGTCAAACCAAATAGCATGACTAGCCATTCTAAAATCCATCTAGAGTCCCAAACGCAGTCTTGTCAATTCCATCCTTAGCCATCCTAAGCTGATGGAATCCGGTAGCTAGATCAAAAGAAAACAGATGCTGATCAAACAAATCATTGATCCTCGGTAACGGTTGTCTATTCTTCTCACGATAATCAACACATAAGCGGAGCAAATTTGTCCACATCAGTAACGAATACTACTGGAGCACCCTACTCGAAAATGCTTTGTCTCAGGAAGTTCTTCTCAAGCAACTCCTTGACTTGCTTTCTTAACTCTCATCTCGTGAGGTCACGTGCCTAACCGGCCACGAAACTGGCTTGGTATTACCAACCAGATAATGCGGAAATCTATCCCACGTCTAGGGGTAACCCCTTTTACTTTCCCCAAGATACCAGGATATTCTCGGACCACCCTCACAGATTGCAAACTATCGATAGACGAGTTGAGGGATTCAAGATAATATAACATGACGGGACCCCTAGGGTTGCTAGAAATTTCTAGGGTACTACCGAGGCGAGTCATGAGCCTCACAACCCTATATACAAAAACCCAGAATGGTTCCAAAACAGGACAACCATTCCATGCCTAGAACCAACCCATATCCCCCGAAACCGAGAATATAAACATCCCACGAGAATTCTATACTCAAGATAGAAATTTTCAAATCCACTCAGACCACAGACAGGCGGGCAGAACCCCCAATTGGATTTGAAACACATACGGGATCATCAACCAGACTAGTACTTAGGTGCAAACTTTCAACTAGATCAGATGAAATAAAACTATGCGATGTGCCAGAGTCAAACAAAGTACGTATAGGGAAAATCAGAAAATGTAAACAAGATTTTCAACAGAAACGCCACCTCTATCATGAGCGGGAAGAACGATGTTGAGGGGATGAACTCGCCCTCCAGATAGTCCTGCATACTGAGTCTGACCTTGCCCTTGTTTCCTCGGGCAATCCTTGCTCAGATATCCAGACTCACCACAATGAAAGCATTCGCCCTGCTTTCTCTTCTTCTTCCTACATTCCCTGGATAGATGTCCAACTTTACCACGGAAGTTGCACTTCCTATTCTCTCTTGGCTTGCCCTTGCGGTTGTTGTTATTCTTGCCTCGTTTCCCGGAATTTATCCTCTTGCCCTGGGACTCATTCGCCCTGACCTCTTTCTTGTCATTGTTATCTTCTTCTTGAAGTAGGGCCATATTCACCAAATTCTCGAAAGTCGCCCCCAAGGGTATATGAGACAGGGCCAAACCGTGTAACGGCCCGTTTAATCCTAGAGCAAAGTGTAGGGCCTCCTTCTGAGCTGTATTAACCAAGTCTAAATCGACCCGAGCCAGTTGATTAAACTTATCTATGTATTCCCTAATAGTCATGTCCCCTTGCTTCAGCGATAAGAACCTTAGTCCAAACCTTCCCCTGAAGTCATCCCAAGTCTCAATTTGCCTAGTAGCGGGGGTGACTACCCACCAACGTGCAGTTTCTTCCTTTAGCAACCATTCTGTTAATAAAACCCTCCTGCGGTCACCTATATCAAAGGTGGCTAAGAGATCTTCGGTCTCTTTCAACCAATTCCTTGCCTCTACAAGAGTCTCTGTTCCACTAAAATTCTTGCCACCCATCATCTTAAGTTCTTACAAGTTTCCGCATAATCCGCTTGTGGAGGCTGAGAAAGAAGAGGTACGGAAGGGGGAGGAGGAACAGCGGCCTTGATTGGAAAGACAACATTAGAGACACCCGGGACCGGTGCCGTGACTTCCAAGTACCGACGAAACCAATCGGGTATTGTTACTCCTTCGGGCAAGATGAGATTATCAGACATGATGGAAACGAAAAGAGAAGAGTTCAAACGAGGGGTCAAAGAATAGTGCTAATGGCTTTTGGGGAATAGCCTTTAAAATAAACTAGACTTTTCCTTGGAAAATACTTTATACTTGGTTTTGAAAATAGTTTTTCAAAAGTTTTAAAAACCTTTTTATCCCTTCTCGTAAACCATATGCTCTGATACCAAATGTAACACCCCGCCTCCACTAGGGTCACTCGCAAAGGAATGCACTAGCTTTAGAGGGGCATTATTGGTAAACATGCATAATGATATAGCAAGGCAGGACATGACATATATATATGTAAATAAACAGAGTAAGTAGATAAAACAGCGGAAGATTTATAAACCATTCAAAACACAAGTCTGGTACATCAAAATGTCAATTTCCCAAAATTACAAGTCTAGAAAAAAAACATCATCTGATAAGCTGAAAATACATAAGTACTATCCCCAAATGAGAGTGATAAACCATAGCGCGCTCCAGTCCAAAGCATACATGAGCTATCCAAGGAAGCAGCTAAAATCCAAGCTAGGCTCTAGTATTCCCTCCCTGAGAACCTGGGGGGGGGAAACGAAAGAAAAGAGGCGAAAGAAAACGGGTCAGTCAAAAAGACTGAGTAAGCCCTGCTACGATCAGTCTATAAACTAATAAAGTTAACATCATGATGGAAACTGAGATTATCATAGATAACAACATACTGGCATGATAAATTAACTACAAGATAGATAGAGGTGTCATCGCATAAACAAGGTTAAGTTTTTGCACCACGGTGTACTAGCAAACCAACATAACAGGTATTGATCCCTCAGCCCAAACTTTGGCCCAATAACATGAAGTGACCTTAATATAAGGTCCAACCCAACGGTCTAGTCGATCGGCTCCCTATAAGCCTAACACGTCAAGTGTTGGTGTCCATACGGCCCACATATGGATGTAGTCTGACTGTGCTGGGTCCACCTTCGGGTGTATCAAGCCCTCGGGTGTCAACCCCAGACACTTAAGCAATAATGCACAGCCCAGACCTACTGGTACCCGTGCCTCGAGTTTGTCCAACACCGGACTACGTGCACGTCCGTAGCCCGCCTGGACCCGCATCGCTGTACCACTCGGCCATCGCTTTGGTCGGTTACATCCGCTCAGTAATCGTGCCCCGCCCTAGCCTAGTCCTCTAGGGTTGTGATGATACCAAACTGGGATTACTGCCGGAACAGACCCGCTGCTAGGGTTTTCTAAGAGGGTTAAGTGCGATTTAACCCTTCACTAATCCTGGATTAAATGGGTTAAGTGTAGCTTAACCTCATTTCAATCCCTCGAATCCCCAAGTGGATTAAACTGGTTAAGTGTAACTAACAGTTCACACCTAACCCCATTTCAATCCCTCTAATTCCCAAATGGATTAAACTATTTAAGTGTAACCAACGGTTCACAACTTAACCACATTCCAATCCCTCGAATCCCCAAATTGGTTAAGTATTAGTGGACCCTGACTTAACCCTAATCATGAGGCATTAATTAATTTAATGTACCTTAACCTCTCACATTAGACTTTGTTGCGGTTACTAGTTAAGCCGGGCGGGTCCGGGTAGCTTTACGCCACAACTTGGTCTAACCTCGGGTCTTGGCACCACATGACCAACTTCTCACATTGGGTCCTATTGTTTGTAGCCACTAGTTAAGCCGGTAGGTTCCGGGTAGAATTACGCTACAAACTCAACCCAACCTCGAGTTGGCCACACTTATGTTTTCTAAGTGTCATGTCCACTTTATTTCAAAACATAATTACAAGTCAACAAATACTTGGGTAGACCTAACTTAATAGGTAAATTCCCAAGGGGTAGACCTAACTTAATAGGTAAATTCCCAATCTTATATTTTCATGTATTTTAAGTTTACCCAAAACCCCCAACGTCATTCTATCGCTTACGTATTCGTAGTAACGCATAAAGGATAAGAAGAGGGAACTTGGCACAACATACATGATGAACTTGCACAAAAATCATGCATAACATGTTAGACTTGCACAACTCAGCATAGTGAACTTGCATATTAGCATAAACATGCATAGTATGTTAAACTTGCATAACTTCGCATAGGGAACTTGCATAAACATGCATAACTTGTCAAACATGCACAACTTGCCATTTTAAACTTGCATAAGCATGCATAACTTATTAAACATGCATAACATGACATAATGAACTTGCATAAACATGCATAACTTATTTAACTTGCAAATCATGGCATAGTGGACTCGCATAAACATGCATAACTCATTTACTTTGCAAATCATGGCTTGGTGAACTTGCATAACCATGCATAACTCATTTACCTTGCAAATCATGGCTTGGTGAACTTGCATAACCATGCATAACTCAATAAACTTGCAAAACATGGCATAATGGACATGCATAACTCAATGAACTTGCAAATCATAGCTTAACGAACATGCATAAACATACATAACTAAATAAACTTGCAAAGATCCCAACTTTCATCACATATTAACTTTAGAGTTTCTAAAATGAAGGTAAGAGGGCTTACAATGCTTATGCGGACTCAAATGAGTATAGCAATTGTAAGAAACCCCTTATGCAACTAATTAAAACCCCCAAATGCAAGAAAACTTGATCAAGACTCCTCCTTTATGATGCCAATAGAGAAACAAGCCTTTAATGCGAGCTAAGGAGGATCATACAAGCCCAAATATACTTGTATGCATGGAAAATCACTTAGGAATCAATTTAGGAATTGTATGAAGAGAGTGGAGGCCATGAGAGTTTTGATTTTGCCATAGTTTAGTTACTAGGATGAATAATGAATGATTTAGGGTAGGTTAGGGTCTTATTTATAGATTAGGCTAGCGATTTAGACCATAGGATTAACCCTAGATTCAATTAGGTCCATCAGATCTCGGAACTCTCTAGAACCAAGCCCCCCAATCAAGCCCAAATCAAAATGGTGCGCCAGGCCAGTTAGCCCGGCCACCCCCTGTCGACAGGGATGTCGACAGGGCAGTCGACATGCCAAGACCCCTGTCGACAGGCCTGTCGACATGGGGTCCTGGGCGGGAATTTTTCCCGCCTGCCCAGTTTGCCCTAACCCATGTTTTTAAATTTAAAATTTAAATCTGTTTTTACTTAGGAATTTTCTGCAAACTTCAATGGGCCTTAACTGGGTCATACGGACTCCGATTTTCGAAAACTCGGACTCTATTTCACGTATTTTTCCGAGACGAACGCAATGGCATAGCCCGTTTCCCTTGATTCAGATTTTATAATTAAATTCTGCCTCAATTTATGTTATAACGGGTTATTAAAAATACGGGTTGTTACACACACTTTTTCCACTCTTGTGGTATAGCTCTAGCTTGCATTCTATCTCTCATTTTTCATGTCAAATATATACATTAACACAGTAATTTGATTAAAAACAAATTTTGTTTGCAAAAATAAAATTGTTTTTGAATTTATTTGCCTCAGGTATTTCAGATTGTTCGTCATCATTTTTTGATTGTGCAAGATATGTTCTATCAGTGTTTATAGGGACAAACGAATCACAAGAGCATGCATGTATACATGTGTACACTACCTCCGCATCCCGGAAACGAATATGAGGAAGTGTATGCAACTGGGGAGCAGCCATGTTGGACCAAGATCAATCTAGTCACTTTGAGGAAAGCAAATTTCAAATGTAACAGCCAACATGAACCAATCACATGGCAGAACTGGTTCAACAATACAATGTAACAGCCTAAATTTTTAAGCGTCTAGTTAAATATTTTTTTAGAGAAGACGAATATGCAGCACGCGACTGCACAGCCGATGCGTTAGTTAAATATTAAAAACTGGTTTTAAATGTTGATTCAGAATTAAAATGATTTGAATTCAATGGTTTTGAATATTTTATTAATATAGATAATAAAATAATAAATTTAATTTTGGAATAATCGAAATTATTTGGATTTGCAATATAATATGAATTATGTAATATAAAAGGGTTTAATTAAATTTGAATCGAAATATTATAACGAATTCGTCTATTAAATGATGTTTGATTGGATGATTTATTAATTTAATTATAAAATGAGTTGTAGTGTCACGACAGTTCGTAGTTTTATGTTTTGAAATTCAAATGAATGTACAGGGTCCATTATAAGTCAGAATCATTTGAAACAAGAATCGTCTGGATCTATTGCATAATAATTTTCTAATGAAAGAGAAAATTTGAGTTTTCATCTTGTAGGTTTTGAGTTATGTCCAAACCAAATTTTTGAAAGGTCATTATGGAATCGTTTATAAACCATAACTATCTATTATGTAAATAAAAGGGTTTTTAATACGTTGAATATCGATTTAGCTTAGAATTCAACCTGAAGTTATTTTGATTTGAAACTATATGAAATTAAGTTTGAATATATCCAATAATGATGATTTATTATTATTATATTGAAATATTTTTAAATTGATTTATATCGATTTAATTTGGACCTTTAAAAAGGACCATTATTCAAATGACCTCATATTTCAATAAAACAAATTTTATTAAATCTGTAATGGTTAATTATTGCTAGATTTTAAGTTTCGCACCAATCAAAGTTATTTTGTGAGCATACACAAATAAAATGTGAATAAATTGACCATTTGGACTCAAACCAGCGCTATTATTGCAAGCGGACTCAGATTTCAATGAAAAATGTTTCATTGGGTCCGGAATGTCGAAACATAGCATGATCTCCATTTTTGTTGCAAATGGAATTCATGGCATACGAATTAGTAAACATCGATTGAAATAGCGATATGCACGAATGAATTAAATAATTGAATAATAAAATATTGTTAGTCATTTTCAATAAAATATCGCTAGTCACATCAAAAATAATAAGATATAAACACCCTAACCATAACCCTTATTTCGCAAATCAATCAACCACAATTTGCATTTAAGTCTGTTTCCATATTTTAATTTATATCTCAAAGTTGTCAACGTAGAAGTTGGAGAGGATGTTAAGGGGGACACGCTAGTGAAATTTGGTGGCCTGCGATCAACTGTGGTGGTCGGACTCGATGTAGACAGCGAGGATGGTCACTTTCGTTCTTTTGGTGATGGACGGAGATAGGGGCCGTTTCGGGTGTTGGGGTTTGAAGGGATGTTGAAGTGGAGGCATGCATTGATTTTGGTGGTAGCCCAGTTGCGAATGACAGTCGATGGTGTCAGATCTTGTGAGATGAAACGGGTCATCATTTTTGAAGCAAGATTCGTATTTTGTGGTATTCTGGTAGCCGTAGTCATATTATGGTCGTGGGGTCTGAAGTTTGGAGGTTGGCAAAGGTTAGGCGGTCACGTGGGTGGTGGCACGACAACCTTAGGCGGTCATTAGGTGGTGAAATCTAGATTTGTCCCTTCTCCGTTCGTGATCGAATTCTAAAATGAGCTGTAACATCACGACAGTTGTAGTTTATGTTTTGAAATTCAAATGAATGCACATGGTCCAATATAAGTCGGAATCCTTTGAAATAAGACTCGTTCGGATATATTGGATAATAATTTTCTAATAAAAGAGAAAATTTGAGTTTTCATCTTGTAGCTTTTGACTTATGTCCAAACCAAATTTTTGAAAAGTCATTATGGAATCGTTTATAAACCATAACATTCTATTATATAAATAAAAGGGTTTTTAATACATAGAATATTGATTTAGCTTGGAATTCAACCTGAAGTTATTTTGTTTTGAGACTATACGAAATTATGTTTGAATATATCCAATAATGATTTACTATTATATTGAAATATTTTAAAATTGATCTATATCGATTTAATTTGGATCCTTAAATAGGACCATTATTCAACTGACCTCATATTTCAATGAAACAAATTTTATTAAATCCGTAATGGCTAACTATTGCTAGATTTTAAGTTTCGCACCAATCAAAGTTATTTTATGATCATACACAAAGAAAATGTGAATAAATCGACCATTTGGACTCAAACCAACACTATTATTGCAAGCAGACTTAGATTTCGATGAAAAATGTTTCATTGGGTCTGGAATGTCGAAACATAGCATGATCTCCATTTTTGTTGAAAACGGAATTCATGGCATACGAATTAATAAACATCGATCGAAATAGCGATAGGCACGAATGAATTAAATAATCAAATATTGTTACTCGTTTTCAATAAAACATCGCTAGTCACATCAAAAATAAAAAAATATAAACCTCCTCTATATATACACCCTAACCATAACCCTTATTTCCCAATCAGTCAACCACAATTTGCTTTTAAGTCTGTTTCCATATTTTAATTTATATCTCTCAAACGGTGAGGAATTGAAGGAAGTTATCAACGCTGAAGTTGGAGAGGATGTTGAAAGGGACGTGTTAGTGAAATTTTGTGGCCTACGGTCAAATGTGGTGGTCGGACTCGATGTAGATAGCGAGGATGGTCACCTTCGTTCTTTTGGTGATGGACGAAGCTAAGGGCCGTTTCGGGTGTTGGGGTTTGAAGGAATGTTGAAGAATGGAGGCAGGCACAGATTTTGGTGGTGGCCCAGTGGCAAATGGCAGTCGATGGTGTCGGATCTTGTGAGATGAACATGGGTCATCATTTTTGAAGCAAGATTCGTATTTTGTGGTATTCTGGTAGTCATAGTCATATTTTGGTCGTGAGGTCTGAAGGTCGGAGGTTGACGAAGGTTAGGCAGTCACATGGGTGGTGGCACGACAACCTTAGGGGGTCATTGGGTGGTGAAATCTCGATTTGTCCCTTTTCCGTTCATGATCGAATTCTGTAACAAGCTGAATTTCCCTGCCGTTTGAATCGACCGCAAGGCCCTATTCGAAAGTCGGAAAACCACGGATTATTAACTTTGGGCGCACAACACATCAGAATAAACAACAGAAGACTTTTATTAACATTATAATAATATTACATCAGAGTGTAGAATATCAGAGTACATGGAAAATTATACAGTGGAAGATAAATTTACAATAAATGTAATACAATGCACAATGGAAGACTATCAACGCTCTGGACACAACTTTGAGCTTTAATCCAGAATCCTTCTCAATGGAATAATCTGCAAAACAAACTACTCGACTACCCATGTGGAAAGTATGGGTACCCGAGTTAGCAAGGGAAAACAAACCACAAGTCAGTCATGGGACTGGTATGAGAAACTTTACAATTATAATTAACTTTATAAAATAAGGAAAATTACGGGACCATGCCATATGAAATGGAACGGGTTTACCCCCAAGAATACCAATGCATAAACAATAACTAATAATAGATATATGGATCTACTATGCATCAAACAACATGCAATTTTCCAATCTACCCATTTTGGCTTAACCCCAAACTTAGATTTCTGAAATCCAATTCTCTTTACATTAATTATTCCTTTGGACTTTATTTCCTGATTCTTATTTCAAATCATTTGAAATACATATATAGCTTTTATATCAAAGTAGATTTCACTTCGGGATCTCAAACCAAAATCATTTGGAAATATGAATTCCAAAACAAATGCATACAAATAATATGCAACCAAATATCATGAGGTATTCAACCCTCAGACAAGGCGACGGGTTGGCACCCTACCAACTCGATATATATACGTACACCTCCCATACATGGAGCAGGCTACACCGTACAATGCCCATGAACTAAATCATTTTTATATCCCGAAGTAGGGAAAAATCATTTCACAACATAAAAATCACAAGTACTTTCAAACTATACTTATGGTACTTCACATCAGCAATTCACACATATGATCAGTCATTATTAATCACATAACCTTTGAGCTCGTACGTCTCAAAGAAGGGTGTTAAGCAAGAGAATAAATTCTCCACCACCAAACAGATACATCATCAATACTAACTAATCGGTTACGTGATGAACCACAATGTCAAACACATAATACTTTTTTAAATCATTTCAGAAACATCGGGTTTAGCCCTCGAATTCCTTTTTGTTTTATAAAACATTTTTATAAAACATCCCCTGTCCAAAATCGAGAAAACATTTCTTTTCACTTAAGAAAATCTCTTTTCAAAATCATTCACTAATTTTGAAATAAACAACATCGCCAACACCTCATAGGCAAATCGTGAAGTGTTTCACAAGATGCTAGCATACAAATATTCCAACCCAACCCAATGCTAAATGTAAAAGTATATTTTGCTCATAAATTGGTCGAGTACAATCCAAACAATTAATCACATTTAATACCAAAAACCAAGTATATTTGGTTTATCTCACATTTCATGTTTTGGTAAATTTAGTTACCATCTATTCATTTTGGAATTTAATCCTGTATTTACTCGGATTAAAGAACAAATATTATTTAAAAACCATTCACGACAAATCCAAAATCATCTTCCATTTAATATGGAACCTTCACGGAAATTCGAACAATTCATAATAGATATAAATTTTCGTATCAAACTAATACTATAAGTGGAATAACGACAAAGCCTTTTGAATTCCATAAATAGTAGCGGTCTTCATCCATAGAAGCTCATCTTCATTACCAATAAATAGAATTCCATTCAATTCTAATTTAGCTTATTTAAATTGGGAAACTTCAGTTTGGAAATTTTCCATTAATATTTATTTAAAAGATTTATAAATTCCAAATCATAACTTCATTGTTAATTGTTGTAATCCATGAATTATAGAAACTGAAAAGTCACAAATGAAGGCCAAAAGGTCCGGGCTCCGACGGGAAACATCCTGGATCAATGTAGACTGTGGACCGAGGTCCTCTGGTCCACAGCCAAAAATTAGTCGACTGGCCCTTTTTTGACCAGTCAACTGGTCAGAGACCTGGGCTTCTGCCTAGATCATTACCAGTCGATCGGTCCATAATGGACCAGTCGACTGGTCAGAGACTGGGCTGTTGCCCAGCTCTTTTCTTATCTCCTTTGTGTGTGTGTGTGTATATATATATATATATATATTTGTCTTCACTCGAATCGTTTTCGGCAAACTATGGACTTGATCAAGATGATAATAAGGCCTCATTAGCTCGTCGAAACTAATCAAGATCATAATCAGACATGCACAAACATAAATGCATGAGATTGCAATGATTTTGGTTATAAATTACAAAACGGCTAATTCTCTAACCAAAGCAATCAAATATGATTCAAACGGCTTGTAAAGACTTAGAACTTTGCCGGGGTAGCAACGGAGCTTCACAATATCGCCAAATCAAATAATGGCATATGAATTAAACTGTATGGAGAATTCTAATCATCATTTTCAATTTTATGAAAACAAGAACACATGAAATCAACCAAACTACACTAGCATACCTAACTCGCTAGCATATCATCAACCAACAATCATTCATCAACCCAAACTATTGACTAGCAAACAATTAATCTTGATCTAGCCCTCTTTAGTGAGTAGTGTCTCACCTATAGTGGATAAAAATCATATTTTTAACATGCTAATCATGATTTAACATCATATTATACATGTATGATCAATCAATATCATCAATCCAAACTATATTTAACTATAATTAACTAGCTAGCCGTTTCATAGATCCGGTTTCTCACCTTTGCCTGATAGAAGCAAGAAATCAATCCTATGACATGCTAGAACAACCTCTCTTCGAATATTGCATGCAAATCTCCAATTTAAGCAAATATGATTCAATTTCCTAAGAGTTAGGTCATAGGAAATCAAAGAAATCAAAGAGGAAACAAGATGGAGAAGATGAAGAGGAGGATGGAGAAGCTTACCCAAGTTTCTACACTTGTCTTCCTCATGAATTGGAGCTCCAAGATCAAGCTAGGATAGAGAATTTCCCTTTCCCTTCCCCATTTTCTATTTTTCTAAGTGTTGGAATGAAGTAAGGAGGAAAGGGGATGATTTGGCACTTAAGTGGAGTGGGCTAAGTTGGCTAACCAAGCCCCAACCAAGGTGCCAAAATTCCGAAGCTCGGAATATATCGAAGCTTATACTTTTTGAGTACGCAAACGACATTTTGAACTCAATGGAAGTGAGTTCAAGTCCAAATTCGTCCATATGCAAAAAGTGATATTTTGGCCTTATATCCAATGAAAAATACCAAAATTTCTCCAACTCCAAAGGTATCGATGCTTACAGTTTTCAAACACGCAAACGGCATTTTGAACTCAATGGAAGTGGTTTCGAGTTCAAATTCATCTGCATGCAAAACATGAGTTTTCTACGGGCTATAGATGATTAAAAAATAGAAATTTCAAATTTGACGGATTTTCCTATAAAATTATATTAAAAATAAATTTTAAATTTGTTCCAAAATCTCAGGGATGTGACACTCCCCTACTTAAAAACTTTTCATCCCCGAAAAGAAACGAAGACGTAAGTAAGTTTATTCTTTAAAATCTAACCTTTCAAAATCGATTTTGAATATCTATTTCTTATTACGAATACACTCTCTCATATACGTAATACTCTTAACTCATTCTAGGGCATTACTAACCCCATCTCTAATGGGCTACTTATTCTAGGATACTACTGATCCTATCTCTAATGAGTATTCTTATAGGATGTTACTAATCCTATCTCCGATGAGTCTTTTACTATGTTTTAACGAGTTGTACCCCAAAGATTTGAGTTAACCAAAGCTCTGATACCACTTTGTAACGCACCAAACTCGCCTTGCCTCCGAAGAGATGGGAGAACGCGGAGTGTAATGAGAACACAATGCATCAGAACATGAACACAAGAACATTTCATTGCTATTACAACAATTTACATCAGAGTACAAGAATATACCAGAGTACGAATAAATATTACACAGCGGAAATACAATATCAGAGATTAATAATTTGCATAGCAGCATAAATTTAAAATGTATAAATACAATGCGTAGAGGAAATACATCAACTAACACAACTGAATGGAACATACAGATACAAAGCTTTCCAAATATAGCTCCAGCTGTAATCCAGGATCCTGTGAAAAGAAATATCTATGAAACCAAAACTACAAGCTGCCTATGTGGAAAATATGGGCACCTATAGTTTAAGTAGAAAAGATAAACTCTAAGTCAGACATGGAACTAATGTGAGAACTAAAACAGTTATTAACTTTTACTTTAAAATAGGGTACATCACGGGACTACGCCATATGTTATGGAATGGGTTTACTCCCATGAATCTAAAATAAACAATTTATAAACAACACTATACTTTTTGAAAAATGATGCTATTATAAGACTCAGGTCCTATCACACAATGCAACACCAGCTGGAGGATAGAGTTTTAACTTATAATAGCCAAACATGCTTGATATGTTTTGAAACAAATCTGATATTACTATAAGTGCACAATGTCAAAACAACTTCAAATATAAATGTATAATCATAGACGACATAGTATCCCATGTTATTATATCGCCATAGGTTTACAACTAAAACCGAAAAGTCGCGTATTGGAAATTGGATTCAATCACGAGTCAAGGCAAGGCATGGTCCCCTTACTGATTCGATCACCTCTAGCAAGATGATCCAGGATCACACTTATGGGAAACCCTTGGATCCTGCAAGGCCGGTCCACACCTAACATTTGTGGATTGGTTATTCATGAACAATACGTTTCCCGGTCCTATCAGACTTATCACTTGGCCATTGGAGACCAATCATATCCGAGGCACCTCGCTATCCATCATCTACATAAGTAAAAATGTCTGGGCTCCATACCATGACACCACTTCTAGCTAGAAGAAACGTATGCACTCATTGCATCCCTTATCTCGTTTTAAACTCATACCGGGGTGTTAGGCTCGCAAATTAATGCTATACACAAAGCTATGGAACTTAAATTCGTGCTTTGATCATCATCCACAAGGCCCTTCTTTTCAAAAAAAGCCCTGATCATTTGCATCTTAACATGCCACATTGTCAATTCATGCCATATAACTGATTTCTATCAATATATAACCTCTAAGCTCATACATCTCAGAGAAGGGTGTTAAGTAAGAGAATGAATTCTCCGCCACCAAACAGATACATATTTAATAGAAACCAATCAAAACCGAACTAAATATAGTGTCATACATAATCCATTTACAAGTTCATTCTGGGTCTAAACGAAACCGGAGGCACCTTATTCCTCGTCCTATATGTCCAATACAGGAGAGAATTGATCACATATCCGGTCGATCTCTAAGTACGTCTAGACGATCACCGCTTATTACCTCATCTTGGGTGTACAACCCAATCAAGACATCAACAATCATCCAAACGACGTGAAGATCTCCGGTCTTCAACCACCATCTTTATCGTCGACTTTTAGTCGCCGTATCAGTTATTCAGAATGGGTTAAACCTAGTCTTTCCGAATAACTCACATATTTTATAATCAAGTGCTATAAAAACACATCATATGCCCCATTCCAATCGAGAATATTCTTTTATTCAATATTCACATTATTAGGGAAATGTTCCCATAAATTTTATCAAAGATAAGTTCATTTAAACTATTTCTTTAATCTTCCTTTGGATATTATTTCAAAAGCTTTTATTTTATCTTTCGACAACTTAAACCAATTTAAGGTTTATCAACTAGTCAGGATTAGCGAATCTCACTGAAGTAATCATTTATTTTTATGATTCCAATCCCAACCTATTCATCCCATGAAGCAAAACTGGTAGTACTCCATATTTAACATCCAATGTGTTCTCGGTAAAATTAATTATCATTCGACGTTTCAAATCTATTTAAAGATTTAACTATCACATGGGGTAAAACTGGTGGTTCTCCATTTTCGACATTTCTCGAATTCAGTAAATTTAGTTACCTCATTCTCATTCCAAGCTAATTAAGGATTCATTAAAAAATACATTTAGTTTTAATATCAAAAATCGTTACTTAATGATTATTCAACTTTATGAAATTAATCTTGTCTTTAACTGGGTTAAAGAACCAATGTTATTTAAAACACCATTCATGACAAACCCAAAATCATCTTACATTTAATATGGAACCTTCACGAAAATTCGAACAATTCATAATAAATATAAATTTCCATATCAAACTAATACTATAAGTGAAATAATGGCAAAGCCTTTGAAATTCCATAAGTAGTAGCGGTCTTCATCCACGGAAGATCATCTTGATTATTACTAAATCAAATTCCATTCAATTCCAATTTAGTTTATTTAAATTGGAAAACTTCACTTTGGAAAATTTCCATTAATCTTTATTTAAAAGATTTATAAATTCCAAATCATAACTTCATTGTTAATTGTTGTAATCCGTGAATTATAGAAATTGAAAAGTCACAAACGAAGGCCAAAAGGTCCGGGCTCCGGCCGGGAAACATCCTGGATCAATGTACACTATGGACCAAGGTCCTCCGGTCCACAGCCAAAAATCAGTCGACTGGTCAGAGACCTGGGCTTCTGCCCAGGTCATTACCAGTCAACTTGTCCATAATGGACCAGTCGACTATTCAGAGACTGGGTTGTTGCCCAGCTCTTTTCAAGCCTCCTTTATATATATATATATATATATATATATATATATATGTCTTCACCTGAATCGTTTTCGATGAACTATGGACTTGATCAAGATGATAATAGGGCCCCATTAACTCGTCAAAACAACTCAAGATCATAACCATACATGCACAAACATAAATGCATGAGATTGCAAAGATTTTGGTTGTAAATTCCAAAACGGCTAATTCTCTAAGCAAAGCAATAAAATACGATTCAAGCGGCTTATGAAGACTTAGAACTTTGCCGGGGCATCAACGGAGCTTCACAATATTTCCAAATCAACTAGTGGCTTATGAATTAGATTGTATGGACAATTCTGATCATCATTTTCAATTTTATGAACACATGAAATCAACCAAGCTACACTTGATTACCTAACTCACTAGGATATCATCAACCAATAATCATTCATCAACCCAAACTATTGACTAGCAAACAATTAATCTTGATCTAGCCCTCTTTAATGAATAGTTTCTCACATATGGTGGATAAAAATCATATTTTTAACATGCTAATCATGATTTAACATTATATTATACTTGTATGAGCAATCAATAACGTCAATCCAAACTATATTTAACTATAATTAACTAGGTAGCCCTTTCATAGATCCGGTTTCTCACCTTTGCTTGCTAGAAGCAAGAAATCGATCCTATGACAAGCTAGAACAACCTCTCTTCGAATATTGCATGTAAATATACAATCTAAGCAAATATGATTCAATTTTCTAAGAGTTAGGTCATAGGAAATTAAAGAAATCAAAGAGGAAACAAGATGGAGAAGATGAAGAGGAGGATGGAGATGCTTACCCAAGTCTCTACACTTGATTTCCTCAAGAATCGGAGCTCCAAGATCAAGCTAGGGCTTAGGATATTTTAATTTCCCTTACCCGTTTTCTGTTTTTCTAAGTTTTGGAATGAAGTGAGGAGGAGAGGGGCTGATTTGACACTTAAGTAGAGTGGGCTAAGTTGGCTAACCAAGCCCTAACCAAGGTGCCAAAATTCCGAAGCTCGAAATATATCGAAGCTTATACTTTTCGAGTACGCAAATGACGTTTTGAACTTAATGGAAGTGGTTTCGAGTCCAAATTCGTCCATATGCAAAAAGTGATATTTTGGCCTCATATCCAATGAAAAACACCAAAAATTTTCCAATTCCAAAGGTATCGATGCTTATAGTTTTCAAAAATGCAAACTACGTTTTGAACTCAATGGAAGTGTTTTTGAGTTCAAATTCGTCTATATGCAAAATATGAGTTTTCTACGGGCAATACGATGATTTAAAAATAGAAATTTTAAATTCTGATGGATTTTTACTATAAAATTATATTAAAAAATAATAATTAATTTTGTTCCAAAATCTCAGGGACGCGACAAATTATGTCGACTGGGGTGTTGAATCGTGGTCAAGGTGGCCAGGATGGGATCTTCTCTACACCAAACAGCCCATTTCGTAATATTTTCCTGACTTGATGTAGTAACAGTAATAACCGTTATTAATTAATCACATTTATTACTGTTATAACTGGTCATCATGGTTATAACCGTTATAACATTTGGTAGTACTGTAAATAACTTCAAGTAGCGTGGATGAGATGGGAAGTTTACTCGATCCTCGTGTCTTAACGCATTCACGCTTTTTCTTTTCGACCTTAAACCATTTCAATGCTTATTTCCCTAAATTTTCCACGTCGCCTCCTAGGGTTCTTCCTCCTCGTCGTTCTACAACCGCTGACGTTTGATTCGTGATCGACTCATCCTTGGTCTGTCAGCCTTCTCCTCCTCTTTCCAGTTGCCTAGGTAATTTATATTTTGTTGAATCTTTTCTCCGATGGGTATTAGAAATTTAATGGAGTCCATTATGTGAATAATTAAAGTAGCCTTTCAAATGTTGGATCTGGTTTTGTGATTTATTTTCGAACAATGATTATTGGTTATTTTTACTAAGATGAATAACTTAATGGATTCAGTGTTGTGAATAATTTAAGTAGTCGTTTTCGTGAATAATTTTAGTAACATTTTGATAGCCATAACTTTCAGTTTATGAGCATTTTTTTGCTTATATTATGTGTTGTACAATTTAGATGTGAAATCAGATGTGTGCTAACGTAAAAGATAAATAATTCAAGTTTGCTAAATATTTCACTCATATTTTACTGGTACATGAACAAATGTTAAAGTCAGCCGCATTCATGACAATTGTTAATTGGGATTATCAACACCAAAAAATAAGCCTTGAATTTTTACTCCTAGGCATTCTGCAGGGCCTACTGTCTAATGATTTAAGGTTTACAATTTCACGTGAGAATCAAAACATACATTTTGAATCTGTCTAGTCAATATTTAGGATTTTGTTATATGTACAAGCATTAATGGGTTAGTTTTAAATAGCGTGTCCTTTTTTTTCATTTCCATCCACATTCAAAATCCCAAAATTTGAATTCGTACTAGTATAAGCTTTTGATTCGGTCATTGCCTAAAATAATAATACAGGCTTTACCGACAGGTATTTTAAACAATTGTCATTTACCATTCAAGTTCCTGTTGACTGTTTATTTAATGTTTTGTTTGCTCTGTTTATACTTCTGCTTGTTTGTTGAACTGAATTCTGTTGGGCTCGATCATGTATGTTTCTTTGGTCTGTTACTCTTTATTTCGCCACTGAATTCATTCACAAGCCTAGATATTCACTTTGTTAATATGCATGGGAGTTTTAGGTCTAGCAGCATATATAAGATTTTGGTGAATTGGTACTTAGATTTGAAGTATGTTTTAATTTTTATGTTTCACTTTATAATAAACTATTATTTTAAAGAACATGTTTTCTTCAGTAGCCGTCGCCCATTGTTAAACTGAGGATTTGCGAGATGATGATCTGTATTCTAACCATTTTTTGTTTGCTATAATGTACCATATTTCATATCAAAAGACTATTCAATTTTTATATTATCCAATTTTTTTCCAGTTGTTAAATGTAACACGACTGTAATAAATACTGACTGAATTTTTTTTAACACAACTTGTTATGTCAGTTGAGCTATGTGAAAACATCATCAAAGATATGAAATATGCTTGTCTATCTCTGAAAAGAACCCTTTTGTACTTCCTTTGTTAATCTGATTTGGGACTGGCAAACGTGTTGGCATCCCACCTTCACAATGGAAGCATTCTCTTTCAGTTGTTCTTCCTCCATTTCTTCATTTCTACATCTTTTTTAACCATATTTTCAGCACTGTATTTCCTATTTATTTAAAAAATAATTCATAAATCTATTGGAAAACATAGAATATCAATTATCACAAAATGTATGTAGAAATGCTTAAGACCTGGTTAGTTTCCTAAACATAATGTCTGTATAAGTGATGATGTTCCATTTGCTGATGATAACCTTTTAATATATAATTGAACCTGCAGGGAACTGATATTCCTAGCGTTAGGAGGCTATGGACCTTGCTTCAAAATTTGCTTCAATGAAGTTAAGATGATCATCCATCTTGATACGCAGAAGTATTGTGAAAATGGCCTTACTAGCATTCTGATTTCACATTTGATCAGCAGACATATGATACCAATTATCATGGAAATATTGATCTTCTCATCTTTATTTATTTAATATATTAATAGAAGTTCTGCTATATGTTAGTTTTTGAACCATCGACAAAAGAATTCAAATTCAGTGCAATTATTACAATATAAATTGTTGGTTAGCATGCATGTTTCTTGGTGCTTTTTGGGTTGAATGACATTGTAACCCATGAACATCGTATTGATACTGCACTACTGGATGGTATAAAATCATTTGAATGGGACATGTTGCATTACAATAATGCTACTAGTAAAGATTTGTTTGGATCTGCTAGAATAATTGGATGGAAAATTTTGACTTACATCCTTGTCATCATAAAAAATAGATTAAGTTGGAATTATTTTTTATAAGTTGTATCCCTTTTAATTTAAAAAATTCAAGTTCACATGGGTATTCAGGTAATTTTGCTAATATTACCATGTTTTTTAAAACATATGCTTATCTTTATTAATAGTTCGTTTGAAAGCGTATGTTTTTTTCTCGATCGTGAAATTTCCAAATTACCCTTCATAAACAATTCTTTAATAAATTGATTCTTAAAAATAATATTCCCAATAACATGAACAATAAAATTCCTGTTCGCTTTTGTACTTAGAGATTTGATAATTGTACTGAATAAATTTACTTTTTGCAGCATGGGAGGACTCGTAGTGAAGCAGATGTTGTTCCAAGCAAAGATGAGTAATCACAACAACTTTGTGAATAACACTGTTGGTGTGGTATGCTATTGAATTGCCATCTTCTTACTATTTTTAATCCTTTAGCTATATATTATAACTCAAAATTTGCATTTAATGTACATGTGTTCCACATTTTGGTAGCAAACATGCAGACATGCCTTGGCGCATGGGCATGGTTTTTCGGTGTGCACCAAGTTTAAAAATCTAAGAATCAACTGACTATAGAAAGTATTTCATGTTATTTTTTGTATTCTTTAGATTGGAGAACTAAGAAGTGGGCCTCCAAGTCTGATGGAACTAAATGATTCCATTCGATATCTTCTCAATAAAAGGTATCTTGAAGTTCATAGTTTCAGTGAGGTAGCTAAAATATGTAAAGCCCACTTTTGCAATTTTTGTATAAATCTGCCCTTTTTTTCCTGCTTTGAAACTTCAATTTGAGTGCTAGGAAAAATTGAAAATAAATTGTTCTTATAATTTTTTTGTATTTATTTATCGGTAATACTTGTTTGGAGATAAGACTATTCCTTTGTTCAGCATTGTTGATGTGCAATACATGGATTTCTATCATTAGCAAAGTTTACCACTTGTATTTCTTAGGTTCTTTTGAAACACAATCTTTTTTATATATATTACAAGAAGCAAAATAATAAGGGTGCATCAGAAAGTAAGCTCGGTCATGCTTCTGCTGTGAGGTGTGTATGTGTGTGTGTGTGTATTTCAAGAACTACAACTGTTTGTCTGGTACAAGAACTGACACTTCAGCATATGATGCATGACTGAACGCTAATTACAATTTTTTATCGGATACATATTTGCCACACCCATCTTTTTTTGGTGGTTGAGGTTGTGATTGCAAAATATGGTTCATTTCAAAACCAAGTGTCACAACTTCACAGGTAATGTTACATATTCAAGAGAAATATACAAGATGAATAAATATAACAGACATTATGTATTCAGTGGTTCAAGTTGCAGTACATAACTTCGAATACTTAGTACCATATTCTCGGTATATTATATGCATATTAAATTTCAAAATATGAAAGAAATACACTTTTACTTTTGGCTATAATCGAATTCAGTCCTAACAGGTCGAACTGCAATCGTTTTAATCCTTATTGGTTGCTTCACAAACTACACAAACATAGAGGCTGCTATATATAAACATTGTTCCATCTTATGTCGATTTGAATTAAGAAGATACCTTGTCAGTCATAGATAAAACACATTTTCTGATTCTAACAAATTCATTTTATTGTGATGTTTAATTCATACATTAATATGATACAACAGCTGACTCATTTATGTGTAATATACACCATATAGTACAACATATGAAGAATTATTTTCTGATGAAGTAATAATTATTTTTTGATGAAGTTGCTTTATCACAGTAATATGGCATCAATGAAAGTAATACCTGTTATGATATACACCGTTATGATATACACACTTATAAATGTGACAGAATAATAATTTTGTAACGGTAATAACTGTTATGATGTACACACTTTATAACGGTTATAACCATTACAATATTCGTGACAACAGTTTGTCACGCATGTTGTAGTAATGGTCATAACTGTTACAAAGTGAATTAGTAACAATAATAACTGTTAGAAAAACCATTTTCTGGTGTTGTGCTCTCAGACAGGCCGAGGCGATGACGTGTTAAGCGTGGCTCCAGGTGAAGCGACAGCGGTGCACGGATGTGTAACAACCCGGAAAATCAGAACCAATTTAAAATTTTTATTTTAGCTATTTTAATGAATTTTGAATATTTAAAATGATTTATTTTAAATAATAACGACTAAAAATTTATTTAAATTGAAGTTAGAATGAATAAATTTATTTTAATTATATAACGAGCCTAAAATGGCTCGGCAGTTTGAAAATTTGATTTCAAATTTCAATTGAATGTACAGGATTCAAAATAAGCCAGATTTCAGTGAAACAAGAAATATTTGAATCTGTTTGAAAATATCTTTCCAACGAATGTGAAAAATCCAGATTTCATAACGGAAATGAAAAGTTATGTCCAGTTGAAAATTCAGAATAGTCGCTATGGGATTTATATAAATATATATAAGGCCCTTAAAAATAGCCATTTTGGCAAACAATCTCCGTTTTCAACGAGACCACTTTTATTGGATCCAAAATATCAAATTATTGGTAGATTCCAATTTTCATAATTTTTTAAATCAATATGTGAGTGTGGTGAATTTAAACATGTTCGGTAATTTCAGTTTGAATTTTACCGGCTGGAAAATGACCATTTTTCAAATCGTCTCCAAATCAGATGGAATTAGTTTTATTAGGACCGTATCGTCAAAACAAAGCTATATTTATTTTTTGAGATTTTTGGAGTCCGTATGTGGTCTCGGTAAATTAAAATGTACGTTAAAATCAATTTTGAACGTTATATTAGTTTATATTTTATTTTTTATGAAAACTGATCAAAACAGTCAAACTGGCTTACAGGACATATCCCATTATGTTCGGAATGGGGGTATTTAGTTAGGGGAGACAATCGTTGGGTTCGAATTGGAGTTCGAATTAAAAATTGACTTTATGGAAATTAAATTAATTAATTAAATATATATTTATATAACTCAACCTCTCTTTCCCCCGATTCAATTCATTTCAGATCGAAAATAAAAAAGAAAAAAAGAAAAAAGAAAACCGCTCCTCCAAATCGTGATAGCCACCGCATCGCCCTCCGATCCACCGTCGCGACCCCCCATTCCGCCACCACCCATCTCCGCCCCTCCTCCAGGTCGCGAAGCTCCACCCCCTCCATCTCAAATCAAACCGCAAGCCTCCTCACCCAATCGAGCCACCGCATGAGCGAGTGCCACCGCAGACCGCCGCCATTTTCCCCTCCGTTCGTCAGAGCCGTTGCCCTGTCATCCGCCTCCTCCTCAATCCACGAACCAAACCCCCCCTCAAGAATGACACAGATGAAAAGCAGTGAGTTTTTAGTTTTTTTTATATAAAGTTTAGATTTTTTTTTTTATATATAAAAAGTTAAGACTTTTTCTTATATAAAAAGTTTATGTTTTTTAATTATAAAAAGTTATGATTTTTAATTAGAAAAGTTATGATTTTTAATTAGAAAAGTTATGATTTTTAATTATGTAAAAACCTGATTTTTATATATATAATATCGTTCTAAAAATTCGATTTTTATACATATAGATTTCGAATAAAAATACGATATATATATATATATATATATTTGGAATAAAAATACGACTTATATATATATATACCAGCGATATAAATATAAGATTTTTATATATATACTAGCAATGTAAAAATATGATTTTTATTATAGGAATAACATATAAAAATGTGATTTTTATTATAGGAGTAGCGATATAAAAAATATAATTTTTATATATAATAGCATTGTAAAAATATGATTTTTATATATATAATAGCATTGTAAAAATATGATTTTCATATATATAATAGCATTGTAAAAATACGATTTTTAATGTATACATGACATGTGAAGATATGATTTTTATATATAATATAGTGTTATTAAAAAATAGGATTTTTAATATAAAACCGCGTGAAACAGATTGCGATGGAGCCGATTGGAATCAAATCCAAATCCAAACCGTTCAGAGATAAAGAATGGCGGAGTGGATCCCAAACGTGAGAACTTCTCACTCTAACTTTATTTCTTGTTAAATATATATACTAGGATGCAAACTGTGCTTAGAAGCACCCGACACCTTTGTTTGAAACCATGGATGTTTGGTTGTTTGTTTTGATTGATAAATTGGTTGAATTTGATTTGGGATGTAAATTGAATTGATTAGAATTGGTATGTGTATGGAGTGAGCCAGTATTAGGCGAGGGATAAGGCTAGACCTTATTCCGGTTCTAGTATCGCGTCGTTATGCTGCCGAAATTTTCTAAAAAAGTTAGAACAATGAAAATATCATTTTTATTGTATAAATGAACTATATAAAATATTCGTGTGTTGAAATAAATATTTTATTGTTAAAAATTATATTTTTAACGAGTATATGAATGAAAATAAATATTCAATTTACAAATTGGACGACTGGTTTATGTACACACATTTGACTGATATTGATTGGGACGATATATTTTACACATCGCCCAACTGCACAAATAAAATCTGTGTGTGTTGATTGAAACCCCTCACGGGTATTGAGATGATATTTGACGTACACTAATCCCGATTGTCTAGTTGTATGTCAATCGATTGGTTGATAGACTGTTGTAAGCGTTAATTATTTATATTTAATGCTTACGCAGAGGTGTAATGCACTCTGGATGATGACTGATTGTGTTTGATTATTGTTGTGTACACGTGTGTATGAAATCCATATAAATAAAATTATATGGTAATTGATTGTGTTTGATTCCAACCTGGAAAGAACAAATATTTTAAAATGACAAATAATGAATATTTTAAAATAATTAATATTTTAAAATAATATTCTGTAATGGATTAAAATATGATTTTGATGTCCGATTTGGGATGGACAAGTGAATATTCAAACATAAAAAGCCGCGTTGATTAGTTTAACGCCATTTTGATGTGCACGATATTTATATCGATTTTATTCATTTTTATAATGAATATCGAAAAAGAAATGATTCCAAAATCTGATATTTTGAAAATATTATCATTTATATATTATAATGATAAGGAAAATTCAGTTTTGATTTAAAATTGAAAATGAAGTTGAAATCGTTTTAAAACGAATTTGTAAAATACATTTTAAACGGAAATCGACGAAATATAATATATATATATATATATATATATATATTATATAATGGCCTTAATAGAATGTGCCGTGTCGCGACCGTTTGCGAATTTCGACCATTGGCTTCAAATTGATATTACGGGAGATCCGACCGTCGGATTCCCCTAAAACTGGAACTGTTGGGTTCGTATCGAAAAGAGCTTTCCAACGAATATAAGAGATTTAAAATATAATGGTTGGATTTGGAATTATGTCCAAATCAAATTTGGAAAAGGTCGCTGTAAGCGGAGTTCGATGACCGTTTATGGAAATCAACTGTACGGGCCTTGATAAAATTATTAAAATTATTAATAATTTTTGTAAAATCATAATAAATGATTTGGAAAGAATTTCGATGAAAAATTCCACGTTTGTAAAGATAAAAATATTTTTTTTTATCAAAATGAACTAGTTATGAACTAGAATTATAATCCAATATTTTTAAATAAATAAATAGGATTTGAAATGGTTTTAAAAATAACCAGAGTTTCCAATATATGAATTGGAATGGATTTAAATTGAAATTATCTTCGGAATATTTCGATATTGGATTTCGTGATTATACAAATATTGTGGAGGAATTTGGAAGATATATATTATTATTCCCAATATGATATTAGTTGGTTTCAGAATTTGTTATTGAGTATAAGCCGATATAATTTCTATTCAGTGCCTTGTATTTGATATCGAATTGGATTTTGGGTTTGTCGTGAACGGTGTCTTAAATAACACTGTTCTTAAACCCAGTTGATAAAAAGAACAAATCTTTTAATTAAGATTTAGTGAGGTTTTCCAATTAATTAATATTCAATTGGAATTGAATAAAAGGAATGGATTTTGGGTTTGTTGTGAATGGTGTTTTCAGTAACACTGTTCTTGAACCCCGTGTGAGAAGAATAAATCTTTTAATTAAGATTATTAGAGTTTCCAGTTAATTAACATTTAATTGGAATAAAATGGAATGTGAATTGGGTTTATTGTGAATTATGTTTTTAATGACATCTGTTCTTTTACCCGATTAACAGTGAAATGTGATTTGGAATTTATAAATCTTTTTTTTAAGATTTAATGGGAATTTTCCAAATTAAAGTTTTCCAATTTAATATATTAAATTGGAATTGAATGAAATTCGATTTGATAATAATAGAAGTGAGCTTCTGTGGAGGAAGACTGTTAATACATATGGAATTTAAAAGGCTTTGTCGTTATTCCATTTATATTATTAGTCGGATACGGAAATTAATGTCGATAATATATTGATCCGTTTTCCATGAAGATTCCATAATTAATGGAATGTGATTTGGATTTATCGTGAACTGTGTTAAATGACATTAGTTCTTTAACCCAGTTAAAGACAGGATTACATGTCTAACATTGTATTTCGAACTGTATGGTTGATCTCTGCTAAATATATATCTGTTTGGTGGCGAAGAATTTGTTCTCTTGCTTAACACCCTTCTCTAAGACGTACGAGTTTAGAGGTTATATATCGGTAGAAATCAATAGTACGGGGTAGATTGTCGATGCGGCATGTTTGTGTATCCAAAGTTAAATATTAATATTGATTTTTGGGAAGATTAAAACTAAGTGGAGTTTTAATGAATCATTAATTAGTTGAAATATGAATTGATAATTTAAATTATCAAATTTGGGAAATGATCGAGAATGGAGTACCACCAGTGTTGCTCTTAGCGATAGTTAAATCTTTAATTACATTTGTACGTGAAATGGTAATTAAATTTACCGACAACACTGTGGTGTTAGATATGGAGTATTACTAGTTTTGCTCCATAGGATGAACAGTTTGAGATTGGAAAATAAAAGAAATGATTACTTCGGTAAGGTGCGCTAATCCCGACTAGTTTGGATAAACCTTAATTTGGTTTGAAATGATATCCAAAGGAAGATTAAAGGATAAATTTAAAGAATTTATCTTTGATAAAATTAATGGAAACTTTCCCAAAGGATAAGAATATTTAAATAAAAGAATATTCAGAACTGGAATGAGGCGTATGTTGTGTTTTTATAGAACGTGTTTATTATATACGCGAGTTATTTGGAAATGCCGGATTTATACCCATTCTGAATAGTCGTTTCAAAGATAAGTCGACAATGAAGACGGTGAAAGTGCGTGCGTGTACTTGCCAAGTAATATAGTACACTCGGATCGTGTAATATAGGATAACACACAACTATTTGTCTAATACAATAGTTATGCAAATAAATATGAAATAGAATAAGATCTCACAGAAGCAGTATCTTAGATAAGTAAATGCAATAAAAGGAAAAAATCACACCAGAGATTTTTATACTGGTTCGGAGCACCGTCCTACGTCCAGTCTCAGACCTGTCTCTGGATTTTCACTAATCAACCACCTCGCTTCACCCGGAGGAACAGGTTCACAATATCCGAATAGCCAAACGGGATTTCACGCCTCTCACAACACGAGGACTTCACAACTTGCCTCTCACAACACGGAGGACTTCACACAAGATGAGTAGACTTGTAATTTGACAATGTGTGTTCTTAATAACATGAATTTGTCAATTCTTGTATAACCTTCCTTTAATCTTATCCTCAAATAAAATTTGAATTTGTGAAGATTTGGAAGATGATATCGTGTTTGAATCAAAAGAATAGTATGTATATTCTAGGATTCAATAGCGATATTATGAGCATTTGAGTGCTTTGAATGATCAAGAATGAAATCAACAATAGATAGAATAGATAGAAAGAATTCGTTGTTTGAACTGATGATTTCATGTTGTTTTTATAGATAAAGAGTTGCAATCATTGGTGAAGAGAAGTATTGAATAGAAATGATTTTTGATGAAAGGAAAAGGAAGCAACCATTGATGAATGAAGATGTCTGTACGAAGAGTTGCTTTCAGTTCGAAAATCGGTCGATAGGTCAAAAATAACCAGTAGACTGATGTTTGAATATATATACGTTATATATATGTGTGCACGTTCATTGTGCATTTTTGCCCAGAAACGGTCGTCCGCCTATATTGAAACTGGTCGACCGGTTTATGGCAATATGCATAATAAATGTGCATTCATATATATACATGTATATATACAAAATACTGAGGTATATAATTATTTGAGGATAGATTTTAATAGTTATAACAAAACTAAATCACTAAATAATCAACCTCTAACTTTCAATACCATTGAATCTCTTCTTTTTGTCGATAATGAAACTTATTCTTGTCGTTATCAAAATACCATGAATCCTTGATTCAACATTCTCCCCCTTTTTGATTGATGACAACATAGCTATGAAAGTGTTTCTAACTCCCCCTATATATGTACTCCCCCTGAAACATATATTAAAAAAATCTTATCGAAGTAAAAAAATAATGATATAATTAATGGGAGGTGGAGGACTTGTCTTCGGAAAATTCTTTGATATTGGTAACTCTTAGTGTCCATGGCGACCAAGCTTCCTTTGCTCCTTCATTTCGCATGTAGTTACGATCCCAGGAGTTAGGACTCCTAAATGAAGATGGAGCATGTGGCATTGGTTCATGAACGCCGTGTTTATCCGTGGCACAGAAAAATGACGCCATGCGTTCAAAGAGAGTTAAACGGTCGGACATAAGTTTTTGTTCGTAATGAAGTTGACGCTGGATATCCATCTGATGTTTCTGGTAATGGTGAATCTCACTTATCTTTTCTCTAGTCCATAGGGAGAAAAATAATGCTTTTTTTAGCACGTTTAGACCTTGGTGTATATCTGGGGGTATGTGAACATTCTGGTATACTTTTAGGTGTCTCCGGAGAGTATCCTCTGGTTTAGAACTAGTGACCGAGATATGTGATCTCTGTGCACATTCGTCGTAGATGTGTGCCATTATGGATATAATTAAACTCATTTACGAATAATAAAATGGACTCAGAGGTAGGAGATGCAAAAAAGAGAAGGGAAGAACATATATATATATATATGATTTTCTAAATAAAGAGTAATGGTTAAAAACATTCAGAGCATATAAACCATAAAAAATGTAAAGCTCATAATTTTTACTAATAATAGCAAAAGCTACTTAATAGCTAAGATATATAGAAATGAAAGCACCATTTAGAAAAGAACTTGACAGTGTATATTTTTTTTCCGTTAAGACTTTATACATCAAGTTCAGTTCTAGAGTTCAATCCAAGCTCTCTACGCAGAGAAATAAAACTTGATTCCTGTAGAGGCTTAGTAAAAATGTCCGCTAGTTGATGTTCAGTCTGGACATATTCAAGACATATTGTTCCTTTTTCAATATTATCTCTTAATAAATGATGTCGAATATCAATGTGCTTTGTTCGAGAATGATTTACTGGATTTTTGGATAAGATGATCGCACTTGTGTTATCACAGTATATGATGGAGTTTGATAAATGAATATCAAAATCACGAAGTGTTTGTTGCATATATAGTACTTGAGTACAAGCAAGAGCTGCTGATATATATACTCAGCTTCACATGTCGAGAGTGAAACGCAATTTTGTTTCTTACTAAACTAAGAGACAAGTGATTTTCCAATAAAATGGCACATACCACCTGTACTCTATCTATCCGTACGAGAACCGCCGAAATCAGCATCACTATAGGACACTAATTCGAATGGACAATCTTTTGGATAGAACAGACCAAAGTCTTTGGTTTTATTAAGATACCGTATTATACGTTTTACAGCTCGTAAATGTGATTCTTTAGGATTTTCTTGAAACCTTGCACACAAACAAACACTCATCATTATATCAGGACGACTTGCGGTAAGATAAAGAAGAGAACCAATCATGCTTCGATATTACTTCCGGTCAACATTCTTACCATGTTCATCTTTTTTAAGATGTGTAGTCGTACTCATAGGAGTCGGTTTACCTGATGTATTTTCTAAACCAAAGCGTTTGATAAGATTTCCACAGTATTTTTCTTGATTAATAAAAATACCGTTAGAAAGCTGTTTGATTTGAAGACCAAGAAAATACGATAGTTCTCCCATATGAGACATTTCAAATTCTTTGGTCATAATATTTGCAAACTCTTTGCAGAGTTTATCGTTTGTTGAGCCAAAGATAATATCGTCTACATATATTTGGATAACTAATATATCTTTTTGAGAATGTTTGATGAATAAAGTCTGATCGACTTTACCAATTTGAAATCCAGAATCAGTAAGATAGCTTCTTAAATGTTCATACCAAGCACGAGGTGCTTGTTTTAGTCTGTATAAAGCTTTCTTGAGTTTATATACGTGATCAGGATGTTTCTCGTGTACGAACAAGGGAGGGTACGAAGAAGAGAGGTTGTTCGACATATACATTCTCTTTGATAAACCCATTTAGAATAGCACTTTTGACATCCATTTGATAAAGTTTGAAATTATGATGACAAGAAAAGGATAATAAAATACTAATTGCTTCTTGTCGTGCAACTGGCGCAAAAGTTTCTTCGTAATCGATACCTTCTTCCTGATTGTATCCTTGTGCTACTAATCTTGCTTTATTTCTGTTAATATTTCCTTGTTCATTGGCCTTATTTTTATAGACCCATTTCGTACCAATAATTGA
This sequence comes from Allium sativum, assembly GCA_030737875.1. Classification (NCBI taxonomy): domain Eukaryota; kingdom Viridiplantae; phylum Streptophyta; class Magnoliopsida; order Asparagales; family Amaryllidaceae; genus Allium; species Allium sativum. The sequence goes on from CM060916.1 coordinate 46,494,916, forward strand.
CTGTCAATTGGTCTTGGAACAAGTTCCCAGACATCATTGCGCTCGAACTGGTTTAGTTCTTCCTGCATGGCAATAATCCAGTAATCATCAGTAGCAGCTTCTTTCGGATTCTTAGGTTCGATATTTGAAAGAAACGCAACATGACCCATTTGATTGAGTTGACTCCGTGTTCTTATTTGTGATGTTACTTTTCCAATAACATTTTGAACCGGATGATCTCTTATAATTCTCAGAGGAGATCAAAATCTTGGTGGAGAAGGTATCACAACAGGCTGAGGAATATCCTCAACAATTTCTGAGTCAGAGTCATTATTTGTGATGATAGGATTTTCAATGACTATAGTTTCTTTGTCATATGGTACTTTCTGAGATGGTTTAAAGAATTCGTCGAAAGAGACATGAAGTGATTCTTCAATAGTTTTAGTTCTTTCATTAAATATACGATAGGCCTTGCTTCATTCCGAATATCCAACAAATATACCTTCATCGGATTTTGGATCAAATTTTCCAAGATGGTCTTTCGTACTTAAAATAAAGCACTTAGAACTAAAAACCTTGAAGTATGATATATTTGGCTTTCTTTGATTAAATAACTCATACGATGTATTCTTGGTGAGAGGTCGAATGGATACACGATTCAAAACATAACACGCAGTTGTAACAGCTTCTGCCAAAAAATATTTTGGTAAGGTGGATCCATTTAATAATGTTCTTGCATATTCTTGTAAAGTCCGATTTTTTCGTTCTATAACTCCGTTTTGTTGTGGAGTTCTAGGAAATGAAAATTTATGATATATACCTTTCTTTGTACAAAAATGTTCAAATTCATTATTTTCATAGTCTCCGCCATGATCACTTCTTATATTCTTAACCTTAAGCTCTTTTGATTTTTGAATTCTCTTGACGAAGGATTTGAAATGATTAAAAGTGTCACTTTTTTTTTCAAGAAAATCACCCAAGTATAATGAGAGTAATCATCAACAATTACAAACACATATCGACTATTATTTATTGACTAAACCTGTGTTGGTCCGAATAAATCCATATGTAATAGCTCAAGTGGTTGTAACGTTGATATGACTTTCTTGGATTTAAATGACGATTTAGTCAATTTTCCTAATTGACATGCATCACAAATATTCTCAACCGTAAAGCTCATTTTGGGTAGTCCTCTAACTAGGTCATTTTAGGCAATCTTGCCGATAGTTCTGAAGTTTATATGACATAAACGTTTGTGCCATAGCCATGGATCATTATCATTTGCTACAAGACACATGTCTGAATTATGATTGATGTTCATATTCAGAATATAAATATTTCTGTCTCTATATCCTTCAAAAACTAAATTACGATCTTTATCTAAAATACTACATTTGTTATCCGAAAAGGAAATGGTAAAACCTTTGTTGCATAGTTGACTGATACTAAGTAAATTGTGTTTTAAATTTTTAACTAGTATGACATTAGTAATAAGAGGTAAGTTAGATGTACCACAATTGCTCACATTGCCTTTGTCGATGATATAGCCTTTTGAATTATCTCCAAAAGTGACGGAGCCACCATCTGAATAAGTGATATTTGTCAATAAGCTCTTGTCTCCAGTCATATGCTTCGAGCAACCACTGTCCAGTATCCACTTTCCTCTTTTCTTAAGTGGGACCTACAAAAATTAAAATTAAGTCCATGGTACCCACCTTTTCATAGGGTCCTAAGAGTTAGGTCTAAGGAGTCCAATCCCATACGGGTCCGGTATCCCCTTTATATAAATAATTGGAATTACGATGCACAACATTCAAAAAAATCTAAATGTATTTGTTCCTAATAAAATTGTTATTTGTTTTAGGAACCCATATTTTGATAGTCTTGACATTTTTCTTTTGAAATTTCACAATCGGTTTTGGTTTGGAATATAATAAACTAAGATTTTTCTTAGCTTCAGTTTCTTGTACTATTTTATTTTTTATTTTTCTTTTATTGCCAAGATGTTTCTTGATATCTTGTTTATTATATCCCAAACCTTGTTTATTTGTAGCAGAATGTGAACTTTCAATAATTTTTGTCAAATTTTCTCGACCTTTGTTGAAGTTAGAAACATTTTGAGTGATGTTGTCTAGCTTAGTTTGTAAACTAGCTTTTCTAGGTCTAGAATTTTGACTTTTACCTTAAGCTCATGATTTTCTGTAGTAAGAGCATCATTTTTCTCTTTTTGAGTTTCAATTTCTTGACTCAAAAGAGATAATTGAGAATCAATATTAGATGATGATTCTTGAACTTTTTCAAGTTCCTCTTCTAATATTTTCTTTTCGTCTTTTAACATATCTCATTCAAACTCCGCTCTACTTAAATCTGCTTGAGCTTGTTTGCATTGTCATTTCATATCTTTAAATTTAAATATTAATTCAGCATTTATACCAAGAACTTCTTCAAAAGAAGGTATTTATACCTCATCTTCTGTTGCCATGAAACATACATTAGCTTGTTCATTGTCTGAGTCATTTTCACTATCAGATGAAGATGAGTCTGAATCATCCCATGTTAATGAGAATGCTCGTTTCTTTGACTTATCTTTCTTGTATTTAAATTTGTCATTTTCTGACTTTTTCTTTTGCTCCGGACAATCCTTTTGCATATGTCCCTTTTTGTGACAATTGAAACATTCTATATTTGATGATGATGGTTTGTTTGAACCAAACTTCTTTTTGTTGTATCGACTAGCTTTTCTTTGCTTTAATAATTTCTTGAATCCTTTTGCAATGAACGCTAGATCTTAATCTTCGGAATCTGAGATGTCCTCATCTTTTTCAGCATGAAAAGCTACATTTTTCTTTTCTTCTTTTTGTTCTTTTCTAGCCTGCAAGTTAGCTTCATAGGACATAAGATTTCCTATCAATTCATATGGCTTCACGGTGGAAAGATAATTAGCTTCTTCTATTGCTAATACTTTTCCTTCCCATTCATTAGTCAGAGAATGTAGGACTGTTGAAACTACATCAAAATCAGAATACTTTTGCCCTAATCCGATAAGTGCATGATGAATGGTTTGAAACCGTGAATACATCTCATTGATTGTTTCATTTGGCTTCATTTTGAAAATTTGAAGTTGACTTTTTAACAAAGCTATTTTTGCTTGTTTAACCTTGTTAGTTGTGACGGCAAGGAATTTTGCTCGGTCCGAACCAGTCGCTAAACCGACCCAGACCGTTCGAAATGCCCTATCGTTTGAGAACACGACAAATCAGAACGCACACGGAAGAACATTTCATTGTATATTACAACAATACATCAGATTACAAGAATATACAGAGTATAAATGAATATTACACAGAAATATCAGAGATTTAAATTACATTTAAATACATAGCAGCGGAAAATAATACAATACACAACTAGAAGGAGATATACGGATACAAAGCCTTCCGGATATCATTCCAGCTGTAAACCAGGATCCTGTGAATATAAATCTGCAAAACCAAATAAACAAGTCCATGGTCTGTGGACGATTGTGTCGGGTGCTACTAAGCATCGTCTGCATCCTAGTATATATATATAACTAGAAAAAGATATTGAAAGGTGAGAAATTCTCACCGAAAGCTATCCCAACTTCACGACACTTCTATTGTAGAGATCTTCGTCGCTCTCGCCTTTTTGTCGCTTTCGTTGCTCGCAATCTCTACATATGTAAAAGTCGAATTTTTACTTTGCTTTTTCAATATATAAAAATCGAATTTTTACTTTGCTTTTCAATATATAAAAATCGAATTTTTTACTTCGCTTTTCAATATATAAAAATCGAATTTTTACTTTGCTTTTCAATATATAAAAATCGAATTTTTACTTTGCTTTTCAATATATAAAGATCGAATTTTTACTTCGCTTTTCAATATATAAAGATCGAATTTTTACTTCGCTATTCAATATATAAAAATTGAATTTTCTTCTTTTTCAAAATCAAAGTATTTTGTATTTTCTAAACAAAGCTACATACATTTTAAAAACAAGCTATGTGTATTTTAAAAAATCCTATTTTTTTAAACTGTTCTTTCCTTTTCAAAACATAGGCTATTTTTACTTTTAAAAACCATATCTTCTCATGTATAAAAATCCGACCTTTCATTGTTTATATAAAAAAAAAATTATCTAAACCTTTTCTATTTCTTTCTATGTATAAATAAAATATCAATAAGTAAATAAATAAATAAATAAATAAATAAATAAATAAATAAAGACAAGAAGCTCACAATTTAACTTCAGGTGTGGGGGAAGGCTGTCAGACGGCGCTGGTGGTGGTTGGGCTCGCGGGGTTTGCTGGAGGTCAGGCGGAGGGTCGGGCGTAGGGGTCCTTGCAGTGGTGACGGCTGGCCATTCGCGGTGGAGGGGCGGTAGGGTTTTGTGGAGGCTTGGTTATGGGGTTAGAACGGAGAAGAGGAGGGGTCTGGCGAAGAGCGACGTGGCTGGGGAGCTCACCAGAGGCGGGGCGGCGGATCACCAGGCGCGGTGGACCTCCGACGTCGGGGATAGGAGCATCGACGAGATCCAGAGGCGCGAGCGCTTTTTTTTCCCTCTGAATCGATTAGAAATATAAAGGGGGGGGCAGAGGTTTTGACGGGGAGAGGTTTTCTATTTTTTATTTTATTTTATTTAATTAATTAATTTTCAAAAAGCTGACTTTTACATACGACCTCGAAACGTGGCCCACTGCCTGTCGTCCATAGCATTTTACCCCCATTCCGAACACAATGGGATATGTATCGTAGGTTGATTTGATCGTTTCGATCAGTTTCCGTTAAAATCAACATATAACTCTATATATTGAATTTGAACGCACATTTCAATTTACCGGGGTCACATACCAACTCTAAAAATTCCTGAAAAATATTTTCTAGCTTCGTATTGACGATACGGTCCTAACAAAACTAGTTTCGTCGAATTCTGAGACCGTTGGAAAAATGGCCAATTTCCAGTCGATTAAAATCAACTGAAAATGGTCAATCGCGTTTTCCTTTGCCACGCTCACATATTGATTCGAAAAATTATGAAATTTGAAACCTAGCAATAACTTTACATCCCGGACCCAACAAAACTGGTTTCGTCGAAATCCGAGGTCGTTTGCAAAATGTCCATTTTTAAGGGCCTGAATTCCATAGCGACTATTCAGAATTTTCAACTGGACATATCTTTTGATTCCCGCTATGAAATTTTGATTTTTCGGATTCGTTGGAAAGATATCCTCAAATTGATCCTAATGTTTTTGGTTTCACTAAAATCCGGATTGTTTTGCACCCGGTACATTCAATTGAAGTTTGAAATCGAATTATCGAACTACCACGCCATTTTCAATTCTATTTATAATTATATATAATTATTTATATTCTCACGACGACGTATATAACATATACATTCTAATTATATTCAAAATAAATTTCACGTCGATATTATTTAAAATAATCTATTTTAAATAATCAAAATTCGCTAAAATTGCCAAAATAAAAATTTTAAACTGGCCCAGATTTTCCGGGTTGTTACAATCTCCCCCACTTAAAACTTTTCGTCCCCGAAAAGGAACAAAGTCGAAAGTGGTTTGATCATTCAACTCTACGTTCGATCTGGCTTCCATTCTCTAACTTTTCAGTTTCTGTGAATTTTCAAATTCTTCAAAAATTTGGCTAACACCCTAAATTTTTGAAAAATTTCGCCATAACCTCCCCTGCACCGGGAGCATCGGGGAATTTCAAATAGCTTCCCCGGTCCTTCAGATCTCAAAAAGAAAAAGAAAAAGCCAAGCGGCTAGCCAATAGGCTCATAAAATCATCATCACCCAAACAAAACAGTAAATTATAGTAAACATGTACCTATTTGTCGGGCAAACAAATTTTATTCTTCGGCTCTAGCCTCCTTGCTATGACCTGTTCAATGTAAGTATATGTATATACAAGCAAATGCGACCAATTTTCAATACAGTTCAATATTTGATTCAATTAGGCTAAATGGTTCAAAATTATCAAACAAATGGACAAACAACACAAACATCAATCAATTAGAGAATTAGAGTTTCAAATTCATAATTTTGATATATATACAAAAATCATGTTTTTGATGCCAAATCACAACAATAGGCCTTATCTAATTTTTGGTTCTCACACCAGTCAATAGGAAATATATAGATATTACACGTTCGTCACTCGAATATAAATTCTGATGATGATATATCAACCATCAGAATCACCCCCGGGTGACTAGAGTGTAACTCTATATCTATCCAATATATCAAAACATCGAATACACGCTAGCTAGACGCATACGCAAAAGCTTTATATATTGGATTGTCCTAATCAATATGAAATAAATAATCAAATACGAATAATTGATTTTAAATTTTTCAAACAAAATTGTTTTCATTTGAAAAATATACTCTTCACACTCGTTCTAGGATACTACTGATCCCATCTCTAACGAGTCATTCTAATTGGATATTACTAATCCAATATCTGATGAATTCTTTCGTATGGTTCTAATGTGCCTTGTTCTCTGAGCTTTGTAAACCAAAGCTCTGATACCAACTGTGACGGCAAGGAATTTCGCTCGGTCCGAACCAGTCGCTAAACCGACCCAGACCGTTCGAAACGCCCTATCGTTTGAGAACACGACAAATCAGAACGCACACGGAAGAACATTTCGTTGTATATTACAACAATACATCAGATTACAAGAATATACAGAGTATAAATGAATATTACACAGAAATATCAGAGATTTAAATTACATTTAAATACATAGCAGCGGAAAATAATACAATACACAACTAGAAGGAGATATACGGATACAAAGCCTTCCGGATATCATTCCAGCTGTAAACCAGGATCCTGTGAATATAAATCTGCAAAACCAAACAAACAAGTCCATGGTCTGTGGACGATTGTGTCGGGTGCTACTAAGCACCGTCTGCATCCTAGTATATATATATATATAACTAGAAAAAGAAATTGAAAGGTGAGAAATTCTCACCGAAAGCTATCCCAACTTCACGACACTTCTATTGTAGAGATCTTCGTCGCTCTCGCCTTTTTGTCGCTTTCGTTGCTCGCAATCTCTACATATGTAAAAGTCGAATTTTTACTTTGCTTTTCAATATATAAAAATCGAATTTTTACTTTGCTTTTCAATATATAAAAATCGAATTTTTACTTTTCTTTTCAATATATAAAAATCGAATTTTTACTTTGCTTTTCAATATATAAAGATCGAATTTTTACTTCGCTTTTCAATATATAAAGATCGAATTTTTACTTCGCTATTCAATATATAAAAATTGAATTTTCTTCTTTTTCAAAATCAAAGTATTTTGTATTTTCTAAACAAAGCTACATACATTTTAAAAACAAGCTATGTGTATTTTAAAAAATCCTATTTTTTTAAACTGTTCTTTCCTTTTCAAAACATAGGCTATTTTTACTTTTAAAAACCATATCTTCTCATGTATAAAAATCCGACCTTTCATTGTTTATATAAAAAAATATTATCTAAACCTTTTCTATTTCTTTCTATGTATAAATAAAATATCAATAAGTAAATAAATAAATAAAAAAAAGACAAGAAGCTCACAATTTAACTTCAGGTGTGGGGGAAGGCTGTCAGACGGCGCTGGTGGTGGTTGGGCTCGCGGGGTTTGCTGGAGGTCAGGCGGAGGGTCGGGCGGAGGGGTCCTTGCAGTGGTGGCGGCTGGCCATTCGCGGTGGAGGGGCGGTAGGGTTTTGTGGAGGCTTGGTTATGGGGTTAGAACGGAGAAGAGGAGGGGTCTGGCGAAGAGCGACGTGGCTGGGGAGCTCACCAGAGGCGGGGCGGCGGATCACCAGGCGCGGTGGACCTCCGACGTCGGGGATAGGAGCATCGACGAGATCCAGAGGCGCGAGCGCTTTTTTTTTTCCTCTGAATCGATTAGAAATATAAAAGGCGGGGCCCAGAGGTTTTGACGGGGAGAGGTTTTCTTTTTATTTTATTTTATTTAATTAATTATTTTTCAAAAAGCTGACTTTTACATACGACCTCGAAACGAGGCCCACCGCCTGTCGTCCATAGCATTTTACCCCCATTCCGAACACAATGGGATATGTATCGTAGGTTGATTTGATCGTTTCGATCAGTTTCCGTTAAAATCAACATATAACTCTATATATTGAATTTGAACGCACATTTCAATTTACCGGGGTCACATATCAACTCTAAAAATTCCTGAAAAATATTTTCTAGCTTCGTATTGACGATACGGTCCTAACAAAACTAGTTTCGTCGAATTCTGAGACCGTTGAAAAAATGGCCAATTTCCAGTCGATTAAAATCAACTGAAAATGGTCAATCGCGTTTTCCTTTGCCACGCTCACATATTGATTCGAAAAATTATGAAATTTGAAAACTAGCAATAACTTTACATCCCGGACCCAACAAAACTGGTTTCGTCGAAATCCGAGGTCGTTTGCAAAATGTCCATTTTTAAGGGCCTGAATTCCATAGCGACTATTCAGAATTTTCAACTGGACATATCTTTTGATTCCCGCTATGAAATTTTGATTTTTCGGATTAGTTGGAAAGATATCCTCAAATTGATCCTAATGTTTTTGGTTTCACTAAAATCCGGATTGTTTTGCACCCGATACATTCAATTGAAGTTTGAAATCGAATTATCGAACTACCGCGCCATTTTCAATTCTATTTATAATTATATATAATTATTTATTTTCTCACAACGACGTACATAACATATACGTTCTAATTATATTCAAAATAAATTTCACGTCGATATTATTTAAAATAATCTATTTTAAATAATCAAAATTCGCTAAAATTGCCAAAATAAAAATTTTAAACTGGCCCAGATTTTCCGGGTTGTTACATTAGTACCTTCATGAGTGGTTTTTAGCATTTGCCAAATTTGATATGCAGTGGTACAGATAATAACACGGTTATATTCGTTTTGATCTAATGCACAAAACAACATATTTGTTGCTTTTGCATTTACAGCTGCTGCTGTTTTCTTAGTAGGTGTCCATTCTGAATACTCGTTGTTGGATTCACTATTTCTTTCTGAGTAGCATTCCAAGCATCATAGCTAGTTGACTGCATGTAAAAAGCCATACGTGTTGCCCAATAACTATAGCTAAGACCATTGAAGAAAGGAGGTCTTTGTGTCGATTGACCTTCAGTGTAAGTGGTGTCAGTGCTACTACTTGGATTTTTTGCCATATTACTAGAATATATCAAATAACTGTGTTACGGTTATAAGATGACCGTGCTCTGATACCAATTGAAAGTGTGTGTGTGTACTTGCCAAGTAATATAGTACACTCGGATCGTGTAATATGGGATAACACACAACTATTTGTCTAATACAATAGTTATGCAAATAAGTATGAAATAGAATAAGATCTCACAGAAGCAGTATCTCAGATAAGTAAATGCAGTAAAAGGAAAAAATCACACCAGAGATTTTTATACTGGTTCGGAGCACCATCCTACGTCCAGTCCCAGACCTCTCTCTGGATTTTCACTAATCAGCCACCTCGCTTCACCCGGAGGAATATGTTCACAATACCCGAACAGCCGAACGGGATTTCACGCCTCTCACAACACGAGGACTTCACAACTTGCCTCTCACAACACGGAGGACTTCACACAAGATGAGTAGACTTGTAATTTGACAATGTGTGTTCTTAATAACACGAATTTGTCAATTCTTGTACAACCTTCCTATATTCTTATCCTCAAATAGAATTTGAATTTGTGAAGATTTGGAAGATGATATCGTGTTTGAATCAAAAGAATAGTATGTAGATTCTAGGATTCAACAACGATATTATGAGCGTTTGAGTGCTTTGAATGATCAAGAATGAAATCAACAATAGATAGAATAGAAAGAATTCATTGTTTGAATTGATGATTTCATGTTGTTTTTATAGAAGATAAAGAGCTGCAATCATTGGTGAAGAGAAGTATTGAATAGAAATGATTTTTGATGAAAGGAAAATGAAGCAACCATTGATGAATGAAGATGTCTGTACGAAGAGTTGCTTTCAGTTCGAAAATTGGTCGATAGGTCAAAAACAACCAGTAGACTGATATTTGAATATATATACGTTATATATGTGTGCACGTTCATTGTGCATTTTTGCCTAGAAACGTTCGACCGGTTTCTGGCAATATGCACAATAAATGTGCATTCATATATATACATATATATATATATATATATTCAAAATACTGAGGTATATAATTATTTGAGGATAGATTTTAACAGTTATAACACAACTAAATCACTAAATAATCAACCTCTTAGTTTCAATACCATTGAATCTCTTCTTTTTGTCGATAATGAGACTTCTTCTTGTCGTTAATCAAAGTGCCATGAATCCTTGATTCAACAGACGGTGGTTGAAGATCGGAGGTTTTCACATCGTTTGGATGATTACTGATTTCTTGATTGGGCTATACACCCAAGACAAAGTAATAAGTGGTGATTGTCCAGAAGTACTTGGAGATCAACCGGATATGCGAGGACCTCTCTCCTATACTAGACATATGGAACGAGGAATAAGGTGCCTCCGGTTTCGTTCAGACCCAGAACGAACTAGTAAATGGATGTGTGTCTGACATTGGATTTTATTATGTGTTGACTGATCTCTATTAAATATATGTTTGTTTGGTGACGGAGAATTTATTCTCTTTCTTAACACCCTTCTCTAAGACGTACGAGGTCAAAGGTCATATATCGATAGACATCAGTTGCATGGCATGAATTGCCTTTGTGGCATCCTGAGATGCAAATGACCAAGGCTTCTGTTGAAAAGCAGAGTCTTGTGGTTGATGATCAAAGCACAGTTTTGATATAGCATAGCTTTGTATATAGCGTTAATTCGCAAGCCTCACACCTCGGTATGATTCAAAAATGGGATAAGGGACTACAGGGAGAACACGACGTTTCTTTCTAGCTATAGATGGTGTCATGGTATGGAGCCCAGACATTTATTATATTTTTACCTATGGGTTGTTGGATTGCGAGGTGCCTCGGATATATCGGTTACTACGGAGCCTATGGATAGGTCCGATAGGACCGGGAAACGTGTGTTTAGGAATAACCAATCCTCAAACATAAGAGAGGATCGGCCCTGAGGCATCCAAGGGTTACCCAGAGTGTGTAGTCCCGAGGCATTTTCTAGAGTATCTCAAACCGGGCTAGGAATACATCACTTGCCTTGACTCATGACGGAAATCCAATTTCCAATACGTGACATTTCAGTTTTGATTGTAGAGCCTAGTATGGCGACATGATATATGGTATTCATGCCGTCTATGATTGATACATTTACATTTGAAGTTGTTTTTAACGCTATGCACTAATAATAGTATCAAATGATTTGTTTTTAAACGTACCAAGCATGTTTGGCTATTATAATGTAAAACTCTATCCTCCGGCTTGCATTGCATTGTGTTATGGGACCTGACTCTTATAATAGCATCATTTTTCCAAAAAGCATTGCGCTATTTGTTTTATGCACTGGTATTCTTAGAAGGAAACCCGTTCCTTGTTATACAGCATGGTCGCTTGATTTACTTTATTTTAAAGTAAAGATTTAAATAACTGTTTTAGTTCTCACACCAGTCACATGACTGACCTGGAGTTTATTGTTTTAACCTAAACTCTAGGTCCCCCTATTTTGTACACGGCAACTAGTAGTTTGGTTTTGCAGATATTATATTCACAGGATCATGGTTTACAGCTGGAGCTATATTCGGAACGCTCTGTATCCGTGTATTTCTTACAGTTGTGTTGTGCATTGATTTTCCACTGCTTTGTAATTTGAATCTCTGATATTTGTCAAATGTATATTATTTATTCATACTCTGTAATATTCTTGTACTCTGATGAAATTGTTGTAATAAGCAATGAAATGTTCTTCTGTTTGTGTTCTGATTTGTCATGTTGTCCACTCAATTCGGCTTTCCCGTAAGGGCGAGTTTGGGTCGTTTCAGCTAGTATTAGAGCTTTGGTTTACTGAGCTCGAGAACAAGACACATTAGAACCAAACAAAAGAATTCACCAGAGATTGGATTAGTAATATCCAATGAGAATGACTCGTTAGAGATAAGATCAGTACTATCCTAGAGCGAGTGTGAAAAGTGTTGTTTTTAAAAATAAAATTGAAAACAAATTTTGTTTTGAAAATTTAAACCATTATACGTATTTGAGTAATTTATTTTAAATTGATTTGGACTATCGAGTATATAGAGATTTTAATATACATCTGATCCACGTGTATTCGAAGCCTCAAATATACTGGATGGATATAGAATCACACTCTAGTAGCCCGGAGATGATTATGATGATTGAGTACTCATCATCAGAGTTTATGTTCGAGCTTCGAAAGTGGGATATCTCTATATTTCCAATTGACTGGTGTGAGAACCAAAACTAGGTATGATTTATTGTTGTGAATTGGCATCAAAAACATGATTTTTGAATATATAAAAATTATGAATTTGAACATTTAATCAACTAATTGGTTGCTGGTTGTGATGTTTGATTATTTGTTAACTAATAAAACCAACATGAAAATGGAAGGCAAATTTAGCCAAATCGAGCAAATATTGAACTGAATTGAAAATTGATTGAAACTGCATGCATACACATGTATATACATTGAACAGGTCATAACAAGGAGCTAGAGAAGAGGAATAAAATTGTATGCCCGACAAATAGGCACATGTTAACTAATTTATTGAGTTTTGATGATTTTATCAGCCGATTGGCAAGCCGCTTGGCTTTTTCTTTTTCTTTTTGATTGGAGAGGGCCTTGTGAGACTAGTTGCGGTTTTAAATGTCTCCCCGTACAAAGGAGGTTATGGGCCAATTTTTTCGAAAATTTAGGGTGTTGGCCAAATTTTTGAAGAATTAGAAAATTCTTAGAAACTTAAAAGTTGAAGTATGAAAGCCAGAATGAAAGTAGAGTTGATTAGTTAAACATCTTCCAGCTTCGTTCCATTTCGAGGAAGAAAATATTTTAAGTGAGGGAGATTGTAACAACCCGAAAAGTCAGAACCAATTTATAATTTTTTTTAGCTATTTTAATGGATTTTAAATATTTAGAATGATTTATTTTAAATAATAATGACTAAAAATTTATTTAAATCGAAGTTAGGATGAATAAATTTATTTTATTTATACAACGAGCCTGAAATGGCGCAGCAGTTTGAAATTCGATTTCAAATTTCAATTGAATGTACAGAATTCAAAATAAACCGGATTTCAATGAAACAAGAAACATTTGAACCTGTTTGAAAATATCTTTCCAACGAATGTGAAAAATCCAGATTTCATAACGGGAATGAAAAGTTATGTCCAGTTGAAAATTCAGAATAGTCGCTGTGGAATATATATATATATATATATCCATATATATATATATATATGGCCCTTAAAAATAGCCATTTTGGCCGACGACCTCCGTTTTCGAGGAGACCACTTTTGTTGGATCCGGAATGTCAAATTATTGCTAGATTCCAATTTTCATAATTTTTTGAATCAATATGTGAGCGTGGTGAATTTTAACGTGTTTGGTAATTTCAGTTGGAATTTTATCGACTGGAAAATGACCGTTTTTCAAACGGTCTCCAAATTTGATGAAATTAGTTTTGTTAGTACCGTATCGTCAAAACATAGCTAGATTTATTTTTTTGGGATTTTTGGAGTCCGTATGTGGCCCCGGTAAATTAAAATGCACGTTAAAATCAATTTTGAATGTTATGTTAATTTACAATTTAATTTTGATGAAAACTGATCGAAACAGTCGAATCGGCTTATGGGACATATCCCATTGTATTTGGAATGAGGGTATTTAGCTAAGGACGACAGTTGTTGGGTTCGAATTGGAGATCGAATTAAAAATTAACTTTATGGAAATTAAATTAATTAAATTAATATATATTTATATAACTCAACCTCTCCTTCCCCCGATTCAGTTCAGTACAAATCGAAAAATGAAAAAAGAATAAAGAAAAAAAGAAAACTGCTCCTCCAAATCGCGATAGCCACAGCGCTGCCCTCCGATCCACCGCCGCGACCCCCCCCCCCCCATTCCGCCACCACCCATCTTCGCCCCTCTCCCGGTCGTGAAGCTCCTTCCCCCTCAATCTCAAATCAAATCGCGAGCCTCCTCACCCAATCGAGCCACCACACCAGCGAGTGCCGCCACAGACCGCTGCCATTCTCCCTCCGTTCGTCAGAGCCGTCACCCTGTCATCTGCCTCCTCCTCGATCCACGAACCAGAACCGCCCCTCAAAAATGATGCAAATGAAAAACAATGAGGTTTTAGATTTTTTTTTTATATAAAGTTTAGATTTTTTATATATATAAAATGTTAAGATTTTTTTCTTATATAAAAAGTTATGATTTTTAGTTATAAAAAGTTATGATTTTTAATAAGAAAAGTTATGATTTTTAATTAGAAAAGTTATGATTTTTAATTAGAAAAGTTATGATTTTTAATTATAAAAATATATGATTTTTAATTATGTAAAAACCTGATTTTTATATATATAATATCATTATAAAAATTGGATATATATATATATATATATATTTGGAATAAAAATACAATTTTTATACTATAGATTTGGAATAAAAATACAACTTTTATATGTATAATGGCAATATAAAAATATGATTTTTATATATATACTAGCAATGTAAAAATATGATTTTTATTATAGGAGTAGCATATAAAAATGTGATTTTTATTATAGGAGTAGCAATATAAAAAAATATAATATATATATATATATAATAACATTGTAAAAATATGATTTATATATATATATATATAATAGCATTGTAAAAATATGATTTTCATATATATAATAGCATTGTAAAAATACGATTTTTAATGTATACATGGCATTGTGAAGATGTGATTTTTATATATAATATAGCGTTATTAGAAATATGATTTTTAATATAAAACCGCATGAAACAGATTGCGATGGAACCGACTAGAGTCAAATCCAAATCCAAACCGTTCAGAAATAAAGAATGGCGGAGTGGATCCCAAAAGTGAGAATTCTCGCTCTAATTTTATTTTCTAGTTAAATATACATACAAGGATGCAGACGGTGCTTAGAAGCACCCGACACCTTTGTTTGAAACCATGGATGTATGGTTGTTTGTTTTGATTGATAAATTGGTTGAATTTGATTTGGGGTGTAAACTGAATTGATTAGAATTGGTATGTGTATAGCGCGAGCCAGTATTAGGCGAGGGAAAAGGCTAGACCTTATTCCGGTTCTAGTATCGCGCCGTTATGCTGCCGAAATTTTCTAAAAATGTTAGAACAATAAAAATATCATTTTTATTGTATAAATGAACTGTATAAAATATTCATGTGTTGAAATAAATATTTTATCAACTAAAAAATAATTTTTAACGAGTATACGAATGAAAATAAATATTCATTTACAAATCGGACGATTTGTTTATGTACACACATTTGATTGATATTGATTGGGATGATATATTTTACACATCGCCCAACTGCTCAAATAAAATCTGTGCATGTCGATTGAAACCCCACACGGGTATTAGGATGATATCTGACGTAAACTAATCCCAATTGTTTAGTTGTATGTCAATCAATTGGTTGACAGACTGTTGTAAGCGTTAGTTATTTATATTTAGTGCTTACGCAGTGGTGTAATGCACTCTTGATGATGGTTGACTGTGTTTGATTATTGTTGTGTACACGTGTGTATGAAATCCATATAAATAAACTTATGTGTTAATTGACTGTGTTTGATTCCAATTCGGAAAGAACGAATATTTTAAAATGATGGATAATGAATATTTTAAAATAACTAATATTTTAAAAAATATTCCGTAATGGATCAAAATATGATTTTGATGTCCGATTTGGGATGGACATGAAAATATTTAAATATATATAGACGTATTGATTAGATTAACGCCATTTTGACGTGTACGATATTTATATCGATTTTATTCATTTTTATAATGAATATCGAAAAGGAAATGATTTCAAAATCTAATATTTTGAAAATATTATTATTTATATATTGTAATGACAAGGAAAATTCAATTTTGATTTAAAATTGAAAATGAAGTTGGAATCGTTTTAAAAAGAATTTATAAACGATTTATAAAATACGTTTTAAATGGAAATCGACGAAATATATATAATATATATTATATATATAATGGCCTGAATAGAACGCGTCGCGCCGCAACCGTTCGCGAATTTCGATCATTGGCTTCGAATTGATATTACGGGAGATCCGACCGTCGGATTCTCCTAAAACCGGAACCATTAGGTTTGTATCGAAAAGAGTTTTCCAACAAATATAAGGGATTTGAAATCTAATGGTTGGATTTGGAATTATGTCCAAATCAAATTTGGAAAAGGTCGCTGTAAGTGCAGTTCGATGACTGTTTATGGAAATCGACTGTACGGGCCTTAATAAAATTATTAAACATATTAATAATTTGTGTAAAATTATAATAAATGATTTGGAAAGAATTTCGATGAAAAATTCCACGTTTATAAAGATAAAAATATTTTTTTATTCATAATGAACTAGTTATGAACTAGAATTATAATCCAATATTTTTAAATAAATAAATTGGATTTGAAATGATTTTAAAAATAACCCGAATTTCATATATGAATTGGAATGGATTTATGTCGAAATTATCTTCGAAATATTTTGATATTGGATTCCGTGATTATACGGATATTGTGGAGAAATTTGGAAGATATATATATCGTTATTCCCAATACGATATTAGTTGGTTTCAGAATTTGATATTGAATATATGCCGATATAATGTCTATTCAGAGCTTTGTATTTGATATCGAATTGGATTTTGGGTTTGTCATGAACGGTGTCTTAAAAAACACTGTTCTTAAACCCAGTTGAGAAAAAGAATAAATCTTTTAATTAAGATTTAGTGAAGTTTTCCAATTAATCAATATTTAATTGGAATTGAATAAAAGGAATGGATTTTGGGTTTGTCGTGAATGATATTTTGAATAACACTGTTCTTGAACCCCGCGTGAGAAGAATAAGTCTTTTAATTAAGATTATTAGAGTTTCCAGTTAATTAACATTTAATTGGAATAAAATGGAATATGAATTGGGTTTATTGTGAACTGTGTTTTTAACAACATTTGTTCTTTAACCCGATTAATAGTAAAATGTGATTTGGAATTTATAAATCTTTTTATTAAGATTTAATGGGAATTTTCCAAATTAAAGTTTTCCAATTTAATATATTAAATTGTAATTGAATGGAATTCGATTTGATAATAATCGAGTGAGCTTCTATGGACGAAAACTGTTAATACATATGGAATTTAAAAGGCTTTGCCGTTGTTCCATTTATATTATTAGTCGGATACGAAAATTGATATCGATTATATATTGATCTACTTTCCGTGAAGATTCCATAATTAACAGAATGTGATTTGGGTTTATCGTGAACTGTGTTTTAAATGACATTAGTTGTTTAACCCAGTTAAAGACATGATTACTTGTCTAACATTGTATTTCAAACTATATTGTTGATCTCTGCTAAATATATATTTGTTTGGTGGCGGAGAATTTATTCTCTTGCTTAACAACCTTTTCTAAGACGTACGAGCTTAGGGTTATATATCGGCAAAAATCAATAGTACGGGGTAGATTGTCGATGTGGCATGTTTGTGTTTCTAAAGTTAAATAATCATTAATATTGATTTTTGGGAAGATTAAAACTAAGTGGAGTTTTAATGAATCTATAATTAGATTGAAATGTGAATTGATAATTTAAATTATCAAATTTGGGAAATGATCGTGAATGGAGTACCACCAGTGTTGCTGCTAGCGATAGTTAAATCTTTAATTAGATTTGAACGTGAAATGGTAATTAAATTTACCGATAACACCGTGGTGTTAGATATGGAGTATTATTAGTTTTGCTCCATGGGATGAATAGGTTGGGATTGGGAAATAAAAGAAATGATTACTTCGGTAAGGTGCGCTAATCCCGATTAGTTTGGATAAACCTTAATTTGGTTTGAATTGATATCCAAAGGAAGATTAACGAATAAATTTAAAGAATGTATCTTTGATAAAATTAACGGGAACCTTCCCCAAAGGATAAGAATATTAAAATAAAAGAATATTCAGAATTGGAATGAGGCGTGGTTGTGTTTTTATAGCACTTGCTTATTAAATACGCGAGTTATTCGGAAAGGCTGGGTTTATACCCATCTGAATAATTGATTTGTCAATAAGTTGATGACGAAGACGGTGGTTGAAGACCAGAGTTCTTCACATTGTTTGGATGATTATCGATGTCTTGATTAGGCTGTACACCCAAGACAAGGTAATAAGTGGTGATCGTCCAGACGAGGACCTCTCTCCTGTATTTGACATATGGGATGAGGAATAAGGTGCCTCCGGTTTCGTTCAGACTTAGAACAAACTAACAAAAGGATGTGTGTCTGACATTGGATTTTATTCTGTATTGATTGATCTCTATTAAATATATATCTGTTTGGTGGCGGAGGATTTATTCTCTTGCTTAACACCCTTCTCTAGGACGTACGAGCTCAGAGGTTATATATTGATAGACATCAATTGCATGGCATGAATTGCCTATGTGGCATGCTAAGATGCAAATGATCAAGGCTTCTGTTGAAAAGAAGAGTCTTGTGGTTGATGATCAAAGCACGGCTTTAATATAGCATAGCTTTGTGTATAGCGTTAATTCACGAGCCTCATACCTCGGTATTAGTCAAAAACGGGATGAGGGACTGCAGGGAGAACACGACATTTCTTTCTAGCTATGGGTGGTGTCATGGTATGGAGCCCAAGCATTTATTATATTTTCACCTATGTGGTTGTTGGATTGCGAGGCGCCTCTGATATATCGGTTACTACGGAGCTGATGGATAGGTCCGATAGGACCGGGAAACATGTGTTCGGTAATAACCAATCCTCAAACGTAAGAGAGGACTGGCCTTGAAGCATCCAAGGGTTAACCAGAGTGTGTTGTCTCGAGGCATTTGCTAGAGTGCCTCGAAGTGGGCTAGGAGAACATCCCTTGCCTTGACTCATGACGGAAATCCAATTTCCAATACGTGACATTTCGGTTTTGATTATAGAGCCTATTATGGCGACAAGATATATGGTGCATATGCCGTCTAGGATTGATACATTTATATTTGAAGTTGTTTTTAACACCATGCACTTATAATAGTATCAAATGTTTTGTTTTTAAACATACCAAGCATGTTTGGCTATTATAAGGTAAAACTCTATCCTCCGGCTTGTTTTGCATTGTGTGATGGGACCTGAGTCTTATAATAGCTTTATTTTTCCAAAAAGCATTGCATTGTTTGTTTTATGCACTGGTATTCTTGGGAGGAAACCTGTTCCGTGTTATACGGCATGGTCCCTTGCTTTACTTTATTTTAAAGTAAAGATTTAAATAACTGTTTTAGTTCTCACACTAGTCACATGACTGACTTGGAGTTCATTGTATTAACCTAAACTCTGGGTTCCCCTATTTCCCACGCGAGCAGCTAGTAGTTTGGTTTTGCAGATATTATATTCACAGGATCCTGGTTTACAGATGAAGCTATATTCGAAACACTCTGTATCCTTGTATTTCTTACAGTTGTGTTGTGTATTGATTTTTCGCTGCTTTGTAATTTGAATCTTTGATATTTGTCAAATGTATATTATTTATTCATACTCTGTAATATTCTTGTACCCTGATGAAATTGTTGTAATAAGCAATGTAGTTTTCTTCTGTTTGTGTTCTGATTTTTCGTGTTCTCAACTCAATCCGGGCTTTCCCGTAAGAGCGAATTTGGGTCGTTTCAGGATGCCTCGATGATGTCGTGGTTTTTCGAAGTCTGGGGAAGTGGATCGGGGAGAAGAAAGTCTATTCGATGATTAAAAGAGTGATTAACGGTAATTTTGTATTAAGTTAACCAATTAATATAATTAAGGTTTAAAGCTATGTTAATTTATAATAAATATTGTAGTAGCGATAACTTATTCGTATATTGTCAAAATTTAATTAAACCGGAGGTGTTTGGATTGTAATCGAGAATACTACGCTGCTAGCTGGTTCGGAGGTATTCAGAAGCGATTGGAATTTCCTTTAATTTTAAATGCTTTTTTGAAATTAAACGAAACAATGCAACATCGTCAAATCAAAATAAAATGTGAGTTTACTCTCACATCTTTTGGAATGCTATGATGTGGTAAATTCATAAGAATTGTAATTTATCATTGACAGTATAAATTGGTTGTTTAGATGCCTTAGATGTTATTTGTTTGTTGTTAATTGTTGTTATTTCATATTTAAGTCATTTAAATGTATTAGATTAAAATAATTATCTCATATGCAGTTATTAAATGTATTATGAACTGTGTTGCAGGGAAAGAACTGTTTAGAGGGATCCAACTGTATTCTTCAAATATTATGTATGCAATTTTCTTTCATGTACCGTTTAACCCCAGTGACGTTAAAACCTATTTGGATGTTGAACATTGAATTTAAATACAACGTTATTGTAATTTTAATCAATAAATGGTACTGGTTAGGGGATTGGCAGGAAATGGCCTAAAATCCACCTTTTTAATACGTTGATTTGACGTTAGGCAAATTGACGAAGTTAAGTTATAAAATTTATTTTTATAGCTGGAGTAAGATTTTCAATTATATTATATGTGTTTTTGAAATAAATCAATATTTATAAATTAGTTTTTATAAAAGAATTATAAAATGGTTATATAATGAGAATGCTACATTTAAATAAGTTTTATAAGCGAATAAAGCAGTAATTAAGTGATATTATTAGATTAATTATATTAATCTAATAGGAAGAAGTGATTGGAATCAATTAACAAGTTAACTGATGATGTCAATTGACTAAGTCAACTGTTTAATTGGAGCTGGCTATTAGATTAATTCGTCTTCAATTAATCTAATGTAAACAGTTTAATAAATAATTGTTTAAATTTAATAAGATTTCTCAAAATATAATTTACCTTTTATTTACGGTGTTTAAAGATTATCGATAATAATTAATGTAGTTAGTTATTATTTTAATATGAAAATGATTAACTAACCTATTTTGGTTAACAGTGAAGTAAATTACTATTACTTCAGTAAACAATGAAGTTAATTATATTTAGGGTGATTACTTCATAAATGAAATTCATTTAAGAAGAAATTGAGTATGTAATAAGGTTTACGAATTTAAAAGAATTTATGAAGGGATTTTATAATCCGAGTCCATAAACAAAGTTACAAAAAGAGATTTGAGTTAATGTGATAGTTTAAAATAAATATTTTACTTAGTATTTAAATTTAGCTGAATAATTGGGATAAAAAGCAGGTTTTTAAGAATGTGAACAATGACACTTATCGTATTTTGATAAAGCGGTGGTTAATGGGTTGTTAATATAATCCAAGATAAGTTATAATAAGACGTTAATAGTTTGAGTTGATTAATGGATCTTAGCTATAAAATCAAAGTTTAGTTTTATAACTTGATGTAAAATGGGTTTTGGTAAAGAATTTGTAAATGGATTATCGTAATATAATCTAATTTATAAATGGAATTGTATAAAGAGTTTTAAAGCGAAAGGTTGGTATTAATTAAACAAATTACTTAATCAACAAGTTAAGTAAAAATAGTTATAATCGACAGAGATTTTCAAAAGTAAGGATATGGTTTATCAAACCGTATTATAAATAAAATAGAAAATAATATTTGGTTGGTTTTTGAGTTACAAACTTTTATCTTTCTCAAGATAAGACGTTGTTGATCAAGGTTTGAGAGTTAAAAAAGATTCCCTAACTTAAACGACTTCACTATTATCGAGGGATAATATTAGTTTGTAATGGTTAAAGGACGTTGAAATTAGTTCATTATTTCCATAAAAGGAATATTAAAATGTCACTTGCAAGATTTTGAAAAGTAAATTAAACTATTTGGTATTAAGGTAAACAATGTTTAATTTAACATTGTTTGGCCAACATGAAGCGTGATTTATATTTTATACATATATATAGTACTATTTTCTAGATAACGGAAATAATGTGGATTGAAATACACTTTTTCCTAAATACTGAGTAAATGACAATGTTTTACCGAAGAAAGGGAAAGGGGTTATTTTGGAATGGAAATGAAGGTAAATATTTGGAATTTAATTATATATTTCTATAAGTATCCAACTGTAATCTTTAAAGTTTGAAGTTTGAAAAAACCATTTTGGGTTTATATAACAATAAATATGTCGCTTAACATTGTCTTGGCCCGTATAAGAATTGGTAACTAAATTTATAACAACTGAGTAGATAATACATATCAATATTTCCAAAGTAAAGGAAAGTTAAAGGAGATTTTGTCTCAAATTAATATTTCCAAGAAAAGGAGATAAAAAGGGTCTTATATAAATATGGTGATATTGGCAAAGCGGAGTTTTCTAAATACGTTATTCTAAAGAATTAAGAATATTCTTATTGTTTTCAAATAAGGGAAGTAAAGGAGATTTGTTGAGATAAGTAGATGGAATTGATTTTAAATCGACGAATCGATTTTAAATCGACGAATCGATTTTCAAAGATCAACAAAAAGTTTTAGTGAATGGTTTGGAATAATAAGGGTTTGAGCTACTAATGTACTTAACCATACTGTTTTGACTTGATAGTTAAAAACCTGACTATCAGCGAAATATCTTATTGAGCTTTTGACGTGTTAGTTCGAAGAGACCGGAATGAGAACTAGACCCAAAACCACTTGAACCAATGTTGCGTTCGAAACTAACTTGCAGAAAATAAGATGAAGCATTGAAGGCCGTAGATCTTTATAAACAAAAGAAATACTTATAATCTCTGGGTAGCTCCCACAAAAGAGATAAAGTATGGTTCTGTCATGGTTGAAATCTATGGATTGCAAGGACTACTCGCCACTGATCCATTGGGTGATTTTCATATAGGATACGGTAGGAGGGCTCCGTCGGTTCATCCTGTTCCTAGATGATTTGTATGGACGAATATATGATAGAGTATTTTCTAAGGGTCACGTACGTTGATTTTTAAAATATACCAAGTTTGGTGGCAGAGAAGGATAATTCTTTTAGCTTAACACCTAAAGTATATTTGTGGGTGTCAATTAGTAATTTGACGGATATGACGATGTAACATTCAAAGAATTGATGTGATGTCCTATGAAATGTAATCATGGCCTCAAACCTCATCAACCGGGAAATGATAGAAATCAGGAAGGCAACATGGCTATATGGGTCATTCTAATTAGGGTGTATTACTACCATATAGAGAAATTTCTTCTATTCTTCTTCTGTATCTTGGTTGTGCAACCATATGGCGACAATATATTTGATATACTCAAGTCGAATAAGTGGTCGGTAACGCGTAGCCGGGTCGTAAGATGTTATTGTTAAACCCCAGTGTATCCTCTTTAGAGTACAATGATCGGGAGGTGGTCCCATACCTTACCATGCTGGTAATCCAAACTCCAATACAAGCCCTATGTTTTTAGTTAAAAACCGACTATGTTGGAAAGTAAGATGCAAGCTTTCCAGCTATATTCTTATTGATTTGAATTGATAGACTTTATTATAATATCACTGGATTTTACTATAAAAGTGTTTTGGTTATCATAATGTTAAAAAACGTGCGAACTTTATGTGTGGTCGTGTCTTATGAGAGTTCCATTCTTTCAAAGGGTTTTCTAAAGTTAAACAAATTGTTTGTGCAAAGAATTTATCACCGAAAGCGTTCTAGACTAATCTGGGTTGATTTTGCTTTGCTTCAAATGTGCTCAAGTCAAACCCAGCATATAATCAGGTTAGGTTTCGCTTGGAGCTTTAGAAGGGAACTGGTGTCGAGAATAATACTGTATTTTCTGATAATAAGTCATTCAGTTGTGTGAGTTGTATTGATCTGTTGTGTTACTCTAATGTTGTATAATCATATATATACAGTTTTCTTTTGAGTAAAGTACTGTTGATACAATATGTTTTATTTGTTCCACTGTGAGACTCAGATCTTCTTATTCTTCTATTCTAATATTTCATCCTTCTTTCTCACCCTCTAATTTGTTTCTCCAAACAATATGCTTTTTCAGCATTTTGGTTAGGATGGAGGATGTAATTATTCAACTCCAAGAGTACGGAAAAGTGGGTCATTACATACAAGGAGTACACAACATGTGCAAAGCTGAAGCACATAAGCTTTCAAATGCAACAAGTGCTTCAACTAAACACAAGTGCACTAGAATAGACAAAGCATGGTCAAGAAGGCATGTCTAGAAATTTAGATTCAGGTCACATAGTATTGCAACATGATACAAGGAGATGTTACAATAATCAAATACCAGGACATAGCATACACAACACTACAAACATGGTTGCGAAATGATGATAAAGAGTAAATGGAGAATTTAAACACAAGTGCACCATGTAAATAAATATGGCACAGCAACATATGGTAATACAAGTGCAGATTGTTTACAAGAATGCCCCAATAAAGTCCATGCTAATACATGCAATTACAACCAGTAACAAGAATGTGCATCTTCGAAGTGGAACATGCACAACTACAAGTTTCGGTATGGACAGAGAGTACAAAAAACATTCTGTAAGTACAGCCTGGTACAACTCAAAAGTCAGAAATGAATGGAGTGCACCAAAAAGGGAAAAGAATTAAAATATATCAATGTAGTTATGCGAAAAATTTCAGGCAAGTATAGTTTGAGTAAATTGAATGACCAGTGTATTCAGATGAGTAGATCGGATCATGGCAGTAGCATATCAAATGTGCACAACAAATAAATTAGTGACAAGCTAGTGGAGCATGAAACATATGCAAAGGTCACAACGGTACAAGATAATACCAATTGTGAACAAGCAACAATGCACAACGGGAAAGATAAAAAACAACACTTGTTCAAGTGTTTGATAAAATCAAATTGCATCTGCTCTTATCAGAAATACATAAAGAATTGTTCATAGAAATGCAAGCATGGATACAACACTTTTTATGGTTCAAATTTATAAAGGTGATAACATATTATTTTCAAATTCGAACAGAGATTCAAGAACAAAGAAAATATTAGGGAAGAATTCAAATTCTATTTTCGGATTTTTTTACAAATGGTAAACTGGATAAGTTCGAACAATTTCCAGTATTGAAATCTGTTATAATCGGTCAGTAAATTTTTGGAGAAGATTTCAGTCACATAAGTGTTGGTTTTAGCAAGTTAAAATCACAGTAAAGTTGAAAAGTTCAACACACACATATATATATATATGCAAGCATTGAACAATTTATAGTTTTCTTTTTCAAGAAAAATGCAGTGCAATTTTTGGCAAGCAAATAATTCATAGTTGCCACAAATAGCCGAATTAATCAAATTCAAATATAGGTAATCAAATCGAGAAAAAAACATGCATTTCGGTTAGTAAATCAAAGCGAAGGTTAGGCAAGGGATCAAATCAAAAACATACTTGATATGCACTTAAACTCCTATTTAAACCATACTTAATCACAGGCAAAAGCCATCGAAACCGAAAGTAATCAAGCTATTCAATCAAAAAAATAATATAAGAGACACTCATAAATATTCGAATTTTTGATCATCAGTAGTAAGCCAAAATCGTTCGTATAGGAAGCAACTACAATCAGGAGCTATCAAAGAGGAAACTTCATCAAGTTTTTAGGAGTCGCGATTTGGGGAAAGCAGACCACTAAAGGAGCGGCCATTGAAAAGAAAAGTGGAAATCGATTTTTTGCAAGTTAAAATGCAAAGAAAAGGAGCCGGCTTAATTTATATTAGCTTAGTTTAAAAACTAGAGTTTTGTTGTTTTATATTTGAATTTTAAGTGTTTCGTTTTTTAATCTATTTGCACAGGTTTATTAGTTTTCTAAACTAGGGTTTACGAATCAAAGATTAGTGCAAGGTTTGAGCATAGGATTATAATAGTTGAGAGCGGGTGTCGCGAGTTTACATGGGATTGTAAGCATAGTGATTGTTTTAATACCTAGTAGAAACCTTGGGGAATGCAGCAATAGGCACGGTTTTGCTGAAGCTTGGTAGATTCTGTGTTGTTTCTTTTTTCGCATTTACTCCAATTATTATATGTGTTGCTATTATTTATTACTCAGCGAAAAATTGCAATTCACCTCCCCTTTAGGATTAATTTAGATCCTACAAGTGGTATCAGAGTGGGTATTAGATAACTCTAGACTCATGCATTTCCCTAACGTTGATTTTTCTGGTTGTCAATCTAGCGAGAACTTTCCAGTATAACTCCAACTATTTTTGATGGAACGGATTTTTTAAATTGGAAATCAAAAACTGGATACTATTTAAAATCTGTTAACCCTAAATGTTGGAATGTTATTAAAAATGGATGTGATATGTTAGATAAGAATGATATTATAATTAATTCTCGTACTACGCATATTTTATATTCTTATATTAATGATAATTAGTTTAACCATATCTTCCATTGTTTAACTATACAGGAAATCTGAAATACTCTTGATTCGATGTATGGTGGAAAGGACAACAGGAGTGCAAAACCCTCGAAAGTCAATTCAAATTCAGAATTATGCTTGACAACATTTACAAAAGTTGAAGATGATGATGATGGAGACTCAATAGATGATGAGCATGGTGAATTTTCTTTTGAAGAGTTGGTTCTTCTTTGTGGAAAACTAAATAAAACCGCTAATAGTCCCAAATTTACAAATTAAAATTTAAAACCTTGAGTTGATTTGCAAAAATAATGTTTTGGAATTAAAATTTGAAAACATCGGGAAATTTGAAAACTCCAATTGCAAAAATTTTGGTTTTGAAAAATCACAAGGATGAGCTCATTCATAAAAATAATGTTTCGCAAATGGAGTTGGAAAATTTTAAGATTATAAAAAATTCCAAACATGAATTTTTTTGAAATAAAGGAGAATATCAAAACCCTTAAGAACAAAAACGTGATTTTGAAAAATAGAAAATTTGAAATTAATTGTATAAATCATGATTTGGAAAAAGAAATTGATGAGTTTAAAAAACTTGAAATTGAAAAGTGTAAAAGATTTGAAATTGAGATTTCTTAGTCCAAGGCTAAAATTAATATGTTTGAAAACGAGAATTTGGATTTGAAATAAAATGATTCTAAAAAGAGAAAGATCGCTATTAATCGTTGTCCAAAATTGATAAAAAGAAAATAGTGATCTTAAATCTAAAATTTAACGAATTGAATCAACTTTGCTAAATTTTCTAATGAAAAAAATCATTGAATATGTTGTTGAAAAACCAATTTTCTGTTGGAAATAAGAGTAATTTTGGTTTTGGGAAAATTGATGAATTTGATCAAAAGAAAATTTTAAATGATTTGAAAAACTCCTCAAACAACTTAGTTTATGATCGATTTGAAAATTTGAACTCAAATAGTTTTAATGGAATTTCTAAATGGGCGATTAGTGGAAAATTTGGACATAATCAAGATAAGTGCTTGCTTAGAAATAAAAACAATCCAATTAATCAAATTTGGATCCCAAAAGATAACAAGATCAATGCGAGTGATATTAAATGAATTTAAGGTTCCTAAAGATACATTGGTAAATGAAAAAGGATTGTTATACAAATGAGTTTGAGTACCAAAACGTGTAAATGAAGATAAGAGTGGTAAAATAACCTTTTTTAGAACACTCAACCCTATAAACAACTAGGTACCGAAGGAGGCTAAGGAACAACTTTGCGAAAGAGAGATAAAATTCAAGTTGTTACATATTATTGTTGAATCATTTATTCAGAGTTCCTTAGCCATAGATATCTGAGTTGGAGATTCATTGGTTCACATCGATTATGGTAAGTCAGGTACGATCTCTAAACTCGTGTGTTTATTTTCTTATTGATGCTAATTTGTAATGACACTGCCATAGTATTTTTGACATAACATGAAATTCTTAACTTCAAATTGCAAAATTCTTGATTTTCTAAAAATTAGAATTAATGGTAAATCCATCATTCTGAAAAGTGAAATTAGTCTCTAGTTTGAAGAATATTGTGATTTTGATTTGATTAATTGAGTTTTAGGATAAATATTCTCTCTCTCTTGATTTAAATTTATATTTCTAGTCTATGTACGTAAATTTATATTGTTCTTTTGATGCAAAAATCCATAATTTTTAACCAATTTAAAATTGGAATTTTATTAATTAATTTGAATTTGACATAAATATATGTACTTAATAATTTTGATAAGTTATATGATAGATTTTATTTGAAGTATAAATGAGAACGATTATTAATAAGTTTTGATTTATTAATACTATTTGTCGTTCGATCAGGATTTATCAAACTATAACATGAATTAGTAGCATTAGAATTAAGTGTGGCCCTTAGTTTTCATAGAATTTTAAAGGAAATGCTACCAAAAGATCACTTTCCCTCCTTAAGACAAGTGTAAGGACACTTGTATTTTTGCATGTTTCCTTACATGCATGCCTTCCACTTGTCCCCTGATGTGTCATCACCTCCTTCACCCTCCATTCCTATATAAGGAGGTGTTTTCTCCACTTTTTTACCATTCCATTTCCTCCTTTTCATCATCTTCTTAAAGCTTATGGCCAGGGGTTTCCATGGCATAAGTATTCCTCTTTTCCACCGCCACCTTGTCGAACTTCATCGTCATCCTCCTCCTCTTATAATATATATGGAGATATTAGTATATATTATATATATATATTGGTGAAGAAGACGGTGTGCTGAAATATTGTCCAATGGTTCACTCAGCTAGGCTCGCCTACCGTGAAGATTGGAAAGTTGTTCGGTGAGAACTTTTTAACCACAATTTATATATTTAATTAGTAGTTAGACTAATTTAAATATAGTGATGAATTATATTGGTTAATGATGGTTGATGTTTGTTGTGATGGATGATGGATGCGTAGTTTAGAACACACACACACACTATTAAGCGTTAGTGTTACAACGCTTGTGCATAGTTATGATTTATTTAGTTATGTTGATGATGGTTGTTATGGATGTTTATAATGGTTGTTGATGTTGTTTTGCACACACTATGACATATTAATTATGATATCACATTGGTGATCGGCAAATCTCCTTCGTAATTAGAAGCAATATTATTATTGAAATTGAATGTTAATAACCGGAAAAGACACATAAGAATTCATATATATTGATAAAGTTTCTTTAAATGGGTAAGTAAATACAGGAAAATTCTAATATGACAGAGAAGATAGTGTCTAGGTTTGGATTTTGAAAATATAGTTTCCTGCTCTCTTTGGCTATCCCTAATTGATCCGACGGAAGGGATGGTTAGTTTGAAGTTATCTTAATTTAGAAATAAATTAGATTTTAAATTTAATTAATAAAATAATAAATGAAAAATAAAAGTTGAATTTTAAACCCAAAATAATTTGGAAAGTCAATTTAAATTACTTTAAATAATTTTAAATGGTTTATAAAAGTATATAATGGTTTTCTAAGGTATTTTGAAGTATCGTAGAATAATGTTTATTATGGTCAAAACAGAGCTTGTCGCACAATGGCAATTCGCATATTTTAGTTATAAATTTTAAATGCTTATAACATTTGCAGTTTAAATCAGATTTCCACAAATCGAAATATGTTTGATTTCTGTAAACAAGAGATTTCAAATGAGTGAAAGCAGATTTTAATTTCGACTTATAATTTTCAAGTTATGTTTAAAACCATCTTGGAAAAGGTCGTTGTAAGAGCAGTTGTTGACCATAACTATAAAGAGCTATTTTTAGTATTTTAGAAATATGGAAAAAAATTGTAAAATCATTACAAATTATGTAAAAATGTTTTGAATTGTAAAGTTTACGCTTTGGCTAAGATAAACGATATTTTGATCAAAGTAGTTAACATAACTGTTTTGTAATGATTTTGTAATGCTTTTGAAACACTATTAAAATGCTTTCTTCAGAAACAATCAATTTTGGAATTTTTAACCTGCAAACTATTTTCTGAACTATAAATAATCAGTTTTAAATATATTGTGGAATGTTTTCAAATATTTAAAAATATTGAAAATGTTTTTTTTGCATAGCAAGCTGGGTTGAATGGCCCCTACCATTTTATTAATAAACTAAAAATTACAAAAATCAACAAAGATCAACAAATACAACGAATAATAGAAAGGACCATTAAATGTTTAGTAGTCTATATTCCACTAAACACCGTAATGTTTCTCTCCATCCATAGTAAATGTAAAGTCTTCTTGAGAAGCTTCAAAAGTAAACTACCACTTATATTCCTCCATCTAGTATACTTGAAAATTAAGTACCATTCTTCCGTTGAATCCAGGCATGGAGTATGTAATCCAAAATGAAGTAAAACTTTCTTCCATACAAAGGCAGTGTACTCACATTCAAAATAAATATGCCGAATAGTTTCAGGACAACTACCACAAAACACACAACACACAACTTCCATCTTCTATCATTCCCAGATTCTTCAATTTACTCTGAGTATGAACTCCATTCATCAATATACGCCACATAAAAACATTCTCGTGAGGAATAGTGTTCGAAGACCATATCCGTGAGTACCAAGGAAACATATATGGTTTCTGGACCAATTCAGAGTATACCAATGAAATACTATGTGGATTAGAGTTACATAATGCATGCGTGACATTAAAAGGATTAAAATTAGACATGATATTAAACCAAACTCCATTAATCAGACTTGATGAGCAACGAGGAAGACAAATGGAGCCATTGTTCATCAAGTATTCCACCTTAGCACGTTCACTAACACCAGAAACAGTCCTTGTACTGTAATCTACTAATTTCGCAAGAATTGTACTGGCTTTGCTCTAGGGATCAAACCAGAAGGACACATTGCGTTTGAATTTCATATTGCATTGAAACATTAGCAATAGGTTGACCCTAGACTTCAAAATACATTTCCATACCCAACTATAGTCATTCGGAATTTCCATTGTCCAGAGACATTTTTCCATTATGAGATTGTTTCTACCCAGGGTTGCCCACATAACTAAATCAAAGTTACTCAACTTATCAACTCTAGTAGACACAACTGCTCTATTCCATTCCTTTAAGTTAAGGATACCGAGACTGCCACCAATATAAGAGTTGCATGCTTTCTTGAATGATACTAGAATAAGTTTTTTTGAGTAGGGGTTACCATGCCATAGGAAGTGGCTAAGAGCAGAGTTGATCATATCAATTATCTTGCATGGTAGAGTGAATATTCTTGCGTAATAAATAGACATCGATAACACTACGAATTTGACAGTTACAAGCCTACCCACCAAGCAGAATTTAGAGGAAGGCCAAGCAGCTATTCTGGATAAAATTCTTTCAACAAGAGGTAAACATTGCGCTGTTGTCATTCTCGATGAACAAAGGGAAGCTCCGAGATAGTTCTCATCATCCAACAAAGGGGAAAGACCAAATACCGAGTAAATGGATGCTTTAACCTCTTCAGACACACCGCATTTAATTATAGATTTTGATCTATTTATAGTTAATCCAGATAGCTAATTAAAGGATTCTAGGACATCCAGAATTCCATTGAGGGACTTGGTATTTGGCTTAGTGAAGAGGAGAAGATCGTCTGCAAATAGAAGGGAGGAAATTATTGAGGATTTACAGTAGGGATGATAATCAATGCGATTGGATTCAAAAGAAGAAGATGATAATTTAGAGAAAAGTTCCATGACACAAACAAAGAGATAAGGGGAAACTGGATCTCCTTGCCCCAACCCCTATTTAGCATTAAAGTACCCAAAACAAGATCCATTAATACTCAAAGAAATGTGAACCGTAGAGGTGCAAGTCTATATCCAACTAAGAAAAGGGATAGGAAAATTCATCCTGAAGAGAACGTAGATAACTGTATCCTATCTGACTGTATCATACGCTTTTTGAATATACAATTTTAGTACACATCTAGAAGAAATATTAAATCGATTATATCCTTTCATTAACTCAACAGCAAGTTACATGTTATCAGCTATATCTCTCCCCAGAAGGAATGCACTCTGATTAGGATATGTAATTTGAGCAAGCTCATCCTTTATTCTTCGAGCCAATTTTTTTGAAATGCATTTATACAATACATTGCAACAAGCAATAGGACGGAATTGAGTGACCGAATTTGGCATGTCAACCTTTGGAATCAAGGCTAAACGAGTTGCATTGATCCCAGCTAACATTTTACTATGGAAGAAAAAGTTCTTTATTGCTTTAATTACTTCCTCACTAATAACCTTCCAGCAAATTTTAAAGAAATGTGAATTAAACCCATCAGGACTAGGTGAGCTCATAGCTTTGATAGAAAAAATAGCAATTTTAATTTCATCAGCAAATATCTCCTCAATCATCTTATTTTTATGGACTTCAACGATTGCAAGAAAGTTAATAAAAGAAAATGAATCAAAAGAAATAGGAGAGACAACTGAGTTACCTAATAAAGCAGTAAAGTGGTGAAGAAATGCTCCTTGAACTTCATTAGTACCTTCACAAAAATTGTCGTTGATATCCAGAATATTGTTTGTAGATGTAGCAGCTTGTTTTATCTACATAGAATTATGAAAACCCGATGTGTTCCTGTCACCAATAGTGTTCCACCTAACTTTTCTCTTTTGTTTTGCCATCTTAGCATCATTAGTTATTGCCTTTGACAGTTCAGAAGAAAGAAACTTTCTTGCATCGAGAGATCAATTATTTCAGAAACATTATGACAATTCTGTATAGTAGTTTGGATCTGAAATAATTTTTCTATGAATATGTTTGAAAGACTAGATCCATCCCCATTATTTTCCTTAGACCAAGTATTCAAAGCATGTTTCAATCTCTTTAGTTTGACCAAAACACTGTACATACCGTGTACCTGCAAATTCCAACTATTAGTTACAGTAGATAAAAAAATTGGATGATCTGTCCAGTTATTAAAAAAATGAAAATGAGGATTGTTTTCTCATGTAGTTCTTTCCCCAATCCACTACCAAAGGAGAATGGTCAGATAGAGAAGGAGGAAGGATGAAAGAACAAAGAGAAGGCTAGGAACTAAGGGCAGAAAATTCATGAAAGATTTGTCAAGTTTGCATTATGTTTTAATGCCTTTTAGAGGAGTTATTCCAGGTGAATTCAACACCCGAGGCAGGAGTAGGGATGAAATTAGATTCAAAGATTGCATTGTTGAGGGGTCTGGTGTGCTTATAAGTGAGAGGAGTGCCACCCTGTTTGTCTGAAGAGAATTGCATGCAGTTCCAGTCGCCAATGCAAATCCAGGGTTGAGAATTGGGAAGGAGAGTGAGGAGAGAATAAAGAAAAGGTTGACTTACTACTGCACAATTGTCCGCATACACAACAGTTAATAAGAATTGAGAATTTGAAGGAATATGATCAATTTCAGCATGAATGTATTGCTTATGAACAATAATGGGGTTAAACGAGAAAGAAGATGGATTCCATATGATTAGGATTCTGCCAAATGGAGCTTGAGATAAATTATGTATATGTCTCCAAGAAGCCCTAATATTTTGTACAGGTAGTTCTATGATTCAATTTATTTTCTGCAATGATCATGAGGTGTATGTTATGGACTGAAATAAAGTGACCAATTTCCAATTGTTTTGATAAGGGGTTGGCTCCCCTTATTTTCCAAAAAGCGATTTTATCTATCATTAAATGATAGGGATGATGTAGATCTGCTAATCACTCCAGAAGAAAGATTTTTAGTGATTTGGTGAGAAGGCAAGGACAGGACAGACTGTTTAAAAGTGTAATCAGATTTTTCAAGGTCAACTGCAGTAGAAACATTTTTCTTGGGTCGACCTCTAGTACGCTTGAATACTCTATCCCTCGGAATAGGAAATAAGGTAGGTTTTGGAATTTTAGGCAATGAGGATAATGAAGTATTAGGGTTGTTTGGAGGAGAAAAGGAAGAGTTAGCATGGTTGATTAAGTCACCAAATATATGATTAGGTAAGGATAGAGACGAGTATGGAGACGCTAATTGAAATAGGATGGGGTTAGATTTACTTTGGGAACCACATGAAGGAGTGTGCATGTCAGAAACGTGAACAGAGGGATCATCATGGGTTTCATTCAGTTTGATGACTGAGTCTTGTTGGTCTAACATACCAAAAGGATTTGAAATCAATAGTTTATCTAGAGGTTTAGGAGATGGAGATTTGTAGGTTTCCGTAGCCAATTTGAGTAGAGATTATTCAAAGCATGAATTTGGCTTAGCTGAAAATGTGAAGATGTTATCATTAAGGTTTTCCACATTTGTATCACTATTATCATGACATCTTAAAATAATCTTATCAGTTCCCTCCTTGTCTTTAGTTGAACAGTCCTCTTCAGGAATTTTACTATTATCTTTACCAATTTCTTTATTTACTCCACTAACGCTATTTTATTAATTTATTCAGTGTTTCCATTCTTTGGTACCTTCCTCCATATTTTCTTAACATTTCTACTACTCTTCCTATGCACTAGTGTAAAACCATCATGACCCTGATCACCATTCTTAACCACTTTCTTTTCCACCACCATTACCATTCACTTTGCTCGACTTTTCCTCAGATCTAACACCATAAGATTAATCTGTGAGAACTTTATATTTTTCACAGTATTTTGTTTCATGTCCAAAAATCTTACATTTTGTGCATATCATTGGTTTCCAGAAGTACTCTACTAAAATGTTTGGACAAGTCGGGTCACCCACAACTAAGAAATCTGGAAGATCTTTATCTTTGTTTACATCAACCAAACAGTTTGCATATTCAAATATTTTCATCTTTTTAGTGTTTTCGTCATAGCAAAGAACCTTACCAATGTGACAAGCTACCCAATTAATTCTAATTAATGACCATAACAACATCGGAATTCGATAAAAGCGAATCCATATAGGGACTGTTCGAACTGCAACTTGAGCCGATGATAAAGAGGGAGTCCAGTTAGAAATTATGAACATTTGGCCACGAATAAACATTGGATCCCTCTTTAACACGTACAACTCATCCTCTAAATTGGAAAACCTGAAGAAATGATTTTGTTTGTCAAAATAGAGCTCATACTCACCCTTTAGCTTCCAAACTCGATCTAAGTGTTGTTTGACCACCATGTAACTAATGTTTCCAGCAAGGAAAGAGCCAAAAAAACAGTCAAACCATGACTTCTTTCCCTCATTTAGAACACTCTTCAGAGGAGGAACATAACTTCCAGAGTAGTTCACTTCAAAATGAATAGGAACATATTCACCCCCATTCTTAGGTTTGAAGTTGAATAGTGAAGAAAACTTCATTGATGACGATGCAGAAGAGGTAGGGGAAGTAAGGGAGGAGGGGAGATTGAAGGTGGATCAAGGATTGGAACAGATGGATGGGTACAGGCGGGAATCTCAAAGGGAAGAGATGGAGAAGCGGCGGAGTCAGAATGGAGAGAGGTAGAAGCGGCGGGGACAGAGAAGGACGATAAGGAGGGATCAGAAGAGAGGATGCCACGAGAAGACATTTACGATATACAAAATTTAGTTATAACTTTGAAAATGTTTTATATGGAAACTAAATTGATTTATTTGATATTAAAATAGGTTTATCAATTTTAAACAATTGGATAGGGTTAGAGATAAATCCACGGATATTTGATATTAATTCGGTAGATGATGACTCTTATTATTTGAGGAATTTAAAACGTAGTTCACCATTATTCCGCTTATATTTTGAGTTGGTTACAGAGATTAATATTGAATATAAGTTGATGATATTTCTATCCAGATCTAATGTCAAAGAGTTGGATAAATCTTTAAATTAACATACGGGTTTCACAGTCTGATTGAGATAAGTTGGATAGAAATAATCTTCGATATTCGATATGAAATTATGTGGTGTAAACATATACTATTTGAGGAATTTGAAAAATATTATTATCGTCATTCCTCTTATAGTATTTATTAACTATGAGAATTGATATCGAATATAAGTAGATACAATTTCTACGTAAATTGTGTTCAATATCAATTGATTTGGGTTTTTTCGTGAATCGTATCTTCAATAATACCATTCTTGAAACCCGATGAGATTGAGCTGTGGAAATTCATATCATAATTTGGGGATTCAATCAAATTTTAATTTGAAAAAATTAAAAGTAAGAAATTGGGAAGGAAGTATAATCTTTTAGTTAAAAGAATTGAATATTTGGAGATCGTTATTTGAAATTTATGGTTAAAATATGAATTAAAGGATTTTCAAAGGAAACTAGGTTTCGATAACGAGTTTTCAAACAAAAAATTAATTAAGTTTTTAAGGCTAAATTATCTTTGATTTAAAGGATGCCTTTTAAAAGAGTAAAGTTGAAAATATTGATTTTTGTTAAAGATAATTCTAGAATGGGATTCAAAGAAGTTTAATTTAACAAAAATCCAAAATAGAAGGAGAATTGATTAAAAGCATGTGTGTTCCATAATTGTGTCTTTTTTTTCAAATTGCGCTTATTTTTTGGAAAGACCGGGATCGGTTTTATGTCCGAAACCCATTCTAAGTAATAATACGGCGTTGTGGAGTAACTGAAGGCCGGGACCCTTCATATCTTAAGGACGACTTGCTGGATGTCTCAAATGGGTAGCTCCCATTTGCAAATGGATTTTATATCAGCTAAGTGGCTAGAAGCCCGAACGTATGTGAAGGATTTGTGGTTTCGTTCAGACCTAGAACGAACTCGTATGGATTGTGTATCTGACATTGTAATTGACTACGTAGCACTGATCTCTGCTAAATACATATCTACTTGATGGCGGAGAATTTATTCTCTTGCTTAACACTCTTCTCTAAGACGTATGAGCTTATAGGTTATATATTGATAGTAATCAGTGATGCGTTGTGAGTGGACAATGTGACATAATTAAGTTATCTGATGAGCTATGGTGATCAAAGCATGGTTTATTGAAGCGTAGCTTTGTGTATATCATGACCTCGGCAAGCCTCACACCCCGGTAGATGGACAAAACAGAAAGAAATGTGGCAAGGTTATGAGGTTTTGTCTCCTTCTAAATAAAAGGTGTACTATGGTATGGAGCCCAGGTATTAACTTATGTGGTAAAAGTATCTACTTTTGTAGTTGTTGTTGACGCTCTCTCGGAGAGGTTGGTAACAACCGAGAGATGACATAATCAGGCGTACTCTAAGTTACCTAGTTACATAGGTAACCCGACCTTGTGTTGGCATGAGGAGCATGAGTTGATCCTCAGACATCCCTCTAGAGGTGTTCAAAATTCGTTTTGGAAGGAAGTTCCTTTGCCTGGTCATTGTTGGAAACCCAATCTCCTCTACGAGCCCATACGATTTTGATTGTATACCATTTGTCAATATAGTATATGGTACCAATGCTGGCTATTTTAATACATTTATTTTTGAAAGTTTTCTCACACTATGTTATAGTATTGAATGAGAATTTTACGTATCGAAGGCATTTTTGACTGCATAAGGAGAAACCTCACCCATATGTGTGTTTGCATTGTGTATGTGCCGCGAGACCTTATGTTAGTTTCATTTTCAAAAAGTCATTGCAAATTTCTATGCACTGGTATTCACATGGAGTAAACCCGTTCCACATTAGCGGCGTGGTCAGGTGAATTACCTAACTTTAGAATAAACCCTAAAAACACTGTTTTGAGTTCTCACACCAGTCCCATGACTGACCTGGAGTTTATTTTTCCCACACCTAAACTCTAGGTCCCCATAATTTCTACACCGATAGCCTAATAGTTTGGTTCGCAGATTTAGCCTTGGAGTTGGTTGGAGCTGGATTCTGGTTTTAGCCGGAGCTATTATGTCTTAGAGCATTCACATTCTTCCGCTGAGTTTAGTATCTTTTCCGCTGTGTAATCGATGTACTCTGATGTATCTCCCGTAACTCTGATGTAATATTGTTGTAATGATAATGGAAAAGTTCCTTTTATTTTGTGCAAATGTGTAAGTACCACTAACAATCCGTCTTTATGAACGATTTAAGTTGGTTTAATTACCGGCGAAAACTGGGTCAAAAGCCGGGTCATTACATTTGGTATCAGAGCTTTGGTTTATACAAAGCTATGGGGTATGACTCATTTGAATAAAAGATAAGACTCATCAGAGTTATAATGTTTCATTAGAGATAGGGTTAGTAATATCCTAGAATGAGTTTCTGGAGTACTACGTTCGAGAGAGAGTATTTGAAAAATATGAAATGAGCTTTGAAATTTTATATTTTAAGGAAGAAATATATTTTGTAAGTATATGGTTAAATATAACCTGGATAATCAATAAAACGATTAAGGTTAGTTACATTTTGTGATTATAATTACACATAAGATACTTCTTATGGCATGGTAATTAAGCCCCTTCCACTGATCAGGAAAATTATCCTAGTACGAATGCCATTTGGATTTAATTTCACTATTGGGCAAGTTTCGAAATATTGATAAGACTTTAATATATCAATTGTTAAGGGATAAACTTGGGTCAAATTTGTTAAGATAATTCTCCTTTAAAGAATTTAATCAATATGGCTCGAATCAAAATAAATTATAAGAGTTTCAGTATTTTATTCGATGTTGAGGTTAGACTATCGAGTATAAGAAGATTTTGAATATATGCCTAGCTAACATATATACGAAGTCTAAAATATACTAGATAGATATAGAATCACACTCTAGTCATTTAAAGATGATTCCGTTAATGACTGCAGCATCATCTGTATGTATTTTCATGTTTTGAAAGTAGGATGACAATATTAATCCCGACTAAAACATCAATATATACTTAAACCCATTTAGATAAGTGTTTGAAAATATTTGGTAAATTGATGTGAACTTTAATAAGTAAGATCTTAAAAATTTGACAGAGTTGTAAGAATTATACTAGGTAAACCTCTAATTAGGATAAGCAGTAAAATAAATAGAGAGTATATGAGAAAGTGTATTTGTGATACAAAAATTGGTTTTGAAATGATATATAGTTTGAAAACTCAAATCAAAATTTTGAGTAAGAATTGGCAGTTTTTTTGGAATTGATTTTGAAAAAATATATTTTCAATATAAAGGAAAACGATCTTTGAAAGTATTTGGAAATTAAAACTTGAGTACGGACATCTTGTGATTGAAACAGTTGATTAAAAGAGTTTATGTAAAGTTGTAATTTACATAAGCAATCCAAGTATAGAAAAAAGTAGTTTGGGAAACGATTTAAATGCTGAGTTGGAATTAATCAATCAGAATATTTATAATTAGTCCCCCGTAACTAATTAAAATTGAAATGAAAATATCTTGAGAATTCAGTTTCACAACATAATTATATGATATTTGCCAATGTATTAGGAAATCAGTAAAATGGTCAAGGACTACATCGGTTAAAGCTATTAATAAAGATATATCTAAATGATTTCTCTAAAGTTTGAAGGAAATAAGTTTTGTTACATTGAATTTGGAATAATTAATAAGGATAGCTAAAATTAAACAATATAAGGAATTAAAATCTGTAATTATCGACGATTTTGTACAGTTAATAAGTTCTAAAGTATATTATGGTAACAAAAAGGAACTGTTTAAGTAAGCATGAATACCTTGTGAATTAAGTTTCACAATTGGATTAAAGGATATTTGGCAAGCAGGAATAGTAAGAAGAAATTACCTAAACTGAAACGTTTAGATAAACTGAGTCCGGAGATGATCAAGTTTTTCGTGTAAAGAAAAATAGTAATTTTGGGAAACTAAACAGGGAGTAAGTTTCATAGCCATTGTATTTGCAAGATAATATATAAGAGAATAATTTATAACTCGGGATTTTCTTGAAGATGATAAATTGTTGAATATAAGTAGTTGGCCTGGTAAACGATGAATCGAACATAAAGGGTAATTGGAAGTATTCATTGGACGACATGGTAGATATGGTTGTCCGCAAATATGTGTGTTAGAATATTCTACCAGGTATATTCATTATGAGAACATGGAGCTTTGGTATTAAGAATTTTAACCTTGAGTTTGAAAATCTACAAAATGTCGAATGGATAGTTATGATTCCCTTTCCTTTTCGAGGACTAAAAGTTTCAAGGGGGTGAATGTAGCGATCCAGAATTTTTAACCAATTTAAAATTGAAATTTTTATTACTTAATTTGAATTTAAATTTGAATTAGACATAAATATATATTTAATAATTTTGATAAGTTATATGATATATTTTATTTGAAGTATAAATGAGAATGATTATTAATAAGTTTAGATTTATTAATACTATTTGTCGTTTGATCAGGATTTATCAAACTATAACATGAATTTGTAGCAATATAACTAAGTGTTGCCCTTAGTTTTCATTGCATTTTAAAGGAAATCTACCAAAAGATCACTTTCCCTCCTTAAGACAAGCGTAAGGACACTTGTATTTTTGCATGTTTACTTACATGCATGCCTTCCACTTGCCCCTGATGTGTTATCACCTCCTTAAACCTCCATTCCTATATAAGGAGGCCTTTTCTCCACTTTTTTACCATTCCATTCCATTTCCTTCTTTTCATCTTCTTCCTACAGCTTATGGCCATGGTTTCCATGACATAAGTCTTCTTCTTTTCTACCACCACCTTGCCAAAGTTCGTCATCCTCCTCCTCCTCTTATAATATATATACAGAGAGATTAGTATATATATTGTACTATATATATATATATATATATATATATATATATATATATTGGTGAAGAAGATGGTGCGCCGAAATAATGTCCAATGGTTCACTTAGCTAGGCTCGCCTACCGTGAAGATTGGAAAGTTGTTCGCTGATAACTTTTTAACCATAATTTATATATTTAATTAGAAGTTAGACTAATTTAAATATAGTGATGAATTATTAGTGGTTAATGATGGTTGATGTTTATTGTGATGGATGGAGGATGCTTAGTTTAGAACACACACACTATTAAGCGTTAGTGTTACAATGCTTGTGCACAGTTATGATTTATTTAATTATGTTGATGATGGTTGTTATGGATGTTTATAATGGTTGTTGATGTTGTTTCGCACACACTGCGACACATTAATTATTATATCACATTGGTGATTGGCAATAGAAGAAATATTATTATTGAAATTAAAGTTTAATAATTGGAAAAGACACATATGAATTCATATATATTGATAAAGTTTCTTTAAATGA
Organism: Allium sativum; assembly: GCA_030737875.1. NCBI lineage: Eukaryota > Viridiplantae > Streptophyta > Magnoliopsida > Asparagales > Amaryllidaceae > Allium > Allium sativum. The sequence goes on from CM060916.1 coordinate 46,536,218, forward strand.
ATAAATACCGGAACGTTCTAGGATGACATAGAGGATAGTGGCTAGGTTTAAGTTTGGAAAATATAGTTTCCTACTCTCCCTGATTATCCCTAACTGATCCGACGGATGGGATGGTTAGTTTGAAGTTATTTGAATTTAGAAATAAATTGGATTTTTAATTTAACTAATAAAATAATTAGTGAAAAATAAAAGGTGAATTTTAAACCCGAAATAATTTGGAAAGTCAATGTAACTTACTTTAAATGGTTTATACAAGTATATAATGGTCTTTTAAGGTATTTTGAAGTATAGCAGAATAATGTTGTCAAAATAGAGCTTGTCACATAATAGCAATTCGCGTATTTAGTTACAAACTTTAAATGCTTATAACTTTTGCAATTTAAATCACATTTCCACAAAACGAAATACGTTTGATTTTCATAAATAAGAGCTTTCAAATGAGTGAAAGAAGATTTTAATTTCGACTTATGATTTTCAGGTTATGTTTAAAACCATTTTGGAAGGTCGTTGTAAGAACATTTGTCGACCATAACTATAAAGAGCTATTTTTAGTATTTTAAAAATTAAGAAAAAAATTGTAAAATCATTATAAATTATGTAAAAGTGTTCTGAATTGTAAAATTTAAGTTTTGGCTAAGATAAACGATATTTTGATCAAAGTGGTTAAGATAACTATTTTGTAATGCTTTTGTAACGCTTTTAAAACACTATTTAAATGCTTTCTTCGGAAACAATCTATTCTTGAGTTTTTAACCTGCATGCTATTTTTCGAACTATAAGTAATCATTTTTAAATAAATGTAAAACCTTGCTCCGATACCACTAAAGGAAATTATTCAATTAAATCAGATTCTAATTTGTATAATTTAACAATTTAAATAAAGATCTGAGTAAGAATAGTAAACCGTAAATTGTACAAATCAGGGTTTATACCTATCGCCACAATTCTATAGATGAACAGATTGATTTTGTGCTTTTGGTTTCCAGATCCATGAATACTTATGAGATTTGAAGCGGTTGAATCGAATTAAGCCCTCCAGTCTTCGAGTCTCCATAGAAGTCCACACAAATGCCCTACGAAGATATCTTCATGAATTGAAACGAAAGAGAATGGGTACTAGCCGAAGCCTCCATTCAATTCTATATCTAGGGTTAGGTTTTCATTTCTGTGCATATTTCAATAGGAAAGGGTTTCTCCTTTTAAAACATGCGTAGCCCATATAATAGAAATAAAATGGTTTACCATTTCTTATGGTTATAACATATCAACGGTTTGATATTTGCCTATTCATAGAATGGTTTTTCCCTTTCTTAAACGTTCTAATTGTACGACCCTATAGGTTATTACAAAGTCGGCAATGATTTTAAATCGTATTTAAAATCATAAACAGTGATTGGCATCTAGTAATACATTGTTACTATCCAAGCTATAATAAGATTAATGATTCGATACAACCTTTTCTATGACCAATATCTCAATGTAATATAATCCTTTTAACCAATATATCCAATGTTGATATCAAAATTTGACCTCAACACCAAAGGTGCTTTTAAAGCACTTCACCAAAAGGTATGAAATAGGAAAATGGAGCCAGAAAATGTAAAAACAAGTAAAGAAACAAGAATTGTAGAGTGGTACGGTCAATTTAGACCTACGACTACTATGGAAGCACTTTTCATTATCTCTTTTTGATTTACAAAATACATGAATTTACTCATATCTCTCATTTCTCTCTTTAGTAATGATCTTCTACTATTTTCTCTCTTTTCACTCTAGATTTCACTTGCATTTGTGAAGGAATCGGTGAGATCCTTTGATTGGTGATGGTAGTTGTGTTGATATTCAACCACTTAGACACTTAGATGATTTTCACTAGATCCATCATGATCTTGTGTTGGATCTAGGCTTTGGAGAGAGTTAATGGTAGTTGGAGATCACTTAGATTGAGTTTGAGAGATTTCTAATGGAGTTTGGAGAAGCTTTGAACCATTTGTTGTTGAAGAAAGATGGAGTGAGCTTGAGAAGCCATAAATGGAGCTTGGAGTGTTTGAGAGTGGTGGAGAAATGATTTGGGATGCCCTTCGGGGTGGAAAAATTAGTCCCCTGAATGGTTGAGAAGTGGGGTATTTATAGGTGTTGTTTGGGGGTAGTGGCAGAGTTGTAATTATCATGTGTAGGGTTTGGGTTTTCATAGAAGTATTTATGGAACTGCCACTAGACAGCTGGAGTCAGCTGTACACAGCTGTCATGTATGCCCGACCAACCAGAAAAGTAACGCATGACTGGGAAGATGCACGTCCAGTATTATGTGCGAGCATGAACAATGCTTGATCCAAATTAATTTGCACGGTCCAGATGTCTCGTGAGCTATCAAAAGCTGGCATATGTGCTATATTATAATACTTTCCATATTCCTATTTATCACACAAGTAATGCCACGTATGCATTCCTTACTAATATAATACTTTGCTCATGTTGTATTAGTGACCGACTGTTGCTTTAACGAAGGTGTTGATCGAACAACTGACGCACGACGGAGCAGAGCTTGCACGACCAGAACGAGATGGCACTGTTGAGGTGAGCGATCAGTGGTGACATGGCCTGCTCGACCAAAGACTGCTCGACCCGGTTGCCGAGGCCTGCTCGACCCATCGCTTCGAAGGTTCTCGACCAATGGTGATGAAGTGAACGATCCCTCAGATGGGTGCTACTTGATCCGAGGTTGGTGAACTTATTGCATAAATGGGGTTCGACACAATGTTTGAATGAGCTCTTAACAACGGGGTTAACATTTGCCCCCTCGAAGCTTGTACTTTTATATAAAATACGGGCTTCGAAATTCTATGGGTTCCTATATTGACTTGTATCCTTTCATTGGAATCGTCAATAGCTCAAGTATGGATTGTTCATGTCTTAATGTTGCCAAGCACTTAGATGCTTCGAATTTTGAATTTATTGCACGTTGACATTCAATTGTTGCTTTTTGTACGCTATGGAGAATCCTGCTTTGATCCTTTGACTCGTTGATTCCAAATGGTCCAAGCATATAACTTGATATTTGAATTTATATGCTTCATGCTACTTATTCTGTAATCAGAACAAGCACTTGCACGACTTTGGACTTATACTTTGTTATTGATCGTACACATCAGTAACAAATTAGTTAATCATTAAAAATGAATTATAGTGATCCTTGCGACTGGGATTGAATGATGTGCCTATACAGAACTACTTTGTCTAACTGTTTATAATTCGAATTTTGAATTTATTGCACGTTGACATTCAATCGTTGCTTTTTGTACGCTATGGAGAATCCTGCTTTGATCCTTTGACTCGTTGATTCCAAATGGTCCAAGCATATAACTTGATATTTGAATTTATATGCTTCATGCTACCTGTTCTATAATCAGAACAAGCACTTGCACGACTTTGGACTTATACTTTGTTATTGATCGTCCACATCAGTAACAAATTAGTTAATCATTAAAAATGAATTATAGTGATCCTTGCGACTGGGATTGAATGATGTGCCTATACAGAACTACTTTGTCTAACTGTTTATAATTCGTCAAACAGTGTCTGCATAAATATGTTACTCTAATCCGAATTTGCAATGATGTTTGAGTTCTGCTAATCGATTTGTATACCGAATAAAGATTTCAAGCCTCGCTTTTTTATTGACTTATATAACCTTGTACAATGATTTATTTTTTATGAAACATGTACCTGCTCAGGTTGGAACTTTGACTTGAGTTTCTAAGGCCAGAGTGACTGCAGCCTTTAAATTGTAAATGAATCAGTCTTTGGCTATTCCTTGTCCTCTCGACAATTTTTCGGAAAGATGCCATTATGTGCTAACTCAACATATTTTTAATCAAGTGTGCTCTTACTTTGGAATTCTCGAATTGAAACAAAATTGTTATATAAAGAGGAATTTGCTGACTGTTTATTTTTAGGCCTACTGCAGTAGCTCAGTTAGATTTAGAAATTTGAATTTGAATTTCAATTGGCACCATGGATCATCCCGGGTCATATAAAAATTTTGAATCTCCATTTCACAATGGCTTGCCCCAGTGCTTAATCATTGCTCAATCTCCTTTTTATATCTCACATCAAAACTGTTGACGGATATTAGCTTCAATTCCATGAGAAGCGTTACTGCTCTATTGGATTCGAACTATGCCATATTTGCATTGTCGCCTCTTAGGCATCACTTATCTTCAGATTTGAAGCAAAATATCGTCGGGTTTTTTATGAGATACTTGTGGTTGGAATTTTGTGGACGAAGAAGTCTTTGCGTTAAGAGATTCTAATTGGGTTTCCCAGGTTGATCTTTATTGGTGCATTGAGTTTTATCGACATATTGAGCATATTAATTTTGCCGAGTTTTTCAAACGCCCCATTTTGAAGGCAAGATCAAGCTAAGTTTATTGGATTTTTTGATGAGAGTGTATTGGTTTTTGTGCTTGTTGCAATTCGTGATGGATCCTCTTTATTTTCCGGGCATTATTCAACTCTTATGTGGTTGTGTTGCCTAAATTCCGTGGGTCACCAAGAGTCGCAAGAGCTCAGTGTGATCTGCTTGTCAAGTTTCCTCTATTGCGGTTAACGCGCTTGAAGCTTCTTATTTGTTGGTTAAAGTTATTTAAACTTTCCAATCATGCGTAGAACCTCTGAATTTGTCAAGTTAATGGGAATTTGGACTTATTGGCTAATTTGGTGCTTCTACTTGGAGAAGTTTTTATATCATTGTGCCTCCACCAGTGAAGCATCCATATTTGAATTTAGTGCCCCCGCTCGGGGAAGTCTCTGGTTTTAGTTACCCCACTCGGGGAGGTCTTTAGATTTAGTGGCCAGCTCGGGGAGGTCTTTGAATTTAATGCTCCTGCTCGGGGAGGTCTTTGGATTTAGGGCCCCCGCTCGGGGAGGACTTTGGATTTAATGCCCGGGCTCGGGGAGGTCTTTGGATTTTTGCTCCCGCTCTGGGAGGTTTTTGGATTTAGTGCCCCCGATCGGGGAGGTCTTTGGATTTATTGCCCCCGCTCGGGGAGGTCTTTGGATTTAGTGCCCCCGCTCGGGGAGGTCTTTGGATTTAGCGCCCCCGCTTGGGGAGTTCCTTTGCACTTCACTCGGGAAGTGTTTGCTTTATTGTGGAGGGTTTTCCTTATTACATCGTTTCATAGGGTTGGCGCCAGTTCCTTTGTCGGACACTCGACTTGGCAGGCTATCTCAATTCAGGAATTGGGGCCTTGGACCTCTCATTTGATAAAGTGCTCTTTCGACAGAGGTTACAACCCTCTCGTATGTTTGTCGCGGCGCTTGCTCGCCATTTGAATCTTTGCGACTCTTACCATTCACTTTTCAAAGCGGTGCTTTTCTGTTTCTGCACTTGTGCATGTTGGTATTTACAGCATTTGGCGCTTGAACTAGCGTTGTTGGTGTTGCTATGCTTCGTCGGATTTTAAAGGAACAAGTGCTCAACTGATGGCCTGCAATATAAAATCATCTTTAAGAAAATTTTGATTTGACAGAGATTTTTGCAAGCACGGAATTTACTCAGGTAGATATGCTCTTGATCACAGAGCTAATGTTCAGTACAGTGTTTGTAAAACATTACAGGCTGATATATGAAGTTACTACAACAGAAATAGTGTTTTATAGCGGCTTACAGCCACTATTAATAAGAATTATAGCGGTTCGATAACTGCTGCATATTGACATGTTATAAAAAACAGCTAAATATTTATAACGCTTAATTTACCGCTATAAAAAACATGGTTGTATAACGAATTTTGACCGCTATGTCATTTTATTACAATAGCTCATTCTTACCGCTATAATACACCTAAATCTCATTGAAAGCGAGAATATTTATAACACAGTATTGCTGCTATAACATGCTTATTCAATAACAGCTATATGACGCTATTATATTAACATGTTATAGTATTGTAAATCCCTGTACAGCACGTATGCGTTACATTTTAATTATAACAATCAAAATGGATATGCATAACAATTTGAAGAGCAATGTATAAACAAACAAAATATAATAATCAACAAATATGACACATATTCATGGTAACAAAATAAAACACCAACTAAAAAAATAAGTTTAATACATGAGTTACAAAATTTAATACATAATTTTTCATTTCCATATTGATGTCAATTTTAAGAATATGAGGGCCTATAATTTTAACAAAAAATAAGCTGAACTCGCCCTCTGCAAACTAATAAATCTATCATAAAGCTCATCCAGCGGCTCCAAATTTGCACTTGATTTCTTGTACTTGGTATTCACTTCCATCAAATCTTCGCTTTCTTTTATCCACTGTAAATCAGCCGCAGTTGTCTATTTATCTTGTCCAGCGGCATTTTGAAGTGAAGGAGATGAAACTTCAATGCACCAGCTTGTGGACCAGTTTGTGTGTTTCTTTCACAATAAGCATCCATGCAGCATTTGCACTATGGTACTTACTGCAGACACAATTTTTTTTGCCTCACCATCTACGGTATCTCACCTACATGTGCATCTCTTTTTGTAAAATTGCACCCTAACAAATTCTGTAAACCAATGTCAATAGAGTAGTCACCTTCGTGCCAAACACTGAAAAACTTAAAGGAAATAGGCAAACAAGAATTCAGCAAGGCTGACCGTGCATATATATGAATCCAGTACCAATCCCATTGCAAATGCTTCCATGAAAATGGGCCCTATGCCCTTTGTTTGATAATCCTTTCTTTTTCCTTCTCATTGCTGCAGCAATACTCTAGAGGAGCATGAACTGGTATAGCTCCAGATCCTCCAGCATTGTCACTGTTGCTAGCTTTGTTTCTTTTTCGAGTTTGTTTTCTCTTATTAACTGGACCTGCTTCTCCGCTCTGCATAAGAAATACAAAAATAAACAAATAAACAAACAAGAACGGAGTTAATCTGAAATGAATCATAAACACACAAAGCTGCTATCTGGTACGTTGAATTTCAGGTATAATATAGAGCATGATGCACTACAAGTCCACAAAACCCGTACAAGAATAGTCTTATACATGCCCAATTACTACTTGAGTATCACATAAAAATCAATTTGATACTGAAAAAAATTCAGGCAAAGTAGCGTTCACTCATAACATCCTTATTTTCAAGGAAATAAAATAAAATTGAACCATGACTTTCACCCTCAAACTTTTTTCTTAAATTTCTACGACTAAATATTAAGATCACTTAGAAAGTATTGGTTAAAAAAATTGCATAATAAAATGCCTTCTCTTAGACTAAAGATTTTTAGTACCAACCACTAAAAATGTTTCATGAGTTGTATTTGCAACCGTATTACAAAGCAGGCCAACCATTAAAAAAAATTCACCGAGATGTTTGTGCAAACAACATTCTATAGACATAAGTGAATTTTTTACTGTATGCATCATTTATCCTTGCCTCTCCATCAAGAATAGGAAAATTCAGTAGTGATGGCCTTATCCATTTAGTGACAGGTGATGGTTTTTTACCATATCTACTGGTAAATGAAATATGAGACTACGCCATAGGTGAAGTGTTTTTCCCCCATCCTTAGTCATAGAAATATGAATCATGCAAGTTAATTAATGTTTTAATTTAAAATTATAAATACTTACAGTATGTAAACCATTTTGTACATTTTAGCACCTGGATCTTTAAAAATGTTGCATCCATGCACTTTACAGTAGATTTACTATATACTTTTTGTATGCATATAAGATTGGTGCTCTGCTCTCCTTCTGCTATAATCTGGAAAAAAGATACAAAACATTTAGAAAACTACATTTTAGCAATAAAAATTCAAAAATTACTTCATGTCCTTAGAAGAATAATGAGTCATTAAGCTTCATATTTTATCAAGTCATGAAAGAACTAACGTGGTCAAGCAACAAGCATGCCAATAAGGATGCTTTGATAAACAACCATTCATACCCATGAAGGTCAAAAATAAAAAGACATAACCATTCATACCCATGAAGGCTAATAAAACGGAAAATAAACAACTAAAATCTGAACTATTCATAATTTAAGTGGAGCATAAATTGTTATTTCTTCAGTTAATCGTCCATATAATTATTTTCAAGTACTTTTACATCGTTATATAAAGCATAATTTAAGGGAAGCAGAAATGGTGCAATAAATAAAATAAAAGAACTTAATATAACTATGTTTAGCACTATTCATAGTATTGTTACCACTAGTCATGCATTCATTATCCATTTTATAAAGAAAAGTTTTAGAACGATCATAAATTCCATGTACTTAGCTTTCACATTGGTGCTATCCTGACGGTAAAATCCAAATCTGAAATGAGCTCTTGGACATCCTCAATGCCAACTGAAAACCGAATCAGATCATCGGTCAATCCTCGAGCTTTACGAACTTCAGCAGTGATGGGTTCATGTGACAGGATGCATGGCAAGCATACAATTGAGTTCACACATCCTGACATAAAATTTATGCAATTAACTTAGGCAAATTAATAGAAAGCAATAAGCATTGTTTAAAATAAAGAATGAACTACCAAGGCAAGTTCTTGTTTGAAAATATTTTGAAATGTTGGCAATGTGCTCTGAGAGAAATAGTGATCCTCTCGTGATACTTAGAACGACGCCTACACCTTTCGCCTACAGTTCATAAATCAAAATGCTTAATTAATTGTTCACAATTTTACAATTATCATGAGCATAAAAAGTAACCTTTCCGACTTTGAGAGTCCTAAATTATAAATTTTTTAATCCCTTGCATAGACCATATGAAACTGAGTATGATTTCATTGAGAATTAAATAAGAAATTACAGTCAGCTTACCTTTGAAATGTATCTTTATAGAAGAAAATACATGTGTTTATTTCACTCTATTGATTACTTCTACTGATAAATGGACAGTGATATCTATCCATGAAGTTGATAGTGATTTTTGTTTGTTTCGTTCATTGCATACAAGATTCCTTTAACTCTTACAGTTGTCACTGGGAATGAATGTTGCACATACTTCCTTTTTATTTCCTTCAGCAAGATGGATATTTCCCACTACTTTGACAATATTTTATAGGTTTATAGCGTTTTGGTTTGATGAGTTCTTTTCATTAATGAATTGTTGAGTAGTGTTTGATGTAATGTGTTTGACAAGTCATGGTTTATTCCATCGAAACAGTGTTTTTTTGGAGAGTTTTTCTTTTTCCATTGCGTAATGTTCAAGTAAATTTTCATGGATGACTTCAAACATTGGAACATTGATGTGGGTAAGTATATCAAACATGCCGATGCATCTTAATAATGTCATTAATATAGTTACTACACACAATATTTTGATACAAAATACATGATGCTTATCTAAACCACCCCGATGGTGTTTGCCTTGCAGGTTCCATTCCTCAAATGCCCATTTTGGCTCAAATTTTCTACTCCATACGTAATTTGTACCATTTCCTATCATGTGTTCTCAGCCGGTATCTTGAGAAAAAAAATCATTACATAAATATGTATTCATTCCCCATTTGTGTGTTTAAATGATCATTTCAAATGTACAACAATACATATATGCACCCACAATCATATCTCCCTTCTAAATGATTTTTTTTCTTCAGTTCAGTCCTCTTTTCTACTTATGATACTACTTTTCTTTAAATTTTAGTTCTTTACTATATATGGTTTTCATCTCCCTCCTTTCCTCTGAATGCTTCTATGGTTATAATTAAGCAATGGCTGTTATTAAGAGTGGGGCACAAAGCGCTAACGCTTAAAAAATAGATAATTAGAATGCAATTAACAATGTAATTTTTTTTGTCGTTTTGCCACCTTTGCTTGATTTTTACATTGCAATCCATTTCATTGATCAATCGTATTAACTGTAAGGTGACACAACTGATCATCATAAGTACTCAAGAAATTAAACTCTGCTTCCAGAGTTGTTTATATATAAATAATAATTTTCTATCAGTTAGGACTTTTCTTAATCCATGTTATTTTGCTTATTTTAGGGAATTCTCTGTATTCTTTCTATTATTATATGATTGCAGAGGTCACTGGAAAAACACAACTTTGAATCTAATCAGAAAATGGTAATTACATATTTTTCAATTATTTATCAATTTAGATAACTTTATTGTTAGGGTTATATAAAAATCATGAAAGGATTTGTAGATGTTCACTCTCGCGGTGTGATTATTTAATTTTCATATTTGATCAGTTGTTATTATTTTCTGCGTTTGCATTCGTTTGTATTTTAGGCTGATGTCATAAAGTAAACTTATTTTAGTACAATTTGATATTTGTGAATTAACAAGATAATGGAATTAACCACCGTTAATATGAGTTTGCTTCAATTCGAAGTGATTCCATTCTTTTACAATTAAATACATGTATGTAACAATAAACATGCAAAGTTGAAGATATTTAATTGGAAGAAGGAACTTATTTTGTGATTTTATTTATCAGTTGATTTAATTGAGCATTAATTATTGAAATCATCGCACTTTCAACCATACACGTAAAACAATAAGTAGAGATCATGATACAATTGGCTATAGGCTAATACATAATTCAAGTAACTTTTTTGATATAGTGTGGTAAATTTTGTATACATCAAGATTCATCATATATATAAATCTGTTTTATGAAAATTCATTATTAAGTACAAAGTAAGACAGCTTAGGAAAATGAACAAGTTGATAAATTAAGTACATAGCAATCTCTATCGAGTGGAGAAAGAAGTCTTAAAAATAATTTAAAGAATAAAAACTAAAGAAGAAATTGAATCAAGTGGCTGTAATTTCAGTTTAGGTTCTTGATCAACTGACTTCACTAAAATATTCATCATATAGAAACCATGTAATAGAAGTATCAATACATAAATAATTACTTGCCATTTAATTTCAAAAAACCATCCATAAAGGATTGATTTCAGTTAGTAGTCAGTATGCAGCTAGCACAGTTGTCTTTGCCGAATTGAGTTGGACACCTGGTGATATTGTACAAGCAGAAGATTGCACGCATCGTATTGTTCAGGACCTCAGGTATCATGCATAAGCACTTGATTGTGCGAGTCTGCATTGCCTTGAGCCTTTTCTCCTAAAAAAAGAACTGGAAACAGGTAAAGTTCTATGTTAAAATGTACCTGGCTTCTTCTATATTCATTTTTTTTCCTTGATTGCTTTTGTCAGGTTTCACCTGTTAATGTATATTTCTTGCTTGTTTATGAAACTGTTGATGACCTACCCATCTTACTTTACATAGAGAAATTATTGTGGTTATTATGCGGACATTGTTTTCTTATAATAGATGGCATCATATAATTTTTTATCTAATATAGTTTAACTATATTTACCTTGCAGTGATTAAGTATAGAATTATGTATATACCGCTTTCAAGTTCATGTACTTATTAAAACATCTTGATTTATGCTAAGAATTATGAACAGAATTATATTACCATATTAGTGTCTCATATTTTTATAAATGTAATTGACAATGCAATTAATGTTTTGTTCTTAAGTATTAGTATTAAGTTTAAGTACTCTTATATTTTATGCACGTAGTAGACAAAAATAAATGTTATGCCATATTAGTATACGGTGTGTACCTCGGCATAGCACATGGTTATTCCAGCAACATTTGTTTTATGCAAGGTATTAACAACATCTTATAGTCTGAACCTGTGGATCTCAATAAGGAACACGAGGAAAATGATATAGATTTAGGCAAAAATCGCATTTAAATTTTAAACACAGTTTCCAACTTTATTTAAGAAGCGTGTCTGTTCAAATATGATTGTGTCAATAACGTGCACTGAAATTATAGAACATATTTACGGAAAAACATGAACATAAAAGAGCTCAAATTAGAAATATCCATGGATAGATAATATTATCATGCCATGACTAGATTCATTACTGAACTAATAATTAATTACTATGCACCACCTATACGGTTGTATTTCAAAAACTATCGCGCATGCAACACATTTGGATAAACATATGGCATACCAAATAAGCTCAACAAAAAGGTTATAGAGAAAAACCATCAGCATATTTAGCCAGAGTTGCACATTAGTGCTTATAGCTTTTTTGTGCATTGGCTGTTACTGTAACGAACTCGCTCTCATGGTTACATTGTTAGTTCTTCTTATTTAGCACATGGAAAATTCCTATTTATATGTATATTTAGCAATAATGCAATGGTGAATGCATGTGGAAAATAAAGTAGAAGATGGAGAGACAATTATATATATATATATATATATATATATATATATAGCAAGAAAGCATGGATATACTCAACAAAGGCATGCTTAATTAACCTGACTCTATATAGCTCATGAACCATATTATATTTGTATTTTGCATAACTCTGCCATTAACAAGATAATAGTTTTATGTTGCCTACCGTGCTTGAAATTTTGATTTGAAATTTGGTGTACTCCCAAAGAAAATAATTATAGTAAATCTCGTAAGTCCATGTACGTACGTCATTTTTAGATGTAGGAAATTCAAGTTTTTATATTTCTTTGTTCCATGTAGAAAACTAATGTATTAACAAATTAATCATTAAAAGTTCTTTTATAAATTAATTACTAGATCAGGCATTTTCAACACATGAAACTAAGTGGCGGTTCTTTCATCTTCAGCCTTTCATACGAAGTTGGATATTATATCATAGCAAATTGAGGGTGGGCTATCCACATTTTCAACACGATGGAATTATTGAGCTCGATGCATTAGTATATAAATGTTACCATTTCTTCTCTGCTTCCTATCTACTCACATGTGCTTTCATACTAGCTTTAGTTAGTGATTTTGCTTAATCGGTTGTCATAACATGTAATTCGCATGCCAATGAAATTATATCTCTCTTCGTTTTATATATGTACACAACAATTTTATGCTATATGCTCCACTTTCCATTTTTGTCTTTCTGTAGGCTAAAAGTAAAAATCTTTGAACAAACAAATACAAAAATAAAGTAGCAATATTTCGTCTTTGGTTTGGCCAAGTGATAACAAGAAAACCTCCTTAATGGTCAGTTTGATTAATTTTCATAATGAAACAATCTCTACTGATTTCCTTAAAGCCATACACTACTTCTTTAACTATAATGTTATGGTGCGGTATCAACTTAACTTACATTACCCTCATTCTAGAATCTGAGCAACCCATGAAAGCCTACGACTATAGACCAATAAGTTGTTGTAGCATAACATACAAGTGAATTGGAAAAACACTATCAACCAGACTATGTCTGTCATACACATAATTAAATCTCTTTATAAAGAACCTTTTCTGAACTCTAACCAACGACGATGCAACAATTTACCTAATTCAAAAATAGAAACAAACGATCAAATTATAAAATGATAAATCGAAAGAATTAACCTTGGAAAAGTGCTGAATCAGAAGCATCTCGAACCAAAAGGGAAACCCTAACCTATACTGGAGAGAAAAACAAAAGAATTATAAATGAACATAATTTTCCTTAGCAAAAATCCCAATAATCAGATCAAATTGAATCAAATAAAATATGAATGAAATAAAAAATCGCAATTTTACCTTATTTTGTTGATAGATCGACAAAATGGGGGAGAAGTCGATTTTGAAGCTCCACTAAAGCTCCAATTTAGGGCAGCACTCACGATTTGGGAAGTGTGATTTGAAGTACAACAAGCGTAAGGAAGGGGAAACAAGGGGTCGGTGGTCAAAAGGCAGTGAAATTGCTGGTTGAGGATCTGCTTTGCGATGGAGAGATTTGAAGCAAACTAAAAACGAAAGTGAAAATTTTAGGATGAAAAGACGAGGGAATTGGAAAATAATTCAGCGGGAATGAATATCATTTTTGGGGTACGACCCGTTACCAAGTGTACTTACGCCAAATAAGTCAAATTAAACTAAGCAATAACACTATCAAATATTGTGTTATCTATTAGCGTTATAAAAAATAATTTTTCTTGTATATCAAATACAATATGAAGTAAAACATGAAGTAAAGCACAAAATAAAGTTGTTGCGATGATGATCGCTTATTCCGAGCCATTGAAATTGGAGCACCACCATTGGTCATTACTTGATTACCGGCCTTGCGTTGGTTTAAGTAGGAGCTTGATTGCTTGGGCCGAATTGATCATTTTATGTCCCTTGCCCTTGGGGAGTTGCAGAAGGATTTGTAGCTTGTGGATTTTTCACATATTGTTGTAGCCTATTTTTCCTGATCAGTTCCTTGATGAGGTTCTTCAAGTGTCAACATTCATTAGTGTCATGCCCAAGTTGACTGTGAAATTGACAGAATTTTCCAGAATTCGCAGTTCTCCTAGAGATATTCAACGATGGTGGTTCTGGATAATGTTCTGCATCTTTGGTAGCAAGGTAAATATTCTCTGGAGTATTATTCAGAGGGGTGAACTCAGTGGGTGTAAAGAAGCGAGTCATTTTGCCATCTCGATTATCTTTCCCGTCATTTTCTCTCTTTTGACCTCTAGGATTCTTCTGATTGTATTGAGTAGCAACATTTTTGGGAGCTTCAACAAGTGAGTTACCAACAATAATCTAAAGAGGCACAGGATTATTGTCCACCCTCATATACTCCTCTTCTTTTGTGTAGAATTTTTCAAGCGTATTTGGTTCTTTCATTTTAATCCACCTGCCAAATTCGCTTTTCTCATTAATGGCGCCGATTAGAGACATTAAGATCATGCGAGGTTCAGGATTCCCCACCTCGGACATAGCAGCGTTGAACCTCTTGTGGAAAATTTTAACAAACTCTCCTGGATTCTGCTTCATTGATGTCAGAGAGATAACATCCTTAGCCTTTGTAGCATGTAGTGTAAACTTCTCTTTGAATTTTAGATTCAAATCGGCAAATTTATCAACGGTTTTGGGCGGCAGCTTAGTGAACCATAGTGATGCCACACCTTCTAGATAGAGAGAGAAGCATAGGCATTTTATCTCGTCTGTAGCTTTGGCTGCATTCATATGAGTTAGACCAAAAAGTGGTTCTAACACCCAAATTATCTGGATTCACAGAGAATTAAAGCTAAAAATAAAGGAAAATGCCGCGAACAAACTAAATTTATAGTGGTTCGGCGTTAAAGAGCTTACGTCCACTTTATATGATTCCGATTATACCTTTGAATGCGGGTACGATCACAATTTTCTCTAATCTCACTTTTACAATAATGATTCACTCAATAAATTCGAGATAATTATGGTTAAGAATGGTAGAAGTATGATAATGGTGGAATCAAAGCTCTCGATTGCAAAAAGATCCCAAAAATGCCAAGTCCTAGGCTATTTATAGGCAGTGTCTGCAGGCGGTTTGTGAAGACACGTGGCATCCACCCTTAGAATCTCGGAGCCGTTCGTGAGTGAGTGGAGAAGTGGTCAACATGGCCATTATTAACACATGTCATCAAATCCTTGAGATTCGATTCGTGGGAAATAGGAGTTGAATGGGTCAAACTGGTGCCCTGGTCGTAGAATCGGGTCATGACGCATGGCCACGAGCCGATGGTGAACCAACAGGGGGCTCACGAGTGGGTCGATGAGGTGGCTCACGAGCCGATTTCTGTGCTTCACGAGCTAGGGTGCATTTGTCTTGACTTTGTGTGTATAAATCGTCGTTAATCTGACCATAAATGTCTAAGTCGTATGTGGCTTGGTTAAAAAGCTAGCCAACATTTTGCCCCCTCGAAGTGCATTTTATCAAAGATAGGACGTGCTTCGAAATCATCAAACTTGTTCTTCTTTGTTGAAATAGTGAGAACCAACAATTGTATCTGTTTGTACGGTCGCGCCGCTTCATGAAATCGTATCCTCTAACTTAGTAGAATGAGTATAAATGCTTCTTCGAGTTTCCAATTATTTTTCTGCTCACTCATTGATCTTTGGATTCGAGTTAGATTGTAGACAATCCTCCAGGTAAATTACCAAACTTTATTTTATTGTTGGTAGGAAATTACTTTATAGATTTTTATCGATGTGCTTGTGTGGGCCTTCAATAATCCTTTTGTACTCCCTATGCTCTCACCAAAATTCCAAGACATCACGTTTGGGTTGAAATAGGGCTTTCACGAATGGTTAACAGACTCTGCTCCTACACAGGCTTATGTGAGCCTGGGCTAAGTGCCATGGATCAGATGGACCAAGCCTAAGCGCCTCGTCGGGAAAATAGGGGACTCACGAGGCCCATCGTGATAGCATATATAACACTGCCCTTTTCCTCTTCTTATTCCTCTTTCTACAACCTTCATTTCCTTTGAGCGACCGAAACCCTTGTCTCAAATCCAATTTTCTCTCTCTAAAAGCTCTGAAACAATTCAATAGGTAAAAATGAAATTCTAGTTTTTGATTACTTTTCTTCTAGTTTTGAACGTGTTAGTCTTGCCTCCTTCCATCGACGTCTGACTTTGGTTTTGATTTTCTTGAGCCTGCCACCTATGCTCACGGCGCTCCTTCGTTGTAAGGCGACAAACTGACTAGACGGCGTTCATGTTTTCGAAAGTGAGGATGTTAATAGGTGGAATAGTTATAACTTAGGGATTCTGGTTCACGAAGATGGTAGGAAGGGGAATTAGAGAATGATGTATCTCAGTGGTTAAGCCTGGTCGTGGAAAGGAAATGGACATCGGGTCGAGTCGTGCAGCAAAGTAACTAATCGGATCGTAGAGTGGTGTAGTGGATCGGGTCATGAAGCGGTGTTAGTGGATCAACGAGTAGGGTCATAGGTTGAAGGATGACTCTAATTCGTTGTGAGAGCCCACGAGTCGAGCCAGTGACCTTATATACTTTAACCCCTTAATCACGAGCCGATCCCATGATTATGAGTAAACATATTATGAACCGGTCGCTCGTCTTTAAATTGACCTGAATCACGAGTCGATCCTATGTCACTAACCGAATCCCCTCCCATGAACCGAAACATACAACGACACGAGTGAAATTACTTCTGAACTGATCCTATACCATGAGCCATTATAAATCAGTGAACCAACTTGACCAACAAGCCAATGCCCATATGCGAACCGTTTCTTCAACACAAAAAATGGAAGTCCATCCATGATCTGACGCTCAATACATGCATAGAACGAATAAAACCGACACATATTTTGATTGAAATTTGTCATAGCTCTAACATATCGACGAACAGTTAGGTTAGAGCCTTCTAAATGAGTTTTCTGAACCGGATGACCTCACAACTCAATAAAACACAAAGACCAATTTCAAGCTTGTTTGCCTAACTTTATGCCTTTCTTTTCAGTAATGCACACACTGGCACATTCTAGCGCTTGCACATACGGGGGTCACGGGTATCTATTCCCTAATTATTTCCTATATTTGTTTATCAACATAACATATATGTCTGATAGAAGTTCAGCAAGATTATCAGAGAAAAGCGCAACACCAGAATCATCAAGCTATTACAATCCCGACATACTTCCATCGGACCCGGATTGGAATAATTCTGCATCTGATTATGAGACGGATATTGATGTGGAATCAACATCATTTAAGAGCGCATCACTTGAAGAAGAGGAAGGTGATCGAACTCCCGGTGAATTCGGGGGTGCCATAGTATTAACTAATCCAAGTGATTCCCTAGCTTCCACACTTGATGATATAAAGTTGAAGAAAATATGTTTAAAGCATGGGATTCCATGGGATGATCTTAAGACTCCGTAAAAAAAGGATAGGCCCCATTCTGCTACGGAAGGCTTTATGGCCATCAGTAAGGTCATGTGCTCAGTTGGCATTATTCCTCTGTTTCCTTCGATTGTCGTTGATCTCTTAAGATGACTACTTATTGCCCCCATGTCACTTCATCCCAATGCTTATGCTGCTCTATATACCTTGTACATTGCATACGCAGAGATTCTAAAAACCGAGCTTTTCCATGAGGATTTGAACTTCTATTTTTTCACTTTAAACATCATTCCATGGGGACCCCGAACCTCGTTTTCTTTGAGTCGATCCCTATAAAGGAGGTCTTAACTGATGGACATAGCAATTTAGGCGATGCTAAATATGAGTGGTTCTATATAAAGCAGCAAACTAGGTATGCGAGGAAGTGGCTGCGGTCGAGTAAGTTTCAGATTCTTGAGTGTCTGCTTCAACTGCATAAACTAACGTACTAAAACTTCATTTCTTTTTGCAGTCCCCAATCCTAGGAAGAAAGAGGGAAAATTATATGAAGATCGTTTGTCCCGCCTCATAAATTCCGAGTCAGATTTTCGAAAGATCAAGAAATGCATAATCGACGGGAACCTCCATAAACACCAACTTCTAGATATAAGACGGGGGCTTGGTCAGGGCGGTAACCTTACAAATATGTGCCCCTAACTCAAGCTCTTGAGGAGTCTAGCAGCATTCACCCCATCGAGGGACATGTGACCATAGAAATTACAATAACAATTGAGCTTTCCAAAAGTCCTTCGCCGACGATTGTTCAAGATGACGAAGAGATGAACGTATATAATGAAGGTGAAGTGGAAGCTGAGGAACCGAAGGGTGTTTCCATTCCTAAGAGGCAATTATCTCCAAAGACACCATCACCGACTAAGCCCTCAACCTATGATTTATTAATGGAAGAACAAATATATGGGGATATAACCAGGCTTCCCTTGCCGAATGACATCTACACTTCTGAGGATATTGGAACAGGTTCATTTTTTCCTACCTCTGAGGAGGAGCTTACTCCTGTTAAAGAGGAAGATATTGTGCAGACAATCCTGGCTCCGGGCCCTGGTCTGTTAGGGGGGATCACACAAGATATACACATCACATGCACTGCACATCACGTCTTTATTCACTGTACCGAGTCATGGCTCTTATACTTGCTTGTTGTTTTTTCAGGAAAAATGACTCATCGTCGCTATTCTCATCGTGATCTTCACGAGTATGCACCGAGATTCAATCCTGTTACCAAGCTTGACCGTAGTAATAGTCGCGGGAGAGATAGCAGGAAGCACTATGAATCTCATCAACCTCATTCTTCACGCTCTCTCTCTCCTTCAAGATGAGATCTGGAGAAGCACTACAGTCATCAAACACAGCATGCAGGAGGTAAACAGCCACCCAAAGCACTGATTCCTCCAAAGGGTGTCCCTCCTTAGGATAAGTCCTCGAAGAAGCATTATGATTCCAAGGACAAGCATAAAGATCCAAGCAAAGGTTTGGGAAAAGGGGAGGAAAGCTCTTGTCCCTTCCGGACAACGCAACATTGACATTACTACTACACAGCCAATGGTCCTTACATCTGAAAATCAGGCAAAACTGGAGCATCTGCGGGAGCAGTTCCCTGAAATCTATTCTGAAAAGATGCACTTCGTTCCAGATCTTGAACCGGTTTCCGACGATTGGGATACATAATTCATGGACCGAGTAAGCCACCTGGCTACACAATACAAAACAATGAAGAAGCATGCCAAGAAACTTTCCGAGGTCATCCGCCATCTGGAAGTGGATGTAAAGGATGCACAGGAAAAGGCTGAATATGATGTTAAGTCCAGAGATGAGGCTGAGGAAAAACTAGAGGATACCCAAGCTCAGCTCGCATTGGCCCGGAGGGATGCTGAAAATTACAAGAAGTAGTTCGAGGAAGCGAAAAGACGTTATCACACTGAACTTGACTCCAATAGCAAGGAGCGTATGGCTATGAGGAAAGAGATAGAGGATCTCAGATCAGCTAACACTGAGCTGAAATTATCCCAAAGCCACTTTGCCAAGGAAAAAAGCTGTGTGGGAGAAGGAAATGGCAAGTTTGAAAGACAAGCTGGCTCACGCTAAGGAGAGAGCAGCTCTTGTTAAAGGACACACTAATGAAGCCCTTGATCGCCTCCAATGCTACTGCTAAACATGTTATGGCTGAACAAGAGATAGAAGAGTTTAATGAATTGCTGATAGACTTTTTCGCTCAGGTCATTCGAACCCGAGACATCTCCTGGATCAAGAATTATCCCATCACTCTAGTTGATTTATGGGACCAGATTATCGAAAGTGAGAAGCAATGTTTAAATGTCAAGGTTGTCAGCGAGGATCAACTTATGCGGACTTTTCATAAAGGTGAAGAACCTGAGAGACTAGCGGAGGGTAGATGTCTAATTAAAGAGTCTATGGAGGAGGAGAGGCGTAAGGTCAAAGGTAAGAATCAGATTGAGGAGGGCTCTAGCTCGGCCGTGGACCTCAAAGCTACCGAGGTTGAGGAGTACAATCTTGATGATCCGTTAATTCCTGAAATTCCCATACCTCCACCTGTTGAGGCTTCTATTACGGCTCCAGAAGAGCAATCAGTGGAAGGTATCCCCATATTCTCTCCATAATTCGTCAATGTTGTTATAACATGTCATCGTATTATGGAGGAAATAGTCGAGAGGACCGCATTTTATCCTAAATTAATAATAGTTGCTTCTCGTGATGTAGTTTCCAAGCCAACTAAAGGGGTTGAAAATGAGCAAATACAGATTGAGATGGTCGAGAATGCCATTATACCACCAAGCACAGATGTCCCTACAGATGCTGAGATAATTGGAGCTCTGAAGAACACTGATGGTGACGACGGAGATGAGGAGGAGGATGTCGCCATCATAGGAGAGACTAAGGAGGATGATAGTATGACCTTAGCCGAAATAAAGGCAAAGAATGATGAGCTTTTGAAAGTTAAAGCTGAGGAAGAGCCTTTAAACGTACCACCACTTGTTGCGGTCGCTTTTGGTTCTGGACTAATCTTAAGACTATCTAGGTCCATTACTACATAGCTTGCATCCCAGTCTTCGGGCACTCCCCAGGACCCTCCTCCGGAAAAGAAGAAAAGGAAAAAGCATGAAATCTCTGATGTTGGCAAGGAGGAGTCAGAGAAGAAATAGAAGATACCAAAATCATCCTGGAAGCCCAAATAGAGCTTGTTTGTTCATGTTTTGTTTTTAGGTCTTCCACTGGCCCTTTATAGTTGTTGCAAGCGCGGTCCTCGCATTTTGTCTAGTCTTGTTGTGTGAACTTGTATTTAGTAAATGAAACTTTGTTTCTTTTGCATTGTTGTGTACCTGCGAATTTCTCATTCGTAGTCATGTACATAAATATTCGATTCATAACTAAGTTATAAACAAGCCTACATCATAAGTCGTTACTGCAGGCAAAAAATTAAAATCTACTATCATTTTTTTCATAATGATTTGTATATATATACCCCCAATCAATCTTTAACATGATGCCTAGCCAGGGCTTGTTTAAGGTTGATTAGGATTGACTATGCACTACGCTCCATGTCTAGAAATGAAGTGTTTGGGCCCAGCTTTCATTCTTGCCACCAATTCTGCAGCGGGGTAGGGGCCCTTTTTGTGGGATTTAATCAAAATGCCTTTATACTCTCTTGTCGTATGCCCACGGTGGAGTTTGAACTCAGCTTTTAGTTTGCCTCCCAATCCTTCAGCAAGGTAGGAGTTCATTTGTGGCGCTCAGTCTCTGGCGCCTTTATACCCTCCCATCAAATACCAAGGGTAGAGTTAGATTAAGGTTGTCTTTTAACCGTTGTGCACCTTCACGCCTTATGGACATTTCATTTTCTCATCCTTTATATTCTTTCTCGAATCATGAAAGTTGAAGTACCAGCGTTATGCCATTTACTTTGATGCCCCTAAAACTCAGTATGTTATTGACCTCCAGATTTGACAGAAGACTCTTTGAATTACGTGTTTTAGACTAATGTTCTTGGGACGAATATCATAATCATAATAGCTCATATGAATAAAGACAAGGGGATAAGCAAGAAATGGTGCAATAAAAGTAAATGACATGCGATATTTTATAGTGGTTCGGTCGAATCATGACCTACGTCCACTTTATAATCTTTTGCTTATGCAACTAGATGTTCTAGGCAAGTCATGCATTTTTACATGGTCCTAAAAACAAAAGAGTAAAACTGACAATTTATGTCAAGTAATGTCGCAAATGCTGGGAATTCCACACTATGGGGATTTCATTTCCGTCCACAGTGTCAAGCTTGAAGGATCCATTATTAAGCCTCCATAGGATGGTATATGGTCCTTCCCATTTCGAACCAAAGAAGATGACATCTGGGAAGACACGTTTCAGTACCAGGTCTCCAGGTTCAAAAGTTCGAGCCCGAACTTTCTTATTATAATATCGGGCGACCTGTTGTTTATGTCTCAAGGCATGCAGATTCGCTTCATCCCTCTTTTCCTCAATCATGTCTAGAGATTCAAGGAGCATTTTGTTAGTCATCGGATCGTAATAAGTAGTCCTATGGGACGGTACTTCCAATTCCACCGGAATCACTGCCTCCGATCCAAATGCGAGGGAGAAGGGAGTGTGATCCATTGCCGACTTATAAGTTGTTCTGTAAGCCCATAAGGATAAGGGCAATTCATCGACCCACATGGCTTTGGCCCGCTTCAATCGCTTTTTTAGAATGGACTTAATTACTTTGTTTGCCACTTCTACTTATCCATTCCATTGTGGATGCATTACGGTAATGTATCTTTTCTCGATATGATATTTCTGGCAAAAGTCTCGGAACTCGATGTTATCAAACTGGGTCCCGTTGTCTGTTATAATGACTTTCAGGATCCCAAACCGACATATGATATTCCTGACGATGAAGTTTATCACTCTATTAGTTGTGATCATGGTCAACAGTTCTACTTTGACCCATTTCGTAAAGTAATCCACGACCATGATTGCGAATTTTGCTCCGCCTTTCGTGATTGGTAAGCTTCCAATTATATCAACTCCCCAGACAGTGAATGACCACGGGCTCATCATTGTCCTCCGTTGACTGGGAGGTGCCCTATGGACCTTAGAGAATTTCTGGCACCTGTCGCAACTCCGTCCGTATTTAGCTGCATATTTATTCACCATAGGCCAAAAATATCCATAAAGTAATATCTTCTTAGCCAATGCTTGACCTTGATGTGGTCACCACATTCACCTTCGTGTACTTCCTTCAATACTCGCTCGATGTCGTTATGGGCTATACACCAGAGGAGTGGCATCGAGAACCCTTGTCGATAAAGAACTTCGCCTTGGATAACATATCTAGAAGCTTTACGGATAACGGCGCGCCTTTCACTCTTCTTGGTCGGGAGCGTCCCACAGGTAAATAATTTCTTTAAGGGGGTCGTCCACCACTCCCTTTCTGGTTCAGCTTCCATTATTAGATCAATTTCCATCTGATCAATACTCGGAATCTCCAGGATTTCGATCGGGACCACTTCCGTATTCTCTAGATTGTCAGAGCTAGCCATCTTGGCTAATTTATCTGCCTTCTGATTCTCTATTTGAGGGATATAGGAGATACTGTAACATTCAAACTTGCTCAGCATCTTTCCTACCTCTCTCAAATATGACACAAGTCTTGGACCCTTGGCTTGAAATTCCTTATTAACTTGTTTTATGACTATCTTAGAGTCGCAGAAAACATCCAATCTCACTATCCCCAATTCCTTTGCAAGCTTTAGACCGGCAATCAAAGCTTCCTACTCGGAGTCATTGGTCGTGGCATGGAACTCTAGTCTTAGAGCATAGTAAATCGACCTTCCTTCAAGAGTGATTAGCACAACTCTGGCGCCAGACCATCTGTCATTCTTGGCACCATCCGTATATAGCTTGCAGGTGCTGGATTCGAACCGTCGTTCTGAGGGACCAACTTCCTTATTTGTTATATCCTCCTCAGGAATGGTGAACTCAGCTATGAAATCAGCCAACACTTTCCCCCTTATCGATCTTCGGGGCTGGAAGTTCAAATAAATTTGACTTAACTCTATATTCCATTTGAGTAGCCTTCCGGATGCTTCTGGTCTCTACAAGACTTGTCGGAGAGGGTGGTCGGTGTATACGGTGATAGGGTGAGCTTGGAAATTGTGATGAAGTTTTCTGGTTGCGACCAGTAGACTGTACGCAAGTTTTTCTATCCTCGGGTAGTTTCATTCCATTGCCGCTAGCTTCTTACACACATAATACACCGGCCTTTACACTTTATCTTCTTCCCATACCAAGGCAGAGCTTATTGCATGAGATGATACTTCCAAGTATACAAATCAATCTTCGTGGTCGACTAGCTTGGATAATACAGGGGGGTCTTTCCAGATGAATGAGAAGGTTCTGAAAGGCCTCAACATAATCAGGAGTCCATTGGAAGTTCCGCTTACCTCACTTTATCAGATTGAAGACTGGAATGCACTTGTCTATAGCTTTAGAAATGAATCTACTTAATGTGGCCACTTTTTCGGCTAGGCTCTGCACATCCTTAATCTGCCTTAGTTCTTGGATATTTCTAATTGTTGCGATCTGACCAGGATTAATTTCTATTTCTCGTGAACTAACGATGAAACGAAGGAATTTTCCGGATGCTACTCCAAAGGAACACTTCTTAGGTTTGAGTTTCATCCCATACTGTCTGAGTATAGCGAACATTTCGACCAGGTTAGCCGTATGGTCGGATGATTGCCTGGAATTCACAAGCATATCATCGACATATACTTCCATTGTTTTCCCGATTTGATTGTAGAACATCTGATTTACTAGCCGTTGGTATGTTGTTCCGGCGTTCTTCAGACCGAAAGGCATCACCACATAGCTACACAGTCCCAAATCTGTGATAAAGTTGGTATGCTCATGATACGGAACATGCATGGGAATTTGGTTATATCTTGAGTATGCATCCATAAAAGAGAGAAATTCGTGACCCGCCGTTGAGTCTACCAATTGGTCGATTCTAGGAAGCAGATAGCTGTCCTTCTGGTAAACTTTATTTAGATCCGAAAAATCAATGCATGTACGCCACTTTTCATTGGCCTTCTTGACTAGAACGGGATTGGAAATCCATTCTGGATAAGCCGAATCTCTAATGAACCCATTGCTTCTTAACTTCTCAACCTTCTATTTCAAGGAAGCTAACCTCTTCGGTCCAAGCATTTGCCTTTTCTGCTTAACAGGTGAATGCTTTGGGTTGATGCTCAATGAGTGGCTCATAATTGAGGAGGATATCCCATACATGTTAGCAAGGACCAAGCGAACACGTCCAAGTTTTCCTTTAAAAATTCGGTCGGTTCTTTTGTTCGAAGAGGGTCCAACTGGGATCCAATCTTCAAGACCCTCGTTGGGTCATTGCCATCGATTGGAATATCCACAGTTGTTTCATTAGGTATCGCCATCCTATCTCCAGGCTCTTTATCCTCTCTAGGATCTATGTCGTCAGGTAGGTCTCCGGGCGAACCCTTCGACCATGTCTCGCTTAATTGCTATGCCAAACCTTCCTTTGCCGGTGAGGGAGTACCCTTGGTCTCTACGTTCTTTCCATTATAAAGCATTTTAAGTTATGCCATATACCAGGCTCGTCCGGTTACTTGATCACCTCTAATCACTCTCACTTTCGCTTCGGTTGAGAACTTCGATAATAAGTACCAAGGTGCAATACAGGCCCTGAACTCTGCGAGGCTTGGTCGGCCTAAGAAGGCATTGTATGGTGAATCAACATCCATAACTACGAATGGGAGAATTCTCACACTCCGGTGGTCTCCTTCTTCCAGAGTCACTGGCAACTCTACAAATCCTATTGGATCTGTTGATGCCTCATTGAATCCATGTATCCATCTTTCATTGGGCTTCAAGTCCTTCGCCTCAAGCTTCATCTGGTCAAACGCCTTTTTAAATAGAATGTTAACTGAACTCCCATTATCTACTAGGACCTTATGGAATAGGGCAGGACCGATGGTGGAAGTGATCACCAAGGGGTCTTCGGTAGGGGATTGTACTCCGATGCTATCTCTGTCATGGAATATGACATCATCTGACATCGTTTTATGTTGCTTTATTGGGGTAATATCTTCAGGACTGTTGCACTCTCCCACTTAAGGGCACTTAACTACGTTGGCATATTGATCCATTGCCTGGTTGCTATGTCCAACTGGGTGGGGTCCTCCTACTATAGTGTTGATAACGATGCCTTTAGCCTTTTGTTGCGTAGTAGCCTTTTGAGGTGGTTGCCCTTTATTTCGCTCTGGACTACCTTGCCCCCGGTTTCTAGGGATTGCCTTGTATTCGTCCAAATTTTCTCATCTAAGAAGCTTATCTACCAAGTTTCTCAAATGTCGGCATTCATTTGTCTAGTGCTCATAAAACTCATGGAAAAGGCAGAACATTCTTGTTTCACGTTACTTCCATGTTGAGTCTCTTGGTGGAGGCTTCTTATATTGAAGAACATTTTAAGTATCCAGGTAGATATTTTCTAACATGTCGTTCAAAGGTGTGAGGTTCTCAAATGTTCTGAATCGAGGTGTCTTCTGTGAGTCGTTCCTTCGATTCCTTTTCTTGTTATCATTTCTAGTTTGATGGCCATTGCCCTGGTTCTTATTTCCAACATTGACATCTACCTTCCCAAAATTGTCACCAGACTACGTGATGGCCACATTACCCTGTATATCTTCCTTATCAATGGCTTTCCTCTTTCGATTAGCATATATCTCTTCCTGACGTAGACGGATATTGGCTTTCTCATAGAATATCTCTCTGGTTAACGGCGGTTTTCCAGCTAAGTATTTACCTAACTCAGTATCTTTGTCAATTCCCTCAGTTAACGCCATTAGGAAGGACTGCTCGTGAGGGTCTCTTACTTTCGTGACTGCCAAATTAAAGAGATCCAAGTACGACCTCAAAGTTTCATCTGGGCGCTTCTTAATGGGTGATAGTTTAATGACGTTTTTGAACCTCCGAGCATGAAGTCGGAATTGATTTATGAACCTTTCGCTTAATTCTTTGAAGCTGGAGATTGATCGCGCCGGCAGGCGGGTAAACCACATTAATGCCACATCTTCTAAGAAGATCGGGAATGCCTTGCATTTCACCACGTCAAGAGTAGCAGAGGCATTCCGATACCATGAATATCTCATTAAGTGCTGAACCGGATCTGTCCTACCTGCATAACGGCTCATAGTCGGCATATAGAATCATCTCGGGAATCAGATGTTTAGTATGTCATCTGTGAAAGGCGTATGACTGCGGTCTATACCCCAATCCTCGTTTCTTTGTCCTCAGTTGTAAGCCATGATCTTCCTCACCATCGCCTCCACATCAGCATTGGTCAAGGTGGACTCAGGGTCAACGCTTCTAGCTCTACGGGAACCTCCAATATCTCTCCGGCGCATTACCGTCTACTCTGGGGCCCGAGCAGAGCTTTCTTGCCCCCTATGGCGTCAGTCACATGGCGAGGGGGTTGCAATGGTTGATTATGAATAGGGTTAACAATGCTCTGACCCCTAGGTAGCATTCGAGACCCCTCCATCAGCGGTAAAGCGAGATTATTCAAATTACGATTGTCGGGTCCCAAATTAAATGTCGTTTCTTCTCGAGAAGGAAGTGATCCAAATCGAAGGTGTTCCACGTTGTCAGGCCTTTATAATTTCCATCGTTGGGGTCTCGGAGGCTCCTATGAAGAGGATGAATAATCTGGAGTAAAGCGATGTGTTGGTGAAGGCATCCTCTACCTTCGAAGCTCATCTATTTGCCTCTATTTGCAATCATATTTTCCCGCATCAAGGAACTCTCACGTCTTTGAGCTTCCAAAGCATCACTCATCCTTTCCAACATGTCGAGAACATGAGAAAAGTCTATCTCTGTTACTGGGGCAGAGGCAGGTAGCTGGTCATTAACATTTGGAGTTGGGTGTGGAGCACTTGAGCCAAGTCGAGCAAAAGCATCAGCATAGGTGGAGTGGGTCATAATCTCCTTTCAGGGTCGAGTTGTGGTCCCTTGCTGAGGGGGTTCATGGTCCCTTCTTGGAGGCGGCTCGTGATCCCCTCCTTGGACTGGGTCGTGACCCCCTCCTAGGGTCGAATCGCCCCTTAGAGCCATGAGTTAGGGAGACCACCTCAGCCTGTTCTTGAGCATTCTCTTCATTAACTTCATTTGCTCGAGAAGCTCGTGGAACCTTGGATTTCTTTGCGGCCATAATGTCTTGACTTTACTGTAATCTTCAAAGACAAAACAATGGAAATGCATACTATTTTCTTCGGATTTGAAGATCTAAATAGTAGCGTAATTACCCAATAAGCTGAGAATTTGGTTCTCAGTGAAAGCTCCAAAATGTTGGATCAAAAAATGGTTCTAACACCCAAATTATCTTGACTCACAGCGAATTAAAGCTAAAAATGAAAGAAAATGCAACAAACACACCACATTTATAGTGGTTCGGGATTAAAGAGCCTACGTCCACTTTATATGATTTTGATTATACGATTGAATGCAAGTACAATCACAATTTTCTCTCAATCTCACTTTTACAATAATGATTCACTCAATAAATTCGTGATAATTCTGGTTAAGAATGGTAGAAGTATGATAATGGTGGAATCAAAGCTCTCAATTGCAAAAAGATCCCAAAAAATGCCAAGTCCTGGGCTATTTATAGGCAGTGCCTGCAGGCGGTTCGTGAAGACACGTGGCATCCATCCCGAGAATCTCAGAGTCGTTCGTGAGTGGAGAAATGTTCAACATAGCCGTTACTAACACGTTTCATTAGATCCTTGAGATTCGGTTCGTGGGAGATAGGAGTTGAATGGGTCAAATTGGTTCCCTAGCCATAGAATCGGGTCGTGACGCAGGGTCATGAGTAATAGTGAACCAACAGGGGGCTCACGAGCATGTCGATGAGGTGGCTCACGAGCCGATTTCTATGCTTCACGAGTAGGGTGTATTTGTCTTGAGTTTATATGTGTAAATCGTCGTTAATCTGACCGTAAATGTCTAAGTCGTATGTGGCTTGGTTAAAAAGCTAGCGAACAATATGTCATTCATATTTGTAAAGGAAGCGACTCAGATCAGAAGTCCCATTGTACTGAGATAGAGTAGGATGAGTGAACTTTTGGGGAACTCAACTCTACGGATCCTCTTCGTAAATGGATTTTTGCTAGGGGAGAAGTCCCATTCCCTCTCACTATCATTACGGGTTATGCTATCTTTCTTGATTTGCATTACCATATCCGCGAAATATTCCTTCGAGTTGTGGCGATCTACAGAGCGGACTTCGATCGCTTTTCCGGAAGGTCGTCTTGGCGAGCGATCACGATTAGAGGATCTAGGTCTTTTACCTCCACTATGGGGAGGTGCCCCATTGGCGGGACTTGCAACTCATCGAATATTTCGTTTAGAATGGTTTTTAGCTTTCAGATTTGAATCCTGATCTTCAGCTTTGTTCCTATCGCTTTCTCATCCATCGAGGCCTTCCATGTTATCGTTATGATTTTGATCAGAAGCTTCCGAGTTCGTGTCCTCTTCAAGGTTGCCATGAATCTTTTGAAGAGGAGCGGGATTTTCTTGAGCGTTTAGAAGAGCGTTCATTTTTTCCATCAAATTTTTATTTGAAGTCTCCATTCGTTGGTTTAGATTGGCCAAAACGGCATCTAGTTCAGCTCTGTTTACTCCAGCTCCACCTACTGAGTTCTCTCCAACTTCAAAGAGGTTGGTAAGTGTTGTAGCTTTGTCGTTAGCAACGTTGTCGTTTTCTCCAATGGTTTTAGTTGCAGTTTTCTTACATTTGGCCATTATTCCGGACAAGGCTTTGAATTTCGGAGAGAATTCGTCACTTGGCCTGGATCTTAGATTTAGAGAATCTATAGTAGAAGCGGGGTTAGAACTTCAATGCAAGGCCCTTAAATTTGAGAGAAGTGTGAACGTGGCCCCTACGATAGGCACCAAATGTTGATATCAAAATATGACCTCAACAACAAAGGTTCTTTTAAAGCATTTCACCAAAAGGTATGAAATAAGAAAATGGAGCCACAAAATGTAAAAATAAATAAAGACACGAGAATTTTAGGGTGGTTCGGTCAATTTAGACCTACGTCCACTATGGAAGCACTTTTCATTGTCTCTTTTGGATTTACAAAGTGCATGAATTCACTCATATCTCTCATTTCTCTCTTTAATAATGATCTTCTACTATTTTCTCCCTTTTCACTCTATATTTCACTTGGATTTGCGAAGAAATCGGTGAGATCCTTTGATTTGTGATGGTAGTTGTGTCGATACCACTTAGACACTTAGATGATTTTCACCGGATCCATCATGATCTAGTGATGGATCTTGGCTTTGGAGAGAGTTAATGGTAGCTGGAGATCACTTAGATTGAGTTTGAGAGATTTCTAATGGAGTTTGGAGAAGGTTTGATCCATTTGTTGTTGAAGAAAGACGGAGTGAGCTTGAGAAGCCATTATTAGAGCTTGGAGTGTTTGAGAGTGGTGGAGAAATGATTTGGGCAGCCCTTCCAGGTTGAAAAATCATTCCCCTAAATGGTTGAGAAGCGGGGTATTTATAGTTGTTGTTTGGAGGTAGTGGTAGAGTTGTAATTATCGTGTGCAGGTTTGGGTCATTCATAAAGTATTTACGAAATGGCACTGGACAGCTGGAGCCAGCTGTACACAGCTGTCATGTAACCCTGACCGACCAGAAAAGTAATGCACGACTAGGAAGATGCGCAACCAGTATTATGTGCAAGCAGGAACAATGCTCGATCCAAATTAAGTTGCACGATCCAGATGTCGCGTGAGCTATCAAAAGCTGGCATAAGTGTTATATTATAATACTTGCCATATTCCCATTTATCACATAGGTATTGCCACGTATGCATTTTTACTAATATAATACCATGCTCCTGTTGTACTATCATGACCGACCGCTGCTTTAACGAAGGTGCTGATTGACCAGCTGACGCACGACCGGGTAGAGCTTGCACGACCCGAACGAGATGGCGCTGTTGAGATGAGCGATCAGTGGTGACGTGGCCTGCTCGACCAAGGACTACTCGACCCGGTTGTTGTGGTCTGATCGACCCATCGCTTCGAAGGTGCTTGACAAGTGGTGATGAAGTAAACGACCCCTCAGATGTGTGCTACTCGATCCGAGGTTGGTGAACTTATTGCATAAATTGTGTTCGAACACAATGTCTGAATGAGCTCTTAACAACGGGATTAACATCCAGAATTAAAATCGAGGCATGGAACGTATCACCCTCTTATAATTTAATTCTTTTATCTTGATCAATGAGTAGACTATATAAAACAAATAAATATTTGAGCACGACCATGCATTTTATAGTCTTACTCAATCAAGAGGCCCATGGATATCACTACAAATATTGTACGGTTAAAACCATCTTGATCGTTCATAATTTTCATTCGATTCGAGATGTATCCAATAATCACATTTATCGTCCACTCGGTTAAAAGCAACTTTTGATGATATCAAAACACAAAGATCCTCGAATAAAATTATAATTATTTTAGGTCTAAGGGCCATTACATCATTGTCACAATGAGAAGAACTTATGATACGGTTAATTTAACGATCCAGAATTTTTAAACAAATTAAATATTCATTACTTAATTTGAATTTAAATTTGAATTTGAATTTGAATTTGACATAAATATATATGGTAATTTTGACAAGTTAAATGATAGATATAAATTTAAATATAATTGCAAAGATATGATAAGTAAGATTTGATAATATATTTTGTCAAAACATGACTTTTATCATTACGAGTTGTCATTATATTTTATTGAATCAAATTTTGTTAACACAAATATATAACATAGAAACACAAATAAGTGTTTAAAATTTGTGACTTAAATAAGTGTTTCAAGTAAGTAAAACAAAATAAGTGTTAGAAATAATGTCGCAAAATAATTTAATATGAATGTAACATGTGTCCTAAAGAGGTGTCACCACCTTATTCACTTAAGGAATATGTGTTAACATTCATGAATCAAAAACATAAGGAAAGGACAAGTGTCCTATGAGGTGTAAGCTCCTTGTACCTTTAAGTTTCCTATATAAACCCACCTTAACCCTCTCTTTTCACCATCCTTCTCCATTTCTCATTTCTTCCATTTTCTTTCATCCTTCTCCCCTTCTTATCCATGGCTTCCTAAGCCATTCACCACTCCTCTACCTTTCACCATTTTGGCTTAGCCTTTTTCCTCCTCCCTCCTTAAAAAACTCGGCTTCCATCACCACCACCACCACCTTGCCAAAGTTTTCCCTCCTCCTCTTATAAAGAGATAAGATTAATATATATATATATATATAGGCAAAGAAGATGGTGCGTGGAAATACTGTCTGAGGGTTCGTTCAACCAGGCTCGCCTACCGTGAAGATTTGGAAAATTGTTAGGTGAGAACTCTTTAACCACGGTTTATATATTTAATTAGTAGCTAGACTAATTTAAATATAGTGATGAATTATTATTGGTTAATGATGATTGATATTTGTTGTGATGGATGATGGATGGGAATTTTAGAACACACACTATTAAGCGTTAGTGTTATAACGCTTGTGCACAATTATGATTTATTGAATCATGTTGATGATGGTTGCTATGGATGTTTAAATGGTTGTTGATGTTGTTTTGCACACGCTATGACACAACAATTATGGTATCACATTGGTGATCGAAAAATCTCCTTCATAATTACAAGCAACATCATTATTGAAATTGAAGGTTAATAATTGGAAAAGACCATATGTATGAATTCATATTGTTAAAGTCCTTTAAATAATTAAATACCGGAACATTCTAGGATGACAGAGAGGATAACGTCTAGGCTTAGGTTTGGAAATGAAGTTTCCTGCTCTCCCTGGTTATCCCTAACTGATTCGACGAATGGAAAGGTTAATTTGAGGTTATTTGAATTTAGAAATGAATTGGAATTTATGAAAGTTAAATTTTAGATCCAAAATAATTTGGAAAGTAAATTTAAATGATTTTAAAAGGGTTATATAAGGATATAATTGTTTTCTAAGATATTTTGAAGTATCGTAGAATAATGGTTATTATGGTCAAAATAGAGCTTGTCGCATAACGGCAATTTACGTATTTTAGATGCAAACTTTAAACGCTTATAACTTTTGCAATCTAAATCGGATTTCCTTAAAATGAAAAACGTTTGATTTCCGTTAACAAGAACTTTCAAATGAATGAAAGCAGATTTTAAATTCGAGCTATAAATTTCAAGTTATGTTTGAAACCGTTTTGGAAAAGATCGACGAAAGAACAATTGTTGACCATAACTATAAATAGCTATTTTTAAATGTTTTAAAATTATGGAAAAAAAATTGTAAAATCATTACAAATTATGAAAAGGTGTTTTGAATTGTAAAGTTTAAGTTTTGGCTAAGATAAACGATATTTAGATCAAAATAGTTAAGATAACTGTTTTGTAACGCTTTTGTAACGCTTTGGAAATGCTATTGTAACGCTTCCTTTGAAAACAATCTATTTTGAAGTTTTAAACCATAAACTATTTTCTGAACTATAATTAATGATTTGTGGAATATTTTCAAAGGTTTAAAAGTATTAGAAATATTTTATATGGAATTTAAATTGATATTAATATGGGTTTTCAATTTTAAATAATTGGTTATGGTTGGAGATAAATCTTCGGATGTTTGATATTATTCCAGTAGATGATGATTCTTACTATTTGAGGAATTTAAAAGGTAGTTCACCATTATTCCGCTTACAGTGTGAGTTGGATATCGAGATTAATATTAAGTATAAGTTGATGGTATTTCTATCAAGATCTAATGCCAAAGAGTTGGATAAATATTTTAATTAATATACGAGTTTCCTAAGTTGACTGGGATAAGTTGGATAGAAATAATCTTTAGATATTTGATATGAAATTCTGTGGTGTAAATGTATACTATTTGAGGAATTTGGAAGATATTATTATATCGTTATTCCACTTATAGTATTTGTTGATTATAAGAATTGATATCGAATATAAATAGATACAATTTCTGTGTAACTTATGTTCAATATCAATTGATTTTGGTTTTGTCGTGAATCATATCTTCAGTAATACCATTCTTGAACCCCCATGAGATTGAGTTATGGAATTCATATCATAAATTGAGGATTTAATCAGATCTTTGATTTGAGGAAATTAAAAGTGAGGAATTGGAAAGAAACTATAATCTTTTAGTTCAGATTAAAGAATGGAATGTTGGAAAATCAATTTAATTGGAAACTATGGTTGAATTGTGGATTAAGGTTTTTCAAAGGAAACTAGATTTTGATAACGAGTTATCAAACGGAAAATTAATTAATGCTTTAAGGATTTAAGTGTTATGTTTTAAAAGAGAAAGGTTAAATATGGATTTTGTAATAAATTGAGAATGGGTTTATAGAAGTTTAATTTTGACAAAATCCAAGATGGAAGGAGATTGGTAGAAAGTCTGTGTGTTCTATAATTGTGTTTTTTAAATTGCGCCTATTATTTGGAAAGACCGGGATCGGATGTGTGACGGCCTGGAATTTCGCTCGATCCGAACCAGTCGTTAAACCGATCTAGACCGTTCGAAACCCCTGACTGTTGAGAACAGGACAAATCAGAACGCAAACAGAAGAACATTTCATTGTATATTACAACAATGCATCAGATTACAAGAATATACAGAGTATAAACAAATAAATATTACACAGAAATATCAGAGATTTAAATTACATTTAAATACATCGCAGCGGAAAATAATACAATACACAACTAGAAGGAGATATACGGATACAAAGCTTTTCGGATATCGTTCCAGCTGTAAACCAGGATCCTGTGAATATAAATCTGCAAAACCAAAACTACTAGCTGCCCGTGCGGAAAATAGGGGCACCCAGAGTTTAGGTTAAAACAATAAACTCCAGGTCAGTCATGGGACTGGTGTGAGAACTAAAACAGTTATTTAAAGCTTTACTTTAAAAGAGAGTAATTCAAGGGACCACGACGTATAACACGGAACGGGTTTCCTCCCAAGAATACCAGTGCATATCAATAAACAACGCAATGCTTTTTCGAAAAATGAAGCTATTATAAGACCCAGGTCCTATCATACAATGCAACGCAAGCCGGGGGATAGGGTTTTCCCTTATAATAGCCAAACATGCTTGGTACGTTTAAAACAAATCATTTGGTACTATAATAAGTGTATAGTGTCAAAACAATTCAATCATAAATATAAATCATAGGCGGCATAACTACCATCTACTATGTCGCCATACTAGTTCTACAATTAAAGCCGAATTACTCGTATTGGAAATTGGATTCCGTCATGAGTCGAGGCAAGGGGCAAGATCCTCTCCGCGTTCGAGACACTCTAGCAAATGCCTCAGGATTACGCACACTGGGTAACCCCTGGATGCGGCTGGGCCGGTCCTCACTTAAGTTAGAGGATTAATTATGCCTGAACACACGTTTCCCGGTCCTTACAGACCTATAGTCGAGGCGCCTCATTCCAACAACCACAAAGGTGAAAAGTATATATATGTCAGGGCTGGTAAGTCACTGACACCACCAAAGCTAGAAAGAAACGTCATGCTCTCCCAGCGGTCCGTATCCCGTTTTTAACTCATACCGAGGTGTGAGGCTCGCGAATTCACGTTATACACAAAGCTGCCACGTAGGCGTGCTTTGATCATCAACCACAAGACTTTGCTTTTAAACAGAAGCCTTGATCCATGCAACTCAGCATGCCACACAGGCAATTCATGCCATGCGACTGATGTCCATCGATATACAACCTCTGAGCTCGTACGTCTCAGAGAAGGGCGTTAAGCAAAAGAATAAATTCTCCGCCGCCAAACAGATGTATATTTAATAGAAATCAATCAACACAGAATAAAATCCAATGTCAGACACACAATCCATTTACAAGTCCGTTCTGGGTCTGAACGAAACCGGAGGCACTTTCCTCGCATATCCATCCATCTCCAAGTACGTCTGGACAACCACCAACTATTTCCATCCTCTTGGGTGTACAGCCCAATCAGGATCGTCAGTAATTATCCCTACGATGTGAAGACTTCCGGTCTTCAACCACCGTCTTCATCTTCGACATATCGTCGAATCGGTTATTCAGAATGGGTGTAAACCCGGACTTTCCGAACAACCCGCGTATATTAAAACAAATGTTACACAAACACAACATACGCCTCATTCCAATTCATTAGTCACTAACTGCAAATTAGCAAGAGAACAATTTCCCAAACATTAACCCCGAAGGCCGAAACCAACATCAGATCAATACCCAGGAAACCATTCTTCTTAGCCAACCTACAGCTAGTTTCTAAATTCCACATTCTTAGGGAAAGGTTCCCATTAATTTTATCCAAGATAAATTCTTTAAAATTTACCCTGTAATCTTCCTTTGGATGTCGTTTCAAACCAAGTTATGGTTTTCTGAACTAGTCGAGATTAGCGAACCACACCGAAGTAATTATTTATTTTATTTCCCAATCCCAACCTATTCATCCCATGAAGCAAAACTGGTAATACTCCATATCTAACACCGTGGTGTTATCGGTAAAATTAATTACCATTTCACGTTCAAATCTAATTAAAGATTTAACTATCGCTTTGGAGCAAAACTGGTGATACTCCATTCTCGCTCATTTTCTAAATTTGGTAATTTAGATTATCAATTCAAATTTCAATCTAATTGCAGATTCATTAAAACTCCTTTTACTGGGTTAAAGAACTAGGTGTTATTTAAAACATAGTTCACGACAAACCCAAATCACATTCTATTTGTTATCGGGTTAAAGAACTAATGTTATTTAAAACATAGTTCACGATAAACCCATCTCAAATTTAATCAAATATATTAGAAATTCGATTATTTAAAACCCCTTTTTAAATCTAATTCATTTATTTAAAAATAATTGGGTTTTAAATTTAGTTCAAAACTAGTTCATTTCGATAAAAACCCATTTTTATCTTTTCAAACATGGAGTTTTTCATCCCAAATTTTCCCAAATCATTTATTATGATTTTACACTAATTATTACTATTTTTAATAATTTTATCAAGGCCTGTACAGTCGATTTCCAACAATGGCCATCGAACTGCACTTACAGCGACCTTTTTCGAATTTGATTTGGACGTATCTCAAAATCCAACCGTTAGATTTCAAATTTCAAATATTCGTTAGAAAGCTCTTTTCGATACGAACCCAACGGTTCCGGTTTTAGGAGAATCCGACGGTCGGATCTCCCGTAATGTCCGTTTGAAATAAATGGTCGAAATTTACGAACTGCCGCGGCGCGGCGCGTTCTATTCAGGCCATTATATTATATATATAATATATATTTCGTCGATTTCTATTTAAAACGAATTTTATAAATAGTTTAAAATTCGCTTCAAAAACAGTTTCAACTCCTATTTCAATTCAAATCAAAATTGAATTCTTCTTTATAAATTCGTTTTAAAATTCATTTCTATTCAATTCAAATTTCCATTAAATTCGAATTCATTTCAATTCATTTTAAATTCAATTCGAATCCGTTTTCAATTCAATTCAATTTCAAAGTCGTTTTCTATTCGATTCAATTCAAATTGGTTTTCTATTCGATTCAAATTCATTTTCTATTCAAATCAAATTCGTTTCGTTTTCTATTTGAATCCAACTCATTATATATTCAATTGAAATCAAATTGTTTTCTATTCGATTCAAATCGAAATCGTTCTATATTCACTTCATTTCGAAATCGTTATATATTCAATTCATTTCGAAATCGTTATATATTCAATTCATTTCGAAATCGTTATATATTCAATTCATTTCGAAATCGTTATATATTCAATTCATTTCGAAATCGTTATATATTCAATTCATTTCGAAATCGTTATATATTCAATTCATTTCGAAATCGTTATATATTCAATTCATTTCGAAATCGTTATATATTCAATTCATTTCGAAATCGTTATATATTCAATTCATTTCGAAATCGTTATATATTCAATTCATTTCGAAATCGTTATATATTCAATTCATTTCGAAATCATTATATATTCAATTCATTTCGAAATCGTTATATATTCAATTCATTTCGAAATCGTTATATATTCAATTCATTTCGAAATCGTTATATATTCAATTCATTTCGAAATCGTTATATATTCAATTCATTTCGAAATCGTTATATATTCAATTCATTTCGAAATCGTTATATATTCAATTCATTTCGAAATCGTTATATATTCAATTCATTTCGAAATCGTTATATATTCAATTCATTTCGAAATCGTTATATATTCAATTCCGAATGTAATCGATATAAATATCGTTCGCGTCAAAATGGCGCATCACTAATCAACACGGCTTTATATATTCTATTTCAAATATTTCTTTTTCAAAATAGTTCGTTATTATCAAAATATTTTGTTCAACACATGACCAATCTCAATGGATGAGTACTGTCAACACATGAACCTTTATATTATATTGATAAAGATATAATTTTTATTATAAAAATATTTCGTTCAACACATGGCTATTCTCAACGGATGAGTATAGTCAACACATGAACCTTTATTTTATATTGATAAAGATGTAAATTTTATTATAAAAATATTTCGTTCAACACATGACTAATATCAACGGATGAATATAGTCAACACATGAACCTTTATATTATATTGATAAAGATGTAAATTTTATTATAAAAATATTTCGTTCAACACATGACTAATATCAACGGATGAATATAGTCAACACATGAACCTTTATTTTATATTGATAAAGATATAAATTTTATTATAAAAATATTTCGTTCAACACATGACTAATATCAACGGATGAATATAGTCAACACATGAACCTTTATTATATATTGATAAAGATGTAAATTTTATTATAAAAATATTTCGTTCAACACATGACTAATATCAACGGATGAATATAGTCAACACATGAACCTTTATTATATATTGATAAAGATGTAAATTTTATTATAAAAATATTTCGTTCAACACATGACTAATATCAACGGATGAATATAGTCAACACATGAACCTTTATTATATATTGATAAAGATGTAAATTTTATTATAAAAATATTTCGTTCAACACATGACTAATATCAACGGATGAATATAGTCAACACATGAACCTTTATTATACATTGATAAAGATGTAAATTTTATTATAAAAATATTTCGTTCAACACATGACTAATATCAACGGATGAATATAGTCAACACATGAACCTTTATTATATATTGATAAAGATGTAAATTTTATTATAAAAATATTTCGTTCAACACATGACTAATATCAACGGATGAATATAGTCAACACATGAACCTTTATTATATATTATTCTTTATTTTTCAAATTGGAATGAGGCCCAATCAATTACCATATAAAGTTAATTATATGGATTTTCATACAACACATGTATATAATAGCATTGAAAAATAATCAACCATCAACCAAAGTGCACTACACTGTATAAGCATCAAATATAGATATCTAACGCTTATAACAGCCTGTCAATCAATCGATCGACATATTTAATTAATCAGGATGAGTGGAATTCATATCTCATCCCAACACCCGTGTGGGGTTTCAAACAATCAAACACAGATTTTATTCGTGCAGCTGGGCGATGTGTAAAATTTATCGACCCAATCAATATCAGTCAAATAGGTGTACATAAACAAACCGTTCGGTTTGTAAATGAATATTTTATTTATTCACATTCACGTTAAAAATTATATTTTTAACTACAAAACATTTTATTTTAACTTATGAATATCTATTCAGTTCATTCTTTAAATAAAATGACATTTTTATTTTACTAACTTATTTTAGAAAATTTCAGCGGCATAACGGCACGATACTAGAAACGGGACGAGGCCTAGCCTTATCCCCGGTCTAGTGAAGGCCCACGCCATTCACACATCAATCAAATTCACCAAACAACCAAATTCAAATCAAATCATATAACTAAGCTATGCAACCAAACAAACAAGTCCATGGTCTGTGGACGATTGTGTCGGGTGCTACTAAGCACCGTCTGCATCCTAGTATATATATATATAAATAGAAATGAAATTGAAAGGTGAGAAATTCTCACAGATAGCTATCCTAGCACCACGGCACTTCATTGATAGAAATCTTCATCGCTATCGCATCTTCGTCATCTTCGTTGCCCGTAGCCACTACATATATAAAAATCACACATTTTTATACTTTGATGTCTTTAAAATAAAAATCACATTTTTATTTACTTTCAATTTAAAAATCATATTTTTATCGCTAACTTCATATTGTGAAAATAGAATTTTCATCTCTATTTCATATTTGTAAAAATAGAATTTTCACTTCGTTATACTTTATATAAAAATTGAATCTTTACTATGTTATTCAATATATAAAAATCGAGTTTTTACTATACAGTTCAATATATAAAAATCGAATTTTTACTATGCTATTATATAGATAAAAATTATATTTTTATCACGTTATTTTCCATATAAAGATTTCCCTTTTCTAAAATAAAGATTTCGCCTTTCTAAATATAAAGATTTCGCCTTTATATAAATAAAGTTTTCGCCTTTACTATTTTTAAAATATCGTCTTTTCATTTTTAAAGATTTTACCTTTTCAATATCATCCCTACAGAAATCACATTTTATTTTGCTACCTATAAAAAGATGATATTTTTAATATTCCTAACATGTAAAAATTATATTTTTACCACTTCTACATAGTAAAGATTATATTTTTAATACTTTAAAAATATAAAAATCATATTTTTAAATCTTCTACTTAATAAAGATTATATTTTTAATACTTTAAAAATATAAAAATCATATTTTTAATTCTTCTATATAGTAAAGACTATATTTTTAACTCTTTAGAAATATAAAAACTATATTTTTATCACTTCTATACAGTAAAG
This sequence comes from Allium sativum, assembly GCA_030737875.1. Lineage (NCBI taxonomy): Eukaryota > Viridiplantae > Streptophyta > Magnoliopsida > Asparagales > Amaryllidaceae > Allium > Allium sativum. The sequence continues at coordinate 46,576,969 of CM060916.1, forward strand.
ATTATATTTTTAGTTCTTTAAAAATATAAAAACTATATTTTTAATACTTTAAAAATATAAAAATCATATTTTTACCTAACTACCAACTACAATTTTCTTATAGGATAAAATCAAGTCTTCATTTAAATTTAAAATCGAATTTTTTTCCTAAAAAAAAAAAGAAATCAAAGAAGCTCACCTTTCAATCAAAGGAGAGGGCGCACGGGTTCTCAGATGGTCGGGAGAGGCTCTTTAGATCAGCGGCGGACGGAGGCAGGACCCACAGCGGAGGTTGGAGCTAGGGTTTCGCGGTAGCGTGGGGTGATGGACGTCGAACTAAGGGAAAAGGAGGAGAAGAGAAGCGCGAGAGAGGGGGAGGGTAGTCGACGACCGCCGGCGGCAGCCTGGCCAGGCGCGACGGCGCTGGGTGTCTCCGACATCGAGGGGAGCGATTTTGGGGGAGAGCGGGTTTTTTTTTTTTTTCTTCTGAATTTCGATTTCGGGAAGAAAAGCTAGGGGGGTTTTATATATTTTATATTTATATATATTATTTTATTTATTTTATTTTCAACCCTAATGTTGACTTTTAATTCGAACACCTAACGAGACCCAACGACTGTCGCCCCTAGCTAAATACCCCCATTCCGAACACAATGGAATATGTTTCGTAAGCTGATTCTATCGTCTCAATAAGTTTCCGTTGAATTTACATTTAAATCGCTATATTGAATTTTAAACGTACATTTCAAATTACCGGGGTCACATATTAACTCTAAAAATTCCCGAAAAATATTTTTTTAGCTTCTTATTGACGATACGGTCCTAACAAAACTAGTTTCGTCGAATTCTGAGACCGTATGAAAAATGGCCAATTTCCAGTCGATTAAAATCAACTTAAACTGGTCAAACGCGTTTTCCTATGCCACGCTCACATATTGACTCGAAAAATTATGAAATTTGGAATCTAGCAATAATTTGACATCACGGACCCAACAAAACTGGTTTCGTCGAAATCCGAGGTCATTTGCAAAATGTCCATTTTTAAGGGCCCGAATTCCATAGCGACTATTCAGAATTTTCAACTGGACATATCTTTTGATTCCCGCTATGAAATTTTGATTTGACGGATTCGTTGGAAAGATATTCACTATTAGATTCCATTATTTCTGGTTTCACTAAAATCCGGATTATTTTGCACCCGGTACATTCAATTGAAGTTTGAAATCGAATTATCGAACTACCGCGCCATTTTCAATTCTATTTATAATTATATATAATTATATATATTCTAACGACGGCGTATATAATATATACGTTCTATTTATATTCAAAAATAAATTTCTCGTCGATTTTATTTAAAATAATTCATTTTAAATATCAAAATTCGCTAAAATTGCCAAAAATAAAAATTTTAAACTGGCCCAGATTTTCCGGGTTATTACAATCTCCCCCACTTAAAACTTTTCGTCCCCGAAAAGGAACAAAGTCGAAAGTGGTTTGATTAATTAACTCCACGCTCGATCTGGCTTCCATTCTCCAACTTTTCAGTTTCTGAGAATTTCAAATTTTCAAAAATTTGGCTAACACCCTAAATTTTCGAAAAATTTCGCCATAACCTCCCCTGCACCGGGAGCATCGGGGAATTTCAAATAGCTTCCCCGGTCCTTCAGATCTCAAAAAGAAAAAGAAAAAGCCAAGCGGCTAGCCAATAGGCTCATAAAATCATCATCACCCAAACAAAACAGTAAATTATGTAGTAAACATGTACCTATTTGTCGGGCAAACAAATTTTATTCTCTGCTCTAGCCTCCTTGCTATGACCTGTTCAATGATATATATGTATATGCAAGCAAATGCGACTAATTTTCAATATAATTCAATATTTGGTTCAATTAGGCAAAAGGGTTCAAAATTAGCAAACAAATAGGCAAACAACACAATCATCAATCAATTAGTGGATTAGAATTTCAAATTCATAATTTTTTCATACATATATTGAAAATCTTGTTTTTGATGCCAACTCACAACAATGTGTTCTAACTACATAAGTTTTGGTTCTCACACCAGTCTAATGGAAATATATCGATATCACACCTTCGTTACTCGAACATGAATACTAATGACGACTAGTCAATCATCAGAATCATCTTCGGGCCACTAGAATATGATTCTATATCTATCCAGTATATTAAAACTTCGAATATACGTTCATGACGCGTATATGCAAAATCTTTATATACTCGATTGTCCATATTCAAAATAAATAAATAATCAAATACGTTTAGTTGATTTAAATTTTCAAAACAAAAATTGTTTTCGTTTGAAAGATATACTCTTCACACTCGTTCTAGGATACTACTGATCCTATCTCTAACGAGTCATTCTAATTGGATATTACTAATCCAATATCTGATGAATTCTTTCGTATGGTTCTAATGTGTCTTGTTCTCGAGCTCTGTAAACCAAAGCTCTGATACCAAATGTGACGGCCTGGAATTTCGCTCGATCCGAACCAGTCGTTAAACCGATCTAGACCGTTCGAAACCCCTGACTGTTGAGAATAGGACAAATCAGAACGCAAACAGAAGAACATTTCATTGTATATTACAATAATGCATCAGATTACAAGAATATACAGAGTATAAACAAATAAATATTACACAGAAATATCAGAGATTTAAATTACATTTAAATACATCGCAGCGGAAAATAATACAATACACAACTAGAAGGAGATATACGGATACAAAGCTTTCCGGATATCGTTCCAGCTGTAAACCAGGATCCTGTGAATATAAATCTGCAAAACCAAAACTACTAGCTGCCCGTGCGGAAAATAGGGGCACCCAGAGTTTAGGTTAAAACAATAAACTCCAGGTCAGTCATGGGACTGGTGTGAGAACTAAAACAGTTATTTAAAGCTTTACTTTAAAAGAGAGTAATTCAAGGGACCACGCCGTATAACACGGAACGGGTTTCCTCCCAAGAATACCAGTGCATATCAATAAACAACGCAATGCTTTTTCGAAAAATGAAGCTATTATAAGACCCAGGTCCTATCATACAATGCAACGCAAGCCGGGGGATAGGGTTTTCCCTTATAATAGCCAAACATGCTTGGTACGTTTAAAACAAATCATTTGGTACTATAATAAGTGTATAGTGTCAAAACAATTCAATCATAAATATAAATCATAGGCGGCATAACTACCATCTACTATGTCGCCATACTAGTTCTACAATTAAAGCCGAATTACTCGTATTGGAAATTGGATTCCGTCATGAGTCGAGGCAAGGGGCAAGATCCTCTCCGCGTTCGAGACACTCTAGCAAATGCCTCAGGATTACGCACACTGGGTAACCCCTGGATGCGGCTGGGCCGGTCCTCACTTACGTTAGAGGATTAATTATGCCTGAACACACGTTTCCCGGTCCTTACAGACCTATAGTCGAGGCGCCTCATTCCAACAACCACAAAGGTGAAAAGTATATATATGTCAGGGCTGGTAAGTCACTGACACCACCAAAGCTAGAAAGAAACGTCGTGCTCTCCCAGCGGTCCGTATCCCGTTTTTAACTCATACCGAGGTGTGAGGCTCGCGAATTCACGTTATACACAAAGCTGCCACGTAGGCGTGCTTTGATCATCAACCACAAGACTTTGCTTTTCAACAGAAGCCTTGATCCATGCAACTCAGCATGCCACACAGGCAATTCATGCCATGCGACTGATGTCCATCGATATACAACCTCTGAGCTCGTACGTCTCAGAGAAGGGCGTTAAGCAAAAGAATAAATTCTTCGCCGCCAAACAGATGTATATTTAATAGAAATCAATCAACACAGAATAAAATCCAATGTCAGACACACAATCCATTTACAAGTCCGTTCTGGGTCTGAACGAAACCGGAGGCACTTTCCTCGCATATCCATCCATCTCCAAGTACGTCTGGACAACCACCAACTATTTCCATCCTCTTGGGTGTACAGCCCAATCAGGATCGTCAGTAATTATCCCTACGATGTGAAGACTTCCGGTCTTCAACCACCGTCTTCATCTTCGACATATCGTCGAATCGGTTATTCAGAATGGGTGTAAACCCGGACTTTCCGAACAACCCGCGTATATTAAAACAAATGTTACACAAACACAACATACGCCTCATTCCAATTCATTAGTCACTAACTGCAAATTAGCAAGAGAACAATTTCCCAAACATTAACCCCGAAGGCCGAAACCAACATCAGATCAATACCCAGGAAACCATTCTTCTTAGCCAACCTACAGCTAGTTTCTAAATTCCACATTCTTAGGGAAAGGTTCCCATTAATTTTATCCAAGATAAATTCTTTAAAATTTACCCTGTAATCTTCCTTTGGATGTCGTTTCAAACCAAGTTATGGTTTTCTGAACTAGTCGAGATTAGCGAACCACACCGAAGTAATTATTTATTTTATTTCCCAATCCCAACCTATTCATCCCATGAAGCAAAACTGGTAATACTCCATATCTAACACCGTGGTGTTATCGGTAAAATTAATTACCATTTCACGTTCAAATCTAATTAAAGATTTAACTATCGCTTTGGAGCAAAACTGGTGATACTCCATTCTCGCTCATTTTCTAAATTTGGTAATTTAGATTATCAATTCAAATTTCAATCTAATTGCAGATTCATTAAAACTCCTTTTACTGGGTTAAAGAACTAGGTGTTATTTAAAACATAGTTCACGACAAACCCAAATCACATTCTATTTGTTATCGGGTTAAAGAACTAATGTTATTTAAAACATAGTTCACGATAAACCCATCTCAAATTTAATCAAATATATTAGAAATTCGATTATTTAAAACCCCTTTTTAAATCTAATTCATTTATTTAAAAATAATTGGGTTTTAAATTTAGTTCAAAACTAGTTCATTTCGATAAAAACCCATTTTTATCTTTTCAAACATGGAGTTTTTCATCCCAAATTTTCCCAAATCATTTATTATGATTTTACACTAATTATTACTATTTTTAATAATTTTATCAAGGCCTGTACAGTCGATTTCCAACAATGGCCATCGAACTGCACTTACAGCGACCTTTTTCGAATTTGATTTGGACGTATCTCAAAATCCAACCGTTAGATTTCAAATTTCAAATATTCGTTAGAAAGCTCTTTTCGATATGAACCCAACGGTTCCGGTTTTAGGAGAATCCGACGGTCGGATCTCCCGTAATGTCCGTTTGAAATAAATGGTCGAAATTTACGAACTGCCGCGGCGCGGCGCGTTCTATTCAGGCCATTATATTATATATATAATATATATTTCGTCGATTTCTATTTAAAACGAATTTTATAAATAGTTTAAAATTCGCTTCAAAAACAGTTTCAACTCCTATTTCAATTCAAATCAAAATTGAATTCTTCTTTATAAATTCGTTTTAAAATTCATTTCTATTCAATTCAAATTTCAATTAAATTTGAATTCATTTCAATTCATTTTAAATTCAATTCGAATCCGTTTTCAATTCAATTCAATTTCAAAGTCGTTTTCTATTCGATTCAATTCAAATTGGTTTTCTATTCGATTCAAATTCATTTTCTATTCAAATCAAATTCGTTTCGTTTTCTATTTGAATCCAACTCATTATATATTCAATTGAAATCAAATTGTTTTCTATTCGATTCAAATCGAAATCGTTCTATATTCACTTCATTTCGAAATCGTTATATATTCAATTCATTTCGAAATCGTTATATATTCAATTCATTTCGAAATCGTTATATATTCAATTCATTTCGAAATCGTTATATATTCAATTCATTTCGAAATCGTTATATATTCAATTCATTTCGAAATCGTTATATATTCAATTCATTTCGAAATCGTTATATATTCAATTCAATTCGAAATCGTTATATATTCAATTCATTTCGAAATCGTTATATATTCAATTCATTTCGAAATCGTTATATATTCAATTCATTTCGAAATCGTTATATATTCAATTCATTTCGAAATCGTTATATATTCAATTCATTTCGAAATCGTTATATATTCAATTCATTTCGAAATCGTTATATATTCAATTCCTTTCGAAATCGTTATATATTCAATTCATTTCGAAATCGTTATATATTCAATTCATTTCGAAATCGTTATATATTCAATTCATTTCGAAATCGTTATATATTCAATTCATTTCGAAATCGTTGTATATTCAATTCATTTCGAAATCGTTATATATTCAATTCCGAATGTAATCGATATAAATATCGTTCGCGTCAAAATGGCGCATCACTAATCAACACGGCTTTATATATTCTATTTCAAATATTTCTTTTTCAAAATAGTTCGTTATTATCAAAATATTTTGTTCAACACATGACCAATCTCAATGGATGAGTACTGTCAACACATGAACCTTTATATTATATTGATAAAGATATAATTTTTATTATAAAAATATTTCGTTCAACACATGGCTATTCTCAACGGATGAGTATAGTCAACACATGAACCTTTATTTTATATTGATAAAGATGTAAATTTTATTATAAAAATATTTCGTTCAACACATGACTAATATCAACGGATGAATATAGTCAACACATGAACCTTTATATTATATTGATAAAGATGTAAATTTTATTATAAAAATATTTCGTTCAACACATGACTAATATCAACGGATGAATATAGTCAACACATGAACCTTTATTTTATATTGATAAAGATATAAATTTTATTATAAAAATATTTCGTTCAACACATGACTAATATCAACGGATGAATATAGTCAACACATGAACCTTTATTATATATTGATAAAGATGTAAATTTTATTATAAAAATATTTCGTTCAACACATGACTAATATCAACGGATGAATATAGTCAACACATGAACCTTTATTATATATTGATAAAGATGTAAATTTTATTATAAAAATATTTCGTTCAACACATGACTAATATCAACGGATGAATATAGTCAACACATGAACCTTTATTATATATTGATAAAGATGTAAATTTTATTATAAAAATATTTCGTTTAACACATGACTAATATCAACGGATGAATATAGTCAACACATGAACCTTTATTATATATTGATAAAGATGTAAATTTTATTATAAAAATATTTCGTTCAACACATGACTAATATCAACGGATGAATATAGTCAACACATGAACCTTTATTATATATTGATAAAGATGTAAATTTTATTATAAAAATATTTCGTTCAACACATGACTAATATCAACGGATGAATATAGTCAACACATGAACCTTTATTATATATTATTCTTTATTTTTCAAATTGGAATGAGGCCCAATCAATTACCATATAAAGTTAATTATATGGATTTTCATACAACACATGTATATAATAGCATTGAAAAATAATCAACCATCAACCAAAGTGCACTACACTGTATAAGCATCAAATATAGATATCTAACGCTTATAACAGCCTGTCAATCAATCGATCGACATATTTAATTAATCAGGATGAGTGGAATTCATATCTCATCCCAACACCCGTGTGGGGTTTCAAACAATCAAACACAGATTTTATTCGTGCAGCTGGGCGATGTGTAAAATTTATCGACCCAATCAATATCAGTCAAATAGGTGTACATAAACAAACCGTTCGGTTTGTAAATGAATATTTTATTTATTCACATTCACGTTAAAAATTATATTTTTAACTACAAAACATTTTATTTTAACTTATGAATATCTATTCAGTTCATTCTTTAAATAAAATGACATTTTTATTTTACTAACTTATTTTAGAAAATTTCAGCGGCATAACGGCACGATACTAGAAACGGGACGAGGCCTAGCCTTATCCCCGGTCTAGTGAAGGCCCACGCCATTCACACATCAATCAAATTCACCAAACAACCAAATTCAAATCAAATCATATAACTAAGCTATGCAACCAAACAAACAAGTCCATGGTCTGTGGACGATTGTGTCGGGTGCTACTAAGCACCGTCTGCATCCTAGTATATATATATATAAATAGAAATGAAATTGAAAGGTGAGAAATTCTCACAGATAGCTATCCTAGCACCACGGCACTTCATTGATAGAAATCTTCATCGCTATCGCATCTTCGTCATCTTCGTTGCCCGTAGCCACTACATATATAAAAATCACACATTTTTATACTTTGATGTCTTTAAAATAAAAATCACATTTTTATTTACTTTCAATTTAAAAATCATATTTTTATCGCTAACTTCATATTGTGAAAATAGAATTTTCATCTCTATTTCATATTTGTAAAAATAGAATTTTCACTTCGTTATACTTTATATAAAAATTGAATCTTTACTATGTTATTCAATATATAAAAATCGAGTTTTACTATACAGTTCAATATATAAAAATCGAATTTTTACTATGCTATTATATAGATAAAAATTATATTTTTATCACGTTATTTTCCATATAAAGATTTCCCTTTTCTAAAATAAAGATTTCGCCTTTCTAAATATAAAGATTTCGCCTTTATATAAATAAAGTTTTCGCCTTTACTATTTTTAAAATATCGTCTTTTCATTTTTAAAGATTTTACCTTTTCAATATCATCCCTATAGAAATCACATTTTATTTTGCTACCTATAAAAAGATGATATTTTTAATATTCCTAACATGTAAAAATTATATTTTTACCACTTCTACATAGTAAAGATTATATTTTTAATACTTTAAAAATATAAAAATCATATTTTTAAATCTTCTACTTAATAAAGATTATATTTTTAATACTTTAAAAATATAAAAATCATATTTTTAAATCTTCTATATAGTAAAGACTATATTTTTAACTCTTTAGAAATATAAAAACTATATTTTTATCACTTCTATACAGTAAAGATTATATTTTTAGTTATTTAAAAATATAAAAACTATATTTTTAATACTTTAAAAATATAAAAATCATATTTTTACCTAACTACCAACTACAATTTTCTTATAGGATAAAATCAAGTCTTCATTTAAATTTAAAATCGAATTTTTTTCCTAAAAAAAAAAAAGAAATCAGAGAAGCTCACCTTTCAATCAAAGGAGAGGGCGCACGGGTTCTCAGATGGTCGGGAGAGGCTCTTTAGATCAGCGGCGGACGGAGGCAGGACCCACAGCGGCGGTTGGAGCTAGGGTTTCGCGGTAGCGTGGGGTGATGGACGTCGAACTAAGGGAAAAGGAGGAGAAGAGAAGCGCGAGAGAGGGGAAGGGTAGTCGACGACCGCCGGCGGCAGCCTGGCCAGGCGCGACGGCGCTGGGTGTCTCCGACATCGAGGGGAGCGATTTTGGGGGAGAGCGGGTTTTTTTTTTTTTCTGAATTTCGATTTCGGGAAGAAAAGCTAGGGGGGGGGGTTTATATATTTTATATATATATATATTATTTTATGTATTTTATTTTCAACCCTAATGTTGACTTTTAATTCGAACACCTAACGAGACCCAACGACTGTCGCCCTTAGCTAAATACCCCCATTCCGAACACAATGGAATATGTTTCGTAAGCTGATTCTATCGTCTCGATAAGTTTCCGTTGAATTTACATTTAAATCGCTATATTGAATTTTAAACGTACATTTCAAATTACCGGGGTCACATACTAACTCTAAAAATTCCCGAAAAATATTTTTTTAGCTTCTTATTGACGATATGGTCCTAACAAAACTAGTTTCGTCGAATTCTGAGACCGTATGAAAAATGGCCAATTTCCAGTCGATTAAAATCAACTTAAACTGGTCAAACGCGTTTTCCTATGCCACGCTCACATATTGACTCGAAAAATTATGAAATTTGGAATCTAGCAATAATTTGACATCACGGACCCAACAAAACTGGTTTCGTCGAAATCCGAGGTCATTTGCAAAATGTCCATTTTTAAGGGCCCGAATTCCATAGCGACTATTCAGAATTTTCAACTGGACATATCTTTTGATTCCCGCTATGAAATTTTGATTTGACGGATTCGTTGGAAAGATATTCACTATTAGATTCCATTATTTCTGGTTTCACTAAAATCCGGATTATTTTGCACCCGGTACATTCAATTGAAGTTTGAAATCGAATTATCGAACTACCGCGCCATTTTCAATTCTATTTATAATTATATATAATTATATATAATTATATATATTCTAACGACGGCGTATATAATATATACGTTCTATTTATATTCAAAAATAAATTTCTCGTCGATTTTATTTAAAATAATTCATTTTAAATATCAAAATTCGCAAAAATTGCCAAAAATAAAAATTTTAAACTGGCCCAGATTTTCCGGGTTATTACAGGATGTATGTCTGAAAACCATTCCAAGTAATAATACGACGTTGTGGAGCAATTGAAGACATTGGAGACGACATTGAAGACCAGGATCCTTCATGTCGTAAGGACGACTTGCTGAATGTCTCGAATGGGTCGCTCCCATTTGCAGATGGATTTTATATCAGTTAAGTGGCAAGAAGCCCGAACGTATGTGAAGTAATTCCGGATTGTTGTTTCGTTCAAACCCAGAACGGACTTGTATGGATTGTGTGTCTGACATTGTAATTGACTGCATAACACTGATCTTTGTTTAATATATATCTGCTTGGTGGCGGAGAATTTATTTTCTTGCTTAACACCCTTCTCTAAGACGTATGCGCTTAGAGGTTATATATTGATGAAAATCAGTGATGCGTAGTGAATGGACAATGTGTCATACTTAATTTATGAGATGAGCTATGAATGATCAAAGCATGGCTTATTTAAGCGTAGCATTGTGTATATCGTGACCTCGACGAACCTCACACCCTGGATTGATGGTAAACCGGTGGTTATATTTTTATGTTCGTTTCGTATGTTCGGTGCACCGGGATGTGATGATGAAAGGGTACTACAAAGTCCCCAGTCTGGGATGCTATTTTTTGGGTACTCTGATTCATGTAAGGTGGGCTAATATAACGGAGTCCGAGTCTGGGCGTTATTCGCGGGTACTGGGATGATGCACGCAAGGAATTTTGCGATCCCACGAATGATCTTTCGTACAAGGAACCATCATGTTGGAAACCCAATCTCCACTACGAGCCCGTACGATTTTGATTGTATAGCCTGCTGGTTACCAGCAGGATTGTCAGTATAATGGGATGGGGCATTATGCTGGCTAGGATTAATACATTTATTTGCGAAAAGGTTTTACACACTATATATAATAGTAAAAGAGGAATTTCACGTATGAATGCAATTTTTTGTTATCATAAGGCAAAACTCGCCCATCTGGTGTGCGCTTGCATTGTGTGATGTGGGACAAGCTTATGATAGCTTCATTTTTTCAAAAAGTCATCGCGGATTTCTATGCACTGGTATCCACATGGAGTAAATCCGTTCCACATTAGCGGCGTGGTCCGGTGAATTACTTAACTTTAAAATAAACCCTAAAAACAACTGTTTTGAGTTCTCACACCTGTCCCACGACTGACCAGGAGTTTATTGTTCCCTTACCTAAACTCTTGATGCCCATAAGTTTTACATGGGCAGCCTAGTAGTTTGGCCCGTTCGCAGATTTAGCCTTGGAGTTGTTTGGAGCAGGATTCGGTTTTAGCTGAAGCTATTATGACTTAGAGCATTCGCATTCTTCCGCCGAGTTTAGTATCTTTTCCGCTGTGTAATCGATGTACTCTGATGTACCTCTTGTTACTCTGATGTAATATTATTTTAATGGTAATGGAAAAGTTGTTTTTATTTTGTGCAAATGTGTAAGTACCCCTAATAATCCGTCTTTATGAACGGTTTAAGTTGGTTTAATTACCGGCGAAAACCGAGCAAAAAGCCGGTTCGTTATTTTTGGTATCAGTGCTTTGGTTTATACAAAGCAATGGGTTACGACACATTTGAACAAAAGGAAAGACCCATCAGAGTTATATATCTCATTAGAGATAGGGTTAGTGATGCCGTAGAATGAGATTTTGGAGTATTTGGAAATATGAATTGAGTTTTGAAAGTTGTATTTTAAGAAAGAAACATATTTTGGAAATATATGGTTAATTATAACCTGGATGCTTAATCAAATGATTAAGGTTAAGTTTACATTTTGTGATTATAATTACACATAAAATAATTCTTATGGCATGGTAATTAAGCCCCTTCCACTGATCAGGAAAATAATCCAAGTACAAATGTCTTTTGGATTTAATTTCACTATTGGGTAACATTTTGAAATATCGATAAACTTGGGTCAAATTTGTTAAGGTAACTAATCAATATGGTTAGAAATTAAAAATTAGAATTTGAGTATTTTATTTGATGTTGAGGTTGGACTATCGAGTATAAGAAGATTTTGCATATATGTCTGATCAACGTATATACAAAGTCTTAAGTATACTGGATAGATATAGAATCATACGCTAGTCGCTTGAAGATGATTCTGTTGATGACTACAGCATCATCAGTATGTATTTTCGAGTTTCGAAAATGGGATGACTATATGATTCCGATTAAAATATCAATATATACTTAAACCAATTTAGGTAAGTGTTTGAAAATATTGGATAAATTGATATGAATTAGAATAAGTAAGCGAGATCTTGAAAATGTGATAAGTTGTAAGAATTATATCACGTAAACCTGTAATAAGGATAAGCCAGTAAAGAGTATATGAGAAAGTGCATTTGTGATATATATATATATAAAGGTTTTGAAAAGATGTATAATTTGAAAATTCAAATCAAAATTTTGAGTAAGAATTTTGGAATTGATTTTGAAAGAATATATTTTGAATATAAAGGAAAAAGATTTTTGAAAATATTTCAAAATTAAAAACTTGAGCACGAACATCTTGTGATTGGAATTTCTCAGTTGATTAAAAGACATATACGTAAAGTTGTAATTTACATAAGCAATCCAAGTAGTTTGGGAAATGATTTAAAGGCTAAGTTGGAATTAATCAATCAGGATATTTTATAATTAGTCCTCCCCAACTAATTAAATTTAAAATGCAAATATATTGAGAATTCAATATGACGATATGATATTTGATGATATTTTGGTTAAGGACTACATTGGTTAAAGGTGTTTCTCTAAAGTTTGAAGGAAATAAGTTTTGTAATCTTGAATTTAGAATAATTAATGAGGATAGCCAAACTTAAACAATATTAGGAATTAAAATCTGGAATTATCGGCAAATTTGGACAGTCAATAAGTTTTAAAGTATATTGTGACAACAAAAGGAACTGTTTAAGTGAGCATGAATACCTTGTGAATTAAGTTTCACAATTTGATTAAAGGATATCTGGAAAGTGGGAATATAAAGAAGATATTACCTAAACCAAAACATATAGATAAGATGAGTTCAGAGATGATCGAGTTTTCCATGTAAAGAATAATAGCACTTTTGGGGAACTGAAAAGGAATAAGTTTCATAACCTTTGTATTTGCAAGATAAGATCTCAGAGAATAAATTTATAACTCTGATTTTTCTTGAAAAAAGTAAATGGTTGAGTATAAGTATTGGCCCAGTAAACGATGAATAAAATATAATGGGTAACTGGAGGTTATCATTGAGGACATGTAGATATGGTTGTTATAATATTTTACCTCGTATATCCATTATAAGAATAGGGAGCTTTGGTATAAAGAATCTTAATCTTGAATTTGTTGAATGAGTAGTTACAATTCCCTTTCCTTTTCGAGGACGAAAAATTTTAAGCGGGGGTGAATGTAACGATCCAGAATTTTTAACCAATTTAAATATTCATTACTTAATTTGAATTTAAATTTGACATAAATATATATGGTAATTTTGACAAGTTAAATGATAGATATAAATTTAAATATAATTGCAAAGATATGACAAGTAAGATTTGATAATATATTTTGTCAAAACAGGACTTTTATCATTAAGAGTTGTCATTATATTTTGTTGAATCAAATTTTTTTAACACAAATATAATAACATAGAAACACAAATAAGTGTTTAAAATTTGTGACTTAAATAAGTGTTTCAAGTAAGTAAAACAAAATAAGTGTTAGAAATAATGTCGCAAAATGATTTAATATGAATGTAACATGTGTCCTAAAGAGGTGTCACCACCTTATTCACTTAAGGAACATGTGTTAACATTCATGAATCAAAAACAAAAGGAAAGGACAAGTGTCCTATGAGGTATAAGCTCCTTGTACCTTTAAGTTTCCTATATAAACTCACCTTAACCCTCTCTTTTCACCATCCTTCTTCATTTCTCATTTCTTCCATTTTCTTTCATCCTTCTCCCCATCTTATCCATGGCTTCCTAAGCCATTCACCTCTCCTCTTCCTTTCACCATTTTGGCTTAGCCTTTTTCCTCCTCCCTCCTTAAAAAACTTGGCTTCCATCACCATCACCACCACCACCTTGCCAAAGTTTGCCCTCCTCCTCTTATAAAGAGATAAGATTAATATATATATATATATATATATTGGCAAAGAAGATGGTGCGTGGAAATACTGTCTGAGGGTTCATTCAACTAGGCTCGCCTACCGTGAAGATTTGGAAAATTGTTAGGTGAGAACTCTTTAACCGTGGTTTATATATTTAATTAGTAGCTAGACTAATTTAAATATAGTGATGAATTATTATTGGTTAATGATGATTGATATTTGTTGTGATGGATGATGGATGTGAATTTTAGAACACACACTATTAAGCGTTAGTGTTATAACGCTTGTGCACAATTATGATTTATTGAATCATGTTGATGATGGTTGCTATGGATGTTTAAATGGTTGTTGATGTTGTTTTGCACACGCTATGACACAACAATTATGGTATCACATTGGTGATCGAAAAATCTCCTTCATAATTAAAAGCAATATCATTATTGAAATTGAAGGTTAATAATTGGAAAAGACCATATGTATGAATTCATATATATTGTTAAAGTCCTTTAAATAAATAAATACCGGAACATTCTGGGATGACAGAGAGGATAGTGTCTAGGCTTGGGTTTGGAAATGAAGTTTCCTGCTCTCCCTGGCTATCCCTAACTGATCCGACGAATGGGAAGGTTAATTTGAAGTTATTTGAATTTTGAAATGAATTGGAATTTATGAAAGTTTAATTTTAGATCCAAAATAATTTGGAAAGTAAATTTAAATGATTTCAAAAGGGTTATATAAGGATATAATTGTTTTCTAAGATATTTTGAAGTATCGTAGAATAATGGTTATTATGGTCAAAATAGAGCTTGTCGCATAATGGCAATTTACGTATTTTAGATGCAAACTTTAAACACTTATAACTTTTGCAATCTAAATCAGATTTCCATAAAATGAAAAATGTTTGATTTCCATTAACAAAAACTTTCAAATGAGTGAGAGCAGATTTTAAATTCGAGTTATAATTTTCAAGTTATGTTTGAAACCGTTTTGGAAAAGATCAACGTAAGAACAATTGTTGACCATAACTATAAACAGCTATTTTTAAATGTATTAAAATTATGGAATTTTTTTTTAAAATCATTACAAATTATGAAAAGGTTTTTTGAATTGTAAAGTTATAAACGAAATTTTGATCAAAATAGTTAAGATAACTGTTTTGTAACTCACACTTTTGAAATGCTATTGTAACGCTTCCTTCGAAAACAATCTATTTTGAAGTTTTAAACCGTAAACTATTTTCCGAACTATAAGTAAAGATTTGTGGAATATTTTCAAAGGTTTAAAAGTATTAGAAATATTTATATGGGATTTAAATTGATATTAATATGGGTTTTCAATTTTAAATAATTGGATATGGTTGGAGATAAATCTTCGGATGTTTGATATTAATCCGGTAGATGATGATTCTTACTATTTGAGGAATTTAAAAGGTAGTTCACCATTATTCCGCTTATAGTGTGAATTGGATATCGGGATTAATATTAAGTATAAGTTGATGGTATTTCTATCAAGATCTAATGTCAAAGAGTTGGATAAATCTTTTAAATAAGATACGAGTTTCCTAAGTTGACTAGGATAAGTTGGATAGAAATAATCTTCACATATTTGATATGAAATTTTGTGGTGTAAATGTATACTATTTGAGGAATTTGGAAGACATTATTATATCGGTATTCCACTTATAGTATTCGTTGATTATGAGAATTGATATCGAATATAAGTAGATACAATTTCTGTGTAACTTATGTTCAATATCAATTGATTTGGGTTATGTCGTGAATCATATCTTCAATAATATCATTCTTGAAACCCCATGCGATTGAGTTATGGAAATTCATATTGTAATTTGAGGATTTAATCAGATCTTTGATTTGAGGAAATTAAAAGTGAGGAATTGGAAAGAAAGTATAATCTTTTAGTTAAGATTAAAGAATGGAATGTTGGAAAATCAATTTAGTTGGAAACTATGGTTGAAATGTGGATTAAGGATTTTCAAAGGAAACTGGATTTTGATAACGAGTTATCAAATGGAAAATTAATTAAGGCTTTAAGGATTTAAGGGATGTGTTTTAAAAGAGAAAGGTTAAATATGGATTTTATAATAATTTGAGAATGGGTTTAAAGAAGTTTAATTTTGACAAAATCCAAGATGGAAGGAGATTGGTAGAAAGCCTATGTGTTCTATAATTGTGTTTTTTAAATTGCGCCTATTATTTGGAAAGACCGGGATCAGATGTATCTCTGAAAACGATCCCAAGTAATAATACGACGTTGTCGAGCAGTTGAAGACATTGGAGACGACATTGAAGACCGGGACCCTTCATGTCGTAAGGACGACTTGCTGAATGTCTCGAATGGGTCGCTTCCATTTGCAGATGGATTTTATATCAGTTAAGTGGCAAGAAGCCCGAACGTATGTGAAGGAATTTCGGATTGTTGTTTCGTACAAACCTAGAACGGACTTGTATGGATTGTGTGTCTGACATTGTAATTGACTGCGTAGCACTGATCTTTGTTTAATATATATCTGCTTGGTGGCGGAGAATTTGTTCTCGTGCTTAACACCCTTCTCTAAGACGTATAAGCTTACAGGTTATATATTGATGAAAATCAGTGATGCGTAGTGAATGGACAATGTGATATACTTAAGTTATGAGATGAGCTATGGATGATCAAAGCATGGCTTATTTGAGCGTAGCTTTGTGTATATCATGACCTCGACGAACCTCATACCCCGGATTGATGGTAAAATGGTGGTCAGATTTTTATGTTTATTTCGTATGTTTGGTGCACCGGGATGTGATGATGAAAGGGTACTATGAAGTCCCCATCTAGGACGCTATTTTTTGGGTACTCTAATACATGTACGGTGGGTTAGTATAACGGAGTCCGAGTCTGGACATTATCCGCGAGTACTGGGATGATGCACGCAAGAAATTTTGTGAGCCCACGAATGATCTTTCGTACCAGGAACCATCATGTTGGAAACCCAATCTCCACTACGAGCCCGTATGGTATTGATTGTATAGCCTGTTGGTTACCTGTAGGATTGTCTGTATAATGGAATGGGGCATTATGCTGGCTAGGATTAATACATTTATTTGCGAAAAGGTTTTACACAATATATATAATAGTAAAAGAGGATTTTCACGTATGAATGCATTTTTTGGTTATCATAAGGCAAAACTCGCTCATCTGGTGTGCGCTTGCATTGTGTGATGTGAGACGAGCTTATGATAGCTTCATTTTTCAAAAAGTCATTGCGGATTTCTATGCACTGGTATCCACATGGAGTAAACCCGTTCCGCATTAGCGGCATGGTCCGGCGAATTACCTAACTTTAAAATAAACTATAAAAACAACTGTTTTGAGTTCTCACACCAGTCCCACGACTGACCTGGAGTTTATTGTTCCCTCACCTAAACTCTGGATGCCCATAAGTTTTACACAGGCAGCCTAGTAGTTTGGTTCGCAGATTTAGCCTTGGAGTTGTTTGAAGCAGGATTCTGGTTTTAGCTGAAGCTATTATGACTTGGAGCATTCACATTCTTCCGGTGAGTTTAGTATCTTTTCCGCTGTGTACTCTGATGTACTCTTATGTACCTCTTGTTACTCTGATGTAACATTATTTTAATGATAATGGAAAAGTTGTTTTTATTTTGTGCAAATGTGTAAGTTCCCCTAACAATCCGTCTTTATGAACGGTTTAAGTTGGTTTAATTACCGGCGAAAACCGAGCAAAAAGTCGGGTCGTTATTATTAATTATATTCCATGTAGTTTTCTCACGTTGGGACAGCCTAATACGCTATTCTCCAATACGTTTTTATGTCTTGACATTAATATCACCTATATTAATGATCAATGAGATGTGATCATCAATCAATCAACATAATAGCTTTAATGTTTCATTGTTGTCCTATATAAACAATAAAACTTGGTTGGGGACATTTAATAATTATAATACTTAGCATATTATATAATGTCATGTTAAAGTCATTTACTTGAACTATATAATTCCATATTATTATTATAAGGACTTCTATTATGTTAGTATTTATATTACGCAGTAAACATAACATACCATAATATTTTTATTCCAAATAAAACAATAACATCAACAGTGTTATTAATCATATCCAATGGATTGCCTCTAGGGCATAATCTCTAACACAATCCTCATTACATCGCTCGATTCACTCAGTTACATATACATACTCATACACAGACTGATGCACTTTTTCTTCTCTTCTGGTCCAGCTCCAGGTTGCATCCTATCTCTCATTTTACTTGTCACACACACACACAGATATATATATATATATGTATGTATAATATAACGCAGTAATTTGATTAAAAAAATATTTGCAAAATTGAAATTGTTTTAGAATTTATTTGCCTCAGGTATTTTGGGTTGCTCGTCATCACTTATTGATTGTGCGTGATTTGTTATATCAGTGTTTATAGGGGCAGATGAATCCCTGGAGCATGCATGTATAAACGTGTACACTGCCTTTGCTTTCCGGAAAGAATACGGAAGCAACCGAGGAGAGGCCACATTGGACAAAACTCACCTAGTCACTTTGAGAAAAGTAAATTTCAAACCAATAACATGGCCGCACTGGTTCAATAATACATGGTGTACACAACACGTACAAACCTGAAGCACATAGGCTTCAAATGCAACAAATGCTTCAAATAAACACAAGTGCACCGAAATAGACAAAGCATGGTCAAGAAGGCAGGTCCAGAAATTCAGGTCATATGGCATTGCAACATGACATAGGGAAATGTACAATGACATTTACAACAATTGCAAATCAAATGACCAGGCCAGAGCATAAAAAGCACCACAAAGATGGCAGTAAAAGGATTGCAAAGAGGAAATGCAACATTCAAACACAAGTGCACCATGTAAGCAAATATGGCACAACAGCACATGGTAATACAAGTACAGATGTGTTAACAAGGACTCCCCAATCAAGTCCATGCACAAGAGAGTAGTACATGCAATTACAAACTAGTAACAAGAATATGTGCAACTTCAAAATGGAACAAGCACAACTGCAAATTTCAACATAAACAAAGAGCATAAAAAACATTCTGTAAGTATAAGTCCGACACATAGCTCAAAAGTCAGAAATGAATGGAGTGCAATAGCAAGGAAAAATGAATTCGAATATATCAATGTAGCTATGCCAAGAATTTCAGGTAAGTACAGTCTAAGTAAATGGAATGACCAGTGTATTCAGATGAGCAGACCAGATCATGGCTGTTGCATATCAAATGTGCATAACAAATACATTAGTGATAAGATAGTGGAGCATGAAACATATACAATAGGTCACAGTGGTACAAAATAACCAATTGTTAACAAGCAATAATGCATAGCAGGCAAGAACAAAAACAACAGTTGTTCAAGTGTTTGGTAAAATCATATTGCATCTTCTCATATCAGAAATACACAAGGAATTATTCAAATTAATGCAAGCATGGATACAACACTTTTTATGGTTCGAATTAATATAGGAGGCAGCAGATTATTTTCAAATTTGAACAAAGATTCAGAAACAAAGAAAGTATTAGGGAAGAATTCAAATTGTATTTTTGGAAATTTTTACAAACGGTAAACTAGATAAGTTCGAACAATTTCCAGTATTGAGACGCTGATAGTCGGTAAGTAAATATTTGGAGGAGATTTCAATCACGCAGCGTTGGTTTGGCAAGTTAAAATCATAGTAAGGTTGAAAAGTTTAACATGGATATATACGAAGGCATTAAATAATTCAAAGTATTTTTTCTAGAAACCTCAGATTAATTTTGGCAAGAAAATAAATTCATAATTGCCAGGCAATCAAATCGGGAAAACAACACACATTTCGATCAGCAAATCAAGGTGAAGTTTTGGCTAGGGATCAAATCAAAATCCGACTTGATTGGCGTTTAAACTCCTACTAAAACCCTACTTCATCACATGCAAAAGGCATTGAAACCGAAAGCAATCAAGTTATTCAATCAATAGAATAAAATCAAAGATACTCATAAATATTCGAATTTTAAATATTAACAGTAAGCCTAAATTGTTCGTATACGAAGCAGCTACAATCGGGAGAAGATAAGCAACTTCATTAAGTTTTAAGAAGTCGCGATTTGGGGAAAGTAAAACCCTAATTTACAAAGGAACAACCATTAAAGAGAAAAGTGAAAGTCGAATTCCTGCAAGTGAAAAAGCAAAGAAAGGTAGCTGACTTATTTACATTAGCTTAGTTTTCAAAAACTAGGGTTTTGTTGTTTTAAGTTTGAATTTAAGTATTTTCTTTTGTAATCTCTTTGCATAGCTTTAATGGTTTTCTAAATTAGGATTTACGAGTTACAGGTCTGTAATTCGGGGAAATATGATATAGTGGATAAAGATCAGTGTAAGGTTTCGAGGGTAGGATTAGAACATTTGCGAGGGGGTGTTGCGAGTTACAGAGGATTGTAAGCATAAAAATTGTTTTAATACCTATTAGAAACCTTAGGGAATGCAACAGTAGGCAGGGTTTTGCCGAATCTGGGTAAATTCCGTGTTGTTTCTTTTTTCTGCATTTACTATTCTCATCTATGTCGCTATTATTTATTACTCGGCGAAAAACTGCAATAAACCCTATTTACTCCCCTCTAGGGTTAATTTAGATCCTATAGAGGGGAATGTAGCGGGTGAGATCAACTGGAGTTATTCTTCCATATTCTGAATCATCATCTTTCCTAGGATATAATTCATGATAAAAATGACTCTGTTGTCCGAGCCAGGCCTCGGATCCTGGCTGCTAAGCATCAGCCTTCTTGGTGCATAGGATAGTCTCCATATCTTTTCCTTTTGTGCCATAAAAAGCATCTTTAAATTTCGTGAGGTAGCATGCTGTGTCCATTATCGGACCCCCATAGAGAACACCAACTCCGTTGTTTATAGGGAACTTCATGAGTAGGCACCATGATGCCTACAAATTTGGAATTCTGACAGTGTTGGATGCCACAGAAATTCATTGTAGGAAGAGTATAGATCATTGACGACAAAAGGGAGAATTCTTACTCCCCTGCACTCCTCTTCGCCGAGCTGTACCAGGAGGTCAATGATTCCTACCGGTTCATTAGAGGATCCAATAAAGCCATGGATGAGGGATTTGCACGGTTTTAAGTCCTTGGCATCCAGCTTCATCTAATCGTAGGCTTTCTTGAATGGGATGTTAATGAAACTCCCGAATCTAAGAGGATCTTCTGTAAAAAAAAAACCAGAACCAATATAGTTCGAGATGACAAAGGGGTCAATGGTTAGAGATTCCACTCATGCAGACTCCCTTTCATGAAAGAAATGTTGTGATATCGTATTTTGGACATTAGCTAGGGCGCCTTCGTCCGTTGCCAAGAATTCTTCATATTCAATGTGCTTGATTGATGTTAGTCCTTCATACGTCTAAAGCTCTCATTTGCAGTATGAGGACCACCACAAATAGTATTAATGATTAAACTCCGCTAAGGAGGCCTAGGATTGGATGACCCTAATGCCACTTGTGGCTGTGTAGGTGTTATGGTACCAGGTCCTCCATTATGTGGAGCTTCGGCTTATTTGTATTTCTCAAGGTGCCTTTCGTGTATGAGCTTCTATATTGCATCTAGGAGAAGATAGCGGTCATTAGTGTAATGGTCGTACATCTCATGGTACCAGCAGTACTTGTTCGACTGCTTCCCCCTTCTCGTAGACCCCCACGGATTGGGCTTTTTATACTGGATCATGCTGCAAATATCCAAGTATATGGTCTCCAGTTGGGAATTCATTGGAGTTTAAACATTATATGAGGAATCAATTCCTTTTCTTCGATTCCTTCTTCTTTTCACAGCCATCAAAGTTGTTTCCATTGTTGCCATTCTGCTTGGGCTACTAAGGAGCATACCCCCATCCCTTCTGAAGGACTCTTCGGCTAGTTTATGAGCTTATATATTGCATCTAGGAGATGATAGCGGTCATTAGTGTAATGGTCTTACATCTCATGGTACCAGCAGTACTTGTTTGACTGCTTCCCCCTTCTCGTAGACCCCCACGGATTGGGCTTCTTATACTGGATCGTGCTGCAAATATCCAAGTATATGGTCTCCAG
Source organism: Allium sativum (assembly GCA_030737875.1). Taxonomy (NCBI): domain Eukaryota; kingdom Viridiplantae; phylum Streptophyta; class Magnoliopsida; order Asparagales; family Amaryllidaceae; genus Allium; species Allium sativum. The sequence goes on from CM060916.1 coordinate 46,599,508, forward strand.
CTGGGAATTCATTGGATTTTAAACATTATATGGGGAATCAATTCCTTTTCTTCGATTCCTTCTTCTTTTCAAAGCCATAAAAGTTGTTTCCATTGTTTCCATTCTGCTTGGGCTACTAAGGAGCATACCCCTCATCCCTTCTGAAGGACTCTTCGGCCGGTTTATGAGAGACGTTGTTTTGCATAATGCCTCAACGTGGATTGTGTGGATGCCTTGTGCCCTGTTCGTATGAGCTACCTATTAACATAGGTATCCATTTGCTTTTTTTTGAAGAGCTTCAATGACTTAAGAGGCTTTTGGTCTAGCCATTTTCCAAATGTTATATCCAGATCTACTCCTTTGATTAGTTATAATCGTACAACATTTGTATCAGGATCATCGACTTCTACAAGGGCATTATTATATCTTTCCAAGTAGATTTTCTAGGTCTCATCATCTCCTTGGAATAATTTGATATGGTCAGGAAGACCTTCAACATCGTCGCATGAATCTTGCATTGCTTTACCAACTCACTACTAAGCAGGTCAAAAGAAGAAATGATTCTCGGCATTAGTCTAGAGAACCATATAAGAGCAATGCCTTCAAGGAACACGGGAAACCATATGCATTTCACCACGTCAGTAACATAAGAAGAATCCATGCGCCGTTCTGGATGCTTAAGGAATTCTCGAGGATATGTTTCGCCCGAGTATGCAACAAGTTGTGGCATATTAGATTTTCATGACCATTCAGGCTCAGCATGGCCTCACTGAAAGGTTGTTCTTCATACTGGCCTCCCAGATGTCAGTGGCACCCCCTTGTGTCTCATGGATGATCCTTCGGATCATAGTAGCGAGGTCTCTATTGGATCCAGATGGTCATGACCTCGCTTTGGGGTGTATTATTTGCGTCTTTTTCTCGGCGGACGTTCATCTTCATCGTCAACTTGGACCACAATAGTGGCCTAATTTCAAGGAAGTTGGACAAGATCATTCTAGTTCTAATTGACAATACGAGGTTTGGAAGCCATATTTTAGGTAGAAGTGGCACGAGTTTGAGTGGTACGGAGCATGGCTCCAATTCCTTGGTTAGGGGCTGGACCAAGCCAGGATCAAGCAGGTTGCCTCATTCCATCTCTGGCATTCCTTCTCATGCCATCAGTAGAAGTCCTCTCTAATGGCTTCAATAGATTTGGTAGGATCCTGATGAAGAGCTATCAGAGAAATGGTTGATATTAGGAAAATGAGCTCTTCTATCTCCCTCTAGGAATGTAGTATCGCTTTGAGTAGACTATAGTAGCATCTCCATGAGTTCCAAGTTTCTTGTGATTTGCTAGTTGAGATCCCTCCATGTGTTCTCCAACTTTTTCATCATCTCAAACATTTGAGTTTGAGTGGCTAGAGTATAAAGATTGGATGAGGTTGCCACATCAATTGTGGCAAGGAGTTTAGCATTTGGAGTTTTAGGATTTTGTCGTTAGAGCAATGTCTCTTGATGATCAACATGAAAAGGTCCAACGGTTGAGGATTTGATTTTCTTCAACATCACGTTTAGCCTCGTACGTGGACAACAGAGAAATCTTAGGAAATCCCGAAACTTGTCTAGCTCAGAAGAAAAGAAAAAAAACAAGTTTATTCTTTTCGAAGTGAAAGCACCAGCATGTTGATACCAAAACCTGGCAACAACACTTAAAGAGTTCAACAAATGTTAAATTTAAATAAATGAAAATGAGTAGGAAGCAGTAGAAATGCAGTAAAAGATGAAGACAACAATTTATAGTGGTTCAACATAAGTCGCCCTACATCCACTTTGCAAGTTCAATCTCATTATTGCTGAAATTCACGAATTATTGCGGAAGGATTGGTATAGATCCCAAGTAAGATAGTACAATGTAGTTGGAATGCCCAAAAGAATATTCTATCAAAAATAAAGCTATTTATAATTGACATTCATGTTGGAAACTTCGGATCCAAAATATTATGCAATATATATGGCTCAAGTCCCAAAAACTCAAGTGATGAGGATCAGTGTTCAAGCCGATACCGATCCCCGTACTAGTTGTTTTGGAGGATTCGGTCAACATACACTCCACCTATTCTTCCCTATTCACCTTTGCTTGAAGTTCAGTCGTGACGTAACTATCCAATTTGGGAGTATGATCCTCTGAAGTAGCCAGATTGCAAAGTTTTGCAAGCTTGTACAGTTGTACCAATATGCTTGGGAACGACTTAGGAGTTAAGTTATTTAGGAGATTAGGCGGTCTCCTACCATCTTGTGTTGGATTCACATCGATCCATGAGACAGTTAACTTATGGGCTTGGTTGTTAGGAAATAATGGATCCATACCAAACCATTTTGTGGATCCCTGTCGATCCATGAGTTTGTGATCATATGGAAGCTGTTTTGGTGAGCTGAGATGACCACAGTTATGTAATGCTATCTAGAATGGATCTTTACTTTTAAGAAACACTTCTGAGTAGTTCTGCCTTGCGATCATTTCGTGTTGATCTATATTGCTTCTGATAGTCGGGCCAAAAGGCCTAGTAACAAAACCATCAAATAGGTTTAAGCATAGGCTTTACTAGTTCTTCAAAATTCATATTACTTGGTATTTTAAAACTTTATAAGAGATTTTAATATGTCATTTTTTTCTTATATTTCAAACCAAAATTGGAAGAAGAAAGAAAGCTCGAAGAAAAAGTTAGTCATATAAAGTTCCAATTATGTACTTTTGATAGCGAGACTTTAACGATCTTTAATGATAATTTATTCCATCAAAATAAGCTAATACTTGGAAAAGAAAGGTAATTAGAGCTACTGATACGATAACTAGATCATAAGGTTGGATTGACTGTTTACATATTTCATTACAAAAGTTAGTTTGTTATTAAATAATTGGTTTGGAAGTTTTTTGTTTGATGTTTCTCTTTTTCTTGCGAATTACGACAATGTCATATAAGATAAAAGGAACATATTTAGCTCTAGGTTTTAAAACTATTTTTGAATGTTCATAACTAAGTTACAAGTAAAAATAACATATTGGTTGTTCTTTTAGTATTTGTATACTTACATTTTCTAAAGGAACACGGAACAAAAAAGCTAGAGAACAAATGGAGTAATTAGAACGGAGGAAAATAAAGGAGGTCTAGAAAGCTCCTGTATCAATCAGCACATCCTGCCAAATAAGTATATTTTCAATAGTTTGTTTTGATTGTGTCAATGCGATATTCTTTTTTGATGACTTTGATATTGTAACATTTTAGTAATTTGGATTATATTGTTTATTCTGGAAATGTTTATAAATGTCAGCAATCAGTTATACTTATTCATAATCATCGTATTTAAACTATGGCATTTTAATATTCAGTTTCACAAAAATAGTTATGATGAGAATATGAGATGGATTATATGTTGAAAAAATTGTCCATATATTACTTATATTTATGTGGGTACATATATGTGTGAGTAAATACATATACTCGTGAATGTTATGAACAGTACCAATATTTAAAATATTTAGTGACCCATTAGTGAAATTGCAATTATAGTTTTCAGCTAGTAGATTAAGGACAAAATAATTTTTCCATAAGAAGTTTCTAAGTTACTATATCAACCAAGGTTTTTCTATTTTTTTAAAGATTTGAAATTTGAGAGAAATACATTGGTGTACGTTTGATCTTAAGCGAAAAATAGAGAGGAAGTATCTTAACTAAGGACTAATATATGAGGTCTTTAATTATTTTTTCTTGTAGTGCCCATAACTTTTTCTGTAGGTTGACCCAGTTCTAACATGGCCTTCTAGAATCATTCAAACCATCTTCGTCGATGGCAACCATGCATTTGAGTTATTTTATCCACTCTAACTATATCAAAGATTTCTGAAGACCTAATACATAATGAACATCTGAAAGAGTGTGACTAATCCCATTAAACAAGAAAATACGAACTGAAAAAACTCATCTGGACCTACATGATAACATTGTTCCTCATAAGGATGGAACTACCTTTCCAGTAGCGGAAAAGGAAGAAAATTAATTTTTGTTGGGTGACATATGGAATGAAACTCCCGCCAAGGACTCAATGGTCCATGACATCTAATATTACAATTGTTAACACATCGCTATCTTCAATCTGCAAAATAGTTGATGAAGAACCCTTAGTCTTCTTTAAATTTGGATAGACTCTTCTTCAATGATCTAGTTATTTTATGGTGATGACACTTTTCATCTTTTGACTAACTATGCTAGTGGGACTTCTTTAAATTAGAATGACCCCTAAAATTCATTTTCTTCTTCTTTGATCTTCCTCTCTGAAAAAATAAGTCTAACCTACTATCGCTTCCTCCACAACATCTCTTAAAGCTAAACTCTTCATCTGATCTTTTAACTCCTCAATAAACAAACACGTCATCATATCGTCCAACATCAATGTTTCTTTATCATAGATGGGGCTATAAATGAAAATGGTGAAATGTTTTGAAAGAAAACACAATAGAAATATTTTTTTTATATACTTCATCAATCCTCAAATCAATGAGTTCATCAATAGGTCATCAGTTGTACTTATATGATCTTTAATGTGAGAACAGTTCTTCAATTCATAAGTGAAGGTGTCTTCGATAATATCATTTCGTTGGTTTAAAGTTTCTTTTATGCAGAGATCTACCAAATTATTTCAGAGGTAGTTTCCTCTCTAGTTTCAGAAATAATACTTACATCCACAGTAAATTGGAGTGTAACTTAGGCTCATTCTTTTATCTTTTCTCTACGACGGACATAGTTGGATCTAAATCCTCAAAGTTATAAACCATATTATGGACATAATTTCTTCTTAATATTGTCTTCATCATGTGCTATAACTTCTACAAATATCTTTCTTTGTTCCAATTTTCTATCAAATATTGTGAAGTAAAAGCCCTGTAGGACCCTATAATATAATATGAAGCAATTACTGGTGTTGAACTACCCTTTTTATGTTACTTTTACCTTTCATTATGCCCAATACCTCTTATGCAAGAACAAACTTGAAAGTTTTGACACCAGCTATAAAGAGATGCACAGTTCTTAAAAACCCAGTTATAAAATTGTGTTATGGTATGATAAATCAAAAAAATCGATCAACTCTCCAATCAAATCACAACCATTCAAAAAAATATAGTAAATAACTATAAAAGGAAAAAAATGATACACAAAATTTGTGATGGTTGTGCTATCGTTTATGATAGCGTATGTCCACTTTCGTGAAATTGGGTTTTATTACTTACAATAAACAAAAGGGTATACATGGGATTATAGAATAATAACTAAAAAAATCTTTAATTTAATTAAATATGGTTACAATATATTTTTACTTATTGAGCATATATTTTGAACCATATTATTTCTTTCTAAGATGTGTGAATTGATAAACGAAATTTGTCTCCCCCTTCATTTATAGTCTTCCTAATTCCGTAGAACCATTAGATGTAAGTGGAAATATAGGAAATTTTAAATAAGTTAAGATCGTAACTGACAAAATTCTACATAAATTTAAATTATAAAAGTTTCCATATATTTAAAAATTGCAAATTGAAAAGTTTCCGCATATTTTCAAGTTAGCAATTTAGGAGAGTTTAAAAAAGTTTCAACACCAACGTCGACGACTAAAAAAATCCAAGCACAAAAAATGATAAATTAAACTAGTATAATACAGAATATAACGCTATTTTCATTTGTACGCTTTGAATGATGCAAAATTAAATTGGTATTATGCATATAAAATGTCATACATGCATACATATATATATATGCTTCGGGTTTATCAGAGTTTTCTTTTGTGGGTTCAGTGTACACCTGGTGTAATAATCAGGAGTGTCCCCGCTATATCCTCTCTTGTATGGATCGGGTTTTCGGGTCGAAAATCTGGTTTAGCTTAACTTTTACCTTTAGGTCTCTCACCTTCATCGATCGCTGTCGAACCGTGCTCCTTTGGCTCTGGTTTATTTGCCTTTATAATCTTCAGGTCTGTCTTCGTTCCGCTTTCAATCCATGTGGAAGTCTCATCATTCTTTCATTCCAATAGTTGTCGACTCATGGTCTTCTCTAGCATTGGGCAACGCCATAACTGTTTTTCATCAGTAAACTTACGCAGCTTAAATCCCGCTTAAAAGAGTGGAATTCTGTTGTTTTCGAAGAACACTTTTTTCTGAGTTCTCACTACAAAGGAAACGCTTATTTTAGCCGAAGAGTCTTTTGATGAAGACCCGTCGGCTTCAAACAAGGCATAATGGGTTCAAGCCCAAATCACCTTCCCATCGGAGTTAAGCATCGAGAAAGATTTCCTTCATCAGAAGGCAAGAATCAAATGGATTGTCGATGGAGACTTCAAATCGAGTTTCTTTCACTTTTCTATTCATAAGAAGAACCGTACCCTGACCATTCGTGTAACACCCCACATCCATTAATGTCACTCACAAAGGGAATGCATTAACTTCCATGGAGGCTATAAGAGGATATAGAACAGAAAAATTACAACAAGACAGATAATAAATAGTACTTGGAAATCTAAAACTTCATTTTATTGCAGCGGAAATTAAACATGTTTGTTACATCATAAAACCATAGATCATAGCCAAGTACAATATCCATCTTCATAAAAACAAAATACATAATCCCATTACATAAATAGCCATTAAAAAGATAACAAGCTGGACTTTACTTCAACGGTCCAAGCTTTCCAAAGAGAGATGAAGCAATCCAATCAAACTCCACTAGAGCTGGGCCCAACCTGAGGACCTGGAGGGGGAAAAAGGATAGAAATGGAGGGGGTCAGACATAAAGTCTGGCGAGTATGATAATTCTAACAATACTACTATCAAAATAACTAGACTAAGGCATAAGCTGGAAGACAAGCAAATGTCTATGAACTATTAGGTATGGAATGAGCAGATAAAGATAACGTTAAAGATAACGGTAAAGGCACTCCTAATTACTAATGAATAATTACTTCACTGCACCGCACATTACTACACTGCACCGCACCAGTCACCCTAAAGGTTGATCCCACTTGCTTCACACAGAAACAATATAAATAGCCTTACGTACCCCTAGCTAACTACATAGGTGCCGTCTGCCCCTATCTCCACTAGGTGTACTCCACTACCCACTTTCGATCGGCTCCCTACTCGTATATACCCGTGCTGGCCCCACAGTGGGGTGTATCACTCCCCTAAAGTGGCATCCCGTTACAACTTGAGAATGCATGGCTTATACCTACACGATGCAACAACGTCTTACCTACCAGCCCGGGGTCCACACACGCATATGAAACCCGTTGGACTTGCGGTGCCACCGCTCCCCGTTTTGGCCTCTTATAGTCAAACCCAATATGCGTGTCCCGTCCTCGACTTGGGTCGAGCCCACAAAGATACGTTTGGGATACTGGTTGAAATGGGCCCCCACAAGCTACCCACCTAAGCTTGTCACCACTAGTATATCCCACTTAAACCTCTTAGTCATGTTCATTTACATGTGTGTTTGGTTAAGTCTTACTAATCGTATTTCACCTGCCACTAAGGGCACCCACTATATTCCTCATGCCACCCAAGGCACCTACTTAACCCCCATAACCCACCTTACATGTTTATCTGGTTAAGTATTTCTTAATTCATTCATGCCATAGCCTCATAAAGACCTCGCACATTAGACTGTCATTTATGGCAGCTGGATATGCCGGGCGGGTCCGGGCAGTCTTACACCATAAAAGAGTCTAACCTCGTGTCTTTACAACTATTATGATTTAGTTTAGGCCTAGGACCTCTCACATTGGGCTGACATTTGTGACCACTGGATTTGCCGGGCGGTTCCGGGCATGTTTACGTCACATACGAGTCCAACCTCGTGTCCTAAGCATTGATTATCACTTATAATCTTTTACCCCCAGTTTTAATAATTCCCTATTCAAATTATTAATTAAGTCCACTTTTAATGATGTCCATAATTGACTCAATTATGGTCATCCACTCATGGCATGCAAAATCAAATCAATTGCACCCAAACTTTTTACTATTAAATCCTTAATATTTCCCCTACCCCACGTTTATATGTTCGCTTATTCAACGCATAATATAGGCTAGACTTGAATAGTCTAACACATAGCACAAAGATAAATTATCACAACATATAGACAATTAAAAAATCTAATCATAATAGGGGTGAAACTTGCATAAACTACACATGTTAAGGATCAAAAGGTGTCAACTTGTTAAATGTCTCAATTTACATGATATGATCATAGCCCAAATCTATACATAAACTTGCATATTGGGTTTTTAGGCAACATAATTATGGTGTGAACTAGCATAGGTTATCACATATGTCATAGCATAATTCTAGACGTCATAATAGATGTCATGGCATATATTCATAACTTTTCTAATCAATCTAACTTGCATATGTGACTTGTCATATAGATCAACATAGCCCAAACATGATGATTTAATTAATATGAACTAACTAGCATAGATAGTAACATCGTGGCTTTTTAACATGTATGATTCATCACAACTTAGCATAGAAACTTCAACATACATAACATCATCTTAGCATGATTTACAACATATAGGATATCATCACCACATAGCATAGGATTAATAATATACATGATAGAAAAGGGTTTACAACAACATATATGATAATCCACATCATTCACTTATAATCCATTCGTGACTTAATCGAATTAGTTTAACAATAATCTTGTTAAGATAATCATACTCACAAATTTAGAGAAGAAAAGATAGCCTAGATTTGCTTTAGAGTTGAGTAGAATTAGGTTGAGATTAGCTTTTCTTCTTTCTTAGTTGGCGGCGGCTCCACTGAGTTCCATGGCGGCGGTATGACGGTAGCTATTCTATTTTTCTTATGAATTAGGGTGAGAGACTACCTAGGTATTTATAGAGTTAGGATTTATTTTAGACCGTCCGATCATCTCAGAACTAATCCCAGCCAACCAGATTAGGTCAGAAACCCTAATGGGTCATTAGTCAATTAAAAACAGGTCAGCCAGAAACCCTAGCCGCCAGACCCAGGTCGACACTATAGTCGACCTGGGGGGGGGGGGGCAGGTCGACACTATAGTCGACCTGGGGGGGCAGGTCGACACTATAGTCGACCCCCCAGTCGACCTGCCTGGGCGGGAATTTTTCCCGCCCAGCCCGCTTCTGCACTTTCTGTTTGAATTTTAAATTTCCTGCGAGCTGTTTTAAATTTTCTGAAACTTCGGATGGCCATAACTTCTTCATACGAAGTCCAAATCACGCAAATTCGGACTCTATTTCAACCAGAATTCTGAGACGAACACAATGCCGCAACCTGTTTCCCACAATTCTCACGTCTGATATTAGTTATTCTTTAATTTGTGAATAGTAATAGAATTACGGGGTGTTACATTCTCCCTTCCTTAAAGGATTTCGTCCCCGAAATCTTCAAGTTAAGAAGAATGTATATCCTAACATCCAATCATCCATCTACTCAACCATCAAACACAGGCATCCATTGTCCTTGTAGACTTCTAATGCTTTCATGTTTAAATGCATAGTGTGTGTATATGTCCTTATCTAATGCAAAATCAGGCGGTCCACTGATTCAATCGACCTCCTTAATGCAATTTATGATAGTGACATGCGTCCATTATGTATGCAAAAGTTCCTTAATGCAACATATTATCTCTATATGCGTGCACAATCATCATCCGAATGCAGCATCCATATGATAAAACAAATCCTCATACATCCATTTTACTAAGTATAGCCATATATATGCAATATGCAGTATGAAGTGACTGAGCCGATCTAGTGTCTAATAGTGTGTGTATATGCGTCCACGAGCAACCACTAGCAAACACTTGCATCCACTTTGCATCCATCATACATAACATGTCTCAAACACATGTTTCAACCATAGGATTATCCTAACTAAAGGTCAAGAATACTAGCGAGAGGATATTCTAAAGGTAAGATAAGTACAAGATAGGCGATAAAGGAGAAATTAAAGGACATACCCTCAAAAAGGAAAGGGTATCGTGAACGCATCTTCTCTTCTGTCTCCCAAGTAGCGTTGCTCTCATCATCTTCCCATTGTACTTTGACTAGTCTAACCTCTCGATTCCTTAGCTTCTTGATCTCTGATCCAAGAATGCGTGTAGGAGCTCGTCGAATCGTCGCGTCATGCTCGATCTCCACCTCTTTAAGCAAGCTCGGCTCTACCACTTCCGTGGTCTCGTGCAAGAACTTCCTCAAATGTGACACATGGAATACGTCGTGTACACCACTAAGTCTCTCCGTCAACTCCACTCTATACGCTATCTGTCCAATCTTCTCCTTAATAGGAAACGGCCCTACGAACCTTGGTGCTAATTTCCCAACGGACCCAAACCGAACAACGTTTCGTAATGGAGACACTTTGACAATGACCATGTCCCCAACCTCAAACTCGAGATCTGTCCTCCTCTTATCCGCATAAGATTTCTGCCTATCTTGCGCTGCTTTCATCCTCCTTCGAATCAAGTCGATCTTCTCCGAAGTCTCCCTAATCATATAGGGCCCAAGTAAGATCTTATCCGTAGATTCCCACCAACATGTAGGTGAACGACAAGGTCGTCCATAAAGAGCTTCGAAAGGTGCCATGCCAATGCTGGACTGAAAGCTATTATTATATGCGAACTCAACCAATGGAAGATGCTCTTCCCATGTACCACCAAAATCTAGGATACATAGCCTCAAAAGATCCTCTAGAATGCGATTCACCCTCTCGGTTTGGCCATCCGTCTGAGGATGATATGCGGTGCTCAAACATAACTGAGTCCCTACCGCCTCTTGTAAGCTTCTCCAAAATTCGCTAGTGAAAATAGGATCGCGGTCGCTCACTATGCTAGAAGGAACACCGTGTAAACGAACTATCTCTCGGACGTATACAGAAGCTAACCATGGAGCAGTCCTCTTACTCTTCACGGGATTGAAATGGGCGCTCTTAGTAAGTCTATCTACTATAACCCAAATCCCCGTATTACCCTTCCTCGATCGCGGTAATCCATCCACAAAATCCATCGAGACACTCTCCCACTTCCATAGTGGAACCTCCAATGGGTGAAGCAATCCACCGGGTTTCTTTTGCTCCGCTTTTACTTGTTGGCACACCAAGCATCTAGCGACATACTCGGCCACATCTTTCTTCATAACGACCCAAAAGTAAACGCGCTTCATATCTTTGTACATCTTGTCCCCGCCGGGATGAATGGTCATCTTCGAACGATGTGCTTCGTCAAGAATAGTCTTCCTTAGGTCATCGTCTTTTGGTACACAAAGTCTACCGTCCCTACGTAACCAACCCTTATCATCTAGGGTATACCTACGGAGATGGCTTGATGACTCCCCTCCTTTGAGCTTTTCTACTAACTCAACCAACTACGGGTCGTCTCGCTGTGCCTCGCCAATCCGTCCCAAAAGTGTAGGTCTGACCTCCAAGGATGCTAGCAAACCGGGTACAAAGTCAACGGAAGGTCTAAAGTCAAACATAGAAATGAATTCTAAGCTTCGCCGCTCAACAAACAAAGGACTTAAGGATAACCTTTTTCTACTTAAGGCGTCCGCCATCACATTATCCTTGCCAAGGGTATATGCTATTTCGAAGTCGTAGGATGCTAAGAACTCCATCCACCTTTGCTGCCTTAAGTTCAAGTCCTTCTGAGAGAATAAGTATTTCAAAGATTTGTGGTCAGTGTATAATTCGAATCTTTTGCCAAGAAGATAATAACGCCAAGACTTAAGCGCGAAAACAATAGCGGCCAACTCTAGGTCATGTGTGGGGTAATTCTTCTCATGCGCTCTCAACTACCTTCCACCATAGGCTATTACCCTACCCTCTTGCATTAAGACTGCGCCTAGTCCTGTCCCACAAGCATCAGTATAAACAGTAAACGGCTTACTCCCGTCTGGCAATACTAAGACTGGGGCTGAAGTCAAAGCTCTCTTCAATCGTTGGAACGCATCATCACCGTCTACGACCCATGTGAAAACTAGGTTCTTCTTCGTCAAGCGTGTCAATGGAGCTGATATCTTTGCGAAGTCTTTGATAAACTTCCTATAGTAGCCAACCAACCCCAAGAAACTTTTCACTTCGGTAGCATTTTTAGGGACCTTCCAATCTTGGATGGCTACCACCTTCGCGGGATCCACGGCTATCCCTTCTTTGGAAACCACGTGCCCTAAGAATCGCACTTCTTTCCGCCAAAAGTGACACTTAGAAAATTTTGCTTTAAGGTTATGCGCTCGTAGGGTCTCCAACACTTCCCTAAGATGTAGGGCATGCTCTTCTTCATCCTTAGAAAAGATCAAGATGTCGTCTACAAAGACTACCACGAATTTGTTAAGGTACTCCCTAAACACCTTACTCATCAAATCAACAAAGTATGCGGGGGCATTTATCAAACCGAAGGGCATCACTAGCCATTCATAGAAACCGTCTGGAGTCCTAAAGGCAGTTTTGTCAATGCTATCCTCAGCCACTCTCAACTGATGGAAACCAATGGCTAAGTCCAACTGCGAAAACACTGAGGCGCCAACTAACTGATCGAAGAGATCGTCAATCCTAGGCAGTGGGTGTCTGTTCTTCTTAGTAATCTTATTAAGTTCTCTATAGTCCACACAAAGTCTAAGGGACCCATCCGCCTTCGTGGCAAATAATACTAGAGCACCCCACTCCGATACACTACGTCTTATGAACCCCTTCTCAAGCAACTCCTTCACTTGCTTATCGAGTTCCCTCCTTTCACGTGGAGACATGTGGCGTACTGGCAAAGATACTGGTTTCGCATTATCCACAAGATATATTTGAAAATCTATCTCCCGCTTCGGAGGCAAGCCCTTCACCTCCTCAAACACATCCGAATATTCTCGGACCACTCTAACAAATTGTAGATTTTCCTCAGACACGTTAAGCGATTCTAGATAACTTAGCATAACCGAATTTATGGGATTACAAAAGATTTCGAGAGTGTTGCCAAGGCGAGTCACGAGCCTAACTATTCTCCTTTTACAATCAAGAACGGCCCCATTTCTGGATAACCAATCCATTCCTAAAATTATCCCATAGCCCGTGAAGCCCAACACATAAGCATCGCATCTAAACTCAACGCTAAGTATAGAAATTTTCAAATCCAAACACATCATAGACAAATAAGCTGAGCCCCCAATTGGATTCGAAACAACTAAGGGATCCTCTACTAAACTGGTGTTTAAGTGCAGTGATTCAACTAATGATGTAGAGATAAACGAATGCGATGCACCCGAATCGAATAAGGTACGGACAGGATGATCAAACAGAAAAACTAAGCTTTCAACAGAAATGGTTCTACCTCGTTCTTGCAGTGGTGGGACCGCCAGAGCCTGAACTTGTTCCCTTGCCTGCCCTGGTGCCGTAAGAGCCTGCACCTGTCCTCCTGAGGTAGCTCCTGCCCTCTGTCCCTTCTTTGGGCAGTCCTTCACTAAATGCCCCGCATCGCCACAATGAAAGCAGTCAGTCTTCTTTTTATTTCGGCAATCCTTGCTGAGATGGCCTGGTGTCCCACAGTTAAAGCATTTCTTCTTTCCCTTGCCGTTATTGTCTTTGTCACCCTTATTGTTTTGCTGTTGGGGTTTCTTCTGATCCCCCTTCTTCTCGGGTGCCTTATCAACTTTAGCGCTCTTCTCCTCGTGCATGAGTGCCATGTCTACAAGCTTCTCAAAGGTGGCCCCCATAGGGATGTGGGTCATAGCCAACCCTTGCAACGGTTCATTCAATCCATTAACGAACCTCAGTGCCTTCTTCTCCGGCGTGTTCACTAAATCCAAGCCAAACCTTGCTAACTGATTAAATTTGTTAACATATTCCTTCGCTGATGAGCTTCCTTGCTTCAACGTCAAGAACTTTTCCATATAAAGATTTTCTTCAACCCTTGAGAGAAACTTCTCCTCGAACTTACGTCTGAAATCCGCCCAAGAGTCAACAGGACGCTCCCCATTAGTGACCTCCCACCAAAACGAGGCCTCTCCCTTCATCAACCAAGCCGCTAATCAAATTTTCCTCCCTTCTTCTACTTCAAAGATTTCTAGCAATTCTTCCACCTCCTTAAGCCAATCTCTAGCTTCCACAAACGTTTCTGACCCTTGAAAAGGTTTTCCACCCATAGCCTTAAATTCCTTGCACGTCTTTGCAAAAGTATCAGCGCGAGGAGGAGGAGGAGGAATGGGTGCAACTGGTGGTGGAGGAACATTGGCCGGACCTGCGGCGGCCCTAGCCTCTAACAGCCTCCTATACCATCCTGGTATCGTTACACCGTCAGGTAGGTTAAGATCTTCAGCCATGCTGAAATGAAAAAGGAAAGGTTCAAAATGGAGAATCCGAAAGATAAAGGTATGGCTATTGGGGATTATGTTTTTCTTAAATTACTTATTAAAACATGTTTTCGAAAACACTTCTTTCAAAAATAACTATTTTTCTAAAGTATTTTTATCTGTTCTGGTAACCTTAAGCTCTGATACCACATGTAACACCCCACGTCCATTAATGTCACTCACAAAGGGAATGCATTAACTTCCATGGAGGTTATAAGAGGATATAGAACAAAAAAATTACAACAAGACAGATAATAAATAGTACTTGGAAATCTATAACTTCATTTTATTGCAGCGGAAATTAAACATGTTTGTTACATCATAAAACCATAGATCATAGCCAAGTACAATATCCATCTTCGTAAAAACAAAATACATAATCCCATTACATAAATAGCCATTAAAAAGATAACAAGCTGGACTTTACTTCAACGGTCCAAGCTTTCCAAAGAGAGATGAAGCAATCCAATCAAACTCCACTAGAGTTGGGCCCAACCCGAGGACCCGGAGGGGGAAAAAGGATAGAAATGGAGGGGGTCAGACATAAAGTCTGGCGAGTATGATAATTCTAACAATACTACTATCAAAATAACTAGACTAAGGCATAAGCTGGAAGACAAGTAAATATCTATGAACTATTAGGTATGGAATGAGCAGATAAAGATAACGGTAAAGGCACTCCTAATTACTAACGAATAATTACTTCACTACACCGCACATTACTACACTGCACCGCACCAGTCACCCTAAAGGTTGATCCCACTTGCTTCACACAGAAACAATATAAATAGCCTTACGTACCCCTAGCTGACTACATAGGTGTCGTCTGCCCCTATCTCCAATAGGTGTACTCCACTACCCACTTTCGATCGGCTCCCTACTCGTAGATACCCGTGTTGGCCCCACAGTGGGGTGTATCATTCCCCTAAAGTGGCAACCCGATACAACTTGAGAATGCACGGCTTATACCTACACGATGCAACAACGTCTTACCTACCAGCCCGGGGTCCACACACGCATATGAAACCCGTTGGACTTGCATTGCCACCGCTCCCCATTTTGGCCTCTTATAGTCAAACCCAGTATACGTGTCCCATCCTCGACTTGGGTCGAGCCCACAAAGATACGTTTAGGATACTGGTTGAAATGGGCCCCCACAAGCTACCCACCTAAGCTTGTCACCACTAGTATATCCCACTTAACCCTCTTAGTCATGTTCATTTACATGTGTGTTTGGTTAAGTCTTACTAATCGTATTTCACTTGCCACTAAGGGCACCCACTATATTCCTTATGCCACCCACGGCACCTACTTAACCCCCATGACCCACCTTACATGTTTATCCGGTTAAGTATTTCTTAATTCATTCAGGCCATAACCTCAAAAGGACCTCTCACATTAGATTGGCATTTATGGCAGCTGGATATGCCGGGCGGGTCCGGGCGGGTCCGGGCAGTCTTACACCATAAAAGAGTCTAACCTCATGTCTTTACAACTGTTATGCTTTAGTTTAGGCCTAGGAGCTCCCACATTGGGCTGACATTTGTGACCACTGGATTTGTCGGGCGGTTCCGGGCAGGTTTACGTCATATACGAGTCCAACCTCGTGTCCTAAGCATTGATTATCACTTATAATCTTTTACCCCCATTTTTAATAATTCCCTATTCAAATTATTAATTAAGTCCACTTTTAATGATGTCCATAATTGACTCAATTATGGTCATCCACTCATGGCATGCAAAATCATATCAATTGCACCCCAACTTTTTACTATTAAATCCTTAATATTTCCCCTACCCCACGTTTATACGTTCGCTTATTCAACGCATAGTATAGGCTAGACTTGAATAGTCTAACACATAGCACAAAGATAAATTATCACAACATATAGACAATTAAAATAAATCTAATCATAATAGGGTTGAAATTGCATAAACTACACATGTTAAAGATCAAAAGGTGTCAACTTGTTAAATGTCTCAATTTACATGATATGATCATAGCCCAAATCTATACATAAACTTGCATATGGGGTTTTTAGGCAACATAATGATGGTGTGAATTAGCATAGGATATCACATATGTCATAGCATAATTCTAGATGTCATGGCATATATTCATAACTTTTCTAATCAATCTAACTTGCATATGTGACTTGTCATATAGATCAACATAGCCCAAACATGATGATTTAATTAATATGAACTAACTAGCATAGATAGTAACATCGTGGCTTTTTAACATGTATGATTCATCACAACTTAGCATAGAAACTTCAACATACATAACATCATCTTAGCATGATTTACAACATATAGGATATCATCACCACATAGCATAGGATTAATAATATACATGATAGAAAAGGGTTTACAACAACATATATGATAATCCACATCATTCACTTATAATCCATTCATGACTTAATCGAATTAGTTTAACAATAATCTTGTTAAGATCATCATACTCACAAATTTAGAGAAGAAAAGATAGCCTAGATTTGCTTTAGAGTTGAGTAGAATTAGGTTGAGATTAGCTTTTCTTCTTTCTTAGTTGGCGGCGGCTCCACTGAGTTCCATGGCGGCGGTATGACGGTAGCTATTCTATTTTTCTTATGAATTAGGGTGAGAGACTACCTAGGTATTTATAGAGTTAGGATTTATTTTAGACCGTCGGATCATCTCAGAACCAATCCCAGCCAACCAGATTAGGTCAGAAACCCTAATGGGTCATTAGTCAATTAAAAATAGGTCAGCCAGAAACCCTAGCCGCCAGACCCAGGTCGACACTATAGTCGACCTGGGAGGGGGGGGGGGCAGTTCAACACTATAGTCGACCCCCCAGTCGACCTGCTTGGGTGGGAATTTTTCCCGCCCAGCCCGCTTCTGCACTTTCTGTTTGAATTTTTAATTTCCTGCGAGCTGTTTTGAATTTTCTAAAACTTCGGATGGCCATAACTTCTTCATACGAAGTCCAAATCACGCAAACTCGGACTCTATTTCAACCAGAATTCCGAGACGAACACAATGGCGCAACCCGTTTCCCACAATTCTCACGTCTGAGATTAGTTATTCTTTAATTTGTGAATATTAATAGAATTACGGGGTGTTACAATTCGTCATGTTGTTCGACCGAGTCTTTATGTGGTTTCAACACCAGTGGATTTTCAACAAAACAATCATTTCCCACTTTTAATCGTTTCTACAATGTCCCGCTGTCGTACAGTGCAATCCAATCCACTTGTCTTTCATTCCTCATTTGGTTTTACCGAATGAAGCGCCTGCGCTTTGTGCCCCTCCTTCGCTTGACGAGATTCATTCTTGTGTGTTCTTGCCAAAGAAGGATAGTGCGAGCGGTTCGAACGGCTTCAATGGGGTTTTCTTATGTAGTATCTGACCGATCATTCATGATGATTCTTGTTTGGCAATTCAATCCTTCTTTGCGGGTGACATGCTACCTAGAGGGTGGTCGTCCACCAATCTTATTCTCATCCCTAAGATTGAGAACCCTGGATCTTGCTCGGACTTCCGTCCAATCAGTCTTTGTAGTTTTTCTAACAAGGTCCTTTCCAAGATTCTAGCTTCTAGACTCGCTCCTTTCCTTGATCGTATTATTTAGTCATCTCAAGCGGGTTTTGTCAAAGGCTGGCTGATCACGAACAATGTCCTCCTTGGTCAGAAAATTATCTCCTAGATTGATCAGAAGGTAAGGGGATCCAAAGTGGTAATAAAACTTGATATGGCGACGGCTTATGCTCGCATATCTTGGCAAGCCGTATTCTCCGAACTTTTAGTTTCCCAAAGTCTCTTATAATTTTTGTTTGGAGGTTCATTTCAAACTGTTGGTTTTCTGTTCTTATCAACGACTCGGCTAAGGGCTTTTTCTGGTTGGGTAGTGGTCCCCGCTAGAGAGATACACCATCCCCGACCCTGTTTGTCATTGCTGCGGAAGCATTCATTAGAGGGGCGCACTTAGATCCATCATTTCGGGATCCCTAGCGGTTGTCCCGTAATCTCCTTGCTTTCCTTTACCGGTGACGTCATTATCTTCTCCAATGGGAATAGTCGCTCCTTTAGACAACTCCTAGATTTCCTCCATCTCTATGAAAGATGTTCCGGGAAACTTGTCAACATTTCAAAGAGTTATTTCGTTCCCTCCCGATCCATGGCCCCTAGAAGGATTTCTTGGATTGAATCCTTTTCCAACTTCCGTGTGACCTTTGTTCCATTATCGTATTTTGGTATTGTTCTTTATAGAGGCCACAAACTTAACGTGATGTTTGATCCCCTAAATGATAAAGTGAGGGGAAGATTTTTAGATGGAATTTTGCTCTCCTTTCTCAAGCTAGCCGACTTGTTCTTATCAGTCAGTCCTCGATTCCACTGGGTCTCATGTCTTCGTGGCCATGATGACCACGGTTTCTTTCTTTCGCTCTTATCGTTCATTGACCTCATCTTTTTTTAAGGGAACAAGGACGACGTTGGAAAACATCCTTGGGTTTCATGAGAGGTTGTTTTCCACCCTAGACGTGAGGGTGGCTTGGGGTTGCGGGACCATAGGTACGTTTGTACGACTTATGCCTATAAACTATGTCCAATTCTGCTCGAGCGACTCCGTGAGCATCATTCCTTTATGCTAAGTATCACCACTTATTGTCGTTGGATTTCTCTGGTACCCCATCTTACTCTAGTGAGACTTAGAGATGCATGAAATCGGTGAAGGGTTTCCTGATTTTCATGGTCGAGGTTTAGACTAGAATGGGGGTCCTTTTTCTCCTCGAGCGGCTTGAAATTGACCCCGAATTCCAGTGTCATGAATTCTGATTTTCTCTTTCATTTGGGACTTCCTCATACATTCTAAGGTTTCTATTCTAATATGGAGAATTCTCTATAACGGAATTCCTCTAGACGAGAGCCTCATGCGTAATGGAGTCCAGCTTGTATCCCGGTGCAGGTGTTGTTGTAACAGGGGAGTGGAATCGAGTTTGCATCTTTTCTTCTCACTACACCAAATCATTCATTTTGTCACACTTAAAGCATATACACGTTGTTATGGATACTATCGTAAGCTGGTAAAAATGATATTCCCGTTATTTTATGCTCACAACGCAAATAACTGTTAACACCTTTGTTGGTCCAATAAATAAACTTGGGGTAGATTGTCAATTTAACATCTATTTTTACAATGCCTTGTCCTTAATGCTTTTATGACCCATTTCGCTTTGCTAAACTGGGGTTCTCTTCTCCACCTCAATCAATTGAATCTACTCTCATCGCGGGTTCTGCTTTCCACCTCAATCAATCATGGATATTTCTTCAGCCTCAGTCGATCGTGGGTACTGCTCTCTGGTTCAGTTTATTACAGGTTTCGCTTTTCGTCCCATCAGTCGTGGGTTTTGCTTTGCTCTTCTCCTCAGCCATCGTTCATTGTTAGGTAACATCTTCTTTTTTTATTGATTATCAGCTTTATCTTGAATATTTATTTACACTAGATCGTTTATTTCCGTCTATCTTTGAGTTCACGATCTTTCTTTCGAATTCGAACCTAACACATGGTATTCGAAACTTTGCTTTCCGATTTAGATTTTTGAGCTTGTCACATTTGAATATAAGCACTAAAATTATTTGAATGCAAATTTTGCTTTTCGGTTCTAGAAATTCGTTGTTATTATGAGTTATTTTCATGAAATTTTAAACTATATAAATTTGTGTTAAACGTTATATTTTTAGCACTCAAGTCTAAGTTTATATAAAGTCTGATATTTCTAATATAAAATACCCAAAACAATGATATGAATTGGTATTGCAATTTTGATGATTATTTTATTTTAAGTTTATCAGTTTAATATTTTGATACCTTCTTTGCATTATTCTTGAACTATAGCTCAGGTACTTGACATATCCACCTGCATATTGACTTTATTTGCCCTTGAAAAATTTTTTATAGCTCAAATGATATTAGTACTTATATATGAAGTATATTTTGGATGTATCCTTAAAAAGGCTTTGTATTATATATTATGCATGTCAATCATGTTTAACATTGATGTGAGTGTGTGCATGATTTGTTTGTTTATTCCCATTGTTTACTCTTTGAAATTTGGCGAAGTTTTGTAGACAACACAAAAGTTTTGTATGAAAGAACTTCACTTGGTTAGCTGATTGTTAACATTGTATTCTTTTTTCTCATATTATATTAGATTTAATAGCTTTATTCATTAAACTATCGCTTGCATGTATCTTCTTTATCATGAAGCTTTACCTTTTGATTAACATGGAAAAAAGAGGATGTTTGGGTATAATTAGTGGGTCCTTTAGAAAATATCTTTCTCTTCCTATAATATAATTACCAATTAATGGCTTCTTAGATAAATAAAAAAAATCTTCCTCTACTTATGAATTTGCTACTAAAGTTTATTTATTTTTCTTTGCTTTTTTGTTAAATTAATTTTAGAATTTTTACACTAATTTGTCATGTAGGATAAGTTACTGTTCACATTCCAATTTATAAAGTGAAATTATCTCTATAAGATTGTGTTTTCACCATGTTTCTTTTGTCAAAACAATGAACCTTAGTAAATTATCTTTCCTTTGTATGTTATAAATTGAGCAGATTATATATCTTGATATCCATGTTTACCCTAACCAGTTAACTGTAAACCACAATATCTAACAACATACACATAACTATATGGCAACTAAAACTTTGGACAATTATCATTATAAATTTGTTCTATATGACTACACCTGTAACAACCCGGAAAATCAGGACCAATTAAAATTTTTATTTTGGCAATTTTAATGAATTTTGAATATTTAAAATGATTTATTTTAAGTAATAACAACTAAAATTTTATTTGAATCAAAGTTAGAACGAATATATTTATTTTAATTATAAAACGAGCCTGAAATGGCGCGGTAGTTTGAAAATTCGATTTCAGATTTCAGTCGAATGTATAGGATTCAATATAAATCGGATTTCAGTAAAACCAGAAATATTTGAATCAATTTTAAAATATATTTCCAACGAATATGAAAAATCCAGAATAGTCGCTTTGGAATATATATATATATATACATAGCCCTTAAAAATAGCCATTTTGCAAATGACCTCCGTTTTTGACGAGACCACTATTGTTTGATCCGGAACGTCAAATTATTGATGTATTCCAATTTTCATAATTTTTGGAATCAATATGTGAGCGTGGTGAATCTAAACGTGTTTGGTAATTTTAGTTTGAATTTATCGACCGGAAAATGACCGTTTTTCAAATGGTCTCCAAATTCAACGAAATTAGTTTTGTTAGGACAGTATCGTCAAAACATAGCTAGATTTATTTTTCTGGAATTTTTGGAGTTAGTATGCGGCCCCGGTAAATTAAAGTGTACGTTAAAATCAATTTGAACGTTAAATTAATTTATTTTTCAATTATGATGAAAACTGATCGTAATAGTCGAATTGGCTTGCAGAACATATCCCATTGCGTTCAGAATGGGGGTAATTAGCTGGGAGCGACAATCGGTGGGTTCGATTTGGAGTTAGAATGAAAAAGTAACTTTATGGAATTAAATAATTAAATAATTTGGGAAACCTAAGGTGAGAAATTTTCACTCTAATTTTGTTTTCTAGTTAAATATTTACTAGGATGCAGACGGTGCTTAGTAGCCCCCGACACCTTTGTTTGAAACCATGGATGTTTGGTTGATTTTTGGATTGAATGATTTATTTGTTTGAATTCAATTTGGGATGTGAATTGAATTGATTAGAATTAGTATGTGTATGGCGCGAGCCAATATTAGGTGAGGGATAAGGCAAGACCTTATTCCGGTT
This sequence comes from Allium sativum, assembly GCA_030737875.1. Taxonomy (NCBI): domain Eukaryota; kingdom Viridiplantae; phylum Streptophyta; class Magnoliopsida; order Asparagales; family Amaryllidaceae; genus Allium; species Allium sativum. The sequence continues at coordinate 46,621,722 of CM060916.1, forward strand.
CTAGTATCGCGCCGTTATGCTGCTAAAATTTTCTAAAATATGTTAGAATAATATCATTTTTATTGTATAAATGAACTGTATAAAATATTCATGTGTTGAATAAAACATTTTATCATTAAAAATATAATTTTTAACGTGTATATGAATAAAACAAATATTCATTTACAAATCGGACGATTTGTTTATGTACACCCATTTGACTGACATTGATTGGGACGATAAATTTTACACATCGCCCAACTACACAAATAAAAATATGTGTTTGTTGATTGAAACCCCACACGAGTATTGGGATGATATTCGACCTACACTAATCCCAATTGTTTAGTTGTATGTCAATCGATTGGTTGACAGACTGTTGTAAGTGTTAATTATTCATAATTAATGCTTATGAAGTTGTGTAATGCAATCTGGATGATGGTTGACTGTGTTTGATTATTGTTGTGTACATGTATGTGTGAAATCCATATAAATAAAATTATATGGTAATTGACTGTGTCTGATTCCAATTCAGAAAGAACAAATATTTTAAAATAACGATTATTTTAAAATAATATTCTATAAAGGATTAAAATGTGATTTTAATGTCCGATTTGGGATGGACACGAAAATATTTAAATATATAAAGCCATGTTGATTAGATTAACGCCATTTTGACGTGCACGATATTTATATTGATTTTATTCATTTTTATAATGAGTATCGAAAAGGAAATGATTTCAAAATCTGATATTTTGAAAATATTATCATTTATATATTATAATGATATGTAAAATTCAATTTTGATTTAAAATTGAAGATGAAGTTAAAATCGTTTTAAAACGAGTTTATAAACGATTTATAAAATACGTTTTGAATGGAAATCGACGGAATATATATTATATTATATATATATATATATATTATATATATATAATATAATGGCCTGAATAGAATGCGTCGCGCCGCGGCCGTTCGCGAATTTCGACTATTGACTTCGAATTGATATTACGGGAGTACCGACCGTCAGATTCTCCTAAAACTAGAACCGTTGGGTTCGTATCGGAAAGAGCTTTCCAACGAATACAAAAGATTTGAAATCTAACGGTTGGATTTGGAATTATGTCCAAATCAAATTTGGAAAAGGTCGTTGTAAGTGCAGTTCGATGACCGTTTATGGAAATCGACTGAAAGGGCCTTAATAAAATTATTAAAAATATTGATAATTTGTGTAAATTAATAATAAATGATTTGGAAAGAATTAGGATAAAAAATTCCATGTTTGCAAAGATAAAAATAGATTTTTATCAAAATGAACTAGTTAATAACTAGATTTGAATTCCAATAATTTTTAATAAAATAAATTGGATATATGAATGGTTTTAATATAACTAGAAATTTCCAATGAACAAATTGGAATGAAATTGGAATGGATTTAGAATGGAAATAATCATTGGAATATTTTGATATTGGATTTCGTGATTATACGGATATTGTTATGGAAATTTGTAAGATATATTTATATCGTTATTTCTAATATGATATTTGTTGGTTTCAGAATTTGATATTGAATATAAGCCGATACAATTTCTATTCAGAGCCTTGTATTTGATATCAAATGGGATTTTGGGTTTGTCGGAAATGGTGTCTTCATTAGCATTGTTCTTAAACCCAGTTGAGAAAAGAATAAATCTTTTAGTTAAGATTTATTGAAGTTTTCCAATTAATTAATATTTAATTGGAATTGAATAAAAGAATTGGATTTTGGGTTTATCGTGAATGGTGTCTTCAATAACACTGTTCTTAAACCCCGTGTGAAAAGAATAATTTTTTTAATTAAGATTATTAGAGTTTCCAGTTAATTAACATTTAATTGGAATAAAATGGAATGTGAATTGGGTTTATTGTGAACTGTGTTTTTAACAATATTTGTTCTTTAACCCGATTAACAGTGAAATGTGATTTGGAATTTATAAATCTTTTTATTAAGATTTAATGGGAATTTTCCAATGTAAAGTTTTCCAATTTAATATATTGAATTGGAATTGAATGGAATCCGATTTGATAATAATCGAAGTGAGCTTCTATGGAGGAAGACTGTTAATATATATGGAATTTAAAAGGCTTGGTCGTTATTCCATCTGTATTATTAGTCGGATATGGAGATTGATACCGATTATATATATATCGATCTGTTTTCCATGAAGATTCCATAATTAATGGAATGTGATTTTGGGTTTATCGTGAACTGTATTTTAAATGACATTAGTTCTTTAAACCAGTTGAAGACAGGATTACATGTCTAACATTATATTTCGAACTGTATGGTTGATCTCTACTAAATATATATCTGTTTGGTGGCGGAGAATTTATTCTCTTTCTGAACACCCTTCTCTAAGACGTACGAGCTTAGAGGTTATATATCGGCAAAAATCAATAATACGGCGTAGATTGTCGATGCTACATGTTTGTGTTTCCAAAATTAAATAATCATTAATATTGATTTTTGGGAAGATTAAAAGTAAGTGGAGTTTTAATGAATCTTTAATTAGATTGAAAAGAGAATGTGATAATTTAAATTATCAAATTCGGGAAATGATCGAGAATGGAGTAGCACCAGTTTTACTCCAAGTGACAGTTAAACCTTTAATTAGATTTGAACGTGAAATGCAAAATAAATTTACCGATAAAACCGTGGTGTTAGATATGGAGTATTACCTGTTTTGCTCCATGGGATGAATAGGTTGGTATTGGGAAATAAAAGAAATGATTACATCGGTAAGGTGCGTTAATCCCGACTAGTTTGGATATAAACCTTAACTTGGTTTGAATTGATATCCAAAGGAAGATTAAAGAGTTTATCTTTGATAAAATTAATGGGAACATTTCCCAAAGTATAAGAATAATTGAATAAAGGAATATTCTGGATTGAAATGAGGCGTATGTTATGTTTTTATAGCACTTGTTTATCATATACGTGAGTTATTCGGAAAGGTCTAGTTTATACTCATACTGAATAACTGATTCGACGATAAGTCGACGATGAAGATGGTGGTTGAAGACCGGAGGTCTTCACATCGTTTGGATGATTACTGATGTCGTAATTGGGCGGTACACCCAAGACAAGGTAAAAAGTGGTGATTGTCCAGACGTACTTGGAGATCGATTGGATATGCGAGGACCTCTCTCCTGTATTGGACATATAGGACGAGGAATAAGGCGCCTCCGGTTTCGTTCAGACCCAGAATGAACTATTAAATGGATGTGTGTCTAACATTGGATTTTATTCTGTGTTGATTGATCTCTATTAAATATATATTTGTTTGGTGGCGGAGAATTTATTTTCTTGCTTAACACCCTTCTCTGAGACGTACGAGCTCAGAGGTTATATATCGATAGACATTAGTTGCATGGCGTGAATTGTCAATGTGGCATGCTGAGATGCAAATGATCAAGTCTTTTATTGAAAAGCAGAGTCCTGTGGTTGATGATCAAAGCACGGCCTTGATGGGCATTAGCTTTGTGTATAGCGTTAATTCGCGAGCCTCACACCTCGGTATGACCAAGGAGGACATGACGTTTCTTTCTAGCTATAGGTGGTGTCATGGTATGGAGCCCAGGCATTTATTATATTTTTACCTATGTGGATGATGGATAGTGAGGCGCCTCGGATATATCAGTTACTACGGAGCCGATGGATATAGGTCCTATAGGACAGGGAAATGTGTGTTCAGGAATAACTTATCCTCAAACGTAAGGGAGGACCGGCCTTGAAGGATCCAAGGGTCTTCTACGGGAGATCCTTAGGCATTTGCTAGAGTGTCTCGAAGCCGGTGAGGAGTACATCCCTTGTCTCGACTCATGACAGAAATATCAATTTCCAATACGTGACATTTGTTTTATTTGTAGAGCCTAGTATGGCGACATAGTGGGGAGGGGGGGAGGGGGCACTATGCCGTCTATGATTGATACATTTATATTTGAAGTTTTTTTCATACACTTTACACTATAATAGTATCAAAATGATTTGTTTTAAACGTACCAAGCATGTTTGGCTATTATAATAAACTCTATCCTCAGGCTTGCGTTGCATTGTATGATGGGACCTGAGTCTTATTATAGCTTCATTTTTCCAAAAAGCATTGCATTGTTTTGTTATATGCAACGGTATTCTTGAGAGGAAACTCGTTCCGTGTTATATGGCGTGGTCCCTTGATTTACTCTATTTTAAAGTGAAGTTTTAAATAACTGTTTTAGTTCTTACACCAGTCACATGACTGAGACGACCCGATTTCCCGTTCTCACGGAAACAAGGTTATCTTTTGGAATATAACACAGAAACATATAATAGCAGAACAGAATTAAATAAATACACCAGAATGAACAACAAAATATACTGGATAAAAGTAATCATCAGAGTTACACAGTATACAGGATCTTACTTAGTACAAATACAGTTCAGCTATACATAAATGTCTACAGCGGAAATAAACAAAATATGTACAATAGGAGCTGAACAGCATAAAAAGAAATAAATGATAGAATCCATCTTCAGCTCCAGCTATCCAGAAAGAACCAGCTAAACCTGAATACAAGGCTGCCCGTGTGGAAAAAGGGGCACCCGAGTTTGAGAGTGAAACAAACTACGAGTCAGTCATGGGACTGGTATGAGAAATCCACTCAACACATATATATAATTGGCTAATCACAGGACCACGCCACTTTCGTGGAACGGGTTTACTCCATTGGATTGCCAGTGCTTTAAAACAAATCTTTCTTTTAAACATCGCTATGCTTTTTATAAAAATGAAGCCGTTATAAGACTCAGTTCCCATCATACAATGCAACGCAAACCGGAGGATAGAGTTTTTACCTTATAACGGCCAAGATATGCTTGATACGAATAAAACAAAGGCATTTGATATTATTGCTAGTGTTTATATGTTTTGAAAACAATTTCAAATCATAACTATCAATCATAGACGGCATTAATGCCCCATACCACTATGTCGCCATATATAGGTATACAATCAAAACCGCACGATGTCGTATTTGGAAATTGGATTTCCGTCATGAACCAAGGCAAAAGATAGTCCTTACCGAATTCGAGACTGCCTAGCCCGAGTCTCAGGATCAGAGCTCGAGTGACCCTTGGATCATCAGGGCCGGTCCACCGATGTGGATTAAAATGCCTGAACCATGCGTTTCTCCGCCCTTTGGGGCGTAAACGAGCCAACGAATGACTCCATCGGACCCGGATCGTCCGATCAAACCGAGGCGCCTCGCAACAGCAACAACCACATAGGTGAAAAGTATATAAATGTCAGGGCTGGTAGGTCACTGACACCACCCTAGCTAGGAAGAAACGCAGGCCCTCCCTGATGTCCTCTCCAGTTTTAGGTTCATACCGGGGTGTGAGGCTCGCGAATTCACGTTATACACAAAGCTACGCCACACAGGCGGTGCTTTGATCATCACCACAAGACTTTGCTTTTCAACAGAAGTCCTGATCACTGCATCTTAGCATGCCACACAGGCAATTCACACCGTGCAACTGATGGCTATCAATCACACAGAACAAATTCCAATGTCGGACACACAGTCCATTTACAAGTCCGTTCTGGGTCTGAACGAAACCGGAGGCACTAAATACCTCGCAAACCCATCGATCACCACGTACGTCTGGACGATCACCACTTATTATCCATATTTCGGGATGCCTCCCAATCAGGACCTCGGTTACCATCCAAACGAGGTGAAGATCTCCGGTCTTCGACCACCGTCTTTACCTTCGACTTTCAATCGTCGGTCAATTATTTGAAATGAGAATTAACTCGGCCTTCTCAAATAATTCACGTATATTTAGAATTTCAATTCAATTTATTTCAATGGTTAAAATATTCGACAACACCAATTTTGTCCTTTAATGTAATTTTCACACCAAACACATTCAACCATCAAACATCACATAAATCAAGCAAATTCAGTTTATTTCCATTCCATATCGCTTACGATATTTTATAACTATTTATCGCTATTTTTATTTATTTTTAAAATAGCCATTTTATTCAAAACGACGCTTCGGGCCATAAGGCGGCCGTGGCGCTGTTTTTCTTCAGATTTGATTTACACATATCTGAAAATCTAACCGTTGGATCTTCACAAAATTTACATCATTAGAAAGGTCTTTTCAAAACGAATCCAACGGTTCCAGTTTCGGGAAAATCCGACGGTCGGATCTCCCGGTACAATCGTTTGAATTTTCGATTTCAAAATACGAACTGCCGCGTCGTTATTCGATTAAATATAATTATATTTATATATATATAAATATAATCGTTTCTGGCGCTGTTTTTCTTCAAATTTGAATTAAACATTCCTGACAATCCAACCGTTGGATTTTAACAAGGTTGGTGCCGTTGGAAAGATTATTCCAAGGCGAACCTGACGGTTGAGGTTTCGGGAAAATCCAATGGTCGGATTTCCCGGACTAGTCGTTTGAAATCACGGTTTCAAAATACGAACTGCACGGCTTCGTTTCGTTTTAATTTTATTTATATTTATATATTTATATAAATATAGTTCTTTCAACAATTTCAATATCGTTTTCACTTCAAAATTTTTTCTAACACCTTAAATTTTGGAAAAATTTCGCCATAACCTCCCCTGCACCGGGAGCGTCGGGAAATCGCAAATAGCGTCCCGGTCCTTCTAATCTCAAAAAGAAAAAGAAAAAGCCAAGCGGCTAGCCAACAGGCTCAAAATCATCACCCAAACAAATCAGTAAATGTGTACCTATTTGTCGGGCACAAAATTTTATTCCTCTTCTCTAGCCCCTTTGCTATAACCTGTTCAATGAATATTGCATGTACATATATATACAGTTCTTATCATTTATCAATTTCTATTCGACTTCATATTTGATTTCTATTTGGTTTAAAAACTCCATTTATTCTAATGTTACATAAATAGGTGCAAATCATTTCATTAGCTAATTAATGAATATTTCAACTCATATATGTTTATTTTGAACAAGTGGCTATTTTTAACCCTTCACATTTCAACGATTTATGCATACAATAAAAATGTGATTTTTATTGTAAAACAATTCATTTCAAAACACTATTTTTCTATATAGTTCAAGTTGGTGATAAAAATGGGATTTTTATCATAAAACAATTTATTTCAAAATATGAATACCATTCAACACATGAATTTCTAAACAACGAATGAATATCAATTCAACACATGAATGTTTTCAATAGTTTTTATATATAGATAAAAATGTGATTTTTATTATCGAACAATTTATTTCAAAATATGAATTCCATTCAACACATGAATTTCTAAACAACGAATGAATATCAATTCAACACATGAATGTTTTCAATAGTTTTTCTATATAGATAAAAATGTGATTTTTATTATCGAACAATTTATTTCAAAATATGAATTCCATTCAACACATGAATTTCTAAACAACGAATGAATATCAATTCAACACATGAATGTTTTCAATAGTTTTTCTATATAGATAAAAATGTTATTTTTATTATCGAACAATTTATTTCAAAATATGAATTCCATTCAACACATGAATTTCTAAACAACGAATGAATATCAATTCAACACATGAATGTTTTCAATAGTTTTTCTATATAGATAAAAAAAATGTGATTTTTATTATTGAACAATTTATTTCAAAATATGAATTCCATTCAACACATGAATTTCTAAACAACGAATGAATATCAATTCAACACATGAATGTTTTCAATACAATGAATAAATATAGTTTAAGCATATGAAAATAATTCAAACACACAAATATTATTCAAAATTTCGGCAGCATAACGGCAGGGTAGTTACACCGGCACCGTCCCTAGTACGGCTCCTCGCTCTACCTTAAAACCTCGCGGTTTTTGACAATGGGGATCATGCATCTAGTTCGCACGCAGGCGGCATGTATATATTTATTTCAATTCCACAAACTAATCCTAAGTGGTTTCAACCAAATATTTCACAACCACAAACGGGTATTTTTCAACCACAATCAACCAATATCAATCACAAACAATCCCAAACAACCAATCGCTATCAATCAATTTTCACCAAATTTTAACCAATAAATATCGTCCATGGTTTGTGGACGAGGGGCGTATATATATATATAGATATATAGATATTTATATATAGCTATTCACTTTTATTTTCAACACATATAATATTTTTAAATCAGAAATCTCACCAATAGCTATCCAACTTTACGATACTTCCTTTATAGAAATCTTCGCCTTTTGTCGCTTTCGCCCGTATTCTCTACACATGTAAAAATCGAATTTTTACTATGCTATTCAATATATAAAAATATGATTTTTACTTCGACTTTCGATATATAAAGATATGATTTTTCTTTTGACTTTCGATATATAAAGATATGATTTTTCTTTTGACTTTCGATATATAAAGATATGATTTTTCTTTTGACTTTCGATATATAAAGATATGATTTTTCTTTTGACTTTCGATATATAAAGATATGATTTTTCTTTTGACTTTCGATATATAAAGATATGATTTTTCTTTTGAAAGAAATCAGTTTTTACTCTTTTTACAAAATCAGTTTTTAACTTTTAAAAACCAAATCAGTTTTTACTTATCTAAAATAAAATCAGTTTTACTCTTTTATAAAAATGCAGTTTTTGAATCTTTTAAAATTCAGTTTTTAACTGTATAAAAAATGCAGTTTTTATTATTTATTTTTTTTATAGATCAGTTTTTAACTTTTTAAAACAAAACAGTTTTATACTTTAAAAAAATTTTCTGTTCTAACTTTTTAAAAAAATTCAGTTTTTAATTTTAATTAAAACCAGTATTCAATTCTTTTTAAACAAATCGGTTTTTTAAATCTTTTTAATAATCTGTTTTTTTTCCTAAAAACAAATCAGTTTTTAAAGAATAAAATAAAAAAGAAAATAAATAAATAAATAAAAAAGTTTACCGATGTAGCTGCGAAAGGGGGGGGGTTTCTGGTGGCGGTCGGCGGTTCAGGGAGGTGCGGCGGCTTCAGCGTCGCTAACGAGGGGGGGGGCTTCGGATCTTCAATCGATGGGGGGGGCTTCGGTTCTCCGATCGATGGAGGGGGGGTGAAGATGGGCGGCGGCGGCGTTCGCTTTAGGGGGCGGCGGTCTGTCGATCGCCCCTAGGGTTTTTTTTTTTTGTTTTGTTATTTCTGATTAATGAAATCGGGGGGGGGGGGGGGGGGCAGGAAGAAGAAAAAGGGAGGGAGGAATTAAATTTTTTTTATTATTATTATTTTATTATTTAAATTTGCAAAAGGGTTGACTTTTACATACGACCTCGAAACGAGGCCCACCGCCTGTTGTCCATAGCGTTTTACCCCCATTCCGAACACAATGGGATATGTATCGCAAGCTGATTTGATCGTTACAATCAGTTTCCTTTTGAATTTTCATTTAAATCACTATATTGAATTTTAAACGCACATTTCAAATTACCGAGGTCACATACTAACTAGAAAAATTCCAGAAAAATATTTTCTAGCTTCGTATTGACGATACGGTCCTAACAAAACTAGTTTCGTCGAATTCTGAGACCGTTTGAAAAATGGCCAATTTCCAGTCGATTAAAATCAACTGAAACTGGTCAAACGCGTTTTCCTTTGCCACGCTCACATATTGATTCGAAAATTTATGAAATTTGAAACCTAGCAATCACTTGACACTGCGGACCCAACAAAAATGGTTTCGTCGAAATCCGAGGTCATCTGCAAAATATCCATTTTTAAGGGCCTGAATTCCATAGCGACTATTCAGAATTTTCAACTGGACATATCTTTTGATTCCCGCTATCAAATTTCGATTGGTCGGATTCGTTAGAAAGATATTATCAATTAGATTCCATATTTTTTTGTTTCACTAAAATCCGGATTGTTTTGCACCCGGTATATTCAATTGAAGTTTGAAATCGAATTATCGAACTACCGCGCCATTTTCAATTCTATATATAATTATAATTAATTATATTGGTTTTCAAATGTCGATTCAAACTCAGTTTTCATTGCCATTATCTAAAATATTTATTTTAAATATTTAGATTCCATTATTTTAGCCAATTTAAAATTTTTAAATTGGTTCAGATTTTCTGGGTCGTTACAATCTCCCCCACTTAAAACTTTTCGTCCCCGAAAAGGAATAAAGTCGAAAGTGGTTTGATATCTCTACAATCCCACAATACAACAACCAATTTGTTTTTAACCTTTCAAATATATATCTTTTTTATATTCAAAAATTATATTTCTAAACCAGACTATATATAAATATAATCACAAATACGTTATTTAAAAACATATTACTCTCGACTCGTTCTGAGGCACTTCTGACCCCATCTCTAACGAGTTGTTCTGATTCTGCTTTACTCATACTAGGATATTGCTGATCCTATCTGTATTGAGTTGCCCGTCCTAGAACACTACTGGTTCTATTTCTGACGAGTTCTTTCAAATGTTATATTCCAGAACTAAGCTTAACCAAAGCTCTGATACCACGTTGAGACGACCCGATTTCCCGTTCTCACGGAAACAAGGTTATCTTTTGGAATATAACACAGAAACATATAATAGCAGAACAGAATTAAATAAATACACCAGAATGAACAACAAAATATACTGGATAAAAGTAATCATCAGAGTTACACAGTATACAGGATCTTACTTAGTACAAATACAGTTCAGCTATACATAAATGTCTACAGCGGAAATAAACAAAATATGTACAATAGGAGCTGAACAGCATAAAAAGAAATAAATGATAGAATCCATCTTCAGCTCCAGCTATCCAGAAAGAACCAGCTAAACCTGAATACAAGGCTGCCCGTGTGGAAAAAGGGGCACCCGAGTTTGAGAGTGAAACAAACTACGAGTCAGTCATGGGACTGGTATGAGAAATCCACTCAACACATATATATAATTGGCTAATCACAGGACCACGCCACTTTCGTGGAACGGGTTTACTCCATTGGATTGCCAGTGCTTTAAAACAAATCTTTCTTTTAAACATCGCTATGCTTTTTATAAAAATGAAGCCGTTATAAGACTCAGTTCCCATCATACAATGCAACGCAAACCGGAGGATAGAGTTTTTACCTTATAACGGCCAAGATATGCTTGATACGAATAAAACAAAGGCATTTGATATTATTGCTAGTGTTTATATGTTTTGAAAACAATTTCAAATCATAACTATCAATCATAGACGGCATTAATGCCCCATACCACTATGTCGCCATATATAGGTATACAATCAAAACCGCACGATGTCGTATTTGGAAATTGGATTTCCGTCATGAACCAAGGCAAAAGATAGTCCTTACCGAATTCGAGACTGCCTAGCCCGAGTCTCAGGATCAGAGCTCGAGTGACCCTTGGATCGTCAGGGCCGGTCCACCGATGTGGATTAAAATGCCTGAACCATGCGTTTCTCCGCCCTTTGGGGCGTAAACGAGCCAACGAATGACTCCATCGGACCCGGATCGTCCGATCAAACCGAGGCGCCTCGCAACAGCAACAACCACATAGGTGAAAAGTATATAAATGTCAGGGCTGGTAGGTCACTGACACCACCCTAGCTAGGAAGAAACGCAGGCCCTCCCTGATGTCCTCTCCAGTTTTAGGTTCATACCGGGGTGTGAGGCTCGCGAATTCACGTTATACACAAAGCTACGCCACACAGGCGGTGCTTTGATCATCACCACAAGACTTTGCTTTTCAACAGAAGTCCTGATCACTGCATCTTAGCATGCCACACAGGCAATTCACACCGTGCAACTGATGGCTATCAATCACACAGAACAAATTCCAATGTCGGACACACAGTCCATTTACAAGTCCGTTCTGGGTCTGAACGAAACCGGAGGCACTAAATACCTCGCAAACCCATCGATCACCACGTACGTCTGGACGATCACCACTTATTATCCATATTTCGGGATGCCTCCCAATCAGGACCTCGGTTACCATCCAAACGAGGTGAAGATCTCCGGTCTTCGACCACCGTCTTTACCTTCGACTTTCAATCGTCGGTCAATTATTTGAAATGAGAATTAACTCGGCCTTCTCAAATAATTCACGTATATTTAGAATTTCAATTCAATTTATTTCAATGGTTAAATTATTCGACAACACCAATTTTGTCCTTTAATGTAATTTTCACACCAAACACATTCAACCATCAAACATCACATAAATCAAGCAAATTCAGTTTATTTCCATTCCATATCGCTTACGATATTTTATAACTATTTATCGCTATTTTTATTTATTTTTAAAATAGCCATTTTATTCAAAACGACGCTTCGGGCCATAAGGCGGCCGTGGCGCTGTTTTTCTTCAGATTTGATTTACACATATCTGAAAATCTAACCGTTGGATCTTCACAAAATTTACATCATTAGAAAGGTCTTTTCAAAACGAATCCAACGGTTCCAGTTTCGGGAAAATCCGACGGTCGGATCTCCCGGTACAATCGTTTGAATTTTCGATTTCAAAATACGAACTGCCGCGTCGTTATTCGATTAAATATAATTATATTTATATATATATAAATATAATCGTTTCTAGCGCTGTTTTTCTTCAAATTTGAATTAAACATTCCTGACAATCCAACCGTTGGATTTTAACAAGGTTGGTGCCGTTGGAAAGATTATTCCAAGGCGAACCTGACGGTTGAGGTTTCGGGAAAATCCAATGGTCGGATTTCCCGGACTAGTCGTTTGAAATCACGGTTTCAAAATACGAACTGCACGGCTTCGTTTCGTTTTAATTTTATTTATATTTATATATTTATATAAATATAGTTCTTTCAACAATTTCAATATCGTTTTCACTTCAAAATTTTTTCTAACACCTTAAATTTTGGAAAAATTTCGCCATAACCTCCCCTGCACCGGGAGCGTCGGGAAATCGCAAATAGCGTCCCGGTCCTTCTAATCTCAAAAAGAAAAAGAAAAAGCCAAGCGGCTAGCCAACAGGCTCAAAATCATCACCCAAACAAATCAGTAAATGTGTACCTATTTGTCGGGCACAAAATTTTATTCCTCTTCTCTAGCCCCTTTGCTATAACCTGTTCAATGAATATTGCATGTACATATATATACAGTTCTTATCATTTATCAATTTCTATTCGACTTCATATTTGATTTCTATTTGGTTTAAAAACTCCATTTATTCTAATGTTACATAAATAGGTGCAAATCATTTCATTAGCTAATTAATGAATATTTCAACTCATATATGTTTATTTTGAACAAGTGGCTATTTTTAACCCTTCACATTTCAACGATTTATGCATACAATAAAAATGTGATTTTTATTGTAAAACAATTCATTTCAAAACACTATTTTTCTATATAGTTCAAGTTGGTGATAAAAATGGGATTTTTATCATAAAACAATTTATTTCAAAATATGAATACCATTCAACACATGAATTTCTAAACAACGAATGAATATCAATTCAACACATGAATGTTTTCAATAGTTTTTATATATAGATAAAAATGTGATTTTTATTATCGAACAATTTATTTCAAAATATGAATTCCATTCAACACATGAATTTCTAAACAACGAATGAATATCAATTCAACACATGAATGTTTTCAATAGTTTTTCTATATAGATAAAAATGTGATTTTTATTATCGAACAATTTATTTCAAAATATGAATTCCATTCAACACATGAATTTCTAAACAACGAATGAATATCAATTCAACACATGAATGTTTTCAATAGTTTTTCTATATAGATAAAAATGTTATTTTTATTATCGAACAATTTATTTCAAAATATGAATTCCATTCAACACATGAATTTCTAAACAACGAATGAATATCAATTCAACACATGAATGTTTTCAATAGTTTTTCTATATAGATAAAAAAAATGTGATTTTTATTATTGAACAATTTATTTCAAAATATGAATTCCATTCAACACATGAATTTCTAAACAACGAATGAATATCAATTCAACACATGAATGTTTTCAATACAATGAATAAATATAGTTTAAGCATATGAAAATAATTCAAACACACAAATATTATTCAAAATTTCGGCAGCATAACGGCAGGGTAGTTACACCGGCACCGTCCCTAGTACGGCTCCTCGCTCTACCTTAAAACCTCGCGGTTTTTGACAATGGGGATCATGCATCTAGTTCGCACGCAGGCGGCATGTATATATTTATTTCAATTCCACAAACTAATCCTAAGTGGTTTCAACCAAATATTTCACAACCACAAACGGGTATTTTTCAACCACAATCAACCAATATCAATCACAAACAATCCCAAACAACCAATCGCTATCAATCAATTTTCACCAAATTTTAACCAATAAATATCGTCCATGGTTTGTGGACGAGGGGCGTATATATATATATAGATATATAGATATTTATATATAGCTATTCACTTTTATTTTCAACACATATAATATTTTTAAATCAGAAATCTCACCAATAGCTATCCAACTTTACGATACTTCCTTTATAGAAATCTTCGCCTTTTGTCGCTTTCGCCCGTATTCTCTACACATGTAAAAATCGAATTTTTACTATGCTATTCAATATATAAAAATATGATTTTTACTTCGACTTTCGATATATAAAGATATGATTTTTCTTTTGACTTTCGATATATAAAGATATGATTTTTCTTTTGACTTTCGATATATAAAGATATGATTTTTCTTTTGACTTTCGATATATAAAGATATGATTTTTCTTTTGACTTTCGATATATAAAGATATGATTTTTCTTTTGACTTTCGATATATAAAGATATGATTTTTCTTTTGAAAGAAATCAGTTTTTACTCTTTTTACAAAATCAGTTTTTAACTTTTAAAAACCAAATCAGTTTTTACTTATCTAAAATAAAATCAGTTTTACTCTTTTATAAAAATGCAGTTTTTGAATCTTTTAAAATTCAGTTTTTAACTGTATAAAAAATGCAGTTTTTATTATTTATTTTTTTTATAGATCAGTTTTTAACTTTTTAAAACAAAACAGTTTTATACTTTAAAAAAATTTTCTGTTCTAACTTTTTAAAAAAATTCAGTTTTTAATTTTAATTAAAACCAGTATTCAATTCTTTTTAAACAAATCGGTTTTTTAAATCTTTTTAATAATCTGTTTTTTTTCCTAAAAACAAATCAGTTTTTAAAGAATAAAATAAAAAAGAAAATAAATAAATAAATAAAAAAGTTTACCGATGTAGCTGCGAAAGGGGGGGGGTTTCTGGTGGCGGTCGGCGGTTCAGGGAGGTGCGGCGGCTTCAGCGTCGCTAACGAGGGGGGGGGCTTCGGATCTTCAATCGATGGGGGGGGCTTCGGTTCTCCGATCGATGGAGGGGGGGTGAAGATGGGCGGCGGCGGCGTTCGCTTTAGGGGGCGGCGGTCTGTCGATCGCCCCTAGGGTTTTTTTTTTTTGTTTTGTTATTTCTGATTAATGAAATCGGGGGGGGGGGGCAGGAAGAAGAAAAAGGGAGGGAGGAATTAAATTTTTTTTATTATTATTATTTTATTATTTAAATTTGCAAAAGGGTTGACTTTTACATACGACCTCGAAACGAGGCCCACCGCCTGTTGTCCATAGCGTTTTACCCCCATTCCGAACACAATGGGATATGTATCGCAAGCTGATTTGATCGTTACAATCAGTTTCCTTTTGAATTTTCATTTAAATCACTATATTGAATTTTAAACGCACATTTCAAATTACCGAGGTCACATACTAACTAGAAAAATTCCAGAAAAATATTTTCTAGCTTCGTATTGACGATACGGTCCTAACAAAACTAGTTTCGTCGAATTCTGAGACCGTTTGAAAAATGGCCAATTTCCAGTCGATTAAAATCAACTGAAACTGGTCAAACGCGTTTTCCTTTGCCACGCTCACATATTGATTCGAAAATTTATGAAATTTGAAACCTAGCAATCACTTGACACTGCGGACCCAACAAAAATGGTTTCGTCGAAATCCGAGGTCATCTGCAAAATATCCATTTTTAAGGGCCTGAATTCCATAGCGACTATTCAGAATTTTCAACTGGACATATCTTTTGATTCTCGCTATCAAATTTCGATTGGTCGGATTCGTTAGAAAGATATTATCAATTAGATTCCATATTTTTTTGTTTCACTAAAATCCGGATTGTTTTGCACCCGGTATATTCAATTGAAGTTTGAAATCGAATTATCGAACTACCGCGCCATTTTCAATTCTATATATAATTATAATTAATTATATTGGTTTTCAAATGTCGATTCAAACTCAGTTTTCATTGCCATTATCTAAAATATTTATTTTAAATATTTAGATTCCATTATTTTAGCCAATTTAAAATTTTTAAATTGGTTCAGATTTTCTGGGTCGTTACAATCTCCCCCACTTAAAACTTTTCGTCCCCGAAAAGGAATAAAGTCGAAAGTGGTTTGATATCTCTACAATCCCACAATACAACAACCAATTTGTTTTTAACCTTTCAAATATATATCTTTTTTATATTCAAAAATTATATTTCTAAACCAGACTATATATAAATATAATCACAAATACGTTATTTAAAAACATATTACTCTCGACTCGTTCTGAGGCACTTCTGACCCCATCTCTAACGAGTTGTTCTGATTCTGCTTTACTCATACTAGGATATTGCTGATCCTATCTGTATTGAGTTGCCCGTCCTAGAACACTACTGGTTCTATTTCTGACGAGTTCTTTCAAATGTTATATTCCAGAACTAAGCTTAACCAAAGCTCTGATACCACGTTGAGACGACCCGATTTCCCGTTCTCACGGAAACAAGGTTATCTTTTGGAATATAACACAGAAACATATAATAGCAGAACAGAATTAAATAAATACACCAGAATGAACAACAAAATATACTGGATAAAAGTAATCATCAGAGTTACACAGTATACAGGATCTTACTTAGTACAAATACAGTTCAGCTATACATAAATGTCTACAGCGGAAATAAACAAAATATGTACAATAGGAGCTGAACAGCATAAAAAGAAATAAATGATAGAATCCATCTTCAGCTCCAGCTATCCAGAAAGAACCAGCTAAACCTGAATACAAGGCTGCCCGTGTGGAAAAAGGGGCACCCGAGTTTGAGAGTGAAACAAACTACGAGTCAGTCATGGGACTGGTATGAGAAATCCACTCAACACATATATATAATTGGCTAATCACAGGACCACGCCACTTTCGTGGAACGGGTTTACTCCATTGGATTGCCAGTGCTTTAAAACAAATCTTTCTTTTAAACATCGCTATGCTTTTTATAAAAATGAAGCCGTTATAAGACTCAGTTCCCATCATACAATGCAACGCAAACCGGAGGATAGAGTTTTTACCTTATAACGGCCAAGATATGCTTGATACGAATAAAACAAAGGCATTTGATATTATTGCTAGTGTTTATATGTTTTGAAAACAATTTCAAATCATAACTATCAATCATAGACGGCATTAATGCCCCATACCACTATGTCGCCATATATAGGTATACAATCAAAACCGCACGATGTCGTATTTGGAAATTGGATTTCCGTCATGAACCAAGGCAAAAGATAGTCCTTACCGAATTCGAGACTGCCTAGCCCGAGTCTCAGGATCAGAGCTCGAGTGACCCTTGGATCGTCAGGGCCGGTCCACCGATGTGGATTAAAATGCCTGAACCATGCGTTTCTCCGCCCTTTGGGGCGTAAACGAGCCAACGAATGACTCCATCGGACCCGGATCGTCCGATCAAACCGAGGCGCCTCGCAACAGCAACAACCACATAGGTGAAAAGTATATAAATGTCAGGGCTGGTAGGTCACTGACACCACCCTAGCTAGGAAGAAACGCAGGCCCTCCCTGATGTCCTCTCCAGTTTTAGGTTCATACCGGGGTGTGAGGCTCGCGAATTCACGTTATACACAAAGCTACGCCACACAGGCGGTGCTTTGATCATCACCACAAGACTTTGCTTTTCAACAGAAGTCCTGATCACTGCATCTTAGCATGCCACACAGGCAATTCACACCGTGCAACTGATGGCTATCAATCACACAGAACAAATTCCAATGTCGGACACACAGTCCATTTACAAGTCCGTTCTGGGTCTGAACGAAACCGGAGGCACTAAATACCTCGCAAACCCATCGATCACCACGTACGTCTGGACGATCACCACTTATTATCCATATTTCGGGATGCCTCCCAATCAGGACCTCGGTTACCATCCAAACGAGGTGAAGATCTCCGGTCTTCGACCACCGTCTTTACCTTCGACTTTCAATCGTCGGTCAATTATTTGAAATGAGAATTAACTCGGCCTTCTCAAATAATTCACGTATATTTAGAATTTCAATTCAATTTATTTCAATGGTTAAATTATTCGACAACACCAATTTTGTCCTTTAATGTAATTTTCACACCAAACACATTCAACCATCAAACATCACATAAATCAAGCAAATTCAGTTTATTTCCATTCCATATCGCTTACGATATTTTATAACTATTTATCGCTATTTTTATTTATTTTTAAAATAGCCATTTTATTCAAAACGACGCTTCGGGCCATAAGGCGGCCGTGGCGCTGTTTTTCTTCAGATTTGATTTACACATATCTGAAAATCTAACCGTTGGATCTTCACAAAATTTACATCATTAGAAAGGTCTTTTCAAAACGAATCCAACGGTTCCAGTTTCGGGAAAATCCGACGGTCGGATCTCCCGGTACAATCGTTTGAATTTTCGATTTCAAAATACGAACTGCCGCGTCGTTATTCGATTAAATATAATTATATTTATATATATATATAAATATAATCGTTTCTGGCGCTGTTTTTCTTCAAATTTGAATTAAACATTCCTGACAATCCAACCGTTGGATTTTAACAAGGTTGGTGCCGTTGGAAAGATTATTCCAAGGCGAACCCGACGGTTGAGGTTTCGGGAAAATCCAATGGTCGGATTTCCCGGACTAGTCGTTTGAAATCACGGTTTCAAAATACGAACTGCACGGCTTCGTTTCGTTTTAATTTTATTTATATTTATATATTTATATAAATATAGTTCTTTCAACAATTTCAATATCGTTTTCACTTCAAAATTTTTTCTAACACCTTAAATTTTGGAAAAATTTCGCCATAACCTCCCCTGCACCGGGAGCGTCGGGAAATCGCAAATAGCGTCCCGGTCCTTCTAATCTCAAAAAGAAAAAGAAAAAGCCAAGCGGCTAGCCAACAGGCTCAAAATCATCACCCAAACAAATCAGTAAATGTGTACCTATTTGTCGGGCACAAAATTTTATTCCTCTTCTCTAGCCCCTTTGCTATAACCTGTTCAATGAATATTGCATGTACATATATATACAGTTCTTATCATTTATCAATTTCTATTCGACTTCATATTTGATTTCTATTTGGTTTAAAAACTCCATTTATTCTAATGTTACATAAATAGGTGCAAATCATTTCATTAGCTAATTAATGAATATTTCAACTCATATATGTTTATTTTGAACAAGTGGCTATTTTTAACCCTTCACATTTCAACGATTTATGCATACAATAAAAATGTGATTTTTATTGTAAAACAATTCATTTCAAAACACTATTTTTCTATATAGTTCAAGTTGGTGATAAAAATGGGATTTTTATCATAAAACAATTTATTTCAAAATATGAATACCATTCAACACATGAATTTCTAAACAACGAATGAATATCAATTCAACACATGAATGTTTTCAATAGTTTTTATATATAGATAAAAATGTGATTTTTATTATCGAACAATTTATTTCAAAATATGAATTCCATTCAACACATGAATTTCTAAACAACGAATGAATATCAATTCAACACATGAATGTTTTCAATAGTTTTTCTATATAGATAAAAATGTGATTTTTATTATCGAACAATTTATTTCAAAATATGAATTCCATTCAACACATGAATTTCTAAACAACGAATGAATATCAATTCAACACATGAATGTTTTCAATAGTTTTTCTATATAGATAAAAATGTTATTTTTATTATCGAACAATTTATTTCAAAATATGAATTCCATTCAACACATGAATTTCTAAACAACGAATGAATATCAATTCAACACATGAATGTTTTCAATAGTTTTTCTATATAGATAAAAAAAATGTGATTTTTATTATTGAACAATTTATTTCAAAATATGAATTCCATTCAACACATGAATTTCTAAACAACGAATGAATATCAATTCAACACATGAATGTTTTCAATACAATGAATAAATATAGTTTAAGCATATGAAAATAATTCAAACACACAAATATTATTCAAAATTTCGGCAGCATAACGGCAGGGTAGTTACACCGGCACCGTCCCTAGTACGGCTCCTCGCTCTACCTTAAAACCTCGCGGTTTTTGACAATGGGGATCATGCATCTAGTTCGCACGCAGGCGGCATGTATATATTTATTTCAATTCCACAAACTAATCCTAAGTGGTTTCAACCAAATATTTCACAACCACAAACGGGTATTTTTCAACCACAATCAACCAATATCAATCACAAACAATCCCAAACAACCAATCGCTATCAATCAATTTTCACCAAATTTCAACCAATAAATATCGTCCATGGTTTGTGGACGAGGGGCGTATATATATATATATATATATAGATATATAGATATTTATATATAGCTATTCACTTTTATTTTCAACACATATAATATTTTTAAATCAGAAATCTCACCAATAACTATCCAACTTTACGATACTTCCTTTATAGAAATCTTCGCCTTTTGTCGCTTTCGCCCGTATTCTCTACACATGTAAAAATCGAATTTTTACTATGCTATTCAATATATAAAAATATGATTTTTACTTCGACTTTCGATATATAAAGATATGATTTTTCTTTTGACTTTCGATATATAAAGATATGATTTTTCTTTTGACTTTCGATATATAAAGATATGATTTTTCTTTTGACTTTCGATATATAAAGATATGATTTTTCTTTTGACTTTCGATATATAAAGATATGATTTTTCTTTTGACTTTCGATATATAAAGATATGATTTTTCTTTTGAAAGAAATCAGTTTTTACTCTTTTTACAAAATCAGTTTTTAACTTTTAAAAACCAAATCAGTTTTTACTTATCTAAAATAAAATCAGTTTTACTCTTTTATAAAAATGCAGTTTTTGAATCTTTTAAAATTCAGTTTTTAACTGTATAAAAAATGCAGTTTTTTTTTTTTTTTATAGATCAGTTTTTAACTTTTTAAAACAAAACAGTTTTATACTTTAAAAAAATTTTCTGTTCTAACTTTTTAAAAAAATTCAGTTTTTAATTTTAATTAAAACCAGTATTCAATTCTTTTTAAACAAATCGGTTTTTTAAATCTTTTTAATAATCTGTTTTTTTTTCCTAAAAACAAATCAGTTTTTAAAGAATAAAATAAAAAAGAAAATAAATAAATAAATAAAAAAGTTTACCGATGTAGCTGCGAAAGGGGGGGGTTCTGGTGGCGGTCGGCGGTTCAGGGAGGTGCGGCGGCTTCAGCGTCGCTAACGAGGGGGGGGGGGCTTCGGATCTTCAATCGATGGGGGGGGCTTCGGTTCTCCGATCGATGGAGGGGGGGTGAAGATGGGCGGCGGCGGCGTTCGCTTTAGGGGGCGGCGGTCTGTCGATCGCCCCTAGGGTTTTTTTTTTTTTTTGTTTTGTTATTTCTGATTAATGAAATCGGGGGGGGGGGGGGGGGCCAGGAAGAAGAAAAAGGGAGGGAGGAATTAATTTTTTTTTTTTATTATTTTATTATTTAAATTTGCAAAAGGGTTGACTTTTACATACGACCTCGAAACGAGGCCCACCGCCTGTTGTCCATAGCGTTTTACCCCTATTCCGAACACAATGGGATATGTATCGCAAGCTGATTTGATCGTTACAATCAGTTTCCTTTTGAATTTTCATTTAAATCACTATATTGAATTTTAAACGCACATTTCAAATTACCGAGGTCACATACTAACTAGAAAAATTCCAGAAAAATATTTTCTAGCTTCGTATTGACGATACGGTCCTAACAAAACTAGTTTCGTCGAATTCTGAGACCGTTTGAAAAATGGCCAATTTCCAGTCGATTAAAATCAACTGAAACTGGTCAAACGCGTTTTCCTTTGCCACGCTCACATATTGATTCGAAAATTTATGAAATTTGAAACCTAGCAATCACTTGACACTGCGGACCCAACAAAAATGGTTTCGTCGAAATCCGAGGTCATCTGCAAAATATCCATTTTTAAGGGCCTGAATTCCATAGCGACTATTCAGAATTTTCAACTGGACATATCTTTTGATTCCCGCTATCAAATTTCGATTGGTCGGATTCGTTAGAAAGATATTATCAATTAGATTCCATATTTTTTTGTTTCACTAAAATCCGGATTGTTTTGCACCCGGTATATTCAATTGAAGTTTGAAATCGAATTATCGAACTACCGCGCCATTTTCAATTCTATATATAATTATAATTAATTATATTGGTTTTCAAATGTCGATTCAAACTCAGTTTTCATTGCCATTATCTAAAATATTTATTTTAAATATTTAGATTCCATTATTTTAGCCAATTTAAAAATTTTAAATTGGTTCAGATTTTCTGGGTCGTTACAATGACCGACCTGGATTTTATTGTTTTAACCTAAACTATGGGTGCCCCTATTTTCCATACGGGCAGCTAGTAGTTTTGGTTTTGTAGATATTGTATTCACAGGATCCTGGTTTATAGCTGGAGCTGTAATGACCCGAAAATCCGGTCCAATTTGAGCTGACCAAAAACACAAGTCCAACCCCAAATTAAACTGAAAATCAGGAAATTAATAGAAAGAAAACAGAGGGTGAGAATAGATAAGATAGAAACTTAGAATAGAAGAAGAAGAAGAACACAACATCAGAGTAACACGAACCTCACAGCAGAAAGAATAACATATAATATATATAACATAACTTGAAATATACATATGTACTTGAATATACATCATTATCAAAGTACAACACTTACAAAACATCGGAAATAATCTATAGCTATATGATCCTGAAGCCTTCTGCTCCAGCTCTTCAAGTATCTATAAATCCCGACTACTTGACTGCCCGTACAAAATTGGGCACCCAAGAGTTTAGGGAAAACAAAACAATATAAACTCCGGGTCAGTCATGGGACTGGTGTGAGTAAAACAGTGTAAAACAATTCAAGCAGGTAAATGATATCTCATATGACCACGCCGTATAACGGAACGGGTTTTTCCCTTATGAGAATCCAAAATATCTTTATATCAAAAACCTTTTGATATTATAATAATGTCTATCAACCACAATATAATAATCATCTAGTAGAAACGCTTTCATCTCACGTTCTACATATATAGTATACAATCAAAAACCGCAAGCACGTATTGGGTAATGGATTTCCAACTATGACAAGGTATGGAACCACCTTTTGCTAGTGTACCTCTAGTGAGGAATACACTGGATTCAACAAGAACATCTTGCAACCCGGCCACACATGACCGACCACTCATTTCGCTTGAGTGTATCGAATGTATATCACTAATGGTTGGGATCAGCAACCGTTTCCCGAATGGGACAGCATCAACAATAGATTTTTAGAAGTAAATGAAACTCTAGATCAGGTGATTATACACCCTACTTCGGAGCGACCGACATAGCCATGCTGCCTGCCCAATTTCTGTTATTTACCGGTTGATGAGGCTTGAAGCTACGCTTTATCATCACACCAGATTCACTTCGAATGTCACATCGTCAAATCCATCAAATCACCGATTTGACGTCTACAACCATACATTACGTGTTAGCTAAAAGAAGTTTCCTTCTCCGCTTCCACTCTTGGTACGGTTGGAGAAATCAATATACGTGATCGTCTGGAAATACTCTGTCAGACATTCATCCATACAAGTCACTTAGGAACATGATGAACCGAAGGTACTATTCAGTATATCCATCTTAGGCACTGTTATCTAAGACTTATATAATAGCCCTTTCTTTACTCCGTCTTCAATTTTCTTTGGCATATATGATTCACAACGCTTATGCCAATACAGAGTGGTTCTTTGGATAATAATCCAACCGGTCTCTCCATATTAACAACGTTAAAATGGTCAAAACTTTGATAGTCTGTGATTTAACTATCAAAGAAAAACAAGTGTGCAAACAACGATATTTTTTCCAATTGGAAATTATATCGAACAAAAATCATTTAACATTAATCTCTTTAGTTCATTTTACATCTCATGTTTCCCTATATTCAACATTTCTTATTTTCTAAATTTAGAAAATATATGTTATTACCATTGGAAAACATTTCCATTTCTTGTTTCCTATATCAGAAAACATTTCTGGTTCTTAGTTGGAAAACATTTCCAAAACTCCTATGTTTGGATTAAGCAGATGTTTAGATAAAACATCGCTATGTCAACTCAACCATTTCCTTTAATTACTAAATTCACTTTACCATCCTTTACTGCTGAACCTTAGCCATTCCTTAGTTAAAAACGAAGTCAATCAAGTTGGGGTAGAACTACCTCTCAGACCTTAACTGAACAACATTTCTAACCTTGAAATAGGCAAAGTTCACTTTAAAATTCTTTAACTAACTTCCTTCCTTAACCTTTCTTTCGAATAACTATATTCGATTAACTCTTTTCACTTAACTCCTGTCGAATAACTAATTTGATAACTCTAATTGAATAAGTGATATTCAATTAACTCTACTTGTCGATTTACCCTTATTCACTAACTTTATATGCTTTATAAAGATTTCCTTTTAACAACGTTTATTCACTTATAATGATTTCCTTTTAACAGCGTTTATTCACTTATAATGATTACCTTCCAATCCTATTTATCTTCCCAGATAAATATTTCTTTTATAATTCTATTTATTCACTAAATAAATATTTCTTTTATCTTTTCTATTTATTCAACAAATAAATATTTCTTTTATCCTTCTATTTATTTCCTAAATAAATAACCCTTTCTCTTTTATTTATTTTCTATAAATAAATGATCCTTTTATACTTATATTTATCCCCTAAATAAATAATCCTTTATTTTATTTATTCCCTAAATAAATAAATAAATCCCATTTTATCTATTTGTAAATGTTCTACAAATATTTCCTTTATATCTCTATTCTATTTGTTTTACCAATATTTTTCCTCTATATTTGTTTTACAAATATTTCCCCCCTTATATTTGTTTCCCAAATATATTCTTTTTAACTCTTTGGATTTTTATAACATATTTCCTTTTAAAAATCCTTTTTCCTTTTATATCTCTATTCTATTTGTTTTACCAATATTTTTCCACTATATTTGTTTTACAAATATTCCCCCCTTATATTTGTTTCCCAAATATTTTCTTTTTAACTCTTTGGATTTTTATAATATATTTCCTTTTAAAAATCCTTTTTTCCTTTTATATATAAAATCCATTGATTTTATATAAATAAATTATTTTCAAATTATACTTTGAAAATCCCCATATATCATTCTGGTATTCTTATGGTACTTAACATACCATATCAAATGATCGATATCATTCAAACACACACAATCAACAACAGATTATATATATCTCATCATATATCACAATATATGAATCACAGTAAAATAAATGTTGAGGAATCCAGTTGGATTCCTCCAACCTGTTTCCCTGCGTCACAGATGTTAAACAATATAGATAACATCACTTTCAGTTCCATATTATATATTCTATTAAACGGAATCAATATAGAAATTCAACTAACTGACTAGCAGTTCAATCAAACAGTCAACACACAGTCAGTCAGCCAATATTTAACAGTTCTAAAAATACAACATGAAATTATAAACTGTTCAGAGTAAGTGAGATTTACTCACATTGGACGATCATCGTCAATAACGATAACCATCGCTCGATTTGATTCAGACGGACAATTTATTTTGCGATAAATTGTAACGAGGTCGGATTCACTCCCGGTCAGTCTCATTGTGTTACTCCCGTCCATACAATCCTGTCGGATCTTGTTTTGCTGAATTCTGATACCGTATGTGAAAGTTATTAACATTATACAGTAATACACTACTTAGAATTAAATAAACTTTATTTATTTAAAAACCCGGGCCTTTACCAATAAATCCGGCCCACTTCATACCTGCTCAGCCCAAGCCGTATAACGCTCCTTCTTTCCCAAAATTAACTTCCGTACTCCAGACTTTGTTTCCAAACCATTTCCATCATTTCAGAAAATCAAAGCTCATCCTTTGTTTAACTAAAAATTAATGGAACACCACTAAAATTCCTCTTTTCGAATGATGATCTTCTCCATACCAAAAAGGTTCGCATCGGCCTCTCCGTTGGAATCACGGTTGACAGTTTCTGACAGTTCTTCCAGCAGGTCGCGCGTCATTTCTAGGCGCGAAAACTCCCAAAAAAATCACGGTTGACACTCCTTATTGCCACGATCTTGAATCCAACCTCGAATCGAGCTAATACACTGCCTTTCGCCAGAATTTCCGAGCCCTAGGCTCCATCAACAATGCACTGGAAAACAACCCAGCGAACAGGAGTACCTCGAGAGTCATTAAACCCAAATCAAAACGAAGAGAATTGCTCTGCGATCTCATATATATGTGTTTCACAATTTATAGGATTTCTTTTGAATTTATATTGATTTTTCTTTAGAGGAATTTTTCTGCGTTTGAAACCTAAAACTAGTGGCGGCTTGAAATTGCTTATATAAGGGAACGGAATGTTATTTGTGTGGTTGAGAAAATAAAGATGTGGCTTGGTTTGGTTCACACACACTTATATATTAGTTTTTAATATCTTTTTCTCCTTCTTAAAATCCCAGCGACTACATACGATACCCAAAAATCACCAAATGGGGCCTGTAGCTAGAGTTCGACATTGCGGACCCAACGAAACTGGTTTCGTCGAATTCCAACTCCGTTTGCTCACACAGCGTATTTTTAACCGTCAAAATACTGACTATTTTTCACTCTAAAAATCCGTACGGCCACACAGTGACTCTAAAAATGACAAAACTGGAAATCTAACAACTATTTGATATTGCGGATCCAACAAAATTAGTTTCATCGAATTCCGACTTCGTTTGCAAAAGTGGCTTATTTTTACTGCTCTGAATGACCCATTTAAATATATAAATATATTTAAATAAAATAAATAAAATATTAATAAATTAATATTATCGTATATATATTCACAGAGAAATACCATACAGCTCAGAAAAATCCTATATGAATTTCTAGCTTGTTATTTCAATCTGGGTCAACCCGATATTTAAATTCCCTTTTAAATTCTATTTGCAAATGGTTTGCAAATATTTCCTTATAAATTATAAAGGAATTCCACAACGACTTTTCTAAATTTTGATTTGGATATATCTCAAAATCTACACAATGAAATCCCGATTTTTCTCTTCCACTAGAAAGATATACTCCACCAGCTCCCAACGTTTCTTGTTTCACAGAAATCTGGCTTAAAACGAATCCTGTACATTCAGTTGAAATTCGAATCGCCAATTTATGAACTACAGCGCCATTTCAAGCTCGATTTTAATTATATTATAACTCTACGTTCAAACTGTCGTTTATATAATATATTCGTTATTCAAATTCAATTCCAAGCTGAATTAAATATCACAGATGATCCGGTTCACACCATATCGTCATTTCAGCCAATTCTACTTATTTCAGAATTAAATGTATTATTTAATTTATTATTTTAATTAAATATTCACCATTATTTTAATTAAACCACCATTTAATTCACTATATCACTATATAAATAATTAAATAAATTAATTATAATACCTCTGCCAATGCGGGTCATTACATTCTTCCCTACTTAAACTAATTTCATCCTCAAAATTGCTAAGTTAGAAGACGACCCTATATACTTGTTAGAACATATTTGTTCACTTCTTAACTTTAGTTTCAACTGAAGCAATTTAATTTCAATTAAATTATTAATTAATTCTTATCAACGAAAATTTTCAAAAATCCTGAAAATTTTCTAATACCTTAACTATTCAAAAATTTTTGCCAGCACCTCCTTTGTACAGGTCAATAGGTCAAACTCCAACTCGCCTCTCTGGGCCATCTCCAACCCAAAAGAAAATCAAACAGCCAAGCGGCTTGCCAATTCAGCTCATAAATCTTATATCCAATAGAAATATAAATTTGTACCTTTTGTCGGCATATCATTATATCCTTTTCACATGTTATCAATTCAGCGGATACAAGGGTCATCCCAATCAAATTCCAATCTGCTTTTATCCATAACACAACCATTCGCTTATATCCGAGCCAAATATCATTTCAACTCGAGTTTCTTCTCAATTCCCAACTCTTAACTTGATTATCACATTACACTTCAAATTTGAATCTCACAATCCAATTTGTCTTGATATCATTCTAATTCAATCTCAGTTACCACTTTACTGGCTTTACTTTAATTCAAATTTTCTTTCACAAATTTCTGTTAAATTTGTTTTTAATTCAAACAGTCTTTCCCTGGGAGTTTATAAACAGTTTACTCTTTTCAAAAATCAAATTTTCCTTTTGAACATGTCACTGAGCCCTTAATTAATATTCCATTAGTTAAATCACTTCTCTATTTCTTTATCAATATTTGTTAACCAAATATTTTCAATAACCATATTGGCCTTTTATGTTATTTGGAAAACATTTCTGAATATCGCCTTCCTTTATTTTCTAAACTTTAGAAAATATATGCTATTTATAATTGGAAAATATTCCAATTACTTGTCTCTTTTCCGACCTCGTTTATTTCTATACTTAGGAAATATTCTTTATTATATTTCCAAGCTTACACTTATTTGGGTTAAAACGGATGTTGTGTAAAACATCGTTACGACAACCCAAATACTATATTCAATTAACTCTTATTCAACATTGATCTTCGAGCCTGAAATCTTACTATTTATTTGTTAATAACGAAATCAATCAAGTTGGGGTATAACTACCTCTCAGACCTTGACTGAATAACATTTATAACGTCAAAACAGATATGACTACTTACTCGAATAATCAATACCATACAACTACTTATTCACTTTTAAACACGTACGCTTCCTCTTTCTATTCTTACTAGATTTTATTCTTAGTCTTCCTTTTTGATTTTACTACTCTATTTCTAAGTTTGTTTCCTTATCGACTTATATATATATATATATCGATACGTTGATTTCTAACTATCAAATTATCTTAAAAATATTCTAACTCCTTAAATTCCTGGAAAAATTCGCCATAACCTCCTTTGTACTAGGAGCATCGGGATATTTCAAATAGCCTCCCATGGCCCTCGCCAATCCAAAAGAAAAAGAAAAAGCCAAGCGGCTAGCCGATACGGCGCATAAAATCTCATATATGAATTAAATACGTACCTTTTCATCGAGCATTCTATTTATATACCTTCATACCTTATCCATACCTATCTCATGTATATTTATACCTGCCCAATCTATTTTAACTATACCTAGTCGTTTTAACTCAATTCGTTAATTAATTTGTTAATTAACTCTTTAGTCTATTTCACTTTTATATTTGAACATGACATGTTCAAATATATTTTAACTTGCTTATTAACTAATTTGAATCCAAATTTCAAATTTAAGTTCTATATTCGATTTCGAATATCCATTTACAAATCCAATTCACCTTTCAAAGTTCAACTTCAAATTCCAAACTCGATTAACTAATTCCTCTTCGACTTAGTTAACTCTATTCAATTTCTATTCAAATTTTATATCACTTCTATTATTCAAATCTATATATCAAATTCTATTCAAATTCTATATTATAAATCCCATTTGAATTTCTATATTCAAATTCTATATATTCAAATTCTATATATCAAATTCTATATTATAAATCCCATTTTGAAATTCAACACAACTTGTCTTTCCCAAAACAAATTCAAAACAGTATCTCTGGTAGTAATTCGTCACTTACAACTCGAAAATGAATACTGATGATGCAGCTGTCATCATCGGAATCTATTTTCCAGCGATTGAAGTGAGTTCAATAATATAAAACCATTTCTAAACATTTTCACTTTGAAATTCATTTCAAAATATAATTCACCCTGCTTGTAAAACAACTTAAAATCTCCCAGGATCTTAAATTTTCCTTATTTTTAATCCAAATCCATTTACAAACACTTATCCAATTCTCCAGAGTATTTAATTCAATTTCTGGTTCAAATTCAGATTCAATTAATCTCGTAACACTTATACGAATTCTGATTGGTTATTTACATAACCATTTCAATTATAATCTTACTTGATTATGATAACAACCAATATATCCACTATATTATAATTTTGATATATATATATATATCTTCTCTATATTAAGATATACCTTGGGTAAACTTATTTTAATTTACCCTCTTTTCAAAACATATTGTGTCGACCCATCGTATTCGAGTGTTTATAAACTCCTACCGATACAGTGGATCAAACTGATCGACCAGAACTCAGAAACGACTCAACCAATAAATCTCCACAATATAAAACCACTTTATATTGAATAACAAATACACTCTCGTAAATATACACTCAAACTCAATCTAGGGTATTACTAACCCTATCTCTACTGAGTCACGCCACATAGCCAAGGTAATTCACTTAACTTAAGCTCTAATACCAACTGTAATGACCCGAAAATTCGGTCCAATTTGAGCTGACCAAAAACACAATTCCAACCCCAAATTAAACTGAAAATCAGGAAATTAATATAAAGAAAACAGAGGGTGAGAATAGATAAGATAGAAACTTAAAAATAGAAGAAGAAGAAGAAGAAGACAACATCAGAGTAACACGAACCTCACAACGGAACGAATAACATATAATATATATAACATAACTTGAAATATACATCTGTACTTGAATATACATCATTATCAAAGTACAACACTTACAACACAGCGGAAATAATCTATAGCTATATGATCCTGAAGCCTCCTGCTTCAGCTCTTCAAGTATCTGTAAATCCCGACTACTTGACTGCCCGTACAAAATTGGGCACCCAAGAGTTTAGGGAAAATAAAACAATATAAACTCCGGGTCAGTCATGGGACTGGTGTGAGTAAAACAGTGTAAAACAGTGTAAAACAATTCAAGCAGGTAAATGATATCTCATAAGACCACGCCGTATAACAGAACGGGTTTTTCCCTTATGAGAATCCAAAATATCTTTATATCAAAAACCTTTTGATATTATAATAATGTCTATCAACCACAATACAATAATCATCTAGCAGAAACGCTTTCATCTCACGTTCTACATATATAGTATACAATCAAAAACTGCTAGCATGTATTGGGTAACGGATTTCCAACTATGACAAGGTATGGAACCACCTTTTGCTAGTGTACCTCTAGAGAGGAATACACTGGGTTCAACAAGAACATCTTGCAACCCGGCCACACATGATCGACCAATCATTTCGCTTGATTGTATCGAATGTATATCACCAGTGGTTGAGATCAGCAACCGTTTCCCGAATGGGACAGCATCAACAATAGATTTTTAGAAGTAAATGTAACTCTAGATCAGGTGATTATACACCCTACTTCGGAGCGACCGACTTAGCCATGCTGCCTGCCCGATTTCTGTCATTTACCGGTTGATGAGGCTTGAAGCTACGCTTTATCATCACACCAGATTCACTTCGAATGTCACATCGTCAAATCCATCAAATCACCGATTTGACGTCTACAACCATACATTACGTGTTAGCTAAAAGAAGTTTCCTTCTCCGCTTCCACTCTTGGTACGGTTGGAGAAATCAATATACGTGATCATCTGGAAATACTCTGTCAGACATTCATCCATACAAGTAACCCAGGAACAGGATGAACCAAAGGTACTATTCAGTATATCCATCTTAGGCACTGTTATCTAAGACTTATACAATAGCCCTTTCTTTACTCCGTCTTCAATTTTCTTTGGCATATATGATTCGCAACGCTTATGCCAATACAGAGTGGTTCTTTGGATAATAATCCAACCGGTCTCTCCATATTAACAACGTTAAAATGGTCAAAACTTTGATAGTCTGTGATTTAACTATCAAAGAAAAACAAGTGTGCGAACAACGATATTTTTTCCAGTTGGAAATTATATCGAACAAACATCATTTAACATTAATCTCTTTAGTTCATTTTACATCTCCTGTTTCCCTATATTCAACATTTCTTATTTTCTAAATTTAGAAAATATATTATATTACCATTGGAAAACATTTCCATTTCTTGTTTCCTATATCAGAAAACATTTCGGGTTCTTAGTTGGAAAACATTTCCAAAACTCCTATGTTTGGATTAAGCAGATGTTTGGATAAAACATCGCTATGTCAACTCAACCATTTCCTTTAATTAATAAATTCACTTTACCATCCTTTACTGCCGAACCTTTGTCATTCCTTAGTTAAAAACGAAGCCAATCAAGTTGGGGTAGAACTACCACTCAGACCTTAACTGAACAACATTTCTAACCTTGAAATAGGCAAAGTTCACTTTAAATTTCTTTAACTAACTTCCTTCCTTAATCTTTCTTTCGAATAACTATATTCGATTAACTCTTTTCACTTAACTCCCGTCGAATAACTAATTTGATAACTCTAATTGAATAACTGATATTCAATTAACTCTACTTGTCGATTTACCCTTATTCACTAACTTTATATGCTTTATAAAGATTTCCTTTTAACAACGTTTATTCACTTATAATGATTTTCTTTTAACAGCGTTTATTCACTCATAATGATTACCTTCCAATCCTATTTATCTTTCCAGATAAATATTTCTTTTATAATTCTATTTATTCTCTAAATAAATATTTCTTTTATCTTTTCTATTTATTCAACAAATAAATGTAACGACCCAGGGCATTCGGCTTCGAAAATCGACATAAATACCTTACATATCTCATGTCGATCCTCCAAACACCGAGAACACAGGATTGTTAATGAAAGGATTTAGAGGGTGAGATAAGAAAGAAAGAAATATAAGAATAGAAGAGGACGAAGAACACAACACAGAGTCTCACATCGCAGCGGACTAAATATAATATAGAAATAAATCTTTCTTGAGAGCTTTAAATAAAACTTACAATCATCAGAGTATATCAACACCTCTGGACAGCCATAATAATCTGCCCTTATAAACAACACAGCGTAATAACACTCAATTTGTCTGGACTTCTCCAGCACGCCTTTCATGGTGTTCAATAACCTGAACCTGCAAACCCGGGCTAACCCGAGCATTTATAAAACACCGGGTCAGTCTGGTGAACCAGAATGAGATAAACTCGCACAGTTTTTAAGGGTAAATCATCCAATCAAGATTTTTAATATTCGAAATCTTTTCAAAAGAAAAAGATAATCGTAAGACCAAATCCACACATAAACATGGACGGTTTTTACCTTATGATAACCCAAAATAGTTTGAACCCAATATCTTTTTTGATATTATAATAATGCCTAGATACAAGTAAATAGCAATATAGTGGAACGCTTGCATCTCACGCTCCACATATATAGTATACAATCAAAACCGCAGGCGCTTATTAGAGACTGGATTCCGACCTTGACAAGGTATGGGACCACCTTCCGATGATGTATCTCTAGAGGCGAATACACCTGGGTTCAACAAGAACGTCTTGCAACCCGGCCCACACATTTCGCTTGAGTGTATCGAATGTATATCACCAACGGTTGGACTCAAACCACCGTTCCCGAATGGCCAGAATCGATAAAGTAAGAAACAAAAGGAATTTCTCTAGATAGGTGATTATACACCCTAATGGGAGCGACCCACATAGCCATGCTGCCTGCCCGATTTTTGTCATCTCCTGGTTGATGAGGATTGAGGTCAGAACACATATTGATCATCATACACTTTGAATGCTACATCGTCTGATCCTCTGGATATCACTAATTGACGTCCACAAAAATACTCTAGTTATTTGGCTAGAGAAAACCATTTCTCCGCCATCAACTATGGTACGTTTGAAGAAATCAAAGTACGTAATCTCCTTTGGAAATACTCTGTCAGACAATCGTCCATACAAGTCATCCAGGAACAGGATGAACCGAAGGCACCCTCCTACTGCATCCCAGGAATCACCCTACAGATCAGTAGCGAGACGTCCTTGCAATCCGTAGATTCCAATCATGACAGAATCACTATTGAAATATCCCCGGCCGCTAAACCAGAGAAATCCAATCAGTAGTTCTTCCGCTTATGAAGATCAACGGTCTTCCATTGCTCCATCTTCAATAATCTTCTTTCACGTATTCGCTGGTCGGAATGGTTTCGAATATATATTCGATCCCGGTCTTTCCGTACCAACGATCGTATGGGTCAGGTTTGATAGTCGGTGTTTTAACTATCAAATAAATAATTGTGTGAATGACATGAGTTTACCAGTTCAGTACCAACACTACATGGCCTCTTTAATAAAAACGATTAACGACAGTTAATCTTGAACTCTTGAATATTTCAAATATAACTTATTTGCCGTAAGGTTCTTATTTCAACCATTTCACTTTCCTATTAAAGAAAATATCATATTCAATTCCTTATTCTACCATTATCACTCATTTTCCCTTATTGGAAAATCAACTCAATTTATATTACAAACCCACTTTTCGTTTATTGAATACGTTGATCCACTTTCATTTCCATAAATGAATTCATTTCAAAACTTAATTTTCCCCTTTCCTTTCATCTCGAAAGTACCCCTTTTAACTTCCCACCATTTCCCTTTTTATTTATTTCACCTTGGACATTTATATATAAGTGCCAAATTCTTTTCACTTTCTTTACTTGGGAAAACTCATTTATATATATATATATATATATATATTCTCGACCATTTTCATTTTTATCTCATTATTATTTTCCATATAGAAAATAATTTATTCTTCTCCTTTCACATCACAACTAATATCATCTTTAGCTAATCCCGAGGTCGTTCAAGTTGGGGTATTTATTTACCTCTCAGACCTTGATCAACAACGGTCTTACCTTTAGATAAACATCAGTTGTAACTCAAACAGATATTTATTTTAATATCGAATACACCTCATTTAGCTATCTTATCAATAAACTTCTTATCTTTTGAAACCATAATTCTTAATTTATTGATTAAGAAAATTATTTATAAAATATCACGATTCCAATTTTCCTTTCTAAACGATACTTCTTGTCACTTGGATTTTGTTAAAATCCTATTTCTTACCACATCACTTTTAAGACTTTCTCTTAAAGTTTTATTTCATAAATTTCCCTTAATTCCCTTATTAAGTAACATTTGTAAATCCTTTATACCTCAATTCTTTTTATAAATTTCGATTATAAAACATGGTTCTATATAACCCTTTATTTATCACTTTCCTTCATAAAATCATTTAAAATCCAATTATAAACTCAATTAGTAAACAATAAATATCTATTTTCTTTTTTACAAATTTTAATTCAAATAATAGATTTAAAAATCTATTTTTGGTTATAAAATAAATTTTATAAATTTATCTCGTCAATTTACCTGACGGTAGATCGATATTTATAAAAACGGTTAATTCATAGGCCATGTACTGCCAATCACTCAACCCATAATACCCATTGGTTTAAACCAAACAAATGGTGAATTTCAGGTCAATATTCAACCATCTAATCAAACAATTCAATAATGGTCTCATACAGTCTATAACGACAATTCAATATCAGTCCCAACAATCAATCAAAACCATTCATTTATTAAAACATGTTTATTTAATAAACGTGACCAATAAGGTAACTTACCTCAATTGGAACCAATCGTTAAAAATAACAATTTGGGTTTCACTGAAATTAAACAACGTTTAATCTCATCAGTTCAAACAATAACTGAATATATATCAGCAATTAGTCAAAACACTAACAACCATAACACACAAAAATAAAAACCCAACTTATAAAATATAAGCGGGAAATAACTGAGTGAGTTTAACTCACCTTTGATTTGATTTCGTTGATAAATAGGCTCGGTTTCAGTTAAATTAAACAACGTTTAATTTAACTGAAAATTCAAGCTGCTGTCTGCCCTGCTCAGTCCCTATCCATCGTGTAGTACTCATCTTCACGGTCCCGACATTTTTCGTTTCGTCGAATTCTGACCACGTACGTACTCGAAATCAATATTTAAAGTTTATAAAGCTTTAAACTTAGTTTAAAACAAAACAAAATAAATATATAATGGGCCTTACCAACATTCTCCGTCCATCCCACCCGAATGAGCCCAAACCTGAAACCCTCATCCACTAAAAAACCCTCAAAACACCGGACCCTTCATCATTTTGCAGCCGCCACAAAAAAATCAACGAGAAAAAGAATGGAAACTCTCCCACCTCCGATTCTTGCTTCGCATGTCTCGCTCCCCTCTCCCCCAGTACTTCGTTCCTACCACCTTGCGTCGGCCTCATCTTCCATTGTTCCACCACACACGAAGGACCAGACGAGATCGAAGCTTCACCACCACTGCAACAGACGAGACCTAAGCTCCGCCACTCGTCAAGAACGAGACCGACTCCCCCATCAAAAAGCTAATTAATTATTCCCAAATTATTTTCTGTTTTGTTTTTCTGGTTTGATTTGAATTCGGTTTTTTCGTATATTGGGTTGAATTGGTTTGTGGTTGAACACACCGTGTATTTATACTTGTGAACGATCACTGTACCTCTCGAATTGTTACATCCTAGACATAGATTTAGCTGTGTTTAAATCCTAGGTTATATTTTCTATTTCAGCTGTGTTGTGTGGTCAATCTGTTGGTGATAAACTTGATTTGTGTGCGACGTTTACTAGTGAATTGTGGAGATTTGCGGTTTGATTTTTCATGTATTTTCTCATGTCATAAGTACACAAAATCCTACTGTTCATGTAGGTTAGGCGCAGCTACGAATTTGTTTATTCACATTGACAGTTCGTATTGGGTTGTTTGAGTACAGTTGTCAATTTTAAATTTTGATTTCAGATGTGAACTGTGTTGTCCAATCCATGTTGGGTTTTCCAATGTATGATAACAGTGAATTTCAAAAATGAAATCTTACTGTATCCGTTAGCTATTTGATTTGTTTGCCTTAGCTGTTCCCATGTCGTACTGAATTATGTGTGTGTGTGTGTGTGTATATATATATAGCTGTTTTTAACACATCTATGCTATGTACCTTAGCTGTTTCTACCATTCCTATTGTGGTTCATGGTCTTTTCTATTTCTCATGTGTTACTTTTCTTTCATTGAATTTTTTTTCACTTTATATATATATCTATGTACTAGCTACTTATAGCTATTTTTATTTTCCTTTTCTTCTCAGGTTTATTCTGTGGTGGACAGTAGAAATACAGTGGTGATTGCTGCGCCATACACAAGAAAGATTTTGTTGGATTTTCAGAATCCTCTTACTATTCAAAAAGGATATTGATCTTGTGCATGTATCACTTCAGCTAGGAGTTGTTTATTCAACATTTGAATTGCAATGTTGAGATTTTCTTTTCATTTTTAAATAACAATACTGTACATATATGTATTGATTTGATAAATCAAATGTAAAATTTCTTCTTTCTAGCATTGGTATTTTTCTTTTAATTTGTTCTGTATATTTACTTGAAGAATTTGGACTGTTGACCGAAGGAAATGTGTAGTGCCTATGGCATCTAGTGCAACTGTCTACTGCCAAATACGTTTTCAATTCATAAATAAAAAAGTTGAGTTATAATTTGATAAAGTGGTATCAATTTATGTTGTTTGAACATTAATAGATAATATCTGCTCCAATGGTTATACGTTTGGATAATAAGTTGCATAAATTGAACAAAAAAAATTCCAAGAGATGGTAAGAAAGGGTTACAAACATAACTTCAATAATTAAGTCAAACTTTTGCACATTAGCTATGAGATGAAATTATCTAGATAGATCATCAATCCAATTAGAACAACATTAGTTAATCAATCGTAAATCAAACCTTTTTACCAGTTAATGCATAATAACCTTTGTTGTGAATATTGCACAAGTTTTCTGAAGTGTGTATTTGTTATACATATATACTTAGATTTCTTTCTTTACTTTACCACCTTTGTTGTGAATGTTGTACACCAATTCTACTTGGGTTTTATAAATCTTATATAACGTTAATATAATTTAAATATTAAAATGGCCAAATCCCCTTATTGAAACTCAAATA
This sequence comes from Allium sativum, assembly GCA_030737875.1. Taxonomy (NCBI): domain Eukaryota; kingdom Viridiplantae; phylum Streptophyta; class Magnoliopsida; order Asparagales; family Amaryllidaceae; genus Allium; species Allium sativum. Next base: position 46,660,121 of record CM060916.1, read on the forward strand.
AATATTTTAAACAAATAAAATATTTCAAATAAATGGTCAGCAAATACGGGACATTACATTCTTCACCCCTTAAAATAATTTCGTTCTCGAAATTGCTAAGGTAAGAAAAAGGATGCAAATCCCAATAATTTTAAAAATATATATCATTTTCAGAGTAAAACTAATTTATTTTAGTAAACAAAATTTTCAAAAATTATCAAAAAACAAAAATTAAAACCCCAAAATCTTTATTTTCGCGAAGGCGTACCTTTTTCGAGCATGATTGAGTCAACTACTCAATTTTCGTGCACTTACGCCTTCAAAATCAATCTTCATAGTCCTCTGGCTCCTGTACTTAACTCGATTCATTACATATATGAAATATTTAAGTAACACTTCTGTTTTTCTTTGGGTTTTAGTTTATCTAACTCTTTATCAACCCATGGATGAAATATATTCAACCAGTCTAATAAGCACACAAAAATCAACCAATAACCAAGGCACAACAAACTCCATCAAATCACTGAATTAACATTCAATTTTACTATTTAATTCAATATATTTGAACACCAACCAATTTATATTTGATTTGATTCCTATTTTTGTTCATTAAATTCCCAAATTCAATTCAAATTTATTTAATTATAACATTATCTCTTAATTTAATCCCAATAGGATTAATTTGATTTCACTTAACCCACTGAAGTTTCAATTCAAAATTTTAACCAAATTTTGAATTTCATTCGAATCAGTCAACACACCATATCAAAATAGTTTGGGAAAATTATTTCTTTTCTATACAAAATAAATTTCGGGTAAAATTATTTCATCTACCCCCTTTACAAAACAATATTGTATCTATCACCAGTTCAACGTTTTTCAACATTTGAACCGATCAAACAACACAATACAAAACATTTGTATATAAAATTTTCAAATACGCTCTCATATATATATATTACACTCAAACTCAATCTAGGGTGTTACTAACCCCATCTCTATCGAGTTACGCCACAGAGCCAAGGTTATCACTAAACCAATAGCTCTGATACCACTGTAACGACCCACGGTTTTCAGCTTCGAAAATCGACATAAATACCATACCATATCTCATGTCGATCCTCCAAACACCAAGAACACCGGATTGTTAATGAAAGGATTTAGAGGGTGAGATAAGAAAGAAAGAAATATAAGAATAGAAGAGGAATAAGAACACAACACAGAGTCTCACATCGCAGCTGACAAAATATAATATAGAAATAAATCTTTATTGAGAGCTTTAAATAAAACTTACAATCATCAGAGTATATCAACACCTCTGGACAGTCATAATAATTTGCCCTTATAAACAACACAACGGAATAACACTCAATATGTTTGGACTTCTCCAGCACGCCTTTCATGGTGTTCAATAACCTGAACCTGCAAACCCGGGCTAACCCGAGCATTTATAAAACATCGGGTCAGTCTGGTGAACCAGAATGAGATAAACTCGCACAGTTTTTAAGGGTAAATCATCCAATCAAGATTTTTAATGTTCGAAATCTTTTCAAAAGAAAAAGACAATCGTAAGACCGAATCCACACATAAACACGGACGGTTTTTAGCTTACGATAACCCAAAAAAGTTTGAACCCAATATCTTTTCTGATATTATAATAATGTTTAAATACAAGTAAATAGCAATCTAGTGGAACGCTTGCATCTCACGCTGCACATATATACTATATAATCAAAACCGCGGGCTCTTATTGGAGATTGGATTTCGACCTTGACAAGGTATGGGACCACCTTCCGATGATGTATCTCTAGAGGCGAATACACCTGGGTTCAACAAGAACGTCTTGCAACCCGGCCCACACATGACCGACCACTCATTTCGCTTGAGTGCATCGAATGTATATCACCAACGGTTGGACTCAAACCACCATTCTCGAATGAGCAGAATCGATAGAGTAAGAAACAAAAGGAATTTCTCTAGATATGTGATTATACACCCTAATGGGAGCGACCCACATAGCCATGCTGCCTGCCCGATTTTTCTCATCTCCTGGTTGATGAGGCTTGAGGTCAGAACACATCTTGATCATTATACACTTTGAATGCCACATCGTCAGATCCTCTGGATATCACTAATTGACGCCCACAAAAATACTCTAGTTATTTGGCTAGAGAAAACCATTTCTCCACCATCAACTATGGTACGTTTGATGAAATCAACGTACGTAATCTCCTTTGGAAATACTCTGTCAGACACTCGTCCATACAAGTAATCCAGGAACAGGATGAACCGAAGGCACCCTCCTACTGCATCCCAGGAATCACCCTACAGATCAGTAGCAAGACGTCCTTGCAATCCGTAGATCCCAATCACGACAGAATCACTGTTGAAATATCCCCGGCCGCTAAACCAGAGAAATCCAATCAGTAGTTCTTCCGCTTATGAAGATCAACGGTCTTCCATTGCTCCATCTTCAATAATCTTCTTTCACGTATTCGCTGGTCGGAATGGTTTCGAATATATATTCGATCCCGGTCTTTCCGTACCAACGATCGTATGGGTCAAGTTTGAAAGTCGGTGATTTAACTATCAAATAAATAATTGTGTGAATGACATGAGTTTACCAGTTCAGTACCAACACCACATGGCCTCTTTAATAAAAACGATTAATGATAGTTAATCTTGAAATTTTAAATATTTCAAATATGACTTATTTGCCGTAAGGTTCTTATTTCAACCATTTCACTTTCCTATTAAAGAAAATATCATATTCAATTCCTTATTCTACCATTATCACTCATTTTCCCTTATTGGAAAATCAACACAATTTATATTACAAATCCACTTTTCGTTTCATTACTTGAATACGCTGATCCACTTTCATTTCCATAAATGAATTCATTTCAAAACTTAATCTTCCCCTTTCCTTTCATCTCGAAAGTACCCCTTGTAACTTCCCACCATTTCCCTTTTTATTTATTTCACCTTGGACATTTATATATAAGTGTCAAATTCTTTTCACTTCCTTTACTGGGGAAAACTCATTTATATATATATATATATATATATATTCTCGACCCTTTTCATTTTTATCTCATTATTATTTTCCATATGGAAAATAAATTATTCTTCTCCTTTCACATCACAACTAATATCATCTTTAGCTAATCCCAAGGTCGTTCAAGTTGGGGTATTTATTTACCTCTCAGACCTTGATCAACAACGGTCTTACCTTTAGATAAACATCAGTTGTAACTCAAACAGATATTTATTTTAATATCGAATACACCTCATTTAGCTATCTTATCGATAAACTTCTTATCTTTTGAAACCATAATTCTTAATTTATTGATTAAGAAAATTATTTATAAAATATCACGTTTCCCTTTTTCATTTCTAAACGATACTTCTTATCACTTGGATTTTGTTAAAATCCTATTTCTTACCACATCACTTTTAAGCCTTTCTCTTAAAGTTTTATTTCATAAATTTCCCTTAATTCCCTTATTAAGTAACATTTGTAAATCCTTTATACCTCAATTCTTTTTATAAATTTCGTTTATAAAACATGGTTCTATATAACCCTTTATTTATCACTTTCCTTTATAAAGTCATTTAAAATCCAATTAAAAACTCAATTAGTAAACAATAAATATCTATTTTCTTTTTTACAAATTTTAATTCAAATAATAGATTTAAAAATCTATTTTCGGTTATAAAATAAATTTTATAACTTTATCTCATCGATTTACCTGACAGTAGATCGATATTTATAAAAACGATTAATTCATAGGCCATGTACTGCCAATCACTCAACCCATAATACCCATTGGTTTAAACCAAACAAATGGTGAATTTCAGGTCAATATTCAACCATCCAATCAAACAATTCAATAATGGTCTCATACAGTCTAACGACAATTCAATATCAGTCCCAATAATCAATCAAAACCATTCATTTATTAAAACACGTTTATTTAATAAACGTGACCAATAAGGTAACCTACCTCAATTGGAACCAATCGTTAAAAATAACGATTTGGGTTTCAGTGAAATTAAACGACGTTTAATCTCATCAGTTCAAACAATAACTGAATATATATCGGCAATCAGTCAAAACACTAGCAACCATAACACACAAAAATAAAAACCCAACTTATAAAATATAAGCGGGAAATAACTGAGTGAGTTTAACTCACCTTTGATTTGATTTCGTTGATAAATAGGCTCGGTTTCAGTTAAATTAAACGACGTTTAATTTAACTGAAAATTCTAGCTGTTGTCTGCCCTGCTCAGTCCCTATCCATCGTGTAGTACTCATCTTCACGGTCCCGACATTTTTCGTTTCGTCGAATTCTGACCATGTATGTACTCGAAATCAATATTTAAAGTTTATAAAGCTTTTAACTTAGTTTAAATTAAAACAAAATAAATATATAATGGGCCTTACCTACATTCTCCGTCCAGCCCACACGAATGAGCCCAAACCCGAAACCCTCATCCACTAAAAAACCCTCAAAACACCGGACCCTTCATCATTTTGTATCCGCCACAAAAAAATCAACGAGAAAAAGAATTGGAACCCTCCCACCTCCGATTCTTGCTTCGCCTGTCTCACTCCCCTCTCCCCCAGTACTTCATTCCTACCACCTTGCGTCGGCCTCATCTTCCATTGTTCCACCACACACGAAGGACCAGACGAGATCGAAGCTTCACCACCACTGCAACGGACGAGACCTAAGCTCCGCCACTCGTGAAGAACGAGACCGACTCCCCCATTAAAAAACTAAGTAATTATTCCCAAATTATTTTCTGTTTTGTTTTTCTGGTTTGATTTGAATTCGGTTTTTTCATATATTGGGTTGAATTGGTTTGTGGTTGAACACACCGTGTATTTATACTTGTGAACGATCACTGTACCTCTCGAATTGTTACAACCTAGACATAGATTTAGCTGTGTTTAAATCCTAGGTTATATTTTCTATTTCAGCTGTGTTGTGAGGTCAATCTATTGGTGATAAACTTGATTTGTGTGCGACGTTTACTAGTGAATTATGGAGATTTGCGGTTTGATTTTTCATGTATTGTCTCATGTCAGAAGTACAGAAAATCCTACTGTTCATGTAGGTTAGGCGCAGCTACGAATTTGTTTATTCACATTGACAGTTCGTATTGGGTTGTTTGAGTACAGTTATCAATTTTAAATTTTGATTTCAGATGTGAACTGTATTGTCCAATCCATGTTGGGTTTTCCGATGTATGATAACAGTGAATTTCAAAAATGAAATCTTACTGTATCCGTTAGCTATTTGATTTGTTTGCCTTAGTTGTTCCCATGTCGTACTGAATTATGTATATATATATATATATACAGCTGTTTTTAACACAGCTATGCTATGTACCTTAGCTGTTTCTACCATTCCTATTGTGGTTCATGGTCTTTTCTGTTTCTCATGTGTTACTTTTCTTTTATTGAATTTTTTTTCACTTTATATATATATATATATCTATGTACTAGCTACTTATAGCTATTTTTATTTTCCTTTTCTTCTCAGGTTTATTCTGTGGTGGACAGTTGAAATACAGTGGTGATGGTTGCGCCATACACAAGAAAGATTTTGTTGGATTTTCAGAATCCTCTTGCTGTTCAAAAAGGATATTGATCTAGTGCATGTATCACTTCAGCTAGGAGTTGTTTATACAACATTTGAATTGCAATGTTGAGATTTTCTTTTCATTTTTAAATAACAATACTGTACATATATGTATTGATTTGATAAATCAAATGTAATTTTTCTTCTTTCTAGCATTGGTATTTTTCTTTTAATTTGTTTTGTTTATTTACTTGAAGAATTTGGACTGTTGGCCGAAGGAAATGTGTAGTGCCTATGACATCTAGTGCAACTGTCTACTGCCAAATATGTTTTCAATTCATAAATAAAAAAGTTGAGTTATAATTTGATAAAGTGGTATCAATTTCTGTTGTTTGAACATTAATAGATAATATCTGCTCCAATGGTTATATGTTTGGATAACAAGTTGCATAAATTGAACAAAAAAAATTCCAAGAGATGGTAAGAAAGGGTTACAAACATAACTTCAATAATTAAGTCAAACTTTTGCACATTAGCTAGGAGATGAAATTATCTAGATAGATCATCAATCCAATCAGAACAACATTAGTTAATCAATCGTAAATCAAAACTTTTTACCAGTTAATGCATAATAACCTTTGTTGTGAATACTGCACAAGTTTTCTGAAGTGTGTATTTGTTATACATATATACTTAGATTTGTTTCTTTCTTTACTTTACCACCTTTGTTGTGAATGTTGCACACCAATTCTACTTGGGTTTTATAAATCTTATATAACGTTAATATAATTTAAATATTAAAATGGCCAAATCCCCTTATTTAAACTCAAGTAAATATTTTAAATAAATAAAATATTTCAAATAAATGGTCAGAAAATACGGGACATTACAATAAATATTTCTTTTATCCTTCTATTTATTTCCTAAATAAATAACCCTTTCTCTTTTATTTATTTTCTATAAATAAATGATCCTTTTATACTTATATTTATTCCCTAAATAAATAATCCTTTATTTTATTTATTCCCTAAATAAATAAATAAATCCCATTTTACCTATTTGTAAATGTTCTACAATTATTTCCTTTATATCTCTATTCTATTTGTTTTACCAATATTTTTCCTGTATATTTGTTTTACAAATATTTTCCCCCTTATATTTGTTTCCTAAATATATTCTTTTTAACTCTTTGGATTTTTATAATATATTTTCTTCTAAAAATCCTTTTTCCTTTTATATCTTTATTCTATTTGTTTTACCAATATCTTTCCTCTATATTTGTTTTACAAATATTTCCCCCTTATATTTGTTTCCCAAATATATTCTTTTTAACTCTTTGGATTTTTATAATTTATTTCCTTTTAAAAATCCTTTTTTTCCTTTTATATATAAAATCCATTGATTTTATATAAATAAATTATTTTCAAATTATACTTTGAAAATCCCCATATATCATTCTGGTATTCTTATGGTACTTAACATACCATATCAAATGATCGATATCACTCAAACACACACAATCAACAACATATTATATATATCACATCATATATCACAATATATGAATCACAATAAAATAAATGTTGAGGAATCCAGTTGGATTCCTCCAACCTGTTTCCCTGCATCACAGATGTTAAACAATATAGATAACATCACTTTCAGTTCCATATGATATATTCTGTTAAACAGAATCAATATAGAAATTCAACTAACTGACTAACAGTTCAATCAAACAGTCAACACATAGTCAATCAGCCAATATTTAACAGTTCTAAAAATACAACATGAAATTATAAACTGTTTAGAGTTAGTGAGATTTACTCACATTGGACGATCATCGTCAATAACGATAACCATCGCTCGATTTGATTCGGACGGACAATTTATTTTGCGATAAATTGTAACAAGCTCGGATTCACTCCCGGTCAGTCTCATTGTGTTGCTCCCGTCCATACGATCCTGTCAGATCTTGTTTTGTTGAATTCTGATACCGTATGTGAAAGTTATTAACATTATACGGTAATACACTACTTAGAATTAAATAAACTTTATTTATTTAAAAACCTGGGCCTTTACCAATAAATCCGGCCCACTTCATACCCGCTCAGCCCAACCCGTATAACGCTCCTTCTTCCCCAAAATCAACTTCCGCACTCCAGACTTTGTTTCCAAACCATTTCCATCATTTCAGAAAATCAAAGCTCATCCTTTGTTTAACTAAAAATTAATGGAACACCACTAAAATTCCTCTTTTCGAATGATGATCTTCTCCATACCAAAAAGGTTCGCATCGGCCTCTCCGTTGGAATCGCGGTTGACAGTTTCTGACGGTTCTTCCAGCAGGTCGCGCGTCATTTCTAGGCGCGAAAACTCCCAAAAAAATCACGTTTGACACTCCTTATTGCCACGATCTTGAATCCAACCTCGAATCGAGCTAAAACACTGCCTTTCGCAAGAATTTCCGAGCCATAGGCTCCATCAACAATACGTTGGAAAACAACCCAGCGAACAGGAGTACCTCGAGACTCATTAAACCCAAATCAAAACGAAGAGAATTGCTCTGCGATCTCATATATATGTGTTTCACAATTTATAGGATTTCTTTTGAATTTATATTGATTTTTCTTTGGATGAATTTTTCTGCGTTTGAAACCTAAAACTAGTGGCGGCTTGAAATTGCTTATATAAGGGAACGGAATGTTATTTGTGTGGTTGAGAAAATAAAGATGTGGCTTGGTTTGGTTCACACACACTTATATATTAGTTTTTAATATCTGTTTCTCCTTCTTAAAATCCCAGCGACTACATACGATACCCAAAAATCACCAAACTGGACCTGTAGCTAGAGTTCGACATTGCGGACCCAACGAAACTGGTTTCGTCGAATTCCGACTCCGTTTGCTCACACAACGTATTTTTAACCGTCAAAATACTGACTGTTTTTCGCTCTAAAAATCCGTACGGCCACACAGTGACTCTAAAAATCACGAAACTGGAAATCTAACAACTATTTGATATTACAGATCCAAAAAAATTAGTTTCGTCGAATTCCGACTTCATTTGCAAAAGTGGCTTATTTTTACAGCTCTGAATGACCTATTTAAATATATAAATATATTTAAATAAAATATTAATAAATTAATATTATCGTATATTTATTCACAGAGGAATACCATATAGCTCAGAAAAATCCTATATGAATTTCTAGCTTGTTATTTCAATCTGGGTCAACCCGATATTTAAATTCCCTTTTAGATTCTATTTGCAAATGGTTTGCAAATATTTCCTTATAAATTATAAAGGAATTCCACAGCAACTTTTCTAAATTTTGATTTGGACATATATCAAAATCTACACAATGAAATCCCGATTTTTCTCTTCCACTAGAAAGATATACTCCACCAGCTCCCAACGTTTCTTGTTTCACAGAAATCTGGCTTAAAACGAATCTTGTACATTCAGTTGAAATTCGAATCGCCAATTTACGAACTGCAGCGCCATTTCAAGCTCGATTTTAATTATATTATAACTCTATGTTCAAACTGTCGTTTATATAATATATTCGTTATTCAAATTCAATTCCAAGCTGAATTAAATATCACAGATGATCCGGTTCACACCATATCGTCATTTCAGCCAATTCTGATTATTTCAGAATTAAATATATTATTTAATTTATTATTTTAATTGAATATTCACCATTATTTTAATTAAACCACCATTTAATTCACTATATCACTATATAAATAATTAAATAAATTAATTATAATACCTCTGCCAATGCGGGTCATTACAGGAGCTATATTCAGAACACTCTGTATCCGTGTATTTCTTTCAGTTGTGTTTTGTATTATTTTTCGTTCCACTGAAATTTGTAAATCTCTAATACTTATCAAATGTATATTATTTGTTCGTACTTTGTATATTTTTGTACTCTGATGTAAATTGTTGTAATAAGAAATGAAATGTTCTCCTGTTTGTGTTTTGATTTGTTGTGTTCTCAACTCAATCCAGGCTTTACTGTAAGGGCGAGTTTGGGTCGCTTCAACACCACTCATTCTAATTTTAGTTAACTAAAACGATTCAATGTAATAGGGTCGAAATTGTGATTTCATTTAGTTGATGTTATTATCTTTTTTTGCAAAGTTTGTAATTCTGGCTGATAGGTTGGAATTCCAGCCATTTCGTTCCTGCGTTGACAGGACTGGTATAAGGTTTGAAATCCGTTTCCGGTATGAGTAAGCAAAAACAAGTTCTTTTGTTAAAAAGAAGAAGAAAACGAAGAGCTCGATGAATGAAAAATCAAATCAAAAACAGAAAAATGAAAACAACCTGATTCAGTGAACCGGGTGCATGGAAGAAAGTTAGGGTTTCATGAATTGTTACTTTCAGCTTCAATCTCGATGACAATAGATTAGAGATTTAGACTAAGTAGCAAAATCCATCAAGCTATGGTGATGAAATTATTCTATTTTTCCATCTTCTTGACGGCGAATATGTTCAGTAATTGCTTTTGGAAGATGATTAAGGCTCTAGCTATGAAATGCAGATGACGGAGGCATGTGCTAAGTGGAATGTACGGGTATGTGCTTAGTAGGATGTATAGACATGTGCTGAGCTTTTATTGAAGTCATATTATTATAAGTGGGTTGTTTTTATGCTTTTTTAATTTTTGATAGAGTGCTTTTCTTTTGCTACAAAAAAGCCCAAATCAAAATAAATTTACTTTTATTTATATATGGATATATATATAATATGTTAAATTGTATGAATATCTGAAACGAAATAAAAATGGAACTAACGAAATTTCCGAAATGAAGTTGAAATTTCATAAATATCTAAGAAATGGAATGGAACCGAAACCCGGTATTTCAAACCTTGCTTTTCTGGATTAAAGTTTACTTACTTTTCTCAAGTTACAATATATTTCTTTCTAAAGGATATGTTTGAAAAATATATGTTTGGCATGAACTATGAAAGTGGCCATTAGGCATTCCACCTTTCTAGTTAAACCATTATCTATAAGTCATACTTATAAATCATCAACCATCACTTAGTTTATTTCTATTTTAAAGCAACATGTATCACAACCATTACATAGTACTATTACACATTAAAAATAGATATGCATATGTTGCCTATCTTATGGAAAATTGACAGGCTTTTAGCATTATTTTTAACCCCAAAACATGTTGAATCATGCGGCAATGATTTTACACAATATGGCAAAGAATAATTGTAAAATCAAATTAATGAATAACATGTTATTATACAATAAGACTTGAGGTTGCACTTGCAAGTGCAATATTTTATTAGCAGATTGATAATGTAATAATTGTTCGATAACATTTCAGAATAAAATATTAAATATTAATAATGAAAGCTAAGCTCTTGAAAATCATACTACTTTCTTATGAATATCGACATTCAATTTTTTAACTATTCAACTGATTGATCCATATTTGGAAAAAATAGTTAATGTGTATGTTTGTCTAATTGTGTGCTTCATAGTTAAAATTTTGTACAATGTCATTTGACACTTTGTAACCTTCAGGATTGGTAACTAGATCTATATGATGAACTGCAGATTATTTTGTTCTCTTTTGTTCTATCCGTGGATATTTTTTTTGAACTTTCTTTTCCATTTGAATCTATTTGTTTGTCAGTTGAGATTCCAACATGTTGTTGACGATTGCATTGTTGTAGCTGGGTGAAGAACTGTATTAGGCAATTTTTATGTTATTGGGTATTTATATGTATAATTTCTACTTGGTATTTATCATTTGTAATACCATTTTTGCTATTTCTACTATTTGTAATATCCATCCATCTAGGTTGTGATACTTCAAAGATATTTGGTATTTTGATGTATGGTGAATGATAGTATCTTGGATTGTAATATTTTGTTGGCTGTTACATATGGTGAATGATTTATTGATTATTTTATTGCTGTTCATAGTTGACATTTTTATGTGACATTGAGCTGGAAATTCTACATGAAATTTGGACGTTGGAAACTGATCTAGGAATCGAAATTCCTAGTCCTTGTAAGTGGTTGTAATTTTGGGAAAAATTGCGGCTTTTAGTAACAATTATTACCATTACAACTCTTAATTTAATCTTGATAATAACTGTGACTATTTTTTTCATTTATCACAGTAATCAGGGCCGTCCCTGGCCTAGTGCGAGCCGTGCGACCGCACAGGGCCCATTAGGTCAGGGGGCCCAAAAAAAAAATTGTATTACCTTTACTAGAGCTGCTTTTTCTTGTCAGGATGCGTGTACTTGATAGTAATTTATTTATGCAAAAGTAGATATGATTGTATGCTTTGTTGACATCAATCAATATATTAAAATGAAGATGTGGCTTATGTGGACCTCTAGTTGACAGATTGAAAATGTGGGTAAAAACTTTATGAATTTGCTGAAACACGCAATTTTCTCAATGGAGATGCATAGTAGAAAAAACACATTTTACTTAAGTTCAATTTCATAAAAAAAATTTAAGGGTCCCAAATTTTGGGCCCGCACTAGGCCCATAAATACTCAGGGCCGGCCCTAACAGTAATAACCGCTATAATTTTTTGGATGTTTACGATTATAACAATTATAATTTTCGTGACAAAAATTTATCAAATACATGGTATTAACGGTTATAACCGTTATAAAGTTAACTTGTAATAGTTATAACCATTACGAATACCATATTTTGGTATATATATATATCGAGTGATTGCGCTCGTGTCATCAGGTCTTTCTTCGGGACCATGGTTGGTATTAGCATAGGTTCTTCGCTGTTTGATTTTTCTCTCTCTTAGTTGAATGGAAGATCTAGTAAGAATTTTCAATCCATCCTTTTCCGACTACTTACTTGCCTGATCAGTTGGCACTTGTGGTGCTCTCAAAACATGGTTGTTTTCGATGTCTCATCGATGCAGTCAGCGACCATCATTCGCAAGGTTAAGAACGATTTCTTCTTCGCTTCTAGAGGTCGGCCCTTTCGGGCCAACCTTTGTCCCGGCTCTTTGTCTTCGGCTTCTGCCTTCTCTGTTACTCGCGAGTCTCGGCCTCGAGCGGGTGTGGGGTGAGGTGCTTTTTCTTCTTCAGGTGTTGTATGAGTGCCAAGCTATCAGATTAGTGATTTATTAATTGGAGTAGTTGTTCTTGGCTGGGACTTAAGCTGGAGATTCTTTGCTTTCTAGAGCGAGTCGCAGAGTTCATGGTTGTGGAATCAGAGGTTTGCTTCGCCAGTTCGATGCGGATGTCAAGGGTTTCGCTGACTCGATGGAGTGGAGCAGGATTTGCAGTTCTGTGGCTAGTGTTTCTTGGAGGCTCTGCAAATTGGTCGTCTTAGGCGTTGTCTTGGGGTGGTTTTTGTTCTCTGCTGGTGTTTGCGTGGGTTGTTTTTTTTTTTGTGTGTTATTTGTTCTTGTTGTTTTATGCCACAGTCGCAGTTGTTTTATGTATAATGTAACTGTTTCTGTAAGCCACCGAAGAATGACATTTTTTCATCGTTTGTGGTTATACAATTTTTTTTGTCTAATCATGCATTATCATAACATTATACATGTTTTATGCTATTTTCATTTTTACAGTCCAGAAAGTACCAAACTAGTACCATACGTATATAATGTCATATCCATTTCTAAATGGAAAGTTTTCAAATTTAGGGCAGTTTTAAGAAATTATTACATATTTAAGTCAGTTTTGAAAATATATACAAAATAGGACACCTTTGACCGCATGTGCAGCAGAATATGATTTTCCAGTTGACGACTTTTCAAAAGTCGCCAACTAGCGACTTTTGAAAAATCGCCAACATTAAAAATGGAAAACTAGTTGGCAAATTTTGAAAATCGCCAACTAATATTCGTTTTTTTATTGCTGACGATTTTTAAAAAATCATCAATTGACAACTTTTGAAAAATCGCATATTAGAAATTACCAGCAAATTGCATACGTGCTCAAAAGTGACAAATGCTGTAAATATTTTCAAAACTAACCTAAATATGTGATAAAACTGACATAAATATCTAATAATTTCTTAAAACTAGCCTAAATTTGAAAAAATTTCTTTTTACAAACTACCACCAATGAAGTCGAACCTTCATCCAGCAATGTTGCACACCATCACCACCATCAAATACCCAGGCCCAGCCCTAGGCATATATAGACCTACTAGGCGGCCGCCTAGGGCCTCGGTTTGGTAATGGGCCTCGTCATTTATGTTCTTTAGTTTTAAATTGTTATGGCCACATGTATTTAGGGGTGATGTAGTTGGATGGTTGGTACATGGGGCTTCCTAGGTTATGTGCTGGGTTCAATCTCTAGCTGCGCCTGCTTGGAAGGAATTAATGCATTTTCTTCCTCAAAATTGAACCTCATGTCCTTGAGGCAAAAGAAGCTATGTTAATGTTAATCCTTGGACCTGTTTTAGCGGAAGAGAGAACTTCATATAAATAGTAAACTCGAGTATATGCGTCGAGATATAGACCAGGAACTGCCTTGTTAGAAAGAGGATTAAGAAGAAAAAAAATTCCCTACAAAAAAGGAAAAAAAAGTCCTAGAAAACAAATACTTCAAAGACAGGTGAAACACCTGCATAAATTTTCCATTGACAAATCATTAGGCAAGAAATCAGCAACATGCATTTACTTAATTCAACCAATAGAGCCCATCTCAGTGATGGAAGGGAGAGAAATAAAAATCCTTTCGTAAACTAACTAGATCAACCAATTTATGCTGTTCCCATCTAGTTATTTATTAAAACTTGGTCACTCCTAAATTTAAAATGAGATTTGGTTTATATTCATCAAAAACATCTTCCCAGGCATTAAGTACGATTATGACCAAAGAAAACAACAAACCGATGAAAGGAAGCGAAAATGGATAAGAATCATGAACCTTGCTGAAAAGAACAAACTGATGAAAGGAAGGGAAACATACATGTGCTGAACCACTTTTGGATGATTTCGAATTTCTTCCAAAAACATGACATCATATAATAGTTAAACTCCTCCTTTTAAGTCTCAAATTTCTGTCTTATTTGTTTTAATGTGTCATATTTTCAAATTATGCATTTTATTTATTTTTCTATATTACCTGTTATATTTGTTGAAGGCTTGATTATTTAAACCCAGCATCTTCTGTCCATTCTCCCTCTTTTCTCCATCTTCCCTTACCAATTCTTACATAAGAAAAACAAAGGCCCCTTTATTCTTAATTCAATTTTACAATTGAGTAAGTTTGATCCTCAGTTTAAGTAACTATATTTTAGTTTTTCAGCAGGTCTGCTATTAAGTTTATAGTTTTACCAAACTCACAAATGAAAACACAAAGCGCACTAGTATTTGCTCTCTTGTTTATATAACTTATGATTAATCAAGTTTTGATATTTTTATTGATAAAGATGGATCAGAAACAATACAAGGGCTCCAAAATCGACTGCCTTATCTTTGGTGAGTATTATCATACTAGAATTTAGTTATCAGTAAGATCATGGACAGCACAATGTGGCTTAATTTTTTTAACTTTTTGAATATGTCTATAGACCTAGATGACACTCTCTACCCTTTAACGGTTGGCTTTGCTGATGCAGTCACAAAAAACATTGGAGGTAGGCTTGCATAGTGATTATTGTTATTATGTTTTTAATTTTATATAAAATAGTAAATAAAGGAATTTGTACCAATGAATTATTTTGTGGACCTATTATCTTTTAATTTCAGAATTTATGGTTGGTAGACTGGGAATTGATAGAAGTGAGTATGAGAAGTTGTCAAATTTGCTCTACAAAAATTATGGGACAACTATGGCTGGAATAAGGGTACAATTTTATTTTTTAAAATTTTATTTTACGGTTTATTAATTTCGTGTTTATACACTTGATTAATAATGTGACGGTATACAAGCAGGCTATCGGTTATTCATTCAACTACGATGAATATCACAGGTAATTTGTCTCATATCCCTTAGCAGGTTATAGTTTGTCACAGGTAATTTGTTTCATATTTGTTGGCATTTTATAGTTTAGAAGTCATATGGCAAGTAAGACAACTCTGCTCAACTTTGAGTTAATACACAAAAACAGAGAAAGTCAAGTGCATAAGCACTAAGAATACGAGGAATACTTAGCACATACTCATTTAGAGAAAGTGAGCTTGTACTTGCCACCCGATTAGGATCGGTGGAGAGTATGGGCTCGTCAATAGTTAGTTGTGTTGTCAATGATTGTCTACTCATTTCCACCGGTCAGGCGGTAAGTACAAGCATACTCTTTTTAAAAGATTGCATATGCTTATTATTTATTTTAAAAGTATATATATAATGGCATCTTACAAAGTTTGAAATTCATGCAGTTTTATTCATGGAAGACTGCCATATGAGAATCTGAAGCCAGACCCGGTACTCAAACAGCTCTTGCTGAGCCTACCAATCCGCAAAGTGGTAAACACCTTAATTCACCAAAGAAAATCAATTTCAATGAAAAAGCACTCACTATATGACTAATGAATTTTCATCATACAGCTATTCACAAATGGAGACAAGGAACATGCAAGAAAATCGCTCGAAAGACTAGGCCTTGAAGGTTGTTTTGAACAAATCATATGTTTTGAGACTCTTAATTTACCAATTGAAAGCAAAGAGATCCGCAAAGAAAACATATTTGACATTGTCAAGCATTTACTGAATCCTGACCCAAATGCGGAATTGCCTAAAACTCCAGTTGTCTGCAAACCTTCTGAAGATGCAATCAACCATGCTCTCAAAATAGCTAATATCGACCCTAAGAGAGCGGTACAACTCTTTAATTTTCTGCATATTTTTGTACATAATCTTCTAGACTTATACAATATGTATGCATGCATTGAACTACTATATTCTCTCTAACACATAGTTGCATACTGTCTATGTTTAGGTTTCACCAATTATTATCTCCCCATTTTCAACTGAGTAATTTCTTACTATGTTATACATACAGCTTTAGACTATTGACTACTTTTTGTTTTATTGTAAAGGATGATAACTGAAGTAAAGCAACACCTCCTAACAGGGGTGAAATAAATTGAACTCCACCTTTGCTAGATAATAATAGTTGAACTACGTTCACAAGGAAATATTTTGCAATAATAAAGTGACTCCATTTTGTTCAGCATTACAGCACAAACATTGGTGTAAGGCTATATTTTAAGTATAACCATCATTATTTCTGATCCTTTTATCATTGTGTGAGGTTTTTGGCAGATTTTTTTTGATGACAGTGTTCGTAATATCCAGGCAGGCAAGCGCACTGGACTTCGCACTGTTCTGGTATGCATTTTTCTCATATTTTGGAACAAAGCTAAACATAAAAATAAAATACTGATTGTATGCCTCAATATTAAACTTGTTCATACCCAGGTTTTCACTTTTTTTTTTCCCTTTCACTGGCTGGTAGCCTGGTATATTGTTAGTATAATCCTTAGCATTTTTCTGGTCAGTAATATATACATTCCGAATAAAGAAAAGAAATCTATAAATATATTGTTGATCAAAATGGGTTATGGTGAAAGGGTGTAAGTAAAAAAGGGATATTAGCAATGCTCTGAAAATAGGATTTACAAACTGACAATCAAACAAAACATTAACGGAATATTCATATTGTTTATGTCATAAATTTAGGTGGGCAGGTCCCAAAAAGTGGAAGGTGCGGACCATGCATTGGAAAACATTCATAACATTAGAGAAGAATTGCCTGAGCTTTGGGAACAGGTTGGAAAAACAGAAGATGGAGTTATTAAGTTTACAAATATCGAAAATGGAATTACTGCTTGATTGCGGCTGGAGCTGTTGATGATGAAGATATGTGGCAATTTTATAATTTGTTATTTGATTGAGACTCATTCGCAGCAAACTTTATCGTTCCGTTCAAAATAAAAATTATCTTTTCTTTTTTTAGTATAGGAATTGGGTATTATACATTTGAGGAGCGATTCAATGACAAACCCAAATAGTGAGCATCCCATTTGTCATTGAACGCTCATGTGTGTGTATATATATATATAGCAAGCGTTCGGTTGCACCCAAAAATAGAGCACTCCAAATGCTTCCTGATTTTCACCACCCGTTTATATTAAAGAATGTGAGTGGGAAGGGAGAGAGTGAGTGGAAGGAGAGAGAAGGAGAAATACTTAGTGGAGATTGAGGAGCATATGGGGTGCTGCACTGTTTAGGGTGCTCTCGAACCTGCCTCTCTATATATATATACACACACACACATATATATACACGCGCGCGCGCGCGCACACACACACACACACACACACACATATATATATATATATATATACACACGAGGTAATTAGATTAAAGGAAAAACTATAATTTAAATTTTTAATCAGGGACGCAAGTTTCAGAAATTAGGCGGAAGGACACATGCAATTTTCCTCACGCAACTCAAGCGTCTCCCTTCGTAGCCTCAATTTCCTTCGAAGTTGCCGTCATTTCCTTCGAAGCTACCACCGCCTCAGCCCTAGCCGCCGCCTTCCAAGTCGCCGCCCCTAACCGTCGCTGCCCCAAACCTAGCTGTAACGACCCAGTGGTTTTCGGCCCCCGAAAATCGACATAAATACAATTCCATATCCCATGTCGATCTTCCAAACACCGAAAACACTGGATAATTAATAGAAAGAAATTAGAGGGTGAGATAAGAAAGAAAGAAATATTAGAATAGAAGAAGAAGGACCAACACAACAATTAATCAGAGTCTCACATCGCAATGGAACAAAATACAACACAAAAATAAATCTTTATTGAGAGCTTTTTTTAAAAATACTTACAATCATCAAAGTACATCACATATCTGGACAGTTATAATAATCTTCCCCATACACATCACACAGCGGAATACACACCATATATAATACGTCTAAACACCTCTAGCTCGTCTCTTCATAGCATTCGATAACCTGAACCTGTACACCCTGGGTCTAACCCGAGCATTTACAAAACACCGGGTCAGTCTGGTGAACCAGAGTGAGAAAAAACTCGCACAGTGTTAAGGGTAATCATCCAACTTGCTTTTAAAGTTCAGAAATCCTTTTGAAAGAAAAAGATAATCATAAGACCAAATCCACACATAAATACAGACGTTTTTTACCTTACGATAACCCAAAACATTTTTGAAATCAATATCTTTTCTGATATTATAATAGTGTCTAAATACAAGTAGATATCAATCTAGCGGAACACTTGCATCTCACGCTCCACATATATAGTATACAATCAAAACCGCGGGCGCTTATTGGAGATTCCGACTATGACAAGGTATAGGACCACCTACCGATAGTGTATCTCTAGAGGCGAATACACTGGGTTCAACAAGAACGTCTTGCAACCTGGCCCACACATGACCACCACTCATTTCGCTTGAGTGTATCGAATATATATCACTAACGATTGGGCTCAAACCACCATTTCCCGAAAAGGGACAGCATCGAAATAGATTAAAGAAGCAAATGGAATTTCTCTAGATAGGTGATTATACACCCTAATGGGAGCGACCCACTTAGCCATGCTGCCTGCCCGATTTTTGTCATTTCCCGGTTGATGAGGCTTGAGGCTTGGATTATCTTTAGAACATCTGGCCACCATTCACTTTGAATGCCACATCGTCAGATCCGCCAGATGTCACTAATTGACATCCACAAAAATACTCTAGTTATTTGGCTAGAGAAAAACCATTTCTCCACCATCAACTATGGTACGTTTGAAGAAATCAACGTACGTAATTCCTTTGGAAATACTCTGTCAGACATCCATCCATACAAGTCATCCAAGAACAGGATGAACCGAAGGCACCCTCCTACCACATCCAAGGAATCACCTTATAGACTAGTAGCGAGTAGTCCTTGCAATCCGTAGATTTCAATCACGACAGAACCACAGTATGTCTTTGGTTGCAACATCAGAGATTATTAGTAGTTCTTCCGCTTATGAAATTCTATGGCTTTCAATGCTCCATCTCGATCATCTTCTGATATTTTCACGTATTTGTTGGTCTGAATGGTTTTCGAATATAAATTTGATCCCTGTCTTTCCGTACCAACAATCATATTGGACAGATTTGATAGTCGGTGATTTAACTATTAAAATAAACAGTGATTCAATCATGAAAATCCAATGGGTTTACTGGTTCATTATTCAACATCTCTTGGCCTTTTAATTAAAAAAATGTACATTTAAAACTCTTAATTATTTCAATATTATAAATATAGTTCTTCACTAAGATTTTTCTTTAAACAAATTCAATTTTATATATCCAGTTTCCTATTTTCACTTTCAAAACATTAGCCACATTATTATCTAATATTGGGGAAATCAATTCAACGTATTTATTCGTAAAGCAACATTACCAAAATATCTTTTATTCATTACTTGAAACAAAATCCATGCTTATTCTTATATAATAAAACTCAACTTTACATTTCCTTTTTGACTCTAACATGTCATTATATTTCCGGCAACCCCTTTTTATTTCCCTTCTACTTTGGAACTCTCGTTATATATTCCCCGCATTCCATTAATCGTTGCACTATTATTTCTCTAATGGAAATAATACATATTTACTAACCTCTTTTACCATTACAACTAATATCATCCACAGATAATCCTGATGTCGTTCAAGTTGGGGTATTTTAATTACCTCTCAGACCTTGATCAACAACGTTCATATCCTAAGATAAATATGAGTTGTAATCCAAACCCACATTTCATTCTAATATAAATTCAAATTCCATTTAACTATTCTATAAAATATAGTTTCATACAACCTTCTTATCCTTTTGAAAATCTCTTCCTTATTATTCCTTAATTCAACAATTAATTAATTTCTTATAAAATTCCATATTTTAACCTCGACCTCTTTAAACAAATCTATTTTTATAATTCAGATTTGAATACACAATCTTACGATCCACTTCCTTTACCAAATTCACTTTCACTAATTCCTTTTCAAATTCATTCAACCATTCCTGCTTTGGAAATCTTATTTCAATTCCTCACTTTTGTTTAATCCCACCATTTAGTAACGTTAATTAAGAATTAACGATATAATACCTCAAACCTCTTTTATATAACTCTGGCTTGTTATAAACCCTTTTATCTTAATTCCCTTTTTACTTAAATTCAATAATTAAGTAGCATTTATTTTCACTATTGTATTCGCTTAAAATTTCTATTATAACTCTGTTATAAAAACTCAGTTTTGAAATAATACCTGTTCATAAACTCCTTTCACCATTCAATTAGATTTCATTTCAATTTCGATTACCTTTAAATGAATCTCAATTAAAAGGTAATTTTCTAACTTTCTATTAATTGAAAATAATAATTTATTTTAATCAATAATAACTGAAGAGTAATTAATTCCTTTATTAACTAAAATAAATATTAAATTCATTTTTAAAATCTTATTAAAATAAAACAAATATTCGTTAAACTACTCTATTCAAAACACACCAATTTAATAATCAATTCCAAATAAAACGATTGATTTAGTCAACTTCAAAACCCGGTTATCCCATTAATTGATTCCCATTTTGTTCTCACTTTAAATTAATTAATAGTATAATTAATTAAATAATTCCATTTAATTGTTCCTTAACAAAACAATTATCCAAACTTAACGTTTAGGTCAATTTCCATTCACAAGTTTATTGATCTAATTAAATCTGAATTGACTTTATAAAATCAACTAATAATTAATTATAAACTTGAATAAAATAAATAAATATTTATTTATTTCCTTTAAACAGACTTTTATTTAAAATAATATATTTAAAAATCAATCTCTAGTTATAAAATAAATTTTATAATTTCAGTTTTATCGATCAACCTGATGGTAAATCAATATAAACAAATCAATTTACTCTTAGGCCATTTACTGCCGATTACTCAACCAATATTGCTCATTGGTTAAAACAAAACACAAGTTGATTTCCAGTCAATGATCAAAAATCAAATCAATCATCCAATCATGACAGTTCATATATGATAATATGTAAATAAATAATATGTTTGAGGAATCTCGTTGGATCCCTCCAACCTGTTCTTCCCTGTAGTCAAAAGGGTTACCTCAAATCAGATCATTCAATTCCATTTAATTGATAATAATAAATGAAAAACATTTAACATCAACCAATTCACGAGCAATGCAAACAATTCAAACAATTTAAACACATTTATTTTATAAATGTAACAAATCAAGGTGAGTTACCTCTATTGGATCAAATCGTTAAAATAACGATTTGGTATTTCATTGAAATTAAACAACAGTTTAATTTCATTAGTTAAATCAACAAATAATTATATACCTAGCAAACAGTCAACCATTAGCAATCAGAACACACAAAATAAAACCCAATTTATATAAAATATAAATAAGGAGAACTGAGTGAGTTTAACTCACCTTTGATTGATTCCGTTGTTATATCAGCTCGTTTCAGTGAAATTCAATGACGTTTAATTTAACTGAAAAGAAATCCAACTGCTTCCTGCCTTGCCCGGTTCTCATCCATCGCGTAGTACTCGTTGAAGTGGTTCTGATACTTCTTGATTCATCGCATTCTAATCATGTATGCATTCACAATTAATATTCTAAGTTATATGAATATTTAAATTAAATAAACTTTAGTTTATTTATACCTCAGGCCTTATTTTAATTTTCCGTTCATCCCAACCCGAAACAAACCAGGCTCGCCTCAACCCCCTATAACTCAAAATTATTGGATCCCTTCCTCACTTCTCAAACCTTCGCCGCCACACAAAAAAAAACCAGAGGAAAGATAACCCTTCATGCTAAAATCACCTTCCTCCTCCATCGTCTTCTCCTGTTGCTTCAGCACCTTACGACCGCAAGTCCCCTCCACTACGCACACGAGTACAACGTACCACCTTTTGCCATCTACTCGACCTCTACGCCACCGTAACCTCTCGATCCCCTTCCGCAAATCCTCGTGTAAGCCAAAATCCACTGTTAAACCCTACGCTTCTAGAAATTTAAGGCTCCATACCTAAACCACTACGACTTCAGGAAAAACCCAAACCGGGCTTCAATCATGGAGATTTCCGAACCCTAGATCTTCGATTTCGAGCAACGTCTCACAGAATCCATCAAAGAAAATTCACGAATTAGGTAAGTATTTCGTGATGTTTACTTTATGTATTATTTGTTTTAGTCATCTTTATGTGGTTCGAATTTGGTTTCCCTGATCTGGTTTGATTCGTTTGGTTCATTGTGGAAGTCGTGGGATGCTATGCATGGATACGCATGTATATATAGTTGCGGAAAAATCCTGATAAGATCAATATTAAACTCAAATGGTGAAATCATAGGTTTTATCTTAGCTGAACCTACATCTTAGCTGTGATATTTCTTTTCATTTTAGTTGCATGATTTGATCGAACTGGATGATTTGAACCTGGTGGCTGCGTGATACTTTGCAGGGAAATATGAAGATTTTCCCCTGAAGATTTTATGTTGAATTGTCTTAGTCTGTTCAGAAATATACATACAGTGATCGAACTGTAATGTGTTGGAATTGAAAGTTTGGTGGCTATTGTGCTAATTTACAGAGAATTTTTGAGGATTTCAAATTGAATTCCATGTGCTATTGTCTGCTATGATGTGTACATTGAGTAGGTGATGTTTAGCTGAGGCCTATTTGAATTGTTTATTTCATTTGAGAATTTGAAACTGTGACTTGTACATCCTGTTTAATGTATGGTAGAATAGTTATTGCGTGGACATGTACATAAGATTTGGTCTGTATATATACTTCTAAATATAGATTTAGCAGTTTTCGATTTTATTTGTAGATTTGATGATGAAAATATATGCATATATATTGTTTCCTCCTGCTGTTCATCTTTGCAGATTTGATGTATAAGTGTATATATATATACTACTATATTTCTATAGCTGTTCGTATTACTTTGTTCAAGTTCTATATTGTTGATATATTTCCCGTGGGGCCAGTAGGGTCTTGTGCAGACCAAACGTCCCTAAGATTGGAAGAGTTCTGTAACGACCCGTATTTTCTGGCCAATTATTTAAATTTATTTCATTATTTAAAATGCCAGTTTGAATTTAAATAATTGAATCTAATTGTTTTGAATATTTAATTAGTGATATAAATAAATAAAATAATATTTTAATGTCAAAATATTTGGAAATGTTGAATTCGCCGTATAATGTGAATTGGCAAAATATAAAGGGTAATATGGTTTATATTGAAAATATATCGACGATATCATTCGTTTAACGACCGTTGAGCGTATAGTTTATAATTTAATTATATAACGAGTTGCAGCGGCACGGTAGTTCGTAATATGGCGTTTTGAACTTTAACTGGTTGTACAGGGCCCAATATAAGTTGGATTTTCTCGAAATAAGAAACGTTAGAACCGTATTGAATGAAAGAGAAAAATCGAGTTTTCGTGTTATAGATTTTATTTTATGGCTAAATCAAATTTTGAAATAGTCGCTATGGAATTCCTTTATAATTTTATCGTTATTTATATTAAATAAAGGAGTTTTTAAATATTTTGAATATCGTTTTGGCTTGAAATTCAACCCAGGATATTTTACCTCGGTAGTGTATACAGTTCTGGTCGTGTATGGCCAATTTCAATATTTTATTAATATTATATTGAGGTATTTTAAAATTGGTTTATTTTATTCGAATTGGGCAGTTATAAAAGGGTCATTTTTCAAATGACCTCTGTTTTCGACGAAACAAATTTTATTGAGACCGTAACAGTAAATTATTGCTAGATTTTAATTTGCACGTCAATCGGGGTTATTTTGTGACCGTGGCAAAATAAAATGTAAAATAAAAACGACCATTTGAACGTGAATGAGTGCTATTCGCGCTAACGAACTAGGAATTTGACGAAACAAGATTCGTTAGGACCGTATCGTCGAATTATACTATGCCGTCTATTTGCGTCACGAACAGGGCTTGTATGTGACCGCAAGAGCCAATAAACAGTATTCAGAAATTGCGATAGACACGAAATAAAAATCGTCGGTCGATGTCAGACATCACGTCAAGTTAAAATATAATAAAATTATCCTATATAAACCCGTCCACCTCAGAAAATTTCAGCCACCCTTTATTTTCTTCATCAAATTTGCAAATAAGCCCCTCATCACAAAAACAATTATTTCTCTCAATCCGTGATGAAATCGCTAGGGGGACCTGAGGGAAAGTTGTAGATCGGGAGGAGGGGAAGCTTCAGTCAAAAGTTGGGGAGGTATTGTCGACTGTGGTGGCCAGAATTCGCGATGAACGGCAGAAAAACGTTTTTGTTTTTGTCCTTTTTGAGGGTGTTTTGGCTGACGAACGATAGGGGGGTTGAAGGCAAAGTTGTAGAGGACAAGGAGGCCTTTAATTTTGGCTTTGTTCGGAGTACCTGAAATGGCCTGTGGTGAACGGTGGAGAGAGATGAACGGAGGAGTAGATTTGGGGGGTTTTCTTTGAAGTCACGGTCGGATTTCACCAAATTTCGATCAACTGAGGAGGCAAGGGTGTCGGGGCCCTGAAGGAGGAGGTGTTAGGCAGTGAGGGGGTTCGATTGGTGGTGGTCTGGGTTGTTCCGGTGGACCCTAGCGTCGACACGGCGGAGATGAACGGAATTCGATTTAGGCCATTTTCTGGCGGCCTGGGTTCGAACGGAGGGGCGAGGTCAGTGGTGAAGGGGGAGTACAGAGTCGTGGTTCAGGGAAGAGGGTCGTGGGAGGTCCTGATGGTCGGAATAGGCGCCGACGGTGGGAGTATTGGTTCGTGGTTTGTGGTCATCGGGTTGATCGGGGAAGACGGGATCGAGCAGATGGTAAAGAAGAAAACACGTGAGTCATTTACTGACGTGGCCAATGATTATAACGGTTTAATGATGATTAAGGTAATTAGTGATTTAATTAATTAATTAATATATCGTTTAATTTATAAAACTTTAAACTGCAATATCTTCTTCATACGTTGACGAAATTCAACGAAACAGGATCCGTTGGGATCGCAGAGACGAGCTCTAGACGATGGCACTGACCGAGAGTCGGTCTGACGCAGTTGGAATTTCAGTTAATTTTTAACGTTCGTTCAAAATAAATTGAAACAAACGCGTCCACCATAATCACTGGTGAGTTAATTCTTACACTTTTCTGGACTGCCATGATGTGATAAATCCATATAAAAGTACAAATTGGTTGATTGGCTGCTTTCGTTGCTTATGGTTGATTTAATGGTTGTTGTTGATTATATTATCATCATTAATTTATTCATTTAAATTATATACTATCGTGGAATGTTATAACCATCTGTGATGCAGAGAAGGACAGATAGGAGGAATCAAACCGAATTCCTCAAATTTATTGTATGTTATTTATTGATCATATTTTTAATACATATGAATTGTTAACCCCAAATTGACATCAAAACCAATTGGATGTTGATGGTTGAACGGTTGTTGATCGTGTTGTGATTTTAATCAATCGACAATATTGATTTAGCGATTGGTAGTGATGGTGTAAAATCCATCGGTTATGGCGTCGTTTTGCCGCTAGGCGAATTGACGGAGATTTTTGTTATAAATTTATAATAAAATAAATTTAAAGTTGTTTATACGAGTTAATTAAAATTGGAATTTATAAATACATTGATATTTATAATCATGTTTTGTCAAGAATTTTGTTTAAAAGTTTATATAACGGATGATAATGTCATTACTAATCAGAAGAGTAGAAACTAATATGTCGATGACTAAATTTGAATAAGTGTTTTACAAAACCATCGAATGATATTTTTAATGTAATTAAGTTCGTAATTAATTTAAAAGGGGAAACAGTGGGTGAATATCAGTTAATGGCTAACTGATGTTGACAATCGACAAAGGCGACTGTGTTAACCAAAAGTTGTCAGTTAGAATGATTTGATTTAAAAATTATCAAATCAATAGTTCTTGAATATTCATTAAACTTAATGAATATTGTTAGAAGTTAGTTAATCATTGATTAACTATGGTTTAAAAATTATTATCAAGTTAATTTGGTTAATAAAGTTAATTATTATTTAATGATCTTTTTAAAAGGATTAATTATTTTATTTCTAGTATAATGGGATTAACTACAATTAAAGTAGTTAATGCTAAAGTAATTATCATTTGAAATAGTGGTAATAGAAGTGATTATTTTGAATGGAGAATTAAATTGAAAGTGATCAAATGAAAACAAGTTGATTTCAGTTTAGCAAGGGCTTAAAAGGGATTTATAATCCATGATTATAAACAAAGTATGTAAACGGGAGAGGTAAGTTAGTGTGTGAATTTCAATCAGGTTTTATGTAAGTAAACGAGTATAGTTAAACTAATATTTAAAAGGGGTTCAGATATTTACTTAATAAATTAAGTAAAAAATGCTAAGGGATTTACCAGAGGCAGAAGTGGATTAAAGTACCATATTGGAATCGATTGGTAAAGAAGATTTTGTCGAGAAAGTTACTTATTGAAGGAATGAGGATTAGGATGTAAAGTGGGTTTTCAAATCAAAGAAGATGATGCTCAAAACCAAAATAAGGGGAAAATGGAAAGGGAATATAATATTTTGAGTTGCAAACTCTTATTCTCTTGCGATAAGAGCGTTGTCGGTCAAGGTCTGAGAGGTGATTAAAATACCCCAACTTGGGCGACTTCATTATTATCAAAAGATGATATTGGCTTGTAAAATGGTAGGGGATGTTGGGTTTTCATGGGAATGATCAAGAAAGAGCGATAGTGGTTTTGAAATGAAATCGTATATTGAAAATAAAACTATAAGTTTAAAAAGCGCGATTCTTTAAAGTGGATAAACCCGTTTGAAGTTATATTATAAGGAAATATATCACTTGACGACATTATAAACATATAAGATTTTACTTGAAATTATACCTTTTGGAAGTATAAATATAAGGATATTCCCAGTGATTAATGGTAATTGAAATGTAAAGAAGTTTATGAAGCGATAACGATATATTAAATAAGAGAATAGAAATGGTATTTTCCCAAGATAAGGAGGAATAAAGATGTTTTATGGTATATAAGGTTATTCCCGAACCAAGGAAATAAAAGTGGAAGTTGATAAAGAAGTTATTTGAAAGCGAGTATTGATTATGTTTTCAAAGTAAATGAATCAGAAAGGTTTGTCAAGATAAGATTATGAAATCGATAAAAGGGTTTAATGAAGTATTTTAATAGAAATGACTTGAGTTGCCAATGGATTTAACATCACTGCATGATTTGATAGTTAAACAACCGACTATCAAATAAAATATTCTACCTATTTTTTTTTTGACGAGTTGTTTTTGAAGAGACCGGGATGGGAACTAGACCCAAAACCACTTCGAATCAACTATACGTTTGCGACTAATTGGCAAGCGATGAGGATGGAGCATTGAAGATCGTATATCTTCATAAATGGAAGAACCACAAACAATCTCTGATTCGACGCAGAGATATACTGGGGTTCTATCATGGTTGAAATATATGGGTTGCAAGGACATCTCGCTACTGACCCTTGGGGTGATTCCTATATAGGATGTGGTAGGAGAGTACCTTCGGTTGATCCTGAACCTGGATGACTTGTATGGACGGATGTCTGATAGAGTATTTCCAGACGATCACGTATATTGATTTCTTCAACCGTACCAAGAGTGGAAGCGGAGAAGGAAACTTCTTTAGCTAACACGTAATGTATTGTTGAGGATGTTAATAAGTGATTTGATGGATCTGGCGATGTGGCATTCAAAGGGAATCTGATGTGATGGTAAAGCGTAGCCTCAAGCCTCATCAACCGGGGAAATGACAAAAATCGGGCAGGCAGCATGGCTATGTGGGTCGTTCCCATTAGGGTATATAATCACCTATCTAGAGA
This sequence comes from Allium sativum, assembly GCA_030737875.1. NCBI lineage: Eukaryota > Viridiplantae > Streptophyta > Magnoliopsida > Asparagales > Amaryllidaceae > Allium > Allium sativum. The sequence goes on from CM060916.1 coordinate 46,688,636, forward strand.
AATTCCTTTTGCTTCTTTAATCTATCAATGCTGTCCCTTTTCGGGAAACGGTGGTTTGAGCCCAACCGTTGGTGATATACATTCGATACACTCAAGCGAAATGAGTGGTCGGTCATGTGTGGGCTGGGTTGCAAGACGTTCTTGTTGAACCCAGTGTATTCGCCTCTAGAGATACACTATCGGCAGATGGTCCCATACCTTGTCATAGTTGGAATCCAATTTCCAATAAGCGCCCACGATTTTTGATTTGTATACTATATATGTAGAGCATGAGATGCAAGCGTTCTGCTAATTTGTTATTTATTTGTGGTTTGATAGACACTATTATAATATCAGATAAGATATAGTTTCAAAAATGGTTTGGTTATAGTAAGGTAAAAGCCGTCCGTGTTTATGTGTGGACTGGTCTTACTATTATCCTTTTATTTCAAAAGGATTTCCAAAGTTAAACAAGTTTTTTGTGTTATGAATTTATCACTGAAAGTATTCCAGACTGACCCGGTGAATTTTGTTTTAAATCAAATGTGCTCGGGTCGGACCGAGTATATTACAGGTTAGTTTTCGCTTGGAGTCCCAGGAGCTGGAAGTAGGAGGCTTCACCGTTAGTTATTCACAGTTTATTTCCGCTGTGTCTGATATGTGATGTACTCTGATGATTGGTATGTATATGTATACAGTTATCTTTTTGTAAAGAGGTTTGAAATATTATATTTACTCGTTCCGCTGTGGGATTCTGATGTGAGTTCTTCTTCTTGTATTCTAACATTTCTTTCTTTCTTTTCTCACCCTCTAACTTCTTTCTAATAATGTTCCGGTGTTTTCGTTGCGTGAAGGATCGACAGGGTATTTGTGACGATTTTCGGGGTCGAAAATCCCTGTCCATTACAGTTGGTATCAGAGCAATTGGTTTAGTGATAACCTTGGCTCTATGGTGTAACTCAATATAGAGATTGGGTTAGTAATACCCTAGATTGAGTTGAGTGTGTATATATTAGAGTGCGTATTTGTAATTGAATATAAAATTATTTTTAAAGGTTTTGCAAAGAGGGTAAATGAAATAATTTTGCCCAAACTATATTTCTATATAAAAAGGAAATCATTTTATCGAATTATTGAGATATCTTGCTGTTTGATTGTTTTGGATGGGATTTAAAGCCAAATATGGGAATATGACTTATGTGACGACCCGCCGCGCACCAACCGACATTTTCTCCAAAAGTGCGCTGTACACATGTCCAGTTAGCACGGGACGGTCGTCAGAAGGAAAGGAAAGAAGAAAATGAACTAACAAGGAACCTGTAGAATGTCTCACAGCGCATGGAACAAAATATAATAACAACATACTTGACATAAAACAGGTGAGACAGTGCATAAGCTGAAAACAAACTAACATAGCAGCAAGAAATCCAAGTACAGCTTATGATCCAAAGCCAACGTTATTACAACTTTTCAAACTGTCTCAAAAAGCAAAATCAAGATAAGGGAGGTACACTACTAAAGCCCAAGTGGCGACCACTAACGACACAGGGAGGATATCTATATATATCATATGTGGAAGCCTCCTGCTCGCCTCCGGATCAGATACTCGCACATCACCAGCTAACATGTCTCTAGTCTGCTCGTGTGAGCACCCAGAGTAATAAGAAGAGACATAAAACTCTGGGTCAGACAAAAGTCTGGTATGAGCGATAAGCATCTAAACAGAACAATAACAGGTATACTAAACCATACCTGAACCTGGACCTGCAACCAAAGAGTTAGCACTACATACTGTACAACGCTCTAAGGTGCCATTTCAAATGGTGTAAAGATAACGGGGTGGGGGTGTGCATGTCATAGTGGTGGCAAACAATCAAGCATAACAACCATCCTCACATCTCTCACTCAGTGCATAAAGCATACGATATCCACCACTTCGATTACCCAATACTTTGCTATGATCACTTTTCCCCATGAAGCCACAACGACTTCATTGCACTGATCCATAGCCACTAATCCTACGCTATGTCCACTTTGCCCCCATGGAGTCGTACACACCCCACTGCACTGGCTCATAGCCTTACTAATCCTCAACTATGTCCACTCTGCCCCATGGAGTCACAATGGCCCCACATTGGCTCATAGTCTTACTACGATCACTTTGCCCCTCGAGTCGTAATGACTCTACTGCACTGATAACGTGGCCCATCATTCATTTCAGTGGTGAATCGATGTTATGAACGTCGACAACTCCTTAACACACGTCCCGCAACAAAGTCCAATCACGAAGTGAACTCATTGGTTCCCAACTGGATCCTGAGCTCTAACTCCCAACTTGGACTACCTTTGCATCTCGTGTTATTGGCCTTCTTTCCCCAGATCGGTTCGGATCGTCGCCTTCATGTCGTAGCAATTCGGTTCAGAGTCCAGCTTTCCATCGTCAACACGGTTCAGATCGTCATCACCCCAACGGATCAGGTCGGTTCTCCAAGTCCAGTCGCCATCACCGGTTCGGGTCGGGGTCCTCTGAGCGGCTCGGGTCGGAAAGCACTTCTCTAGGTCAAGTACAACGGATCGTGCTCACCCTTCAAGGGCGGATCGGGTGCTCTAGCATGTGACGCGGTTCGGGTTCGAGCTCCTTTCCCCATCGGATCGTGGTATTTGGTTCGGATCGTGGCAAGTACCCACGAACGGTTCGGGTCGGGTAAGGGAGGTCCGATCCGATCCCTGCCTGCATTTTCTTGCAACTTTCCAGCGACTGTTTACGCCACTCGACGGCATTTTCGACCATTCCAACAATTCTAATCAATCACAAAGCATACCATACAGTCATAGCAACATGTATAATCAACCACAAACACCAAAACAACAATATAATAGGTTAAAATGGATCAAACATAGCCAAAACCTCATATTTTCCCTTAAGCATGTTTAGGTGAAACTAATGATATGATTAGTAAAACTTAACCAAATTAACCCAAATTCATATCAGAGGTCTAAAACATCATTTAAGTGTTTATAAATATTTTTCCAGAATTTTATCATGTTTAAATTCGCTAATTAACACTAATTACCCTTAATTAGCCATAATTAGTGAGGAACTATGCAAATCACTCACCTTAGCCACAAATAAACCTTAGATCTGAAATAAATCTCGGATTTGGCACGGATACTTATGCTAAACAGCAGATCTAATCTTGATTTGGTGAAGATCTCCCTTGATTTGATGTTGCTAAGCTTAATCTTTGATTAGAAGGTGATTTGGAGGTGATTTAGAGGTTGGAGGCCATTTTTAGGGCTTCTAAGAGGTAAGTGGAGGCTAGAAAACTGAAATAGAGTGAAAACCTAACTCATTTCAGCCTCCCCTTAACCCTAATCCCGAAATGGGTTATGGGCCCATTCACTAATCACCCTATTTGGCCCGGTTAAGCAGTTTTTCACCTTCCAAACCTTATTTCAGCCATATCTCCCAAACGGTAAGTCCGTTTCTCATATGTGACCACTCTACGGAAAAGTAAACCATCAAACGAATCTAAGGAAGTGGTTTCAGGTCAAAATTCCTTTCCAATCAAAAGTTATGGCCGAAACAAGATCAGTTAGGGGCAAAACAGTCATTTAAAAATCAAAAAAAATCATGAACATGGGAAATGACTCTAATGGTTGTTTCCCAAAGTTACATGACCATACGACTTCATATGGGAAGGAAATAAATATTCTACGATCCTCCGCTGCGTAGAATGCGGGTTGTTACATTCTCCGCCCCTTAAGAAATTTCGCCCCTGAAATTTCCTAATCAAAACACACATAAGGGTCCCGCATGCCTATCAGCCATAAAACAACAATCAAACATGCAAACAAGTCTATCCTAGCATGCGGAATAACTAAATCGCAAAGTAAATCTTACCAGGCGAAGAGTTCTGGATACGTCTTCCTAATGCTCTCCTCTGTCTCCCAAGTACAGTCATTCTCGTTCTTGCCCCACTGAACCTTGACTAGCTTCACCGCCTTCCTTCGAAGTTGCTTCGTATCGTGCTCGACAATACGAATCGGCTTGCGCTTCCCAACCGCCTCGGGTTCCACTTCGAAGTCCTCTAACTGATCAGGTGAAATAGTCATATCTGGGTCGTGCACGAACGTCCTTAGCTGGGAAACATGAAATATGTTGTGAACTCCCGCCATCTTCTCTGGTAATTCAACTCTGTACGCCAAGTTCCCAACTTTTTCGAGAGCTAGGAATGGGCCAACAAATCTTGATGCCAATTTGCCTCTCCTGCCAAATCGTATCACGTTCTTCAACGGAGAAATCTTGACAAACACCAAGTCACCAACGGAGAATTTTAAGTCTCTTCTCCACTTATCAGCATAACTCTTCTGCCTATCTTGGGCAGCCTTCATTCGTTGTTGAATGATCTTAATCTTGTCCGAGGTTTCTCTTACCACATCTGGTCCAAGCATAAACTTCTCACCGGTCTCTATCCAACATGATGGTGAGTTGCACGGTCTTCCGTACAAAGCTTCATATGGAGCCATACCGATACTGGATTGGTAGCTATTATTATATGCAAACTCTACTAGATGCAAATGGTCATCCCATGATCCACCAAAATCCAATATACAAGCCCTCAAGAGATCTTCCAATATACGATTCACCCTCTCTGTCTGACCGTCGGTTTGAGGATGATACACAGTACTGAGATATAGTTCCGATCCTAGAGCTTCTTGTAAGCTCTTCCAAAACCCACTAGTGAACGGGTCTTGGTCGCTCACAATGCTTTTAGATACTCCATGAAATCTCACTACCCACTTCATATACAATTCTGCTAACTTAGCTGCCGTTCTGGTCGATTTGACTGGTATAAATCTTGCACTCTTAGTCAATCGATCCACAATTACCCAAATGCTATCATATCCTGATCTAGTCCTCGGAAAACCATCGACGAAATCCATCGAGACTTGCTCCCATTTCCATTCGGGAATTTCTAATGGTTGCAACAAACCACTAGGCTTCTTTTGCTCGGCTTTAACTAGCTGGCAATTCATGCACTTGGATATAAACTTCCCAACGTCTCTTTTCATCCCTTCCCAGTACTAAGTCTGTCTCATGTCTCGATACATCTTATCACCACCGGGGTGTATAGTCAGTTTTGAGTGATGACATTCTCTAAGCACTTCATCTCTCAAACCATTCACGTTGGGTACAACTAGTCTTCCACTCTTTCGAAGCCATCTATCTCGATCAAGCCCGTACAAATTCATCTCCTCACCATCGATATTCATCTCTAACTTGGAGATGATTTCCAATAGATTAGGATCGTCCCTCTGGCTGGAACCAATCCGCTCAATCAAAGTGGGTCTGATCGTCAGACTTGCTAACATCTCTGGATCCAATTCGCAGTTTGGTCTGAAATCAAACCCCGCGATATACTCCAGTTATTTCCATTCAAGAAACATAGCCCCTAAACTGGCATGTCTTCTACTCAAGCCATCGGCTACCGCATTGCCCTTCCCAGGTGTATATGCGATATCAAAATCATACGAAGCCAAGAACTCTAACCATCTCTGCTGACGGAGATTTAGATCCTTCTGAGAGAAGAGATACTTTAACGATTTATGATCGGTAAACAACTCAAATCTCTCTCCTAAGAGATAATGTCTCCATATCTTCAACGCAAACACGATCGCTGCTAATTCTAAGTCATGGGTAGGGTATCTTTTCTCGTGCGGTTTCAGTTGTCGACTTGCATAGGCTACAACCCTACCTCCTTGCATCAATACAGCACCTAGTCCGGTACCACAAGCAACCGTCATCTATTCATTCCCTTTAGGAATGACTAACACTGGTGCATGCGTCAACTTTTCTTTTAGACTTTTGAATGCATTCTCACACACTCCGTCCCAGACGAAGGCCTGATTCTTCTTAGTCAACTGAGTCAACAGTGTCGCTATCTTGGAGAAGTCCTTGATAAACTTACGATAATATCCAGCTAACCCCAAGAAGCTTCTTACGTCTGTTGCATTCTTGGGCGTAGGCCAATCTTGTACCGTAGCCACCTTTGCAGGGTCCACGGCAATACCATTCTCTGAAACAACATGGCCCAAAAATCTCACTTCCCTCCTCCAGAAGTGACACTTAGAGAATTTTGCTTTTAATTGGTGTTTCCTCAACACCTCCATCACTATCCTCAAGTGTCCTTTGTGTTCCTCCTCTGTCCTCGAGTAAACAAGGATATCGTCTACGAACACAAGAACAAACTTATTCAACTGATCTCTGAACACTCGATTCATAAGATCCACAAAGTAGGTTAGTGCATTGGTCAACCCAAATGGCATAACCAACCACTCATAGAATCCAGACGGCGTCCTAAATGCCATTTTCGAAACACTCTCATCCTCTACTCAGAGCTGATGAAATCCTGTCGCGAAGTCCAACTGGGAGAACACTCATGCTCCTTCCAGCTGATCAAACAAATCATCTATCCGCGGTAGAGGATACTTATTCTTCCTCGTCACCTTATTCAACTCGCGATAGTCCACACACAAGCGAAGGGAACCATCTGCCTTAGTGGCAAACACAACTGGTGCTCCCCACTCGGAGACACTTCTTCTAATAAATCCCTTCTTCAAAAGATCGCTGACTTGCACCCCGAGCTCTCGCTGCTCCCTTGGTGCCATACGACGAAGTGGCATCACTATAGGTCTGGCATCTTTCACTAAATCAATACGGAACTCAATCTCTCGGTGTGGTGGAAGTCCGGTCACTTCTTCGAAGACGTCCGGATACTGGCCAACCACGGGCACATCTGACAACTCATCATGCGGGATGCCGAGGGAATTTATAAAACTAGCCATTACCCCATCACTAGGTAGACTACCAAATACTACCCTCCGCCCATCATCCGCCCTAACTGTCACCAAAAAGCCCTCACAGTCTACCATCACCCCGTATTTTGGAGCCAATCGACCCCCAATATAATGCCATACCCAGAAAAGCCCAAAACAAAGTAATCACAAACAAACATACATCCATGACTCGATAAGACCAAATTTCGGCAAATCATACTAAGGTTAGTCGAACCACCAATCGGGTTCGTCACAACCAACGGTCTATCGACTATCTCGGGTTCCAGTCCCAACCTATCTACTAGGTCACTAGATATGAAAGAACGGGAAGCCCCAGTATCAAACAAAACTCGAACTGGTACATCATAAATAGAAAGCATACCTTGAATGACGACATTCTTTCCTTTCTCCGCCGTAGTTGGGGCATTTGACGAAGAAGGAACAACATCGATAGCATATGCTTTCACAATCTGCTTCTCCTTAAGAGGTTGTGGACACTTATCCTTATGATGTCCCACTTGGCCACAGTTGTAGCACTTCCTATCCGCTAGCTTGGCCCGACATTCTTTAGCATAATGGCCCTACTTACCACAGCTGAAGCACTCAACATCATTCTTGCTCTTTTTCTGTCCATCCTTAGATTGGTTCTGTTTCCTCTTATTCTGAGAGTTATTCTTGCCTCCACCGCCCGCTTGCGGTTTCACCCTTCTGCAGATGCAGCCTCAGTCTTTGGCTTAGGGTAAAGACTCTCTGATCTCAAAGCTTTCCCACAATCGATTCAAAAGTCTCATCGATGTGGTTGATAAGCCTTTCCCCCAAGTATCCATCCAACCCAGTAATGAACTTCTCATTCTTCTTCTCAGGAGTATCGATAAGAGATAGTCCATAATTCGACAAAGTGTCGAACTCAGCAATATAGTCAGAGACTTCCCTACCATTCTGCTTGAGTTCCAAGAATTTCTTAAACAACACTGACTTCTGGGCAGCTGGAATGAACTTCTCGCTAAAGAGAACCTTGAACTAATCCCAAGTAACCTGATCTTCTGAAGTAGCTGTTCTAATGGCATTCCACCAATTCATCACTCGCCCTTGCAGCTGACGAGACGCCAGCCTTCTCTTCATCGCATCCTCAATACCCAAGTCGTCGACGATACGATCACAGCTATCCAACCAATCCTGAACATCTGTGGCCGACTCCGTTCCATGGAACGGCTTCCCACCAAGGTTAGTGTAATCCTTGCACAACTTGGCGAAATCGACCCTAGGCGCCTGCACTACTGGACCACCACTATTTCCGGGATTGGGAACTGCTCCCTGAACATCTCTAAGCATCTCCCTCATGAAGTTAGTGAACATCGTCCTCATGTTAGGAGCATCTCCATTATTGGTCCCTCTACTAGCACCTCTTGCGTATCGGCTCATCGTTCAATATGTAAAGAGAAAACGATTAACGACCCCATAGTGGTGCTAGTGCAGTACGACTTCATTCTTATACTACTAATAGTATATATATATATAGCTTTTGAAAACCAAAGTAATCACAAATACGCGCTCTTATATACGTATACTATCTCTCCCTGATGACTTCTCTAGGTTAACTACGCAACCTAGAGCTCTGATACCAAATGTGACAGTCCGCCCCGCACCAACCGACATTTACTCCAAAAGTGCGCTGTACACATGTCCAGTTAGCATGGGGCAGTCGTCAGAAGGAAAGGAAAGAAGGAAATGAACTAACAAGGAACCTGTAGAATGTCTCACAGTGCATGGAACAAAATATAATAACAACATACTTGACATAAAACAGGTGAGACAGTGCATAAGCTGAAAACAAACTAACATAGCAGCGGAAAATCTAAGTACAGCTTATGATCCAAAGCCAACGTTATTACAACTTTTCAAACTGTCTCAAAAAGAAAAAGCAAGATAATAGAGGTATACTACTAATGCCCAAGTAGCGACCACCAACGACATAGGGAGAATATCTATATATATCATATGTGGAAGCCTCCTGCTCGCCTCCGGATCAGATACTCGCACATCACCAGCTAACCTGTCTCTAGTATGCTCGTGTGAGCACCCAGAGTAATATGAAGAGACATAAAACTCTAGGTCAGACAAAAGTCTGGTAAGAGCGATAAGCATCTAAACAGAACAATAACAGGTATACTAAACCATACCTGAACCTGGACCTGCAACCAAAGAGTTAGCACTACATACTGTACAACACTCTAAGGTGCCATTTCAAATGGTGTAAAGATAACGGGGTGGGGGTGTGCATGTCATAGTGATGGCAAACAATCAAGCATAGCAACCATCCTCACATCTCTCACTTAGTGCGTAAAGCATACGATATCCACCAGTTCGATCACCCAATACTTTGCTATGATCACTTTGCCCCATGAAGCCACAATGACTTCATTGCACTGATCCATAGCCACTAATCCTTCGCTATGTCCACTTTGCCCCATGAAGTCGTACACACCCCACTGCACTGGCTCATAGCCTTACTAATCCTCTACTATGTCCACTCTGCCCCATGGAGTCACAATGGCCCCACTGCACTTGCTCATAATCTTACTGCGATAACTTTGCCCCTCGAGTCGTAATGTCTTTACTGCACTGATAACATAGCCCATCATTCATTTCAGTGGTGAATCGAAGTTATGAACGTCAACAACTCCTTAGCACACGTCCCGCAGCAAAGTCCAATCACGAAGTGAACTCATTGGTTCCCAACTGGATCCTGAGCTCTAACTCCCAACTTGGACTACCTTTGCATATCGGGTTATCGGCCTTCTTTCCCCAGATCGGTTCAGATCGTCGCCTTCATGCCATAGCGATTCGGTTCGGAGTCCAGCTTTCCATTGTCAACATGGTTCGGATCGTCATCAGCCCAGGGAAGCGGGTCGGTTCTCCAAGTCCAGTCGCCATCACCGGTTCGGGTCGGGGTCCTCCGAGCGGCTCGGGTCGGAAAGCACTTCTCCAGGTCAAGTACAACAGATCGTGCTCACCCTTGAAGGGCGGATCGGGTGCTCCAGCATGTGACGCGGTTCGGGTTCGAGCTCCTTTCCCCATCGGATCATGGTATTTGGTTCGGATCATGGCAAGTACCCACGAACGGTTCAGGTCGGGTAAGGGAGGTCCGATCCGATCCCTGCCTGCATTTTCCTGCAACTTTCCAGCGACTGTTTACGCCACTCGACGGCGATTTCGACCATTCCAACTATTCTAATCAATCACAAAGCATACCATACAGTCATAGCAACATGTATAATCAACCATAAACACCAAAACAATATAATAGGTTAAAATGGATCAAACATAGCCAAAACTTCATATTTTCCCTTAAGCATGTTTAGGTGAAACTAATGATATGTTTAGCAAAACTTAACCAAATTAACCCAAATTCATATCAGAGGTCTAAAACATCATTTAAGAGTTTATAAATATTTTTCCAGAATTTTATCATGTTTAAATTCGCTAATTAACACTAATTACCCTTAATTAGCCATAATTAGTTAGGAACTATGCAAATCACTCACCTTAGCCATAAATAAACCTTAGATCTGAAATAAATCTCAGATTTGGCATGGATACTTATGCTAAACAGCAGCTCTAATCTTGATTTGGTGAAGATCTCTCTTGATTTGATGTTGCTAAGTTTAATCCTTGATTAGAAGGTGATTTGGAGGTGATTTAGAGGTTGGAGGCCATTTTTAGGGTTTCTAAGAGGTAAGTGGAGGCTAGAAAACTGAAATAGAATGAAAACCTAACTCATTTCAGCCTCCCCTTAACCCTAATCCCGAAATGGGTTATGGGCCCATTCACTAATCACCCTATTTGGCCCGGTTAAGCAGTTTTCACCTTCCAAATCTTATTTCAGCCATATCTCCCAAACGGTAAGTCCGTTTCTCGCATGTGACCACTCTACGGAAAGGTAAACCATCAAACGAATCTAATGGAAGTGCTTTAAGGTCAAAATTCCTTTCCAATCAAAAGTTATGGCCAAAACAAGATCAGCTAGGGGAAAAACGATCATTTAAAAATCGACAAAAATCATGAACATGGGAAATGGCTCTAATGGTTGTTTCCCAAAGTTACATGACCATACGACTTCATATGGAAAGGAAATAAATATTCTACGATCCTCCGCTGCGTAGAATGCGGGTTGTTACAACTTACCTTGGTTAAGTTGAGTTAATCAGAATTGGATATAGTGTTGGAATTGAATAAGATACATTTGGAATTTGGTAATCAAATAAATAATTAGATAAAAAATCGGTTTGATGTGAATCGATAAGTGAAATCAAAATGAAAACAAATGGAAAATATAAATATTGAATCAAAATGTTTTGCTTGGTTGTTTTGCAGTGTTTGTTGTTTGATTTATGTTGGATGGTTGTATATGATTCACCAATAGTTAAAATTAAAGAGTTGAACAAATTAAAGGGTTAAGAAAAATGATTTTGGTATAACAAAGGTGATTAGAAACCAAGGATTTAAACCAATAAGTATGCCAAGTGTTTGATTTTGAGGATTTTTGTAATCGTAGGTATATCATCGAAATATTATCCCATATATTGTTACTTACCTGGTGATGCAGTTGAGTACAGGTATGAGATGGCTTTGAATTGGGTTGCGTTGATTGTTATAAATTGAGAATTATGCTTGATAATGCCCGCAAAAAGGTACGCCTACGCCAAATATAAATTTTTGGGTTTTGATTGGCTTTTGAGATCTGATTTTGGATTTTTCCGATCATGAGAGTCGATGGATATATATTTCTTGAACCTGCAATATCGCAAATGTCCCTCCGTGCAGGGGAGACTCTGCTGAATTTTTTCCAAAATTTAAGGAGATAGAATTTTTTTAAAAAGATTTTTGGAAAATTGTGTTATTTGGAATTTATTGGTTTTAAAACCAATTAAATTAACTATGGAAATAAAAGCAGGGTTTTAATTAAATATTTTAGGGCTGTACCACTCTTTCTACCTTAGAAATTTCGAGGACGAAATTATTTTAAGTGGGAAGGAATGTAACGACCCGTATTTTCTAGCCAATTATTTAAATTTATTTTATTATTTAAAATGCCAGTTTGAATTTAAATAATTGAATTTAATTGTTTTGAATATTTAATTAGTGATATAAATAAAATAATATTTTAATGTCAAAATATTTGGAAATGTTGAATTCGCCGTATAATGTGAATTGGCAAAATATAAAGGGTAATATGGTTTATATTGAAAATATATCGACGATATCGTTCGTTTAACGACCGTTGAGCGTATAGTTTATAATTTAATTATATAACGAGCTGCAGCGGCGCGGTAGTTCGTAATATGGCGTTTTGAACTTTAACTGGTTGTACAGGGCCCAATATAAGTTGGATTTTCTCGAAATAAGAAATATTAGAACCGTATGGATGATATTTTTCTAATGAAAGAGAAAAATCGAGTTTTCATGTTGTGGATTTTATTTTATGGAAAAATCAAATTTTGAAATAGTCGCTATGGAATTCCTTTTTAATTTTATCGTTATTTATATTAAATAAAGGAGTTTTTAAATATTTTGAATATTGTTTTGGCTTTAAATTCAACCCGGTATATTTTACCTTGGTAGTGTATACAGTTCTGGTAGTGTATGGCCAATTTCAATATTTTATTAATATTATATTAAGGTATTTTAAAATTGGTTTATTTTATTCGAATTGGGCAGTTATGAAAGGGTCATTTTTCAAACGACCTCTGTTTTCGACAAAACAAATTTTATTGAGATCGCAACAGTAAATTATTGCTAGATTTTAATTTGCACGTCAATCGGGGTTATTTTGTGACCGTGGCAAAATAAAATGTAAAATAAAAATGACCATTTGAACGTGAATGAGTGCTATTCGAGCTAACGAACTCAGAATTCGACGAAACAAGATTCGTTAGGACTGTATCATCGAATTATACTATGTCGTCTAATTGCGTCACGAACAGGGCTTGTACGTGACCGTAGGAGCCAATAAACAGTATTCAGAAATTGCGATAGACACGAAATAAAAATCGTCGGTCGAATTTAGGCATCACGTCAAGTTAAAATATAATCAAATTCTCCTATATGAACCCGTACACCTTAGAAAATTTCAGCCACCCTTTATTTTCTTCATCAAATTTGCAAATAAGCCCCTCATCACAAAAACAATTATTTCTCTCAATCCGTGATGAAATCGGTAGGGGGACCTGAGGGAAAGTTGTAGATCGGGAGGAGGGGAAGCTTCAGTCAAAAGTTGGGGAGGTATTGTCGACTGTGGTGGCCGAAATTCGCGATGAACGGCAGAAAATCGTTTTCGTTTTTGTCCTTTTTGAGGGAGTTTTGGCTGACGAACGATAGGGGGGTTAAAGGAAAAGTTGTAGAGGACAGGGAGGTCTTCAATTTTCGCTTTGGTCGGAGTACCTGAAATGGCCTGTGGTGAACGGTGGAGAGAGATGAATGGAGGAGTAGTTTTGGGGGGTTTTCTTTGAAGTCACGGTCGAATTTCACCAAATTCCGATCAACTGAGGAGGCATGGGTGTCGGGGCCCTGAAGGAAGAGGTGCTGGGCAGTGAAGGGGTTCGATTGGTGGTGCTTTGGGTTGTTCCGGTGGACCCTAGCGTCGACACGACGGAGATGAACGGAATTCGATTTAAGCCAATTTCTAGCGGCCTGGGTTCGAACGGAGGAGCGAGGTCAGTGTTGAAGGGGGAGTACGGAGTCGTGGTTCAGGGAAGAGGGTCGTAGGCGGTGAATATCAGTTAATGGCTAGCCGATGTTGACAGTCGACAAAGGCGACTGTGTTAACCAAAAGTTGTCAGTTAGAATGATTTGATTTAAAATTTATCAAATCAATAGTTCTTGAATATTCATTAAACTTAATGAATATTGTTAGAAGTTAGTTAATCGTTGATTAACTATTGTTTAAAAATGATTATCAAGTTAATTTGGTTAATAAAGTTAATTATTATTTAATGATCTTTTTAAAAGGATTAATTATTTTATTTCTAGTATAATGGGATTAACTACAATTAAAGTAGTTAATGCTAAAGTAATTATCATTTGAAATAGTGGTAATAGAAGTGATTATTTTGAATGGAGAATTAAATTGAAAGTGATCAAATGAAAACAAGTTGATTTCAGTTTAGTAAGGGCTTAAAAGGGATTTATAATCCATGATTATAAACAAAGTATGTAAACGGGAGAGGTAAGCTGGTGTGTGAATTTCAATAAGATTTTATGTAAGTAAACGAGTATAGTTAAACTAAGATTTAAAAGGGTTTCGGATATTTACTTAATAAATTAAGTAAAAAGATGCTAAGGGATTTACCAGAGGCAGAAGTGGATTAAAGTACCATTGGAATCGATTGGTAAAGAAGATTTTGTTGAGAAAGTAACTTATTTAAGGAATGATGATTTGGATGTAAAGTGGGTTTTCAAATCAAAGAAGATGATGCTCAAAACCAAAATAAGGGGAAAATGGAAAGGAAATATAAGGTTTTGAGTTGCAAACTCTTATTCTCTTGCGATAGGAATGTTGTCGGTCAAGGTCTGAGAGGTGATTAAAATACCCCAACTTGGGCGACTTCATTATTATCAAAAGATGATATTGGCTTGTAAAATGGTAGGGGACGTTGGGTTTTCATGGGAATGAGCAAGAAAGAGCGATAGTGGTTTTGAAATGAAATCATATATTGAAAATAAAACTATAAGTTTAAAAAGTGTGGTTCTTTAAAGTGGATAAACCCGTTTGAAGTTATATTATAAGGAAATATATGACTTGATGACATTGTAAACATATAAGATTTTTAATTGAAATTATACCCTTTAGAAGTATAAATATAAGGATATTCCCAGTGATTAATGGTAATTGAAATGTAAAGAAGTTTATGAAGTGATAACGATATATTAAGATAAGAGAATAGAAACTGTATTTTCCCAAGATAAGGAGGAATAAAGATGTTTTATGGTATATAAGGTTATTCCCGAACCAAGGAAATAAAAGTGGAATTTGATAAAGAAGTTATTTGAAAGCGAGCATTGATTATGTTTTCAAAGTAAATGATTCAGAAAGGTTTTGTCAAGATAAGATTATGAAATCGATAAAAGGGTTTAATGAAGTATTTTAATAGAAATGACCTGAGTTGCCAATGGATTTAACATCACTGTATGATTTGATAGTTAAACAACCGACTATCAAATGAAATATTCTACCTATTTTTTTCTGATGAGTTGTTTTCGAAGAGGCCGGGATGGGAACTGGACCCAAAACCACTTCGAATCAACTATACGTTCGCTACTAATTGGCAAGCGATGAGGATGGAGCATTGAAAACCGTATATCATGATAAATGGAAGAACCACTAACAATCTCTGATACGACGCAGAGATATACTGGGGTTTTGTCATGGTTGAAATATACCGGTTGCAAGGACTTCTTGCTACTGATCCTTGGGGTGATTCCTATATATGATGTGGTAGGAGAGTACCTTCGGTTCATCCTGTTCATGGATGACTTGTATGGACGGATGTCTGACAGAGTATTTCCAGACGATCACGTATATTGATTTCTTCAACCGTACCAAGAGTGGAAGCGGAGAAGGAAACTTCTTTAGCTAACACGTAATGTATTGTTGAGGACGTTAATCAGTGATTTGATGGATCTGGCGCTGTGGCATTCAAAGTGAATCTGATGTGATGGTAAAGCGTGCCTCAAGCCTCATCAACCGGGGAAATGACAAAAATCGGGCAGGCAGCATGGCTATGTGGGTCGCTCCCATTAGGTTGTATAATCACCTATCTAGAGAAATTCCTTTTGCTTCTTTAAACTATCAATGCTGTCCCTTTTCGGGAAAGGTGGTTTGAGCCCAACCGTTGGTGATATACATTTGATACACTCAAGCTAAATGAGTGGTCGGTCATGTGTGGGCCGAGTTGCAAGACGTTCTTGTTGAACCCAGTGTATTCGCCTCTAGAGATACACTATCGACAGGTGGTCCCGTACCTTGTCATGGTCGGAATCCAATTTCCAATAAGCGCCCACGATTTTTGATTTGTATACTATATATGTAGAGCGTGAGATGCAAGCGTTCTGCTAATTGGTTATTTATTTGTGGTTTGATAGACACTATTATAATATCAGATAAGATATGGTTTGAAAAATGGTTTGGTTATAGTAAGGTAAAAGCCGTCCGTGTTTATGTGTGGACTGGTCTTACTATTATCCTTTTATTTCAAAAGGATTTCCAAATTTAAACAAGTTGTTTGTGTTATGAATTTATCACTGAAAGTATTCCAGACTGACCCGGTGAATTTTGTTTTAAATCAATTGTGCTCGGGTCAGACCGAGTATATTACAGGTTAGTTTTCGCTTGGAGTCCCAGGAGCTGGAAGTAGAAGGCTTCACCGTTAGTTATTCAAAGTGTATTTCCGCTGTGTCTGATATATGATGTACTCTGATGACTGGTATGTATATATATACAGTTTTCTTTTTGTAAAGAGGTTTGATATATTATATTTACTCGTTCCGCTGTAAGATTCTGATGTGTGTTCTTCTTCTTCTATTCTAAAATTTCTTTCTTTCTTTTCTCACCCTCTAACTTCTTTCTAATAACATCCCGGTGTTTTCGATGCTTGAAGGATCGACAGGGTATTTGTGTCGATTTTCGGGGTCGAAAATCCCTGTCCGTTACAAGTTCAGCATGGCACATGGAGTGCAAGTACGAAATTTATATGTAATATAAATATAGGTCTGCGGCTATTGTGTTAGGATTGCAGAAAAATGTAGCCGTTGGAAAATTCAACAAGGAACGGAAAAATAAAAGTAGACATGTTAGAAAATAGGTTTCTCTTATACGGTATGCAATTAGAATATCATTCATGTGTATTTGTTCGTATTCGGTAGTAAGAATTTCCACATATTGGTTAATCTTTCCAGGTGAGAAATTTACGTGTATTTCGTATTAAACCATGAATCATATTCTTGTGAAGGTGGATATCATCCTACACAGCCTAGGTGACTTAATACACAAGTGCAATCCTATACAACTGGCTAAAGACTACCAAGTTAACTCCGCCACTAGCATTCAACATGTTTCCAATTCCGTAACCGACCATGTGCGAAGCACGGGTCGTATCCTAGTCTCTTCATATAAAAGGAACTAGAATGCATTTAGTTTTGATCTATACGTCGCTTTTATACGGTATTTAATGTATAATTAAATCCAAACAATCCTATTAAAAATAAATTATTACCATCGTAATTCTCCAACTGATTTCTTATACGGCTCCAAAATAAACAAAAATATATTTTAAATTCACCATTAACATTCCCGATTAAACGATATCCAAATTAAATTAAAAACCCTATTTAAATTATTAAATAGGCTTTATCGTTTATTAACGAATTCCACAGCGACTATTTGAAAATTTGAATTGGACATACCTAACGATTTATAACGCGAAATCTGGAATTTTCTCTTCCATATGAAAATTCATCAATGCGATTCCAACATTTCTTGTTTCATAGAAATCCAACTAATATCGGACTCTGTATATTCAGTTGAAGTTCAAAACTCCATTTTACGAACTATCGCGCCATTTCGAGCTCGTTTTATATATATATATATATACACACACACACACATACATACATATATATCGTTCAAACTTTGCTTAAATAACGAATTCAATATTAAAAACCAATAATATTCCAAATAAAATATTTAAAGTAATAAATTAAATTAAATATTTGCCTGCCAAAAATACCGGTCGTTATACTAGCAATCGCCACCATAAATCAGCGCGGTTATCGCCACTGTCGTCAAAGACGTTGATGTTCAATCAAACCCTAACCACTGCGTTTCTACTTTTTAGCCACCGCCATCCAAGCTTCAGCTCTCGTCATCGTTCATTCCAACCCTAGCTGTAACACCCAGCATTTTGTGACATAAAATAAAATATGATAATATAATTGCATGTAATAAGTCCATACATTGAAATGAAGAAAAGATTAATAAATTACATGCAATAAGAAGAAATGCAATGCAATTAAAATGCATATTAAAAAAAAACAATTGAAGAGCTTCAAGAATTTGGTCACGAGATTAGCGTCATTGCGTTCGTAGCGATTTTCTAGTCAATTTAGACCTATGGATTGCAGAAAACCGAGTTAAGGTGAAAGAGATACATTTAAATGAAGTATTGTAGCAAAACATGAGAATAAGGCAAAAGAAGGAGAACAATGACTACTACTAATAAAAGACATCATAGACCAGTTGGTTCAGGCATAGGATTTTCAAAACCTCGACGGGGACATAATTTTGATCTTTGTTTCAGAGAGGGACAATTGAGCATACAAATATATGTACGTATACAAATTCAAATTTTGAAAGGATAAGAATGTACATATAAGGAAATAAAGAATATATATATATATATATATGAGAATATATATATATATATATATATATATATATATATGTAGAAATGTATGTATACAAGAGATTCAAGATAAGGCTGCGGTCAATGAAATATAGCAAGAAACAGATAACGTTGCAACACCGTTTGAATTTTGAAAACAAAACAAAAATTGTGCATATATATACGTGTAAAATGGTCGTTATAAGAATTGTATATGCATAAGAAGATTACATGTGAATATAAAAGTTAAATAAATTTAAACATTCAAAAATCAAATTTCTACGCCAAAACAGCTTGCAGGAACCAGTGCTGACTCAGCACTGTGTGTACGATAAGATCCGGCTGGATTCAACTGCGAACCTGGACTATTTTCTTAATTGGGTTCAATGCTGACTCAACGCTGCTTGTACGATAAGGTCTTGAGCACCTATAAATAAGACCCTATAGCTAACCCTGAAACTCATAATTCTAAAGCTATGCTGAAGCTTTGTCATTACTCTCTTTCTCTCCTGAAATCTATTCAGAAAATTTAGATTATTAATAAGAAAATTTTAAAATTCAAGATCTAAAAGAGATAATTGATGTTAATAAAAGATTGTCCAGATTCATGAAAAGCAAGGTAAAATTGTAGATCAAATCCATTAAAATTCTTACTTTTTCTTTCCCTTCTCTTTTAATGAAAATAATCAATCCATGGTTATTAGGTTTCAAATCAAATTAAAAGGGAAAAACCATGGATGCTAAAACTGGATCAGATCCAGCTTTGGGGAAAGCATAAAAGGTGAGTGAATTTAAGACATATTATTTTAGATAATGGTATATTACCGTTTAGCATTCCCCATTATGATAAATTAGAATATGACATGTTAAGATGCCTAAACATATGCTAATAATGATTAAAGTGGTGTATATGACATGCAGGAATGATTAGCATGATATAACGTCAAATTGTTAATATGAATAATTCATATATTGAACCAGTTGAAATTTTGTAATGTTTACATGTTATAATATTAATATGAACATTTTGGAAAATTCAAATATTGAATTAGTTGAAGTGCTAAAAAGTTTACCTGTTATGAACTTGTTAAAATATGGGTATCAACTATGACTGCTCTTGTTACATGTTAATTTGTCCCAATTGTATACAAGAAATAATAGGAGTAAATATATGATTATATGGTTTCATGTTAACATAGAATTGAATAAATAAATATGGATTGTGGTATCGACCAAATTATGTTTAAAGATCTTAAATTGGGCTAGTAAATATGAGTTGGAAAAAGGGGCGTGAAAAACCTATAATGAGATAGGAATTATTATAAAAAAAATGAACATGCCTTGAATTACAGTAATTAGAAACTGTAACCGTGCTTACACACGAGGTTAGATTACACCTGTGGTAGAAGTCTACCCGGACACGTCCGATATATCCAACAACCACAAGTGGCGAATCTAATGTGAGGGGTCTAAATGCATAAATACGAGACATGCCTAGACACGAGGTTAAGTCCGACTTGTTGAAGAAGTCTGCCCAAACCCAATTGGAATATCCAGCATCCACAGGTTGTAGGCTTAATGTGAGAGGTCTGGTACGTGTGTGTGTGTGTGTGTGTGTAGCAGGAATGATAAATAGTATTACTTGTAATTAATGGTTATAAATGGAATTGAATGAAAGAAAGATACAACAATAAGAATAAATAGGGAATGATAATAACCTATTATAAATAAATAACATTAATGAAAATGTTGTATAACAGGTAGACTTGTCCCAGGGACAAGTGAATATTATAACTTAGGTTATAATAAACTAGTAAGGAAATAAGACAACCTATGAAATGAAATAAGTGACACTTAATTTCAAATTAAGTAATCAATAAATGGGGAAAACTGAAACCAGTTGTTTGTAATAAGTTGGGAAAAGAGGGAAAGTTTATGGATGTAAGAGGTTGTACTTAATTATAAATTAAGTAATCAAAACAATTGGAAGTATGAACTCTGCTGGTAAGATTAACATGTTAGGGCTTGTTCTAGAGACAAGTGATAATTATAACTTAGGTTACAACAAAACAATAAGAAAATTGGAATAACTTATGTTAAGAGATAAATTGCACTTAATTGTAAATTAAGTTACTTGTAAGAACAAGAGTATGAAATCTACGGATGAGGACAACATAAGTTATGGTTAGAGAAACCTATTGTTTTGGACCTTAGTTAAGAAAACTAAGTTAATAAGTAAACAACCATAAGTTTTAGTGACGGTGTAAATTGAATTTATGGTTAATTGAGAAAGAAGGAGAAAAACTTATGAATTGAAATAAGTTATATTTAATCATAAATGGTAAGTGACATGTTAATTAGAAAACATGTGAATTGAGATATACTTAATAATATATTAAGTAGAACATGTTATTGTAATGATGAAATCAAGCGAGAACATAAAAAGGGATTGTGGATTTCAGAACATGGAGCACGATCTAGGGAATAACATGTTGTGGGCTTATTAATAAACTTAAATGTGTTAAGTTGTATAATTGAAATTAATAAGCAAGAGGGGCCCATTCCTCAGAGATATAAGGGGCTAAGAAGAAATTGGTAACCTGAATAAAAAGTTAAGACAAGCAAGTTAAATGGAAACCTAATAAGTAAAGCAAGCGCATAAAAGAATGTTTAGACATAGGGTCTAATAACATATTAAAGTGAGGCGTTTGGACCAGTCCGTACGTTTAAGGGTGAATAACCCAACGGGGTAGATCACTATGGTGTTATAAGGCACAAGGGGAGCGCATGTTTATCTGATTACTCTGTCGGCTCTGAAGGACTGGAAGAGGAAGCACACAGCTTCCTGAGATACGTAAGGTGCTCCTAGTAGTCCTCTGTTTGGTGGAAGATGTTTAGGCTGTGCTCGCAGAAGTTGGGTCTACGCGTAACTACTAGGTAGGTGGGCCTTGACTGCAAAAGTATCTGTGCAGTCAAAATGTTGTGACACGGTGACACTAGGGTGATTCGGCGGTGGCCTCGACGGGGAGACGAATGGTCACAACCAACAAGAATAGTAGATCGTCGGATACCTGTCATCGGCAGCCAGTGGGATGCGAAAAGACTAGAGCTAAACCCAAGATACCATTCATCTTTCACTATCGAGGTAAGGGGTTGAGGGGAGATGCTAAATGGTGGTTAGATTGTTTGTTATTAGGGGCATATCGCTTAGCTCTTGTAGTCTTTACTAGTTGAGGGAGGGGCCTAGGTGAGGCCATAGCCACCGTGAAAACAGACCCAAGGGATATCTGTAGAGGCTCCTAAAGACGGGCCCATACATATATGGAAAAGCTCCCGACCGAGTTCCGTGTTTCTTTTGTCGCCTTGCCATGGAACTCGGTGCACATTAGAGGACGTGTGATTGAGGCATCGAGCTACAGTTGAAAATACGTATGGTGGATAGTCTAGGTACATGCATATCTTCTCTGGGTAGTGTATCGTAGACTTGAGGGCATTACTTCAGTATGGAGTTTGAATCAAACAAAGGTGGTAGTCCGTATGTTTGCGTAGCATAGTAATGACAGGTATATGCGGAACGTAATATTGTTATATATGCGGGTCCGTACGTCTCTACGGTGTAGGATGAGGGACTGCATATATTTCGATGGTGTTACGGTGGACACCGTGTGAGTGAGGTACCATGGGGTGTACCTTCATATTGGGGGTAGCTACATATATATTTTATTAGGTTAATCCACTGGGAAGTAAATGGGTGCGACGTGTGTGTAAGCCTTGAGAGCTGTTAACCCAAGTAACCTAATAAATAAGATAATATGATTGAACGGTATATGTAGAATTATCCAAAGTGTATAGTTTAAATCTAGTCACCATAGCTTCTGTTTTCACCCCCTCCTCGTAACATAGTCGTAGTTTAGATTTATGGCAGAGACATGATAGCTTTGGATACTGGTTAGGCAGTATTATTAATACGGTAAGGCTATGTTTTGACCATATTATATTTTATCCATTCCGCTGTGAGATATTTTCTGAGCTCTGACATATTTTATGTACTTGTCTTTTCTGCAGGATACCAGAGCAAACCAATCCGAGTTTTGATAGATTGGAATTTTGAAAAAAAATCGATCTGTCGGAATTCGGGTTGTCACACTAGCCGCCGCCGTTCAAGTCGATGATGCCAATCTCCTATTATATTAAACATTTCAGTCGAATGCTAATTGAACTTAGCATTTCAGTCGAATGCCAATCTGCTATTGTATTTCGACTTTCAGTATTACCAATTCTTTTCAATGCTAACTGTACTTAGCATTTCAGTCGAATGCTAATAACATTAGTGTTTTTTTTACCTTTTAACATTAGCTAACATTTCAGTAAAAAGGGGAAACAGTTATGTAGTTTGAGTATATTTTCTTTCCTTTTTTTAGTTCATATCAACTATTTTCAAACGTTGAAACTATAGTTTTACTTATCATTTTTTTACAGTGTAGTGTTCATTTAAAAAAATGATAGATGTACTCATCATTTTATTTTTACCTGATAGTTCGCTTTAGAAATAAAATGCTATATTCAGCTATCATTTAGCATATTCTATACATGCTATTTCACTTTAAAAATACGATGTTGAAATCAACTATCGTTTATTATGTTCTATACATTCTAATTTACTTTAAAAGTACCATGCTATATTCAACTATCATTTAGCATATTTAGACATTCTAGTTCCTTCTAAAAAATACAATGCTAAATTCAACTATCATTTATTATATTCTATTTATGCTAGTTCATTTTACAAGTAAATACTATATTCAAACAATATTTTGCAAACTCTACACATGCTAACTCACTTCAAAAATACAAACCATAAATTCAACCATCATTTATTATATTTTATACATGGTAGATCACTTTAAAAATGCAATGCTATATTCATCTATCATTTAGCATATTTTACATATGTTATTTGACTTTTAAAAAAATACAATGTTAAATTCAACTATCATTTACCACTTTAAAAATGTAATGCTATATTCATGTATCATTCATCATATTATATACATGCTAGTTCACTTTGAAAACACAACGCTATATACATTTAAAATACTCTATAATGTTAGTTAACTTTAATATAGCATTTGAGTAATGATAGACATACATAACAGTGGGAAAAAAATTGATACACAAGCATAGCATGATATATTTACATTTGAACACGTTACTTTGTTTGCTTAATGTATTATGTTGTAATGATAAATGACAGAGAAAAATAGCATTCGGTGTTTGATTGATGATAGGAAAAAGTAAGATTATTAGCTATAGAATAATAGACAAATATAACATTGGGAAAAAAAGATAAACAAACATAACAGGAAAAAATATAGTTGAATATGTTACTTTTTTTTATTAATGTGTAATGATATAATGTTAAATGATAGAGACACATAGCGTTCAGCATTTGGAGGATGTGGACAAAAGCAAGATGAATAGTTATAGAATGATAGACAAATATAGTAGAAAAATATATCCTAGGATCGGTCATGGGCTCGATCAAATGATCGGTCAAGGGCTCAGTCAACTGCTCGGTCAAGGGCTCAGTCATGGGTAGGATCATAGGCTCGGTCAAGTGCCCGGTCGTGGGCTCAGTCAAGGGATCGGTCATGGGCTCGACCAAGTGCTCGATCATCGGTTCAATCATGTGCTCAGTCATGGGCTCGGTCAAGGGCATGGTTATGGGCTCAGTCAAGTGCTCGGTCATGGGCTCGGCCAAGGGCTCGGTCATGGACTCGGTCATTGGCTCGGTCATGGGCTCGGCCAAGAGCATGGTCATAAGCTCGGTCAAGGGCTCGATTAAGAGCCCGGTCAAGTGCTCGGTCATGGGCTCGGGCATGGGATCGGTCAAGTGTTCGGTCACGGGCATAGTCATAGGCTCGGTCAAGGGAATGGTTATAGGCAACTAATAAGATGATATATTTGTTTATCATTTTTTCCAATGCTATATTTACTTATCATTCTACAACTATCTATCTAATATTTCTATATGATGCATGCAACTAATAAGACGATATATTGAACTATCATCCTATGCACGCAAGACCTAATCAGGTATTTCGGCAATGAATCTGCACCCAATAGGGATTAATTAACCGAGCGGGTACCGATGACACGTAAAAGGTGTCTGTACACAAGGCCTAATCGGGTACCTATGGCATGTAAAAGACATATGGACGCAAGACCTAATTGGGTACTTTAGCAACGTATCTGCACCCAGTAGGGATTAATCAACCGAGCGGGTACCGATGACACGTAAAAGACATCTGGACGCAATGCCTAATCGGGTACTTATGACACGTAAAATACATCCGGACGCAAGGCCTAATCGGGTACTTCAGTAACGAATCTGCACCCAGTACAGGTTAATTAACCGAGCAGGTATCGATGATACATAAAATACTTCTGCACACAAGGTCTAATCGGGTACTCCAGCAACGATTCTGCACCCAGTAGGAATTAGTTAACCGAGCGGGTACCCGTGACACGTAAAAGTCTTCCGCATGCAAGGCCTAATCGGGTAGCTATGACACTTAAAACACTTCCGCACACAAGGGCTAATCGAGTATTCCAGCAACGATTTTGCACCCATTAGGAATTATTTAACCGAACGGATACCCTTTATACGTAAAAGACTTCCGCATGCAAGGCCTAATCGGCTACCTATGATGCGTAAAACACTTCTGCACGCAAGGCCTGATCGGGTACTTCAACAATGAATCTGCACCCAATAGGGATTAATTAACCAAGCGGGTACCAATGACACGTAAAAGACATCTGGACGCAAGGCCTAATCGGGTACTTATGACATGTAAAATACATCCAGACTCTAGACCTAATCGAGTATTTCAACAACGAATCTGCACCTAGTAGGGATTGATTAACTGAATGGGTACCGATGATAATATAATCTAGCATTTTGGTACAAGATCTAGTAGAGTGCCTATGAACATAAAAATTTAATCCACTTCAGTATTTATAACATTACAAATGATATATTAATGTAACATTCTTTTATAAAGTCTAATAGCAGGTTTGTGATATTAATTTGAAATGATTGTCTCTTGTGGCATTTTAGTTATGAAGTATATTAGTCTATTTAAATCATACAAAGTGATACATTAATGTATTTATTCCTGTTACTTTCAACTACAATAAAATGCAATTTGAAACTAGCATAATACAAAAACTTGATGTTCGATATTTGTAATGTGAAAATCATAAATAACATATATTGTTGACTACTTAGATGGCGATAAATATTTAGTATTCATGTAAAATTAAAAATATTTATAAACGATATATATAATTAACTACTAAAATGAAATGCAATATACATTTAGCATTGCACCTAAGCAAATTCAACAACAGCCTGAAACTTGCAAAAAGTAGAATAACACAAAATACAAGAACAACAAACTAAGTTGCATATATAATAGAGTGAATTTCATAGCACACACAAAAATGATAGTTTCATATATCATTACTATGAGCTGAAACCAATGCAAAATCGAAACAAAACACAACAGCCACATCTCTTATTATCAAATCACAAAGCACAAGAGGAACAGAAAACTAAATTTATTTGACAAAAAATGCACAATTTGAGATCGATCAACATAAACGATAGTTTCAACAAACTAAATTGCACATATAATACAACTTAAAATATAATTAACATAAAATACAACAACATCTCTTATTCACAACATAAAATACAACAACAAGAAGGTAAATTGCACTGTAATAGACAAAATTTCATACTACCCACATATTTACAAATGATACAAATAATTAACTACTAATATAAAATGCTATATACATTTAGCATTACACCTAAGCAAATTCAACAACAGCCTGAAACAGGCAGAAAATAGAATAAAATAAAATACAAGAACAACAAACTAAATTGCACATATAAAAGAGTGAATTTCATAGCACACATAGAAATGATAGTTTCATATATCGTTATTCTGAGATGAAACCAAAACCCAATCGAAACAAAACACAACAAACACATCTCTTATTATCAAAATCACAAAGCACAAGAGGAACAGAAAATTCAATTTATTTGATAGAAAATGCACAATTTGAGATCGATCAACATAAATGATAATTTCAACAAACTAAATTGCACATATAATACAACTAAAAATATAATTAACATAAAATTCAACATCTCTTATTCTCGGCATAAAACACAACAACAAGGTAAATTGCACTGCAATAGAAAATATTTCACACTACCCATAGAAATGATAGTTTTATATATCATTATTCTAATGAAAAAACAAAAACAAATAAAAAAAACTAATAGTAGCAATTTTTTTTTCCAAAATCACAAATCTAAATCCACCGCCATCGTTTGAAACCGTCGTCGAGTGAAACCGTCATCGTCAAGTAAAGCCACCGCCACCGAGTGAAGCCGTCGTCGTCGTCAAGTGATTTGACAGAAGATAAATGGATCGATCAAATTTGCAACAATCTTAATCTTCAAAATGCGCGAATTAAGATCGATTTCATTTTGAAGGCGTCGCCTGTAGAAAGAACATGCAAGATTCGAGATTTAGGATCGATTGGAGATTTAAGATCAATTTCATTTTGATGTCTGTATAAAATATAATAAATGATAGTTAGCTGATATGAGAATTGAGAATGATTTGTTTTTTTTAATCGGGAACATTGAAGATGGAGCACGAAGAAGAAGATCCTAGAATTTCTCTACCAAAATTTTTCCTTTAGCCGAAATTATAATCGGTGCGTCCTTCCTGAGAAGAAATAAAGTGCGCGTCCTTTGGACTAAAAAACACGAGATGTTCTTCCTTGAACCGATTTTCCTGTATATATATATATATATATATATATATATATATATATATACAAGGGCACCCCAAAATACTTTTTCTAATACCGCAGCTAAAAAAATAAAACTCATTAAATTTTGTAAGCTTACTAATACTGCATTACCCCTCCGTTCTAATCTCTCACTAAACAAGAATATGTCGAACTAATCACGTAGTAAGCCCTAATCTAAAAACCCTAATAAAAAATATCGTTGTCTACTTCATTTTTCCTGCAGTAAATTCAAATTCTTGCCGTTTGAAACTCTAATCTCTCACTTCCTCTTCTAGTTTGCTTAATTCAAACCATATTCACGTCTTTTGTATATTTAGGAACGCATTCTTCTTTCTCGGCATTGTTGCGGCGTCATTATCGTTGATTGATCGATTGAAGAACTTGGGTTTCAAAATGGAATGAAAGAGGAATGATTAAAAGACGAGAGGGAAATAAGGTAACCGTGATGTGGTAGCCCATATTTTTTATGTATAGTATTAAGAAGAGTGTAATGATAATTCTTGTGGTATTTTTAGTAGTGGTGTTAGGAAGAGTATTTTGGGGTGCCCTTAGCTTCACGCTATATATATGTATGTATGTACATATATATATACATACATATATTTATATATTGTTGATATCAAAAGTTGGTCTAGTGACAGTCAACCCCCAAAGCATGTAATCCAAACACAGTTATAAGAATAAAATGCAGTAAGAAAGACTATAAAAAGGGATACACAATATTTTTATAGTGTTCGGCTTCAACCAAGCCTTTGTCCACTTTATAATCTCTATTTATACCGATGATTACAGGTTATAGCTGCTTTTATATGAGGAAAATATAGAAAGAAGTGGTTTATACACAAAATCCTTGTGTTATGAAGTTGAAGAATCGAAGTGTACAGCAGGCTATTTTTGGAGTGTCAACCATAAGCTTTTTAGTAATTGAAGGCAAGATGACTATAATGCTACGTGTTCATCATCTAACCCGGTGTCAACCAAGTGATACTCAATCCAGAAAAGTAATTATAGGCGGTGGCACCTGTTCTTCTACTGATGAATAGTTCTCCTCGGTAACTACGGCGTGCGTGGAGATCGGAACTTGGTGTATGAACAACAAAGTAGGTCATCTTTACGATTACTGAGGCGTACGTAGACCTTGGAATCTGGAGTAGGGGAAGTGGAATAGGCCCAGTTTGACCAATAAAGCAGACTTGAGAATCAGGCTTTGCTGCATAGCATTGGTGGTGGATCATCATAGTTGGGAGTTGATTAACTGGTTTGATCGACTCGGTATTCAGACTTTGGTCCTTTTTCTGAAGAAGTGTGCTTCTACTTGGGAATTGTTGATTTGGGTCGAGCCAAGTTTTGATCGATCGAGATAAGAACCGAACCAAGAGAAAGAGATAGCTTGTCTTAAGTTCAGATTATAGTTGTGACAGCTTTTACCAAAAAACTGGTCCATATATATATATATATATATATATATATAGTTATTATGACTTTTACCAGATATCTTTTCTTAAGCATAGGAGCTGGATCATCATAGTTGGGAGTCGATCAACTGGTTCGATCGACTCGGTCTTCGTACTTCGGTCCTTTTGCCGAAGAAGTGTGCTTCTGCATGGGAATTGCTGATTCGTACCGAGCCGAATTTTTTATTGACCTTGATAAGAACCGAACCAAGAGAAAGAGATAGCTTGTCTTAAATTCAGATTATCGTTGTGACGGCTTTTAGCAAAAATCTGGTCAACACTTTGACTCCCAGAGCATATCTTTTTTGTAAAGGAAGGTATGCTCTGGATCTTCCGGAGTACGAAGCATAGAGATCCGATACATTGAAACCTAGAAAGTCACCGTTACGCCGAACCATATTATAGAATAGCAAGAAAACCGACGATCGATAACGATCGTATTACGGTCAAAGGAGAGACGAGAGAACCAGTTATTAGGTTAGTTCGATCAGCTCCGAGTATGATCTATACCTGCAGAAAAGGAGAAGAAAGTACGTTAAATCCTAACAATACTGTTTGACTATTCAGAGCATAAACCATGCTTATAGTCCATTGGAGCATAAACCATACTCAAGTAATGGTCAAGTTATCTTGCTGAATCCTAGCCGGGTAATTTGATTTGCCAGGTATAAGCCATACCTGGGAGTCGAGTATAAACCATACCCGAATAGTATTTGAGTTAGCTTGCCATGGCCTGGAAAGACAGTTCGTTCTTTCAGGTATAAGCCATTCCTAGGAACCTAGAGTTGAGCATCAACCATGCTCAGGGTGTGATTTTTTCAAAGAGATTGAAAGAGGGCTAAGCTTGTCAAGTCCTAACAAGTAGAGTTTTAGTATCGGTATCAACCATACCTTAGGGACGAGGATAAACCATGCTCGGTTTGAGAGAAAGTTAGGTTCATCACATTCTGACTAGTGAATCGCATGTTCATGTATCATTCATTCCTTAGGGACGAGCATAAGCCATGCTTGGTTTTGGATTGAGGACCTTGCCATATCCTGGCAAGCTACTTACATTCATCAAACATAATCCATTTTCAACTTCATTTTCGAGTCTATAGTTGAATCCAAAGCACGCCTTGGGATTAAAGCCTAACCCTGTATCTGTGTACTTCAACATAGCTACTTAATTTTAAAACAACAAAAACTGCATCTCTTATATCCTAAGAGATGTGGTGTATCCACAATGATCTAATCCAGATTTGTCGATAATGATGCCACAATTTCTAGGTTCAGGATCCTTCCCATTTTGGTGAGCACGAAAACCATTCTGAGGAGCTTGGGAAGGTAGTTGTGGCAATGCGAATGTTGCAGATTTCTTAGCATACTCGAGTTGCTCTTCACGTCGGGCCCTTTCTTCGATAAGAACACGCAAGTGTCTGCAGTCATTAGTACCATGACCTGCCGTGTCATGAAACATGCAGTGCTTTCCTAATTCACGTTCTCTTTGGGTTGGCTCCCCCGAGGAGGCTTAGGAAAGGGAATAGTTCCCCATACATCAAGATATATTTACAATAGTGAGGAATTGAGTTTGGTGTAGTTATCATACTTGGGCTCTCTTCGGAACCACACATTTCTGTCATTCTTTTCAGAGACTTTCGCCCTACCCTTGCTTTGGACAACGGTGGTCGGTCCTCTATCCTTTGTCGCAAGTACGTCGAGATTTTCCATCTCGATATTAGCATCTTCTTGTCGGAGGAATCTGTCTGCCTCAGAGTAGAAATCTCCAGTGTCTCCTAGAGGACCCTTTTGAAGAGAGATTTTGAAATCTTTTCGATCCAGAACTCCGGTCATGGCGGCCTTAAGCACCATCGATGGTTCAGGTCGATCGACTGATGCTACGACCACATTGAATCTTTCTAAGAAGGAGCTCAAGGTCTCGCTAGACCACTACCTGATGGATGTGAGGAACATGATGCTCTTCGGTCGAGATATGTGAACTCTGAACTATTCAATAAAGCAGGTGACCAACATATTCCAGCCATTGATCGGTTCAGTTGTTAGCTATCGAAACCACATGGTAGCAACATCGACTAGGAAAAGAGGGAAGCACTTAGACATGACATTGATCGATGCCGATAGTACTTCCATCTGGAGCATATAACACATGAGATGTATGGTAGGATCGGTCCTGTCATTGGGTTCCAGAACTGGAAGCTTGAAACCAGGTGGATTACGGGATTTCCTGATTTCCCATGTGCAAGGACTGTGGTGGACGTTATTGACATCTTGTTATGAGGTTGTACCTCATAAACTAATGTTTTAAATAACATTAGTTTGGATGACGGAGATCCTTTGCTTCGGCTCATGATTGTAAAGGTTATATTCAAACCTTTACAATCTAGTATATTATTTAAAACCACTGGATTCTTTTCTCTAGTTGTCATCTAGCTCGTTCAGATGAAATATCTTTCATCATTTCAAAACTGGAATTTTCATCAAAAATCTTTTCAAATTATTTATTATGATTTACCATAATTTACCCCTATATTTAATGATTTAAAAATAACGTAATTCATTAAAAACCCATTTCAGGTCTATTACAGCACTAGCGTTGTTTTTATTCAAATTTGAGGTATAATCATACTTCATACCTTGAGGTATATTCATTTCCAACTTCATTTCCAAATGGTTTTAACATAACCAGAGTTTACCAGTATATAAATTGGATTTGATTTTAATGGAAATTATCTTCGGATATTTCGGTATTGGATTCGGTGATTATAAGGATATCATTGAGGAATTTGGAAGATATATACATCGTTATTCCCAATACGATATCTGTTGGTTTCAGAATTTGATATTGATTATAAGTCGATATGATTTCTATTCAGAGCCTTGCATTTGATATCAAATTAGAATTTGGGTTTGTCATGAATAGTGCCTTAAATAACATTGTCCTTAAACCTGGTTGGGATTGGAATAAACGTTTTAACTAAGATTAATGAAGTTTTCCAATTAAATAATTTAGTTGGAACGGAATTGAAGTTTGATTTTGGGTTTATTGTGAACAATGT
Organism: Allium sativum; assembly: GCA_030737875.1. Lineage (NCBI taxonomy): Eukaryota > Viridiplantae > Streptophyta > Magnoliopsida > Asparagales > Amaryllidaceae > Allium > Allium sativum. The sequence goes on from CM060916.1 coordinate 46,720,301, forward strand.
TTTAAATAACATTAGTTCTTTAACCCAATTAACAATGAAGTTAATATTAGGAATTTATAAATCTTTTAATTAATATTTAATGGAATTTTCCAAAGTAGATTTTTCCAATTTAATATACTAAATTGGAATTGAATGGAATCAGATTTAGTGATAATCGAGATGAACCCCTATAAAGGAAGATCTATACTATTTAAGGAATTTAAAAGGCTTTGTCATTATTCCACTTATAATATTAGTCTAATATAAAAATTATATCGATTATATATTGTTATGATTTGTATGAAGGTTCCATATTAAATGGAAGATGATTTCGAGTTATTGTGAACTGTGTTTAGTGACATTCATTCTTTAACCCAGTAAAAGACAAGATTAATTTCCTAAAGTTGAATAATCACTAAGTAATGATTTTTTAGATTCTAAGTTGGAGTTTTAATGTATCATTAATTAGATTAAAATGTAAATTGGGTAATTAAATTTAATAAACACGAGAAGCGTTCGAGATGGAGTACCACCAGTTTTACTTCAACAATAGATAAATCTTTAATTAGATTTGGAATGTAAAGTGGTAATTACATTTACCGATAACACAACGAGTGTTAGATATGGAATACTACTATTTTTTCTCCATGAGATGAACAGGTATAAAATGGGGTAACGATATGAAATATTATCTTTTGCGTAAGGCTTGTTGATCCTGATAAAACCTATAAACCTTAATTTAGTTTAAGTTATGAAAAGATATTACAAAATCTTTTGCAATGGTTTTCAAAGAAAGATTTAAACAAAAAGTTTAAATGAGATAATCTTTGATAAGATTAACGGGAACCATTCTTGGTAATAAGAATATTTGAATAAAATAATCTTTTGGATTGGAATGAGGCATATGACATATTTATAGATCACTTGATTATAAAGATGCATGAGTTATTCAGAAAGACCGGGTTTAACCTATTCTGAATAACTATTACGAAGATTAAAAGTCGAAGAGATGAAGACGATGGTTGAAGACTGGAGATCTTCGCATTGTTTGGATTATTGTTAATGTCTCACTTGGGAGGTACACCAAGACGAGGTTATAAGTTGTGTCGTCCAGACTTTTTTGGAGATCGACCGGATATGCGAGGGCTTCTCTCCTACATTAGACATATTGGATGGGGAATAAGGTGCCTTCGGTTTCGTTCAAACCCAGAAAGGACTTGCAAATGGATTGTATGTCTAGCATTGTATTTTATGCTATAGTGTTGACCTTTTCTAAATATATATATATATCTGTATGGTGGCGGAGAATTTATTCTCTTAGCTTAACACCCTTCTTTGAGACGTATGAGCTTAAAGGTTATATATTGGTGGAAATCAATGGTATGGTATGGATTGACAATGTCGCATACTGAGATGTGTGGATCAAAGCTTCTGTTGAAACGTAGAGCTTTGTGGATGATGATTAAAGCATAACTTATATAGCTTAGCTTTGTGTATAGCGTTAACTCGCGAGCTTCACACCCCGGTATGAGCCAAAAACGACACGAACGACCATAGAGAAGGGACATACATTTCCTTCTATCTAGAAGTGATGCCATGGTATGGAGCCAAGGCATATTTACTTGGATGGATGTTGGAATTGTGGCACCTCAGATATGGCCGCACTAGGCCAAAGTGGTATCCACGATCGACGGACAGACCAAGAGGTCCAATAGGACCAGGGAACATTTTTTCAAGAGTAACCCTAATCCACCGGGTAATTGGGGGCAGGTTCTACTGCTCCGAGTGCACATGCGCATGAGTCCTGGGCATCCCGCTAGAGATGACCCGAATGGGATGAGGAAGATCCCTTGCCTAGGCTCATAGATGGAAATCCAAATTCCAATACGCGACTTGGCGATTTATGTTGTACACCTATATGGCGACATAGTCGGATGGGGTACTATGCCATCTAAGATTGATACATTTATTTTTGAAATTGTTTTCTACACTATGAACTAATAATAATATAATTGAAATTTCATGTATCAAGCATATTTGGCTATTATAAGGTAAAACTCTATCCTTCGGCTTGCGCTTGCATTATGTGATGGGACCTGAGTCTTATAATAGTTTCATTTTTCTTTCTAGCATTGCATTATTTATTTTATGCACTAGTATTCATAGGGAGTAAACCCGTTCCATGTTATATGGCGTTGTCCCCTTATTTACCAAATTTAAAAAAAAGTTAATAACGGTTTTAGTTCTCATACCAGTCTCATGACTGACTCGGAGTTTTTTTTCCCACCTAAACTCTAGGTGCCCATATTTTCCACACAGGCAGCTGGTAGTTTTGGTTTTGCAGATATTTATTCAATAGGATCCTAGATTATGGTTGGAGCTGTACTCTGGTGTATTTTGCAATCTTCCGCTGACCATATTTATGTTTTTAAAATTCTGTTGTATTGTAATTTACTTATCTTTGATATTTTTCCATTGTATATTATTTATTTATACTCAAATACCTTGTGCTTTGATGTAAATTGTTGTAATAACAATGAAATGTTCTCTTGTTCTATGTTCAAATGCGTCGTGTTCTCATGACAATCTGCGACTTTCCTATCTTTTAGATCGAGCCTGTGTGGTTTATGGTCGGTTCGAAGGTCGGGGAAATTTGGATTGTCACAGTTCACATGGATTGTGATGAAAACCCCACATGGGTTTTGGGACGATAATTTTACACGTCTCCCAAGTGTTTAGAGAATTGATTGAGAACCTCACACGGGTTTCAGGATGACAATTAGCTTACACGTCTCCCAAGTGTGTAGATAAGTTCATATGGATTATGATGTAAACCCTACATGGGTATTAGGACGAAAATTTTACACATCACCCAAGTGTGTAGATAATAATCACTAATATTAGATTAAAACCACATACGGGTATTGGGATGATATTTGATTTACACTAATCTCAAGTGTGTAGTTTGCATGTTAATCGATTGATTGAAAGACCGACATAAGCATTACTTATTTTATTTAAGGCTTATACGGGTGTAAATGCACTCTAGATGTAAATTTGATGCTTAATAGTTGTTACAACTATTATTGAATACATATAATGTATGAAATCCATATAAATAAAATTATATAGTGTTTTGATTGAATTTTGTTCCAATCCGGAATAAAAACGAATGTTTTAGTAATATAATATTCAGTGAAAAATCAAAGTTTGATTTTCGTGTGCGATTTTGGATGGACACGAAGATATTAAAATATCAATTAATATTCATAACCGAAACGAATTGATTTATTTAATTTTTTTATACAATTATGGTTTGTTCAAGTTTATTTTGAAATGAATATTAATTTGAAAATATGAAGTTGAGTCAAAATTTGAAGTTGAGTTAAGTATATAGATGACGTTTTAAACTCGAGTGGATTTTTCTATCGGTTTTATTTTTATAATGGATGTAGGAAAAATTTGGACTTCAAAATTTGATATTTTGGAAAATATTATTATTTTAATATTATAATAATATGGAATATTCAATTTTGGTTTAAAGTAAAGATTGAATCACTCTTAAAACAAATTTATAAATGTTTTATAAAATACGTTTACAACGAAGTTCATTTAAATGCTTCGAATAGAACGAGTCATGCAGCGACTGTTCGCGAATTTCGACCATTAACTTCAAATTGACGTACTGGAAGATCCAATTATGGATTTTCCCGAAACGAAAAACGTTTGGTTTAGAGAAAAAGAGTTTTCAAATGATACGAAGTGATTTGAAATCCAACAGTTAGATTTTGAGATATATTCTATTCAAATTTGAATAAAAACAGCGCTAGTGCTGTAAATGACATGAAATTGGTTTTTAATAAATTATGCTATTTTTAAATCATTAAATATAGGGGAAAATTATGGTAAATTATAATAAATGATTTGAAAAGATATTTGATGAAATATTCCAGTTTTGAAAAGATAAAAGATATTTCATCTAAATGAGCTAGTTGACAACAAGAGTAAAAATCCAGTGGTTTTAAATAACATATTGGATTGTAAATAATCCAGTTGTTGTACCTCGGGTGAAGCGCTTAATGATGCTAGCGATTTGGTTTCCATCTCCTAGAAATTGTTGCCATGAATCCAATTCGGCACCGGGGACATTGGCGAGAATCCCAATACGTGGTGGAAGCTTGCTCTGAGTTCTTAGGGTCAGTTCGGTACAGCCCACGAGCGATGGGTGAAGGTGGTCCCCAGCTTCGGTTGTAGGTTCCAAATTGTTCTGGGCTCCTGAGTTGGCATGTGCGTTGGTATGAACCATACCCATGCGTGTGGGATTGGATCGGTTTGGGTAAGCGTTATCAGTTTGGAGTTCGTACTCCTAGGGTGATATCATAATGGTTAATAGTATCAATTCCCTCTGCCGCGTTAGGCACTGGTATGGTAGAGTGATCTTGGAGAGACGAAGGGTTGTTGCCCCCATCTAGGCTTGGATCGTCGTGCTGGCAAGTTTGAGTGTGGGGCGGCATAAGTCTAGTTTGCGGTAAGATACCAGATTGAGCCAAAGGTTGTATCGAACTAGGCTCCGGTCGATCCGTAGGTTGCATCGATCGATCTGACCTAAGACTTGGTCTACCGGGAAGCGAAGTTGATCCAGGTGGAGGCAGAGTAGTAGATCGATCTAGGGCTTGGGTATCATTGACCCGAAGGTTAGTTGTTGCCCAGCTTCGCTTGGAGTAGGAAGTGATGTTGAGTTGCTCGACTTCCTTCCATCCAAGTGAAGAAACTATTCATCATTTCCTGCTTCTTTTTGAGGAGTTCATCTAGGTGTGCCATCTAAGTTGTTAGTTCGGCTAGAACTCCATCCATCTCATGCCAAGTCAATTATTGGGATGGTTCTTCGTGAGTGTAAGCCTCCAGGTTTGCCTCCGCTGCTGCATCTACTGAGCCAATGTTTTGATCATGGGAAGATGTTGCATCCTTCTTCCGCTTTTCCATTATTCCTTCAACGAATAACAATCAGAGTCTTTAAGCTTAGAACTGGCTGAAGGCGGTTGTGCGAAGGTTCGTCTCCACTTCCTGACGCGCCAAAGTGTTGACGTAAAAAGTTGGTCTGGTGACAGTCAACCCCCAAAGCGTGTAATCCACACACAATTACAATCACAAAATGCAGTAAAGAAGAGTAAAAACACAGGACACAATATTTTTAAGTGGTTCGGCTTCAACCAAGCCTACGTCCACTTTATAATCTCTGTTTATACTGTCAATTGCAGGTTACAATAGCTTTATATGAGGAAAGTAGAGAAAGAAGTAGTTTATACACAAAATCCTTTTAATATGAAGTTGAAGAATTGAAGTGTATGGTAGGCTATTTTTGGAGTGCCAACCATAAGCTTTTCATTAACCGGTCCAGGTTGCTTTCCATTTCAGGAAATGGTGTATTTATAGGCAAGAAGGCGAGCTGATTAGAACGCTATGTGGCCATCATCTGACCCGAGGTCAGCCACGTGTTACTCAATCTAGAAAAGTAATTGTAGGCGGTGGAACCTATTCTTCTACTGATGAATAGTTGTCCTCGGTAACTACGCCATACATGGAGCTCGAGACTTGGGGTATGAACAATAAAGTAGGTCATCTTCATGATTATCAAGGCATACGTGGACCTTGGAATCTGGAGTAAGGGAAATGGAATTGGCCCAGTTTGACCAATAAAGCAGCCTCGAGAATCAAGCTTTGTTGTATAGCGTTGGTGGTGAATCATCATAGTTGGAAGTCGATTAGCTGGTTCGATCGACTTGGTATTCGGACTTCGGTCCTTTTTCTGTAGAAGTGTGCTTCTGCTTGGGAATTGTTGATCCGGGTCAAGCCAAGTTTTGATCAATCGAGATAAGAACCGAACCAAGAGAAAGAGATAGCTTGTCGTAAGTTCAGATTATAGTTGTGACGGCTTTTACCAAAAAGCTGGTCCATACACACACACACACACACACACACATATATATATATAAGGTATGCTCTATGGCACCCTTAATTCCGATCAACCCATGTTTATATACACTCATTAATAATTATATATGTTAGTGGGGGGAGTGGTTAGTGGGAGTAGAGGGCAACAGTAATGTGTGGTGGAAATCAAAGGGCTATAGGGGTGCTTCACTTTTTGGAGAGTGAGCGGAAGGAGAGAGAGGGAAAATATATGCTAGAAAAGAGGGAGTTTATTGGGGTGTTCCACTGTTTGGGGTGCCGTTGATCCTGCCTCATATATATATATATATGAGCAGCTATCGGGATACAAAATTAAACACAAATAAGGCACACAAATCGTGAACCGTTGGATTTGTTTGTCTTTATGTGGAAAGTGGAATTCATGGGAGGATCTAGTGGTTGAGATTCGTTGTGTCAAATTTTGTGTTCTCATTTCGTGCCCAAATAGAGTTTCCCGATATATTTGCACACACACCCCCTATCAAATATTGGGCAATATATAAAAATAGTGCCCAGGTGCCAATCTCTAAATCCAATGATGCAAGCTAGGCTGCTGACTTAGCTCAAGCTTAGTTAATCGAAAGAGAGAATTGATTATTCAAAATAAAGAATAAATAATGTTCATATTCATACTAGCAAAAAAACTTAAAAAATATCCAGCCCTCCATTTATAACTTTTAAATCATAGAATCAGCATCTTATGCCCATCCTTGTGACATCGCAAAACACTGCGTCACTCTCTTATTGCATTGTCTTCCTTAAGTCATCAGTTGTTGGAAAATGATTTGAAAATTGAATTATTAAAAATTGACTGAGTGTGAGTATGAATCTTATATGTGAATAGTCCAACATCATTTGATTATATGAAAGAACCAAATATTTATACTTGATTCTTACAAGCTAGTATGCGTGCGCGATCGACCCACCGACTCGATCCGACCTTGGTTGGGCTAGGCTAGCTTTGTGGTGTACACCCTTATATTTTTGGACAAAAATAGTTTACTATTACCGAACAGTTTTTTTGACATGGTAAAACTAAGACCGGTTGTTTCAGATCGGATCCAACTTTCCTCCTACTTAATACAATAACGTGCTTAGTTTTATATTCCCTCTAATTTTCATATGGTTTTAGACGAGTCGAAACAGAACAACGTATGTTCTTCCTCCGTTAAAAACAAGCACAAATCTGAGCAGTACATTTTTTCGAGTGCAAATCTGAGTCAGTTCGTTTGTGCAAGCGAATTGATATTGATAGAAGATTGTTTATCTTAGAGGCGGCAACGATAGATATGAACTGCTTTGCACCACCGAGCAAATTGCTTAAACGCCTTCAAGGAATTGATGTTATCTAAGACTCAGCCATTATTTTCCAACAATTTGAAGACGTTCTCCAAAAATAATGGCTTCAACTGCAACTGTTGATGATGTTGCGCCTTCTTTATGTTTCAGATCCCTCTTGTGACCGCTGCCCCATTCATATTCGATGGGTTGCACTTCAATCGCTCGCATAAGAATATGGAGTTCTTTCTGACTATGAAAAAACTTGTTGATGTGCTAATAACTAACAAGCTGCAGCTGCCAGAGAAACATGACGAAGCAGATACAAAGCAGATGGCTTCCTGGATAGAAAAATCAAAGCAGCTGCAGACTTGGATAGAGCAAGACTACATATGCAAGAACTTCATCCTCAGTGGACTCGATGGCGATTTGTATGGCTACTAGAACTCAGACAAATCAATAAAGGAAATCTGGGAGGCGCTGAAGAAGAAGTACGACATAGAGAAGGTAGGGACAAAGAAGTATACAATTAGCTGTTACCTCAAATACCAGATGACGGATGACAGGTCAGTAGAGATGCAGTTGCATGAGCTTCAAAAAATAGCTCATGAGATCGTCTCCAAAGGTATGGCTTTAGACGAACAGTTTCTGATTGTTGTAATAATTGATAAATTGCCCCTAAGTTGAAAAGACTTTAAAAATGTGAAGAGACATAAGACTAAGGAATTATCTGTAGAGAGCTAGATAACTCGCCTCCGTATTGAGGAGGAGGTTCGAAAGCAGGACCAGAAAGAGGAAGTGGTAGATGTCTCTAACAACAGTAATATAAAACAAAACTCGTTGTTTTAAAACCAAACCAGAAATCTTTTGAAAATTAAAACTGCTGCAACAAAGAGAATGGGAACCCATAAGGGAACCAAAAGGGACAACATGCACCAACCTAAAAGAATAACCCTAGATGGCTATTTTCGTGTTACAACCGTGGAAAACCAGGTCATATGACACGCAAGTGTCGAAACAGTCCAAGCTCTGCACTGTAGGAAAACCTGATTAAGGAGACTCTTATGGCTATAATCATTGAGATTCACCTTATTGGTGGATCATTGGGTTGGTGGATGGATACTGGTGCTTCCGCCATGTATGCTATGATCGTGATATGTTCACTACATACACGACTGTTGATGATCAAAATTTGTTGTTGGGAGATTCTCACACCACTAAAGTTGTTGGGATTGTTAATGTGGAAATCAATCTTTCCTTTGGAAAGACAATTATTTTGAAAGATGTGATACATACTCCAGAGAGGAGGAAAAATCTGGTGTTTGGCTTTATCCTTAATAAGGGTGGCTTTACTCAAGTTATTGGGGCTAATTTGTTTACCTTAACTTATAAAGAAATTTTTGTGGAAAAGGGTCACGCTTTTGAAGGAATGTTTAAATTGAATGTTGAATCTAATAAAGTGACCTGTTCTGCTTATATGTTTTGTGATTTTAGTATTTAACATTCTTCAATATATCACGTTAATAAACGTATAATTAACAACATGAGAACCTTAGATATTATTCTTGAAATGTCAGAAATTGATATTGATAAATGTGAATTATGTACTCAAGCTAACACTACTACAAAAGTGGGCATATTCGACACTAATTTGTGTGTGTTACATGAAAAGTGTGGCGAAAGCTATGCTTCCTTTGATCTTCTGCAACAATATTCATATGTTGTTGCATTATACGTGAATGCACTACTGCAGTTGGAATTTCAGTGCTGTGACGTGCAACACCAGTTAAAACCGTCTTTACACCAATTAAAAGTACACCTCATCAATCCACACCCTCATAAATGGAAGATCGCAGCTGTCCATTCACGCCCATCAATCCACGTAACCCCCTTCTATTTTCTGCTAAGATTTTCATTCTCGCGATACTTTATTTCATTTCTCCACCATCGAGATCCCTAATAAACGCTTCTTCATTTCTTCAAATTGTGGGGTCAACGCTAGGTAAAAATTGTGCCTCCATCTTCTTAACTTTGAATGATAACAACCCAAAACCCTTAAACGTTTCAGCAGTGGTCAAGAATCATTTCTACCTTCATTTACGAACAACTTCAGGCATTCGAACTTTCTCCTCCTCCGAACTTCAAATCGGTGCACAAATCGAATATCTTCCTAACTGTAGAAATGTCGAGCTCTGCACGCTCTGAAGTTTGACCGACTGCGTTCTAATATCATGAACCATGGCCACCAGATTTCTGACTCAAAGGTGCGGACTTTTATGGAGATTTCTGAACTGACGGCAACGACAAATGGAGGTTGATTCGGGGAGTGACCGGGCGGCGCCGAGGCGCTCGAAGTGAGTGGCTCGGATCTGGGTCCGATGGCCAGGGTATGGAGCGGCGATGATGGGAGTTAGGGGAGCATGGGTTCTATTTCGTGAACGGCGAATGAGCAATCACGTGAGACATGAGAGATGGAACGGGTCTGCCGTATTCTTTTGCAAAACATTCGATAAGTTTACATATACATCAAAACTAAATTTGTTAAGAGTTTTATTTCTTTGCAAAATTGCAGAACGGTGTGAGGGATGTTGGATGTGTAAGTTTCAAAATGACATCTGGCTTTTGGTTGAAACTGCTACAACTTCACGGTTGTAAGCAATTTCTTTTAGTATTGCCGTTATATTCTTTCTAGAAAACCAAAAATCATTTTCACAAATATTTGCAGATGGTTCGTGTCCTAATCCTGCAGAATCAGCTTTAATGAACACCACAACAAAGTCGTTAGTGTTAATGAATTATTTTCATGATGCACCATGATTTTATAAATACTTGTAAAGACAATTCTGTTTTGCTTGAGAAGATAGTGAATACTTGCCAACTCGCATCTGCAAACAGGTGGCTCAATTTCATAGCTGTAGACTTCTACAAGGTAATTCAATGGATAATGGACTGACCTAAGTTTTAATGGAAATTGTATCACCATAACATGCACTATTAGAATCGATTCAGGGCAAATAAAGTCCTAACATGTTTGCGTATTCCATTTGATTTAATTTTAGTAACATCGATGCCATGCTTATGCAAGTTAATATGTATTTACAAATGCATGTTATGATAATAATACGTTTATGCAAAGAAGTGAGGACGGAGGAGCTATTAAGACAGTGGTCTAATACAGGTTCAATTAGTTCCATGTTGGTAATGGAAAAACTATTTTGCCATATAATACTAGCTAGTAAGCACTCACTTCAAACACTACATGAGTCTTTTTGATAAGCAAAACCATATCTTCGCTTTGTTTGTGTAACAACAATGGTTCCACTGAACACTCCTTCCCTCCCCCATCCTTTTGTGTGTGTGGGGTTATGGCGGGCACATGAGCTATAAAATATACGTTACCAAGGTTTAAGTTGAACATGTTTACACTTTTTCAACTTGGTCATGCTCATTAAGGAATCATTTATTTAGTTTGTTTAGCAGTTCAAGATCTTTTTTTTAAGATCAATGTATAACGTGTGCACTCATATAAAGGTTGAACTTCGTTTGTTGCTTAATGAGAAGAATCTGAATGCATGAGTATATTAATATATTTGTGTATTCCTATGGTTGATTCAGTGCATATGTGGTGGCATAACACAAGCTTTCATTTCAAGTATTCTTCAAGAATTTTAGTGAAGTTTAATTAACATAAGTACTAATATATGCAGTTATATGAAGTATAATTGAATGTGTACCCATAATGCACGTTCAAGACAGCTCAAAGAGGGAAACTGGAGATAAAAAGCAAAGAAAACTCTAGTCCAGTAACGAAGGAGTAGCTAGCACGGTAAAAAGGCAAAAATGGAGATGACTATTGGCTAAGCCATCAGCGTCGGAAGATATGTTGACACTTTTGGTATGTAGCATATTTGAAATGTACTTTTAAATTATGTATTTGATCGTATGTGTTGGCACTTGTGTTATATTTTAAGAATCGATATGGTATGAAAAATATTTTTGATGGTTTAAATGCGATAATGATTGTTTCGGATGAGTTTCTTCTATGTACAAATCTGGTATTGTAATTCTTCTAATGTAGCATTTGCCTTCTACTACTGTTGCATTTGCTTTTTTTTCTTCTGATACTGAATTTTAGGATAATGGTGTTGCATTACATAATATAGTGGTGCTGCATTAAATAAAATATTATTAATTCCACATGGAAATGGGCCCCGCAGTTGATGTGGCATGTGACACATGTGCAGTTGACGTGGCATGTGACATATTGGCAGCAGATGTGGAAAGTTCATATGGACCCCACTACCATGATATGGAAGCCAGACTTTGGCTTTTGCTTAAGGCAACACTGTCTGTTGTTGCATTACAAGCATATACTGTTGCAATAGGGTTATAATGCAACACTTTCTTTTCATGGTCGTAGATGGGCAAAAGCGTTTCCTTAGAGGGCTAATGCAACAGCCGCGGATGCCACGCCCCTCTGGTGTTGCCTATTTGAAAAAATGGCCAACGGCAACGCTTTTTTGATCTACGCCGCATAAAACTAATGTCGAATATGCCCACTTTTGTAGTAGTGTAAGATCACAAAGAAACCACATAAATCAACTGATAGAGTATCTGAACCCTTAGACTTAATTCGTTCTGACATATGTGAGCTGGATGACACCTTGACTAGACATGGACACCATTATTTTATCACTTTTATTGGTGAATGTTCTGATTTCGCTTATATATCTTATGAAAAGTAAAAGTGATGCATTTGGCATGTTCAAAACATTCAAAACTGAAATTAGGAATCAATCCAATAAGAAAACTAAGAGACTTCGTAGTGATAGAGGAACGAAATATGAATCTAGTTCAATTCTAGATTTCTATAAATTACATGGTATAACATATGATAGAACTGCATCTTATTCACCTGAAATGAACGACAAAGATAAAAGAAAATAGGACTTTTACCAAATTAGTTGTATCCATTTTATTAACTTCGATTGTAGCAAAATATTAGTGGAAGAATATATTATTAATTGTATGTTATGTATTAAATAGAATCCCTAAATCAAAAAGTTAAATTTCACCCTTTAAGTTTTTGAAAAATTACAAGCTTAATGTGTCCTATTTTAGAACTTGGGGATGTTTGGAATATGTTCGTATTCCAGGCCCTAAGAGAATATGTTGACACAAAAATTTGCTTCGACTTGATAAAAGAACGGGAGCCTCGAAATAGGGAGAACAAAGGGAGCTTAAGGCAACTAAGCTGGAATCAAGTAGAAAGGGCCTTTGAGGAAGCTAAGGCAACACCAAAAGCAAGGAGTGAAAGTGGCGAAACCAATTCCGGAAGACATAAAAGGGAGGATCTTGGGACAGCTAGGTCAATATCAAAAATGAAAAGGTCTCATGATGAAACTAAATGTCGACATCTGATATGTAATGTCCCGTATTTTTACAGTGTAATAATTAATTAATTTAATTAATTTAATTATTTAAATAGTGATTTAGAAATTTAAATGGTTATTTAATTAAATAAAAATGAATATTTATAATATAATAATATATTATAACTTTGAAATAGTCGGAAATAGTAGAATTCACAATATTGTGTGAATTGGATCATTTAAAATATTTAATTCAGTTTAGAATTGAATTATAATAACGAATATATTATTTAAAAAAAATTTGAATGTATAATTTATATTATAATTATAATCGAACTCGAAATGGCGTGGCAGTTCGTAATTTGGCGATTTGAAATTTAAACGAATATACAGAATCCGTTTTAAGTTGGATTTCTGTGAAACAAGAAATATTTGAATCTGTTGAACAATATTTTTCTAATGGAAGAGAAAAATGAGATTTCGTCGTGTAGATTTTGATTTATGTCCAAATCAAATTTTCGAAAAGTCGCTATGGAATTCCTTTATAATTTTTAATGATTTATTTATATTATAAATGGATTTTCAATATAAATTGAGTACTAATTTAATCTGAATTTGAAATGTCGAGTTATAAATTCAGATAGGAATATTTTGGAGCTGTATGATATTATATTGTGAATATATATGATGATATTAATTTAAATTGTTTTTAAATATATTTATATTTAAATGGATTTATTTAAAGCTTTAAAAAAAGCCATTTTTCAAACGACCTCCGTTTTCGATGAAATTAATTTTGTTGGATCCAGAATATTAAATTATTGTTAGATTTCAATTTCTGTGATTTTGGGAGTTAGTATGTGGCCATACAGAATATTAATGTGAAAAACAATCGATAATTTGACTTTAAAAATAAGCTGTGTGGGCAAACGAACTCGAAATTCGACGAAACAAGTTTCTTTGGGTCCGTAATTTCGAACCGGAGCTGCATACCCATTTTCATGATTTTTGGATATCGTAAGTGATCATACGGATTTTTAGAATATAAATACAAACATCGATTGATTGAAAATGAATATTAAATCGATTAAAAAATATTAAAAATATACTATAAATTACCTAACCTATACCCAACCCTAAACCATTCTTCTCGGTGGTCAAAAACATCAGCCGACACAAAATAATAAATACACAGTGAAATTCCGTCCATGAAAATCTATATTAAATCACATAAATTCCCTAAACTTATAATGTGTTTGTATTTGCAATCCCTAAGATTTCCTCTTCAACCTGATATATGAATGGTAGGATTCGTTCGTTGTTTTGTGTTGTCGTGTTCGAATAGTAGAGCTAAGGTTCTGATTTCTAGGGCGAGTATAGTCTCGATTTGAACAAGACTCATGGCATCGGCGCAGAGTGGGAAGGACATCGTAGTGGTGGAGGTTGATTTCGGTGCTACCAGGAAGATGAACGAGGGGGTTATTTTGTTGTGCGTTCTTTTCAAAATGGGTTGATTTTTAGGAGAATGTTGGTGTTCTGTGGGGGCATCGGAAGTGATGTTGCAATTGGTTGAGGTGAGCTGACAGAGGTCGGCGGTGGACTCTGGTGACTGGTGGATGCGGTGACGACGGTTTGAAGAAGTCAATGTCGAGTTGAAGTAATACTGGAAGGAGAGATTAAAAGGGAATATCAGGGGTAAGAGTAAAAAAGGATTTTAAAGACTTGGTTAAAGGATTGGTCAGTGAACACGTGGCCGTCAGTGGATTAGGATAGAATGAGATAGGGAAAGGTTAGTTTAGGTGTAGATGTTTGTTTCGAGGGCAGTATTGTTTTTAATTGGAAATTTTACTGATGTTTGCAGTATTGTGGAGGAGGGAATCAAGCACGTGAAATGGGTGGGGAAAACGTTGAGTTTGAAGTGGTAAATGATGTGGTGTAGATGTATATTTGTCTGAGGGAAGGAGATGGAGTTAGCAGTTATTTAGAGTTTATTATGTGAAAAAAGGAAAAAAAAGATGATGGAAGTTGAAGTTTCCAAAATGGCAGATGGACCTTGTTGTGAATACGGGAAGAAGTATCGAAACTGCGATTGGGGAAGAAACGGTTTGTGCTACGTTGATGACGAATTAAAACCGTAATTAAGGGATTAATAAAATAGTTAATGATTTTGTTAAAGTTATTTTGAAATCATTAACTTATAATATATATATCTTGTCAGTTCGTGAAAAAAATTAGACCAAATCAGTCACGTTGGAGTGATAACAATAAGATCCACGGTATGGAACAGAAGTTGCTGAGTATAAAGCTACTGGAATTTCGTGATAAAATCAGATGGTTTGATTTTATTCAAAACAAAAGTAGAATCGTCAACTGCAAAACAATGTGAGTAAATCTCATTAATTCTGTATAGTTTATATTTTTAAAAATAAAATCTAGTATTGATAAATGATGATTGATTGCTTTGTGTTGATTGTTTGGTTGTATTGCTGATTTATTGGTTGAAATTATTGATAACGATATATATATAAATCGTTAATCAAATATTGATTCTGTTTATCAGAGTATTTCATATTGAAATGAAATCAATCTTATTTATATTGTTTAACATCTGTGGATGCAGGGAAACAGGTTGTAGGGATCCACCTGGATTTCTCAATATTTATAATACTGTTTATTTCAGTATATTGTGATATACGATGTGATAAAAAACATGTGATTGATTATGATGACACTGGTCTGTTTAATTGGTATTTTAAATACCATAAGAAATACTGGAATGTAAAAAGGGAATTTTCAAAGTGTATTTTGAAAATGAAACATTTATAGGAAATAAATATGATATTATAAATGAAATATTTATAGGAAATAAATAGGATATTATACATGAAATATTTATTTGAAAAATAAATATAATTATAAAAGGATCATTTATTTGGGAAATCAATATAATTATAAAAGGAATATTTATTTGGAAAGTAAATAAAATTATAAAAGGAAATATTTGGAAAATGAATATAATTGAATAAAAAGAGAATTTTACATTGGAAGGTTTAGACCTGTGCTTCACACACGGGTGTAACATGATATTGATTTAAAGTAAATATTTAATAGAAATTTGTTTTAACAGATAAATTGAGGGGAATAATTTATAAATGATGTTTATAAATTAATGAAATATTTATCATTTGATAAATTGAATATATAAATTTGAATTTATATAGAGAAGAAAAATCGGTTTTAACACTGACAATTGAAATGGAATGTGAACGTGGTAGTTATAAAGGAAAATTGCAGTGAGATTATAAATGTTGGAAAGGAAATAAGATTTGTACAAATAATTTTGCAAATAAAAATATAAATAGAATTTGGGTTTGAGATATTGTTTTTAAATACGAAATCAAACTGATTGATTATATAAAGAAATATTATTTACATTCTATGTGAAAAATTAGATTAAAGTAAATATTTTGCAAATAAAATATTATAAAGGAATTTGGGGTTTGAATTAGGAATTTAAATGGAATTACTAAAATTAGAAACTGACTGGAAATTAGTTGAGTTGAATGGTTTTCTGGGTATCGATCTGATGTTGGTTTCGGCCATCGGGGTTTATCTTACTAGTTTATAGTTAGAAACTGATAGAGGTGGGAAGATATTGATGCATGAATCAGAAATGGAAACGTTTTCCAAAGTTAATAACGTATATTTTCTAATTTTAGAAAATAAGGGATTTATGAATATATGGAAACGATAAATGGGAAAAATGACGATTTGATCGGTAAGATTTCCATTTGGGAATACGACCGTTGTTTGTACACATGTTTTCCTTTAATAGTTAAATCACCGACTATCAAAGATTTTGACCATTTCCGTTGTCAATACGGAGCAACCGGGATCAGATATATTATCTGAAAACCACTCCATATGGCATTAGCGTTGCGAATCAAATATGATGAAGATAATTGAAGATGGAGTAATGCAAGGGTTGTTCAGTAAATCGTAGGTAGAAACTGTCTAAGATGAATTTACAGAATAGTGCCTTCGGGTTGTCCAGTCCCAGGACAACTTGAGTGGACGAGTGTCAGAAAGAGTATATCTGGTGGATCACGTAAGTTGATCGTTTCAAACGTACTTACGTTGGTGGCGGAGGAATTCATTTCTCTTAGCTTATACCCGTGGTATTTTTGGGAAAATCAATTTGTGATTTGGCGGGTATGACGATGTGGCATTCAAAGTAAATGAAATATGATTTGTTAAAGATATGTTATGGCCTCTAGCCTCACAACCAGAAATGGTATAAAATTGGGTAGGTCGCATGGCTAAGTGGTTAGCCGCCAATTAGGGTGTATTGTCACCTGATCTAGAGAAATTCCATTTACTTCTATAATCTATTTCGATGCTGTCCCTTTCGGGAAACTGTTGCTGATCCCAATCGTTGGTGATAATACATTCGGTACACTCAAGTGAAATGAGTGACCGGTCATATTTAGCCTGGGTTACAAGATGTTCTTGTTGAACTCAGTGTATTCCTCTCTAGAGATACACTGTCGGAAGGTGGTCCCATACCTTTCCATTTGGAATTCATTACCCAATAAGCGCCCGCGGTTTTGGATTATATATTATGTATGCGGAACGTGAGATGATAGCGTTCTGCTAGATGATTATTATATTGTGGTTGATAGACACTATCATAATATCAAGGGAGTTTTGATATACAAGATCATCGTTTCTTGCAAAAGGATTTTTGATGTTAAATCAAATGCTTTGGACTCCCATAAGGGAAATCCCCCGTTCCATGTTATACGACGTGGTCTTATTAGATATCGTTTATTTTCTCAAATTGTTTTAAATTGTTTACTCACACTAGTCCCATGACTGCCCCGGAGTTTTATTTTGTTTTGTTTTCCCTAAACTCTTGTGTGACGGCCCGCCCCACACCAGCCGACATTTCCCATGAAAGTGCGTTGTGCCAATGTCCAACTAGCACGGGACGGTCGCCAAAGAAAGAAAAAGGTGATTTGAACTAATAAGGAACCTGTAGAATGTCTCATAGCGCACGGAATACAATATAATAATGACATAACTTTGACATAAAACAGGCGAGATAGTGCATAAGCTGAAAACTAAACATCATAGCAGTGGAAAATCCAATTACAGCTTATGTACCACATCATCATTATCACAACTTTAAAACTGTCTCTATAGCAAAAGAAAGGAAAGATACACTACTAATGCCCAAAGTAGTGACCAGCAGCGACACAAGGAGAATATCTATATATATCATACGTGGGAGCCTCCTGCTCGTCTCCGGTATAGCTACCCATGCATCGTCACCTGACCTGTCTTTAGTCTGCCCGTTTAAGAGCACCCAGAGTAATAAGAAGAGACATAAAACTCTGGGTCAGACAAAAGTCTGGTATGAGCGATAAGCATCAAAACAGAACATTAATAGGTATACTAAACTATACCTGAACCTGGACCTGCAACCAAAGAGTTAGCACAAAATACCGCTTAATACTCTAAGGTGCCACTAACATATTGTGTAAAGAATACGGGGGAGGGGGTGTGCACGACATAGTGATGGCAAACAATCAAGAATAGCAACCATCCTCACATATCTCATTTAGTGCGTAAAGCATACGACATCCACCGCTCTGACCATCCATTCCTTGCTATGACCACTCTGCCCCATAGAGTCATAATGACACCACTGCAATGATCCATAGCCACTAATCCTTGCTATGTCCACTCTGCCCCCATGAAGTCATGATGACTCCACTACATTGGCTCATAGCCATGCTACGACCACTTTTCCCCATGGAGTAGTAACTACCCCACTACACTGATACGTAGCCTAACATCTGTCTTGGTGGTGGATCAAAGCTATAGACGTCGATAACCCCTTTGCACACGTCCCGCAAGAAAGCCCAACTCATGAAGTTAACTCGTTGGTTCCCAACTGGATCCTGAGTTCTACCTTCCTATTTGGACTTCCTTTGCATCTCGGGTTTCGGTCGAATTGGAGTTGGTCTTCAAAAGAGTCGTCGCGTAGAAGTAGCTTAAGTCTAGATTGGTTCGGCTATACATCATCTTCAGATTTCTCGTTCGGTTCGATTCGGATTCTCCATCGTGGTTTGGCTCAGCTCCTTCATTCGGTCCGGTTCGGGTTCCATGCTTCATGGTATGCTCCTCGGTGTGGTTCGGTTCGGTGGTTCTCCTCCTTCAGACGGCGGCACGGTTCGGTGATGACACTTAAGTCCTGGTTTGAAGCACTATACTCCGGTTCGGTTCGGTGGTCCTTCATCTCCAGTAAATTTGATCCGATCCCATGTCCAGCTTCGGTCCAATTCCAAGTCCAACTCTTATACGAATGGCCTTCCTTTCTGCCAAGCTTCCTTTAGTGCAGAGTCCCGATCCGGATCGGATCCTCTTGCCCACCGATCCGAGCCCTATATCGGATCTGATCCGGTTCGGCTAGTTTCCTACACTTCTTTACAGTGACTGTTTTACGCCATTCGACGGCGTTTTCGACCAATCTAACTTTTCTAATCAATCACAAAACATACCATACAGTCATAGCAACATGTATAATCAACCACAAACACCAAAACAATAATTTGATAGGTTAAAACGGATCAAACATAGCCAAAATCCATATTTTCCCTTAAGCATGTTTAAGCAAAACTAATAATAGGATTAGTAAAACTTAACAAAACTAACCAAATTTTCTAACAGAGGCCTAAAACAATATTTCGAAATTTATAAATATTTTTCCAGATTTTTAACATGTATAATTTCACTAATTATCACTAATTACCCTTAATTAACCATAATTAGTGAGGAACTATGCAAATCACTCACCTTTGCCACAAATAAAATATCAAATCCGAAATTATCTCTATTTGGGCGCGAATACCAAGGCAGTACAGCAGTTATAATACTGATTTGGTGAAGATCTTCCTTGATTTGATGTAGATTATGCTAGAACTTGATTAGAGATGATTCTAGAGGTTGGAGGCCATTGTTAGGGTTCCTAGGAGGTAAATGGCAGCTAGAAAACTGAAATGAAATGAAACCTAACTCATTTCAGCCTCCCCATAACCTTAATCCCGAAATGGGTTATGGGCCCATTCACTAATCACCTCATTTGGCCCGGTTAAGCAGTTTTTTTCATCTTCCAAACCTTATTTCAGCCATATCTCCCAAATGGTAAGTCCGTTTTTCACATATGACCACTCTACGGAAAGGTAAACCATCATCCAGACCTAATGGAAGTGATTTCAAGTCAAAACTCCTTTCCAATCATAAGTTATGGCCAAAACAAGATCAGCTAGGGGCAAAATGGTCATTTAAAAATCAACAAAAATCATGAACATGGGAAAAGACCCCAGTAGTCGTCTCCCAAAGTTACATGACCATACGACTTCGTATGTGAAAGAAATAAATATTCTACGATCCTTCGATGCGCAGAATGCGGGCCGTTACATGTTGGGTGCCCAAATTTGTACGGGCAGTCAAGTAGTCAGGATTTTATAGATATACTGAGAGCTTGTAGCAGGAGGCTTCAGGATTTTATAACAATTGTTTATTTCAGCTGTGTTGCAAGCGTTGTACTCTGATAAATGTTATTGTATACATATACTAGTTTTATTTCAAAGTTATGTTATATTTTATTCATTCCGCTGTGAGATTCGTGTTACTTTGATGTGTTGTATGTTATTCTTCTTCTTCTATTCTAATTTTCTATCTTATATATTCTCACCCTCTATTTTCTTTCATTAACGTTCCGGTAAATTTTGGGTGCTTGGTTATTCGACCGTATTTAGTTGATAATCAGGATCGCAAATCCCCCGGGTCGTTACAGTGGTATCAGAGCTTAAGGTTAAGTAATTACCTTGGCTCTTTGGCGTAACTCAGTAGAGATTGGGTTAGTAATACTCTAGATTGAGTTGAGTGTGTGTGTGTGTATATATGAGAGCGTATTTGTTATTCAATATAAAATTGTTTTATATTGTGGAGATTTATTGGTTGAGTTGTTTATGCGTTCTGATCGATCAATTTGATCCACTGTATCGGTAGGAGTTTATAAAAACTTGAATACGATGGACCGACACAGTATGTTTTGAAAGAGGGTAAATGAAATAATTTTACCTAAATTATATTTTGATATAAAGGATGATTAATATTAGAAATATTACAGTATATTGGATGTGTTGGTTGTGATTATAATCAGATAAGATTATAGTTGAAACGGTTATGTAAATAACCAATCAAAATTCGTATAAGTGCTACGAAATGAATTAAAATTTGAATTAAAATTTAAACTCTAGAAATTTGAGTAAGTGTTTGTAAATGAATATGGACTAAATATATGAGAATTTTTAAATCCTGGGAGATTTTAAATTGTTTTACAAGCATTGTGAATGGTATTTTTGAAATACATTTCAAAGTGGAAATGTTTAGAAATGGTTTTGAAAAGTGATATAGTATTGAACTCACTTCGATCGTTGGAAAATAGATTCCGATGATGACAGCTGCATCATCGGTGTTTATTTTTGAGTTTCTAAGTGACAGATTACTACCAAAAATTTTGTTTTTAAATTGTTTTAAGGAAAAGTTGTACAGAGATTCAAAGGTTTTGAATTGTTATTATGATTTTAAATTGATTTGAAATAAAAACCTAGGAATTAAAATTCTGGAAATTCAAATTTAACTTATGAAGTTAAATAGGATGAGATCGTAAAAGTAAATAAATAAATAAATTAGAATTTAACTTGAGATAAATTAAATAAAACTGGAATTGATCAGAGAATAATCCTGAATGGAATTTATTTGATAAGTTAAGAGTTTGGAATCAAGAATGGAATTCAAGTTTGAAATGAAATTCGATTTGGATATAAGTGAATGTTCGGGTTCGAGGATAAAACTGATTGGAATTTAATTGGAATGATATTGATATATTCTGAATTGATAACAGGTGGAAAGGATATAATGATATGCCCGACAAAAAGGTACCAGTTTATATTTATATGCGTATGAGTTTTTATGAGCCGAGTTGGCAATTCGCTTGGCTGTTTGATTTCCTTTGGGTTGGAGAAGGCCTAGAGAGGCGAGTTGTAGTTGTACCGATTGACCAATACAAAGGAGGTGCTGGCAAAAAATTTCGAAAATTTAGGGTGTTAGAAAATTTTCAGAAATTTTTGAAATTTTTAGTTATTTGGAATGAATGAATAATTTAACTAAAATCATTTAGGTCAGTAAAACTGAAATTTTAGAAGTAAACAAAAAAAAATATCAGTCAATAGAGATGTTTTCTACCTTAGCAATTTCGAGGACGAAATTATTTTAAGGGGGGAAGAATGTAATGTCCCATATTTTTATAGTGTAAAAATTAACTAATTTAATTATTTAAATAGTGATTTAGAAATTTGAATGGTTATTTATTAAATAAAAATGAATATTAATAATATAATAATATATTATAACTTCGAAATAGTCGGAAATAGTAGAATTCACAATATTGTGTGAATTGGATCATTTAAAACACTTAATTCAATTTAGAATTGAATTATAATAACGAATATATTATTTAAACAAAATTTAAATGTATAATTTACATTATAATTATAATCAAGCTCGAAATGGCGCGGCAATTCGTAATTTGGCGATTCGAACTTTAAACGAATATACAAAATCCGTTTTAAGTCGGATTTCTGTGAAACAAGAAACGTTTGAATCTATTGAACGATATTTTTCTAATGGAAGAGAAAATTCGAGATTTCATCGTGTAGATTTTGATTTATGTCGAAATCAAATTTTTGAAAAGTCGCTATGGAATTCATTTATAATTTATAATGATTTATTTATATTATAAATGGATTTTCAATATAAATTGAATATTGATTTAATCTGAATTTGAAATGTTGAGTTATAAATTCAAATAGGAATATTTTGGAGCTGTATGATATTCTATTGTGTGTGCATATGATAATATTAATTTATTAATATTAATTTAAATTGTTTTTAAATATATTAATATTTAAATGGATTTATTTAGAGCTTTAAAAATAGCCATTTTTGCAAATGATCTCCGTTTTCAGCAAAATTAATTTTGTTGGATCCGGAATATTAAATTATTATTAGATTTCAATTTCCGTGATTTTTGGAGTTAGTATGTGGTCGTACGGAATTTTAATGTGAAAAACAATTGATAATTTGACTTTAAAAATACGCTGTGTGGGCAAATGAACTCGGAATTCGATGAAACAAGTTTCTTTGAGTCCGTAATGTCGAATGGGACCAGCATGCCCATTTTCATGATTTTTGGATGACGTATGTGATCATACGGATTTTTAGAAGATAAATACAAACAGCGGTTGATTAAAAATGAATATTAAATCGATTAAAATATATTAAAACTGTACTATAAATAACCTAACCTATCTCCTACCCTAAACCATTCTTCTCGGTGGTCAAAAACATCAGCCGACGCAAAATAATAAATAAACATTGAAATTATATCCATGAAAATCAATATTAAATCACATAAATTCCTAAACTTATAATGTGTATGTATTTGCAATCCCTAAGACTTCCTCTTCAACCTGGTATGTGAATGGTAGCATTCGATCGTTATTGTTAGACCAAAATCTGGGCCTAACACCAAAATGCAGATCACAGATCAACAAAATGCAGAAAATAGTAAATAACAGGAGACACACAAAGTTTTTATAGTGGTTCGACTCAAACCAAGCCTACGTCCACTTTTTCTCTTCTTAAATCCTAAGAAGTTACACGTACAATTATCTCGGTTTATATACGAAATCCTCGTGTTTACAATGAAAAGAGGTAAGAAATCACAAGATTATACACGAAATCCTCGTGTTATAATATGGAATTTGGCTTCTTTGCTGTTGGAAATGCTTTTATTAAAGCAATGATGGAAGCCGTGAGGAATTAGATCCAAAATATCCTTGAAAATTTCTTCAAATGGTGTATTTATAGCTATAGGAGAGCTTCTCGGAAGACCGGTTCGTGATAGGGTACGTGGCACCTGATCCGGGAAAGTCGGAGCATGAGTAGCCTTGAGAACAGGTCAAGATCTACGCGTGTATCAGCAGCTTTTGTGGTTGGTTCACGGTCATGGAGCCGGGTCGTGATGAGGCCTTCACGAACCGAGGTCTGGTCGCGAGCTGTATGGTGAAGCTAGTGTCCACGATCGAGTCGTGGAAGAGGGTCATGGTCTACCTGAGCTCCACGAGTCAGAGGGGTCTTCACAAGTGGAAGGAGAGGGCGAGCCCTAGTCCACGAGCCGAGGGAGGCGATCCAGGTTCCTGCTCATGAGTCGAGGTGGCGATGCTTCGTCACTTCATCCAAGTGATGACCAGTTCATACTTCCACATGCGTTCACGGAAACGGGCATAACTTTCAAACCGTAAGTCCGACTGAGCCAAACGAAAGCTCTACCTGAAGCTAACTCAGAGGGCTACAGGAGTTACAGAGCAAAGCTCCGTAATTGATGTTTTTGGGCCCAAAATAGGTCATCTGATAGGAGTTTCGGGCCAGTTTATGTTGATGTAGCGATTTTGACCAAACCGCTCTTCGTCTTCTGACGATGTTTTCCATGCCTGAGCGCGATGCTATCCAGATTTTCCATATGTGACAGCTTTTACCAAAAAGTGTGTCAACAATTGTTTTGCGTTGTCGTGTTCGAATAGTAGAGCTAGGGTTCTGATTTCTCGAGCGAGTACAGTCTCGAGTTGAACGAGACTCATGGCATCGGCGCAGAGTGGGAAGGACGTCGTAGTGGTTGAGGTTGATTTTCTTTCGGCGCTACCAGGAAGATGAACGGGAGGTATTTTGTTGTGCGTTCTTTTCAAAATGGTTTATTTTTGGGAGGACGTCGGTGTTCTATGGGGCATCGGAAGTGATGTTGATTGGTCGAGGTGAGCTGACGGAGGCCGGCGGTGCTGGTGGACTTTATGCAGTGGACTCTGGTGACTGGTGGAAGCGGTGACGGCGGTTTGAAGAAGTCGATGTTGAGTTGAAGAAATACTAGAAGGAGAGATTAAAAGGGAATTTCAGGGTTAAGAGTAAATAAGGATTTTAAAGACTAGGTTAAAGGATTGGTTAATGAACACGTAGCCGTCAGTGGATTAGGGTAGAACGAGATATGGAAAGGTTAGTTCAGGTGTAGATGTTTGTTTCGAGGGCAGTATTGTTTTTAATTGGAAATTTTACTGATGTTTGCAGTATTGTGGAGGAGGGAATCAAGCACATGAAATGGTTGGGCAAACGTTGAGTTTGAAGTGGTAAATGATGTGGTGCAGATGTATATTTGTCTGAAAGAAGGAGATGGAGTTAGCAGTTGTTTAGAGTTTATTATGTGAAAAAAGGAAAAAAAAGACGGTGGAAGTTGAAGTTTCCAAAATGGCAGATGGACCTTGTTGTGAATACGGAAAGAAGTATCGAAACTGCGATTGGGGAAGAAACAGTTAGTGCTACTAAAACAAATGATTATGTTGATGACGAATTAAAATCGTAATTGAGGGATTAATAAAATAGTTAATGACTTAATTAAAGTTACTTTGAAATCGTTAACTTATAATATACGTATCTTGTCAGTTCGTGAACGAAATTGGACCAAATCAGTCACGTTGGAGTCATAGCAATAAGATCCACGGTATGGAACAGATGTTGCTGAGTATAAAGCTACTGGAGTTTCGTGATAAAATCAAATTGTTTGATTTTATCCAAAACGAAAGCAGAACTGTCAACTGCAAAATAATGTGAGTAAATCTCACTAACTCTATACCGTTGATATTTTTAAAAATAAAATCTAGTATTGATAAATGATGATTGATTGCTATGTGTTGATTGTTTGGTTGAATTGTTGATTTGTTGGTTGAAATTATTGATAATGATATTATATATATATATAAATCATTAATCAAATATTGATTCTGCTTATCAGAATATTTCATATTGAAATGAAATCGATGTTATTTATATTGTTTAACATCCGTGGATGCAGGGAAATAGGTTGGAGGGATCCAACTGGATTCCTCAATATTTATAATACTGTTTGTTTCCATATATTGTGATATAAAACCTGCGATTGATTATGATGACACTGGTCTGTTTAATTGGTATTTTAAATACCATAAGAAATACTGGAATGTAAAAAGGGAATTTTCAAAGTGTATTTTGAAGATGAAATATTTATAGGAAATAAATATGATATTATAAATGAAATATTTATAGGAAATAAATAGGATATTATACATAAAATATTTATTTGGAAAACAAATATAATTATAAAAGGAATATTAATTTGGAAAATAAATATAATTATAAAAGGAATATTTATTTGGAAAGCAAAAAGAATCATAAAAGGAAATATTTGAAAAATGAATATAATTTTATAAAAAGAGAATTTTACATTTGGAAGGTTTAGACCCGTGCTTCGCACACGGGTGTAACATGATATTGATTAAAAGTAAATATTTAACAGAAATCTGTTTTAACAGATAAATTGAGGAGAATAATTTATAATAAATTAAGGAAGTATTTATCATTTGATAAATTGAATATATAAATTTGAATTTATATAGAGAAGAAAAATCAGTTTTAACACTGATGATTGAAATGGAATGTGAACGTAGTAGTTATAAAGGAAATTTGCAATAAGATTATAAATGTTGGAAAGGAAATAAGATTTGTATGAATAATTTTGCAAATAAAAATATAAATAGAATTTGGGTTTGAGATATTGTTTTTAAATATGAAATCAAACAGTTTGATTATTTAAAGAAGTATTATTCACATTCTACGTGAAAAATTAGATTAAAGTAAATATTTTGCAATTAAAATATTACAAAGGAATTTGGGGTTTGAACTAGGAATTTAAATGGAATTACTTAAATTAGAAACTGACTGGAAATTAGTTGAGTTGAATGGCTTTCTGGGCATTGATCTGATGTTGGCTTCGGCCTTCGGGGTTTATAATTGGGAAGTTGTTCTCTTACTAGTTTACAGTTAGAGACTGATAGAGGTAGGAAGATATTGATGCGTGAATCAGAAATGGAAACGTTTTCCAAAGTTAATAACGTATATTTTCTAATTTTAGAAAATAAGGGATTTATGAATATATGGAATGATAAATGAGGAATTAGGAAATGAAATGATGATTGATCGGTAAGATTTCCATTTAGGAATACGATCGTTGTTTGTACACATGTTTTCCTTTGATAGTTAAATCATCGACTATCAAAGATTTTGACCATTTCCGTTGCCAATACGGAGTGACCGGGATCAGATATATTATCTAAAAACCACTCCATATGGCATTAGCGTTGCAAATTAAATATGATGAAGATAATTGAAGATGGAGTTATGCAAGGGCTGTTCAGTAAATCCAAGGTAGAAATTGCCTAAGATGGATTTACAGAATAGTGCCTTTTCCCAGGACAACTTGAGTGGACGAGTGTCTGACAGAGTATATTTGGTGGATCGCGTAAGTTGATCCTTTCAAATGTATTTAC
Organism: Allium sativum; assembly: GCA_030737875.1. Taxonomy (NCBI): domain Eukaryota; kingdom Viridiplantae; phylum Streptophyta; class Magnoliopsida; order Asparagales; family Amaryllidaceae; genus Allium; species Allium sativum. Next base: position 46,747,443 of record CM060916.1, read on the forward strand.
GTTGGTGGTGGAGGAATTCGTTTCTCTTAGCTTATACTCGTGGTATTTTTGGGAAAATCAATCTGTGATTTGACGGGTATGACGATGTGGCATTCAAAGTAAATGAAATATGATTTGTTAAAGATATGTTATGGGCTTTAGCCTCACAACCAGAAATGGTATAAAATTGGGTAGGTCGCATGGCTAAGTGGTTAGCCGCCAATTAGGGTGTATTGTCACATGTTCTAAAGAAATTCCATTTACTTCTATAATCTATTTTGATGCTGTCTTTTTCGGGAAATGGTTGTTGATCCCAACCGTTGGTGATAATACATTCGGTACACTCAGGCGAAATGAGTAACCGGTCATGTTAAGCCTGGGTTACAAGATGTTCTTGTAGAACCCGGTGTATTCCTCTCTAGTGATACACTGTCGGAAGGTGGTCCCATACCTTGCCAGTTGGAATTCATTACCTAACAAGCGTCCGCGGTTCTGATTATATATTATGTATATGGAACGTGAGATGAAAGTATTCTGCTAGATGATTATTATATTGTGGTTGATAGACACTATCATAATATCAAGGGAGTTTTGATTTAAAAGATCATTGTTTCTTGCAAAAGGATTTTTGATGTTAAATCAAATGCTTTGGATTCTCATAAGGGAAAAACCCATTCCGTATTATACAGCGTGGTCTTATGAGATATCGTTTATTTTCTCAAACTGTTTTAAGTTGTTTGCTCACACTAGTCCCATGACTGACCCGGAGTTTTATTTTGTTTTATTTTCATTAAACTCTTGGGTGCCCAAATTTGTACGGGCAGTCAAGTAGTCAGGATTTTACAGACATACTAAGAGCTTGGAGTAGAAGGATTCAGGATTTTATAGAAATTGTTTATTTCCGCTGTGTTGTAAGTGTTGTACTCTGATAAATGTTATTGTATACATATACTGGTTTTATTTCAAAGTTATGTTATATTTTATTCGTTCCGCTGTGAGATTCATGTTACTCTGATGTGTTGTATGTTCTTCTTCTATTCTAATTTTCTATCTTATCTATTATCACCCTCTATTTTCTTTCATTAACGTTCTTGTAAATTTAGGGTGCTTGGTTAGTCGACTGTATTAAGTCGATAATCAGGATCGCCAATCCCCCGGGTCGTTACATCTTATTGTCGAAAGTGGTACCAAAAATATAAAGGGTAGGGATGAAAACAACATGTAGTAGCCCATATTGCAAAGGATGAAAGCTATAAAATCAGTACCTAAAGGTATTCTAAAGTTAGAAAATAAGAATTTACGAATATATGGAAACAGGAATAGGGAAATGGATAATTGAATGACAAATTACATTAAAGGGGATCAGTGGTGATTGATCATTTGCTCGGTATATACGTAAGATTTCCATTTGGAAATACGACCGTTGTTTGTACACATTTTTTCCATTGATAGTTAAATAACCGACTATCAATGTTTTTGACTATTTTCGTTGCCAATACGGAGAGATCGGGATCAGATTTATTATATGAAAACCACTCCGTATGGGCATTAGCGTTGCGAATCAAATATGATGAAGATAATTGAAGACGGAGTTTGTGTAAGGGCTATTCTGTCAGATACAAGGTAAAATTTCCTAAGATGGGTTTACAGAATAGTGCCTTCGGTTTGTCCAGTTCCAGGACATCCTATATGGAAGAATGTCTCACAGATTATATTTAATATATCGCATAAGTTGATATCTTCAAATGTATTTACGTTTGTTGGCGGACGAATTCGTTTCTCTTAGCTTATACCTATGGTATTTTTGGGGAAATCAATTTGTGATTTGACGGGTACGACGATGTGTCATACAAAGTAAATAAAGGAGTGATTTGTCGAGATACGTTATGACCTCAAGCCTCATCAACCGAGAAATGACAGAAATCGGGAAGGCAACATAGCTAAGTAGGTTGCACCCAATTAGGGTATATTGTCACCATCTAGAGAATAATCATATTTGTTACTTCTTTCACTTCTATATCTCCAAGGAACGGTTATGTTGGTATAGCAACCATAAGGTGACAATATATTCGGAACATTCAAGCGAAATGAATGGGAGGTTATGTATGGCTGAGTTACAAGATGTTCTTGTTGAACTCCAGTGTATCGCTTCTAGAGTACACTGATTGGAAGGTGGTTCCATACCTTGTCGTAGTTGGAAATCCATTACCCAATAAGAGTCCACAGTTTTTGATTGTATATTATATATGTGGAACGTGAGATGAAAGCGTTCCACTGATTGCTATTTATTTTATTTAGACATTATTATAATATCAGAAGAGTATGGATTTTAAAAGAATGTTTTGGGTTATCGTAAGTTAAAAACCATCCGTTGTAACACCCCACCTCCGGCAGGGTGTCTCTTGCAAGCACTCTGACTTTGGAGGGGCGTTTGAATCAGGTAAACATGCATAATGATATATCAAGGCAGAACAAGAACATAAGTATATATGTAGACAGAGTAAATAAGATAAGTAAAACAGCGGAAGATTTCAAACTATTTCAAAACAAGTCTGGTACAACATAATGTTAACTTTCCAAATACACAAGTCTAGATAAAAACAACATTACTGAAAAACTGAAATACATAAGTACTATCCCCAAAATAAGTGATAACCATAGCTAGCTTCATGTCAAGACCGTACACGAGCTAAAATCCCACAAGCAAGCGATCAGAAATCCAAGCTAAGCTCCAATATTCCCTCCCTGAGAACCTGGGGGGGGGGGGGGGGGAGAAAAGAGGCGAAAGAAAACAGGTCAGTCAAAAAGATTGAGTAAGCCCTACTACAATCAATGTAAACTGGTAAAGTTAACTGACATGAGAAGCAGGGATGAACATAAGGATAACAACATACTAGCATGATGATTAACTAAAAAGTTAGATAAAGGTGTCATCGCATAATCAGGTTTAAGGTTTTGCACCACAGGTGTACTAGCAAACTAACATGACTTGAATAAACAAGTATTGATCCCTTGGCCTAAGCTTTGGCCCAATAACATGAGATGACCTAAATCAAGGTCCAACTACTCGGTCTAGTCGATCGGCTCCCTATAAGCCTAACTCGTCAAGTGTCGGTGTCAATACGGCCCAAACATAATTGTAGTCAGACTGTGCCGGGTCTCCCGTCGGGTGTATCAAGCCCTAGGGTGTCAACCCCTGGACACCATAAACATAAGCGCACAGTCTCGATCTACTGGTACCCGTGCATGTTTTCCCCGGCTTCGGACTATGTGCACGACCATAGTCCGCCCGGAACTACACCGGCGTACCCATCTGCCGTCGTTTTTGGTCTCTTACCTCAAGTCCAGTAATTGTGCCCCCACCCTAGCCTAGACCCTAGGGCCATAATGATACGAACTTGGGATTACTGCTGGAGTGGACCCCCATTGCTAGGATTTTCTAGTGGGTTAAGTACAGTTTAACCCTCTTGCTAATCATGGATTAACTTGGTTAAGTGTAACGATGAGTTCACGACTTAACCCTGATTAATCTACCAAGCCCAAATTGGTTAAGTATTAAGTGGACCATGACTTAACCCTAATCACGAGGCATTAATTAATTTAATGCGCCTTAACCTCTCACATTAGACCTTGTTGTGGTTACTAGTTAAGCCGGGCGGGTCCGGGTAGCTTTACACCACAACTTGGTCTAACCTCGGGTTCAAGGTACAACATGGCCAACTTCTCACATTGGGTCCTATTGTTTGTAGCAACTAGTTAAGCCGGTCGCTTCCGGGTAGGTTTACGCTACAAACTCAACCCAACCTCGAGTTGGTCGCACTTATCTTTTCTAGGTGTCATGTCCATCATGTTTCCAAAACATATTACAAATTTTCAAGCAATTGGGTAGACCTAACTTAATAGATAAATTCCCAATGGGTAGACCTAACTTAATAGGTAAATTCCCAATCTTATGTTTTTATGTCTTTTAAGTTTACCCAATCCCAAACGCAATCCCATCGCTTACATATCGCAATAGCGCATAAAGGATAGAAAGAGGGAACTTGGCATAATCATGACATAAAGGTGTTGAAGCCACAAGTTTAACATGGTGGCATATGAAATGTACATATGTTCATATACTTGCATATTACATTTTTAGGCCTCAAAAGCATGCATAAAACCAAACTTAGCATATTGGTGATACATGGTGATAAATGACATGTAAAAATGGCCATAAGTTAGCATTTAGCCTCACATGCAAGTTATCATAAGGGATATGATAACTTACATGTTGCCAAAATGCAACCTTTAGCACAAAGCTTGAAGCTTTATGTCCATATACTCAAGATAAGCTTGCATAACATGATAACATGAACAAAATGATCACCCCAAACTTGCATAACATACATGGCAAACTTGCATACAAACTTGCATATCATAACATGATAAACTTGCATATCATAACATGGCAAACTTGCATATAAACTTGCATATCATAACATGATAAACTTGCATATCATAACTTAGCAAACTTGCATAACATAACATGATAGACTTGCATATCATAACATGGAAAACTTGCATATAAACTTGCGTATCATAACATGATAAACTTGCATATCATAACTTAGCAAACTTGCATAACATAACATGATAAACTTGCATATCATAACATGGCGAACTTGCATATCATACATTTAACTTTAGAGTTTAAGTATGAAAGTAGAATAGGGCTTACAATGCTTATGAAGGCACAAAAGATATGACAAAGCCCTTATGCAATCAAATAGACCCAAAATGCAAGCTCTAACATAAAAACCCTTGAGCCAAAATGATCAAAACTCTTTCTTTATGATGCAAATATAGAAACTTGACTTGAATGCAAGCTAATGACACTCATACAAGCTTCAAAACACTTGTATGCATGGAAAATCTCATAGAAATTTATTTAGGAATTTTATGAAGAGAGTGGAGGCCATGAGAGGATTGATTTTGCCATAGTTTAGTTACTAGAATGAATAATGATGATTTAGGGTTAGGTTAGGGCCTTATTTATAGAGATTAGGACTAGTTCTAGCCTTAGGATTAAACCCTAGTTCCAATCTCAGCCCTTAAAACCAAATCTGGCCCCCAAACTCAACACAAACCCAAAATGGTGCACCATGCAAAACTGCCCGGCTGAGCCAAGTCGACAGCCAAGTCGACAGGGCTGTCGACTTGGGTCAACCAAGTCGACTCCCAAGTCGACAGGGCTGTCGACTTGGGTGCTCTGGCGGGATTTTTCCCGCCTAGCCCAATCTGACCTAATTTTCAAATTCAAACTTGAATTTGAAATCTGTTTTGAACTTGAAATTTTCTGAAAACTTCGTTGGGCCTTAATCGGGTCATACGGACTCCGATTTTCGAAAACTCGGACTCTATTTCGCGTATTTTTCCGAGACGAACGCAATGGCATAGCCCATTTCCCTTGATTCAGATTTTAGAATTAAATTCTGCCTCGATTTATGTTATAACAGGTTATTGAAAATACGGGTTGTTACATTCTCCCCTCCTTATAGGATTTCGTCCCCGAAATCTTCAAGTTAGGAAGAACATATCCTACCATCCAATCATCCATCTACTCAAAACATCATCCACGAGCAATCATTGTCCTTACAAGATTCTAAATGTTGTATGAACATATGCAAAGGTGTGTGTATATGTACTTATCGAATGCAAATATCATCAATGCAAATTATGTTAGTGAAATGAATCCATATGTATGCAATTCCTAACATAATATATAACATCTATATGTGTGCACATAACATACATCCATATGCAACATCCATGTGATAACACAAAAATTTTCATCCAAGAATAAGCGTAAACACTCATGCATATGCAATATGAGGAGTGTGTGAGCCAATCTAGTGCCTAACGTGTATAATGCATCCACGAGTAACCACTTGCAAACACTTGCAACCACTTGCAACCATCAAGCATAACATGTTTCAAACACATGTTTCATCCAAAGGGTTTCTACCTAAGGTTCTCATGACAAGATTAACATGATAAACTAGATAATCAAGACAAACATGGATAGCAAAAGATATGCTACAAAGAGATCGGGAAGATAAGAAGGATATACTCCTTTCGGATTACAAGAAATCCCTTCCTAACCCAACCCATATTCTATAAAAGCCCAAAAGGTTTAGTCAACCTAACGGACCACTTCAAACCCTGACATGTATTACTAACCGATGAGTCATACCTCCCGACAGAAATAGGACCAAGAATGGGACCGAGAGGATATAAGTAAAAAGATAACATGCGAGTAAGTTCCACAGGAAAACAAGGATCAAGAATATACTCTTAAAAAGAGATATGATGCGCGTATCTAGCCTTCAATCTTCTAAGTCATGTTTCCTTGAGATTAACTCCACTGTGCTTTGACCGTCTTTTACCTCATGATTTCTTAGCTTCTTAACTCTTATTTCCAAATATGAGTTGGAACCCATTTCATTGTCGCCTCTCGTCTTCCTTTTTCACTTACTCTTCTTAAACATAACTATGACCTCATGGTTTCATGCAAGCTCTCCAAAATTCACCAGTGAATCCTGGATCTCGTTTACTTACTATAAAGTATTCCATGCAGCAGAACTTTCCTTGAAAATACCAATCCACGTTGCCAATTGCTCTTACTAACGTGATTTTCTATAACTCATGCTTGAACAAAATAAACCATCCGCCTGCGAATGATAGGCCGTACTTAGATTCAGCCGTTTGCCCATGACTTCCCGTAGACTATTCCAAAACTGGCTAGTGAAAATTGAGTCATGGTTACTAACTATCCTTTAGGGAACCCCGTGCAACCGCTTTATTTCTTGAAAGTAAACTGTCGCTGGTTATGATGCAGTCCTTTCGCTCTTTTTTTCCAGAGTGAAATGAGCACTCTTCGTGAGTCTACCTACTATGACCCACATGCTCGTATTCCCTTTCCTTGATCTAGGAAGTCCATCCACGAAATCCTTCGTGACGTTTTTCCTACTTCCATTGCGGGGACCTCCAATGGATGTAATAGCCCACCGGGCTTCTATGACTCGGCCTTTAACCTGTTGGCACAACATGCACCTTGGGACAAACTCGGCCACCTCCTCGGGTGATGTGCATCTACAAGAACCTTCTTTCTCTCATCGCGTCTTAGCCATCCCTTGTCATATATAGCGAGGTGACTTACCATCTCGCCTTGAATCAACTTGTCCATGATCTTGACTAACTGCGGGTCTTCTTTCTGCAAAGTCCCTACTTGATCCAAAAGGGTAGGTCTAAGCTCAAGGGACGCTTACTAACTAACTAAACTGAGAGAACTTCTTATTTCAATTGTCCTCGTCGGAGCTTTTCGGTTTTGAACCGCGACCACTTTAGCGGGATCCACCACTAAGCCTTGCTTAGTAACTATGTGCCCAAGAAATCTAACTTCTTTTTCTCCAAAATGACATTTGGAGGACTTGGCTTTCAACTGATGCGCTCTAAGTGTATCCATCACCTCCTTGAGATGTCTAGCATGTTCTTCCTCGTTCTTTAAGAAAGTCAGGATATCGTCTACAAAGATTACCACAAACTCGTTCAGGAACTCCCTAGACACCCTACTTATCAAGTCCACGAAGTAGGCGGGTGCATTAGTCAAACCGAATGGCATGACCAGCCATTCTAAGAATCCATCCGGAGTTCTAAACGCAGTCTTGTCTATACTATCTTCAGCTACTCTGAGCTGATGGAATCCAGTAGCAAGATCAAGAGAGAACAGATGTTCCTACAAGCTGATCAAACAAATCATCGATCCTTGGCAATGGTTGTCTATTCTCTTTGTTTAACTCACGATAATCAACACAAAGTCGAAGAGAACCATCTGCCTTGGTAGTAAATACTACAGGCGCTCCCCATTTAGATATACTTCATCTAATGAAGTTCTTCTCAAGCAACTCCTTGACTTGCTTTCTTAACTCTCATCTTGCGGGGCCACGTGCCTAACCGGCCACGTAACTGGCTTGGCATTATCAACCAGATAAATGCGGGAATCAATCTCTCGCTTAGGGGTAACCCCCCCTTCACTTCACCCAAGATATCAGGATATTCTCGGACCACCCTCACTGATTACAAACTATCGATAGACGAGTTGAGGGATTCAAGATAACACAACATGACGGGACTCATAGGGTTACTAGAAATTTTTGGGGTATTACCGAGGCGAGTCATGAGCCTCTCAACCCTATGCTCAAAAAATCAAGGATGGCTCCAAAACTGGACAACCCATCCATGCCCAAAAATCAACCCATACCCCATGAAACCAAAAATATAAGCATCACGCGAGAATTCAAATCCACCTAGATAATAGACAAATGGGCGGAACCCCCAATTGGATTTGAAACACACACGGGATCATTAACTAGACTAGTACTTAGGTGCAAACTTTCAACTAGATCAGATGAAATAAACTATGCGATGCACCAAAATCAAACAAGGTACGAACTGGGAAAATCAGAAATATATACAAGGCTTTCAACAGAAATACTACCTCGATCGGGAACTGGAGCGGCATTGAGAGCATGAACTTGCCCTCCCGAAGGTCCAGCACGCTGAGTCTGACCCTGGCCTTGCCCTTGCTTCTTCGGGCAACCCCTAGTGAAGTGTCCCAACTCACCACAATGATAGCATTCACCACTCTTCCTTTTCCTCTTCTTACAATCCTTAATAAGATGCCCAACTGAACCACAATAATAGCACTTCCCCTTTTTGTTATTGCCCTTGTTGTTGTTCCCCTTGTTGCCTTGACTCTTGTTCTTGTTCTTGTTCTGATTGCCTTGACTGTTCTGACCACTTGGATTACCCTGATTTCCTTTCCACTGAGAATCAGTCTTCTTGGCTTGAGTATCATTATCTTGATCTCCTTCTTGTCACTCCTATTCTCTTCATTGAGTAGGGCCATATTCACCAAGCTCTCGAAAGTTGCCCCCAAGGGTATATGAGATATGGCCAAACCATGTAATGGCTCGTTTAATCCTAGAGCAAAGTATAGGGCCTTTTTCTGAGTTGTGTTAACCAAGTCTAAACCGACCCGAGCCAGTTGATTAAACTTATCTATGTATTCCCTAATAGTCATGTCCCCTTGCTTCAGTGATAGGAATCTTAGGTCAAACTTTCCCCGAAAGTCATCCCAAGTCTCGATTGGCCTAGTAGCGGTGGTGACCACCCACCAACGTGCAGCTTCTTCCTTTAGCAACCACCCTATTAATAAAACCTTCCTACGATCATCTATATCAAAGAAGGCAAAAAGATCTTTGGTTTCTTTCAACCAATTCCTTGCCTCTACATAAGTCTCGGTGCCTTGAAAGTTCTTGCCACCCATCGCCTTAAAGTCTTTGCAAATCTTTGCGAAGTCAACTTGAGGATGCTGAGGGGGAGGAGGAAGAGAAACCTCAGCGATAGGAGGAGGAGGAACATTAACTACCGGAGGAGGAGGAATATCTACGGGGCCGGCTTCGGTCGCCCTAGCCTCCAAAAGTCTCCTATACCAAACAGGTACGTGTACTCCCTCCGGAATAGCAAAGTTATCGGCCATACTGAAAACGAAGAAAAAGGACAGATTCAGAGTGGAGAAAAACGAAGGGATTTTGCTAATGACTTTTTGGGGAATAGCCTTTAAAATAAACTAGACTTTTCTTTGGAAAATACTTTATACTTGGTTTTGAAAATAGTTTTCCAAAAGTTTTTTAAAAACCTTTTTGTTCCTTCTCGTAAACCTTATGCTCTGATACCAAATGTAACACCCCACCTCCGCCAGGGTGTCTCTTGCAAGCACTCTGACTTTGGAGGGGCGTTTGAATCAGGTAAACATGCATAATGATATATCAAGGCAGAACAAGAACATAAGTATATATGTAGACAGAGTAAATAAGATAAGTAAAACAGCGGAAGATTTCAAACTATTTCAAAACAAGTCTGGTACAACATAATGTTAACTTTCCAAATACACAAGTCTAGATAAAAACAACATTACTGAAAAACTGAAATACATAAGTACTATCCCCAAAATAAGTGATAACCATAGCTAGCTTCATGTCAAGACCGTACACGAGCTAAAATCCCACATGCAAGCGATCAGAAATCCAAGCTAAGCTCCAATATTCCCTCCCTGAGAACCTGGGGGGGGGGAACGGAAGAAAAGAGGCGAAAGAAAACAGGTCAGTCAAAAAGACTGAGTAAGCCCTACTACAATCAATGTAAACTGGTAAAGTTAACTGACATGAGAAGCAGGGATGAACATAAGGATAACAACATACTAGCATGATGATTAACTAACAAGTTAGATAAAGGTGTCATCGCATAATCAGGTTTAAGGTTTTGCACCACAGGTGTACTAGCAAACTAACATGACTTGAATAAACAAGTATTGATCCCTTGGCCCAAGCTTTGGCCCAATAACATGAGATGACCTAAATCAAGGTCCAACTACTCGGTCTAGTCGATCGGCTCCCTATAAGCCTAACTCGTCAAGTGTCGATGTCAATACGGCCCAAACATAATTGTAGTCAGACTGTGCCGGGTCTCCCGTCAGGTGTATCAATCCCTAGGGTGTCAACCCCTAGACACCATAAACATAAGCGCACAGTCTCGATCTACTGGTACCCGTGCATGTTTTCCCCGGCTTCGGACTATGTGCACGACCATAGTCCGCCCGGAACTACACAGGCGTACCCATCTGCCATCGTTTTTGGTCTCTTACCTCAAGTCCAGTAATTGTGCCCCCACCCTAGCCTAGACCCTAGGGCCATAATGATACGAACTTGGGATTGCTGCTGGAGTGGTCCCCCATTGCTAGGATTTTCTAGTGGGTTAAGTACGGTTTAACCCTCTTGCTAATCATGGATTAACTTGGTTAAGTGTAACGATGAGTTCACGACTTAACCCTGATTAATCTACCAAGCCCAAATTGGTTAAGTATTAAGTGGACCATGACTTAACCCTAATCACGAGGCATTAATTAATTTAATGCGCCTTAACCTCTCACATTAGACCTTGTTGTGGTTACTAGTTAAGCTGGGCGGATCCTGGTAGCTTTACACCACAACTTGGTCTAACCTCGGGTTCAAGGTACAAAATGGCCAACTTCTCACATTGGGTCCTATTGTTTGTAGCAACTAGTTAAGCCGGTCGGTTCCGGGTAGGTTTACGCTACAAACTCAACCCAACCTCGAGTTGGTCACACTTATCTTTTCTAAGTGTCATGTCCATCATGTTTCCAAAACATATTACAAATTTTCAAGCAATTGGGTAGACCTAACTTAATTGGTAAATTCCCAATGGGTAGACCTAACTTAATAGGTAAATTCCCAATCTTATGTTTTTATGTCTTTTAAGTTTACCCAATCCCAAACGCAATCCCATCGCTTACATATCGCAATAGCGCATAAAGGATAGAAAGAGGGAACTTGGCATAATCATGACATAAAGGTGTTGAAGCCACAAGTTTAACATGGTGGCATATGAAATGTACATATGTTCATATACTTGCATATTACATTTTTAGGCCTCAAAAGCATGCATAAAACCAAACTTAGCATATTGGTGATACATGGTGATAAATGACATGTAAAAATGGCCATAAGTTCGCATTTAGCCTCACATGCAAGTTATCATAAGGGATATGATAACTTACATGTTGCCAAAATGCAACCTTTAGCACAAAGCTTGAAGCTTTATGTCCATATACTCAAGATAAGCTTGCATAACATGATAACATGAACAAAATGATCACCCCAAACTTGCATAACATACATGGCAAACTTGCATACAAACTTGCATATCATAACATGATAAACTTGCATATCATAACATGGCAAACTTGCATATAAACTTGCATATCATAACATGATAAACTTGCATATCATAACTTAGCAAACTTGCATAACATAACATGATAGACTTGCATATCATAACATGGCAAACTTGCATATAAACTTGCATATCATAACTTAGCAAACTTGCATAACATAACATGATAAACTTGCATATCATAACATGACGAACTTGCATATCATACATTTAACTTTAGAGTTTAAGTATGAAAGTAGAATAGGGCTTACAATGCTTATGAAGGCACAAAAGATATGACAAAGCCCTTATGCAATCAAATAGACCCAAAATGCAAGCTCTAACATAAAAACCCTTCAGCCAAAATGATCAAAACTCTTTCTTTATGATGCAAATATAGAAACTTGACTTGAATGCAAGCTAATGACACTCATACAAGCTTGAAAACACTTTTATGCATGGAAAATCTCATAGAAATTTATTTAGTAATTTTATGAAGAGAGTGGAGGCCATGAGAGGATTGATTTTGCCATAGTTTAGTTACTAGAATGAATAATGATGATTTAGGGTTAGGTTAGGGCCTTATTTATAGAGATTAGGACTAGTTCTAGCCTTAGGATTAAACCCTAGTTCCAATCTCAGCCCTTAAAACCGAATCTGGCCCCCAAACTCAACACAAACCCAAAATGGTGCACCAGGCAAAACTGCCCGGCTGAGCCAAGTCGACAGCCAAGTCGACAGGGCTGTCGACTTGGTTCAACCAAGTCGACTCCCAAGTCGACAGGGCTATCGACTTGGGTGCTCTGGCGGGATTTTTCCCGCCTAGACCAATCTGACCTAATTTTCAAATTCAAACTTGAATTTGAAATCTGTTTTGAACTTGAAATTTTCTGAAAACTTCGTTGGGCCTTAACCGGGTCATACGGACTCCGATTTTCGAAAACTCGGACTCTATTTCGCGTATTTTTCCGAGACGAACGCAATGGCATAGCCCGTTTCCCTTGATTCAGATTTTAGAATTTAATTCTGCCTCGATTTATGTTATAACAGGTTATTGAAAATACGGGTTGTTACATCCGTGTTTATATGTGGATTGGTCTTATGATTATTATTTCTTTTAAAAGGATTATAAAAGTTAAACAAATGGTTGGAGTTTACTCATACCAGTCACATGATTGACCCAGAGTTTGTTTTGTTTTGTTTTCCCTAAACTCTTGGGTGCCCAATTTTGTACGGGCAGTCAAGTAGTCGGGATTTTACAGATATACTTGGAGAGCTTAGAGCAGGAGGCTTCAAGATTATATAGCTATTGTTCATTTCTGTTGTGTTGTAAGTGTTGTACTTCGATAATGGTATTGTATACAGATACTGATATATTTCAAAGTTATGTTATATAATATATTTTATTCGTTCCACTATGATATTCGTGTTTACTCTGATTCTGCTGTTATGTTTTTCTTCTTCTATTCTAATTTTCTAACTTATCTATTCTCACCCTCTAACTTCTTTCTATTAACTATCCGGTATTTCCGATGCTTGAATAGTCTACATTGAGTATATGTCGATTACCGAAGTCAAAAATTTCCTGGGTCGTTACAATTGTCATGCCTGCATCTGTATTGCCAAAAAGAACAGACCGAACTTCCTTTCTCTTCAGTCATCTATCACGCCCTACTCTAATTCAACCATTTCCATTTAACCTCATTCACATTCATATTGTCGATCTTAACTACAACACCTTGTCCATTCTTAACAAAACACAGAATGAAATCCCCAAATTACAAACTGAACTCCCATTATGCCTTACTGACGAACTCCTCAAATTCCAGTTCATCATCGGTCCCTCCGAAATTCAGTGGTCGTGACTCTCTTCTTCCCTGCTCCATTCACAAGTCGATCACCTTCTTGAACTGCGGTATCCAAACTGCTTCGTTCCAAAAATTGCGAGCTTCAAAATCCAATCGCGTACCCTTATTCACAAGCATCTCCACGGTATCTTCGTGCTTCAGGCATTAGGGTTTCAAATCGCGATTTCCTGATTCGCGAGTGCCTTTAATCCAGTGACGAGTTTCATGTGAGTTCATGATTCAGGATGCGATTTCGATTTCACTTCTTCTATTTTCTTGTGGATCGATTTATTTTTGAAGAACGAAAATGGGAAGCAATCATAATTTTTATATTTTGATATTGCAGTTGGATAAGAAAATGAAGAATAAGAGGAGCGGCAATTTTTATATATTTGCTGAAGCTCCCGATCAGTTTTACTGAAGAACCAAATAAAGAGAAGTAGGAGTTCGTCACCATTTTATAGAAGAAGAATACTTAGTTGCCAAGTAATTTAGGTCTGTGTTGTACATCCTAGGTTGTAGGCTTAATTATGAATATTTGAATTCGCATTTGATTATACATTAATACGATTTGATTTTGATTTAACCGCGATTTGAGTTTGAGGTTATCCACTAAATTTTATAATAATATATTTTGAAGTTTTGAAATCCAATCAAAACACAACAACTGACGTTTCCAGGGTTTAACCACTATTCTGAACACATTAGGACAAACTCTGAAGTCTAATTTGATCGTATGGGGAAGACATGAATTTAAATTGATATAAATTATATTCAAAACAAATATATTTGTTGATAATAAATTATTATTATTATTGTTATAATTCAAATAAAATTAGTATTGATCATTTGAATCATTTTTGACTCAGTTTAAAGTTCGAATTGAACTATTTCAAATTCTCGTATTACAATGGTTATGTAAATTCAAAATAAATCGTATTTCGATTATTAAATCGATGACTCAATATAAAAATTGATTTATATTATCAACTCAATATTTAAAACCATATTAAATATTTAAAATAAATTTACCAAAAATTTGGGTTATTACATTCTTTCACCCTTAAAAGAATTTTGTCCCCGAAATTACTAAGGTAGAAAAAAGGCTACAAACCCATTAAAATTTCAAAATCCACTTATGTTGAAACTCAACATTTAATACTTCTACAAATTTAGTTCCAATAAGACTTTTGGTTTTCATTTATTTTGCGTATCATATATATTCACATTCATTTAATCTGAATGATTACAATCAATATATTTCATTTATATTCCATTCTCATGCATTCAAATTCATTCAAACTGATTCAACATCAATTTATTTAATTCGATCCATTTAACTTGATTAAGTTAAATTTTAATTCCAGAATTCAAATTCCTAGGTTTTTATTTCAAATCACTTTTGAAATCACATAAATATATAGACATATATTTATTTCCATCTCAAATTCAAAACACTTAAATTTCCAAACCACCTTGTTTTCTTTTAAACAAATTTCCATCAAAAACTTTTCTAAGGTAGTATTCCATCACTTAGAAACTCAAAAATGAACACTGATGATGTTGTAGTCATCATCAGAATTATTTTCCAGCGACTGAAGTGAGTTCGGTGCTTTATTACTTTCAAAATCCATTCAAAAATGGTTTCATTCAAAAATTCATCCAAACAAATCTATACTACTTTAATATACTTCAGAAAAATATTTTATAACTTCTAGGGATTAAATTCTAATTTGAATTCAATTTTACTTCATCTTATTTGTATATATTACTCATATACAAATTCTATTTGGTTATATATAATCATTCCAATTTTATAATCTCATTTGATTATATTAATAACAACCAACAATCCATATAATATAATAATTTCAAAAAATTATTTCCTTCTATATGAAAATATAGTTTTAGGTAAAATTATTTCATTTACCCCTTTTGAAACAATATTGTTTCAAATTTATCTATTCCTATCGACTTCGCTGCGTCCCATAATTCGATCAGAATTCATAAGCCACTCAACAGACTGGCTACCACAATATAAAACAATTTTTATATCAATTAACAAATACGCACTCTTGGATATATATACATCCAACTCATTCTAGGGTACTACTGTCCCTATCTCTAACGGGTGATCACCCACCAATGCCTAGGTATTTTCTCAACCTAAGCTCTGATACCAACTGTAATGGCCCGAATTTCCATGCTATCTGAGTTGACTAAATACACCACACGTTGTAACACCCCACGTCCATTAATGTCACTCACAAAGGGAATGCATTAACTTCCATGGAGGTTATAAGTGAATATAGAACAGAAAAATTACAACAAGACAGATAATAAGTAGTACTTGGAAATCTAAAACCTCATTTTATTGCAGCGGAAATTAAACATGTTTATTATATCATAAAAACCATAAATCAGAGTCAAGTACAATATTCATCTTGATCAAATAAAATACATAATCCCATTACATAAATAGCCATAAAAAAAAGATAACAAGCTGGACTTTACTTCAACGGTCCAAGCTTTCCAAAGAGATGAAGCAATCCAACCAAACTCCAATAGAGCTGTGTCCAACCTGAGGACCTGGAGGGGGAAAAAGGATAGAAATAGAGGGGGTCAGACATAAAGTCTGGCGAGTATGATAATTCTAACAATACTATTATCAAAATAACTAGACTAAGGCATAAGCTGGAAGACAAGTAAATGTCTATGAACTATTAGGTATGGAATGAGCAGATAATGATAACGTGAAAGATAACGTTAAAGGCACACCAAATTACTAACGAATGATTACTACACTGCACCGCACCAGTCACCCTAAAGGTTGATCCCACTTGCTTCACACATAAACTTTATAAATAGCCTTGCGTACCCCTAGCTGACTACATAGGTGTCGTCTGCCCCTATCTCCACTAGGTGTACCCCACTAACCACTTTCGATCGGCTCCCTACTCGTAGATACCCGTGCTGGCCCCACAGTGGGGGTGTATCACTCCCCTAAAGTGGGGACCCGATACAACTTGAGAATGCACGGCTTATACCTACACGATGCAACAACGTCTTACCTACCAGCCCGGGTCCACACACGCATATGAAACCCGTTGGACTTGCGTTGCCACCGCTCCCTGTTTTGGCCTCTTATAGTCAAGCCCAATATGCGTGTCCCGTCCTCGACTTGGGTCGAGCCCACAAAGATACGTTTGGGTTACTGGTTGAAATGGGCCCCCACAAGCCACCCACCTAAGCTTGTCATTAGTATATCCCACTTAACCCTCTTAGTCATGTTCATTTACATGTGTGTTTGGTTAAGTCTTACTAATCGTATTTCACATGCCACTAAGGGCAGCCACTAGATTCCTCGTGCCACCCAAGGCACCTACTTAACCCCCATGTCCCACTTTACATGTTTATCTGGTTAAGTATTTCTTAATTCATTCAGGCCATATCCTCATAAAGACCTCTCACATTAGACTGGTATTTATGGCAGCTGGATTTGCCCGGCAGGTCCGGGCAGTCTTACACCATAAAAGAGTCTAACCTCGTGTCTTTACAACTGTTATGCTTTAGTTTAGGCCTAGGACCTCTCACATTGGGCTGACATTTGTGACCACTGGATTTGCCGGGCAGGTTTACGTCACAAACGAGTCCTACCTCGTGCACTAAGCATTGATTATCTCTTATAATCTTTTACCCTAGTTTTAATAATTCCTTATCCAAATTATTAATTAAGTCCACTTTTATTGATGCCCATAATTGACTCAATTATGGTCATCCACTCATGGCATGCAAATCATATCAATTGCACCCCAACTTCTTATTATTAAATCCTTAATATTACCCCTACCCCACGTTTATACGTTCGCTTATTCAACGCATAATATAGGCTAGACTTTAATAGTCTAACACATAGCACAAAGATAAATTATCACAACATATAGACAATTAAAATAAATCTAATCATAATAGGGGTGAAACTTGCATAAACTACACATATTAAGGATCAAAAGGTGTCAACTTGTTAAATGTCTCAATTTACATGATATGATCATAGCCCAAATCTATACATAAACTTGCATATGGGGTTTTTAGGCAACATAATGATGGTGTGAACTAGCATAGGATATCACATATGTCATAGCATAATTCTAGATGTCACAATAGATGTCATGGCATATGTTCATAATTTTTCTAATCAATCTAACTTGCATATGTGACTTGTCATATAGATCAACGTAGCCCAAACATGATGATTTAATTAATATGAACTAACTAGCATAGATAGTAACATCATGGGTTTTTAACATGTATGATTCATCACAACTTAGCATAGAAACTTTCAACATACATAACATCATCATAGCATGATTTACAACATATAGGATATCATCACCACATAGCATAGGATTAATAACATACATGATAGCATAAGGTTTACAACAACATATATGACATTTCACATCATCAACTCATAATCCATTCATGACTTTACCTAATTAAAATGATAATAATCTTGTTAAGACTATCATACTCACAATTTAAGAAGAAAAGAGAGTCTTGATTTGCTTTAGTGTTGATTAGAATTAGAATTGAATTAGCTTTTCTTCCTTAGTTGGCGGCGGCTAGACTGAATTCCATGGCGGCGGTATGATGGTAGCTATTCTATTTTTCTTATGAATTAGGGTAAGAGACTACCTAGGTATTTATAGAGTTAGGATTTATTTTAGACCGTCAGATCAACACAGAACTAATCCCAGCCAACCAGATTTGGTCAAAAACCCTAATGGGTCATCACTCAGTCAAAACAGGCTCAGTCAAAAACCCTAGCCGCCAGACCCAGGTCGACACCCAGGTCGACTGCGCAGTCGACCTGGTCCCTGGGGTGTCGACTCCCCAGTCGACCTAGGGGGGTGTCGACTGCCCAGTCGACTCCCCAGTCGACCTGGGGTGCTGGGCGGGAAAATTCCCGCCTAGCCTGTTTGACTTCGAATTTTGAATTTTAAATTTCCTGCGAGCTGTTTTAAATTTTCAGAAACTTCCGATGGCCATAACTTCTTCATACGAAGTCCAAATCATGCAAACTCGGACTCTGTTTCAACCAGAATTCCGAGACGAACACAATGGCGCAACCCATTTCCCACAATTCTCACGTCTGAGATTAGTTATTCTTTAATTTGTGAATATTAATATTATCAGAATTACAGGGTGTTACACATGTCCAACCCAAATTGAACAAAAATACCAATCATTATGAAATAAAGAAGACAAAGATTAAAGAAGAACATAAACAACAACACAAAATCTCACAATCACAGCAGAATAAAATATAATATATAAATAATCACTTTTGAAATACAACTGTATTTGAACTTACATATATCATCAGAGTATATCACAAATACAACACAGCGGAATAAACTCTAAATATCTAACACCAAAGACTCTTGCTCCAAGCTCCTTTAGATAAGTCTGTAAAATCCTGAACTACTTGACTGCCCATACAAATTTAGGTACCCAAGAGTTTTAGGGAAAACATAGAAAAATAAACTATGGGTCAATCATAGGACTAGTGTGAGTAAACAATTTAAAAAAGTTTGAGAAAATAAACGATATCTCCTAAGATCACGACGTATGACACGAAACGGGTTTTTCTCTTATGAGAATCCAAAAATAATCATTATATCAAAATTCTTCTGATATTATAATAGTGTCTATCAACCACATGTAGTTAATCATTTAGCAGAACGCTTGCATCTCACGCTCTACATACATAGTATATAATAAAAACTACGAGCACTTATTGGATAATGGATTTCCAACTATGACAAGGTATGAAACCACCTTCCGATAATGTATCTCTAGAGAGGGATACATTGGGTTCAACAAGAACATCTTGTAACCCATCCACACATGACCGACCACTCATTTCGCTTGAATGTATCGAATGTATATCATCAACGGTTGGGATCAGCAACTGTTTTCCCGAACGGGACAACATCGAATAGAATAAAGAAGGAAATAAATTTTCTCTAGATAGGTGATAATACACCATAATTAGGAGCAACCCATTTAGCCATGTTGCCTGCCCGATTTTTTTCATTTCCCGGTTGTTGAGGCCTGAGGCTTCGATCTCTTACCTTTCATTGATAGCACAAACACTTTAAATGCCACATTGTTAGATCCGTTAATTACTGATTGATTTGCACAAATATAATCTGGATATTATGCTAAGAGAATAAATTCTCCACCACCATATATATTTATACATACCAACTTATGCGATCATTGGAAATACTCTATCAGACGTTCATCCGTACAACTTCGTTCTAGGACTTAATGAAACCGAAGACACGGTTTCCATTAATCCATCTTAGGCAATTTCTACTTCGGATTATCAAAAAAATCCCTTGCACTTTACTCCATCTTTGATTATCTTCATATAATCTGATTTACAACACTACTGCGAATACGGAGTGGTTCTCGGATAATAATCCAACCAGCCTCTCCATATTGGCAACGATATTGGCCAATACTTCGATATTCGGTTATTTAACTATCGGAAAAAAACATCCATCCAAAACATCAAACAATCACTGAGCCCTTAATTAATATTTCATTTATTTACCACTTCTCTGTTTCCTTATCAATATCTTTACCCAAATATTTCTCTAAACCCGTTTAACCTCTCTTAGTTCTTGGAAAGCATTTCCATTTATAATGACTATATTTATTTTCTATATTATAGAAAATATCTCTTTTTAACGTCGGAAAACATTTCCAAATATTCATAAATCATTATTCTTCCACATTCATCAGTCTCTAACCGTAAACTAGTAAGAGAACAACTTTCTAAGTATAAACCCCGAAGGACGACACCAACATCAGATCGATACTCAGAAAACTATTCAACTTAACTAATCTCCAGTCTAATTCTGATTTCCTTTTTGTTTGTAATATTTTATTTTAAGTTCGTTTCCTTATCGAATTATATATATACATCGATATATTGATTTATAGTTATTAGATTTCCTAAAAATATTCTAACTTCTTAAATTTTCGAAAAATTTCACCAACACCTCCTTTTTACCGGTCGATAGCTCAAACCTAAACTTGCCTCTCTAGGCCCTTTCCATTCAAAGAGAAAATCGAAAAGCCAAGCGGCTGGCCAATTCGGCGCATAAAGACTCATATGGAATTTAAACATGTACCTCATTGTCGGGCACTCGAATTATAATCTTCATACACTTCATTCCATTCCTATTTAACCTATATACGTCCATTCCTAATTTATTCCAACTCAGTCCAATCATTTTTAACTCAATTCGCAAATTTATTTTTTAATTATCCCTCTTGCCTATTCCGCTTTTAAATTTAACATATCACGTTCATATACAATTTTTATTGACTTATAAACCAATTGAATTCCATTTTCAATTCAAGTTTCATAGTCGATTTCGAATATGAATTCACCAGTTCAATTTACTTCAACAAAACCCAATTTCGTATCAAAACTCGATTAATTAATTATTCTTCAAACTAGTTAATTTTATTTTATAATTTAAAATCTGATTTTTGTTTCAAAAATTAGTTCACTTACTCCACTTGAGTTCATACTTATTTTATATCTCAAGTCTAGATTTTTCTAATCGAAATTCGAATTTTTATCTACTTAAAATATTATTTTATTAATTTACATAAATCATTATAGTTTTTAAACGATTTTAGCACTGTTTTTCGGAAATTTTGATTTTGACATAACTTAAAATCTATAAGACGAAATATAGATTTTTCTCTTCCTTAGAAAACTATTATTCAACCGGTCCCGACAATTCTTGTTTCAAAGAATTCCGACTTAAATTGAGTTCTATATACTCAATTGAATTTCAAAACGTCAATTTACAAAATACCGCGCCGGGGCGAGTTCGTTTTAATTATATTTAAATATAAATGTTTAAACTTCGTTTATAAATAAATTTCAACTCCATTCTAATATATTTTAATAAATATTAAACCAGTTTTCCTAATTCAACTTAATATTTCTGATTATCCTTAATCGCCAATTATTTCAGTTATAAATTTATTTATAATCCAATCTTCTATACATAACTCCAATTCCCTTTTTAAATTCACATTTGAATTTAGATTTCCTAGATTATCCAAATGATAATTTTTCTCATTTCATTTATAACCACCATTTATAATTTTACTTCACTTCCCTGCATTATTAAATTAATAAACATCATTTATAAATTCATTACTTGTTTTATTTTTCAAAATAAGTTAATATTTCTTAGAACATTTGTAATTAAAATTCTATTTATAGAAAAATAGATTTTCCCTTCTTAAATCTCAGAAGCCCTTTTCATGATATTTTTATAAATCATCATTTGGGCCTAGTCATATTTAAACATTCAAAAACACTCAATTATCAATCATAGTTTTTCTAACACATCATATATGATAATATATATGAAAACAAATAAATAATAATATTTTTGAGGAATCCAGTTGGAACCCTCCAACTTATTTTCCTGCATCCACAGGTGCTAGCTAACATAAATAATACCCATCCTACTTCAAGGCAGGATATCGTGGTATAGAAGGTCATCCACTATCATATTGTGGGGCGCATAGGGTCATCCTCTAATGATACTGCTTGCATCCGCTAATAGTACTACGGGAAATATCCAACCACCAATATATATATATATAATAGCCACATATACCAAGCCTAAATAACAAATATATAATAACCACAAAAATATTTAAATGCATCCAAGAAAGCAATAAACATCATATAACATCATATTAAATAAATATTTGTTATAATAAATTATAACGAATATACAGAGTGAGTTTACTCACATTGTTTTCTAATTCCCGATCCATTCTAATTCCAAAGAAATTCGAGCTTGTGTAATCCGCGGTTGTGAACCACGTGACTGACTCCATTCGATTAAACCATGTATTCATTTAATATGATGTTTATTATATAAATCATTGAATAATTTAAATACAATAAAAAAATTAATTAATAATTTAAAAATAATGACCTTGATCTTGTTTTAATGCTGCTAACGTATTTCTTCTATGATATACCTGCTCGTTCCAGGCAAAATTTCCAATCCTAAAACCACATCTTCAACTCCTTTTTCCTTTGTCAAGTGACAGTCCATCATTGTCATGCCTGCATCTATATTGCCAAAAAGAACAGACTGAACTTCCTTTCTCCCCAATCATCAATCACGCACTACTCTAATTCAACCATTTCCATTAAACCTCATACATTCATACTGTCGATCTAAACTACAACACCCCATCCATTCTTAACAAAACACAGAATGAAATCTCCAAATTACAAACCAAACTCCCATTATACCTTACTGAAGAACTCCTCAAATTCTAGTTCATCGCCAGTCCCTCCGAAATTCAATTATCGTGCTTCTCTTCTTCCCTGCTCCATTCACAAGTCGATCACCTTCTTGAACTACGGCGTCCAAACTGCTTCGTTCCAAAAATCGGGAGCATCAAAAACCAGTCGCACACCCTTATTCACAAGCGTCTCCAAAATCTCTTTGAGCTTCAGGCGTTAGGGTTTCAAATTACGATTTCTTGATTCGTGAGTGCCTTTAATCCGGTGTCGAGCTTCATGTGAATTCATGATTTAAGGATGCGATTTCGATTTCACTTCTTTTTTCTTGCAAATCAACTTATTTCTGAAGAACGGAAATGGGAAGGAATCATGATTTTTAGATTTTGATATTGCAGTTGGATAAGAAATAGAAGAATAAAAGGAGCGGCAATTTTTATATATTTGCCGAAGCTTCCCATCGGTTTTACTGGAGAACCAAATGAAGAGAAGGAGGAGTGCGTCACCATTTTATAGAAGAAGAATACTTAGTTGCCAAGTAATTTAGGTCTGCGTTGTACATCTTAGGTTATAGGCTTAAGTACGAATTATTCTGATTTGATTAAACATTAATACGATTTGATTTTGATTTAACCACGATTTCAGTTCGAGCTTATCCACTAAATTTTATAATAATATATTTTGGGGTTTTGAACTCGAATTGAAACACAACAATTGACGTTTCTAGGGTTTAACCACTATTCTAAACATATTTTGGAAAAGATATGAATTTAAATTTATATAAATTACTCAAAATAAATAAATTCCTTGATATTAAATTATTATTATTGTTAACCCATAGAATATGTTTAAAAAGTAATAAGCATATTTGGGTCGTTCTAAGATTTTAGGTCGATAGGTTCTTTAGATCGTACAGACTCCGTTAGCACATTGATCTTTTCAGTTCGCTAAAGTGTCTTGGGTCGTTGCAGCATTTTGAAGTCAGTCATACAATTTGGGTGTGTTGAGGAAGCTTTGGCTCATTTAGAGCGTGTTGAATCAATATGACGACCTAGCTCGTACAAGCTCTTTGGGCCGATAAATGCCCCTTAAAGCGTTGGGGTTCCTAACACATCCAAAAAGCTTCTAGTAGTGGGACCTCTCGGCGTGCCAAGCTCCAGCCCGTGAAATCTATTGTTCGTTAGCTCTTCAGATCATTAGCCATTCAAATCGCTGTCCCGCTAAAAGATTTAGATCACTTCGTCAAGTATTAAGCCGCTTCGTTCTGGTTTAACCCAATTCAAGTGTGCATGGATCGCCCAGCTTTATAATAGCTCGCGCCGCCATGGTGCACGCACTCCTGATCCATTCCGCATTTCTTAACTAGTAGCCATCTTGCCTCGTTCGGCTCTGGTCTTCCCCGCATCCTTTTGCCCACTCCGCCTTCATAACCTGTGCCGCATAAGATTTAGATCGCTCTGCATTATGTAGACCGCGCCGCTGTACTTCAGTAGCATTTAGCCCGCCCGACTGCCTACAAAGAGGTTCAGGTAAATTACATGATTGCCACCTGGTCTAAGAATCAACTATAAATACCCCCTCACTTCTTCATTAGGGGGGTTTGGGGGGAGGATCATGAAGTACTGCTGGAATATTCTTTCAACCATTCCTAGAGTTCCAACATTCATCAGACAATTAATCAATCATGATCTCCATCAAACCCATCTAAGAGATTGAAGACTTGAAGATTCGCCATCCAATTTCGAGCATCTAGAGGGAACCTTCCAATTCTTCTCCATTCACGCCATGTCTCCGCTGAATATTCTATTCCCTCATCATATTTGAAGAGTCCGAGTGAAATCTTTGAGTGAGAGAGTGATTGGATTTGTTGTAAGAGTGAAGTTTATCTTGTAAACAACAAGATGATAATGGAATCTCATATGAAAGTGGATGTAGATCCTCATTGGATTGAACCACTATAAAAACTTTGTGTTCTTGCTTTTATACTTTTAGCACATCTTTGATTGCGGCCTCACATTATTTTTCCTTACCCAAGAAGTGAAGTGCATTCTATGCACCGTTGGTGTTGAAGCCAAATTACGACTTCAATATTTGGCGCCCACCGTGGGGCCGATTCGATCTTCTATTCTCTCGCACTCTTACATGAGGTTCAAGGCCTTGCATTAAGAGTCTAAGTCCATCTCGCAACGATTTAATTTAAGTTTTCACCTAAAGCTATGGGTAAACCAAGAAGACCATCGAAGAAGGTCATGAGTTCGAATGTCGAGCACAATGACGATGCCGCCAATAAAGAGAACACTCCTCCCACCAGCCAATTTGGGCGAGGAGAAACTTCTAAGGTTGGGAAAGCGGTGATGAGGAGGGAGCTCGATGAAGTAGCAGCCGGTTTAGCAAATCAAATGGACGTCGTAAATAAAACCATGACGAAGAAGCTCGAAGCAATATTCACCGAGCAAGCTACTACGGCCAAAATCACCCCTGGAACCGCACGAGCTAAGTCTGTCCAAGTAGTTCACACAGAGGACGCGGCTTCCTCTTCCTCTAGTCCAAATCGAGGGAATTCCATCCAAGAGATCACAAATCCCAACGGTCCTCGAAAGGAAACAAAACCTCAGACGCGCAACTGCTCCAATAAAGCAACTTCTCAACAAGTGCTTGTTGTCACCAATGGAGCACCTCCCCAAGAGGGAAGCGAAGGGCCCCGGATTCCAGACTGTGACCGTTTGCTTAGGCAAACATCTGGTAGGGAGGAAGGCGCCCGCTCCGTGGCCCGGCTCAATGAAGAAGAACGCTTAACGGACATGGTGTGCAGGATTATGGAAAAGACCTCAAAGAAGCCGGATGATGACAAAGATTGGGGATTCGCTCCCACCAAAACCCCACTTACAGAAAGGATAAAGACGGCGCCATATCCTAACAAATTCAAACCACCAGCAATCCAAGCCTATAATGGCACAAGTGACCCCAACATATTCCTGTTCAAATATGATCATCATATGGACGGGTCACATGCCACAAATGAGTTGAAGTGTTTGTATTTTTCAACCTATTTCGAAGTTGTGGCATTGATTTGGTTCACAAAACTACCTCCCAGATCTGTAGATGATTTTGCTACCCTAGCCAAGTTATTTCGAGAGCAATTCAGGCTCCAGGAAACAAAGGTGCGAAATGTCATGGACTTGAGTGAACTTGAGCAAAGGCCAGGGGAACCAATTAAGGCATTTCTCACTCTCTTCAATGCTGCCGCTGTTGAGGTAGGCAATTATGAGCCCCGTCTAGCCATAATGGCCTTAAAAGGGGTTATAAGCAAAAAGACCAAGCTTGGACGGTGGATCAAAAAGAAGAAACCAAGTACACTTAAGGAGTTGTTTGATAAAGCAGAAGAATATATAGGCGTGGACGAAGATCCGACCTATACCATGGACATCCCGGAAAGCGACACTCAACCTGAAAAGAAGAACAATGTTATAGAAAATGGCCAGAAAAACCCTGTAAATCAAAAAAGAGGCAATGAAGGGAAAAACAACCGAATTAACAAGAGGTTCCGTTTCTATGAAAACTCAGAATTGACTCCGTTAAATGATACAGTAGAGAACATTTTCATGGCCACAAAAGAGACAGAGGAATACCCGATCCCGAAGCAGGTATGGGTAAGTGACGCGACAATCAAATCCGGAAAATTTTGTCGATTTCATAACCAACCAGGGCATAGCACAAACGAGTGTAGGCATCTCAAGAGCCTAATCGATGAACTGATAACAAAGAACGGACTTCAGCAGTACACAAAGAATCCTCAAAGTACTCAAGCTCCTCAAAACCAAGGAGTATCCACCGGACAACTGAGGTAAAATGAGAATGCTACAAATGTTGTCGTGCCAAAGTTGATCATTAACACCATGGGGGGGGTCCACATCCAGCCGGAAGGAGTTGGGGGGACATTGTGGAATACGCCAATGAGATGAAGACCCCCCAAAAGGAAAAGAGCTCATGATTATGGATGAAGATTTTTCATTAAAAATATCAAGGTCTCTTTGGGGTGATATTGTCTTCAAAGATCGAGACTCAGAAGATTTGATAACTCCAACTGTGGATCCAATGGTGATAACCATAGGTTTGGGTCCTACTATCATCAGAAGGGTTCTAGTTGATAGTGGAGCTTCTGTCAATGTTCTTTTCATTAATGCCTTGAAAGGATGAAGCTCTCCATGGAAGATATGAAGGCATGCCAGAATAAAATCCACGGATTCACAGGACAGGCTGTTCAGCTAATTGGGATCATTAACTTGCTCGTTGAACTCGGAGAAGGGGAGCAGAAAGCTGCGCAAAAGCAATATTTTGTTATAATCAATGAGATGTCTGCTTATAACGCCTTCCTTAGAAGACCAACCCTCGCGGAATTCAGAATAACACTGGCTCCATGTGTCTAACGATGAAATTTCCTACCGAAAATGGAGTTGGCGTGGTAAAAGGTGACCAGCGGGCAGTAAGAGAATGTTACCTAACTGAACTTGCGAAGACAAGGAATAAAGAAGCGAGAAAGGATGTCGGGCAGCCACCCAACATCAAAGAATTCCCCTTATAGAAACTAAGGCGGGGCCCCCATACTGGAGAGCATAGCAGAGCCCAAAGGGAAATCGATCCAAGAAAAACCTGTATGGGGGAAAACAGAGCGGTGCCGGCCGAGGACACGACTCTTGTTCCAGTGCACAATAAAGATCTTGATTGAGTCCTCAAGATAGGTTCTCAGTTGGGCCCGAGATTGCAAAATGAGTTAGTATCGTTTTTAAAAGAAAACTTGGACGTGTTTGCGTGAACGCATTCTGACACGTGCAGGATATCGCCAGATGTAACCATCAACAAGTTGAATATCAATCCTAGTTTGACTTCTGTGAAACAAAAAAGATGAATGCAAGGACCTGAAAGATCTGTGGCGCTAAAGGAAGAAGTTGATAGATTGTTTAAAAATAATTTCATACGAGAATCTACGTATCGCGATTGGGTGTCCAATCCAGTCCTTGTCAAAAAATCCAACGGTAAATGCAGAGCGTGCATAGATTACTCGAATCTTAACAAAGCATGTCCCAAAGGCAGCTTTCCATTACCAAGAATTGACCAACTAGTTGACGCGACAGCAGGGCACGAGTTGTTGTCTTTTATGGATGCATACTCTAGTACAATCAAATCATGATGCAAAAAACAGACGAAGAAAATACAAGCTTCATAACCGACAGAGGTTTATATTGCTATAGAGTTATGCCGTTTGCACTGAAGAATGCGGGAGCAACCTACCCGCGCCTGGTAAATTCCATGTTCAAAATCCAAATTGGGAACACTATGGAGGTTTGCGTAGATGATATGCTGGTAAAATCAAGGAAATAAGAGGATCATCCTGAGAATTTAGCTGAGATGTTTCACATCCTTAGAAAGTACGATATGAAGTTGAATCCACTGAAGTGTTCATTTGGAGTCTCATCGGGGAAGTTTCTCTGATTCATAGTTAATTCTAGGGGGATTGAACCAAACCCTTCACAGCTCACAGCTTACGGGAAATGCGAGCCCCAAGGATGAAGAAAAAGCTTCAAAGCCTAAACGAAAAGGTCGCTGCCCTTAATCGTTTCATCTCCAAAGAGGCCGATCGGTGTATTCCGCTCTTCGATGCTTTGAAAAAGGTGAGGAAAGACTTCCAGCGGACTTTAGAGTGCCAAACGGCCATTGATGAATTAATTAAACACATGGAGTCATCCCCGATGCTTTCTAAGCCTAGAGATGGGGAAGTGTTTTTCCTATATCTAGTTGTCTCCTCAAATGCCTTAAGCGCAGCACTTGTCCGAGAGGATGCTAAAGTCCAGTGGCCAGTTTATTATATTAGTAAGCGACTTGCTGGAGCAGAGTTAAATTATCCAAAGTTGGATAAGCTTGCGTACTGTCTACTCATTGCCTCTAAAAAGTTGATACCATATTTCCAGTCTCATCCAATAAGAGTCCTCACCGATCAACCGCTAAGGCAAGTTTTATTTCGCCCAGAGACATCGGGAAGGTTATTGAAATGGAACATTGAGCTCAGCCAATACGACATCACATATCACCCTCGAAGAGCTATTAATGGGCAAGCCTTAGCAGATTTCATCGCAAAATTCACTGACAGGGGAGAGGAGGTTGAAGAACAGGCAGAGACAGTCATGAACTGGAAGCTATATTTCGAAGGATCCAAAAATGATTATTGCTCAGGTGATGGAATTGTTTTAGAAACCCCAGATGGTCATTCTCTGTGTTATGCTATGAGACTGGAATTCCTATTTACAAACAACAAGGCCGAATATGAAGCACTAATAACAGGGCTGAAGTTAGCAAAGGAACTGGATCTAAAAGCTTTGCAAATCTTCAGCGATTTACAACTAGTGGTGTGTCAAGAATTCCAAATTAATCTTGGAAACCTCCCTTCTTATCTCATCAAAACCATGGAACTTCTCAACAATCTTGACCACTACACCATATCTCACATTCTGAGGGAAGACAATTTAAAGGCGGACTCTCTTGCCAAGTATACTAGCTCTTCAGATGCGCAGTTGCTAGGTCTTATTCCTATTGAAGTCCTTTCATCTCTCGCTATCGAGAAAGCAGGCGTTGATTGGATTATGGAAATGGGAGAAGAACCCGTGTCGTGGATGACTCCAATCAAGGAATACATCCTTAAGGGAACATTCCATGAAGAGCCAAAAAAGCGAAGGAAAATATTAAGCAAGTCTTCGTTATATCTCATTCAAGATGGAAGATTATACAGGCGAGGATTTTCTATGCCATTGCTTCGATATGTAACGAAGGAAAAATCGAAAGCAATCTTAGTAGAGTTGCATGAAGGATATTGTGGGGGTCACATAGGCGATCAAACACTAGCCAAGAAAATTCTACGATACAGCTATTTTTGGCTTGATGTGAACCTAGATGCAATGATTTATGTTAATAAATGTGATAGATGCAGTGGTTTGCAAAAATTCCAAGAGAACCCCCTACTGAATTGACTCAAATGGTTAGCCTCTGGCCATTCGCTGTTTGGGGCATAAACTTGATCGGAGCGTTACCCACAGCCAGATCAAATATGAAGTAAGCAATAGTGACAGTTGACTATTTCACTAAATGGGCTGAAGCTGAGCCACTATTACTTCAAAGAAGGTGATTAATTTTGTCCTAAAGAATATCATCTGCAGATTCGGTGTGCCATAGAAAATAGTCACCGACAATGGAACACAATTTGAGAGTAGAGAATTTCTGGATTTTTGTGCCAGATACAAGATCAAGAAGAGTTTTGCAGCTATCGCCCATCCACAGGCCAATGGGCAAGTTGAAGCAATCAACAAAATCTTAAAGTCGACTATTAAGCAGCAATTGGAAAAAGCTAAGGGTGCCTAGGTGGATGAACTTCCGCTTGCATTGTGGGCATGCCATACCACTCATAAAACTGCAATAGGACATACTTTGTTCTCACTTGCATTCAGATCTGAAGCTATGATTCCAGTGGAGCTTGAGGTTCCGACTCACAGAAGAATCCACTTTAACCAAGAAGAGAATGAGAAACTGTAGCTCGAAGCACTTGATATTCTTGAGGAAAAGAGGAGAGTAGCGGAACTCAGAGTCCTAGCCCATCAGAGAAGAATAGCTCATCATTTCAGTGCGAGAGTAAAACACAGAACCTTCCAAGTTGGGGACCTTGTCCTGAAGAGAATCATAACAGGAACTGGGGTATTCGAACCAAACTGGGAGGGGCCTTATGTGACTAGCTAGAAATTTTCTGATGGGACTTTTGAATTAAGAACAACGAATGGGCTCTAACTTCTGAGAGCGTGGAATGCCATACATGTAACACCCCACGTCCGTTAAGGTCACTCACAAAGGGAATGCCTTAACTTTGATGGAGCATTTTAGTAAATGGAACAAAATATTACAAGACAAATATAAAAATAATACTTGAAAAACTTTATAACTTTATTGCAGCGGACAGAAATCAGTTTGATTACAACTTTACCAAAAACTCAAGTTCATATATATCAGCCTTGTTCAAAAGCCATCAGAGTACAAAACTTTAAAATCATAATCCCCACCGAAGATGCCAGAAAAAGACAAGCCATACTATAAGCACTTCAAGCACTCCAAGCAGGAAGAAAGATCTGGATCAAGCTAGAGTATTCCCTCCTTGAAAACTTGGGGGGTAAACGGAAGAAAAGAGGCGAAACAACAAGGGTCAGACATAAAGTCTGGCAAGTCCAGTGACTTTCAGTTATGAACAGATAGTAATGTCATGGCATGCAAATAAAACTGGATGAGAGATAACAGGAAACAGGAATAACAAATATACTTAGGTTAAACAGAAGAAACAGGATGATATTACTTTTCACTTCTCTGCACTAATACTAGTATAACAGGATTAGGTGTTACCCTAATGTCTAAACAGAAACATAATAATGGGCCTTTACCACTCTAACAGAAGGTACAGAAACATAATGCTAATAATGGGCCTTTACCACACGAACAGAAAGTACAGAAACAGAATGCTAGTAATGGGCCTTTACCACCCGAACATAGACAGAAACGGAAACATAATAATCCCTACGTAAACAGAATGTTATAATTAGGTGTACACTAGTAAATGGGCCTTTACCACCCCAACAGATGGTACCACATAGAAACAGACAAGTGTTACCACCCAACAGAAACAAACGGTACCCCACAGAACAAACAGAACTAAGTGTACCCTAAATCCTACCCCACGCGATCGGCTCCCTAATACATAAATACCGTGTGCCAGCCCCACAAAAGGGTGTATCATTCCCTATAGTGGCAACCTTTGAATGACACAGACCTATTTATAGATGTCACGGCGTCTTACATCCTCAGCGGCAGACCGGGATCCATGCACGCACATGACCCGGTTGGAACGCACCATCAACACCCCTCGCCATTATCAGAATGAACCGCTTATAATTAGTTTAGTAAGCGTGCCCGGACCCTACCTACTGTTGGGTCATAGTTTTGATACCAGAAAGGGTTACTGACTAATATGGGTCCCACACAACAGATGGCAGAAGTAATTACCCATCCTAACCTTGTGTCCCCAGACTTACAGATTTCAGATTAACTTGTTTACAAGTTTCAGACATACAGAGTTCAGATTTACTAGTTCACAGATCAGACAATCAAGTTAACAAGTTTTCAGACTAACGGATCAGATGTACAGATTTAACAGACTTACAGATTGTCTAACTTTGTACTGGGCTTACAGATTCACGAAACGGGTCTGTTAAATTCATCAGTCCAGTTGGTTTAACCCTATCCACCCAACACGTTTTAGACATCATATTTATCTCAGATTTGCATTAATTAAATATTAATGCACAGGCCTCTCACATTAGGTCCGTAGCTTGTGGCCGCTGGATATGCCGGGCGGTTCCGGGCAGACTTCTGCCACAAGCCAGACCTAACCTCGTGTCTAAGCATATTTTAGTTATGCCTACGACCTCTCACATTAGACTGGCAGTTTGCGGTCGCTGGTTAAGCCAGTTGGTTCCGGGCAGGATCCTACCGCAAACGGAGTCTAACCTCGTGTCATATCCACTTTATTCCATTACAGAAAATATCAGACTAATTACGTCCATTTAGCAGATTTAACTTCTTTACAAGTTACGGTAGATTATCCAAAGTTCTATTAACATGTTTTGCTCAATTTTAGATCGAGCCTCCAAATTACAATTATTCAGCTTTCAACAGATTAAGCAATTCAACAGATTTAGCAGATAACAGATCTAGAAGATTAGGCAATATAACAGATCTAGCAGATTAGGCAATATAACAGATCTAGCAGATTAGGCAATATAACAGATCTAGCAGGTTAGACAATATAACAGATTTTAAACATTCCTTAAAGTTTCATTGACATATCTTGCCAATTATAAATTATGTCTAAATTCACATGCCTAAATCATGGTCATGATTCATAATATAACATATGCCCAAATTTTGGCGTGGTACATAATATTCCCCAAAAACCCCAATCATGGTTCACATATAAGTTATGCCAAATATAGCCATTGATTTCAATGCATGTCACATATCCAAAAATCCCCATTTAGGTGTATTCACACTTAATAGTCATCAAATCTTAATATAGATTTTTACACCTAAGTCATATGCAAATTAATTCTCCTACTTCCAAATGACAGACTACTAGATTTAATATGCCTAGGTCTAGATCTTAAATTTTCAACATATGTTCTTTATGTTCTAAATCACAATAATCCTCTTCTTCCAAGTCATAAATCGTCTTATGCAATATGCCTCAAACTTATGTCCTGAAATACAACATGCGTTGTGTCCTCAAATCAGTTACAAATCAATTATGCCTGAATATGCCTCATTCAATATTCTTCCCAAATTTAGCGTTTATGCGTTCATCTCTTATGAGATTTGGCTCAGGCTCGTGGTAGCCTGGCTATCAATCAAAAAGAAAGAAAGGAGGAAGAAATACAGAACAAACTGGCTAATAACAATAAAACAGAGGAACAGATCTGATAAATAGAAAAAGGGCCTAATCTTAGATTCAGAATCATTATCATGCTAGGATCATAATTAAATTTCATATCAGAAAATAACTGCACTTGCCTTTCGTGGCTAAAGAAAAGGACTATAAATCGAATTTGATGCAGAAACACTAATTAATCTTCTTCGATTGTTGTTGCAGCTCTAAACTTTAATTTGAATTATGAATGAACACTTGAGATTAGATTTAGAGGCGGCGGCTAGGGTTTAAGAGAGAGTTTGGTAGCATAATGGTGTCATAGACAATATTTTATGAATTAGGGTTAGGTTAATCACATATTTATAGGTGTAAAGAGTGTTTCAGAACCATTAGATCACCCTAGAAGCCATCAGGTCCGTCCAACACATCAAAAATCGTCATTAGAACTCTCTAGAACCCTGTGCAGGTTTCTGGCTCGACATGGGCGCACTTCCCAAGTGCGCCAGTGTATTTTTGTGCTGGCGCACTTCAAGTGTGCCAGTGCATTTCTGGCCTGTTTCCGGTTTTTCTGCCTAACTTCGTTCGTCCATATCTCCTTCATACGGTATCCATTTTACGCAAACTCGGACTCTATCTCAAGCAGAATTCCGAGACGAACGTAATGGCGTAACCTGTTTTCTCTAATTCTTCTGTTATAATTTAATTATTCTCAGATTTGTTATTCTTATGTTCACAGAAAATATGGGGTGTTACATTCTCCCCTCCTTAAAGGATTTGGTCCCCGAAATCTCAAGTTAAGAAGAATGTGTCCTGCCATCCAATCACCAATCTACTCAACCATCATCCACAAGCATCCATTGTCCTTAGAAACTTCTAATGTTGTATGAACATATGCAAAAGTGTGTGTATATGTTTCTTATCTAATGCAAAGATCAGGCGGTCTACTGATTCAGTTGACCTCCTTAATGCGAATTATGTCAGTGCCATAAGTCCAACATGTATGCAATTTTCCTATTTGATACAAATCATTTCTATATGAGTGCACAACCATTCATTCATATGCAACATCCATGTGCTGAGTCAACCATTTTGCATTCATAAGGATAAAAAAAAATGCACACACATCCATATGCAGTATGAGAGTGTTTTTGAGCCGATCTAGTGCCTAGTGTGTGTGTATATGCATCCACGAGCTGCCACTAGCAACCACTTGCATCCACTTGCATCCACTTGCAACCATCAAACATAACATGTCTCAAACACATGTTTACACCCAATAGTTTCTACCTAAAGGTCGATGATTCGATCGATAGGATACAGCCGAGTGATAGAAGTAAGTACAACTAAAACAAAAGCTCTGTTCCCATTAAACATCGGTTAAGAGAATAGTTCCCTAAGTCTCAACCCCGAGGACCGAAATCAGCATCAGATTGACACTCAGAGAATTACTCCCATTAAACAATGTCCAAGTTGGAAATCTACTCCACGCTTCGAGTAAAAACCTCTATCCTTTATAGAAATATTCGGATACTTACAGACTACTAGTACAGATCAGATTATCAAATGATATTTAGAAAACTAAGCATTGACAAAACCCAGAATATATGCGTCATAGTCAACTTAACGCCCAACACAGATACCCTCAAACCCCAACTTGTCACCAACAGATGAGTCGTAACCCTTATGGGTTTTGAGACTACAGCAGAATCAGAAACAAGACTAGTATTAAAGTGCAGAGACTTAACTACAGAATAAAAATGCTAGAATCAGAAAGAGTTCTTCTTACTAATCAGATAAGGAAGTAAACCTTCTCAGAAATTTTCCTACCTCAAAGGTACCAACAAGTCCTCCCCTTCCTTCTAGTTTTGATAACCGTCTCAATCCCATGAAGCGATTTTCCGCCCACCGTACGGAAGTTCTTACGTATCTTAGAAAAAAACATCTATACGCGAAAGAAGGGATTAAAAAGGGAAAGAGGAAGGGATTCGGAACAAAGAATCGGAAGAAAGATATCTGGCTTTTGGGGATTAGATTTTTCACTTTACTTTTGAAAATACTTCCTTTTAAAACCTTTTTGAAAATAGTTTTTAAAAACTTCTAACTAATCTGGTAACCTTCAGCTCTGATACCAAGTGTAACACCCCACGTCCGTTAAGGTCACTAACAAAGGGAATGCCTTAACTTTGATGGAGCATTTTAGTAAACAGAACAAAATATTACAAGACAAACATAAAAATAATACTTGAAAAACTTTATAACTTTATTGCAGTGGACAGAAATCAGTTTGGTTACAACTTTACCAAAAACTCAAGTTCATATATATCAGCCTTGCTCAAAAGCCATCAGAGTACAAAACTTTAAAATCATAATCCCCACCGAAGATGCCAGAAAAAGACAAGCCATACTTTAAGCACTTCAAGCACTCCAAGCAGGAAGAAAGATCCGGATCAAGCTAGAGTATTCTCTCCTTGAAAACTTGGGGGGGGGGGGACGGAAGAAAAGAGGCGAAACAACAAGGGTCAGACATAAAGTCTGGCAAGTCCAGTGACTTTCAGTTATGAACAGATAATAATGTCATGGCATGCAAATAAAACTGGATGAGAGATAACAGGAAACAGGAATAATAAATATACTTAGGTTAAACATAAGAAACAAGATGATATTACTTTTCACTTCTGTGCACTAACACTAGTATAACAGGATTAGGTGTTACCCTAATGTCTAAACAGAAACAGAAACAGAATAATGGGCCTTTACCACCCTAACAGAAGGTACAGAAACATAATGCTAATAATGGGCCTTTACCACCCGAACAGAAAGTACAGAAATATAATGCTAGTAATGGGCCTTTACCACCCGAACAGAGACAGAAACGGAAATAGAATAATCCCTACGGAAACAGAATGTTAGAATTAGGTGTACACTAGTAAACGGGCCTTTACCACCCCAACAGATGGTACCACGCAGAAACTGACAGGTGTTACCACCTAACAGAAACAGACGGTACCCCACAGAACAGACAGCTAAGTGTACCCTAAATCCTACCCCACGCGATCGGCTCCCTAATACATAAATACCCTATGCCACCCCCATAAAAGGGTGTATCATTCCCTAAAGTGGAAACCTTTGAATGTCACAGACCTATTTATAGATGTCATGGCGTCTTACATCCTCAGAGGCAGACCGGGATCCATGCACGCACATGACCCGGTTGGAACGCACCATCAACACCCCTCGCCATTATCAGAATGAACCGCTTATAATTAGTTCAGTAAGCGTGCCCGGACCCTACCTACTGTTGGGTCATAGTTTTGATACCAGAAAGGGTTACTGACTAATATGGGTCCAACACAACAGATGACACAAGTAATTACCCATCCTAACCTTGTGTCCCCAGACTTACAGATTTCAGATTAACTTGTTTACAAGTTTCAGACATACAGAGTTCAGATTTACTAGTTCACAGATCAGACAATCAAGTTAACAAGTTTTCAGACTAACGGATCAAATGTACAGATTTAACAGACTTACAGATTGTCTAACTTTGTACTGGGCCTACAGATTCACGAAACGGGTCTGTTAAATTCATCAGTCTAGTTGGTTTAACCCTATCCACCCAACACGTTTTAGACATCATATTTATCTCAGATTTGCATTAATTAAATATTAATGCACAGACCTCTCACATTAGGTCCGTAGCTTGTGGCCGCTGGATATGTCGGGCGGTTCCGGGCAGACTTCGGCCACAAGCTAGACCTAACCTCGTGTCTAAGCATATTTTAGTTATGCCTACGACCTCTCACATTAGACTGACAGTTTGCGGTCGCTGGTTAAGCCGGTTGGTTCCGGGCAGGCTTCTACCGCAAACGGAGTCTAACCTCGTCTCATAGCCACTTTATTCCATTACAGAAAATATCAGACTAATTATGTCCATTTAGCAGATTTAACTTCTTTACAAGTTACGGCAGATTATCCAAAGTTCTATTAACATGTTTTGCTCAATTTTAGATCGAGCCTCCAAATTACAATTATTCAGCTTTCAACAGATTAAGCAATTCAACAGATTTAGCAGATAACAGATCTAGCAGATTAGGCAATATAACAGATCTAGCAGATTAGGCAATATAACAGATCTAGCAGATTAGGCAATATAACAGATCTAGCAGGTTAGGCAATATAACAGATTTTAAACATTCCTTAAAGTTTCATTGACATATCTTGCCAATTATAAATTATGTCTAAATTCACATGCCTAAATCATGGTCATGATTCATAATATAACTTATGCCCAAATTTTAGCTTGGTACATAAAATTCCCCAAAAACCCCAATCATGGTTCACATATAAGTTATGCCCAATATAGCCATTGATTTCAATGCATGTCACATATCCAAAAATCCCTATTTAGGTGTATTCACACTTAATAGTCATCAAATCTTAATATAGATTTTTACACCTAAGTCATATGAAAATTAATTCTCCTACTTCCAAATGACAGACTATCAGATTTAATATGCCCAGGTCTAGAT
This sequence comes from Allium sativum, assembly GCA_030737875.1. Taxonomy (NCBI): domain Eukaryota; kingdom Viridiplantae; phylum Streptophyta; class Magnoliopsida; order Asparagales; family Amaryllidaceae; genus Allium; species Allium sativum. Next base: position 46,785,513 of record CM060916.1, read on the forward strand.
CTTAAATTTTCAACATATGTTCTTTATGTTCTAAATCACAATAATCCTCTTCTTCCAAGTCATAAATCGTCTTATGCAATATGCCTCAAACTTATGTCCTGAAATACAACATGCGTTGTGTCCTCAAATCAGTTACAAATCAATTATGCCTAAATATGCCTCATTCAATATTCTTCCCAAATTTAGCGTTTATGCATTCATCTCTTATGAGATTTGGCTCAGGCTCGTGGTAGCCTGGCTATCAATCAAAAAGAAAGAAAGGAGGAAGAAATACAGAACAAACAGGCTAATAACAATAAAACAGAGGAACAGATCTGATAAATAGAAAAAGGGCCTAATCTCAGATTTAGAATCATTATCATGCTAGGATCATAATTAAATTTCATATCGGAAAATAACTGCACTTGCCTTTCGTGGCTAAAGAAAAGGATTATAAATCGAATTTGATGCAGAAATGCTGATTAATCTTCTTCGATTGTTGTTGCAGCTCTAAACTTTAATTTGAATTGTGAATGAACACTTGAGATTAGATTTAGAGGCGGAGGCTAGGGTTTAAGAGAGATTTTGGTAGCATAATGGTGTCATAGACAATATTTTATGAATTAGGGTTAGGTTAATCACATATTTATAGGTGTAGAGAGTGTTTCAGAACCATTAGATCACCCTAGAAGCCATCAGGTCCGTCCAGCACATCAAAAATCGTCATTAGAACTCTCTAGAACCCTGTGCAGGTTTCTAGCTCGACATAGGCGCACTTCCCAAGTGCGCCAGTGTATTTTTGTGCTGGCGCACTTCACACGTGCGCCAGTGCATTTCTGGCCTGTTTCCGGTTTTTCGGCCTAACTTCGTTCGTCCATATCTCCTTCATACGGTATCCGTTTTACGCAAACTCGGACTCTATCTCAAGCAGAATTCCGAGACGAACGCAATGCTGCAACCCGTTTCCTCTAATTCTTCTATTATAATTTAATTATTCTCAGATTTGTTATTCTTATGTTCACAGAAAATACGGGGTGTTACAATACACCTCCGCCACTACTTCATTTAATAATTTTTTCATGTGATTTGACAAAGTTGTAAATATTATGCACTGTAAATACCGTGCAAAATCATTTCAAGCTTTGTACATACTAGTGAAAGAAATTATTTTACTTGCCTAAATCATATGGTTCGCAAACAGTTTGCTAAAATTCAATTTTGATTGCAGGTCCACTAAGAGAGCATTAACGCATTTTTAGCTTGATAAAACTAGGTGATAGCCAAAAGCACATCCAGGTTGGGACAGCTCGAACACCCATTGCTTAGTCCTTAAAACATCATTGATGTGTAGCATACGAGCATAAGAAAACAACACCAAGGATTAAATGGTTAAACAACACAGCGCTCAAAGCTACAAGCAAAATTGCCAGCTTCACCAAAGGGGCACCTTCTTAATTGCAAGGTCATTAGACCTAGTTCTAAAAAATCGAAGCAAATCCCGATGGATGAACTAGCGTATGCCCCGTGGAGTAATGCAACCTAAAACCAAAGACCTTCCTGAGGGGCGCCCAGTCGATCGTCAGTACCATGATTACATGATCCGATTATGACAAACACTAGGCTCTTAAACCAAAGACCTCCTGAAGTGGTACTAGTTCATCGCCGATGCCATTCATACATAGTTGGATAGCGATACCAACACCATGTTTTAAAACCAAAGACCTCCCCAAGGGGGACCCAGTCGATCGTCAGTACCATGATTACATGGTCCAATTACGACAAACACTGGGCTTTTAAACTAAAGACCTCCCCAAGGGGCATCCAGTCGATCATTAGTACCATGATTACATGGACCAATTACGACAAACACTGGACTTACAAACCCAAGACCTCCCAGAGAGGCACTCGGTTCATCGTCAATGCCATTAATACATGGTAAGATAACGATATAAACACTGAGTTCTAAAATACCTCTTGCGATGCATCCGATCAGATGCTGAGTCTTCCATATTAAACTATTGATTCTTGGTCTTCCAAATCCAGTTACTGATGGATTTTAAAAGACCCCTACCGGGGCATCTGATCATATGCCGGTTCTTCCAAATTAAGTTAGTGACGGACCTAAAGACCTCCTCGGAGGCGCTCTACAAATTCTACAAGCGGCTGAGTTGTTCAGTCACAACGAATAACGGGTTTACAAATACCTCTTTAGAGGAACAATATAAGACCTCTCAAGCAGGGGCACTAAAACGGAAATACATCTCCGTGAAAAAGATGTAAGATCGACTGACTATATTGGAAACATCTAGCCATGTTTGAATCAGGGAATTTCAACGGTAAAGCTGTCAAAGTAAACCCAGTTAACAAAGATTCATGGCTACAATACAAACCCAGTTTACTAAAAAGCGCCATGAAGGTGTTAAAGGAAAACAGGAAGCCCGATCCGGCAGCGCGGGGTATTCACATCCAAAAACCGCTTCATCTATAAAGCAGGACAACACAAAGTCAAGTACATGAGTTAAAGTCATAAGCGAGGACTAGTACTCACATAGAACAATCCAGTCTAGTAATTTAAATACATAAAATTACAAACCAAAAAGTAGAACAAGAAAGTCGTGGTTTCTGCCCATCGCAAAGTCACCTGCTAAGCGGAATGAAAGGGGGGTGATTCCATCTTCCCCTCCTGACCCAAGAGTTCAGCGATGAGCCTATCCCTAGACTTTAAATCCTGAATAAGCATGGTCTTATCATCCTCCAAAATATAAATTCGTTCAAGATGCTCCTTGTTTAATATCTGAAGGTCACAAGCAAGCATATTCCAAACGATATTTTCTCGCAGTATAATTCTCGATAAGATTGGTGTGCTTTTCGAACCAGTCCCTAATACTGTTGAGTTGCGTAAGTGCGCTTCGGTGAATAACATCTATGCCATCGGGAATGGTCTGTTGGTCAAATGGGTAAATATCTGCCTCGACACACGCCCCCTTCAAACACCACCCGTCGAATCGACTAGCAAGTTCAGGATGGCATGGTTCAGGAGAGTAACGAGGTCTATCCATGATAATCTGGAGATCGTCTAGAGTTGAAGCATTACAAGCGGTAGGGTTGGACGTAGAGTAAGCATCAGCTGCAGATGACTCATTCGATTTGCGGCACTTCCGGGAATCATCTTCTTTCAAAGGACCGTTCATTTTGTTGTGACTGGTAGACATCCTGCATGAGCAACTCCGTTTGTAAGTAAAAGAAAAATAGAAAGAAGCATATACAAAATGATCAACGAGATCAAGATTTTAGATCATTAAAGCCAATCAAGATTTTGGGTCGTTAGGGACAGTCATAGCTTTGGGTCGTTCTAAACTTCTTTAAACTCTGAGTGATTTTGTTCAAGTTAAAGGTCGCCAGAATATGTCAACACATTAGAATTAGTAAGTTATGGGTAACTAGAGGTTGGAAACCAGAAATGACCCGAAAATGAGGATTAAGATAACGACTTAAGACCTTGGGTTGTTATAACGGCCTAAAGTAATGACGCGAGTTAAAACCCAAAAGTGGTAGTAACGACCTAATTCAAGATGGGTTATTATTTGACTGTAATCGAAACAAAGATCAACGAAGAGGCAAGGCATGGTGACACAAACAAGCAAGATTGTCACATCGTTCAAAAAAATGATTGAATCACAAGATTCCATATGTGGAAACTAAACCAAAACTATCTCCAATAAATAAGTTTGAAGCTATAAATAGGGACCATTACAGGTGGCGGCATTATCATCAAACATGTGATGAAATTGCAACGAATGACAAATGTACAAAATTCAAAACAATCAAGTTCAATTCTAAATGTATGAGCAGCAAGGGAAAAATTGATAGTCAAACCTGATTCTTGGTGTTGAAGAGGTGTAGACTTGATTGGAAGTTAGTAGGACTTATTATTTGAAGACCACCATTAATGAGTTTTTAGTTTAAATAGGGGTTAAAGAGAAACGATGGTTTCAAGAAAGAATAAAAGAAGGGTTTAATAAATAAACCAAGCATAAAGGACATTTCAGCGACCCGATGTTAGGAAAAATATTAACGGACGCAACTCAGGGAGACGGACGACCTAAGAATCAAAATGGTTTAGGAGTTTACGTGGTTTGAAGATCCTAATGGCTAAAATCTCAAAAGGCATGTGAAGGGTTACCTAGTTTGAATCTCATATTATTTCCAATAAATACGAATTTTGAGGGTCAAATGTTAACCTATAGAATAAGTTTAAAAAGTAATAAGCATATTTGGGCCGTTCTAAAATTTTAGGTCGATAGGTTCTTTTGATCGTACAGACTCCGTTAACACATTGATCTTTTTAGTTCGCTAAAGTGTCCTGGGTCGTTGCAGCATTTTGAGGTCAGTCATACAATTTGGGGGCATTCAGGAAGCTTTGGCTCATTTAGAGCATGTTGAATCACTATGATGACCTAGCTCGTACAAGCTCTTTAGGCCGATAAACACCTCTTAAAGCGTTGGGATCCCCAGCTCATCAAAAAAGCTTCTGGCAGTGGGACCTCTCGGCGTGCCAAGCTCCAGCCCGTGAAATCTTTGGGTCATCATCTCTTTAGATCGTTAGCCATTCAAATCGCTGGCCTGCTAAAAGATTTAGATAACTTTGTCAAGGTTTAAGCCGCTTCATTTTGGTTTAACCCGATTCAAGTGTGCATGGGTCACCCAGCTTTATAATAGCTCGCGCCGCCACGGTGCGTGCTTCCCTGACCCATTCTGCATTTCTTAGCTCATAGCCATCTTTCCTAGTTAGGCTCTGGTCCGACCCGCATCCTTTAGCCCACTCCGCCTTCATAACCCGTGCCGCATAAGATTTAGATCTCTTCGCATTATGTAGACCACGCCACTGTACTTCAGTAGCATTTAGCCCACCTAACGGCCTAAAAAGAGGTTCAGGGAAATTATAGTATTGCTACCTGGTCTAAGAATCACCTATAAATACCCCCTCACTTCTTCATTGGGGGTGGGGGGGGTGGGGGGGGGGGGGGGGTGGGGGGGAGGATCACGAAGTGCTGCTGTAATTTTCTTTCATACATTCCTAAGAGTTCCAACATTCATTAGACCATTAATCAATCATGATCTCCATCAAACCCATCTAAGAGATCAAATACTTGAAGATTCTCCATCCAAGTTCGAGCATCTAGAGGGAACCTTCCAATTCTTCTCTGTTCATGCCACGTCTTCGCTGAATATTCTATTCCCACATCGTATTTGAAAAGTCCGAATGAAATCATGGAGTGAGAGAGTGATTGGATTTGTTGTAAGAGTGAAGTTTATCTTGTAAACAACATGATGATAATGGAATCTCATATAAAAGTGGATGTAGATCCTCATTGGATCGAACCATTATCAAAACTTTGTGTTCTTGCTTTTATACTTTTAGCACATCTTTGATTGCGTCCTCACATTATTTTTCCTTACCGAGGAAGCGAAGTGCATTCTATGCACCGTTGGTGTTGAAGCCAAATTTCGACTTCAACAATTATTATCGTTATAGTTCAAATAAAATTAGTATTAATCATTTGAATCATTCTTGACTCAGTTTAAATTTCGAATTCAGTTATTTCAGATTCTCGTATTACAATGATTATATATTCGAAATAAATCGCATTTCGATTATTAAGTCAATAACTCAATATAAAAATCGATTTACATTATCAATTCTATATTTAAAACGATATTAAATATTTGAAATAAATTTACCAAAAATCCGGGTCATTACAATAGGGGAGATATTTTATTATTTTATTGATTTATATTCACACGTAACTTACATAGGAAGTATCACGCTTATACGACCACATATGATCTCCGATCGCTGTGTAAGTTGATTGTAACAACCCAGAATTTTGACAATAAATAGTTATTTAACCAGAATCTCAAAAATAGGAATTTATGCAAATGATGGAATTTGATCATGAAACTTTAACCGATGCGTTCATCTCGGAATTCTGGTCAACTTTCATGTTTGGAGTTTCGCGAACGGAGTCCGTACGAAAAAGTTATGGACGAAATACGAAAAAAGGACAGGAATAAATAAATAGAATAATTAACAAATTTCTTTCCCTCTTTAACCCACCTTCATTGGGAATTCTGGCTGAAGGGCGGTCGACCACTCTTCAGTGGGTGTCGACAACTTCGAGCTTGTAGTGCCCAATGACGGCTAGGTTTTGAGGGGCAATTCCATTATATTTTATAAAATGAATGGATGTATATAAATTATAACTAATCCAAAGGTCCTAGGTCATTTCCATCCCTATAAACAAAGGGGTAAGGCCTCATTCTTTTTCCACATGAATCTGCAGTGGAAGCGAAGATCTGCCATTTTTCTTCTTCTCCAAACCTAATTTCTAAAATAAAAATATATCATACAAACAAATCAAATCCAATTCATATGAAGTTGAGAGGACTAGAATATCTAATGGAAAAGAATGTAAATTGACGCTCCAAATCAGATTCTCCCCTCTCTCCCTATTTTCTTACATCTCTATAGATCTAAAATTTTCCTCTTTCTGGATAAATTGCATATTTATAAGAAATTAGGCATTGTAGGCCTAAAGGGTTCAAACTTTATATTTGGAGGCTATAAGGTGAGTAGGAAATTTACTAATACAATTATAATAACTTATCTATTTCGTTTGAATTAGATTTATGTTTTTATGCCTATCAGATCTGTTGTAACAATCCAGAAAATCAGAACCAATTTAAATTTTTTATTTTAGCTATTTTAATGGATTTTAGATATTTAAAATGATTTATTTTAAATAATAACGACTAAAAATTTATTTAAATCGAAGTTAGAACGTATAAATTTATTTTAATTATAAAACGAGCCTGAAACGGCTCTGTAGTTTGAAATTTTGATTTCTAATTTCAATTGAATGTATAGAATTCAATATAAGTCAGAATTGGACGAAACAAAAAATATTTGAATCTGATTAACTATACCTTTCTAATAAATGTAAGAAACTGAGATTTCACACTATAAATTTGTAACGAACCGGGATTTTCGACTCCAAAAATCAACATCAAACTACCATGTTGACCATTCAGACATCGAACATTCCAGATCATTAATAGAAAGAAGTCAGAGGGTGAGAATAGAAAGAAAGAAATATTAGAATAGAAGAAGAAGAAACACCACACAGAGTCTCACATCGCAGCGGAACAAAATATAATACAGAAGTAAATCTTTATTGAGAACTTTGAAAATACTTACAATATCAGAGTACATTAACATCTGGACAGTGATAATCTGTCCTCATACAACACACAGCGGAATACTAGTAATATCATACGTCTGGACTCTTCCAGCTCGTCTCTTCACAGTAGTCGATAACCTGAACCTGTAAAACCCGGCCTAACCCGAGCATTTACAAAACACCGGGTCAGTCTGGTGAACCAGAGTGAGATAAACTCGCACAGTAATAAGGGTGAACCATCCAATCATGATTTTAAAGTTCAAAATCTTTTCAAAAGAAAAGGATAATCGTAAGACCAAATCCACACATAAATACGGACGGTTTTTACCTTACGATAACCCAAAACAGTTTTGAAAACAATATCTTTTCTGATATTATAATAATGTCTAAATACAAGTAAATAGAATCTAGTAGAACGCTTGCATCTCACGCTCTACATATATAGTATACAATCAAAACCCGCAGGCGCTTATTGGGAATTGGATTCCGACTTGACAAGGTATGGGACCACCTGCCGATCGTGTATCTCTAGAGACGAATACACTGGGTTCAACAAGAACTTCTTGCAACCCGGCCCTTACATGACCGACCTCTCATTTCGCTTGAGAGTATCGAATGTATATCACCGACGGTTGGGATCAGCAACCGTCTCCCGACAAGGGACAGCATCGAAACATAGATTTAAGAAACAAATAGGATTTTCTCTAGATAGGTGATTATACACCCTAATGGGAGCGACCCACATAGCCATGCTGCCTGCCCGATTTTTGTCATTTCCCGGTTGATGAGGCTTGAGGCCAGAATTAACTCTTGACATCTGGTCGCCATTTACTTTGAATGCCACATCGTCAGATCCGTCAGATATCACTAATTGACGTCCACAAAAATACTCTAGCTGAAAGCTAGAGAATGGCAATTCCCTGCCAACAACTATCGTACGTTTGAAGAAATCAACGTACGTGACCCTTTGGAAATACTCTGTCAGACACTCGTCCATACACGTCATCCAGGAACAGGATGAACCGAAGGTACTCTCCTACTGCATCCAATATAGGAATCACCCCATGGATCAGTAGCGAGAAGTCCTTGCAACCCGTTGATTCCAACCACGATAGAATCACAGCTTGTCTCTGCTTGCCAGGCAGAGAATATTGGTGGTTCTTCCGTTTATGAAAATCCACGGTCTTCAATGCTCCATCACGATCATCTTCTGAGATCTTCACGTATTTGTTGGACGGAATGGTTTTCGAATATAAATTCGATCCCGGTCTTTCCATACCAACAATCGTATTGGACAGATTTGATAGTCGGTGTTTTAACTATCAAAATATACAGTGTTTCAATCATGACACTCCAATGAGTTCACTGGTTCAGTATTCAGCATCACTTGGCCTTTGACAAACTAATTTCCTTTTTGTTAAATTGAAACTTCCAATTCTTTTAATATTCAAAAATACGATATTTGAATAACTCTAATTGATTAATTAACATTCGTCTTAACTCCATTCGCTTGACTCTAGATCACAGCGATCACAATGGTTACGCCTGATTCCCTCAGGAAACATCCGACCGCCGTAGGCTATCTGCAGCCCTGCGAATTTCGCTAGCAGTCGTACGAAATGACAACTTAGCCGAATAATTATGTTTGGCTAATTCTATCTCGAATAACTATATTCAATTTCCCATTTAAATCTTCCTTCCAATCATCTTTTAAATTCGGAAATCCATTAGTTTTAACAAAGAAATTTATAGCACATATGTTATAACAATAGCGTTATAATTACTATTTAGATTTACAAACAATAGCACTATAATCGCTGTTTAGATTTACAACCCATTTACTATAGCAAAAGCGCTACAATCGCTATATTAGATTTACAAAACATATATTATAATAACAGCGCTAAAATCGCTGTTTAGATTTTCAAAACATATCCACTAACGTCTCTTACGATTACCAACTGATACTATCTTCAGATAATCCCGATGTTGATCAAGTTGGGGTATTTTAATTACCTCTCAGACCTTGATCAAACGACGTTTTATCCTCAAATGAATATCAGTTGTAATCACAAAATCAATATTCCTATTTCCATACCGAAATACATTCCATTATAACTTGGGTTTAGTTATACAACCCTATAACCCCCTTCTTTAACCAGATTCATTTATTTCCAATCTTCTTTCAAGAATGTTCGACCATTCCCCACTTTTGAAATCTTATTTCAAATTTCCCTTTTTACTTGATCTCATTTTCAAATAACGTTAATTCAATATTAACGATTTTCACCTTAACACTCATTTATATATTCTGGTTTATCTTAAACCCTTTTTAAAACCTTATCTAAATTTAAACGATATTTAATCCAAAAACACATTAATTTGATAATCAATTCAAATTCAAAATGGTCGATTTAATTCACTCAAACTTGATTATCTCGTTAGCCGATTCCAAATAAATTCTCACTTTAAATTAATTAAAAATATAATTAATTTAAATAATTTCCATTAAATGGTTTCTTAACAAAACGATTATCCAATTCTAACCATGCGATTTTATTTCCTATCTCGTACTTATCAATCTGATTTACACCGGAACTTGCTTTATAAAATCAATTAAAAATAATTTAAAGTCTTACATAAATAAAATATTTATTTCTTTCACTTGAATAACTTTTATTCAAAATAATATGTTCAAAAATCTATCTCCAGTTATAAAATACATTTTATAACTTCATCTCTATTGACTCACCTGACGGTGAATCAATATCTATAAAACGGTTGATTTTCTAGGCCATATGCCGCTAAATACCCAACCAATATCACCCGTTGGTTTAAACTAACAAATGTTGAACATTCAATAATCAACCATCAAATCAAACACTACAAACAGGGCAGTTCATATATGAGAATATGAAGATAAAAATATATTTGAGGGATCCGGTTGGGTCCCTCCAACCTGTTCTTCCCTGTATTCACAATGGTTATCTCAAAACAGTTCATTCGGTTCCAACCAATTCACACGCAATTCAACAATTTAAAACACGTTTATTTTATAAACGTGACCAATAAGGTAAGTTACCTTTATTGGAACCAATCGTTAAAAATAACGATTTGGTGTTTCACTGAAATTAAACACAGTTTAATTTTATCGGTTAAATCAACAAATAGGTATAACTAGCAAACAGGCAATCATCAGCAAGCAGAGCACACAAATAAAAACCCAATTTATATAAAATATAAATGGGAAAACTGAGTGAGTTTAACTCACCTTGAGTTGATTTGTCTCTGAAACGATTTGATTACAGTAGAATTAAAAAGCTGTTTAATTTTTTAACTGTAAGCCTCCACTGCATCCAGCTATGTCCAGATTAGTTACATAACGTAGTGTTCACCGCTACGGTCCCAACGTAGTCTGTTCTGTTCAATTCTGATCACAAATGTGAGTTATACCAAATATAAGTATACATTTACATTTATATTAATTTAATTAATCCTTAAATCAATAAATAAATCCTAATTATGTTAATTACTTTTTCTTTTCTTTTCTTTGAGTAAAGAAAGGACTGACATCCCCCTTCGTTCAGCTGTTCCTGTTTGCAAAGCCAGCACGGTTATAATATAGGTTTATATTAACTAAGTATATTAACTTAAACCTAATGGTTAATTACATTGCGGACGGATCCCTTAGTATCGTTCACCCTTGTTGCTCACTTTCGTTCCCATTCTGCAATTATATATAAGCGTCATTAACGTTTTAATTTAATATAACTCAATTTGAATGAATAAATCCCTAAACCTTAAATTAACAAGTTGATCACAGTGGTTAGGACAAATTATCGGCCCATCAGTTTTCACTTTAGCTTCTCGTTATTCTGATTTCCGATTCCATCTCCTTCCCATCCAATTTACAGCTCCATTCTTCACGCACCACGTCCGCCATGAACTGCACCACATCCATCTCCAACATGTAATTACGTCTTCCCCTTTTTTGCTTACAGATCGCACCATGCTGCTTCACTTAGCAAACCCCCCCTACAGACTTTCAATTCAACAATCGGCCCTCCCTTCTCCTATTTGCTGCTCATTGATATTAGCAGGCACTCACGTCCTTCACATATTAGAGTACTAGTCCATCCCTTCTCCTATTTGCTATTTGATGCTCGTTCACGCAACCCGTCCCCAATCAGAACTCTCCTCCCTTGATTACCAGCGCGAATCTCGACAACCGAACCTAACATCGACGGAACTTTGCGCCCCTTAAATGTTTGATACGAGATGAAGGTTACGGGATAAATAAATAAACGAATTCAAGGACGGACTTTTATTGGAGTTTTAGAAGGCACGGTTGTAGATTTTGAGGGAGGAGCGTTCATTGCTGAAACAACGGAAATAAGGGACGGAGAAACCGTTTATTTATAATGGTGAAGAACGTGGGCGTCAAGTTTACGTGGTATCCACGTTATATAAATATTTGTTTATATCTTAGGTCTGCGGCATATTAATTAGGTTTACACATAGCGCTGCAGGTATAGGGTAGGATAGCTGCGGTGTAGGGTGGAAATTTCTAAACTTGGTCGGCACGTCCTGATAGTGAAAAGAAAACTCAGCCGTTAAAATATTATTAAGGTCTTAGAGTAGCTGAAATGGAAGGTATAGCATGTGCTTCTCATAGATATGTGTGCACCAGTAGGTCTGGCCTTTAAGAATTGTTGCGTGATTCATAGACAAGGGTAGGTTTTGAATTTAATAATATTATCGAAACTTGACCGTGAAGTAACACGCAGAAACCACTACAAACGATTTTCGTTTACTGATAAAAATGCTGTTCTTGATGTAAACGATATTCCGGACCCAATGGAACAGGTTTCGTCGCAATCGGAGGTCGTATGAAAAAATTTCCTTTATGAAACTGGAAATGAACACACGTTTAATTCTTCCACGGTCACCAGATAAATCAAATCCACTTGAAACTGCGAACATCGATAATAACTTTTCGATACGAATCCAACGGCACTAATTTCGTCGCATTCTGAGACTGTTGCCCCGGTAGGCTGTTTTTACCGCGAACCGCCCTACCCTTTTTAACGCCAAATTTTCCCATCTCTAAAAATAACAAACTATATACCTATCCTGACTATAATCGACGCTACGAACTCAACGGAACTGGTTTCGTTGAAAACAGAGTCTGTTTGCAAAACGGCTATTTTAAAGGCCTATAATTTAAATAACGGTTTTCCATAGCGACTATTCCAAAATTTGATTTAGCCATAACTATCATACTATAACACGAAATCTGGATTTTTCTCTTTCATATGAAAATTATCATCAATACGGTCCCAATGTTTCTTGTTTTACAGAAATCCGACTTAAATCGAATTCTGTATTCTCAGTTGAAGTTCAAAACCAAATATTACGAACTGCACGCCATTTCCAAGCTCGAATTATATTATATATAAATTATAACGTTCAACTTCGTTCTTAATAACGAATTAAATATTAAATTCCATTAATATTCCCAACATAATATTTAAAACTAATTTAAATATTCATATTCAAATGGTCGAAAAACACGGGTCGTTACATTCTTCCCACCTTAAAATAATTTCGTCCTCGAAATTGCTAAGGTAAGAAAGAACGTTATAAACTCACTAACTTTCACATCCAATTTATTTTTAAATTAGAAACCAATTCAATACTGTATATAGATATTTTCAAAAATATTGAAAATTTTCTAACACATTAAATTTCCGAAAAATTTCGCCAGCACCTCCTCTGTATGACTCAATCGGTACAACTCCAACTCGCCTCTCTGGGCCTTCTCCACTTCAAAAGAAAATAAAACAGCCAAGTGGCTTTCCAAATCGGCTCACAAATCTCCAAATCCATGTAAAAATAAATGTGTACCTTTTTGTCGGGCATATCCTTATATCCCTTCGATCTGCTGCTCTGTCAGCTTATACAAATGCATTCCCAAACGAAATTCCAACTTTTATCCTCAAACCAAATCCTTCACGTGTCCAAGCCAAATCTCATTCTTTGACTTAATTTCCATCCACTATCAATTCCAACTCTTAACTTACCAGTCCAACACTATTTCAGATTCATGTCTCCCAATTCAAAATCTGATTCTACTTGATATATTATATCCCGATTCAATTTCCAGTTAATTGGTTTCAATTCAATTCATATTTGCTTTCACAAATTTCTTTAATTTGTTTTAATTCATGCTATCTCCCCTGGGAGTTTTAAACAGTTCAGCTCTTTCCAAAGTCAAATATTCCTTTCAGGATCCAAAACAACTTGTTTTTCTCAAAGCAATTCAAAACAAAATCTTTGGTAGTAATCCGCCACTTACCACTCGAAAATGAACACCGATGATGTCCGGATCATCATCGGAATCTATTTTCCAGCTATCGAAGTGAGTTCAATACTATGTCACTTTCAAAACTCCAATTTTAAACACTTTCATTTTGAAATCTATTTCAAAATACTAAACACAATGCTTGTGAAACAAATTTAAAATCTCCCAGGATTTTAAAATTCTCATATATACAATCCAAGTTCATTTGTAAACACCCTTCCTACTTTTAGGAATTTTAATTCCAATTCTGATTTTAATTTCAGATTCAATAAATCTTCTTTTATTTTAGACGAATTCTAATTGGTTATTTATATAACCATTTCAATTATAATCAACCAACACATCCAATATATACATTATAATAATTTTAATATATATACACCTCGTTTATATCAAAAAATATTTCGGGTAAAAATTTCCATTTACCCTCTTTCAAAAACATACTGTGTCGAATTATTCTGTTCAAGAGTTTAGAAACACTTATCGACACAGTTTGCATTACTGTATCGACCAGAATTCATAAACTACTCGACAAACCAATCAACACAATATAAGACAGTTTTTATAACAATTTACAAATACGCGCTCATATATATATACTCAAACTCAGTCTAGGGTATTACTAACCCCATCTCTACCGAGTTACACCACAGAGCCAAGGTAATTACTTAACCTTCAGCTCTGATACCACTGTAACGAACCGGGATTTTCGACTCCAAAAATCAACATCAAACTACCATGTTGACCATTCAGACATCGAACATTCCAGATCATTAATAGAAAGAAGTCAGAGGGTGAGAATAAAAAGAAAGAAATATTAGAATAGAAGAAGAAGAAGAAACACCACACAGAGTCTCACATCGCAACGGAACAAAATATAATACAGAAGTAAATCTTTATTGAGAACTTTGAAAATACTTACAATATCAGAGTACATTAACATCTGGACAGTGATAATCTGTCCTCATACAACACACAGCGGAATACTAGTAATATCATACGTCTGGACTCTTCCAGCTCGTCTCTTCACAGTAGTCGATAACCTGAACCTGTAAAACCCGGCCTAACCCGAGCATTTACAAAACACCGGGTCAGTCTGGTGAACCAGAGTGAGATAAACTCGCACAGTAATAAGGGTGAACCATCCAATCATGATTTTAAAGTTCAAAATCTTTTCAAAAGAAAAGGATAATCGTAAGACCAAATCCACACATAAATACGGACGGTTTTTACCTTACGATAACCCAAAACAGTTTTGAAAACAATATCTTTTCTGATATTATAATAATGTCTAAATACAAGTAAATAGAATCTAGTAGAACGCTTGCATCTCACGCTCTACATATATAGTATACAATCAAAACCCGCAGGCGCTTATTGGGAATTGGATTCCGACTTGACAAGGTATGGGACCACCTGCCGATCGTGTATCTCTAGAGACGAATACACTGGGTTCAACAAGAACTTCTTGCAACCCGGCCCTTACATGACCGACCCCTCATTTCGCTTGAGAGTATCGAATGTATATCACCGACGGTTGGGATCAGCAACCGTCTCCCGACAAGGGACAACATCGAAACATAGATTTAAGAAACAAATAGGATTTTCTCTAGATAGGTGATTATACACCCTAATGGGAGCGACCCACATAGCCATGCTGCCTGCCCGATTTTTGTCATTTCCCGGTTGATGAGGCTTGAGGCCAGAATTAACTCTTGACATCTGGTCGCCATTTACTTTGAATGCCACATCGTCAGATCCGTCAGATATCACTAATTGACGTCCACAAAAATACTCTAGCTGAAAGCTAGAGAATGGCAATTCCCTGCCAACAACTATCGTACGTTTGAAGAAATCAACGTACGTGACCCTTTGGAAATACTCTGTTAGACACTCGTCCATACACGTCATCCAGGAACAGGATGAACCGAAGGTACTCTCCTACTGCATCCAATATAGGAATCACCCCATGGATCAGTAGCGAGAAGTCCTTGCAACCCGTTGATTCCAACCACGACAGAATCACAGCTTGTCTCTGCTTGCCAGGCAGAGAATATTAGTGGTTCTTCCATTTATGAAAATCCACGGTCTTCAATGCTCCATCACGATCATCTTCTGAGATCTTCACGTATTTGTTGGACGGAATGGTTTTCGAATATAAATTCGATCCCGGTCTTTCCATACCAACAATCGTATTGGACAGATTTGATAGTCGGTGTTTTAACTATCAAAATATACAGTGTTTCAATCATGACACTCCAATGAGTTCACTGGTTCAGTATTCAGCATCACTTGGCCTTTGACAAACTAATTTCCTTTTTGTTAAATTGAAACTTCCAATTCTTTTAATATTCAAAAATACGATATTTGAATAACTCTAATTGATTAATTAACATTCGTCTTAACTCCATTCGCTTGACTCTAGATCACAGCGATCACAATGGTTACGCCTGATTCCCTCAGGAAACATCCGACCGCCGTAGGCTATCTGCAGCCCTGCGAATTTCGCTAGTAGTCGTACGAAATGACAACTTAGCCGAATAATTATGTTTGGCTAATTCTATCTCGAATAACTATATTCAATTTCCCATTTAAATCTTCCTTCCAATCATCTTTTAAATTCGGAAATCCATTAGTTTTAACAAAGAAATTTATAGCACATTTGTTATAACAATAGCGTTATAATTACTATTTAGATTTACAAACAATAGCACTATAATCGCTGTTTAGATTTACAACCCATTTACTATAGCAAAAGCGCTACAATCGCTATATTAGATTTACAAAACATATATTATAATAACAGCGCTAAAATCGCTGTTTAGATTTTCAAAACATATCCACTAACGTCTCTTACGATTACCAACTGATACTATCTTCAGATAATCCCGATGTTGATCAAGTTGGGTTATTTTAATTACCTCTCAGACCTTGATCAAACGACGTTCTTATCCTCAAATGAATATCAGTTGTAGTCACAAAATCAATATTCCTATTTCCATATCGAAATACATTCCATTATAACTTGGGTTTAGTTATACAACCCTATAACCCCCTTCTTTAACCAGATTCATTTATTTCCAATCTTCTTTCAAGAATGTTCGACCATTCCCCACTTTTGAAATCTTATTTCAAATTTCCCTTTTTACTTGATCTCATTTTCAAATAACGTTAATTCAATATTAACGATTTTCACCTTAACACTCATTTATATATTCTGGTTTATCTTAAACCCTTTTTAAAACCTTATCTAAATTTAAACGATATTTAATCCAAAAACACATTAATTTGATAATCAATTCAAATTCAAAATGGTCGATTTAATTCACTCAAACTTGATTATCTCGTTAGCCGATTCCAAATAAATTCTCACTTTAAATTAATTAAAAATATAATTAATTTAAATAATTTCCATTAAATGGTTTCTTAACAAAACGATTATCCAATTCTAACCATGCGATTTTATTTCCTATCTCGTACTTATCAATCTGATTTACACCGGAACTTGCTTTATAAAATCAATTAAAAATAATTTAAAGTCTTACATAAATAAAATATTTATTTCTTTCACTTGAATAACTTTTATTCAAAATAATATGTTCAAAAATCTATCTCCAGTTATAAAATACATTTTATAACTTCATCTCTATTGACTCACCTGACGGTGAATCAATATCTATAAAACGGTTGATTTTCTAGGCCATATGCCGCTAAATACCCAACCAATATCACCCGTTGGTTTAAACTAACAGATGTTGAACATTCAATAATCAACCATCAAATCAAACACTACAAACAGGGCAGTTCATATATGAGAATATGAAGATAAAAATATATTTGAGGGATCCGGTTGGGTCCCTCCAACCTGTTCTTCCCTGTATTCACAATGGTTATCTCAAAACAGTTCATTCGGTTCCAACCAATTCACAAGCAATTCAACAATTTAAAACACGTTTATTTTATAAACGTGACCAATAAGGTAAGTTACCTTTATTGGAACCAATCGTTAAAAATAACGATTTGGTGTTTCACTGAAATTAAACACAGTTTAATTTTATCGGTTAAATCAACAAATAGGTATAACTAGCAAACAGGCAATCATCAGCAAGCAGAGCACACAAATAAAAACCCAATTTACATAAAATATAAATGGGAAAACTGAGTGAGTTTAACTCACCTTGAGTTGATTTGTCTCTGAAACGATTTGATTACAGTAGAATTAAACAGCTGTTTAATTTTTTAACTGTAAGCCTCCACTGCATCCAGCTATGTCCAGATTAGTTACATAACGTAGTGTTCACCGCTACGGTCCCAACGTAGTCTGTTCTGTTCAATTCTGATCACAAATGTGAGTTATACCAAATATAAGTATACATTTACATTTATATTAATTTAATTAATCCTTAAATCAATAAATAAATCCTAATTATGTTAATTACTTTTTCTTTTCTTTTCTTTGAGTAAAGAAAGGACTGACATCCCCCTTCGTTCAGCTGTTCCTGTTTGCAAAGCCAGCACGGTTATAATATAGGTTTATATTAACTAAGTATATTAACTTAAACCTAATGGTTAATTACATTGCGGACGGATCCCTTAGTATCGTTCACCCTTGTTGCTCACTTTCGTTCCCATTCTGCAATTATATATAAGCGTCATTAACGTTTTAATTTAATATAACTCAATTTGAATGAATAAATCCCTAAACCTTAAATTAACAAGTTGATCACAGTGGTTAGGACAAATTATCGGCCCATCAGTTTTCACTTTAGCTTCTCGTTATTCTGATTTCCGATTCCATCTCCTTCCCATCCAATTTACAGCTCCATTCTTCACGCACCACGTCCGCCATGAACTGCACCACATCCATCTCCAACATGTAATTACGTCTTCCCCTTTTTTGCTTACAGATCGCACCATGCTGCTTCACTTAGCAAACCCCCCCTACAGACTTTCAATTCAACAATCGGCCCTCCCTTCTCCTATTTGCTGCTCATTGATATTAGCAGGCACTCACGTCCTTCACATATTAGAGTACTAGTCCATCCCTTCTCCTATTTGCTATTTGATGCTCGTTCACGCAACCCGTCCCCAATCAGAACTCTCCTCCCTTGATTACCAGCGCGAATCTCGACAACCGAACCTAACATCGACGGAACTTTGCGCCCCTTAAATGTTTGATACGAGATGAAGGTTACGGGATAAATAAATAAACGAATTCAAGGACGGACTTTTATTGGAGTTTTAGAAGGCACGGTTGTAGATTTTGAGGGAGGAGCGTTCATTGCTGAAACAACGGAAATAAGGGACGGAGAAACCGTTTATTTATAATGGTGAAGAACGTGGGCGTCAAGTTTACGTGGTATCCACGTTTTATAAATATTTGTTTATATCTTAGGTCTGCGGCATATTAATTAGGTTTACACATAGCGCTGCAGGTATAGGGTAGGATAGCTGCGGTGTAGGGTGGAAATTTCTAAACTTGGTCGGCACGTCCTGATAGTGAAAAGAAAACTCAGCCGTTAAAATATTATTAAGGTCTTAGAGTAGCTGAAATGGAAGGTATAGCATGTGCTTCTCATAGATATGTGTGCACCAGTAGGTCTGGCCTTTAAGAATTGTTGCGTGATTCATAGACAAGGGTAGGTTTTGAATTTAATAATATTATCGAAACTTGACCGTGAAGTAACACGCAGAAACCACTACAAACGATTTTTGTTTACTGATAAAAATGCTGTTCTTGATGTAAAACGATATTCCGGACCCAATGGAACAGGTTTCGTCGCAATCGGAGGTCGTATGAAAAAATTTCCTTTATGAAACCGGAAATGAACACACGTTTAATTCTTCCACGGTCACCAGATAAATCAAATCCACTTGAAACTGCGAACATCGATAATAACTTTTCGATACGAATCCAACGGCACTAATTTCGTCGCATTCTGAGACTGTTGCCCCGGTAGGCTGTTTTTATCGCGAACCGCCCTACCCTTTTTAACGCCAAATTTTCCCATCTCTAAAAATAACAAACTATATACCTATCCTGACTATAATCGACGCTACGAACTCAACGGAACTGGTTTCGTTTAAAACAGAGTCCGTTTGCAAAACGGCTATTTTAAAGGCCTATAATTTAAATAACGGTTTTCCATAGCGACTATTCCAAAATTTGATTTAGCCATAACTATCAAACTATAACACGAAATCTGGATTTTTCTCTTTCATATGAAAATTATCATCAATACGGTCCCAACGTTTCTTGTTTTACAGAAATCCGACTTAAATCGAATTCTGTATTCTCAGTTAAAGTTCAAAACCAAATATTACGAACTGCACGCCATTTCCAAGCTCGAATTATATTATATATAAATTATAACGTTCAACTTCGTTCTTAATAACGAATTAAATATTAAATTCCATTAATATTCCCAACATAATATTTAAAACTAATTTAAATATTCATATTCAAATGGTCGAAAAACACGGGTCGTTACAAAATTAAAAGTTATGTCTAGTTTAAAATTCAGAATAGTCGCTATGGAATTTATATATATTTTATATAATATATAGCCCATAAAAATAGCCAGTTTGCAAACGACCTCCGTTTTCGACGAAACCACTTTTGTTGGATCCGGAATGTCAAATTATTGCTAGATTCCAATTTCCATAATTTTTGGAATCAATATGTGAGTGTGGAGGATTTAAACGTGTTTGGTAATTTCAGTTTGAATTTAATCGACTGGAAAATGACAATTTTTCAAACGGTCTCCAAATTCGACGAAATCAGTTTTGTTGGGACCGTATCATCCAAACATAGCTAGATTTATTTTTGGAATCAGTATGTGGCCCCGAAAAATTAAAATGTATATTCAAATCTACTATTGAATGTTTTATATTTTAATTTGAAGAATAAATGACTGAAACAGTCGAATTGGCTTACGAAACATATTCCATTGTGTTCGGAATGGGGGTATTCAGCTAGGGTTAATAGTCGTTGGGTTTGATTTGGAGTTCGTATGTAAAATCACATTTATTGGAATTAAATAATAATTTAATATATATAACCCTAGAAATTATTTGATTGGTCAAACCCTCATTCCATTCAAACCCGTGGTCAATGCTCCTTACAGAGCCTCCATGCGATTTCAACAAACAGAAACATTCTGATTTTAATCTCCCAAATTGCTCAATACAATTCGAATTTGTTTATGATTCTAAAACGAAAATGTTTAGGATTTGAGTGCTCTTTAATCCTATACGGGTATGAGTAATTTCCGTGTTGCGTGTGGGCCAAAATTCAAGCTTGAAGGTGGGTTATTTGGTGGCGTTTCTGGTGCTGATTAGGGAACCGAGTCCGCCTGGACGACGATCATGGGGAGGCGCCACATAAGGCGAGGTGGTGGAGGAGTCCGATCAGTAGCAGGCTGTAACGACCCGGATTTCGCCCGACCCCAATCGATCGCAAGATCGATTAAGACCGTTCAAAACCCGCGTACGTTAATTTTGGGCATACAACACATCAGAACAACAACACAGACTTTTATAACATCAGTAATAAATGTTACATCAGAGTATAGAATATATCAGAGTACATCGATAAATAATACAGCGGAAGATACATTTAAAATAAATAAAATACATTGCAGTGGAACTAATCTCAGCGGAAAGCCATCAATATTCTGGACCCAACTTCAGACTTCAATCCAGGATCCTGCTTAACTATATCTGCAAAAAGCTACTCGACTTCCCGTGTGGAAAGAGGGCACCCGAGTTTGCAAAGTGAAATAAACTACAGGTCAGTCGTGGGACTGGTGTGAGAATTCTTAACTTAACCTATCTAATAAGTAGGCTAATCCCAGGACCACGCCGCTAATGCGGAACGGGTTTACTCCATTGGATTGCCAGTGCATAAATAAAGTAATCTTCAAATAACGCAATGCTTTTTAGAAAAATGAAACCATTATAAGACCCAGGTCCCATCACACAATGCAACACACACCAGAGGATAGGGTTTTACCTTATAATGGTCAAAAGATGCTTGATACGTAAAAATGATATTATTATTAGTGTGTGTGTATATATATATATATATATATATATATTTAAAACATATCAATATAAATGTATTAATCTTAGACGGCATAGGTACCATATACCATGTCGCCATATATAAGTTTACAATCAAAATCGTAATGTCGTATTGGAAATTGGTTTTCTGTCATGAAATCGAGGCATGGGATCGTCCTCTTCCGATTCGAGACACTCTAGCAAATGCCTCAGGATCCCCCGCAGTGAACCCTTGGATCTTCAGGGTCGGTCCCCACCTAACGGTAATGGATTAATTATGCCTGAACACACGTTTCTCGGTTCCTATGAACCTATAGTATGACCACTTCCGGCCTATAAAAACCCGAGGTACCTCAATCCAAAATCCACATAAGTAAAATGCCAGGCCGTGTTAAAACCCAAACACCACTAGCTAGAAAGAAACGTGTGCACTCCTTGCAGTCCTGTTTTTGACTCATACCGGGGTGTGAGGCTCGCGAAGTCACGATATACACAAAGCTATGCCTAAGGAGACTATGCTTTTATCATCCACCACAAGGCCTGCTTTTCAACAAAGCCTTGATCATTTGCATCTTAGCATGTCACATTGTCAGACCCTACCATATTATTGATCATCTACCAATATATATATATAACCTCTAAGCTCATACGTCCTAGAGAAGGGTGATAAGTAAAGAATAAATTCTTCACCACCAAACAGAAATATATAATCAGTAGCGTTCAACAAATACAGCAGGAAGGAATACAATGTCAGACACACAATCCTTTTACAAGTCCGCTCTGGGTCTGAGCGAAACAACGTGTCCGTTGATCTCCAAATGCGTTTGGACGATCATTACCAAATACCTTGCCTTGGAAGGCCAATCCCAATTCAAGATACCAGTCATCATCATCCCAACAGTGTGAAAACCTTCGGTCTTCAATCACCGTCTTCATCTTCTACTCTTGATCGTTGTGATGATTATTCAGAATGGGTTAAACCCGATCTTTCTGAATAACTCGCGTATTTTGGGATTAAAAAGCAAATATTGGAAAATCACACATTATGCCACATTCCAACTCCGAGTATTCTTTTAATAAGCTATTCGTTATAAAGGATCCTCATTAATTTTATCAAAGATAAACTCTAAAAATAAAATCTATAAATCAATTTCCAAAATATGGAATTCCACAGAAATCAAATCAATACATAATCGATATAAATTTCTGTATCGGACTAATAATATAAATGGAATAACGACAAAGCCTCTTAAATTCCATATATAATATCGGTCTTCTTTTACAGAAGTCCATTCCGATTATTACCAATCGAATTTCCACTTAATTCCAATTTAATATATTAAATTGAAAACTTGGTTTTTAGAAAATGCCTTTTTTTTAATCTATAAAATAGATTCATAAGTTCCAAATAATAATTTCAATGTAAACTGGATTAAAGGACAAATGTCGTTTAAAACATCGTCCATGATAAATCCACTTCACACCTCAATTTATTTCATATCACACAATATAATTGCAAATGCTAGTAATCTTTTAAAAACATTTTTTTTAATAATCATAAAAATATTCTTTATATAAAGACTCTAAATGAAAGGTATTCTTTATATTACGATTTCTTTATCTTTTACAAATATTCCTTGTTTTAACATATACTTAATTAACAATCTATATTTTGAAAATATATATACTTTATATAAAAAGGATTTCTAATGTAAAAATATTCTTATTTAAAATAACACCTGAATCGAAATGCGACTCAAACATTTACCATCTAATTTGGGTTATATGGATTTCACACACATCATCAAATCATCCATTTACATCCAAAGTGTAAATTCCACTGTGTAAGCGTTAAAATTAAATAATAACACTCATCACAACCTGTCGATCTAACGATCAACAAACAATTAAATATTGGGATTAGTGTATATAAATTTTCATTCCAACACCCGTGTGGTGTTTCAACCAACAAACAAATAATAAGCTAATTTGTGCACTAGGGCAATGTGTGAAAATTATCATCCCAATCACATACACAAGTCGGGTAACTTGTGAACGGAAGTGTAATACACAATACATATAATGATGAGTAGAAAATATCTCTATTGCAATGAATGAATAAGCATAATAACTTTGTCCCTATTAACAGTTTCTATTTTGCTAATTTAAACTCTAAACAAAAATGGTTATTTTGTTTTGGCAATTCTAATGAGGCAAAATGATAAATATTTTGATTTAACAAACCTATCTTGACAAGTATATATCTTGCCAAACATATATATATATATAAATTGCCACAACTAATTCATTTTGACAAAAATGAATATTTCTGACAAAATGTATAATTTGGTTTAACTAGTATAAATTGACTAAAATGAATAATTATTTTAACTAATGTAAATTAACAAAAATGAATAATTGTTTTTAACTAATATAAATTTACCGAAATGAATATTTTTTTTTTCAATTCTAATAAAATATGCCAATGCTATATTTTGTTTTATTCTTTTAATTTAGACAAATGAGTGTTTTTGTCTATTTTACTCTAATGATAAAAATGTAGATGTTTAGTTATTAAAATGTAACTTTTAAATTCTAACCTTTATTTCAAACAATCTTTATTCATATCAAAATTATAAATCAAGAATAAAATTTTAAATCTGATGGTTTGTTTGCATTAATGAATTGCAAACAACGATGAACTTTATTTTAAGGTTTTGTTTGCCACAAGGAATGCAAATAACAAATGTAACTTTTACTTTTATTTAAAGGTATATTGAGAGAATGTAAAAAGAACCTCATTTCCCAAGTGTATTTACATTATTGAATGTAAATAAAAGAAACAAATTTTATTTAAAAAAAAGAGTATTTGCATTTATGAATGCAAACAAAGAATAGTTTTGTTTTTAAATTATATTTACATTAGTGAATAAAAATAAAAGAACAAAATTTATTTTCAAAGTATAATTTAAACAAATTCTGTTAAATGTATAAAAGTGTGTACATTTGTATCGGTAATTATAGATAAAGAAAATAGACTATAGTTTTATTGAATATTTGCATTGATAAATGCAAATAAAAGAATAAACTTTAATTTCAATGCATATATATATTGATAAATGCAAATGAAAGAAATAAACTTTATTTTCAATATATGTATGTATTTGCATTGGAGTGCAAATAAAAGAATAAATTTTAATTTCAAAATATATTTACATTTTTGAACACAAAATAAAGAACAAAACTTTATTTTCAATATATGTTTTATTTTCTAGTTTTATTTGTGTTGTTGAGCACAAATAAAAATGTACTTTTATTTTCAAGTTATATTTGCATAGGTAATTCCAAATAAAACAACAAACTTTATTTACTATGTAACTTCTGAAAATAATTTCTTATTTACATAAAAATGTAAATAAAATTGTTACTTTTATTTTCAGTAATCAAATTCTGACAAAAACGATACTTTCAATTCAATAATCAGATTTTGACAAAAATGAAAATTTCAATTCAATAGTCAAGTTTTGACAAAAGTGATATTTTCATTTCACTAATAAAATTTTGGCCAAAAATGTTCACTAATAAAGTTTGGCCAAAAACGTGATCTCTTTTTTTTCTATACTTATGCTTTAACCAAAATGTTATTTCTATTTCAATATTAATTATATTGAAAATGTAATCAATCTACTTCAATTTTAATTACATTAAAAAAATGTAATCATTTTATTTCAATTTTGATTACATTGAAGAATGTAATCTTTTTAATTTATTTATAACATTTCAACAAAAACAGATAAAAAGGATAACTTTGTTTTTCGACAATTCTATCATACACAATTTTCATATGAACCATTTTTTACATTAACAATGAGATTTTTCAATGTTTCATGTTTTCATTCCAAATAGATGAACATTTTTAACCTATTCTATATATACGGTAAAAATGTAAATTTTATCGTTAACAAGGTTTCAATTCAAACAAATGAACGTTTTATGTTTTTATTGTAATTCATAAACCGTGTTCCAAATGTAAACAAACAAAAATAGGATTTTTATTAGTTAGCCAAATTCTATCGTAGTAAAAATATATTCTATTTGTTGTTCATGTTCTATTGTAAATAAACAAATAAAAAGAATAGTTTATTTGTCGTTCAAATCTTACTGCAAAGTAAACAAATAAAAGTAAGGTTTTATTTGTTGTTCATTTTCTGTTGCGAAGTAAACAAATAAACAAAAGTAAAGTTTTTATTTTGTCGATCAAATACTTTTGTAATACCAACAAATGAAAATTAGTTTTTATTTGTCGATCAAATTCTATGGTTCATCTCAGAATAATAAAAATAATATTTTTTTTATAAATAAACTAGAATAAACAGATCTGAATAAAATATGATTTAAATCTAAATTTAGATTTATTTTCTAATTTCAAATAAAATTCACCTATATATTAAATTCAACGCCGATCTAGCATGTCATGCACAACAAAACAAACCACCAACCACAAATCAACCATTCATCAATCATAGAACATTACAGATCTGAATTACATCACAATACAATTATTTTTAACGCAAGAAAATAATTTATAATTAATTAAATAATAAAATTCTGAATTCTCACATTGATTTTTGCTGAAAATTTGACTGTCTCGGAATCAGCTCTGTTCTGCGCCATCGCGAAGCTCTCGGAAAGACGAGTCCAACGCAACTGACGGTTCATCAATCGAACCTCGTATGAAAGAGATATTGATTTTTAAAGATTGCATAAATTAAATAGTTAATTAATAAAATAATAAAAAAAACTTCTTCCTCCACGTTATCACGTCGCTCAGCCGAACCCATATCACGTCCGTGCCCCCTTCTGCGCGCGCCCCCCTAGGATCACCCGACCGCCGATCAGACCTCGCCACTCCGACGCTCCGCCCGCGAGCCACCAACGCCCAAAAGGCCACCCAACTCGGCCTCCACCTCGTCTCAAAAATCGAACCCGAACCCGCCACGTTTCAGCCCAGAATTCGTGAAATCCATGAACCAAAACCCGATCTTGACCGTATGGATTGAAAGATCTCTCCGAAAGCTTCGATTTTGTACCAAGTTTGTCGATTTTCGTTGAGCGGATCAAAAGTTATGAGCGTTTGAAATTGGAGAAATTCTGGCCTTCGGTTTAGGTGGCGGCTGCCATGTCAAATTAGGGTTTCGGCCTGATTATTTTAATAATATTTCAATATTAAATCTCGAAAATTGTGCTTAAAAGGTTGATTTTCGGACTTTCTCTGATTAGGGTCTGCTTACTGTCGTTGTTAAGGTTTTGACACCTTCTGAACGCAATGGGATAGGTCCCGTGGCCCAATTCCGAAATCTGTACGATTTTTATTTAAAATTGCATTAAAAATTAATTAATTAAATATTGACCGTACATTAAAATATGCCGGGGCCACATACGACCTCAGAAAATTCTAAAAAAATATATTTTTAGCTTTCTTATGCTATACGAGTCCAACAAAATTATTTTCGTCGAATTCTGAGACTGTTTGAAAAATGGCTATTTTCAAGGCCAATATATTTAATATTAAAAATACATTTTTAAACAAATAGTTTCCGAAACTCAAAATATATAAGTGTTTACTGTTTTTCAATGCAGAAATGTCATTCCAAACTAAATGGAAGTGGTTTCGAGTCGAAATTCCTTCATATGTGAAAAGTAGCCTTTCGGGCCATATAATATATATATATATATATATATATATATATATATATAAATTCTACAGCGACCTTTCTAAAAATTGAATTGGCCATAACTTTTGATTTCCGCTATGAAATTTCAATTTTTCAGATTCGTTAGAAAGATATGGTTAAACAGATTTAAATATTTCTAGTTTCACTCAATTCTGGATTATTTTCAGTTAAAGTTCAAAATCAAATTTTCAAACTACCGCGCCATTTCTAACTCCTTTTATATTTAAATTAAATTTATTCGTTCTGACTTTGATAAAAATGAATTCTAGCCATTATTATTAATAATAAATTATAATATATCCTAAAAATTCATTAAAATTTTCTAAAATAATTTTTTTAAATTGGTTCAGAATTTGCGGGTAGTTACAATCTCCCCCACTTAAAATCTTTTCGTCCTCGAAAAGGAAATGAAGCTAAAGTTGTTTATTTAACTAATTTAATTTTCATTCTCTAATTATTTAATATTTTATTGGTTGAACTCATATTCACACAACACAATCATCAATCAATTAGTTGGTTAAATTTTCAAAAATATATAACTTTTATATATTCAAAAATCATATTTTCTGAAATCGAATTATAATAACAAGTACGTTAATTATAAATTTTTCTTCACTCTGACTCATTCTAGGGCATTGCTAACCCCATCTCTAATGAGTATTCTCATTCTATGATACTGCTGATCCTATCTCTAATGAGGATTCTTATTGGATATTACTAATCCAACCTCTGATGAGCCTTCTATTTAGTTCTAATGAATTATATCCCAAAGATTTGAGCTAACCTGAGCTCTGATACCAGCTGTAACGACCCGGATTCGCCCGACCCCAATCGATCGCAAGATCGATTAAGAAAGTTCAAAACCCCCGTACGTTAACTTTGGGCATACAACACATCAGAACAACAACACAAACTTTTATAACATAATAATAAATGTTACATCAGAGTATAGAATATATCAGAGTACATCGATAAATAATACAGCGGAAGATACATTTAAAATAAATTAAATACATTGCAGCGGAACTAATCTCAGCGGAAAGCCATCAATATTCTGGACCCAGCTTCAGACTTCAATCCAGGATCCTGCTTAACAATATTTGCAAAAAGCTACTCGACTGCCCGTGTGGAAAGAGGGCACCCGAGTTTGCAAAGTGAAACAAACTACAGGTCAGTCGTGGGACTGGTGTGAGAATTCTTAACTTAACCTATCTAATAAGTAGGCTAATCCCAGGACCATGCCGCTAATGCGGAACGGGTTTACTCCATTGGATAATCAGTGCATAAATAAAGTAAATCGTCAAATAACGCAATGCTTTTTAGAAAAATGAAACCATTATAAGACCCAGGTCCCATCACACGATGCAACACACACCAGAGGATAGGGTTTTACCTTATAATGGTCAAAAGATGCTTGATACGTAAAAACGATATTATTATTAGTGTGTATATATATATTTAAAACATTTCAATATAAATGTATTAATCTTAGACGGCATAGGTACCATATACTATGTCGCCATATATAAGTTTACAATCAAAATCGCAATGTCGTATTGGAAATTGGTTTTCTGTCATGAAATCGAGGCTAGGGATCGTCCTCTTCTGATTCGAGACACTCTAGCAAATGCCTCAGGATCCCCTGTAGTGAACCCTTGGATCTTCAGGGCCGGTCCCCACCTAACGGTAGTGGATTAATTATGCCTGAACACACGTTTCCCGGTTCCTATGAACCTATAGTATGACCACTTCCGGCCTATAAAAACCCGAGGTACCTCAATCCAAAATCCACATAAGTAAAATGTCGGGCCGTGTTAAAACCCAAACACCACTAGCTAGAAAGAAACATGTACACTCCCTGCAGTCCTAATCCCGTTTTTGACTCATACCGGGGTGTGAGGCTCGCGAAGTCACGATATACACAAAGCTATGCCTAAGGAGACCGTGCTTTGATCATCCACCACAAGGCCTGCTTTTCAATAAAGCCTTGATCATTTGCATCTTAGTATGTCACATTGTCAGACCCTACCATATTATTGATCATTTACTAATATATATATATATATATAACTTGTAAGCTCATACGTCTTAGAGGAGGGTGATAAGTAAAGAATAAATTCTTCACCACCAAACAGAAATATATAATCAGTAGCGTTCAACAAATACAGTAGAAAGGAATACAATGTCAGACACACAATCCATTTACAAGTCCGCTCTGGGTCTGAGCGAAACAACGTGTCCGTCGATCTCCAAATGCGTTTGGACGATCATTACCAAATACCTTGCCTTGGAAGGCCAATCCCAATTCAAGATACCAGTCATCATCATCCCAACGATGTGAAAACCTTCGGTCTTCAATCACCGTCTTCATCTTCGACTCTTGATCGTCGTGATGATTATTCAGAATGGGTTAAACCCGGTCTTTCTGAATAACTCGCGTATTTTGGGATTAAAAAGAAAATATTGGAAAATCACACATTACGCCACATTCCAACTCCGAGTATTCTTTTAATAAAATATTCGTTTTAAAGGATCCTCATTAATTTTATCAAAGATAAACTCTAAAAATAAAATCTATAAATCAATTTCCAAAATATGGAATTCCACAGAAATCAAATCAATACATAATCGATATAAATTTCTGTATCGGACTAATAATATAAATGGAATAACGGCAAAGCCTCTTAAATTCCATATATAATATCGGTCTTCTTTTACAGAAGTCCATTCTGATTATTACCAATCGAATTTCCACTTAATTCCAATTTAATATATTAAATTGAAAACTTGGTTTTTAGAAAATGTCCCCTTTTTTAAAATCTATAAAATAGATTCATAAGTTCCAAATAATAATTTCAATGTAAACTGGATTAAAGGACAAATGTCGTTTAAAACATCGTCCACAATAAATCCACTTCACACCTCAATTTATTTCATATCACACAATATAATTGCAAGTGATAGTAATCGTTTAAAAACATTTTTTTAATAATCATAAAAATATTCTTTATATAAAGACTCTAAATGAAAGGTATTCTTTATATTACGAATTCTTTATCTTTTACAAATATTCCTTGTTTTAACATATACTTAATTAACAATCTATATTTTGAAAATATATATACTTTATATAAAAAGGATTTCTAATGTAAAAATATTCTTATTTAAAAGAACACCTGAATCGAAATGCGACTCAAACATTTACTATCTAATTTGGGTTACATGGATTTCACACACATCATCAAATCATCCATTTACATCCAAAGTGTAAATTCCACTGTGTAAGCGTTAAAATTAAATAATAACGCTCATCACATCTTGTCGATCTAACAATCAACAAACACTTAAAAATTTGGATTAGTGTATATAAATTTTCATCCCAACACCCGTGTGGGGTTTCAACCAACAAACAAATAATAAACTAATTTGTGCACTTGGGCGATGTGTGAAATTTATCGTCCCAATCACATACACAAGTCGGGTAACTTGTGAATGGAAGTGTAATACACAATACATATAATGATGACAAGAAAATATCTCTATTGCAATGAATGAATAAGCATAATTACTTTGTCTCTATTGACAGTTTCTATTTTGCAAATTTAAACTCTAAACAAAATGGTTATTTTGTTTTGGTAATTCTAATTGGGAAAAAATGATAAATATTTTGATTTAACTAACCTATCTTGACCAGTATATATCTTGCCAAACATATATATATATATATATATTGCTTCAACAAATTCATTTTGACAAAAATGAATATTTCTGACAAAATGTATAATTTGGTTTAACTAGTATAAATTGACTAAAATGAACAATTATTTTTAACTAATGTAAATTAACAAAAATGAATAATTGGTTTTTAACTAATATAAACTTACAGAAATAAAAAATTTGAGTTTCAATTCTAATAAAATATGCCAATGCTATATTTTGTTTTATTCTTTTAATTTAGACAAATGAGTGTTTTTGTCTATTTTACTCTAATGATAAAAATGTAGATGTTTAGTTATTAAAATGTAACTTTTAAATTCTAACCCTTATTTCAAACAATCTTTATTCATATCAAAATTATAAATCAAGAATAAAATTTTAAATCTGATGGTTTGTTTGCATTAATGAATTGCAAACAAAGATGAACTTTATTTTAAGGTTTTGTTTGCAACAAGGAATGCAAATAACAAATGTAACTTTTACTTTTATTTAAAGGTAAATTGAGTGAATGTAAAAAGAACCTCATTTCCCAAGTGTATTTACATTATTGAATGTAAATAAAAGAAACAAATTTTATTTAAAAAAAAGAATATTTGCATTTATGAATGCAAACAAAGAATAGTTTTGATTTTAAATTATATTTACATTAGTGAATAAAAATAAAAGAACAAAATTTATTTTCAAATTATAATTTAAACAAATTCTGTTAAATGTATAAAAGTGTGTACATTTGTATCGGTAATTATAGATAAAGAAAATAGACTATAGTTTCATTGAATATTTGCATTGATAAATGCAAATAAAAGAAAAAACATTAATTTCAATGCATATATATATTGATAAATGCAAATGAAAGAAATAAACTTTATTTTCAATATATGAATGTATTTGCATTGGTGAGTGCAAATAAAAGAATAAATTTTAATTTCAAAATATATTTACATTTTTGAACACAAAATAAAGAACAAAACTTTATTTTCAATATATGTTTTATTTTCTAGTTTTATTTGTGTTGTCGAGCACAAATAAAAATGTACTTTTATTTTCAAGTTATATTTGCATAGGTAATTCCAAATAAAACAACAAACTTTATTTACTATGTAACTTCTGAAAATAATTTCTTATTTACATAGAAATGTAAACAAAATTGTTACTTTTATTTTCAGTAATCAAGTTTTGACAAAAATGATACCTTCAATTCAATAATCAGATTTTGACAAAAATGAAATTTCAATTCAATAGTCAAGTTTTGACAAAAGTGATATTTTCATTTCACTAATAAAGTTTTGGCCAAAAATGTTCACTAATAAAGTTTGGCAAAAAATGTGATCTTTTTTTTTCCAATACTTATGCTTTAACCAAAATGTTATTTCTATTTCAATATTAATTATATTGAAAATGTAATCATTCTACTTCAATTTTAATTACATTAAAAAAAATGTAATCATTTTATTTCAATTTTGATTACATTGAAGAATGTAATCTTTTTAATTTATTTATAACATTTAACAAAAACAAATAAAAAGGATAACTTTGTTTTTCGACAATTCTATCATACACAATTTTCATATGAATCATTCTTTACATTAAAAATGAGATTTTTCAATGTTTCATGTTTTCATTCCAAATAGATGAACATTTTTAACCTATTCTATATATACGGTAAAAATGTAAATTTTATCGTTAACAAGGTTTCAATTCAAACAAATGAACGTTTTATGTTTTTATTGTAATTCATAAACCGTGTTCCAAATGTAAACAAACAAAAATAGGATTTTTATTAGTTAGCCAAATTCTGTCGTAGTAAAAATATATTCTATTTGTTGTTCATGTTCTATTGTAAATAAACAAATAAAAAGAATAATTTATTTGTCGTTCAAATCTTATTGCAAAGTAAACAAATAAAAGTAAGGTTTTATTTGTTGTTCATTTTCTGTTGCAAAGTAAACAAATAAAAAAAGTAAAGTTTTTATTTTGTCGATCAAATACTTTTGTAATACCAACAAATAAAAATTAGTTTTTATTTGTCGATCAAATTCTATTGTTCATCTCAGAATAATAAAAATAATTTTTTTTTATAAATAAACTAGAATAAACAGATCTGAATAAAATATGATTTAAATCTAAATTTAGATTTATTTTCTAATTACAAATAAAATTCACCCATATATTAAATTCAACGCCGATCTAGCATGTCATGCACAACAAAACAAACAACCAACCACAAATCAACCATTCATTAATCATAGAACATTACAGATCTGAATTACATCACAATAAAATTATTTTTAACGCAAGGAAATAATTTATAATTAATTAAATAATAAAATTCAGATTTCTCACATTGATTTTTGCTGAAAATTTGGCTGTCTCGGAATCAGCTCTGGTCTGCGCCATCGCGAAGCTCTCGGAAAGACGAGTCCAACGCAACTGACAGTTCATCAATCGGACCTCGTATGAAAGAGATATTGATTTTTAAAGATTGCATAAATTAAATAGTTAATTAATAAAATAATAAAAAAAAACCGTCTTCCTCCACGTTATCACGTCGCTCAACCGAACCCATATCACGTCCGCACCCCCTTCTGCGCGCGCCCCCCTAGGATCACCCGACCGCCGATCAAACCTCGCCACTCCGACGCTCCGCCCGCGAGACACCAACGCCCAGAAGGCCACCCAACTCGACGTCCACCTCGTCTCAAAAATCGAGCCCGAACCCGCCACGTTTCAGCCCAAAATTCGTGAAACCCGTGAACTAAAACCCGATCTTGATTTTATGGATTGAAAGATCTCTCCGAAAGCTTCGATTTGGTACCAAGTTTGTCGATTTTCGTTGAGCGGATCAAAAGTTATGAGCGTTTGAAATTGGAGAAATTCTGGCCTTCGGATTAGGTGGCGGCTGCCATGTTAAATTAGGGTTTCGGCCTGATTATTTTAATAATATTTTAATATTAAATCTCGAAAATTGTGCTTAAAAGGTGGATTTTCGGACTTTCTCTGATTTGGGCCTGCTTACTGTCGTTCTTAAGGTTTTGACACCTTCTGAACGCAATGGGATAGGTCCTGTGGCCCAATTCCGAAATCTGTACGATTTTTTATTTAAAATTGCATTAAAAATTAATTAATTAAATATTCACCGTACATTAAAATATGCCGGGGCCACATACGACCTCAGAAAATTCTAAAAAAATATTTTTAGCTTTCTTATGACGATACGAATCCAACAAAAAAAATTTCGTCGAATTCTGAGACTGTTTGAAAAATGGCTATTTTCAAGGCCAATATATTTAATATTAAAAATACATTTTTAAACAAATAATTTCCGAAACTCAAAATATATAAGTGTTTACTGTTTTTCAATGCAGAAACGTCATTCCGAACTCAATGGAAGTGGTATCGAGTCGAAATTCCTTCATATGTGAAAAGTAGCCTTTCAGGCCATATAATTAATATATATATATATATATATATATATATATATATTCTACGGCGACCTTTCTAAAAATTGAATTGGCCATAACTTTTGATTTCCGCTATGAAATTTCAATTTTTCAGATTCGTTAGAAAGATATGGTTAAACAGATTTAAATATTTTTGGTTTCACTCAATTCTGGTTTATTTCGAGTCCTGTACATTCAGTTAAAGTTCAAAATCAAATTTTCAAACTACCGCGCCATTTCTAACTCCTTTTATATTTAAATTAAATTTATTCATTCTGACTTTAATAAAAATGAATTCTAGCCATTATTATTAATAATAAATTATATTATATCCTCAAAATTCATTAAAATTTTTAAATTGGTTCAGAATTTGCGGGTTGTTACACAGGCCGTCCACGGTGGCGGCGAACTAAAGCCCTAGGCGCTGATGGTTTTTCGAAAAATCGGCTTAAAGCCGGGAGCAATTCTTAATGATGAAGATGAGTGATTAGGCTAATTAAATTTGTTAAGTTTTAATTAATTTTAAAAATGTAATTAAAACTTTGAATGTTCATATCTTTGTCAAACGGAAACAGAAACACTCAAAACTGGGTGCATTGGATTCACAGCTACGAACACTACAATATGGAATTGACTGGAACAGAAATGGAGCTATCTACAAATTTAAGGAGGAGTGGAACCCAATGTGAGATTTCTAAATTCAAATAAAATGGAGAAAAATATATTAGGTTGCAGATGGGGCTTAGTAGCTCCTGACACCATCGTCCACTGACGTGGACGATTTGTTTGATAGTAATGTGTTGAATAAATTGTATGAACGATAAAAATATCATTTTTATCATGCACGTGAAGTATTAAAAATATTCATGTGTTGAATAAATTTCTTGAACAATAAAAATCACATTTTTATTACATGTATGAAGCACTAAAAATATTCATGTGTTGAATAAAATGTTTGAACAATTAAAATCACATTTTTATTGTATGAATGAACTATTAAAAATAGCCATGTGTTAAAGAAAATGTTTGAACAATAAAAATCACATTTTTACTACATGTATGAACCACTAAAAATATTCATGTGTTGAATAAAATGTTTGAACAATTAAAATCACATTTTTATTGTATGAATGAACTATTAAAAATAGTCATGTATTAAAGAAAATGTTTGAACAATAAAAATCACATTTTTATTGTATGAATGAACTATTAAAAATAATCATGTGTTAAAGAAAATGTTTGAACAATAAAAATCACATTTTTATTGTATGAATAAACTATTAAAAATAGTCATGTGCTAAAGAAAATGTTTGAACATAAAAATCACAATTTTATTGTATGAATGAACTATTAAAAATAGTCATGTGTTAAAGAAAATGATTGAACATAAAAATCACATTTTTATTGTATGAATGAACTATATAAAATAGTCATGTATTGAAATAAATGTTTGTTTGCTAAAAATATTATTTTTAACATGTATACGAGTTACGAGCGTCACGGCACGCACTTCGTGCATGGTCGTGGCACACGCTTCGCACGTGAAATTTTGTTTTTAAATTATTGTGTATTTTATATATGTTCGCATATGAATTGTGTAAATTTTGCGTAATTTATAAACTACCACTAAAGAGGAAAAAAATAGGAATACCAAGTATTAAATTGACATACGAATGACATGCATGAAAGCAAAGTTTTAAATATAAAACAATCAGTAGGATCAAGATATATTTCATTGATGGTGATTGCTACTTTATAAGCATGCATTAAAAGAAAGGAACTGAAAATAAATTTTGCGCGGTTATTCCTTGAATATTGTGTATCTTATAAATATTATGTGAAACTGCCAAAACACTGAAAGAGTAACAACATAAAAAATTCGAAAGTATATATCTACATAAAATGTTGAAGATGGAGTTACACATATGCACTTGTGTGTGTATTTGTACACAAATTCTTTCTAAAGAAAAATTGGTATATTTATGGCAGGTGACTATATTATGCATGTCAATGGGAGAAATAATGGCTTCATTTCTGAGGATTCTTACATGAAGATTTCTAGCAAGCAGAATAAGCAATCATACCCCTCCTTTAAATCATTCTGCTTCTTACTCCTGTTTACAAACCCTAGGTGCATTCGAAATCTATAAACTGCAAACCACCCAGAAAATTAAACTGAGGAGCATGAAGCTTATTCCCAAAGTTTAACAATTAAACAATAAGAACTAAAAATAAACGACTAACCTAGGGCTTTAAGCGATCTTCCCCAAATACGATAAATACGATGTTGAAAAGCGTTGCACAAATCCCAATGTCTTAAGTGATGACGGCTCTACTAGACTCTTCAGTTCCATCGAGACCGACATTAAAGCTGCTTTGGAGATAATTTTCACATCATTTTAAAAAAATAATACGAATTGGTTGTATAGCGACCGTTCTTTTTTAAGCGTTTCCTAAAAATACCAAGGGAAGGGTGAATGAAGAGAGAACAATGGTAATGAACAAAGAGTGGTGAAAATGATGGGAGAAATGTGAATATGAATGGAGATTTTGAACGTTATTTAAAGCGGTGTATGGTTTGTTCTAAAAATGTCATATTTGTAGGTAGCGGGTGAGTATTTTTGAACCGTTAAAATGCAGAAGATGCTACTTTTTAGCTATGAATAAAACATGGTAAGAACGATGCAGTTTTTTCGGGCTCAGCAAAATTCTAGGGATTTATTCCAAATATTAGTACCTTCTATATTTGAAATTGAATTGGATAAAATTCCATATAAGGAATTGAAAAATCAACTATCATTGGTATAGTGCCAAATTTGCTTTCTAACCATATAAAAAATTTCCATATATCCACATCAATAGAAATTTCTATATACGATAATAAATTGAATTAGTATATCTACATGAAAAATATAAACGACCTTAGTTCTAATTTTAAACACAAATATGTTTATATATATATATATAATAGTATCATAGTTCTAATTTTAAACACAAATATGTTTATACATATATAATAGTATCATGTATACATATAATAAAGGTTTAAAGCAAACAGTTTTGGAATGTAAAAAAATTAATTACATAATAAAAACCTAAATGGATGCAGTAAGTTACGCATGGATATTCGTAGCATTAGAACCAATGAAAATGCATAAACTAAAATAAATAACAACTAAATCAAAGAAACTGTCCTAAACTTAGCACCTAAATATTTTTTAAAAACAATTGTCATCGATATAGTGCCAAATTTGCTTTCTAACCATATAAGAAATTGCCATATATCCATGTCAATATTAATCTCTATATGTGGAAAATAAATTGAATTAGTAGGTCTTTATGCCAAATATAAATGATCTTAGTTCTAATTTTAAACACAAATATGTTAATACATATAATAGTATCGTGCATACATATAATAAAGGTTTTAAGCAAATTGTTTTGAAATGTAAAATGATAAAAACTTGAATGGATGCAGTAAATTACGAATGGAAATTCGTATCATTAGAACCAATGAAATGCATAAACTAAAATAAATAGAAACTAAATTGAGAAGGGGTTAAAATTTGCAATGAAACCTATTTAGAGATCCTCTTTTTTAGCGATATTAAAGAGGTTGCAGTTTTGGAATGTACAAAATTTAATTGCATAATAAAAACTTGAATGGATGCAGTAAATTACAGCATGGAAATTCGTAGCATTAGAACCAATGAAAATGCATAAAATAAAATAAATAGCAACTAAATCAAAGAAACCGCCCTAAACTCAGCACCTAAATATTGATTAAAAAAATTGTCATCGACATAGTGCCAAATTTGCTTTCTAACCATATAAGAAATTGCCATCTATCCACGTCAATATTAATCTCTATATATGGAAAGTAAATTGAACTAGTAGATCTTTGTGCCAAATATTAATGATCTTAGTTCTAATTTTAAACACAAATATGTTTATACATATAATAGTATCGTGCATACATATAATAAAGGTTTTAAGAAAACTGTTTTGGAATGTAAAATTTTAATTACATGATAAAAAACTGAATGGATGCAGTAAATTACGCATGGAAATTCGTAGCATTAGAACCAATGAAATGCATATACTAAAACAAATAGCAACTAAATTGAGAAGGGATTAAAATTTGCAATGAAACCTATTTAGAGATCCCCTTTTTTAGCGATATTAAAGAGGTTGTCCAAAAGGTTTATTATTTGAAAAGATTTATTAGATCCTAGATTAAAAGGACATTTAATGCCTAATTTATTGGGGATATTAGGTTAAATAACAATTTTATATTTATATATATAAAAGCTAATACATAAGGGCATTTTGGGAAGTTCACGGTCGGACCAAAACTTTGTGCTCCCAGGAGAATTATTAATAAAGATATAAAATACTCATGGTTAGAAATAAATGCTAGTTGATTGAAAATATTATCATTGACATATATATATGAGTCATATAAACTAGACATGTCATAGAAAAATCATTAGATCGTTAAAATATGAATTTTTAATGTAGGTATGTTGTATATAAAATAGTCATGCTAAGGTAAAATCACTAGTTCGTTAAAAATATGACTTTTAATGTATGTAGGCCATATAAAAAATATATACACGTTGTATAAACTATATAAGCGTTTTGTGGAAATTTGTAAACGTTATCTGAAAATATATAATAACGTTGTATGAAAATATATAATAACGTTGTATGAATATATATATATATATAATATATATATATATATATATATAAACGTTATATGAAAATATATAATAACGTTGTATGAATATATATATATATATATATATAAACGTTATATGAAAATATATAATAACGTTGTATGAAAATATATATAAGCATTTTATGAAAATATACGTAAGTGTTGTATGAAATTATATATATGCGTTGGATGGAATTATTATTAGTAAGTTAAAAATATGATTTTTAACTTATGTATGCGACATTGGAATGACATGTAAAATTAAACCAGATCGAATCAAATATTGAACTGAATTGAAAATTTATTGGAATTGCATGCATGTACATGCATATACATATACATTGAATAGGTCATACAAGGAGGCCAGGGAAGAAGAACAAAATTGTATGCCCTACAAATAGGTAATTATTTACTGTTTTTGTTTGGGTTTGATGATTTAATGAGCCGATTGGCTAGACGCTTGGCTTTTTCGTTTTCTTTTGGATTGATGAGGGCCCTGCGTGGCTAATTGCAGTTTTAAAGGTCTCCCCGTACAAAGGAGGTTATGGCGAAATTTTTCAGAAATTTAGGGTATTAGCCAAATTTTTGAAAAATTTGAAAGTTCTTAGAAACTGAAAAGTTGAAGAACTTGAGCCAGAATAGAAATTCGAATCGTTTTCAAACGACTTTATAACGTTTATAAAGGAAATCGATGGTATATATTATATATATATATGGTTTGAATAGAACGCGTCGCGCCGCGACCGATTACGAATTTCGACTATTGACTTTGAATGGACGTAATGGAAGATCCGACCGTCGGATTCTTCTGAAACCGGAACCTACGGGTTCGTATCGAAAAGAGCTTTCTAATAGGTATATGAGATTTAAAATCTAACAGCTAGATTTTGAGAAATATTTAATTAAAATTTGAATAAAAACAGCGCTAGTGCCGTTAAATGACCTGAAACGTCATTTAACTGAAAGGGCCTATTTTTAAACGATTAAAAATAGGGATAAATTATGTAAAATCATAATAAATGATTTGAAAGCGGTTTGGATGAAAATTTCCAACTTTATAAAGATAAAAGATATTTTTATCAGAATGAGATTTATTTAATTTATAAAGAAATAAAAGTACTAGAAATGGTTTTTATATAACCAGAAATTTCCAATGAATATATTGGAATGGATTTGAATGGAAATAGTTTTCGGAATATTCCGATATTGGATTCCGTGATTATATAGATATTGTTATGGGAATTCGGAAGATATCGATATCGTTATTCCCAATATGATATCTGTTGGTTTCAGATTTTGATATTGAATATAAGTCGATACTACTTCTATTCAGAGCCTTGTATTTAATATCAAATTGGATATAGTATATGAGTATTAAAACTGAAGGAGAGTTTTTATAAATCTTTAATTAGATTGGAATGAATGAATGGTATTTAAATTTGCCAAAACATGAGATGTCATATAAACCAAATATGCTTGATTGTTTAAATAGATTATGATTGATCGATTATTTGGATTGTGCTGACCAGTTTATGAGCAAGATATGCTTTTACATTTAGCATTGGGTTGGGTAGAAATATTTGTATGCTAACATCTTGTGAAACATTCACGATTTGACTATGAGATGTGTAGCGATGTTGTTGAGTTCATTTCAAATTTAAAGAATGATTTTGAAATGATGGTTTCTTAAGTGAAAAGAAATGTATTCCCGATTTTGGACAGGGAATGTTTTATAAAACTGTTTATAAAATAGAAGGGATTTCAAGACCTAAACCCGATGATGTCGAAATTATTTCGAAATGTATTATGTGTTTGACATTGTAGTTCAATGCATAACCGATTAGTTGCTATTGATGATATATCTGTATGGTGGCGAGAATTTATTCTCTTGCTTAACACCCTTCTTTGAGACGTACGAGCTCAAAGGTTATGTGATTAATAGTGACTGATCAAATGTGTGAATTGCTGAAGTGAAGTACTATAATTTGAAAGTACTTTTGGTTATTATGTTGCGAAATGATTTTCCCACTTCGGGATATAAAATGATTTAGCAAGTATGTGGCTAAAGATTCTGGTAACCCAAGAGTGACTAAAAGTGTGAGGGCGGTGTATGTCTTCCCCCATAGTGTGGGGATGGTGCATCGTCAGTGTAGCCTGCCCCAGAGTGTGGTATGGTGCACATACATATATATATATATATAATGATTCGGTTAGGCATGCATAGCCTTGTCTGAGGGCCATGCACGATATTTGGTTGCATACTTGTTTGTATCCATTGTTATGTTTTGGAATTCATATTTCCAAAGATTTTGGTTTGAGACCCCGAAGTGAAATCTACTTTGATATAAAAGCTAGATATGTGTTTCAAAATGATTTGAAATAAGAAATCGGGAATAAAGTCCAAAGATGTAATTTCTGTAAAGTGAATTGGATTTCGAAAATCTATGTTTGGGGTTAAGCCTAAATGGGTAGATTAGAAAGTTGCATGTTGTTTGATGCATTGTAGATCCATATATCTATTATTGGTTATGGTTTATGCACCGGTATTTTCTTAGGAGGAAACTCGTTCCGTGACATGCGGCGTGGTCCCATGATTTACCCTATTTTAAAATAAAAGTTTAATAACTGTTTTGAGTTCTCACACCAACCCCATGACTGACCTGGAGTTTATTGTTTTCGCCTAAACTCTGGGTGCCCTTATTTTCCACACGAGCAGTCAGTAGTTTTGGTTTTGCAGATTATTTCATTTATCAGGATTCTGGATCGAAGCTTAGAGCTATAACCAGAGCATTTATAGTCTTCCGCTGTGTTAGTTTATTTGTTTCCAATGCACTGTATTACATTTATTGTAAATTAATCTTCCGCTGTATTATTATTTTTTGATGTACTCTGATATATTTTGTACTCTGATGTAACATTATTATGATGTTTATGAAAGTCTTATGTTATTTGTTCTGATGTGTTGTATGCCCAGAGTTAGCGTATGCGAGATTCGAACGGTCTTGGTCAATTTAGCGATCGATTAGGTCCGAGCAAATTCAGAATCATTACAGTTGGTATCAGAGCTTTAGTTAAACTCAAATCTTTGGGGGTACAACTCATTAGAACAGAATAAAAGACTCATCAGAGGTAGGATTAGTAATGTCCTATAAAAGAAAATTCAATAGAGATAGAATCAACAATATTCTAGAATGAGAATACTCATTAGAGATAGGGTTAGAAATGCCCTAGAATGAGTTGAGAGTACTACGTATACGAGAGAGCGTAATCGTTGTATAAAATACGAACTTGTTGTCTTCTTTTCTTAGCTTCGTTCCTTTTCTAGGACATAAAGTTTTAAGTGGGGGAGATTGTAACAATCCAGAAAATCAGAACCAATTTAAAATTTTTATTCTAGCTATTTTAATGGATTTTGAATATTTAAAATAATTTATTTTAAACAATAACAACTAAAAATTTATTTAAATCGAAGTTAGAACGTATAAATTTATTTTAATTATAAAACGAGCCTGAAATGGCGTGGTAGTTTGAATTTTTGATTTCTAATTTCAATTGAATGTATAGAATTCAGTATAAGTCAGAATTGGACGAAATAAGAAATATTTGAATCTGATTAACTATACTTTTCTAACGAATGTAAGAAACTGAGAGTTCATGTGACGATCCCAAAATCCGGTAGGCGGTGTTAAGGATAATCATTAGAATTTAACACATTAATCATCATTAGCAGAGTACAGATAATAGCAAAAACAATAAATAGAATAATTTTACATAGATATGACAGCGGAATCATAACATGTAATAACATCAGAGTAGCACAGCATAGGATATAACTTAGTAAATAAAAGGGGAATGATCATTCAACATCGCCATAAGCGGAATATATACATACAATGAGACGAAATGAAGATATCAGTCTACATCGCCTGAGGCGGTACATATACATACGATAATAAATGTTGGAAGTAAAACACCATGCATCGCCATAAGCGGAATCATATACATAAGATAATGATAGCGGAAAGTCTATAGCCAAAATACAAGTGAATCTAATCTTCGTCATCAAGCCAAAAGCGCACCCCGTACTGCAGTGCTAAGCCAAAAACAACATGTCATCTGTCAACTAGGCTGCCCGTGTAAAAATAAGGGCGCCTGAGTTTGCAAAGTGAAACAAACAACGAGTCAGTCATGGGACTGGTATAAGAAATCTACTTAACTGGTTAAACAACATTAATAAGGCAAATCATAGGACCACGCCACTTTCGCGGAACGGGTTTACTCCAGTGATTGCCAGTGCATTTAAAACAAAGTAAATTCTTTAAAACAATGCAATGCTTTTTAAAAGAGTGAAGCCGTTATAAGACTCAAATCCCATCACACAATGCAACGCAAACCGGAGGATAG
The DNA here is from genome assembly GCA_030737875.1 of Allium sativum. Classification (NCBI taxonomy): domain Eukaryota; kingdom Viridiplantae; phylum Streptophyta; class Magnoliopsida; order Asparagales; family Amaryllidaceae; genus Allium; species Allium sativum. The sequence goes on from CM060916.1 coordinate 46,829,180, forward strand.
AGTTTTACCTTATATGGCCAAAATATGCTTAATACATGCAAAGCAAAATCACTTGATATTATTACTAGTGCATATATGTTTCAAAAACGAATATCATCATAAACATCAATCATAGACGGCATAGCTACCATCTACTATGTCGCCATACTAGTTCTACAATCAAATCTGTTATCTCGTATTGGAAATTGGATTTCCATCATGAGTCGAGGCAAGGGGCAAGCTCCTCTCCGCTTCGAGACACTCTAGAAAATGCCTCAGGACTACACACTCTGGGTAACCCTTGGATGCTTCAGGGCTGGTCCACACTTACGTTAGTGGATTAGTATTCCTGAATACACGTTTCCCGGTCCTAACAGAACTAATATCAAGGCGCCTCATTCCAACATCCACATCGGTAAAAATAATATAAATGTCAGCCAGTTTATGCATTGACACTACCGCTAGCTAGAAAGAAACGTCGTGCTCTCCCTATAGTCCTTATCCCGTTTTTAACTCATACCGAGGTGTGAGGCTCGCGAATCCACGCTATACACAAAGCTAGGCTACGTAAGTCGTGCTTTGATCATCAACCACAAGACTTTGCTTTGCAACAGAAGCCTTGATCACTGCATCTTGGCATGCCACATAGGCAATCCACTCCATACGACTGATTTCTATCGATATATAACCTCTGAGCTCGTATGTCTCAGAGAAGGGCGTTAAGCAAGAGAATAAATTCTCCGCCGCCAAGCAGATATATATTTAACAGAGATCAATCAGTACAGAACAAAATCCAATGTCAGACACACAGTCCATTTACACGTCCGTTCTGGGTCTGAACGAAACCGGAGGCACTATATTCCTCGCATATCCGCACAATCAACACATACGTCCAAACGGCTACGGCTTCCGTTCCTTCAAGGTAGCTACTCCAATCAGGAACCTCAGTAGCGCCCATCCATCTGATACGAAGATCGTCGGTCTGGAACCGTCTTCGTATTTTCGACTTCGAATCGTTCGATCAATTATTTGAAATGAGGGTTAGCTCGGCCTTTTCAAATAATTCACGTATAATTAGAATTCAAATCAATTCTTTCCATGGCTATATTATTCGACATTCACATTTCAGTTCTTTAGTATATTTTTCATGTCAAACACATACAACCATCAAATATCAAGCAAACCAAGAAAATTTTGGTTTATTTCCATTCTATGCTGCTTATAATATTTTATAATGATTTTTCGCCATTTTTATTCATTTAAAAATGGCCATATATAATTAAACGACGTTTCAGGCCGTGCCGTGGCACAGGAGCTGTTTTTCCCTAAATTTGTTTTACACATATCGGGAAATCTAACCATTGGATTTCTACAAAGTTTATATCATTGGGAAGATATTCCCAAAGCGAACCCAACGGTTCCAGTTTCGTGAAAATCCGATGGTCGGATCTTTCACACTAGTCGTTTGAAGTTACGGTTTCAAAATACGAACTACAGCGTCATTATTCGATTTAATTTAATTATATTTATATTTATATAAAAATATAATCGATTCTGGCGTTGTTTTTCTTCAGATTTGAATTAAACATTCCAGACAATCCAACCGTTGGATTTTTACAAAGTTGGTGTCGTTGGAAAGATATTTCCAAGGCGAACCCAACGGTTGGGGTTTCGGGGAAATCCGATGGTCAGATCTCTCGTACTAATCGATTGAAGTTACGATTTCAAAATATGAACTGCACGGCCTCGATTCCTTTCAATTCTATTTATATATATATATACAAATGTAGTTCATTCTATAATTTCAATATCGTTTTCACTTCAAATATTTCACTAACGCCTTTATATTTCGAAAAATTTCACCATAACGTCCTTTGTACGGGAAGGGGTTTGGAAATTTATTGGGCCGAATTAGGTACCCAATAAATCCTATAAAGCATACACATATTTATAGTGATATATTCTGGTGTTTACAGGGGAGCGTGTATAGATAATAACTCCAGAGAATAAATTCTCGTCACCCTGTCAAAGCCTGAGGGAGTGTGTATTTTTAATTACTCCAGAGGATAAATCCTCGTCACCTCGTCCCGTGTGGGAAATAAATAGTCCATGTGACGTATCTAATGACTAGAGAGACGTGAATATTTTCAACTCCAGACCCGTGTGGGGTTTTTATTAATTTGGCGATTTATCGTTATAATTTTATATGGTCCATATCAGTCATCAGTTCAACCAGTAATATATAGTCATCGCCATACAAGCCTCTCGCTCGTATGGTAAATCTTCAACCTCGTCACACAAGCTCCAAATGCTTATGTGGTATATGATGAAGTATGCCTATCGTCAAGAAGTATGCCATGTAGTGTAGTTCAAAATTAATTGTTACTATCCTATGGCGATGTTTATTATTACACACAGAATAACCAGCACTCCATATCCAATGGCATTCATAGGAGTTGATATATAAATAAAATTGCGCAGCCAACTCATTAAGGCTTACCTATTTGTCGGGCACGCAAATAATTTCTTTACTCAGCAGCTAATCCATTTTCTTTGTTCAACACAAGTGTATATATATGCAGAACAAAGCTAATAATAATATTTCTAGCGAACAAATATTTATTTCAACACGTGTGTATTTTTAACGAGGCGTATACATGATAGAAGTAATATTTTTATCATCAGAAATATTTATTCAAACCATGTATGTTTTTAGCATTTCACATTCATAACAAAAATGTGAATTTTATTGTTAAATCCATTTATTTAAAATACGAACAACATTCAACACATGAATTTCTATTCAACGAATGTATTTCTATTCAACACATGAATGTACGCTATAGTTTATATATATATATAAATGTGATTTTTATTTCTAAAGCTATTTATTCAAAACACGAATAACATTCAACACGTGAATTTCTATTCAACGAATGAATTTCGATTCAACACATGAATGTTCGCTATAGTTTGTATATATATAAAAGTGTGATTTTTATTTCTAAAGCTATTTATTTAAAACCCGAATAACATTCAACACATGAATTTCTATTCAACGAATGAATTTCGATTCAACACATGAATGTTCGCTATAGTTTGTATATATATAAAAATGTGATTTTTATTTCTAAAGCTATTTATTTAAAACACGAATAACATTCAACACATGAATTTCTATTCAACGAATGAATTTCAATTCAGCACATGAATGTGCGCTATTGTTTGTATATATATAAAAATGTGATTTTTATTTCTAAAGCTATTTATTTAAAACATGAATAACATTCAACACATGAATTTCTATTCAACGAATGAATTTCGATTCAACACATGAATGTTCACTATAGTTTGTATATATATAAAAATGTGATTTTTATTTCTAAAGTTATTTATTTAAAACACGAATAACATTCAACACATGAATTTCTATTCAACGAATGAATTTCAATTCAACACATGAATGTGCGCTATAGTTTGTATATATATAAAAATGTGATTTTTATTTCTAAAGCTATTTATTTAAAACACGAATAACATTCAACACATGAATTTCTATTCAACACATGAATGTTCGCTATAGTTTGTATATATATAAAAATGTGATTTTTATTTCTAAAGCAATTTATTTAAAACACGAATAACATTCAACACATGAATTTCTAGTCAACGAATGAATTTCAATTCAACACATGAATGTTGTTTCATCATATGAAAATTAGTTCAACAAATGAAAATTATTCTAACACATAAATATTTCAGAAAATTTCGGCAGCATAATGGCAGGGTAGTTAAAACTGGGACCGTCCCTAGTACGGCTCCTCGCTCTACCTTAAAACCTCGCGGTTTTTGACAATAGGGATTCATGCATCTAGTTCGCACGCAGGCGGCATGTTTTATTTTCATTTCCACAATCCTATTCTAATTTGTTTCAACCACAAAAGGGTATTTTTCAACCACAAAGGTATTTTTCAACCAAAATCCAACAATATCAACCACAAACAATTATTTCAACCATTCGTCATATGACATAATTTCACGCCAATCAGAAGCAATAAATATCTTCCATGGTTTGTGGACGAGGGGAGTATATATATATAAATGTAATTTTTATATTTCACTTGCATTTCAACACAATTCAAAGCATATATGTTTCATACAATGCTTGTATAATTTATACATCGCTCATATAACTTATACAACACATGTACATGAGGTATATGATGCGTATATAATTTATACTTCGCTTATATAATTTATACAACACGATTTCATTCACACAATTTAATTTAGATTTCTCACATTGGTTTTCGAAGTGCTATAAATCGTAGGTAGCTCAGAAAAATCCGCGGTCTCTTCTAGATGGTAGAGAGCCTCCTTGCGGTCCCGATGTTTCCTGTTTCATCGAATTTCGTTAACACACCATAAAGATATGATTTTTCAAAGTTCAAATGTAATAAAGGTCTCACCTTTCAAAGTTGATTCGAACTAGGGTTCGGATTTTTCAGAAAATCCATGCAACTATGGAAGGATCGGTTTATACACCGTGGAAGAGGGTAGAGAGGCGAGTCGTTTGGTGGTGGAGATGGCGAACTCGGTGGTCCCTGTGGTGCATGGCGGAGCTCCAAAGACAGCGTCGTCCATGAGGAAATTCGACGCCAATACTCCACTATAACTGACGAGGGTTGTATGGATTTATAGAGGAGGGAAAGATGAACGGAAAACTTAACTGGAGGTGGCGCTGAAAGTGGCTGAGGCGGCGGCGATTTGGTCGGGAAGCTTTGAATGCTTTCCGTCGTTCGTGGGTTGAGGGTTTGATCGAGTTTGACCAGTCAAAGTAGAAGTGAGAGAAAAGAGGGGGTGGCCCATTATATTTTAATTTTAAATTCAAAAATATCTTTTGACTAACGAACACCAATTTCAACCCAACGACTGTCGCCCTTAGCTAAATACCCCTATCCCGGACACAATGGGATATGTTTCGTTGGCCAATTCGACTGTTACGGTCAGTTATTTTTCAAATTAAAGTATAAAACATTAAATATTTAATTTGAACGTACATTTCAATTTGCCAGGGCCACAAACTGATTCGAAAAATTCCTGAAAAATTAATATAGCTATGTTTTGACGATACGGTCCCAAAAAAACTAGTTTCGTCGAATTATGAGATCGTTTGAAAAATGACCATCTTCTGGTCGACCCAATTTAACAGAAATTGACCAATCACATTTTCTTTTGCCACGCTCACATACTAGCTTCAAAAATTATGAAATTTGAAACCTAGCAATAGTTTGACATCCCAGATCCAACAAAAGTGGTTTCGTCGAATTCCGAGGTCATTTGCACAATGTCTATTTTCGAGGGCTATATATTCTATATATCGACCTTTCTGAAAATTCATTCGGCCGTAACTTTTGATTCCCGCAATGAAACTTCGATTTTTCAGATTCGTTAGAAAGGTATTCATAAACAGATTTAAATATTTTTGGTTTCACTAAAATCCGTTATATCTTCCACCCGGTACAGTCAGTTAAAGTTTGAAGTCAAATTTTCAAATTGCCACGCTATTTCCAATTCATTATTGTATTGAAATATTCTATTTCAATGGTTTAAATTCTTTTAAAATAACTAATTTAAAAATTTTAAATTGGCTCGTATTTTCCGGGTTGTTACAATCTCCCCCACTTAAAACATTTCGTCCCCGAAAAGGAAACAACAACAAAGTAGGGAACAAAAATGTAAATGCAAAGTATTATGAGGGTACCTTGCACCAGAATTAGTCAGAGATGTCCACTCTGCATTTGGGGTAAGCTTGCTTAATGCTTTCTTCCGTCTCCCAAGTAGAGTCTCTAGGATCACTACTCCACTGCACTTAAACTAAACGAACTTTTTTGCTCCTAAGTTCTTTAGTTTCTTTGCCAACAATCTTTAATGGCTCTCTACTGACTGCTAATTCTGGAGTAATTTCTAAGTCCTGTTGCGCTGCTTCTTCTACAATAAGATCCGGATCATGCACATGTTTTCTAAGTTGAGATACGTGGAACACATCATGCACTCCAGGCAACCAATCAGGTAATTGAACCCTATAAGCCAGAGTTCCAATCCTTCAAGAATAGGAAAGGGACCAATAAATCTCGGTGCCAACTTCCCAGTTTTACCGAATCTGATTACTCCTCTAATCGGAGAAACTCTTAAATAAACATAATCGCCAACAACAAATGACAAATCCCTTCTTCTCGCATCAGCATAACTTTTCTGACGGCTTTGCGCGGTTTTTCAATCGTTTCTTGATGAGGTCTACTTTGTCAGAAGCATCACGAATCATATCGAGTCCTAATACGAGTCTGTTTCCAGGTTCTACCCAACATGCTGGAGATCTGCACGGTCTACCATATAATGCTTCAAATGGAGACATTCCCAAACTTGCTTGATAGCTATTGTTATATGAGAATTCTGCCAAATGCAAGTGATCTTCCCATGACCCGCCAAAATCGATAATACAAGCCCGCATTAAATCTTCTAGAATTTTGTTCACTTGCTCAGTTTGGCCATCTATCTGAGGGTGATAAGCGGTACTCAGATTCAATTTGGTTCCCAATTCTGTCTGGAATGCTTCCCAGAATTTGCTAGTAAATAGTGGATCTCTATCACTGACTATACTGAGCGGCACTCTATGCAGTTTAACTATTTCTTTGAAATATATCTGTGCTAGACTTTGAGCCGTTCTATTGGATCTGACAGGTATGAAATGGGCAGTCTTCGTGAAGCGATCTACGATCACCCAAATACTGTCATTACCTTTCTTAGTTCGAGGCAAACCATCTATGAAGTCCATGGAAATCTGTTCCCATTTCCAACTTGGGACTTCCAACGGTTGCAGCAATGCTGCTAGCTTTTGTTGGTCACTTTTGACTAACTGACAAGTAGGGCACCTGCTAACATATAAAGAAATATCTCTTTTCATCGCCTTCCACCAGAAGGTACGTTTGAGGTCATTATACATTTTGCTCATACCGGGATGGATGTTGAGTTTGGACTTATGGCATTCATCCATGAATTCCTTTCAAAGCTCTGGAAGTTTCGGGATGCAAATTCTGCCCTTTAACCTAAGAACTCCTTTATCATCAAGCTGGAAACTTGTGGATTCACCTTCCTTGATTCTCTGACCGATCCTTTGGAGAAATTCGTCGTTTTTCTGAAAGACCGAAATCTTGTCAATCAATGAAGACGTAACGATAAAACTGGTGATGATCTCATTCTTTCTGCTGAGCGCATCCGCCACAAAAATGGCTTTCCCTGGGGTGTATAGAATCTCAAAATCGTATGCTGCAAGGAATTCTAACCAATGCTGTTGTCTCAAGTTCAGATCTTTCTGAGTAAATAGATACTTCAATGATTGATGATCGGTAAATAGTTCTAACTTCTCACCCAACAAATAATGCCTCCAGATTCTTAAAGCAAACACGATGGCTAACAACTCAAGATCATGAGTTGCATAGTTCCTTTCATGCGGCTTCAACTGACGGCTAGCATAAGCGACCACTTGACCTCTTTGCATTAACACTGCGCCAAGACCTCTAATAGAAGCATCCGTCCATACCGTCAAGTCTTGATTGCCATCTATAATTGTTAATACTGGACCAGTTGTCAATCTCAATTTCAGTTCTCTGAACGCTTCCTCACATTCCGTAGTCCACTTGAATTTCTCATGTTTCTTTGTGAGCTTTGTTAATACACCGGATATCTTCGAAAAATCCTTAATGAATTTCTGATAGTAACTAGCCAACCCAAGGAAACTTCGAACTTCGGTGGGGGTAGTAGGCTGTTTCCAGTCTTGAAGCGCTGTAATTTTGCTTGGATCAACAACAATCCCTTCTTTTGAAACGACATGGCAAAGGAACTTAACTTCATCTTGCCAGAAGATACACTTAGAAAATTTAGCTTTCAAGACATTTTTCCTTAGAATTTCCAACACTTGTTCTAAATGTTTTGCATGCTCGCCTTCTGACTTGGAGTAGATTAAGATATCGTCGATGAAAACCAGAACAAATTTGTTCAAAACACCATGGAACCCTCTATTCATTAAATCGACGAAGTATGCGGGAGCGTTACACAAGCCGAACGACATTACTAACCATTCGTAGAATAAATCAGGACCCCTGAAGGCTGTCAAAGGAACACAGTCTTCGGCTATACGTAATTGGTGGAAACCTGTAGCTAGGTCCATTCTAGAGTATACTCTCGCCCCACTTAATTGATCTAGCAGATCATCGATTCGCGGCAATGGATATTTATTCTTTAGTGTCTGTTTGTTGAGATCTCGGTAATCAACACAAAGTCGTAGAGTACCGTCTGATTTTGGGAAAAACACTACCGTTGCTCCCCAATCTGAAAAGCTCGGCCTGATCAGACCTTTCCAAAGCAATTATCGGGTTTGGCTGCCCAACTCTTCTTTTTCTTTCGGGGCCATTCTTCGAATTGGGTGTACTACTGGTCTGACATTAGGAATTAGATCGATTTTGAATTCAATTTCTCTTTGTGGGGGTAAGTTTTCGGCTTCTTCAAACACATCCGCATAGTTTTTAACAACAGGAATCTTTTCTAATGAAGTGGGAATAACTTCCAAAGCAGACCAAAATTCTTTTCTATCAGTTTCTGAGCCATGGCATGGTATATATATGTGTCCTAGCTTCGTTTCTAATTTAACGATTCTTTTGGCATATCTTACTTCGGCCTTATATTTTGTCAACCAGTCCAGCCCAAGGATAACAACAAATTCGGAAAAGTCCATGACAATCACTTTAAAAGGAAATCGATAACAAGAATATGCGACGGGTACATTACAATATGAGCTGAGAATGATAGAGCCTCCTATCGGGTTTTGAACTTTAATTGGTTCTTTAAGCTTTCTTTGATTAAATTTTAACTTGTGAACAGTGTTACTAGAAATGAAGCTACGTGATGCACCAGTGTCAAAAAGTACAGAAACAGGAATATTTTTAATAGTAAGGGTACCTCCCAAGACGTCGGGTTTACCTGAACCATCAGTGATAGCTGGCTGGTTTCCCCCGTCATAAATGTGTGCTACCTGTGCATTCTTCTTCAAAGGACAGTTTCTGCTAATGTACCCCTTCTGATGGCAGTTGTAGCATTCAACTGAGCTGCGGGGGTTCGGATTTGAGCTTTCTGGATTTGCCTTCAGTTTCTTTGGGGCGGTACACACATTAGAATAATGCCCCTTCTTCCTACAATTGTAACAGCTGCCTTTGGGTATCTTACCAGATTGCTGAGTAGCGGCTACTGCTTTGCTGGACTCGGGCTGATCTCCTGAAGCTTTGCGCTTGTTCCCAGCTTGGTTTTTAGCGCGGTCTAGATTGGAGTTCCTCTCATCCAAATCCTCGTAGTTGCAGGCCATCTCTACTAGTTCAGAAAATGAAAGTTTGATGTTGCTCATGTCCCGATCCTGATATTTGCGCTTCAGTCCCAGTATAAACCTCTTATTCTTTGCTTTTGGGGTCAAGACAAGCTCTGGAGCATAACGTGAGAGCTGTGTGAACCTATTAAGATACTCTTGGACAGAGCGGTCTCCCTGCTGGAAATTAGAGAACTCATCTCGCATACGCTCTAATGCTTCCTCGGGGATGTATTTCTCCCTAAACATAGCCTTAAACTGCTCCCAAGTCCTTACATTGCCCTCCTCATCCTCAGAGGTGACGGCCTCCCACCACAATTCGACCTCTTCCTGTAAAAGCCAAGCGCCCATATATGCTTTGTCGTGGGTTTCAAGCCTCATACCACCTATGATCTTTTCGCATGTCTTTAACCATGCCAAAGCCTCTGTCACTGTGCCGGTGCCAGGAAAAGTTTTGCCCCCGAGGTTTCTTTACCTCTTTGCTACTTGGTCTAGTTCGAATTACTGAAGTGCTGGTGGCTGTATCATAGGCCCTTCTGCAACAGGGACATTTCCCCGTCCTCCAGCTCGGCCTGCTCAACCTCCTCTGGCGGCTGCACCTGTTCGTGTAGCCATCAAGTAAAGTTCTGTATAAGCAAGAAAAGAGTCAAGCTCACAGAAATAATAATTTTCATATATGGTAAAGCAGAAGAACATAAGGAAAGATAATGATGTACTGATCAAATTGTTTTGCTATTCTGCTTAACTCATTCTAGGACATTACTAATCCTATCTCTAATGAGTTACTCGCCTTAGAACACTACTGATTCTATTCTGATGAGGTGTTTAATGTGTTAGATTCCAGAACTAAGGTTAACCAAAGCTCTGATACCAACTGTGACGATCCCAAAATCCGGTAGGCGGTGTTAAGGATAATCATTAGAATATAACACATTAATCATCATTAGCAGAGTACAGATAATAGCAAAAAAAAAATATAGAATAATTTTACATAGATATGACAGTGGAATCACAACATGTAACAACATCAGAGTAGCACAATGTAGGATATAACTTAGTAAATAAAAGGGGAATGATCAGTCAACATCGACATAGGCGGAATATATACATACAGTGAGACGAAATGAAGATATCAGTCTACATCGCCTGAGGCGGTACATATACATACGATAATAAATGCTGGAAGTAAAACAGTCTGCATCGCCATAGGCGGAATCATATACATAAGATAATGATAGCGGAAAGTCTATAGCCAAAATACAAGTGAATCTAATCTTCGTCATCAAGCCAAAAGCGCACTCCGTACTGTAGTGCTAAGCCAAAAACAACCTGTCATCTGTCAACTAGGCTGCTCGTGTGAAAATAAGGGCACCCGAGTTTGCAAAGTGAAACAAACAACGAGTCAGTCATGGGACTGATATGTGAAATCTACTTAACTGGTTAAACAACAGTAATAAGGCAAATCATAGGACCACGCCACTTTCGTGAAACGGGTTTACTCTAGTGATTGCCAGTGCATTTAAAACAAAGTAAATTCTTTAAAACAACGCAATGCTTTTTAAAGGAGTGAAGCCGTTATAAGACTCAAGTCCCATCACACAATGCAACGCAAACCGGAGGATAGAGTTTTACCTTATATGGCCAAAATATGCTTAATACGTGCAAAGCAAAATCACTTGATATTATTACTAGTGCATATATGTTTCAAAAACGAATATCATCATAAATATCAATCATAGACGGCATAGCAACCATCTACTATGTCGCCATACTAGTTATACAATCAAATCCGTTATCTCGTATTGGAAATTGGATTTCCGTCATAAGTCGAGGCAAGGGGCAAGCTCCTCTCCGCTTCGAGAGACTCCAGCAAATGCCTCAGGACTACACACTCTGGGTAACCCTTGGATGCTTCAGCGCCAGTCCACACTTATGTTAGCGGATTAGTATTCCTGAACACACTTTTCCTGGTCCTAACAGACCTAATATCGAGGCGCCTCATTCCAACATCCACGTTGGTAAAAATAATATAAATGTCAGCTAGTTTAAGCACTGACACTAACGCTAGCTAGAAAGAAACGTCGTGCTCTCCCTGCAGTCCTTATCCCGTTTTTAACTCATACCGAGGTGTAAGGCTCGCGAATCCACGCTATACACAAAGCTAGGCTACGTAAGCCGTGCTTTGATCATCAACCACAAGACTTTGCTTTGCAATAGAAGCCTTGATCACTGCATCTTGGCATGCCACATAGGCAATCCACTCCATACGACTGATTTCTATCGATATATAACCTCTGAGCTCGTACGTCTCAGAAAAGGGCGTTAAGAAAGAGAAGAAATTCTCCGCCGCCAAGCAGATATATATTTTACAGAGATCAATAAGTACAGAACAAAATCCAATGTCAGACACACAGTCCCTTTACACGTCCGTTCTGGGTCTGAACGAAACCGGAGGCACCATATTCCTCGCATATCCATACAATCAACACATACGTCCAGACGACTATTGCTTCCGTTCCTTTAAGGTAGCTACTCCAATCAGGAACCTCAGTAGCGCCCATCCATCCGATACGAAGATTGTCGGTCTTGAACCATCTTCGTATTTTCGACTTCGAATCGTTCGATCAATTATTTGAAATGAGGGTTAGCTCGGCCTTTTCAAATAATTCACGTATAATTAGAATTCAAATCAATTCTTTCCATGGCTATATTATTCGACATTCACATTTCAGTTCTTTAGTATAATTTTCATGTCAAACACATACAACCATCAAGTATCAAGCAAACCAAGCAAAATTTGGTTTATTTCCATTCTATGCTGCTTATAATATTTTATAACTATTTTTCGCCATTTTTATTTATTTAAAAATGGCCATATATAATTAAACGACGTTTAAGGCCGTGCCGTGGCATTGGAGCTGTTTTTCCCCAAATTTATTTTACACATATCGGGAAATCTAACCATCGGATTTCTACAAAGTTTATATCATTGGGAAGATATTCCCAAAGCGAACCCAACGGTTCCAGTTTCGTGAAAATCCGATGGTCGGATCTTTCACACTAGTCGTTTGAAGTTACAGTTTCAAAATACGAACAACAGCATCATTATTCGATTTAATTTAATTATATTTATATTTATATAAAAATATAATCGATTCTGGCGCTGTTTTTCTTCAGATTTGAATTAAACATTCCAGACAATCCAACCGTTGGATTTTTACAAAGTTGGTGTCGTTGGAAAGATATTTCCAAGGCGAACCCAACGGTTGGGGTTTCGGGGAAATCCGATGGTCAGATCTCTCGTACTAATCGATTGAAGTTACGATTTCAAAATACGAACTGCACGGCTTTGATTCCTTTCAATTCTATTTATATTTATATATATATATAGTTCATTCTATAATTTCAATATCGTTTTCACTTCAAATATTTCACTAACGCCTTTATATTTCGAAAAATTTCACCATAACCTCCTTTGTACGGGAAGGGGTTTGGAAATTTATTGGGCCGTATTAGATACCCAATAAATCCTATAAAGCATACACATATTTATAGTGATATATTCTGGTGTTTACAAGGGAGCATGTATAGATAATAACTCCAGAGAATAAATTCTCGTCACCCTGTCAAAGCCTGAGGGAGTGTGTATTTTTAATTACTCCAGAGGATAAATCCTCGTCACCTCGTCCCGTGTGGGAAATAAATAGTCCATGTGACGTATCTAATGACTAGAGAGACGTGAATATTGTCAACTACAAACCCGTGTGGGGTTTTTATTAATCTGTCAATTTATCGTTACAATTTTATATGGTCCATATCAGTCATCAGTTCAACCTGTAATATATAGTCATCGCCATACAAGCCTCTCGCTCATATGGTAAATCTTCAACCTCGTCACACAAGCTCCAAATGCCAATGTGGTATATGATGAAGTATGCCTATCGTCAAGAAGTATGCCATGTAGTGTAGTTCAAAATTAATTGTTACTATCCTATGGCGATGTTTATTATTACACACAGAATAACCAGCACTCCACATCCAATGGAATTCACAGGAGTTGATATATAAATAAAATTGCGCAGCCAACTCATTAAGGCTTACCTATTTGTCGGGCACGCAAATAATTTCTTTACTCAGCTGCTAATCCATTTTCTTTGTTCAACACAATTGTATATATATGCAGAACAAAGCTAATAATAATATTTCTAGCGAACAAATATTTATTTCAACACGTGTGTATTTTTAACGAGGCGTATACATGATAGAAGTAATATTTTTATCATCAGAAATATTTATTCAAACCATGTATGTTTTTAGCATTTCACATTCACAATAAAAATGTGAATTTTATTGTTAAATCCATTTATTTAAAATACGAACAACATTCAACACATGAATTTCTATTCAACGAATGTATTTCTATTCAACACATGAATGTACGCTATAATTTGTATATATATAAAAATGTGATTTTTATTTCTAAAGCTATTTATTCAAAACACGAATAACATTCAAAACATGATTTCTATTCAACGAATGAATTTCGATTCAACACATGAATATTCGCTATAGTTTGTATATATATAAAAGTGTGATTTTTATTTTTAAACTATTTATTTAAAACCCGAATAGCATTCAACACATGAATTTCTATTCAACGAATGAATTTCGATTCAACACATGAATGTTCGCTATAGTTTGTATATATATAAAAATGTGATTTTTATTTCTAAAGCTATTTATTTAACACACAAATAACATTCAACACATGAATTTCTATTCAACGAATGAATTTCGATTCAACACATGAATGTGCGCTATAGTTTGTATATATATAAAAATGTGATTTTTATTTCTAAAGCTATTTATTTAAAACACGAATAACAGTCAACACATGAATTTCTATTCAACGAATGAATTTCGATTCATCACATGAATGTGCGCTATAGTTTGTATATATATAAAAATGTGATTTTTATTTCTAAAGCTATTTATTTAAAACACGAATAACATTCAACACATGAATTTCTATTCAACGAATGAATTTCAATTCAACACATGAATGTGCGTTATAGTTTGTATATATATAAAAATGTGATTTTTATTTCTAAAGCTATTTATCTAAAACACGAATAACATTCAACACATGAATTTCTATTCAACGAATGAATTTCGATACAACACATGAATGTTCGCTATAGTTTGTATATATATAAAAATGTGATTTTTATTTCTAAAGCTATTTATTTAAAACACGAATAACATTCTACACATGAATTTCTATTCAACGAATGAATTTCAATTCAACACATGAATGTTGTTTAAACATATGAAAATAAGTTCAACAATTGAAAATTATTCTAACACATGAATATTTCAGAAAATTTCGGCAGCATAACGGCAGGGTAGTTAAAACCGGGACCGTCCCTAGTACGACTCCTCGCTCTACCTTAAAACCTCGCGGTTTTTGACAATGTGGATTCATGCATCTAGTTCGCACGCCGGCGGCATGTTTTATTTTCATTTCCACAATCCTATTCTAATTTGTTTCAACCACAAAAGGGTATTTTTCAACCACAAAGGTATTTTTCAACCATAATCCAACAATATCAACCACAAACAATTATTTCAACCATTCGTCATATCACATAATTTCACGCCAATCACAAGCAATAAATATCGTCCATGGTTTGTGGACGAGGGGAGTATATATATAAAAATGTAATTTTTATATTTCACTTGCATTTCAGCACAATTCAAAGCATATATGTTTCATACAACACTTGTATAATTTATACATCGCTCATATAACTTATACAACACATGTACATGAGGTATACGATGCGTATACAATTTATACTTCGCTTATATAATTTATACAACACGATTTCATTCACACAATTTAATTTAGATTTCTCACATTGGTTTTCGAAGTGCTAAAAATCGTAGGTAGCTCAAAAAAATATGCAGTCTCTTCTAGATGGTAGAGAGCCTCCTTGAGGTCCCGATGTTTCCTGTTTCATCGAATTTCGTTAACACACCATAAAGATATGATTTTTCAAAGTTCAAATGTAATAAAGGTCTCACCTTTCAAAGTTGGTTCGAACTAGGGTTCGGATTTTTTAGAAAATCCGTGCAACTATGGAAGGATCGGTTTATACACCGTGGAAGAGGGGAGAGAGGCGAGTCTGTCGGTGGTGGAGATGGCGAACTCGGTGGTCCCTGTGGCGCACGGCGGAGCTCCAAAGACAGCGTCTTCCATGAGGAAATTCGACGCCAATACTCCACTATAACTGACGAGGGTTGTATGGATTTATAGAGGAGGGAAAGACAAATGGAAAACTTAACTGGAGGTAGCGCTGAAAGTGGATGAGGCGGCGGCGATTTGGTCGGGAAACTTTGTATGCTTTCCGTCGTTCGTGGATAGAGGGTTTGATCGAGTTTGACCGGTCAAAGTAGAAGTGAGAGAAAAGAGGGGGGTGGCCCATTATATTTTAATTTTAAATTCAAAAATATCTTTTGACTAAGAAACACCAATTTCAACCCAACGACTGTCGCCTCTAGCTAAATACCCCCATCCCGGACACAATGGGATATGTTTCGTTGGCCAATTCGACTGTTACAGTCAGTTATTTTCCAAATTAAAGTATAAAACATTAAATCTTTAATTTGAACATACATTTTAATTTGCCAGGGCCACAAACTAATTCGAAAAATTCCAGAAAAATAAATCTAGCTATGTTTTGACAATACGGTCCCAATAAAATTAGTTTTGTTGAATTCTGAGATCGTTTGAAAAATGACCATCTTCTGGTCGACCCAATTTAACAGAAATTGACCAATCACATTTTCTTTTGCCACGCTCACATACTAGCTTCAAAAATTATGAAATTTGAAATCTAGCAATAGTTTGACATTCCGGATCCAACAAAAGTGGTTTCGTCGAATTCCGAGGTCGTTTGCACAATGTCTATTTTCAAGGGCTATATATTCTATATAGCGACCTTTTTGAAAATTCATTCGGCCATAACTTTTGATTCCCGCTATGAAACTTCGATTTTTCAGATTCATTAGAAAGGTATTCATAAACAGATTTAAATATTTTTGGTTTCACTAAAATCCGTTATATCTTCCACCGATAGAGTCAGTTAAAGTTTGAATTCAAATTTTCAAACTGCCACGCTACTTCCAATTCATTATTGTATTGAAATATTGTATTTCAATGGTTTATATTCTTTTAAAATAACCAATTTAAATTTTTTAAATTGGATCGTATTTTCCGGGTTGTTACACTTCACTTTATAAATTAAAAGTTATGTCCAGTTTAAAATTCAGAATAGTCGCTATGGAATTTATATTTTATATAATATATAGCCCTTAAAAATAGCCATTTTGCAAATGACCTCCGTTTTCGATGAAACCACTTTTATTGGACCCAGAATGTCAAATTATTGCTAGATTCCAATTTTCATAATTTTTGGAATCAATATATAAGCGTGGCGGATTTACACGTGTTTGGTAATTTCATTTTGAATTTAATCGACTGGAAAATGGCCATTTTTCAAATGGTCTCCAAATTCGACGAAATCAGTTTTGTTGGGACCGTATTGTCCAAATATAACTAGATTTATTTTTCGGGAATTTTTGGAATCAGTATGCGGCCTCGACGAATTAAAATGTACGTTCAAATCTAATATTGAATGTTATATACTTTAATTAGAAGAATAACTGACTGAAATAGTCGAATTAAGAAACATATTCCAATGTGTCCGGAATGAGGGTATTTAGCTAGGGGCAATAGTCGTTGGGTTTGATTTGGAGTTCGTATGTAAAATCTCATTTATTGGAATTAAATATAATTTAATATACATAACCCTAGAAATTATTTGATTGGTCAAACCCTCATTCCATTCAAACCCGTAGTCAACGCTCCTTACAGAGCCTCCACACGATTTCAACGGACAGAAACATTCTGATTCTGATCCCCCAAATTGCTCAATACAATTCGAATCTGTTTATGATTCTAAAGCAAAAATGTTTGGGATTTGAGTGCTCTTTAATCTTATACGGGTGTGAGTAATTTTCGTGTTGCATGTGGGGCGAAAATCAAGCTCGAAGGTGGGTTGTTTGGTGGCGTTTTCGGTGCTGAGTAGGGTGCCGAGTTCGCCTGGACGATGATCGTTGGGAGGCGCCACATAGGGCGAGGTGGTGGAGGAGTCCGATCAGTAGCAGGCCGTCTACGGCGGCGGCGAACTAAAGCCCGAGGCGCTGATGGTTTTTCGAAAAAGCAGCGTAAAGCCTGGAGTAATTCTTAATGAGGAAGATGAGTGATTAAGGTAATTAAATTTGTTAAGTATCTTAATTTATTTTAGAAATGTAATTAAAACTTTGAATGTTCATATCTTTGTCAAACGAAAACAGAAACACGCAAATTGTATAAATGATAAAATTATCATTTTTATCATGCATGTGAGGTATTAAAAATATTCATGTGTTGAATGAATTCCTTGAACAATATAAATCACATTTTTACTACATGTATGAACCACTAAAAATATTCATATGTTGAATAAAATGTTTGAACAATTAAAATTACATTTTTATTGTATGAATGAACTATTATAAATAGTCACGTGTTAAAGAAAATGTTTGAACAATAAAAATCACATTTTTATTGAATGAATGAACTATTAAAAATAGTCATGTGTTAAAGAAATTGTATGAACAATTAAAATCACATTTTTATTGTATGAATGAACTATTAGAAATTGTCATGTGTTAAAGAAAATGTTTTGAACAATAAAAATCACACTTTTATTGTATGAATGAACTATTAGAAATTGTCATGTGTTAAAGAAAATGTTTGAACAATAAAAATCACATTTTTATTGTATGAACGAACTATTAAAAATAGTCATGAGTTAAAGAAAATGTTTGAACAATAAAAATCACATTTTTATTGTATGAACGAACTATTAAAAATAGTCATGTGTCAAAGAAAATGTAGAACATAAAAATCACATTTTTATTGTATGAATGAACTAAATAAAATCGCCATGTGTTGAAATAAATGTTTGTTTGTAAAAAATATTATTTTTTAACATGTATATGAGTTATATAAAATGCTCATGCTTAGAAATAAATGCTAGTTGATTGAAAATATTATCTTTGACATATATATGAGTCATATAAACTAGACATATCATAGAAAAATCATTAGATTGTTAAAATATGATTTTTTTTTAACGTAGGTATGCTATACATAAAATAGTCATGCAAAGGAAGAATCACTAGTTCATTAAAAATGTGATTTTTAATGTATGTAGGCCATATAGAAAATATATACGCATTGTATAAACTATATAAGCATTGTGTGGAAATATGTAAACGTTATATGAAAATATATAATAATAGTGTATAAAAAAAAAATATAAACGTTATATGAGAATATATAATAATGTTGTATGAAAATATATATAAGCGTTTTATGAAAATATACATAAGTGTTGTATGAAATTATATATATGCATTGGATGGAATTATTATTAGTAAGTTAAAAATATGATTTTTAACTTATCTATGCGATACTGGAATGAAAGGTAAAATTAAACCAGATCAAATCAAATATTAAACTGAATTGAAAATTTATTGGAATTGCATACATGTACCTGCATATACATTGAACATGTCATAGCAAGGAGACTAGAGAAGAGGAATAAAATTATATGCCCGACAAATAGGTAATTATTTACTGTTTTTGTATGGGTTTAATGATTTTATGAGCCGATTGGCAAGCCGCTTGGCCTTTTCTTTTTCTTCTGGATTGATGAGGGCCCTGCGTGGCTAGTTGCGGCTTCAAAGATCTTCCTGTACAAAGGAGGTTATGGCGAATTTTTTTAGAAATTTAGGGTGTTAGCCAAAATTTTGAATTTTTTTAAAGTTCTTAGAAACTGAAAAGTTAAAGAACTTGAGCCAGAATAGAAATTGGAATCATTTTCAAACAAATTTATAACATTTATAAAATACGTTTATAAAGGAAATCATATATATATATATTATATAACTGGATTGAATAGAACGCGTCGCGCCGCGAACATTCACAAATTTCGACTATTGACTTTGAATGGACGTAAGGGAAGATCCGACCGTCGGATTCTTCTGAAACCGGAACCTACGGGTTCGTATCGAAAAGAGCTTTCTAATAAGTATACGAGATTTAAAATCTAACGGTTAGATTTTGAGAAATGTTTAATTCAAATTTGAACAAAAACAACGCCGGTGCCGTTAAATGACCTAAAACGTCGTTTAACTGAAACGACCAATTTTTAAACGACTAAAAATAGGGAAAAATTATGTAAAATCATAATAAATGATTTGAAAGCGGTTGGGATGAAAACTCCAAGTTTATAAAGACAAAACATATCTTTATCAGAATGAGTGATTTATTTACTTTTATAAAGAAACAAAAGTACTAGAAATGGTTTTTATATAACTAGAAATTTCCAATGAATATATTGGAATAGATTTGAATGGAAATAGTTTTCGGAATATTCTGATATTGGATTCCGTAGTTATACGGATATTGTTATGGGAATTTGGAAGATATCGATATCGTTATTCCCGATATGATATCTGTTGGTTTCAGAATTTGATATTGAATATAAGTTGATACTACTTCTATTCAGAGCCTTGTATTTAACATCAAATTGGATTTAATATATTAATATTAAAATTGAAGAAGAGTTTTAATAAATCTTTAATTAGATTGGAATGAATGAATAGTAATTAAATTTGCTAAAACATGAGATGTGATATAAACCAAATATGCTTGGTTGTTGATATAGATTGTGATTGATTGATTATTTGGATTGTGCTCGACCGGTTTATGAGCAAGATATGCTTTTACATTTAGCATTGGGTTGGGTAGAAATATTTGTATGCTACCATCTTGTGAAACACTTCACGATTTGACTATGAGATGTGTAGCGATGTTGTTGAGTTCATTTCAAATTTAAAGAATGATTTTGAAATGATGTTTTCTTAAGTGAAAAGAAATTTCCCGATTTTGGATAGGGAATGTTTTATAAAATTGTTTATAAAACAGAAAGGATTTCAAGGCCTAAACCCGATGATGTCGAAATGATTTCGAAATGTATTATGTGTTTGATATTATAGTTCAACGCATAACCGATTAGTTGCTATTGATGATATATCTGTTTGGTGGCAGAGAATTTATTATCTTTCTTAACACCCTTCTTTGAGACGTACTAGCTCAAAGGTTATGTGATAAATAGTGACTGATAATATGTTTGAATTGATGATGTGAAGTACTATAGTTTGAAAGTACTTGTGATTATTATGTTGTGAATTGATTTTCCCTACTTCTGGATATAAAATGATTTAGCAAGTATGTGGCTAAAGATACGGGTACCCGAGAGTGACTAAAAGCATGAGGGCAGTGTATGTCTTCCCCCATATTGTGGGATGGTGCATCGTTAGTGTAGCCTGCCCCAGAGTGTGGTATGCTCCATATATATATATATATATATATATATATATATCGTTTCGGTCAGGCGTGTACAACCTTGTCTGAGGGTCGTACATGATATTTGGTTGCATATTTGTTTGTATGTATTGGAATTCAAAGATTTTGGTTTGAGATTCTGAATTGAAATCTACTTTGATATAAAAGCTAGATATGTATTTCAAAATGATTTGAAATAAGAAATCGGGAATAAAGTCCAAAGAAATAATTTTCGTAACGTGATATGGATTCCAAAAATTTATGTTTTGGGTTAAGCCTAAATGGGTAGATTGGAAAGTTGCATGTTGTTTGATGCATTGTAGATCCATATATCTATTATTGGTTATTGTTTATGCCCCGGTATTCTTGGGAGGAAACCCGTTCCGTGACATGCGGCGTGATCCCGTGATTTACCCTATTTTAAAATAAAAGTTAATAACTGTTTTGAGTTCTCACACTAGTTCCATGACTGACCTGGAGTTTATTATTTTCGCTAAACTCTGAGTGCCCTTATTTTCCACACGGGCAGTCAGTAGTTTTGGTTTTGCAAATTATTTCATTTAGAAGGATTCGGGATCGAATCTTAAAGCCGTGACTAGAGCAATTATAGTTTTCCGCTGTGTTAGTTAATTTGTTTCCACTGCATTGTATTACATTTGTTGTAAATTAATCTTCCACTGTATTATTATTTTTCGATGTACTTTGATATATTCTGTACTCTGATGTAACATTATTATGATGTTTATAAAAGTATTATGTTATTTGTTCTGATGTGTTGTATGCCCAGAGTTAGCGTATACGGGATTCGAACGGTCTTGGTCGATTTAGCAATTGATTAGGTCCGAGCGAAATCCATATCGTTACATCTGTTCATTTAAAATATTGTGAATTTATTGACAACCATCAGATCTAATTATAAATATGGTTAAAACTTGTGAATTATATGTTGTAGTTATGTATAATATAAATTATAGGATTCTTAAACTTGTTCGCACATGTTCCTACAGTTATGTTATATATGTTGCATAACACTGTGGATCTAGAAGTCAGTCCCATTAAACAGCAATTAGATGTAGTTACATTCCAGATCTTTAGTTCAGTGTTGAATAATAAAATATGTGAATTTGGGTAAGAAGATGAAATTGGTAAATAATGTGATTGTAATATAAAAAGAATATGCCTGTTTGTATTCAATATTGTTGGGTTTTTGCTTGATTATTGTAAATATGTCATTTTCCTCCTTTTGAACGAAAAGGCATTATTTTGAAGTCACAAGTGGTGTTATAAAAAGATCAAAAAGGGAAAAGTGGTGCAAATATACATACATGTACATATATATATATATTTGTGTATAATTTGCATCAACTATTCCAAATTGCATAGTTATACGTATTACTTGTGATTTTGAAATATGCAAATTCCATTAATTAGGCACAATCTACAATGATTACAGCTAAAATTCTTTTTGTAAGATTTGAACCTTTTGGCAAGATTGAATGCAAAAAGGAACATTTGGTTATTGATTAAACTAAATCATTTAATCTAAAATCAATAATAATAATAACTACGTTGACAGCACGAAAACATAAAAATAAATATGCATATATATATATATATATTATTCGTCCAAATTAGCGTAAAAGGGTAAAATATGTTTTGTATGGAATGTTGAATGTTTGGATAAGGTTCAATTATGGGATTAAACATAAATGTAATCCATTTTGAATTAATATATTTGTGGTGACCATTTGTAGCAATCAATATAATTAGTTTCCATAAATAAGACCGCAAATCAATAAATAACCATTGTAACCAATATTGATTGGGGGAAAATAAATGTGATAGGAAAATGGTTATAATTCCTAAAATCAATTAAGATAAATGTTGTAAACCCCAATTAGAACATTTGAATTATAACCGCATTTAGACACGAGATTAAGCTCAACTTGTGGTATAATCCTACCCGGAACCAACCGGCAAATCCAGCAACCATAGGTAGTCACCTTAATGTGAGGGGTTTAGTGCATAAATATAAATGTACTAAGGCACGAGTTTAGGTTTAACTTGTGGTAGAAGTCTACCCGGAATCAACCGTCAAATCCAGTATCCACAAGTAGTTAACTTAATGTGAGAGGCCTGGTGTGTGTATATATATATATATAACAGTAAACCAATAAATAAATAAGAATAGTAATTGTCTGTTGGGGTACAACAAAAAGATACCTTGGGACTAATAAATAGCTGCCTTAGAAAAAATGACCATTATGGCCATAAAGGGCAATAAAAATAGAAATAAAAGGAAATGGGTGTCGTAAGGGGATTAATGATAGTCATTTGAATACTAAGTCCAAACTAGGGAGGAAATCAAATAAATATCCTAGGGAAAAAGGGGATATATCCTTCCTTATTTATAGTAATCAATATAGAACTTATAATTAAAAATAGAGTTGGGCTTAGTATGTTAATAATGGAAAATATTATTAACCATAATATCCCGTGACGATAATCAATCATGTGGAGAGAGACTAAATAGAAAGGGCGTAATAACATAGCCCACTTTATCCAAATAAGGAAAGGTATTAAGGGCTAATGTGGGACGAACCTAATAACCTTTGCATATAGTCCACTTCCTGAGTTTTAAATGGATGGATCAAAGAGTCCACCTGGGGATAGGTCTTTCAGTAGAGGGGTCTTAAGTGGCATGTGTGTGTATTATCCACCCAAACCTGGAAAATAAAAATATCAGATATGTCATGGCATGTGTGTGTATTATCCACCCAAACCTGGAAAATAAAAATATCAGATATGTCTACCTACCCTAAGGGAAGTAGTAAGCGGCTAAGGGGGTTATCTAATAAGGTTAGTTAGAGGTATAACAAACGATAAAATACCATCTCTTACCTTATGCAGGGCAAGGGTATATGCGTAAATGACAGAAGCCTTAACTAGTAGGGCCCGTAGCTAGTGCTCTCTAGTTCATAAAAATATGGAACAAGTTATCGGGTGGTATTAAGTCACCAATAAGTCCGCCTAGGGTCGTAAGTGATCGGGAGAATCCACCCTATCTATCATCGATGGTGAGGCGAGAATAGAAAAGGGAAAGTGGATGGAATGGTATATATATGTATGTGAGAACTCCGCAGTTAAGGGTCTACTTCTCGTTTAATAAGCATTTAAACTATAATGTAAAAGGCTTCCAAAATATATGCGTAAATGTTCTATCTCGGTATTATGTCTTAGAATACTACTTTGGGAAGAGTAGTAGAGTCGTGCTTAATATTTACAAGGTTAGGCTAGAATCACTAACCTTGTTAGGCATACATCTTGGGTTGAACGAAACGAGATATATCTGTGTATTATAATTTGTGTTATACATTTCTTAGTCACCATAAATTGTTGTTCTAACCCCCTTCTCATTACAACCTCCCATGTTTCCTAGAGAAGGTCAGGTTCTTGTAGATGTTTAAGTTTGGCTTTCGGTTCTCGTTCTCTCTCACGCTCGGTATTGTCAAAGTGACTTACATTGAAAAAGGTAGTTACTTGAGTTAATACTAGTTTATCCTGTCTTGTTTTCGCTGCAAGTTATTTTATCATACTCTGATTTTGCTCTTGATCATTTATTGCAAGTACCAGATTTACACGCTCCATGCTTGGATGTGTTTAATTTCGATTTTATCGAAATTTGGGCACAGAAAAGTGTGGGATGTTACATTTGGTATCAGAGCTTAGGATAAACAATCAAAGGAATTAGCTAAACTGGGACTCGTGAGAGAACATAATTCGATTTTCTTTTCTATTTTTCTTCGTCTTTCTTACTCGGCTTTAATTTATTTTGACGATGAATTAGTCGTGGTCCTAATAATAAAATGGGCTTTAAGCAACTAAGGGTTGAAATATGTTGAGTTCGGGTTTCTAGCTAATTATGTCTTACCCCACAGTATGTTGGTGGTCACGTCGTGAAGAGAATGAGGACGGCATAAGGTGGAGTCCGTTGGTTCGAGTTTGGAGACAGGACAAACATCTAGATACAATCGAGATAGTCGCGACTTCTGGTGTTTGGTTTCATTGGTAGTTCCGGTTTAGACCATTTCTCGATCCAAAACGGGTAAAGTTCACATTAGTATGTCGTATCCATTTCGGAGATATAATTACAAAGTATATCCATTTGTTACTTCATTCAATTTCCAAATCTACATTTGTTGAAATATTCAATTGAGTCCTTGGCCTTGTATTCGAGAAAATTTTATTTTTAAAACTATTTAGAAAGAAAAAAAATGAGTTTTAAAATACGGTTTTGGAAAATGGTTTTATAAAGGCTTGGCTTTATAAAGATATGGATTTTAAAATTTTAGTGTATTCGTGTTTCAAAATTATAGGGCTATTGTTTAATTTTAATAGATATAGTATGATTGGTAGGAAAGATGGAATTAGAAATGACAAGGAATATGCCATTAAACATGAAAACAATAAATATCTATTCGTTGTGATTTTTAGTGTCCCTCTCTCTATATATATATTGGATAATTTACACAATTAATCCTTGATGTTTTAAAGTTCCAACATTTTGAACCCCAAAAAGGTTTTCTACTTTGTAATATAAACTGGAATATTAATGATAATAGTGATAGTAAAATGGATTTATAAATACAAAACCGTTAGTTTATAATAAATTCCATTGTTGAAAAAGTTTTGAATTTTTCTTCGGAAAGGCTAAGGAAGATCCTTCATCTTTATATTTGTGGTATTTGATTTCGTGAATCGTCTGTTTGTTATCAGCAAGGTAAGGGGAAATCAAGTTTTAATTTATATTACATATTTCTAGCTGAATTATTTTTGGAATTTGTTTGTACGTTGTGTAGTCGCAGCATCGTTGTTGAGACAATAAGTCCTTGGAGTTGGTTCGGAGTTTAACTACGGTCTTTAAATACCAGGGTGATGAGGATAATTATTTTTCAGATCACGTCAAACCTTAAAAGATAACGCAAGACGATTAATATTCTAATCTGGCCTAATAAGGTCAAGGTCCAACCTCTGTCCAAAGCCCATTTGGTAGTAGACCGTTTTGTACTATGTTAGGACAGTCGATTAGTTGATGAGTTTTGGTACAACTTTGACTGAGGACTCAACCGTAAAAGTTGCATCCAAATTACCCCTTAACTTCCTTCTTTCTTCCTCATCTAGCCGAACCATATCTCTATCCTTCTTCTCTTTCTTTGTTGTCGCCTCGTCTCCTCTTTTTCCATGCTAGTTTGCGAATTAAATCTTGCCTCACTAATACTCCAAGATCTAATTTCTTCTATCTGACCATTTATTAGTCCATAGTACCTAATTGCGCTACCCGACCTTACTCGTACAATTTATGTCTCGTCCTTAGGGAAGATATCATTTGGTTGGGTTGGGATTAGCAAAAACATCTCACCATTTTAGGGATAAGAAAATTTGTCGTGGCAACTGGACTTGCACCGATCCATTGCTTCGGGATCATAGAATAGGATTTGTTGTTTTTGCTGCACCCGCCTTTGCTACGCCTTGTTAGAATAGGTTCTTTCAAAGGTGATCGCCATTTCAGAGATGAAGAATAAGCTATCTTTAGATGGGTTTTTTGAAGAGAATCTCGATGAGTTTTTAGAGGAATATGCGTTGTACGCGGACTTATATAGTCTCTTGTTTGACCAGCTTTGAAGATTTTACAGCAAATCTCTTTTTCTTGATGCCGGTTTTTGTGTTTGGGATCTATGTTCGAACTACCCATGTAGACATGTGACCCATTTGGTGCATCGTTCTATAAATGGGAAGTTATGGCTAGATTAATTCCATGATGCGGGAATTTAATCCTTTGCTTGATCGGTGGCGTAACCATTATTTAGTACTGCATCATATTCGATTCAGCTTGTTGTCCTTATGTGTTATCTCATGGGGTTACTTTATGTAATTTCGCCCATCCATTTTGACTTTAGACAAAATTAGGCGGATTTCCATGAGAAGAAGTTTTGTGGTAGGTTTCTTTTCTCATCGCATATTCTATCCTAAAAGGGATGGTGATGTAGGAACCTCCAACAACACCAGTAGTGTTTGTAAAACGAGATTGAGCATTTTTCTACCATGATGTGGTTAATTAAAGATCATAAAAATTGGTTTGAGCTCTAGCAGCTGAGCAAGACGTCTCTTAGTTTATAACCATTGTTTTAGGAGTTTCGGTGTTGTTGTTTTCCCTTTCTAGCATTGGGTATTTGGCTTTGTGGTGATTCATGTTTTTGTAATTGTTAGTGTTGTTTAAATCGCACGACTTAGGTTAATGAGATTTCTATGTTTAGAGATTTTTATGTCATTCATGCATGCCTGTTTGAATGAAATCTCATTTTTCTTATCTAAACTAACAGTTGTCTTAGAGCTAGAAAGAATAAAATTCTGTGTTGGATAAATTTTAGCAAAGGACCGGTCTGTGTTGTTTTCGTCACAAGTATAAATATAAATAAATAACCGCTTCTTGTTAAAGCAAAAGTTTATTTTGGTCTTTTTGTGTGTGATTGTAGTTTTCACATTTTTGGCGTGACTAAGTTTCTTTTTTGCCAACATGTGACTTGAATCGTTTAAGTTTCCTCAAATTACAATTTTGAAAGTTTTTAGAAAACATTATCTAAAAAAAGACTTTTTATCATTTTCTTATTTTTATTGGAAAGTAAAACGCTTTTGAAATGAAATTTTCAAAATAAACATGATAAGTTTTTTAAGTGGAAATTTATTTTTGTGAAAAATTTCGATTTTTGGTCACATGAATAGCGTAAGGAAGATTTTTGGATGCTTTGTGTGTGCGATTTAGCAGTGCAATAGGACCGACGATATGATAAAAAAATTAACGACAACAAGAAAATGACCGTTTTATCCTTGGAAACGTTGTTTCCATACCTTGTCAACGATGCACGCGAGCTATTAATTAACTCGTTTTACATTTTAGAGCTTGCTTTAAGTCTACTTTACTGTCTACAAACAAATTTTTTTTCTAGAATTTGGGGTAATTGAGGTGAAAATTCCACTGTAGCGCGGGAAATAGAATATTTGTAAGCGGTAAAAATGTTAAAGTTCTTCGCTTTGATTTCTTTTTTCCGGTTTAGGAGAAATTAAATAGGAAACGATTAGATTGCTGACATTTTGGATGGTAGGGTTTGGTTGCTTCGCACTTCTATTCATAATTGTGTGAGGGCTATGGATGAAAAAGAATTTTTCAAAATTTGCATTCATATAAATCTGCCGGTATATTTAAGATGCTTTACATCATGTTTTCAAAAGTGTTTTAAAAATCTCAATGCATACATATAGGGGGCTCGATTTAGAATCATCTTGCATGCACGTTTTATGGTTGAAATTCATTATGTATAGCATGCACATATACACATGGCTGCAAAGTGGATGTACACAAATTGGTTGTGTAGGGATAGGATAACTAGGTATCTGAATTTCGGGACGAAATCCCTTTTAAGGGGGAAGAATATAACAACCTGGAATTTTGACAATAAATAGTTATTTAATTAGAATCTCAATAATAGGAATTTCTGCAAACGATGGAATTTGACCATGAAACTTTAACCGTTTCATTTGTCTCGGAATTCTGGTCAACTTTCATGTTTGGAGTTTCGCGAACGGAGTCTGTATGAAAAGTTACGAACGAAATACGAAAAATGGATGTAAAAAAATAAATAGAAAAATTAATGTATTTCTTTCCCTCTTTAACCTGCCTTCATTGGGCATTCTGGCCAAAGGGCGGTCGATCGCTCCCCAGGGGATGTCGATAGCTTCGGGCCCGTGGTGCCCAATAACGGCTAGGTTTTGAAGGGCAATTTCATTATATTTTATAAAGCGGATGGACGGATATAACTTAAAACTAATCCAACGGTCCTAGGGCATTTCCACCCCAATAAATAAAGGGGAAAGACCTCATTCTTTTTCCATACAAATCTGCAGTGGTAGTGGAGCTCTATCATTTTCCTCATTCTGCATAACTGATTTCTAAAATAAAAATATATTCATATAAATAAATAAAATCCAATTCATATGAAGTTGAGAGGACTAACAGATCTAATGGAAAAGAATGCAAATTGACACTCCAAGTCAGATTCTCCCCTCTCCCTATTTTCTTACATCTCTACAGATATGAAATTTTCCCCTTTCCAGATAAATTGTAGATTTATAAGAATTTGGGGATGTAGGCCAAAAGGGTTCAAACTTTGGATTTGGAAGCTATAATGCGAATGAGAAATTTATGAATACAGTTATAATAACGTATCTATTTCGTTTGAATTAGATCTATGTTTTTATGCCTATAAGATATGTTCATTTAAAATATTGTGAATTTATTGACAACCATCAGATCTGAATATAAGTATGGTTAAAACTTGTGAATTATAAGTTGTGGTTATGTATAATATAAATTATAGGATTATTAAACTTGTTCACATATGTTACTACAGTTATGTTGTAAAATATGTTGTATATGTTGCATGGCACTGTGGATCTGGAAGTAGTCCCATTAAACATCAATTAGATGTAGTTACATTTCAGATCTTTAGTTCAGTGTTGAACAATAAAATATGTGAATTTGGATAATAAGATGAAATTGGTAAATTATGTAATTGTAACATAAAAAGAATATGCCTGTTTGTATTCAATATTGTTGGGGTTTTGCTTAACTATTGTAAGTATGATATTTTCCTTCTTTAGAATAAAAAGGCATTATTTTGATATTACAAGTGGTATAATAAAAACTTCAAAAGGTCAAAAGTGATGCAAATGTACGTGTGTGTGTATATATATATATATATATATTTGTGTGTAATTTGCATCGATCAACTATTCCAAATTACATAATTATATGTATTCCTTATGATTTTGAAGTATGCATGTTCCATTAATTAGGCACAATTTACAATGATTACGGCTACAAGTCTTATTGTAAGATTTGAACCTTTTGGCAAGATTGAATGCAAAAAAGAACGTTTAATTATTAATTAAACCAACTCATTTAATCTAAAAACAAGAATAAAAATAAAAATAACAATAACTACGTTGACGGCACGAAAACATAAAAATAAATATATACATATTATCCGTCCAAATCAGCGTAAAACGGTAAAATATACATTATATGGAATGTTGAATGTTTGGATAAGGTTCAATTATGGGATTATATATAAATGTAATCCATTTTGAATAATATATTTGTGGTGATAGCAATCAATATAATTAATTGCCATAAATAGGACCGCAAATCAATAAATAACCACTGTAACCAATATTGATTAAGGGAAAGTTAATGTGATAGGAAAATGGTTACAATTTGTAATAACCCAGAAATCTGAGCCAATTTTAAAAAAATTATTTTGGCAATTTTGATGAATTTTGAATATTTAAAATGAATTATTTTAAATAATATCGACGAGAAATTTATTTTGAATAGAATTAGAATGTATATATTTATTTGAATTGTCGTTAGAATATAAATATTTTATTTTTAATTATAAAAGGAATTGAAAATGGCGCGGTAGTTTGAAATTTCGATTTCAAAGTTCAAATGAATATACAGGATTCAAAATAAACCGGATTTTAGCGAAACCAAAAATATTAGAATCTATTTGAGAATATCTTTCCAACGAATCCGAAAAAAATTGAAATTTCATAGCGGGAATCAAAAGTTATGCCCAGTTAAAAATTCAAAATAGTCGCTATGGAATTCTGGCCCTTAAAAATGAAAATTTTGCAAACGACCTCTGTTTTCGACGAAACCACTTTTGTTGGATTCGGGGTGTCAAATTATTGCTAGATTCCAAAATACGTAATTTTCTGAATCAATATGTGAGCGTGGCAAAAGAAAACGTGTTTTAACAGTTTCAGTCAATTTCGATCGACCAGAAATTGGCCATTTTTCAAACGGTCTCTGAATTCAACGAAATTATTTTTTTTAGGACCGTATCGTCAATACGAAGTTAGAAAATATTTTTTGGGAATTTTTAGGGTCAGTATGTGGCCCCGGTAAATTGAAATGCGCATTCAAATTCAATATATAGATTTATATCTTGATTTTGACGGAAACTGATCGAAACAGTCGAATCATCTTGCGAAACATATCCCATTGTGTTCGGAATGGGGGTATTTAGCTAGGGGCGACAGTCTTTGGGCCTCATTTGGGTTTCAAATGAAAAGTCAACCTTTTTGGGGATTAAATAGAAAATAATAATAATATTAATATTAATATCCCTCCCCCTCTATACTCTCTCTCTCACTGTTCATTTTCAATTCAGGAAAAGGAAAAAAAAGAAAATTACAATCACGCCCCCAACGAAACCGCGCTTCCACGCCTCCTCCGCCGCCGCTGGTGGTTGGCGCACCACCGCCACCCTTCCCCCTTCTTCTCCGATGGTCCCCGAACCCCAAACCTCCCCGATGCGAAAAAAAAACCCTAACACCCCCCAACTGACTGAAGACAGCCGTCGAGACCCTGAGCCGCCGATAGTCACCGCGCCGCCCTCATTGACCCACCACCGCACCAACCCTTCCTGACCGCACCTCCCCCTCCGGCGTTGACCCCCCTCCCTCTAGCGCAGGAATTCAGCCCCTTTCCCTTTTTGAACGGTAAGGTTTGTTTATTTTTATTTTATGTATTTAATATAATTAGTTTAAATAGAATTTTTAAATTAGTTTTTATTTACATCATTTTTGTTTGCAAATCAGTTTTTTTTTGTATTATAGGAAAGGATATAAAGATTTGATTTTTAAAGAGATATTTCATGTAGGAAAAAAATATGGTTTCTCATGAAAGAAAGGTTAGATTTTTAATAGAAGAAAAATTAGAATTTTTTTTCAGAGTAGTAAAAATTAGATTTTTCTACACATGAAAGCGGAGTAAAGAATAGATTTTTATGTAAATGACGTTGGAAGAAAAAAATATGATTTTTATATTGAAAGTGAACAAATAAAAATGTGGTTTTTTTTTTATGTATGAAGAGTATAAAAATGTGATCTTTACTATGAAGCAGACAAAATAAAAATGTGATTTTTATTATTTGAGTAGCGGTATAAAAATATAATTTTTAATATAAATTTCGTGAAATAGATCTCGCTGAAAACACGGCAAAGATTTCCCACATATGAAGAGTCGGTGAATTGGTTTAGCTAGTCGGTGAGAACACCTCACTTTTATTTTATTTTCTAGTTGAAATATATACTAGGATGCAGACGGTGCTTAGTAGCACCTGACACCCGTCGTCCACAGACCATGGATGGCTTGTTTGTTTGATTGATGTGTTGTGAAATTTTATTGTGTGATGTGGAATGAAATAAAATATTTTATAGTGGAAAATATTTATAGTTAAAAATATGATTTTTAACGTGTATATGAAATAAATAGTAATAAATAAATCGGACGATTTGTTTATATACACTGATTTGACTGATATTGATGGGATGACAAATTTTACACATCGCCCAACTGCATAAACAAAAATCTGTCTTTGTTGATTTGAAACCCCACACGGGTATTGGGATGATATTTGACGTACACTAATCCCGATTGTTTAGTTGTATGTTAATCGATGGGTTGAGAGACTGTGTAAGCGTTAATTATTTATATTTAATGCTTATACAGTTGTGTGGTGCACTCTGGATGATGGTTGATGATTTATCGTTGCTGTTATATACATGTGTTGTAGAAAATCCATATAATTAACATTATATGGTAATTGATTGGGCCTCATTCCAATTTGGAAAATATGGAAATTATAAAAGAATATTCATGTATTGAATAGAATAAAAATTCATGTGTTGAATAGAATAAAAATTCATGTGTTGAATAGGATAAATATTCATGTGTTGAAAGAATAAAAATTCATGTGTTGAATAGAATAAAAATTCATGTGTTGAAATAGAATAAATATTCATGTGTTGAATAAAAATATATATTCATGTGTTGAAGAAAATATTCATTTGTTGAATAGAATAACGAAGTTATTGAAATATATAAAGCTGTACTAATTAAATTGACGCCATTTTGACGTGAACGATATTTATATCGATTTTTTTCATTTTTATAATGAATATAAAAAAGGAAGTGATTTCAAAATATAACGTTTTGAAAATATTATCATTTGTATATCGATGATGTGGAATATTCAATTTTGATTCGAAATTGAATATGAAGTTGAAATCGTTTCGAAAACGAATTTAAAACGATTTATAAAATATGTTTTAAAAGGAAATCGACGAAATACATATAATATATGTATTATATATATTAAATGGTCTGAACAGAACGCGCCGCGCTACAGTAGTTCGCGAATTTCGACCATTGACTTCGAATGGACGTTACGGGAGATCCGACCGTCGGATTCTCCTAAAACCGGAACCGTTGGGTTCGTATCGAAAAGAGATTTCGAATATTAGAAATCTAATGGTTGGATTTGGAATTATGTCCAAATCAAATTTGGAAAAGGTCGTTGTAAGTGCAGTTCGATGGTCGTTGATGGAAATCGACTGTACGGGCCTTGATAAAATTATTAAAAATATCAATAATTAGTGTAAAATCATAAGAAATGATTTGGGAAGAATTGGGATGAAAACTCCATATTTGAAAAGATAAAAATAGATTTTTATCGAAAGGAACTAGTTTTGAACTAGAATTAGAATCCATTTATTTTTAAAATAAATAAAGTGGATTTGAAAGGGTTTTAAAAGTAACCAGAATTTCCAACAATTGAATTGGAATGGATTTGAATCGAAATTGTCATTGGAATATTTCGATGTTGGATTTCGTGATTATACAGATATTGTTATGGAAATTTGAAAGATATATTTATACCGTTATTTCCAATACGATATTTGCTGATCGTAGAATTTGATATTGAATATAAGC
The DNA here is from genome assembly GCA_030737875.1 of Allium sativum. NCBI lineage: Eukaryota > Viridiplantae > Streptophyta > Magnoliopsida > Asparagales > Amaryllidaceae > Allium > Allium sativum. Next base: position 46,862,993 of record CM060916.1, read on the forward strand.
CGATATATTTTCTATTCAGAGCCTTGTATTTAATATCAAATGGGAATTGGGTTTATCGTGAACTGTGTTTTAATGACATTCGTTCTTTAACCTGATTTACGGGGAAATGTGATTTGGAATTTATAAATCTTTTGTTAAGATTTAAAGGAGATTTTCCAAAGTAAAGTTTTCCAATTTAATGAAATAAATTGGAATGGAGTGGAATTCGATTTGGTAATAATCGAAGTGAATTTCTGTGGATGAGGACTGCTAATATATATAGAATTTAAAAGGCTTTGCCGTTATTCCATTTATATCATTAGTCGGATATGGAAGTTTATATCGGTTATATATCGATTTGTTTTCCATGAAGATTCCATTGTTAATGGAATGTGATTTTGGGTTGTCGTGGACGGTATCTTTAATAATACTATTCTTAGACCCAACGGAGTTAAGAAAATCAGAAACTAATTGAAGATTAGTTAAGTTGAATGGTTTCCTGGGTATTGATCTGATGTTGGCTTCGGCCTTCGGGGTTATTACTTAGGGAATTGTTCACTTGCTAATTTACGGTTAAAGGTTGATGGAATAGAATGTAATTTTGGGTTTATCGTGAACCGTGTTTTAAATGACATTGGTTCTTTAACCCAGTTAAAGGCAGGATATGTTTTCCCAAGTTAAATAATCATTAAAATTGATTTTTGGGAAGATTAAAACCAAGTGGAGTTTTAATGAATCTTTAATTAGATTGAAATGATCGAGAATGGAGTATCACCAGTTTTGCTCCAGGCGATAGTTAAATCTTTAATTAGATTTGAACGTGAAATGGTAATTGAATTTACCGATAACACTGTGGTGTTAGATATGAAGTATTACCAGTTTTACTTCATGGGATGAATAGGTTGGGATTGGGAAATTAAAACAAATGATTACTTCGGTAAGGTTCCTTAATCCCGGCTAGTTTGGATAAACCATAATTTGGTTTGAATTGATATTCAAAAGAAGATTAAAGAATAAATATAAGGAATTTATCTTTGATAAAATTGATGGGAACCTCTCCCTAAGAATGTGAAATTTAGCAACTAACTGAAGATTAGTTAAGATGAATGGTTTCCTGGGTATTAATCTGATGTTGGTTTTGGCCTTCGGGGTTAATAAGTGGGGAATTGTTCTCTTACTAATTTACAGTTAGTGACTGATGAATTGGAATGAGGCGTATGTTGTGTTTGTGTAACACTTGTTTATTAAATACGCGAGTTATTCGGAAAGACCGGGTTTATCCCATTCTGAATAACTGATACGACGAAGGTGAAGACGGTGGTTGAAGCCCGGAGGTCTTCACGTCGTTTGGGTGATTACTGATGATCTTGATTGGGCTGTACACACAAGAGGAAGGAATCAGTTGGTGATCGTCCAGACGTACTTGGAGATCGATGGATATGCGAGGTACAAGGTGCCTCCGGTTTCGTTCAGACCCAGAACGAACTTGTAAATGGACTGTGTGTCTTATATTGGATTTTATTCTGTGTGACTGATTTCTATTAAATATATATCTGTTTGGCGGCGGAGAATTTATTCTCTTGCTTAACGCCCTTCTCTTAAACGTATGAGCTCAGGGGTTATATATTGATGGATATCAATTGTATGGAGTGAATTGCCTGTGTGGCATGCCTAAGTGGCAAATGATCAAGGCTTTTGCTGAAAAGCAGAGTCTTGTGGTTGATGATCAAAGCACGACCTGTGTGGTATAGCTTTGTGTAGCGTTGATTCGCGAGCCTCACACCCCGGTTGTGAACCAGAAATGGGAGAGGACCTCAGGGAGGACATGCGTTTCTTTCTAGCTAGGGTGGTGTCAGTGACCTACCAGCCCTGACATTTATATTATTTTCACCTGTGTGGTTGTTGCTGTTGCGAGGCACCTCGGATATATCGGTGATTGCGTGGAGCCGAGGGAGTCATTTAGCTCATTTACGCCCCAAAGGGAAGGGAAACGCAGTGTTCAGGCATTTTAATCCACATCGGTGGACCGGCCCTGACGATCCAAGGGTCACTTGAGCTCCGATCCTGAGGCTCGGGCTAGACAATGTCGAATCGGTAGAGGACTATCTTTTGCATCGGTTCATAGATGGAAATCCAACTTCTAATACATGACTTTGCGGTTTTATTTATAGAGCCTAGTATGGCGACATAGTGGTATGGGGAACTTATGTCGTCTATGATTGATTTTTTTTATACACTATGCACTTATAATGGTATCAAATGATTTGTTTTTAGCGTATCAAGCATTCTTTGGCTATTATAAGGTAAAAACCCTATCCTCCGGCTTGCGTCGCATTATGTGATGGGACCTGGATCTTATAATAGCTTCATTTTTCTTTATTTAGCATTGCGTTGTTGTTTTATGCACTGGTATTCTTGGGAGGAAACCCGTTCAGTGTGATACGGTGTGGTCCCTTGATTTACCTAACTTTAAAATAAAGATAAATAACTGTTTTAGTTCTCACACCAGTCACTTGACTGACCTGGAGTTTATTGTTTTAACCTAAACTCTGGGTGCCCCTATTTTCCACGAGCAGCTAGCAGTTTTGGTTTTGCAGATTTATATTCCCAAGATCCTGGTTTACAGCTGGAATGATATCCGGAAAGCTCTGTATCCATATATCTCCTTCAGTTATGTTTTGTATTATTTTCCGCTGCTATGTAATGTATTGTAATCTCTGATGTTTTATGATGTTAATATTGATTCATACTCTGTATAATCTTGTATTCTGATGGAATTGTTGTAATAAACAATGTAATGTTCTTCTGTTTGCGTTCTGGTTTGTCGTGTTCTCAAAACAATCAGGGGTTTCGAACTCTTGGTCGGTTTAGCGATCGATTCGGATCGAGCGAAATTCCTTATCGTTTCACAATTCCTAAAATCAATTAAGATAAATATTGTAAACCTAGTTAGGAAATTTGAATTATAACCACATTTAGACACGAGGTTAAGCTTAACTTATGGTATAAGCCTGCCCGGAACCGACCGACAAATCCAGCAACCACAGAAAGTCATCTTAATGTGAGGGTTCTAATGCGTAAATAAAAATGTACTAAGGCACGAGGTTAGTTTAACTTGTGGTAGAAGTCTGCCCAGAATCAACCGACAAATCCAGTATCCACAAGTAGTCAACTTAATGTGAGAGGCCTGGTACATAAATATATATATATATATATATATATAACAGTAAACCAATAAATAAATAAGAATAGTAATTGTCTGTTGGGGTACAACAAATAGATACCTTGGGACTGATAAATAGTTGCCTTAGGAAAAGATGACCATTATGGCCATAGAGGGAAATAAAAACAGAAATAAAAGGAAATGAGTGTGATAAGGCGATTAATGATAGTCGTTTGAATACTAAGTCCAAACTAGGGAGGAAATCAAATAAATATCCTAGGGAAAAAGGGGATATAACCTTCCTTATTTATATTAATGAATATAGAACTTATAATTAAAAATAGAGTTAGCCTTAGTAGGTTAATAATGGAAAATATTATTAACCATAATACCATGTGACGATAATCAATCGTGTGGAGACAGACTAAATAGAAAGGGCGTAATAACATAGTCCACTTTATCCAAATAAGGAAAGGTATTAAGGGCTAACGGGGGACGAACCTAGTAACCTTCGCGTATAGTCCGCTTTCTGGGTCTTAAGTGGCTGGGTCGAAGGGTCCACCTGGGGATAGGTCTTTCGGTATATGGGTCTTAAGCGACATGTGTGTCTATTGTCCACCCAAACCTAAAAAATAAAAATGTCAGATATGGCTACCTTCCCGACGGGAAGTAGTAAGCGGCTAAGAGGGTTAACCAATACGGTCAGATAGAGGTATAACGAACAATAAAATACCATCCCTCACCTTATGTGGGGCAAGAGTATATGTGTGAATAACGAAAGCCTTAACTAGTAGGTCAGCTAGTGCTCTCTAGTTTATAAAAATATGGAACAAGTTATCAAGAGGGTCCACCGACCAATAAGTCCGCCTTGCGTCTTAAGTGATCGAGAGAATCCACCCTATCTATCATTGATGGTGAGGCGGAAACAGAAAAGGGAAAGTGGATGGAATGGTATATATATACATATATATTTATATACATATATGTATGTATGTATGTATGTATGTATGTATGTATGTGAGAACTCCGCAGTTGGGGGTCCACTTCTCGGTCTAATAATCAATTAAACTATAATGTAAAAGGCTTCCTAAATATATGCGTAAATGTTCTATCTCGGTATTATGACTTAGAATACTACTTTGGGAAGAGCAGTAGAGTCTTGCTTAATATTTACAAGGTTAGGCTAAAATCACTAACCTTGTTAGGCATACATCTTGGGTTGAACGAAATGAGATATATCTGTGTATTATAATTTGTGTTATACATTTCTTTGTCACCATAAATTGTTGTTCTAACCCCCTTCTCATTACAACCTCCCAGGTTTCCTAGAGAAGGTCGGGTTCTTGTAGATGTTTAAGTTTGGCTTTCGGTTCTTGTTCTCTCTCATGCTCGGTATTGGCAAAGTGACACACTTTGAAAAAGGTAGTTACTTGAGTTAATACTAGCTTATCCTATATTGTTTCCGCCATGAGTTATTTATCATACTTTGATTTTTCTCGTGCTCATTAATTGCAGGTACTAGATTTATTCGCTCCATGCTTGGGTATGTTTGAGTTTCGATTTTTTTTGAAATTTGGGTGTAGAAAAGTGTGGGGTGTTACATTGATATTCAGCCATGATTTGTCAATATGGTCCTAATGAAACTTGTTTCGTTGAAATCTGAGTCTGTTTGCTCAAATAGAGCTAGTTTGGGCTTAAATTATCAATTGATTATATATACGTTTTTGTATTGAATGTTTATATCTCGCATGACCACATACTAACTCCCATTGACTCGAAAATTGGAATCCTACAATAATTAACGTTCTGGATCCTATAAAATTGGTTTCATCGAAATCCGAGATCGTTTTACAAAATGGCTAATTTTCCATATTCAATTATATCGATAAAATATAATTTAATTTAAAAACAATTCAATTTGATAATAATAAATTAATATTATCGTATATATCCAAATAGAATATCATATAGCTCCACGATAAACATACTTGGGCTTATAACTCAATACTTTAAATCCAAGTTAAATCGATATTCAATTTATAATAAAATCCTTTTATTTTATTTAATAAATCGTTATGGTTTATAAACGAGTCCATAGAGACTTTATGAAAATTTGATTTGGGCATAACTCACAATCTATAAGATGAAATCCCGATTTTTCTCTTTCATTGGAAAACTATAGTTCAATAAATTTGAACGTTTCTTGTTTCAACGAATTCTAACTTATACTGGATCCTGTATATTCAATTGAAATTCAAAACGTAATATTACGAACTACCACGCCGCTGCGAGCTCGTTTTAATTATATTAAAAATTATACATTCAAATTCATTTTTAAAGTCAAGTTATATAAACTCCAAATCGTTAATTCTTGCAATAAATCGTTTTAAATATTTAAATCAATTAAATATTCTTTCTTAAAAATCAGGATCATTACATTCTCCCATACTTAAAATGATTTCGTCCTCGAAATCGAAGATGGAACTGTAAGTCGTTTACTTAAAAAACAAAACCATTATTCTAACTAATCTTAAGTTCCTCAGCTTTTTAGTTTTTTAAGAATTTCTCAATCCACGAATTTTTTTTAATGCCTTAAATTTTTTAAAAAAATCACCATAACCTCCTTTGTACGACTTGATCGGTACAACTACAACTTGTCTCTCTAAGCTCTCACAAATCAAAAAGAAAATCCAAAATTCAAGTGGCTTGCCAATCGGCTTATAAAATCATCTAACCCAATCAACACCGCAAACATATACCTTTTTGATGGGCATTCAATTTTATTCCTCTTCTTAGCTTTCATTCAATAACTTATTCAATACATATACGCCCAATTCCAACAAATTTCCAAATCAATGCCACACTAACATTCAATTCCACTCGATATTATTTCAAATCTAATCTAATTTTATTTAACTTCACTTAAGTTAAATTTTAATTTATTAGATTTGCTTTTACCTTTTCAATCTACTTAACTCGTACTAGTTGAATTTGAAATTCAAATCATGTTAATCATTTCCCAAATTACAACATTCATTTAATTATCTTAAATTCAAAAGTTATGAATTTATTTCCTTATCTAATAGGTGTTAAAATTTATTGACTATCCAAAATCGTCGATAATTCCAATTTGTAGTCCAAATTCTTTATAATTACGATGATTGCGAAATTTTAATCACAAAATAATTTTATTCAAAATTTAATGATCTTTACTTTAAAATCATCTGAGTTTTAATCAACCTTATTTATTTCAAAAATCTTTTTTTTCATATTCAAGACATAATCCTTCAAAAATCAATTTTGTATTGCAAATACGCTCTCTTGTACCAATAATACTCTCAACTCATTCTAGGGCATTACTAACTCTATCTCTAATGAGTTCTTGTTATAGGAATGTTACTAATCATGTTTCTGATGAGTCATTTCCTTCTGTTCTAATGAGTTATATCCCAAAGCTTTGTATAAACCAAAGCTCTGGTACCAACTGTAACGACCCATCTTTTTTCCCGATCCAAACCAATAATTAAACCGACTTAAACCGATCAACAAGACGTATCGCTTAGGGTTCCAATGCATCAGACACAAACAAAAGAACTATTCATTAATTTCATTATGATATTACATCAGAGTACAAGACTATATCAGAGTACAAGAAATATCAGAGTACCACGGAACAATACATACATATCGGAAAAATATACACATCGGAAAAATATCTAAGTACAGCGAAAGAACACGAATTCTCAAACAAACTAGCTCCAGCTAAAATCTAGCACCTACTCTATAAAACATCTGCAAACCATAACTACTAGTTGTCCGCGTGGAAAATATGGGCATCCAGAGTTTAAGGAAAGAACAATAAACACTGAGTCAGTCATGAGACTAGTGTGAGAACTAAAATAGGTATTTTTAGTTTATTTTAAAGTTTGGTAAATCAAAGACCACACCATATGACACGGAATGGGATTTCTCCCTACGAATAATAGTTCACAAATCAACTCGCAATGCTTTTGGAAAACGAGGCTACCATAAGGTCTCTCGGCACACACACAATGCAAACACAGACATGGGAAAGGTTTCTCCTTATGATTGCCAAATATGCTTGATACAGAAAATTCTTTTTTTTTTATTATTAGTGTATAGTGTGGAAATCACTTTCACAAAGTAAATGTATCGATCCTAGACCGCTTGAATGTCTCATACCACTATGTCGCCATATAGGTTTACAACTAAAACTTTACAAACTCGAAGTGGATAATGGATTTCCATCAAATGATCGAGCTAAGGAACTTTCTTACCAATTCTGAACCCCTCTAGAGGGATGTCCGAGAACAATACACTGTCCTCTGCCAACACAAGATGGGATCTCCTTACCTGGATGAGTCCTGAGTATATCATCTCTTGGTCGTTACCAACCCATAAACCGGGGAACCACAACATCAACAACCACAAAAAGTAGAAGTCACCTCTAAGGTAATCCTTGGGCTCCGTACCATGGTACACCTTTCTATCTAGAAAGAGGCGATACCATCACCTAACTCCTCGTTCACACGTAAAACAAGAAAATATGAAACAGTCCAGTTCACGGTCGTGGGGAGGTTTCGACGACCTCGAGTGTCTATTGGGCACCAAATTTACTAGTAGGTAGTCCTCAACACGATCTACAAGTTTTTATGTTGATAACTTTCACCAATTCATAACGGTTTTAAAATATAAATTATCATTTGAATTTAGACTTATTTGCAAAAATAAGAAAGAGAGGAGAAGGTGTCTGCAAAAACTAAAGAAGAAGGAAGAAGTGGAAAGTGAATGAGTTAGGTTTAGTTGATATTATATAAGGGGAATATGTTATTATTTTATTGATTTATATTCACACGTAACTTACGCACATAGTATCATGCTTAAATGACCACATACGATCTTCGATCGTGGTGAAAATTGATATTTATCTATGATTTGCCATTACGATCCTAATGAAACTTGTTACGTTGAAATCCGTGTCTGTTTTCTCAAATAGCATTAGTTTGTGCTTAAATTATCAATTAATTATACATACTTATTTACGTTGAACGGTTATATTTCGTATGGTCACATACTAACTCCGATTGACCCGAAATTTAGAATCTTACAATAATTTAACATTTCGGTTCTGATAATATTAGTTTCGTCGAAATCAATGATTGTTTACAAATGGCTATTTTTTCATATTCAATTAAATCGATAAAATATAATTTAAATTCAAAAACAATTCAGTTTAATAATAATAAATTAATATTATTGTATATATCCAAATATAATATCATATGGCTCCATAATAAACATACTTAGGCTTAAAACTCAATACTTCAAAATCTGAGTTAAATCGATATTCAATTTATAATAAAATCCTTTTATTTTATTTAATAAATCGTTATGGTTTATAAACGATTCCATAGTGAGTTTCTAAAAATTTGATATGAACATAGCTCACAATCTGTAAGATGAAATCTCATTTTTTTCTCTCTTTCATTAGAGAACTATAGTTCAATAGACTCGAATGTTTCTTGTTTTAAGGAGTTCTGACTTATATTGGATCATGTATAATAAATTGAAGTTCAAAACGTAATATTACGAACTACCGCGCTGTTGTGAGCCTGTTTTTAATTATATTATAGATTATACATTCAAACTCATTTTTAAATTCGGGTTATATAAACTCCAAATCGTTTATTCTTAAAACAATTCATTTTTAAATATTTAAATCAATTAAATTTTCTTGCTTAAAAATTAGGATCGTTGCACATAATGTACAATATTCCTCAGTCTCGAGATATAGTAAGTCAACCAAAATCGAACAATGAGGTTTTTAGTTTCTATCATTCAAGTCTGCGTATGAGTATTGAAAAAACCTTTGAAATTTGAAGAAAAAATTGCTATTTTAAAGAGCATGCCAACGTATTTAAACTCAAGTTAAAGTTGTAGTTGCTACAATGACTATATATATATAAAAAAATTTGTAAGGATATACAATAGTGGCGATCCAGATTTTATGACAATTGTTGATAATCCTGCTCTTGTACCGGATGAATATCATGAAGAACATCAAAATATGAGAAATAAGACAGGGTAAGATACTCAAGGAGTGGAAAGATGAGTTAACGAAGCGGCCGTACTCAGAGATTCGATAAGGGATTAATTAGTTGCAACATGAATGGCAAAATGGATGTTTATAAATATTTTAATTAGTTATCGATGTACTTGCATTTCTTTTATATATGTATTTCTATCAGTTGATAATAGTTATAAGTACAAGTTACTAACATTTATCGGTATTTTCGAGATAGAGTGTGCCTAATGTATATTTTAATATAAAATCCCATAAATTCCCTCTTTCCTACAACTAAATCGGAATCCAAGCTTCAACTAGAGCATAGCACAACGCAAACGAAAAAACGATTTGCTCATATCTCCACAAGCAGCACTGAAGAAGAGAATGAGCAAACCTGCATTTTTATTAATTTTACTGTTATAAGATTTCTGTTATATATATATATATATATAACACCTCTCAATACTTTGACCGTTCGATTCACCATTCAAAATCACAAAAGCATATCATTCGTCACTCATCTTCAACCACTCAATTAACCGTTCGGTCGAACTATTCATTTCAACCGCTCGCCATCGTCAATAACGCATGTAAGCCTCGCTATGGGTGCATTATCGGCACTAACAAACAACAGTTGGTTTGAAAGGAGTATTGAACAAATAAAATGAATTGGGCGAAAGGTATGTTTTTCTGTATTGAGTGGAGAATTAAATGATGAATGAAAAAGAGTATTATGGTTAAAAAGAAGTGATATATAATAATTAATTATTATAAGTAACTAAAATAAATATTAAAGAGGTCATTAAAGGGTTAAAAATCAATTAATTATACTTGCCTTGGATGCAGATATATTATGTTAATGCATTGGACGGAGTAGATGAAATGAGCGACCCATTTTATATATTTAGACTTAACAATCTCAGGAAAAGAACTTGAACGGTAACATCAATCTTAGAGTTTTAATGTTCGACCTTTTACTTAATTCTTTAGGAGCATATGCTGCAACAGCCGGCTTTAAAGCTTCATTTTCACGCGGTTAGGTAAATGCGTCAGGGAGGAGGGCTCCCCTCTTTTTAATCTTTCTACCGGTTGAAAAATCAGGTTGAGTGGCCGGTTGAAGTGGCGATGTTGGTTCTTGGAAATGCAACTTTTCTGGTTCTTATCAATGTGTTCTAATGTCATCAGCGCTGAACTAATTACCTCAAAATTAAACATACAGGTATGCGACATTTTCTCGATAATTTAATCTTTATTTTGATACCTAGGTTTCTTCTGTTAACCAATCATCGATGCCAGTGTTTAATTTTGAAAATCATGGTTATGTACAATGGAAATAAAACTGAATAACCTAGATGTCTGTGTTGTAAAACTGTAGAGGTTGTGTCGTTTATCACCATTATTTCATTTAAAGGTTCATTGATGGCTTTTTGAAGGTTAATTTGGGCGATTGACATATAAGATGCAAATTTAAGTAACCCGTATGCATAGAAGAATTGGGGTACTCAACTAGCACTTATCAATTAACTGAACATGTAAACTGAATTGCTACTTTTTCTATTTTTGACTTCCACCCTTTTCCATTTGGATGATTGACGTATAAGTGTTAAAAACCTGATATAAATAATTGTTCTATTCTGCATTCGGTATACAAAGTAACAAAGATATTAACTTCCACCATTTTAATGTTTAAATTTGATAAAATGATGATATCTTCATGTTTACCATATAAAAGTATAGTCTCTCAAAGACCATTGCGCATATAAAGGTGTTTATGTATTGCTAAAGTTACTTTTAATTTATTTCTATTCATTTCAACTATAATGTGGTGGAATAAAAATTTGTTGTTTTTCTTTTCTAAGTAGTGTTCCAGTGAAGTAATTAAATTTGGAGAGAGTCATAGCAATATTGCACTGCATAGTAACCACTATTTGGCACTGATGATCGACAGTGCTTTGAAATTGATCTTGTTATTCACTGCCACTGTTGTATATTTGAACTACATCAGTGTTTAGATGTCAATTTATGGTGGTATTGTTAGAAAATACATACAAGTGAAAGTTGTTTATAAAGAAAAAATATATATTATACCTCTCAACCGTATATTATGTATTATATGAAATAATACATGCTAAACTAGTTCTCTTTATTAGTTTATAATTTACAATGGATATAATGGATAATGTAAAATATTAGCTACAGAGAGGCGAAGATGTTAGTGAAAAACACCGACAATGCTGGTTCTACCAGCTCTGAGCCCTAAAAAATTCACCATAGGGGACCAGGGAAACACTACAATTGCACTATTATGTGTTTAAGTGTATTTGCACATGAACTCCGTGTAAACTTCATTTATAAGCTGTGCAAAACATACGAAGAATATTAAAAATGAATCTAGTTATTCAAGATTAATCTGGATTGGAAGATAGCTATGTCACAAGATAACAATAATTTCCAAAAAAGGTTTCATATACTTATCATCATAATATCTCTATTTTTTCTGTGTATATGTGTTTACATTCAACTTGTATAAGCATAAAACATTTAACTTGTATTCAAATTTGAATTATTGGCATGCTTGAGCTTCTACATTTATGAACTTTAAATAAGGGAACAGGAAACTATGTCAAGCACGCACTAGAGGTTGAATACTCAATAACTTTATCGAAAGGCACGAGATCCACTTCCATTAGCCTCCATAGCAGAACTCGAACTTGACGTCAGTCTCTATTCCTTTTGTTGAATGGTAGATATCACTTCCTATTTTTCCACTAAAACCAATATGTATCAGTGAGTATTGATATTTTATTCACTTATTGCAATTCTCAATTGGGAGCTTGGCGTTGTTATTAGCACTATTATTTAGTAGTGCCCAAAAATCAAAAATTTTAACCTTTGATATGCATACTATATATCATTGTTTTGAAAAACTCGTCTTAATGCTCGTCTCTAGGTTGCAACTCTAGGCAAGGGGAGGTAAAGCACAATTAGCTTGCTCACGCGTTAGTAGTTTTAGGCAGAGGTACAAAACATACATACAACGTACATCTCAAGAATTTTATTTTACATCTGATTAAGAAGTGTTCTATTAGAAGTTATAAACCTTAATTATTTAATAAAAAGCTAAAAAAAATGTTGAAAATAAAAGTTTGGTTTCTTCGTGTTCAATTTCAATATCAACATGATTGAATAAGATTGATTTTGAAATAATGATCAAAATCTATGTAATGACTTTCTCAAATTTTATTTAAAAAAAAATTCTAGATTATCGATGCTTAACCTACAAATAAATTTGGTGAATCAATTTTAATTGGTAGAAAAAATAGAAGGAATACATGCATGATTTCCTACTCTACCGTGATAGAGATTGATTTCGCTAGAATTAATCGAATATCATTTTCAAAATTATATTAAAAAATAAAGATAGATAAACAAGGAAGAATAAAGAAATACATAGTTGTAGTGAAGTTGAAAAATGAAAATAAATTCGTCGAAGTTACTAATAAGAATTGAATTACATGTGTGTATTGTTAAGTGCTTCATTTTTATTTATCAATTTTTAGATTTATTTATTTCTAGTTTTATGAATGATAATAAGTAATGATTAAGAGTGAGTTCTATAAAATAATGTTTATATTGTTACTTATTTATAGTTTTATATGATTAATTGTTAGCTTTTTTTATTGATCAACAAATAAAAATAATAAGCTATTTGACTGGGGTGCTCACTCGAAAATTTTGCTTCTCAGTGTTCTGAGGTCTATGGCTCGTTTTCGCGAGCAAAAAAGGCATTGATGTGCATGTGCGTATTGGTATTTTCAACATATAGCTTTGGATCTCAAGGTATAATGTGGGACATTTATGAAACTGTGGGTCACTACAAATTTGAGCTAATTGTCATTATATTAACTATAATTTTAATCGTTTGTAGAACCATTTTGCCCTAGGTTTTAAGAATTTAATAACTTTAAAAGTAAACCATAAGAAAGGGAGGGGTGTTTTTTTTCTTTGTTTTTGTAAAAAGATGAAATAAGTAATTCACCATGTTCAACAATAATGTACATCTCCATTTAAAATATGGATGCTGGCCATGGGGTTCGAACCCATGTTCAACAATAATGTACATCTCCATTTAAAAAGTTGATGCTGGCTATGGGGTTCGAACCCATGCGCACTTTTGTGCAGAAGATCTTAAGTCTTCCCCCTTTACCTCTCGGGCAAACCAGCACAACATGCCTAAAGGTTTAAATTGATGGTGGTATGATTGGACCTTAAATACTAAAATATATTTCTGAAATTCAAATTTTTTGCTTTTGAAAGTAAACAATGTGGAAGGGCGGGGAGGTTTTTTTAGGGGATTTATTGTAAAGGATAAACTTCATAATTTTTTTAAGCTTAAGGACAATCCATCAAAAATTTGTTTCTAAGGACAATGCACAGTAAAAAACTGATATCATATACACCGTAAAACTGATACTTAAAAATTGATAGCTAAATTCTAATACCATACGCACTATAAACTGATACTTAAAAACTGATAGTCAAATTTTGATACCGTGCACACTGTAAAACGGATACCTAAAATCTAATGTTTTGTCCTTTAGATTAAAATTTTAGCAAACCATACTTACGGCTAAAAAGATCGTAACTTTGTCCTTAACACTAATTTTTTTTCTTTTTTTTTTTTTTGTAAAAAGATGAAATAAATTGTTCATCATGTTCAACAATATTGTTGTACCATCTTAAAAAATGGATGCTGGCTATGGGGTTCGAACCCATGCGCACTTATGTGCAGAAGATCTTAAGTCTTCCTCCTTAATCTCTCGGGCAAACCAGCACAACATGCCTAAAGGTTTAAATTGATGGTGGTATGATTGGACCTTAAAAACTAAAATATATTTCTGAAATTCAAAATTATTGCATTTGAAAGTAAACAATGTGGAAGGGAAGGGAGGTTTTTTTAGGGGATTTATTGTGAAGGATAAACTTCATAATTTTTTTAAGCTCAAGGACAATCCATCCAAAATTTGTTTCTAAGGACAATACACACTATAAAACTGATATCATACACACCGTAAAACTGATACTTAAAAATTGATAGCTAAATTCTAATACCATACACACTGTAAACTGATACTTAAAAACTGGTAGTCAAATTCTGATATCATGCAAATTGTAAAACGGATACCTAAAATCTAATGTTTTGTCATTTAGAATAAAACTTCAGTAGACCGTACTTAAGGCTGAAAAGACAGTAACTTTGTCCTTAACACTATTTTCTTGTTTTTTTTTCTTTGTTTTTGTAAAAGGATGAAATAAATAGTTCATCATGTTCAACAATATTGTTGTACCATCTCCATTTAAAAAATGGATGCTGGCTATGGGGTTCGAACCCATGCGCACTTATGTGCAGAAGATCTTAAGTCTTCCCCCTTAACCTCTCGGGGAAACCGGCACAACAGGCTTAAAGGTTTAAATTGATGATGGTATGCTTGAACCTGAAATCCTAAAATATATTTCTGAAATTCCAAATTATTGCTTTTGAAACTAAACAACATGTAAAACATGCATACTGTCGAGAAAAAAATATTTTCATCATATTCACTTCTCTTACACATGGTAAGTTGAGTGTAATGTTGGCATTTTGCACTCTTATGCGCAGAAAATCTTAAGCTTTCCACTTGGCCTTTTAAACAAACCAGGACAACATGGATTGTGATTCGTGATGTGTATTTTGGTAAGGTGCTATCGTATACACCCACTTTTCTCATCCATAAATATTTTGTTGTTCTTCATTACTTGTTCATTCTTGTTAATTTATTATATTGTAAGCAGAAGTTTGCTATTTTCATCTGAAAAATGATTGCCTTTGATGATCAACCACGGAAGTTAGTTTTTGATTTTGAAAATTTTAGTTATCTGCAATGGCAATAAAAACGGATAACTAGGATGTATAACTGAGAAATTGGAAAGATTCAGTTGTTTCATGAAACGACCCGAACTTCCCCGGTAAGGAAAGCCCGGATTGAATTGAGGACAAGACGAATCAGAACGCAAACAGAAGAACATTTCATTGTATATTACAACAATTCCATCAGAATACAAGAATATACAGAGTATGAATAAATATTATACAACAGAAAAATATCAGAGATTACAATAAATTACATAGCAGCGGAAAAATAATACAAAACACAACTGAAGTAATACACGGATACAGAGCTTTTCGAGCATCGTTCCAGCTGTAAATTAGGACCCTGTGGATATAAATCTGCAAAACCAAAACTACTAGCTTCCTGTTGGAAAATAGGGGCACCCAGAGTTTAGGTTGAAACAATAAACTCCAGGTCAGTCATGTGATTGGTGTGAGGACTAAAACAGTTATTAATCTTTATTTTAAAGTTCGATAAATCAAGGGACCACGTCGTATAACACGGAACGGGTTTCCTCCCAAGCATACCAGTGCATAAACAAACAGCGCAATGCTAAATAAAGAAAAATGAAGCTATTATAAGACCCAGGTCCCATCACACAATGCAACGCAAGCCGGAGGATAGGGTTTTTACCTTATAATAGCCAAAGCATGCTTGATACGTTTAAAACACATCATTTTGATATTACTATAGTGTCAAAACAATTTCAATCATATATATCAATCATAGGCGGCATGAATGACCCATACCACTATGTTGCCATACTAGGTTCTACAAATAAAACCGCAATATCACGTATTGGAAATTGGATTTCCATCATGAGTCGAGGCAAGGGGCAAGCTCCTCTCCGATTCGAGACACTCTAGCAAATGTCTCCGGACCCCACTATGATCCTTGGATCTTCAGGGTCGGTCCTCACCAAACTTTGGAGGATTGGCAATTCCTGAGCACACGTTTCCCGGTCCTAACAGACCTATATCCGAGGCGCCTCGCATCCAACAAACACATAGGTGAAAAGTATATAAATGTCAGCCAGTTTAAGCACTGACACCACCACTAGCTAGAAAGAAACGTCGTTCTCTCCCTGTAGTCACTATCCCGTTTTTGACTCGTACCGAGGTGTGAGGCTTGCGAATTCACGCTATACACAAAGCTACGCCACACAGGCCGTGCTTTGATCATCAACCACAAGACTTTGCTTTTCAACAGAAGCCTTGATCAATTGCCACTTACGCATGCCACACTGGCAATTCACTCTATGCGACTGATGTCCATCGATATACAACCTCTGAGCTCGTATGTCTCAGAGAAGAGCGTTAAGCAAGAGAATAAATTCTCCGCCGCCAAACAGATGTATATTTAATAGATATCAATCAACATAGAATAAAATCCAATGTCAGACACACAGTCCATTTACAAGTTCGTTCTGGGTCTGAACGAAACCGGAGGCATTTTCCTCGCATATCCATCGATCTCTAAGTACGTCTGGACAATCACCAACTGATTCCCTCACCTTGGGTGTACAGCCCAATCAAGGTCATCAGTAATCACCCAAACGATGTGAAGACTTCCGCTCTTCAACCACCGTCTTCATCTTCGACATATCGTCGAATCGGTTATTCAGAATGGGTATAAACCCGGCCTTTCTGAATAACCCGCGTATATAATAAACACGTGTTACACAAACACAACATACGCCTCATTCCAATTCAGAATATTCTTTTATTCAAATTTTCACACTCTTAGGGAAAGGTTCCCATTAATTTTATCAAAGATAAATTCTTCTAAATTTATTCTTCAATCTTCCTTTGGATATCATTTCAAACTAGTCGGGATTAGCGAACCACACCGAAGTAATTATTTATTTTATTTCCCAATCCCAACCTATTCATCCCCTGGGGCAAAACTGGTAATAATCCATATCTAACACCACGGTGTTATCAGTAAAATTAATTACCATTTCACGTTCAAATCTAATTAAAGATTTAACTATCGTTTTGGAGAAAAATTGGTGGTACTCCATTCTCGATCACCTTTCAGATTTGATAATTTAAAATATTAATTCACATTTCAATTTAATTACTGATTCATTAAAACTCCACTTAGTTTTAATCTTTTCAAAAATCAATATCATGTCTTTAACTGGGTTAAAGAACCAATGTCATCTAAAACACGGTTCACGATAAACCCAAAATCACATTCAAATTCAATCCCAATACACTTCATTAAATCTAAATAGAAAGATTTAATCTTTTTCTCAACCGGGCTTAAGAACAGTGTTAATGAAGACACCATTCACGACAAACCCAAATCACATTTGATATTAAATACAAGGCTCTGAATAGTAAATATACCAGCTTATATTCAATATCAAATTCTGAAACCAACAAATATCATATTGGAAATAACGATATAAATATATCTTTTAAATTCCCATGACGATATCTGTATAATCACGAAATCCAACATCGAAATATTCCGAAGATAATTTCGATTCAAATTCAGTCCAATTCACGTATTGGGAATTTTGATTATTTTTAAAACCACTTTCAAATTCAATTTATTTATTTCAAAAATAAATTGATTTTAATTCTAGTTCAAAACTAGTTCATTTCGATAGAAATCTATTTTTATCCTTTCAAATATGGAGTTTTCCATCCCAATTTTTCCCAAATCATTTCTTATGATTTTACACAAATTATTGATATTTTTAATAATTTTATCAAAGCCCGTACAGTCGATTTCCATCAACGGCCATCGAACTGCACTTACAACGACCTTTTCCAAATTTGATTTGGACATAATTCCAAATCCAACCGTTATATTTTAAATTTCTAATATTCATTGGAAAGTTCTTTTCGATACAAACCCAACGGTTCCGGTTTCAGGAGAATCCGACGGTTGGATCTCCCGTAACTTCAATTCGAAGTCAATGGTCGAAATTCACGAACTGCCACAGCGCGGCACATTCTATTCAGGCCATTATATATATAATATATATATTATATATATTTCATCGATTTCCTTTTAAAACCTATTTTATAAATCGTTTTAAATTCATTTTCAAAACGATTTCAACTTCATATTCAATTTTGAATCGAAATTGAATATTCCACACTATCGATATACAAATGATAATATTTTCAAAACGTTATATTTTGAAACACTTCCTTTTCTATAATCATTATAAAAATGAATGTAATCGATATAAATATCGTTCACGTCAAAATAGCGCAACTCTAATCAACACGGCTTTATATATTTCAATAAATTCGTTATTCTATTCAACAAATGAATATTTATTCTATTCAACACATGAATCTATATTTCTTCTTACTTACAATAAAAAGGTAAATTTTATCGTATAAATATTTTATTCAACACATGAATACACTTTCAACACATGAATTCATAACACCTGAACATCGTCAACACATGACTATTTATTCTATTCAACACACGAATTTTCTTTTATAAATGTTCATTATTTCCCAATTGGAATGAGGCCCAATCAATCACCATATAATGTTAATTATATGGATTCCATACAACACATGTATATAAATAGCAACGATAAATAATCAACCATCATCCAAAGTGCACTACACAACTGCATAAGCATTAAATATAGATAATTAATGCTCACACAGCCTGTCAATCAATCGATCGACATACAATTAAATAATTGGGATTAGTGTATACCAAATATCATCCCAATACCCGTGTGGGGTTTCAAATCAACAAACACAGATTTTTATTTATTTACATACCCGTTAAAAATTATATTTTTAACGATAAAATATTTTTAACTATATAAATATTTTATTTCCATTCACATCACACAATCAATTTTCACCACAACAAACAATCAAACATACAAGCCATCCATGGTTTGTGGATGACGGGTGTCGGGTGCTCCTAAGCACCGTCTGCATCCTAGTATATAATTTAAACTAGAAAAGAAAATTTAAAGTGAGAAGTTCTCACCGACTAGCTAATCCAATACCACGACTCCTCCTATGTAGAAGTCATTGTTGTTCTCGCATTTTGTCACTTTCGTTGCCCGTAGCCACTACATATATAAAAATCACATTTTTATATTGTTGCCATGTATACAAAAATCATATCTTTATAATCACTCCATATGGATAAAAATTCTATTTTTACATCGATGTACATGTAATAAAGATTATATTTTTATCACGCTATTCTCTATAAAAAAAAATATTTTTAATACTTCTACTTTATAAAAATTATATTTTTAATGCTCTACCTAAGTAAAAATCATATTTTTACCTCGCCCTTCTCTATATAAAGATTTCGCCTTTTCAAATATGAAGATTTCGCCTTTTCAAATATGAAGATTTTTTTTTCAAAGCAAAGAATTCATATTTTTCTAAACAAAGAAATCATATTCCTTTAACAAACAAAAAATCAAATTTTTAAACAAATAAAAATCTAATCTTTCCTATGAACAAAATATATTCTTTTTCTATGAAAAAACTATAAAAATCTATTCTTTTTGTTTATGAAAATCATAATTTTCCCTAAACAGAAATCTAAACTTTTCGCTTCTAAAAATATAATCTTTTCATCTAGAAAAATATAATCTTTTCATATAGAAAAATATGATCTTTCCTAAACTAAAAGTCATATTTTTACGTCCCTATACATATAATAAAAATCGAACTTTATTTCAAATTCATATACATAAAAAAATCGAACTTTTCATATGCAAAATCCTAGCTTTTCATTGAATTAAAACCAAAGAACAAAACTTACATCGATTGAGTTTTTCTTCAATCGAGGGGGGGGGGTTCCCTTTGCTGCGTTCGGATTGGAAAGAGGGGGGAGGAGGAAGAGAGAGGCGCGGAGGAGGGAGAATCGGGAGAGCGGCGAGGTGGAGATCGCCTGAGGCGAGGGGGTGAGGCTGGAGGAGGGCGGATGGCCCTTGGGCGGTGCGACGTTGGGTGCGTGGGATGTGGGGTTCGTAGAGGAGAGGGAGGAGGAAGAGCGAAGGAGGGGATAGGGGGAACGAGGAGAGAGGAAAGGGGGTCCGGCGTCGTCGGCGGCGCGGCCAGAGGGCAGCGGCTCCTCCGCATTCGCCTTTCTTTTCTTTTTTTCTTTCTGATCGAAACAGTGAAAGGAGAGGGGATATAGGGGCTTAAATGAAAATATATATTTTAATTTATTTATTTCTAAAAAGCAACTTTAAAATTCGAACTCAAAATTGAGCCCACCGACTGTCGTCCATAGCTAATTACCCCCATTCCGAACAGAATGGGATATCTATCGTAGGCTGATATGACTGTTTCGATCAGTTTTCATCAAAATCAAAATATAACTCTATATATTGAATTTGAACGCGCATTTCAATTTACCGGGGACACATACTAACTAGAAAAATTCCCGAAAAATATTTTCTAGCTTCATATTGACGATACAGTCCTAACAAAACTAATTTCATTGAATTCTGAGACCGTTAGAAAAATGGCCATTTTCCAGTCGATTAAAATCAACTAAAACTGGTCAAACGCGTTTTCCTTTGCCACGCTCACATATTGATTCGAAAAATTATGAAAATTGGAATCTAGCAACCTCTTGACATCATGGATCCAACAAAAGTGGTTTCATCGAAATCCGAGGTCGTTTGCAAAATACCCATTTTTAAGGGCCAGAATTCCATAGCGACTATTCCGAATTTTCAACTGGGCATAACTCTTTATTCCCGCTACGAAATTTTGATTTTCGGATTCGTTGGAAAGATATTCTCAATTAGATTCTAATATTTTTGGTTTGGCCAAAATCCGGTTTATTTTGCACCCGGTATGTTTAATTGAAATTTGAAATCGAATTATTGAACTACCGCGCCATTTTCAATTCCCTTTATAATTTAAATAAATATTTATATTCTAACGACAATCTATACAAATATATATGTTCTATTCTATTCAAAATAAATTTCTCATCGTTATCATTTAAAATAATTCATTTTAAATATTAAAAATTCATCAAAATTGCAAAATAAAAATTTTTTAAACTGGCTCGCATTTCCGAGTTGTTACATTTCATTAATGTTGTTTCTAATTGAAGGTTCCAGGTGACGGCTATTTGTAAGTTAATTTGAAAATTTGTTGGTTAATTCGAAAGATTGATGTATAAAATAGTTTTCAAGTACTCAGTCTCGCCGAGAGCCATAGACCAAATTTTAGTATTGAACTGGCACCTATAAATTAATTGAATGTAAGTTGAATAGCTACATTTTTTAGAGTTATAATAGAAATAGCTCTTAAAAATAGAATTTCAATTATATTGTAATGATCCACCCTTGATAAGCCATGACTAATCATTTTCTATCTTTACTCCACTTCTCTCCCACATCATATGATCCCTAAGAAACTAAAATGAAAACCCAAAAAAAACACAACAATTATACCATCAAGCTCAATACCACAAACTGAGTTTTTTAACTTTAATATCTAACTCTCTATATTAGATGTCAAAAATGGAGGGGTACGAAGTAGTAGAGTAGCTTGATATTGGTCTTGATCATGAAAAGGGATCATATTGTGTTTGGACGTTGGATAATGACGATATAGGAATATGCTAGTGGTGAAGTGTTTTGTGATGTTACAATTATAGGCAAAAGATGCTTATTTTGTGTTTGGAGGCTGGCATATTTACACGTTGTTTTTTGTATGATCATTTATTTCAATGCGTAATTGCTCCAGGTTTACTTGTTCTTGTTATATATAATAAAAGAGGCTCACATCATCAGCCATCATCGAGCAGTTCTGTTCATGGATCATATTCTCATATTCACTATTCATATGTTCAAAATTTCTATTTTGAGACCCCAACACATCAAAAATCAAACCTTAAATCGATTTTTCGGTCGAAATTCAAACCTTAAATCTATCACAATCTTGAACAAATCACGGGCTTCATCAACTCATCGAAAATCTCAAGTGCAACAGGAGGCCATCTTCCATGTGCTCCTTCACGTTCTCCACTGCTGGCTTGAGACCCTCCTCTACGATTTAGATAAGCAATCATTGTTACTCCTTTTCTATTATTGGAAAATAACCAAATTTTGTAGTGTAAGTTTGCAAAATTGATTTTTCTTTGTCGATGTAAATAATTTGATTGGTATTTGACACAACTTTATTGTACATAAGCATGAGGATAGTAGATTCCATCCATTTTTTTCTAGTTGAATTGTAGCTCTTTTTGTGGCAGTTTGCTTAAATAGTTTTAGCTAAATATAAAAATCTTTAATTGTAGCCAGAACAATTGCTTGTATATGTTCCCTGAAATTCACTCCATAAAATCTCAATAATTCATGCATAATTATGAAATTTCGTGGACAACTTTGAACTTGTAGTGTTTTATATGGTTTTTTTAGCCTAAAAGGTAAATAATTGATCAATTCCGTAATGAAACATTATTCATGACTATTTAGTGGTGGTTATTTTATGATTTGTTATGAGTTATTATGCACATATTTGAATACTTGGCCAAAAAATTAAAAAAATAAACTGGGGTTGCTGTTTTTGAACCCTCAATTTTTTAGCATTATGCTCCCACCAAAATTATTTTCTGGCTATGTCGCTGCCGACTTGCTCCAATTTAACTAGATTGGATTCCCTAGTGTAGATTTATCCCTTAGTATACTTAATTTGGAATAACTCATACATAACATGATTGTGATTTATCACTTAGGTCATGCACACACGTAATCATACGCATACATAAACTCACACACGCCTTTGAACCTATTTATGTACTTATGAGTTATATGTATAAATAGTTTAATAAAGAAGATATCCTTAAATGGGGTTTCTAATGCAAGAAGATGTTATGTAATTAAATGAATTTGTCATTAATAATTATTATATAATAATTAAATAAAATTTAATTAAAAAAATTACTATTCATGCAAGTATTTATTTATTTATTTATTTTGAAAATCATGCAAGTAAAATCTTATGAAAATGTTCATATGATCTTCTTTTCTTTTTGGAGATTCACACTGCATAATGACACACAAACATACAAGTTGGTTTTCAGTTTAACCAAAGTAACATTTTTTATATTGTTGAAGTTTATAGTGTTGTAATTGTTTGTAAAATGGTAAAATGGATTTAGTAGTAAAAATAGACTTCATATATAAATTATAGATTGATATTGTTTACAAAAAAAATTAGTGCTCATTTTCAACTCTAATTATGAATTTTTGTTTGGGTAAGCTGAATATTCTAATTATGCCATTTGATTTTTTTTAATTGCATTTTTATTTCAGTTGAACCTGACCAAATTAGTTGGTAGTCGGGTATCTTACTGGTCAATTTTGTTATCTTAAAACAAATCGGATGCTCATTCAAATTCTAAAACTAGAATTTCGAGACTAAAGAAGTTCTCTTGTTTCATTATACATGCATTTTCCCTAAAAAGTTGCCAGGTTGAATATAATGTTTCACTTTTATGAAAATGTTAATTTGTAGATAATCGCTGATACATATATACATATATATATATATATATATATATATTTGTGTGTGTGTGTGTGTGTGTACACACACACACATATACATATAATATTATTAAATATATAATCTTAGAAATTGATAATAGTAGGGTATCAAAGTCTCCAATCAACCACTCGGCTGAAATTTTGAAAGGACGGAAATAAATTTATAAGAATTCAGATAAATGTTATGCATGCATTGGTTATTAAGTTTGTCAAAGGAAATAATAAGTAAATATGATCACATTTCTGCTTGAAGTGCGATTAAGCAATGAAACAAGCATGACTATAAAAGGAAAACTCAAAGAGTAGCATCTAAAAAGTAGGGTATGTTGCTTTAAGAGGAGGGCTCACGGTATTCTCTAGTAAAAGGTGAAAGAATAGCTGGCTCTGTGCTCACCACACAGCCGTGTTAGTTTTACTGCCAGTGCAATTTTAGAGCACAACTTTGACAGTTTGACAGAACTAAAAATATTTGTAGCAATGTGGGACTATAAACCCATCTGAAAAACTGACTACTGAACCCTAAGGGTGTGTTTGGTTTACAATTTTTAATTTTGAGTTTACGTACATATAAAAGTACGAACGACGTACACATATTGTGAAAAGCGATGTTTTACTAAACGAAGTTAACACACAGAACCAAAAACAAGTTTTTATTATTTTCCATATTTTAAAAAATTAACGGAAGGACAATAACAAATTCATGCATCCACCGTTTTTCCATCCCCTCCTTCACTCCATCCATCTTTCATCCGTCACGTCCGCTATGCTTCAAATCTTCGCAACTTTCAGAATTAATGCTGAAAACTAACTCAAAACACAATATAAACCAAACACTACCTAAGCTTTTTGGCTTTATTACTTTAGTTTAATTTCCTTGTTACTTTTTAGTGCGTCCTAATATCTTATGAACCAACCTAATTATTGTAAAATTAAGCCTTGTGATATAATTTCAAAAGGTGCTCAACAAAAAAGTTATTCTGAATTGTTTATTATTTTTCGAAGTCAAATACATTAGATTTCACTTTAATTGAATTCTAAAAAAAACTTATAAATTCAGATAAGCACCCTTTCTCAGTTGGTTGAGACGTTGGGATAGAATGCAAAAGATCGTGTGTTCGATCCAGTCGAACCTCCTACATGGTAGTATGTATGCTTCGTATATATAAGTAATCAATCTCCAAAAATAAACTTATTAATTCATAAAAAAATTCAGACTTCTAAAAACATATTTTGGAATTTCTAGCAAAGTTTCATATTTTTCCAAATTGATCTAATATTTTCCTCAAATTTTCAAATGGCTAATTTCAAAGATTAAATTATAAAAATTATTAAATGACTGGAATAAATATAGGTCCTTTCATTAAGTATTCTCCAAATAATTTGCTGGAGCTGCAGAAAAAGTTTCAGGTTGAAATAATTAATTATATTTTTTCTTGAAATATACTATTACTTTTAAATAAATTATAAAAATGCATAAATGATTGAGTTAAATATCAGTTGCTTACTGAATATTTTTCTTTTACTGTAAAAGTTATAACAAAAATTCCAAGTTAAAATAACACAATTATGAAATCGCCTATTTATTCAAATTTAATTAAACAATTTATTGGATTTCGTATTACAAGTATCATTTTAATTGAAGCCAAAATTTATCACCTCGTACTTAATAGCTCGGATTGATTCTAGGATTAAATAATCTATATATTTAAGATTGGTTAAACTAAAATAATTAACATACTTCTACTTTAAATTGAATAGGAAATAGTTTAGTTAAAATATTTTTATTGGAACTTTTTTGATAATTCCGCACGTAAGCTCCCTACCAAATTTTATACCTTAGTGTTCAAAATTTCATTCTTTATAACACGTTAAAACTTAGGATTAATCACATTCATGCATGAAAATTTCAAACAAGGATTGAAAAAAAAATAGTTTTATCAAAAGTCAAATTTTTGGTTAACATTATAAAACTACTTTATTTTTTTACATATCAATATAAGATGTCTATGGGTCTATCATACTCTTTAATATTCAAATTATCTACATGACAATTGATATGACTACAATAGTTCAATAAGATTTTGTAGTGGATTTATATCATAATCAATGACCTAACATATATAACCACAATATACACAAACACAATTATTAACAACTTATAGGCCTACACATGCAATCAAAATATAAATCAACTTAATTAATCAATCATATGTCACATCGGCCATCAATTATCACATATCATAGTGTTCAACTAGCAATAATATTTAGTTTTTAATTAACTTAAATTCACACAAAACGTAGCAGTAACTTTTTATCACATCACGACATTGATTTAAATTACAATAAAATTATAGTACACAAAATGTAGCAATATCGCAACACTTTTTTTATAAAACGTAAGGGAAATGGAGCAACTACGGGTGTGGAAGAGGCGTTGATGAACAACGGTGGGGGAAGGTGAAGCAAAAATAGTGGTTGGCAGTGGCGGGTGAAGTTTTGGATGGGAAAGGTGGAGGCAGAAGTGTTTTGAGATGCATGCGAGATTTCAGGCCAATGATGAAAGATGGAGGTGGAAGAGTTTCGAGATGCAGGTGAGATTTTAGAATGATGATGAACATAAAACAATGTATATGTAGGTTTTCTTTTTTTCTTTTTGAATTTAAATTACACAAGAGAAAGGACCAAAAATAGAGAACTAGTAGGTATAATGGGAAGGTGAAGCAAAAGCAGTGGTTGGCGGTGGTAGATGAAGTTTTGGATTGGAAAGGAGGAGGCAAAAGTGTTTTGAGATGCATGCGAGATTTCAGGCCGATGATGAAAGCTGGAGGCGGAAGAGTTTCGAGATGCAGGTGAGATTTTAGAATGACGATGAAAAAAAACAATGTATATGTAGGTCTTTTTTTTTGAATTTAAATTACACAAGAGAAAGGACCAAAAATAGAGAACTAGTTGGTATAATGCCAAATATTAAGTGGCTTGACAAGGTATTCCCCAGCATGTTAAATGTATGCCATATTTGTGTATGAACCTTAACTTAAACTATATCGGTATCCTTATACCGCTAGTTTTGGACCTTTATACTCTTAACTGGAAGCCCAGAAACAGAATAAAAAAGTTATAGTTTGATCAGTGGGAGGAGACACTTAGAGCGATACACTAGTATTTATGTCACGACGAATCTGCCAAAGTTTCACTTTTATCCTCAAAAGACTACTGGAAACATACTACAATTGTTAAATTGCACTAAATGGATGGAACTAGAAAGATCGGAACTTGATGAAATGAACTTTCACTTGTTACTCAGAAAAATCTCAAGATTATTTTTATGTAAAAATATTTACATTTCGAAAAACAATATTTTATTTCACTGCATAATTCAATCGGTTTTAAACTGAATTTGAAACAAAATAGATTTCGCTAAAATTTGAATCTTTATTAAAAAGATAATTCAAATTCTTGAAACCTAAACCGACCATGCTTCACTTTGCCGCAACTGATGTGCCTCCTTCCTCCGGCCTCGTGCGCCACCAGATCCTCCAACTTCAACCTCTAGTAGGTGTACCATGGAACTTGCTAATCATTAGACACAGTAGAGTTATTCTTTTGCTTTCTTTGACCTATCGTCTCTTTCACTTGTTAAGCTTAAAATTAACCTTTTGCAGGTGTACGCAAAGCTAATACAAAAAAGGAACTTGTTCATCGTGTATTTTTTGGACTATTGGTTATGATAAATACCATTGATCTGCATTTTTTTTTTCATTTCATGCATTCTTCTTTGTTTAATCTAATTTACGAAGGCCGGTTCTAAATCTACAAATTCAAAGCTTTTCATCGACGTTTTCTCACCGAAAACTCCTTGCTAATAAGATAGTCCCTAAGTATAAATAAATAAAACAATGATGCTTGCAGCTCACTGGATATATATATATATATATATATATATCACATAGGAGTCGCGAAACTAATGTAATGAGAATAACAATCGACAATTCATATTTCATTTTATCATTCTGATCCTTCTTTGAAATCAACAAAAATCTAAATGTCATCAAAACTCTCATGTGGTATTCAGAATCTGAAGGCTTAAAAGCACTAAAGTTTTGAAGACTGATGCAAAATTAAACTCATCAGAGAATACTCATTATCTAAGTTTATCTGTCATATGAGATTGGATCTCATCATTTTAGAGCGATCCCAACAAACAAGAGGAGTGCCTTGCATAGACCAACATCTTAGGCTACATCATAGTCTTCCTCGTTGAGTCAGAAAAGTCAACATTCATAATGTTGTGAAAATTTGCGACTTCCGTGGAAGCGTATATATCAAGATCTTAGTCTCCGAAATAACAAAGATATAACTTATAGTGAAAACAAGACAAAAACGCAATTAAAACACAAACACTAGATATTTCATTCAACCACCCTCTTTATTGATTCATCAAAAATAAATTTTGTTTACATTTATTAGAATAAACCAAAAATAAACAGATTACAATTTATCAATAACCTAATTGAGAAAGTGCAAATAATGTCTAGATGACTAATATTGTTGGAGAAGAAGTACCATGGAGAACGACAGTTAACCTTTAATCATATTTAATTTCGGTCATACGCCACACCTTTTATTCAATCATGAAAGTAGCTTCTATAGGAGAATAGAAGGCACATGCAAATATCCAAATTGCCACTCCAAAATATACTGGAAGAAGCTCGATCAAAAGCAGAATTATTTGACTTAGACGTCTCGCAGTGATGGACAGATGTCTAAGTCAAGATCATCGAAATATTCATTTCCAGCTATGTAGTTAAAGCCCTACAAAATCACTTCTATAGCCAACAACGCTCTCCGGCCGCAACGCTATTTCAATTTAGCACTGATGAACAATAGTTCCGCTTGAAGCCCCATTATTTTCTATTGTATACGCTAAATCAACGCTATTTAACAGCCGTTGTAGCAATATTAATATACAGAGGATGATCTAACCAGTTCTCTTTTAAAATAAATCAAAAAGTTAACGTAAAGAGCTAATTTTAAGTCATAAGTACCTTATATAAGATAGAAATCACTAGGAATACTTGAATCTAGTGTGCATAACCATGATATTTGTTGATTTTGTAATATAATGTTAAATGATATTCGTTTCTTCTACATAAATGTTGTCGGAATGATAATTAATTATACAATTTTACATCTAATTAAAATTTTGGCACCTCCTTTATTTCCCCGTTTTATCCCCACTATAGCTTTTTACACCTCTACCGTTATAGAACCGCTAAGCTCTTTAACTGCTCAGATTTCCAATTACCTGAAGTCTGACCAACTAGGTCGGACATTTGACCTGGGTTACTAAGTTTTATTGATCTAGTGACCAGACGTCTAACCTGATTGGTCAGACGGATGCGCTCTCCACCCCCTGATTTGCCATATCTTTCTCCTTCGAGCTCCCATTTACGAACCATTTTCTCCATTGCAAAGTTACTTCCATAACTAATATATATCTGACTTTAATGGACATATGATTTAACATCACCAATCACAACACTCTAACTTGATATGAAATCATATCAAAACATCAAACAATCAACAATCATGTCATCACCAGCTTTCACAAATCACAAAATCTCAATCAAACTACATTACTAACCTCAACACCACCTGCAAGTGATGCATTTCCCTCATGAGGTGCACCGCAAAAAATCGGTCTCGAAAACATTTATAATACCACAAAAATCTCCACCTTATCGTTGTGAATTTTTCCAACTCGACATCCGTCCATCACTTGATCTTAGCTCATTACCTAATCGTTGTCGATCCCTCTATCATCATCAACATGAAAACCCCTGTTTGAAACATGATTCTCAACGCTAGAATCATAAGCAGTGACCACATTAACATCTGCACCTTACTGTGGACTAGGTCCTTTAACCGTCACTCGCTTTCCATAATCGACCACAAAACCAACCAATCTATAAAGGTTTTCTTCTTCCAAAACTCTTTTCACTGTTACACAACCCTTTATTCACTCTCAAAACTCCACCTTGAGTCTCATAAGTGCAACTATGGTGATCTAACTGACCAAGAGAAATAAGATTATACGAATAAGTGGGTACATGTCTAACTACAGAGATTTCCTTTACCACACCATCATGCATACGAAATCACATAAATCCAATATCACAAACCGGTAGCTCTACTCTATTGGTCATCCTAATCATGTCGGCATTCTTCTCATAAGAATAAAAATAATTCACATTTCTACAAATGTGAAAACAGGCTTTTGAATCCATCTTACAAGGCTTACCTTCACTAAAGAGGATATCATAAGAACCATCACTAATGTCTAATGGTACCTTCAGGAAAACCTGTCTGGGCATCATCACTACCATCACCATCACAACCTTCTTTTGGCGTCTCTTATAAGCACAACACTTGTTGCGTATATGACCTTTCTTATTACAATAGTGACTGACGAGGGCACATTCTCCATTAGCTTCCTTCTTTTTCCACATTGTATCTTTCTTCAAGTCCCTTGCCATCATAGTCTCGCTTTGAATTGATTCCAAGCTCTACCTTTTTCTCCTACGCTCCTTATTCAAAAGAGTGCTTCGTAATTTCTAGAGAGATAGTTTCATTAGCATTCGAATACACAATGAGACAACCAAAATTTCCCAACTTTCTGAAAGCGAACTCATCAATAAAAGAGCTTGTAACTCATCATCTAAATTGACCTTCAAATTTTCCAATTGGTTTATTACATCTTGAAATTCATTCAAATGCTCTACGATCGACTTCTCTTCATTTAATCTCCGTTGTCCCAACTTTCGAACCATAAAGCCTTACCAGTAGCACTCTTTGACCATATAAAGATACTAACTTGTCCCAAAAATCCTTTGCGGATTCACAACTAGTCACACGATGGAAAATCGAATCATCAAGGTATTAATGAATCAAAGCAATCGCCTTCTTATCCATTTTTCTTCATCTAAATCAGAGGGCTTCTTTCTTTCTCCATCAATCGGATAATGAAGATTATTGAGGTACGAAACATCCTTCATCTTAGGCTAGCTCCATTGCTCCTATCAAAAATAACATCTTCAAAAAAGAAATCATAACCAACATTTTTTTTTGCAAACCAAATTACTTTAAGCTATGCGATGATGTGCTATGAAACCAACTATTATGGAAATTTGCGACTTTTGCGAAAGCGTATATGCTAGAATCTTAATCACCCAAATCATAAAGAGATAACATGGATTGAAAAAATGGAAATGCAACAAACACAAGATATTCCACTCAATTACCCTCTTTATTGATTTACAAAAAATAAATATTGTTTACATTTATTGGAACAAACCAAAAATAAAAAATTTACAATTGAATCAGTAGTCTAATTGAGAAAGGAAAAGAATATATAGATGACTAATACTAGAGAAGAAGAACCATGAAGAATGAAGGCTAACCTTTTATCACGTTTAATTTCAGTCGAAAGCCACACATTTAGATCAATCCAGAAAGCAACTTATATCGGAGAATAAAATCCAAATTGCTACTTCAAAATATCACAAACATATTCCTAAAATAGCTTGGTCAAAGCTAGAAATATCCGACTTAGATGTCTGGCGAGGATGGCCAAACATTTGGTCAAGGTCATTGCAATTTTTATTTCCAGTGACCAAACGTCCGACCAACCGAGATAAATGTCTATCCTAGGTCACTAGATTTTCCAGATCTAGTGATCAGATGTTTGAACCGATTGGTTAGTCGTCTGAACTTAATCATTGGCTCCTCCTCCTCCACCTGATTTTCCATATCTTCCTCCTACGAGCTTCGATTTTTCAACTGTCTTCTCCTTCATGAAGCTAGTTTCATAACTAACACATATAGTCGACTTCAGATATGTAGTTTAATATCGCCAATCATGACACAGAAGTCTTAGAAAAACAGACCAAAAAGACCCGAAACATCATTCAAAATCATAAAATATACCATGTTAGAAAACTTATTAGAATTCATTTCATCGTCTAGGTTTTGCAGATTGCATCTAACCTAATTTAGTGATTGTTAATCCTGTTTAAACGCGACTCAAGAATAATACATTGGGCCGTTTATATGATGGATCGAGTGAAAACATCATGGATCGGTGGAATTAGTTAGATCGAGCAATATGCAAAAGTGCATGGATCTTGATGATGCGATCCATGCATGGGTCAGCAAGCACACAACGAAGTAGCAAGAGGGATTGTACGAAGCACAATGGATTGCAGGAATCTGATAGATCGTAACAGAACGATCCAAGCATGGGTCGTGTAACATTGTGCACAAGACAATTGTGCATGGGTTGGTGCGTGTTCATGGGTCATTCATAAAGACCGGAGCATATGGATCATTCAAATTCAGTACACGGACCGTTGTAGCATGGATCGTGCGCATATAAGGTGAGATGTGGGCTTCCATAAAGCATCAAAAAATACATGGATCGTTGGCTGATCCATATGGACCTGGTTCTCTAAGCTGTGATCGCTTGCCAAGTTAAGCATCCGGTAGAAGGATGGCGTCCATCCTGTGGAACGATGCAGCAACTACCACTTTCCAAGCAAAGTAAAAAGTCCTTCCCAAACGAAGGAAACCTTCCTAAGTGAAGTTAAAAGTCCTCCCAATTGAGGCACCTAAACCAAAGACCTCTCCGGGGGCACAGGAACTAAAGACTTCTCCAAGAAGAAGCACAAGATCAACCAATAAAGTCGGGTTTCCTAGATATATTGGCAAGCTCAGAAGCTCTCAGTATGCTGGTAGCAGAAAAAATAGTCCGCCAACAAAGTGGAAGCACAACACTAGAATGGTCATTTCATAACTGTTATAACCGTTACAACTCGATTTTCCAACGGTTATAACCATTGGTAGAAGGTACGTGATAAATTTTGTAACGTATTTACCTATGATTATAACTGTTGGTAAATTTTATTCATCTAACAGTTATAACCCATTAGGAAATTCATTTGTTCCAATGGTTATAACCGTTAGGCTGTAGAATTTCTCAATGGTTATAATTGTTAGAAGTATGAAATTTCCTAATGGTTATAAGTGTTGGAAGTACAAAATTTCCCAATAGTTGTAAATATTTGCGACTTCTACACATATACACTAAAAAATTACCAACAATTGCACGTGTTACAAGTTAAATAAAGCTCAGCCATATCTCATTCAACATCTTATAGTATCATCACATTATTTCATTCTGCTAAACAAATTCAAATTTATACCAATAATTGACACGAAATCAAATTTCAAATTTACACTTCACTGAATTGAGAAGAAAGCATCAAAACATATTGAATAGTATCATCACATTATTTCATTCAGCTAAGGTTTGTTGTTACGGTCCTAATGTAACATGTTTCGTTGCAATCTGAGTCTGTTTACTTAAATAGCACTAGTTTGGCCTTAGATTATCAATTGATTATGCATACGTATTTACAATGAACGTTTATATCTCGCACAACCACGTACTAACTCCGATTGAACCGAATTTTGGAATCTTATAATAATTTAACGTTCCGAATCCGATAAAATTGGTTTCGTCGAAATCCGAGATCGTTTCCAAAATGACTATTTTTCGATATTCAATTAAATCAAGAAAATATAATTTAATTCAAAAACAATTCAATTTAATAATAATAAATTAATATTATCGTATATATCCAAATAAAATATCATAAAGCTTCACAATAAGCATACTTGGGCTTATAACTCAATACTTTAAATATAAGCTAAATCGATATTCAATTTATAATAAAATCTTTTATTTTATTTGATAAATCATTATGGTTTATAAACGAGTCCACATAGACTTTCTGAAAATTAGATTTGGACATAACTCACAATCTATATGATGAAACCTCGAATTTTCTCGTTCATTATAAAACTATAGTTTATAGATTCGAATGTTTCTTGTTTCAACGAATTTTGACTTATACTGGATCCTGTATATTCAATTGAAGTACAAAACGTAGTATTACAAACTACCAAGCCGTTGCGAGCTCGTTTTTAATTATATTATAAATTATACATTCAAACTTGTTTTTAAATTCGAGTTAACTTCAAATTGTTAATTCTTAAAATAAATCGTTTTAAATATTTAAATCAATTAAACATTCTTGCTTAAAAATCAGGATTGTTACATTCTCCAATACTAAAACGATTTCGTCCTCAAAATCAAAGATGGAACTGTAGGTCGTTTACTTATTCAACAAAACCAATATTCTAACTAATCTTTAGTTCCTCAGCTTTTTAGTTTTTGAAGAATTTCTCAATTCACGAATTTTTCTAATGCCTTAAATTTTCGAAAAATTTCACCATAACCTCCTTTGTACGGCTCGTTCGGTACAACTACAACTCGCCTCTCTAGGCCCTTACCAATTAAAGCGAAAATCCAAAAGCTAAGAGGCTTGCCAATCGACTCATAAAATCATCAAACATAATCAACACTTTAAACATGTATCTTTTTTACGGGCATTCAATTTTATTCCTCTTGTTAGCTTTCATTCAATAACCTATTCAATACATATACATCCAATTGCAACAAATTTCCAAATCAATGCTACACTAACATTCAATTCCGCTCGATGTTGTTTCTAATCCAATCTAATTTTATTTAACTTCCCTTAAGATAAATTTTAATTTATTCGATTCGCTTTTACCTTTTCAATCTATTTAACTCGTACTAGTTGAATTTTAAATTCAAATCATCTTTATCATTTCCCAAATTACAACATTCTTTTAATTAACTTAAATTCAGAAGTTATGAATTTATTTCCTTATCTAATAGGTTTTAGAATTTATTGCCTGTCCAAAATCGTCGATACTTCAAATTTCTAGTCCAAATTCTTTATAATTACGATGATTGCGAAATTTTAATCACAAAATAATTTTATTCAAAATTGAATGATCTTGACTTTAAAATCATCTAAGTTTTAAATCACCTTACTTGTTTCAAAAATCTTTTCTTTTCATCTTCAAAATGTAATCCTTCAAAAATCAATTTCATATGCAAATACACTCTCTCTCGTACCAATAATACTCTTAACTCATTCTAGGGCATTGCTAACTCTATCTCTAATGAGTTCTTTTTATAGGATGTTACCAATCCTATCTTCAATGAGTCATTTCCTTCTGTTCTAATGAGTCGTATCCCAAAGCTTTGTATAAACAAAGGTCTGATAACAACTGTAACGACCCACCTTTTTGCCCGATTCAAACCGATAATTAAACCGACTTAAACCGATCAACAAGTCGCATCGCTTGGGATTCCAACGCATCAGGCGTAACCAAAAGAACTTTTTCATTAATATCATTAAGATATTACATCAGAGTACAAAAAATATTAGAGTACCACGGAATAATACATACATAGCGGAAAAATATCTAAGTACAGCGAAAGAATACGAATGCTTCAACAAACTAGCTCCAGCTAAAATCCAACACCTACTCTATAAAACATATAAAAACCAAAACTACTAGCTTCCAGCTGGAAAATAAGGGCATCCAGAATTTTGGGAAAGAAAAATAAACTCCGAGTCAGCCATGAAACTGGTGTCAGAACTAAAACAGTTATCTTTAGTTTATTTTAAAGTTAGGTAAATCAAAGGACCATACCGTATAACACAAAACGGGTTTTCTCCTTACGAATACCAGTTCACAAATCAACTCGCAATTATTTTGGAAAATGAGGCTACCATATGGTCTCTCGGCGCACACACAATGCAAAGACAAACATGGGAAAGATTTCTCCTAATGATAGCCAAACATGCTTGAAACAGACAATTCTATTTTATTATTATTAGCGTATAGTGTGGAAATCACTTTTAGAAAGTAAATGTATCAATCCTAGACAGCATGAATGTCCCAAACCATTATTTCGCCATATAGGTTTATGTTTACACCAAAATTGGTCTAAACACTCAAGGTACTAAAATTGTACTTCACCTATACGGTAAGAAATAAATGGAACCATGTTTAATCAGCAACTGAAAATGAAAAATGCAAAAATAAGTAAAGTAGAGACGAGATTTAGAGTGTTTCAACCGTTAATTAGGCCTACGTCCACTGTGAAGGTGATTTCCAATCTTATAATGAGGATTACAAAATACATTAATTCTCTCTTTTCATACATCTCTATATTCACTCAATATACCCTCGTTTATATATTTCAATCTTGGAATTATGCAAGAGAATGGTAGAATTTGAGGAGAAGAAGGATAGAAGAATGATTGAGAAGGAGGATGCCTTCGTTTTTCTTGATCACAAGATTGTATTTGACGCCATGGCCGAATCAGTAGTTGAGGATATAATTTAGCAGCACTTTGTGGTTTCAAAGATTGGATCCCCTTTATGTTGGTAGCCATGATGTATTTATAGGTGAACTCCCCTTGGGATCGGTCTGAAATCCCTTTATGCACGCTACGGACCGCTTATTCTATTAGTTACAATCATTCCATCTGCTAGCTGTAGCTAGCTGTCCATATCTGTATTCAGTTATCATGCGCAAGCGACTCAATAGAGCGAGTGTCTTGGGTAGTTAAACGAGTGACTTCGATCGATGCTCTTCGGTCGCGTCTATTTCTAGCATTCGATGAGTAGATATCTGATTTGCTTGATGGCGAGATGAAAGAACGACCGATCATAGTTCCTTAATGTGGTTGTGTCTGATTTAAGTGAGCGGGCGACGATCTTCATCAGTCTAGAGGCGACCGACTGAGACTTGCGACTTTGAGATGTGAATGTGCTCTTTCTAGGAGTTGGTATACGACCTACCAATAGGTTTCTGATTCGAGTGTCGAGCGATAGGAGTTGCAATTCATGAGTAGTTGTTAAATATACGTGCGACCTTGACTTATGTCTTGATGCATGCGACCGAACTTTGATATTAGATCAAGCGTGCTCCCTTGTTGTGAGCGGCTTTACATAATGTACGATCCTTATCTTTATTGAGCCGCATTTCTCATAACATATCGTGCCATCTTCTTCGGTCGTACTAGTCGATTTGATTTGTCTTGGGTTTGGTACTTGGGTCTTGCTTCGTGAAGTTGCGTCCTATCCATGTGAACCGTTTAAGTGCCTCGGATAACATTGCGCACGACCGACCCTGATGGTGTTCGTTCTGTATCCTTTACTCAATGTGCGTGTGGATTTTTTACAGATTAACACTTGCACCTCAAAGTCCGTGATTTCTTTTAGTAAGGAATTACTGGCTTCGACATATTTGATCATACATTGTTAGGTAGATTTTTCGAGGGGTCGGTCGTACAAAAATTTGGGATTGTTTCGTTGTAGTGGACCGGTATTGTCTCTCTTTGTGAGCAAGAGGCTTGATGTATCTTTTTGGTTATTGTGCGAACAGTTGAATTTTGGGATGCCAGATGGAGCTTGATGGGACACTTTTTGTGTAATTGAGCTCTTAAGCGGACGTGGCGAGAATTCTCTGGATGTATGCCTTTTAATCTTCCTTATTTACTTTTAACCTGCTTCATTCCACTTTTATCTTTCTCAAGAAATCCTTCGGTCATAGCTGTATTTCCTCGAGAGTTTTACCAGGTAGTCTATGTTTGACATTTCTGTCTTGATTTTTCTTTAAAAGGTTTTGGCTTTCTCATTCCATCATTTTTCCTAGTATTTGCAGCAACACCTCTTTATCTTGAGCGATTTCCTTTTGGCTCCAAGGTACCATGATCTTTCTGGGTAAGCTTCTTTTTCTTTATTTTGTTTTGTTTTGCTGGAATGCTCATGCGTTCCCAAGTTAGGATGTTCCAAACATGACCTGACCGGGTTGTGTATGAATTCGGGATTTTGGCAATAGCCAGGTTTTTGTGTAGCATAAATACCGTTTCTGTAATCATCTTTGAAGAATATGAATCATCTAGTGGTTTTCTTTGAAATCTCGATGCTTGGTATTTGGTTATAAATTGTTTGATGAAATGCCCTAGGGTTCTCCATTTCAAATGTTTCTGTTTATGCCTGAGTCTGGCTAGGTTGTTTCTCTTTTTATGGTTGTTGTTTGATTTCACACCGATCTCTTTTGAAATAGGTCGTTCGAAGATGGAATTCTTCATGTCTAGGAAGCTTAGGAAAAAGTCAACAAGGAGGGCTGGTAGCAAAAAGATGCCCGAAGGCAAGGAGATCTTGGATGAGACTGACACTCAAAGTCATTGTTTGTTGAATGAACTTCCTGACCCGGATATTCAGACTGCTCTTGGTCGTATGGCTTCTTCGTCCATCACTTTGGATCCTGCAACTGTCCCGGAGCCTCTTTCTGTTCCCAACCCTTGCCATCCTGAACTTGCTAAGGACTTTGTGGCTTAGTGTCCAGCTAGCTCGCATTCTATTGTGTATATAGACCCATTTGATAGATGGATTATTGCAGGTAATATGGACGCCATGAAGGATTGCATATTGGCTGAGTTCAATCAGTTGGAAGCATGTCTGCATCTGGTTGAAGGCCTTATCACAACTGTCAGAGATTACATTGTGGAGCAAGTGGGTGCCTGGCATTCTCTTGTCGAAGATCTTCAACGGTCAAATAAAGAGAATTTGAACGACTTCATGGCTTGGAAAAAGACAGGCTCAAACTTGTTGAGGCCCTTGAGGCTAGGGAGAGGATCGTCTCTTACCTCATCTGAACACTGTGGCTTGCTAATGCTTTACCTGTTTTGTTATTTTGGTTTTGATTTAGAATGGTACTTTTAGTCTGGCTTGTGTATATGGAAGCCAGCTTCGCTTATTTTTGTACGCTTAGGTTTGTGACTTTTATGGTTTGTTTCGGACCTCAATGCACTGCAATTCTTATTATGTAACTCGTTTATGTTCGCACGGGTGTGTCGCACGCTGCACCTTTATTTTCTGATTTACACGTTCGGCCGAGCACTCTATTAATCATTCGATTGCGCCCTATTTTTATTATTAATGGGATTTAGTTATCTTTTGCAGTTTCTCGCTTATCAAAGGTTATTACGCATTTGTATTATTATAAGCGCATTTGGTATCTTTTATTTAGCAGTATTCAACCCCGCGCCAGACTGACTTGGTAATCCAAGCCCTTGGGCGACTGGTTTTGAATACGTGCCCCGGGGGAAGTCTTGGGTTATAGGTTTTCGATCCATTCTAGGCCATGTTTGATTGTTTTAGTTATTCAAAAAGATTCTAGAATGGATACCCCCTTTCAGCTAGGATTTCTGACACCCCCTTTCGGCTAGGATTTCTGTTTTGCGTTGGTCCTTCCAGCATGTTTAATCCTTCCCCTTTTTTATGCTTCATCCCGAGGAGCGGACACTATTTCTTCTCATCGAGTTTTAAATCAAAAGGGATAAAGTTTGTGTCCTTCACCTAACAAGGTTTCCCTTGTTTTTTTGGATTGGCAATTTTTCCATTTCGGGACATGTCGGTTTTTCCGACTTTATGCCTTGCCCTAGGAAACAGACACTGGTTCGCCTCATTGAGTTTTTAAGTTAGGGAACCCGTGTCCAGCACCTAAGAAGGTGTTTCTTTGGTGGGCTCAGCAATTTTATCCGTGGGACTTTAGCCTTGGGACTTTTTGAGTTGCTTTCACTCCGACATTGACTCTTAGGAGGTGGACATCAATCCTTGCTACCAAATTTAACTCCGGTTTTAAGGAATTCATGTCCTGCATCTGAGAAGGCACCTCTTTAGGATTAGCAATTTTATCCAAGGGATAGATTTGGTAATATTCCTGTACTTTCAACGAAACCTGGCGCCAGTCCTTTGCATGGGTGTTTGCTAAGCATTCAACATACTCCATAATGAGAGGTGCAGCCTTTCGACTTGTTGTTTGTCTTAGAATAGCTTGTCCTTTTTAAGGTGACGTGTCTATTCATTCCGTTTGATCTTGCTCGATGTTCGCGATTCCCAAGCTGCTTTGTTTAATGTGTGCCCTGGGATTTTTGTCGTAGTCCCGCTGTGTATGGCAGATTGCCTTTTACCATGCCTACATTCCAAGAGATCGTTTTTTCTTTTAGCATGGACCAATAAGTATGTTACTCAGATAGACACATAATTAATTTTTGATGCACAAAGTTTTTGCGAGTAAACCGTTACTTAATACGAACATAGTGAATAATAAATCAAGGTAAACAATCTTAATAACAAGATAAAACCAATGAAGTGAAGCAAATTAATGAGAGCTCTAGTTTAATGCTCCATTATTGAGACATTAGTGTCTG
The DNA here is from genome assembly GCA_030737875.1 of Allium sativum. NCBI lineage: Eukaryota > Viridiplantae > Streptophyta > Magnoliopsida > Asparagales > Amaryllidaceae > Allium > Allium sativum. The sequence goes on from CM060916.1 coordinate 46,902,915, forward strand.
GTCCTCTTGATGAGCGTCCTCTTTGGATTGGTTTAAGCCTTTTTCTTCTAAAGGCATATTGCCCTTGTTTGCGGAGAGTCGGGACAACCTTTATGATCTTGTACATACTGTTGCAAATGGTTTTTCCTGATTAACCCCTCGATCACTGACTTCAAGTGCCTACATTCGTCGGTATCATGCCCTGGTTGTTTATGGAATTGACAGAATCTTCCTGACTTCGTATCAACATCTTTGACCGGTCTTTGTTTCAAGATCGGATACCTTTCGGTGTTTTAGTTGCCATGAAGATATTTCTAATTGTATCGTTAAGGGGAGTGAACTCGGAGTTCTTGAAAAAGCGTAGCTTCTTTTTTGCTCGACTGTCTTCTCCTTCATTGCTCCTTTTTTCATTATCAAGGATGCTTTGCGCATTTCCATTCTTCTCTATTTGTGCATTTTTTTCCTTCAATGCTTGCATATTTTTCAGCTTTGTTGAGTAATTGTTTGAGTGTACTTGGTTTCTTTTTCTTGATACACCGCCCCAACTCGGTTTCTTTACATATGCCCCCCTTATGAGCCATTAAGATTAGGCCAGGTTCGAAATTCTTGACTTTAGCCACTGCCATATCAAAGCGAGTGAGAAAAGCTTTGATGGGCTCTCTTGGCCTTTGTTGTAGTCCACTCAGCTCCGTAACATCCCAAGTTTTGACCGCCTAGGATTTTAATTTCTTATTGAACAGTTTAGTCAGGGTCACGAAATTGTCCACGGACTGCGGCGGCAGCTTTGTGAACCATAGATAAGCAACCCGTTCTAGCTAAGTTGGGAAATATAAGCATTTGATTTCATTAGTAGCGCATGCCCCATTCATATACTGGTCATATTTACATAGAAATATATTAGGGTCGCTTGTCTTATCATAGGACTGTAATGATGGAGGTTTGAATCTTTGTAGGTATACAGTCTTCTTAACCCTTTCAGTGAGCGGGGTTTTAGTTGGGAAGGACTCCCATACTCTTCGGTCATCCTTCTTCTTTAATCTTTCCTTCACAATTGCTCGTGCCATTCCTAAGATGTATTTCCGTTCCTTGCTTGGATCCATTGATTGACCGCCTTCTTCATTATCAAATTTTGATCTAGATGTGCCCTCGTGAACTGGGGTCAAGGAATTTGGGCATTCTTTTGGAGGGGACGTCCTTATAGTAGTGGGATTGTCTTTCCGTTTCATGATTGTGTCATCAAAACGACCGCATACAGATGCTTTGTTCCCTTCATAATTCAGATTAGTGTGATGCGCAACCCTCTGAATGGAATCCTGCTGCCTTGAGCTTGAAGCGGAGAATTCTGCTTCTGGCTCGCGATTTGTTCGGGCTAGCGAGGAACAGGTGGCAATTAATGTGGCTTTTGCGGTGGTGTCTTGAATGGCGAGTATCGACTCGAGCTTCTTCATCATTGGATTGTTTGCAATAGTTGTTTGACTTGTTAATCCTGTCATCGCCTCTTCCTATTCCTTCCTGGTTACAGTTTCTTCAACTTCAGGCAACTCCTCAGCCCCGGAATGGGTGGCAGACAGCGTGATGGTGTTAACGCTGTTGTTGAGTCTGTTGACTTTGTCGGTGATTCCCCATAGCATGTTCATATTTCTAAGTTCAGTTCTTCTCAGAAAATCTTCTCGGATCTGAACGGGGAAAGAAGCTAACATGGCCCCACGATGGGCGCCAAAATGTTTACACCAAAATTGGTCTAAACACTCAAGGTACTAAAATTGTACTTCACCAATACGGTAAGAAATAAATGGAACCGTGTTTAATCAGCAATTGAAAATGAAAAATGCGAAAATAAATAAAGTAGAGACGAGATTTAGAGTGGTTTAGCCGTTAATTAGGCCTACGTCCATTATGTAGGTGATTTACAATTTATAATGAAGGTTACAAAATACATCAATTCTCTCTTTTCATACATATCTATATTCACTCAATATACCCTCGTTTATATATTTCAATCTTGGAATTATACAAGAGAGTGGTAGAATTTGAGGAGAAGAAGGATGGATGAATGATTGAGAAGGAGGATGCATTCATTTTCCTTGATCACAAGATTGTACTTGACGCCATGGCCGAATCAGTAGTTGAGGATAGAATTTAGCAGCACTTCGTGGTTTCAAAGATTGCATCCCTTCATGTTGGTAGCCATGATGTATTTATAGGTGAACTCCCCTTGGGATTGGTCTGAAATCCCTTTATGCAGGCTACAGATCACTTATTCTATTAATTACAATCACGCCATCAGCTAGCTATAGCCAGCTGCCCGTATCTGTATTCAGTTATCATGCGCGGGCGACTCAATGGAGCGAGTGTCTTTGGTAGTTAAGCGAGTGACTTCGGTCGCTTCTATTTCTAGCATTCGATGAGTAGATATCTGATTTCTTGATGGCGAGATGAAGGAACGACCGATCATAGTTCCTTAATGCGGTTGTGTCTGATTTGAGCGAGCGAGCGACGATCTTCATTAGTCTGGAGGCGACCGACTGAGACTTGCGACTTTGAGATGTGAATGTGCTCTTTCTGGGAGTTGGTATACGACCTACCAATAGGTTTCTGATTCGAGTGTCGAGCGATAGGAGTTGCAATTCATGAGTAGTTGTTAAATATACGTGCGACCTTGACTTATGTCTTGATGCATGCGACCGAACTTTGATATTAGATCAAGCGTGCTCCGTTGTTGTGAGCGGCATTACATAATGTACGATCCTTATCTTTATTGAGCAGCCGCATTTCTCATAGCATATCATGCCATCTTCTTGGGTCGTACTGGTCGATTTGATTTGTCTTGGGTCTGATACTTAGGTCATGCTCCGTGTAGTTGCATCCTATCCATCGTGAGCCGTTTAAATGCCTCGGATAGCACTGCGCACGACCGACCTTGATGGTGTTCATTCCGTGTCCTTTACTCAATGTGCGTATGGATTTTTTAGGGATTAACAGTTTACAACTAAAACCATATGAACTCGTAGTGGAGAATGAATTTCTATCAAATGATCGAGCTATGGAACTTTCTTACCGATTCTGAACACCTCTAGAGGGATGTCCCAGAACAACACAATGTCCTCTTCCAACACAAGGTGGGATCTCCTTACCTGGATCAACCCTAAGTATATCATCTCTCGATCATTACCAACCCATAAACTGGGCCCCTACAACATCAACGATCACAAAAAGTAGAAGTCACCACTAAGGTAATACCTGGGATCCATACCATGATATACCTTTCTATCTAGAAAGAGACGACAACCCAATCCTCGCCGCATCTTTCTTGTTTCGATCATTTTTCGGGGTGTGAGGCTTGTTGAAGTCTCGTTACACTAAGCTATGCTACACTAAGCCATGCTTTGATCATCACTAACACATCACTTAGCATGTCACATTTTCATCTCATAACATATAATCGATAATCGTTTACTGTATCACCTTTGAGCTTGTGTATATCAAAGAAGGGTGTTGAGCTAAGAGAATAAATTCTCCGCTACCAACAGAAATACGTTTAACAAAAATCAATTATATAAAACAAGATACAATGTTAGACACACATCCATACGAGTCTATTCCAGGTCTGAACGAAACCTAAGGCAACTTATTCCTCATCCAAGAAAGGAGAAAGGTCCTTGCAATGCGGAAATTCCCTAAATCCGTCCGGACCGCTATCACAATATAACCTCATAATGGGAGTCCTTCCCGAGGCATTAGCAAGCAGCCCATTCGATGTGAAGATTCTAAGTCTTTAACCATCATGAGACGACCCAAACTTCCCCGATCCCCGAAGAGACAGAGGAACCCAGATTGCTTTGTGAATACGAAGCAGCAGAACACAAACACTAGAACATTTCATTGCTATTACAACAATTACATCAGAGTACAAGAATATATTAGAGTATGAATAAATATTACACAGCGGAAATAATATATCAGAGATTAAAATTACATTTTAAATACATAAACATAATGTGCAGCGGAAAATATCAACAACCACAACTAAATGAAATAGACAGATACAAAGCATTCCGAATATAGCTCCAGCTGTAATCCAGGATCCTTTGAAAAGAAATACCTACGAAAACCAAAACTATTGACTGTCTGTGTGGAAAATATGGGCACCCAGAGTTTAGGTTGAAACGATAAACTCCGAGTCAGTCATGGGACTGGTGTGAGAACTAAAAACAGTTATTAACTTTATTTTAAAGTTAGGTAAATCATGGGATCACGCCATATGACACGGAACGGATTTCCACCCATGAATACCATAAAAAAACTAGCGATGTTAAATAAAGAAAAATGAAGCCATTATAAGATTCAGATCCCATCATACAATGGAATGCAAGCCGGAGGATAAAATTTTACCTTATAATAGCCAAATATGCTTGGTACGCAAAATTTATCTTTTATTATTACTATAAGTGTATAGTGTAGAAATCAATTTCAAAAGTAAATGTATCAATACTATACGGCATAGGTACCATATATTATGTCGCCATACATAGGTTTACAACTAAAACCGAAAAACTCTTATTGGAAGTTTGGATTTCCATCATGATGGCTGCTGATTCGAAAGATCTATCGCGTAGTGTAATACTCCACGGCTTACGTTCAGGGCTTTTGAAAAACACCGTAATGCACATCCGCCTTTTTGGGAAATCAGGTATCACCGCGGCTTACGCTCCAGCTAGAGAAAACACCGCGTACTCTATTCCTCTGGGAATCGGGGGGTGTGGCCTATCCCTCTGAGGGAGGAGCGACCACACTCAGCTGATCCTCGGTTGACCGAATCCATGACACCTCTAAAGGTGTCTATCCTCATCTCAAAAGCATACTGATCTGACCATCAGTTCACCGTCATACCGGTGTGTAAGGCTCGTGAATTAACGCTACACAAAGCTATGCTAATTAAAGCTGTTCTTTGATCATCAACCCAAAGGCTCAGCTTTTCAACAAAAGCCTTGATCCATGCGTCTCAGCATGTCACATTGTCAATCCATACCATACCATTGATTTCAGCCAATATATAACCTCTAAGCTCGTAAGTTTCGGAGAAGGGTGTTAAGCAAGAGAATAAATTCTCCGCCACCAAACAGATATATATTTAGCAGAGATCAACGAATACAACATAAAGTAATACAACATCAGACATAACATCCATTTACCAGTCCGTCCTGGGTCTGAACAAAACTAGAAGCCCCTTATTACTCGTCCCATATGTCCAATACAGGAGAGAGGCCCTCGCATATCCAAACAATCAACAAGTACGTCCGGACAGCTACCACTATAACCCCTTCCTGGGAGCTAACTAATCTAGGGCATCAGTAGTAATCCATTCGATGTGAAGCTCGTCGGTATTCAACCACCATCTTCAATATCTTCGACTTTTAATCGTCGAATCAATTATTTAGAATGGGTTAAACCCGGTATTTCCGAATAACTCACGTATCTTATATTCAAGTGCTATAAAAACACATCATATGCCTCATTCTAATCTAGAATATTCTTTTATTCAAATATTCTTTACATTGGGAATTATTCCCATAAATCTTACCAAAGATTTAATTCATTTAAAATTCTTGTTTAAATCTTCACTTGGAAACCATTTCAAAAGATTTTGTATTATCGTTTTACAACTTTATACCAAATAAAGGTTTATAAAACTAGACGAGATTATCGAGCCTTACCGAAGTAATCATTTATTTTATTTTTCGAATACCAACCTATTTATCCCACATAGCAAAACTGGTAGTACTCCATATCTAACACCCACAGTGTTATTGATAAATTCAATTACCATTTCACGTTTCAAATCTAATTAAAGATTTAGCTATCGCATGGAGTAAAACTGGTGATACTCCATCTCGAACATTTCTCAAATTTGGCAAATTTAATTACCACATTAACATTCCAATCAAATTAAAAATTTATTAAAACTCCATCTTAGTTTTAATCTTCAAAAATCATTAGGTAATGATCAATCAACTTAGGAAATAAATCCTGTCTTTACTTGGGTTAAAGAACTAATGTTATTTAAAACATCGTTCACGATAAACCCAAAATCATCTTCCATTAAAATGGAATCTACACAGAAACCGTAATAGTATATAATCGATATAAATTCCCGTATCAGACTAATAATATAAATGGAATGATGACAAAGCCTTTTAAATTCCATATATAGTAACGGTCTTCCTTCACAAAAGCTCATCTCGATTATTACCAAATCAAATTCCATTCAACTCTAATTTAATATATTAAGCTGGACAACTTTACTTTGGAAAATTCCATTAATCTTAATTAAAAGATTAATAAATTCAAAATCATATCTTCACTGTTAATTGGGTTAAAGAACAAATGTTATTTAAGACACCGTTCACGATAAACTCAAAAATCCAAATCTTTTATTCAATTCCAATTAAATATTAACTAATTGGTAAACTTCACTAAATCATATTTAAAAGAATATTCTTTTCTCAACTGGGTTTAAGAACAGCATTATTTAAGACACCATTCATGACAAACCCAAAATCCAATTTGATATCAAATACAAGGCTCTGAATAGAAATTAATATCAGGCTTATATTCAATATCAAATTCTGAAACCAACGGATATCTTATTGGGAATAACGATATCAATAACTTCCAAATTTCCATAACAATATCCATATAATTACAGGATCTAATATCAAAAATATCTGAAGATAATTTCCATTTAAACACATTCCACTTTATTCGTTGGATAATTTTGGTTATATTAAAACCCTTTAACAATCCAATTTATTTATTTAAAAACCATTGGATTATTATTCTAGTTAATAACTAGTTTACTCAGATAGAAATATCTTTTATCTTTTCAAAACATGGAATTTTTAATACAAAATCTTTCCAAATCATTAATTATGATTTTACGTAATTTTTCAATATTTTTACTAATTTTATTAAGGCCCTTACAGTCGGTTTCCAATATCGGCCATCGAACTACATTCACAGCGACCATTTCCAAAACTGATTTGGACATATCTTAATATCTAACTGTTAGATTTCAAATCTCTTATTATCATTTGAAATCGCTTTTCGATACGAACCTAACGGTTCCGGTTTTAGGTGAATCCGATGGTCGAATCTCCCGTAACATCAATTTGAAGTCAATGATTAAAATTCGCGAATGGTCACTGCACGACGCGTTCTATTCAAACCATTTATATATATTATATAATATATATTTCGTCGATTTCGATTCAAAGCGTATTTTTATAAATTCGTTTTAAAAATGATTCCAACTTTCATTTCAATTTTAAATCAAAATAGAATAGTCTTTATCATTATAAAATTTAAAATGATAATATTTCAAAATATCTGATTTTGAAATCCATTTCCCTTTCGTATCCATTTATAAAATGAATAAAATCGATTCAAAACCTGCTCGAGTTACAATGGCGTTTAACTACTTAACTCAGCTTCACATTTCAATATTTTTGTGTCCATCCAAAATCGGACATCAAAATCATAATTTATTTCTTTACTGAATATTATTTTAAAATATTCGTTATTTCCGAATTGGAATGTGACTCAATCAATTACCATATAATTTTAATTATATGGATTTCATATATCGCATGTATTCAAAAATAGTGATGAATAGCTTATTAAACATTCAATTCATACCCAAAGTGCAATTTACAACTATATAAGCATTAAATGATCAAATAACGCTTATCACAGTCTGTCAACCAATAGGTTGACAAACAATTTAATTCAAGGGAGACGTGAATAAATTATCATCTGCAGACCCGTGTAGGGTTTTCAACCATCAACAAATAATTGGGCGATATCGTTCCAATACCCATGTGGGGTATACATCACAGTCCATGTGAATTTATTTATTATTTGTAAATATTTATAATCACAGTTTAATAATGATGACATTAAACTGTAAACAATCATCAACCACAAAGTGTATCCACATTGTATGAAATATGAGTGTCATATATTCAAACAACGCTTCTAGTGCAAATGAATCGTGAATAGTTCATGTGTTGAACTCAAGCAATGTTGCATACAACAGATAAAAATCAACAATGACAATAAATATATTTTCAGTTATAGAATAAACAAATAACTGTACAAATATTTTAGTGAGAGAATTCTCAAATTCATTTCCACTTCGCTATTCTTTAATTGAAGTTTGTTTTTAAAAGAATCAAACAAGCCTTTAATTTTCTCAAAAATTCCAACTGCCTCGGTTTTCGTTCTGGTCAGTTTCATGTTGCAGAGTTTTTTGATACGAGCGCAACACAATCTGAATCATTCGATTTCATCTCTGTTTGAACAAGTTATGATAGTTTAAAGTTTAATCACATAATTAATACAATTAATTTTATAATTAACTAAGTTATCTTTATAAACCTTTCTTCCTTAGGCCGATTAACGATCAAAACCACTCCCTTCATCTCTCTCCTTGTCGCGCCTCCTCTTAGCGCCGCCACCCTGATTTGACACCACCGCTGCAAAGCCCATCACGCCGCCACCTACCACCAGCCAAGGCGCCAAACTCGGCGTTCCTTTGTTCTCCAAAATTTGCTCCAAAACCCCCTACTTCATGCTCGATTTTCTCCCCCCAGCAACGCGAACCACGATCTCTCCCATACGGATTCGAAGAGCACAGGGACCTCTACAATTTTTTTTTTTGAAATGGAATTGAAATTCGAAATCATTGGTGAGAATTATAGGGATAAAATTTCAAAAATTATGGCCCTTGATTTTGAAGTCGGTGGCTGCTTAGGTGATTAGGGTTTTAATGGGAAAAGGGCGGTATATATAAACTATTTTTATTATATTTAATTCTATTAATTCCTTTGCTATGAAATTTCGTGTATGAACTCCAAATCAATCCCAACGACTAATGTCCCTAACTAAATACCCCTATTCTGAATACAATGGAATATGTTTCATAAGTCAATTCGATTTTTTAGATCAGTTTTCACCCATATGAAAATATATAATAATATAATGGTCAATATTGAATTCCAACGTACATTTTAATTTACCGGGGCCCTATACTGACTCCAAAAATTATGGAAATTGAAATCTAGCTATTTTTTGATGATACGGTCCTAGCAAAATAGGTTTCATCGAATTTGGAGACCGTTTGAAAAATGGCTTTTTTGTTGGTCAATTAAATTTAAACTGAAACTGAAAACACGTTTAAATTTACTGTTCTCACATATTAATTCCAAAAATTATGAAATTTGAAACCTAACAATAATTTGACATTCCGGATTTAACAAAAGTGATTTCGTCAAAAACGGAGGTCGTTTGCAAATTGGTTATTTTTAAGGGCTTTATATATAATAATATATATATATATATATATATATATTCCATAGCGACTAATTTAAATTTTAAACTGGACATAACTTATCATTTATAAAGTGAAATCTCAATTTCTTACATTCATTAGAAAGAAAACAGATTATAACGTTTCTGGTTTTACTGAGATCCGATTTATTTTGAATTCTGTACATTCATTTGAAATTAGAAATTGAATTTTCAAACTACCGCCCTATTTCAAGCTCGTTTTATAATTAAAATAAATTAGTACATTCTCACTTCGATTAAAATAAAATTTTAAATCGTTATTATTTAAAATAAATCATTTTAAATTTTCAAAACCCATTAAAATAGCTAAAATAAAAATTTTAAATTGGTTCAAAAATTCCGGGTTGTTACAATCTCCCCCACTTAAAGTCTTTTCGTCCTCGAAAAGGAACGGAACTGAAAGTTGTTTAACTAACCAACTCAACTTTCATTCTGGCTTGAGTTCTTCAACTTTTCAGTTTCTAAGAACTTTCTAATTTCTCAAAATTTTTGCTAATGCCTTAAATTTTCGAAAATTTTCGCCATAACCTCCTTTGTATGGGCTGATCGGAAAAACCTCCTTTGTATCGCCATAACCTATTTGTCGGGCTTACAATTTTATTCCTCTTCTCAGCTTCCATGCTATGACCTGTTTACATATACATATATGTACATGTATGCAAATCCAATGAATTTTCAATTCAGTTCAATTATTGACTCGATTTTTACCCTTTCATTTCACATTGGTTTTATTATTGCAATATTTTTGTTAGTTAAACAAATTATCATACAACACAACCAGCAATCAATTAGTTAGTTAGCTTTTCAAATATATAAATTTAATATACTCAAAAATCATATTTTTTATGCCAAATCACAAGCAATAAACTCTAACTAAGTTTTGGATCTCACACTAATCAATTGGAAATATGTAGATATCCCACTTTCGAAACTCGAACATAAACACTGATGATGTAGCTACAATCATCAGAATTATCTCCGAGCGACTAGAGTATGATTCTATATCTACCCAGTATATTTGAGACTTCAAATATACGTGGATCAGACATATATTAAAAATCTCCTTACACCCGATAATCCAAAATCAATATAAATTAAGACATTCAAATACATATAATAAATATAATTTTCAAAACTAAATTCATTTTTAGAAATAGCACTCTTCGAACTCATTCTAGGGTATTACTAACCCTATCTCTAACGAGTCATTCTCACAGGATATTACTAATCCTATCTTTGATGAGTTCTTTCGTTTGGTTCTAATGTGTCTTGTTCTCGAGCTTTGTAAACTAAAGCTCTGATACCAACTGAGACGACCCAAACTTCCCTGATCCCCAAAGAAACGGAGGAGCCCGGATTGCTTTGAGAACACGATGTATCAGAACATAAACACTAGAACATTTCATTGCTATTACAACAGTTACACCAGAGTACAAGAATATATCAGAGTATGAATAAATATTACACAGCGGAAATACAATATCAGAGTATGGATAAATATTACACAGCGAAAATACAATATCAGAGATTAAAATTACATTTTAAATACATAAACATAATGTGCAGCGGAAAATATCAATAACCATAACTGAATGAAATACACGATTACAAAGAATTCCGAATATAGCTCCAGCTGTAATCTAGGATCCTGTGAAAAGAAATTTCTGTGAAAACCAAAACTACTGATTACCCGTGTGGAAAATATGGGCACCCAGAGTTTAGGTTAAAACAACAAACTCTGAGTCAGTCATCGGGCTGGTGTGAGAACTCAAAACAGTTATTAACTTTATTTTAAAGTTAGGTAAATCATGGGATCACGCCGTATGACACGTAACGGATTTCCTCCCATGAATACCATAAACAAAACTAGCGATGCTAAATAAAGAAAAATGAAGCCATTATAAGACTCAGGTCCCATCACACAATGCAACGCAATCCGAAAGATAGAGTTTTACCTTATAATGGCCAATTATGCTTGGTATGCAAAATTTATCTTTTATTATTACTATAAGTGTGTAGTGTAGAAATCAATTTCGAAAGTAAATATATCAATCGTAGACGGCATAGGTACCATATATTATGTCGCCATACATAGGTTTACAACTAAAACTGAAAAACTCATTTTGGAAGTTTGGATTTCCATCATGATGGCTGCTGATTCGAAAGATCTACCACGTAGTGCAATACTCCACGGTTCACGTCGAGGGATTTTGGAAAACACCGTAATGCACATCCGCCTTTTTGGGAAATCAAGTATCATCGCGGCTTACGTCCCAGCTAGAGAAAACACTGCTTACTCTATCCCTCTGAGATTTGGGGGGTGTGCCCTATCCCTCTGAGCGTGGAGCGACCACGCTCAGCAGATCCTCGGTCGATCGAATCTATGACACCTCTAAGGGTGTTTAGCCTCATCTCAAAAGCATACCGATCTGACCATCAGTTCACCATCATACGGTGTGTGAGGCTTGCGAATTAACGCTACACAAGCTATGCTAATTAAAGTTGTGCTTTGATCATCAACCACAAGGCTCTACCTTTCAACAAAAGCCTTGATCCATGCATCTCAGCATGTCACATTGTCAATCCATACCATACCATTGATTTCTTCCAATATGTAACCTCTAAGTTCGTACGTCTCAAAGAAGGGTGTTAAGCAAGAGAATAAATTCTCTGCCACCAAACAGATATATATTTAGCAGAGATCAACAAATATAGCATAAAGGAATACAACATCATACATACCATCCATTTACAAGTCGTTCTGGGTCTGGAAGAAACCGGAGGCACCTTATTCTTCATCCCATATGTCCAATACAAGAGAGAGGCCCTCGCATATCCGAACAATCAACAAGTACGTCCAGACAACTACCATTATAACCTCTTGCTGGGAGATAACCAATCTAAGGCATCAGTAGTAATCCATCCGATGTAAAGATCGCCAGTCTTCGACCACCGCCTTCAATATCTTCGACTTTTAGTCGTCGAATCAATTATTCATAATGGGTTAAACCCAGTCTTTCTGAATAACTCGCGTATCTTATAATCAAGTGCTATAAAAATACATCGTACACCTCATTCCAATCCAGAATATTCTTTTATTCAAATATTCTTTACATTGGGAATTATTTCCATAAATCTTATCAAAGATTCAATTCATTTGAACCTCTTGTTTAAATCTTCACTTGGAAACCATTTCAAAAGATTTTATATTATCTTTTCACAACTTTAAACCAAATTAAGGTTTATCAAACTAGCCGGGATTATCGAGCCTTTGCGATGCAATCATTTATTTATTTTTCCAATCCCAGCCTTTTTATCCCATAGAGCAAAACTGGTTGTACTCCATATCTAACACTCACTGTATTATTGGTAAATTCAATTACCATTTCACATTTCAAATCTAATTAAAGATTTAGCTATCGCATGGAGTGAAACTGGTGATACTCCATCTCGAACATTTCTCAAATTTGGCAAATTTAATTACCACTTAACATTCCAATCTACTTAAAGATTTATTAAAACTCCATCTTAGTTTTAATTTTCAAAAATCATTATTTAATGATTAATCAACTTAGGAAATAAATCATGTCTTTACTTGGGTTAAAGAACTAATGTTATTTAAAACATCGTTCACGATAAACCCAAAATCATCTTCCATTAAAATGGAATCTACATAGAAATCATAACGGTATATAATCGATATAAATTCCCATATCGGACTAATAATATAAATGGAATAATGGCAAAGCCATTTAAATTCCATATATAGTAATGGTCTTCCTTCACAGAAGCTCATCTCGATTATTACCAAATCGAATTCCATTCAACTCTAATTTAATATATTAAACTGGAAAACTTTGCTTTGAAAATTTCCATTAATCTTAATTAAAAGATTAGTAAATTCCAAATCATATCTTCACTGTTAATTGGGTTAAAGAACAAATGTTATTTAAAATACCGTTCACGATAAACCCAAAAATTCAATTCTTATATTCAATTCCAATTAAATATTAATTAATTGGTAAACTTTACTAAATCTTAATTAAAAGAATATTCTTTTCTCAATTGGGTTTAAGAACAATGTTATTTAAGACACCATTCACGACAAAAACAAAATCAAATTTGATATCAAATACAAGGCTCTGAATAGAAATTAATATCAACTTATATTCAATATCAAATTCTGAAACCAACGGATATCTTATTGGGAATAACGATATAAATACCTTCCAAATTACCATAACAATATCCATATAATTACGGAATCCAATATCAAAAATATCCGAAGATAATTTCTATTTAAACCCATTCCAATTTATTCATTAGAAAATTCTGGTAATATTAAAACCCTTTACCAATCCAATTTATTTATTTGAAAACCATTGGATTTTTATTCTAGTTAATAACTAGTTCATTCAGATAAAAATATATTTTATCTTTTCAAAACTTGGAATTTTTAATCCAAAATCTGTCCATATCGTTAATTATGATTTTAGATAATTTTTCCATATTTTTAATTTTATTAAGGCCCTTATAGTCGCTTTCCAAAATCGGCCACCGAACTACATTCACAGCGATCATTTCCAAAACTGATTTGGACATATCTTAAAATCTAACCGTTAGATTTCAAATCACTTATTATCGTTCGAAAACTCTTTTCAATATGAACCGAACTGTTCCAATTTTAGGAGAATCGGACGATCGAATTCCTGTAACATCAATTTGAAGTCAATGGTTGAAATTCGAGAGCGGTCGTTGCACGGCACATTCTATTCAAACCATTTATGTATATATATAATATATATTTCGTCGATTTCCATTCAAAGCATATTTTAATAAATTCGTTTTAAAAACGATTCCAACTTACATTTCAATTTTAAATCAAAATTGAATATTCTTTATCATTATAAAATTTAAAATGATAATATTTTCAAAATATCTGATTTTGAAATCCATTTCCCTTTCGTATTTATTTATAAAATGAATAAAATCGATTCAAAACCCGTTCGAGTTATAATGGCGTTTAACTACTTAACTCGGCTTTACATTTCAATATTTTTATGCCCATCCAAAATCAGACATCAAAATCATAATTTATTTCTTTACTGAATATTATTTTATAATGTTTGTTATTTCCGAATTGGAAAGTGACTCAATCAATTACCATATAATTTTAATTATGTGGATTTCATACATCGCATGTATTCAAAAATAGCGATGAACAACTTATTAAACACTCAATTCACACCCAGAGTGCAATTTACAACTATATAAGCATTAAATAATTAAATAACGTTTATCACAGTTTGTCAATTAATCGGTTGACTAATAATTTAGTTCAAGGGAGATGTGAATAAATTATCATCCGCAGACCCGTGTGGGGTTTTCAACCATCAATAAATAATTGGGCGATGTGTAAAATTATCGTTCCAATACCCGTGTGGGGTTTACATCACAGTCCATGTGAATTTATTTATTATTTATAAATATTTATAATCATAGTTTAATAATGATAACATTAAACTGTAAACAATCATCAACCACAAAGTGTATCCACATTGTTTGAAATACGAGTGTCGTATATTCAAACAACGCTTCTTGTGCAAATGGGTCGTGAATAGTTCATGTGTTGAACTCAAGCAATGTCACATACAACATATAAAAATCAACAATGACAAGATATATATTTTCAATTATAGAATAAATGAATAATTGTACAAATATCTCAGTGAGAGAATTCTCACATTCGTTTCCACTCCACCATTCCTTAATTGAAGTTTTTTTTAACAAAATTAAATAGGCATTTAACTTTGTCAAAAATTCCAACTGCCTTTGTTTCCGTTTTGGTTAGTTCCATGTTGTAGAGTTTTTTGATACGAGCGCAACGCAATTTGAATCGTTCGATTTCGTCTCTGTTCGAACAAGTTATGACAGTTTAAAATTTAATAACATAATTAATATAATTAATTTTATAATTAACTAAATTATCTTTATAAACCTTTCTTCCTCAGGTCGATTAAAGATCAAAACCGCTCCCCTCATCTCTCTCCTCGTCGCGCCTCCTTTGAACACGGCCACCCTGATCTTACACTACCGCTGCAAAGCCCATCGCGCCACCACCTACCACCAGCCAAGGCGCCGAACTCGGCGGTCCATTATACCCCAAAATACACTCCAAAATCTGCTACTTTATGCTTGATTTTGAAGGCGGCGGCTGCTTAGGTGATTAGGGTTTTAATGGGAAAAAGGGGGTACATATAAACTATTTTTATTATAATTAATTCTATTAATTCCTTTGCTATGAAATTTCGCGTATGAACTCCAAATCAATCCCAATGACTAACGTCCCTAGCTAAATACCCCTATTCCGAACATAATGAAATATGTTTCGTAAGCTAATTCGATTGTTTTGATCAGTTTTCATGAAAATTAAAATATAAATTAATATAATGGTCAATATTGAATTCCAACGTACATTTTAACTTACCGGAGCCACATACTGACTCCAAAAATTATGGAAATTGAAATCTAGATATGCTTTGATGATATGGTACTAACAAAACTGGTTTCATCGAATTTGGAGACCGTTTGAAAAATGGTCTTTTTATTGGTCAGTTAAATTTAAACTAAAATTGAAAACACGTTTAAATTTACTGCGCTCATGTATTAATTCCAAAAATTATGAAATTTGAAACCTAATAATAACTTGACATTCGAGATCCAAAAAAGTTGTTTCGTCAAAAACGGAGGTCGTTTGCAAAATGGCTATTTTTAAGGGCTTTATATATAATAAAATATATATAAATTCCATAACGACTATTTTAAATTTTAAACTAGACATAACTTAACATTTATAAAGTGAAATCTCAATTTCTTACATTCGTTAGAAAGATATAATTAAACAGATTCTAACAATTCTAGTTTTACTAAAATTCGATTTATTTCAAATTCTCTACATTCATTAGAAATCGAATTTTCAAACTACCGCCCCATTTCAGGCTCGTTTTATAATTAAAATAAATTTATACATTCTCACTTCGATTTAAATAAAATTTTAAATCTTTATTATTTAAAATAAATCATTTTAAATATTCAAAACCCATTAAAATAGCTAAAATAAAAATTTTAAATTGGTTCGGAAATTTCGTGTTATTACACATCATCTTCAATTTCTCCATTTCGTCTCACCATTATTCGAAACAGTTTTCAAAAAAAAAAAAATCTAATCCTAGAATTTCCGAATAATGATCATTATTCAAAATCATATGGAATATAAAGGATTCACCAAGTCTCTTTCTAATTGGTTTCTTAAAACCATTCATTAATCTCATAAAATCCTTCATTCATTAATTCCAAAATTTGAAATTCATAAAACTCATTTCCTTTAAATCTTTAGCACAGATTCATTAAATCTTGACGAAGATTTATTCTCATCTGAACTTGGAAAAAACTTCACTAAATCTTAATTAAAATATTTGTTATTACCTTTTATTCCAAATCATATCTTAGTCACAATTGCAAGAAGTTGTTCACAACAAACCCAAAATCCAATTGATATCAAACATAAGGTTTAAATAGAAATAATATCGACTTATATTGAACACCAGTTCACGAAATCAACGAATAAAATAAGTGGAATAACGATATAAATATCTTCTAAATTCCTTAAAATAGTAAACATCTACACAACGGTAATCAATGCCAAGTATTTGAAGATCACCTCTATCCAAATATGATTAATTAAATCCAAAAAATTCCATCTTACTCAAAATATTTATCAAACATGTCTTTCAAAACAGTGTTATATTTGATAACAAATTAACTTAACTTGTCGTGTATGGATGATTTTATTCAAGACATCGTCCACAACAACCTGAGAACAATTCATATCAGTTCATACCCCATATCAACGTCGCATACTCAACAAATACTATAAGCGGGATAATGATGTATTCACCTTTCAAATTCCAAGAATAGTATGAGTCTCATCTACAGAATTAATACCAAACACTTGATGATTTATTCCACTCAAATCCAATAAGTTAAGATTTTAAAACTTCGGTTCATTTAAATTAAATTTCCAAAATGTCCATTTTTAATATATTTGGTAAATTAGGCCACAAAAATCAAAATACATTTCAAAACTTCATATTTCTTGTCCAAATCACTTTAAATTCATTTACTATGATTTATCATAATTTTTCAACATTTTTAATAATTTTTATAAGGCCGTTACGATCTATTTCCAATTACGGTCACCGAACTGCTTTTACAACAGCCTTTTCACAAATATTTTTAAACATAACTTGAAATCAATAAGTTGAAACTTAAAAAAAAATCATTTAAAAGCTATTATAAATAAAAAAAACGTTATTCGTTTCGAGGAAATCCAATATAAATTTCAATAGTTATAATCGTTTGAATTTTATGGTCATATTCGTGAACTATCGCTGCACGACAATCCTATTCAAACTAGAATTAATTATGAATCAAAATTAATTCATTTTACTACAAAATGAGTTTAAAATAAAATCAACTCTTATTTTAAAACAAAATTTCCAACATCTAACCTTTTAAATAATTATTCATTTAAAGTGAATATTATAATATTATTTCGCTAATATTATATTTTTCTTTAAAATTCACTTCTTATAATTTTATAACTTCATAAAATGTTTATAAATTCATTTCAAAACAATGAATCTATGTTTAACTTCAAAATCCAATTATAAATAAAAGTTAAACATTTAAATATTATAATACTAATATAATATTATTATTTTTCAAAATTTAATCTTTGCAAACCGAACTTCGTAGAAATCAATTTAAACATTATATAAAAAATTTAGAATAATTAATTTGAGTTAAAAACATCGTTTATATATTTAATTCAAATTCAATTTTGAAATTACTATTCAGAATCGGTTCCAAATTAGAATAGGTCACTTCCAATTCAAAACACTTTCAAATTGGTTTCAATCTTTACAAAAGTTGTTCATAAACACTTTGATTTCATTTCCAAATCACTTCGGATATGAAAATTCAAATTCTATTTTTATTTCTTATTTCACTTGAATGAATAAACTATTCATTTAAAAATTCCTAGTGGAACGAGACTCAATCAATATAATTCCCAAATTCATGATGTAAAATATTATGTCAAATAAACATAAACACACCAACATCAATAATCATCCTCAATCAAACAATAGTTATAATACAAGTGCTATAGTCGTTAACACTTATGCGTACATAAATACTAATAATAACTGAATAAACATCCATCAATCATGAAGCAATTATAGCAACCACAAATAATCGATATATATATATATATAATCATATCACGATTATAATAGATATTCAAGTTAAATTAAGGAGTTCTCACATTGATTTTTGATCGTTGCAATAACGATCACTTTTGAATTAAATTAAACGTGGGTTTAATTTAACCCAAAATTCTAACTAGCTTCCATCTTGTCCAAATCAGTTTGTACACGTAGCCTGCGTCCATACGATCCCAACAGATCTTTTATCGTTAGATTCTGAGTTCATATGAATAATATATACATGTTTATATTTGATCAAATTAAACACGTCATTAAGAATTTAGTTATAATTGAATTACCCTTCTAAATCATCTTCCCTAATACGTTCAAATTCGTTTACCGTCCATGTAATGACCCGGACTCTTAGGGGTTAATTTTAAAAATATTTAATATAGATTTAAATATTGAGTTAAGTAAATAAATCAATTTTTATAGGGAGTTATCGATTTAAAAATCAATTTCAATTTATCACATTTAATTATCAGAATAAGAAAATGGAATTAGTTGAATTCAAAATTTTAATTTGAATTGAAAACAGTTCAAATAATTAATATGAAAATTTAACGGTAATAATATTTAATTATTATCAAGGAGAATAAATAGTTTGAAATTTAAATTATATCAATTTAAATTAATATCTTCAACAGATGGTCGAATCAGACTTTGTGGCCTATCCCAGTGTGTCCGGAACAGGGGTATTAGCCTAAGATCGACAGTTGTTGGATTTAGAAAGGGGTTCGGTATCATGAAGTGTTTTAAATTTAGGATATCGTTCTTTTTAAACCAAAAACAATTTAAAATAAAAATATAAATCCCTTGTTTAAGTGGACCAGAACTAAACCCCGTGGCTTGTTTAAAACACCACAAACAAAAGCCACCATGCTTTTTTTTTCTTCCACCCCTCTTCCTTATAAAACCAACGAGAACCTTTCCCCTTTTCATTTTATATCTCCAGCAAATAGAAATCGAATTAGTCCCTCTCCTAAAATTGAAAACTACTCTTTCCTCTCCACTCATTACCTACATCACGGGGTCACGCTGGGATCAGCGCAAGTTCAAGGAAGGTCGCGAATCAGAAGACGCTCGCGTATAGGAGTTCGACATCGTGGATTCATGAAGGTTCGCGGGAGCTGTTTGGGGCTTGCGATGGGTACTATCGGATTTTGTTTGGGGGACCGCGACATTGGGAAGCTGCGAATCAAATTAGGGATTTGAGGATCATGGGCGATCATCGTTTGTTGCAGACTCACGGTAATACAGTGGTCTGAAGTGGATCGTGATTTTTCCTGGAGTGCCGATAGCGCCACTTTTTGGTTGCTTTGAGGTGGAGTTCGAACACAGTAGTGTTGAACGAGATGACTGGGGTACGGTAACAATTTTGGCAGTGAAGTTTAGGAGTCCAGATATGTTGTAATTAGGATAAAGGCATTATGGAGATAAACTATTATTTAGAGAGGCCACTGTTTGGTTGTACGATTGGGTTTATTTGGAGTAAGGCAATTAGCAGTAATTGGGAAGGAGTACATGTCTGAAGATGAAAAGCAAAAAGAAAGAAGAGAAGGTAGTTGACCGCAAGTTATTTGGTGAATTGCCGAGGTGGTGTTGATCAATATTTGGAGATGATTTCATTAATCATGGATTGGTGATTTGCGGAGTTACTTCTAGTTGGTCATAGCGGTGAGGTGCTAGACAGACGACTCGAGCTGATTTGTAAACACCACAATATGGAATTTAAACGGGATAATCGACAAATAAAACCCTAGTGAGTAAATCTCACTATTTTATTCAGAAGTATTTTTACCAGTTGAAAATAATTGTTTTGTTGATTGTTGGATGCTTTAAATATTTATTTATTGCTGTTAAAAGTATATTAGTTATCTAGGATTGGTTGACTATTATATATATATATATATATATTGGGTTGATGATTGGTTGGATTCCCGCAGTTTCATTAGCGGATGCCCGCAGTTTCATAGCGGATGATTACCTTATACGCCCCACGCTATGATTAGTGGATGACCTTCATACCACGATATCCTGCCACGAAGCAAGATGGGTATTACTATGTTGACTAACGTCTGTGGATGTAGGAAAACAGGTTGGAGGAATCCAACTGGATTCCTCAAAAAAAAATATTATCTGTTTGTTGTTTGTTTGATTTCATATATATTCATATATGATGTGTTAAAAATCAAGTGATTGAAAATTGGTTGATTTGATTGTTTTAAATATCACTGGGGCTTGGGATATTGATTTATAAAATACCCTGAAAGGGTATTTGAGATTTAAAAAGTGAATTCTATTTTTTTAAATAGAGTTTGAATTTTTAATGAACTATAGGAAATATTTACTTGTTTTGAAGATATATAAAACGAGTATAGAATGTATAAAGTTTGTTTATAAAGGAAAATATGGGATTTGAATCGAATGTATAAACTTTGTTTATAAATGAAATTATGGGTTTTGAATCGAATTTATAAACTTTGTTTATAAATGAAAATATGGGATTTGAATTGAATTTATAAACGTTGTTTATAAATGGAAAGGTGGGATTTGAATTGAAGTTATAAACGTTGTTTATAAATAATGCAGAGAATTCAAATGGACTTTGAATATAAGGAATTGAAATAGAATTTGAATAATAGAATTCAAATGGAGTTTAACTATAGAATTTGAACATAGTATTTCAAATGGAATTTGAATATAGAAATTCAAATGGGATTTATAATAAATAGATTTGGATAAATAGAAGTGGATTAGACTAAGAAGTTAATTAACAGATTTAATTAACAAATTGAGTTAAAACGATTAGTATAGTTAAAATAGATTGGACAGGTATAGATACAGGAGACAGGTTTGGAATAAAGTATAGAAGTGAAATAAATAGAATGCCCGACAAAAAGGTACGTATTTAATTCATATATGAGATTTTATGCGCCGTATCGGCAAGTCGCTTGGCTTTTTCTTTTTCTTTTTGAGATGAGAAGGACCGGGAAAGCTATTTGAAATTTCCCGATGCTCCCGGTACAAAGGAGGTTATGGCGAATTTTTCCGGGAATTTAAGGAGATAGAATATTTTTAAGATAATTTGATAGTTAGAAATTAACATATCAAAAAATATAGAAGTCGATAAGAAAACAAACTTAGAAATAGAATAGTATAATCAAAAAGGAAGTCTAAGAATAAAATCTCGAAAGAATAGAAAGAGAAAGTATATATGTGTTTAAAAGTGAAGAAGTAGTTGTATGGTATTGATTTTTCGAGTAAGTAGTCATATCTGTTTTGACGTTATAAATGTTATTCAGTCAAGGTCTGAGAGGTAGTTATACCCCAACTTGATTGATTTCATTATTAACAAATAAACAGTAAGATTTCAGGCTCGAAGATCAATGTTGAATAAGAGTTAGTTGAATATAGTATTTGGGTTGTCGTAACGATGTTTTACACAACATCCGTTTTAACCCAAATAAATGTAAGCTTGGAAATAGAATAATGAATATTTCTAAAGTTAGAAAATAACGTGAAATGCCAATATGGTTATTGAAAATATTTGTTTAACAAATATTGATAAAGAAATAGAGAAGAGATTTAATTAATGGAATATTAATTAAAGGCTCACTGATTTGTTGGATGTTTGGATGAACACTTGTTTATTCGGTAGTTAAATCATCGACTATCGAAACACTTGTTTTTATACGATAGTTAAATCACAGACTATCGAAGTTTTGATCATCGTTGTCAATATGGAGAGACCGGTTGGATTATTATCCGAAGAACCACTCCGTATTGGCAGTAGCGTGTGAATCAGATTATATAAAGATAATCGAAGACGGAGTAGAGTGCAAGGACTTTTTCTATTAATAGAAATTGTGCCTTCAGTTCATCCTGTTCCTGGGTGACGTGTATGGATGAATGTCTGACAGAGTATTTCCAAAAAGGTCACGTACATTGATTTCTTTAACCGTACCAAGAGTGGAAGAGAAGAAGGAAACTTCTTTTAGCTAAAACGTAATGTACTGTTGAGGACGTCAATCGGTGATTTGATGGATTTGACGATGTGACATTCGAAGTGAATCTGGTGTGATGATAAAGCGTAGCTTATAGCCTCATCAACCGGTAAATGACAGAAATCGGGCAGGCAGCATGGCTGTGTAGGTCGCACCTATTAGGGTGTATAATCACCTGATCTAGAGTTTCATTTACTTCTAAAAATCTATTGTCGATGCTGTCCCATTCGGGAAACGGTTGCTGATCCCCACTGTTGGTGATATACATTCGATACACTCAAGCGAAATGAGTGGTCGGTCATGTGTGGCTGAGTTGCAAGATGTTCTTATTGAACTCGGTGTATTCTCCTCTAGAGATATACCAGCGGAAGGTGGTTCCATACCTTGTCATAGTTGGAAAACCAAATACCCAATACGTGCTTGCGGTTTTGATTGTAAATTATATAGGTGGAACGTGAGATGCAAACGTTCCACTAGATTGTTATCTACTTGATTTAGACATTATTATAATATCAAAGAGTTTTGATATAAAGATAAATCAAGTGTTTGGATTCTCATAAGGGAAAAACCCGTTTCGTGTTATACTGCGTGGTCTTATGAGATATCATTTAGTTTTCTGAAACTGTTTTTAAACT
Source organism: Allium sativum (assembly GCA_030737875.1). Taxonomy (NCBI): domain Eukaryota; kingdom Viridiplantae; phylum Streptophyta; class Magnoliopsida; order Asparagales; family Amaryllidaceae; genus Allium; species Allium sativum. The sequence goes on from CM060916.1 coordinate 46,926,273, forward strand.
GTTTACTCATACCAGTCCCATGACTGACCCGGAGTTTATTTGTTTTGTTCTACCTAAACTCTTGGGTGCCTAAATTTGTACGGGCAGTCAAGTAGTTCAGGATTTTTCAGATTTATCTAAAGGAGCTTGGAGCAGGAGGCTTCAGCGTTATCTAGTTATAGTATTGTTCCGTTGTGTTGTAAGTGTTGTACTCTGATAAGTGTATGTTATACAGTTAAGATTTTGTATTTCAAAGATGTGATATATTATATTTTGTTCCGCTGCGATGTGAGATTCTGTGTTGTTATTTCTATTCTTCTTCTACCTCTTTCTTCTAAAAAAAATGTCTCGTATTTTCGTGATATTTGGGTTGGACGTATGATGTATATAGTCAACTCTGATGTTATGGAAATTTGGGTCATTACAGTTGGTATCAGAGCTTAGATTGAGTGAATACCTAGGCTTGTTGGAATGTGCTCATTAGAGATAGGTTCAGTAGTATCCTAGAATGAGTTGAGTATATATATATACGAGAGAGCGTATTTGTTATTTGATATAAAAACTGTTTTATATTGTGTTGACTAGTCTGTTGAGTGAATTATAAATTTTGGCCGAATCGTGGGACGCCACGATGTCGATAGGAGTTTATAAACACTTGAACAGAAAATTGGACACGATATTGTTTTTAAATAGTTAAGTTGATTGTTAGGATTATAATCAAATTTGATTATAAAAACTGAAATAGTTATATATATAACCAATGGAATTTGTATATGAAATCAAATATACAAATGTGATAAATTGAAATTGGATTCCAACCAGAATTCAGAATTTAAAATCCTGGGAGTTTGGAAAATATTTTTCTAAATGGAGTTTGAAAGAAATATAGTATTGAACTCATTCAGTAGCTGGGAAATAATTCTGATGATGGTCGCAACATCATCAGTGTTCATTTTCGAGTTTCTAAGTGATGAATTGCTGCCTTAGAAAAGTTTTTGATGGAATTTGTTTGAAAAGAAACAAGTTGTTTGAAAATTCAAATGTTTTGAATTTGGGATAGATATAAATATATGTATATATTTGTATTACTTCAAAGGAATTTTGAAATGGGAATTCGAATATAGATTTCAAATAGAAGTAAAATAAAGAAACTTGAATATATATATATATATATAATTCAAATAGAAGTGAATTAGAATTTGAATTCAAAGGAATTCAAATGAGTTTGAATAAAGAAAATTCAAATAGAAATTGTATAAGAAAAATTGAAATGGAATTTGAATTCAAAGGAATTCAAATGGATTTGAATAAAGAAAAGTCAAATAGAGATTTGAATATTAGAATTCAATTGGAATTTGGTTAAATAGAATTTCAAAGAGAATATAAAGTGGAGGTTGAATATTAGAATTCAAAGAAAATATAAAGTTTGAAATAGAAATTGAATTCAAAGGAGTTAAAATAGAATTTGAATTCAAAGGAGTTAAAATAGAATTTGAATTCAAAGGATTTCAAATAGAAATTGAACAAAGGAATTTAAATAGAAATTTGAATAAAGGATTTCAAATGGGAATTGAAGATAAGGATTTTAAATAGAAATTGAATAGAAGGAAATAATATAGAGTTTGAATAAAGAAATTCAAATGGAATTTGAATATTGTAAATGTAGAGGACTTGAATATTTGAAGAGAAATAGATCGGGAATATTATGTTGGAATGGATTTGATACATATTAAAAATATATATCAGAATGGAGTTGAATTTATTATAAACAAAGTTAAAACGTTTATATTTATAAATATAATTAAAACGAACTCATCGTAGCGCGGCAGTTTGTAAATTGGCGATTCGAACTTCAATTTAGTATACATAACTCAATTGAAGTCGGAATTCTTTGAAACAAAAATCGTCGGGACCGGTTGAACAATAGTTTTCTAATGAAAGAGAAAAATCTGGATTTCGTCGTATATATTTTGAGTTATGTCAAAATCAAAATTTTAGAAAAGCAGCGCCAGAACCATTATAAAACCATAACGGTTTAATTAAATAAATACAAGGAATTTTAGGAAATAAAATCTGAGTTGGCACTAGAAAAATCCAGACTGGAGATACAAAGTAAACATGAACTCCAGTGAAGTAAGTGAAATGATTTTTAAGACAAAAATCATATTTTAAATGGTTAAATAGAATTAACTAAATTGGAGAATAATTAGTTAAAGGAAATTTGAATCGAAATTAGGTTTTTGGATAAGTGAAAGAGATTGAGAATTTATATTCGAAATCGAATATACAACTCGAGTAGAAAATATAATTAGATTAGTATATAATTAAATTGACATATATTTGAACAATTTATGTTCAAATAAAAAGGGTGAAATAGGCAAAACTGTTAATTAGCAACTAGTTAATGGGAATTTGAATGATTGAAATTAAATTTAACTTAAGTAAGTTAAATGGATCGAAATGAATAAGTTGAGTAAAATCAATGTGAATGAAATATGAATTGGGTGTGAATAAAGGAAATATATTTGTAACACAAATACAAAGGAAGTTATGTGCAAACAAATATAAGGAGAAATATTTGTAAAAACATTTACAAATAGAATTTAAAAGGGAATATTTGTAAAACATTTACAAATAGATTAAATGGAAATTTTTTAAGAAATAAATAGAATGTTATAAATGGGATATTTATTTGTTAAATAAATAGAATTTAATCAAAGGAATATTTAGAAGATGAATAGAAAATGGAAATCTGTTTTTAACAGATAAATAGAAAAGATTAATTTATAAATAACAGTTTATAAATTAAATTAAATATTTATCATTAGATAGATGAAATGTATAAGTTTGAACTTATATAGAGGAGAGATATTGGGTTTTAACACCGATAGTTTTAAATAGAAGGGGTACACAACACTTGTGTAAGTGAAGTAACGTTATTAAAGAGAACATTTATAAAGTGAAGAACTGTTACTAAAAGTAAATCTTTATAAATGAATAAACGTTATCCAATAGGAGTTATTCGAATAGGAGAAGTCGATTAGAGTTAGAAATAATCAATTAGAGTTAGAATAAATCGATTAGGATAAGAATTAACCAGTTAGAGTTAATCAGTTAGGGTTAATCCGTAGAGTTAATTGAATATTAGTTATTCAATTAGGATTTATCGAATATTTGTTATTCAAGTTAAGAGTTAACCAGATAGAGTTAATTGAACATAGTTAATCGAATTAAGATTTAATTGAATGTTAGTTATTCAATTAAAAGTTGATCGAATAAAGTTATTGAGATAGAGTTGGTCAAACATAGTTACTCAGGATAAGTGCCATTTCGTACGACTGCTAGCGTAATTCGCAGGGCTACAGATAGCCTACGGCGGTCGGATGTTTCCTGGGGGAATCAGGCATAACCATTGTGATCGCTGCGATCTAGTGTCAAGCGAATGGAGTTAAATCAAATATAGTTTATTCGAATAGAATTAAAGGAGTTAATCGAATAGGAGTTATCCGAGTAAAGTTAAAAGGAATTAATTGAATATTGTTTATTCGAATAGAATTGAAGGAGTTATTGAATATAGTTTAATCGAAATGAGTTATCGATTATTAGTTAATCGAAGGAGTTGTCGATTATTAGTAAATCGAAGGAGTTATCGATTATTTGTTAATCGAAATGAACTATCGATTATAGTTTAATCGAAAAGAGTTCGATTAGTTTAATCAAAGTGAGTTATAGAATATTAGTTATTCAGATAGAATTAAAGGAGTTATCGAATATTGGTTATTCGATGGAGTTAATCGATAAGAGCTAAATCCAATAGAGTTAATTGATAAGAGTAAATCGAATATAGTTTATTCGAAGAAAGGTTTTCGAATCTAGTTATTCGAAAGTGAGATTATCGAATATAGTTATTCGAAGGGAGGAGTTATCGAATAGGGATTAATTCGAAAGAGAGTTACGTAAGGAAGTTTGAAATGTTGAGTATCAAGATAAATAAGATTTTGAAAAGTTAATGGGTTGGTAGCACTTTTTCTACCTTAGCAATTTCGAGGACGAAATTATTTTAAGTGGGGAAGATTGTAATGACCCGGACTCTTAGGGGTTAATTTTAAAAATATTTAATATGGATTTAAATATTGAGTTAAGTAAATAAATCAATTTTTATAGGGAGTTATCGATTTAAAAATCAATTTCAATTTATCACATTTAATTATCAGAATAAGAAAATGGAATTAGTTGAATTCAAATTTTTAATTTGAATTGAAAACAGTTCAAATAATTAATATGAAAATTTAACGGTAATAATATTTAATTATTATCAAGGAGAATAAATAGTTTGAAATTTAAATTATATCAATTTAAATTAATATCTTCAACAGATGGTCGAATCGGACTTCGTGACCTATCCCAGTGTGTCCGGAACAGGGGTATTAGCCTAGGATCGACAGTTGTTGGATTCAGAAAGGGGTTCGGTATCATGAAGTGTTTTAAATTTAGGATATCGTTCTTTTTAAAGCAAAAACAATTTAAAATAAAAATATAAATCCCTTGTTTAAGTGGACCAGAACTAAACCCCGTGGCTTGTTTAAAACACCACAAACAAAATCCACCTTGCTTTTTTTTTCTTCCACCCCTCTTCCTTATAAAACCAACGAGAACCTTTCCCCTTTTCATTTTATATCTCCAGCAAATAGAAATCGAATTAGTCCCTCTCCTAAAATTGAAAACTACTCTTTCCTCTCCACTCATCACCTACATCACGGGGTCACGCTGGGATCACCGCAAGTTCAAGGAAGGTCGCGAATCAGAAGACGCTCGCGTATAGGAGTTCGACGTCGTGGATTCATGAAGGTTCGCGGGAGCTGTTTGGGGCTTGCGATGGGTACTATCGGATTTTGTTTGGGGGACCGCGACATTGGGAAGCTGCGAATCAAATTAGGGATTTAAGGAGCATGGGCGATCATCGTTTGTTGCAGACTCACGGTAATACAGTGGTCTGAAGTGGATCGTGATTTTTCCTGGAGTGCCGATAGCGCCACTTTTTGGTTGCTTTGAGGTGGAGTTCGAACACAGCAGTGTTGAACGAGATGACTGGGGTACGGTAACAATTTTGGCAGTGAAGTTTAGGAGTCCAGATATGTTGTAATTAGGATAAAGTCATTGCGGAAATAAACTATTATTTAGAGAGGCCACTGTTTGGTTGTACGATTGGGTTTATTTGGAGTAAGGCAATTAGCAGTAATTGGGAAGGAGTACATGTCTGAAGATGAAAAGCAAAAAGAAAGAAGAGAAGGTAGTTGACCGCAAGTTATTTGGTGAATTGCCGAGGTGGTGTTGATCAATATTTGGAGATGATTTCATTAATCATGGATTGGTGATTTGCGGAGTTACTTCTAGTTGGTCATAGCGGTGAGGTGCTAGACAGATGACTCGAGCTGATTTGTAAACACCACAATATGGAATTTAAACGGGATAATCGACAAATAAAACCCTGGTGAGTAAATCTCACTATTTTATTCAGAAGTATTTTTACCAGTTGAAAATAATTGTTTTGTTGATTGTTGGATGCTTTAAATATTTATTTATTGCTGTTAAAAGTATATTAGTTATCTAGGATTGGTTGACTATTATATATATATATATATATATATATTGGGTTGATGATTGGTTGGATTCCCGCAGTTTCATTAGCGGATGCCCGCAGTTTCATAGCGGATGATTACCTTATACGCCCCACGCTATGATTAGTGGATGACCTTCATACCGCGATATCCTGCCACGAAGCAGGATGGGTATTACTATGTTCACTAACGTCTGTGGATGTAGGAAAACAGGTTGGAGGAATCCAACTAGATTCCTCAAAAAAAAAATTATCTGTTTGTTGTTTGTTTGATTTCATATATATTCATATATGATGTGTTAAAAATCAAGTGATTGAAAATTGGTTGATTTGATTGTTTTAAATATCACTGGGGCTTGGGATATTGATTTATAAAATACCCTGAAAGGGTATATGAGATTTAAAAAGTGAATTCTATTTTTTTAAATAGAGTTTGAATTTTTAATGAACTATAGGAAATATTTACTTGTTTTGAAGATATATAAAACGAGTATAGAATGTATAAACTTTGTTTATAAAGGAAAATATGGGATTTGAATCGAATGTATAGACTGTGTTTATAAATGAAATTATGGGTTTTGAATCGAATTTATAAAGTTTGTTTATAAATGAAAATATGGGATTTGAATTGAATTTATAAACGTTGTTTATAAATGGAAAGGTGGGATTTGAATTGAAGTTATAAACGTTGTTTATAAATAATGCAGAGAATTCAAATGGACTTTGAATATAAGGAATTGAAATAGAATATGAATAATAGAATTCAAATGGAGTTTAACTATAGAATTTGAACATAGTATTTCAAATGGAATTTGAATATAGAAATTCAAATGGGATTTATAATAAATAGATTTGGATAAATAGAAGTGGATTAGACTAAGAAGTTAATTAACAGATTTAATTAACAAATTGAGTTAAAACGATTAGTATAGTTAAAATAGATTGGACAGGTATAGATACAGGAGACTGGTTTGGAATAAAGTATAGAAGTGAAATAAATAGAATGCCCGACAAAAAGGTACGTATTTAATTCATATATGAGATTTTATGCGCCGTATCGGCAAGTCGCTTGGCTTTTTCTTTTTCTTTTTGAGATGAGAAGGACCGGGAAAGCTATTTGAAATTTCCCGATGCTCCCGGTACAAAGGAGGTTATGGCGAATTTTTCCGAGAATTTAAGGAGATAGAATATTTTTAAGATAATTTGATAGTTAGAAATTAACATATCAAAATATATAGAAGTCGATAAGAAAACGAACTTAGAAATAGAATAGTATAATCAAAAAGGAAGTCTAAGAATAAAATCTCGAAAGAATAGAAAGAGAAAGTATATATGTGTTTAAAAGTGAAGAAGTAGTTGTATGGTATTGATTTTTCGAGTAAGTAGTCATATCTGTTTTGACGTTATAAATGTTATTCAGTCAAGGTATGAGAGGTAGTTATACCCCAACTTGATTGATTTCATTATTAACAAATAAACAGTAAGATTTCAGGCTCGAAGATCAATGTTGAATAAGAGTTAGTTGAATATAGTATTTGGGTTGTCATAACGATGTTTTACACAACATCCGTTTTAACCCAAATAAATGTAAGCTTGGAAATATAATAATGAATATTTCTAAAGTTAGAAAATAACGTGAAATGCCAATATGGTTATTGAAAATATTTGTTTAACAAATATTGATAAAGAAATAGAGAAGAGATTTAATTGCTGGAATATTAATTAAAGGCTCACTGATTTGTTGGATGTTTGGATGAACACTTGTTTATTCAGTAGTTAAATCATCGACTATCGAAACACTTGTTTTTATTCGATAGTTAAATCACAGACTATCGAAGTTTTGACCATCGTTGTCAATATGGAGAGACCGGTTGGATTATTATCCGAAGAACCACTCCGTATTGGCAGTAGCGTGCGAATCAGATTATATAAAGATAATCGAAGACGGAGTAGAGTGCAAGGACTTTTTCTATCAATAGAAATTGTGCCTTCAGTTCATCCTGTTCCTGGGTGACGTGTATGGATGAATGTCTGACAGAGTATTTCCAGAAAGGTCACGTACATTGATTTCTTCAACCGTACCAAGAGTGGAAGCAAAGAAGGAAACTTCTTTTAGCTAACACGTAATGTACTGTTGAGGACGTCAATCGGTGATTTGATGGATTTGACGATGTGACATTCGAAGTGAATCTGGTGTGATGATAAAGCGTAGCTTCTAGCCTCATCAACCGGTAAATGACAGAAATCGGGCAGGCAGCATGGCTATGTAGGTCGCACCTATTAGGGTGTATAATCACCTGATCTAGAGTTTCATTTACTTCTAAAAATCTATTGTCGGTGTTGTCCCATTCGGGAAACGGTTGCTGATCCCAACCGTTGGTGATATACATTCGATACACTAAAGCGAAATGAGTGGTCGGTCATGTGTGGCTGAGTTGCAAGATGTTCTTGTTGAACTCGGTGTATTCTCCTCTAGAGATATACCAGCGGAAGGTGGTTCCATACCTTGTCATAGTTGGAAAACCAAATACCCAATACGTGCTTGCGGTTTTGATTGTAAATTATATAGGTGGAACGTGAGATGCAAACATTCCACTAGATTGTTATCTACTTGATTTAGACGTTATTATAATATCAAAGAGTTTTGATATAAAGATAAATCAAGTGTTTGGATTCTCATAAGGGAAAAACCCGTTCCGTGTTATACGGCGTGGTCTTATGAGATATCATTTAGTTTTCTGAAACTGTTTTTAAACTGTTTACTCATACCAGTCCCATGACTGACCCGGAGTTTATTTGTTTTGTTCTACCTAAACTCTTGGGTGCCTAAATTTGTACGGGCAGTCAAGTAGTTCAGGATTTTTCAGATATATCTAAAGGAGCTTGGAGCAGGAGGATTCAGCGTTATCTAGTTATAGTATTGTTCCGTTGTGTTGTAAGTGTTGTACTCTGATAAGTGTATGTTATACAGTTAAGATTTTGTATTTCAAAGACGTGATATATTATATTTTGTTCCGCTGCGATGTGAGATTCTGTGTTGTTATTTCTGTTCTTCTTCTACCTCTTTCTTCTAAAAAAATGTCTCGTATTTTCGTGATATTTGGGTTGGACGTATGATGTATATAGTCAACTCTGATATTACGGAAATCTGGGTCATTACAGTCCAACATCAGTTGCTACTGCCTCCAGAGACCACTGTGCACCGGCTTGTCCACCACGCTGTCACCCCTACCTCCAACGCGCCTGCACCATCTACAACACCACCGACACCGTTAATTTATAGTTCGACCGGAATCTGTTCGAGCACCACATTCTCCGACCACCCACCGCCTGGACGCTTGACACCACCCATGTTGATACCGCCTCCCCTTCCTCTTCTATCATCCTTCAGGCAACCAACCCCCTCGACAAATCTAGACGTCGGAAAACCCACAAAAATCATCGATGCCCACGAAAATCGTCCACCTCCGTTCATTTCGAATTTACGGCCACCACAACCACTATAAGGCCAACCACCCAACAAAAAATTTGTAGTCCCCTTTACCCTCTCCAACTTCCTAATTGACACCATCACCTAACTCCTCTTCGTTCACACGCAAAACAAGTAAATCCGAAACTGTCCAATTCACCGTCGTGGTGAGGTTTCGGCGACCTCGAGTGTGTGTTAGGCACCGAATTTTACTGGTAGGTAACCCTCAACATGATCTACTAGTTTCATGTTGATAACTTTCACCAATTCTTAAAGGTTTATGAAATATAAATTATTGTTTGAATTTGGACTTATTTGCAAAAATAAGAAAGAGAGGATAGGTTGGCTGTAAAAACTAAAGAGGAAGGAAGAAGTGGAAAGTGAATGAATTAGGTTTAGTTGAAGATATTTTATTTTTTATTGATTTATATTTGCATGTAACTTACGCACGAAGTATTAAGCTTAAATGACCACATACGATCTTCGATCGTGGTGAAAATTGATATTCAACTATGATTTGTCATTATGGTCGTAATGAAACTTGTTTCAGTGAAATCCGATTCTGTTTTCCAAAGTAGCGTTAGTTTGAGATTAAATTATCAATTAATAATATATACGTATTTACATTGAACGTTTATATCTTGCATAACCACATACAAATCCGATTGACCCGAAATTTGGAATCTTACAATAATTTAACGTTCCTATTCCGATAAAATTAATTTTATTGAAATCACAGATTGTTTGCAAATGGCTATTTTTCCATATTTGATTAAATAAATAAAATATAATTTGAACTAAAAAACATTTCAATTTAATAACAATAAATGAATATTATCATATATACTCAAATATAATATCATATAGCTCCATATTAAACATACTTAGTCTTATAACTTAATACTTCAAAATTTGAGTTAAATCGATATTCAATTTTTAATAAAATCCTTTTATTTCATTTAATAAATCGTTATGGTTTATAAACGATTCCATAGCGACTTTCTGAAAATTTGATTTGGACATAGCTCACAATCTATAAGATGAAATCTCGAATTTTCTTTTTCATTAGAAAACTATAGTTCAATAGATTCGAACATTTTCTGTTTCAACAAATTCTGACTTATATTGGATCATGTATATTCAATTGAAGTTCGAAATGTAATATAACGAACTACCGCACTGTTATGTGCTCGTTTTTAATTATATTATAAATTATACGCCCAAACTCGTTTTTAAATTCGTGTTGTATAAACTTAAAATCGTTAATTATTAAAATAGTTCATTTTAAATATTTAAATCAATTAAATTTTCTTACTTAAAAATTAGGATCGTTGCACGTAATGTACAATATTTCTCTATAACATCCCGAGATTTTGCGATAATCTGTATTATTAAATTTAATGTTGATTTTGGATAACAACGGAATGCAAAGTTAATGAAAATTATTAAGTGAATTTAATTGACATAAACTTGAATAAGCTTATTAAACGGTGAATTCAATAGGTTATTAATATAATAACTTGTACATGATTCTAGATATAAGATTTGGTTATTAATTGAAACAAAAGAAATTAAACCAAATGTTGTAAATAAATAGCAAGATTTCACGTGATCATATTGAAATGTATTAAGTAAGGATAATTAACAGGTATGTGAATGCATTTGTTTATTTGTTTACAACAATAAGCTTATAATATTTTAATTAGAATTTGTAACTAGTCATAGATTGCAAAACCCAATATAAATGCATTGAAATAAGGTGGAAACAAATGGCAATAAAGATAATTGAATGGTGTAATTAATGGAATTTAAGAATAGTAATTGAAGGAATAAACTGAATGTTTAACTAATTGTTAAAAATAACGATTACAATAGATTAATATATTAATATGTGAAACCATTTGCCTTTGTTATAAACAATAGATATACAAATACATTTGAATTAATAATTTATAACAATTCTAAAATTTTAGATTTATTATTTAACACATTGATGATAGAATGGAAGTAAATGGCAACTAATGCACACAATTAATGTAGTTAAGGTAAATAAAAATTTGTAATAGTAGAAGACTGACATAATAGATTTAAAAACAAGCGTTAGGTAAGACCAAAATGTAACAATTTATGGAATAATAAAATAAAAATCGAATGTATGAGACTTAGTCAAATTTAAGTTATAACAAATAAATTGATTCCAATTAATTGTAATAAAGTATTTTGTTGTTGTACATTAAACGATAAATGGAAGTTACCAACATAATAGGATATAAACAAAAATATCAACTATATTCTTAAATTAAAGATTTGTTGAATAAATAGAATTGAAATTGAATCAAATCATCTTATTGGGATTAAATATATACCGAATTTATAAGACTTAAATTAAGTTGATTATTTTAAAATTTAATGTTCAAACAGAAATTGGGAAAATAAATGAATTTGAGATTTTATTGTACGTAATTCATTCCTATAACTAAATGTATATCTTATTTTGGATAAGGATGTAGTTAGCACTGTTGGAATTGAATTAAAGAAGAATAAGAATAGATCCAATGCTCTATTTACGTAATTAACCATTGAAATTCCTTTCTTATAAACAATCTTCAAGTAGTATTCTAATTTTCTCATTTCTTTATATTCCTACTACTCAAACACGACGTCACCTCTTGTATGATTCTTCTACTCACGTTCATAGTTAAAGAGAAAAGAAATGAAAAAAAAAAGATTTTCACATATGAAAGCATGTTTGGTTATCATAAGACAAAACTCGCTCATTTGGTGTGCGCTTGCATTGTGTGATGTGGGACATGCTTGTGATAGCTTCATTTTTCCAAAATCATTTGCGAATTTTCCATAATACTTCTTTAGATTACTGCACCCATAACACTCATGTTATTTAGTATTTTAATCTGACTAAATGTGAATGATTTAGTTCTGATTCGAGTGTCTGTTGTGTTTTCTTTTTATGCAATATGCTCGGGTCAGATGAAGTTGCAGTTAGCGAAGATTACCTTGCTTTGGAAAACGAAGACGAAGATTTGGTATACATCTATTATATATATATATATATGATTTTCCACTGCACTTTGTTTCCGCTGCCTTGTTGTTTATACCTATGTATGTGTAACTCTGATGATCATTGTATATTATAGTCAAATATATATTTTTCAACTGTTTTTGAACTATTATTTATTTACTGTATTTTGTCTTTCCACTGCAATATTCTGTATTTATATTCTTCTTTCTTCTTTTTCTTATATAAATTCCAATAACTATCTGTATTTTTGAGTTGTTCATGTCGACATTGAGGATCATTGCCGATTTGAACGGTCAAAAATCACGGATGTTACATCCTCATTCTCGTGATATAGTAAGTCAACCAAAATCGAACAATGAGGCTTTTAATTTCTACAACGACCTGCCTTTTGGACCGCTTCAAGTCGGTAGTTAAACAAACTTAAACTGCTAGAAATGACATATTGTTATTTAGCTTATGCGTTTAACATAATCAAACATAGAAACCACAAAAATAAAAACTACAATATCTCACGGTGGAATAATTTTACACAAAATCTCAGAGTTAGTAAAAAAAATTATACAATGGAAGTACATAAATTTTAAACAAAATAAAATTTGTAGCAAATTTGTCAAATCTGTGTGCGCGCACATGCGTCTTTACGTGTCTCTCTTCTTTGTGAGCTGAAATCTATAATATGCAACACTAGTATCTGACCCGAGCGTTCCATGCAAAACACAAAACACTCTAGTCAGGACTAAAATTCTCGTATTAGTCAAATGAAATCAAATGAAATATACAGATTATAATTTCAAAGCTTATTCCGGTTTATATAAAGATCTCACCATTTTCCAAAATTCATTTAAGTGTCTTACAAAAGATATCAATTTGTGATTGATCCAATGTTTCAAAATTTCCAATGATTAAACTTCTATTCACATTCAAGTTATTAAATCACTGATTTTAATAAATATACTTCATACCCATTCTTCCATAGTCTATATCATTTCAAGGGGTAATCCTTTAAAATCTGACAATTTATTGAAATCTAAAATATCAAATTTAGTTAAAAATGAAATTTTATCCATTTTCCTTACCATTTTTCTCCTTTTTTTAGTATTTTAAATATTCAATCATTCAGATTTTCCAAATGGAGAATATCAACAAAAGTCACAAAATATCAAAAATTCAATAATACATTCAATATCTTATATCAAATAGAGTTTCCAAAGGTCAAAACCAAATCTATTGTCAAGTAATCGATAACCACATAGTGGTAAACATAAGGGATAACATAAATATCAACTCACTAAACTTTTAACGAAATAAATAATATTTACCATCTCAAAATCAGTCAACATCTAAATCGGTACACCATATTTATCTCACAATCAATCAATAGCCAACAAATATCAGATTTTTTAAATGATTATAACAGGAAATTCGAGTACTAATATAAAATTTAAAAATCCAAGTTACATGTCCAAATTTTGACAATCAATAAATATCCATTTCAATTATCAAATTTAATGTCAATTTAACAAATCAGTTAAGCATCGGTTTTTTTTTTATTAAATGGCTTTTGAACGGTAGGAAGAAAATAAAGTGGGAAATGAGTAGTATTTTATTTTCAAATGCTTTAATGTGGATCAACAATGTTGAACATGTACAAATGTCGAAATGTACCTGGGGAAAGAATAAGTAAACAATTAATGAAATAACAAAAGAGAAAGGGTGCATTGCGTGGATACGCATGCATTAAGATGGGAATAATCATACTCTTCTTTTTTTCTTTCTTTTTTATTAAATAGAAAAGCGGCTTGCATTGGTTTTGGACAAGGACCGCATGCATGCATTATAAATGATACAATAAATGGTATATGTCTATATGCTTCCCACAAAACAAATGAAGAGATCATTTTTATTTCTCTTTGTAAACGCGGCCAAGTAATTCGCTCATTAATTCAAATTAAATGTGAGCATTAATTTGCACCATGCATATATAAAACACATTTTGATTTTCTTCATAACAGACACAAAATATACAAATTTAGAAATGAATGAACGTGTTGATATGTATAGAAGAAAAGGTGGCTAGAATAATGAGGCATTTGAAATTAGTGCACGTGCATGAAAATAGAATGTATGGAAAGAAATTAGTAAAGTGGAGGAAATAAATAAATGCATTATAAATGAAGAAATAAAGTGGAGAGAGATGAGGCAGTGAATTTGGGGAATGTGGAAAAAGAAGGGGAAACAATAAATATGTTTTATGTTTTCTTTTATTATAAATGAATGCATAATACGTGGAAAAGTTAGACAATAAATATGTTTTGTTTGTTTCTTTTTTTTATTATTATTATAAATGTTAACATAAATTTCATTAACTGCGATAGTTAAAACATACATTTTATACCTTTAACACTCGCTGTCTTACAATTCTTCCTATATAAAATTAATTTGGAAGCATTCATAAATTTATTTTCAATTATCTCATAGGGCCTATATTGAACCTTTAAAATAAAATCAAGGGTTCAACTACTATTTTTTTTCCAGCAATAGTTCGAAGTTAGCTAGTCCAAATGTATAAACATAAACAATTTAATAATTTTCGTTATTATCAATCACAATTTAACAAATTATAAATTGTTTTTTATCACAAATAAAATTATAAATCATAATTAATAACATTATAGATCTTATTTAAAAACCATTCCAAATTCAAACATTAAATTAAATTTAAAACTTTAAATGGTCGTAATTTTAAGGGATGTTATAGTCTCCCCCACTCAGAACTTTTCGTCCTCGAAAAGGAATGAAATAAGGAATTAGTAATTAAACGATACTCCATTCATATGCATATCATTTTCGATTGCTTGTTCAAATACAAAATTTTGCTTTCAATTAGTATTGGTAACCCGATCCCTCAAGTGCGGACTTATGATTTGACTTCTTGATTAGAAACTTCCATTCTTCTTGCATAGCAATAAACTATGATAGAGAACTTCAGATTCTTATAAAACCTCAAATCAGTGTTTATCATCGAGAATCGAGCGAAGAATTCTATTTGAGATCAAAATCGTGTATTCAAAACAAAATCAAAACTGTTATGCGAATAGAGTGGTTTTCGGATATTGACACATTATAGTTCATTGATTTTTTTAGGCCAATGTATCTAATTCAAGTGTCTACAATTTATATACAATTTTAAAGTTTATAAGAAATTTTTTTTGAAGAAAATTCTTTTATATATAAAAATACCTTATATCAAAAATAGTTTTTGATAACTCGATATTTCCACAAGTTTATCATCATTCTTCAATAATCTGGTAATGTGTTGGTCAAACGCAAAATTAGAAATCTCGAAGTACTAAGCAAACCCGTTTCAACATCTAGTGAAAATACTTAAAAAAAAAACTTTAAAATAGATTAAAGAAGTACCATCCAATAAACCAATCGATGAAACTTATTCATGAATCGTAGATACACAATAGTTACGCCTGGATCCCCTAGGAAGCATCTGTACCCATAGGAAATCTCTTCCCTACGAATTTCATCATAAACAATCAATGGGATGAATCAATAGAAATAAAATAGAATAACCTGAGGTCATCATGAAACGCATCCCCTAAGGTCGCTCTATCACCAGGTCGAGAGGACAAAGTGCCACGACCATAGGTGGCTAGGCAATCATTGCCTTACGTATTTCCCCACAACACCTCAAAACAATTGCATGCATCGCAGTTTACATCTAGTAACACCGAAGG
This sequence comes from Allium sativum, assembly GCA_030737875.1. Lineage (NCBI taxonomy): Eukaryota > Viridiplantae > Streptophyta > Magnoliopsida > Asparagales > Amaryllidaceae > Allium > Allium sativum. The sequence goes on from CM060916.1 coordinate 46,942,124, forward strand.
TTACATCTCTATCACCCATAAACCTTAGGCAATCACTACCCTATGAATTACGCCATGTTGACCGCAGATACACAATGGTTACGCATGCATCCACTAGGAAGCATCTGTACCCATAGGCTTTCGCAACCCTGTGGATTTCACCATCGTAAAATGACCATAGATCGCAGCAGACACAATGGTTACGCCTGGTTCCCCCTGGAAGCATCCATCGCCTTAGGCCTTCATGGCCCTGCGAATTTCTCTATGCAGCCGAGTTCAAAGGGAACATTCATGAGTTTTACATCTGAGCAACTACAATCAAAGAAATATCAACAAGAGTTCCTAGCGAGTAGGACCTCGATTTTCAATGGAAGGTACTTCCTGTATCTTTGGTTTGAAATAATATAATACTATATATAATATTCATTCCACTTCGCGTATATAGGGCATATACAAATTTTCATTTATATAAGATTTCTTAAATCATATTTTAACATATCATTTTTGTACAAATTCCATTATATACAAGATATCATTTCATATCAATTACCTTCCAAATCAATAATTTTGAATTCAGTGCATTCTAATATTAAATTTTCACAGATATAAGTTCCGAAAACTTCCGTATCAAGTGTCCAAAAAATCGAAGATTCTCGAAATTCCATTTCAATACCAAATTCAGTTTGATTTCTGAATCGATTCAGATATTTGATATCATTTCAATTTCAGATTTAGAAATCAGTTAAAACTTCAAATTCAATTTAGATTGCATGTTATGAATACTATTATTCAACTGAATCTTTACATTCAATCATTTTGGACTTAAATTGCTCAGCTCGAAAATATACACTCTCATCTCTAAAATAGTTAAGCTAAATTTAAAATAGTTTAAGTAAGATAAAAACTTGATATAAAAAAGGTTTGAATAGAGTAAACAAGTTTTTTTTATATATAAAGTAGTTTAAATAGGTTTGGTTAGAATAAACATGTTTTAGTATAAAATAGTTTAAATAAACTAAATACGTTTGCTATAGAATAGTTGGATAAGATAGTTAAGTTTATATTCAAAGTAGTTTAAATGAAGTAAATAAATTAATTTTATAGTTTTGGAAAGAAAAATACTAACTTTAAGAGATAATCCAATCCGAATCAATTTATGTGAAATCCCAATGATAATTCAGCTTTGATTCCATAATGCGATTTCAATAATCATTACTCAAATCGAACATTATTCACAAAAGATAAACTTTTTCAAAAGCTTCTGAAATAAGCTTGTAATTCATACATATAAATTTGTACAAATAACCTTCTCAAAATATTTCTTGATCAAATATTTCTATCACATTTCATATAAGTTGGATTCAATATATTTCAAAACAATTAAGAAATCTATTTCTATCCATTTTAATTATCCCTTACATCTCATTTTCTATACTTCCATTAACATAGTACAAAAGCAATACTTCGAAAATTCAATTTTCAATTGTTGTCATAATTCAATGTTCAAATATTTGTTTCAAATACAAAACTATATCAGTAATCAAACTTTATTTTAGACTTTTTACAATGCACGAAAAACAAAAGGGTACAAGGACATGAGTTCTGTATTAATGAAAGCTCAAACATGAATCAAACAAGGGTGGGAAGGTCAAACAACAACTATTGAAGCAAGGTGAACGAATCAAAATTGAATGAAGGAACTATCTATTCTCAGGGCCAAGGGGGTAAAAATGCAACTATGAAATTTCTTTAAATAATTACTTTAGCTCAAAATTCAAAATATTTACATTTGTCATTGTAAAATTTAAAGCTCGTTTCCTTTTTCTTCAATTTTATTCAAGTTACCTTCTTTTTAAATTTTCAGTTTAATTCTAACATTCACTTGTCGTTCTAGATTTTTAAGGTTCACAAATTTTTTCCAATGTCATCATTCACTATTCACCTTACAATTTAATTTTAAAACATTCATTTGTAAAATCTACTTATATTTCACAATAACATAACTTTATTTAAATTTTGATCATTTACCCAAGTTCACATTAATTTTACAAAAGCATTTTCAACTAAATTTATCCAAATCATTTTCGAATGTTTATCAAAATAATTAGTCTAAGTATTTCTCGATGTTTTAGTCAAAATTAAATAGTCAATCCCACTTTTAAAACTCGAAAATATATACTGGTGATGTCGCGACAATCACCAGAATTATCTCCAAGCGACTAGAGTGTGATTCCATATCTATCTAGTACAGACAAGACTTTGTATATACGTTAGGCTTATATTCAAATGTTACATACTCAATAGTCCAACCTTGACGTCGAATAAATACTCAAAATTCTTTTTATAAGAATACACCATCTCCAAATATATAAGACAAAACGATATATTTCAAAATAATTTATCAATTTCAAAATAAATTTGTTTCAAATTTTATTAATTTCAAAATGCTTCCGTTGCACTACTCTTTCAAAATATTAGTTTCATAACCATTTATATTTCAAATTACACACTCTCTAGTGTAATTTCCAGCGAATGATTCTTATTAAAGTCCATAAGCTAAGCTTTGTGTAAACCAAAGCTCTAATACCAACTATAACAACCTGGCTTTACGATCACTTCAAGTCGGTAGTTAAACCAACTTAAACTACTCGAAACGACATATTGTACTTTAGCTTATGCGTTTAGCAGAATCAAACATAGAAATCACAAAAATAAAAAATGCAATATCTCACAGCAGAATAATTTTACATGAAATCTCAGAGTTTGTACAAAAAACTTTACACAGCGAAAGTACATAAATTTTAAACAAAATAAAATTTGCAGCAAATTTGTCAAATCTGTGTGCGCGCACATGCGTCTTAATATGCCTCTTTTCTTTGTGAGCTGAAATCTATAATCTGCAACACTCGTATCTGACCCGAGTGTTCCATGCAAAACACAAAACACTCGAGTCAGGACTAAAATTCTCATATTAGTCAAATCAAATCAAATCAAATATACAAATGATCATAATTTCAAATCTTATTCCGATTTATATAAAGGTCTCACCATTTTCCAAAAATTCATTTAAGTGTCTTACAAAAGATATCAATTTTTGATTGATCCAATGTTTCAAAATTTCCAACAATTAAACTTCTATTCACATTCAAGTTATTAAATAAGTGATTTTAGTAAACAAACTTCATACCCATTCTTCCAAGTCTATATCGCTTTAAGGGATAATCCGTTAAAATCCGACAACTTATTCAAATCTAAAATATTCAATTTAATTAATAATGAAATTTCATCCATTTTCCTTACCATATTACTCCTTCTTTTCAGTATTATAAAAATTCAATCATTAAGATTTTCCAAATGGAAAAGTTCAACAAAAATCACAAAATACCAAACATTCAACAATACATTCAATATCATATATCAAATAGAGTGTCCAAAGGTCAAAAACAAAATCTAAAGTCAAGTAATCGATCCCTACATAGTGGTAAACATAAGGGATAACATAAATATCAACTCACTAACCTTTTAAGAAAATAAATAATATTTACCATCTCAATATCAGTCAACATCTAAATCGGTACCCCATCCGTATCTCATAGTCAATCAATAGCCAACAAATATCGGATTATTTAAATGATTGTAACAGGAAATTCCAATACCAATATTGTAACAACCCGAAAATCTGAGCCAATTTAAATTTTTTATTTTGGCAATTTTGATGAATTTTAATATTTAAAATGAATTATTTTGAATAATAACGACGAGAAATTTATTTGAATAGAATTAGAAAGTATATATTTATATAGATCATCGTTAGAATATAAATATTTTATTTTAAATATAAAAGGAATTGAAAATGGCGCGGTAGTTCGAAAATTCGATTTCAAATGGATGTACAGGATTCAAAATAAACTGGATTTTAGCGAAACCAAAATTATTAGGATCTATTTGAAAATATCTTTCCAACGAATTTGAAAAATTGAAATTTCATAGCGGGGATAAAAAGTTATGCCCAGTTGAAAATTCAGAATAGTCGTTATGGAATTCTAGCCCTTAAAAATGGCCATTTTGCAAACGGCCTCGGTTTTCGACGAAACCACTTTTGTTGGATCCGCGATGTCAAATTATTGCTAGGTTTCAAAATTCATAATTTTCCGAATCAATATGTGAGTGTGGCAAAGGAAAACGCGTTTGACCAGTTTCAGTTGATTTTAATCGACTGGAAAATGGCCATTTCTCTAACGGTCTCAGAATTTTATGAAATTAGTTTTGTTAGGAACGTATCGTTAATACGAAGCTAGAAATAATTTTGCTGGAATTTATAGAGTCAGTATGTGGCTCCGGTAAATCGAAATGTACGTTTAAAATTCAATATATATATATTTATATTTTGATTTAAACGAAAACTGATCGAAATGATCGAATCATCTTGCGGGACATATCCCATTCTGTTCGGAATGGGGGTGATTAGCTAGGGACGATAGGCGGTGGGTCCCGTTTTGAGATCGAAATTTAAGGTTACTTTTCGGAGAGATAAAGTAATTTAAAATTATTTAATATATATATTATATAACCCTCTTCCCTACCTCACGTTCTCTCCCTTACCCGTTCAGTCAAAATCGAATGAAAATAAGAAGAAAAAAACAATTCGATCGCGAAGAACGCGATGCCCCACCGCCGCCGGTGGCCCACGCCACCACCGCCGCCGCTCGCTGGCGCTCCCCACCTCCTCGCTTCCCGCTCTCTCTCCTCCGCCTACGTTGAAGACCCCAATCCCAGAAAACCCGATCCGTCGCTCAGCCCGTCCAGGTCCGCGCCCCCTCAAGCCGCGATGCCACCTTCGAAACCCCCCTCCATCTGCATCGCCTCGCAAGCCCCCCCCGGCACCGCAGACCGCGACAGGACCCCCCTCTTCCTCTTATCAAACCAACAGTGAGTTTAATTATTTTGTTTTCCTTCGTTTTAGAAGTTAATTTAGTTAATTTTTAATTAAACCTTGTTTATAAAAATCTGATTTTATTTATTTATCTATATAAAGTAATATGATTTTTATATTATAGTAAGAATAAAAATATGATTTTTATATTATAGTAAGAATAAAAATATGATTTTTATATAATAGTGAGAATAAAAATATGATTTTTATTTATGTAGAGTAATAAAAATATAATTTTTATTTAAGTAGTGAAGTAAACATATGATTTTTACTTCGATAAAAATAGGATCTTTATATGTGAAGTGAATTAAAAATGTGAATTTTATTTATTAAACATCGAAATAGAAATGCAATTTTTGTTTTAAAGATAGTGGAATATAATATATTTTTATTTAAGAGGTGGCGACGTAAAAATTAGATTTTTCTTTATGTGAATAGCGTATAAAAATTGAATCTTTATGTATATGTTAGGAAAGTAAAAATCTTATTTTTATATATATAGCAACAATATAAAAATGTGATTTTTATGTATGTAGTGGCTACGGACAATGAAATTGACAAAAGGGCGAGCACGACGAAGATTTCCTACATAAGAAGAGTCGCGGTGTATTGGTTTAGCTAGTCGGTGAGAACTCCTCACTTTTATTTATTTTCTAGTTGAAATATATACTTGGATGCAGACGGTGTTTAGTAGCACCCGACACCCGTCGTCCACAGACCATGGATGACTTGTTTGTTTGATTGTTGTGTTGTGAAATTTGATTGTGTGATGTGGAATGAAATAAAATATTTTATAGTGGAAAATATTTTATAGTTAAAAATATGAAATTTAACGTGTATATAAAATAAATAGTAATAAACAAATCGGACGATTTGTTTATATACACTAATTTGACTGATATTGATTGGGACGATAAATTTTACACATCGCGCAACCGCACAAATAAAAAAAAATCTGTGTTTGTTTATTTGAAACCCCACACGGGTATTGGGATGATATTTGACGTACACTAATCCCGATTGTTTAGTTGTATGTCAATCGATGGGTTGACAGACTGTGTAAGCGTTAAATATTAATGCTTATGCAGTTGTGTGGTGCACTCTGGATGATGGTTGATTATTTATCGTTGCTATTATATACATGTGTTGTAGAAAATCCATATAATTAACATTATATGGTAATTGATTGGGCCTCATTCCAATTTAGAAAATATATTCATGTGTTGAATAGAAAATAAATTCATGTGTTGAATAGAATAAACATTCATGTGTTGAATAAAAGCCGTGTTGATTAGATTGATGCCATTTTGATGTGAACGATATTTATATCGATTTTATTCATTTTTATAATGAATATAGAAAAAAAGTGATTTCAAAATATAACGTTTTGAAAATATTATCATTTGTATATCGATGATGTGGAATATTCGATTTTGGTTTGAAATTGAATATGAAGTTGAAATCATTTTGAAAACGAATTTAAAACGATTTAAATAACACGTTTTAAAAGAAAATCGACGAAATATATATAATATATATATTATATATATAATGTCCTGAATAGAACGCGCCACGCCGCAACAGTTCGTGAATTTCGACCATTGACTTCGAATGGATATTACGGGAGATCCGACTGTCGGATTCTCCTAAAACCGGAACCATTGGGTTCGTATCGAAAATAGCTTTCTAACGAATATTAGAAATTAGAAATCTAATGGTTGGATTTGGAATTATGTCCAAATCAAATTTGGAAAAGGTCGTTGTAAGTGCAGTTCGATGGCCGTTGATGGAATTCGACCGTACGGGCCTTGATAAAATTATTAAAAATAGTAATAATTTGTGTAAAATCATAAAAAATGATTTGTGAAGAATTGAGATGAAAAATTCCAAATTTGAAAAGATAAAAATAGATTTTTATCGAAATGAACTAGTTTTGAACTAGAATAATAATTTATTTATTTATTTTTAAATAAATAAATTTGATTTGAAAGGGTTTTAAAAGTAACCAGAATTTCCAATAATTGAATTGGAATGGATTTGGATCGAAATTGTCTTTGGAATATTTGTTGGTTGTAGAATTTGATATTGAATATAAGCCGATATATTTTCTATTCAGAGCCTTGTATTTAATATCAAATGGGATTTGGGTTTGTCGTGAATGATGTCTTCATTAACACTGTTCTTAAACCCAGTTGAGAAAAAGATTAAATCTTTTTATTTAGATTTAATGAAGTATACCAATTAAATGATATTTAATTGGAATTGAATTGGAATTGATTTTTGGGTTTATCGTGAACGGTGTTTTAAATAACACTTGTTCTTTAACCCGATAATTAATGGAATGTGATTTTGGGTTTATCGTGAACCGTGTTTTAGATGACATTGTTTCTTTAACCCAGTTAAAGACAGGATATTGATTTTTGGGAAGATTAAAACCAAGTGGAGTTTTAATGAATCTTTAATTAGATTGAAATGGTCGAGAATGGAGTATCACCAGTTTTGCTCTAGGCGATAGTTAAATCTTTAATTAGATTTGAACGTGAAATGTAATTGAATTTACCGATAACACTGTGGTGTTAGATATGAAGTATGACCAGTTTTACTTCATGGGATGAATAGGTTGGGACTGGGAAATAAAATAAATGATTACTTCGGTGTGGTTTGCTAATCCCAACTAATTTGAATTGATATTCAAAAGAAGATTAAAGAATAAATCTAAAGAATTTATCTTTGATAAAATTAATGGGAACCTTTCCCAAAGTATAAGAATATTTGAATAAAAGAATATTCTAAATTGGAATGAGGCGTATGTTGTGTTTGTGCAACACTTGTTTTATTATATACGCGAGTTATTCAGAAAGACCGGGTTTATCCCATTCTGAATAACTGATTCGATGTGGTGTCGAGGATGAAGACAGTGGTCGAAGACTGGAGGTCTTCACATCGTTAGGGTGATTACTGATGATCTTGATTGGGCTGTACACCCAAGAGGAGGGAATCAGTTGGTGATCGTCCGGACGTACTTGGAGATCGATGGATATGCGAGGTACAAGGTGCCTCCGGTTTCGTTCAGACCCAGAACGAACTTGTAAATGGACTGTGTGTCTGACATTGGAGTTTATTCTGTGTGATTGATTTCTATTAAATATATATCTATTTGGCGGCGGAGAATTTATTCTCTTGCTTAACGCCCTTCTCTGAGACGTACGAGCTCAGGGGTTATATATTGATGGATATCAATCGCATGGAGTGAATTGCCTGTGTGGCATGCCTAAGTGGCAATTGATCAAGACTTCTTTTGAAAAGCAAAGTCTTGTGGTTGATGATCAAAGCACCGCCTATGTGGCATAGCTTTATGTAACGTTGATTCGCGAGCCTCACACCCCGGTTGTGAACCAGAAACGGGAGAGGACCTCAGGGAGGGCATGCGTTTCCTTCTAGCTAGGGTGGTGTCAGTGACCTACCAGCCCTGACATTTATATTATTTTCACCTGTGTGGTTGTTGCTGTTGCGAGGCGCCTCGGATATGGAGTCATTTGGCTCATTTTCGCCCCATAGGGCAGGGGCACGCAGTGTTCAGGGTTTAAGTTTAATCCACATCGAGTGGACCGGCCCTGACGATCCAAGGGTCACTCGAGCTCTGATCCTGAGACATGGTAGGCTAGAATGTCTCGAATTGGTGAGGACTATCTTTTGCCTCGGTTCACAGATGGAAACCCAACTTCCAATACTTGACTTTGCGGTTTTGATTGTAGAGCCTAGTATGGCAACATGATATATGGTACCCATGCCATCTATGATTGAAATTGTTTTGACACTATACACTTATAGTAATAATAAAACATGAAATTTAGCGTATCAAGCATTTTTGGCTATTATAAGGTAAAACCCTATCCTCCGGCTTGCGTTGCATTGTGTGATGGGACCTGGGTCTTATAATAGCTTCATTATTCTTTACTTAGCATTGCGCTGTTGTTTTATGCACTGGTATTCTTGGGAGGAAACTCGTTCTGTGTTATATACAACGTGCTCCCTTGATTTACTTAACTTTAAAATAAAGATTAATAACTGTTTTAGTTCGCACACCAGTCACATGACTGACCTGGAGTTTATTGTTTGAACCTAAACTCTGGGTGCCCCTATTTTACGCACGGGCAGCTAGTAGTTTTGGTTTTGCAGATTTATATTCAAAGGATCCTGATTTACATCTTGAACGATACTCGGAAAGCTCTGTATCCGTGTATTACTTTCAGTTGTGTTTTGTATTATTTTTCCGCTGCTATGTAATTTATTGTAATCTCAAATATTTATCGAATGTATTTTATTCATTCATACTCTGTATATTCTTGTAATCTGATGAATTGTTGTAATTAACAATGAAATGTTCTTCTGTTTGCGTTCTGATGTGGCTTGTTCTCAATTCAATCCATGCTTTCCTTACCGGGGAAGTTCGGATCGTCTCAATTATAAAATTTAACAATCCAAGTTACATGTCCACATTTTGACTATCAATAAATTTCCATTTCAATTATCAGATTTAATGTCAATTTAATAAATCAGTTAAGTGTCATTTTTTAATTAAATGACTTTTGAGCAGTAGGAAGAAAATAAAGTAGGAAATGAAGAGTGTTTTATTTCCAAACGCTTTAATGTGGAGTAACCATGTTGAACGTGTACAAATGTCGAAATGTACCTGGGGAAAGAATAGGTAAACAATTAATGAAATAACAAAAGAGAAAGGGTGCATTTCATGGATACGCATACATTAAGATGGGAACAATTATACTCTTTTTTTGTTTTTGTTTTAATTTTTTTTTATTATATAGAAACGTGGCTTGCATTGGTTTTGGACATGGACCGCATGCATGCATCATAAATGATATAATAAATGATATATGTCTATATGCTTCCCACTAAACAAATGAAGAGATCATTTTGCTTCTCTTTGTAAACATGACCAAGTAATTCGCTCATTAATTCAAATTAAATGTGAGCATTATTTGCACTATGCATATATACAACACGTTTTGATTTTCTTTATAACAGACGCAAAATATGCAAATTTAGAAATGAATGAACGTGTTGATATGCATAGAAGAAAAGGTAGCTAGTGTAACAACCCGGAAAATCAGAACCAATTTAAATTTTTTTATTTTGGCAATTTTAATGAATTTTGAATATTTAAAATGAATTCTTTTAAATAATAATGATTAGAAATTTATTTTGAATAGAATTAGAATGTATAAATTTATTTAAATCGAAATTAGAATATAAATATTTATTTTAATTATAAAAAGAATTGAAAACGGCGCGGTAGTTTGAAGATTCGATTTCAAATTTCAAATGAATGTACTGGATTCAAAATAAACCAGATTTTAGCGTAACCAAAAAGATTTGAATCTGTTTGAAAATATCTTTCCGACGAATGCGAAAAATCCAGATTTCATAGCGGGAATAAAAAGTTATGTCCAGTTGAAAATTCAGAATAGTCGCTATGGAATTTATATAATATATAGCCCTTAAAAATAGCAATTTTGCAAACAACCTCCGTTTTCGACGAGACCACTTTTGTTGGATCCGGAAATGTCAAATTATTGCTAGATTCTAATTTTCATAATTTTTGGAATCAATATGTGAGCGTGGCAAAAGAAAACATGTTTTGTCAATTTCAGTTGAATTGGATCGACCATAAAATGTCCATTTTTCAAACGGTCTCCAAATTCAACGAAATTAGTTTTGTTAGGACCGTATCGTCGAAACATAGCTAGATTTATTTTTCTGGAATTTTTGGAGTTAGTATGTGGTCCCGGTAAATTAAAATGTGCATTCAAATTCAATATATAAGGATTTATATTTTAATTTCAATGAAAGCTGATCGAAACAGTCGAATTGGCTTACCGGACATATCCCATTGTGTCCGGAATGAGGGCATTTGGCTAAGAGCGATATTCGTTGGGTTTGATTTGGAGATTGTGATAATAAACAAGTTATTTTTAGAATTAAGTAATTAAAATATTATTAAATTATAATATAAATATAATTTCTCCAAAACCTAACTCAGAATTATCGAGCCGCCTCTTTTATAAAACCGACGACGATGAAGCTCCAAATTTCCCTTCAAAAATTCTTCCAATCCTCCAGCTTATTCATGATACAAATTAAATGAAAACTGAAGAGCGATTCAGGATCTTCAGATCCAAACTTGGTTGTTTTGATTTCGAGGCATATCATGAAAGAATTTCAAGTGCAAAATCGCCGCCTTCAGGTTCGATTTCTGGCGATGTGTGGGGTCCAAGCTTATCGCACCACCAGTCGCTGGAAGGGGGGAGGGAGGTGCTCTTCGCGGCACTTACCGATGTGGGTCTGGTCCACTGTGTGAGGCACGGTCGTGGAGAATTCAAGTCGAGCTCCAGTTCGACGGTTTCAGGCAGAGGATTATTAACAATAAGCTTATATATAGTTTTTGTAACAACCCGGAAAATCCGAACCAATTTAAAAATTTTACTTTAAATAAATTGGTTAGAAATTGAGCCTGAATTTAAATTTTTAATTTTAAATAATATTAGACGCAGTGAAAATAGTCAATTTTCAAACGACCTCTGTTTTCGACGAAACCACTTTTGTTGGAACCGGAATGTCAAATTATTGCTAGGTTTCAATTTTTAGAATTTTCCGATTTAGTATGTGAGCGTGGAAAAAGAAACTGTGTTTGGTCAAATACAGTCAAAATTGAACGACTGGAAAATGGCCATTTTTCGAACAGTCTCAGAATTCGACGAAAATAATTTTGTTGGATTCGTATCGTCAAAACATAGCCAAAAATATTTTTTTGGATTTTTCGGAGTCCGTATGTGGCTCCGGTGGATTTTTGATTATGTCAGAATTAAATAATAAAAGAATTAATTTTAAATTCGAAAAACGAGGGCTGAAATGACCTCTTGGGCCTGCGGGACATGGCTAGATGGATCCGTACTAGGGGTTATTAACTAGGTAACACAATGGTTGGGCTGAAATCCGAGCAAGTGGGTAAATGGACCTTTATTGGATTAATTGAATAATTAATCACAACCCTAATATAATATTATTTAAATTCCCTGTAGCATCATTGCCTTCTTCCCCGTTCTCAAATTTCAGTCGCCCCCCTCTTTATTCCTTCCTCCTCAAAATTCTCGCTCCACACAAACAATTAACCTATGCTCCTTTGGAGTTTTCTCTAGGATTTTCCTTCCTCTTCATTTCTAGACAAGTTTCACCTCCTTTCGTGCCCCGGTTTCGGAGAACCGCGCCCCCAAACACCCGACTTTTCAGCCGCCGCCGACCTCCCCTGGTGCCGTCGCACCCTCCCCCGTGCTAGGCGCACGTAGCCCCTTCCAAGCCCGACCACCTCCAACAAACCACGCCTCAAACCGACCTTCCTACCTCCTAAAAACTGAAGTCAAAGTTTTGAACAATTCTGAAAAGTCACGGCCAATTTATTTGAAGGAGGAAGAGAGGTTAATTCCTTAATGACTTCTCTAATTAATTAATCTAATTTATTTTATAACTTGTTTTGATCATAATTAATTCGTTTCAATTCGAAATTCGATGAGTTCAGCGACGTTATGATCGTATTGAGCAGATCTACGCTCCTGGACTGAAATAGAGCAATTCAGAACAACTTGAATTTTAGGCAAATTTCTCAATGACTGTGAGATATTTTTATTTTAAATTAATTAGCAAATCAATTTATTTTTATCTATAGTATTCATTTCAGATCTGGTTTGTATGGATGTGTTATGATGATTGTCTGTTGGGGCGTGTGTTTGAACATGTTAATCCTATATTTGATTTTATTGAATTGAGTTACTTAATCAATTCAATATTTGTTTCTATGATGAAGGAAAAATTATAGATCTACATACAACAAAACAAAAGAAAGAAAAAGGGAAATAAAATTTCCTTTTTACTTGAATAGATTTGATTCAATTAGGAAAACAAAATTTCCATTTATTTGAATGGTTTTGATTTGACAAAGAAAACAAAATTTTCTTTTTATTTAGATGGATTTGTTTCACAATAGAAAGAAATAAAAGAAAAGAAAAATTCCTTTTTAATTGATTTGATGCTACATAGAAGGGGGAAGTTTATTTTTTATTTTTGTGTTTCAACACAAATAGTAACATGCAAAAGAAATGCTATTTATAATTTGTGTTAAAACACAAATATTCTCATACAAATGAAAAGTTCTTTTTATTTATATTTTAACGCAAATATTTTCATAGAAAATAAAATATCATATTTATTTGTGTTTCTAAACACAAATATTATATAGAACATTAGATTACATATTTAGTTGTGGCTTAAAACACAAATATATGTATTGGACATTAAAAGTATATTTATTTGTGCCTTTTATACATGCACCGTCATTAGTATATTTATTTGTGTCTTTTATACATGCACCGTCATTAATGTATATTTATTTGTGCCTTTTATACATGCACCGTCATTAATATATATATATTTATGTATGCTTTAAAACACAAATATTCAATAGAGAATTAAAAGACATTTTTATGTGTATTTTCAAACACAAAGTTTTACATGAAGAATAAAATTTCATTTTGTTGCATTCTTTAATGCAAACAAAATGTAGGAAAATAGAATCTCATTTTATTACACTCCGTAATGCTAGAGAAAAAAGGAAGTATAATTTACATTTTTGTGTTTTCATACAAATGCAAACGCTACTCTAAATTATAATTTACATTTTTGTGTTTGCATACAAATGCAAACGCTACTTTAAATTATAATTTACATTTTTGTGTTTGCATACAAATGCAAACGCTACTTTAACATTTTTGTGTTTGCATACAAATGCAAACGCTACTTTAAATTATAATTTACAATTTTGTGTTTGCATACAAATGCAAACGCTACTTTAACATTTTTGTGTTTGCATGCAAATGCCAACGCTACATAAAAATATAATTAACATTTTTTGTGTTTGCATGCAAATGCCAACGCTACATAAAAATAAAAAATTTCATTTTCGTGTTTGCATTCAAATGCAAACGCTACATGTAAGAGGGAAGAGACAAATTTATTTTATGTTCACATTCTATAATGCAAGTAAAATAAAATAAGAAAAGAATATGTTTTTGTTTGCGATTTTTAGTTGTAGACAAAATTAGAAATGTAAAAGATGTGTGTTTTTGTTTGCAATTTTAGATGCAAACAAAGTAGAAATTAAAGTTACATTTTGTAGCCAAATTTAAATGGGGATCAATTAGAAAAAGAAAAGATTATATTTCTATTTGTTTATTTACATCCCTTGGTGTAAATAAACAGAAAATAAAAGACGCTCTCTTATTTACATTCCTAGATGTAAATAAGATTTAGAAATTAAAAGCTACATTTTATGCACGTTCTTTAAACACAAATAAATCATGAAACTAAAAATATAAGTTTTATTTGCGTTCCCTAGTGCAAACATAAAATGAGAGTAAAAATTTACATTTTTATGTAAATTTTAAAAGAATAGTAAAATGAATCATATTTAGTCTAAAAATAAAATAAAATAAAAAAATTACATTTTTGATGTGATATTAAAAGCGTAAGAAAGAAATTCTCATTTTACTCACAAAAGTGAATTGAACAAAAATATTCATTTTTGTTCATCAGAAGGAAATCAACCAATTTACTCCTTGAAATGAAATGGACAAAAATAATCGTTTTATTCGTTGTGAAGGAATTTACACCTAGTAGGAATAAGCAGGTTGAAATCAAGATTTAAACGTTAGAATTTATGAACAAACTAAAATATAATTTATAGTCAATTATTATAAAGATTGGTGCATGAAATAAAACACGTTTTAATAGACGAGATAAAATTAAGTTGAGATTGGCATTATTCATTTCTTTATTGGTGTGATATTCATGTGGGTTAAAGCACCTGAAAATTATATTTATAAATATAATTAAAATTATAACGAATCGAGCAAGGTAGTTCGCGTTTCGGCATTCGTAACTTTAAACGATTATACCGAGAGATCCGACCGTCGGATTCTCCCAAAACTGGAGCCGTTAGGACCGCTTTGGGAAGATCTTTCCAATGAGACAAATTTTGTCAAAATCCAACGGTTAGATTTCAAGATGTGTGTAAATCAAATTTATTGAAAAACAGCGCCAGGGCCACCCTCTGACCCGAAGCGTCATTTAATTAATTTGAACTATATTTTCATATATTTATATATAAATAAAAATAGCGTTAAATCGTTAAAGATTAATATTAACGATATGAGATGATTTAAATGATAATTATTCGATATTTATTTGAAAAGTTCGAATTCTACTCATTTCAAATAATTATACGTCGATAAAGAGACGAAGAAGGTGTTGAAGACCGACGGTCTCCACATCGAACGGATGTATTGCTACCAAGGTCCTCGATAGGAGTAGCTACCCTGAAGGGACTTCGGTGGTAGTCGTCTGAACGTATGTGCTGATTGTTCGGATATACGAGAGCCTCTTAGGTATCTCCGGTTCCGTTCAGACCCAGAACGGACTTGTAAATGGATGCATGTCTGACGTTGAATTTTATACCATGTTAATTGATTTCTGTTAGTGTACAACCGTTGGTGGCAAGAGAATTTATTCTTTTGCTCAACACCCTTAGAGGTTGTGTATTGATAGATGTTAATTTCATGGCATGAACTGTCAATGGGACACGCTAAGATGCAAATGATCAAGGCTTTGTTGAAAAGCAGGCCTTGTGGTTAATGATCAAAGCATAGTCTATTTAGGCATAGCTTTGTGTATATCGTGACTTCGCGAGCCTCACACACAGGTTGAGTCTAAAACGGGAGATGGGAACGCAGGGAGTGCACACGCTTCTTTCTAGCTAGGAGTTGTGTTGGGCTTTAACACGGCCCAACATTTTCTTATGTGGTTGATGTAATTTTTGCGAGGCCTCGGTTTATTCTTATCGGTCGCCCTCGGCCGATTTGTAGGTCCAATAGGATCGGGGAACGTGTGTTCAAGCATAACTAATCCACTAAAGTATTTGTGGACCGGCCCTGTTGTATCCTAGGGTTCGCCAGCGTCCGAATCCTGAGGCATTGCTAGAGTGTCTCGAATCGGTCAGGAGCTCCTCCCTAGCCTTGACTTATGATGGAAACCCAATTACCAATACGTACCATGCAGTTTTGATTGCATAACTAGTATGGCGACATAGTAGATGGTAGCTATGTCGTCTAGGATTAATATTATAATTGAAAGATTTTCTTTAAACATATACACACTAATAATAATATCGTATTTTGCGTATTTATCATCTTTTGACCATTATAAGGTAAAACCCTATCCTCCGGTTTGCGTTGCATTGTGTGATGGGACTTGGGTCTTATAATGGTTTCATTTTTCTAAAAAGCATTGCGTTATTTAACGTTATACTTTATTTATTGCACTGATAATCCCATGGAGTAAACTCGTTCCGCGATAGCGGCGTGATCCTCGTGATTGTCAAAACCGTTAGTTAATTAAGATATCTCATACCAGTCCCATGACTGACTCGTAGTTTGTTTCACCTTTTGCAAACTCGGGTGCCCTCTTCTACACGGGCAGCCAAGTGACAGGTCAGGTTTGGACATTCGCTGAATGGAAGCTTGCTGATGGAAATGCTGAAGAAACTTTCTTTTTATCTTTTATTTTCTGCTTAAGATTTTGAGACAGTATTTAGATTTGATGTAATTTGAGAGATTGAGACTCTATTCCCTTTCTTTGAGACATCTATTTTGTTAAGTGTAATTCTGTGCTGCATACTCTGATGTTTCAGTGATGACATTTCTTTCCGCTGCAATGATTTATATGTTGTGTTATACTCTGAGATCTGTTATTGTTCTAGTTATGTTATATTCCATACGATTTTCCTTACTTTCGTTACACGGAAGTTTGGAGTCGTCGCATTTGGTATCAGAGCTTTGGTTAACCTTAGCTTTGGAATATAACATTTTAGAACAATTCGTCTAGATAGAATCAGTAGTGTTCTAAGAGGAGAGGATCATTAGAGATAGGATTAACAATATCCTAGAATGAGCTTAAACAGAATAGCACATATTTATCAGTCATTACTTCATTATCACTTGGACATGTCTCTACTTTTAACCTTCTCTTCGAATTTATCATTTCCTTTGGTCTGACTCTTTCCATGATGGTACAGATTGATTGAAAGATGAGTACGAGAGCGAGGACAAGAGAAAGAGGTCGTGGCGGAGTAGCTGGTAGGGGTAGAGGGAGAGATACACCCCCAACTGAGCAAGATCAACCCAATTCTGAGGTCGAGGAGCCACCACCCCCAGTTGCTTTTGACCTGGATAAAGTGGCGAAGAAAATCAAGAATCTTGGAGGAGTGCATTTCACTGGTAGAGAGACGGTGGTAGAAGCGCAAGAATAGCTTAAGACGATGGAAAAGATCTTGGGAGGTTTGGAGCTTGAGGATCACAGGAAGCGTTTTATGGCAGTATAGTTCATGCAAGGACAGGCTCAAACTTGGTGGGAAACAGCCATGATAGGGAGAGACGTCGCAGATATAACTTGGATGAGATTTAAAGAGCTCTTTAATGAAAAGTTTATCCCGCCTCATGAAGTGGAACGTCTACACGATGAATTTGCTAACCTGCAGCAAGGCACCATGACCATTGCAGAGTACGTGAAGAAATTTGAGGAGCTATCTTGGTATGCCCCTGAGCTGGTGCAAAACGCCTTATAGAAAAATAAGAGGTTCATAAATGGGCTTGCAAGGAGATACCATAACAGGGTGACAGCCCACATTGAGAGCCCATTTGCCAAGGTGATAGAGATGGCATGCAGAGACAAAGAAATTGATCAGAAGGGTGCTCAGCTAGAAAAGGCCAAGAATCAAGCTAATAAGAAGAAGGAGGCGGATAAGAAACCAGGGGAAGGCAGTTCTTCGACTGCAAAACCTCAGGGAAACAAGAAGAGAGACAAGTCTAAGGTCAGATGCTTCAACTGCCAGAAGATGGGACATTTCGACTACGAGTGCAGGGCCCCGAAGAAGCCAAAGAGGAACGAGTCTGGGCCAAGCCAAAGCAGTGGACAGAATCCTCGTGGTCCAAAGGAGTGCTACAACTGCCACAAGCCTGGACACCATATCAAGAATTGCCCTCTGCTCAAGAAATCTGAGGTAGCTCACGTCTACGAAGATACGGCTGCACCGGCTTCTTCTGAAGGAGCAGGTAAGCCTGATGTTTTAGGCGGTACTCTTAACATTAAGAATATTCCCATTACTGTCTTGTTTGATACTGGTGCATCTAGAAGTTTTATATCAAGTGATACTATTAAAAAGCTTAAACTGAAACCAAGAAAACTTAAGGAACCAATTAAAGCCCATAGCCCGATAGGAGGTTCAATTATTCTTGATCAGTACTGTAGAGTGCCCATTTCTTACTCTCACTTCCTATTTCCTTTCAATTTAATCATCATGAACTTTTCTGGATATGATGTCATACTTGGGCTAGATTGGCTAACGAAGTATGGGGCTGAATTGCTGTGTTCTGAAAGGGTAGTTAAAATTAAGAAGAAATTTGGGAATATAATGACTATACCATGCCACGGCTCAGCCACAGATAGAAAAGAATTCTAGTCTTCTTTAGAAGTCACCCCTTCTTCTATTGAAACTATCCCCATTGTCAAAGACTATGTTGTTGTATTTGAAGAAGTAAACAGCCTACCTCCCCGCAGAGAAATCGATTTCAGAATTGACTTGGTTCCTAATGCAAGACCTGTGGTGCATCCTATTAGGCGAATGTCGCCAAAAGAAAGAGAAGAGCTGAGCAATCAAACTAAGCAGCTTTTAGCCAAGGGTCTGATTAGACCTAGCTTTTCAGAATGGGGTGCAGCGGTGGTATTTGTCCCTAAGTCAGATGGCACACTCCGTCTGTATGTAAACTACCGCGATCTAAACAAGCAAACGATGAAAAGCAAATATCCATTGCCTCGGATTGATGATCTTCTAGACCGTCTGCATGGAGCACGAGTATTCTCTAGGATGGACCTAGCCACAGGATTCCATCAACTGCGCATTGCAGAAGACAGTTTCCCCTTAACTTCTTTTAGAGGGCCTGATCTATTTTATGAATGGCTAGTAATGCCTTTCGGTTTATGCAATGCCCCAGCATATTTTGTAGATTTGATGAATAGAGTATTTCGTGGGGTTCTAATAAATTCGTGCTAGTGTTCATTGATGATATCCTTATCTTCTCTAAAAGCATTGTTGAACATGAGAAGCATTTAAAAGAAGTCTTGGAGATTCTGCGGAGAAATATATTGAAAGCTAAATTCTCCAGATGCATATTTTGGCAAGAGGAGGTGAAATTCCTCAGCCACGTGGTATCAAAGGAAGGCATCTCTGTAGATCCAAGAAAAATTTCCGCCATCCAAGACTGGAAACAACCTACTACCCCCACAGAGGTCAGAAGTTTCCTAGGGCTGGCTGGCTATTATCGAAAATTCGTTAAGGATTTTTCGAAATTATCTTGTCCACTGACTAAGCTTACAAAGAAGCATGCCAAGTTCGTTTGGACACCAGAATGCGAGGCAGCTTTCCAAGAGCTGAAACAGAGATTGATCACTGCTCCTGTTTTGACCATCATAGATGGCAATGAGGATCCGAAGGTCTGGACAGACGCTTCCAAAGAAGGTCATTCTCTTTATCTGTATAAATCATGTCTGAGATAACATTTTCTTTTGATGTCAAATCTCATTTTAACATGTTACCTCTCTGTCTATTTAAGGTATTGGTGTGGTGCTTATGCAAAGGGGTAGAGTGGTAGCATACGCTAGCAGGCAATTAAAACTACATGAAAGGAATTATGCCACTCATGACCTTGAGCTAATGGCCATTGTATTTGCTCTAAAGATATGGAGGCATTATCTCTTGGGGGAAAAGTTCGAACTATATACGGACCACCAATCCTTGAAGCATCTATTTACCCAAAAGATTTTGAACTTAAGGCAACAGCGTTGGATTGAATTTCTTGCACCCTACGACCTGGATATCCTATATACTCCGGGAAAAGCAAATGTAGTGGCAGATGCTCTCAGCAGAAAGAACATGGCCAGCACCAATCTTATCCTTGCCCATCTCATTATTACTCCTTCTTTGATCGACAAGATCTCTGCCCTTCAAAAAGATGATGAGTTTATCCAAAAGATTAGCAAAAGAATTCAAGAAGGCGAAACCACGAGCTTCCAAATTGATGACAAAGGAGTTTTGAGGCTACGAGGCCGAATTTGCGTCCCAAACATTCCTGAACTAAGAAGGGAAGTTATGGATGAATGTCACAAATCCAAGCTCAGTATTCATTGTAACGACCCGCAATTTTTAGCAATAGAATAATTAATTTATTTAATTATTTGAATAGCGATTTAGATAATTAAATGGTCGCTGAATTGAATTATAGTGAATATTTAATTAAATTAAATAATAGAATCATATATTTATTTCTGAATTAGTCAGAAATAGTGGAATTCACAATATTGTGTGAATGGGCAATATAATATATATATATAATTCAGTTTATATAGAATTATATCGACGAATATATTTACAAACGCCATTTGAACGTATAATTTATATTATAATTATAATATAGCTCGAAATGGCGCTGCAGTTTGCTGTTTGGCGATTCGAACTTCAACTGGATATACAGGGTCCGTTTTAAGTCGGATTTCTGTGAAACAAGAAACGTTCGGAGCTGGTGAAGTATATTTTTCTAGTGGAAGAGAGAAATCAGGATTTCGTCGTGTAGGTTTTGTTTTATGTCCAAATCAAAATTTAGAAAAGTCGCTGTGGAATTCCTTTATATTTTGCAACGCTTTATTTACGTTATAAATGGATTTTTCTATATAAATTGAATATCGATTTCATACTGGAATTTGAATATCGATGTATAGACTCTGATATGATTATTTTAGAGCTGTGGTATATCGTATGTGAATATATATACGATAATATTTATTTTTAAATATTAACTTTAATTGTTTTTAAATATATTTATTTATTTAAAAGGGGCTACTTAGGGCTTTAAAAATAGCCACTTTTGCAAACGAAGTCGGATTTCAACGAAACTAATTTTGTTGGATCCGCAATATCAAATTATTGCTAGGTTTCAAGTTTCGTGATTTTTAGAGGCAGTGTGTGACCGTACGGATTTTTAATGTGAAAAACAGTCGATTTTTGACGGTTAAAAATACGCTGTGTGAGCTAACGGGGTCGGAATTCGACGAAACCAGTTTCGTTGGGTCTGTAATGTCAAACTCTAGCTGCATATCAATTTTCGTGATTTTTGGGTATTGTAGGTGCCCACAGTGATTTTTAAATAGCGTATACAAGCAGCGATACGAGAATAATAAATATAATAATCGAATAGAAAAATATAAAACCTATTCTATAAATACCCATACCCATAACCTAACCCTAAACCACTTTCCCTTAACCCAGAAACCAGCCGCCACCGAAGAACAAACTTCCAACGGTAAATCCCAACTTCAAAATTCAAAGGAAAATAGAAATTAAATTCTATAAATCCAAATATCCACATATATGAGTTGCTGGTGGTATTCTCTCCACTCTTGTATCATTTTCGTGTGGTTCGACACCCATACCTGGGTTCGACGTTCACCACATCAAGATTAGGGTTCGGATTCTTGGGGATTTTAGGGGTTTGTTTGTGAAATCGATATCGTTTCTGAGTTTGTGGGGTAATTTAGCATCTGTCGTGTATCTTTTGTGGGGTTCGGTGGTTACAAGTGATGCAACTGTCACTGTACTGATGCGGAGTACTCCAGGACGCGATCAGACGGGGAGGTGCGAGCTTAATCCCGAGGTAGGAGGATGGTGCAGATTAGAACGAGGGTTATTGTGGTGATATTTGTTTCGGAGATGGTGGAAGTAAGGAGGATCGTGAGTGAGGTGAAGTGCGGCAATGTCTGGAGTTGTTGCTGGAGCGTGTTGTTCGGGTTGGGGAAGATGGCACTATTCATATTGGTGCGGTTTTAAATCAACTGGGCCGGACTGGAGAGGTAAAGCCCAAATAGAGAATAAGCCCAAATATTTATATTAAATATATATGGAACTTGTAAAATCAATAACTAATCCATACGAAATCAGATTGACGAACTGTAAGTTGCGTTGGGACCGTATGGACAAGAGCTCCACAATGGAACTGACCGCGAGTGGATTGGAGCCCGTTTGGATTTACGGTGAAAATAAACGCCTGAACCAAATCAATGATCAATTATCGTTGATCAACGATGAACCGACCAATGTGAGTAAATCTCACTAACTCTGAACGCTTTATATTTTTATAAAGTATTTTTAGAATTGACAAATATTGGTTGAATTGCTATGTGTTGGCTGTTTGGTTGAACTGCTAGTCAGTTGATTGAAATTATCGATAACGATATATATAAGTCGTATCGAAATATTGATTCTGTTTATCAGAATATTTTATACTCATGTTATTTATGTTGACGGATATCTGTGGATGCAGGGAAACAGGTTGGAGGGACCCAACTGGGTTCCTCAACATTTATTTACCGCTTTTCATATATTTTGATATATGATGTGTTATATTCCCCGTTATTGATTCTGTGTGTTTGGATGATGACCGATCAATTTAATTTGATATTTTTACACCATAAGTGATACGAGAAAGTAAAAAGGGAGATTTCCAAAGTATATTTTGAAAATAGATTATTTATATAAAATCAGCGGATTTTATATAGGAAGGGAAAAAAGAGGGTTTTATAAAAGAAATCATTTTATAAAATCAAAGCAATAAAGGAAAAATATTTGTAAAACAAATAGAGAAGGGGAATTGTTTGTAAAACATTTACAAATAGATTAAAAGGAAATATTTATCTAGAGAAATAAACTGAGTTATAAAAAGGAATTAATTATTTAGAAAATAAATAGAATATTGGAGTACTTGAAAATAGATAGAAGTGTAATAAAAGAGAATTTTACACTAGGAAGATTTTTGACCCGTGCTTCGCACACGGGTAAACAGATCATGAATTCCAGGTGAATATTTAAGAGAGATCTGTTTTAACAGATAAAGTGAGAAGGTTAATTTATAAATAAAGTTTTATAAATTAATTTAGTTATTTATCTTTGGGTAAATAGAGTATATAAGCCAAGACTTATATAGAGAAGTAAAAATCGATTTCCACATCGATATTTGAAACTGAATAAGTATGAAAGAGAATTTATCGAATAAGAGTTATTCGAAGTAAAGCTATCGAATATCAGTTTATTCAAAAGGGAGTTTATTGAATATTTGTTATTTGAAATGGGTTGAGCCAAGAGAGTTAATACAATAGAGTTAATCCAATAAAACAAATTGATTGAGATCAACCGTTAGAGTTAAACTATTAGAGTTGAACTGTTAGAGTTAAACCGTTAGGGTTAAACCGTAGAGTTAAACCGTTGGAGTAAACATTTAGAGTTATTTAGTTAGAGTTAACCAATTAGAGTTAATCAGTTAGAGTTAATCGATTAGAGTCTAATCGAACTAGAGCTATCCAAATATAGTAATCGAATGAGGGATGATGGAATATTAGTTGATCAATTAGATTTGCTCGAATTTAGTTATTCGAGATAGAGTTAAACAGAAGTAGTCATTTAAGATAAGCTACCAGTAAGCACGGCTGCTAGCGTAATTCGCAGGGCTGCAGATAGCCTAAGGCGGATGGATGTTTCCTGAGGGAATCAGGCGTAACCATTGTGATCGCTGCGATCTAGAGTCGAGCGAGTGATGTCAGGTCAAATATTAGTTAATTGATAAAAGTAATTTAGTCGAGTTAATTAAGCTGAGTTAGTCCAGTTGAACTGATCAAGTAAGTGGGTCAAAATGAGTAAATCAGACCGAGCTATCTGAACGAGGGTTAGTCCAGTAAGAGTTAAATAGAATAAGAGTAAATTGAATAAGAGTTACAACTTAGAGTTAACCGAGTATGAGTTAATAATTTAGTTCGTTATTTATTCGAGTTAGAAAATCAAAGTATTTATAAAGTCATTATAATTCGGATGCAGGGGATTATAACACCATTGTTATAATCAAGTGTTTTCCTGTACGAGAAGCGGATTTGTAAATAAAATCCGAGGATGTCGTAAAGAAGTGTTAAAGATTTAGAAAGATGAACTTTTCCTATTTCGATGTTAGAAAAGTTGTTCAGTTAAGGTCTGAGAGGTAACTATACCCCAACTTGATTGACTTCGTTTTTAACTAAGAAATGGTTAAGATTCGATGATGAAAAGTGGTTAAGTGGAAACCAAATGAAGGAGATTTGGCATAGTGATGTTTATTCAAACATCTGTTTAATCAAATGAAGGAGATTTGGAAATGTTTTCCAAATGAGAAGCAGAATTGTTTTCTGAATATAGAAACAAGAGATGGAAATGTTTTCCAATGATAAAGATATATTTTTTAAATATAGTGAATACGAAACATTAAACAACAGGAATAGGGGAATGAACGAATGGATGAAATGATGATTGTTCGATAGAATTTCCTTCAGGAAATAATATCGTTGTTTGCACACCGACATGTTTTCATGTGATAGTTAAATCACCGACTATCAAAGTTTTGACCATTTTACGTTGTTAATATGGAGAGACCGGTTGGATTATTATCCAGAGAACCACTCCGTATTGGCATAAGCGTTGTGAATCGAGTATGCTGGATATATTGAAGACGGAGTTATGCAAGGGCTATCCTGTTTACAGAATAGTGCCTTCGGTTTGTCCAGTCCCAGGACAAACGTGTATGGAAGAATGTCTGACAGAGTATATTCAAAGGATCGCGTAAGTTGATCTCTTCAAACGTACTTACGTTTGGTGGCGGAGGAATTCGTTTCTCTTAGCTGTATACCCGTGGTATTTTTGGTGAAATCAATTTGTGATTTGGCGGGTATGACGATGTGGCATTCAAAGTAATGGAGGTGTGATCTGTCAAAAGATACGTTATGACCTCAAGCCTCATCAACCAGGAAATGACAAAAATCGGGCAGGCAGCATGGCTAAGTCGGTCGCTCCGAAGTAGGGTGTATGATCACCTATCTAGAGAAATTCCTTTTGTTCTTAAATCTATCGATGCTGTCCCATTTCGGGAGGCGGTTGCTGATCCCAACCGTCGGTGATATACATTTGATACACTCAAGCGAAATGAGTGGTCGGTCATGTGTGGGCCGGGTTGCAAGATGTTCTTGTTGAACCCAGTGTATTTGCCTCTAGAGATACACGTTCGGAAGGTGGTCCCATACCTTGTCAAGTTGGAATCCAATTTCCAATAAGCGCACGTGGTTTTTGATTTGTATACTATATACGTAGAGCGTGAGATGCAAGCGTTCTACTAGATTTTAATTACTTGTGATTAGACATTATTATAATATCAGATAATATATGATTTCCAAAGTGTTTTGGGTTATCGTAAGGTAAAAGCCATCCGTATTTATGTGTGGATTGGTCTTACGATTATCTTTTCTTTTGAAAAGGATTTTGAAAAGTTAAACCAAATGATTTGAGTTTACTCACACCAGTCCCATGACTGACCCAGAGTTTATTTTGTTTTGTTTTCCCTAAACTCTTGGGTGCCCAAATTTGTACGGGCAAGCAAGTAGTCAGGATTTACAGGTATGCTTGAAGAGCTTAGAGCAGGAGGCTTCAAGATTTTTTTCTAGCTATTGATTATTCCGCTGTGATGAAAGTGTTGTACTCTGATAATGGTATGATATACATATACTACTTTGATTTCAAGATATGTTGTCTATTATATTTCATTCGTTCCGCTGTGAGATTCGTGTTACTCTGATGTTGTTGTGTTCTTCTTCTTCTTCTGTTCTAATTTTCTATCTTATCTATCCTCACCCTCTAATTTCTTTCTTGGACTATCCGGTAATTTCGACTTTTGATTGTTCGATAGGTGTTATATATCGGGTAACCAAGGTCGCTTTTTTCCCGGGTCGTTACAGTGGTATCAGAGCTGAAGGTTAAGTGATTACCTTGGCTCTGTGGCGTGATTCAGTAGAGATGGGGTTAGTAATACCCTAGACTGAGTTTGAGTGTATATATACGAGTGAACGTACTTGTTATTTGATATAAAATGGTTTTATATTGTGGAGATTTATTGGTTGAGTTGTTTATGAATTCTGGTCGATCAGTTTGATCCACTGTATCGATAGGGGTTACTAAACGCTTGAATACGACGGACCGACACAGTATGTTTTGAAAGAGGGTAAAGGAAATAATTTTACCCAAATTATATTTTGATATAAACAAAGTATAGATATTTGAAGTATTATAGTATATTGGATGTGTTGGTTGTTATTATAATCGAATAAGATTATAAAATGTGAAATGGTTATATAAATAACCAAATAGAATCCATATAAGTGAAATATATGAAATCAGATGAATTAAATTTGAATTTAAATCAGAAATGAAATTGAAACTCTGAAAATGTGAAGTGTGTAGAATAAATCTGGTTAAATATGTGTGAATTCTAAAATCCTGGGAGATTTTAAATGGTTTACAAGCATTGTGAATTGTATTTTGAAATGGATTCCAAAATGAAAGTGTTTAGAAATGGTTTTGAAAGGGACATAGTACTGAACTCACTTCGATAGCTGGAAAATAGATTCCGATGATGATCCGGACATCATCGGTGTTCATTTTCGAGTTTGTAAGTGACGGATTGCTACCAAAGATTTTGTTTTTGAATTGTTTTGAGAAAACAAGTTGTTTTGATATTCCAAATGAATAATTTGATTTTTGGAAAAGGCTAAGCTATTTGAAACTCCCAGAAACATATTGTTTGAAATAAACACAAATTAAATAGAAATTTGTGAAAGCAAATTTGAAATTGAATTAAAACCAGTTCAGTGGTAGTTGAATTGAATTGAAATAGAATGGTATCAAGTAAAATTGGACTGGATTAGAAATAATCTGGAATAGAAATAAATTGTTGAGTAATAATTTCGAATTGAGATTGGGATTGCAGTTTGATTGGAATTTGGCTTGGTTATAAGCAAATGGCTGTGTTGGAGACAAAAATGGATTGGGGATTGATTGGGGATACATTGGTATATGCTAAACTGATAGCAGAGTTGAATGCCCGACAAAAACGTACACGTTTATATTCATATGAGTTTGGAGATTTATGAGCCGAATTAGCAAGCCGCTTGGCTGTTTGATTTTCTTTTGGATTGGAAAGGCCTGTGTGGCGGTTTGGGGATTTTCCCGATGCTCCCGGTACAAAGGAGGTACTGGCGAAATTTTTTGGAAATTTCGGGTGTTAGAAAATTTTCAGGGGTTTTGAAATTTTCGTTTATAAAAATGAGGTAATAATTTAATTGAAATAAAAAAATTCAGTTGAAACTGAAATTAAAGAAGTAAACGAATAATTCGAAACTAGTTAATAGGGGTGTTCTCTACCTTAGCAATTTCGAGGACGAAATTATTTTAAGGGGAGAAGAATGTAACGACCCGCAATTTTTAGCAACAGAATAATTAATTTATTTAATTATTTGAATAGCGATTTAGATAATTAAATGGTCGCTGAATTGAATTATAGTGAATATTTAATTAAATTAAATAATAGAATCATATATTTATTTCTGAATTAGTCAGAAATAGTGGAATTCACAATATTGTGTGAATGGGCAATATAATATATATATAATTCAGTTTATATAGAATTATATCGACGAATATATTTATAAACGCCATTTGAACGTATAATTTATATTATAATTATAATATAGCTCGAAATGGCGCTGCAGTTTGCTGTTTGGCGATTCGAACTTCAACTGGATATACAGGGTCCGTTTTAAGTCGGATTTCTGTGAAACAAGAAACGTTCGGAGCTGGTGAAGTATATTTTTCTAGTGGAAGAGAGAAATCAGGATTTCGTCGTGTAGGTTTTGTTTTGTGTCCAAATCAAAATTTAGAAAAGTCGCTGTGGAATTCCTTTATATTTTGCAACGCTTTATTTACGTTATAAATGGATTTTTCTATATAAATTGAATATCGATTTCATACTGGAATTTGAATATCGATGTATAGACTCTGATATGATTATTTTAGAGCTGTGGTATATCGTATGTGAATATATATACGATAATATTTATTTTTAAATATTAACTTTAATTGTTTTTAAATATATTTATTTATTTAAAAGGGGCTACTTAGGGCTTTAAAAATAGCCACTTTTGCAAACGAAGTCGGATTTCAACGAAACTAATTTTGTTGGATCCGCAATATCAAATTATTGCTAGGTTTCAAGTTTCGTGATTTTTAGAGGCAGTGTGTGACCGTACGGATTTTTAATGTGAAAAATAGTCGATTTTTGACGGTTAAAAATACGCTGTGTGAGCTAACGGGGTCGGAATTCGACGAAACCAGTTTCGTTGGGTCTGTAATGTCAAACTCTAGCTGCATATCAATTTTCGTGATTTTTGGGTATTGTAGGTGCCCACAGTGATTTTTAAATAGCGTATACAAGCAGCGATACGAGAATAATAAATATAATAATCGAATAGAAAAATATAAAACCTATTCTATAAATACCCATACCCATAACCTAACCCTAAACCACTTTCCCTTAACCCAGAAACCAGCCGCCACCGAAGAACAAACTTCCAACGGTAAATCCCAACTTCAAAATTCAAAGGAAAATAGAAATTAAATTCTATAAATCCAAATATCCACATATATGAGTTGCTGGTGGTATTCTCTCCACTCTTGTATCATTTTCGTGTGGTTCGACACCCATACCTGGGTTCGACGTTCACCACATCAAGATTAGGGTTCGGATTCTTGGGAATTTTAGGGGTTTGTTTGTGAAATCGATATCGTTTCTGAGTTTGTGGGGTAATTTAGCATCTGTCGTGTATCTTTTGTGGGGTTCGGTGGTTACAAGTGACGCAACTGTAACTGTACTGATGCGGAGTACTCTAGGACGCGATCAGACGGGGAGGTGCGAGCTGAATCCCGAGGTAGGAAGATGGTGCAGATTTGAACGAGGGTTATTGTGGTGATATTTGTTTCGGAGATGGTGGAAGTAAGGAGGATCGTGAGTGAGGTGAAGTGCGGCAATGTCTGGAGTTGTTGCTGGAGCGTGTTGTTCGGGTTGGGGAAGATGGCACTATTCATATTGGTGCGGTTTTAAATCAACTGGGCCGGACTGGAGAGGTAAAGCCCAAATAGAGAATAAGCCCAAATATTTATATTAAATATATATGGAACTTGTAAAATCAATAACTAATCCATACGAAATCAGATTGACGAACTGTAAGTTGCGTTGGGATCGTATGGACAAGAGCTCCACAATGGAACTGACCGCGAGTGGATTGGAGCCCGGTTGGATTTACGGTGAAAATAAACGCCTGAACCAAATCAATGATCAATTATCGTTGATCAACGATGAACCGACCAATGTGAGTAAATCTCACTAACTCTGAACGCTTTATATTTTTATAAAGTATTTTTAGAATTGACAAATATTGGTTGAATTGCTATGTGTTGGCTGTTTGGTTGAACTGCTAGTCAGTTGATTGAAATTATCGATAACGATATATATAAGTCGTATCGAAATATTGATTCTGTTTATCAGAATATTTTATACTCATGTTATTTGTGTTGACTGATATCTGTGGATGCAGGGAAACAGGTTGGAGGGACCCAACTGGGTTCCTCAACATTTATTTACCGCTTTTCATATACTTTGATATATGATGTGTTATATTCCCCGTTATTGATTCTGTGTGTTTGGATGATGACCGATCAATTTAATTTGATATTTTTACACCATAAGTGATACGAGAAAGTAAAAAGGGAGATTTCCAAAGTATATTTTGAAAATAGATTATTTATATAAAATCAGCGGATTTTATATAGGAAGGGAAAAAAAGAGGGTTTTATAAAAGAAATCATTTTATAAAATCAAAGCAATAAAGGAAAAATATTTGTAAAACAAATAGAGAAGGGGAATTGTTTGTAAAACATTTACAAATAAAATAGAAAAGAAAATATTTGTAAAACATTTACAAATAGATTAAAAGGAAATATTTATCTAGAGAAATAAACTGAGTTATAAAAAGGAATTATTTATTTAGAAAATAAATAGAATATTGGAGTACTTGAAAATAGATAGAAGTGTAATAAAGGAGAATTTTACACTAGGAAGATTTTTGACCCGTGCTTCGCACACGGGTAAACAGATCATGAATTCCAGGTGAATATTTAAGAGAGATCTGTTTTAACAGATAAAGTGAGAAGGTTAATTTATAAATAAAGTTTTATAAATTAATTTAGTTATTTATCTTTGGGTAAATAGAGTATATAAGCCAAGACTTATATAGAGAAGTAAAAATCGATTTCCACATCGATATTTGAAACTGAATAAGTATGAAAGAGAATTTATCGAATAAGAGTTATTCGAAGTAAAGCTATCGAATATCAGTTTATTCAAAAGGGAGTTTATTGAATATTTGTTATTTGAAATGGGTTGAGCCAAGAGAGTTAATCCAATAGAGTTAATCCAATAAAACAAATTGATTGAGATCAACCGTTACAGTTAAACTATTAGAGTTGAACTGTTAGAGTTAAACCGTTAGGGTTAAACCGTAGAGTTAAACCGTTGGAGTAAACATTTAGAGTTATTTAGTTAGAGTTAACCAATTAGAGTTAATCAGTTAGAGTTAATCGATTAGAGTCTAATCGAACTAGAGCTATCCAAATATAGTAATCGAATGAGGGATGATGGAATATTAGTTGATCAATTAGATTTGCTCGAATTTAGTTATTCGAGATAGAGTTAAACAGAAGTAGTCATTTAAGATAAGCTACCAGTAAGCACGGCTGCTAGCGTAATTCGTAGGGCTGCAGATAGCCTAAGGCGGACGGATGTTTCCTGAGGGAATCAGGCGTAACCATTGTGATCGCTGCGATCTAGAGTCGAGCGAGTGATGTCAGGTCAAATATTAGTTAATTGATAAAAGTAATTTAGTCGAGTTAATTAAGCTGAGTTAGTCCAGTTGAACTGATCAAGTAAGTGGGTCAAAATGAGTAAATCAGACCGAGCTATCTGAACGAGGGTTAGTCCAGTAAGAGTTAAATAGAATAAGAGTAAATTGAATAAGAGTTACAACTTAGAGTTAACCGAGTATGAGTTAATAATTTAGTTTGTTATTTATTCGAGTTAGAAAATCAAAGTATTTATAAAGTCATTATAATTCGGATGCAGGGGATTATAACACCATTGTTATAATCAAGTGTTTTCCTGTACGAGAAGCGGATTTGTAAATAAAATCCGAGGATGTCGTAAAGAAGTGTTAAAGATTTAGAAAGATGAACTTTGCCTATTTCGAAGTTAGAAATGTTGTTCAGTTAAGGTCTGAGAGGTAACTATACCCCAACTTGATTGACTTCGTTTTTAACTAAGAAATGGTTAAGATTCGATGATGAAAAGTGGTTAAGTGGAAACCAAATGAAGGAGATTTGGCATAGTGATGTTTATTCAAACATCTGTTTAATCAAATGAAGGAGATTTGGAAATGTTTTCCAAATGAGAAGCAGAATTGTTTTCTGAATATAGAAACAAGAGATGGAAATGTTTTCCAATGATAAAGATATATTTTTTAAATATAGTGAATACGAAACATTAAACAACAGGAATAGGGGAATGAACGAATGGATGAAATGATGATTGTTCGATAGAATTTCCTTCAGGAAATAATATCGTTGTTTGCACACCGACATGTTTTCATGTGATAGTTAAATCACCGACTATCAAAGTTTTGACCATTTTACGTTGTTAATATGGAGAGACCGGTTGGATTATTATCCAGAGAACCACTCCGTATTGGCATAAGCGTTGTGAATCGAGTATGCTGGATATATTGAAGACGGAGTTATGCAAGGGCTATCCTGTTTACAGAATAGTGCCTTCGGTTTGTCCAGTCCCAGGACAAACGTGTATGGAAGAATGTCTGACAGAGTATATTCAAAGGATCGCGTAAGTTGATCTCTTCAAACGTACTTACGTTTGGTGGCGGAGGAATTCGTTTCTCTTAGCTGTATACCCGTGGTATTTTTGGTGAAATCAATTTGTGATTTGGCGGGTATGACGATGTGGCATTCAAAGTAATGGAGGTGTGATCTGTCAAAAGATACGTTATGACCTCAAGCCTCATCAACCAGGAAATGACAAAAATTGGGCAGGCAGCATGGCTAAGTCGGTCGCTCCGAAGTAGGGTGTATGATCACCTATCTAGAGAAATTCCTTTTGTTCTTAAATCTATCGATGCTGTCCCATTTCGGGAGGCGGTTGCTGATCCCAACCGTCGGTGATATACATTCGATACACTCAAGCGAAATGAGTGGTCGGTCATGTGTGGGCCGGGTTGCAAGATGTTCTT
Source organism: Allium sativum (assembly GCA_030737875.1). Lineage (NCBI taxonomy): Eukaryota > Viridiplantae > Streptophyta > Magnoliopsida > Asparagales > Amaryllidaceae > Allium > Allium sativum. The sequence goes on from CM060916.1 coordinate 46,974,516, forward strand.
GTTGAACCCAGTGTATTTGCCTCCAGAGATACACGTTCGGAAGGTGGTCCCATACCTTGTCAAGTTGGAATCCAATCTCCAATAAGCGCCCGTGGTTTTTGATTTGTATACTATATACGTAGAGCGTGAGATGCAAGCGTTCTACTAGATTTTAATTACTTGTGATTAGACATTATTATAATATCAGATAATATATGATTTCCAAAGTGTTTTGGGTTATCGTAAGGTAAAAGCCATCCGTATTTATGTGTGGATTGGTCTTACGACTATCTTTTCTTTTGAAAAGGATTTTGAAAAGTTAAACCAAATGATTTGAGTTTACTCACACCAGTCCCATGACTGACCCAGAGTTTATTTTGTTTTGTTTTCCCTAAACTCTTGGGTGCCCAAATTTGTACGGGCAGTCAAGTAGTCAGGATTTACAGGTATGCTTGAAGAGCTTAGAGCAGGAGGCTTCAAGATTTTTTTCTAGCTATTGATTATTCCGATGTGATGAAAGTGTTGTACTCTGATAGTGGTATGATATACATATACTACTTTGATTTCAAGATATGTTGTCTATTATATTTCATTCGTTCCGCTGTGAGATTCGTGTTACTTTGATGTTGTTGTGTTCTTCTTCTTCTTCTGTTCTAATTTTCTATCTTATCTATCCTCACCCTCTAATTTCTTTCTTGGACTATCCGGTAATTTCGACTTTTGATTGTTCGATAGGTGTTATATATCGGGTAACCAAGGTCGCTTTTTTCCCGGGTCGTTACATTCATCCTGGAGTAAGCAAGATGTACCACGATCTCAAGCGTACCATTTGGTGGAGAGCAATGAAGAGGGACATCTCCGTATATGTTGCCAAGTGTCCCACCTGTCAGCTGGTCAAGAGTGATCAGCAAAAGCTAACAAGTCTATTGCAGCCATTAGGAGTTCCTAATTGAAAGGGGGACGAAGTTTCTATGGACTTCATTGATGGTTTGCCTTGGACTAGGAGAGGGAATGATAGCATATGGGTAAATGTAGATCGCTTGATGAAAGCTTCTCATTTCATCCCCGTCAAATCCAATAGAATGGCTCAAAGTTTGGCACAGCTTTATTTAAGAGAGATAGTCAGATTGCATGGAGTTCCCAGCAACATTGTCAGTGACCGTGATCCAATATTCACTAGCAAGTTCTGGGAAGCTTTCCAAGAAGAGCTAGGAACCAAGTTGAATATGAGTATAGCTTATCACCCTCAGACAGACGGCCAGACTGAGAGGGTAAACCGCATCTTAGAAGATATGTTGAGAGCATGCATCCTTGACTTTGGCGGTTCATGGGAGGATCATCTGCACTTAGTGGAATTCTCTTATAATAACAGCTATCAAGAGAGCCTGCAAATGTCGCCATTTGAAGCTTTATATGGCAGGCCATGCAAATCTCCGGCATGTTGGGTTGAGCCAGGCAATAGAATAGTCTTGGGCCCCGATACGATTCGGGAAGCATCGGATAAAGTTGATTTTATTAAGAAGCGTTTGTTGGCTGCTCAAAGCCGACAGAAGAGCTATGCTGACACTCGAAGAAGAGATTTGGAGTTCTCTGTTGGTGATCTTGTATACTTGAAAGTGTCCCCACTAAGAGGTGTCATTCGATTTGGGAAGACTGGAAAATTAGCACCCCGATTCATTGGCCCGTTTCCTATTCTTGAAAAGATTGGGACTCTAGCTTATCGAGTACAGTTACCCGACTGGCTGCCAGGGGTTCACGATGTATTTCATGTATCCCAACTCCGGAAGCATGTTCATGATCCAGATTTAGTTGTGGAGGAAGAAGCACAACGAGATTTGGAAATTACTCCGAGCTTAGCCGTAAAGAGAGAGCCAGTAAAAATTGTGGGCAAGGAAATCAGGGCTTTAAGGAACAAGAAGATCAACCTCGTCAAAGTCCAATGGAGCAGGGATCCTAGAGACTGCACTTGGGAGACCGAAGATAGCTTCAAGCAAGCCTATCCCCAGTGTAGAGTGGACATCTCCGAGTAACTTTATATTGAGGTACATTTATAATACCTTACATTTTCCGTTTTGTTTCCTACTTTGCTTTTATTCCCTTTTCGAGGACGAAAAGCTTTTAAGTGGGGGAGACTGTAACAACCCGGAAAATCCGAACCAATTTAAAAATTTTACTTTAAATAAATTGGTTAGAAATTGAGCCTGAATTTAAATTTTTAATTTTAAATAATATTAGAGGTAGTGAAAATAGTCAATTTTCAAATGACCTCTGTTTTCGACGAAACCACTTTTGTTGGAATCGGAATGTCAAATTATTGCTAGGTTTCAATTTTTAGAATTTTCCGATTTATTATGTGAGCGTGGAAAAAGAAACTGTGTTTGGTCAAATACAGTCAAAATTGAACGACCGGAAAATGGCCATTTTTCGAACAGTCTCAGAATTCGACGAAAATAATTTTGTTGGATTCATATCGTCAAAACATAGCCAAAAATATATTTTTTGGATTTTTCGGAGTCCGTATGTGGCTCCGGTGGATTTTTGATTATGTCAGAATTAAATAATAAAATAATTAATTTTAAATTCGAAAAACGAGGGCTGAAATGACCTCTTGGGCCTGCGGGACATGGCTAGATGGATCCGGACTAGGGTTTATTGGCTAGGAAACACAGTGGTTGGGCTGAAATCCGAGCAAGTGGGTAAATGGACCTTTATTGGATTAATTGAATAATTAATCACAACCCTAATATAATATTATTTAAATTCCCTGTAGCATCGTAGCCTTCTTCCCCATTCTCAAATTTCAGCCCCCCCCTCTTCATTCCTTCCTCCTCAAAATTCTCTCTCCACACAAACAATTAACCTATGCTCCTTTGGAGTATTCTCTAGGATTTTCCTTCCTCTTCATTTCTAGACAAGTTTCACCTCCTTTCGTGCCCCGGTTTCGGAGAACCGCGCCCCCAAACACCCGACTTTTCAGCCGCCGCCGACCTCCCCTGGTACCGTTGCACCCTCCCCCGTGCTAGGCGCACGTAGCCCCTTCCAAGCCCGACCACCTCCAACAAACCACGCCTCAAACCGACCTTCCTACCTCCTAAAAACTGAAGCCAAAGTTTTGAACAATTCTGAAAAGTCACGGCCAATTTATTTGAAGGAGGAAGAGAGGTTAATTCCTTAATGACTTCTCTAATTAATTAATCTAATTTATTTTATAACTTGTTTTGATCATAATTAATTCGTTTCAATTCAAAATTCGATGATTTCAGCGACGTTGTGATCTTATTGAGCAGATCTACGCTCCTGGACTGAAACAGAGCAATTCAGAACAACTTGAATTTTGGGCAAATTTCTCAAAGACTGTGAGATATTTTTTATTTTAAATTAATTAGCAAATCAATTTATTTTTATCTATAGTATTCGTTTCAGATCTGGTATGTATGGATGTGTTATGATGATTGACTGTTGGATGTTATGAATTATCATGGTTATTGTTGCGTGTGTTTGAACATGTTAATCCTATATTTGATTTTATTGAATTGTGTTACTTAATCAATTCAATATTTGTTTCTATGATGAAGGAAAAATTATATATCTACATACAACAAAACAAAAGAAAGAAAAACGGAAATAAAATTTCCTTTTTACTTGAATAGATTTGATTCAATTAGGAAAACAAAATTTCCATTTATTTGAATGGTTTTGATTTGACAAAGAAAACAAAATTTTCTTTTTATTTAGATGGATTTGTTTCACAATAGAAAGAAATAAAAGAAAAGAAAAATTCCTTTTTAATTGATTTGATGCTACATAGAAGGGGGAAGTTTATTTTTATTTTTGTGTTTCAACACAAATAGTAACATGCAAAAGAAATGTCTATTTATATTTTGTGTTAAAACACAAATATTCTCATATAAATGAAAAGTTCTTTTTATTTATATTTTAACGCAAATATTTTCATAGAAAATAAAATATCACATTTATTTGTGTTTCTAAACACAAATATTATATAGAACATTAGATTACATATTTAGTTGTGGCTTAAAACACAAATATATGCATTGGACATTAAAAGTATATTTATTTGTGCCTTTTATACATGCACCGTCATTAGTATATTTATTTGTGCCTTTTATACATGCACTGTCATTAATTTATATTTATTTGTGCCTTTTATACATGCACCATCATTAATATATATATTTATTTATTTATTTATTTATTTATGTATGCTTTAAAACACAAATATTCAATAGAGAATTAAAAGACATTTTTATGTGTATTTTCAAACACAAAGTTTTACATGAAGAATAAAATTTCATTTTGTTGCATTCTTTAATGCAAACAAAATGTAGGAAAATAGAATCTCATTTTATTACACTCTGTAATGCTAGAGAAAAAAGGAAGTATAATTTACATTTTTGTGTTTGCATACAAATGCAAACGCTACTTTAAATTATAATTTACATTTTTGTGTTTGCATACAAATGCAAACGCTACTTTAAATTATAATTTATATTTTTGTGTTTGCATACAAATGCAAACGCTACTTTAACATTTTTGTGTTTGCATACAAATGCAAACGCTACTTTGAATTATAATTTACATTTTTGTGTTTGCATACAAATACAAACGCTACTTTAACATTTTTGTGTTTGCATCCAAATGCCAATGCTACATAAAAATATAATTAACATTTTTTGTGTTTGCATGCAAATGCCAACGCTACATAAAAATAAAAAATTACATTTTCGTGTTTGCATTCAAATGCAAACGCTACATGTAAAAGGGAAGAGACAATTTTATTTTATGTTCACATTCTATAATGCAAGTAAAATAAAATAAGAAAAGAATATGTTTTTGTTTGCGATTTTTAGTTGCAAACAAAATTAGAAATGTAAAAGATGTGTGTTTTTGTTTGCAATTTTAGATGCAAACAAAGTATAAATTAAAGTTATATTTTGTAGAAAATTTAAATGGGGATCAATTAGAAAAAGAAAAGATTATATTTCTATTTGTTTATTTACATCCCTTGGTGTAAATAAACAGAAAATAAAAGACGCTCTCTTATTTACATTCCTAGATGTAAATAAGATTTAGAAATTAAAAGTTACATTATATGCGCGTTCTTTAAACACAAATAAATCATGAAACTAAAAATATAAGTTTTATTTGCGTTCCCTAGTGCAAACATAAAATGAGAGTAAAAATTTACATTTTTATGTAAATTTTTAAAGAATAGTAAAATGAATCATATTTAGTCTAAAAATAAAATAAAATAAAAATTTACATTTTTGATGTGATATTAAAAGCGTAAGAAAGAAATTCTCATTTTACTCATAAAAGTGAATTGAACAAAAATATTCATTTTTGTTCATCAGAAGGAAATCAACAAATTTACTCCTTGAAATGAAATGGACAAAAATAATCGTTTCATTCGTTGTGAAGGAATTTACACCTAGTAGGAATAAACAGGTTGAAATCAAGATTAAAACGTTAGAATTTATGAACAAACTAAAATATAATTTATAGTCAATTATTATAAAGATTGGTGCATGAAATAAAACACGTTTTAATAGACAAGATAAACTTAAGTTGTGATTGGCATTATTCATTTCCTTATTGGTGTGATATTCATGTGGGTTAAAGCACCTGAAAATTATATTTATAAATATAATTAAAATTATAACGAATCGATCGTGGTAGTTCGCGTTTCGGCAGTCGTAACTTTAAACGATTATACCGAGAGATCCGACCGTCGGATTCTCCCAAAACTGGAGCCGTTAGGACCGCTTTGGGAAGATCTTTCCAATGAGACAATTTTTTTCAAAATCCAATGGTTAGATTTCAAGATATGTGTAAATCAAATTTATTGAAAAACAGCGCCAGGGCCACCCTCTGACCCGAAGCGTCGTTTAATTAATTTGAACTATATTTTCATATATTTATATATAAATAAAAATAGCGTTAAATCATTAAAGATTAATATTAACGATATGAGATGATTTAAATGATAATTATTCGATAATTATTTGAAAAGTCCGAGTTCTACTCATTTCAAATAATTATACGTCGATGAAGAGACGAAGACGGTGTTGAAGACCGACGGTCTCCACATCGAACGGATGTATTGCTACCAAGGTCCTCGATAGGAGTAGCTACCCTGAAGGGACTTCGGTGGTAGTCGTCTGAACGTATGTGCTGATTGTTCGGATATACGAGAGCCTCTTAGGTATCTCCGGTTCCGTTCAGACCCAGAACGGACTTGTAAATGGATGCATGTCTGACGTTGAATTTTATACCATGTGAATTGATTTCTGTTAGTGTACAACCGTTGGTGGCAAGAGAAATTATTCTTTCGCTCAACACCCTTAGAGGTTGTGTATTGATAGATGTTAATTTCATGGCATGAATTGTCAATGGGACACGCTAAGATGCAAATGATCAAGGCTTTGTTGAAAAGCAGGCCTTGTGGTTGATGATCAAAGCATAGTCTATTTAGGCATAGCTTTGTGTATATCGTGACTTCGCGAGCCTCACACACCGGTTGAGTCTAAAACGGGAGATGGGAACGTAGGGAGTGCACACGCTTCTTTCTAGCTAGGAGTGGTGTTGGGCTTTAACACGGCCCAACATTTGCTTATGTGGTTGATGGAATTTTTGCGAGGCCTCGGTTTATTCTTATCGGCCGCCCTCGGCCGATTTGTAGGTCCAATAGGATCGGAGAACGTGTGTTCAGGCATAACTAATCCACTAAAGTATTTGTGGACTGGCCCTGCTATATCCAAGGGTTCGCCAGCGTCCGAATCCTGAGGCATTGCTAGAGTGTCTCGAATCGGTCAGGAGCTCCTCCCTAGCCTTGACTTATGATGGAAACCCAATTACCAATACGTACCATGCGGTTTTGATTGCATAACTAGTATGGCGACATAGTAGATGGTAGTTACGCCGTCTAAGATTAATATTATAATTGAAAGATTTTCTTTAAACATATACACACTAATAATAATATCGTATTTTGCGTATTTATCATCTTTTGACCATTATAAGGTAAAACCATATCCTCCGGTTTGCGTTGCATTGTGTGAAGGGACTTGGGTCTTATAATGGTTTCATTTTTCTAAAAAGCATTGCGTTATTTAACGTTATACTTTATTTATTGCACTGATAATCCCATGGAGTAAACCCGTTCCGCGATAGCGGCGTGGTCCTCGTGATTGTCAAACCCGTTAGTTAATTAAGATATCTCATACCAATCCCATGACTGACTCGTAGTTTGTTTCACCTTTTGCAAACTCGGGTGCCCTCTTCTACACGGGCAGCCAAGTGACAGGTCAGGTTTGGACATTCGTTGGATGGAAGCTTGCTGATGGAAATGCTGAAGAAACTTTCTTTTTATCTTTTATTTTATGCTTAAGACTTTGAGACAGTATTTAGATTTGATGTAATTTGAGAGATTGAGACTCTATTCCCTTTCTTTGAGACATCTATTTTGTTAAGTGTAATTCTGTGCTGCATACTCTGATGTTTTAGTGATGATGTTTCAGTGATGACATTTCTTTCCGCTGCAATGATTTATATGTTCTGCTATACTCTGAGATCTGTTATTGTTCTAGTTATGTTATATTCCGTACGATTTTCCTTACTTTCGTTACACGGGAGTTTGGGGTCGTCACAGTTTTTTTGATTAAAAAGCCTTTTTTTTAAATATGAAATAATAAATATATAAAATGCATTTTTTTAACATATATAAGAGATGAGATTTTTATATAAATGACTTTGCTATAAAAATGCGAATTTTTATAAATAAATAACATTGGGTTTTAAAAATAAAAATGACATGGTTTTAAAAGTATAAAAATATGATTTTTTTTTAAATAGAAAAAGTATAGTCTTAAAAAGGTGTTATTTTTAAATTAAATAACTATAGTGAAAAAGGTTATTTTTATATATGAATAGCATATAAAAATATGTTTTTATATATAGAATAGCATGATAAAAATATGGTTTTATATATATATATATATATTTATATATAACTTTAACATTAAAATATGGTTTATATATATATTTATATTTATATACGTAACTTTAAAATTAAAAATATGGTTTATATATATCTATATTTATTTATGTATATAACTTTAAAATAAAAAGATCACTATTTTTTAAAATAAAAAGAGCACTATTTTTGAAAATAAAAAGTGCATTATTTTTGAAAATAAAAAGAGCATTATTTTTGAAAACATAAATAGCGATGTTTTTGAAATAGAAATTAGCATTGTCTTTATCATGTATATAATTTAGAATAAAAAAATATGATTTTTAAGTTATATACATTGTTTTAAAAATATCGTTGAGTTAAAAATATGATTTTTAAAATAAAAATAGCGTGGTTTTAAAAAAATATGATTTTTATATGTGTAGCTATATAAAAATATGATTTTTATATATATAATGACAACATAAAAATGTAATTTTTATTTATATAGTAGCAGAATAAAAATGTGATTTTTAAATAAATAACACTGTATTAAAATGTGACTTTTAGTATCAACTGCGTGAAACAGATGGCGATGGAACGGACTGAAATCAAAACGGAATCCAAACCGTCCCATAAAGATAGACGGAGTGGAAACCAAAGGTGAGAACTTAACACTCAAAATTATTTTCTAGTTAAATATATACTAGGTTGCAGAAGGGGCTTAGTAGCTCCTGACACCGTCGTCCACAGACCATGGACGACTTGTTTGATTGTGTTGTGTGTTGGAAATTGATTGTGATTGTATTGAGAAATGGAAAATAAAATATTCATGTGTATGGAATAAAACATTTGTACATTAAAAATATCATTTTTATTGTATATATGAATTGTATAAAATAGTCATGTGTTGAAATAAATATTCACAAACAAATCGGACGATTTGTTTATGTACGCCCAGTTATCTAATACTGGTTGGGATGATATATTTTACACATCGTCCAACTGCACAAATAAAATCTGTGTTTGTTGATTGAAACCCCACACGGGTATTGGGATGATATTTGACACACACTGATCCCAATAATTAGTGGTATGTCAATCGGTGGGTTGACAAGCTGTGATAAGCGTTAATTATTTATTTTAACGCTTATATAGTTGTAAATTGCACTCTGGATGATGGTTGATTGTGTATCATTATTGTTATGTACATGTGTTATATGAAATCCATATAAATAACATTATTTGGTAATTGATTTGAGTCTGATTCCAACTCAGAATTAACAAATATTTTTAAATAATATTCAGCATATAATCAAAATCAGATACTTTGAAAATATTATCATTTTAATATTATAATGAAAAGGAATATTCAAATTTGATTTGAAATTTGAAATGAAATTGAAATCATTTTAAAATGAATTTAAAACAAATTTACCAAGGAATATTCAAATTTGATTTGAAATTTGAAATGGAATTGAAATCGTTTAAAAATGAATTTAAAACGAATTTACTAAGGAATATTCAATTTTGATTTGAAATTTGAAATGAAATTAAAATCGTTTTAAAATGAATTTAAAACAAATTTACCAAGGAATATTCAAATTTGATTCGAAATATGAAATGAAGTTGAAATCATTTTGAAACGAATTTATAAACAATTTATAAAATACGTTTTAAATGGAAATTGACGAAATATATATTATATATATAATATAATCGGTTGAATAGAACGCGCCGCGCAACGACCGTTCATGAATTTCGACCATTGACTTCGAATTGACATTTCGGGAGATCCGACCGTCGGATTCTCCTAAAATCGGAACTGTTGGGTTTGTATCTAAAAGAGCTTTCCAATGAATATAAGAGATTTGAAATCTAAAAGTTGGATTTGGAATTATGTCCAAATCAAATTGGGAAAAGGTCGCTGTAAGTGCAGTTCGATGACCGTTTATGGAAATCGACTAAAAGGCCTAAATAAAATTATTAAAAATTTGAGTAAAATCATAATAAATGATTTGGCAAGAATTTGGATGAAAAGGTCCACATTTGTAAAGATAAAAATATATTTTTATTAAAATGAACTAGTTATGAGCTAGAATTATAATCCAATATTTTTAAATAAATAAATTGGATTTGAAATGGTTTTAATAATAACCAGAATTTCCAATATATGAATTGGCATGGGTTTGAATCGAAATTATATTCGGAATATTTCGATGTTGGATTTCATGATTATACAAATACTGTTATGGAAATTTGAAAGATATATTTATATCGTTATTTCCAATACGATATTTGTTGGTTTCAGAATTTGATATTGAATATAAGCCAATATATTTTCTATTCAGAACCTTGTATTTAATATCAAATGGGATTTTGGGTTTGTCATGAATTGTGTCTTCATTAACACTGTTCTTAAGGCCCGTGGGAAAAAGATAAATCTGTTATTTAAGATTATTAGAGTTTCCAGCTAATTAACATTTAATTGGAAAAAAATGGAATGTGAATCGGGTTTATTGTGAATTGTGTTTTTAACGACATTCTTTCTCTAACCCGATTAACAGTGAAATGTGTTTTGGAATATATAAATCTTTTGATTAAGATTTAATGGAAATTTTCCAAAGTAAAGTTTTTCCAGTTTAATATATTAAATTGGAATGGAATGGAATTCGATTAGATAATAATCGAAGTGGGCTTCTATGGAGGAAGACTGTTACTATATATGGAATTTAAAAAGCTTTGCCGTTATTCCATTTATATTATTGGTTGGATACGGAAGTTTATATCGATTATATATATTGATTTATTTTCCGTGAAGATTCCATAATTAATGGAATGAGATTTTGGGTTTATCGTGAACTGTGTTTTAAATGACATTAGTTCTTTAACCCATTTAAAGATAAGATTAATTTCTTAACTTTGAATAATCATTATGTAACACCCCGTAAATTCTATAACTGTGAAATTTACAAATTAAAGTATAATTAAATTCAAATCAAAGAACTAAGGGAAAAGGGATACGCCATTGCGTTCGTCTCGGAAAAATACGCGAAATAGAGTCCGAGTTTTCGAAAAACGGAGTCCGTATGAAGAAGATATGGCCTTCGGAAGTTTTTGAGTTAAGTTTAAAATTCAAACAGAATAAAATGAGCTCAGAAAAACAAGTTAAATTTGAAAATGGGGCCCAATGGGCCAGGGCGGAAAAAGTCCCGCCTGACGCACCCAGGTCGACTGGGCTGTCGACCTGGTCTAACCAGGTCGACAGGGCTGTCGACCTGGTCCAGAGCCAGGCCGAACCCAGCCCAACCTGGCTGGCCTATTCTATGTTGGTCGATTTTCTGTGGTCTGCTTTGTCATTAGGGCTAGGTGGCAGGCTCTAATTGGTCTCTCTTTCGAATGAATGGCTATGATCAATCCAGGCAACATCGATGGCTCTAATCAGTTCATAAACCCTATAAAAATGACCCTAGACTAACCCTAATCTATTCATTCAAAAATAAGAACAAAGCCGCCATGTTGCTGAGGAACGACTAAGAGTAGCCACCAAATTGGAGAGAAGATTAGGGGGCAAATTCTAAAGCCTAAAGCAATTCAAGCAAATCAAATCAACGCCTACGTCAAAAGGAGTCGCATCTCTAAATTCCTAAATTAGAGAATTCGCCACAACGATTGTAAGTAGAGTATTATTTTGGTATGAACAAATAATTGTGTTGGTTTGTATACTTGATTTGTGGCGATAAAGTAATTCATATTTGTGCGTTGCTATCGATTTGGAATATTGTATACGTTTGGATATTCTCGAATTATGTTATTCATTATAAAAACTATATGTTGCGGTAGTTTTATGCAAGTATGACGTTTGGATATTCGCAAAATATGTAATTTATGTTGAAGCTACATGTATGTAGTTGTTTAATTGGAATTCATGCAAGTTTGGGGTTTTGCTACTATGCCATCATAATGTGTATTTTTGTACAAAAATCATTTTGTGCGTAATTGGAACAAATTTGGGTTATTATAATTCATATGAAACTATGTTGAGAAATTTGGCATCATGGCCTATGTATTAAGCCATGCTTTTGTACTAGAAAAACCTATGTGAAAACTTATGAATATGACTAGGCTATGATTGATATTTTACATAATTGAAAACCATGTTAGGTCTATATTGTTAACAAGAATTATATGATGACATATGTGGTACATGGCTAGGTTAGATTCAAAAATCCCTTTTTGCAAGTTTGCATGACTAAAGTAAAAATCATGATTTCATGTTAGAAATATTTATGCCATGGTTATGTGAATAAATTTAACTATACTTTTGTATTAGTCACCAAAGTAGGCACCTTTGTAAACAAATAGTAATCTTATGAACATGATTTGCTTAGGTTTGACATTATGCCTGAATAAAAATATAGGTTTATGTTGTAGTTAAGCCTATGTGTCGATAACTACAAGTTTACATGGTTTGATTCATGTCACTTATGCTTTATGACCAAAGTACATGTTACTATTATGCAAGTACACCAGTTTCTATTTTGTAGTTCCAACGTCACATTGCAAGTTCATGCGTTCACATTCCCCTTTTTGTGTATGCAATCACGCTTTAAGCCTCCCCTCTTTCGCATGGCTAAGTTGGGCTTAAAAAGGTTAAGCCCAACATATAAACGAACGTAGTAAACGGGGGAAAATAACGTTGGGCCAAATTAATTAATAAATGAAAATATAAAGTAGAAGGGCCCAAATTCAAGTATGGGTTGGGCCCATGATTGGTGTAACCTTTACACCATTAACTTAATAATGGGCCGCAAATATTTACATATAAATAAAGAAGAAAGACAAAATATGTAAATGTAGAAAATACGATATGTTTAACCCGAGGTTGGATTGAGTTGTGATGTAAACCTGCCCGGAACCGCCCGGCTGTCCAGTAGTCACAACAATACCTATCCAATGTGAGAGGTTAAACATGGAGCCCAATAAGGACCTGAGGTTAGACTGAGTTGTGGCGTAAGACTGCCCGGAACCAACCGGCAACAGGCAGCCACAACAATACCTGTCTAATGTGAGAGGTCAAGGCTTTAATAAGAAAATTAAGGCTGAGTCAGGACTGTTAGGATTAAGTGGACTAAAGACTTAATCAAAATGGAACATGCTAAACTAAACGGACTGGTGGGGTTAGGTTAGAAAACACTTAACCAACTTAGCATGTTGGCTAGAAATAGAAAACCTAGTAACGGGGGACCCTTTTCAGCAGTAACCCTATAAGGTGTATCATGATACCCTGAAACTAGGCAGGGTGGGGCACGATTACTGGGCTGATTGTAAGAGGTCAAATCGACGGCGGTGGTGTAGCAGTGTAGGTTCTAACGGGGTGCGGGCGTGCACACACTCCGGCGCAGAAAAATGAAGCACTGGGCACCAGTAGCATACCTGTGCATTCTAAGGTTGTGTCGGGCCGCTGCCATGGGACTTGATACACCCCATGGTGAGACCAGCATAGGTAACTACAACATCGGGGGCCGTAAGACACATGTAACTATGCGAGTAGGAGCCGATCATCATTGAATGGATCACTTCACCCTGATTATGGGGTGCCAGTTGGGAACTAGTTTATATGGGTTCAGAGATTAACATGGGGTACGATAGTATATTCGACCCTAGACAACTTAACCAAGTTTATAGTGCTTTCCCACTTCTCGATTATGCTTATCATACCCAGTTCTTTATTCATAGACAAAATAGTACTAGACTTACTCAGGCTTTATGTCTGACTCTACTTTTCTTTCGTCTTCTTTCCTTCCGTTTCCCCCCCCCCCCAGGTCCACAGGGAGGGAACACTGCAGCTTGACCAGCCTTCACATCCAGCTTGAAGAGGAGAAATGTATTGCTTGGACCTTTCAGTTTTTGAACTATGGCTTTGGACAACCACTATGGGGCTTTTGCAGTTTATCTATGTTTTATTTATGCTTCTTTAAATGATGTAATCAAGACAGATTATGAAAGTGTTATGTTATGTTTTTGGAAAAGATGTAAGACAATTATGGTGATGATGTTGTAACACGTATTTGCTTTTATGAAATAAAAGTTGTTGTTTTTCCGCTGTTTACAAATATGTGTTCTTATATCTGTCTTGTATATCTGTGACTTATACTTATAAACCTCCACCAAAATTAGGGCATTCCCTTTGAGAGTGACCCTAACGGAGGTGGGGTGTTTCACTTGGTATCAGAGCATAGGTTTACCAGATAAGATAAAAAGTTTTGAAAAAAAAAAATTATTTTCAAAAAGGAAATTTAAAGAAGCATTTTTAAAAGATAAAAATATTATTTTTATTTTAAAAGGCAAATCCCACTCCCCAAAGCCATAGGTACTATCTCTTATCCTTCGTTTTGAATCTATCCTTTTTGTTTCAGCATGTCTGAAGATCTTAACTTGCCGGAAGGGGTACCAATACCTGGTTGGTTTAGACGGTTCTTAGAAGCAAGGGCCACTCAGCCAGGTCCTACCGTTCCTCCTCCCCCAGCTGCAGGAAATCATCCAGCTGCAGCAGCACCTCTTCCTCCACCTCCTCCGCGGGGAAATACGTTTGCTAAGATATGTAAAGATTTTAAAGCTATGGGAGGGAAGGATTTCCACGGAACTGAGTCCTTCGTGGCAGCTAGGAATTGGCTGAAAGAAACTGAGGACCTATTCACCATCTTCGAGGTAGAGGATAGACAAAAAGTACAATTGGCAGTGTGGCTATTGAAGGGCGAGGCTTCCTACTGGTGGGAAGTCACTAATGCTGAAAGACCAGTGGAGACATGGGAGGACTTTAGGGCAAGGTTTGAGACTAAATTTCTCTCAGATGCGGAAAGAAGTTTGCAGTTGGAAAAATTCTTATTTCTTAAGCAAGGAGACAAGACTGTCAGAGAGTATGTGAATCAGTTCGATGAGCTGGCTAGGTTTGGGCTTGACCTAGTCAACACCCCGCACAAGAAGGCTCTCCGTTTCGTCAAAGGGTTAAATGAGCCATTACACAGTTTGGCCATGACACATATACCCATGGGGGCCACGTATGAAAGATTGGTGCAAATGGCATTGCTGAATGAGGAGGATAAGGGCAAGAAGGAGACAAAGGCAGAAAGCTCTCAAGGGAAGAAAGAGGGTTTGCAGCCTAAGAAGACAGACTTTAAGAAAGGCGGGAAAGGAAACAAAGAGAAGAGGAAGTGTAATTTCTGTGGCAAAGTGGGGCACTTAGTAAAGGACTGCCGGAAAAAGAAGGCCAAGGAGAATGGTGGGTGCTTTTCTTGCGGTGAGACGGGCCACAGGGCTAAGGACTGCCCAAAGAAACGAGGACAGGGGCAGAGGGCTGGATCCACCCCAGGGGCACAGGTTCATGTGCTGGAAGCGCCACCTTTGCAACAGCGAGGTACAAACACTTCTGTAGAAAGTGTAGTTTATCTTTATGATCACCCCGTTCGCACTTTATTTGATTCTGGTGCATCACACTCCTTTATCTCGTCTGCTTTAGTAGAATCTCTGCACCTAAAAACTAGTATGGTAGAGGACCCCTTAATTGTTTCAAACCCAATTGGGGGCCCAGCTCATTTGTCTATGATCTGTTTGGGATTGAAAATTTCTATTCTAAGTGTAGAATTTCAATGTAGTGCCTTTGTTTTGGGCTTTTCGGGGTATGGTTTGATTTTGGGTATGGATTGGCTATCCAGTAATGGGGCCATCCTTGATTGTGAGAAAAGGGTTGTTAGGCTCCTAACCCAGCTCGGTAATACTTTGGAAATTTCTTGTAATCCCTCGTATGCGGTTATGCTTAGTTATCTTGAATCGCTAGATGCCTCTGTTGAAAATTTGCAATCAGTTAGAGTAGTCCGGGAATATCCGGATGTCTTCGAAGAGGTGAAGGGCTTGCCTCCGAAGCGGGAGATAGACTTCCGCATATATCTTGTAGATAATGCAAAGCCCGTTGCGTTGCCCGTTAGACACATGGCTCCACGAGAAAGGAAAGAGCTCAGTAAACAGATTAAAGAACTTCTAGAGAAGGGGTTCATTAGGAGGAGCATTTCAGAATGGGGCGCTCCAGTGGTGTTCGCTACAAAGGCGGATGGTTCACTCCGTCTATGTGTTGACTATAGGGAGCTCAACAAGCTAACAAAAAAGAATAGGCACCCTCTCCCTAGAATTGACGATTTATTTGACCAGCTTGTAGGAGCGTCTGTTTTCTCCCAACTCGATTTAGCAACCGGTTTTCATCAGCTAAGGGTGGCTGAAGATAGCATCGATAAAACGGCGTTCAGAACCCCAGCCGGCTTCTTTGAATGGCTTGTCATGCCTTTCGGCTTGACAAATGCACCTGCTTACTTCGTGGACCTGATGAGTAGGGTATTTAGAGATTTCCTCAACAAATTCGTAGTCGTCTTCGTAGACGATATCCTTATCTTCTCAAAGAATGAAGAGGAACATGCTCAGCACTTAAGGGCAATCATGGAAACTTTGCGAGTCCATCAACTAAAAGCCAAATTCTCCAAATGCCACTTTTGGAGAGAAGAGGTGAGGTTCCTTGGGCACATAGTATCCAAACAAGGGTTAGCGGTGGACCCTGCTAAGGTAGTGGCGGTACAGGATTGGAAGACACCAAGGAATGCAACTGAGGTCCGAAGCTTTCTAGGACTAGCAGGTTTCTATCGAAAATTCATAAGGGATTTTGCGAAAATCTCAGCTCCGCTCACGAAATTAACTAAGAAGAATCTAGTGTTCAATTGGGACTTGGATTGCGAGTTTGCTTTCCAACGACTGAAAAGGGCTCTTACAACAGCCCCAGTTTTGACGCTGCCAAATGGGAGCAAGATGTTCACTGTTTATACGGATGCATGTGGGACAGGGCTAGGCGCCGTCTTAATGCAAGAAGGAAGGGTAGTAGCTTATGGCGGGAGACAATTGAAGGTGCACGAAAAGAACTACCCGACCCACGATCTTGAGTTAGCCGCCATCGTCTTTGCACTCAAGTCTTGGCGACACTATCTCCTAGGTGAGAAGTTCGAACTTTACACTGACCATAAATCGTTGAAATATCTTTTCTCGCAGAAGGATCTTAACTTGAGGCAACAAAGATGGATGGAGTTTCTTGCCTCGTACGATTTCGAAATCTCCTACACTCCGGGCAAAGGCAACGTAGTTGCAGACGCGTTGAGCCGAAAGAAATTGACCCTAAGCCCGTTGTTTGTTGAAAGACAAAGCCTAGAGTTTATAGCCAGCTTCGACTTTAGGCCTTCCTCCGATTTCGTACCAGGCTTGCTAGCATCTCTCGAAGTGCGCCCAACTTTAGTGGATTCAGTAGGGACAGCACAACGCGAAGACCCTCAGCTTGTGGAAATAATTGATAGGCTAATTAGGGGTGAGACTTCAAGTCACCTCAACAGATACGCCATCGACGATAAGGGTTTGCTAAGGCGAGATGGAAGGCTGTGCGTCCCACAGACAAAAGATTTAGTAAAGAAGGTTCTCGAGGAAGCACATCACTCCAAGATGACGATACACCCAGGCGGAGATAAAATGTACAAAGACATAAAAAGGACTTTCTTCTGGAACGGCATGAAAAAGGACGTGGCAAAATTCGTTTCTAAGTGTATGGTGTGCCAACAGGTTAAGGCGGAACAGAAAAAGCCTGGCGGACTACTATATCCTCTAGAGGTCCCGCAGTGGAAGTGGGATAGCATCTAAATGGACTTCATCGATGGGCTGCCTAGGTCTAGGAGAGGCAACACTAGCATTTGGGTAATAGTGGATAGGCTTACTAAAAGCGCCCACTTTTTACCTGTCAAAAGTAAAAGAACTGCCTCATCCCTAGCATCACTTTACCTCAAGGAAATCGTTCGACTCCATGGAATACCATCTAGCATTGTTAGTGACCGAGACCCCATCTTCACCAGCGAGTTTTGGCGGAGTCTGCAAGAAGCAGTAGGAACGCAGTTATGCTTGAGCACAGCCTACCATCCCCAAACCGACGGCCAAACAGAGAGAGTGAACAGAGTTTTGGAGGACCTTTTAAGACTATGCGTCCTTGACTTCGGAAGGACATGGGAAGACCACCTTCCTTTGGTGGAATTTGCCTACAACAACAGCTATCAAGCAACCATCGGAATGGCGCCCTTCAAAGCTTTATATGGAAGACCGTGCCGATCGCCCACTTGTTGGTGGGAGTCTACTGATAAGCTCATACTTGGACCAGATATGATCCGAGAGACTTCAGAGAAAGTGGACTTAATCCGAAGAAGGATGAAGACGGCCCAAGACAGACAAAAGTCCTACGCCGACAAGAGGAGAACCGACCTTGAATTTAAGGTTGGAGACAGATTTTTTCTCAAGGTATCACCGCTAAGAAACGTTGTTCGTTTCGGAACCACAGGAAAGCTGGCACCAAGGTTCGTAGGACCATTCACTATCATCGAGAAGATTGGGAAAATGGCCTATAGATTAGAGCTACCCGAGAAGTTGGCTGGAGTCCACAACGTTTTTCACGTTTCACATCTTCGAAAATGTCTACATGAGTCTGCTGAAGTGGTAGAGCCCAATATCCTCGAAGAGGCTGAAGTGGAACGCGAAGCAACCATAAGAAAAGTTCCAACCCGCATACTAGGAACGGAAGTGAAGAAACTACGCAACCGCGAAGTCAAACTCGTCAAAGTTCAGTGGAGCGACGCGGAGGGAGACGCGACTTGGGAAACTGAAGCTAGAATACGCACTGCTTACCCTTTTCTTTTCGAGGGTACGTCCTTGATCTTTCTTTTTCCTTAAATTGCGCTCTTATCTATCTTTTTAGGTATATTTCCTCGACCTTAACTTTTAGGTAGAAACCCTTTGGATGAAAACATGTAATTGAAACATGTTATGGATGATGGTTGCAAGTGGTTGCTAGTGGTTGCTCGTGGTTGCATATACACACACAATCTAGGTTTTAGATCGGCTCAGTCACTTCATATTGCATATGCATATATGGTTGCATTCGTATATGGTTGAACTGTAATGTGTTGTCATATGGATGTTGCATTTGTATGAATGATTGTGCACTCATGTAGAATCATGAATAGGGAAATTTGCATACATAATGGATTCATGACACTTACATAATTCGCATTAAGGAGGTCAACTGAATCAGTAGACCGCCTGATTTTGCATTAGATAAGTTCATGTACACACACACTTCGCATATGATCATGAAGCATTAGAAGTCTTTTAAGGACAATGGATGCTCGTGTTTGATGGATGAGTAGATGGATGATTGGATGTTAGGATATACATTTTCCTAAACTTGAAGATTTCGGGGACGAAATCCTTTTAAGTGGGGGAGAATGTAACACCCCGTAAATTCTATAACTGTGAAATTTACAAATTAAAGTATAATTAAATTCAAATCAAAGAACTAAGGGAAACGGGATACGCCATCGCGTTCGTCTCGGAAAAATACGCGAAATAGAGTCCGAGTTTTCGAAAAACGGAGTCCGTATGAAGAAGATATGGCCTTCGGAAGTTTTTGAGTTAAGTTTAAAATTCAAACAGAATAAAATGAGCTCAGAAAAACAAGTTAAATTTGAAAATGGGGCCCAATGGGCCAGGGCGGAAAAAGTCCCGCCTGACGCACCCAGGTCGACTGGGCTGTCGACCTGGTCTAACCAGGTCGACAGGGCTGTCGACAGGGCTGTCGACCTGGTCCAGAGCCAGGTCGAACCCAGCCCAACCTGGCTGGCCTATTCTATGTTGGTCGATTTTCTGTGGTCTGCTTTGTCATTAGGGCTAGGTGGCAGGCTCTAATTGGTCTCTCTTTCGAATGAATGGCTACGATCAATCCAGGCAACATCGATGGCTCTAATCAGTTCATAAACCCTATAAAAATGACCCTAGACTAACCCTAATCTATTCATTCAAAAATAAGAACAAAGCCGCCATGTTGCTGAGGAACGACTAAGAGTAGCCACCAAATTGGAGAGAAGATTAGGGGGCAAATTCTAAAGCCTAAAGCAATTCAAGCAAATCAAATCAACGCCTACGTCAAAAGGAGTCGCATCTCTAAATTCCTAAATTAGAGAATTCGCCACAACGATTGTAAGTAGAGTATTATTTTGGTATGAACAAATAATTGTGTTGGTTTGTATACTTGATTTGTGGCGATAAAGTAATTCATATTTGTGCGTTGCTATCGATTTGGAATATTGTATACGTTTGGATATTCTCGAATTATGTTATTCATTATAAAAACTATATGTTGCGGTAGTTTTATGCAAGTATGACGTTTGGATATTCGCAAAATATGTAATTTATGTTGAAGCTACATGTATGTAGTTGTTTAATTGGAATTCATGCAAGTTTGGGGTTTTGCTACTATGCCATCATAATGTGTATTTTTGTACAAAAATCATTTTGTGCGTAATTGGAACAAATTTGGGTTATTATAATTCATATGAAACTATGTTGAGAAATTTGGCATCATGGCCTATGTATTAAGCCATGCTTTTGTACTAGAAAAACCTATGTGAAAACTTATGAATATGACTAGGCTATGATTGATATTTTACATAATTGAAAACCATGTTAGGTCTATATTGTTAACAAGAATTATATGATGACATATGTGGTACATGGCTAGGTTAGATTCAAAAATCCCTTTTTGCAAGTTTGCATGACTAAAGTAAAAATCATGATTTCATGTTAGAAATATTTATGCCATGGTTATGTGAATAAATTTAACTATACTTTTGTATTAGTCACCAAAGTAGGCACCTTTGTAAACAAATAGTTATCTTATGAACATGATTTGCTTAGGTTTGACATTATGCTTGAATAAAAATATAGGTTTATGTTGTAGTTAAGCCTATGTGTCGATAACTACAAGTTTACATGGTTTGATTCATGTCACTTATGCTTTATGACCAAAGTACATGTTACTATTATGCAAGTACACCAGTTTCTATTTTGTAGTTCCAACGTCACATTGCAAGTTCATGCGTTCACATTCCCCTTTTTGTGTATGCAATCACGCTTTAAGCCTCCCCTCTTTCGCATGGCTAAGTTGGGCTTAAAAAGGTTAAGCCCAACATATAAACGAACGTAGTAAACGGGGGAAAATAACGTTGGGCCAAATTAATTAATAAATGAAAATATAAAGTAGAAGGGCCCAAATTCAAGTATGGGTTGGGCCCATGATTGGTGTAACCTTTACACCATTAACTTAATAATGGGCCGCAAATATTTACATATAAATAAAGAAGAAAGACAAAATATGTAAATGTAGAAAATACGATATGTTTAACCCGAGGTTGGATTGAGTTGTGATGTAAACCTGCCCGGAACCGCCCGGCTGTCCAGTAGTCACAACAATACCTATCCAATGTGAGAGGTTAAACATGGATCCCAATAAGGACCCGAGGTTAGACTGAGTTGTGGCGTAAGACTGCCCGGAACCAACCGGCAACAGGCAGCCACAACAATACCTGTCTAATGTGAGAGGTCAAGGCTTTAATAAGACAATTAAGGCTGAGTCAGGACTGTTAGGATTAAGTGGACTAAAGACTTAATCAAAATGGAACATGCTAAACTAAACGGACTGGTGGGGTTAGGTTAGAAAACACTTAACCAATTTAGCATGTTGGCTAGAAATAGAAAACCTAGTAACGGGGGACCCTTTTCAGCAGTAACCCTATAAGGTGTAACATGATACCCTGAAACTAGGCAGGGTGGGGCACGATTACTGGGCTGATTGTAAGAGGTCAAATCGACGGCGGTGGTGTAGCAGTGTAGGTTCTAACGGGGTGCAGGCGTGCACACACTCCGGCGCAGAAAAATGAAGCACTGGGCACCAGTAGCATACCTGTGCATTCTAAGGTTGTGTCGGGCCGCTGCCATGGGACTTGATACACCCCATGGTGGGACCAGCATAGGTAACTACAACATCGGGGACCGTAAGACACATGTAACTATGCGAGTAGGAGCCGATCATCATTGAATGGATCACTTCACCCTGATTATGGGGTGCCAGTTGGGAACTAGTTTATATGGGTTCAGAGATTAACATGGGGTACGATAGTATATTCGACCCTAGACAACTTAACCAAGTTTATAGTGCTTTCCCACTTCTCGATTATGCTTATCATACCCAGTTCTTTATTCATAGACAAAATAGTACTAGACTTACTCAGGCTTTATGTCTGACTCTACTTTTCTTTCGTCTTCTTTCCTTCCGTTTCCCCCCCCCCAGGTCCACAGGGAGGGAACACTGCAGCTTGACCAGCCTTCACATCCAGCTTGAAGAGGAGAAATGTATTGCTTGGACCTTTCAGTTTTTGAACTATGGCTTTGGACAACCACTATGGGGCTTTTGCAGTTTATCTATGTTTTATTTATGCTTCTTTAAAAGATGTAATCAAGACAGATTATGAAAGTGTTATGTTATGTTTTTGGAAAAGATGTAAGATAATTATGGTGATGATGTTGTAACACGTATTTGCTTTTATGAAATAAAAGTTGTTGTTTTTCCGCTGTTTACAAATATGTGTTCTTATATCTGTCTTGTATATCTGTGACTTATACTTATAAACCTCCACCAAAATTAGGGCATTCCCTTTGAGAGTGACCCTAACGGAGGTGGGGTGTTTCACATTAAGAAATGACTTTTGAGATTAAAACTGAATTAGAGTTTTAATGAATCTTTAATTAGATTGGAATGTGAATGGGATAATTAAATTTATCGAATTCATGAAATGATCGAGAATAGAGTATCACCAGTTTTGCTCCAAGCGATAGTTAAATATTTAATTAGATTTGAACGTGAAATGGTAATTAATTTTACCAACAATACCTTGGTGTTAGATATGAAGTATTACCAGTTTTGCTTCATGGGATGAATAGGTTCGGATTGGGAAAGTAAACAATGATAACATCGGTAAGATTCACTAATCCCAACTAGTTTGGATAAACCATAATTTGGTTTGAATTGATATCCAAAAGAAGATTAAAGAATAAATTTAAAGAATTTATCTTTGACAAAATTAATGGGAACCTTTCCCAAAGGGTATGAATATTTAAATAAAGGAATATTCAGAATTGGAATGAGGCGTATGTTGTGTTTTTATAGCACTTGTTTATAAGATACGCGAGTTATTCAGAAAGACCGGGTTTATCCCATTCTGAGTAACTGAATCGAGGATAAGTCGACAATGAAGATGGTGGTTGAAGACCGGAGGTCTTCACATCGTTTGGATGATTACTGATGTTTTGATTGGGCTGTACACCCAAGACAAGGTAATAAGTGGTGATTGTCCAGACGTACTTGGAGATCGACCGGATATGCGAGGACCTCTCTCTTGTATTGGATATATGGGACGAGGAATAAGGTGCCTTCGATTTCGTTGAGACCCAGAACGAACTTGTAAATGTATGTGTGTTTGACATTGGATTTTATTCTGTGTTGATTGATCTCTATTAAATATATATCTGTTTGGTGGCAGAAAATTTATTCTCTTGCTAAACACCCTTCTCTGAGACGTACGAGCTCAGAGGTTATATATTGATAGACATCAGTCGCATGGCATAAATTGCCAATGTGGCATGCTGAGATGCAAATGATCAAGGCTTTTGTTGAAAAGCGGAGTCTTGTGGTTGATAATCAAAGCACGACTTTAATATAGCATAGCTTTGTGTATAGCGATAATTCGCGAGCCTCATACCTCGGTGTGAACCAGAAACGGGAGAGGACTTCAGGGAGGGCATGCATTTCCTTCTAGCTAGTAGTGGTGTCATGGCATGGAGCTCAAACATTTTTACTTATGTGGATGATGGATAGCGAGGCGCCTCGGTTATATCGGTCACTACGGGCCCGATCGATGGTTTGGTCGATATACTGACCAGTTTTACACCCTATAGGGTGGGAAAACGTATTGTTTAGGCATTTTAATCCACTCCGCGTGGACCGGCCCTGACGATCCAAGGGTCGATGCGTTCACGATAAGAAAAATACCCTGTTGCAACTAGCTATTTGCAACAGGCGACAAAAGACAGTTGCAGTAAATGATATTTAGCAACAAACCTATTATAGCAGTTGCAACCGATAAGATTTTGCATCGGACCTTTTATTTTTGTTGCGAAAAACATATTTTTAGCAACTGCGCATCCTTTCCTGTTGCAAAAGCATACTTTTAGCAACTGTGCTTCCATAACTGTTGCAACAAACATATTATTTGCAACTGCGCTTTCAAGCCAGTTGCGAATAAATCCTTTTGCAATTGTTTTCGCCAGTTGCAATAACTGTATTTTTTACAAAAGGTAAAGCCAGTTGCGAAACACATACTAAAAATAAGTATAAGCTTTTAATAATTAATTTTAAATAGTTATTGTTAAATGATTAACTACTAGTAATTATATAATAATTAAGATTAATATTTAATAATTATTGAATAATAATAAAATTAAAGTATTGTAAAGTGATATTATAACTGATACTTAAATAATAAAAATAATTAACAAATAATAATAAATAACATTTAAAAAATAATAAATAAATATTGAATAATAATAAATTAATAATAAAAAACTAATGGATAATAATAAATAATTAATTTGAAATATGAATATGTTTAAATATTAAATAAATAATAAATAATTAAATAATTAATAAATCCATAATAAATAAATAAACGCCAATTGATTAATATTACTATTAAGGAGTAATTAATAATTAGTAAAAAAAATTATGCATGAATTAATTTATAATTTGTGTTTGAAAGAGGTATTTTTGTGAATTAATTATTTATTTATTTATTATTAGCAACTATTGATATTGTTGTTTCTAAATTTTTTTCTAAGTTTTTTATATTTACATTAAATTAATGCTTAAATTGAAAAATATAATATATTTATTTGTTAATTCATTCTTCTACAGCATACTATTCTTCCCTAAGAAATATTATTCTTTTAATGTATTATTCTCTTCTAATGGATATATATAGATCTGAAACATATGTATGTCTCCAAAATAGATGAAGGCGGACCAATATAAAGTATTTTATATTTAATACAAAATTATAAGTGATATCTACTATTTAATATAAATTTAAATTTAAAAAAACATTCATATTTTAAGAAAGTATTACAAAATATCTTAATTTTAAAATATATTAACATTTCGTTGTTAGTTGTTACTTTTATTATGTAGTTATTTTCTTTAATAAGCTCTAAGTTTTTGACTTTGACTTTAAGCAGCAAAAACATTGGTTTTAATCGTAAACTACCCGCCAATTTGATAATTTTGGCTCCAACCCGAAATTTTTTCAATTTTTTTTGGCTCCAATCGAAAAAATTCCTTCCTAAGCCCTCAACATTTCGTTCCAGATAGTCTCCAAAATACATAACGCGTCGTTTCATCTCTCTCAAAGCATTTGATTTCAGATCTAATTCATCTTCTCCAAACCATCTCGAACCATAGACGTCTCCATGGTGATAATCTTCTCTCTATCTACTGTCTGCTGTTGACTTCGTATAACATACATCCAGGCGTTTTTTCAATAAGCGCCATCACGAACAACCTTAACTCAGTTACCGCCTCCTTCTCCATCAAATCCAATGGCACCCGCGGCTTGTGGTTTCTATAGGTACCAGTTCCGATTCAAGTCTGAAATGTCAAGACAATTTTTTTTTGTAAAGTGTTTCGACTATGGCTGTAACATCAGCTGTCCTAATTTTTTGCTGGATCCAGGTCATATTCATAACTTAATCTTTTTGTATCGGTGTGGCTTATGTATTATTTTGATTTCTTTAGACTGTTGGATTGAATTTCTGTGGTTATAGGTCAGTTATAATGGTAGCGCTCCCTGAAGAGATGCCCGATTTGAAGATCTTCTTGAGTCTATTTGGATTTGGGCCATGCTTCTTCGAGGTGCTGGATGCGTGGTTAATGACCTTATTTACCGTGATATTGATGCGAAGGTGAAACTTTAATTAGTTCAGTTGCAATCTCTGTTAGTGCCTTCCGTAGGAGATAGATTAAATACTTGGATGTTTAATAAGGAGATAGATTACTATTAGTGCCTTTTGTAGGAGATAATGCTTATTATTAAGAAGCAGTGGCCTTACTATCCTTATTATTGGTATATTATTATTAAGAAGCAGTGCCTTCTGTAGGATGATAGAACATTCAAGTATTTAATTACTTTGGCGTAGTGAATAAACAATAAGCATGCAAGGTTGTCTCTGATAAAATAGATAATGTTTTGGTTAAAGTAGCAATGGCCTTACTATCCTTATTATTAAGAAGAATAAGTGTGGAAAAGTTGATCAAAGGTAGAAAGAAGTTCAGTTTCCCCAAAACAGGGGACAAAAGTAAGCTTAATAAAGAGAGCAAATGTCAGCATGATAAAGTCTTGGATAGGGGTAACGAATCAGTGCTTAATCAAGTATTGGTGTACTAGGAGACTATATATTAACTAATACAATGGTTATTGTTTAGTGTGTGGATACATTATTAAGAAATAAAAACTATTTATATCTACTTAATGAATCTAAGTCATACAAATAACTAATGCGGTTATTTTATCGCTAAGATGAGCAGGATGTCGGTGAGTCGGTTGTGGTGGTTACAGTCCATCGGGATCACAATGGTGGCGGTGCGGATTGAACAGTGTAACCACCGTACATGTGATGGGAGAAATTTCTGTGTTCGGGAATGGGGTCAGGTGGTGGCTCGGTAGTCCGACAATAATTAGAGATAGCGTGTACATGCACAGGGGTAGTGCACAAGATGAAGGGTCGGTGTTATATATATATATACACACACACATACTGTGTATGAGTTGTTGTGATGAATAAGTTTGTTTTCCTATTATTCAGGGATAGGAGAAAAGGGCTGGTGCGTATGGGGTAGGTAGTGTTGAGGTTGGATTTGGAAAAATGCGGTTTAGTTGGGGATTTGGCAAATGCGGTTGTCTGGGTTTAAGTAAGGAAGTAAGGAAGGGAAGCATCAATACTTGTTTGCCAGGATCTGTTAATGGTATGGCTAGTTGTACACTGGCGCTTGCGGGTTATGTATGGGTTTGGGTTAAAAAATATGAACAGGAGGGAACGCAAGAAATAGCAGGAATGAAGGCAAGATTGTTGCTGGGATGGGAAATGGTTCGGTCAGGTGCGTATTTTATTACCTACAAAACACCATATTTTGTGTCAAACATTTCAGTAACCTTTGAAATGAAATATTTTGTGCCAAACATTAGATAAGCATGTGGAAACAGGGGTGTGCAAGCCGGTTGATGAGGTATGTGAATTCAGTTTAATACAGATTATGTATAATAATGGATGCATGATTTACATCATATACTCTATTGAATAAATTAGACTTTTAAACATGTTTTTCTTTGGTCTCAGTAGAATATGGCATTAGAGAAATATAAACAAATTACTCCAAAAGCACCAATGGAGGATGAAGAGTATGCGGTGTATGGCGGTGAAATCCCTGAAGAGACTTACGTACATGGGCGCTGATGTAGACATGGCGAACCATCCTGATAATGATGTCACTAAGATGCAGGAACTCGATGCGATGAAAAAGAGACTAAAGGAGATTAGCACGGTTCCAGATGCTTCCAATGCAGCAACACAAGCTACTAAGGAGGAGCATGATTCTTGATTGGTGTACGTAGGATTATAGCTTGTCTTGCCATCCATCACAACAACAAAAATTATCAGGTTTGCACGTTTGTTCGAATACTGAGGCATCTTTAAGTAACTGGCCATGAATCAAAGCAACAACTGTTAAGCACCATGATATTCATGATCGGCAGCAAACTTGGAGCACGAACTGCAGATTTGTTGTAGTGAACTGATGATATTTTTTCTCTTGTTATAGTATATGTATGATAGAGTAGAAATATGATTAGAAAATACTCTATTCGAAAAAAAATGTTATGTGAGAGAAAAAATTGTTATACACGAATGGTGTATAAAAATTGTAGAAATTTTTATTATAATTGTTTGTACTATTAAAACTTTGTTATAATAAATTTTTTATTTGTTTATTTCATTTTGTGATATACACTATTACTAAAACGAATACATTTAATATTTTGTAATATCTATAAGCTGTAATATTTTTTTTTTTAGATTTATGGATCTATTGCAACAGACATATACTGTTGCAAAATGATCTGTTACAACAGCAAAAGCCTGTTGCAAAAAGGTATACCACAACATCTTATTGCAACAGGCAGAAAATGTTGCGAACTTTTTGCAACTTCGGCTATACCAACAGACGCAGGCCTGTTGCAATAGGTCTACTGCAATAGATATTGCCTGTTGAGAAAAGTGTTTTTTCTTGTAGTGGTTCTGATCCTGAGACACGGGCTAGAGCATCTCGAAGCGGTAAGGACGATCCCTTGCCTTGGTTCGCAAATGGAAATCTAGCTTCCAATATGTGACTTTGCGGTTTTGATAGTAAACCTATATGTGGCGGCATAGTAGCATGGGACGCTCATGTCGCCTAAGATTGATATATTATGATTGAAATTGTTTTTGAAACATATATGCACTTATAATAGTATCAAAATGATTTGTTTTAAATGTACCAAGCATGTTTGGTTATTATAAGGTAAAACTCTATCCTCCGTCTTGCATTGCATTGCGTGATGGGACCTGAGTCTTATAATAGCTTCATTTTTTCAAAAAGCATTGCGCTGTTTTGTTATATGCACTGGTATTCTTAGGAAAAACCCTTTCCGTGTTATACGGCGTGGTCCCTT
Organism: Allium sativum; assembly: GCA_030737875.1. NCBI lineage: Eukaryota > Viridiplantae > Streptophyta > Magnoliopsida > Asparagales > Amaryllidaceae > Allium > Allium sativum. The sequence continues at coordinate 47,003,244 of CM060916.1, forward strand.
GATTTACTCCATTTTAAAGTAAAGTTTTAAATAATCGTTTTAGTTCTCACACCAGTCACATGACAGACCTGGAGTTCATTGTTTTAACCTAAACTCTGGATGCCCCTATTTTCCACACGGGCAGCTAGTTGTTTTGGTTTTGCAGATGTTATATTCACATGATCCAGGTTTATAGCTGGAACTATACTCGGAAAGCTTTGTATCCGTATATTCCATTCAGTTGTGTTATGTATTATTTTCCGCCTAATTTGTAAATCTTTGATATTTGTCAAATGTATATTATTTATTCGTACTCTGTATATTCTTGTACTTTGATGTAAATTGTTGTAATAAGTAATGAAATGTTCTTCTGTTTGTGTTCTAATTAGTCTTGTTCTCAAACTATTCGTTCTTTCACTTCTTTTCGGAGACCGGGGAAATTCGAGTCGTCACAGCTAGAATAATAAGACATTTGAAATTAGTGCACATGCATGAAAATAGAATGTGTGGAAAGAAATTAATAAAGTGGAGGAAATAAATGAATTCACAATAAATGAAGAATAAAGTGGAGAGAGATGAGACAGTGATTTTCGGGAAAGTGGAAAAAGAAGGGGAAACAATAAATATGTTTTATGTTTTTTTTATTATAAATGTATGCATAATACATAGAAAGGTTGGACAATAAATATGTTTTGTTTGTTTCTTTTATATTTATTTATTTTTATATATGTTAACATAAATTTCATTAACTGCGATAGTTAAAACATAGATTATATACCTTTAACACTCGGTGTCCTATAATTCTTCCTATATAAAATTAATTTGGAAACATTCATAAATTTATTTTCAATTATCGCATTAATGCCTATATTGAACCTTAAAAATAAAGTCAAGGATTCAACTGCTATATTTTTTTTAACAATAGTTCAAAGTTAGCTAGTTTAAATGTATAAACATGAACAATTTAATAATTTCCATTATTATCAATCACAATTTAACAAATTATAAATTGTTGTTTATCACAAATAAAACCTTAAATTGTTCATTAATAACATCATAAATCTTATTTAGAAAACATTCCAAATTCAAACATTAAATTAAATTAAAAAAATTTAATGGCTGTAATTTTAAGGGATGTTATAGTTTCTATCATTAAAGTCTGCGTATGAGTTTTGGAAAAACGTTTGAAATCTGAAGAAAAAACTTGCTACTTTAAAGAGCATGCCAACGTACAATTTTGAAACTCAAGTTAAAGTTGTAGTTGCTACAATGACTATATATAAATAATTTTGTAAGGAAATACAATAGGGGCGATCCAGATTTTATAACTTTTGACGATAATCCTGATCTTGTCCCGAATGAATATCATAAAGAACATCAAAATATGAGAAATAAGACAGAGGGCGACACTCAAGGAGTGGAAAGATGAGTTAACGAAGCGATCGTACTTAGAGATTCAATAAGGGATGAATTAATTGCAACATGAAGGACATAATCATTGTGTATAAATATTTTAATTAGTTATCGATGTATTTACATTTCTTTTATATATGTATTTCTATCAGTTATTAATATTTATCAGTACAAGTTACTAATATTTATCGTTATTTTCGAGAAAGAGTACGTCTAATGTATTTTTTAATATAAAATCTCATAAATTCCCTCTTTCCTACAATTAAACCAGAATCCACGCTTCAACTAGAATATAGCATAACACAAACGAAAAAAATGATTTGCTTAATCTCCACAAGTAACATTGAACAAGTGAATGAGCAAACCGACATTTTCTATTAGCTTTACCGTTATAAGATTTCTGTTACAAACAACAAAAATATATATATATATATATACACACACACACATATATATATAACCGCTCAATAGTTTTACCGTTCAATTCACCGTTCAAAAAAAAAACACATCATCTGTTCACTCATCTTCAACTACTCAATTAATCGTTCGGTCAAACTGTTCATTTCAACCGCTCGCCAACGTCATAACGCATGTAAGCCATGCTACGGATGCGTTCTCGGCGCTAACAAACAACAGTTAGTTTGAATGAAGTATTGCACAAACAACATGTTGCAACAGCCGACTTTAAAGCTTCATTTTCACGTGGTTATATAAATGCATCAGGGAGGAGGGCCCCAGCCATTTTAATCTTTCTGCCGGTTGAAAAATCAGGTTGAGTGGTCGGTTGAAGTGGCGATGTTGGTTCTTGGAAATGCGACTTTTCTGGTTCTTATCAATGTGTTCTAATGTCATCCGCGCTGAACTAATTACCTCAAAATTCAACATACAAGTATGCGACGTTTTCTCGATAATTTAATCTTTGTTTTGATACATAGGTTTCTTCTGTTAACCAATCATATCAATGCCAATGTTTGATTTTGAAAATCATGGTTATGTACAATGGAAGTAAAACTGAAGAGGTTGTGCTGTTTTATCACCATTACTTCATTTCATGGTTCATTGATGGTTTTTTGAAGGTTAATTTGGACGATTGACATATTAAATGCAAATTTAAGTAACCCATATGCATAGAAGAACTAGGGTACTCAACTAGCACATATCAATTAACTAAACATGTAAACTGAATTGCTACATTTTTTTATGAACTAGCAGTTGTTTCTTTTTTGGTACTAGCAGTTGCTCTTTAAAATAACTTTTTGATGGCTTTGAAGTGATCCACTACTTAATAAACTAAGACTAACCATTTTTCAGCTTGTTCGTTCGCTTTTCCTGCAGCATGTTAGCCTTTAATAAACAAAAATAAAATGACCCAAGACAATATAAATGTCATAGTATCAAGTAGATCAAAACTTAAACATGTACTTTCTACTTTGGATATAAAGTGGTAAAGTAGGGTGATGTTGATTTTGAGCATTAAAAACGAGTAACATAATATGTTTGGACTTTGGCTAACACTAAGGGTGCTTTCACTGCTTTTTTTGGCTATGTTGGTGTTGGCGTCAAGTAGCATGCATCTGAAGTAGTACCTACGAAGTGCATCGTTTGAGCCAACCATAGGAAAATCAGTGGTTGGCTTCAAATTGTCCAAATACGTCTGAAGCATCTAACTCCACCGCCTTTTCCCCCCTCTGTTCCCTTTTTGTGTACCTCTTTCGTCAATAACACATTATCCTTTCACAAATCATTCTCCGTTCGTGTCCCTTTCCCATGCTCCTTTTGTGTTGCACACGATCACACATTAATATGGTAGTGGAATGAGTTGAAATTGAAGATGCACCGATGAATTATAAGAGATTTTGCCATAAGAGTGACAAAGGATGGGCATAAGATGTTAATTCTGAGAACGAAAAATCATGACATTGTCACATTGAATGCTTGATTTGGTTTCTTTCCTAAGATTAGTAGAATCATCCTTTATTTTGAACAATTATTTCTCTTTAGATTAAGTAAACTTGCGTTGTCTTTATCCGTACTTGATTAAGCGGGTATGTAGGCTGCCATCTACATTTTATTTTTAATGTCATTCGTTTTATTATTTAGTTGCTTAGTGACACTTCCTTTCTCTTCCTGTTGTAGAAAAAGATTGCGGCTGCAGCCTTCCTCAAGCAGTTTCTATTCAGCCATTTTGTATAATTTTGTATTTGATAATGAATAGATGCATTTATGTTATCTACTTGAGTAACTAAAACAGTTTACATTTTCTTTGTTATCACAGTTACAAGTTTTTGTGCTCTTGCAAAATGTTTAGTGTCATGATGCTTGAGCTTATTTGTTTTTCAATACAGTGGTGGTGGCAGAAATCGATCTTATGCCTAGGCCAAGGAGATGGATTTTCTCAGATGGACATCGGCGAAACCAAGGTGTGTAGTGAAAAATCGTAAATAAAAAGTATGTGGCCAGACATTTCTTGTGATTACAAGATCTTTTAGCATTCATAGAATCATACATGCAACCTTTAAGCTTTAAAGTAAGTTAATTTTCTGGCATCACTTTATATCTTCCATTTTTTTTATTAGACTGCATAGGATAAATACTTATGCATGGTTTTTACTTCGAATGTTATGCATGGTTTTTAACACCAAATAAAATCATACACTCTCAATCCGTAAGAACCAAATAAAACTGTATACTCTTAAATCATAAATTGCGTACTGTACTTTGATGTTAAATATTCACTAATAACGCTTTCCAAGTAAATAAAAAAGGTTATATTCTTTAATCTGGTTAAAACTAGCCTTTCTATATGCTTTGTCTTTATGGCAAAATGTGTCCATTCGGGATGCAGTACATGAATGCAATTTCTATATTGAATGTTAAGATAAAGTCTAGTGATTTACGATTACTTCAAGAGCATGTCAATGATACATAATAAATAAAATCAAAGTGTTAAAAACCTGATATAAATAATTGTCCTATTCTGCATTAGGTATACAAAGTAACAAAGATATTAACTTCCACCATTTTGATGTTTAAATTTGATAAAATGATGATATCTTCATGTTTACCATATAAAACTATAGTCTCAATGCATATAAAGATGTTTATGTATTGCTAAAGTTACTTTTAATTTATTTCTATTCAATGCATATAAAGATGTTTATGTATTGCTAAAGTTACTTTTAATTTATTTCTATTCATTTCAACAATAATGTGGTGGAATAAAAATTTGCTGTTTTTCTTTTCTAAGCGGTGTTCCAGTGAAGTAATTAAATTTTGGGAATGTTGTACAACCTATCCATTTGACAAACTTATTTATGAGTCATAGCAATATTGCACTTCACTGTAACCACTATTTGGCACTGATGATCGACATTGCTTTGAAATTGATCTTGTTATTCACTGCCACTATTGTATGTTTTTAAATACAACAGTGTTCAGATGTCAATTTATGGTGGTTTTATTAGGAAATACGTACAGTGAAAGTTGTTTATGAAGAATATATATATATATATATATATATATATATTATACCTCGCAACCACATATTATGTATTATAAGAAATTATGCATGTTAATATAGTTCTCTTTAATAGTTTATAAGTTACAATGGATATAATGGACAGGGCCGGCCCTAAGGTACGGGAGACCCTAGGCAAAAATAAAATTTAAGGCCCTCGTATATATAAACAATGAAAAAATGATAAACACTAATATTCCATTAAAACAAAATAATGGTTATGATTGCACAAAAGTAGAACAAAAGACTTTTACATAATGATGCCATCGTTAATATCTAATGAAAGTGGTACAAACTCTATAATGACATCATCATTTGAACTAATCTCATTGGACTCAATAACCTCATTCGCGTTTGTGACGACATCAGCTTCAACATTATTTTCCGTGATTTAAATAGCAACTTCTTCCTTTTGCTTCTTGCTAAAAAATATATTAAGTGAACCTGCTTGTTTTCTAATATCATTTTTAATTTCAAGTTTTTTCTTTTTTTAGAAGCCCCGGACTCAAATTTTTTAAATGACATTATGATATCCTACAAACGACAAATATCTTAAGATTAACAAATTATACGGCAGGCAAACAATACATATTTTCCCTAACAGTCATTTTTTCAAACATCAAGCAAGCAAACAATGGTAAAATTATCAAAATCTTTGTTGTCTAAAATTTGAACTGCAAAAAATATATTTCTAACTGTCAATTTCTCAAACATCAGACAGATAAACAGTACATACTTTCTCAAATAAATCTAAAGTTCTATTTCTATTGAGCAATAATCGATTAAATTGTCTTGAGAGAATTGTGAAAATTGAACTTTTACCGATTGAAACCAACCTGAGAGCCTGAGCCAACCAATCTCAAGATGAATCAACTAAAATTAGACGAATCAGTTTCAGCGCTGCCCTAAATTTGATTACTTTTCTTCGCAGTCTCTTTTTTCGTGCGTTCTTGTGTGAGGAATGAATTACGATGCTTGAATAGGGACCTGCTGTTGTGCGTGTTTACCTCTTTACTTCTTTTTTCTGAGGCCACCTAAGATTTGGAGGCCCTAGGCAATTGCCTAGTGCGCCTAGGGTGAAGGCCGGGCTTGATAATGGATAATGTAAAATATTAGCCACAGAGAGGCGATGATATTAGTGAAAAACACCGGCAATGCTAGTTATACCAGCTCCAAACCATAAAAAAATTAACTTTAGGAGACCATGGAAGCACTACAATCGCACTATTATGTGTTTAGGCGTATTTGCACATCAACTCAATGTAAACTTCGTTTATAAGTTGTACAAAACATACGAAGATTATTAAAAATGAATCTAATTATTCAAGATTAATCTGGATTGGAAAATTGCTATATCACAAGATAACAAAAATTTCCGAAAAAGGTTTCATATACTTATCATCATAATAGCTCTATTTTTTCTATGTATGTGTGTTTACATTCAAGCTGTATATGCATAAAATATTTAACTTGTATTCAAATTTGAATTATTGACATGCTTAAGCTTCTACATTTATGAATTTTAAATAAGGGAAGAGAAAACTACGTCAAGCACGCACTAGAGGTTGAATACTCAATAACTTTATTGCAAGGCACGAGATCCACTTATATTAGCCTCCATAGCAGAACTCCAACTTGACTTCAATCTCCGCTCCTTTTGTTGAATGGTAGATATCACTTCCTCGTTTTTCCCTTAAGCCAATATGTATCATTGAGTATTGATATTTTATTCACTCATTGCAATTCTTAGTTGGGAGGCGTTGTTATTAGCACTATTATTTAGTAGTGCCCAAAAATCAAAAATTTAAACCTTTGATATACAAACTGTATATCATTGTTTTGAAAAACTCGTCTTAGAGATGCACCTCTAGTAAATGAGAGGTAAAACACAACGAGCTTTCTCACGCCTTAGCAGTATGAGGCATGAGGTACAAAACGTACATACAACATACATTTCAAGAATTTTGTTTTACACCTGATTAAAAACTGTCCTATTAGAAGTTATAAACCTTAATTATTTAATAACAAGCTGAAAAAAGGAATTTTGTAGAAAAGAAAAGTTTAGTTTTTTCGTTTTCAACTTCAATATCAACATGACTGAATAAGATTGATTTTGAAATGATGGTCAAAAGCTATGTAATGACTTTCTCAAATTTTATTTAAAGAAAAATCTAGATTATCGTTGCTTAACCTACAAAAAAATTTGGTGAATCAATTTTAATTGGCAGAAAAAATAGAAGGAACACTTGCATGATTTCCTACTCTACCGTGATAGAGATTGATTTCCTACTCTATTGTGATAGGTATTGATTTCACTAGAACTAGTCGAATATCATTGAAGCAACTCGAAATTCCCCTTACGGGAAAGCCCGGATTGAGTTGAGAACACGACAAATCTTAACACAAACAGAAGAACACTTCATTGCTTATTACAATAATTTTCATCAGAGTACAAGAATATAATAGAGTATAAGTAAATGTTACACATTGGAAAATATCAGAGATTTAAAATTACAATGCAGCGGAAAAATAAAACATAACACAACTAAACGAAATACGCGGATACAGAGCTTTTCGAGTATAGTTCCAGATGTAAATCCAGGATCCTGTGGAAAATAGGGGCACCTAGAGTTTAGTTAAAACAATAAACTCCAGGTTAGTCATGGGACTGGTGTGAGAACTAAAACAGTTATTTAAAACTTTACTTTCGAAATAAAGTAAATCAAGGGACCACGCCGTATGACACGGAACGGGTTTTCTCCCAAGAATACCAGTGCATAAAACAAATAGCGCAATGCTTTTTGGAAAAATGAAGCTATTATAAGACTCAGGTCCCATCACACAATGCAACGCAAGCCGGAGGATAGAGTTTTCCCTTATAATAACCAAACATGCTTGGTACGTTTAAAACAAATCATTTTGATATTACTATAAGTATATAGTGTCAAAATAACTTCAAATATAAATGTATCAATCATAGACGACATAGTATCCCACGCAACTATGTCTCCATACTAGGCTCTATAATCAAAACCAAAATGTCACGTATTGGAAATTGGATTCCATCTGTAAACAAAGGCAAGGGATAGTCCTTACCGAATTCGAGACACTCTAGCCCGTGCCTTAGGATCAGAACGCATCAACCCTTGGAGTGTCAGGCCCGGTCCACACTAAGTGGATTAATAATCCCTGAACAATACGTTTCCCTGCCCTATGGGGCGTAAGTCTAGTCAGTATGTCGACCATGTCATCCATCAGCCAGTAGTGACCGATATATCCGAGGTGCCTCTCTATCCATCAAATAATACGCAACATCCACATGAGTAAAATGACTGGGCTCCATACCATGACACCACTCCTAGCTAGAAAGAAACACATGTCCTCCCTGAGGTCCTCTCCTGTTTCTGGTTCACACCAGGGTATGAGGCTCGCGAATTAACGTTATACACAAAGCTGTGCTATTTTAAGCCGTGCTTTGATCATCAACCACAAGACTCTGCTTTTCAATAGAAGCCTTAATCCTTTGCATCTCAGCATGCCACACTGATAATTCACGCCATGCGACTGATGTCTATCGATATGAACCTCTGAGCTCGTACGTCTTAGAGAAGGGTGTTAAGAAAGAGAATAAATTCTCCGCCACCAAACAGATATATATTTAACAGAGATCAATCAACACAGAATAAAATCCAATGCTAGACACACATCCATTTACAAGTTCATTCTAGGTCTGAACGAAACCGGAGGCACCTTATTCCTCGTCCCATATGTCTAATATAGGAGAGAGGCCCTCGCATATTCGGTCGATCTGCAAGTAGGTCTAGACGATCACCACTTATTACCTCGTCTTGGGTGTACAGCCCAATCGAGACATCAGCAATCATCCAAACGATGTGAAGACCTCCGGTCTTCAACCACCATCTTCATTGTCGAGATATCGTCGAATCAGTTATTCAGAATGGGCATAAACTTGGTCTTTCTGAATAACTCACGCATTTTATAATCAAGTGCTATAAAAACACAACATACGCCTCGTTTCAATCCAGAGTATTCTTTTATTCAAATATTCTTTTCACAATTTAAACGAAATTAAGGTTTTCCAATCTGGTCGAGATTAGCGAACCTTACCGAAGTAATCATTTATTATACTTCCCAATCCCAACCTATTCATCCCATGGAGCAAAACTGGTAGTACCCTATATCTAACACCCACGGTGTTATCGATATATTAATTACAATTCACGTTCAAATCTAATTAAAGATTTAACTATCGCTTAGAGCAAAATTGGTGATACTCCATTCTCGATCATTTCGTGAATTCGATAAATTTAATTATCCCATTCATGTTCCAATCTAATTAAAGATTCATTAAAAATCTAATTCAGTTTTAATCTCCAAAAATCGTTACTTAATGATTATTCAAAGTTAAGAAATTAATCTTATCTTTAACTGGGTTAAAGAACTAATGTCATTTAAAACACAATTCACGATAACAAAATCAAATTCGATTAATTATGGAATCTTCACGGAAAACAGATCAATATATAATCGATATCAATTTTCGTATCCGCCTAATAATATAAATGGAATAATGACCAAGCCTTTTAAATTCCATATATATTAACAGTCTTCCTCCACAGAAGCTCACTTCGATTATAACCAAATCGAATTCCATTCAATTCTAATTTTATATATTAAATTGGAAAACTTTACTTTGGAAAATTCCCATTAAATCTTATTAAAAATATTTAAAAATTCCAAATCCCATTTCACTGTTAATCGGGTAAAAGAATGAGTGTCGTTAAAAACACAGCTCATAATAAACCCAATTCACATTCCATTTTATTCCAATTACTAAATATAACTGGAAACTCTAATAATCTTAATTGAAAGATTTATTTTTTTCACACGGGGTTTAAGAACAGTGTTATTTAAGACACTATTCACGACAAACCCAAAATCCAATTTTCATTTCAATTCCAATTAACTGTTAATTAATTGGTAAACTTCTCTAAATCTTAATTAAAAGATTTATTCTTTTCTCAACTGGGTTTAAGAACAGTGTTATTTAAGACACCATTCACGACAAACCCAAAATCCAATTTGATACTAATATACGGCTCTAAACAAAAATTATATCGGCTTACATTCAATATCAAATTCTGAAACCAACACATATCATATGGGGAATAACGATATATATCTATCTTCCAAATTCCTCCACAATATCCATATAGTCACGGAATCCAATATCGAAATATCCCGAAGATAATTATATTCAAATCCATTCCAATTCGAACATTGGAAAATTTTGGTTATATTAAAACCATTTCAATTCAATTTATTCATTTAAAAATATTGGATTATCTTTCTAGTTAATAACTAGTTCATTTTGATTAAAATATATTTTTATCTTTCCAAATATAGATTTTTTCATCTAAATTCTTTTCAAATCATTTATAATGATTTTACAGAAATTATTAATATTTTTAATAATTTTATACAGGCCCGTACAGTCGGTTTCCAATAACGGCCACCGAACTGCATCCATAGCGACCTTTTCCAAATTTGATTTGGACATAATTCCAAATCCAACCATTAGATTTCAAATCTCTTATATTCATTGGAAAGCTCATTCCGATACGAACCCAATGGCTCTGGTTTTAGGAGAATCTGACGGTCGGATCTCCGATAATGTCAGTTTGAAGTTAATGGTCGAAATTCGAGAACGGTCACGGCGTGGCGCGTTCTATTCAGGCCATTAAATATATATATATTATATATATTTCGTCGATTTCCATTTAAAACATATTTTATAAATCATTCTAAAATCGTTTTAAAAGCGATTCCAACTTCATTTTCAATTTTAAATCAAAATTGATTATTCTATATTATTATAATATACAAATGATAATATTTTCAAAATATCAGATTTTGAAATCATTCCTCTTTCGATATTCATTATAAAAAGGAATAAAATCGATATATAAATATCGTTCGCGTCAAACTGGCGCATATCTAATCAATACGGGTTCATATATTTCAATACTTTCGTGTCCATCCAAAATCGGACATCAAAATTAGATAATCCTTTACCGATTATTATTTTAAAATATTCGTTATTTTTGAATTGGAATCAGACATAGTAAATTACCATATAATGTTATTTATATGGATTTCATACAACACATGTATATAACAACAATGATAAACAATAATCCATCATCCAGAGTGCATTCTACACTGTATAAGCATTAAATAGAACTAATTAACGCTTATAACAGTCTGTCAACCAATCGATTGACATACCACTAAACAATTGGGATTAGTGTACGCCAAATATCATCCCAATACCTGTGTGGGGTTTCAACCAACAAATGTTGAATATTATTTGTGCAGTTGGGCGACGTGTAAAACTTATCATCCCAATCCATGTCAGTTAAATGGGTATACATAAGCAAATCGTCCGATTTGTAAATGAATATTTATTATCATTTCAGGAGAATTTTATGTCGTTTACGTATACGTTAAAAATTATATTTTTAATGATAAAATATTTTATTCAACACATGAATATTTTATATAACTCATATATAAGTTAAAAATAATATTTTTAACTAACCATTATATTACTAACACATTTTAGAAAATTTTGGCAGCATAACGGCGTATTACTAGAACCAGAATAAGGTCTAGCCTTATCCCTCGCCTAATACTGGCTCGTACCATACAGATACCAATTCCAGTCAATTCAATTTACATCCCAAATTAAATTCAACCAATTTCTTAATAAGGTTGCCAAAACCTATTAATTAACAATCAATCAAATAAAACAAACAACCAAACATCCATGGTTTCAATCAAAGGTGTCAGGTGATACTAAGCATCGTCTGCACCCTAGTATATATTTAACGGTATACAAAATTAGAATGAGAAGAAGTTCTCACCTTTGGGATCCACTCCAACATTCTTTATTGGACAGTTTGGATTTGGATTTGTTTCAGTGCGTTGTGTTCTTCACCGTTATTCCAACGTAATTTGTTTCACATAGTTTATATTAAAAATCACATCTTTAATAACGCTTCATATATTTAAAAATCATATTTTTATTCAAAGCTATATATATATCACATTTTTATAATGCACCTATATATATAAAAATCATATTTTTATAGCGCTATCATATATATGAAAATAATTTTTTTATAAAGCTATTATATATATATATATAAATCAAAATTTTATAATGCTATTTTTATTTTTTAAAAACAACATTTTTAAAACAATGTTATCTAGATAAAATTTACATTTTTAAACTATACTATTAAATTTTTAAACAAGGTCATTTATAATAAAAGTCCTATTTTTATAAATTCTTTTACATTATAAAAATCACATTTTTATTCGATGTTTATATTTATAAAAATCATATTTTTATACTATGTTATTATATATAAAATCATATTTTTAATAATAATGCTTGAAATTAAAATTCAATGTGAATTTACATTAAAACTGAAATAAGTTCAATGTGAATTCATATTAAAATCATAGTTTAAAATTTGAATTTACTCACGATGAAGTAGGAAGAAGACGCGGCGGCTTCAGGCGGAGTCCGGGGCTGCGTCAGACGGAGCTGGAGCAAGGGGGTGGCGCCATGACTGGCGGCGGCTAGGGTTTGAAAGGGGGCGGTTTTAGGGCGCGGGCTTCAATTCGTATGGGGGAGAGAGCATGGAGGAGAGCAGAAGGAGGAGGGGAGGGCAGCGCCGTTCAGAGGGGGTGGCGGCGGTTATACGGAGGCAGCGATGGAGATGGGGGGGCGATGGGATTGATTTGAAGAAAGAGGGGGGTATCGGGTTTCTGATAATAGGAAAGAGGTTGGGGGTTTAACCATATATATATAATAATTTAATATATATTTTTTCCATAAAAGTTGACTTTTCATTCGAACTCCGAATCGAGTCCAACGACAGTCATCCCTAGCGTAGTACCCCAATTCCAGACATAATGGGATATGTCTGACAAGCCAATTCGACTGTTACGATCATTTTTTCTTTAAATTAAAATATAAATCCATATATACTAAATTTGAATGCATATTTTAATTTACCGGGGCCACATACTGACTCCAAAAATTCCCGAAAAATAAATCTAGATATATTTTGACGATATGGTCCTAACAAAACTAATTTCGTCGAATTTGGAGACCATTTGAAAAATGGACATTTTCCAGTCGATTAAATTCAAACTTAAATTACCAAACACGTTTAAATTCACCACGCTCACATATTAATTCCAAAAATTATGAAAATTGGAATCTAGCAATAATTTGACATTCCGGATCCAACAAAAGTGGTTTCATCGAAAACGGAGGTCGTTTGCAAAATGTCTATTTTTAAGGGTTATATATTATATTAAAACATATATAAATCCAATAGCGACTATTTTGAATTTTAAACTGGACGTAACTTACAATTTATATTATGAAATATGGATTTTTCACATTTGTTAGAATGATATAATTAAACAGATTCAATTATTTTTGGTTTTACTGAAATCCGATTTATTTCGAATTATGTACATTCAATTGAAATTTAAAATCGAATTTTCAAACTATCGCGCCATTTCAGGCTCGTTTTAAAATTAAAATAAAATTATACATTCTAACTTTGTTTAAAATAAATTTTTAGTCGTTATTATTTAAAATAAATCATTTTAAATATCCAAAATTCATTAAAATAGCCAAAATAAAAATCTTAAATTGGTTCTGAAAATCCAGGTTGTTACAATCATTTTCAAAATTATATGAAAAAAATAAAGATAGATAAAGAAGGAAGAATAAAGAAATAATAGTTGTAGCGAAGTTGAAAAATGGAAATAAATTCATTGAAGTTACTAATAAGAATTGAATTACATGTGTATTATTAAGTGCATCATTTTTATTTATCAATTTGTAGATTTATTTATTTCTAGTTTTATGAATGATAATAAATAATGATTAAGAGTGAAATCTATAAATAGTGTTTATATTTTTACGTACTTATAGTTTTATATGATTAATTATTAGCTTTTTTTATTGATCAACGAATAAAAATAATAAGCTATTTGACTTAGGTCCCGGTGCTCACTCGAAAATTTGTTTCTCAATGTTCTGAGGTCTATGGCTCATTTTCACGAGCAAAAAAGGCATTGATGTGTATGCATAAGCGTGTGCGTACTAGTATTTTCAACATATAGCTTTGGATCTCATGTTATAACGCAAGACATTTATGAAACTGTGGGTCAATATAATTGTTTGTAGAACCATTTTGCCCTAGGTTTTCAGAATTTAATAATTTTAAAAGTAAACCATATGGAAGGGAGGGGTATTTTTTCTTTCTTTGTTTCCGTAAAAAGATAAATAAGTAGTTCACCATATTTAACAATAATGTACATCTCCATTTAAAAAATAGATGTCGGCCATGGGGTTCGAACCCATGTTCAACAATTATGTACATCTCCATTTAAAAAATGTATGCTGGCTATGGGGTTCAAACCCATGAGCTCTTTTGTGCAGAAGATCTTAAGTCTTCCCCCTTAACCTCTCGGGCAAACCAGCACAACATGCCTAAAGGTTTAAATTGTTGATGATATGCTTGGACCTTAAATACTAAAATATATTTCTGAAATTCAAAATTATAGCTTTTGAAAGCAAACAATGTGGAAGGGAAGGGAGGTTTTTAGGGGATTTTATTGTGAAGAATAAAATTCATAATTTTTTTAAGCTCAAGGACAATCCATTAAAAAATTGTTTTAAAGGACAATACAGACTGTAAAACTGATATCATACACACCGTAAAAGTGATACTAAAAAATCGCTAGCAAAATTCTAATACATACACACTGTAAAATGATATTTAAAAATTGGTAGTCAAATTCTGATACCATGCACACTGTAAAACGGATACCTAAAATCTAATGTTTAGTCCTTTAGAATAAAATTTCATTAGGTCGTACTTACGGCTGATAAGACCGTAACTTTGTCCTTAACACTGTTTTCTTGTTTTTTTTCTTCTTTGTTTTTGTAAAAAGATGAAATAAATAGTTCACCATGTTCAATAATATTGTTGTACCATCTCCATTTGAAAAATGGATGCTGGTTATGGGGTTCGAACCCATGCGCACTTATGTGCGAAAGATCTTAAGTCTTCCCCCTTAACCTCTCAGGCAAACCAACACAACATGCCTAAAGATTTTAATTGATGATGGTATGCTTGAACCTTAAATCCTAAAATATATTTCTAAAATTCAAATTTATTGCTTTTGAAAGTAAACAATTTGTAAAACAAGAAAGCTGTTGAGAAAAAATATTTTCATCATATTCACTTCTCTTACACATGGTAAGTTGAATGTAATGTTGGCATTTTGCACTCTTATGTATAGAAGATCTTAAGCTTTCTCCTTGGCCTTGTAAACAAACCAAGACAACATGGATTGTGATTCGTGATGTGAATTTTGGTAAGGTACTATCGTATACACCTACTTTTCTCATCCATAAATATTTTGTTGTTCCTCATTACTTGTTCATTCTTGTTAGTTTATTGTATTGTAAGCAGAAGTTTAGAATATGCAGCTTTCTTCTGAAAAATGTTTGCCTTTGATGATCAATCATTGAAGTTAGTTTTTGATTTGAAAATTTTAGTTATTTGCAGTGGCAGTAAAAATGGATAAGTAGGATGTATAACTGTGAAATTGGAAAGATTTTATTGTTTCATTAATGTTGTTTCTAATTGAAGGTTCCAAGTGATGGCTATATTTGTAAGTTAATTTGAAAGGTTGATGGAAAATTGTTGGTTAATTAGAAAGATTGATGTATAAAATATGTGTTTCAGTACTCAATCTCGTCGAGAGCCATTGAACAAATTTTAGTATAGAACTGGCACCTATCAATTAATTTAATGTGTAAGTTGGATTGCTACAATTTTTAGAGCTATATCAGAAATAGCTCTTAAAAATAAAATTTCAATTATATAGTAATGATACACCCTGTATAAGCCAAGACTACTCATTTTCTATATTTTCTCCACTTCTCTCCCACCTCATATGATCCCTAAGAAGCTAAAATGAAAACCCAAAAAGATACAATCATTATACCATCAAACTCATAACCATAAACTGAGTTTTTTAACTATAATATCTAAATCTTTATGTTAGGTGTAAAAAATTGAGGGGTACGAAGTAGTAGAGTAGCTTAATAGTGGTCTTGATCATGAAAAGCGATCATATATTGTTTGTATGTTGGATAATGACGATATAGGAATATGCTAAGTGTTTTGTGAAGTTACAATTATAGGAAACAGATGCTTATTTTGTGTTGCTTGATATTAACTTTATTTTGTGTAGTTATGTTATAATTATACCGTCAAACTCATAACCACAAACTGAATTTTTTAACTTTAATATCTAACTCTTTATATTAGGTGTCAAAAATGGAGGGGTACGAAGTAGTAGAGTAGCTTGATATTGGTCTTGATCATGAAAAGGGATCATATCGTGTTTGTACGTTCGATAATGATGATATAGGAATATGTTAGTGGTAAAGTGTTTTGTGATGTTACAATTATAGGCAAAAGATGCTTATTTGCACGTTGTTTTTTGTATGATCATTTATTTCAATGCGTAATTGCTCCAGTTTTACTTGTTCTTGTTATATATAATAAAAGAGGCTCACATCATCAGTCATAATCGAGCAGTTCTGTTCATGGATCATATTCTCATATTCACTATTCATACATTCAAAATTTCTATTTTGAGACCCCAACATATCGAAAATCAAACCTTAAATCGATTTTTCGGTCGAAATTCAAACTTTAAATCTATCAGAATCTTGAACAAATCACGGGCTTCATCAACTCATCGAAAATCTCAAGTGCAACAGTAGGCCATCTTCCATGTGCTCCTTCACGTTCTCCTCTGCTGGCTTGAGACCCTTCTCCACGATTTAGATATGCAATCATTGTTACTCCTTTTCTATTATTGGAAAATAACCAAATTTTGTACTGTAAGTTTGCAAAATCGATTTTTCTTTGTCGATGTAAATAATTTGATTGGTATTTGACACACCTTTATTGTACATAAGCATGAGGATAGCAAATTCCATCCATTCTTTTCTAGTTGGATTGTAGCTCTTTTTGCGGCAGTTTGCTTAAATAGTTTTAGCTAAATCTAAAAAAATTAATTGTAGCCAAAACAATTGCTTATATATGTTTCCTGAAATTCACTCCATAAAATCTCAATAATTCGTGCATAATTATGAAATTTCGTGGACAACTTTGAACTTGTAGTGTTTTATATGGTTGTTTTAGGCTATAAGGTAAATAATTGATCAATCCTGTAATGAAACATTATTCATGACTATTTAGTGGTGGTTATTTAATGATTTATTATAAGTTATTATGCACATATTTGAATATTTGGCCCAAAAAAATAAAAAATAAACTGGGGTTGCTGTCTTTGAACCCTCAATTTTGTTAGCATTTTGCCCTCACTAAAATTATTTTAGGGCTATGTTGCTGCCGACTTGCTCCAATTTAACTAGATTGGATTCCCTAGTGTAGATTTATCCCTTAGTATATTTAATTTGGAATTACTCATACACATAAATATTTAACATGATTGTGATTTATCACTTAGGCCACGCACACACGTACTCACACGCATACATAAACTCACACACGCCTTTGAACCTATTTATGTACTTATGAGTTATATGTATTAATAGTTTAATAAAGAAGATATCCTTAAATGGGGTTTCTAATGCAAGAAGATGTTATATAATTAAATGAATTTGTCATTAATAATTAAAAAAAATTATATTCATGCAAGTTTTTTTTTTTAAATCATGCAAGTAAATTCTTATGAAAATGTTCATATGATCTTCTTTTCCTTTTGGTGATTCACACTGGATAATGACACACAAACATACAAATTGGTTTTTAGTTTAACCAAATTAATATTTTTTATATTGTTGAAGTTTATAGTGTTGTAATACTTTGCAAAATGCTAAAATGGATTTAGTAGTAAAAATAGACTTCATATATAAATTATAGATTGATATTGTTTATAAATTTTTTAGTGCTCATTTTCAACTCTAATTACGAACTTCTGTTTGAGTAAGTTGAACTTTCTAATTATGTCATCTGGTTTTATTTTTTTATGTTGCATTTTTATTTAAGTTGAACCTGACCGAATTAGTTGGTAGTTAGCTATCTTTCTGGTCAATTTTGTTATTTTAAACAAATCAGATGCTCATTCGAATTCTAAAACTAGAATTTCGAAACTAAAGGAGGTCTTGTGTTTCAATGTGCATGTATTTTCCCTAAAAAGTTACCAGCTTGAATATAATGTTTCACTTTTATTGTCGTTAATGCTTATATGTACATAAACAATAATAATAACTGAATAAACATCCATCAACAACAAAGCAATCATAACAACCACCAACAATCAATATATAATCATATCACGGTTATAATAACAATTCAAGTTAAATAAAGGAGTTCTCACATTGATTTTGGATCGTTACAATTATGATCTCCTTTGAATTAAATTAAATGTAGGTTTAATTTGACCCAAAATTCTAACTAGCTTCAATCTTGTCCAAATCAGTTTGTACACGTAGCCTGCGTCCATACGATCCCAACGGATCTTTTTTTTGTCAGATTCTGAGTTCATACGAACAAGATATACACGTTTATATTTGATCAAATTAAACACATCATTAATAATTTAATTATAATTTACTTACCTTTCTAACTCATCTTCCCCAGTATGTTCGAATTCGTTCACCATCCAACATCAGTTGCTACCACCTCCAGAGACCACTGTGCACCGCCTCGACCACCACATTGTCACCCCTTAGCTCCACTGCACCTACGCCACCGACCACCCACCGCCTGGATGCTCGCACTTGATACCGCCTCCCCTTCTTCTTCCATTGTCCTTCAGGCACCCGACCCCCTCGACAACCCTAGACGCCGGAAAACCCACAAAAACAAACGCTGCTCACGAAAATCGTCCACCTCCGTTCATGTCGACGTCATGACCACCAAAACCACTATAAGGCTAACCGCCAAACAACAAATTTGTAGTCTCCTCTCCCTTCTCCAACTTCCTAAGTGACACCATCACTTAACTCCTCATTCACTCGCAAAACAAGAAAAACCGATACTGTCTAGTTCACGGTCGTGGTGAGGTTTCGACGACCTCGAGTGTGTGTTGGGCACCAAATTTTACTAGTAGGTAGCCCTCAACACGATCTACAAGTTTCATGTTGATAACTTTCACCAATTCTTAACGGTTTGAAAATATAAATTATTGTTTTAATTTGGACTTATTTGCAAAAATAAGAAAGAGAGGAGAGGGTGGCTGCAAAAACTAAAGAAGAAGAAAGAAGTGGAAAGTGAATTAATTAGGTTTAGTTGAAGATATTACATAAGGGAGATATTTTATTATTTTATTGATTTATATTCACACGTAACTTACATATGAAGTATCACACTTAAACGACCACATATGATCTCCGATCATGGTGAAAAATGATATTCATCTACTATTTGTCATTACGATCCTAAAGAAACTTGTTTCGTTGAAATCCGAGTCTGTTTGCTCAAATAGCACTAGTTTAGGCTTAATTTATTAATTAATTATACATACGTATTTACATTGAACGTTTATATCTCGCATGGCTATATACTAACTCCGATTGATTCAAAATTTGGAATCTTACAATAATTTAACATTTCGGTTTCGATAAAATTAGTTTCGTCAAAATCAGAGATTATTTGAAAATGGCTATTTTTCCATATTCAATTAAAGCGATAAAATATAATTTAAATTAAAAAACAATTCAGTTTAATAATCATAAATTAATATTATCGTATATATCCAAATATAATATCATGTAGCTCCATAATAAACATACTTAGGCTTATAACTCAATACTTCAAAATCCGATGATCCGATATTCAATTTGTAATAAAATCCTTTTATTTTATTTAATAAATCTTTATGGTTTATACGATTCCACAACGAGTTACCGGAAATTAGATTTGGACAGAGCTTACAATCTATAAGATGAAATCTCTATTTTTCTCTTTCATTAGAAAACAATAGTTCAATAGATTCGAACGTTTCTAGTTTCAATGAATTCTGACCTATACTGGATCATGTATACTCAATTGAAGTTCAAAGCATAATATTACGAACTACTGTGCCGCTGTGAGCTCGTTTTTAATTACATTATAAATATAGGTTCAAACTCGTTTTTAAATTCGAGTTATATAAATTTCAAATCGTTTATTCTTAAAACAATTCGTTTTAAATATTTAAATCAGTTAAATTTTCTTGCTTAAAAATTAGGATCATTGCATGTAATGTACAATATTCCTCAATCTCGAGATACAGTAAGTCAACCAAAATCGAACAATGAGGTTATTAATTTCTATTATTCAAGTTTGCGTATGAGTATTGAAAAAACCTTTGAAATCTGAAGAAAAAATTTGCTATTTTAAAGAGCATGCCAACGTACAGTTTTGAAACTCAAGTTAAAATTGTAGTTGCTACAATGACTATATATACATAATTTTATTAAGGAATACAATAGCGGGGATCCAGATTTTATGACATTTGATGATAATCCTGATCTTGTACCGAATGATTATCGTGAAGAACATCAAAATATGAGAAATAAGACAGAGGACGATACTCAAGGAGTGGAAAGATGAGTTAACGAAGCGACCGTACTCAGAGATTCGATAAGGGATGAATTAGTTGCAACATGAATGACATAATGGATGCGTATAAATATTTTAATTAGTTATCGATGTATTTGCATTTCTTTTATGTATGTATTTCTATCGGTTATTAATATTTATCAGTACAAGTTACTAATATTTATCGATATTTTCGAGATAGACTGTGTCTAATGTATTTTTTAATATAAAATCCCATAAATTCTCTCTTTCCTACAACTAAATCAGAATCCAAGCTTCAACTAGAATGCAACACAACGCAAACGAAAAAACGATTTGCTCATATCTCCACAAGCAACATTGAAGAAGCGAATGAGCAAACCTGCATTTTCTATTAGTTTTACCGTTATAAGATATATATATATATATATATATATATATATATAACCGCTCAATAATTTAACCGTTCAAAATCACAAAAATACGTCATTCGTTCACTCATCTTCAATCGCTCAATTAACTGTTCGGTCAAACTGTTCATTTCAACCGCTCGCCATCGTCAATAACGCATGTAAGCCTTGCTACGGGTGCATTCTCGGTGCTAACAATCAACGATTAGTTTGAACGGAGTATTGAACAAATAAAATGAATTAAGCAAAAAGTATGTTTTTGTGCATTTGAGAGGAGAATTGAATGATGAATGAAAAAGAGTATCATGATTAAAAAGAAGCGATATATAATAATCAACTATTATAAGTAATTAAAATAAATATTAAAGAGGTCATTAATGGGTTAAGAATCAATTAATTACGCTTGCCTTGGATACGGATATATTATGTTAATGCGTTGGACGGAGTAGATGAAATGAACGACCCATTTATTTATTAGACCGTTCATTTATTTATTAGACTTACAATCTCAGAAAGAGAACGCGAACGGTAGCATCAATCTCAGAAATCGATCAGTTTAATTTTCGGCCTTTCACTCAATTCTTTAGGAGCATATGCTGAAACAGCCGGCTTTAAGGCTTCGTTTTCACGCTGTTAGGTGAATGCATCAGGGAGGAGGGCCCCTGTCTTTTTAATCTTTCTGCCGGTTGGAAAATCAGGTTGAGTGACCGGCTGAAGTGGCGATGTTGGTTCTTGGAAATGCAACTTTTCTGGTCCTTATCAATGTGTTCTAATGTAATCGGCGCTGAACTAATTACCTCAAAATTCAACGTACAGGTATGCGACGTTTTCTCGACGATTTAATCTTTGTTTTGATACCTAGGTTTCTTCTGTTAACCAATCATCGATGCCAGTGTTTGATTTTGAAAATCATGGTTATGTACAATGGCAATAAAACTGAATAACTTAGATGGCTGTGTCGTAAAACTGAAGAGATTGTGCCGTTTTATCACCGTTATTTCATTTAAAATATGGAGCTATAAAATCTGATTAAATATTATAACCTATCTGTGAAAAGTCATCTAAACGAAACTGCCAGATTGAATAGAATGGACTCCTTATTTCCTTCATTTAATATATATATATATATATATATATATATATATATATATATATACAGGGCCCAGTTTATTTATTTTATCTTATAGGCCCAGTTAACATACTCTACAGGACCGCAATATGTAACCCTAAAATATCGTTCCTCTTGAGTCAACTTTGTCTTCCAGTGAATATCCGGAGCTCGACGTTTTTTCTTTTCAAAACCGAGTCCATATCTTTCAGCGAAGTATGTCAATTCCAAAAAAAAATAAACTTCCCCTTGAATCGACTTCATCTCCACTGATCGATTGCAATAAGATGCTATTTTCTCAACTCATTCAAGTTGATTTTGATTTTAGGTAATTTATTTTTAGTAATTTTCGATTCAATTTCTTTTCGCTTGCTTTTTCTTCTTCCGATTTTGCTTGATTTGAAAATTTTCGGTTTTTTTTGCTGAGATTAAGCGAAACGAGTTTTTGCCCTAGTTTAGTACCGCCTTCGGCCGGAACCAAACCGGGATGGACGGAATCTCGACGTTCCGGCCGAAACCTCAAACCATGATCGACACTGCTTTGAAATTGATCTTGTTATTCGGTGCCACTGTTGTATGTTTGAACTACATCAGTGTTCAGATGTCAATTTATGGTGGTTTTGTTAGAAAATACGTACAAGTGAAAGTTGTTTATAAAGAAAAAACATATATTATACCTCTCAACCGTATATTATGTATTATACGAAATTATACATGTTAAACTAGTTCTCTTTATTAGTTTATAATTTACAATGGATATAATGGATAATGTAAAATATTAGCTACAGAGAGGCGAAGATGTTAGTGAAAAACACCGACAATGCTGGTTCTACCAGCTCCGAGCCCTAAAAAATTCACCTTAGGGGGCCAGGGAAACACTACAATTGCACTATTATGTGTTTAGGTGTATTTGCACTATTATGTGTTTAGATGGCTTTTCACAGATAGGTTATAATATTTAATCAGATTTTATAGCTCTATATTTTAACTTTTAAATACATAATGACAAATCAAACTAATATTATGCTAATTGAGACCGAAACCGAAACCTCCGAAATGTACCGAAACCATCAAAATTTCAACCGAGCGAAACCGAGACCGAGACCGAGTTTTCGAACCTTGGTTTACATTCAACTTGTATAAGCATAAAACATTTAACTTGTATTCAAATTTGAATTATTGGCATGCTTGAGCTTCTACATTTATGAACTTTAAATAAGGGAAGAGAAAACTATGTCAAGCACGCACTAGAGGTTGAATACTCAATAACTTTATCGAAAGGCACGAGATACACTTCCATTAGCCTCCATAGCAGAACTCGAACTTGACGTCAGTCTCCGTGCCTTTTGTTGAATGGTAGATATCACTTCCTAGTTTTTCCCTAAAGCCAATATGTATCAGTGAGTATTGATATTTTATTCACTCATTGCAATTCTCAATTGGGAGCTTGGCGTTGTTATTAGCACTATTATTTAGTAGTGCCCAGAAATAAAAAAATTTAACCTTTGATATGCATACTGTATATCATTGTTTTGAAAAACTCGTCTTAATGCTCGTCTCTAAGATGCAACTCTAGGCAAGGAGAGGTAAAGCACAATTAGCTTGCTCACGCGTTAGCAGTTTGAGGCATGAGGTACAAAACGTACATACAACATACATCTCAAGAATTTTGTTTTACATCTGATTAAGAAGTGTCCTATTAGAAGTTATAAACCTTAATTATTCAATAGCAAGTTGAAAAAAAAATGTTGAAAAGAAAAGTTTGATTACTTCGTTTTCAATTTCAATATCAACATGATTGAATAAGATTGATTTTGAAATAATGATCAAAAGCTACGTAATGACTTTCTCAAATTTTATTTAAAGAAAATTCTAGATTATCGATGCTTAACCTACAAATATGGCGAATCAATTTTAATTGGTAGAAAAAATAGAAGGAATACTTGCATGATTTCCTACTCTACTGTGATAGAGATTGATTTCACTAGAATTAATCGAATATCATTTTCAAAATTATATTAAAAAATAAAGATAGATAAACAAGGAAGAATAAAGAAATACATAGTTGTAGTGAAGTTGAAAAATGAAAATAAATTCGTCGAAGTTACTAATAAGAATTGAATTACATGTGTGTATTGTTAAGTGCTTCATTTTTATTTATCAATTTGTAGATTTATTTATTTCTAGTTTTATGAATGATAATAAGTTATGATTAAGAGTGAATTCTATAAAATAATGTTTATATTGTTACGTATTTATAGTTTTATATGATTAATTGTTAGCTTCTTTTATTGATCAACAAATAAAAATAATAAGCTATTTGACCGGGGTGTCAGTGCTCACTCGAAAATTTGCTTCTCAGTGTTCTGAGGTCTTTGGCTCGTTTTCGCGAGCAAAAAAGGCATTGATGTGCGTGCATGAGCGTGTGCGTATTAGTATTTTCAACATATAGCTTTGGATCTCATGGTATAATGTGGGGCATTTATGAAACTGTGGGTCACTACAAATTTGAGCTAATTGTCATTATATTAACTATAATTTTAATTGTTTGTAGAACCATTTTGCCCTAGGTTTTAAGAATTTAATAACTTTAAAAGTAAACCATATGAAAGGGAGGGGAGTTTTTTTTCTTCGTTTTTGTAAAAAGATGAAATAAGTAAATCACCATGTTCAACAATAATGTACATCTCCATGTAAAAAATGGATGCTGGCCATGGGGTTCGAACCCATGTTCAACAATAATGTACATCTCAATTTAAAAAGTCGATGTTGCCTATGGGGTTTGGACCCATGCGCACTTTTGTGCAGAAGATCTTAAGTCTTCCCCCTTAACCTCTCGGGCAAACCAGCACAACATGCCTAAAGGTTTAAATTGATGGTGGTATGATTGGACCTTAAATACTAAAATATATTTCTGAAATTCAAAATTATTGCTTTTGAAAGTAAACAATGTGGAAGGGCGGGGAGGTTTTTTTAAGGGATTTATTGTGAAGGATAAACTTCATAATTTTTTTAAGCTTAAGGACAATCCATCAAAAATTTGTTTCTAAGGACAATACACAGTATAAAACTGATATCATATACACCGTAAAACTGATACTTAAAAATTGATAGCTAAATTCTAATACCATACGCACTGTAAACTGATACTTAAAAACTGATAGTCAAATTTTGATACCATGCACACTGTGAAACGGATACCTAAAATCTAATGTTTTGTCCTTTAGATTAAAACTTTAGCAAACCATACTTACGGCCGAAAAGACCGTAACTTTGTCCTTAACACTATTTCCTTATTTTTTTCTTTGTTTTTGTAAAATGATGAAATAAATAGTTCATCATGTTCAACAATATTGTTGTACCATCTTAAAAAATGGATGCTGGCTATGGGGTTCGAACCCATGCGCATTTTTGTGCAGAAGATCTTAAGTCTTCCCCCTTAACCTTTCGGGCAAACCAGCACAACATGCCTAAAGGTTTAAATTGATGGTGGTATGATTGGACCTTAAAAACTAAAATATATTTCTGAAATTCAAAATTATTGCTTTTGAAAGTAAACAATGTGGAGGGGAAGGGTGGTTTTTTTAGGGGATTTATTGTGAAGGATAAACTTCATAATTTTTTTAAGCTCAAGGACAATCCATCAAAAATTTGTTTCTAAGGATAATACACACTATAGAATTGATATCATACACACCGTAAAACTGATACTTAAATATTGATAGCTAAATTCTAATACCATACACACTGTAAACTGATACTTAAAAACTGGTAGTCAAATTCTGATATAATGCAAACTGTAAAACGGATACCTAAAATCTAATGTTTTGTCATTTAGAATAAAACTTCAGCAGATCGTACTTACGGCTGAAAAGACAGTAACTTTGTCTTTAACGCTATTTTCTTGTTTTTTTTTCCTTTGTTTTTGTAAAAAGATGGAATAAATAGTTCATCATATTCGACAATATTGTTGTATCATCTCCATTTAAAAAAATGGATGCTGGCTATGGGGTTCGAACCCATGCGCACTTATGTGCAGAAGATCTTAAGTCTTCCCCCTTAACCTCTCGGGCAAACCAGCACAACATGCCTAAAGGTTTAAATTGATGATGGTATGCTTGAACCTGAAATCCTAAAATATATTTCTGAAATTCAAAAATATTGCTTTTGAAACTAAACAATATGTAAAACATGCAAGCTGTCGAGAAAAAATATTTTCATCATATTCACTTCTCTTACACATGGTAAGTTGAGTGTAATGTTGGCATTTTGCACTCTTATGCGCAGAAGATCTTAAGCTTTCCACTTGGCCTTGTAAACAAACCAGGACAACATGGATTGTGATTCGTGATGTGTATTTTGGTAAGGTGCTATCGTATACACCCACTTTTCTCATCCATAAATATTTTGTTGTTTTTCATTACTTGTTCATTCTTGTTAATTTATTGTATTGTAAGCAGAAATTTGCAGCTTTCTTCTGAAAAATGATTGCCTTTGATGATCAATCATGGAAGTTAGTTTTTGATTTTGAAAATTTTAGTTATCTGCAATGGCAATAAAAACGGATAACTAGGATGTATAACTGAGAAATTGGAAAGATTTTGTTGTTTCATTAATGTTGTTTCTAATTGAAGGTTCCAGGTGATGGCTATTAGTAAGTTAATTTGAAAATTTGTTGGTTAATTCGAAAGATTGATGTATAAAATATGTTTTCAAGTACTCAATCTCGCCGAGAGTCATAGAACAAATTTTAGTACTGAACTGGCACCTATAAATTAATTGAATGTGCAAGTTGAATTGCTACATTTTTTAGAGTTATAATAGAAATAGCTCTTAAAAATAGAATTTCAATTATATTGTAATGATCCACCCTTGGTAAGCAATGACTAATCCTTTTCTATCTTTACTCCACTTCTCTCCCACATCATATGGTCCCTAAGAAGCTAAAATGAAAACCCAAAAAAATACAACCATTATACCATCAAGCTCATAACCACAAACTGAGTTTTTTTAACTTTAATATCTAACTCTCTATATTAGGTGTCAAAAATGGAGGGGTACGAAGTAGTAGAGTAGCTTGATATTGGTCTTGATCATGAAAAGGGATCATATTGTGTTTGGACGTTGGATAATGACGATATAGGAATATGTTACTGGTGAAGTGTTTTGTGATGTTACAATTATAGGCAAAAATGCTTATTTTGTGTTTGGAGGCTGGCATATTTGCACGTTGTTTTTTGTATGATCATTTATTTCAATGCGTAATTGCTCCAGGTTTACTTGTTCTTGTTATATATAATAAAAGAGGCTCACATCATCAGTCATCATCGAGCAGTTCTGTTCATGGATCATATTCTCATATTCACTATTCATATATTCAAAATTTCTATTTTGAGACCCCAACACATCGAAAATCAAACCTTAAATCGGTTTTTCGGTCGAAATTCAAACCTTAAATCTATCAGAATCTTGAACAAATCACGGGCTTCATCAACTCATCAAAAATCTCAAGTGCAACAGGAGGCCATCTTCCATGTGCTCCTTCACGTTCTCCTCTGCTGGCTTGAGAACCTCCTCCACGATTTAGATATGCAATCATTGTTACTCCTTTTCTATTATTAGAAAATAACCAAATTCTGTACTGTAAGTTTGCAAAATCGATTTTTCTTTGTCGATGTAAATAATTTGATTGGTATTTGACACACCTTTATTGTACATAAGCATAAGGATAGCAGATTCCATCCATTTTTTTCTAGTTGGATTGTAGCTCTTTTTGCAGCAGTTTGCTTAAATAGTTTTAGCTAAATCTAAAAAAAAAAAAAAAATTGTAGCCAAAACAATTGCTTGTATATGTTTCCTGAAATTCACTCCATAAAATCTCAATAATTCATGCATAATTATGAAATTTCGTGGACAACTTTGAACTTGTAGTGTTTTATATGGTTGTTTTAGCCTAAAAGGTAAATAATTGATCAATTCTGTAATGAAACATTATTCATGACTATTTAGTGGTGGTTATTTAATGATTTGTTATGAGTTATTATGCACATATTTGAATATTTGGCCCAAAAAAATAAAAAATAAACTGGGGTTGCTGTCATTGAACCCTTAATTTTTTTAGCATTATGCCCCCACCAAAATTATTTTCTGGCTATGTCGCTGCCGACTTGCTCCAATTTAACTTGATTGGATTCCCTAGTGTAGATTTATCCCTTAGTATATTTAATTTGGAATTACTCATACACATAAATATTTAACATGATTGTGATTTATCACTTAGGCCACGCACACTCGTACTCACATGCATACATAAACGCACACACGCCTTTGAACCTATTTATGTACTTATGAGTTATATGTATTAATAGTTTAATAAAGAAGATATCCTTAAATGGGGTTTCTAATGCAAGAAGATGTTATATAATTAAATGAATTTGTTATTAATAATTATTATATAATAATTAAAAAAATTACTATTCATGCAAAATTTTTTTTTTAATCATGCAAGTAAAATCTTATGAAAATGTTCATATGATCTTCTTTTCTTTTTGGAGATTCACACTGCATAATGACACACAAACATACAAGTTGGTTTTCAGTTTAACCAAAGTAACATTTTTTATATTGTTGAAGTTTATAGTGTTGTAATAGTTTGTAAAATGGTAAAATGGATTTAGTAGTAAAAATAGACTTCATATATAAATTATAGATTGATATTGTTTATAAAAAATTTTAGTGCTCGTTTTCAACTCTAATTATGAATTTTTGTTTTAGTAAGCTGAATACTCTAATTATGCCATTTGAATTATTATTTTTAATTGCATTTTTATTTCAGTTGAACCTGACCGAATTAGTTGGTAGTCGGGTATCTTTCTGGTCAATTTTGTTATCTTAAAACAAATTGGATGCTCATTCGAATTCTAAAACTAGAATTTCGAGACTAAAGAAGTTCGCTTGTTTCATTGTACATGCATTTTCCCTAAAAAGTTGCCAGGTTGAATATAATGGTCTCCATGGAGGAAACAATCAACGACTCGGCTGAAATTTCGGAAGGACAGAAATAAATTTGCAAGAATTCGGATAAATGTTATGCATGCATTGGTTATTAAGTTTGTGGCATATGGACATGGAGAGTGTGGCAATAATCAATTTGAGTGTGCAACAATAAGCAATTTTGAAACCATCCGACTTAAAATGTGAAACCATTTCCATGAATGTCAAAGGAAATAATAAGTAAATACGATCACAGTTCTGCATGAAGTGCTGTTAAGCAATGAAACAAGTATGACTAAAAAAGGAAAACTCAAAGAGCAGCCTCTAAAAAGTAGGGTATGCTGCTTTAAGAGGAGGGCTCATGGTATTCTCTAGTAAAAGGTGAAAGAATAGCTGGCTCTGTGCTCACCACACAGCCGTGTTAGTTTTACTGCCAGTGCAATTTTAGAGCACAACTTTGACAGTTTGCCAGAACTAAAAATATTTGTAGCAATGTGGGACTATAAACCCATCTGAAAAACTGACTACTGAGCCCTTAGGGTGTGTTTGGTTTACAATTTTTAGTTTTGAGTTTACGTACATATAAA
Organism: Allium sativum; assembly: GCA_030737875.1. Classification (NCBI taxonomy): domain Eukaryota; kingdom Viridiplantae; phylum Streptophyta; class Magnoliopsida; order Asparagales; family Amaryllidaceae; genus Allium; species Allium sativum. The sequence goes on from CM060916.1 coordinate 47,032,982, forward strand.
AGTACGAACGACGTACACATATTGTGAAAAGCGATGTTTTACCAAAAGAAGTTAACATACAGAACCAAAAATAAGTTTTTATTATTTTCCATATTTTAAAAAATTAACGGAAGAACAGTAACAAATTCATGCATCCACCGTCTATCCGTCCCCTCCTTCACTCCATTCGTCTTTGATCCGTCACGCCCGCTATGCTTCAAATCCTCGCAACTTTCATAATTAATGCTGAAAACTAACTCAAAACACAAAATAAACCAAACACTACCTAAGCTTTTTGGCTTTATTACTTTAGTTTAATTTCCTTGTTACTTTTTAGTGCATCCTAATATCTTATGAACCGACCTAATTATTGTAAAATTAAACCTTGTGATATAATATCAAAAGGTGCTCAACAAAAAAGTTATTCTGAATTGTTTATTATTTTTCGAAGTCAAATACATTAGATTTCACTTTAATTGAATTCTTAAAAAACTTATAAATTCAGATAAGCACCCTTGTCTCGGTTGGTTGAGACGTTGGGATAGAATGCAAAAGATCGTGTGTTTGATCCAGTCGAACCTCCTACATGGTAATATGTATGCTTCATATATGTATATGTAAGTAATCAATCTCCAAAAATAAACTTATTAATTCATAAAAAAATTCAGACTTCTTAAAGCATATTTTGGAATTTCTAGCAAAGTTTCATATTTTTCCAAATTGATCTAATATTTTCCTCAAATTTTCAAATGGCTAATTTCAAAGACAAAATTATAAAAATTATTAGATGACTGGAATAAATATAGGTCCTTTCATTAAGTATTCTCCAAATAATTTGCTGGAGCTGCAGAAAAAGTTTCAGGTTGAAATAATTAATTTTTTTTAAAAAAATAAAGCTATTACTTTAAAATAAATTATAAAAATGCATAAATGATTGAATTAACTGTCAGTTGCTTACTGAATATTTTTCTTTTACTGTAAAAGTTATAACAAAAATTTCAAGTTAAAATAACACAATTATGAAATCGCCTATTTATTCAAATTTAATTAAACAATTTATTGGATTTCGTATTACAAGTATCATTTTAATTGTAGCCCAAATTTATCACCTCGTACTTAATAGCTCAGATTGATTCTAGGCTTAAATAATCTATATATTTAAGATTGGTTAAACTAAAATAATTAACATACTTGTACTTTAAATTGAATAGGAAATAGTTTAGTTAAAATATTTTTATTGGAACTTTTTTGATAATTCCGCACGTAAACTCCCTACCAAATTTTATACCTTAGCGTTCAAAATTTCATTCTTTATAACACGTTAAAACTTAGGATTAATCACATTCAGGCATGAAAATTTCAAACAAGGATTGAAAAAAAAAAAAAAGTTTTATCAAAAGTCAAATTTTTGGTTAACATTATAAAACTACATTATTTTTTTACATATCAATATAAGATGTCTATGGGTCTATCATACTCTTTAATATTCAAATTATCTACATGACAATTGATATGACTACAATAGTTCAACAAGATTATGTAGTGGGTTTATATCATAATCAATGACCTAACATATATAACCACAATATACACAAACACAAATTATTAACAACTTATAGGCCTACACATGCAATCAAAATATAAATTAACTTAATTAATCAATCATATGTCACATCAGCCATCAATTATCACATATCATAGTGTTCAACTAGCAATAATATTTAGTTTTTAATTAACTTAAATTCGCACAAAACATAGCAGTAACTTTTTATCACATCACGACATTGATTTAAATTACGATAAAATTATAGTACACAAAATGTAGCAATATCGCAACACTTTTTTTATAATACATAAGGGAAATGGAGCAACTACGGGTGTGGAAGAGGCGTTGATGAACAACGGTGGGGAAAGGTGAAGCAAAAACAGTGGTTGGCAGTGGCGGATGAAGTTTTGGATGGGAAAGGTGGAGGCAGAAGTGTTTTGAGATGCATGCGAGATTTCAGGCCGATGATGAAAGCTGGAGGTGGAAGAGTTTCGAGATGCAGGTGAGATTTTAGAATGACGATGAACAAAAAACAATGTATATGTAGGTTTTCTTTTTTTCTTTTTGAATTTAAATTACACAAGAGAAAGGACCAAAAATAGAGAACTAGTAGGTATAATGGGAAGGTGAAGCAAAAGCAGTGGTTGGCAGTGGCAGATGAAGTTTTGGATTGGAAAGGTGGAGGCAGAAGTGTTTTGAGATGCATGCGAGATTTCAGGCCGATGATGAAAGCTGGAGGCGGAAGAGTTTCGAGATGCAGGTGAGATTTTAGAATGATGATGAACAGAAAACAATGTATATGTAGGTTTTTTTTTTCCTTCTTTTTCCTTTTTGAATTTAAATTACACAAGAGAAAGGACCAAAAATAGAGAACTAGTAGGTATAATGCCAAATATTAAGTGGCTTGACAATGTGTATGAACCTTAACTTAAACTATATCGGTATCCTTGTACCGCTAGTTCTGGACCTTTATACCCTTAACTGGAAGCCCAAAATCAGAATAAAAAAGTTATAGTTTGATCAGTGAGAGAGGACACATAGAGCGATACACTAGTATTTATGTTACGACGAATCTACCAAAGTTTCACTTTTATCCTCAAAAGACTACTGGAAACATACGACAATTGTCAAATTGCACTAAATGGATGGAACTAGAAAGATTGGAACTTGATGAAATGAACTTTCACTTGTTACTCAGAAAAATCTCAAGATTATTTTTATGTAAAAATATTTACATTTCGAAAAACAATATTTTATTTCACTGCATAATTCAATCGGTTTTAAACTGAATTTGAAACAAAATAGATTTCGCTGAAATTTGAATCTTTATTAAAATGATAATTCAAATCCTTGAAACCTAAACCGACCATGCTTCACTTTGCCGCAACTGATGCGCCTCCTTCCTCCGGCCTCGTGCGCCACCAGAGCCTCCAACTTCAACCTCTAGTGTGAATCTCAACATATATACCCTCAAACTTGCAACTTATATATGGATGTTTTCTATTTGAGGCCCTAAAACAGCAGTTAGCTTGCAATGAAAATTAGTTTAAAAAAAATACAAGCAATAAAAGTAACGTTAAACGGGAAACCCCCTGGTGCTGACTGAAATTTTAATTTAAACAATTGCTGGGGTCCTTTATGTAAAAGGAACACCCTCCAAAAAGTGGCGTATGCTGCTTTAAGTGGAGAGCACACGGTATTCTTTAGTAAAAGGCGAAAGAATAGTTCGCTCTGTGCTCACCACGCAGCTGCGATGTCTTACACTTCTACTGCCTGTTCATTTTTATAGCACAACTTTGGCTGCGTTAAAAATGTTTGCCACGATGTGGGACTATAACGACTAAGCTTCAGCCTGCACCCATCTCAAAAGCTGATTACTTAACCGTTCTCCGATCTATTCTTCTGCTTCACTAGTGCTTTTACACAATTCAATGCAAGTTTTTTGCTTCATTACTTGAGTTCGGTTTCATGGTTAATTTTTATGGTGGTCTGATTTCATGCATAGAATATGATGAACTGAACTTTCACTCTTACTCAGAAAAATCTCAAACTTATTTTTATGTAAAAATGTCTACATTTCAAAAAATAATATTTTTCACTGCATAATTTAATCGTGTTAAACTGAATTTGAAACAAAATAGCATTGTCCGAAATTTGAATCTTTATAAAAGAATTCAAATCTTTATAATCGTTTCAAACTATATGTGCATGTGTACTTGATTCATCGCATATGGAGGCCGGCATCTGCACTATTTTTGTGCTGTCATTCATTTTATTATGTAATTTCTTGGTGATACTTCATTGCTGTAACTTTTTTTTTCTTTTTTTTTTCAGCAACCATCCCAAGCAGTTTTTATTCAGCAGTTTTGTAAAAAGTTGATTTGATAGTGAAGTAATGAAATTCATCATAATTGCCCCTAGTGTGAACCTCAGCATATATCCTCAAACTTACTACTTATATATTCATGTTTTTTATTCGAGACCCTAAAGGAGTGGTTTGCCTTTTTGTTAAGGCAGTTGCAAGTCTTTGCTCTTATGCCAGAACATTGCCTTGATGACTTGGAAATCAGTGGTTTGCTTCTAATGAATTAGTACAAAAATATGACAAATGGGAAACCCGCTAGTAAAAACAGAAAATTTTAATTTAAACAATTGCTGGGTCCTTTATGTAAAAGGAACTCCCTCCAAAAAGTGGCGTATGCTGCTTTAAGTGGAGAGCACACGGTATTCTTTAGTAAAAGGCGAAAGAATAGTTCGCTCTGTGCTCACCACGCAGCTGCGATGTCTTACGCTTCTACTGCCTGTTCATTTTTATAGCACAACTTTGGCTGCGCTAAAAATGTTTGCCACGATGTGGGACTATAACGACTAAGCTTCAGCCTGCACCCATCTTAAATGCTGATTGCTTAACCCTTCTCCGATCTATTCTTCTAGTGTGGTTCACTAGGGCTCTTACCCAATTCAATGTAAATTTTTTGCTTCATTACTTAAGTTTCGGTTTCATGGTTAATTTTTATATATTGTGGTCTGATTTCATGCACAGGAGTAACTATCGTGAAGTTTCATTGTTAACTTCGGTTGCTTTTGTTAATCAATCATCAATCTCAGGCATCCAGTGGTTTTTTCTTCCTCTTTACAATATGTATTTTTATCATTCATTTTATGATGTAATTGCTCTGGGTTTAATTACTTGTTCTTGTTGTTGTAGGATATATAAAAGGCTTGAGTTGGCAGTCATCATCGAGCAGCTTCCATTCATGAGATGTGTCGTGGAACTTACTGCATGAATATTCGAATTTTCATTTGAGACCCTAACACCAGGGTGTGGGTTTTTGTTACTACTGCTGCAAGTTTTCAGTTCTTTGCGAACTATGAAGTGCCTTCGTACTAAGTATGAAGCCTGGATGACAATTTGATACGCTGCTGCTTCAATGGTTAAACACCAGTTTATGTTCTGATAAGCTTTTACAACAATTTATATTCACATGTTGTTTTGAGAAGACTACGAGTAGCAATTCATATTTTGTTTTGACTTTTGAGAGATGGAAAATATTGTCACATGTACTTTGCAGTTTGTACTTTTGCACAAGTGTATTATTAATACTCTCCTTGTACGCGTAAAAGTTAAACGAGTGTAAAGGCCAGTTCGGGAAGCAGCAGGTGTACCATGGAACTTGCTAATCATTAGACACACTAGAGTTATACTTCTGCTTTCTTTGACCTATCGTCTCTTTCACTTGTTAAGCTTAAAATTAACCTTTTGCAGGTGTACATAAAGCTAATACAAAAAAGGAACTTGTTCATCTTGTTGGAGAAGAAGTACCATGTAGAACGACAGTTAATCTTTAACCACGTTTAATTTCGGTCATACGCCACACCTTTGATTCAACCATGAAGTAGCTTCTATAGGAGAATAGAAGGCACAGACAAATATCCAAATTGCCACTCCAAAATATCACAAACATATTCTGGAAGAAGCTCGATCAAAAGCAGAATTATTCGACTTAGACGTCTGGCCGTGATGGACAGATGTCTGGTCAAGATCATCAAAATATTCATTTCCAGCTTTTTAACTACACATATTTCCAGTTACCTGAAGTCTGACCAACTAGGTCGGACATTTGACCTGGGTTACTAAGTTTTCTTGATCCAGTGACCAGACGTCTAACCTGATTTGTCAGACGGATGCGCTCTCCACCCCCTGATTTGCCATATCTTTCTCCTTCGAGCTCCCATTTACGAACCGTTTTCTCCATTGCGAAGTTACTTCCATAACTAATATATATATCTGACTTTAATGGACATATGATTTAACATCACCAATCACAACACTCCAACTTGATATGAAATCATATCAAAACATCAAACAATCAACAATCATGTCATCACCAGCTTTCACAAATCACAAAATCTCAATCAAACTACATTACTAACCTCAACACCACCTGCAAGTGACACATCTCCCTCATGAGGTGCACCGCAAAAAATCGGTCTCGAAAACATTTATAATACCACAAAAATCTCCACCTTATCGTTGTGAATTTTTCCAACTCGACATCCGTCCATTACTTGATCTTAGCTCATTACCTAATCGCTATCGATCCCTCTATCATCATCAACATGAAAACCCCTGTTTGAAACATGATTCTCAACGCTAGAATCATAAGCAGTGACCACATTAACATCTCCACCTTACTGTGGACTAGGTCATTTAACTGTCACTCGCTTTCCATAATCGACCACAAAACCAACCAATCTATAAAGGTTTTCTTCTTCCAAAACTCTTTTCACTATTACACAACCCTTTCTTCACTCTCAAAACTCCACCTTGAGTCTCATAAGTGCAACTATGGTGATCTAACTGACCAAAAGAAATAAGTTTATACGAATAAGTGGGTACATGTCTAACTACAGAGATTTCCTTTACCACGCCATCATGTATATGAAATCACATAAATCTAATATCACAAACCGGTAGCTCTACTCTATTGGTCGTCCTAATCATGTCGACATTCTTCTCATAAGAATAAAAATAATTCACATTTCTACAAATGTGAAAACTGGCTTTTGAATCCATCATACAAGGCTTACCTTCACTAAATAGGATATCATAAGAACCATCACTAATGTCTAATGGTACCTTCAGGAAAACCTGTCTATGCATCATCACTACCATCACCTTCACAACCTTCTTTTGGCGTCTCTTATAAGCACAACACTTGTTGCGTATATGACCTTTCTTATTACAATAGTGACTGGCGAGGGCACATTCACCATTAGCTTCCTTCTTTTTCCACATTGTATCTTTCTTCAAGTCCCTTGCCATCATAGTCTCGCTTTGAATTGATTCCAAGCTCTACCTTTTTCTCCTAAGCCCCTTATTCAAAAGAGTGCTTCGTAATTTCTAGAGAGATGGTTCCATTAGCATTCGAATACTCAATGAGACAACCAAAATTTCCCAACTTTCTGAAAGCGAACTCATCAATAAAAGAGCTTGTAACTCATCATCTAAATTGACCTTCAAAATTTTCAATTGGTTTATTACATCTTGAAATTCATTCAAATGCTCTACGATCGACTTCTCTTCATTTAATCTCTGTTGTCCCAACTTTCGAACCATAAAGCCTTACCAGTAGCACTCTTTGACTCATATAAAGATACAAACTTGTCCCAAAAATCCTTTGCGGATTCACAACTAGTCACATGATGGAAAATCGAATCATCAAGGTATTAATGAATCAAAGTAATCACCTTCTTATCTATCTTTTTCCATTTTCCTTCATCTAAATCAGAGGGCTTCTTTCCATCTCCATCAATCGGATAATGAAGATTATTGAAGTACAAAACATCCTTCATCTTAGGCTAGCTCAATTCCTCCTACCAAAAACAACGTCTTCGAAAAAGAAATCATAACCGACATTTTTTTTTCTTTTTTTGCAAACCAAATTACTTTAAGCTTTGCGATGATGTGCTATGAAACCGACTATTATGGAAATTTGCGACTTTTGCGAAAGCGTATATGCTAGAATCTTAATCACCCAAATCATAAAGAGATAACATGGATTGAAAAAATGGAAATGCAACAAACACAAGATATTTCACTCAACCACCCTCTTTATTGATTTACCAAAAAATAAATATTGTTTACATTTATTGGAACAAACCAAAAATAAAAAATTTACAATTGAATCAGTAGTCTAATTGAGAAAGAAAAAAATATATAGATGACTAATACTAGAGAAGAAGAACCATGAAGAATGAAGGCTAACACTTGATCACGTTTAATTTCGGTCGCAGGCCACACATTTAGATCAGTCCAGAAAGCAACTTATATCGGAGAATAAAAGCCAAATATCCAAATTGCCACTTCAAAATATCATAAACATATTCCTAAAATAGCTTGGTCAAAGCCAGAAATATCCGACTTAGATGTCTGGCGAGGATGGCCAAACATCTGGTCAAGGTCATTGCAATTTTTATTTCCAGTGACCAAACGTCCGACCAACCGAGATAAATGTCTATCCTAGGTCACTAGAATTTCCAGATCTAGTGATCAGACGTTTGAACCGATTGGTTAGTCGTCTGAACTTAATCATCGGCTCCTCCTCCTCCTGATTTTCCATATCTTCCTCCTACGAGCTTCGATTTTCCAATTGTCTTCTCCCTCATGAAGCTAGTTTCATAACTAACACATATAGCCGACTTCAGATATGTAGTTTAATATCGCAAATCACGACACAGAAGTCTTAGAAAAACAGACCAAAAAGACCCGAAACATCATTCAAAATCATAAAATATACCATATTAGAAAACTTATTAGAATTTATTTCATCGTCTAGGTTTTGCAGATTGCATCTAACCTAATTTAGTGATTGTTAATCCCGTTTAAATGCGACTCAAGAATAATACATTGGGTCACTTATATGATGGACCGAGTGAAACATCATGGATCGGTGGAATTAGTTAGATCGAGCAATATGCAAAAGTGCATGGATCGTGATGATGCAATCCATGCATGGGTCAGCAAGCACACAACGAAGTAGCAAGAGGGATCGTACGAAGCACAATGGATTGCAGGAATATGATAAATCGTAATAGAACGATCCAAGCATGGGTCGTGTAACATTGTGCACAAGACAATTGTGCATGGGTCGGTGCGCGTTCATGGGTCATTCATAAAGACCGGAGCATATGGATCGTTCAAATTCAGTACACGGACCGTTGTAGCATGGATCGTGCGCATATAAGGTGAGATGTGGGCTTCCACGGAGCATCAAAAAATACATGGATCGTTGGCTGATCCATATGGACCTGGTTCTCTAAGCTGTGATCGCTTGCCAAGTCAAGCATCTGGTAGAAGGATGGCGTCCATCCTGTGGAACGATGCAACAACTACCACATTCCAAGCAAAGCAAAAAGTCCTTCCCAAGCGAAGGCAACCTTCCCAAGTGAAGTTAAAAGTCCTCCTAATTGAGGCACCTAAACCAAAGACCTCTCCGGGGGCACAGGAACTAAAGACTTCTCCAAGAAGAAGCACAAGATCAACCAATAAAGTCGGGTTTACTAGATATATTGGCAAGCTCAGAAGCTCTCAATATGCTGGTAGCAGAAAAAAAACTCCGCCAACAAAGTGGAAGCACAACACTAGAATGGTCATTTCATAACGGTTATAACCGTTACAACTCGATTTTCCAATGGTTATAACCATTGGTAGAAGGTACGTGATAAATTTTGTAACGTATTTACCAACGATTATAACTGTTGGTAAATTTTATTCATCTAACAGTTATAACCCATTAGGAAATTCTTTTGATCCAATGGTTATGACCGTTAGGTCGTAGAATTTCTCAATGGTTATAATTGTTAGAAGTATGAAATTTCCTAACGGTTATAAGTGTTGGAAGTACAAAATTTCCCAATAGTTGTAAATATTTGAGATTTCTACACATATACGCTTAAAAATTCCCAGCAATTGCACGTGTTACAAGTTAAATAAAGCTCAGCCATATCTCATTCAACATCTTATAGTATCATCACATTATTTCATTCTGCTATACAAATTCAAATTTATACCAATAATTGAAACAAAATCAAATTTCAAATTTACACTTCACTGAGTTGAGAAGAAAACATCAAAACATACTGAATAGTATCATCACATTATTTCATTCAGCTAAGGTTTGTTGTTACGGTCCTAATGAAACATGTTTCGTTGTAATCTAAGTCTGTTTGCTCAAATAGCGCTAGTTTAGCCTTAGATTATCAATTGATTATGCATACATATTTACATTGAACGTTTATATCTCGCACAACCACATACTAACTCCGATTGACCCGAATTTCGGAATCTTACAATAAATTAACGTTCTGAATCCGATAAAATTGGTTTCGTCGAAATCCGAGATCGTTTCCAAAATGACTATTTTTCCATATTCAATTAAATCAAGAAAATATAATTTAATGAAAAAAAACAATTCAATTTAATAATAATAAATTAATATTATCGTATATATCCAAATAAAATATCATAAACCTTCACAATAAGCATACTTGGGCTTATAACTCAATACTTTAAATCCAAGCTAGATCGATATTCAATTTATAATAAAATCTTTTATTTCATTTGATAAATCATTATGGTTTATAAACGAGTCCACAGAGACTTTTTGAAAATTTGATTTGGACATAACTCACAATCTATATGATGAAATCTCGATTTTTCTCATTCATTAGAAAACTATAGTTTATAGATTCGAATGTTTCTTGTTTCAACGAATTCTGACTTATACTGGATCCTGTATATTCAGTTGAGGTATAAAACGTAGTATTACAAACTACCAAGCCGTTGCGACCTCATTTTTAATTATATTATAAATTATACATTCAAACTTGTTTTTATATTCGAGTTAACTTCAAATCGTTAATTCTTAAAATAAATCGTTTTAAATATTTAAATCAATTAAACATTCTTGCTTAAAAATCAGGATCGTTACATTCTCCAATACTTAAAACGATTTCTTCCTCGAAATCAAAGATGGAACTGTAGGTCGTTTACTTATTCAACAAAACCATTATTCTAACTAATCTTAAGTTCCTCATCTTTTTAGTTTTTGAAGAATTTCTCAATTCACGAATTTTTCTAATGCCTTAAATTTTTGAAAAATTTCACCATAACCTCCTTTAACCACTTGCAACCATCAAGCATAACATGTTTCAAACACATGTTTCATCCAAAGGGTTTCTACCTAAGGTTCTCGGTACAACTACAACTCGCCTCTCTAGGCCCTTACCAATTAAAAAGAAAATCCAAAATCCAAGAGGCTTGCCAATCAGCTCATAAAATCATCAAATATAATCAACACTTTAAACATGTATCTTTTTGACGGGCATTCAATTTTATTCCTCTTGTTAGCTTTCATTCAATAACCTATTCAATACATATACGTCCAACTGCAACAAATTTCCAAATCAATGCTACACTAACATTCAATTCCACTCGATGTTGTTTCTAATCCAATCTAATTTTATCTAACTTCCCTTAAGATAAAATTTAATTTATTCGATTCGCTTTTACCTTTTCAATCTATTTAACTCGTACTAGTTGAATTTGAAATTCAAATCATCTTTATCATTTCCCAAATTACAACGTTCTTTTAATTAACTTAAATTCAGAAGTTATGAATTTATTTCCTTATCTAATAGGTTTTAGAATTTATCGCCTGTCCAAAATCGTCGATAATTCCAATTTCTAGTCCAAATTCTTTATAATTACGATGATTGCGAAATTTTAATCACAAAATAATTTTATTCAAAATTGAATGATCTTGACTTTAAAATCATCTAAGTTTTAATCCACATTACTTATTTAAAAAAATCTTTTCTTTTCATCTTCAAAACGTAATCCTTCAAAAATCAATTTCATATTGCAAATACACTCTCTTGTACCAATAATACTCTTAACTCATTCTAGGGCATTGCTAACTCTATCTCTAATGAGTTCTTCTTATAGGATGTTACCAATCCTATCTTCAATGAGTCATTTACTTCTGTTCTAATGAGTCGTATCCCAAAGCTTTGTATAAACAAAGCTCTGATACCAACTGTAACGACCCACCTTTTTGTCCGATTCAAACCGATAATTAAACCGACTTAAACCGGTCAACAAGACGCATCGCTTGGGATTCCAACGCATCAGGCGTAACCAAAAGAACTTTTCCATTAATATCATTAAGATATTACATCAGAGTACAACAAATATTAGGGTACCACGGAATAATACATACATAGCGGAAAAATATCTAAGTACAGCGAAAGAATACGAATGCTTCAACAAACTAGCTCAAGCTAAAATCCAGCACCTACTCTATAAAACATATGAAAACTACTATCTCCCAGCATGGAAAATAAGGGCATCCAGAGTTCAAGGAAAGAAAAATAAACTCCGAGTCAGTCATGAAACTGGTGTGAGAACTAAAACAGTTATCTTTAATTTATTTTAAAGTTAGGTAAATCAAAGGACCATACCGTATAACACAAAACGGGGGTACGAATACCAGTTCACAAATCAACTTGCAATTCTTTTGGAAAATGAGGCTACCATATGGTCTCTCGGCGCACACACAATGCAAAGACTAACATGGGAAAGGTTTCTCCTAATGATAGCCAAACATGCTTGAAACAGACAATTCTATTTTATTATTATTAGCGTATAGTGTGGAAATCACTTTTAGAAAGTAAATGTATCAATCCTAGACAGCATGAATGTCCAATACCGTTATTTCGCCATATAGGTTTATGTTTACACCAAAATTGGTCTAAACACTCAAAGTACTAAAACTGTACTTCACCAATACGGTAAGAAGTAAATGGAACCATGTTTAATCAGCAATTGAAAATGAAAAATGCGAAAATAAGTAAAGTAGAGACGAGATTTAGAGTGTTTCAACCGTTAATTGGGCCTACGTCCACTATGAAGGTGATTTCCAATCTTATAATGAGGATTACAAAATACATCAATTCTCCCTTTTCATACATCTCTATATTCACTCAATATACCCTCGTTTGTATATTTCAATCTTGGAATTATACAAGAGAACGGTAGAATTTGAGGAGAAGAAGGATAGACGAATGATTGAGAAGGAGGATGCCTTCGTTTTTCTTAATCACAAGATTGTATTTGACGCCACGGCCGAATCAGTAGTTGAGGATAGAATTTAGCAGCACTTCGTGGTTTCAAAGATTGGATCCCCTTTATGTTGGTAGTCATGGTGTATTTATAGGTGAACTCCCCTTGGGATCGGTCTGAAATCCCTTTATGCAGGCTACGGATCGCTTATTCTATTAATTACAATCATGCCATCGGCTAGCTTTAGCCAGCTGTCCGTATCTATATTCAGTTATCATGCGCAAGCGACTCAATGGAGCGAGTGTCTTGGGTAGTTAAGCGAGTGACTTCGATCGGTGCTCTTCGATTGCGTCTATTTCTAGCATTCGATGAGTAGATATTTGATTTTCTTGATTGCTAGATGAAAGAACGACCGATCATAGTTCCTTAATGTGGTTGTGTCTGATTTGAGCGAGCGAGCGACGATCTTCATCAGTCTAGAGGCCACCGACTGAGACTTGCGACTTTGAGATGTGAATGTGCTCTTTCTGGGAGTTGGTATACGACCTACCAATAGGTTTCTGATTCGAGTGTCGAGCGATAGGAGTTGCAATTCATGAGCAGTTGTTAAATATACGTGCGACCTTGACTCCTGTCTTGATGCATGCGATCGAACTTTGATATTAGATCAAGCGTGCTCCCTTGTTGTGAGCGGCTTTACATAATGTACGATCCTTATCTTTATTGAGCCGCATTTCTCATAACATTTCGTGCCATCTTCTTTGGTCGTACTAGTCGATTTGATTTGTCTTGGGTTTGATACCTGGGTCTTGCTTCGTGTAGTTGCATCCTATCCATGTGTGCCGTTTAAGTGCCTCGGATAACATTGCGCACGACCGACCCTGATGGTGTTCGTTCTGTATCCTTTACTCAATGTGCGTATGGATTTTTTAGGGATTAACACTTGCCCCTCGAAGTCCGTGATTTCTTTTAGTAAGGAATTACTGGCTTCGACATATTTGATCGTACATTGTTTGGTAGATTTGTCGAGGGGTCGGTCGTACAAAAATTTGGGATTATTTCGTTGTAGTGGACCGGTATTCTCTCTCTCTATGAGAAAGAGGCTTGATGTATCTTTTTGGTTATTGTGCAAACAGTTGAATTTCGGGATGCCAGCTGGAGCTTGATGGGACACTTTTTGTATAATTGGGCACTTAAGCTGACGTGGCGAGAATTCTCTGGATGTATGCCTTTTAATCTTCCTTATTTACTTTTAACCTGCTTCATTCCACTTTTATCTTTTTCGAGAAATCCTTTTGTCATAGCTGTGCTTCCTCGAGAGTTTTACCAGGTAGTCTATGTTTGACATTTCTGCCTTGATTTTTCTTTGAAAGGTTTTGGCTTTCTCATTCCATCATTTTTCCTAGTATTTGCAGCAACAACTGTTTATCTTGAGCGATTTCCTTTTGGCTCCAAGGTACCATGATCTTTCTGGGTAAGTTTCTTTTTCTTTATTTTGTTTTGTTTTGCTGGAATACTCATGCATTCCCAAGTTAGGATGTTCTAAACATGACCTGACCGAGCTGTGTATGAATTTGGGATTTGGGCAATAGCCAGGTTTTTGTGTAGCATAAATACCGTTTCTGTAATCATCTTTGAAGAATATGAATCATCTGGTGGTTTTCTTTGAAATCTCTATGCTTGGTATTTGTTTATAAATTGTTTGATGAAATGACCCAGGGTTCTCCAGTTGAAATGTTTCTGTTTATACCTGAGTCTGGCTAGGTTGTTTCCCTTTTTATGGTTGTTGTTTGAGTTCACACCGATCTCTTTTGAAATAGGTCGTCCGAAATGGAATTCTTCATGTCTAGGAAGCTTAGGAAAAAGTCGACAAGGAGGGCTGGTAGCAAAAAGATGCCCCAAGGTAAGGAGATCTTGGGTGCGAATAACACTCAAAGTCATTGTTTGTTGAATGAACTTCCTGACCCAGATATTCAGACGGCTCTTGGTCGTATGGCTTCTTCGTCCATCACTTTGGATCCTGCAACTGTCCCGGAGTCTCTTTCTATTCCCAACCCTTCCTATCCTGATCTTGCCGAGGACTTTGTGGCTTAGTGTCCAGCTAGCTCGAGTTCCGGTGTGTATATAGACCCATTTGACAGATGGATTATTACAGGTAAGATGGTGTAAAGACCCGTAACTTCCCCGTAAAGGAAAGCGACGGATAGTTCGAGAACAAGCCACAACAGAACGCATATAGAAGAACATTTCATTGTATATTACAACAATGCATCAGATTACAAGAATATACAGAGTATAAATGAATATTACACAGAAATATCAGAGATTTAAATTACATTTAAATACATCGCAGCGGAAAATAATACAATACACAACTAGAAGAGATATACGGATACAAAGCTTTCCGGATATCGTTCCAGCTGTAAACCAGGATCCTGTGAATATAAATCTGCAAAACCAAAACTACTAGCTGCCCGTGTCAAAAATAGGGGCACCCAGAGTTTAGGTTAAAACAATAAACTCCAGGTCAGTCATGTGACTGGTGTGAGAACTAAAACAGTTATTAGTCTTTATTTCCAAAGCTAGGTAAATCAAGGGACCACGCCGTATAACACGGAACGGGTTTCCTCCCAAGAATACCAGTGCATAAAACAAACAGCGCAATGCTAAATAAAGAAAAATGAAGCTGTTATAAGACCCAGGTCCTATCACACAATGCAACGCAAGCCGGGGGATAGGGTTTTCCCTTATAACAGCCAAAGAATGCTTGATACGTTTAAAACAAATCATTTGATACTATTATAAGTGCATAGTGTATATAACAACTTCAAATCATAAGTATCAATCATAGGCGGCATGGGTACCATATATCATGTCGCCATATATAGGTTTACAAATAAAACCGCAAATGTCACGTATTTGGAAATTGGATTTCCATCTATGAACCGAGGCAAAAGATAGTCCTCAACCGATTCGAGACTGCCTAGCCCGAGTCTCAGGATCAGAACGCATCGACCCTTGGATCGTCAGGGCCGGTCCACCGATGTGGATTAAACTTAAACCCTGGACACTGCGTTTCGCCGCCCTTTGGGGCGTAAGCGAGCCAACGAATGACTCCATCGGACCCGGATCGTCCGATCTAACCGAGGCGCCTCGCAACAGCAACAACCACATAAGTCAAACTCGTCAGGGCGTGTAAAACCACTGACGCCACTTCTAGCTAGGAGGAAACGCAGGCCCTCCCTGAGGTCCGTCTCCCGTTTTTGGTTCATACCTGGTGTGAAACACGCGAGGTAAACGTTACACAAAGCTACGCCACAAAGGCCGTGCTTTGATCATCAACCACAAGACTTTGCTTTTCAACAGAAGCCTTGATCATTTGCATCTTAGCATGCCACACAGGCAAACCATCCTATGCAACCGATATCAGTCACACAGAATGAAATCCAATGTCAGACACACAGTCCATTTACAAGTCCGTTCTGGGTCTGAACGAAACCGGAGGCACCTAGTACCCCGCATATCCATCGATCTCCAAGTACGTCTGGACGATCACCAACTGTTTCCATCTTCTTGGGTGTACAGCCCAATCAAGATCATCAGCTATCACCCAAACGACGTGAAGACCTCCGGTCTTCGACCATCGTCTTCATCTTCGACTTACCGTCGTATCAGTTATTCAGAATGGGATAAACCCGGTCTTTCCGAATAACTCGCGTATATATTATAAAAGTGTTACACAAACACAACATACGCCTCATTCCAATTCATTAGTCACTAACCGTAAATTAATCAAGAGAATAATTCCCCAAATATTAACCCCGAAGGCCGAAACCAACATCAGATCAATATCCAGAAAACCATTCTACTTAGCTAACCGACAGTTAGTTTCTAAATTTCACGTTCAAATCTAATTAAAGATTTAACTATCGCCTGGAGCAAAACTGGTGATACTCCATTCTCGATCTTTTCAATCTAATTAAAGATTCATTAAAACTCCACTTAGTTTTAATCTGTGACTGGTTAAAGAATCAGTGTCATTTAAAACACGGTTCACGATAAACCCAAAGTCACATCCCATTAATTATCGGGTTAAAGAACAAGTGTTATTTAAAACACTGTTCACGATAAACCCAAAAATCAATATCCATTCAATTCCAATTAAATATTATTTAATTGGTACACTTCATTAAATCTAAATCAAAAGATTTAATCTTTTCTCAGCTGGGTTCAAGAACAGTGTTAGTGAAGACACCATTCACGACAAACCCAAATCACATTCATTAATTATCGGGTTAAAGAACAAGTGTTATTTAAAACACTGTTCACGATAAACCCAAAAATCAATATCAATTCAATTCCAATTAAATATCATTTAATTGGTACACTTCATTAAATCTAAATAAAAAGATTTAATCTTTTCTCAACTGGGTTCAAGAACAGTGTTAGTGAAGACACCATTCACGACAAACCCAAATCACATTCGATATTCAATACAAGGCTCTGAATAGAAAATATATCGGCTTATATTCAATATCAAATTCTACGACTAACAAATGTCGTATTGGAAATAACGATATAAATATATATATCTTTCAAATTTCCATAACAACACCTGTATAATCACGAATTCCAACATCGAAATATTCCGAAGACAATTTCGATTCAAATCCACTCCAATGCAATCATTGGAAATTTTGGTTATTTTTAAAACCCTTTTTAAATTCAATTTATTTATTTAAAAATAAATAGAATTATATTTCTAGTTCAAAACTAGTTCATTTCGATAAAAATCCATTTTTATCTTTTCAAATATGGAGTTTTTCATCCCAAATCTTCACAAATCATTTCTTATGATTTTACACAAATTATTGCTATTTTTAATAATTTTATCAAGGCCCGTACAGTCGATTTCCATCAACGGCCATCGAACTGCACTTACAGCGACCTTTTTCGAATTTGATTTGGACATAATTCCAAATCCAACCGTTAGATTTCAAATTTCTAATATTCGTTAGAAAGCTCTTTTCGATACGAACCCAACGGTTCCGGTTTTAGGAGAATCCGACGGTCGGATCTCCCGTAATGTCCGTTTGAAATAAATGGTCGAAATTCGCGAACTGCCGCGGCGCGGCGCGTTCTATTCAGGCCATTATATTATATATATAATATATATAATATATACTTCGTCGATTTCTATTTAAAACGAATTATATAAATAGTTTTAAAATTCGTTTCAAAAACTATTTCAACTTTCATTTCAATTCAAATCAAAATTGAATTCTTCTTTATAAATTCGTTTAAAATCCATTTCTATTCAATTCAAATTTCAATTCAATTTGAATTCATATTCAATTCAATTCATTTCGAAATCGTTTTCAATTCAATTCATTTCGAAATCGTTTTCAATTCAATTCATTTCGAAATCGTTTTCAATTCAATTCATTTCGAAATCGTTTTCAATTCAATTCATTTCGAAATCGTTTTCAATTCAATTCATTTCGAAATCGTTTTCAATTCAATTCATTTCGAAATCGTTTTCAATTCAATTCATTTCGAAATCGTTTTCAATTCAATTCATTTTGAATTCGTTTTCAATTCAATTCATTTCGAAATGAATAAAATCGATATAAATATCGTTTACGTCAAAATGGCGTCAATCTAATCAACACGGCTTCATAATTTCTATTTTCAAATTTTCTTTATTTTTCAAATTGGAATGAGGCCCAATCAATTACCATATAAAATTAATTATATGGATTTCCATACAACACATGTATATAATAGCATTGAAAAATAATCAACCATCAACCAAAGTGCACTACACTGTATAAGCATCAAATATAGATATTCAACGCTTATAACAGCCTGTCAATCCATCGATCGACATATTTAATCAATCAGGATGAGTGAAATTCATATTTCATCCCAACACCCGTGTGGGGTTTCAAACAAACAAACACAGATTTTATTTGTGCAGTTGGGCGATGTGTAAAATTTATCGTCCCAATCAATGTCATTCAAATAAGTGTACATAAACAAACCGTCTGGTTTGTAAATGAATATTTATTTATTCACATTCACGTTAAAAATTATATTTTTAACGATAAAACATTTTATTTCAACCTATGAATTTCTATTCAATTCATTTACACAATAAAATGATATATTTTTTCCCAACATATTTTAGAAAATTTCGGCGGCATAACGGCACGATACTAGAAACGGGACAAGGCCTAGCCTTATCCCCGGTCTAGTGAAGGCCCACGCCATTCACACATCAATCCTAATCAATTTCCAATTCAACCAATCAATCAAATCCCAATCAAATAATCTAACCAACTACACAACCAAACAAACAAGTCCATGGTATGTGGACGGGTGTCGGGTGCTTCTAATAAGCACCGTCTGCATCCTAGTATATATATATAACTAGAAAAATAAATTGAAAGGTGAGAAATTCTCACCTATAGCTATCCTAGCTCCACGGCACTTCATTGATAGAAATCTTCATCGCTACCGCATCTTCGTCGTCTTCGTTGCCCGTAGCCACTACATATGTAAAAATCGAATTTTTTTTGACTTCGTTATTCAATATATAAAAATCGAATTTTTAGTTCGCTATTCAATATATAAAAATCGAATTTTTATTTCACTTCTCAATATATAAAAATCGAATTTTTAGTTCGCTATTCAATATATAAAAATCGAATTTTTATTTCGCTATTCAATATATAAAAATCGAATTTTTATTTTGAAGTTCAATATATAAAAATCATATTTTGACTTTTTAAAGTTCAAATCTTTTTACATTCTAAAGCTCAAACCCTTTTCTCTTGGAAGTTTAAACCTTTTCTATTTAAAGTTCAAACCCTTTTTTTTTTAAAAATCAGTTTTTCTCCCATTTTAAAATCAGTTTTAAAATCTTAAAAAAATCAGTTTTAAAAATCTTATAAAATCAGTTTTAAAAATCTTATAAAATCAGTTTTAAAAATCTTATAAAATCAGTTTTAAAAATCTTATAAAATCAGTTTTAAAAATCTTATAAAATCAGTTTTAAAAATCTTATAAAATCAGTTTTAAAAATCTTATAAAATCAGTTTTAAAAATCTTATAAAATCAGTTTAAAGTAAATAAAAATAAAAATAAAAAAGGTAGGGAACTTACAGTGAAATTTCTGGATCGGGGGGGGGGGGGTGATGTGGCTGCCGCCGACGCAAAATGGAGGGGGGGTGCTGCGGCTGTGAGCAGGTGGAGGGGGGGGCCTGCGAAGGGGGGTCTGGGGCCTGGGAAGGGTTGCGCGGCTGTCTCGACGGAGGGGGGGTTACACGGTTTTAGGGTTCGAAGGAAAAGGGCGAGATCGGAGAGAGAGGGGTTCAGCGATGGGGGGGGGAGGCACGCTGACGAACTCCGACGGCGGTGGCAGGAGGCGGGGCGCAGTCTCCGTTCGCCGTTCTCCCTTGTTTTTTTTTTTTTTTTTTTTGATCCCGATTTGAAGAAACGGGGGGGGGGGGGGGCAGAAGGTTTTAAGGGAGAGAGATATTATATTTTTTTTTTAATTAATTAATTAATTTTATCCTAAAGAGTTGACTTTCACATACGACCTCGTAACGAGACCCACCGCCTGTCGTCCATAGCGTTTTACCCCCATTCCGAACACAATGGGATATGTATCGCAAGCTGATCTGATTGTTACAATCAGTTTCCGTTAAATTTACATTTAAATCACTATATTGAATTTTAAACGTACATTTCAAATTACCGGGGTCGCATACTAACTCTAAAAATTCAATAAAAATATTTTCTAGCTTCGTATTAACGATACGGTCCTAACAAAACTAATTTCGTTGAATTCTGAGACCGTTGGAAAAATGGCCAATTTCCAGTCGATTAAAATCAACTGAAATGGTCAAAACACGTTTTCCTTTGCCACGCTCACATATTGATTCGAAAAATTATGAAATTTGGAATCTAACAATAACTTAACATCACGGACCCAACAAAACTGGTTTCGTCGAAATCCGAGGTCGTTTGCAAAATGTCCATTTTTAAGGGCTATATATTATATAAAATATATATAAATTCCATAGCGACTATTCTGAATTTTCAACTGGACGTATCTTATCATTTCTAAAGTGAAATCCTAGTTTGTTAACTTCGTTAGAAAGATCTTGTTCATCAGATTCAAATATTTCTTGTTTCGCTCAATTCTGACTTATAACGAATTCTGTATATTCAATTGAAATTAGAAATCGAATTTTCGAACTACCGCGCCATTTCAGGCTCGTTATATAATTAAAATAAATTTATTCGTTTTAACTTCGTCGAAAATAAATTTTCTCGTCGATATTATTTAAAATAATTCATTTTAAATAATCAAAACTCGCTATAATTGCCAAAATAAAAATTTTAAACTGGCCCGGATTTTCGGGTTGTTACAATCTCCCCCACTTAAAACTTTTCGTCCCCGAAAAGGAACAAAGTCGAAAGTGGTTTGATTAATTCAGCTCTACGTTCGATCTGGCTTGCATTCTCCAACTCTTTAGTTTCTGAGAATTTTCAAAACTTCAAAAATTTGGCTAACACCCTAAATTTTCGAAAAATTTCGCCATAACCTCCCCTGCACCGGGAGCATCGGGGAATTTCAAATAGCTTCCCCGGTCCTTCAGATCTCAAAAAGAAAAAGAAAAAGCCAAGCGGCTAGCCAATAGGCTCACAAAATCATCATCACCCAAACAAAACAGGAAATTATGTAGTAAACATGTACCTATTTGTCGGGCAAACAAATTTTATTCTCTGCTCTAGCCTCCTTGCTATGACCTGTTCAATATAAGTATATGTATATGCAAGCAAATGCAACCAATTTTCAATACAATTCAATATTCGATTAAATTAGGCATAATGGTTCAAAATTATCAAACAATTAAACAAACAACACAAACATCAATCAATTAGTGGATTAACGTTTCAAATTCATAATTTTGATATATATACAAAAATCCTGTTTTTGATGCCAAATCACAACAATTAGCCCTATCTAATTTTGGTTCTCACACCAGTCAATAGGAAGTATATAGATATTACACGTTCGTCACTCGAATATAAATTCTAATGATGGAGCTCCATCATCAAAATCATCTCCGGGCGATTTGAGTGTAATTCTATATCTATCCAATATATCAAAACTTCGAATACACGCTAGCTAGGCGCATACGCAAAAATCTTTATATTTTGGATTGTCCTAATCAATATAAAATAAATAATCAAATACGAATAATTGATTTAAATTTTCAAAACAAAAATCGTTTTCACTTTCAAAAATATACCCTTCACACTCGTTCTAGGATACTACTGATCCCATCTCTAACGAGTCACTCTCATTGGATATTACTAATCCAATATCTGATGAGTTCTTTCGTATGGTTCTAATGTGCCTTGTTCTCTGAGCTTTGTAAACCAAAGCTCTGATACCAACTGTAAAGACCCGTAACTTCCCCGTAAAGGAAAGCGACGGATAGTTCGAGAACAAGCCACAACAGAACGCATATAGAAGAACATTTCATTGTATATTACAACAATGCATCAGATTACAAGAATATACAGAGTATAAATGAATATTACACAGAAATATCAGAGATTTAAATTACATTTAAATACATCGCAGCGGAAAATAATACAATACACAACTAGAAGAGATATACGGATACAAAGCTTTCCGGATATCGTTCCAGCTGTAAACCAGGATCCTGTGAATATAAATCTGCAAAACCAAAACTACTAGCTGCCCGTGTCAAAAATAGGGGCACCCAGAGTTTAGGTTAAAACAATAAACTCCAGGTCAGTCATGTGACTGGTGTGAGAACTAAAACAGTTATTAGTCTTTATTTCCAAAGCTAGGTAAATCAAGGGACCACGCCGTATAACACGGAACGAGTTTCCTCCCAAGAATACCAGTGCATAAAACAAACAGCGCAATGCTAAATAAAGAAAAATGAAGCTGTTATAAGACCCAGGTCCTATCACACAATGCAACGCAAGCCGGGGGATAGGGTTTTCCCTTATAACAGCCAAAGAATGCTTGATACGTTTAAAACAAATCATTTGATACTATTATAAGTGCATAGTGTATATAACAACTTCAAATCATAAGTATCAATCATAGGCGGCATGGGTACCATATATCATGTCGCCATATATAGGTTTACAAATAAAACCACAAATGTCACGTATTTGGAAATTGGATTTCCATCTATGAACCGAGGCAAAAGATAGTCCTCAACCGATTCGAGACTGCCTAGCCCGAGTCTCAGGATCAGAACGCATCGACCCTTGGATCGTCAGGGCCGGTCCACCGATGTGGATTAAACTTAAACCCTGGACACTGCGTTTCGCCGCCCTTTGGGGCGTAAGCGAGCCAACGAATGACTCCATCGGACCCGGATCGTCCGATCTAACCGAGGCGCCTCGCAACAGCAACAACCACATAAGTCAAACTCGTCAGGGCGTGTAAAACCACTGACGCCACTTCTAGCTAGGAGGAAACGCAGGCCCTCCCTGAGGTCCGTCTCCCGTTTTTGGTTCATACCTGGTGTGAAACACGCGAGGTAAACGTTACACAAAGCTACGCCACAAAGGCCGTGCTTTGATCATCAACCACAAGACTTTGCTTTTCAACAGAAGCCTTGATCATTTGCATCTTAGCATGCCACACAGGCAAACCATCCTATGCAACCGATATCAGTCACACAGAATGAAATCCAATGTCAGACCCACAGTCCATTTACAAGTCCGTTCTGGGTCTGAACGAAACCGGAGGCACCTAGTACCCCGCATATCCATCGATC
Source organism: Allium sativum (assembly GCA_030737875.1). Classification (NCBI taxonomy): domain Eukaryota; kingdom Viridiplantae; phylum Streptophyta; class Magnoliopsida; order Asparagales; family Amaryllidaceae; genus Allium; species Allium sativum. Next base: position 47,056,476 of record CM060916.1, read on the forward strand.
TCCAAGTACGTCTGGACGATCACCAACTGTTTCCATCTTCTTGGGTGTACAGCCCAATCAAGATCATCAGCTATCACCCAAACGACGTGAAGACCTCCGGTCTTCGACCATCGTCTTCATCTTCGACTTACCGTCGTATCAGTTATTCAGAATGGGATAAACCCGGTCTTTCCGAATAACTCGCGTATATATTATAAAAGTGTTACACAAACACAACATACGCCTCATTCCAATTCATTAGTCACTAACCGTAAATTAATCAAGAGAATAATTCCCCAAATATTAACCCCGAAGGCCGAAACCAACATCAGATCAATATCCAGAAAACCATTCTACTTAGCTAACCGACAGTTAGTTTCTAAATTTCACGTTCAAATCTAATTAAAGATTTGACTATCGCCTGGAGCAAAACTGGTGATACTCCATTCTCGATCTTTTCAATCTAATTAAAGATTCATTAAAACTCCACTTAGTTTTAATCTGTGACTGGTTAAAGAATCAGTGTCATTTAAAACACGGTTCACGATAAACCCAAAGTCACATCCCATTAATTATCGGGTTAAAGAACAAGTGTTATTTAAAACACTGTTCACGATAAACCCAAAAATCAATATCCATTCAATTCCAATTAAATATTATTTAATTGGTACACTTCATTAAATCTAAATCAAAAGATTTAATCTTTTCTCAGCTGGGTTCAAGAACAGTGTTAGTGAAGACACCATTCACGACAAACCCAAATCACATTCATTAATTATCGGGTTAAAGAACAAGTGTTATTTAAAACACTGTTCACGATAAACCCAAAAATCAATATCAATTCAATTCCAATTAAATATCATTTAATTGGTACACTTCATTAAATCTAAATAAAAAGATTTAATCTTTTCTCAACTGGGTTCAAGAACAGTGTTAGTGAAGACACCATTCACGACAAACCCAAATCACATTCGATATTCAATACAAGGCTCTGAATAGAAAATATATCGGCTTATATTCAATATCAAATTCTACGACTAACAAATGTCGTATTGGAAATAACGATATAAATATATATATCTTTCAAATTTCCATAACAACACCTGTATAATCACGAATTCCAACATCGAAATATTCCGAAGACAATTTCGATTCAAATCCACTCCAATGCAATCATTGGAAATTTTGGTTATTTTTAAAACCCTTTTTAAATTCAATTTATTTATTTAAAAATAAATAGAATTATATTTCTAGTTCAAAACTAGTTCATTTCGATAAAAATCCATTTTTATCTTTTCAAATATGGAGTTTTTCATCCCAAATCTTCACAAATCATTTCTTATGATTTTACACAAATTATTGCTATTTTTAATAATTTTATCAAGGCCCGTACAGTCGATTTCCATCAACGGCCATCGAACTGCACTTACAGCGACCTTTTTCGAATTTGATTTGGACATAATTCCAAATCCAACCGTTAGATTTCAAATTTCTAATATTCGTTAGAAAGCTCTTTTCGATACGAACCCAACGGTTCCGGTTTTAGGAGAATCCGACGGTCGGATCTCCCGTAATGTCCGTTTGAAATAAATGGTCGAAATTCGCGAACTGCCGCGGCGCGGCGCGTTCTATTCAGGCCATTATATTATATATATAATATATATAATATATACTTCGTCGATTTCTATTTAAAACGAATTATATAAATAGTTTTAAAATTCGTTTCAAAAACTATTTCAACTTTCATTTCAATTCAAATCAAAATTGAATTCTTCTTTATAAATTCGTTTAAAATCCATTTCTATTCAATTCAAATTTCAATTCAATTTGAATTCATATTCAATTCAATTCATTTCGAAATCGTTTTCAATTCAATTCATTTCGAAATCGTTTTCAATTCAATTCATTTCGAAATCGTTTTCAATTCAATTCATTTCGAAATCGTTTTCAATTCAATTCATTTCGAAATCGTTTTCAATTCAATTCATTTCGAAATCGTTTTCAATTCAATTCATTTCGAAATCGTTTTCAATTCAATTCATTTCGAAATCGTTTTCAATTCAATTCATTTTGAATTCGTTTTCAATTCAATTCATTTCGAAATGAATAAAATCGATATAAATATCGTTTACGTCAAAATGGCGTCAATCTAATCAACACGGCTTCATAATTTCTATTTTCAAATTTTCTTTATTTTTCAAATTGGAATGAGGCCCAATCAATTACCATATAAAATTAATTATATGGATTTCCATACAACACATGTATATAATAGCATTGAAAAATAATCAACCATCAACCAAAGTGCACTACACTGTATAAGCATCAAATATAGATATTCAACGCTTATAACAGCCTGTCAATCCATCGATCGACATATTTAATCAATCAGGATGAGTGAAATTCATATTTCATCCCAACACCCGTGTGGGGTTTCAAACAAACAAACACAGATTTTATTTGTGCAGTTGGGCGATGTGTAAAATTTATCGTCCCAATCAATGTCATTCAAATAAGTGTACATAAACAAACCGTCTGGTTTGTAAATGAATATTTATTTATTCACATTCACGTTAAAAATTATATTTTTAACGATAAAACATTTTATTTCAACCTATGAATTTCTATTCAATTCATTTACACAATAAAATGATATATTTTTTCCCAACATATTTTAGAAAATTTCGGCGGCATAACGGCACGATACTAGAAACGGGACAAGGCCTAGCCTTATCCCCGGTCTAGTGAAGGCCCACGCCATTCACACATCAATCCTAATCAATTTCCAATTCAACCAATCAATCAAATCCCAATCAAATAATCTAACCAACTACACAACCAAACAAACAAGTCCATGGTATGTGGACGGGTGTCGGGTGCTTCTAATAAGCACCGTCTGCATCCTAGTATATATATATAACTAGAAAAATAAATTGAAAGGTGAGAAATTCTCACCTATAGCTATCCTAGCTCCACGGCACTTCATTGATAGAAATCTTCATCGCTACCGCATCTTCGTCGTCTTCGTTGCCCGTAGCCACTACATATGTAAAAATCGAATTTTTTTTGACTTCGTTATTCAATATATAAAAATCGAATTTTTAGTTCGCTATTCAATATATAAAAATCGAATTTTTATTTCACTTCTCAATATATAAAAATCGAATTTTTAGTTCGCTATTCAATATATAAAAATCGAATTTTTATTTCGCTATTCAATATATAAAAATCGAATTTTTATTTTGAAGTTCAATATATAAAAATCATATTTTGACTTTTTAAAGTTCAAATCTTTTTACATTCTAAAGCTCAAACCCTTTTCTCTTGGAAGTTTAAACCTTTTCTATTTAAAGTTCAAACCCTTTTTTTTTAAAAAATCAGTTTTTCTCCCATTTTAAAATCAGTTTTAAAATCTTAAAAAAATCAGTTTTAAAAATCTTATAAAATCAGTTTTAAAAATCTTATAAAATCAGTTTTAAAAATCTTATAAAATCAGTTTTAAAAATCTTATAAAATCAGTTTTAAAAATCTTATAAAATCAGTTTTAAAAATCTTATAAAATCAGTTTTAAAAATCTTATAAAATCAGTTTAAAGTAAATAAAAATAAAAATAAAAAAGGTAGGGAACTTACAGTGAAATTTCTGGATCGGGGGGGGGGGGGGGTGATGTGGCTGCCGCCGACGCAAAATGGAGGGGGGGTGCTGCGGCTGTGAGCAGGTGGAGGGGGGGGGCCTGCGAAGGGGGGTCTGGGGCCTGGGAAGGGTTGCGCGGCTGTCTCGACGGAGGGGGGGTTACACGGTTTTAGGGTTCGAAGGAAAAGGGCGAGATCGGAGAGAGAGGGGTTCAGCGATGGGGGGGGGGAGGCACGCTGACGAACTCCGACGGCGGTGGCAGGAGGCGGGGCGCAGTCTCCGTTCGCCGTTCTCCCTTGTTTTGTTTTTTTTTTTTTATTTTGATCCCGATTTGAAGAAACGGGGGGGGGGGGGGCCAGAAGGTTTTAAGGGAGAGAGATATTATATTTTTTTTAATTAATTAATTTATTTTATCCTAAAGAGTTGACTTTCACATACGACCTCGTAACGAGACCCACCGCCTGTCGTCCATAGCGTTTTACCCCCATTCCGAACACAATGGGATATGTATCGCAAGCTGATCTGATTGTTACAATCAGTTTCCGTTAAATTTACATTTAAATCACTATATTGAATTTTAAACGTACATTTCAAATTACCGGGGTCGCATACTAACTCTAAAAATTCAATAAAAATATTTTCTAGCTTCGTATTAACGATACGGTCCTAACAAAACTAATTTCGTTGAATTCTGAGACCGTTGGAAAAATGGCCAATTTCCAGTCGATTAAAATCAACTGAAATGGTCAAAACACGTTTTCCTTTGCCACGCTCACATATTGATTCGAAAAATTATGAAATTTGGAATCTAACAATAACTTAACATCACGGACCCAACAAAACTGGTTTCGTCGAAATCCGAGGTCGTTTGCAAAATGTCCATTTTTAAGGGCTATATATTATATAAAATATATATAAATTCCATAGCGACTATTCTGAATTTTCAACTGGACGTATCTTATCATTTCTAAAGTGAAATCCTAGTTTGTTAACTTCGTTAGAAAGATCTTGTTCATCAGATTCAAATATTTCTTGTTTCGCTCAATTCTGACTTATAACGAATTCTGTATATTCAATTGAAATTAGAAATCGAATTTTCGAACTACCGCGCCATTTCAGGCTCGTTATATAATTAAAATAAATTTATTCGTTTTAACTTCGTCGAAAATAAATTTTCTCGTCGATATTATTTAAAATAATTCATTTTAAATAATCAAAACTCGCTATAATTGCCAAAATAAAAATTTTAAACTGGCCCGGATTTTCGGGTTGTTACAGATGGACGCCATGAAGGATTGCATATTGGCAGAGTTCAATCAGTTGGAAGCACATCCGCATCTGGTTGAAGGCCTTATCGCAACTGTCAGAGATTACATTGTGGAGCAAATAGGTGCCTGGCATTCTCTTATCGAAGATCTTCAACGGTAAAATAAAGAGAATTTTGAACGACTTCATGCCTTGGAAAAAGACAGGCTCAAACTTGTCGAGGCCCTTGAGTCTAGGGAGAGGATCGTCTCTTACCTCATATGAACACTGTGGCTTGCTAATGCTTTACCTGTTTTGTTATTTTGGTTTTGATTTAGAATGGTACTTTTAGTCTGGCTTGTGTATATGGAAGCCAGCTTCGCTTATTTTCGTACGCTTAGGTTTGTGACTTTTATGGTTTGTTTCGGACCTCAACGCACTGCAGTTCTTATTATGTAACTTGTTTATTTTCGCGCGGGTGCGTCGCACGCTGCACCTTTATTTTCTGATTTACACATTCGGCCGAGTGCTCTATTAATCGTTCGGTTGTGCCCGATTTTTATTATTATTGGGATTTAGTTATCTTTTGCAGTTTCTCGTTTATCGAAGGTTATTACGCATTGGTATTATTATAAGCGCGTTTGGTATCTTTTATTTAGTAGTATTCAACCCTGCGCATGACTGACTTGGTAATCCAAGCCCTTTGGAGACTGGTTTCGAATACGTGCCCCCGGGGAGGTCTTGGGTTATAGGTTTTCGATCCATTCTAGGCCCTGTTTGATTGTTTTAGTTATTCAAAAAGGTTCTAGAATAGATACCCCCTTTCGGCTAGGATTTCTGACACCCCCTTTTGGCTAGGATTTTTGTTTTGCGCTGGTCCTTCCAGCATGTTTAATCCTTCCCCTTTTTTATGCTTCATCCCGAGGAGCGGACACTAATTCATCTCATCGAGTTTTGACTCAAAAGGGATAAAGTTTGTGTCCTTCACCTAACAAGGTTCCCCTCGTTTTTTTGGATCGGTAATTTTTCCGTTTCGAGACATGTCGGTTTTTCCGACTTTGTGCCTTGCCCTAGGAAACAGACACTGGTTCGCCTCAATGAGTTTTTAAGTTAGGGAACCCGTGTCCAGCACCTAAGAAGGTGTTTCTTTGGTGGGCTCAGCGATTTTATCCATGGGACTTTAACCTTGGGACCTTTTGAGTTGCTTTCACTCCGGCATTGACTCTTAGGAGGTGGACATCAATCCTTGCTACCGAATTTAACTCCGGTTTTAAGGAATTCATGTCCTGTATCTGAGAAGGCGCCTCTTTAGGATTAGCAATTTTATCCAAGGGACAGATTTGGTAATATTCCTGTACTTTCAACGAAACCTGGCGCCATTCCTTTGCATCGGTGTTTGCTAAGCATTCAGCATATTCCATAATGAGAGGTGCGGCCTTTCGACTTGTTGTTTGTCTTAGAATAGCTTGTCCTTTTTGAGGTGATGTGTCTATTCATTCCGTTTGATCTTGCTCGATGTTCGCGATTCCCAAGCTGCTTTGTTTAATGTGTGCCCTGGGATTTTTGTCGTAGTCCAGCTGTGTACGACGGATTGCCTTTTACCATGCCTACATTCCAAGAGATCGTTTTTCTTTTAGCATGGACCAATAAGTATGTTACTCACGTAGACACATAATTAATTTTTGATGCACAAAGTTTATGCGAGTAAACCATTACTTAATATGAACATAGTGAGTAATAAAGCAAGGTAAACAATCTTAATAACAAGATAAAACCAGGGAAGTGAAGCAAAGTAATGAGAGCTCTAGTTTAATGCTCCATTATTGAGACATTAGTGACTGGACCTCTTGATGAGCGTCCTCTTTGGATTGGTTTAAGCCTTTTTCTTCTAAAGGCATATTGCCCCTTGTTTGCGGAGAGTCGGGATAACCTTTATGATTTTGTACATACTGTTGCAAATGGTTTTTCCTGATTAACCCCTCGATCACTAACTTCAAGTGCCTACATTTGTCGGTATCATGCCCTGGCTGTTTATGGAATTGACAGAATCTTCCTGACTTCATATCGACATCTTTGACCAGTCTTTGTTTCAAGATCGGATACCTTTCGGTGTTTTTAGTTGCCATAAAGATATTTCCCATGGTATCATTAAGGGGAGTGAACTCGGAATTCTTGAAAAAGCGCAGCTTCTTTTTTGCTCAACTGTCTTCTCCTTCGTTGCTCCTTTTTTGATTATCAAGGATGCTTTGCGCATTTCCATTCTTCTCTATCTGTGCATTTTTTCCTTCAATGCTTGCATATTTTCCAGCTTTTTTGAGTAATTGTTCGAGTGTAGTTGGTTTCTTTTTCTTGATCCACCGCCCCAACTCGGTTTCTTTACATATGCCCCCCTTAAGAGCCATTAAGATTAGACCGGGTTCGAAATTCTTGACTTTAGCCATTGTCATATCAAAGTGAGTGAGAAAAGCTTTGATGGGCTCTCTTGGTCTTTTTTGTAGTCCACTCAACTCTGTAACATCCCGAGTTTTGAGTGCCTGAGATTTGAATTGCTTATTGAATAGTTTAGTCAAGGTCACAAAATTGTCCACGGACTGCGGCGGCAACTTTGTGGACAATAGATAAGCCACCCCTTCTAGATAAGTTGGGAAATATAAGCATTTGATTTCATCAGTAGCGCATGCCCCATTCATATACTAGTCATATTTACATAGAAATATATTAGGGTCGCTTGTCCCATCGTAGGACTGTAATGATGGTGGTTCGAATCTTTGTAGGTATACAGTCTTCTTAACCCTTTCAGTGAGCGGGATTTTAATTGGGAAGGACTCCCATTCTCTTCGGTCATCCTTCTTCTTTAAGCTTTCCTTCACAATTGCTCGTGCCATTCCTAAGATGTATTTCCATTCCTTGCTCGGATCCATGGATTGACCGCCTTCTTCATTATTAAATTTTGATCTAGATGCGCCCTCGTGAACTGGGGTCAAGGAATTTGGGCATTCGTTTGGAGGGGACGTCCTTATAGTAGTGGGACTGTCTTTCCGTTTCATGATTGTGTCGTCAAAACGACTGCGCATATATGCTTTGTTCCCTTCATAATTCAAATTAGTGCGATGCGCAACCCTCTGAATGGAATCCTGCTGTCTTGAGCTTGAAGCGGAGAATTCTGCTTCTGGCTCGCGATTTGTTCGAGCTAGCGAGGAACATGAGGCAATTAATGTGGCTTTTGTGGTGGTGGCTTGAATGGCGAGTATCGACTCGAGCTTCTTCATCATTGCATTGTTTGCAATAGTTATTGACTCGTTAATCCTGTCATCGCCTCTTCCAATTTCTTCCTGGTTACAGTTTCTTCAACTTCAAGCAACTCCTCCGCCCCGGAATAGGTGGCAGACGGTGTGATGGTGTTAACGCTGTTGTTGAGGCTGTTGACTTTGTCGGTGATTCCCCGTAGCATGTTCATATTTCTAAGTTCAGTTCTTCTCAGAAAATCTTCTCGGATCTGAATGGGGAAAGAAGCTAACACGGCCCCACGGTGGGCGTCAAAATGTTTACACCGAAATTGGTCTAAACACTCAAGGTACTAAAATTGTACTTCACCAATACGGTAAGAAATAAATGGAACCGTGTTTAATCAGCAATTGAAAATGAAAAATGCGAAAATAAGTAAAGTAGAGACGAGATTTAGAGCGGTTCAGCCGTTAATTAGGCCTGTGTCAATTGTGTAGGTGATTTACAATCTTATAATGAAGGTTACAAAATACATCAATTCTCTCTTTTCATACATCTCTATATTCACTCAATATACCCTCGTTTATATATTTCAATCTTGGAATTATACAAGAGAATGGTAGAATTTGAGGTGAAGAAGGATGGATGAACGATTGAGAAGGAGGATGCATTCGTTTTCCTTGATCACAAGATTGTACTTGACGCCATGGCCGAATCAGTAGTTGAGGATAGAATTTAGCAGCACTTCGTGGTTTCAAAGATTGCATCCCCTTCATGTTGGTAGCCATGATGTATTTATAGGTGAACACCCTTTGGGATTGGTCTGAAATCCCTTTATGCAAGCTACAGATCGCTTATTCTATTAATTACAATCATGCCATCTGCTAGCTGTAGCCAGCTGCCCGTATCTGTATTCAGTTATCATGCGTGAGCGACTCAATGGAGCGAGTGTCTTTGGTAGTTAAGCGAGTGACTTCGGTCGGTGCTCTTCGATCGCATCTATTTCTAGCATTCGATGAGTAGATATCTGATTTTCTTGATGGCGAGATGAAGGAATAACCAATCATAGTTCCTTAATGTGGTTGTGTCTGATTTGAGCGAGCGAGCGACGAACTTCATTAGTCTAGTGGCGACCGACTGAGACTTGCGACTTTGAGATGTGAGTGTGCTTTTTCTAGGAGTTGGTATACGACCTACCAATAGGTTTCTGATTCGAGTGTCGAGCGATAGGAGTTGCAATTCATGAGCAGTTGTTAAATATACGTGCGATCTTGACTATTGTCTTGATGCGTGCGACCGAACTTTGATATTAGATCAAGCGTGCTCCGTTGTTGTGAGCGGCTTTACATAATGTACGATCCTTATCTTTATTGAGCCGCATTTCTCATAGCATATCATGACATCTTCTTCGGTCGTACTGGTCGATTTGATTTGTCTTGCGTATGATACTTGGGTCATGCTCCATGTAGTTGCGTCATATCTATCGTGAGCCGTTTAAGTGTCTCGGATAACATTGCGCACGACCGACCCTGATGGTGTTCGTTCCATATCCTTTACTCAATGCGCGTATAGATTTTTTAGGTATTAACAATTTACAACTAAAACTGTACAACCTCGTAGTGGAGAATAAATTTCTATCAAATGATCGAGCTATGGAACTTTCTTACCGATTTTGAACATCTCTAGAGGGATGTCCCAGAACAACACAATGTCCTCTTCCAACACAAGGCGGGATCTCCTTACCTGGATCAACCCTGAGTATATCATCTCTCGGTCATTACCAACCCATAAACTGGGCCCCTACAACATCAACGACCACAAAAAGTAGAAGTCACCACTAAGGTAATACCTCAGATCCGTACCACGGTGCACCTTTCTATCTAGAATGACATGACAACCCAATCCTCGCCGCATCTTTCTTGTTTCGATCATTTACCGGGATGTGAGGCTTATTGAAGTCTCGTTACACAAAGTTATGCTAGACTAAGCCATGCTTTGATCATCACTAACACATCACTTAGCATGCCACATTTTCATCTCATAACATATAATCGATAATCGCTAATTGTATCACCTTTGAGCTTGTGTATCTCAAAGAAGGGTGTTAAGCTAAGAGAATAAATTCTCTGCCATCAACCGAAATACGTTTAACAAAAATCCATTATATACAATAAGATACAATGTCATACACACATCCATACGAGTCCGTTCCAGGTCTGAATGAAACCGAAGGCAACTTATTCCTCGTCCAAGAAAGGAGAGAGGTCCTTGCAATGCGGAAATTCCCCAAATACGTCTGAACCGCTATCACAATATAACCTCATAATGGGAGTCCTTCCCAAGGCATTAGCACGAAGCCCGTTAGATGTGAAGATTCTAAGTCTTTAACCATCATGAGATGACCCAAACTTCCCTGATCCCCGAAGAGACAGAAGAACCCGGATTGCTTTGAGAATACGAAGCATCAGAACACAAACACTAGAACATTTCATTGCTATTACAACAATTACATCAGAGTACAAGAATATATTAGAGTATGAATAAATATTACACAATGAAAATACAATATCAGAGAACAAAATTACATTTTAAATACATAAACGTAATGTGCAGCGGAAAATATCAACAACCACAACTAAATGAAATAGACAGATACAAAGCAATCCGAATATAGCTCCAGCTGTAATCCAGGATCCTATGAAAAGAAATATCTACGAAAACCAAAACTATTGACTATCCGTGTGGAAAATATGGGCACCCAGAGTTTAGGTTAAAATGATAAACTCCGAGTCAGTCATGGGACTGGTGTGAGAACTAAAAACATTTATTAACTTTATTTTAAAGTTAGGTAAATCACGGGATCACGCCATATGACACGGAATGGATTTCCACCCATGAATAACATAAAAAAACTAGCGATGTTAAATAAAGAAAAATGAAGCCATTATAAGACTCAGGTCCCATCACACAATGCAACGCAAGCCGAAGGATAAAGTTTTACCTTATAATGGCCAAATATGCTTCGTACGCAAAATTTATCTTTTATTATTAGTATAAGTGTATAGTGTAGAAATCAATTTAAAAAGTAAATGTATCAATACTAGACGGCATAGGTACCATATATTATGTCGCCATACATAGGTTTACAACTAAAACCGAAAAACTCGTATTAGAAGTTTGGATTTCCATCATGATGGTTGCTTATTCGAAAGATCTATCGCATAGTGTAATACTCCATGGCTTCCGTTCAGGGCTTTTGAAAAACACCGTAATGCACATCCGCCTTTTTGGGAAATCAAGTATCACCGCGGCTTATGTCCCAGCTAGAGAAAACACCGCGTACTCTTTCCCTCTGGGAATTGGGAGGTGTGGCCTATCCCTTTGAGTGAGGAGCAACCACACTCTTCTGATCCTCGGTCGACCGAATCCATGAAACCTCTAAGGGTGTCTATCCTCATCTCAAAAGCATACTGATCTGACCATCAGTTCACCATCATACCGGTGTGTAAGGCTCGCGAATTAATGCTACACAAAGCTATGCTAATTAAAGTTGTGCTTTGATCATCAACCCAAAGGCTCTGCTTTTCAACAAAAGCCTCAATCCATGCGTCTCAGCATGTCACGTTGTCAATCCATAACATACCATTGATTTCAGCCAATATATAACCTCTAAGATCGTAGGTCTTGGAGAAGGGTGTTAATCAAGAGAATAAATTCTCCGCCACCAAACAGATATATATTTAGAAGAGATCAACGAATACAACATAAAGTAATACAACATCAGACATAACATCCATTTACCAGTCCGTTCTGGGTCTGAACAAAACCAGAAGCACATTATTACTCGTCCCATATGTCCAATACAGGAGAGAGGCCCTCGCATATCCAAACAATCAACAAGTACGTCCGGACAACTACCACTATAACCCCTTCCTGGGAGCTAACTAATCTAGGGCATCAGTAGTAATCCATTCGATGTGAAGATCGTCGATCTTCAACCACCACCTTCAATATCTTCGACTTTTAATCGTCGAATCAATTATTTAGAATGAGTTAAACCCGGTATTTCCGAATAACTCGCGTATCTTATAATCAAGTGCTATAAAAACACATCATACGCCTCATTCTAATCCAGAATATTCTTTTATTCAAATATTCTATACATTGGGAATTATTCCCATAAATCTGACCAAATATTTAATTCATTTAAAACTCTTGTTTAAATCTTCACTTGGAAACCATTTCAAAAGATTTTATATTATCGTTTTACAACTTTATACCAAATTAAGGTTTATAAAACTAGTCGAGATTATCGAGCCTTACCGAAGTAATCATTTATTTTATTTTTCCAATCCCAACCTATTTATCCCACATAGCAAAACTTGTAGTACTCCATATCTAACACCCACAGTGTTATTGATAAATTCAATTACCATTTCACGTTTCAAATCTAATTAAAGATTTAGCTATCGCATGGAGTAAAATTGGTGATACTCCATCTCGAACATTTCTTAAATTTGGCAAATTTAATTACCACATTAACATTCCAATCAAATTAAAGATTTATTAAAACTCCATCTTAGTTTTAATCTTTAAAAATCATTAGGTAATGATTAATCAACTTAGGAAATAAATCATGTCTTTACTTGGGTTAAAGAACTAATGTTATTTAAAACATCGTTCACGATAAACCCAAAATCATCTTCCATTAAAATGGAATCTACACAGAAATCGTAACAGTATATAATCGATATAAATTCCCGTATCAGACTAATAATATAATGGAATGATGACAAAGCCTTTTAAATTCCATATATAGTAACGGTCTTCCTTCACAAAAGCTCATCTCGATTATTACCAAATCAAATTCCATTCAACTCCAATTTAATATATTAAAATGGAAAACTTTACTTTGGAAGATTCCATTAATCATAATTAAAAGATTAATAAATTCAAAATCATATCTTCACTATTAATTGGGTTAAAGAACAAATGTTATTTAAAACACCGTTCACGATAAACCCAAAAATCCAATTCTTTTATTCAATTCCAATTAAATATTAATTAATTGGTAAACTTCACTAAATCATAATTAAAAGATTATTCTTTTCTGAACTGGGTTTGAGAACAATGTTATTTAAGACACCATTCATGACAAACCCAAAATCCAATTTGATATCAAATACAAGGCTCTGAATAGAAATTAATATCAGGCTTATATTCAATATCAAATTCTGAAACCAACGGATATCGTATTGGGAATAACGATATCAATAACTTCCAAATTTCCATAACAATATCCGTATAATTACAGAATCCAATATCAAAAATATCTGAAGATAATTTCCATTTAAACACATTCCACTTTATTCGTTGGATAATTTTGGTTATATTAAAACCCTTTAACAATCCAATTTATTTATTTAAAAACCATTGGATTATTATTCTAGTTAATAACTAGTTTACTCAGATAAAAATATCTTTTATCTTTTCAAAACATGGAATTTTTAATACAAAATCTTTCCAAATCATTAATTATGATTTTACATAATTTTTCCATATTTTTACTAATTTTATTAAGGCCCTTACAGTTGGTTTCCAATATCGGCCATCGAACTACATTCACAACGACCATTTCGAAAACTGATTTGGACATATCTTAAAATATAACTGTTAGATTTCAAATCTCTTATTATCATTAGAAATAGCTTTTCGATACGAACCTAACAGTTCTGGTTTTAGGTGAATTCGATGGTCGGATCTCCCGTAACATCAATTTGAAGTCAATGGTTAAAATTCGCGAATGGTCACTGCATGACGCGTTCGATTCAAATCATATATATATATATATAATATATATTTCGTCGATTTCCATTCAAAGCGTAATTTTATAAATTCGTTTTAAAAATGATTCCAACTTTCATTTCAATTTTAAATCAAAATTTGAATATTCTTTATCATTATAAATTTTAAAATGGTAATATTTTCAAAATATCTGATTTTGAAATCCATTTCCCTTTCGTATCCATTTATAAAATGAATAAAATCGATTCAAAACCCGCTCGAGTTAAAATGGCATTTAACTACTTAACTTGGCTTCGGATTTCAATATTTTTGTGTCCATCCAAAATCGGACATTAAAATCATAATTTATTTCTTTACTGAATATTATTTTAAAATATTCATTATTTCCGAATTGGAATGTGACTCAATCAATTACCATATAATTTTAATTATATGGATTTCATATATCGCATGTATTAAAAAATAGTGATGAATAGCTTACTAAACATTCAATTCACACCCAAAGTGCAATTTACAACTATATAAGCATTAAATAATTAAATAAGGCTTATCACAGTATGTCAACCAATCGGTTGACAAACAATTTAATTTAAGGGAGACGTGAATAAATTATCATCCGTAGACCCGTGTGGGGTTTTCAACCATCAACAAATAATTGGGCGATGTGTAAAATTATCGTTCCAATACCCGTGTGGGGGTATACATCACAGTCCATGTGAATTTATTTATTATTTATAAATATTTATAATCACATTTTAATAATGATGACATTTAACTGTAAACAATCATCAACCACAAAGTGTATCCACATTGTTTGAAATATGAGTGTCATATATTCAAACAACGCTTCTTGTGCAAATGAATCGTGAATAGTTCATGTGTTGAACTCAAGCAATGTTGCATACAACAGATAAAAATCAACAATGACAATTTTTTTTTCAGTTATAGAATAAACAAATAACTGTACAAATATTTTAGTGAGAGAATTCTCAAATTCGTTTCCACTTCGCTATTCTTTAATTGAAGATTGTTTTTAAAAGAATTAAATAAGCGTTTAATTTTCTCAAAAATTCCAACTGCCTCTGTTTCCGTTCTGGTCAATTCCATGTTGCAGAGTTTATTGATACGAGCGCAACACAATTTGAATCATTCGATTTCATCTCTATTTAAACAAGTTATGACGGTTCAAAGTTTAATCACATAATTAATATAATTAACTTTATAATTAACTAAATTATCTTTATAAACCTTTCTTCCTTAGGCCGATTAACGATCAAAACCACTCCCTTCATCTCTCTCCTTGTCGTGCCTCCTCTTAGCGCCGCCACCCTGATTTGACACCACCGCTGCTAAGCCCCTCGCGCCGCCACCTACCACCAGCCAAGGCGCCAAACTCGTCGTTCCCTTGTTCTCCAAAATCCGCTCCAAAACCCGCTGCTTCATGCTCGATTTTTTCCCCCCAGCAACGCGAACCACGATCTCTCCCATACAGATTCGAAGAGCACAGGGTCCTCTTCAAATTTTGTTTTGAAATGGGATTGAAATTCGAAATCATTGGTGAAAATTTTAAAGATAAAATTTCAAAAATTGTGGCCCTTGATTTTGAAGTCGGTGGCCGCTTAGGTGATTAGGGTTTTAATGGGAAAAAGGCGGTATATATAAACTAATTTTATTATATTTAATTCTATTAATTCCTTTACTATGAAATTTCGCGTACGAAATCCAAATCAATCCCAACGACTAATGTCTCTAGCTAAATACCCCCATTCTGAATACAATGGAATATGTTTCATAAGCCAATTCGACTGTTTAGAACAGTTTTCATCCAAATTAAAATATATAATAATATAATGGTCAATACTGAATTCCAACGTACATTTTAATTTACCGGGGCCCTATACTGACTCCAAAAATTATGGAAATTGAAATCTAGCTATTTTTTGATAATACGGTCCTAATAAAACTGGTTTCATCGAATTTGGAGACCGTTTGAAAAATGGTTTTTTTATTGGTTAATTAAATTGAAACTGAAAACACGTTTAAATTTACTGTTCTCACATATTAATTCCAAAAATTATGAAATTTGAAACCTAACAATAATTTGACATTCCGGATCCAAAAAAAGTGATTTCGTCGAAAACGGAGGTCGTTTGCAAATTGGTTATTTTTAAGTGCTTTATATATAATAAAATATATATAAATTCCATAGCGACTATTTTAAATTTTAAACTGGACATAAATTATCATTTATAAAGTGAAATCTCAATTTCTTACATTCATTAGAAAGAAAACAGATTCTAACATTTCTGGTTTTACTAAAATCCGATTTATTTTGAATTCTGTGCATTCATTTGAAATTAGAAATTGAATTTTCAAACTACCGCCCCATTTCAAGCTCGTTTTATAATTAAAATAAATTAATACATTCTCACTTCGATTTAAATAAAATTTTAAATCGTTATTATTTAAAATAAATCAATTTAAATTTTCAAAACCCATTAAAATAGCTAAAATAAAATTTTAAAATTGGTTCAGAAATTCCGGGTTGTTACAATCTCCCCCACTTAAAGTCTTTTCGTCCTCGAAAAGGAACGGAGCTGAAAGTTGTTTAACTAACCAACTCAACTTTTATTCTGGCTTGAGTTCTTCAACTTTTCAGTTTCTAAGAACTTTCTAATTTCTCAAAAATTTGGCTAATGCCTTAAATTTTTGAAAAATTTCGCCATAAACTCCTTTGTATGGGCTGATCAGAAAAACCGCAGCTTATCTCACAGGGCCCTCATCATCTAAAAAGAAAAAGAAAAGGCCAAGTGGCTTGCCAATCGGCTCATAAAATCATTATACCCAATAAATATAGTAAACATGTACCTATTTGTCGGGCTTACAATTTTATTCCTCTTCTTAGCTTCCATGCTATGACCTGTTTACATATACATATATGTACATGTATGCAATTCCAATGAATTTTCAATTCAGTTCAATATTTGACTCGATTTGGCTTAATTTTACCCTTTCATTTCACATTGGTTTTATTATTGCAATATTTTTATTAGTTAAACTAATTATCATACAACACAACCAGCAATCAATTAGTTAGTTAGCTTTTCAAATATATAACTTTAACATACTCAAAAATCATATTTTCTATGCCAAATTACAAGCAATAAACTCAAACTAAGTTTTGGTTCTCACAGCAATCAATTGGAAATATGTAGATATCCCACTTTCGAAACTCAAACATAAACACTGATGATGTAGCTACAATCATCAGAATTATCTCCAAGCGACTAAAGTGTGATTCTATATCTACCCAGTATATTTGAGACTTCAAATATACGTGGATCAGATGTATATTAAAAATCTCCTTACACCCGATAATCCAAAATGAATATAAATTAAGATATTCAAATACATATAATAAGATATAATTTTCAAAACTAAACTCATTTTTAGAAATAGCACTCTTCGAACTCATTCTAGGGTATTACGAACCCTATCTCTAACGAGTCATTCTCACAGGATATTACTAATCCTATCTATGATGAGTTCTTTCATTTAATTCTAATGTGTCTTGTTCTCGAGCTTTGTAAACTAAAGCTCTGATACCAACTGAGACGACCCAAACTTCCCCGATCCCCAAAGAGACGGAGGAGCCCGGATTGCTTTGAGAACACGATGTATCAGAACATAAACACTAGAACATTTCATTGCTATTACAACAGTTACACCAGAGTACAAGAATATATCAGAATATGAATAAATATTACACAGTGGAAATACAATACCAGAGATTAAAATTACATTTTAAATACATAAACATAATGTGCAGCGGAAAATATCAACAACCACAACTGAATGAAATACACGGATACAAAGAATTTCGAATATAGCTCCAGCTGTAATCCAGGATCCTATGAAAAGAAATATCTGTGAAAACCAAAACTACTGATTACCCGTGTGGAAAATATGGGCACCCAGAGTTTAGGTTGAAACAACAAACTCCGAGTCAGTCATGGGACTGGCGTGAGAACTCAAAACAGTTGTTAACTTTATTTTAAAGTTAGGTAAATCACGGGATCACGCCATATGACACGTAATGGATTTCCTCCCATGAATACCATAAACAAAACTAGTGATGCTAAATAAAGAAAAATAAAGCCATTATAAGACTTAGGTCCCATCACACAATGCAACGCAAGCCGAAGGATAGAGTTTTACCTTATAATGGCCAATTATGCTTGGTATGCAAAATTTATCTTTTATTATTATTATAAGTGTATAGTGTAGAAATCAATTTCGAAAGTAAATGTATTAATCCTAGACGGCATAGGTACCATATATTATGTCGCCATACATATGTTTACAACTAAAACCGAAAAACTCATTTTGGAAGTTTGGATTTCCATTATGATGGCCGCTGATTCGAAAGATCTATCACGTTGTGCAATACTCCACGGCTTATGTCCAGGGCTTTTAGAAAACACCGTAATGCACATCCGCGTTTTTGGGAAATCAAGTATCACCGCGGCTTACGTCCCAGCTAGAGAAAACACTGCTTACTCTATCCCTCTAAGATTTGGGGTGTGTGCCCTATCCCTCTGAGCGTGGAGCGACCACACTCAGCAGATCCTCGGTCGATCGAATCCATGACACCTCTAAGGGTGTCTATCCTCATCTCAAAAGCATACTGATCTGACCATCAATTCACCATCATACCGATGTGTAAGGATCGCGAATTAACGCTACACAAAGCTATGCTAATTAAAGTTGTGCTTTGATCATCAACCAAAACGCTCTACTTTTCAACAAAACCCTTGATCCATGCATCTCAGCATGTTACATTGTCAATCCATACCATTGATTTCTTCCAATATATAACCTCTAAGCTCGTACGTCTCAGAGAAGGGTGTTAAGCAAGAGAATAAATTCTCTGCCACCAAACAGTTATATATTTAGCAGAGATCAATGAATATAGCATAAAGGAATACAACATTAGACATACCATCCATTTACAAGTCGTTTTGGGTCTGGAAGAAACCGGAGGCACCTTATTCTTCGTCCCATATGTCCAATACAAGAGAGTGGCCCTCGCATATCCGAACAATCAACAAGTACGTCCAGACAACTACCATTATAACCTCTTGTTGGGAGATAACCAATCTAGGGCATCACTAGTAATCCATTCGATGTAAAGATCGTCGGTCTTCGACCACTGCCTTCAATATCTTCGACTTTTAGCTGTCGAATCAATTATTCAGAATGGGTTAAAACCGGTCTTTCTGAATAACTCGCGTATCTTATAATCAAGTGCTATAAAAATACATCATACACCTCATTCCAATCCAGAATATTCTTTTATTCAAATATTCTTTACATTGGGAATTATTCCCATAAATCTTATCAAAGATTCAATTCATTTAAACCTCTTGTTTAAATCTTCACTTGGAAACGATTTCAAAAGATTTTGTATTATCTTTTCACAATTTTAAACCAAATTAAGGTTTATCAAACTAGTCGGGATTATCGAGCCTTACCGATGTAATCATTTATTTATTTTTTCCAGTCCCAACCTATTTATCCCATAGAGCAAAACTGGTTGTACTCCATATCTAACACCCACTGTATTATTGGTAAATTCAATTACCATTTCACGTTTCAAATCTAATTAAAGATTTAGCTATTGCATGGAGTAAAACTGGTGATACTCCATCTTGAACATTTCTCAAATTTGGCAAATTTAATTACCACTTAACATTCCAATCTACTTAAAGATTTATTTAAACTCCATCTTAGTTTTAATTTTCAAAAATCATTATTTAATGATTAATCAACTTAGGAAATAAATCCTGTCTTTACTTGGGTTAAAGAACTAATGTTATTTAAAACATCGTTCAAGATAAACCCAAAATCATCTACCATTAAAATGGAATCTACACATAAATCATAACGGTATATAATCGATATAAATTCCCATATCAGACTAATAATATAAATGGAATAATGGCAAAGTCATTTAAATTCCATATATAGTAATGGTCTTCCTTCACAGAAGCTCATCTCGATTATTACCAAATCGAATTCCATTCAACTCCAATTTAATATATTAAACTGGAAAACTTTACTTTGAAAAATTCCATTAATCTTAATTAAAAGATTAATAAATTCCAAATCATATCTTCATTGTTAATTGGGTTAAAGAACAAATGTTATTTAGAACACCGTTCACGATAAACCCAAAAATTTAATTCTTTTATTCAATTCCAATTAAATATTAATTAATTGGTAAACTTTACTAAATCTTAATTAAAAGATTGTTCTTTTCTCAATTGGGTTTAAGAACAGTGTTATTTAAGACACCATTCACGACAAAAAAAAAATCAAATTTGATATCAAATACAAGGCCCTGAATAGAAATTAATATCTACTTATATTCAATATCAAATTTCGAAACCAACTGATATCGTATTGGGAATAATGATACAAATACCTTCCAAATTACCATAACAATATCCATATAATTACAGAATCCAATATCAAAAATATCTAAAGATAATTTCCATTTAAACCCATTCCAATTTATTCGTTGGAAAATTCTGGTTATATTAAAACCCTTTACCAATCCAATTTATTTATTTGAAAACCATTGGATTTTTATTCTAGTTAGTAACTAGTTCATTCAGATAAAAATATATTTTATCTTTTCAAAACTCGGAATTTTTAATCCAAAATCTTTCCATATCATTAATTATGATTTTAGATAATTTTTCCATATTTTTAATTTTATTAAGGCCCTTATGGTCGGTTTCCAATATCGGCCACCGAACTACATTCACAGCGATCATTTCCAAAACTGATTTGGACATATCTTAAAATCTAGCCGTTAGATTTCAAATCTCTTATTATCGTTCGAAAGCTCTTTTCAATATGAACCAGACTGTTCCAATTTTAGGAGAATCCGACGATCGAATCTCCCGTAACATCAATTTGAAGTCAATGGTTGAAATTCGCGAATGGTCGCTGCGCGGCGCATTCTATTCAAACCATTTATGTATATATATAATATATAATATATATTTCGTTGATTCCATTCAAAGCATATTTTAATAAATTCGTTTTAAAAACGATTCCAACTTACATTTCAATTTTAAATCAAAATTGAATATTCTTTATCATTATGAAATTTCAAATGATAATATTTTCAAGATATCTGATTTTGAAATCCATTTCCCTTTCGTATCCATTTATAAAATGAATAAAATCGATTCAAAACCCGTTCGAGTTATAATGGCGTTTAACTACTTAACTCGACTTCACATTTCAATATTTTTGTGCCCATCCAAAATCAGACATCAAAATCATAATTTATTTCTTTACTGAATATTATTTTATAATGTTCGTTATTTCCGAATTGGAAAGTGACACAATCAATTACCATATAATTTTAATTATATGGATTTCATACATCGCATGTATTCAAAAATAGTGATGAACAACTTATTAAACACTCAATTCACACCCAGAGTGCAATTTACAACTGTATAAGCATTAAATAATTATATAACGCTTATCACAATCTGTTAATTAATCGGTTGACTAACAATTTAATTCAAGGGAGACGTGAATAAATTATCATCCCCAGACCCGTGTGGGGTTTTCAACCATCAACAAATAATTGGGCGATGTGTAAAATTATCGTTCCAATACCCATGTGGGGTTTTCATCACAGTCCATATGAATTTATTTATTATTTATAAATATTTATAATCACAGTTTAATAATGATAACATTAAACTGTAAACAATCATCAACCACAAAGTGTATCCACATTGTTTGAAATACGAGTGTCGTATATTCAAACAACGCTTCTTGTGCAAATTGGTCGTGAATAGTTCATATGTCGAACTCAAGCAATGTCACATACAACATATAAAAATCAACAATGACAAGATATATATTTTCAATTATTGAATAAATAAATAACTGTACAAATATCTCAGTGAGAGAATTCTCACATTCGTTTCCACTCCACCATTCCTTAATTGAAGATTGTTTTTAACAAAATTAAATAGTCGTTTAACTTTGTCAAAAATTCCAACAGCCTTTGTTTCCGTTTTGGTCAGTTTCATGTTGTAGAGTTTTTTTGATACGAGCACAACGCAATTTGAATCGTTCGATTTCGTCTCTATTCGAACAAGTTATGACAGTTTAAAATTTAATAACATAATTAATATAATTAATTTTATAATTAACTAAATTATCTTTATAAACATTTCTTCCTCAGGCCGATTAACGATCAGAACGGCTCCCCTCATCTCTCTCCTCGTCGCGCCTCCTTTGAGCACGGCCACCCTGATCTGACACTACCGCTGCAAAGCCCATCGCGCCCCCACCTACCACCGGCTAAGGCGCCGAACTCGGTGGTCCATTATGCCCCAAAATCCACTCCAAAATCTTCTACTACACGCTTGATTTTGAAGGCGGCGGCTGCTTAGGTGATTAGGGTTTTAATGGGAAAAGGGGGGTATATATATACTATTTTTATTGTAATTAATTCTATTAATTCCTTTGCTATGAAATTTCGCATACGAACTCCAAATCAATCCCAACAACTAATGTCCCTAGCTAAATACCCCTATTCTGAACACAATGGAATATATTTCGTAAGCCAATTCGACTGTTTTGATCAGTTTTCATGAAAATTAAAATATAAATTAATATAATGGTCAATATTGAATTCCAACGTACATTTTAATTTACCAGAGCCACATACTAACTCCAAAAATTATGGAAATTGAAATCTAGCTATGCTTTGATGATATGGTCCTGACAAAACTGGTTTCGTCGAATTTGGAGACCGTTTGAAAAATGGCTTTTTTATTGGTCAATTAAATTTAAACTGAAATTGAAAACACGTTTAAATTTATTGCGCTCATGTATTAATTCCAAAAATTGTGAAATTTGAAACCTAATAATAACTTGACATTGTGGATCCAAAAAGTTGTTTTGTCAAAAACAGATGTCGTTTGCAAAATGGCTATTTTTAAGGGATTTATATATAATAAAATATATATAAATTCCATAGCGACTATTTTAAATTTTAAACTAGACATAACTTATCATTTATAAAGTGAAATCTCAATTTATTACATTCATTAGAAAGATATAATTAAACAGATTCTAACATTTCTGGTTTTACTGAAATTCGATTTATTTCGAATTCTGTACATTCATTTGAAATTAGAAATTGAATTTTTAAACTACCGCCCCATTTCAGGCTCGTTTTATAATTAAAATAAATTTATACGTTCTCACTTCGATTTAAATAAAATTTTAAATCGTTATTATTTAAAATAAATCATTTTAAATATTCAAAACCCATTAAAATAGCTAAAGTAAAAATTTTAAATTGGTTCAGAAATTTCGTGTTGTTACACATCATCTTCAATTTCTCCATTTCGTCACACCATTATTCGAAACGGTTTTCAAAAAAAAATCTAATCCTGGAATTTCCGAATAATGATCATTATTCAAAATCATATGGAATATAAAGGATTCACCAAGTCTCTTTCCACTTTAGTTGGTTTCTTAAAACCATTCATTAATCTCATAAAATCCTTCATTCATTAATTCCAAAATTTGAAATTCATAAAACTCATTTCCTTTAAATCTTTAGCACAAATTCATTAAATCTTAACGAAGATTTATTCTCATCTGAAATTGGAAAAAACTTCACTAAATCCTAATTAAAATATTTGTTATTACCTTTCATTCCAAATCATATCTTAGTCAAAATTGCAAGAAGTTGTTCACAACAAACCCAAAATCCAATTGATATCTAACATAAGGTTTAAATATAAATAATATCGACTTATATTGAACACCAATTCACGAAATCAATGAATACTATAAGTGGAATAAAGATATAAATATCTTCCAAATTCCTTAAAATAATAAACATCTACACAACGGTAATCAATACCAAGTATTTGAAGATCACCTCTATCCAAATCTGATTAGTTAAATCCAAAAAAAATCCATCTTACTCAAAATATTTATCAAACATGTCTTTCAAAACAGTGTTATATTTGATTAAAAATTAACTTAACTTGTCGTGTATGGATGATGTTATTCAAGACATCGTCCACAACAACCTAAGAACAATTCGTATCAGTTCATATCCCATATCAACGTTGCATGTTCAACAAATACTATAAGCGGGATAATGGTGTATTCACCTTTCAAATACCAAGAATAGTACGAGTCTCATCTACGGAATTAACACCAAACACTTGATGATTAATTCCAATCAAACCCAATAAGTTAAGATTTTAAAACTTCGGTTCATTTAACTTAAATTTCCAAAATGTCCATTTTTAATATATTTGGTAAATTAGGCCACAAAAATCAAAATACATTTCAAAACTTCGTATTTCTTGTCCAAATAACTTTAAATTCATTTACTATGATTTACCATAATTTTTCCACATTTTTAATAATTTTTATAAGGCCGTTACGATTGATTTCCAATTACGGTAACCGAACTGCTTTTACAACAACCTTTTCACAAATAGTTTTAAACATAACTTGAAATCTATAAGTTAAAACTTAAAATTTCTTTTTTTTCATTTGAAAGCTATTATAAATAGAAAAAAAAACGTTATTCGTTTCGAGGAAATCCAATAAAAAATTTCAATAGTTATAATCGTTTGAATTTTATGGTCCTATTCGCGAACTATCGCTGCACGACAAGTCCTATTCAAACTAGAATTAATTATGAATCAAAATTAATTCGTTTTACTACAAAATGAGTTTAAAATAAAATCAACTCTTATTTTAAAACAAAATTTCCAACATTTAACCTTTTAAATAATTATTCATTTAAAGTGAATATTATAATATTATTTCGCTAATATTATATTTTTCTTAAAAATTCACTTCTTATAATTTTATAACTTCATAAAACGTTTATAAACTCATTTCAAAACAATGAATCTATGTTTAACTTCAAAATCCAATTATAAATAAAATTTAAACATTTAAATATTATAATACTAATATAATATTATTATTTTTCAAAATTTAATCTTTGGAAACCAAACTTCTTAGAAATCAATTTAAACATTACATAAAATGTTTAGAATAATTAATTTGAGTTAAAAACATCGTTTATATATTTAATTCAAATTCAATTTTGAAATTACTATTCATGATCGGTTCCAAATTAGAATAGGTCACTTCCAATTCAAAACACTCTCAAATTGGTTTCAATCTTTTCAAAAGTTGTTCATAAACACTTTGATTTCATTTCCAAATCACTTCGGATATAAAAATCCAAATTCTATTTTCATTTCTTATTTCACTTGAATGAATAAACTATTCATTTAAAAATTCCTAGTGGAACGAGACTTAATCAATATAATTCCCAAATAATCCCAAATTCGTGATGTAAAATATTATGTCAAATAAACATAAACACATCAACATCAATAATCATCCTAAATCAAACAATAGTTATAATATAAGTTCTATAGTCGTTAACACTTATACGTACATAAATACTAATAATAACTGAACAAACATCCATCAATCACGAAGCAATTATAGCAACCACAAATAATCTATATATATATATATATGATCATATCACGATTATAATAGAGATTCAAGTTAAATTAAGGAGTTCTCACATTGATTTTTGATCGTTGCAATAACGATCACTTTTGAATTAAATTAAACGTGGGTTTAATTTAACCCAAAATTTTAACTAGCTCCCATCATGTCCAAATCAGTTTGTACGCGTAGCATGCGTCCATACGATCCCAACAGATCTTTTATCGTTAGATTCTGAGTTCATATGAATAATATATACATGTTTATATTTGATCAAATTAAACACGTCATTAAGAATTTAGTTATAATTGAATTACCCTTCTAAATCATCTTCCCTAATACGTTCAAATTCATTCACCATCCAACATCAGTTGCTACCGCCTCCAGAGACCACTATGCACCGGCTTGGCCATCGCGCTGTCACCCCTACCTCCACCGCACCTACACCATCAGCGACACCACCGACACCGTTAATTCCTAGTTCGACCAGAATCTGTTCGAGCACCACATTCTCCGACCACCCACCACCTGGACGCTCGCCACCACCCACGTTGATACCGCCTCCCCTTCCTCTACCATCATCCTTCAGGCACCCAACCCCCTCGACAAATCTAGACATCGGAAAACCTATAAAAATCATTGATGCTCACGAAAATCGTCCACCTCCGTTCATGTCGACGTTACGGCCACCACAACCACTATAAGGCCAACCGCCCAACAACAAACTTGTAGTCCCCTTTCCCTTCTCCAACTTCCTAATTGACACCATCACCTAACTCCTCCTCGTTCACACGCAAAACAAGTAAATCTGAAAACTGTCCAATTCACCGTCGTGGTGAGGTTTCGGCGACCTTGAGTGTCTGTTAGGCACCGAATTTCACTACTAAGTAGCCCTCAACATGATCTACTAGTTTCATGTTGATAACTTTCACCAATTCTTAAAGGTTTATGAAATATAAATTATTGTTTGAATTTGGACTTATTTGCAAAAATAAGAAAGAGAGGAGAGGATGGCTGCAAAAACTAAAGAAGAACAAAGAAGTGGAAAGTGAATGAATTAGGTTTAGTTGAAGATATTTTATTTTTTATTGATTTATATTTACATGTAACTTACGCATGAAGTATTAAGCTTAAACGACCACATACGATCTTCGATCGTGGTGAAAATTGATATTCAACAACGATTTGTCATATGGTCGTAATGAAACTTGTTTCATTGAAATCCAATTCTATTTTCCCAAGTAGCATTAGTTTGAGCTTAAATTATCAATTAATAATACATACGTATTTACATTGAACGTTTATATCTTGCATAACCACATACAAATCCGATTGACCCGAAATTTGGAATCTTACAATAATTTAACGTTCATGTTCCGATAAAATTAATTTTATCGAAATCACAGATTGTTTGCAAATGGCTATTTTTCCATATTTGATTAAATAAATAAAATATAATTTGAATTAAAAAACATTTCAATTTAATAACAATAAATTATTATTATCATATATATTCAAATATAATATCATATAGCTCCATATTAAACATACTTAGTCTTATAACTCAATACTTCAAAATTTGAGTTAAATCGAGATTTAATTTTTAATAAAATCCTTTTATTTCATTTAATAAATCGTTATGGTTTATAAATGATTCCACAGCGACTTTCTGAAAATTTGATTTGGACATAGCTCACAATCTATAAAATGAAATCTTGATTTTTCTTTTTCATTAGAAAACTATAGTTCAATATATTCGAACGTTTTCTGTTTCAACAAATTCTGACTTATATTGGATCATGTATATTCAATTGAAGTTCGAAATGTAATATAACGAACTACCGCACTTTTGTGTGCTCATTTTTAATTCTATTATAAATTATACGCCCAAACTCGTTTTTAAATTCGCATTGTATAAACTTAAAATCGTTAATTCTTAAAATAGTTCATTTTTAATATTTAAATCAATTAATTTTTCTTGCTTAAAAATTAGGATCGTTGCACGTAATGTAAAATATTTCTCTATAACATCCCGAGATTTTGCGATAATCTATATTATTAAATTTAATGTTGATTTTAGATAACAATGGAATGCAAAGTTAATGAAAATTATTAAGTGAATTTAATTGATATAAACTTGAATAAGCTTATTAAAGGGTGAATTCAATAGGTTATTAATATAATAACTTGTATATGACTGTAGATATAAGATTTGGTTATTAATTGAAACAAAAGAAATTAAACCAAATGTTGTAAATAAATAGAAAGATTT
The DNA here is from genome assembly GCA_030737875.1 of Allium sativum. Lineage (NCBI taxonomy): Eukaryota > Viridiplantae > Streptophyta > Magnoliopsida > Asparagales > Amaryllidaceae > Allium > Allium sativum. The sequence continues at coordinate 47,084,245 of CM060916.1, forward strand.
CACGTGATCATATTGAAATGTATTAAGTAAGGATAATTAACAGGTATGTGAATGCATTTGTTTATTTGTTTACAACAATAAGCTTATAATATTTTAATTAGAATTTGTAACTAGTCATAGATTGCAAAACTCAATATTAATGAATTGAAATAAGGTGGAAACAAATGGCAATAAAGATAATTGAATGGTGTAATTAATGGAAATTAAGAATGGTAATTGAAGGAATAAATTGAATGTTTAATAATTGTTAAAAATAACGATTACAATAGATTAATATATTAATATGTGAAACCATTTGCTTTTGTTATAAACAATAGATATACAAACACATCTGAATTGATAATTTATAACAATTATTAAATTTTAGATTTATTATTTAACACATTGATGATAGAATGGAAGTAAATGACAACTAATGCACACAATTAATGTAGTTAATGTAAATAAAAATTTGTAATAGTAGAAAACTGACATAATAGATTTTAAAACAAGCGTTAGGTAAGAGCAAAATGTAACAATTTATGGAATAATAAAATAAATATCGAACGTATGAGACTTAGTCAAATTTAAGTTATAACAAATAAATTGATTCCAATTAATTGTAATTAAGTATTTTTTTGCTGTACATTAAACGATAAATGGAAGTTACCAACATAATAGGACATAAACAAAAATATCAACTATATTCTTAAATTAAAGATTTGTTGAATAAATAGAATTGAAATTAAATCAAATCATCTTATTGGGATTAAATATATACCGAATTTATAAGACTTAAATTAAGTTGATTATTTTTAAATTTAATGTTCAAACAGAAATTGGAAAAATAAATGAATTTGAGATTTTAATGTAAGTAATTCATTCCTATAACTAAATGTATATCCTATTTTGGATAAGGATGTAGTTAGCACTGTTGGAATAGAATTAAAGAAGAATAAGAATAGATCCAATGCTCTATTTATGTAATTAACCATTGAAATTTCTTTCTTATAAATAATCTTCAAGTAGTAATCTAATTTTCTCATTTCTTTATATTCCTACTACTCAAACACGCCGTCACCTCTTGTATGATTCCTCTACTCACGTTCATAGTTAAAGAGAAAAGAAATAAAAAAAAATGATTTTCACATATGAAAGCATGTTTGGTTATCATAAGACAAAACTCACTCATTTGGTTTGCGCTTGCATTGTGTGATGTGGGATATGCTTATGATAGCTTCATTTTTCCAAAATCATTTGCGAATTTTCCATAATACTTCTTTAGATTACTGCACCCATAACACTCATGTTATTTAGTATTATAACCCGACTAAATGTGAATGATTTAGTTCTGATTCGAGTGTCTGTTGTGTTTTCTTTTTATGCAATACGCTCGGGTCAAATAAAGTTGCAGTTAGCTAAGATTACCTTGCTTTGGAAAATGAAGATTTGGTATACATCTATTATATATATGATTTTTCCACTGCACTTTGTTTCCGCTGCCTTATTGTATATATCCATGTATGTGTAACTCTAATGATCATTGTATATTATAGTCAAATATATATTTTTCAACTATTTTTGAACTATTATATATCCATGTATGTGTAACTCTAATTCTCATATTAGTCAAGTGAAATCAAATGAAATATACAAATGATTATAATTTCAAAGCTTATTCCGATTTATATAAAGGTCTCACCATTTTCCAAAATTCATTTAAGTGTCTTACAAAAGATATCAATTTTTGATTGATCCAATGTTTTCAAAATTTCCAACAATTAAACTTCTATTCACATTCAAGTTATTAAATCAGTGATTTTAATAAACATACTTCATACCCATTCTTCCATAGTCTATATCGCTTCAAGGGATAATCCTTTAAAATCCGACAACTTATTCAAGTCTAAAATATCAAATTTAGTTAATAATGAAATTTTATCCATTTTCCTTACCATATTTCTCCTTTTTTTTAGTATTTTAAATATTCAATCATTCAGATTTTCCAAATGGAAAATATAAACAAAAGTCACAAAATATCAAACATTCAACAATACATTCAATATCGTATATCAAATATAGTGTCCAAAGGTCAAAAACCAAATCTATTGTCAAGTAATCGATCACCACATAGTGGTAAACATAAGGGATAACATAAATATCAACTCACTAACCTTTTAATGAAATAAATAATATTTACCATCTCAATATCAGTCAACATCTAAATCGGTACACCATATTTATCTCACAATCAATCAATAGCCAACAAATATCAGATTAATTAAATGATTATAACAGGAAATTCGAGTACTAATATAAAATTTAAAAATCCAAGTTACATGTCCAAATTTTGACAATCAATAAATATCCATTTGAATTATCAGATTTAATGTCAATTTAACAAATCAGCTAAGCATCGGTTTTTTTTTATTAAATGAATTTTGAGTGGTAGGAAGAAAATAAAGTGGGAAATGAATAGTATTTTATTTTCAAATGCTTTAATGTGGATTAACAATGTTGAACATGTACAAATGTCGAAATGTACCTGGGGAAAGAATAAGTAAACAATTAATGAAATAACAAAAGAGAAAGGGTGCATTGCATGGATACGCACGCATTAAGATGGGAATAATCATACTCTTCTTTTTTGTTTTTTCTTTGTTTTGTTTTTTTTATTATATAGAAACGCGGCTTGCATTGGTTTTGGACAAGGACCACATGCATGCATTATAAATGATACTATAAATGGTATATGTCTATATGCTTCCCACTAAACAAACGAAGAGATCATTTTTCTTTCTCTTTGTAAACGCGGCCAAGTAATTCGCTCATTAATTCAAATTAAATATGAGCATTAATTTGCACCATGCATATAAATAACACGTTTTGATTTTCTTCATAACGGACACAAAATATACAAATTTAGAAATGAATGAACGTGTTGATATGTATAGAAGAAAAGGAGGCTAGAATAATGAGGCATTTGAAATTAGTGCACGTGCGTGAAAATAGAATGTATGGAAAGAAATTAGTAAAGTGGAGGAAATAATTAAATGCATTATAAATGAAGAAATAAAGTGGAGAGAGATGAGGCAGTGAATTTGGGGAATGTGGAAAAAGAAGGGGAAACAATAAATATGTTTTATGTTTTCTTTTATTACAAATGAATGCATAATACGTGGAAAAGTTAGACAATAAATATGTTTTCTTTTTTCTTTATTATTATTATTATTATAAATGTTAACATAAATTTCATTAACTGCGATAGTTAAAACATACATTATATACCTTTAACACTCGGTGTCTTACAATTCTTCCTATATAAAATTAATTTGGAAGCATTCATAAATTTATTTTCAATTATCGCATTAAGGTCTATATTGAACCTTAGAAATAAAATCAGGGGTTCAACTACTATTTTTTTTCCAGCAATAGTTCAAAGTTAGCTAGTCCAAATGTATAAACATAAACAATTTAATAATTTCCATTATTATCAATCACAATTTAACAAATTATAAATTGTTTTTTATCACAAATAAAATTTTAAATCGTAATTAATAACATTATAAATCTTATTTAAAAACCATTCCAAATTCAAACATTAAATTAAATTTAAAACTTTAAATGGTCGTAATTTTAAGGGATGTTATAGTCTCCCCCACTCAGAACTTTTCGTCCTCGAAAAGGAATGAAATAAGGAACTAGTAATTAAACGATACTCCATTCATATGCATATCATTTTCGATTGCTTGTTCAAATACAAAATTTTGCTTTCAATTAGTATTGGTAACTCGATCCCTCAAGTGCAGACTTCTGATTTGACTTCTTGATTAGAAACTTCCATTCTTCTTGCATAGCAATAAACTATGATAAAGAACTTCAAATTCTTATAAAACCTCAAATCAGTGTTTATCGTCGAGAATCGAGCGAAGAATTCTATTTGAAATCAAAATCGTGTATTCAAAACAAAATCAGAACTGTTATGCGAATAGAATGGTTTTCGGATATTGACACAATATAGTTCATTGATTTTTTTTAGTTAGGCCAATGTATCTAATTCAAGTGTCTACAATTTATATTCAATTTTAAAGTTTATAAGAAAAAAAATTGAAGAAAATTCTTTTATATATAAAAATACCTTATATCAAAAATAGTTTTTGATAACTCGATATTTCCACAAGTTTATCATCATTCTTTAAGAATCTGGTAATGCGTTGGTCAAGCGCAAAATTAGAAATCTCGAAGTACTAAGCAAACCCATTTCAACATCTAGTGAAAATACTTAAATAAAAACTTTAAAATAGATAAAAGAAGTACCATCCAATAAACCAACCGATGAAACTTATTCATGAATCGTAGATACACAATTGTTATGCCTGGATCCCCTAGGAAGCATCCGTACACATAGAAAATCTCTGCCCTACGAATTTCATCACGAACAATCAACAGGATGAATCAATAGAAATAGAATAGAATAACCTGAGATCATCATGAAATGCATCCCCTAAGGTCGCTCTATCACCAGGTCGAGAGGACAAAGTGCCACGACCATAGGTGGCTAGGCAATCATTGCCTTACGTATTTCGCCACAACACCTCAAAACAATCGCATGCATCGCAATTTACATCTAGTAACACCGGAGGTTACATCTCTATCACCCGTAAACCTTAGGCAATCACTACCCTATGAATTACGCCATGTTGACCGCAGATACACAATGGTTACGCCTGCATCCCCCAGGAAGCATCCGTACCCATAGGCTTTCGCAGCCCTGTGGGTTTCACCATCGTAAAATGACCATAGATCGCAGCAGACACAATGGTTACGCCTGGTTCCCCCAGGAAGCATCCGTCACCCTAGGCCTTCGTGGCCCTGCGAATTTCGCTATTCAGCCGAGTTCAAAGGAAACACTCATGAGTATTACGTCTGAACAACCACAATCAAAGAAATATCAACAAGAGTTCCTAGCGAGTAGGACCTCGATTTTCAATGGAAGGTACTTCCTGTATCTTTGTTTCGAAATCATACAATACTATATATAATATTCATTCCACTTCGAGTATATAGGGCATATATAAAATTTCATTTATATAAGATTTCTTAAATCATATTTTAACATGTCATTTTTGTACAAATTCCATTATATACAAGATATCATTTCATATCAATTACCTTCCAAATCAATAATTTTGAATTCAGTGCATTCTTATATTAATTTTTCACATATATAAGTTCTGAAAACTTCCGTATCAAGTGTCCAAAAAATCGAAGATTCTCGAAATTCCAATTCAATACCAAATTCAGTTTGATTTCTGAATCGATTCAGATATTTGATATCATTTCAATTTCAGATTTACAAATTAGTTAAAACTTCAAATTCAATGTAAATTGCATGTTATGAAATTATTATCCAACCGAATCTTTACATTCAATCATTTTGGACTTAAATTGCTCAGATTGAAAATATACACTCTTATCTCTAAAATAGTTAAGCTAAATTTAAAATAGTTTAAGTAAGATAAAAGCTTGATATAAAATAGGTTTGAATAGAGTAAACAAGTTTTTTATATATAAAGTAGTTTAAATAGGTTTGGATAGAATAAACATGTTTTAGTATAAAATAGTTTAAATAAACTAAATAGGTTTGCTATAGAATAGTTGGATAAGATAGCTAAGTTTAAATGAAGTAAATAAATTAATTTTATAGTTTTTGAAAGCAAAATACTAACTTTAAGAGATAATCCAATCTGAATCAGTTTATGTGAAATCCTAATGATAATTCAGCTTTGATTCCATAATGTGATTTCAATAATCAATACTCAAATCGAACATTATTCACAAAAGATAAACTTTTTCAAAAGCTTCTGAAATAAGCTTGTTATTCATACATATAAATTTGTACAAATAACCTTCTCAAAATATTTCTTGATCAAATATTTCTATCACATTTCATATAACTTGGATTCAATATATTTCAAAACAATTAAGAAATCTATTTCTATCCATTTTAATTATCCCTTACATCTCATTTTCAATACTTCCATTAACATAGTACAAAAGCAATACTTCGAAAATTCAATTGTCAATTATTTTCATAATTCAATGTTCAAATATTTGTTTCAAATACGAAACTATGTCAGTAATCAAACTTTATTTTAGACTTTTTACAATGCACGATAAACAAAAGGGTACAAGGACATGAGTTCTGTATTAATGAAAGCTCAAACATGAATAAAACAAGGGTGGGAAGGTCAAACAACAACTACTGAAGCAAGGTGAATGAATCAAAATTGAACGAAGGAACTATCTATTCTCAGGGCCAAGAGGGTAATAGATGCAACTATGAAATTTCTTTAATTAATTCACTTTAGTTCAAAATTCAAAATATTTACATTTGTCATTGTAAAATTTAAAGCTCGTTTCCTTTTTCTTTAATTTTATTCAAGTTACCTTCTTTTTAAATTTTTAATTTAATTCTAACATTCACTTGTCGTTCTAGATTTTTAAGGTTCACAAATTTTTTCAAATGTCATCATTCACTATTCACCTTACAATTTAATTTTAAAACATTCATTTGTAAAATCTACTTATATTTCACAATAACGTAATTTTATTTAAATTTTGATCATTTACCCAAGTTCACATTAATTTTACAAAAGCATTTTCATTAAAATTTATCCAAACCATTTTCGAATGTTTATCAAAATAATTAGTCTAAGTATTTCTCGATGTTTTAGTCAAAATCAAATAGTCAATCCCACTTTCAAAACTCGAAAATATACACTGGTGATGTCGCAACAATCACCAGAATCATCTCCAAGCGACTAGAGTGTGATTCCATATCTATCTAGTACAGACAAGACTTTATATATACGTTAGTTAGGCTTATATTCAAAATGTTACATACTTAATAGTCCAACCTTGACGTCGAATAAATACTCAAAATTCTTTTTATAAGAATACACCATCTCCAAATATATAATACAAAACGATATATTTCAAAATAATTTATCAATTTCAAAATAAATTTGTTTCAAAATTTATTAGTTTCAAAATGCTTCCGCTGCACTACTCTTTCAAAATATTAGTTTCATAACCATTTATATTTCAAATTACACAATCTCTTATGTAATTTCCAGCGAATGATTCTTATTAAAGTCCATAAGCTAAGCTTTGTGTAAACCAAAGCTCTAATACTAACTATAACGACCTGGCTTTACGACCGCTTCAAGTCGGTAGTTAAACCAATTTAAACTGCTCGAAATGACAGATTGTAATTTAGCTTATGCATTTAGCAGAATCAAACATAGAAATTACAAAAACAAAAAATGCAATATCTCACAGCGGAATAGTTTTACACAAAATTCAGAGTTTGTACAAAAAACTTTACACAGCGGAAGTACATAAATTTTAAACAAAATAAAATTTGCAGCAAATTTGTCAAATCTGTGTGCGCGCACATGCGTCTTCACATGCCTCTTTTCTTTGTGAGCTGAAATCTATAATCTGCAACATTCGTATCTGACCCGAGTGTTCCATGCAAAACACAAAACACTCGAGTCAGGACTAAAATTCTCATATTAGTCAAATCAAATCAAATATACAAATGATAATAATTTCAAATCTTATTTCGATTTATATAAAGGTCTCACCATTTTCCAAAATTCATTTAAGTGTCTTACAAAAGATACCAATTTTTGATTGATCCAATATTTTAAAATTTCCAACAATTAAACTTCTACTCACGTTTAAGTTATTAAATCAGTGATTTTAATAAACGTACTTCATACCCATTCTTCCACAGTCTATATCGCTTCAAGGGATAATCCTTTAAAATCCGACAACTTATTCAAATCTAAAATATTCAATTTAATTAATAATGAAATTTCATCCATTTTCCTTACCATATTACTCCTTTTTAGTATTATAAAAATTCAACCATTAAGATTTTCCAAATGGAAAAGTTCAACAAAAATCACAAAATATCAAACATTCAACAATACATTCAATATCATATATCAAATAGAGTGTCCAAAGGACAAAAACCAAATCTAAAGTCAAGTAATCGATCACCGCATAGGGGTAAACATAAGGGATAACATAAATATCAACTCACTAACCTTTTAACAAAATAAATAATATTTACCATCTCAATATCAGTCAACATCTAAATCGGTACCCCATCCGTATCTCATAATCAATCAATAGCCAACAAATATCGGATTATTTAAATGATTGTAACAGGAAATTCCAATACAAATATAAAATTTAACAATCTAAGTTACATGTCCAAATTTTGACTATCAATAAATATCCATTTCAATTATCAGATTTAATGTCAATTTAATAATTCAGTTAAGTGTCATTTTTAATTAAATGACTTTTGAGCGGTAGGAAGAAAATAAAGTGGGAAATGAAGAGTGTTTTATTTCCAAACGCTTTAATGTGGAGTAACCATGTTGAATGTGTACAAATGTCGAAATGTACCTGGGGAAAGAATAGGTAAACAATTAATGAAATAACAAAAGAGAAAGGGTGCATTGCATGGATACGCATACATTAAGATGGGAACAATTATACTCTTTTTTTGTTTTTCTTAATTTTTGTTTTTATTATATAGAAACGTGGCTTGCATTGGTTTTGGACACGGACCGCATGCATGCATGCCTTATAAATGATACAATAAATGATATATGTCTATATGCCTCCCACTAAACAAATGAAGTGATCATTTAGGTTTCTCTTTGTAAACATGACCAAGTAATTTGCTCATTAATTCAAATTAAATGTGAGCATTATTTGCACTATGCATATATACAACACGTTTTGATTTTCTTTATAACAGACGCAAAATATGCAAATTTAGAAATGAATGAATGTGTTGATATGTATAGAATAAAAGGTGGCTAGTGTAACAACCCGGAAAATCAGAACCAATTTAAATTTTTTATTTTGGCAATTTTAATGAATTTTGGATATTTAAAATGAATTATTTTAAATAATAACGATTAGACATTTATTTTGAATAGAATTAGAACGTATAAATTTATTTAAATCGAAATTAGAATATAAATATTTATTTTAATTATAAAAGGAATTGAAAACGGCGCGGTAGTTTGAAAATTCGATTTCAAATTTCAAATGAATGTACTGGATTCAAAATAAACCAGATTTTAGCGTAACCAGAAAGATTTGAATCTGTTTGAAAATAACTTTCCAACGAATGTGAAAAATCCAGATTTCATAGTAGGAATAAAAAGTTATGTCCAGTTGAAAATTCAGAATAGTTGCTATAGAATTTATATAATATATAGCCCTTAAAAATAGCAATTTTGCAAATGACCTCCATTTTCGACGAGACCACTTTTGTTGGATTCGGAAATGTCAAATTATTGCTAGATTCCAATTTTCATAACTTTTGGAATCAATATGTGAGCGTTGCAAAAGAAAACATGTTTTGTCAATTTCAGTTGAATTGGATCGACCATAAAATGACCATTTTTCAAACGGTCTCCAAATTCAATGAAATTAGTTTTGTTAGGACCGTATCGTCGAAACATAGCTAGATTTATTTTTCTGGAATTTTTGGAGTCAGTATGTGGTCCCGGTAAATTAAAATGTACATTCAAATTCAATATATAAGGATTTATATTTTAATTTCAATGAAAGATGATCAAAACAGTCGAATTGGCTTACCGGACATATCCCATTGTGTCCGGAATGAGGGTATTTGGCTAGGAGCGATATTCGTTGGGTTGATTTGGAGATCGTGATAATAAACAAGTTATTTTTAGAATTAAGTAATTAAAATATTATTAAATTATAATATAAATATAATTTCTCCAAACCCTAACTCAGAATTATCGAGCCGCCTCTTTTATAAAACCGACGACGTTGAAGCTCCAAATTTCCCTTCAAAAATTCTTCCAATCCTCAAGCTTATTCATGATACAAATTACATGAAAATTGAAGAGCGATTCAAGATCTTCAGATCCATACTGTTGGTTTGATTTCGAGGCATATCGTGAAAGAATTTCAAGTGCAAAGTCGCCACCTTCAGGTTCGATTTCTGGCGATGTGTGGGGTCCAAGCTTGTCGCGCCACCAGTCGCTGGAAGGGGGGAGGGAGGTGCTCTTCGCGGCACGTACCGATGTGGGTCCGGTCCACTGTGTGAGGCGCGGTTGTGGATAATTCAAGTCGAGCTCGAGTTCGACGGTTTCAGGCAAAGGATTATTAACAATAAGCTTATATATATAGTTTTTTTAATTAAAAAGCCTTATTTTTAAAATATGAAATAATAAATATATAAAATGCATTTTTTTAACATATATAGAAGATGAGATTTTTATATAAATGACTTTGCTATAAAAATGTGAATTTTTATAAATAAATAACATTGGGTTTTAAAAATAAAAATGACATGGTTTTAAAAGTATAAAAATATGTTTTTTTTTAAATAGAAAAAGCATAGTCTTAAAAGGTGTTATTTTTAAATAAAATAACTATAGTGAAAAAGGTGATTTTTATATATGAATAGCATATAAAAATATGTTTTTTATATATATAATGGCATGATAAAAATATGGTTTATTTATATATATATATAACTTTAACATTAAAATATGGTTTATATATATATATTTATATACACAACTTTAAAATTAAAAATATGGTTTATATATATATATTTGTGTATATAACTTTAAAAATAAAAAGAGCACTATTTTTGAAAATAAAAAGAGCACTATTTTTGAAAATAAAAAGAGCACTATTTTTGAAAATAAAAAGACCATTATTTTTGAAAACATAAATAGCGATGTTTTTGAAATAGAAATTAGCATTGTCTTTATCATGTATATAATTTGGAATAAAAAAATATGATTTTTAAGTTATATACATTATTTTAAAAATATCATTGAGTTAAAAATATGATTTTTAAATTAAAAATAGCAATGATTTTTAAAATATAAAAATAGCGTGGTTTTAAAAAAAATATGATTTTTATATGTGTAGCTATATAAAAATATGATTTTTATGTATATAATGACAACATAAAAATGTAATTTTTATTTATATAGTAGCAGAATAAAATTGTGATTTTTAAATAAATAGCACTGTATTAAAAATATAATTTTTAGTATCAACTGCGTGAAACAGATGGCGATGGAACGGACTGAAATCAAAACGGAATCCAAACCGTCCCATAAAGATAGACAGAGTGGAAACCAAAGGTGACAACTTATCACTCAAATTTATTTTCTAGTTAAATATATACTAGGTTGCAGACGAGGCTTAGTAGCTCCTGACACCGTCGTCCACAGACCATGGATGACTTGTTTGATTGTGTTGTGTGGTGGAAATTGATTGTGATTGTATTGTGAAATGGAAAATAAAATATTCATGTGTATGGAATAAAACATTTGAACATTAGAAATATCATTTTTATTGTATATATGAATTGTATAAAATAGTCATGTGTTGAAATAAATATTCACAAACAAATCGGACGATTTGTTTATGTATACCCATTTATCTGATACTGGTTGGGACGATATATTTTACACATCGCCCAACCGTACAAATAAAATCTGTGTTTGTTAATTGAAACTCCACACGGGTATTGGGATGATATTTGACACACACTGATCCCAATAATTAGTGGTATGTTAATCAATGGGTTGACAAGTTGTGATAAGCGTTAATTATTTATTTTTAATGCTTATATAGTTGTAAATTGCACTCTGGATGATGGTTGATTGTATATCATTATTGTTATGTACATATGTTGTATGAAATCCATATAAATAACATTATTTGGTAATTGATTGAATCTGATTCCAATTCAGAATTAACAAATATTTTTAAATAATATTCAGCGTATAATCAAAATCAGATACTTTGAAAATATTATCATTTTAATATTATAATGAAAAGGAATATTCAAATTTGATTTGAAATTTGAAATGAAATTGAAATCTTTTTAAAATGAATTTACTAAGGAATATTCAAATTTGATTTGAAATTTGAAATGAAATTGAAATCATTTAAAAATGAATTTAAAATGAATTTACTAAGGAATATTCAATTTTGATTTGAAATTTGAAATTTGAAATGAAATTGAAATCGCTTTAAAATGAATTTAAAACGAATTTACTAAGGAATATTCAAATTTGATTCGAAATTTGAAATGAATTTGAAATCATTTTGAAATGAATTTATAAACAATTTATAAAATACGTTTTAAATGGAAATCAACGAAATATTATATATATATATATATATATTATAATGGCCTGAATAGAACGCGCCGCGCAGCGACCGTTCGTGAATTTCAACCATTGACTTCAAATTGACATTACGGGAGATCCGGCCGTCGGATTCGCCTAAAACCAGAACTGTTGGGTTTGTATCTAAAAGAGCTTTCCAATGAATATAAGAGAGTTGAAATCTAACGGTTGGATTTGGAATTATGTCCACATCAAATTTGGAAAAGGTCGCTGTAAGTGCAGTTCGATGACCGTTTATGGAAATAGACTAAAAGGGCCTCGATAAAATTATTAAAAATTTGAGTAAAATCATAATAAATGATTTGGCAAGAATTTGGATGAAAAGGCCCACATTTGTAAAGATAAAAATATATTTTTATCAAAATAAACTAGTTATGGGCTAGAATTATAATCCAATATTTTTAAATAAATAAATTGGATTTGAAATGGTTTTAAAAATAACCAAAATTTCCAATATATGAATTGGAATGGGTTTGAATTGAAATTATATTCGGAATATTTCGATGTTGGATTTCATGATTATACAAATACTGTTATGGAAATTAGAAATATATATTTATATTGTTATTTCCAATACGATATTTGTTGGTTTCAGAATTTGATATTGAATATAAGCCAATATATTTTCTATTCAGAGCCTTGTATTTAATATCAAACGGGATTTTGGGTTTGTCGTGAATTGTGTCTTCATTAACACTGTTCTTAAGCCCCATGGGAAAAAGATAAATCTTTTAATTAAGATTATTAGAGTTTCCAGCTAATTAACATTTAATTGGAAAAAAATGGAATGTGAATCGGGTTTATTATGAATTGTGTTTTTAACGACATTCTTTCTTTAACCCGATTAACAGTGAAATATGTTTTGGAATATATAAATCTTTTTATTAAGATTTAATGGAAATTTTCCAAAGTAAAGTTTTTCGGTTTAATATATTAAATTGGAATGGAATGGAATTCGATTAGATAATAATCAAAGTGGGCTTCTGTGGAGGAAGACTGTTACTATATATGGAATTTAAAAGGCTTTGCCGTTATTCCATTTATATTATTGGTTGGATACGGAAGTTTATATCGATTATATATATATTGATTTACTTTCCGTGAAGATTCCATAATTAATGGAATGGGATTTTGGATTTATCGTGAACAGTGTTTTAAATGACACTAGTTCTTTAACCCAGTTAAAGATAAGATTAATTTCTTAACTTTGAATAATCATTAAGAAATGACTTTTGAGATTAAAACTGAATTATAGTTTTAATGAATCTTTAATTAGATTGGAATGTGAATGGGATAATTAAATTTATCGAATTCATGAAATGATCGAGAATAGAGTGTCACCAGTTTTGCTCCAAGCGATAGTTAAATCTTTAATTAGATTTGAACGTGAAATGGTAATTAATTTTACCAATAATACCATGGTGTTAGATATGAAGTATTACCAGTTTTGCTTCATGGGATGAATAGGTTCGGATTGGGAAATTAAATAAGGATAACATCGGTAAGATTCGCTAATCCCGACTAGTTTGGATAAACCTTAATTTGGTTTGAATTGATATCCAAAAGAAGATTAAAGAATAAATTTAAAGAATTTATCTTTGATAAAATTAATGGGAACCTTTCCTAAAGGGTATGAATATTTAAATAAAGGAATATTCAGAATTGGAATGAGGCGTATGTTTTGTTTTTATAGCACTTGTTTATAAGATACGCGAGTTATTCAGAAAGACCAGGTTTGTCCCATTCTGAATAACTGAATCGACGATAAGTCAACGATGAAGATGGTGGTTGAAGACCGGAGGTCTTCACATCGTTTGGATGATTACTGTTGTTTTGAGTGGGCTGTAAACCTAAGACAAGGTAAAAAGTGGTGATCGTCCAGACGTACTTGGAGATCGACCGGATATGCGAGGACCTCTCTCTTGTATTGGACATATGGGACGAGGAATAAGGTGCCTTCGATTTCGTTCAGACCCAGAACGAACTTGTAAATGGATGTGTGTCTGACATTGGATTTTATTCTGTGTTGATTGATCTCTATTAAATATATATCTGTTTGGTGGCAGACAATTTATTCTCTTGCTTAACACCCTTCTCTGAGACGTACGAGCTCAGAGGTTATATATCGATAGACATCAGTCGCATGGCATAAATTGCCAGTGTGGCATGCTGAGATGCAAATGATCAAGGCTTCTGTTGAAAAGCAGAGTCTTGTGGTTGATGATCAAAGCACGGCTTTAATATAGCATAGCTTTGTGTATAACGTTAATTCGCGAGCCTCATACCCCGGCGTGAACCAGAAACGGGAGAGAACTTCAGGGAGGGCATGCATTTCCTTCTAGCTTGTAGTAGTGTCATGATATGGAGCTCAAACATTTTTACTTATGTGGATGATGGATAGCGAGATGCCTCGGTTATATCGGTCACTACGGGCTCGATCGATGGTTTGGTCGATATACTGACCAGTTTTACGCCCCATAGAGCGGGAAAACGTATTGTTCAAGCATTTTAATCCACTCTGCGTGGACCGGCCCTGATGATCCAAGGGTCGATGCGTTCTGATCCAGAGACACTGGCTAGAGCATCTCGAAGCGGTAAGGATGATCCCTTGCCTTGGTTCACAAATGGAAATCTAACTTCCAATATGTGACTTTGCGGTTTTGATTGTAAACCTATATGTGGCGGCATAGTAGCATGGGACGCTCATGTCGCCTATGATTGATATGTTATGATTGAAATTGTTTTTGAAACATATATGCACTTATAATAGTATCAAAATGATTTGTTTTAAACGTACCAAGCATGTTTGGTTATTATAAGGTAATTTAATAGCTTCATTGCTTTGCGTGATGGGACCTGAGTCTTATAATAGCTTCATTTTTCCAAAATGCATTTGTTTTGTTATATGCACTGATACTCTTAGGAGAAAACTCGTTCCGTGTTATACGGCGTGGTCCCTTGATTTACTCCATTTTAAAGAAAAGTTTTAAATAATCGTTTTAGTTCTCACACCAATCACATGACTGACCTGGAGTTTATTGTTGATGCCCCTATTTTCCACACGGGCAGCTAGTAGTTTTGGTTTTGCAGATGTTATATTCACATGATCCTGGTTTATAGCTGGAACTATACTCGGAAAGCTTTGTATCCGTATATTCCATTCAGTTGTGTTATGTATTTTTTGCCGCCTAATTTGTAAATCTCATATATTTGTCAAATATATATTATTTATCCGTACTCTGTATATTCTTGTACGTTGATGTAAATTGTTGTAATAAGTAATGAAATGTTCTTCTGTTTGTGTTCCGATTAGTCTTGTTCTCAAACTATCCATTCTTTCTCTTCTTTTCGGAGACCGGGGAAGTTCGGGTCGTCACAGTTAGAATAATGAGGCATCTGAAATAAGTGCACATGCATGAAAATAGAATGTATGGAAAGAAATTAATAAAGTGGAGGAAATAAATGAATTCACAATAAATGAAGAATAAAGTGGAGAGAGATGAGACAGTGATTTTGGGGAAAGTGGAAAAAGAAGGGGAAACAATAAATATGTTTTATGTTTTTTTTATATAAATGTATGCATAATACATAGAAAGGTTAGACAATAAATATGTTTTGTTTGTTTCTTTTTTATTTATTTATTTTTATATATGTTAACATAAATTTCATTAACTGCGATAGTTAAAACATAGATTATATACCTTTAACACTCGGTGTCTTATAATTCTTGCTATATAAAATTAATTTGGAAACAGTCATATTTTTTTTTTAAATTATCGCATTAATGCATATATTCAACCTTAAAAATAAAGTCAAGGATTCAACTGCTAAATTTTATTCAACAATAGTTCAAAGTTAGCTAGTTTAAATGTATAAACATGAACAATTTAATAATTTCCATTGTTATCAATCACAATTTAACAAATTATAAATTGTTGTTTATCACAAATAAAACTTTAAATCGTTCATTAACAACATCATAAATCTTATTTAGAAAACATTCCAAATTCAAACATTAAATTAAATTAAAAAATTTAAATGGCTGTAATTTAAGGGATGTTACAGTTTCTATCATTCAAGTCTGCGTATGAGTATTGGAAAAACCTTTGAAATCTGAAGAAAAAACTTGCTACTTTAAAGAGCATGCCAACGTACAATTTTGAAACTCAAGATAAAGTTGTAGTTGCTACAATGACTATATATACATAATTTTGTAAGGAAATACAATAGGGGCGATCCGGATTTTATAACTTTTGACGATAATCCTAATCTTGTCCCGGATGAATATCATAAAGAACATCAAAATATGAGAAATAAGACAGAGGATGATACTCAAGGAGTCAAAAGATGAGTTAACGAAGCGATCGCACTCAGAGATTCGATAAGGGATGAATTAATTGCAACGTGAAGGACATAATCATTGTGTATAAATATTTTAATTAGTTATCAATGTATTTACATTTCTTTTATATATGTATTTCTATCAGTTATTAATATTTATCAGTACAAGTTACTAATATTTATCATTATTTTCGAGATAGAGTATGTCTAATGTATTTTTTAATATAAAATCTCATAAATTCCCTCTTTCCTACAACTAAACCAGAATCCATGCTTCAACTAGAATATAGCATAACACAAATGAAAAAGATGATTTGCTTAATCTCCACAAGTAACATTGAACAAGTGAATGAGCAAACCGGCATTTTTTATTAGCTTTACTGTTATAAGATTTCTGTTACAAACAACACACACACACACACACACGTATATATATATATATATATATATATATATATATATATAACCGCTCAATAGTTTTACCGTTCAATTCACCGTTTAAAATAAAAAAACACATCATTCGTTCACTCATCTTCAGCTACTCAATTAATCGTTCGGTCATATTGTTCATTTCAACCGCTCGCCAACGTCAATAACGCATGTAAGCCACGCTACGGGTGCGTTCTCGGCGCCAACAAACAACAGTTAGTTTGAATGAAGTATTGAACAAACAACATGTTGCAACAACCGGCTTTAAAGCTTCATTTTCACGCGGTTATGTAAATGCATCAGGGAGGAGGGCCCCAGCCATTTTAATCTTTCAGCCGGTTGAAAAATCAGGTTGAGTGGTCGGTTGAAGTGGCGATGTTGGTTCTTGGAAATGCGACTATCAATGTGTTCTAATGTCATCCGCGCTGAACTAATTACCTCAAAATTCAACATACAGGTATGCGACGTTTTCTCGATAATTTAATCTTTGTTTTGATATGTAGATTTCTTCTGTTAACCAATCATCAATGCCATGTTTGATTTTGAAAATCATGGTTATGTACAATGGCAGTAAAACTGAAGAGGTTGTGTTGTTTTATCACCATTACTTCATTTCATGGTTCATTGACGGTTTTTTGAAGGTTAATTTGGACGATTGACATATTAGATGCAAATTTAAGTAACCCATATGCATAGAAGAATTACGATACTCAACTAGCACATATCAATTAACTAAACATGTAAACTGAATTGCTACATTTTTTATGAACTAGCAGTTGTTTCTTTTTTGGTACTAGCAATTACTCTTTAAAATAACTTTTTGATGGCTTTGAAGTGATCCACTACTTAATAAACTAAGACTAACCATTTTTCAGCTTGTTCGTTCGCTTTTCCTGCAGCATGTTAGCCTTTAATAAACAAAAATAAAATGACCCAAGCCAATATAACTGTCATAGTATCAAGTAGATCAAAACTTAAACATGTACTTTCTACTTTGGATATGAAGTGGTAAAGTAGGGTGATGTTGATTTTGAGCATTTAAAAGGAGTAACATAATATGTTTAGACTTTGGCTAACACTAAGGGTGCTTTCACTGCTTTTTTTGGCTACGTTGATGTTGGCGTCAAGTAGCATGCATCTGAAGTAGTACCTACGAAGTGCATCGTTTGAGCCAACCATAGGAATGTTAAATTTGGTGATACAAAATCACAAATTGATTGGAACAAATTTGCAAAGAATGGAAAGTAAATATTTTTATAATAGGAATGCATTGATTGCATTTGATGAGGTGGTAGAGTAATAAATGAAGGGATTAATTTCTTCCATCTATGCTAAAGAAACAGATTGATTTACTTCCTATATTTGCACATTTGTTGTTATGGTAATTTGCCTCCATTATATTATTACCATATGTTGGTAATTTAATTGATGACTCGCATAGATTTGCACTGGCTATATATTGAGGGGTAGACTTTAGTCTAAACCCATCCTGGCCTGGAGCCAGTGATCCCCAATGTTGTCTCTTCTTGTTAAACCTGATTGAGGTTTGGATATGTAAACTCTTATTTTGTAATCTCTTGTATTCTCTCATGTGGAATAAAATCTCTCTCTGTTGGACTGGACGTACACTATGATGATAGTGGAACCAGTATAAATATTGTGTCTCTTTGTTTCTCTGTTATAGTTATTTACTATTTTGTTGATGTAATAGAATAATTGCTATCAGATTAGATTGATGTTCAATTGGCAAATCTAGATCCTGCTTATTGCGCTTCCGCATTTATGCACAAAAATCATAACAGATTGGTATCAGAGCGAGGTGATTTGTTTTGAACTGTGCATCAATTATTTCTACAAAGGTTGGTAGATTCAGTGGTGATTATGCTATTACTATTTTGGAGAAAAGGAGACTTCGATGGAGGAGATTATGTTGAGAGAAAAGAGAGTTCCAATCTGGGAACTTTGACGTGATATGGAGTTTACTATGTTGAAGGGACTATTGGATTTGGGAAGTTTTGATCATGTTTCTGACAGGGGTCTTCATGTTGATGATGCTCGAAGGATCCAAGATGATCAGGAAAGAAGCTCAGGTCAAGTGATAGACGGGTGTCAAGACAGAGATCATTGTGGTTTAGACAGGGGTCTTCACGTTGATGATGCTCGAGGGATCCGGTATGATCGAAGAAGGAGCTCATGTCAAGTGTTAGACGGGTGTCGATGTGTATTACAAACACTTTTAGACCGTTAATGTTGTGTGGTGCATCTCGAGGGGAAGATGCATCTTTGGCAGGCGGTGGGTTTGTGTTTGTAATGGTTTTAATTGAGAGAATTAAATTTTGGCCTTGGTGGTGTTGAGATTACTTTGGTGTCTGCCTTCTTTGTTATTTTGGATATTTGCAACAGTTTGTTGGTGGGCGGGGACGTAGTCTGAGCTCATTAATAATGGTGTGATGGGGGTTAGCTTTGCTGGAACCCTTTAGGCAAATATTCATTTTTGGTTTCTATCTCATGGTGAGACTTTGATTGAAGGTGGAGTTCTGTTGAAGAGTTTTATGATGAGAAGAGAATTTGACTCAAGGTGGGGTGCTGGAGATATGTGATTTTACATCAAAGTGGAGTGTTAAATTTGGTGATACAAAATCAAAAATTGATTGGAACAAATTTGCAAAGAATGGAAAGTAAATATTTTTATAATAGGAATGCATTGATTGCATTTGATGAGGTGGTAGAGAAATAAATGAAGGGATTAATTTCTTCCATCTATGCTAAAGAAACAGATTGATTTACTTCCTATATTTGCACATTTGTTGTTACGGTAATTTGCCTCCATTATATTATTACCATATGTTGGTAATTTAATTGATGACTCACATAGATTTGCACTGGCTATATATTGAGGGGTAGACTTTAGTGTAAACCCATCCTGGCCTGGAGCCAGTGATCCCCAATGGTGTCTCTTCTTGTTAAACCTGATTAAGGTTTGGATATGTAAACTCTTATTTTGTATTCTCTTGTATTCTCTCATGTGGAATAAAATCTCTCTCTGTTGGATTGGACGTACACTATGATGATAGTGGAACCAGTATAAATATTGTGTCTCTTTGTTTCTCTGTTATAGTTATTTACTATTTTGTTGATGTAATAGATTAATTGCTATCAGATTAGATTGATGTTCAATTGGTAAATCTAGATCCTGCTTATTGCGCTTCCGCATTTATGCACAAAAATCATAACAAGGAAAATCAATGGTTGGCTTCAAACGGTCCAAACACGTCTGAAGTATCTAACTCCACTGCCTTTTCCTCCCCTCTGTTCCCTTTTTGCGTGCCTCTTTCGTCAATAACACATTATCCTTTCACGAATCATTCTCCGTTCGTGTCCCTTTCCCGTGCTCCTTTTGTGTTGCACACGATCACACATTAATATGGTAGTGGAATGAGCTGAAATTGAAGATGCACCGATGAATTATAAGTGATTTTGCCATAAGAGTGACAAAGATGGGCATAAGATGTTAATTCTAAGAACGAAAAATCGTGACATTGTCACATTGAATGCTTGATTTGGTTTCTTTCCTAATATTAGTAGAATCATCCTTTATTTTGAACAATTATTTCTCTTTAGATTAAGTAAACTTGCGTTGTCTCCATCCGTACTTGATTAAGCGGATATGTAGGCTGCCATCTACATTTTATTTTTAATGTCATTCGTTTTATTATTTAGTTGCTAAGCGATACTTCCTTTCTCTCCTGTTGTAGAAAAAGATTTGCGGCTGCAGCCATCCTCAAGCAGTTTCTATTCAGTCGTTTTGTATAATTTTGTATTTGATAATGAATAGATGCATTAATGTTATCTACTTGAGTAACTAAAACAGTTTACATTTTCTTTGTTATCACAGTTACAAGTTTTTTTGTGCTCTTGCAAAATGTTAAGTGTCATGATGCCTTGAGCTTATTTGTTTTTCAATACAGTGGTGGTGGCAGAAATCGATCTTATGCCAAGGACAAGGAGATGGATTTTCTCATATGGACATCGGCGAAACCAAGGTGTGTAGTGAAAAATCGTAAATAAAAAGTACATGACCAGACATTTCTTGTGATTACAAGATCTTTTAGCATTCATAGAATCATACATGCAACCTTTAAGCTTTAAAGTAAGTTAATTTTCTGGCATTACTTTATATCTTCCATTTTTTTATTAGACTGCATAGGATAAATACTTATGCATGGTTTTTACTTCGAATGTTATGCATGGTTTTTAACACCAAATAAAATCATACACTTTCAATCCGTAAGAACCAAATAAAACCGTATACTCTTAAATCATAAATTACGTATTGTACTTTGATGTTAAATATTCACTAATAACGCTTTCCAAGTAAATAAAAAAGGTTATATTCTTTAATCTGATTAAAACTATCCTTTCTATATGCTTTGTCTTTATGGCAAAATGTGTGCATTCGGGATGCAGTACATGAATGCAATTTATATATTGAATGTTAAGATAAAGTCTAGTGATTTACGATTACTTCAAGAGCATGTCAATGATATATAATAAATAAAATCAAAGTGTTAAAAACCTGATATAAATAATTGTCCTATTCTGCATTAGTTATACAAAGTAACAAAGATATTAACTTCCACCATTTTGATGTTTAAATTTGATAAAATGAGGATATCTTCATGTTTACCATATAAAACTATAGTCTCAAAGACCATTGTACATATAAAGGTGTTTATGTATTGCTAAAGTTACTTTTAATTTATTTCTATTCATTTCAACAATAATGTGGTGGAATAAAAATTTACTGTTTTTCTTTTTTAAGTGGTGTCCCGGTGAAGTAATTAAATTTGGGGAATGTTGTACAACCTATCCATTTGACTAACTTATTTATGAGTCTTAGCAATATTGCACTTCACTGTAACCACTATTTGGCACTGATGATCGACATTGCTTTGAAATTGATCTTGTTATTCACAGCCACTATTGTATGTTTTTAACTACAACAGTGTTCAGATGTCAATTTATGGTGGTTTTGTTAGAAAATACGTACAATGAAAGTTGTTTATAAAGAATACACACACATATATATATATTATACCTCTCAACCGTATATTATGTATTATAAGAAATTATACATGTTAATATAGTTATCTTTAATAGTTTATAAGTTACAATGGATATAATGGACAGGGCCGACCCTAAGGTGCGGGAGGCCCTAGGCAAAAATAAAATTTAAGGCCCTCGCATATATAAACAATGAAAAAATGATAAACACTAATATTCCATTAATACAAAATAATGGTTATGATTACACAAAAGTAGAACAACAGATTTTTACATAATTATTCCATCATTAATATCTAATGAAAGTGGTACAAACTCTGTAATGACATCATCATTTGAATTAATCTCATTGGGCTCAATAACCTCATTCGCGTTTGTCACGACATCAGCTTCAACATTATTTTCCTCGATTTAAATAGCAACTTCTTCATCTTTCTTCTTGCTAAATAATATATTAAGTGAACCTGCTTGTTTTTTAATATCATTTTTAATTTCAAGTTTTTTCTTTTTTTAGAAGCCCCAGACTCAAATTTTTTAAATGACATTATGATATCGTACAAACGACAAATATCTTAAGATTAACAAATTATACGGCAGGCAAACAATACATATTTTCCCTAACAATCATTTTTTCAAACATCAAGCAAGCAAACAATGGTAAAATTATCAAAATCTTTGTTGTTTAAAATTTGAACTGCAAAAAAAATATTTCTAACTATCAATTTCTCAAACATCAGACAGACAAACAGTACATACTTTCTCAAATAAATCTGAAGTTCTATTTCTATTGAGCAATGATCGATTAAATTGTCTTGAGAGAATTGTGAAAATTGAACTTTTACCGATTGAAACCAACCTAAGAGCCTGAGCCAACCAATCTCAAGATGAATCAACTAAAATTAGACGAATCAGTTTCAGCGCTGCCCTAAATTTGATTACTTTTCTTCGCGGTCTTTTTTTCGTGCGTTCTTGTGTGAGGAATGAATTACGATGCTTGAATAGGGACCTACTGTTGTGCGTGTTTACATCTTTACTTCTTTTTTTCTGAGGCCACCTAAGATTTGAAGGCCCTAGGCAATTGCCTAGTGCACCTAGGGTGAAGGTCGGGCCTGATAATGGATAATGTGAAATATTAGCCACAGAGAGGCGATGATGTTAGTGAAAAACACCGGCAATGCTGGTTATACCAGCTCCAAACACCAAAAAATTCACTTTAGGAGACCATGGAAGCACTACAATCGCACTATTATGTGTTTAGGTGTATTTGCACATCAACTCGATGTAAACTTCGTTTATAAGTTGTACAAAACATACGAAGATTATTAAAAATGAATCTAATTATTCAAGATTAATCTGGATTGGAAAATTTCTATATCACAAGATAACAAAAATTTCCGAAAAAGGCATCATATACTTATCATCATAATATCTCTATTTTTTCTGTGTATGTGCATTTACAGTCAACCTGAATAAGCATAAAACATTTAACTTGTATTCAAATTTGAATTATTGACATGCTTAAGCTTCTACATTTATGAATTTTAAATAAGGGAAGAGAAAACTATGTCAAGCACGCACTAGAGGTTGAATACTCAATAACTTTATTGCAAGGCACGAGATCCACTTATATTAGCCTCCATAGCAGAACTCAAACTTGACTTCAGTCTCCGCTCCTTTTGTTGAATGGTAGATATCACTTCCTCATTTTTTCCTTAAGCCAATATGTATCATTGAGTATTGATATTTTATTCACTCATTGCAATTCTTAGTTGGGAGGCGTTGTTATTAGCACTATTATGTAGTAGTTCCCAAAAATCAAAAATTTAAACCTTTGATATACATACTTGATCGACGCTAGAAAAGCGCGATATTTAAATTAAATTCTGCAAGCATACAGGTGTGTAGCATACAGGTCGAACACAGGGAGGTGTAATTAAAAATTAATATTTATTTATTCTTGGGCGAGTTAGACGAATTCTGGAGGGCGATTAAAATTGAAATTGCGACTTGGTTCAAAACAAAACTAATTGCATCGACGACCAAATTACAATTAACAATAAAACAAATAAATACTGCGATTGAATTCACAACAGATTCGAATCTAATCGAATCTATTATCAATTCAATGATTAGGAAATAAACAGATTGCTGGAATTAGACTTGCAGAATATAAATAAATTAACAGGAAAATAAAATTGCAATAACAGTTGGGTTCTAGTAAATCTAATTACTAGACAACACCACTTGTCATGAGAATAAAAATGCAGAAAAAGAGAAAATAGAGAGAACTTTATTGATTCCCAGATTATTTTTTACAATGAGATTACAACAGTATTTATAGGATAAAATGCCAACCTCAAACCTCATCCAATATATGCATATATGGCCCCTTTTAATAGCAATTATTTCTCTTATATTAATCGGCACTTATTCCTCCAATCAGCATTTATTCTTCCAATCAACAATTAATCTTACCATCAGCAATTAATCCTCCCATCAGCAATTAATCCTCCCATCAAGGACATTTATTGGATTCCAAAGGTATCATAGGAAAAGAATATAAAAATTGACCTTTTCTTGGCAGCAATTCAATCAGAAATTCTTCTAATTGGCAGTTGAAAAAATGCTCGATTTGAATTGATTTCCATGATAAGAATATGACTTCCTGAAATGCTTATTAGTGTATATCATATATACATACATATGAATGCATATATATATACATATAATATAACACTTATCCATATTTTCTTCAGAGCAAAAGGGGCAGTGTGAACGTTCCTTTCTTTGGCAAAAAGTAAGCTTGATGGGGATCGAACTCAGGTCTCTCAGTACAAATCTCTATGCATTTACCAGTGAGCTACAACTCCTTTTGAGTGAGAAAGTGTTGACATAAGGAAGTAGCTTTTGGCCTTTAATTTGAAATGAAAGAGGCATCACTTGACAATCTGTAAATACACATAAAAATTACCCAAAGTATCATTTATTTATTTACAAAAGATAAAATATAAGAGCATAAAATAAACACATTTCTATGTTAATCAAATACCCCCACACTTATCTTTTACTCGTCCTCGAGTAAAAAGAAAATAAAATGAAAAACTAACTAGATAGGTCACACTTTCGTAGGAAACACGATTGCATTGAGCGTATGCAACAAGCCGTTAAACCTCTAGGTGTCCCTAGTAGGACGAGTGGTGTCTCGTGAGGGTTTTCAGCGGATACTACCCACAAAATCCAAATGCAGTATGTTATGATTCTAATGAAACTACATGAATGCAATGGACATATGCAAATAAAAACGAAAGATGAAAACACGACTTATTTCGGGAAAGTGGTACAACAAATTAAGTTAATAATTTCTAATCAGTTGATTTTATTTTAGATACCTCGACTTGTCACAAATTTTCAATATAAATCAAGTTTTCAAATGTTAAATTCCAGTTTGGCCAGTTAGTCCGGTTGATAACATAGTGCAGCCATGAAATAAATTCTTAGTTTGCTTGGCACAGTTTGCAAAGTGGTATTCTAATTTTCTCATGTATGGCTAGTCAAATCAATAAGGACAAGAAGTGTTTGGGTATCATCGCTTATTCTTTATTCTATAAAATTTTAAGATTTATGATTAAGTACATACACCTAACTAAAAAGACCAAGGTTTACCACCCATGCACTGCCTCGCGGACTAGCGGAGAGTGGGTAAAGAGCTTGGCGGATTGTGCAGGCCGACTTTGACTTTGTCAACAACGTGTCGGTAATCCTAAGGTGTCCAATCTCATAAAATGAGACCAAGATATTCCAACGCTGACTTTGTCAACAACGTGTCGGATAGAGCTTGGCGGGTTTGCACACCAACGCTCGATATACAAGCAATGTTGGATACCCTTGGATTACTATTATTATTGAAATTATAAGCATAAAAGAGAGTGATGCGAATTCAACTTAACATAACTTAGTTTTAAAGATTTGACAAGCCAATATAAGTATTTTAAGTCCTCCACTTTTTTAAACAAAGTCTACAATATAGAATAGATTTCATGGCCATCACCTAAGAATCTCCCTATGTACCGGTTACACTATTATCCCTCAAAATTAAACTTTTCATTATATTTCTTATTCGATCTAAGTTGAGAGAGGAAAAAAAATACTATCAACTGGCTAAGAATTGTAAACTTATTTTGTTGTATCAATTGAAAATGAGTCGTATAAAAAAAATTTATGGTATGTTACTACGATATAAAATGTATGACGGTCCTACATGAAAAGAAAGAAAAAATTAAAGAAAAATCAAAAGAATGCAATGCAGACTCCCCCCACACTTGATTGAGACAGTGTCCCAACTGTCTATGGCAGAAAAACAAAAATAAAAGAAAAAAAATGAAAAAGAAAAATAAAAGAAAAAGAACGTGTACCACCTGATTTCATGGTGGATGATCAGGCTCATGCAGATCGATAGGGTCATCTTCGTCATATTGCTCGAATTCCAAAAATGGTTTCAGTCGTTGACCGTTTACTCTGAAGACTTTTCCATCCCTAGGATTTTCAGTTTCAACCGCTCCATGAGGATATATTGTTTTCACAACATAAGGTCCAGTCCATCGAGATCTGAGTTTTCCTGGAAACAAGTGAAGTCTAGAGTCGTATAAAAGAACTTTTTGACCTGCGTTGAATTCCTTACGAAGTATGTTTTTGTCGTGTTGGGCTTTGGTTCTTTCTTTGTAGATTTTCGCATTTTCATACGCCTCATTTCTTAATTCCTCTAATTCCGAAATTTGTAACTTCCTATGTGAGCCGGCTTTTTCTAAGTCAAAGTTCAAAAATTTTATGGCCCAAAGAGCACGATGTTCTAATTCCAAAGGTAAGTGACAGGCCTTTCCAAAGACTAATCGATATGGTGACATCCCTAGATTGGTTTTATAAGCAGTGCGAAAAGTCCAAAGTGCATCAATCAGTTTTACGGACCAATCTTTTCTATTGGAATTCACGGTTTTCTCAAGAATTTGTTTGATTTGTCTATTGGAGACTTCTGCTTGCCCGCTAGTTTGTGGATGGTAGGGGGTCGACAGCTTGTGTGTGACTGAGTATTTCTTGAGCAAGGACTCAAAAGCACGATTACAGAAGTGAGTGCCATTATCGCTAATGATAGCTCGAGGTGTGCCAAAGCGTGAAAAGATGTTTTCTTTGAGGAATTTGACAACAACCTTGTTGTCGTTGGTTTTGGTCGGAATGGCTTCAACCCATTTTGAGACATAATCTACTGCAAGTAAGATGTAAAGATTCCCAAATGAATTAGGGAATGGTCCCATGAAATCGATGCCCCAAACATCGAATAACTCAATCACTAAAATGGGGTTGAGAGGCATCATGTTTCGCTTAGAGATTCGACCCGTTCTTTGACATCGCTCACATTTAGAACAAAATTCGAAAGCGTTACGGAAGAGTGTAGGCCAATAAAAACCGCTTTGCAAAACTTTTGCAGCAGTTTTTCTTGCTCCAAAATGACCACCACAAGCATGGTCATGTGAGAAGGAGAGAATACTTTGGTGTTCATGATCGGGCACACACCTTCGGAAGATTTGGTCTGGACAATATTTGAAAAGATACGGGTCATCCCAATAGAAGTTTCGAACTTTCAAGAGAAATTTTTGTTTATCTTGTTTCGACCATTCAGCGGGCATTTGTTGTGTGACAAGATAATTCACAATGTCAGCATACCAAGGGGTGTTAGAGATCAAAAGGAGTTGTTCGTCAGGAAAATAATCATCGATTTGGGTGTCGTTATCATTTTTGTGCACAATTCGAGAGAGATGATCAGCTACGACATTTTCAGAACCCTTTTTATCTCGTATTTCAATATCGAATTCTTGAAGAAGAAGGATCCAACGAATCTAGCGGGCCTTGGCATCCTTTTTAGAAAGCAAATATCGTAGGGCAGCATGGTCAGTGTAAACTATGACTTTGGATCCTATGAGATATGGTCTGAATTTCTCAAGAGCGAAAACAACTGCCAAATATTCCTTTTCAGTAGTTGAGTAATTCAACTGGGCCTCGTTTAAGGTTTTGCTAGCGTAGTAAATGACTCGAGGGAGTTTATCAATTCGCTGACCCAAGATGGCTCCAATTGCAAAGTTAGAAGCGTCGCACATAAGTTCGAAGGGTTGAGTCCAATCAGGAGGTTGAATGATGGGGGTTGTGGTCAAAATTGACTTAAGAGTTTCAAAAGATGTTTTGCAATCATTGGAAAATTCAAACTTGACCTCTTTGGTAAGTAAATTCGATAGAGGTTTTGAAATTTTCGAGAAATCCTTAATGAATCTTCTATAGAATCCCGCATGGCCAAGAAATGAACGAACATCTTTGACAGACTTGGGAGGAGGTAAATTAGCAATCAAATCGATTTTGGATTTATCGACTTCTAGACCATCTTTGGAGATGACATGACCTAGAACTATCCCCCTTTTTACCATAAAGTGACATTTTTCCCAATTAAGCACGAGTGATTTTTCCTTACAACGCTTAAGGACGAGTTCTAAATGAATGAGACATTGGGAAAAAGATGATCCATATATTGAAAAATCATCCATGAATATTTCCAAGAATTCTTCCACCATATCAGAGAAAATACTCATCATACACCTTTGGAAAGTCGCGGGGGCATTACAAAGACCAAAAGGCATGCGAGATAAGCAAAGGTTCCAAAGGGACAAGTAAAGGTGGTCTTATGTTGATCTTCTAAAGCAACAGGAATTTGGTTATAGCCAGAGTATCCATCGAGAAAACAGTAGTACTCATGTCCTGCTAAACGTTCGAGCATTTGGTCAATAAAAGTCAAGGGAAAATGGTCTTTTCGTGTGGCTGAGTTAAGCTTTCGATAGTCGATACACACACGCCATTTGGTTTTGATTTTTGTTGGGACGAGTTCATTACTGTCATTTTTGATCACTGTGACTCCCGACTTCTTTGGTACAACTTGTACCGGACTCACCCAAGTACTATCAGAGATGGGATAGATGATGTTATTATCTAGACATTTGATTATCTCCTCCTTGACCACTTCTCTCATGTTTGGGTTTAATCGCCTTTGAGCCTCACGGGTGGGTTTAGCCTCATCAACTAAATGTATGCGATGTTCCATAATTGATGGGCTAATTCCTTTTATATCGCTAATTTCCCACCCCAAGGCGTCCTTATTTTCCCGCAAGATATCCAAAAGTTTTTCTTCTTGGTCCTCGGTAAGATCGGAGGCCAAGATTACGGGAAAAGTTTTTGAAGAGTCTAGGTAGGCATACTTAAGGTCGTGTGGCAATGGTTAGAGGTCTAACTTAGGAAGTTCTTGTGTATCCACATTGGTCAACATTCCTTGGTTAGATTCAGGTGATGAAGTGTCGGAGTCAAGAATTTTGTTTAGTTCAGAAATGTATTCGAGTTCATCGAAATCAGAGTCGA
This sequence comes from Allium sativum, assembly GCA_030737875.1. Lineage (NCBI taxonomy): Eukaryota > Viridiplantae > Streptophyta > Magnoliopsida > Asparagales > Amaryllidaceae > Allium > Allium sativum. The sequence continues at coordinate 47,113,791 of CM060916.1, forward strand.
AATGGTCAAGACACATTTTCAAGGCTTCAGAAGTGTCACTAGAGGTTTCATCAACTGTGGTTTGAATCATGTCAATTTCATCGATCTCAAAATCCCTAGGTTGCTTGTTGAGATTAAAGATGTTTAGCTCAATGGTTAGGTGCCCGAAGGAAAGTCGAAGTTGACCATTCCTACAATTAATGACAGCATTAGAGGTTGCTAAGAAAGGGCGTCCTAAGATCAATGGTATTTGAACATTGGGATTTGAGACAGGCTCTGTTTCTAGAACTATAAAATCGACAGGGAAGTAAAACTGTTCGATCTGTATCAAGACATCTTCGATAATTCCCAATGGCTTTTTGACAGATCGATCGGCTAGTTGAAGTGTGATGTTTGTTGGTTTAATCTCCCCTAGTCCAAGTTGACGATAGACAGTATAAGGGAGAAGGTTGACACTAGCACCAAGGTCGAGTAGGGCATGAGAGATATGGGTGTTTCCTATTTTGCAATCAATCGCAGGGCAGCCTGGGTCTTTATACTTGACTGGGGCAAGATTCGAAAGAACAGAGCTTGTATTTGCAGTTAGAAAGGCGGTTTTTGGAACATTAGTTGCACGTTTTTGTGTGCACAATTCCTTAAGACATTTGGCATATTGAGGAATTTGTTCGATTGTGTCTAAAAGAGGAATGTTCACACGGACTTGTTTGAAAATTTCCAGAATTTTATCGAAATTTGCCGCTTTCTTCTTATTATTGAGTCTATGGGGAAATGGAGCTATAGGTTTTTCGACTCTACTATCAGTTTCATCGTTCGACGATGAAGATTTGGCCATGGAAGAAGAAGGGGGTAAGTGTGTAGAAGATGAAATATTGGTATTGCCAACATCGATTTCAGAAGGTGAGTCGCGTTTGTCGACACTAGGAGAAGAACTGTTGGGATTGCCAACATTTAAGGGAGATGGAAATTTAGAAGAACTGGCATTTGTAGCCATTAAGTGATCATCAAGCTTTTGTATTTGGGTTGAGTTCGAAGGTTTGTCAGGGTTGCCAACATTATTATCAATCCCCTTTTCAGATCGAAGGGTTGTAACAACGTTGACCGGATTGTGGTTTTCATCCTCACAAGAATTTAGAGCACGAGAGTTATATTTTGGATTCACCTCGGGTTGACTAGGCAACTTTCCTTTCTCATTATTTTTCATTAGTTCTTTCATCATATTGAACATTTGGTCGAGTTTAGCGTCTTGTGAGCTCATTTTAGCTTCGTGAGAGTTCAACTGTTTCTCTAAACCCACGATATCTTGTGGTGGTTGAGAAGATTGAGAGGATTGATTTGATGATTGAAAGTTGGGGTGCCTATAAGGTTGTTTCGTTTGAGGTGCAGGTTGAGAGATTTTAGAATTGGAAGAAGGAGCTTGGTAATTCGGATTGGGAATAAAGGGTTGCATGTGAGATGGGTTAGCCGAATTATTGGGGTTTGACCAAGAAAAATTTGGGTGGTTCCTCCAACCAGGGTTGTACGTGGATGAGTAAGGATTATTTTGAGCTATGGCATCGGCTTGGTCTTGAGAGTAATAGTGGGGTAACCCTTCTCCGGCTTGAGGAGTTTGATTTTCTAAGGGAATTTGACTTGGGTCCACGACATGCACTCCTCTAGTAGAAGTACGAATGGGAACACGAATCGATTCCCACTGCATGTCCTTTTCAGAATAATCTTCTAAGAATTGCCAGGCTTCATCGGCTGTTTTAGACATAAAGTCTCCTCCACACATTGATTCTAGTTGAGTTCTAGTCTGATAGTTTAGCCCTTCATAAGCAATTTGACATAAGTGATCTTTTAGAATTCCATGATGGGGGCAACTATATAATAGCTGGTTGAATCTCTCAAAGTATTTTGAAAAAGTTTCCCCCTCATTTTGACAAAATTGATTTATCTCGGTTCGGATTTTTAGAGTTTTATGGAAAGGGAAAAACTTTTTCAAGAATGCAGTGACAAATTCATCCCAACTTCTTGTGGAATGTCGTGGAAGAGAATTTAGCCATCTTTTAGCGCTTTCAAGTAGTGCAAATGGAATTAGCCTTAGCTTGATCGATTCGTTAGATAGTTGTTGCATTTTTGTTGTGGAGGCATACAATTCAAATTCACTCAGAAATTCATAAGCATTTTCAGACCCAGTAAATTTTGGCACCCCTTGGATAAAAGAATGTTTTAGCTCAAAATTGTTTCCTTCAGCTGGTGGGAACACAATGACAGATGGTTGAACGGTCCTAGTAGGATAACATCGATCACGTAGAGACAAGGGTCTATCCATTTGGATATTGAGATTTTGAAATTTTTGATTCATTTGATTTTGATCCCCAAAGTTTGGAAAATTTTGGTTGATTCGAGAACCCCTAGGAGAATTTTGTTGGCTAACACTTTTTTCACTCATTGTTGTTAAATGCAAGCACAGAAATTAGCTACAATGAAGTTTTCGGTCCTTATTGGCTCTTAACCCAAAATTATAAAGTGATGCGTTTGATTACTTAGATCAAAAGATTTCTTAGCCAGTTAACGGACAGGAGTTATCGGTGCACCAGGAATCACCCTAGCAATGCAGCCGAAGGTTTAAGTACCTTCAGAGTAACAACCGATATAATATTTACGAATCACCGTAATATTTATAAACGGTTATTTCCCTGCCGTAGTCTAGACACCAAGAAATAATTCGTTCCAAATGAATCAATTATCACAATATAATTAAGCCCTAGATGAGCCTGTGACTCCCTTAAGTCCAATGTCTAACCGTTATTATTAGTCAGATTCTACGATGAAATGCAATTTGTGGGCCAAGGAAAGGGTGATGAAATCCCTCACCTTATGTGAATTGGGGTATTGCCCTTAGCAGAATGAATAAAAATGCAGAAATAACAACAATCACACAAAATAATTGCAAAAATTAAAAATTGTACATTCAAAGCCGCTGCCCCTGCAGAAATTTTTTACAACAATTGTCTATATATTTTTTTCTTTGCAGCAGAGCACCTGTAGTGTTTTAAAAATTTCTTACCTTGATCGGCAGTCCGTCCAGTGAATTTGGGAAGCGCTAGCGCGTTCACACCCCACTTGGTGTGCAACCGCTCCAACAATTCAACTTGCAAATCTCTGAGTCCCTTGTTCGTTTGTTTGAATCCGTTTCTTCTTTTGGCTTCTAATTTGTTTTGAGCTTTTTCCTTTTTCCTTTCTTTTTTTTTGCAAAAAAATAAAACAAGCAAAAAAATAAAATAAAAAGATAAACTAAGTTGAAAGGAAAACAAAAACTAGGCTAAGCTAAAATAAACAACAGGACTCAAACGAAAAAAAATGGATCTAAAGCTCAACTAAGATAACGATGTGGACCCCTTTAGACTAAACACAAACAAAGCAGGGATTCACAATACAAAGCAACAAATCACAATTTCACTTTTAAGGACTTACACGTCCCTGTTTAATAGGAAAAAAATTTCGTACCAACAAAATGTCTTAGAAAAAAATCACTCTCAGGTCTCAATACAGAATACAACTTAAATCAGAAGAGTTGAATCAAACGAAAACTCTCGCCCCGTTTCCTTTTTTTAGTTCTATTTCTTTCTGTCTATGAAATGATACCACAATTTAGCTTTCCAAAAACAATCGAACTACAAAGATATGGCCTTGCGTTATCAAGCAAATCAACCCGGTCCCCAATATACTCACCCCAAAACACAGCAGCAAAAATAAATACTCCCCACTCCTGCTAAACAAATAACCCACGCCAGCTATTATTCCTCAGAGAACACAAAAGAAAAAGAAAAAGAAAAAAAATCGAACAAACAGACTAACGCTTCCCTTTTTTTTTGTATTCAGTTCTTCAATTCGATACTGGGTTCGGAGTTTTGGTATGAGATGGTATGGGTTTGGATTGTCTGGTGGTTGAATGGCTTGTGAATGAGGGAAGCTGGTGAGATAATGATCGGTTACAGATGTGTGTGAGGTATTGAGGGTGGAGTTGGAGTGATTGTGGAAGATGACGGTCAGTATATTTGGCAGAACAAATATGTAGAGAAAAGAAAGAAAATATGGAAAGAAATAAATTCTTTATTTATTTATATATATATAATTTTTTTTGAAAGAAATCAGATTGTAGATGAAAGTTAAGGAGGGAAAGTAATAAAAGAAAGGAAAAGAATTAAATGAAAATTGGCAAGTTTTTTTTTTAAATGAAGAGAGAGAGGAACTTGTAAAAAGGAATAGACTGAGGGGAAAAAAAAGGAAAGAAATAAAAGAAAAACTAGCACGATTTTTTTTTCTACTAAACAAAACAAAATAAAAACAAGAAGAAAATAAAACAAGAAAAAAGCTAACACGAATCAGAATTAAATAAATAATAAAATTTAACGTTACCTCCCCGGCAACGGCGCCAAAAACTTGATCGATGCTAGAAAAGCGCGATATTTAAATTAAATTCTGCAAGCATACAAGTGTGTAGCATACAGGTCGAACACAGGGAGGTGTAATTAAAAATTAATATTTATTTATTCTTGGGCGAGTTAGACGAATTCTGGAGGGCGATTAAAATTGAAATTGCGACTTGGTTCAAAACAAAACTAATTGCATCGACGACCAAATTACAATTAACAATAAAACAAATAAATACTGCGATTGAATTCACAACAGATTCGAATCTAATCGAATCTATTATCAATTCAATGATTAGGAAATAAACAGATTGCTGGAATTAGACTTGCAGAATATAAATAAATTAACAGGAAAATAAAATTGCAATAACAGTTGGGTTCTAGTAAATCTAATTACTAGACAACACCACTTGTCATGAGAATAAAAATGCAGAAAAAGAGAAAATAGAGAGAACTTTATTGATTCCCAAATTATTTTTTACAATGAGATTACAACAGTATTTATAGGATAAAATGCCAACCTCAAACCTCATCCAATATATGCATATATGGCCCCTTTTAATAGCAATTATTTCTCTTATATTAATCGGCACTTATTCCTCCAATCAGCATTTATTCTTCCAATCAACAATTAATCTTCCCATCAGCAATTAATCCTCCCATCAGCAATTAATCCTCCCATCAAGGACATTTATTGGATTCCAAAGGTATCATAGGAAAAGAATATAAAAATTGATCTTTTCTTGGCAGCAATTCAATCAGAAATTCTTCTAATTGGCAGTTGAAAAAATGATCGATTTGAATTGATTTCCATGATAAGAATATGACTTCCTGAAATGCTTATTAGTGTATATTATATATACATACATATGAATGCATATATATATATATACATATAATATAACACTTATCCATATTTTCTTCAGAGCAAAAGGGGCAGTGTGAACGTTCCTTTCTTTGGCAAAAAGTAAGCTTGGTGGGGATCGAACTCAGGTCTCTCAGTACAAATCTCTATGCATTTACCAGTGAGCTACAACTCCTTTTGAGATTGAGAAAGTGTTGACATAAGGAAGTAGCTTTTGGCCTTTAATTTGAAATGAAAGAGGCATCACTTGACAATATGTAAATACACATAAAAATTACCCAAAGTATCATTTATTTATTTACAAAAGATAAAATATAAGAGCATAAAATAAACACATTTCTATGTTAATCAATACTGTATATCATTGTTTTGAAAAACTCGTCTCTAAGATGCACCTCTAGGAAATGAGAGGTAAAACACAACGAGCTTGCTCACGCCTTAGCAGTATGAGGCATGAGGTACAAAACGTACATACAACATACATTTTAAGAATTTTGTTTTACATCTGATTAAAAACTGTCCTATTAGAAGTTATAAACCTTAATTATTTAATAACAAGTTGAAAAAAGGAAATTTGTAGAAAAGTTTAGTTTTTTCGTTTTCAATTTCGATATCAACATGACTGAATAAGATTGATTTTGAAATAATGGTCAAAAGCTATGTAATGACTTTCTCAAATTTTATTTAAAGAAAATTCTAGATTATCGTTGCTTAACCTACAGAAAAATTTGGTGAATCAATTTTAATTGGTAGAAAAAATAGAAGGAACACTTGCATGATTTCCTACTCTACCGTGATAGAGATTGATTTCCTACTCTATTGTGATAAAGATTGATTTCACTAGAATTAGTCGAATATCATTGAAGCAACTCAAAATCCCCCTTACGGGAAAGCCCGGATTGAGTTGAGAACACGACAAATTAGAACACAAACAGAAGAACACTTCATTGCTTATTACAACAATTTTCATCATAGTACAAGAATATAACAAAGGATGAGTAAATATTACACATTGGAAAATATCAGAGATTTAAAATTACAATGCAGCGGAAAAATAAAACATAACACAACTGAAAGAAATACACGGATACAGGGCTTTCCGAGTATAGTTCCAGATGTAAATCCAGGATCCTGTGGGAAATAGGGGCACCCAGGGTTTAGGTTAAAACAATAAATTCCAAGTCAGTCATGGGACTGGTGTGAGAACTAAAACAGTTATTTAAAACTTTACTTTCAAAATAAAGTAAATCAAGGGACCACGCCGTATGACACAGAACGGGTTTTCTCCCAAGAATACCAGTGCATAAAACAAACAGCGCAATGCTTTTTGGAAAAATGAAGCTATTATAAGACTCAGGTCCCATCACATAATGCAACGCATGCCGGAGGATAGAGTTTTCCCTTATAATAACCAAACATGCTTGGTGTGTTTAAAACAAATCATTTTGATATTACTATAAGTATATAGTGTCAAAATAACTTCAAATATAAATGTATCAATCATAGACGACATAGTATCCCATGCTACTATGTCGCCATACTAGGCTCTACAATCAAAACCAAAATGTCATGTATTGGAAATTAGATTCCATCTGTGAACAAAGGCAAGGGACCGTCCTTACCGAATTCGAGACACTCTAGCCCGTGCCTCAGGATCAGAACGCATCGACCCTTGGAGCGTCAGGGCCAGTCCACACTAAGTGGATTAATAATCCCTGAACAATATGTTTCCCCGCCCTATGGGGCATAAGTCTAGTCAGTATGTCGACCATGTCATCCATCAGCCAGTAGTGACCGATATATCCGAGGCGCCTCTCTATCCATCAAATAATATGCAATATCCACATGAGTAAAATGACTGGGCTCCATACCATGACACCACTCCTAGCTAGAAAGAAACGCATGTCCTCCCTGAGGTCCTCTCCCATTTCTGGTTCACACCGGGGTATGAGGCTCGCGAATTAACGCTATACACAAAGTTGTGCTATTTAAAGCCGTGCTTTGATCATCAACCACAAGACTCTGCTTTTCAATAGAAGCCTTAATCCTTTGCATCTCAGCATGCCACACTGACAATTCACGCCATGCGACTGATGTCTATCGATATGAACCTCTGAGCTCGTACGTCTCAGAGAAGGGTGTTAAGAAAGAGAATAAATTCTCCGCCACCAAATAGATATATATTTAATAGATATCAATCAATACAGAATAAAATCCAATGTCAGACACACATCCATTTACAAGTTCATTCTAGGTCTGAACGAAACCGGAGGCATCTTATTCCTCGTCCCATATGTCCAATATAGGAGAAAGGTCCTCGCATATCCGGTCGATCTCCAAGTAGGTCTGGAAGATCACCAGTTATTACCTCGTCTTGGGTGTACAGCCCAATCGAGACATAAGCAATCATCCAAACGATGTGAAGACCTCCGGTCTTCAACCACCATCATCATTGCCGACATATCGTCGAATCAGTTATTCAGAATGGGCATGAACTTGGCCTTTCTGAATAACTCACGCATTTTATAATCAAGTGCTATAAAAATACAACATACGCCTCATTCCAATCCAGAGTATTCTTTTATTCAAATATTCTTTTCACAATTTAAACCAAATTAAGGTTTTCCAAACTAGTCGAGATTAGCGAGCCTTACCGAAGTAATCATTTATTATATTTCCCAATCCCAACCTATTCATCCCATGGAGAAAAACTGGTAGTACCCTATATCTAACACCCACGGTGTTATCGGTAAATTAATTACCAATTCACGTTCAAATCTAATTAAAGATTTAACTATCGCTTGGAGCAAAACTGGTGATACTCCATTCTCGATCATTTCGTGAATTCGATAAATTTAATTATCCCATTCATGTTCCAATCTAATTAAAGATTCATTAAAAATCTAATTCAGTTTTAATCTCCAAAAATCGTTACTTAATGATTATTCAAAGTTAAGAAATTAATCTTAACTTTAACTGGGTTAAAGAACTAATGTCATTTAAAACACAGTTCACGATAAACTCAAAATCACATTCGATTAATTATGGAATCTTCACGAAAAACAGATCAATATATAATCGATATCAATTTTCGTATCCGCCTAATAATATAAATGGAATAACGACCAAGCCTTTTAAATTCCATATATATTAACAGTCTTCCTCCACAGAAGCTCACTTCGATTATTACCAAATCGAATTCCATTCAATTCCAATTTTATATATTAAATTGGAAAACTTTACTTTGGAAAATTCCCATTAAATCTTAATAAAAATATTTAAAAATTCCAAATCCCATTTCACTGTTAATTGGGTTAAAGAACGAATGTCGTTAAAAACACAGTTCACAATAAACCCAATTCACATTCCATTTTATTCCAATTACTAAATATAACAGGAAACTCTAATAATCTTAATTGAAAGATTTATTCTTTTCACACAGGGTTTAAGAACAGTGTTATTTAAGACACTATTCACGACAAACCCAAAATCCAATTTTCATTTCAATTCCAATTAACCGTTAATTAATTGGTAAACATCTCTAAATCTTAATTAAAAGATTTATTCTTTTCTCAACTGGGTTTAAGAACAGTGTTATTTAAGACACCATTCACGACAAACCAAAAATCCAATTTGATACTAATATAAGGCTCTGAACAAAAATTATATCGGCTTATATTCAATATCAAATTCTGAAACCAACACATATCATACGGGGAATAACGATATATATCTATCTTCCAAATTCCTCCACAATATCCATATAGTCACAGAATCCAATATCGAAATATCCCGAAGATAATTATATTCAAATCCATTCCAATTCGAACATTGGAAAATTTTGGTTATATTAAAACCATTTCAATTCAATTTATTCATTTAAAAATATTGGATTATCTTTCTAGTTAATAACTAGTTCATTTTGATTAAAATATATTTTTATCTTTCGAAATATGTTTTCCAAATATAGAATTTTTCATCTAAATTCTTTCCAAATCATTTATAATGATTTTACACAAATTATTAATATTTTTAATAATTTTATCAAGGCCCGTACGGTCGGTTTCCAATAACAACTGCATCCATAACGATCTTTTCCAAATTTGATTTGGACATAATTCCAAATCCAACCATTTGGAAAGCTCTTTCCGGTACGAACCCAATGGCTCCGGTTATAGGAGAATCTGACGGTCGGATCTCCCATAATGTTAGTTTGAAGTCAATGGTCGAAATTCGCGAACGGTCACGACGTGGCGTGTTCTATTCAGGCCATTAAATATATATATATATATATATATATATATATATATCGTCGATTTCCATTTAAAACATATTTTATAAATCATTTTAAATTCGTTTTAAAAACGATTCCAACTTCATTTTCAATTTTAAATCAAAATTGAATATTCTATATTATTATAATATATAAATGATAATATTTTCAAAATATCAGATTTTGAAATCATTCCTCTTTCGATATTCATTATAAAAATGAATTAAATTGATATATAAATATCGTTCGCGTCAAAATGGCGCATATCTAATCAATACGGCTTCACATATTTCAATACTTTCGTGTCCATCCAAAATCGGACATTAAAGTTAGATTTTAATCCTCTACCGAATATTATTTTAAAATATTCGTTATTTCTGAATTGTAATCAGACACAATCAATTACCATATATTGTTATTTATATGGATTTCATAAAACACATGTATATAGCAACAATGATAAACAATAATCCATCATCCAGAGTGCATTCTACACTGTATAAGCATTAAATATAACTAATTAACGCTTATAACAGTCTGTCAACCAATCGATTGACACACCACTAAACAATTGGGATTAGTGTACACCAAATATCATCCCAATACCTGTGTGGGGTTTCAACCAACAAATACTGAATATTATTTGTGCAGTTGGGCGATGTGTAAAATTTATCGTCCCAATCCATGTTAGTTAAATGGGTGTACATAAGCAAATCGTCCGATTTGTAAATGAATATTTATTATCATTTCAGGAGAATTTTATGTCGTTTACGTATACGTTAAAAATTATATTTTTAATGATAAAATATTTTATTCAACACATGAATATTTTATATAACTCATATATAAGTTAAAAATAATATTTTTAACTAACCATTATATTACTAACACATTTTAGAAAATTTTGGCAGCATAACGGCATAATATTAGAACCGGAATAAGGTCTAGCCTTATCCCTCGCCTAATACTAGCTCGTGCCATACAGATACCAATTCCAATCAATTCAATTTACATCCCAAATCAAATTCAGCCAATTTCTTAATAGGGTTGCCAAAACCTATTAATTAACAATCAATCAAATAAAATAAACAACCAAATATCCATGGTTTCAATCAAAGGTGTCAGGTGATACTAAGCACCGTCTGCATCCTAGTATATATTTAACTGTATACAAAATTAGAGTGAGAAGAAGTTCTCACCTTTGGGATCTACTCCATCATTCTTTATTGGACAGTTTGGATTTGGATTTGTTTCAACGCGTTGTGTTCTTCACCGTTATTCCAACGTAATTTGTTTTACATAGTTTATATTAAAAATCACATCATTAATAACGCTTCATATATTTAAAAATCATATTTTTATTCAAATATATATATATATATATCACATTTGTATAAGGCAACTATATATATAAAAATCATTTTTTTAAAGCGCTATCATATATATATGAAAATAAATTTTTTATAAAGCTATTATATATATAAAAATCAAAATTTTATAATGCTATTTTTATTTTTTAAAAACAACATTTTTAAAACAAAGTTATCTAGATAAAATTTACATTTTTAAACTATACTATTTTATTTTTAAACAAGGTCATTTATAATAAAAGTCCTGTTTTTATAAATTCTTTTACATTATAAAAATCACATTTTTATTCGATGTTTATATTTATAAAAATCATATTTTTATACTATGTTATTATATATAAAAATCATATTTTTAATAACAATGCTTGAAATTAAAATTCAATGCGAATTTACATAAAAACTGAAATAAATTCAATGTGAATTCATATTAAAATCATAGTTTAAAATTTGAATTTACTCACGATGAAGTAGGAAGAAGACGCGGCGGCTTCAGGCGGAGTCTGGGGCTGTGTCAGATGGAGCTGGAGCAAGGGGGTGGTGCCATGAATGGCGGCGGCTAGGGTTTGAAATGGGTTGGTTTTAGGGCGTGGGCTTCAATTCAGTGGGGGAGAGAATGGAGGAGAGCGGGGGGAGGAGGGGAGGGCGGCGCCGTTCATAGGGGGTAGCGGCGGTTGTACGGAGGCGGCGATGGAGATAGGGGGGCGATGGGATTGACTTGAAGAAAGAGGGGGGCATCGGGTTTTTGATAATGGGAAAGAGGTTGGGGGTTTAACCATATATATAATAATTTAATATTATTTTTTCCATAAAAGTTGTCTTTTCATTCGAACTCCGAATCGAGTCCAATGACAGTCGTCCCTAGCGTAGTACCCCAATTCCAGACACAATAGGATATGTCCGACAAGCCAATTCGACTGTTACGATCATTTTTTCTTTAAATTAAAATATAAATCCATATATACTAAATTTGAATGCATATTTTAATTTACCGGGGCCACATACTGACTCCAAAAATTCCCGAAAAATAAATCTAGCTATATTTTGACGATATGGTCCTAACAAAACTAATTTCATCGAATTTGGAGATCATTTGAAAAATGGTCATTTTCCAGTCGATTAAATTCAAACTTAAATTACCAAACATGTTTAAATTCACCACGCTCACATATTAATTCCAAAAATTATGAAAATTGGAATCTAACAATAATTTGATATTCTAGATCCAACAAAAGTGGTTTCGTCGAAAACGGAGGTCGTTTGCAAAATGTCTATTTTTAAGGGTTATATATTATATTAAAAAATGTATAAATTTCATAGCGACTATTTTGAATTTTAAACTGGATGTAACTTACAATTTATATTATGAAATCTGGATTTTTCACATTCGTTACAAAGATATAATTAAACAGATTCAATTATTTCTGGTTTTACTGAAATCCGATTTATTTTGAATTATGTACATTCAATTGAAATTTAAAATCGAATTTTCAAACTACCACGCCATTTCAAGCTTGTTTTATAATTAAAATAAATTTATACATTCTAACTTCGTTTAAAATAAATTTTTAGATGTTGTTATTTAAAATAAATCATTTTAAATATCCAAAATTCATTAAAATAGCCAAAAGAAAATTTTTTAATTGGTTCTGAAAATCCAGGTTGTTACAATCATTTTCAAAATTATATGAAAAAATTAAAGATAGGTAAAGAAGGAAGAATAAAGAAATAACAGCTGTAGCGGATTTGAAAAATGAAAATAAATTCATCGAAGTTACTAATAAGAATTGAATTACATGTGTATTATTAAGTGCTTCATTTTTATTTATCAATTTGTAGATTAATTTATTTCTAGTTTTATGAATGATAATAAATAATGATTAAGAGTGAAATCTACAAATAGTGTTTATATTTTTACGTACTTATATTTTATATGATTAATTGTTAGCTTTTTTTATTGATCAACGAATAAAAATAATAAGCTATTTGACTTAGGTCCCGGTGCTCACTCGAAAATTTGCTTCTCAGTGTTCTGAGGTCTATGGCTCATTTTCACAAGCAAAAAAGGCATTGATGTGCATGCATAAGCGTGTGTGTACTAGTATTTTCAACATATAGCTTTGGATCTCATGGTATAACGCAAGACATTTATGAAACTGTGGGCCACTATAAATTTGAGCTAATTGTCAACATATTAACTATAATTTTAATTGTTTGTAGAACCATTTTGCCCTAGGTTTTAAGAATTTAATAATTTTAAAAGTAAACCATATGGAAGGGAGGGGTATTTTTTCTTTCTTTGTTTTCGTAAAAAGATAAATAAGTAGTTCACCATGTTCAACAATAATGTACATCTCCATTGAAAAAATGGATGCTGGCCATGGGGTTCGTACCCATGTTCAACAATTATGTACATTATGTACATCTCCATTTAAAAAATGTATGCTGGCTATGGGGTTCAAACCCATGCGCACTTTTGTGCAGAAGATCTTAAGTCTTCCCCCTTAACCGCTCGAGCAAACCAGCACAACATGCCTAAAGGTTTAAACTGTTGATGATATGCTTGGACCTTAAATACTAAAATATATTTCTGAAATTCAAAATTATTGCTTTTGAAAGCAAACAATGTGGAAGGGAGGGGAGGTTTTTTTAGGGGATTTTATTGTGAAGGATAAAATTCATATTTTTTTTAAGCTCAAGGACAATCCATTAAAAATTTGTTTCAAAGGACAATACAGACTGTAAAACTGATATCATACATACCATAAAAGTGATACTTAAAAATCACTAGCTAATTTCTAATACATGCACACTGTAAACTGATATTTAAAAATTGGTAGTCAAATTTTGATACCATGCACATTGTAAAACGGATACCTAAAATCTAATGTTTAGTCCTTTAGAATAAAATTTCATTAGGTCGTACTTACGGCTGATAAGACCGTAACTTTGTCCTTAACACTGTTTTCTTGTTTTTTTTCTTTGTTTTTGTAAAAAGATGAAATAAATAGTTCACGATGTTCAATAATATTGTTGTACCATCTCCATTTAAAAAATGGATGCCGGGTATGGGGTTCGAACGCATGCACACTTATGTGCAGAAGATCTTAAGTCTTAACCCTTAACCTCTCGGGCAAACCAGCACAACATGCGTAAAGATTTTAATTGATGATGGTATGCTTGAACCTTAAATCCTAAAATATATTTCTGAAGTTCAAATTTATTGCTTTTGAAAGTAAACAATATGTAAAACAAGAAAGCTGTTGAGAAAATATATTTTCATCATATTCACTTCTCTTACACATGGTAAGTTGAATGTAATGTTGACATTTCACACTCTTATGTGTAGAAGATCTTAAGCTTTCTGCTTGGCCTTGTAAACAAACCAAGACAACATGGATTGTGATTCGTGATGTGTATTTTGGTAAGATACTATCGTATACACCTACTTTTCTCATCTATAAATATTTTGTTTTTCCTCATTACTTGTTCATTCTTGGTAGTTTATTGTATTGTAAGCAGAAGTTTAGAATATGCAACTTTCTTCTGAAAAATGTTTGCCTTTGATGATTAATCATTGAAGTCAGTTTTTGATTTTGAAAACTTTAGTTATTTGCAGTGGCAATAAAAATGGATAAGTAGGATGTATAACTGTGAAATTGGAAAGATTTTGTTGTTTCATTAATGTTGTTTCTAATTGAAGGTTCCAAGTGATGGCTATATTTGTAAGTTAATTTGAAAGGTTGATGGAAAATTGTTGGTTAATTAGAAAGATTGATGTATAAAATATGTGTTTCAGTACTCAATCTCGTCGAGAGCCATTGAACAAATTTTAGTATAGAACTGGCACCTATCAATTAATTGAATGTGTAAGTTGGATTGCTACAATTTTTAGAGCTATATCAGAAATAGCTCTTAAAAATAAAATTTCAATTATATAGTAATGATACACCTTTGATAAGCCAAGACTAACATTTTCTATCTTTTCTCCACTTCTCTCCCACATCATATGATCCCTAAGAAGCTAAAATGAAAACCCAAAAAGATACAATCATTATACCATCAAACTCATAACCATAAACTAAGTTTTTTAATTTTAATATCTAACTCTCTATATTAGGTGTAAAAAATTGAGGGGTACGAAGTAGTAGAGTAGCTTAATACTGGTCTTGACCATGAAAAGCGATCATATTGGGTTTGGATGTTGGATAATGACGATATAGGAATATGCTAAGTGTTTTGTGATGTTACAATTATAGGAAAAAGATGCTTATTTTGTGTAGCTTGATATTAACTTTATTTTGTGTAGATATGTTACAATTATACCATCAAACTCATAACCACAAACTGAGTTTTTTAACTTTAATATCTAACTCTCTATATTAGGTGTCAAAAATGGAGGGGTACGAAGTAGTAGAGTAGCTTGATATTGGTCTTGATCATGAAAAGGGATCATATTGTGTTTAGACGTTGGATAATGACGATATAGGAATATGTTAGTGGTGAAGTGTTTTGTGATGTTACAATTATAGGCAAAAGATGCTTATTTTGTGTTTGGAGGCTGGCATATTTGCACGTTGTTTTTTGTATGATCATTTATTTCAATGCATAATTGCTCCAGGTTTACTTGTTCTTGTTATATATAGTAAAAGAGGCTCACATCATCAGTCATCATCGAGCAGTTCTATTCATGGATCATATTCTCATATTCATACATTCAAAATTTCAATTTTGAGACCCCAACACATCGAAAATCAAACCTTAAATCGATTTTTAGGTCAAAATTCCAACCTTAAATCTATCACAATCTTGAACAAATCACGGGCTTCATCAACTCATCGAAAATCTCAAGTGCAACAGGAGGCCATCTTCCATGTGCTCCTTCACGTTCTCCTCTGCTGGCTTGAGACCCTCCTCCACGATTTAGATATGCAATCATTGTTACTCCTTTTCTATTATTGGAAAATAACCAAAATTTGTACTGTAAGTTTGCAAAATCGATTTTTCTTTTTCGATGTAAATAATTTGATTGGTATTTGACACACCTTTATTGTACATAAGCATGAGGATAGCAGATTCCATTCATTTTTTTCTAGTTGGATTGTAGCTCTTTTTGCAGCAGTTTGCTTAAATAGTTTTAGCTAAATATAAAAATCTTTAATTGTAGCCAGAACAATTGCTTGTATATGTTTCCTGAAATTCACTCCATAAAATCTCAATAATTCATGCATAATTATGAAATTTCGTGGACAACTTTGAACTTGTAGTGTTTTATATGGTTGTTTTAGCCTATAAGGTAAATAATTGATCAATTCTGTAATGAAACATTATTCATGACTATTTAGTGGTGGTTATTTAATGATTTGTTATGAGTTATTATGAACATATTTGAATATTTGGCCCAAAAAAATAAAAAATAAACTGGGGTTGCTGTCTTTGAACCCTCAATTTTTTTAGCATTATGCCCCCACCAAAATTATTTTCTGGCTATGTCGCTGCCGACTTGCTCCAATTTAACTAGATTGGATTCCTAGTGTAGATTTATCCCTTAGTATATTTAATTTGGAATTACTCATACACATAAATATTTATCATGATTGTGATTTATCACTTAGGCCACGCACACACGTACTCACTAGGAATGGCAATGGGGCGGGTTGGGGCGGGTTTCTCGTGCCCCAGACCCGCCCCGGACTTTTTAAACCCCGCCCCAGACCCGCCTCGTAGACCCGGTGCGGGTCTGGAATTTCGCCCCGTACCCGAAACCCGTACGGGTCAGGGTAGACCCGACCCGCCCCACGACCCGATGATATTGTGTTCTAATGTACACAAATGTATATACTTATATTTTTTATCACTAAATGAGAAATTATATACATATTATAATGAGTTCACAATGATAAGAGAATTTAATAAAATGAGTTGTAAAATAATAGTTCAAAATGTATGCATTCGTTATTATATGATTATCCTTGATGCAACTTAATAATATGAAAATTTTATAGTTTGTTGATTGAAAAAAATATAATATTCAAGTTATAACCATGTATACCTAAGAAGATTAATAAGTAATCATTATAGTTATAAAGTGTTTTAATGATGTTTAAATCATGCGGGTCGGGTTGGGGCGGGTTAGTCGTGCCCCAGACCCGACCCGAGACCCGGACCTCCTAATGCGGGTTGCGGGTCTACCCGCCCCAAAGACCCTATGGGGCGGGTCTAAATGGGTCAAAACAGGGGAGGGTCAAGCGGGTTTGGACCCTAGACCCGCCCCATTGCCATCCCTAGTACTCACACGCATACATAAACTCACACACACCTTTGAACCTATTTATGTACTTATGAGTTATATGTATTAATAGTTTAATAAAGAAGATATCCTTAAATGGGGTTTCTAATGCAAGAAGATGTTATATAATTAAATGAATTTGTCATTAATAATTAAAAAAATTACTATTCATGCAAGTTTTTTTTTTTGAAAATCATGCAAGTAAAAGCTTATGAAAATGTTCATATGATCTTATTTTCTTTTTAGAGATTCACACTGCATAATGACACACAAACATACAAATTGGTTTTTAGTTTAACCAAATTAATATTTTTTATATTGTTGAAGTTTATAGTGTTGTAATACTTTGCAAAATGCTAAAATGGATTTAGTAGTAAAAATAGACTTCATATATAAATTATAGATTGATATTGTTTATAAATTTTTTAGTGTTTATTTTCAACTCTAATTACGAACTTCTGTTTGAGTAAGTTGAACATTCTAATTATGTCATCTGATTTTATTTTTTTGAGTTGCATTTTTATTTAAGTTGAACTTGACCGAATTAGTTGGTAATCAGCTATCTTTCTGGTCAATTTTGTTATTTTAAACAAATCAGATGCTCATTCGAATTCTAAAACTAGAATTTCGAAACTAAAGGTGGTCTTGTGTTTCAATGTACATGTATTTTCCCTAAAAAGTTGCCAGGTTGAATATAATGTTTCACTTTTATAGTCGTTAACGTTTATATGTACATAAACAATAATAATAACTGAATAAACATCCATCAACAACGAAGCAATCATAGCAACCACAAACAATCAATATATAATCATATCAGGGTAATAATAACTATTCAAGTTAAATAAAGGGGTTCTCACATTGATTTTGGATCGTTACAATTACAATCTCCTTTGAATTAAATTAAATGTAGGTTTAATTTGACCTAAAATTCTAACTAGCTCCAATCTTGTCCAAATCAGTTTGTACACGTAGCCCGCGTCTATACGATCCTAACGGATCTTTTTTTGTCATATTCCGAGTTCATACGAACAAGATATACACGTTTATATTTGATCAAATTAAACACATCATTAATAATTTAATTATAATTTAATTACCTTTCTAACTCATCTTCCCCAATACGTTCGAATTCGTTCACCATCCAACATCAGTTGCTACCACCTCCAGAGACCACTGTGCACCGCCTCGACCACCGCATTATCAACCCTTACCTCCACTGCACCTACGCCACTGACCACCCACCGCCTGGATGCTCGCACCACCCACGTTGATACCGCCTCCCCTTCCTCTTCCACTGTCCTTCAGGCACCCGACCCCCTCTGCAACCCGAGACGCCGGAAAACCCACAAAAACAAACGCTGCTCACAAAAATCGTCCACCTCCGTTCATGTCGACATCACGACCACCAAACCACTATAAGGCTAACCGCCCAACAACAAATTTGTAGTCTCCTATCCCTTCTCCAACTTCCTAAGTGACACCATCACTTAACTCCTGATTCACTCACAAAACAAGAAAACCGATACTGTCCAGTTCACGGTCGTGGTGAGGTTTCGGTGACCTCGAGTGTTTGTTGGGCACCAAATTTTACTAGTAGGTAGCCCTCAACACGATCTACAAGTTTCATGTTGATAACTTTCACCAATTCTTAACGGTTTGAAAAAATATATTATCGTTTCAATTTTGACTTATTTGCAAAAATAAGAAAGAGAGGAGAGGGTGCCTGTAAAAACTAAAGAAGTGGAAAGTGAATCAGTTAGGTTTAGTTGAAGATATTATATAAGGGAGATATTTTATTATTTTATTGATTTATATTCACACGTAACTTACATACGAAGTATCACACTTAAACGACCACATACGATCTCCGATCATGGTGAAAAATGATATTCATCTACTATTTGTCATTATGATCCTAATGAAACTTATTTCGTTGAAATCCGAGTCTGTTTGCTCAAATAGCACTGGTTTAGGCTTAATTTATCAATTAATTATACATACGTATTTACATCGAAAGTTTATATCTCGCATGGCTACATACTAACTCCGATTGACCCAAAATTTGGAATCTTACGGTAATCTAGCATTCCGGTTCCGATAAAATTAGTTTCATCGAAATCAGAGATTGTTTGAAAATGGCTATTTTTCCATATTCAATTAAATCGATAAAATATAATTTAAATTAAAAAACAATTCAGTTTATTAATTATAAATTAATATTATCGTATATATCCAAATATAATATCATATAGCTCCATAATAAACATACTTAGGCTTATAACTCAATACTTCAAAATCCGATGATCGATATTCAATTTAATAAAATCCTTTTATTTATTTAATAAATCGTTATGGTTTATAAACGATTCCACAATGAGTTACTGGAAATTAGATTTGGATATAGCTCACAATCTATAAGATGAAATCTCGATTTTTCTCTTTCATTAGAAAACAATAGTTCAATAGATTCGAACGTTTCTAGTTTCAACGAATTCTGACCTATACTGGATCATGTATACTCAATTGAAGTTCAAAGCATAATATTACGAACTACTGTGCCGCTGTGAGCTCGTTTTTAATTATATTATAAATATACGTTCAAACTCGTTTTTAAATTCGAGTTATATAAATTCCAAATCGTTTATTCTTAAAACAATTCGTTTTAAATATTTAAATCAATTAAATTTTCTTGCTTAAAAATTAGGATCATTGCATGTAATGTACAATATTCCTCAATCTCGAGATATAGTAAGTCAACCAAAATCGAACAATGAGGTTATTAATTTCTATCATTCAAGTTTGCGTATGAGTTTTGAAAAAACCTTTGAAATCTGAAGAAAAAAATTGCTATTTTAAAGAGCATGCCAACGTACAGTTTTGAAACTCAAGTTAAAATTGTAGTTGCTACAATGACTATATATACATAATTTTATTAAGGAATACAATAGCGGGGATCCAGATTTTATGACATTTGATGATAATCCTGATCTTGTACCGAATGAATATCATGAAGAACATCAAAATATGAGAAATAAGACAGAAGACGATACTCAAGGAGTGGAAAGATGAGTTAACGAAGCGACCGTACTCAGAGATTCGATAAGGGATGAATTAGTTGCCACATGAATGACATAATGGATGCGTATAAATATTTTAATTAGTTATCGATGTATTTGCATTTCTTTTATGTATGTATTTCTATCGATTATTAATATTTATCAGTACAACACTACAAGAAAAATGGTTATTGATGACTACTTAGTATGACGTTTAAAGGCATCTTGTCATCTTTGTTCAGTTTAAAGCCAAATAAGGTTGAAACAGCGCATTTCGTGTGTCATCACGATTGCTCCAAATTTAAGCGGTAAATATTTTCAGCTCCGGCTTCCAATTAGTAATTGGAGGAACGAAAATTTTCAAGGCCGCTTCTTTTTCATTTATTTTGTTCTCTTCTGCCCTTTTGCTTTCTCATTTCCTCCTCAATCGTAACCCTAAAAATATTCAATTTACTTCTTCTACATGCTTCCCTTATTTGCCCCTCACAACTTACCTCTACTCTGCTTCTGCTCGCCGCCCCCATCAGTCAACACAGCACTGGGGGAAACGCCTCTTGAACAGATTAGGGTTCGTACTGGGGACGAATTTGACGGATGACGCGAAAGAAATGAGCTATGTGGATGATGCTGGTAACCTATTTGACAGCTTCAAGTTCGTTAATCAATATGAAACTTACTGTTCTGCCAATTATGCTATTTGATTCAAATACAGGTACCACGGAACTTTTTCTTAAACGACGGATGGATGCCATTGAGCTTTATTTGACTGTCGATCCCTTTCCAAACGGAACAAAAATTGGAGAATGATATGATTTTAGGTCACGCTCTTGAAGGATTATGAAAAGCCACATCTATTCAAAGTTAAGACTGAAGTAAGTATCTTTGATTCTCTCGGTGGACTTATTATTTATTAATATTAGGCATATGCTTAATCATGCAGAAAGAACGTTTTTGTGGTTGTTGATAATATTATGGATGATTTTGATATTTGTTACTGAAGTTAAGAACTGTAGGATGATCCCATATTATTTTGTACATATCAAAGTTTGAAATTTTATTAATTGAACATTTGTTTGGAATAAATGCAGTGCAAATCAATCCATGATATGAGATATATCTTGCAGTTTTATACATCGCTTGACTAATGTTTTGAATTGCTGTCATTCCATGATAATATAATAGCTGTTTGATCTATAAAAGGGTCGTTAATGTACTGTGAACAATTGCAATTCCAAAAATTTCTTAGGGTAAAATAGGCAAACAAATAGATTAAGAAAGAGATTTCACGATTCTGTGCACGAATGCTACAGACTGAAAATAATGACATTTTTCATATCATTTTGGGATGCTCAGCTATACCTATTTGCCTTTTTGCTAATATATTTTTCATCGTTCAGTTTAATGACTTCATATGTACTACCAAAATGTACATTTTATGAGATACTATAAGGGTGCGTTCTTAACGAACGGGAACGGGACATTTGAGTGGGGAATTTGAGCGTGCTACTGTAGCGAACGGGGAATGCGTTTTTAGCTACGAACGGAGAATTTGAGCATAGTATTTGAATGGGGTATTTAATTGTTTTGGATTAATTTATCCGTTTAATTTTAATTTATGTTTCTTATGTGCATAACAACATTGTAATATTAGTCTCACATTACCAAAAAAGTAAAAGTAGCTTGGTATATATATAAGCATGCAAACTATAAACACAATTGAAATGAAATTAAATGGGCTAAATTAAGCATAAGACTACATATGTACACATATATATTAAAAATGTCAAAGATGGGCACGAGGGCGCGTGCGTAATGACCTCATTAACACCCACACCCAAAAAATGAATGGACCCTTTTCCTCCATCCACTCACCGTGCCTTTGGGCATGGAAAAAATCTCGCGGCGTCCCACGCGACAGCCAATTGCTACGAACGCACCCTAAGATAAAATAATTTTTTTCTAGAACAGTTCTTTGACTCTATTCATTTTGGCCTGCCTGAACTTTTGACTGGGATGCAATGATGATGGCTTGCTAAAGATTTTAAATCAAATTGGGTGACAAGTTATAGGCTTTTGCTTATCTATTGATGAATATGACTTTTTCTTTATGATCATTAAACAAGCATTCAATATTATTATTTTCCCTAGTGTACCTGTGTAATTATGTTATGTCCGTCATTGCATAGGCTATCAGGTGATGCTATGTACAATAAACTATTATGACTCGACAGTGGGGATCATATGTATTCTGTTGATATGATATTTGTTGAAAACTTTGCTATGTATTTTTGTTTTATTTTACAAGCTTATTTGCTATGTGCAAGTTTCTAACTATGTGCTAAAATTGATATTATTGCTTTCTTTCTTAATCCTCATGTACGTTCATACTACGGATTGCACTTTTATATTCTAGGGACAAAAGCTCCATTTGTTAGGTTTTCATATTTTGTTTCCAAGTTTTTGCTCTTATTTTAAAGTTTCTTCTCCACACGTCTTATTTAACTTTGCAACATCATTTTTACAGATTTAAAAAGAAAATTTTTGAGGTAGGCTATGTGCTTCTCCTCCGCTTACACTGCATATGCCTTTGTCACTTGAAACTTTAGCCTATACTCATGCTTCGAGAAACATGCTAAATTTAAGATTCAAGGATGACCAATCCAAATATATTTTACCATCAACATCGTGCTGTATTTTTTTGGTCGTTTATCATTGTATACTGTGTTTTACTTCTACTATTAATTATATAACAATAGTTGTCATTGGTTGAATGCTTAGTAAATACATGTTAAACTCCATTTAACATTGATTGCTTAAAATTTTGTGGAAAACATAAATCAGATAACACTCATTGGAAAGTTCATAATTTTATTACCAATAACCAATATTGTAACCATTGTTATCTAATGCTGATTTTGGGAAGTTATATATTATTTCATTTATTTTGGTTAGTTTGTTTTCATATAATCAGTGTATAATAAAATATAATAAACATTGGATTGCTATAGCATGGAAGAATTATAAACTTATATATGCAGATTCCAGTAGTTATATTTTTAAATTTTAGGTACACAAATTTAATACTAACTAAAAATGGAGATTTTTTAATGCAGCACGTTAAGCATCCTTATATAAATTAGTAGTCGGATAGAACAACTTACTTGCTTTAACATCCAGTATTGATTGCATTGTTTTTAATTTAGAGTAACAAGAACATTTGTTTTGAACATGAAAAATGGCATTTTTTAACATCCAGTATTCATTCTTAAATGCATGTAATCTTGGAATGGGATTACACTGGCATTTTTTATCAGACAAGAAGAGTGTGTAAATCCATGTGACATGCACACGCGCTTTTGTGTGTGTGCGCGCATGTGCGTGTATATATATGCATATATTTATAGTAATGCCTTCGAGTGAAGCTTTTGAAGTTACAAGAATGTCCCAATGACATTTGATAAATGGCAAGGACATGTTTGTCAATTGCCACCCCTCCCTTGGGCTCTTCTGGTTCACCCTAAATGCCAAGTTTAACATAAGCTATATTTGCAATTTTCTTTTTTACAACTATATTTGCATTTTATCAACATGTGCAGGGAGCTATAACTATAGTCGGTCATTTTGAGAAGAGCTATGGCAATGCTTTATAGATCGGCAAAAACATGGACAAGGCAGAAATAAAGAACGATTCAAATAATGGTGGGAAAAAACCACCCATTCGACTTGAGGTTAGTTCAAGTGCTGACTTTACTCTTTTCATTTAGTTTTGAAATTGTTCGGACTGTTCAAGTTTTGAATTGCATCAAGTGAGTTTACGTATTTTACTTATCTATGTACAGGAATTTGATGTTGCTTTGGTTTAATATTTTCTTTTGGTTGTATATTGCAATTCTGTTTCACATTGTATGATGTACAACAATATGTTGGTTGGTCTGATTTAAGCATACATTTAGTGAGTTATTTATATATCAATTGCCTCATCTTAGTAGATTTTGAGAAAAGGTATTTTATTTGTTCTAATCTAATGATTATGTGGTAGGTGCTATGGCGGTGTATTGCTTCAAAAGAAAAAGATTTGGAAACTTTCCACCAATTGAGAGTTAAGGTAACTATTTAATTTATGATATTGTAAAATCAGTTTTTATGATATTTTAATTTGAGGCATTGCGTATAATGCTCACTTGTGGTTTTGCCCAAAAAATTCATGAAAACCTGCAAAATAAGGGAGACTTGGATTTTCATGAAGTTTTTAAAATCCACTTTAGAGCATTATTAAAATCCCGTATGACAAATCACGACAATCCAATACTTGAAGCTTCAATGTGTAGCAAGTCCCAAAGCTGCTGCCTTTACGTTAAAGAGTTAGTTAAACAGTAATGTGCTATAGAGACATGTTCACAACATTGAAAGTCCATACACCATTATCAATTAAGATTAGAATACGGCCTTTACTTCCAGTAGAATTGTTATGTAGTAAGCTCCACAGGGTAAAAGAAACCTTTAAGTTGTCTATGTTAGCAGTAGAATACGGCCTTTAGGAGGAGGAGCAGTATTGCGGGATTTAACATTGTTTAAGTGCTTCTTCTTGTATTCAGGATTTGATGATACCATAGAGGGGACATTATTTGACCATCTCTTTACTCGTAGAATAAAATTTCTCGTCACTCTCTTCTATTTTAACCAAATTCCTGCTGGTTCGCGTTAGTTCTACACTCGAACTATTCCATACATCAGATTGATGCTTTCGGAGAGGTGCTTACTTCGAATCACGAGCGATTAGATCGATGCTTTCCTAGATCTCGTTGATGCGCCTTTCAAGATCTGAAGCCAAAACAAAGGAAAATTGAAATTAGTGTTCGTGTTTTGATGAGGTCGCAGTGATTGATGAGGTTGGTCACGATTTGATTTTGGATTTGCGGTTCAGATTCATATTTTTCCTTAGAAAGTGATTTGCGGTAGTTGTCGTTCGAGGGGGGTGTTGGATTTGTCTATGGGGATGTATTGTACAGTTGTGCTTGATCAGTTATTCTTGTAATTGATTTTTCTGTTGGTGGTTGTAAGTAGATGATATTCTGAGGACGGTGTGTGTATAGTGTGTATATTCTCCAGCAGCAGAAGTTGTAGGCTGTTTTTTTAATGGAATGGAGAAGCAGTTGATGTGGTAATTACAGTTGGTTGGTGAAGGAGTAAGGACATGTCTGTTAGTCAGTTCAAGTAGAAGTGGTACTGGAGAACGTGCTGGGGATGACAGTGCTGTAGTTGCAGGGTATGTTGTACCTGGTACTTGAGTTAAGTTAAAATGGTGGTTTGAGGTAAGGTTAGTCGAGTAGGATGGTAGCATAAATTGGTGAAGCTGCATGGATTAGGCGCGTGGTTGCTGTACTGATAGAAGGTTGGTGGGTGATGAGCAGCAAAGGGTAGCAGTTTTGAAGGAGGTTGCAAGTTTAGTTGAAGTAATTGGAGCTGTTCAGATCTCGTATGACCCCCCCTGTTGCCTACTATCGTGACTAAGGTATGTTTTAACTGGATGCAAACTTCTCTGCCTTGGTTGTATTTTATTTAGATTGATCACACTTGTTTCAGTGGTTGTGAATGCCGAATATATTCACATATGCATTGAAAACTGGTATGATGAAGAAAATTGTATTTCGCTCTGTCTTTTTAGATGATTACTGATGCATTGATCTATGCCATAACCAAATTATGGGAAATCACAAAAGGATATATGTTGTTTTTTAAAGTATAATATATACAGTGTGAAACGTGAACGAAAATTTCGTAGAAAAAAAATAAAATAAATAAAATAGAGGGGACATTATTCTCAGCTACATCATGTGCACATTGTTTCTAGTGTAGGCAAATACTTGTTTAAGTACTAATGCTGAATTCATACGTTGATTCTACACTTTTACGCAACATTATATTGTTAAATTAATATATTTTTATATTTTGTAGGTTCTCGTTAATTTTATCAAAGACTATGAAGTTGGTGATCAATTTTGCTTCTATGAAGTTTAGGATAATCGAAGACATGCCTTGTTTGGTATTTTCTTTCCCTTGTTCCATTTTTAGCCCTTGTTTATACACTATAATTGTTACTTGGAATAGCATCTTAACTGAACTGTAGCTTGTACTTTTGGTAATGTATCTTTTGAACATTTCAACTCTAATTCCCCTTATCGGTAATCTTTATTTGGAAGGATGGACTCGGACAAGTTATGCATGACGAAGACGGAAAATTATTAATACATACCGATGGAACTGGTCTTGTTTCCGAAGACATGGCAAGGAAGAATGGTTGTGCAAGGAAGAATGATTGTGGTCGAATGCGGGGGCGTGCAAGGAAGAATGGATGTGGTCGAATGCAGAGGGGTGTGTTGCTGATGGTCTGGAGGAGGTGTTGGTGGTGAAGTAGTAGGGGATTGCATGGGGGTGGCCAGTCACGTAGAGCAAAGGGATTGATGTTACGAATATTTTTAGTATGTATCGTTTTGGTTTGCTATTGTCGTATGTATTGTCAACATTTATGTTTGAATCTACCATGTATGAAATATTATGGGTACCATACATGTTTTGAATTGTTATAATATATTATTAGAATTATAAATTGTAAACTTTGAATGTTATGGCAATAAAATGTTGCAATAGATTGTTTTGAATGTTTTTTATAGCAACAAAACGATGTTGTAGTAAATAGTACTGAATTTTCCATAGCGTGTTTCGTTGTTTCATAAAAACTTTCAATGGCTTGTTTATATGCCATGACTACAAGGAATGTCAACATATTACACCATTTAAATAACGTTTCGATGCGTCATAAAAACTTTCCATAGCATGCTTCATAAGCTATAGAAAAGCAGTTGCACCAATATGACCTGTTTAAGATGGCAACAAAAGTACGTTTTCTATTGCAAAAATTACACGTCATAATATATACCAGACTTTTAATAACATGTTGATATATGACGTTTATAGAATCGTCATAGAAAGTTTTTATGACAGTTTTTAAACGTCATGAAAAGGTCTTTTTGTTATAGTGCAAGTTATTAATATTTATCGATATTTTCGAGATAGACTGTGTCTAATGTATTTTTTAATATAAAATCCCATAAATTCTCTCTTTCCTACAACTAAATCAGAATCCAAGCTTCAACTAGAATGCAACACAACGCAAACGAAAAAACGATTTACTTATACCTCCACAAGCAACATTGAAGAAGCGAATGAGCAAACCTGCATTTTCTATTAGTTTTACCGTTATAAGATATATATATATATATATATATATAACCGCTCAATAATTTAACCGTTCAAAATCACAAAAATACGTCATTCGTTCACTCATCTTCAATCGCTCAATTAACTGTTCGGTCAAACTGTTCATTTCAACCGCTCGCCATCGTCAATAACGCATGTAAGCCTTGCTACGGGTGCATTCTCGGTGCTAACAATCAACGATTAGTTTGAACGAAGTATTGAACAAATAAAATGAATTAAGCAAAAAGTATGTTATTGTGCATTTGAGAGGAGAATTGAATGATGAATGAAAAAGAGTATCATAATTAAAAAGAAGTGATATATAATAATCAACTATTATAAGTAATTAAAATAAATATTAAAGAGGTCATTAATGGGTTAAGAATCAATTAATTACGCTTGCCTTGGATACGGATATATTATGTTAATGCGTTGGACGGAGTAGATGAAATGAACGACCCATTTATTTATTAGACCGTTCATTTATTTATTAGACTTACAATCTCAGAAAGAGAACGCGAACGGTAGCATCAATCTCAGAAATCGATCAGTTTAATTTTCGGCCTTTCACTCAATCTCGTCGAGAGCCATTGAACAAATTTTAGTATAGAACTGGCACCTATCAATTAATTGAATGTGTAAGTTGGATTGCTACAATTTTTAGAGCTATATCACAAATAGCTCTTAAAAATAAAATTTCAATTATATAGTAATGATGCACCCTTGATAAGCCAAGACTAACATTTTCTATCTTTTCTCCACTTCTCTCCCACATCATATGATCCCTAAGAAGCTAAAATGAAAACCCAAAAAGATACAATCATTATACCATCAAACTCATAACCATAAACTAAGTTTTTTAATTTTAATATCTAACTCTCTATATTAGGTGTAAAAAATTGAGGGGTACGAAGTAGTAAAGTAGCTTAATACTGGTCTTGACCATGAAAAGCGATCATACTGTGTTTGGATGTTGGATAATGACGATATAGGAATATGCTAAGTGTTTTGTGATGTTACAATTATAGGAAAAAGATGCTTATTTTGTGTAGCTTGATATTAACTTTATTTTGTGTAGATATGTTACAATTATACCATCAAACTCATAACCACAAACTGAGTTTTTTAACTTTAATATCTAACTCTCTATATTAGGTGTCAAAAATGGAGGGGTACGAAGTAGTAGAGTAGCTTGATATTGGTCTTGATCATGAAAAGGGATCATATTGTGTTTAGACGTTGGATAATGACGATATAGGAATATGTTAGTGGTGAAGTGTTTTGTGATGTTACAATTATAGGCAAAAGATGCTTATTTTGTGTTTGGAGGCTGGCATATTTGCACGTTGTTTTTTGTATGATCATTTATTTCAATGCATAATTGCTCCAGGTTTACTTGTTCTTGTTATATATAGTAAAAGAGGCTCACATCATCAGTCATCATCGAGCAGTTCTATTCATGGATCATATTCTCATATTCATACATTCAAAATTTCAATTTTGCGACCCCAACACATCGAAAATCAAACCTTAAATCGATTTTTCGGTCAAAATTCAAACCTTAAATCTATCACAATCTTGAACAAATCACGGGCTTCATCAACTCATCGAAAATCTCAAGTGCAACAGGAGGCCATCTTCCATGTGCTCCTTCACGTTCTCCTCTGCTGGCTTGAGACCCTCCTCCACGATTTAGATATGCAATCATTGTTACTCCTTTTCTATTATTGGAAAATAACCAAAATTTGTACTGTAAGTTTGCAAAATCGATTTTTCTTTGTCGATGTAAATAATTTGATTGGTATTTGACACACCTTTATTGTACATAAGCATGAGGATAGCAGATTCCATTCATTTTTTTCTAGTTGGATTGTAGCTCTTTTTGCAGCAGTTTGCTTAAATAGTTTTAGCTAAATATAAAAATCTTTAATTGTAGCCAGAACAATTGCTTGTATATGTTTCCTGAAATTCACTCCATAAAATCTCAATAATTCATGCATAATTATGAAATTTCGTGGACAACTTTGAACTTGTAATTCTGTAATGAAACATTATTCATGACTATTTAGTGGTGGTTATTTAATGATTTGTTATGAGTTATTATGAACATATTTGAATATTTGGCCCAAAAAAATAAAAAATAAACTGGGGTTGCTGTCTTTGAACCCTCAATTTTTTTAGCATTATGCCCCCACCAAAGTTATTTTCTGGCTATGTCGCTGTCGACTTGCTCCAATTTAACTAGATTGGATTCCTAGTGTAGATTTATCCCTTAGTATATTTAATTTGGAATTACTCATACACATAAATATTTATCAAGATTGTGATTTATCACTTAGGCCACGCACACACGTACTCACACGCATACATAAACTCACACACACCTTTGAACCTATTTATGTACTTATGAGTTATATGTATTAATAGTTTAATAAAGAAGATATCCTTAAATGGGGTTTCTAATGCAAGAAGATGTTATATAATTAAATGAATTTGTCATTAATAATTAAAAAAATTAATATTCATGCAAGTTTTTTTTTTTTTGAAAATCATGCAAGTAAAATCTTATGAAAATGTTCATATGATCTTCTTTTCTTTTTAGAGATTCACACTGCATAATGACACACAAACATACAAATTGGTTTTTAGTTTAACCAAATTAATAATTTTTATATTGTTGAAGTTTATAGTGTTGTAATACTTTGCAAAATGCTAAAATGGATTTAGTAGTAAAAATAGACTTCATATATAAATTATAGATTGATATTGTTTATAAATTTTTTAGTGTTTATTTTCAACTCTAATTACGAACTTCTGTTTGAGTAAGTTGAACATTCTAATTATGTCATCTGATTTTATTTTTTTGAGTTGCATTTTTATTTAAGTTGAACCTGACCGAATTAGTTGGTAGTCAGCTATCTTTCTGGTCAATTTTGTTATTTTAAACAAATCAGATGCTCATTCGAATTCTAAAACTAGAATTTCGAAACTAAAGGTGGTCTTGTGTTTCAATGTACATGTATTTTCCCTAAAAAGTTGCCAGGTTGAATATAATGTTTCACTTTTATAGTCGTTAACGTTTATATGTACATAAACAATAATAATAACTGAATAAACATCCATCAACAACGAAGCAATCATAGCAACCACAAACAATCAATATATAATCATATCACGGTTATAATAACTATTCAAGTTAAATAAAGGGGTTCTCACATTGATTTTGGATCGTTACAATTACAATCTCCTTTGAATTAAATTAAATGTAGGTTTAATTTGACCTAAAATTCTAACTAGGTCCAATCTTGTCCGAATCAGTTTGTACACGTAGCCCACGTCTATACGATCCTAACAGATCTTTTTTTGTCATATTCCGAGTTCATACGAACAAGATATACACGTTTATATTTGATCAAATTAAACACATCATTAATAATTTAATTATAATTTAATTACCTTTCTAACTCATCTTCCCCAATACGTTCGAATTCGTTCACCATCCAACATCAGTTGCTACCACCTCCAGAGACCACTGTGCACCGCCTCGACCACCGCATTATCACCCCTTACCTCCACTGCACCTACGCCACTGACCACCCACCGCCTGGATGCTCGCACCACCCACGTTGATACCGCCTCCCCTTCCTCTTCC
Source organism: Allium sativum (assembly GCA_030737875.1). Lineage (NCBI taxonomy): Eukaryota > Viridiplantae > Streptophyta > Magnoliopsida > Asparagales > Amaryllidaceae > Allium > Allium sativum. The sequence continues at coordinate 47,144,947 of CM060916.1, forward strand.
ACTGTCCTTCAAGCACCCGACCCCCTCTGCAACCCGAGACGCCGGAAAACCCACAAAAACAAACGCTGCTCACGAAAACCGTCCACCTCCGTTCATGTCGACATCACGACCACCACAACCACTATAAGGCTAACCGCCCAACAACAAATTTGTAGTCTCCTATCCCTTCTCCAACTTCCTAAGTGACACCATCACTTAACTCCTGATTCACTCGCAAAACAAGAAAAACCGATACTGTCCAGTTCACGGTCGTGGTGAGGTTTCGGTGACCTCGAGTGTTTGTTGGGCACCAAATTTTACTAGTAGGTAGCCCTCAACACGATCTACAAGTTTCATGTTGATAACTTTCACCAATTCTTAACGGTTTGAAAAAATATATTATCGTTTTAATTTTGACTTATTTGCAAAAATAAGAAAGAGAGGAGAGGGTGGCTGCAAAAACTAAAGAAGAAGAAAGAAGTGGAAAGTGAATCAATTAGGTTTAGTTGAAGATATTATATAAGGGAGATATTTTATTATTTTATTGATTTATATTCACACGTAACTTACATACGAAGTATCACACTTAAACGACCACATACGATCTCCAATCATGGTGAAAAATGATATTCATCTACTATTTGCCATTATGATCCTAATGAAACTTGTTTCGTTGAAATCCGAGTCTGTTTGCTCAAATAGCACTAGTTTAGGCTTAATTTATCAATTAATTATACATACGTATTTACATCTAAAGTTTATATCTCGCATGGCTACATACTAACTCCGATTGACCCAAAATTTGGAATCTTACAGTAATCTAACATTCCGGTTCCGATAAAATTAGTTTCATCGAAATCAGAGATTGTTTGAAAATGGCTATTTTTCCATATTCAATTAAATCGATAAAATATAATTTAAATTAAAAAACAATTCAGTTTAATAATTATAAATTAATATTATCGTATATATCCAAATATAATATCATATAGCTCCATAATAAACATACTTAGGCTTATAACTCAATACTTCAAAATCCGATGATCGATATTCAATTTAATAAAATCCTTTTATTTATTTAATAAATCGTTATGGTTTATAAACGATTCCACAATGAGTTACTGGAAATTAGATTTGGACATTGCTCACAATCTATAAGATGAAATCTCGATTTTTCTCTTTCATTAGAAAACAATAGTTCAATAGATTCGAACGTTTCTAGTTTCAACGAATTCTGACCTATACTGGATCATGTATACTCAATTGAAGTTCAAAGCATAATATTACGAACTACTGTGCCGCTGTGAGCTCGTTTTTAATTATATTATAAATATACGTTCAAACTCGTTTTTAAATTCGAGTTATATAAATTCCAAATCGTTTATTCTTAAAACAATTCGTTTTAAATATTTAAATCAATTAAATTTTCTTGCTTAAAAATTAGGATCATTGCATGTAATGTACAATATTCCTCAATCTCGAGATACAGTAAGTCAACCAAAATCGAACAATGAGGTCATTAATTTCTATCATTCAAGTTTGCGTATGAGTATTGAAAAAACCTTTGAAATCTGAAGAAAAAAATTGCTATTTTAAAAAGCATGCCAACGTACAGTTTTGAAACTCAAGTTAAAATTGTAGTTGCTACAATGACTATATATACATAATTTTATTAAGGAATACAATAGCGGGGATCCAGATTTTATGACATTTGATGAAAATCCTGATCTTGTACCGAATGAATATCATGAAGAACATCAAAATATGAGAAATAAGACAGAGGACGATACTCAAGGAGTGGAAAGATGAGTTAACGAAGCGACCGTACTCAGAGATTCGATAAGGGATGAACTAGTTGCAACATGAATGACATAATGGATGCGTATAAATATTTTAATTAGTTATTGATGTATTTGCATTTCTTTTATGTATGTATTTCTATCGGTTATTAATATTTATCAGTACAAGTTACTAATATTTATCGATATTTTCGAGATAGACTGTGTCTAATGTATTTTTTAATATAAAATCCCATAAATTCTCTCTTTCCTACAACTAAATCAGAATCCAAGCTTCAACTAGAATGCAACATAACGCAAACGAAAAAACGATTTGCTCATATCTCCACAAGCAACATTGAAGAAGCGAATGAGCAAACCTGCATTTTCTATTAGTTTTACCGTTATAAGATATATAAGATATATATATATATATATATATATATAACCACTCAATAATTTAACCGTTCAAAATCACAAAAATACGTCACTCGTTCACTCATCTTCAATCGCTCAATTAACTGTTCGGTCAAACTGTTCATTTCAACCGCTCGCCATCGTCAATAACGCATGTAAGCCTTGCTACGGGTGCATTCTCGGTGCTAACAATCAACGGTTAGTTTGAACGGAGTATTGAACAAATAAAATGAATTAAGCAAAAAGTATGTTTTTGTGCATTTGAGAGGAGAATTGAATGATGAATGAAAAAGAGTATCATGATTAAAAAGAAGCGATATATAATAATCAACTATTATAAGTAATTAAAATAAATATTAAAGAGGTCATTAATGGGTTAAGAATCAATTAATTACGCTTGCCTTGGATACGGATATATTATGTTAATGCGTTGGACGGAGTAGATGAAATGAACGACCCATTTATTTATTAGACCGTTCATTTATTTATTAGACTTACAATCTCAGAAAGAGAACGCGAACGGTAGCATCAATCTCAGAAATCGATCAGTTTAATTTTCGGCCTTTCACTCAATTCTTTAGGAGCATATGCTGAAACAGCCGGCTTTAAGGCTTCATTTTCACGCTGTTAGGTGAATGCATCAGGGAGGAGGGCCCCTGTCTTTTTAATCTTTCTGCCGGTTGGAAAATCAGGTTGAGTGACCGGCTGAAGTGGCGATGTTGGTTCTTGGAAATGCAACTTTTCTGGTCCTTATCAATGTGTTCTAATGTAATCGGCGCTGAACTAATTACCTCAAAATTCAACGTACAGGTATGCGACGTTTTCTCGACGATTTAATCTTTGTTTTGATACCTAGGTTTCTTCTGTTAACCAATCATCGATGCCAGTGTTTGATTTTGAAAATCATGGTTATGTACAATGGCAATAAAACTGAATAACTTAGATGGCTGTGTCGTAAAACTGAAGAGATTGTGCCGTTTTATCACCGTTATTTCATTTAAAGGTTCATTGATGGCTTTTTGAAGGTTAATTTGGACGATTGACATATAAGATGCAAATTTAAGTAACCCGTATGCATAGAAGAATTGGGGTACTCAACTAGCACTTATCAATTAACTGAACATGTAAACTGAATTGCTACTTTTTCTATTTTTGACTTCCACCCTTTTCCATTTGGACGATTGACATATAAGTGTTAAAAACCTGATATAAATAATTGTTCTTTTCTGCATTCGGTATACAAAGTAACAAAGATATTAACTTCCACCATTTTGATGTTTAAATTTGATAAAATGATGATATCTTCATGTTTACCATATAAAACTATAGTCTCTCAAAGACCATTGTGCATATAAAGGTGTTTATGTATTGCTAAAGTTACTTTTAATTTATTTCTATTCATTTCAACTATAATGTGGTGGAATAAAAATTTGTTGTTTTTCTTTTCTAAGTAGTGTTCCAGTGAAGTAAATAAATTTGGAGAATGTTGTACAACCTATCCTTTTGACTAACTTATTTATGAGTCATAGCAATATTGCACTGCACAGTAACCATTATTTGGCACTGATGATCGACACCAAGGTTCGAAAACTCGGTTTCGGTCTCGGTTGAAATTTTGATGGTTTCGGTACATTTCGGAGGTTTCGGTTTCGGTTTCGGTCTCAATTTGCATAATATTATTTTGATTTGTCATTATGTATTTAAAAGTTAAAATATGGACCTATAAAATCTGATTAAATATTATAACCTATCTGTGAAAAGTCATCTAAACGAAACTGGCCAGATTGAATAGAATGGACTCCTTATTTCCTTCATTTAATATATATATATATATATATATACAGGGCCCAGTTTATTTATTTTATCTTATAGGCCCAGTTAACATACTCTACAGGACCGCAATATGTAACCCTAAAATATCGTTCCTCTTGAGTCAACTTTGTCTTCCAGTGAATATCCGGAGCTCGACGTTTTTTCTTTCCAAAACCGAGTCCATATCTTTCAGCGAAGTATGTCAATTCCAAAAAAAAAATAAACTTCACCTTGAATCGACTTCATCTCCACTGATCGATTGCAATAAGATGCTATTTTCTCAACTCATTCAAGTTGATTTTGATTTTAGGTAATTTATTTTTAGTAATTTTCGATTCAATTTCTTTTCGCTTGCTTTTTCTTCTTTCGATTTTGCTTGATTTGAAAATTTTCGGTTTTTTTTGCTGAGATTAAGCGAAACAAGTTTTTGCCCTAGTTTAGTACCGCCTTCGGCCGGAACCAAACCGGGATGGACGGAATCTCGACGTTCCGGCCGAAACCTCAAACCATGATCGACACTACTTTGAAATTGATCTTGTTATTCGGTGCCACTGTTGTATGTTTGAACTACATCAGTGTTCAGATGTCAATTTATGGTGGTTTTGTTAGAAAATACGTACAAGTGAAAGTTGTTTATAAAGAAAAAATATATATTATACCTCTCAACCGTATATTATGTATTATACGAAATTATACATGTTAAACTAGTTCTCTTTATTAGTTTATAATTTACAATGGATATAATGGATAATGTAAAATATTAGCTACAGAGAGGCGAAGATGTTAGTGAAAAACACCGACAATGCTGGTTCTACCAGCTCCGAGCCCTAAAAAATTCACCTTAGGGGGCCAGGGAAACACTACAATTGCACTATTATGTGTTTAGGTGTATTTGCACTATTATGTGTTTAGATGGCTTTTCACAGATAGGTTATAATATTTAATCAGATTTTATAGCTCTATATTTTAACTTTTAAATACATAATGACAAATCAAACTAATATTATGCTAATTGAGACCGAAACCGAAACCTCCGAAATGTACCGAAACCATCAAAATTTCAACCGAGCGAAACCGAGACCGAGACCGAGTTTTCGAACCTTGGTTTACATTCAACTTGTATAAGCATAAAACATTTAACTTGTATTCAAATTTGAATTATTGGCATGCTTGAGCTTCTACATTTATGAACTTTAAATAAGGGAAGAGAAAACTATGTCAAGCACGCACTAGAGGTTGAATACTCAATAACTTTATCGAAAGGCACGAGATACACTTCCATTAGCCTCCATAGCAGAACTCGAACTTGACGTCAGTCTCCGTGCCTTTTGTTGAACGGTAGATATCACTTCCTAGTTTTTCCCTAAAGCCAATATGTATCAGTGAGTATTGATATTTTATTCACTCATTGCAATTCTCAATTGGGAGCTTGGCGTTGTTATTAGCTCTATTATTTAGTAGTGCCCAGAAATAAAAAAATTTAACCTTTGATATGCATACTGTATATCATTGTTTTGAAAAACTCGTCTTAATGCTCGTCTCTAAGATGCAACTCTAGGCAAGGAGAGGTAAAGCACAATTAGCTTGCTCACGCGTTAGCAGTTTGAGGCATGAGGTACAAAACGTACATACAACATACATCTCAAGAATTATGTTTTACATCTGATTAAGAAGTGTCCTATTAGAAGTTATAAACCTTAATTATTCAATAGCAAGTTGAAAAAAAATGTTGAAAAGAAAAGTTTGATTTCTTCGTTTTCAATTTCAATATCAACATGATTGAATAAGATTGATTTTGAAATAATGATCAAAAGCTACGTAATGACTTTCTCAAATTTTATTTAAAGAAAATTCTAGATTATCGATGCTTAACCTACAAATAAATATGGCGAATCAATTTTAATTGGTAGAAAAAATAGAAGGAATACTTGCATGATTTCCTACTCTACTGTGATAGAGATTGATTTCACTAGAATTAATCGAATATCATTTTCAAAATTATATTAAAAAATAAAGATAGATAAACAAGGAAGAATAAAGAAATACATAGTTGTAGTGAAGTTGAAAAATGAAAATAAATTCGTCGAAGTTACTAATAAGAATTGAATTACATGTGTATTGTTAAGTGCTTCATTTTTATTTATCAATTTGTAGATTTATTTATTTCTAGTTTTATGAATGATAATAAGTTATGATTAAGAGTGAATTCTATAAAATAATGTTTATATTGTTACGTATTTATAGTTTTATATGATTAATTGTTAGCTTCTTTTATTGATCAACAAATAAAAATAATAAGCTATTTGACCGGGGTGTCAGTGCTCACTCGAAAATTTGCTTCTCAGTGTTCTGAGGTCTATGGCTCGTTTTCGCGAGCAAAAAAGGCATTGATGTGTGTGCATGAGCGTGTGCGTATTAGTATTTTCAACATATAGCTTTGGATCTCATGGTATAATGTGGGACATTTATGAAACTGTGGGTCACTACAAATTTGAGCTAATTGTCATTATATTAACTATAATTTTAATTGTTTGTAGAACCATTTTGCCCTAGGTTTTAAGAATTTAATAACTTTAAAAGTAAACCATATGAAAGGGAGGGGAGTTTTTTTTCTTTGTTTTTGTAAAAAGATGAAATAAGTAAATCACCATGTTCAACAATAATGTACATCTCCATGTAAAAAATGGATGCTGGCCATGGGGTTCGAACCCATGTTCAACAATAATGTACATCTCAATTTAAAAAGTCGATGTTGCCTATGGGGTTTGGACCCATGCGCACTTTTGTGCAGAAGATCTTAAGTCTTCCCCCTTAACCTCTCGGGCAAACCAGCATAACATGCCTAAAGGTTTAAATTGATGGTGGTATGATTGGACCTTAAATACTAAAATATATTTCTGAAATTCAAAATTATTGCTTTTGAAAGTAAACAATGTGGAAGGGCGGGGAGGTTTTTTTAAGGGATTTATTGTGAAGGATAAACTTCATAATTTTTTTAAGCTTAAGGACAATCCATCAAAAATTTGTTTCTAAGGACAATACACAGTATAAAACTGATATCATATACACCGTAAAACTGATACTTAAAAATTGATAGCTAAATTCTAATACCATACGCACTGTAAACTGATACTTAAAAACTGATAGTCAAATTTTGATACCATGCGCACTGTGAAACGGATACCTAAAATCTAATGTTTTGTCCTTTAGATTAAAACTTTAGCAAACCATACTTACGGCTGAAAAGACCGTAACTTTGTCCTTAACACTATTTTCTTATTTTTTTTCTTTGTTTTTGTTAAATGATGAAATAAATAGTTCATCATGTTCAACAATATTGTTGTACCATCTTAAAAAATGGATGCTGGCTATGGGGTTCGAACCCATGCGCACTTATGTGCAGAAGATCTTAAGTCTTCCCCCTTAACCTCTCGGGCAAACCAGCACAACATGCCTAAAGGTTTAAATTGATGGTGGTATGATTGGACCTTAAAAACTAAAATATATTTCTGAAATTCAAAATTATTGCTTTTGAAAGTAAACAATGTGGAGGGGAAGGGTGGTTTTTTTAGGGGATTTATTGTGAAGGATAAACTTCATAATTTTTTTAAGCTCAAGGACAATCCATCAAAAATTTGTTTCTAAGGATAATACACACTATAAAATTGATATCATACACACCGTAAAACTGATACTTAAATATTGATAGCTAAATTCTAATACCATACACACTGTAAACTGATACTTAAAAACTGGTAGTCAAATTTTGATATAATGCAAACTGTAAAACGGATACCTAAAATCTAATGTTTTGTCATTTAGAATAAAACTTCAGCAGATCGTACTTACGGCTGAAAAGACAGTAACTTTGTCTTTAACACTATTTTCTTGTTTTTTTTCTTTGTTTTTGTAAAAAGATGGAATAAATAGTTCATCATATTCGACAATATTGTTGTATCATCTCCATTTAAAAAATTGATGCTGGCTATGGGGTTCGAACCCATGCGCACTTATGTGCAGAAGATCTTAAGTCTTCCCCCTTAACCTCTCGGGCAAACCAGCACAACATGCCTAAAGGTTTAAATTGATGATGGTATGCTTGAACCTGAAATCCTAAAATATATTTCTGAAATTCAAAAATATTGCTTTTGAAACTAAACAATATGTAAAACATGCAAGCTGTCGAGAAAAAATATTTTCATCATATTCACTTCTCTTACACATGGTAAGTTGAGTGTAATGTTGGCATTTTGCACTCTTATGCGCAGAAGATCTTAAGCTTTCCACTTGGCCTTGTAAACAAACCAGGACAACATGGATTGTGATTCGTGATGTGTATTTTGGTAAGGTGCTATCGTATACACCCACTTTTCTCATCCATAAATATTTTGTTGTTTTTCATTACTTGTTCATTCTTGTTAATTTATTGTATTGTAAGCAGAAATTTGCAGCTTTCTTCTGAAAAATGATTGCCTTTGATGATCAATCATGGAAGTTAGTTTTTGATTTTGAAAATTTTAGTTATCTGCAATGGCAATAAAAACGGATAACTAGGATGTATAACTGAGAAATTGGAAAGATTTTGTTGTTTCATTAATGTTGTTTCTAATTGAAGGTTCCAGGTGATGGCTATTAGTAAGTTAATTTGAAAATTTGTTGGTTAATTCGAAAGATTGATGTATAAAATATGTTTTCAAGTACTCAATCTCGCCGAGAGTCATAGAACAAATTTTAGTACTGAACTGGCACCTATAAATTAATTGAATGTGCAAGTTGAATTGCTACATTTTTTAGAGTTATAATAGAAATAGCTCTTAAAAATAGAATTTCAATTATATTGTAATGATCCACCCTTGGTAAGCAATGACTAATCCTTTTCTATCTTTACTCCACTTCTCTCCCACATCATATGGTCCCTAAGAAGCTAAAATGAAAACCCAAAAAAATACAACCATTATACCATCAAGCTCATAACCACAAACTGAGTTTTTTAACTTTAATATCTAACTCTCTATATTAGGTGTCAAAAATGGAGGGGTACGAAGTAGTAGAGTAGCTTGATATTGGTCTTGATCATGAAAAGGGATCATATTGTGTTTGGACGTTGGATAATGACGATATAGGAATATGTTAGTGGTGAAGTGTTTTGTGATGTTACAATTATAGGCAAAAGATGCTTATTTTGTGTTTGGAGGCTGGCATATTTGCACGTTGTTTTTTGTATGATCATTTATTTCAATGCGTAATTGCTCCAGGTTTACTTGTTCTTGTTATATATAATAAAAGAGGCTCACATCATCAGTCATCATCGAGCAGTTCTGTTCATGGATCATATTCTCATATTCACTATTCATATATTCAAAATTTCTATTTTGAGACCCCAACACATCGAAAATCAAACCTTAAATCGATTTTTCGGTCGAAATTCAAACCTTAAATCTATCAGAATCTTGAACAAATCACGGGCTTCATCAACTCATCAAAAATCTCAAGTGCAACAGGAGGCCATCTTCCATGTGCTCCTTCACGTTCTCCTCTGCTGGCTTGAGACCCTCCTCCACGATTTAGATATGCAATCATTGTTACTCCTTTTCTATTATTTGAAAATAACCAAATTCTGTACTGTAAGTTTGCAAAATCGATTTTTCTTTGTCGATGTAAATAATTTGATTGGTATTTGACACACCTTTATTGTACATAAGCATAAGGATAGCAGATTCCATCCATTTTTTTCTAGTTGGATTGTAGCTCTTTTTGCAGCAGTTTGCTTAAATAGTTTTAGCTAAATCTAAAAAAAAAAAAAAATTGTAGCCAAAACAATTGCTTGTATATGTTTCCTGAAATTCACTCCATAAAATCTCAATAATTCATGCATAATTATGAAATTTCGTGGACAACTTTGAACTTGTAGTGTTTTATATGGTTGTTTTAGCCTAAAAGGTAAATAATTGATCAATTCTGTAATGAAACATTATTCATGACTATTTAGTGGTGGTTATTTAATGATTTGTTATGAGTTATTATGCACATATTTGAATATTTGGCCCAAAAAAATAAAAAATAAACTGGGGTTGCTGTCATTGAACCCTCAATTTTTTTAGCATTATGCCCCCACCAAAATTATTTTCTGGCTATGTCGCTGCCGACTTGCTCCAATTTAACTTGATTGGATTCCCTAGTGTAGATTTATCCCTTAGTATATTTAATTTGGAATTACTCATACACATAAATATTTAACATGATTGTGATTTATCACTTAGGCCACGCACACTCGTACTCACATGCATACATAAACACACACACGCCTTTGAACCTATTTATGTACTTATGAGTTATATGTATTAATAGTTTAATAAAGAAGATATCCTTAAATGGGGTTTCTAATGCAAGAAGATGTTATATAATTAAATGAATTTGTCATTAATAATTATTATATAATAATTAAAAAAATTACTATTCATGCAAATTTTTTTTTTTATAATCATGTAAGTAAAATCTTATGAAAATGTTCATATGATCTTCTTTTCTTTTTGGAGATTCACACTGCATAATGACACACAAACATACAAGTTGGTTTTCAGTTTAACCAAAGTAACATTTTTTATATTGTTGAAGTTTATAGTGTTGTAATAGTTTGTAAAATGGTAAAATAGATTTAGTAGTAAAAATAGACTTCATATATAAATTATAGATTGATATTGTTTATAAAAAATTTTAGTGCTCGATTTCAACTCTAATTATGAATTTTTGTTTTAGTAAGCTGAATACTCTAATTATGCCATTTGAATTTTTTTTTTAAATTGCATTTTTATTTCATTTGAACCTGACCGAATTAGTTGGTAGTCGGGTATCTTTCTGGTCAATTTTGTTATCTTAAAACAAATTGGATGCTCATTCGAATTCTAAAACTAGAATTTCGAGACTAAAGAAGTTCTCTTGTTTCATTGTACATGCATTTTCCCTAAAAAGTTGCCAGGTTGAATATAATGGTCTCCATGGAGGAAACAATCAACGACTCGGCTGAAATTTCGGAAGGACAGAAATAAATTTGCAAGAATTCGGATAAATGTTATGCATGCATTGGTTATTAAGTTTGTGGCATATGGACATGGAGAGTGTGGCAATAATCAATTTGAGTGTGCAACAATAAGCAATTTTGAAACCATCCGACTTAAAATGTGAAACCATTTCCATGAATGTCAAAGGAAATAATAAGTAAATACGATCACAGTTCTGCATGAAGTGCTGTTAAGCAATGAAACAAGTATGACTAAAAAAGGAAAACTCAAAGAGCAGCCTCTAAAAAGTAGGGTATGCTGCTTTAAGAGGAGGGCTCACGGTATTCTCTAGTAAAAGGTGAAAGAATAGCTGGCTCTGTGCTCACCACACAGCCGTGTTAGTTTTACTGCCAGTGCAATTTTAGAGCACAACTTTGACAGTTTGCCAGAACTAAAAATATTTGTAGCAATGTGGGACTATAAACCCATCTGAAAAACTGACTACTGAGCCCTTAGGGTGTGTTTGGTTTACAATTTTTAGTTTTGAGTTTACGTACATATAAAAGTACGAACGACGTACACATATTGTGAAAAGCGATGTTTTACCAAAAGAAGTTAACATACAGAACCAAAAATAAGTTTTTATTATTTTCCATATTTTAAAAAATTAACGGAAGAACAGTAACAAATTCATGCATCCACCGTCTATCCGTCCCCTCCTTCACTCCATTCGTCTTTGATCCGTCACGCCCGCTATGCTTCAAATCCTCGCAACTTTCATAATTAATGCTGAAAACTAACTCAAAACACAAAATAAACCAAACACTACCTAAGCTTTTTGGCTTTATTACTTTAGTTTAATTTCCTTGTTACTTTTTAGTGCATCCTAATATCTTATGAACCGACCTAATTATTGTAAAATTAAACCTTGTGATATAATATCAAAAGGTGCTCAACAAAAAAGTTATTCTGAATTGTTTATTATTTTTCGAAGTCAAATACATTAGATTTCACTTTAATTGAATTCTTAAAAAACTTATAAATTCAGATAAGCACCCTTGTCTCAGTTGGTTGAGACGTTGGGCTAGAATGCAAAAGATCGTGTGTTCGATTCAGTCGAACCTCCTACATGGTAGTTTGTATGCTTCATATATATATGTAAGTAATCAATCTCCAATAAACTTATTAATTCATAAAAAAGTTCAGACTTCTTAAAGCATATTTTGGAATTTCTAGCAAAGTTTCATATTTTTCCAAATTGATCTAATATTTTCCTCAAATTTTCAAATGGCTAATTTCAAAGACAAAATTATAAAAATTATTAGATGACTGGAATAAATATAGGTCCTTTCATTAAGTATTCTCCAAATAATTTGCTGGAGCTGCAGAAAAAGTTTCAGGTTGAAATAATTAATTTTTTTTAAAAAAATAAAGCTATTACTTTAAAATAAATTATAAAAATGCATAAATGATTGAATTAACTGTCAGTTGCTTACTGAATATTTTTCTTTTACTGTAAAAGTTATAACAAAAATTCCAAGTTAAAATAACACAATTATGAAATCGCCTATTTATTCAAATTTAATTAAACAATTTATTGGATTTCGTATTACAAGTATCATTTTAATTGTAGCCCAAATTTATCACCTCGTACTTAATAGCTCAGATTGATTCTAGGCTTAAATAATCTATATATTTAAGATTGGTTAAACTAAAATAATTAACATACTTGTACTTTAAATTGAATAGGAAATAGTTTATTTAAAATATTTTTATTGGAACTTTTTTGATAATTCCGCACGTAAACTCCCTACCAAATTTTATACCTTAGCGTTCAAAATTTCATTCTTTATAACACGTTAAAACTTAGGATTAATCACATTCAGGCATGAAAATTTCAAACAAGGATTGAAAAAAAAAAAAGTTTTATCAAAAGTCAAATTTTTGGTTAACATTATAAAACTACATTATTTTTTTACATATCAATATAAGATGTCTATGGGTCTATCATACTCTTTAATATTCAAATTATCTACATGACAATTGATATGACTACAATAGTTCAACAAGATTATGTAGTGGGTTTATATCATAATCAATGACCTAACATATATAACCACAATATACACAAACACAAATTATTAACAACTTATAGGCCTACTCATGCAATCAAAATATAAATTAACTTAATTAATCAATCATATGTCACATCAGCCATCAATTATCACATATCATAGTGTTCAACTAGCAATAATATTTAGTTTTTAATTAACTTAAATTCGCACAAAACGTAGCAGTAACTTTTTATCACATCACGACATTGATTTAAATTACGATAAAATTATAGTACACAAAATGTAGCAATATCGCAACACTTTTTTTATAATACATAAGGGAAATGGAGCAACTACGGGTGTGGAAGAGGCGTTGATGAACAACGGTGGGGAAAGGTGAAGCAAAAACAGTGGTTGGCAGTGGCGGATGAAGTTTTGGATGGGAAAGGTGGAGGCAGAAGTGTTTTGAGATGCATGCGAGATTTCAGGCCGATGATGAAAGCTGGAGGTGGAAGAGTTTCGAGATGCAGGTGAGATTTTAGAATGACGATGAACAAAAAACAATGTATATGTAGGTTTTCTTTTTTTCTTTTTGAATTTAAATTACACAAGAGAAAGGACCAAAAATAGAGAACTAGTAGGTATAATGGGAAGGTGAAGCAAAAGCAGTGGTTGGCAGTGGCAGATGAAGTTTTGGATTGGAAAGGTGGAGGCAGAAGTGTTTTGAGATGCATGCGAGATTTCAGGCCGATGATGAAAGCTGGAGGCGGAAGAGTTTCGAGATGCAGGTGAGATTTTAGAATGACGATGAACAGAAAACAATGTATATGTAGGTTTTTTTTTTCCTTCTTTTTCCTTTTTGAATTTAAATTACACAAGAGAAAGGACCAAAAATAGAGAACTAGTAGGTATAATGCCAAATATTAAGTGGCTTGACAATGTGTATGAACCTTAACTTAAACTATATCGGTATCCTTGTACCGCTAGTTCTGGACCTTTATACCCTTAACTGGAAGCCCAAAATCAGAATAAAAAAGTTATAGTTTGATCAGTGAGAGAGGACACATAGAGCGATACACTAGTATTTATGTTACGACGAATCTGCCAAAGTTTCACTTTTATCCTCAAAAGACTACTGGAAACATACGACAATTGTCAAATTGCACTAAATGGATGGAACTAGAAAGATTGGAACTTGATGAAATGAACTTTCACTTGTTACTCAGAAAAATCTCAAGATTATTTTTATGTAAAAATATTTACATTTCGAAAAACAATATTTTATTTCACTGCATAATTCAATCGGTTTTAAACTGAATTTGAAACAAAATAGATTTCGCTGAAATTTGAATCTTTATTAAAATGATAATTCAAATCCTTGAAACCTAAACCGACCATGCTTCACTTTGCCGCAACTGATGCGCCTCCTTCCTCCGGCCTCGTGCGCCACCAGAGCCTCCAACTTCAACCTCTAGTGTGAATCTCAACCTATATACCCTCAAACTTGCAACTTATATATTGATGTTTTCTATTTGAGGCCCTAAAACAGCAGTTAGCTTGCAATGAAGATTAGTTTAAAAAAAAAATACAAGCAATAAAAGTAACGTTAAACGGGAAACCCCCTGGTGCTGACTGAAATTTTAATTTAAACAATTGCTGGGGTCCTTTATGTAAAAGGAACACCCTCCAAAAAGTGGCGTATGCTGCTTTAAGTGGAGAGCACACGGTATTCTTTAGTAAAAGGTGAAAGAATAGTTCGCTCTGTGCTCACCACGCAGCTGCGATGTCTTACACTTCTACTGCCTGTTCATTTTTATAGCACAACTTTGGCTGCGTTAAAAATGTTTGCCACGAAGTGGGACTATAACGACCAAGCTTCAGTCTGCACCCATCTCAAAAGCTGATTACTTAACCGTTCTCCGATCTATTCTTCTGCTTCACTAGTGCTTTTACACAATTCAATGCAAGTTTTTTGCTTCATTACTTGAGTTCGGTTTCATGTTTAATTTTTATGGTGGTCTGATTTCATGCATAGAATATGATGAACTGAACTTTCACTCTTACTCAGAAAAATCTCAAACTTATTTTTATGTAAAAATGTCTACATTTCAAAAAATAATATTTTTCACTGCATAATTTAATCGTGTTAAACTGAATTTGAAACAAAATAGCATTGTCCGAAATTTGAATCTTTATAAAAGAATTCAAATCTTTATAATCGTTTCAAACTATATGTGCATGTGTACTTGATTCATCGCATATGGAGGCCGGCATCTGCACTATTTTTGTGCTGTCATTCATTTTATTATGTAATTTCTTGGTGATACTTCATTGCTGTAACTTTTTTTTTCTTTTTTTTTTCAGCAACCATCCCAAGCAGTTTTTATTCAGCAGTTTTGTAAAAAGTTGATTTGATAGTGAAGTAATGAAATTCATCATAATTGCCCCTAGTGTGAACCTCAGCATATATCCTCAAACTTACTACTTATATATTCATGTTTTTTATTTGAGACCCTAAAGCAGTGGTTTGCCTTTTTGTTAAGGCAGTTGCAAGTCTTTGCTCTTATGCCAGAACATTGCCTTGATGACTTGGAAATCAGTGGTTTGCTTCTAATGAATTAGTACAAAAATATGACAAATGGGAAACCCGCTAGTAAAAACAGAAAATTTTAATTTAAACAATTGCTGGGTCCTTTATGTAAAAGGAACTCCCTCCAAAAAGTGGCGTATGCTGCTTTAAGTGGAGAGCACACGGTATTCTTTAGTAAAAGGCGAAAGAATAGTTCGCTCTGTGCTCACCACGCAGCTGCGATGTCTTACGCTTCTACTGCCTGTTCATTTTTATAGCACAACTTTGGCTGCGCTAAAAATGTTTGCCACGATGTGGGACTATAACGACTAAGCTTCAGCCTGCACCCATCTTAAATGCTGATTGCTTAACCCTTCTCCGATCTATTCTTCTAGTGTGGTTCACTAGGGCTCTTACCCAATTCAATGTAAATTTTTTGCTTCATTACTTAAGTTTCGGTTTCATGGTTAATTTTTATATATTGTGGTCTGATTTCATGCACAGGAGTAACTATCGTGAAGTTTCATTGTTAACTTCGGTTGCTTTTGTTAATCAATCATCAATCTCAGGCATCCAGTGGTTTTTTCTTCCTCTTTACAATATGTATTTTTATCATTCATTTTATGATGTAATTGCTCTGGGTTTAATTACTTGTTCTTGTTGTTGTAGGATATATAAAAGGCTTGAGTTGGCAGTCATCATCGAGCAGCTTCCATTCATGAGATGTGTCGTGGAACTTACTGCATGAATATTCGAATTTTCATTTGAGACCCTAACACCAGGGTGTGGGTTTTTGTTACTACTGCTGCAAGTTTTCAGTTCTTTGCGAACTATGAAGTGCCTTCGTACTAAGTATGAAGCCTGGATGACAATTTGATACGCTGCTGCTTCAATGGTTAAACACCAGTTTATGTTCTGATAAGCTTTTACAACAATTTATATTCACATGTTGTTTTGAGATGACTACGAGTAGCAATTCATATTTTGTTTTGACTTTTGAGAGATGGAAAATATTGTCACATGTACTTTGCAGTTTGTACTTTTGCACAAGTGTATTATTAATACTCTCCTTGTACGCGTAAAAGTTAAACGAGTGTAAAGGCCAGTTCGGGAAGCAGCAGGTGTACCATGGAACTTGCTAATCATTAGACACACTAGAGTTATTCTTCTGCTTTCTTTGACCTATCGTCTCTTTCACTTGTTAAGCTTAAAATTAACCTTTTGCAGGTGTACATAAAGCTAATACAAAAAAGGAACTTGTTCATCTTGTTGGAGAAGAAGTACCATGTAGAACGACAGTTAATCTTTAACCACGTTTAATTTCGGTCATACGCCACACCTTTGATTCAACCATGAAGTAGCTTCTATAGGAGAATAGAAGGCACAGACAAATATCCAAATTGCCACTCCAAAATATCACAAACATATTCTGGAAGAAGCTCGATCAAAAGCAGAATTATTCGACTTAGACGTCTGGCCGTGATGGACAGATGTCTGGTCAAGATCATCAAAATATTCATTTCCAGCTTTTTAACTACACATATTTCCAGTTACCTGAAGTCTGACCAACTAGGTCGGACATTTGACCTGGGTTACTAAGTTTTCTTGATCCAGTGACCAGACGTCTAACCTGATTTGTCAGACGGATGCGCTCTCCACCCCCTGATTTGCCATATCTTTCTCCTTCGAGCTCCCATTTACGAACCGTTTTCTCCATTGCGAAGTTACTTCCATAACTAATATATATATATGACTTTAATGGACATATGATTTAACATCACCAATCACAACACTCCAACTTGATATGAAATCATATCAAAACATCAAACATTCAACAATCATGTCATCACCAGCTTTCACAAATCACAAAATCTCAATCAAACTACATTACTAACCTCAACACCACCTGCAAGTGACACATCTCCCTCATGAGGTGCACCGCAAAAAATCGGTCTCGAAAACATTTATAATACCACAAAAATCTCCACCTTATCATTGTGAATTTTTCCAACTCGACATTCGTCCATTACTTGATCTTAGCTCATTACCTAATCGCTATCGATCCCTCTATCATCATCAACATGAAAACCCCTGTTTGAAACATGATTCTCAACGCTAGAATCATAAGCAGTGACCACATTAACATCTCCACCTTACTGTGGACTAGGTCATTTAACTGTCACTCGCTTTCCATAATCGACCACAAAACCAACCAATCTATAAAGGTTTTCTTCTTCCAAAACTCTTTTCACTATTACACAACCCTTTCTTCACTCTCAAAACTCCACCTTGAGTCTCATAAGTGCAACTATGGTGATCTAACTGACCAAAAGAAATAAGTTTATACGAATAAGTGGGTACATGTCTAACTACAGAGATTTCCTTTACCACGCCATCATGTATACGAAATCACATAAATCTAATATCACAAACCGGTAGCTCTACTCTATTGGTCGTCCTAATCATGTCGACATTCTTCTCATAAGAATAAAAATAATTCACATTTCTACAAATGTGAAAACTGGCTTTTGAATCCATCATACAAGGCTTACCTTCACTAAATAGGATATCATAAGAACCATCACTAATGTCTAATGGTACCTTCAGGAAAACCTGTCTATGCATCATCACTACCATCACCTTCACAACCTTCTTTTGGCGTCTCTTATAAGCACAACACTTGTTGCGTATATGACCTTTCTTATTACAATAGTGACTGGCGAGGGCACATTCACCATTAGCTTCCTTCTTTTTCCACATTGTATCTTTCTTCAAGTCCCTTGCCATCGTAGTCTCGCTTTGAATTGATTCCAAGCTCTACCTTTTTCTCCTAAGCTCCTTATTCAAAAGAGTGCTTCGTAATTTCTAGAGAGATGGTTCCATTAGCATTCGAATACTCAATGAGACAACCAAAATTTCCCAACTTTCTGAAAGCGAACTCATCAATAAAAGAGCTTGTAACTCATCATCTAAATTGACCTTCAAAATTTTCAATTGGTTTATTACATCTTGAAATTCATTCAAATGCTCTACGATCGACTTCTCTTCATTTAATCTCTGTTGTCCCAACTTTCGAACCATAAAGCCTTACCAGTAGCACTCTTTGACTCATATAAAGATACTAACTTGTCCCAAAAATCCTTTGCGGATTCACAACTAGTCACATGATGGAAAATCGAATCATCAAGGTATTAATGAATCAAAGCAATCACCTTCTTATCCATCTTTTTCCATTTTCCTTCATCTAAATCAGAGGGCTTCTTTCCATCTCCATCAATCGGATTATGAAGATTATTGAAGTACAAAACATCCTTCATCTTAGGCTAGCTCAATTCCTCCTACCAAAAACAACGTCTTCGAAAAAGAAGTCATAACCGACATTTTTTTTTCTTTTTTTGCAAACCAAATTACTTTAAGCTTTGCGATGATGTGCTATGAAACCGACTATTATGGAAATTTGCGACTTTTGCGAAAGCGTATATGCTAGAATCTTAATCACCCAAATCATAAAGAGATAACATGGATTGAAAAAATGGAAATGCAACAAACACAAGATATTTCACTCAACCACCCTCTTTATTGATTTACCAAAAAATAAATATTGTTTACATTTATTGGAACACACCAAAAATAAAAAATTTACAATTGAATCAGTAGTCTAATTGAGAAAGAAAAAAAAAATATAGATGACTAATACTAGAGAAGAAGAACCATGAAGAATGAAGGCTAACACTTGATCACGTTTAATTTCGGTCGCAAGCCACACATTTAGATCAGTCCAGAAAGCAACTTATATCGGAGAATAAAAGCCAAATATCCAAATTGCCACTTCAAAATATCACAAACATATTCCTAAAATAGCTTGGTCAAAGCCAGAAATATCCGACTTAGATGTCTGGCGAGGATGGCCAAACATCTGGTCAAGGTCATTGCAATTTTATTTCCAGTGACCAAACGTCCGACCAACCGAGATAAATGTCTATCCTAGGTCACTAGAATTTCCAGATCTAGTGATCAGACGTTTGAACCGATTGGTTAGTCGTCTGAACTTAATCATCGGCTCCTCCTCCTCCTGATTTTCCATATCTTCCTCCTACGAGCTTCGATTTTCCAATTGTCTTCTCCCTCATGAAGCTAGTTTCATAACTAACACATATATCCGACTTCAGATATGTAGTTTAATATCGCAAATCACGACACATAAGTCTTAGAAAAACAGACCAAAAAGACCCGAAACATCATTCAAAATCATAAAATATACCATATTAGAAAACTTATTAGAATTTATTTCATCGTCTAGGTTTTGCAGATTGCATCTAACCTCATTTAGTGATTGTTAATCCCGTTTAAACGCGACTCAAGAATAATACATTGGGTCATTTATATGATGGACCGAGTGAAACATCATGGATCGGTGGAATTAGTTAGATCGAGCAATATGCAAAAGTGCATGGATCGTGATGATGCGATCCATGCATGGGTCAGCAAGCACACAACGAAGTAGCAAGAGGGATCGTACGAAGCACAATGGATTGCAGGAATCTGATAAATCGTAATAGAACGATCCAAGCATGGGTCGTGTAACATTGTGCACAAGACAATTGTGCATGGGTCGGTGCGCGTTCATGGGTCATTCATAAAGACCGGAGCATATGGATCGTTCAAATTCAGTACACGGACCGTTGTAGCATGGATCGTGCGCATATAAGGTGAGATGTGGGCTTCCATGGAGCATCAAAAAAATACATGGATCGTTGGCTGATCCATATGGACCTGGTTCTCTAAGCTGTGATCGCTTGCCAAGTCAAGCATTTGGTAGAAGGATGGCGTCCATCCTGTGGAACGATGCAGCAACTACCACATTCCAAGCAAAGCAAAAAGTCCTTCCCAAGCGAAGGTAACCTTCCCAAGGGAAGTTAAAAGTCCTCCTAATTGAGGCACCTAAACCAAAAACCTCTCCGGGGACACAGGAACTAAAGACTTCTCCAAGAAGAAGCACAAGATCAACCAATAAAGTTGGGTTTACTAGATATATTGGCAAGCTCAGAAGCTCTCAATACGCTGGTAGCAGAAAAAATACTCCGCCAACAAAGTGGAAGCACAACACTAGAATGGTCATTTCATAACGGTTATAACCGTTACAACTCGATTTTCCAATGGTTATAACCATTGGTAGAAGGTACGTGATAAATTTTGTAACGTATTTACCAACGATTATAACTGTTGGTAAATTTTATTCATCTAACAGTTATAACCCATTAGGAAATTCTTTTGATCCAATGGTTATGACCGTTAGGCCGTAGAATTTCTCAATGGTTATAATTGTTAGAAGTATGAAATTTCCTAACGGTTATAAGTGTTGGAAGTACAAAATTTCCCAATAGTTGTAAATATTTGAGATTTCTACACATATACGCTTAAAAATTCCCAGCAATTGCACGTGTTACAAGTTAAATAAAGCTCAGCCATATCTCATTCAACATCTTATAGTATCATCACATTATTTCATTCTGCTATACAAATTCAAATTTATACCAATAATTGACACAAAATCAAATTTCAAATTTACACTTCACTGAGTTGAGAAGAAAACATCAAAACATACTGAATAGTATCATCACATTATTTCATTCAGCTAAGGTTTGTTGTTACGGTCCTAATGAAACATGTTTCGTTGTAATCTAAGTCTGTTTGCTCAAATAGCGCTAGTTTAGCCTTAGATTATCAATTGATTATGCATACATATTTACATTGAACGTTTATATCTCGCACAACCACATACTAACTCCGATTGACCCGAATTTCGGAATCTTACAATAAATTAATGTTCTGAATCCGATAAAATTGGTTTCGTCGAAATCCGAGATCGTTTCCAAAATGACTATTTTTCCATATTCAATTAAATCAAGAAAATATAATTTAACAAAAAAAACAATTCAATTTAATAATAATAAATTAATATTATCGTATATATCCAAATAAAATATCATAAACCTTCACAATAAGCATACTTGGGCTTATAACTCAATACTTTAAATCCAAGCTAGATCGATATTCAATTTATAATAAAATCTTTTATTTCATTTGATAAATCATTATGGTTTATAAACGAGTCCACAGAGACTTTCTGGAAATTTGATTTGGACATAACTCACAATCTATATGATGAAATCTCGATTTTTCTCATTCATTAGAAAACTATAGTTTATAGATTCGAATGTTTCTTGTTTCAACGAATTCTGACTTATACTGGATACTGTATATTCAGTTGAAGTATAAAACGTAGTATTACAAACTACCAAGCCGTTGCGACCTCATTTTTAATTATATTATAAATTATACATTCAAATTTGTTTTTAAATTCGAGTTAACTTCAAATCATTAATTCTTAAAATAAATCGTTTTAAATATTTAAATCAATTAAACATTCTTGCTTAAAAATCAGGATCGTTACATTCTCCAATACTTAAAACGATTTCTTCCTCGAAATCAAAGATGGAACTGTAGGTCGTTTACTTATTCAACAAAACCATTATTCTAACTAATCTTAAGTTCCTCAGCTTTTTAGTTTTTGAAGAATTTCTCAATTCACGAATTTTTCTAATGCCTTAAATTTTTGAAAAATTTCACCATAACCTCCTTTGTACGGCTCGTTCGGTACAACTACAACTCGCCTCTCTAGGCCCTTACCAATTAAAAAGAAAATCCAAAATCCAAGAGGCTTGCCAATCAGCTCATAAAATCATCAAATATAATCAACACTTTAAACATGTATCTTTTTGACGGGCATTCAATTTTATTCCTCTTGTTAGCTTTCATTCAATAACCTATTCAATACATATACGTCCAACTGCAACAAATTTCCAAATCAATGCTACACTAACATTCAATTCCACTCGATGTTGTTTCTAATCCAATCTAATTTTATTTAACTTCCCTTAAGATAAAATTTAATTTATTCGATTCGCTTTTACCTTTTCAATCTATTTAACTCGTACTAGTTGAATTTGAAATTCAAATCATCTTTATCATTTCCCAAATTACAACGTTCTTTTAATTAACTTAAATTCAAAAGTTATGAATTTATTTCCTTATCTAATAGGTTTTAGAATTTATCGCCTGTCCAAAATCGTCGATAATTCCAATTTCTAGTCCAAATTCTTTATAATTACGATGATTGCGAAATTTTAATCACAAAATAATTTTATTCAAAATTGAATGATCATGACTTTAAAATCATCTAAGTTTTAATCCACATTACTTATTTCAAAAATCTTTTCTTTTCATCTTCAAAATGTAATCCTTCAAAAATCAATTTCATATTGCAAATACACTCTCTTGTACCAATAATACTCTTAACTCATTCTAGGGCATTGCTAACTCTATCTCTAATGAGTTCTTCTTATAGGATGTTACCAATCCTATCTTCAATGAGTCATTTACTTCTGTTCTAATGAGTCGTATCCCAAAGCTTTGTATAAACAAAGCTCTGATACCAACTGTAACGACCCACCTTTTTGTCCGATTCAAACCGATAATTAAACCGACTTAAACCGATCAACAAGACGCATCGCTTGGGATTCCAACGCATCAGGCGTAACCAAAAGAACTTCTCCATTAATATCATTAAGATATTACATCAGAGTACAACAAATATTAGAGTACCACGGAATAATACATACATAGCGGAAAAATATCTAAGTACAGCGAAAGAATACGAATGCTTCAACAAACTAGCTCAAGCTAAAATCCAGCACCTACTCTATAAAACATATGAAAACTAAAACTACTATCTCCCAGCATGGAAAATAAGGGCATCCAGAGTTCAAGGAAAGAAAAATAAACTCCGAGTCAGTCATGAAACTGGTGTGAGAACTAAAACAGTTATCTTTAATTTATTTTAAAGTTAGGTAAATCAAAGGACCATACCGTATAACACAAAACGGGGGTTTTTCTCCTTACGAATACCAGTTCACAAATCAACTCGCAATTCTTTTGGAAAATGAGGCTACCATATGGTCTCTCGGCGCACACACAATGCAAAGACTAACATGGGAAAGGTTTCTCCTAATGATAGCCAAACATGCTTGAAACAGACAATTCTATTTTATTATTATTAGCGTATAGTGTGGAAATCACTTTTAGAAAGTAAATGTATCAATCCTAGACAGCATGAATGTCCAATACCATTATTTCGCCATATAGGTTTATGTTTATACCAAAATTGGTCTAAACACTCAAAGTACTAAAACTGTACTTCACCAATACGGTAAGAAGTAAATGGAACCATGTTTAATCAGCAATTGAAAATGAAAAATGCGAAAATAAGTAAAGTAGAGACGAGATTTAGAGTGTTTCAACCGTTAATTGGGCCTACGTCCACTATGAAAGTGATTTCCAATCTTATAATGAGGATTATAAAATACATCAATTCTCCCTTTTCATACATCTCTATATTCACTCAATATACCCTCGTTTGTATATTTCAATCTTGGAATTATACAAGAGAATGGTAGAATTTGAGGAGAAGAAGGATAGACGAATGATTGAGAAGGAGGATGCCTTCGTTTTTCTTAATCACAAGATTGTATTTGAAGCCACGGCCGAATCAGTAGTTGAGGATAGAATTTAGCATCACTTCGTGGTTTCAAAGATTGGATCCCCTTTATGTTGGTAGCCATGATGTATTTATAGGTGAACTCCCCTTGGGATCGGTCTGAAATCCCTTTATGCAGGCTACAGATCGCTTATTCTATTAATTACAATCATGCCATCGGCTAGCTTTAGCCAGCTGTCCGTATCTATATTCAGTTATCATGCGCAAGCGACTCAATGGAGCGAGTGTCTTGGGTAGTTAAGCGAGTGACTTCGATCGGTGCTCTTCGATCGCGTCTATTTCTAGCATTCGATGAGTAGATATCTGATTTTCTTGATGGCTAGATGAAAGAACGACCGATCATAGTTCCTTAATGTGGTTGTGTCTGATTTGAGCGAGCGAGCGACGATCTTCATCAGTCTAGAGGCGACCGACTGAGACTTGCGACTTTGAGATGTGAATGTGCTCTTTCTGGGAGTTGGTATACGACCTACCAATAGGTTTCTGATTGGAGTGTCGAGCGATAGGAGTTGCAATTCATGAGCAGTTGTTAAATATACGTGCGACCTTGACTCCTGTCTTGATGCATGCGATCGAACTTTGATATTAGATCAAGCGTGCTCCCTTGTTGTGAGCGGCTTTACATAATGTACGATCCTTATCTTTATTGAGCCGCATTTCTCATAACATTTCGTGCCATCTTCTTTGGTCGTACTAGTCGATTTGATTTGTCTTGGGTTTGATACTTGGGTCTTGCTTCGTGTAGTTGCGTCCTATCCATGTGTGCCGTTTAAGTGCCTCGGATAACATTGCGCACGACCGACCCTGATGGTGTTCGTTCTGTATCCTTTACTCAATGTGCGTATGGATTTTTTAGGGATTAACACTTGCCCCTCGAAGTCCGTGATTTCTTTTAGTAAGGAATTACTGGCTTCGACATATTTGATCGTACATTGTTTGGTAGATTTGTCGAGGGGTCGGTCGTACAAAAATTTGGGATTATTTCGTTGTAGTGGACCGGTATTCTCTCTCTCTATGAGAAAGAGGCTTGATGTATCTTTTTGGTTATTGTGCGAATAGTAGAATTTCGGGATGCCAGCTGGAGCTTGATGGGACACTTTTTGTATAATTGGGCACTTAAGCTGACGTGGCGAGAATTCTCTGGATGTATGCCTTTTAATCTTCCTTATTTACTTTTAACCTGCTTCATTCCACTTTTATCTTTTTCGAGAAATCCTTCGGTCATAGCTGTGCTTCCTCGAGAGTTTTACCAGGTAGTCTATGTTTGACATTTCTGCCTTGATTTTTCTTTAAAAGGTTTTGGCTTTCTCATTCCATCATTTTTCCTAGTATTTGCAGCAACAACTGTTTATCTTGAGCGATTTCCTTTTGGCTCCAAGGTACCATGATCTTTCTGGGTAAGTTTCTTTTTCTTTATTTTGTTTTGTAATGCTGGAATACTCATGCATTCCCAAGTTAGGATGTTCTAAACATGACCTGACCGAGCTGTGTATGAATTTGGGATTTGGGCAATAGCCAGGTTTTTGTGTAGCATAAATACCGTTTCTGTAATCATCTTTGAAGAATATGAATCATCTGGTGGTTTTCTTTGAAATCTCTATGCTTGGTATTTTTTTATAAATTGTTTGATGAAATGACCCAGGGTTCTCCAGTTGAAATGTTTCTGTTTATGCCTGAGTCTGGCTAGGTTGTTTCCCTTTTTATGGTTGTTGTT
The DNA here is from genome assembly GCA_030737875.1 of Allium sativum. Taxonomy (NCBI): domain Eukaryota; kingdom Viridiplantae; phylum Streptophyta; class Magnoliopsida; order Asparagales; family Amaryllidaceae; genus Allium; species Allium sativum. The sequence continues at coordinate 47,170,885 of CM060916.1, forward strand.
TGAGTTCACACCGATCTCTTTTGAAATAGGTCGTCCGAAGATGGAATTCTTCATGTCTAGGAAGCTTAGGAAAAAGTCGACAAGGAGGGCTGGTAGCAAAAAGATGCCCCAAGGCAAGGAGATCTTGGGTGCGACTAACACTCAAAGTCATTGTTTGTTGAATGAACTTCCTGACCCAGATATTCAGACTGCTCTTGGTCGTATGGCTTCTTCGTCCATCACTTTGGATCCTGCAAATGTCCCGGAGTCTCTTTCTATTCCCAACCCTTCCTATCCTGATCTTGCCGAGGACTTTGTGGCTTAGTGTCCAGCTAGCTCGAGTTCCGGTGTGTATATAGACCCATTTGACAGATGGATTATTACAGGTAAGATGGACGCCATGAAGGATTGCATATTGGCTGAGTTCAATCAGTTTGAAGCACATCCGCATCTGGTTGAAGGCCTTATCGCAACTGTCAGAGATTACATTGTGGAGCAAATAGGTGCCTGACATTCTCTTATCGAAGATCTTCAACGGTAAAATAAAGAGAATTTTGAACGACTTCATGCCTTGGAAATAGACAGGCTCAAACTTGTCGAGGCCCTTGAGTCTAGGGAGAGGATCGTCTCTTACCTCATATGAACATTGTGGCTTGCTAATGCTTTACCTGTTTTGTTATTTTGGTTTTGATTTAGAATGGTACTTTTAGTCTGGCTTGTGTATATGGAAGCCAGCTTCGCTTATTTTCGTACGCTTAGGTTTGTGACTTTTATGGTTTGTTTCGGACCTCAACGCACTGCAGTTCTTATTATGTAACTTGTTTATTTTCGCGCGGGTGCGTCGCACGCTGCACCTTTATTTTCTGATTTACACATTCGGCCGAGTGCTCTATTAATCGTTCGGTTGTGCCCGATTTTTATTATTATTGGGATTTAGTTATCTTTTGTAGTTTCTCGTTTATCGAAGGTTATTACGCATTTGAATTATTATAAGCGCGTTTGGTATCTTTTATTTAGTAGTATTCAACCCTGCGCATGACTGACTTGGTAATCCAAGCCCTTTGGAGACTGGTTTCGAATACGTGCCCCCGGGGAGGTCTTGGGTTATAGGTTTTCGATCCATTCTAGGCCCTGTTTGATTGTTTTAGTTGTTCAAAAAGGTTCTAGAATAGATACCCCCTTTCGGCTAGGATTTCTGACACCCCCTTTTGGCTAGGATTTTTGTTTTGCGCTGGTCCTTCCAGCATGTTTAATCCTTCCCCTTTTTTATGCTTCATCCCGAGGAGCGGACACTAATTCATCTCATCGAGTTTTGACTCAAAAGGGATAAAGTTTGTGTCCTTCACCTAACAAGGTTCCCCTCGTTTTTTTGGATCGGTAATTTTTCCGTTTCGAGACATGTCGGTTTTTCCGACTTTGTGCCTTGCCCTAGGAAACAGACACTGGTTCGCCTCATTGAGTTTTTAAGTTAGGGAACCCGTGTCCAGCACCTAAGAAGGTGTTTCTTTGGTGGGCTCAGCGATTTTATCCATGGGACTTTAACCTTGGAACTTTTTGAGTTGCTTTCACTCCGGCATTGACTCTTAGGAGGTGGACATCAATCCTTGCTACCGAATTTAACTCCGGTTTTAAGGAATTCATGTCCTGTATCTGAGAAGGCGCCTCTTTAGGATTAGCAATTTTATCCAAGGGACAGATTTGGTAATATTCCTATACTTTCAACGAAACCTGGCGCCATTCCTTTGCATCGGTGTTTGCTAAGCATTCAGCATATTCCATAATGAGAGGTGCGGCCTTTCGACTTGTTGTTTGTCTTAGAATAGCTTGTCCTTTTTGAGGTGATGTGTCTATTCATTCCGTTTGATCTTGCTCGATGTTCGCGATTCCCAAGCTGCTTTGTTTAATGTATGCCCTGGGATTTTTGTCGTAGTCCAGCTGTGTACGACGGATTGCCTTTTACCATGCCTACATTCCAAGAGATCGTTTTTCTTTTAGTATGGACCAATAAGTATGTTACTCACGTAGACACATAATTAATTTTTGATGCACAAAGTTTATGCGAGTAAACCATTACTTAATATGAACATAGTGAATAATAAAGCAAGGTAAACAATCTTAATAACAAGATAAAACCAGGGAAGTGAAGCAAAGTAATGAGAGCTCTAGTTTAATGCTCCATTATTGAGACATTAGTGACTGGACCTCTTGATGAGCGTCCTCTTTGGATTGGTTTAAGCTTTTTTCTTCTAAAGGCATATTGCCCCTTGTTTGCAGAGAGTCGGGATAACCTTTATGATCTTGTACATACTGTTGCAAATGGTTTTTCCTGATTAACCCCTCGATCACTGACTTCAAGTGCCTACATTCGTCGGTATCATGCCATGGCTGTTTATGGAATTGACAGAATCTTCCTGACTTCATATCGACATCTTTGACCAGTCTTTGTTTCAAGATCGGATACCTTTCGGTGTTTTTAGTTACCATAAAGATATTTCCCACGGTATCATTAAGGGGAGTGAACTCGGAATTCTTGAAAAAGCGCAGCTTCTTTTTTGCTCAACTGTCTTCTCCTTCGTTGCTCCTTTTTTGATTATCAAGGATGCTTTGCGCATTTCCATTCTTCTCTATCTGTGCATTTTTTCCTTCAATGCTTGCATATTTTCCAGCTTTTTTGAGTAATTTTTCGAGTGTAGTTGGTTTCTTTTTCTTAATCCACCGCCCCAACTCGGTTTCTTTACATATGCCCCCCCTTAAGAGCCATTAAGATTAGGCCGGGTTCGAAATTCTTGACTTTAGCCACTGTCATATCAAAGTGAGTGAGAAAAGCTTCGATGGGCTCTCTTGGTCTTTTTTGTAGTCCACTCAACTCTGTAACATCCCGAGTTTTGAGTGCCTGAGATTTGAATTGCTTATTGAATAGTTTAGTCAGGGTCACGAAATTGTCCACGGACTGCGGCGGCAACTTTGTGGACCATAGATAAGTCACCCCTTCTAGATAAGTTGGGAAATATAAGCATTTGATTTCATCAGTAGCGCATGCCCCATTCATATACTAGTCATATTTACATAGAAATATATTAGGGTCGCTTGTCCCATCGAAGGACTGTAATGATGGTGGTTCGAATCTTTGTAGGTATACAGTCTTCTTAACCCTTTCAGTGAGCGGGATTTTAATTGGGAAGGACTCCCATTCTCTTCGGTCATCCTTCTTCTTTAAGCTTTCCTTCACAATTGCTCGTGCCATTCCTAAGATGTATTTCCATTCCTTTCTCAGATCCATGGATTGACCGCCTTCTTCATTATTAAATTTTGATCTAGATGCGCCCTCGTGAACTGGGGTCAAGGAATTTGGGCATTCGTTTGGAGGGGACCTCCTTATAGTAGTGGGACTGTCTTTCCGTTTCATGATTGTGTCGTCAAAACGACCGCGCACAGATGCTTTGTTCCCTTCATAATTCAAATTAGTGCGATGCGCAACCCTCTGAATGGAATCCTGCTGTCTTGAGCTTGAAGCGGAGAATTCTGCTTCTGGCTCGCGATTTGTTCGAGCTAGCGAGGAACAGGAGGCAATTAATGTGGCTTTTGTGGTGGTGGCTTGAATGGCGAGTATCGACTCGAGCTTCGTCATCATTGCATTGTTTGCAATAGTTATTTGACTCGTTAATCCTATCATCGCCTCTTCCAATTCCTTCCTGATTACAGTTTCTTCAACTTCAAGCAACTCCTCCGCCCCGGAATAGGTGGCAGACGGTGTGATGGTGTTAACGCTGTTGTTGAGGCTGTTGACTTTGTCGGTGATTCCCCGTAGCATGGTCATATTTCTAAGTTCAGTTCTTCTCAGAAAATCTTCTCGGATCTGAATGGGGAAAGAAGCTAACACGGCCCCACGGTGGGCGCCAAAATGTTTACACCAAAATTGGTCTAAACACTCAAGGTACTAAAATTGTACTTCACCAATACGGTAAGAAATAAATGGAACCGTGTTTAACCAGCAATTGAAAATGAAAAATGCGAAAATAAGTAAAGTAGAGACGAGATTTAGAGCGGTTCAGCCGTTAATTAGGCCTGTGTCAATTGTGTAGGTGATTTACAATCTTATAATGAAGGTTACAAAATACATCAATTCTCTCTTTTCATACATCTCTATATTCACTCAATATACCCTCGTTTATATATTTCAATCTTGGAATTATACAAGAGAATGGTAGAATTTGAGGTGAAGAAGGATGGATGAACGATTGAGAAGGAGGATGCATTCGTTTTCCTTGATCACAAGATTGTACTTGACGCCATGGCCGAATCAGTAGTTGAGGATAGAATTTAGCAGCACTTCGTGGTTTCAAAGATTGCATCCCCTTCATGTTGGTAGCCATGATGTATTTATAGGTGAACTCCCTTTGGGATTGGTCTGAAATCCCTTTATGCAGGCTACAGATCGCTTATTCTATTAATTAAAATCATGCCATCAGCTAGCTGTAGCCAGCTGCCCGTATCTGTATTCAGTTATCATGCGTGAGCGACTCAATGGAGCGAGTGTCTTTGGTAGTTAAGCGAGTGACTTCGGTCGGTGCTCTTCGATCGCATCTATTTCTAGCATTCGATGAGTAGATATCTGATTTGCTTGATGGCGAGATGAAGGAATAACCAATCATAGTTCCTTAATGTGGTTGTGTCTGATTTGAGCGAGCGAGCGACGAACTTCATTAGTCTAGTGGCGACCGACTGAGACTTGCGACTTTGAGATGTTAATGTGCTTTTTCTAGGAGTTGGTATACGACCTACCAATAGGTTTCTGATTCGAGTGTCGAGCGATAGGAGTTGCAATTCATGAGCAGTTGTTAAATATACGTGCGATCTTGACTCTTGTCTTGATGCGTGCGACCGAACTTTGATATTAGATCAAGCGTGCTCCATTGTTGTGAGCGGCTTTACATAATGTACGATCCTTATCTTTATTGAGCCGCATTTCTCATAGCATATCATGCCATCTTCTTCGGTCGTACTGGTCGATTTGATTTGTCTTGCGTATGATACTTGGGTCATGCTCCATGTAGTTGCGTCATATCTATCGTGAGCCGTTTAAGTGTCTCGGATAACATTGCGCACGACCGACCCTGATGGTGTTTGTTCCGTATCCTTTACTCAATGTGCGTATAGATTTTTTAGGTATTAACAATTTACAACTAAAACTGTACAACCTCGTAGTGGAGAATAAATTTCTATCAAATGATCGAGCTATGGAACTTTCTTACCGATTTTGAACATCTCTAGAGGGATGTCCCAGAACAACACAATGTCCTCTTCCAACACAAGGCGGGATCTCCTTACCTGGATCAACCCTGAGTATATCATCTCTCGGTCATTACCAACCCATAAACTGGGCCCCTACAACATCAACGACCACAAAAAGTAGAAGTCACCACTAAGGTAATACCTCAGATCCGTACCACGGTGCACCTTTCTATCTAGAATGAGATGACAACCCAATCCTCGCTGCATCTTTCTTGTTTCAATCATTTACCGGGATGTGAGGCTTGTTGAAGTCTCGTTACACAAAGTTATGCTAGACTAAGCCATGCTTTGATCATCACTAACACATCACTTAGCATGCCACATTTTCATCTCATAACATATAATCAATAATCGCTAATTGTATCACCTTTGAGCTTGTGTATCTCAAAGAAGGGTGTTAAGCTAAGAGAATAAATTCTCTGCCATCAACCGAAATACGTTTAACAAAAATCCATTATATACAATAAGATACAATGTCAGACACACATCCATACGAGTCCGTTCCAGGTCTGAATGAAACTGAAGGCAACTTATTCCTCGTCCAAGAAAGGAGAGAGGTCCTTGCAATGCGGAAATTCCCCAAATCCGTCTGAACCGCTATCACAATATAACCTCATAATGGGAGTCCTTCCCGAGGCATTAGCACGAAGCCCGTTAGATGTGAAGATTCTAAGTCTTTAACCATCATGAGATGACCCAAACTTCCCTGATCCCCGAAGAGACAGAAGAACCCGGATTGCTTTGAGAATACGAAGCATCAGAACACAAACACTAGAACATTTCATTGCTATTACAACAATTACATCAGAGTACAAGAATATATTAGAGTATGAATAAATATTACACAACGAAAATACAATATCAGAGAATAAAATTACATTTTAAATACATAAACGTAATGTGCAGCGGAAAATATCAACAACCACAACTAAATGAAATAGACAGATACAAAGCATTCCGAATATAGCTCCAGCTGTAATCCAGGATCCTATGAAAAGAAATATATACGAAAACCAAAACTATAGACTATCCGTGTGGAAAATATGGGCACCCAGAGTTTAGGTTAAAATGATAAACTCCGAGTCAGTCATGGGACTGGTGTGAGAACTAAAAACATTTATTAACTTTATTTTAAAGTTAGGTAAATCACGGGATCACGCCATATGACACGGAATGGATTTCCACCCATGAATACCATAAAAAAACTAGCGATGTTAAATAAAGAAAAATGAAGCCATTATAAGACTCAGGTCCCATCACACAATGCAACGCAAGCCGAAGGATAAAGTTTTACCTTATAATGGCCAAATATGCTTCGTACGCAAAATTTATCTTTTATTATTAGTATAAGTGTATAGTGTAGAAATCAATTTAAAAAGTAAATGTATCAATACTAGACGGCATAGGTACCATATATTATGTCGCCATACATAGGTTTACAATTAAAACCGAAAAACTCATATTAGAAGTTTGGATTTCCATCATGATGGTTGCTTATTCGAAAGATCTATCGCATAGTGTAATACTCCATGGCTTCCGTTCAGGGCTTTTGAAAAACACCGTAATGCACATCCGCCTTTTTGGGAAATCAAGTATCACCACGGCTTACGTCCCAGCTAGAGAAAACACCGCGTACTCTTTCCCTCTGGGAATCGGGAGGTGTGGCCTATCCCTCTGAGTGAGGAGCAACCACACTCTGCTGATCCTCGGTCGACCGAATCCATGAAACCTCTAAGGGTGTCTATCCTCATCTCAAAAGCATACTGATCTGACCATCAGTTCACCATCATACCGGTGTGTAAGGCTCGCGAATTAATGCTACACAAAGCTATGCTAATTAAAGTTGTGCTTTGATCATCAACCCAAAGGCTCTGCTTTTCAACAAAAGCCTCAATCCATGCGTCTCAGCATGTCATGTTGTCAATCCATACCATACCATTGATTTCAGCCAATATATAACCTCTAAGATCGTAAGTCTTGGAGAAGGGTGTTAATCAAGAGAATAAATTCTCCGCCACCAAACAGATATATATTTAGAAGAGATTAACGAATACAACATAAAGTAATACAACATCAGACATAACATCCATTTACCAGTCCGTTCTGGGTCTGAACAAAACCAGAAGCACCTTATTACTCGTCCCATATGTCCAATACAGGAGAGTGGCCCTCGCATATCCAAACAATCAACAAGTACGTCCGGACAACTACCACTATAACCCCTTCCTGGGAGCTAACTAATCTAGGGAATCAGTAGTAATCCATTCGATGTGAAGATCGTCGATCTTCAACCACCACCTTCAATATCTTCGACTTTTAATCGTCGAATCAATTATTTAGAATGAGTTAAACCCGGTATTTCCGAATAACTCGCGTATCTTATAATCAAGTGCTATAAAAACACATCATACACCTCATTCTAATCCAGAATATTCTTTTATTCAAATATTCTATACATTGGGAATTATTCCCATAAATCTGACCAAAGATTTAATTCATTTAAAACTCTTGTTTAAATCTTCACTTGGAAACCATTTCAAAAGATTTATATTATCATTTTACAACTTTATACCAAATTAAGGTTTATAAAACTAGTCGAGATTATCGAGCCTTACCGAAGTAATCATTTATTTTATTTTTCCAATCCCAACCTATTTATCCCACATAGCAAAACTTGTAGTACTCCATATCTAACACCCACAGTGTTATTGATAAATTCAATTACCATTTCACATTTCAAATCTAATTAAAGATTTAGCTATCGCATGGAGTAAAATTGGTGATACTCCATCTCGAACATTTCTTAAATTTGGCAAATTTAATTACCACATTAACATTCCAATCAAATTAAAGATTTATTAAAACTCCATCTTAGTTTTAATCTTCAAAAATCATTAGGTAATGATTAATCAACTTAGGAAATAAATCTTGTCTTTACTTGGGTTAAAGAACTAATGTTATTTAAAACATCGTTCACGATAAACCCAAAATCATCTTCCATTAAAATGGAATCTACACAGAAATCGTAACAGTATATAATCGATATAAATTCCCGTATCAGACTAATAATATAATGGAATGACGGCAAAGCCTTTTAAATTCCATATATAGTAACGGTCTTCCTTCACAAAAGCTCATCTCGATTATTACCAAATCAAATTCCATTCAACTCCAATTTAATATATTAAAATGGAAAACTTTACTTTGGAAGATTCCATTAATCATAATTAAAAGATTAATAAATTCAAAATCATATCTTCACTATTAATTGGGTTAAAGAACAAATGTTATTTAAAACACCGTTCACGATAAACCCAAAAATCCAATTCTTTTATTCAATTCCAATTAAATATTAATTAATTGGTAAACTTCACTAAATCATAATTAAAAGATTATTCTTTTCTCAACTGGGTTTAAGAACAATGTTATTTAAGACACCATTCATGACAAACCCAAAATCCAATTTGATATCAAATACAAGGCTCTGAATAGAAATTAATATCAGGCTTATATTCAATATCAAATTCTGAAACCAACGGATATCGTATTGGGAATAACGATATCAATAACTTCCAAATTTCCATAACAATATCCGTATAATTACAGAATCCAATATCAAAAATATCTGAAGATAATTTCCATTTAAACACATTCCACTTTATTCGTTGGATAATTTTGGTTATATTAAAACCCTTTAACAATCCAATTTATTTATTTAAAAACCATTGGATTATTATTCTAGTTAATAACTAGTTTACTTAGATAAAAATATCTTTTATCTTTTCAAAACATGTAATTTTTAATACAAAATCTTTCCAAATCATTAATTATGATTTTACATAATTTTTCCATATTTTTACTAATTTTATTAAGGTCCTTACAGTTGGTTTCCAATATCGGCCATCGAACTACATTCACAGCGACCATTTCGAAAACTGATTTGGACATATCTTAAAATCTAACTGTTAGATTTCAAATCTCTTATTATCACTAGAAATATCTTTTCGATACGAACCTAACAGTTCTGGTTTTAGGTGAATCCGATGGTCGGATCTCCCGTAACATCAATTTGAAGTCAATGGTTAAAATTCGCGAATGGTCACTGCATGACGCGTTCGATTCAAATCATTTGTATATATAATATATATTTCGTCGATTTCCATTCAAAGCGTATTTTTATAAATTCGTTTTAAAAATGATTCCAACTTTCATTTCAATTTTAAATCAAAATTTGAATATTCTTTATCATTATAAATTTTTAAATGATAATATTTTCAAAATATCTGATTTTGAAATCCATTTCCCTTTCGTATCCATTTATAAAATGAATAAAATCGATTCAAAACCCGCTCGAGTTAAAATGGCATTTAACTACTTAACTTGGCTTCGGATTTCAATATTTTTGTGTCCATCCAAAATCGGACATTAAAATCATAATTTATTTCTTTACTGAATATTATTTTAAAATATTCGTTATTTCCGAATTGGAATGTGACTCAATCAATTACCATATAATTTTAATTATATGGATTTCATATATCGCATGTATTAAAAAATAGTGATGAATAGCTTACTAAACATTCAATTCACACCCAAAGTGCAATTTACAACTATATAAGCATTAAATAATTAAATAAGGCTTATCACAGTATGTCAACCCATCGGTTGACAAACAATTTAATTTAAGGGAGACGTGAATAAATTATCATCCATAGACCCGTGTGGGGTTTTCAACCATCAACAAATAATTGGGCGATGTGTAAAATTATCGTTCCAATACCCGTGTGTGGGTATACATCACAGTCCATGTGAATTTATTTATTATTTATAAATATTTATAATCACATTTTAATAATGATGACATTTAACTGTAAACAATCATCAACCACAAAGTGTATCCACATTGTTTGAAATATGAGTGTCATATATTCAAACAACGCTTCTTGTGCAAATGAATCGTGAATAGTTCATGTGTTGAACTCAAGCAATGTTGCATACAACAGATAAAAATCAACAATGACAATATTTTTTTTTCAGTTATAGAATAAACAAATAACTGTACAAATATTTTAGTGAGAGAATTCTCAAATTCGTTTCCACTTCGCTATTCTTTAATTGAATATTGTTTTTAAAAGAATTAAATAAGCGTTTAATTTTCTCAAAAATTCCAACTGCCTCTGTTTCCGTTCTGGTCAGTTCCATGTTGCAGAGTTTATTGATACGAGCGCAACACAATTTGAATCATTCGATTTTATCTCTATTTGAACAAGTTATGACGGTTTAAAGTTTAATCACATAATTAATATAATTAACTTTATAATTAACTAAATTATCTTTATAAACCTTTCTTCCTTAGGCCGATTAACGATCAAAACCACTCCCTTCATCTCTCTCCTTGTCGTGCCTCCTCTTAGCGCCGCCACCCTGATTTGACACCACCGCTGCTAAGCCCCTCGCGCCGCCACCTACCACCAGCCAAGGCGCCAAACTCGTCGTTCCCTTGTTCTCCAAAATCCGCTCCAAAACCCGCTGCTTCATGCTCGATTTTTTCCCCCCAGCAACGCGAACCACGATCTCTCCCATACAGATTCGAAGAGCACAGGGTCCTCTTTAAATTTTGTTTTGAAATGGGATTGAAATTCGAAATCATTGGTGAAAATTTTAAAGATAAAATTTCAAAAATTGTGGCCCTTGATTTTGAAGTCGGTGGCCGCTTAGGTGATTAGGGTTTTAATGGGAAAAAGGCGGTATATATAAACTAATTTTATTATATTTAATTCTATTAATTCCTTTGCTATGAAATTTCGCGTACGAACTCCAAATCAATCCCAACGACTAATGTCTCTAGCTAAATACACCCATTCCGAATACAATGGAATATGTTTCAAAAGCCAATTCGACTGTTTAGAACAGTTTTCATCCAAATTAAAATATATAATAATATAATGGTCAATACTGAATTCCAACGTACATTTTAATTTACCGGGGCCCTATACTGACTCCAAAAATTATGGAAATTGAAATCTAACTATTTTTTGATAATACGGTCCTAATAAAACTGGTTTCATCGAATTTGGAGATCGTTTGAAAAATGGCTTTTTTATTGGTTAATTAAATTTAAACTGAAACTGAAAACACGTTTAAATTTACTGTTCTCACATATTAATTCCAAAAATTATGAAATTTGAAACCTAACAATAATTTAACATTCCGGATCCAACAAAAGTGATTTCGTCGAAAACGGAGGTCGTTTGCAAATTGGTTATTTTTAAGTGCTTTATATATAATAAAATATATATAAATTCCATAGCGACTATTTTAAATTTTAAACTGGACATAAATTATCATTTATAAAGTGAAATCTCAATTTCTTACATTCATTAGAAAGAAAACAGATTCTAACGTTTCTGGTTTTACTAAAATCCGATTTATTTTGAATTCTGTGCATTCATTTGAAATTAGAAATTGAATTTTCAAACTACCGCCCCATTTCAAGCTCGTTTTATAATTAAAATAAATTAATACATTCTCACTTCGATTCAAATAAAATTTTAAATCGTTATTATTTAAAATAAATCAGTTTAAATTTTCAAAACCCATTAAAATAGCTAATATAAAATTTTAAAATTGGTTCAGAAATTCCGGGTTGTTACAATCTCCCCCACTTAAAGTCTTTTCGTCCTCGAAAAGGAACGGAGCTGAAAGTTGTTTAACTAACCAACTCAACTTTTATTCTGGCTTGAGTTCTTCAACTTTTCAATTTCTAAGAACTTTCTAATTTCTCAAAAATTTGGCTAATGCCTTAAATTTTTGAAAAATTTCGCCATAAACTCCTTTGTATGGGCTGATCAGAAAAACCGCAGCTTGTCTCACAGGGCCCTCATCATCTAAAAAGAAAAAGAAAAGGCCAAGTGGCTTGCCAATCGGCTCATAAAATCATTATACCCAATAAATATAGTAAACATGTACCTATTTGTCGGGCTTACAATTTTATTCCTCTTCTTAGCTTCCATGCTATGACCTGTTTACATATACATATATGTACATGTATGCAATTCCAATGAATTTTCAATTCAGTTCAATATTTGACTCGATTTGGCTTAATTTTACCCTTTCATTTCACATTGGTTTTATTATTGCAATATTTTTATTAGTTAAACTAATTATCATACAACACAACCAACAATCAATTAGTTAGTTAGCTTTTCAAATATATAACTTTAACATACTCAAAAATCATATTTTCTATGCCAAATTACAAGCAATAAACTCTAACTAAGTTTTGGTTCTCACAGCAATCAATTGGAAATATGTAGATATCCCACTTTCGAAACTCAAACATAAACACTGATGATGTAGCTACAATCATCAGAATTATCTCCAAGCGACTAAAGTGTGATTCTATATCTACCCAGTATGAGACTTCAAATATACGTGGATCAGATGTATATTAAAAATCTCCTTACACCCGATAATCCAAAATCAATATAAATTAAGATATTCAAATACATATAATAAGATATAATTTTCAAAACTAAACTCATTTTTAGAAATAGCACTCTTCGAACTCATTCTAGGGTATTACGAACCCTATCTATAACGAGTCATTCTCACAGGATATTACTAATCCTATCTCTGATGAGTTCTTTCATTTAATTCTAATGTGTCTTGTTCTCGAGCTTTGTAAACTAAAGCTCTGATACCAACTGAGACGACCCAAACTTCCCCGATCCCCAAAGAGACGTAGGAGCCCGGATTGCTTTGAGAACACAATGTATCAGAACATAAACACTAGAACATTTCATTGCTATTACAACAGTTACACCAGAGTACAAGAATATATCAGAATATGAATAAATATTACACAGCGGAAATACAATACCAGAGATTAAAATTACATTTTAAATACATAAACATAATGTGCAGCGGAAAATATCAATAACCACAACTGAATGAAATACACGGATACAAAGAATTCCGAATATAGCTCTAGCTGTAATCCAGGATCCTATGAAAAGAAATATCTGTGAAAACCAAAACTACTGATTACCCGTGTGGAAAATATGGGCACCCAGAGTTTAGGTTGAAACAACAAACTCCGAGTCAGTCATGGGACTGGTGTGAGAACTCAAAACAGTTGTTAACTTTATTTTAAAGTTAGGTAAATCACGGGATCACGCCATATGACACGTAATGGATTTCCTCCCATGAATACCATAAACAAAACTAGTGATGCTAAATAAAGAAAAATAAAGCCATTATAAGACTTAGGTCCCATCACACAATGCAACGCAAGCCGAAGGATAGAGTTTTACCTTATAATGGCCAATTATGCTTGGTATGCAAAATTTATCTTTTATTATTATTATAAGTGTATAGTGTAGAAATCAATTTCGAAAGTAAATGTATTAATCCTAGACGGCATAGGTACCATATATTATGTCGCCATACATAGGTTTACAACTAAAACCGAAAAACTCATTTTGGAAGTTTGGATTTCCATTATGATGGCCGCTGATTCGAAAGTTCTATCACGTAGTGCAATACTCCACGTCTTATGTCCAGGGCTTTTAGAAAACACCGTAATGCACATCCGCGTTTTTGGGAAATCAAGTATCACCGCGGCTTACGTCCCAGCTATAGAAAACACTGCTTACTCTATCCCTCTAAGATTTGGGGTGTGTGCCCTATCCCTCTGAGCTTGGAGCGACCACGCTCAGCAGATCCTCGGTCGATCGAATCCATGACACCTCTAAGGGTGTCTATCCTCATCTCAAAAGCATACTGATCTGACCATCAGTTCACCATCATACCGATGTGTAAGGATCGCGAATTAACGCTACACAAAGCTATGCTAATTAAAGTTGTGCTTTGATCATCAACCAAAACGCTCTACTTTTCAACAAAACCCTTGATCCATGCATCTCAGCATGTTACATTGTCAATCCATACCATTGATTTCTTCCAATATATAACCTCTAAGCTCGTACGTCTCAGAGAAGGGTGTTAAGCAAGAGAATAAATTCTCTGCCACCAAACAGATATATATTTAGCAGAGATCAATGAATATAGCATAAAGGAATACAACATTAGACATACCATCCATTTACAAGTCGTTCTGGGTCTGGAAGAAACCGGAGGCACCTTATTCTTCGTCCCATATGTCCAATACAAGAGAGTGGCCCTCGCATTTCCGAACAATCAACAAGTACGTCCAGACAACTACCATTATAACCTCTTGTTGGGAGATAACCAATCTAGGGCATCACTAGTAATCCATTCGATGTAAAGATCGTCGGTCTTCGACCACTGCCTTCAATATCTTCGACTTTTAGCTGTCGAATCAATTATTCAGAATGGGTTAAAACCGGTCTTTCTGAATAACTTGCGTATCTTATAATCAAGTGCTATAAAAATACATCATACACCTCATTCCAATCCAGAATATTCTTTTATTCAAATATTCTTTACATTGGGAATTATTCCCATAAATCTTATCAAAGATTCAATTCATTTAAACCTCTTGTTTAAATCTTCACTTGGAAACGATTTCAAAAGATTTTGTATTATCTTTTCACAACTTTAAACCAAATTAAGGTTTATCAAACTAGTCGAGATTATCGAGCCTTAGCGATGTAATCATTTATTTATTTTTTCCAATCCCAACCTATTTATCCCATAGAGCAAAACTGGTTGTACTCCATATCTAACACCCACTGTATTATTGGTAAATTCAATTACCATTTCACGTTTCAAATCTAATTAAAGATTTAGCTATCGCATGGAGTAAAACTGGTGATACTCCATCTTGAACATTTCTCAAATTTGGCAAATTTAATTACCACTTAACATTCCAATCTACTTAAAGATTTATTAAAACTCCATCTTAGTTTTAATTTTCAAAAATCATTATTTAATGATTAATCAACTTAGGAAATAAATCCTGTCTTTACTTGGGTTAAAGAACTAATGTTATTTAAAACATCGTTCAAGATAAACCAAAAATCATCTACCATTAAAATGGAATCTACACATAAATCAGAACGGTATATAATCGAATAAATTCCCATATCAGACTAATAATATAAATGGAATAATGGAAAAGCCATTTAAATTCCATATATAGTAATGGTCTTCCTTCACAGAAGCTCATCTCGATTATTACCAAATCGAATTCCATTCAACTCCAATTTAATATATTAAACTGGAAAACTTTACTTTGAAAAATTCCATTAATCTTAATTAAAAGATTAATAAATTCCAAATCATATCTTCACTGTTAATTGGGTTAAAGAACAAATGTTATTTAAAACACCGTTCACGATAAACCCAAAAATTTAATTCTTTTATTCAATTCCAATTAAATATTAATTAATTGGTAAACTTTACTAAATCTTAATTAAAAGATTGTTCTTTTCTCAATTGGATTTAAGAACAGTGTTATTTAAGACACCATTCACGACAAAAACAAAATCAATTTTGATATCAAATACAAGGCCCTAAATAGAAATTAATATCTACTTATATTCAATATCAAATTTCGAAACCAACGGATATCGTATTGGGAATAATGATACAAATACCTTCCAAATTACCATAACAATATCCATATAATTACAGAATCCAATATCAAAAATATCTAAAGATAATTTCCATTTAAACACATTCCAATTTATTCGTTGGAAAATTCTGGTTATATTAAAACCCTTTACCAATCCAATTTATTTATTTGAAAACCATTGGATTTTTATTCTAGTTAGTAACTAGTTCATTCAGATAAAAATATATTTTTTCTTTTCAAAACTCGGAATTTTTAATCCAAAATCTTTCCATATCATTAATTATGATTTTAGATAATTTTTCCATATTTTTAATTTTATTAAGGCCCTTATGGTCGGTTTCCAATATCGGCCACCGAACTACATTCACAGCGATCATTTCCAAAACTGATTTGGACATATCTTAAAATCTGGCCGTTAGATTTCAAATCTCTTATTATCGTTCGAAAGCTCTTTTCAATATGAACCAGACTGTTCCAATTTTAGGAGAATCCGACGATCGAATCTCCCGTAACATCAATTTGAAGTCAATGGTTGAAATTCGCGAATGGTCGCTGCGCGGCGCATTCTATTCAAACCATTTATGTATATATATAATATATATTTCGTTGATTCCATTCAAAGCATATTTTAATAAATTCGTTTTAAAAACGATTCCAACTTACATTTCAATTTTAAATCAAAATTGAATATTCTTTATCATTATGAAATTTCAAATGATAATATTTTCAAAATATCTGATTTTGAAATCCATTTCCCTTTCGTATCCATTTATAAAATGAATAAAATCGATTCAAAACCCGTTCGAGTTATAATGGCGTTTAACTACTTAACTCGACTTCACATTTCAATATTTTTGTGTCCATCCAAAATCAGACATCAAAATCATAATTTATTTCTTTACTGAATATTATTTTATAATGTTCGTTATTTCCGAATTGGAAAGTGACTCAGTCAATTACCATATAATTTTAATTATATGGATTTCATACATCGCATGTATTCAAAAATAGTGATGAACAACTTATTAAACACTCAATTCACACCCAGAGTGCAATTTACAACTGTATAAGCATTAAATAATTATATAACGCTTATCACAATCTGTCAATTAATCGGTTGACTAACAATTTAATTCAAGGGAGACGTGAATAAATTATCATCCCCAGACCCGTGTGGGGTTTTCAACCATCAACAAATAATTGGGCGATGTGTAAAATTATCATTCCAATACCCATGTGGGGTTTACATCACAGTCCATATGAATTTATTTATTATTTATAAATATTTATAATCACAGTTTAATAATGATAACATTAAACTGTAAACAATCATCAACCACAAAGTGTATCCACATTGTTTGAAATACGAGTGTCGTATATTCAAACAACGCTTCTTGTGCAAATTGGTCGTGAATAGTTCATATGTCGAACTCAAGCAATGTCACATACAACATATAAAAATCAATAATGACAAGATATATATTTTCAATTATAGAATAAATAAATAACTGTACAAATATCTCAGTGAGAGAATTCTCACATTCGTTTCCACTCCACCATTCCTTAATTGAAGATTGTTTTTAACAAAATTAAACAGTCGTTTAACTTTGTCAAAAATTCCAACAGCCTTTGTTTCCGTTTTGGTCAGTTCCATGTTGTAGAGTTTTTTTGATACGAGCACAACGCAATTTGAATCGTTCGATTTCGTCTCTGTTCGAACAAGTTATGACAGTTTAAAATTTAATAACATAATTAATATAATTAATTTTATAATTAACTAAATTATCTTTATAAACCTTTCTTCCTCACAACGATTAACGATCAGAACGGCTCCCCTCATCTCTCTCCTCGTCGCGCCTCCTTTGAGCACGACCACCCTGATCTGACACTACCGCTGCAAAGCCCATCGCGCCCCCACCTACCACCAGCTAAGGCGCCGAACTCGGTGGTCCATTATGCCCCAAAATCCACTCCAAAATCTTCTACTACACGCTTGATTTTGAAGGCGGCGGGTGCTTAGGTGATTAGGGTTTTAATGGGAAAAGGGGGGTATATATAAACTATTTTTATTGTAATTAATTCTATTAATTCCTTTGCTATGAAATTTCGCATACGAACTCCAAATCAATCCCAACAACTAATGTCCCTAGCTAAATACCCCTATTCTGAGCACAATGGAATATGTTTCGTAAGCCAATTCGACTGTTTTGATCAATATAAATTAATATAATGGTCAATATTGAATTCCAACGTACATTTTAATTTACCAGAGCCACATACTAACTCCAAAAATTGTGGAAATTGAAATCTAGCTATGCTTTGATGATATGGTCCTGACAAAACTGGTTTCGTCGAATTTGGAGACCGTTTGAAAAATGGCTTTTTTATTGGTCAATTAAATTTAAAGTGAAATTGAAAACACGTTTAAATTTATTGCGCTCATGTATTAATTCCAAAAATTGTGAAATTTGAAACCTAATAATAACTTGACATTGTGGATCCAAAAAGTTGTTTTGTCAAAAACAGATGTCGTTTGCAAAATGGCTATTTTTAAGGGATTTATATATAATAAAATATATATAAATTCCATAGCGACTATTTTAAATTTTAAACTAGACATAACTTATCATTTAGAAAGTGAAATCTCAATTTATTACATTCATTAGAAAGATATAATTAAACAGATTCTAACATTTCTGGTTTTACTGAAATCCGATTTATTTCGAATTCTGTACATTCATTTGAAATTAGAAATCGAATTTTTAAACTACCACCCCATTTCAGGCTCGTTTTATAATTAAAATAAATTTATACGTTCTCACTTCGATTTAAATAAAATTTTAAATCGTTATTATTTAAAATAAATCATTTTAAATATTCAAAACCCATTAAAATAGCTAAAGTAAAAATTTTAAATTGGTTCAGAAATTTCGTGTTGTTACACATCATCTTCAATTTCTCCATTTCGTCACACCATTATTCGAAACGGTTTTCAGAAAAAACATCTAATCCTGGAATTTCCGAATAATGATCATTATTCAAAATCATATGGAATATAAAGGATTCACCAAGTCTCTTTCCACTTTAGTTGGTTTCTTAAAACCATTCATTAATCTCATAAAATCCTTCATTCATTAATTCCAAAATTTGAAATTCATAAAACTCATTTCCTTTAAATCTTTAGCACAGATTCATTAAATCTTAACGAAGATTTATTCTCATCTGAAATTGGAAAAAACTTCACTAAATCCTAATTAAAATATTTGTTATTACCTTTCATTCCAAATCATATCTTAGTCACAATTGCAAGAAGTTGTTCACAACAAACCCAAAATCCAATTGATATCAAACATAAGGTTTAAATAGAAATAATATCGACTTATATTGAACACCAATTCACGAAATCAATGAATACTATAAGTGGAATAACGATATAAATATCTTCCAAATTCCTTAAAATAATAAACATCTACACAACGGTAATCAATACCAAGTATTTGAAGATTACCTCTATCCAAATCTGATTAGTTAAATCCAAAAAAAAATCCATCTTACTCAAAATATTTATCAAACATGTCTTTCAAAACAGTGTTATATTTGATAAAAAATTAACTTAACTTGTCGTGTATGGATGATGTTATTCAAGACATCGTCCACAACAACCTAAGGACAATTCGTATCAGTTCATATCCCATATCAACGTTGCATGTTCAACAAATACTATAAGCGGGATAATGGTGTATTCACCTTTCAAATACCAAGAATAGTACGAGTCTCATCTACGGAATTAACACCAAACACTTGATGATTAATTCCAATCAAACCCAATAAGTTAAGATTTTAAAACTTCGGTTCATTTAACTTAAATTTCCAAAATGTCCATTTTTAATATATTTGGTAAATTAGGCCACAAAAATCAAAATACATTTCAAAACTTCGTATTTCTTGTCCAAATAACTTTAAATTCATTTACTATGATTTACCATAATTTTTCCACATTTTAAATAATTTTTATAAGGCCGTTACGATCGATTTCCAATTACGGTAACCGAACTGCTTTTACAACAACCTTTTCACAAATAGTTTTAAACATAACTTGAAATCTATAAGTTGAAACTTAAAATTTCTTTTTTTTCATTTGAAAGCTATTATAAATAAAAAAAACGTTATTCGTTTCGAGGAAATCCAATAAAAATTTCAATAGTTATAATCGTTTGAATTTTATGGTCCTATTCGCGAACTATCGCTGCACGACAAGTCCTATTCAAACTAGAATTAATTATGAATCAAAATTAATTCGTTTTACTAAAAAATGAGTTTAAAATAAAATCAACTCTTATTTTAAAACAAATTTTCCAACATTTAACCTTTTAAATAATTATTCATTTAAAGTGAATATTATAATATTATTTCGCTAATATTATATTTTTCTTAAAAATTCACTTCTTATAATTTTATAACTTCATAAAACGTTTATAAACTCATTTCAAAACAATGAATCTATGTTTAACTTCAAAATCCAATTATAAATAAAATTTGAACTTTTAAATATTATAATACTAATATAATATTATTATTTTTCAAAATTTAATCTTTGGAAACCAAACTTCGTAGAAATCAATTTAAACATTATATAAAATGTTTAGAATAATTAATTTGAGTTAAAAACATCGTTTATGTATTTAATTCAAATTCAATTTTGAAATTACTATTCATGATCGGTTCCAAATTAGAATAGGTCACTTCCAATTCAAAACACTCTCAAATTGGTTTCAATCTTTTCAAAAGTTGTTCATAAACACTTTGATTTCATTTCCAAATCACTTCGGATATAAAAATCCAAATTTTCCTTTCATTTCTTATTTCACTTGAATGAATAAACTATTCATTTAAAAATTCCTAGTGGAACGAGACTTAATCAGTATAATTCCCAAATAATCCCAAATTCGTGATGTAAAATATTATGTCAAATAAACATAAACACATCAACA
Organism: Allium sativum; assembly: GCA_030737875.1. Classification (NCBI taxonomy): domain Eukaryota; kingdom Viridiplantae; phylum Streptophyta; class Magnoliopsida; order Asparagales; family Amaryllidaceae; genus Allium; species Allium sativum. The sequence continues at coordinate 47,191,708 of CM060916.1, forward strand.
TCAATAATCATCCTAAATCAAACAATAGTTATAATATAAGTTCTATAGTCGTTAACACTTATACGTACATAAATACTAATAATAACTGAACAAACATCCATCAATCACGAAGCAATTATAGCAACCACAAATAATCTATATATATATATATGATCATATCACGATTATAATAGATATTCAAGTTAAATTAAGGAGTTCTCACATTGATTTTTGATCGTTGCAATAACGATCACTTTTGAATTAAATTAAACGTGGGTTTAATTTAACCCAAAATTTTAACTAGCTCCCATCATGTCCAAATCAGTTTGTACACGTAGCCTGCGTCCATACGATCCCAACAGATCTTTTATCGTTAGATTCTGAGTTCATATGAATAATATATACATGTTTATATTTGATCAAATTAAACACGTCATTAAGAATTTAGTTATAATTGAATTGCCCTTCTAAATCATCTTCCCTAATACGTTCAAATTCATTCACCGTCCAACATCAGTTGCTACCGCCTCCAGAGACCACTATGCACCGGCTTGGCCACCGCGCTGTCACCCCTACCTCCACCGCACCTACACCATCAGCGACACCACCGACACCGTTAATTTCTAGTTCGACCAGAATCTGTTCGAGCACCACATTCTCCAACCACCACCTGGACGCTCGCCACCACCCATGTTGATACCGCCTCCCCTTCCTCTACCATCATCCTTCAGGCACCCAACCCCCTCGACAAATCTAGACATCGGAAAACCCATAAAAATCATTGATGCTCACGAAAATCGTCCACCTCCGTTCATGTCGACGTTACGGCCACCACAACCACTATAAGGCCAACCGCCCAACAACAAACTTGTAGTCCCCTTTCCCCTCTCCAACTTCCTAATTGACACCATCACCTAACTCCTCCTCGTTCACACGCAAAACAAGTAAATCTGAAAACTGTCCAATTCACCGTCGTGGTGAGGTTTCGGCGACCTTGAGTGTCTGTTAGGCACCGAATTTTACTACTAAGTAGCCCTCAACATGATCTACTAGTTTCATGTTGATAACTTTCACCAATTCTTAAAGGTTTATGAAATATAAATTATTGTTTGAATTTGGACTTATTTGCAAAAATAAGAAAGAGAGGAGAGGATGGCTGCAAAAACTAAAGAAGAACGAAGAAGTGGGAAGTGAATGAATTAGGTTTAGTTGAAGATATTTTATTTTTTATTGATTTATATTTACACGTAACTTACGCACGAAGTATTAAGCTTAAACGACCACATACGATCTTCGATCGTGGTGAAAATTGATATTCAACAATGATTTGTCATATGGTTGTAACGAAACTTGTTTCATTGAAATCCAATTCTATTTTCCCAAGTAGCATTAGTTTGAGCTTAAATTATCAATTAATAATACATACGTATTTACATTGAACGTTTATATCTTGCATAACCACATACAAATCCGATTGACCCGAAATTTGGAATCTTACAATAATTTAACGTTCATGTTCCGATAAAATTAATTTTATCGAAATCACATATTGTTTGCAAATGGCTATTTTTCCATATTTGATTAAATAAATAAAATATAATTTGAATTAAAAAACATTTCAATTTAATAACAATAAATTATTATTATCATATATATTCAAATATAATATCATATAGCTCCATATCAAACATACTTAGTCTTATAACTCAATACTTCAAAATTTGAGTTAAATCGAGATTCAATTTTTAATAAAATCCTTTTATTTCATTTAATAAATCGTTATGGTTTATAAATGATTCCATAGCGACTTTCTGAAAATTTGATTTGGACATAGCTCACAATCTATAAAATGAAATCTCGATTTTTCTTTTTCATTAGAAAACTATAGTTCAATATATTCGAACGTTTTCTGTTTCAACAAATTCTGACTTATATTGGATCATGTATGTTCAATTGAAGTTCGAAATGAAATATAACGAACTACCGAACTTTTGTGTGCTCATTTTTAATTCTATTATAAATTATACGCCCAAACTCGTTTTTAAATTCGCATTGTATAAACTTAAAATCGTTAATTCTTAAAATAGTTCATTTTAAATATTTAAATCAATTAATTTTTCTTGATTAAAAATTAGGATCGTTGCACGTAATGTAAAATATTTCTCTATAACATCCCGAGATTTTGCGATAATCTATATTATTAAATTTAATGTTGATTTTAGATAACACAAAGTTAATGAAAATTATTAAGTGAATTTAATTGATATAAACTTGAATAAGCTTATTAAAGGGTGAATTCAATAGGTTATTAATATAATAACTTGTATATGACTGTAGATATAAGATTTGGTTATTAATTGAAACAAAAGAAATTAAACCAAATGCTGTAAATAAATAGAAAGATTTCACGTGATCATATTGAAATGTATTAAGTAAGGATAATTAACAGGTATGTGAATGCATTTGTTTATTTGTTTACAACAATAAGCTTATAATATTTTAATTAGAATTTGTAACTAGTCATAGATTGCAAAACTCAATATTAATGAATTGAAATAAGGTGGAAACAAATGGCAATAAAGATAATTGAATGGTGTAATTAATGGAAATTAAGAATGGTAATTGAAGGAATAAACTGAATGTTTAACTAATTGTTAAAAATAACGATTACAATAGATTAATATATTAATATGTGAAACCATTTGCCTTTGTTATAAACAATAGATATACAAACACATTTGAATTGATAATTTATAACAATTCTTAAATTTTAGATTTATTATTTAACACATTGATGATAGAATGGAAGTAAATGACAACTAATGCACACAATTAATGTAGTTAATGTAAATAAAAATTGGTAATAGTAGAAAACTTACATAATAGATTTTAAAACAAGCGTTAGGTAAGAGCAATGCAACAATTTATGGAATAATAAAATAAATATCGAACGTATGAGACTTAGTCAAATTTAAGTTATAACAAATAAATTGATTCCAATTAATTGTAATTAAGTATTTTTTGGTTGTACATTAAACGATAAATGGAAGTTACCAACATAATAGAACATAAACAAAAATATCAACTATATTCTTAAATTAAAGATTTGTTGAATAAATAGAATTGAAATTAAATCAAATCATCTTATTGGGATTAAATATATACCGAATTTATAAGACTAAAATTAAGTTGATTATTTTTAAATTTAATGTTCAAACAGAAATTGGAAAAATAAATGAATTTGAGATTTTAATGTAAGTAATTCATTCCTATAACTAAATGTATATCCTATTTTGGATAAGGATGTAGTTAGCACTGTTGGAATTGAATTAAAGAAGAATAAGAATAGATCCAATGCTCTATTTATGTAATTAACCATCGAAATTTCTTTCTTATAAATAATCTTCAAGCAGTAATCTAATTTTCTCATTTCTTTATATTCCTACTACTCAAACACGCCGTCACCTCTTGTATGATTCCTCTACTCACGTTCATAGTTAAAGAGAAAAGAAATGAAAAAAAAATTGATTTTCACATATGAAAGCATATTTGGTTATCATAAGACAAAACTCACTCATTTGGTTTGCGCTTGCATTGTGTGATGTGGGATATGCTTATGATAGCTTCATTTTTCCAAAATCATTTGCGAATTTTCCATAATACTTCTTTAGATTACTGCACCCATAACACTCATGTTATTTAGTATTATAACCCGACTAAATGTGAATGATTTAGTTCTGATTCGAGTGTCTGTTGTGTTTTCTTTTTATGCAATACGCTCGGGTCAGATAAAGTTGCAGTTAGCTAAGATTACCTTGCTTTGGAAAACGAAGATTTGGTATACATCTATTATATATATGATTTTTCCACTGCACTTTGTTTCCGCTGCCTTATTGTATATATCCATGTATGTGTAACTCTAATGATCATTGTATATTATAGTCAAATATATATTTTTCAACTATTTTTGAACTATTATTTATTTACGGTATTTTGTCTTTCCACTGCGATATTCTGTATTTATTTTCTTCTTTCTTTTTTTTCTTATATAAATTCCAATAACTATTTGTATTTTTGAGTTGTTTATGTCGACATTGAGGATCATTGCCGATTTGAACGGTCAAAAATCACGGATGTTACATCCTCATTCTCGAGATATAGTAAGTCAACCAAAATCGAACAATGAGGTTTTTAATTTCTGTAACGACCTGCCTTTTGAACCGCTTCAAGTCAGTAGTTAAACAAACTTAAACTGCACGAAATGACAGATTGTTATTCAGCTTATGCGTTTAACAGAATCAAACATAGAAACCACAAAAATAAAAACTACAATATCTCACGGTGGAATAATTTTACACAAAATCTCAGAGTTTGTAAAAAAAAATTATACAATGGAAGTACATAAATTTTAAACAAAATAAAATTTTCAGCAAATTTGTCAAATCTGTGTGTGCGCACATGCGTCTTCACGTGCCTTTCTTCTTTGTGAGCTGAAATCTATAATATGCAACACTAGTATCTGACCCGAGCGTTCCATGCAAAACACAAAACACTCTAGTCAGGACTAAAATTCTCGTATTAGTCAAATGAAATCAAATGAAATATACAAATGATTATAATTTCAAAGCTTATTCTGATTTATATAAAGGTCTCACCATTTTCCAAAATTCATTTAAGTGTCTTACAAAAGATATCAATTTTTGATTGATCCAATGTTTCAAAATTTCCAACAATTATACTTCTATTCACATTCAAGTTATTAAATCAGTGATTTTAATAAACATACTTCATACCCATTCTTCCATAGTCTATATCGCTTCAAGGGATAATCCTTTAAAATCCGACAACTTATTCAAGTCTAAAATATCAAATTTAGTTAATAATGAAATTTTATCCATTTTCCTTACCATATTTCTCCTTTTTTTTAGTATTTTAAATATTCAATCATTCAAATTTTCCAAATGGAAAATATCAACAAAAGTCACAAAATATCAAACATTCAACAATACATTCAATATCGTATATCAAATATAGTGTCCAAAGGTCAAAAACCAAATCTATTGTCAAGTAATCGATCACCACATAGTGGTAAACATAAGGGATAACATAAATATCAACTCACTAACCTTTTAATGAAATAAATAATATTTACCATCTCAATATCAGTCAACATCTAAATCGGTACACCATATTTATCTCACAATCAATCAATAGCCAACAAATATCAGATTAATTAAATGATTATAACAGGAAATTCGAGTACTAATATAAAATTTAAAAATCCAAGTTACATGTCCAAATTTTGACAATCAATAAATATCCATTTCAATTATCAGATTTAATGTCAATTTAACAAATCAGCTAAGCATCGGTTTTTTTTATTAAATGATTTTTGAGCGGTAGGAAGAAAATAAAGTGGGAAATGAATAGTATTTTATTTTCAAATGCTTTAATGTGGATTAACAATGTTGAACATGTACAAATGTCGAAATGTACCTGGAGAAAGAATAAGTAAACAATTAATGAAATAACAAAAGAGAAAGGGTGCATTGCATGGATACGCATGCATTAAGATGGGAATAATCATACTCTTCTTTTTTGTTTTTTCTATGTTTTGTTTTTTTTTTATTATATAGAAACGCGGCTTGCATTGGTTTTGGACAAGGACCACATGCATGCATTATAAATGATACTATAAATGGTATATGTCTATATGCTTCCCACTAAACAAACGAAGAGATCATTTTTCTTTCTCTTTGTAAACGCGGCCAAGTAATTCGCTCATTAATTCAAATTAAATGTGAGCATTAATTTGCACCATGCATATAAATAACACGTTTTGATTTTCTTCATAACGGACACAAAATATACAAATTTAGAAATGAATGAACGTGTTGATATGTATAGAAGAAAAGGTGGCTAGAATAATGAGGCATTTGAAATTAGTGCACGTGCGTGAAAATAGAATGTATGGAAAGAAATTAGTAAAGTGGAGGAAATAATTAAATGCATTATAAATGAAGAAATAAAGTGGAGAGAGATGAGGCAGTGAATTTGGGGAATGTGGAAAAAGAAGGGGAAACAATAAATATGTTTTATGTTTTCTTTTATTACAAATGAATGCATAATACGTGGAAAAGTTAGACAATAAATATGTTTTCTTTTTTCTTTATTATTATTATTATTATTATTATTATTATTATTATTATAAATGTTAACATAAATTTCATTAACTGCGATAGTTAAAACATACATTATATATCTTTAACACTCGGTGTCTTACAATTCTTCCTATATAAAATTAATTTGGAAGCATTCATAAATTTATTTTCAATTATCGCATTAAGGTCTATATTGAACCTTAAAAATAAAATCAAGGGTTCAACTACTATTTTTTTTTCCAGCAATAGTTCAAAGTTAGCTAGTCCAAATGTATAAACATAAACAATTTAATAATTTCCATTATTATCAATCACAATTTAACAAATTATAAATTTTTTTTATCACAAATAAAATTTTAAATCGTAATTAATAACATTATAAATCTTATTTAAAAACCATTCCAAATTCCAACATTGAATTAAATTTAAAACTTTAAATGGTCGTAATTTTAAGGGATGTTATAGTCTCCCCCACTCAGAACTTTTCGTCCTCGAAAAGGAATGAAATAAGGAACTAGTAATTAAACGATACTCCATTCATATGCATATCATTTTCGATTGCTTGTTCAGATACAAAATTTTGCTTTCAATTAGTATTGGTAACTCGATCCCTCAAGTGCGGACTTCTGATTTGACTTCTTGATTAGAAACTTCCATTCTTCTTGCATAGCAATAAACTATGATAAAGAACTTCAGATTCTTATAAAACCTCAAATCAGTGTTTATCGTCGAGAATCGAGCGAAGAATTCTATTTGAAATCAAAATCGTGTATTCAAAACAAAATCAGAACTGTTATGCGAATAGAATGGTTTTCGGATATTGACACAATATAGTTCATTGATTTTTTTTAGTTAGGCCAATGTATCTAATTCAAGTGTCTACAATTTATATTCAATTTTAAAGTTTATAAGAAAAAAAATTGAAGAAAATTCTTTTATATATAAAATACCTTATATCAAAAATAGTTTTTGATAACTCGATATTTCCACAAGTTTATCATCATTCTTTAAGAATCTGGTAATGCGTTGGTCAAGCGCAAAATTAGAAATCTCGAAGTACTAAGCAAACCCATTTCAACATCTAGTGAAAATATTTAAATAAAAACTTTAAAATAGATAAAAGAAGTACCATCCAATAAACCAACCGATGAAACTTATTCATGAATCGTAGATACACAATTGTTACGCCTGGATCCCCAAGGAAGCATCCGTACACATAGGAAATCTCTGCCCTACGAATTTCATCACGAACAATCAACAGGATGAATCAATAGAAATAGAATAGAATAACCTGAGATCATCATGAAATGCATCCCCTAAGGTCGCTCTATCACCAGGTCGAGAGGACAAAGTGCCACGACCATAGGTGGCTAGGCAATCATTGCCTTACGTATTTCGCCACAACACCTCAAAACAATCGCATGCATCACAATTTACATCTAGTAACACCAGAGGTTACATCTCTATCACCCGTAAACCTTAGGCAATCACTACCCTATGAATTACGCCATGTTGACCGCAGATACACAATGGTTACGCCTGCATCCCCCAGGAAGCATCCGTACCCATAGGCTTTCGCAGCCTTGTGGATTTCACCATCGTAAAATGACCATAGATCGCAGCAGACACAATGGTTACGCCCGGTTCCCCCAGGAATCATCCGTCGCCCTAGGCCTTCGTGGCCCTGCGAATTTCGCTATTCAGCCGAGTTCAAAGGAAACACTCATGAGTATTACGTCTGAACAACCACAATCAAAGAAATATCAACAAGAGTTCCTAGCGAGTAGGACCTCGATTTTCAATGGAAGGTACTTCCTGTATCTTTGGTTCGAAATCATACAATACTACATATAATATTCATTCCACTACGCGTATATAGGGCATATATAAAATTTCATTTATTTAAGATTTCTTAAATCATATTTTAACATGTCATTTTTGTACAAATTCCATTATATACAAGATATCATTTCATATCAATTACCTTCCAAATCAATAATTTTGAATTCAGTGCATTCTTATATTAATTTTTCACATATATAAGTTCTGAAAAATTCCTTATCAAGTGTCCAAAAAATCGAAGATTCTCGAAATTCCAATTCAATACCAAATTCATATTGATTTCTGAATCGATTCAGATATTTGATATCATTTCAATTTCAGATTTACAAATTAGTTAAAACTTCAAATTCAATGGAAATTGCATGTTATGAAATTATTATCCAACTGAATCTTTACATTCAATCATTTTGGACTTAAATTGCTCAGATTGAAAATATACACTATTATCTCTAAAATAGTTAAGCTAAATTTAAAATAGTTTAAGTAAGATAAAAACTTGATATAAAATAGGTTTGAATAGAGTAAACAAGTTTTTTATATATAAAGTAGTTTAAATAGGTTTGGATAGAATAAACATGTTTTAGTATAAAATAGTTTAAATAAACTAAATAGGTTTGCTATAGAATAGTTGGATAAGATAGCTAAGTTTAAATGAAGTAAATAAATTAATTTTATAGTTTTTGAAAGCAAAATACTAACTTTAAGAGATAATCCAATCCGAATCAGTTTATGTGAAATCCGAATGATAATTCAGCTTTTATTCCATAATGTGATTTCAATAATCATTACTCAAATCGAACATTATTCACAAAAGATAAACTTTTTCAAAAGCTTCTGAAATAAGCTTGTTATTCATACATATAAATTTGTACAAATAACCTTCTCAAAATATTTCTTGATCAAATATTTCTATCACATTTCATATAAGTTGGATTCAATATATTTCAAAACAATTAAGAAATCTATTTCTATCCATTTTAATTATCCCTTACATCTCATTTTCAATACTTCCATTAACATAGTACAAAAGCAATACTTCGAAAATTCAATTGTCAATTATTGTCATAATTCAATGTTCAAATATTTGTTTCAAATACAAAACTATGTCAGTAATCAAACTTTATTTTAGACTTTTTACAATGCACGATAAACAAAAGGGTACAAGGACATGAGTTCTGTATTAATGAAAGCTCAAACATGAATAAAACAAGGGTGGGAAGGTCAAACAACAACTACTGAAGCAAGGTGAATGAATCAAAATTGAACGAAGGAACTATCTATTCTCAGGGCCAAGGGGGTAAACGATGCAACTATGAAATTTCTTTAATTAATTCACTTTAGTTCAAAATTCAAAATATTTACATTTGTCATTGTAAAATTTAAAGCTCGTTTCCTTTTCCTTTAATTTTATTCAAGTTACCTTCTTTTTAAATTTTTAGTTTAATTCTAACATTCACTTGTCGTTCTAGATTTTTAAGGTTCACAATTTTTTTCCAATGTCATCATTCACTATTCACCTTACAATTTAATTTTAAAACATTCATTTGTAAAATCTACTTATATTTCACAATAACGTAACTTTATTTAAATTTTGATCATTTACCCAAGTTCACATTAATTTTACAAAAGCATTTTCATTAAAATTTATCCAAACCATTTTCGAATGTTTATCAAAATAATTAGTCTAAGTATTTCTCGATGTTTTTGTCAAAATCAAATAGTCAATCCCACTTTCAAAACTCGAAAATATACACTGGTGATGTCGCAACAATCACCAGAATCATCTCCAAGCGACTAGAGTGTGATTCCATATCTATCTAGTACAGACAAGACTTTATATATACGTTAGTTAGGCTTATATTCAAAATGTTACATACTTAATAGTCCAACCTTGACGTCGAATAAATACTCAAAATTCTTTTTATAAGAATACAACATCTCCAAATATATAAGACAAAACGATATATTTCAAAATAATTTATCAATTTCAAAATAAATTTGTTTCAAAATTTATTAGTTTCAAAATGCTTCCGCTGCACTACTCTTTCAAAATATTAGTTTCATAACCATTTATATTTCAAATTACACAATCTCTAGTGTAATTTCCAGCGAATGATTCTTATTAAAGTCCATAAGCTAAGCTTTGTGTAAACCAAAGCTCTAATACCAACTATAACGACCTGGCTTTACGACCGCTTCAAGTCGGTAGTTAAACCAACTTAAACTGCTCGAAATGACAGATTGTAATTTAGCTTATGCATTTAGCAGAATCAAACATAGAAATCACAAAAACAAAAAATGCAATATCTCACAGCGGAATAGTTTTACACAAAATTCAGAGTTTGTACAAAAAACTTTACACAGCGGAAGTACATAAATTTTAAACAAAATAAAATTTGCAGCAAATTTGTCAAATCTGTGTGCGCGCACATGCGTCTTCACATGCCTCTTTTCTTTGTGAGCTGAAATCTATAATCTGCAACATTCGTATCTGACCCGAGTGTTCCATGAAAAACACAAAACACTCGAGTCAGGACTAAAATTCTCATATTAGTCAAATCAAATCAAATATACAAATGATAATAATTTCAAATCTTATTCCGATTTATATAAAGGTCTCACCATTTTCAAAAATTCATTTAAGTGTCTTACAAAAGATATCAATTTTTGATTGATCCAATGTTTCAAAATTTCCAACAATTAAACTTCTACTCACGTTCAAGTTATTAAATCAGTGATTTTAATAAACATACTTCATACTCATTCTTCCACAGTCAATATCGCTTCAAGGGATAATCCTTTAAAATCCGACAACTTATTCAAATCTAAAATATTCAATTTAATTAATAATGAAATTTCATCCATTTTCCTTACCATATTACTCCTTTTTAGTATTATAAAAATTCAACCATTAAGATTTTCCAAATGGAAAAGTTCAACAAAAATAACAAAATATCAAACATTCAACAATACATTCAATATCATATATCAAATAGAGTGTCCAAAGGTCAAAAACCAAATCTAAAGTCAAGTAATCGATCACCGCATAGGGGTAAACATAAGGGATAACATAAATATCAACTCACTAACCTTTTAACAAAATAAATAATATTTACCATCTCAATATCAGTCAACATCTAAATCGGTACCCCATCCGTATCTCATAATCAATCAATAGCCAACAAATATCAGATTATTTAAATGATTGTAACAGGAAATTCCAATACAAATATAAAATTTAACAATCTAAGTTACATGTCCAAATTTTGACTATCAATAAATATCCATTTCAATTATCAGATTTAATGTCAATTTAATAATTCAGTTAAGTGTCATTTTTAATTAAATGACTTTTGAGCGGTAGGAAGAAAATAAAGTGGGAAATGAAGAGTGTTTTATTTCCAAACGCTTTAATGTGGAGTAACCATGTTGAATGTGTACAAATGTCGAAATGTACCTGGGGAAAATATAGGTAAACAATTAATGAAATAACAAAAGAGAAAGGGTGCATTGCATGGATACGCATACATTAAGATGGGAACAATTATACTCTTTTTTTGTTTTTCTTAATTTTTGTTTTTATTATATAGAAACGTGGCTTGCATTGGTTTTGGACACGGACCGCATGCATGCATGCCTTATAAATGATACAATAAATGATATATGTCTATATGCCTCCCACTAAACAAATGAAGAGATCATTTAGGTTTCTCTTTGTAAATATGACCAAATAATTTGCTCATTAATTCAAATTAAATGTGAGCATTATTTGCACTATGCATATATACAACACGTTTTGATTTTCTTTATAACAGACGCAAAATATGCAAATTTAGAAATGAATGAATGTGTTGATATGTATAGAATAAAAGGTGGCTAGTGTAACAACCCGGAAAATCAGAACCAATTTAAATTTTTTATTTTGGCAATTTTAATGAATTTTGAATATTTAAAATGAATTATTTTAAATAATAATGATTAGACATTTATTTTGAATAGAATTAGAACGTATAAATTTATTTAAATCGAAATTAGAATATAAATATTTATTTTAATTATAAAAGGAATTGAAAACGGCGCGGTAGTTTGAAAATTCGATTTCAAATTTCAAATGAATGTACTGGATTCAAAATAAACCAGATTTTAGCGTAACCAGAAAGATGTGAATCTGTTTGAAAATAACTTTCCGACGAATGTGAAAAATCCAGATTTCATAGTAGGAATAAAAAGTTATGTCCAGTTGAAAATTCAGAATAGTCGCTATAGAATTTATATAATATATAGCCCTTAAAAATAGCAATTTTGCAAATGACCTCCGTTTTCGACGAGACCACTTTTGTTGGATTCGGAAATGTCAAATTGTTGCTAGATTCCAATTTTCATAATTTTTGGAATCAATATGTGAGCGTTGCAAAAGAAAACATGTTTTGTCAATTTCAGTTGAATTGGATCGACCATAAAATGACCATTTTTCAAACGGTCTCCAAATTCAATGAAATTAGTTTTGTTAGGACCGTATCGTCGAAACATAGCTAGATTTATTTTTCTGGAATTTTTGGAGTCAGTATGTGGTCCCGGTAAATTAAAATGTACATTCAAATTCAATATATAAGGATTTATATTTTAATTTCAATGAAAGATGATCGAAACAGTCGAATTGGCTTACCGTACATATCCCATTGTGTCCGGAATGAGGGTATTTGGCTAGGAGCGATATTCGTTGGGTTGATTTGGAGATCGTGATAATAAACTAGTTATTTTTAGAATTAAGTAATTAAAATATTATTCAATTATAATATAAATATAATTTCTCCAAACCCTAACTCAGAATTATCGAGCCGCCTCTTTTATAAAACCGACCCGACGACGTTGAAGCTCCAAATTTCCCTTCAAAAATTCTTCCAATCCTCAAGCTTATTCATGATACAAATTACATGAAAATTGAAGAACGATTCAAGATCTTCAAATCCATACTGTTGGTTTGATTTCGAGGCATATCATGAAAGAATTTCAAGTGCAAAGTCACCACCTTCAGGTTTGATTTCTGGCGATGTGTGGGGTCCAAGCTTGTCGCGCCACCAGTCGCTGGAAGGGGGGAGGGAGGTGCTCTTCGCGGCACTTACCGATGTGGGTCCGGTCCACTGTGTGAGGCGCGGTTGTGGATAATTCAAGTCGAGCTCCAATTCGACGGTTTCAGACAGAGGATTATTAACAATAAGCTTATATATATAGTTTTTTTAATTAAAAAGCCTTATTTTTAAAATATGAAATAATAAATATATAAAATGCATTTTTTTAACATATATAGAAGATGAGATTTTTATATAAATGACTTTGCTATAAAAATGTGAATTTTTATAAATAAATAACATTGGGTTTTAAAAATAAAAATGACATGGTTTTAAAAGTATAAAAATATGATTTTTTTTTTAAATAGAAAAAGCATAGTCTTAAAAGGTGTTATTTTTAAATAAAATAACTATAGTGAAAAAGGTGATTTTTATATATGAATAGCATATAAAAATATGTTTTTTATATATATACAATGGCATGATAAAAATATGGTTTATATATATATATTTATATATATAACTTTAACATTAAAATTTGGTTTATATATATATATTTATATACGCAACTTTAAAATTAAAAATATGGTTTATATATATATATATTTATGTATATAACTTTAAAAATAAAAAGAGCACTATTTTTGAAAATAAAAAGAGCACTATTTTTGAAAATAAAAAGAGCACTATTTTTGAAAATAAAAAGACCATTATTTTTGAAAACATAAATAGCGATGTTTTTGAAATAAAAATTAGCATTGTCTTTATCATGTATATAATTTAGAATAAAAAAATATGATTTTTAAGTTATATACATTATTTTAAAAATATCATTGAGTTAAAAATATGATTTTTAAATTTAAAATAGCAATGATTTTTAAAATATAAAAATAGCGTGGTTTTAAAAAAAATATGATTTTTATATGTGTAGCTATATAAAAATATGATTTTTATGTATATAATGACAACATAAAAATGTAATTTTTATTTATATAGTAGCAGAATAAAATTGTGATTTTTAAATAAATAGCACTGTATTAAAAATATGATTTTTAGTATCAACTGCGTGAAACAGATGGCGATGGAACGGACTGAAATCAAAACGGAATCCAAACCGTCCCATAAAGATAGACGGAGTGGAAACCAAAGGTGACAACTTATCACTCAAATTTATTTTCTAGTTAAATATATACTAGGTTGCAGACGGGGCTTAGTAGCTCCTGACACCGTCGTCCACAGACCATGGATGACTTGTTTGATTGTGTTGTGTGGTGGAAATTGATTGTGATTGTATTGTGAAATGGAAAATAAAATATTCATGTGTATGGAATAAAACATTTGAACATTAGAAATATCATTTTTATTGTATATATGAATTGTATAAAATAGTCATGTGTTGAAATAAATATTCACAAACAAATCGGATGATTTGTTTATGTATACCCATTTATCTGATACTGGTTGGGACGATATATTTTACACATCGCCCAACTGTACAAATAAAATCTGTGTTTGTTAATTGAAACCCCACACGGGTATTGGGATGATATTTGACACACACTGATCCCAATAATTAGTGGTATGTTAATCGATGGGTTGACAAGTTGTGATAAGCGTTAATTATTTATTTTTAATGCTTATATAGTTGTAAATTGCACTCTGGATGATGGTTGATTGTATATCATTATTGTTATGTACATATGTTGTATGAAATCCATATAAATAACATTATTTGGTAATTGATTGAATCTGATTCCAATTCAGAATTAACAAATATTTTTAAATAATATTCAGCGTATAATCAAAATCAGATACTTTGAAAATATTATCATTTTAACATTATAATGAAAAGGAATATTTGTAATGGCGCGTTTTGTTAGCTGTCGAATAATTAATTTATTTAATTATTAAATATCGATTGGGCGATATCGATGACTTGAATTAAATAATATTGAATATTTAATTAAAATAATATATATAATAATATATTATAATGTCGAAATAATCGGAAATCACCGAATTCACAATACTGTGTGAATTGGATCAGCTAAAATATTTAGTCCAGTTTAGAATTGAATTTAAATAACGAATCGATTTAATAATCGACGTTAAAACGTATTAATTATATTATAATTATAATAGAGCTCGAAATGGCGCTGCAGTTCGTAAATTGGCGATTTGAACTTCAACTGAATGTACAGGATTCGTTTGAAGCCGGATTTCTGTGAAACAAGAAACGTGTGGAGCTGGTGGAGTATATCTTTCTAGTGGAAGAGAAAAATCGATATTTCGTCGTGTAGATTTTGAGATATGTCCAAATCAAATTTTAAAATAGTCGCTATAGAATCGTTTATCGGCCATAACAGTTATTTCGAAATAACTAGATATCGGGTGTGAATTCAGACAAGGTTCTTTTGAGACATAACGATAATTTAATTTTTAGAATTTTACTGTAATTTTTAATTGATTTAATAAGCAACTTTTTAATTGAAGTATTTCGCACCCTGAAATCAACATTTTGAAGTTTCAAAATATGAGTCCACCTACCGGTATTATTACATTTTTGGGATCGTGACACCGAGCTGATCACAACGGTATGATCATTTCTGCCTATAGCAGTCGTAAACAAACGAAATTTCACGAAATGAGGTATCCCTAAATAAATAAACATATTCCTTGATACTTAACTGTCCACGTTTCATTCTTCTCAAAACCACTCGTTTTCTTTGGTCCAAAAGCAACCGACGTGGCCCTTCCTTCACAAAGCAAATTAATTTCTATATAATACATCTACTTCCTAAACCTAGGTTACATTCTCCGCAGTCAACAAAAATGCGCCGCAGTCTTTATTTCTCCTCTTTCAGTAAATGTCGATCCTCAAAAAAAATTCAAGCAAACTCAAATAAAAAGAAATAAATCGTATACTATATATATACTGATCCTTGCGAGCTACTGGTCGAGCTCGTATCCCTTTCGAGTTATACCATGCCATTTTGTTTCGCTGTTTTGAGGTACAGCGATTTCTGGGTTGGGTATTTGTTTCGGCGAGTTAGGGTTCAGGAAATCTTGGACTGTGAGCATTGATTTGAGAAGCAGACTTCGGTTTGAGGTTCCTGAGGTGATTTAGCATCAAAGGGAGGAGTTCGGTAGAATTCGAAGTGCACTGATGTTGCACTTTTCCTTCTGTGCGTGTAGAGCAGCTTCGACGCAAGCTGTAGGAGGTTGTTCGAGTGTGGTAAAACGGGGATGAGTGGAAGGCTTATTCGAAGGAGAATCGAACAGTATATTTTGGTTGATTTTCCATTGAAGAAGTTTTGGTGCGATGGAGGTTTTAAACGTTGGCAATGGGAATGAGAATGGAGCGGATGGTATTCACGATGGGGAAGAAGGATTGATGGGTTGCGGGTTTTAGTGGATATGGACCTGGGCCGACATCAGAGAGCAAGGCCAAGTGAAAAAGAAAATTGGTATAGCGTGAAGAGCTGAGCAGCTAAAGGGTGGATGAGCTGATTCGAAAATCAGGAGGAGTTGGGTTTAATAATACAGGAAGATGGACTTGTGTACTATGGAAAAACGGCTAGACTATAATGAGGTAACGGGCTGAAGGGTCTGAATCCTTTTATAATATTATGTTTAAACGTAAAGTTAATGTCTTATTAATATGTAGGAAAATATATATATATATATTTATAGTGGAAGAGGGGCATCCTTGCAGGCGTTAAAAATAGGAAGATGGCGTTGTTTTTGTTGTTGTTCATGGAGGAGAAGATAAGGTGCATTACATATATGGAAATTGGAGATGGGCCGATGTTGGATAGTGAGGCCCAACGAAGAATGATCACGTGCAGGCCGAGTTTCGCTTCTTTAAAAGTTTGATGGGCCGATCCTTAACTAATAAATTTCGAATTTTCTGAATACGTTGGAATCATGGGATCATGAGCTACCACATGGAACAGGTTGGGATGCATTCGGAGCTCGTCTCCATTTATGGCGAAATAAATTGTTTGATTCAAATCAAACAACAGTTTATCGTTCTATAACGATGAACTGCCAATGTGAGTAAAACTCACCAACTCTAAATAGTTCTATTTTTACAGTGTATTCTTAGAACTGTTAACTATTGTCTGTTTGACTGTGTGTTGACTGTTTGATTGAACTGCTAGTCAGTTAGTGGAATATATATATATATATATATATATATATATATAAACCGATAAATATTTATATGCTGATTCTTCTTATCAAAATATTATACCAGTGTTGTCTAACATCTGTGGTGCAGGGAAACAGGTTGGAGGAATCCAACCGGATTCCTCAACAGTTATTTTACTGTGATTTTTATATTGTGATATATAATGTGATGTATATAATCTGTGTGATTATGTGTGGTGGGACGATATTTATCGTTGTTATATGGTGTGTTAAATACCATGAGAAATACCAGAATGTAGGAGAGGGGTTTTCCAAGTATATTTTGAAAATAGTTTAATTATATAAAATCAAGGGATTTTATATAAATATATATATATATAAGAAAAAGGATTCTGAATATAAAGGAATATAGTTGGTAAAACAAATATAAAAGAATTATATTCGTAAATCAAATACAAGGGGATATATATGTTAATCGAATATAAGGGGATATATTTGTTAATCAAAATATAAAGGAATTATATTCGTTAAAAGAAATATAAAGGATATTTATTTAGAGATTAAATAAATAGAATTAAACTAAAGGAGATATTTATTTGTTAAATAAATAGGAGTTAACCAAGTGAATTGGTCGAGTTAATCGAAGTGAATTAGTTAAGTTAAACTACGTGGTTAATCGAAGTGAATTTGTTAAGTTAACCAAGTGGTTAATCGAAGTGAATTAGTTGAGTTAAACTAAGTGAATCGGTTAGAGTTAATCAACGTGAATTAGCTAAGTTAAACTAAGTGGATTTGTTCAGTTAATCAAAACAAGTTAACCAGTTAGGTTAAACCAGTAGAGTTAACCAGTTGAGTTAACCAGTTAGAGTTAACCAGTTAGGTTAAACCAGTTGAGTTGACCAGTTAGAGTTAACCAGTTAGAGTTAATCTGTTAGAGTTAACCAGTTGAGTTAACCAGTTGAGTTAACCAGTTATAGTTGATCAGTAGAGCTATCCAAGTAGAGTTAATCGAGTAGAGTTGTCGAATATCACTTATCCGAAGTAGAGTTATCGAATATAGTGTATTCGAGAGAAGAGTAATCGAATATAGTTTATTCGAGTGGAGAAATCAAATGTTATTCATTTGAGAAGAGTTACCGAATATTATTTATTCGAAGAGTAGTTATCGAATATTGGTTATTCGAAGTTAGTTAATCCAAAGGAGTTATTCGAAGTTAGTTAATCCAAAGGAGTTATTCGAAGTTAGTTAATCCAAAGGAGTTATTCGAAGTTAGTTAATCCAAAGGAGTTATTCGAAGTTAGTTAATCCAAAGGAGTTATTCGAAGTTAGTTAATCCAAAGGAGTTATTCGAAGTTAGTAATCCAAAGGAGTTATTCGAAGTTAGTTAATCCAAAGGAGTTATTCGAAGTTAGTAATCCAAAGGAGTTATTCGAAGTTAGTTAATCCAAAGGAGTTAGTCGAAGAGTTAATCGAATATAGTTATTCGAAAGAAGGTGTTAATCGAATATAGTTATTCGAGTAAAGTTAAAAGAGTTAATCGAATTTAGTTATTCGAAATGAGTTATTCGAATTAGATATTTGAATAGAGTTAAACACATTAGAGTGATTCGAATTACTTATTCAAATAGAGTTAAACACATAAGAGTTAATTGAATATTAGTTATTCAATTAGAGTTAAATCGAATTTAGTTATTCGAAAGGAGTTAATCAATTTGAGTTAAGTTAATCGATTTGAATTAAGTTGAATCGAAATGGAGTAAATCAATTAGAATTAAGTTAATCGAGTTAGAGTAAATCGAATATTGGTTATTCGAAGGTAAGTTATTCGAATTAGTTATTCGAAGGAGTTAATCAAATGAGTTGATCCAAAGGAGTTAGTCGAATATTAGTTATTCGAATAGAGTTAAAGGAGTTATCGATTTTAGTTTGATCGAAAGGAGTTATCGATTAGTAAATCGAAAGGAGATTTTCGAATATAACATATTCGAAAGAAAGAGATCGAATATTGTTTATTCAAAAGAGAGAGATTTCGAATATGAGTTATTCGAAGAGAGATATTCGATTATAGGTTATTCGAAGAAGAGTTAATCAAATAGAGATTACTCGAAAGAGAGTTATACGTCGAATTCGATTATAGCGAATTCGGGAAAGTACTATTTACTTTCCAGGGTTTAAATCAAGATTTAGTTATTGATTTAGAAATTAGGTGTCGGTTGAATTATTCGAGTTAGGAAATAAATCTATAATTTAGGTTAGATATTTTAGGGGTAGGAATTATAACGTTATAGTTATAATCAAACACTGTCATATAAGAAGTGGATTTGTAACCTGAATCCGAGAATTTGCGTAAACAAATGATCGTAAAAAGTGAGTGACGAGCTTCATCTATTTCACAGTAAAGGACGTTGTTCAATTAAGGTCTGAGAGGTAATTATACCCCAACTTGATTGACTTCAGAATTGACAAAGGAATAGTTGTGGTTCGATAGAGAAGGTTGATTTGAAATATAGTTAAGTAATAAGCGATTAATGGATTAAGCGTAACGATGTTTTATACAACGTTCATTGGAAATCCGTAAATGAGTTTTGGAAACGTTTTCCAAATATAGTCAGATATGTTTTCTAAACATAGAAAATGAAATGTTTTCATGATAAGAATTTAAGAAATAGAGTTAAGTAAATTCAGAAACTAACTGGAGAGGGTAAGTTGAACGGTTTTCTAAGTGACGATCTGATGTTGGTTTCGACCTTCCGGATTGATACTTAGAGAATTGTTCTCATACTAGTTACAGTTAGGGACTGATAGTTGCGAAATAATAGTGATGTGAAAATAAGCTATGGAAATGTTTTCCAATGATTAATAACAGATATTTTCTAAATATATGAAATAAGGAAATATGAACATATGATGATTGATCGATCGAATTTCCATTTGGAAATAAGATCGTTGTTTGTACACCGACATGTTTTCATTTGATAGTTGAATCACAGACCATCAAAGTTTTGACCATATTTACGTTGTAAATATGGAGAGACCGGTTGGATTATTATCCGAAGAACCACTCCGTATTAGCATAAGCGTTGCGAATCAAGTACGCTGAAGATAATTGAAGACGGAGTGAAGTGCAAGGGCTATTGTGAAAAGCCTAGGTAGGATGGATTCACTGAATAGTGCCTTCGGTTTGTCCAGTCCCAGGACAACGTATATGGAAGAAGGTCTGACAGAGTATATCCAATAGATCGCGTAAGTTGATCTGTTCAAACGTATTCACGTTTGGTGGCAGAGGAATTCGTTTCTCTTAGCTGTATACCCGTGTTATTTTTGGGTAAGTCAATTTGTGATTTGGCGGGTATGACGATGTGGCATTCAAAGTGAATGGTGATCAGATGTTCTGAAGATAGACGTAGCCTCTAGCCTCACACCAGGAAGTAACAAAAGTTCGGCTAGGCAGCATGGCTAGTTGGGTCATTCCCAAGCAGGGTGTATTGTCACCGATCTAGGGAATATTCATATTTATACTTCTTTTTGATTCTGTATCTTCGGATGACGGTTTGATGGCCTACAACCGTGGTGGCAATATATTCGCGACACTCAAGCTAAATGAGTGAGCGGTCATGTGTGTCCGGGTTGCAAGACGTTCTTGTTGAACCCTGAGTGTATCACCTCTAGAGTACACTATTCAGAAGGTGCTCCATACCTTGTCTGTTGGAATCCATTCTCCGATAAGCGCCCTGCGGTTTATGATTTTATACTATGTATGTAGAACGTGAGATGCAAGCGTTTCTGCTAGATTGATACCTATTTGTACTTAGACATTATTATAATATCACAATGATATTGCTTGTCAAAGTTGTTCAGATACTCATAAGGGAAAAACCCGTTCCGTATTCACGGCGTGGTCTTATGAGATATCCTATACCTGTTTTAAACTATTTTACTCACACCAGTCCCATGACTGACCCGGAGTTTACTTTGTTGTTTTCCCTAAACTCTTGGGTGCCTAAATTTGTACGGGCAGTCAAGTAGTCGGGATTTACAGATATACTTGGAGAGCTTGGAGCAGGAGGCTGCAAGATTCTATAGCTATAGTTATTTCCGATGTGTTGTAAGTGTTGTACTCTGATAAGTGCTATTGTATATATATAACTGTTTACTTCAAAGCTATGTTATATATTATATGTTATTCGTTCCGCTGTGAGATTTGTGTTACTCTGATGATTCTGATGTTCTTCTTCTTCTTCTATTCTATTAGTTTTATCTTTTCTTTCTCACCTTCTAAATTCTTTCACTAACGTCTCGGAATTTTCGACTATCGAGGAGTCGAAAATTTCCAGCCGTTACAGTTGGTATCAGAGCTTAAGTTAAGTGATTACCTTGGCTCTGTGGCATAACTCGATAGAGATGGGATTAGTAATATCCTAGATTGAGTTTGAGTGTATATATACGAGTGCGTATTTGTTATTTAGTATAAAGTGATTTTATATTGTGGAGTCTCATTGGTTGAGTAGTTTGTGAATCCTGATCGATTAGTTTGATCCACTGTATCGATAGGGGTTACTAAACACTCGAATACGATGGACCGACACGACATGTTTTGAAAGGAGGGTAAAAGAAATAATTTTACCCGAATATATTTTGTTATAATATATTGGTAGTGTTGGTTGTTATTATAATCGAGTAAGATTATAACATGTGAAATGGTTATAAATAACTAATCAGAATTCATATAAGTGAAGTATATGAAATAGAAGTAAATCTGAAGTTAAATCAGAATTAGAATTAAAATAAGAAATTTTAAGTTCCTGGGAGATTTTGAAAATATTTTCCAATTAGAAATAAATATAGTATCTAACTCACCTGGATGACTGGAAAATAATTCCGAGGATGGATCGATACATCGTCGGTATAATTTTCGAGTTTCTAAGTGGCGGATTACTACCAATGGTTTTGTTTTCAAATAGTGTTGAGGAAAACAAGTTGTTTAGAAATTCAAAAGTTTTGAATTGGTGTTAGGATTTGAAATTGATTTGAAATAAATCCCAGGAATTTAAATCTTGAAATTTAAAATTTAACTTGTTAAGTTGAATGAATCAAGATGGTAAAAACAAATAAGTAGATTAAAATTTAACTTGAACCAAGTTAAATAAATCGGGATTTGGTTAGAGAATCATCTGGATTGGAATTAAGTTGATGGGTTAAGAGTTTGAAATCTGATATTGGAGTTTGAATAGAATTTGACTTGGATAGCACCAAGTGTTTGAGTTGAAGGTTGGATTGAGATGACATTGGTATATGTTGGGTTGATACAGGTGAAAGTGATAAAGTCGATATGCCCGACAAAAAGTTACAAGTTTATTTTTGATATAAGCATGAGATTTATGAGCCGAATTGGCAAGCCGCTTGGCTGTTTGATTTTCTTTTGGGTTGGAGAAGGCCTAGAGAGGCGAGTTGTGGTTTTACCGATAGGGCTGTACAAAGGAGGTTATGGCAAAATTTTCCGAAAACTTAAAGTGTTAGAAAATTTTCAGAATTTTTGAAAATTTTAATTAGTCAGAAGAATAAATATTTCAGTCGATATTAAGTGGTTCGGTGGAAATCAGAAATAAGGGGTAAACCAATCTTAGGAGTTCCAATATATAGGGTCAACCTCTAACTTAGCAATTTCGAGGACGAAATTATTTTAAGGGGGGAAGTCTGTAATGTCGCGTTTTGTTAGCTGTCGAATAATTAATTTATTTAATTATTAAATATCGATTGGGCGATATCGATGACTTGAATTAAATAATATTGAATATTTAATTAAAATAATATATATAATAATATATTATAATGTCGAAATAATCGGAAATCACCGAATTCACAATACTGTGTGAATTGGATCAGCTAAAATATTTAATCCAGTTTAGAATTGAATTTAAATAACGAATCGATTTAATAATCGACGTTAAAACGTATTAATTATATTATAATTATAATAGATCTCGAAATGGCGCTGCAGTTCGTAAATTGGCGATTTGAACTTCAACTGAATGTACAGGATTCGTTTGAAGCCGGATTTCTGTGAAACAAGAAACGTGTGGAGCTGGTGGAGTATATCTTTCTAGTGGAAGAGAAAAATCGATATTTCGTCGTGTAGATTTTGAGATATGTCCAAATCAAATTTTAAAATAGTCGCTATAGAATCGTTTATCGGCCATAACAGTTATTTCGAAATAACTAGATATCGGGTGTGAATTCAGACAAGGTTCTTTTGAGACATAACGATAATTTAATTTTTAGAATTTTACTGTAATTTTTAATTGATTTAATAAGCAACTTTTTAATTGAAGTATTTCGCACCCTGAAATCAACATTTTGAAGTTTCAAAATATGAGTCCACCTACCGGTATTATTACATTTTTGGGATCGTGACACCGAGCTGATCACAACGGTATGATCATTTCTGTTTATAGCAGTCGTAAACAAACGAAATTTCATGAAATGAGGTATCCCTAAATAAATAAACATATTCCTTGATACTTAACTGTCCACGTTTCATTCTTCTCAAAACCACTCGTTTTCTTTGGTCCAAAAGCAACCGACGTGGCCCTTCCTTCACAAAGCAAATTAATTTCTATATAATACCTCTACTTCCTAAACCTAGGTTACATTCTCCACAGTCAACAAAAATGCGCCGCAGTCTTTATTTCTCCTCTTTCAGTAAATGTCGATCCTCAAAAAAAATTCAAGCAAACTCAAATAAAAAGAAATAAATCGTATACTATATATATACTGATCCTTGCGAGTTACTGGTCGAGCTCGTATCCCTTTCGAGTTATACCGTGCCATTTTGTTTCGTTGTTTTGAGGTACAGCGATTTCTGGGTTGGGTATTTGTTTCGGCGAGTTAGGGTTCAGGAAATCTTGGACTGTGAGCATTGATTTGAGAAGCAGACTTCGGTTTGAGGTTCCTGAGGTGATTTAGCATCAAAGGGAGGAGTTCGGTAGAATTCGAAGTGCACTGATGTTGCACTTTTCCTTCTGTGCGTGTAGAGCAGCTTCGACGCAAGCTGTAGGAGGTTGTTCGAGTGTGGTAAAACGGGGATGAGTGGAAGGCTTATTCGAAGGAGAATCGAACAGTATATTTTGGTTGATTTTCCATTGAAGAAGTTTTGGTGCGGTGGAGGTTTTAAACGTTGGCAATGGGAATGAGAATGGAGCGGATGGTATTCACGATGGGGAAGAAGGATTGATGGGTTGCGGGTCTTTAGTGGATATGGACCTGGGCCGACATCAGAGAGCAAGGCCAAGTGAAAAAGAAAATTGGTATAGCGTGAAGAGCTGAGCAGCTAAAGGGTGGATGAGCTGATTCGAAAATCAGGAGGAGTTGGGTTTAATAATACAGGAAGATGGACTTATGTACTATGGAAAAACGGCTAGACTATAATGAGGTAACGGGCTGAAGGGTCTGAATCCTTTTATAATATTATGTTTAAACGTAAAGTTAATGTCGTATTAATATGTAGGAAAATATATTTTTTTTTTTTTATAGTGGAAGAGGGGCATCCTTGCAGGCGTTAAAAATAGGAAGATGGCGTTGTTTTTGTTGTTGTTCATGGAGGAGAAGATAAGGTGCATTTCATATATGGAAATTGGAGATGGGCCGATGTTGGATAGTGAGGCCCAACGAAGAATGATCACGTGCAGGCCGAGTTTCGCTTCTTTAAAAGTTTGATGGGCCGATCCTTAACTAATAAATTTCGAATTTTCTGAATACGTTGGAATCATGGGATCATGAGCTACCACATGGAACAGGTTGGAATGCATTCGGAGCTCGTCTCCATTTATGGCGAAATAAATTATTTGATTCAAATCAAACAACAGTTTATCGTTCTATAACGATGAACTGCCAATGTGAGTAAAACTCACCAACTCTAAATAGTTCTATTTTTACAGTGTATTCTTAGAACTGTTAACTATTGTCTGTTTGACTGTGTGTTGACTGTTTGATTGAACTGCTAGTCAGTTAGTGGAATATATATATATATATATATAAACCGATAAATATTTATATGCTGATTCTGCTTATCAGAATATTATACTAGTGTTGTCTAACATCTGTGGTGCAAGGAAACAGGTTGGAGGAATCCAACCGGATTCCTCAACAGTTATTTTACTGTGATTTTTATATTGTGATATATAATGTGATGTATATAATCTGTGTGATTATGTGTGGTGGGACGATATTTATCGTTGTTATATGGTGTGTTAAATACCATGAGAAATACCAGAATGTAGGAGAGGGGTTTTCCAAGTATATTTTGAAAATAGTTTAATTATATAAAATCAAGGGATTTTATATAAATATATATATATATATAAGAAAAAGGATTCTGAATATAAAGGAATATAGTTGGTAAAACAAATATAAAAGAATTATATTCGTAAATCAAATACAAGGGGATATATATGTTAATCGAATATAAGGGGATATATTTGTTAATCAAAATATAAAGGAATTATATTCGTTAAAAGAAATATAAAGGATATTTATTTAGAGATTAAATAAATAGAATTAAACTAAAGGAGATATTTATTTGTTAAATAAATAGGAGTTAACCAAGTGAATTGGTCGAGTTAATCGAAGTGAATTAGTTAAGTTAAACTACGTGGTTAATCGAAGTGAATTTGTTAAGTTAACCAAGTGGTTAATCGAAGTGAATTAGTTGAGTTAAACTAAGTGAATCGGTTAGAGTTAATCAACGTGAATTAGCTAAGTTAAACTAAGTGGATTTGTTCAGTTAATCAAAACAAGTTAACCAGTTAGGTTAAACCAGTAGAGTTAACCAGTTAGGTTAAACCAGTAGAGTTAACCAGTTGAGTTAACCAGTTAGAGTTAACCAGTTAGGTTAAACCAGTTGAGTTGACCAGTTAGAGTTAACCAGTTAGAGTTAATCTGTTAGAGTTAACCAGTTGAGTTAACCAGTTAGAGTTGATCAGTAGAGCTATCCAAGTAGAGTTAATCGAGTAGAGTTGTCGAATATCACTTATCCGAAGTAGAGTTATCGAATATAGTGTATTCGAGAGAAGAGTAATCGAATATAGTTTATTCGAATGGAGAAATCAAATGTTATTCATTTGAGAAGAGTTACCGAATATTATTTATTCGAAGAGTAGTTATCGAATATTGGTTATTCGAAGTTAGTTAATCCAAAGGAGTTATTCGAAGTTAGTTAATCCAAAGGAGTTATTCGAAGTTAGTTAATCCAAAGGAGTTATTCGAAGTTAGTTAATCCAAAGGAGTTATTCGAAGTTAGTTAATCCAAAGGAGTTATTCAAAGTTAGTAATCCAAAGGAGTTATTCGAAGTTAGTTAATCCAAAGTAGTTATTCGAAGTTAGTAATCCAAAGGAGTTATTCGAAGTTATTTAATCCAAAGGAGTTAGTCGAAGAGTTAATCGAATATAGTTATTCGAAAGAAGGTGTTAATCGAATATAGTTATTCGAGTAAAGTTAAAAGAGTTAATCGAATTTAGTTATTCGAAATGAGTTATTCGAATTAGATATTTGAATAGAGTTAAACACATTAGAGTGATTCGAATTACTTATTCAAATAGAGTTAAACACGTAAGAGTTAATTGAATATTAGTTATTCAATTAGAGTTAAATCGAATTTAGTTATTCGAAAGGAGTTAATCAATTTGAGTTAAGTTAATCGATTTGAATTAAGTTGAATCGAAATGGAGTAAATCGATTAGAATTAAGTTAATCGAGTTAGAGTAAATCGAATATTGGTTATTCGAAGGTAAGTTATTCGAATTAGTTATTCGAAGGAGTTAATCAAATGAGTTGATCCAAAGGAGTTAGTCGAATATTAGTTATTCGAATAGAGTTAAAGGAGTTATCGATTTTAGTTTGATCGAAAGGAGTTATCGATTAGTAAATCGAAAGGAGATTTTCGAATATAGCATATTCGAAAGAAAGAGATCGAATATTGTTTATTCAAAAGAGAGAGATTTCGAATATGAGTTATTCGAAGAGAGATAATCGAATATAGGTTATTCGAAGAAGAGTTAATCAAATAGAGATTACTCGAAAGAGAGTTATACGTCGAATTCGATTATAGCGAATTCGGGAAAGTACTATTTACTTTCCAGGGTTTAAATCAAGATTTAGTTATTGATTTAGAAATTAGGTGTCGGTTAAATTATTCGAGTTAGGAAATAAATCTATAATTTAGGTTAGATATTTTAGGGGTAGGAATTATAACGTTATAGTTATAATCAAACACTGTCATATAAGAAGTGGATTTGTAACCTGAATCCGAGAATTTGCGTAAACAGATGATCGTAAAAAGTGAGTGACGAGCTTCATCTATTTCACAGTAAAGGACGTTGTTCAATTAAGGTCTGAGAGGGAATTATACCCCAACTTGATTGACTTCAGAATTGACAAAGGAATAGTTGTGGTTCGATAGAAAAGGTTGATTTGAAATATAGTTAAGTAATAAGCGATTAATGGATTAAGCGTAACGATGTTTTATACAACATTCATTGGAAATCCGTAAATGAGTTTTGGAAACGTTTTCCAAATATAGTCAGATATGTTTTCTAAACATAGAAAATGAAATGTTTTCATGATAAGAATTTAAGAAATAGAGTTAAGTAAATTCAGAAACTAACTGGAGAGGGTAAGTTGAACGGTTTTCTAAGTGACGATCTGATGTTGGTTTCGACCTTCCGGATTGATACTTAGAGAATTGTTCTCATACTAGTTACAGTTAGGGACTGATAGTTGCGAAATAATAGTGATGTGAAAATAAGCTATGGAAATGTTTTCCAATGATTAATAACAGATATTTTCTAAATATATGAAATAAGGAAATATGAACATATGATGATTGATCGATCAAATTTCCATTTGGAAATAAGATCGTTGTTTGTACACCGACATGTTTTCATTTGATAGTTGAATCACAGACCATCAAAGTTTTGACCATATTTACGTTGTAAATATGGAGAGACTGGTTGGATTATTATCCGAAGAACCACTCCGTATTAGCATAAGCGTTGCGAATCAAGTACGCTGAAGATAATTGAAGACGGAGTGAAGTGCAAGGGCTATTGTGAAAAGCCTAGGTAGGATGGATTCACTGAATAGTGCCTTCGGTTTGTCCAGTCCCAGGACAACGTATATGGAAGAAGGTCTGACAGAGTATATCCAATAGATCGCGTAAGTTGATCTGTTCAAACGTATTCACGTTTGGTGGCAGAGGAATTCGTTTCTCTTAGCTGTATACCCGTGTTATTTTTGGGTAAGTCAATTTGTGATTTGGCGGGTATGACGATGTGGCATTCAAAGTGAATGGTGATCAGATGTTCTGAAGATAGACGTAGCCTCTAGCCTCACACCAGGAAGTAACAAAAGTTGGGCTAGGCAGCATGGCTAGTTGGGTCATTCCCAAGTAGGGTGTATTGTCACCGATCTAGGGAATATTCATATTTATACTTCTTTTTGATTCTGTATCTTCGGATGACGGTTTGATGGCCTACAACCATGGTGGCAATATATTCACGACACTCAAGCTAAATGAGTGAGCGGTCATGTGTGGCCGGGTTGCAAGACGTTCTTGTTGAACCCTGAGTGTATCACCTCTAGAGTACACTATTCAGAAGGTGCTCCCATACCTTGTCTGTTGGAATCCATTCTCCGATAAGCGCCCTGCGGTTTATGATTTTATACTATGTATGTAGAACGTGAGATGCAAGCGTTTCTGCTAGATTGATACTTATTTGTACTTAGACATTATTATAATATCACAATGATATTGCTTGTCAAAGTTGTTCAGATACTCATAAGGGAAAAACCCGTTCCGTATTCACGGCGTGTTCTTATGAGATATCCTATACCTATTTTAAACTATTTTACTCACACCAGTCCCATGACTGACCCGGAGTTTACTTTGTTGTTTTCCCTAAACTCTTGGGTGCCTAAATTTGTACGGGCAGTCAAGTAGTCGGGATTTACATATATACTTGGAGAGCTTGGAGCAGGAGGCTGCAAGATTCTATAGCTATAGTTATTTCCGATGTGTTGTAAGTGTTGTACTCTGATAAGTGCTATTGTATATATATAACTGTTTACTTCAAAGCTATGTTATATATTATATGTTATTCGTTCCGCTGTGAGATTCGTGTTACTCTGATGATTCTGATGTTCTTCTTCTTCTATTCTATTAGTTCTATCTTTTCTTTCTCACCTTCTAAATTCCTTCACTAACGTCGCGGAATTTCCGACTCTCGAGGAGTCGGAAATTTCCAGCCGTTACAATATTCAAATTTGATTTGAAATTTGAAATGAAATTGAAATCTTTTTAAAATGAATTTAAAAGGAATTTACTAAGGAATATTCAAATTTGATTTGAAATTTGAAATGAAATTGAAATCATTTAAAAATGAATTTAAAACGAATTTACTAAGGAATATTCAATTTTGATTTGAAATTTGAAATGAAATTGAAATCGTTTTAAAATGAATTTAAAACGAATTTACTAAGGAATATTCAAATTTGATTCGAAATTTGAAATGAAGTTGAAATCATTTTGAAATGAATTTATAAACAATTTATAAAATACGTTTTAAATGGAAATCAACGAAATATTATATATATATATATATATATATATTATAATGGCCTGAATAGACGCGCCGCGCAGCGACCGTTCGTGAATTTCGACCATTGACTTCAAATTGACATTACGGGAGATCCGGCCGTCGGATTCTCCTAAAACCGGAACTGTTGGGTTTGTATCTAAAAGAGCTTTCCAATGAATATAAGAGAGTTGAAATCTAATTGTTGGATTTGGAATTATGTCCACATCAAATTTGGAAAAGGTCGCTGTAAGTGCAGTTCGATGACCGTTTATGGAAATAGACTAAAAGGGCCTCGATAAAATTATTAAAAATTTGAGTAAAATCATAATAAATGATTTGGCAAGAATTTGGATGAAAAGGCCCACGTTTGTAAAGATAAAAATATATTTTTATCAAAATAAACTAGTTATGGGCTAGAATTATAATCCAATATTTTTAAATAAATAAATTGGATTTGAAATGGTTTTAAAAATAACCAAAATTTCCAATATATGAATTGGAATGGGTTTGAATTGAAATTATATTCGGAATATTTCGATGTTGGATTTCGTGATTATACAAATACTGTTATGGAAATTTGAAATATATATTTATATCGTTATTTCCAATACGATATTTGTTGGTTTCAGAATTTGATATTGAATATAAGCCAATATATTTTCTATTCAGAGCCTTGTATTTAATATCAAACGGGATTTTGGGTTTGTCGTGAATTGTGTCTTCATTAACACTGTTCTTAAGCCCCATGGGAAAAAGATAAATCTTTTAATTAAGATTATTAGAGTTTCCAGCTAATTAACATTTAATTGGAAAAAAATGGAATGTGAATCGGGTTTATTGTGGATTGTGTTTTTAACGACATTCTTTCTTTAACCCGATTAATAGTGAAAAGTGTTTTGGAATATATAAATCTTTTTATTAAGATTTAACGGAAATTTTCCAAAATAAAGTTTTCCGGTTTAATATATTAAATTGGAATGGAATGGAATTCGATTAGATAATAATCAAAGTGGGCTTCTGTGGAGGAAGACTGTTACTATATATGGAATTTAAAAGGCTTTGCCGTTATTCCATTTATATTATTGGTTGGATACGGAAGTTTATATCGATTATATATATATTGATTTACTTTCCGTGAAGATTCCATAATTAATGGAATGGGATTTTGGGTTTATCGTGAACAGTGTTTTAAATGACACTAGTTCTTTAACCCAGTTAAAGATAAGATTAATTTCTTAACTTTGAATAATCATTAAGAAATGACTTTTGAGATTAAAACTGAATTATAGTTTTAATGAATCTTTAATTAGATTGGAATGTGAATGGGATAATTAAATTTATCGAATTCATGAAATGATCGAGAATAGAGTGTCACCAGTTTTGCTCCAAGCGATAGTTAAATCTTTAATTAGATTTGAACGTGAAATGGTAATTAATTTTACCAATAATACCATGGTGTTAGATATGAAGTATTACCAGTTTTGCTTCATGGGATGAATAGGTTCGGATTGGGAAATTAAATAAGGATAACATCGGTAAGATTCGCTAATCCCGACTAGTTTGGATAAACCTTAATTTGGTTTGAATTGATATCCAAAAGAAGATTAAAGAATAAATTTAAAGAACTTATCTTTGATAAAATTAATGGGAACCTTTCCTAAAGGGTATGAATATTTAAATAAAGGAATATTCAGAATTGGAATGAGGCGTATGTTTTGTTTTTATAGCACTTGTTTATAAGATACGCGAGTTATTCAGAAAGACCAGGTTTGTCCCATTCTGAATAACTGAATCGACGATAAGTCAACGATGAAGATGGTGGTTGAAGACCGGAGGTCTTCACATCGTTTGGATGATTACTGTTGTTTTGAGTGGGCTGTATACCCAAGACAAGGTAAAAAGTGGTGATCGTCCAGACGTACTTGGAGATCGACCGGATATGCGAGGACCTCTCTCTTGTATTGGACATATGGGACGAGGAATAAGGTGCCTTCGATTTCGTTCAGACCCAGAACGAACTTGTAAATGGATGTGTGTCTGACATTGGATTTTATTCTGTGTTGATTGATCTCTATTAAATATATATCTGTTTGGTGGCGGACAATTTATTCTCTTGCTTAACACCCTTCTCTGAGACGTACGAGCTCAGAGGTTATATATCGATAGACATCAGTCGCATGGCATAAATTGCCAGTGTGGCATGCTGAGATGCAAATGATCAAGGCTTCTGTTGAAAAGCAGAGTCTTGTGGTTGATGATCAAAGCACGGCTTTAATATAGCATAGCTTTGTGTATAACGTTAATTCGCGAGCCTCATACCTCGGCGTGAACCAGAAACGGGAGAGGACTTCAGGGAGGGCATGCATTTCCTTCTAGCTTGTAGTAGTGTCATGATATGGAGCTCAGACATTTTTACTTATGTGGATGATTGATAGCGAGATGCCTCGGTTATATCGGTCACTACGGGCCCGATCGATGGTTTGGTCGATATACTGACCAGTTTTACGCCCCATAGAGCGGGAAAACGTATTGTTCAAGCATTTTAATCCACTCCGCGTGGACCGGCCCTGACGATCCCAGGGTCGATGCGTTCTGATCCAGAGACACTGGCTAGAGCATCTCGAAGCGGTAAGGATGATCCCTTGCCTTGGTTCACAAATGGAAATCTAACTTCCAATATGTGACTTTGCGGTTTTGATTGTAAACCTATATGTGGCGGCATAGTAGCATGGGACGCTCATGTCGCCTATGATTGATATGTTATGACTGAAATTGTTTTTGAAACATATATGCACTTATAATAGTATCAAAATGATTTGTTTTAAACGTACCAAGCATGTTTTGTTATTATAAGGTAATTTAATAGCTTCATTGCATTGCGTGATGGGACCTGAGTCTTATAATAGCTTCATTTTTCCAAAATGCATTGCGCTGTTTTGTTATATGCACTGATACTCTTAGGAGAAAACCCGTTCCGTGTTATACGGCGTGGTCCCTTGATTTACTCCATTTTAAAGAAAAGTTTTAAATAATCGTTTTAGTTCTCACACCAATCACATGACTGACCTGGAGTTTATTCTTTTAACCTAAACTCCGGATGCCCCTATTTTCCACACGGGCAGCTAGTAGTTTTGGTTTTGCAGATGTTATATTCACATGATCCTGGTTTATAGCTGGAACTATACTCGGAAAGCTTTGTATCTGTATATTCCATTCAGTTGTGTTATGTATTTTTTGCCGCCTAATTTGTAAATCTCATATATTTGTCAAATATATATTATTTATTCGTACTCTGTATATTCTTGTACGTTGATGTAAATTGTTGTAATAAGTAATGAAATGTTCTTCTGTTTGTGTTCCGATTAGTCTTGTTCTCAAACTATCCGTTCTTTCTCTTCTTTTCGGAGACCGGGGAAGTTCAGGTCGTCACAGCTAGAATAATGAGGCATTTGAAATAAGTGCACATGCATGAAAATAGAATGTATGGAAAGAAATTAATAAAGTGGAGGAAATAAATGAATTCACAATAAATGAAGAATAGAGTGGAGAGAGATGAGGCAGTGATTTTTGGGAAAGTGGAAAAAGAAGGGGAAACAATAAATATGTTTTATGTTTTTTTTATATAAATGTATGCATAATACATAGAAAGGTTGGACAATAAATATGTTTTGTTTGTTTCTTTTTTATTTATTTATTTTTATATATGTTAACATAAATTTCATTAACTGCGATAGTTAAAACATAGATTATATACCTTTAACACTCGGTGTCTTATAATTCTTGCTATATAAAATTAATTTGGAAACAGTCATAAATTTATTTTCAATTATCGCATTAATGCCTATATTCAACCTTAAAAATAAAGTCAAGGATTCAACTGCTAAATTTTATTCAACAATAGTTCAAAGTTAGCTAGTTTAAATGTATAAACATGAACAATTTAATAATTTCCATTGTTATGAATCACAATTTAACAAATTATAAATTGTTGTTTATCACAAATAAAACTTTAAATCATTCATTAACAACATCATAAATCTTATTTAGAAAACATTCCAAATTCAAACATTAAATTAAATCAAAAAATTTAAATGGCTGTAATTTAAGGGATGTTACAGTTTCTATCATTCAAGTCTGCGTATGAGTATTGGAAAAACCTTTGAAATCTGAAGAAAAAACTTGCTACTTTAAAGAGCATGCCAACGTACAATTTTGAAACTCAAGTTAAAGTTGTAGTTGCTACAATGACTATATATACATAATTTTGTAAGGAAATACAATAGGGGCGATCCAGATTTTATAACTTTTGACGATAATCCTAATCTTGTCCCGGATGAATATCATAAAGAACATCAAAATATGAGAAATAAGACAGAGGACGATACTCAAGGAGTCGAAAGATGAGTTAACGAAGCGATCGTACTCAGAGATTCGATAAGGGATGAATTAATTGCAACGTGAAGGACATAATCATTGTGTATAAATATTTTAATTAGTTATCAATGTATTTACATTTCTTTTATATATGTATTTCTATCAGTTATTAATATTTATCAGTACAAGTTACTAATATTTATCATTATTTTCGAGATAGAGTATGTCTAATGTATTTTTTAATATAAAATCTCATAAATTCCCTCTTTCCTACAACTAAACCAGAATCCATGCTTCAACTAGAATATAGCATAACACAAATGAAAAAAATGATTTGCTTAATCTCCACAAGTAACATTAAACAAGTGAATGAGCAAACCGGCTTTTTCTATTAGCTTTACTGTTATAAGATTTCTGTTACAAACAACACACACACACACACACACACACACACACACATATATATATATATATATATATATATATATATATATAACCGCTCAATAGTTTTACCGTTCAATTCACCGTTTAAAATAAAAAAACACATCATTGGTTCACTCATCTTCAGCTACTCAATTAATCGTTCGGTCATATTGTTCATTTCAACCGCTCGCCAACGTCAATAACGCATGTAAGCCACACTACGGGTGCGTTCTCGGCGCTAACAAACAACAGTTAGTTTGAATGAAGTATTGAACAAACAACATGTTGCAACAACCGGCTTTAAAGCTTCATTTTCACGCGGTTATGTAAATGCATCAGGGAGGAGGGCCCCAGCCATTTTAATCTTTCAGCCGGTTGAAAAATCAGGTTGAGTGGTCGGTTGAAGTGGCGATGTTGGTTCTTGGAAATGCGACTATCAATGTGTTCTAATGTCATCCGCGCTGAACTAATTACCTCAAAATTCAACATACAGGTATGCGACGTTTTCTCGATAATTTAATCTTTGTTTTGATATATAGATTTCTTCTATTAACCAATCATCAATGCCATGTTTGATTTTGAAAATCTTGGTTATGTACAATGGCAGTAAAACTGAAGAGGTTGTGTTGTTTTATCACCATTACTTCATTTCATGGTTCATTGATGGTTTTTTGAAGGTTAATTTGGACGATTGACATATTAGATGCAAATTTAAGTAACCCATATGCATAGAAGAATTACGGTACTCAACTAGCACATATCAATTAACTAAACATGTAAACTGAATTGCTACATTTTTTTATGAACTAGCAGTTGTTTCTTTTTTGGTACTAGCAGTTACTCTTTAAAATAACTTTTTGATGGCTTTGAAGTGATCCACTACTTAATAAACTAAGACTAACCATTTTTCAGCTTGTTCGTTCGCTTTTCCTGCAGCATGTTAGCCTTTAATAAACAAAAATAAAATGACCCAAGCCAATATAACTGTCATAGTATCAAGTAGATCAAAACTTAAACATGTACTTTCTACTTTGGAT
Source organism: Allium sativum (assembly GCA_030737875.1). NCBI lineage: Eukaryota > Viridiplantae > Streptophyta > Magnoliopsida > Asparagales > Amaryllidaceae > Allium > Allium sativum. Next base: position 47,227,376 of record CM060916.1, read on the forward strand.
ATGAAGTGGTAAAGTAGGGTGATGTTGATTTTGAGCATTTAAAAGGAGTAACATAATATGTTTAGACTTTGGCTAACACTAAGGGTGCTTTCCCTGCTTTTTTGGTTACGTTGATGTTGGCGTCAAGTAGCATGCATCTGAAGTAGTACCTACGAAGTGCATCGTTTGAGCCAACCATAGGAATGTTAAATTTGGTGATACAAAATCACAAATTGATTGGAACAAATTTGCAAAGAATGGAAAGTAAATATTTTTATAATAGGAATGCATTGATTGCATTTGATGAGGTGGTAGAGAAATAAATGAAGGGATTAATTTCTTCCATCTATGCTAAAGAAACAGATTGATTTACTTCCTATATTTGCACATTTGTTGTTATGGTAATTTGCCTCCATTATATTATTACCATATGTTGGTAATTTAATTGATGACTCACATAGATTTGCACTGGCTATATATTGAGGGGTAGACTTTAGTGTAAACTCATCCTGGCCTGGAGCCAGTGATCCCCAATGGTGTCTCTTCTTGTTAAACCTGATTGAGGTTTGGATATGTAAACTCTTATTTTGTAATCTCTTGTATTCTCTCATGTGGAATAAAATCTCTCTCTGTTGGACTGGACGTACACTATGATGATAGTGGAACCAGTATAAATATTGTGTCTCTTTGTTTCTCTGTTATAGTTATTTACTATTTTGTTGATGTAATAGAATAATTGCTATCAGATTAGATTGATGTTCAATTGGCAAATCTAGATCCTGCTTATTGCGCTTCCGCATTTATACACAAAAATCATAACAGATTGGTATCAGAGCGAGGTGATTTGTTTTGAATTGTGCATCAATTATTTCTACAAAGGTTAGTAGATTCAGTGGTGATTATGCTATTACTATTTTGGAGAAAAGGAGACTTCGATGGAGGAGATTATGTTGAGAGAAAAGAGAGTTCCAATCTGAGAACTTTGACGTGATATGGAGTTTACTGTGTTGAAGGGACTATTGGATTTGGGAAGTTTTGATCATGTTTCTGACAGGGGTCTTCATGTTGATGATGCTCGAAGGATCCAAGATGATCAGGAAAGGAGCTCAGGTCAAGTGATAGACGGGTGTCAAGACAGAGATCATTGTGGTTTAGACAGGGGTCTTCACGTTGATGATGCTCGAGGGATCCGGTATGATCGAAGAAGGAGCTCATGTCAAGTGTTAGACGGGTGTCGATGTGTATTACAAACACTTTTAGACCGTTAATGTTGCATGGTGCATCTCGAGGGGAAGATGCATCTTTGGCAGGCGGTGGGTTTGTGTTTGTAATGGTTTTAATTGAGAGAATTAAATTTTGGCCTTGGCGGTGTTGAGATTACTTTGGTGTCTGCCTTCTTTGTTATTTTGGATATTTGCAACAGTTTGTTAGCGGGCGTGGACGTAGTCTGAGCTCGTTAATAATGGTGTAATGGGGGTTAGCTTTGCTGGAACCCATTAGGCAAATATTCATTTTTGGTTTCTATCTCATGGTGAGACTTTGATTGAAGGTGGAGTTCTGTTGAAGAGTTTTATGATGAGAAGAGAATTTGACTCAAGGTGGGGTGCTGGAGATATGTGATTTTGCATCAAGGTGGAGTGTTAAATTTGGTGATACAAAATCACAAATTGATTGGAACAAATTTGCAAAGAATGGAAAGTAAATATTTTTATAATAGGAATGCATTGATTGCATTTGATGAGGTGGTAGAGAAATAAATGAAGGGATTAATTTCTTCCATCTATACTAAAGAAACAGATTGATTTACTTCCTATATTTGCACATTTGTTGTTACGGTAATTTGCCTCCATTATATTATTACCATATGTTGGTAATTTAATTGATGACTCACATAGATTTGCACTGGCAATATATTGAGGGGTAGACTTTAGTGTAAACTCATCCTGGTCTGGAGCCAGTGATCCCCAATGGTGTCTCTTCTTGTTAAACCTGATTGAGGTTTGGATATGTAAACTCTTATTTTGTAATCTCTTGTATTCTCTCATGTGGAATAAAATCTCTCTCTGTTGGACTGGACGTACACTATGATGATAGTGGAACCAGTGTAAATATTGTGTCTCTTTGTTTCTCTGTTATAGTTATTTACTATTTTGTTGATGTAATAGAATAATTGCTATCAGATTAGATTGATGTTCAATTGGCAAATCTAGATCCTGCTTATTGCGCTTCCGCATTTATACACAAAAATCATAACAGATTGGTATCAGAGCGAGGTGATTTGTTTTGAATTGTGCATCAATTATTTCTACAAAGGTTAGTAGATTCAGTGGTGATTATGCTATTACTATTTTGGAGAAAAGGAGACTTCGATGGAGGAGATTATGTTGAGAGAAAAGAGAGTTCCAATCTGGGAACTTTGACGTGATATGGAGTTTACTGTGTTGAAGGGACTATTGGATTTGGGAAGTTTTGATCATGTTTCTGACAGGGGTCTTCATGTTGATGATGCTCGAAGGATCCAAGATGATCAGGAAAGGAGCTCAGGTCAAGTGATAGACGGGTGTCAAGACAGAGATCATTGTGGTTTAGACAGGGGTCTTCACGTTGATGATGCTCGAGGGATCCGGTATGATCGAAGAAGGAGCTCATGTCAAGTGTTAGACGGGTGTCGATGTGTATTACAAACACTTTTAGACCGTTAATGTTGCGTGGTGCATTTCGAGGGGAAGATGCATCTTTGGCAGGCGGTGGGTTTGTGTTTGTAATGGTTTTAATTGAGAGAATTAAATTTTGGCCTTGGCGGTGTTGAGATTACTTTGGTGTCTGCCTTCTTTGTTATTTTGGATATTTGCAACAGTTTGTTGGCGGGCGGGGACGTAGTCTGAGCTCGTTAATAATGGTGTAATGGGGGTTAGCTTTGCTGGAACCCATTAGGCAAATATTCATTTTTGGTTTCTATCTCATGGTGAGACTTTGATTGAAGGTGGAGTTCTGTTGAAGAGTTTTATGATGAGAAGAGAATTTGACTCAAGGTGGGGTGCTGGAGATATGTGATTTTGCATCAAGGTGGAGTGTTAAATTTGGTGATACAAAATCACAAATTGATTGGAACAAATTTGCAAAGAATGGAAAGTAAATATTTTTATAATAGGAATGCATTGATTGCATTTGATGAGGTGGTAGAGAAATAAATGAAGGGATTAATTTCTTCCATCTATGCTAAAGAAACAGATTGATTTACTTCCTATATTTGCACATTTGTTGTTACGGTAATTTGCCTCCATTATATTATTACCATATGTTGGTAATTTAATTGATGACTCACATAGATTTGCACTGGCTATATATTGAGGGGTAGACTTTAGTGTAAACCCATCTTGGCCTGGAGCCAGTGATCCCCAATGGTGTCTCTTCTTGTTAAACCTGATTGAGGTTTGGATATGTAAACTCTTATTTTGTAATCTCTTGTATTCTCTCATGTGGAATAAAATCTCTCTCTGTTGGATTGGACGTACACTATGATGATAGTGGAACCAGTATAAATATTGTGTCTCTTTGTTTCTCTGTTATAGTCATTTACTATTTTGTTGATGTAATAGATTAATTGCTATCAGATTAGATTGATGTTCAATTGGTAAATCTAGATCTTGCTTATTGCGCTTCCGCATTTATGCACAAAAATCATAACAAGGAAAATCAATGGTTGGCTTCAAACGGTCCAAACACGTCTGAAGCATCTAACTCCACTGCCTTTTCCTCCCCTCTGTTCCCTTTTTGCGTGCCTCTTTCATCAATAACACATTATCCTTTCACGAATCATTCTCCGTTCGTGTCCCTTTCCCGTGCTCCTTTTGTGTTGCACACGATCACACATTAATATGGTAGTGGAATGAGCTGAAATTGAAGATGCACCGATGAATTATAAGAGGTTTTGCCATAAGAGTGACAAAGGATGGGCATAAGATGTTAATTCTGAGAACGAAAAATCATGACATTGTCACATTGAATGCTTGATTTGGTTTCTTTCCTAATATTAGTAGAATCATCCTTTATTTTGAACAATTATTTCTCTTTAGATTAAGTAAACTTGCGTTGTCTCCATCCGTACTTGATTAAGCAGATATGTAGGCTGCCATCTACATTTTATTTTTAATGTCATTCGTTTTATTATTTAGTTGCTAAGTGACACTTCCTTTCTCTCCTGTTGTAGAAAAAGATTTGCGGCTGCAGCCATCCTCAAGCAGTTTCTATTCAGTCGTTTTGTATAATTTTGTATTTGATAATGAATAGATGCATTTATGTTATCTACTTGAGTAACTAAAACAGTTTACATTTTCTTTGTTATCACAGTTACAAGTTTTTTTGTGCTCTTGCAAAATGTTAAGTGTCATGATGCCTTGAGCTTATTTGTTTTTCAATACAGTGGTGGTGGCAGAAATCGATCTTATGCCAAGGACAAGGAGATGGATTTTCTCATATGGACATCGGCGAAACCAAGGTGTGTAGTGAAAAATCGTAAATAAAAAGTACGTGGCCAGACATTTCTTGTGATTACAAGATCTTTTAGCATTCATAGAATCATACATGCAACCTTTAAGCTTTAAAGTAAGTTAATTTTCTGGCATTACTTTAAATCTTCCATTTTTTTATTAGACTGCATAGGATAAATACTTATGCATGGTTTTTACTTCGAATGTTATGCATGGTTTTTAACACCAAATAAAATCATACACTCTCAATCCGTAAGAACCAAATAAAACCGTATACTCTTAAATCATAAATTACGTATTGTACTTTGATGTTAAATATTCACTAATAACGCTTTCCAAGTAAATAAAAAAGGTTATATTCTTTAATCTGATTAAAACTATCCTTTCTATATGCTTTGTCTTTATGGCAAAATGTGTGCATTCGGGATGCAGTACATGAATGCAATTTATATATTGAATGTTAAGATAAAGTCTAGTGATTTACGATTACTTCAAGAGCATGTCAATGATATATAATAAATAAAATCAAAGTGTTAAAAACCTGATATAAATAATTGTCCTATTCTGCATTAGTTATACAAAGTAACAAAGATATTAACTTCCACCATTTTGATGTTTAAATTTGATAAAATGAGGATATCTTCATGTTTACCATATAAAACTATAGTCTCAAAGACCATTGTGCATATAAAGGTGTTTATGTATTGCTAAAGTTACTTTTAATTTATTTCTATTCATTTCAACAATAATGTGGTGGAATAAAAATTTACTGTTTTTCTTTTTTAAGTGGTGTCCCGGTGAAGTATTAAATTTGGGGAATGTTGTACAACCTATCCATTTGACTAACTTATTTATGAGTCATAGCAATATTGCACTTCACTGTAACCACTATTTAGCACTGATGATCGACATTGCTTTGAAATTGATCTTGTTATTCATAGCCACTATTGTATGTTTTTAACTACAACAGTGTTCAGATGTCAATTTATGGTGGTTTTGTTAGAAAATACGTACAATGAAAGTTGTTTATAAAGAATACACACACATATATATATATTATACCTCTCAACCGTATATTATGTATTATAAGAAATTATACATGTTAATATAGTTATCTTTAATAGTTTATAAGTTACAATGGATATAATGGACAGGGCCGACCCTAAGGTGCGGGAGGCCCTAGGCAAAAATAAAATTTAAGGCCCTCGCATATATAAACAATGAAAAAATGATAAACACTAATATTCCATTAATACAAAATAATGGTTATGATTACACAAAAGTAGAACAACAGATTTTTACATAATTATTCCATCATTAATATCTAATGAAAGTGGTACAAACTCTGTAATGACATCATCATTTGAATTAATCTCATTGGGCTCAATAACCTCATTCGCGTTTGTCACGACATCAGCTTCAACATTATTTTCCTCGATTTAAATAGCAAATTCTTCCTCTTTCTTCTTGCTAAATAATATATTAAGTGAACCTGCTTGTTTTTTAATATCATTTTCAATTTCCAGTTTTTTCTTTTTTTAGAAGCCCCGACTCAAATTTTTTAAATGACATTATGATATCGTACAAACGACAAATATCTTAAGATTAACAAATTATACGGCAGGCAAACAATACATATTTTCCCTAAAAATCATTTTTTCAAACATCAAGCAAGCAAACAATGGTAAAATTATCAAAATCTTTGTTGTCTAAAATTTGAACTGCAAAAAAAATATTTCTAACTATCAATTTCTCAAACATCAGACAGACAAACAGTACATACTTTCTCAAATAAATATGAAGTTCTATTTCTATTGAGCAATGATCGATTAAATTGTCTTGAGAGAATTGTGAAAATTGAACTTTTACCGATTGAAACCAACCTGAGAGCCTGAGCCAACCAATCTCGAGATGAATCAACTAAAATTAGACGAATCAGCTTCAGCGCTGCCCTAAATTTGATTACTTTTCTTCGCGGTCTATTTTTCGTGCGTTCTTGTGTGAGGAATGAATTACGATGCTTGAATAGGGACCTACTGTTGTACGTGTTTACATCTTTACTTCTTTTTTTCTGAGGCCACCTAAGATTTGGAGGCCCTAGGCAATTGCCTAGTGCGCCTAGGGTGAAGGTCGGGCCTGATAATGGATAATGTGAAATATTAGCCACAGAGAGGCGGTGATGTTAGTGAAAAACACCGGCAATGCTGGTTATACCAGCTCCAAACCCCAAAAAATTCACTTTAGGAGACCATGGAAGCACTACAATCGCACTATTATGTGTTTAGGTGTATTTGCACATCAACTCGATGTAAACTTCGTTTATAAGTTGTACAAAACATACGAAGATTATTAAAAATGAATCTAATTATTCAAGATTAATCTGGATTGGAAAATTTCTATATCACAAGATAACAAAAATTTCCGAAAAAGGCATCATATACTTATCATCATAATATCTCTATTTTTTCTGTGTATGTGCGTTTACAGTCAACCGGAATAAGCATAAAACATTTAACTTGTATTCAAATTTGAATTATTGACATGCTTAAGCTTCTACATTTATGAATATTAAATAAGGGAAGAGAAAACTATGTCAAGCACGCACTAGAGGTTGAATACTCAATAACTTTATTGCAAGGCACGAGATCCACTTATATTAGCCTCCATAGCAGAACTCAAACTTGACTTTAGTCTCCGCTCCTTTTGTTGAATGGTAGATATCACTTCCTCATTTTTTCCTTAAGCCAATATGTATCATTGAGTATTGATATTTTATTCACTCACTGCAATTCTTAGTTGGGAGGCGTTGTTATTAGCACTATTATGTAGTAGTTCCCAAAAATAAAAAATTTAAACTTTTGATATACATACTGTATATCATTGTTTTGAAAAACTCGTCTCTAAGATGCACCTCTAGGAAATGAGAGGTAAAACACAACGAGCTTGCTCACGCCTTAGCAGTATGAGGCATGAGGTACAAAACGTACATACAACATACATTTTAAGAATTTTGTTTTACATCTGATTAAAAACTGTCCTATTAGAAGTTATAAACCTTAATTATTTAATAACAAGTTGAAAAAAAGGAAATTTGTAGAAAAGAAGAGTTTAGTTTTTTTCGTTTTCAATTTCGATATCAACATGACTGAATAAGATTGATTTTGAAATAATGGTCAAAAGCTATGTAATGACTTTCTCAAATTTTATTTAAAGAAAATTCTAGATTATCGTTGCTTAACCTACAAAAAAATTTGGTGAATCAATTTTAATTGGTAGAAAAAATAGAAGGAACACTTGCATGATTTCCTACTCTACCATGATAGAGATTGATTTACTACTCTATTGTGATAGAGATTGATTTCACTAGAATTAGTCGAATATCATAGAAGCAACTCAAAATCCCCCTTACGGGAAAGCCCGGATTGAGTTGAGAACACGACAAATTAGAACACAAACAGAAGAACACTTCATTGCTTATTACAACAATTTTCATCATAGTACAAGAATATAACAGAGGATGAGTAAATATTACACATTGGAAAATATCAGAGATTTAAAATTACAATGCAGCGGAAAAATAAAACATAACACAACTGAAAGAAATACATGGATACAGGGCTTTCCGAGTATAGTTCCAGATGTAAATCCAGGATCCTGTGGGAAATAGGGGCACTCAGAGTTTAGGTTAAAACAATAAACTCCAAGTCAGTCATGGGACTGGTGTGAGAACTAAAATAGTTATTTAAAACTTTACTTTCAAAATAAAGTAAATCAAGGGACCACGCCGTATGACACATAACGGGTTTTCTCCCAAGAATACCAGTGCATAAAACAAACAGCGCAATGCTTTTTGGAAAAATGAAGCTATTATAAGACTCAGGTCCCATCACATAATGCAACGCACGCCGGAGGATAGAGTTTTCCCTTATAATAACCAAACATGCTTGGTGTGTTTAAAACAAATCATTTTGATATTACTATAAGTATATAGTGTCAAAATAACTTCAAATATAAATGTATCAATCATAGACGACATAGTATCCCATGCTACTATGTCGCCATACTAGGCTCTACAATCAAAACCAAAATGTCATGTATTGGAAATTAGATTCCATCTGTGAACAAAGGCAAGGGACCGTCCTTACCGAATTCGAGACACTTTAGCCCGTGCCTCAGGATCAGAACGCATCGACCCTTGGAGCGTCAGGGCCGGTCCACACTAAGTGGATTAATAATCCCTGAACAATACGTTTCCCCGCCCTATGGGGCATAAGTCTAGTCAGTATGTCGACCATGTCATCCATCAGCCAGTAGTGACCGATATATCCGAGGCGCCTCTCTATCCATCAAATAATATGCAATATCCACATGAGTAAAATGACTGGGCTCCATACCATGACACCACTCCTAGCTAGAAAGAAACGCATGTCCTCCCTGAGGTCCTCTCCCATTTCTGGTTCACACCGGGGTATGAGGCTCGCGAATTAACGCTATACACAAAGTTGTGCTATTTAAAGTCGTGCTTTGATCATCAACCACAAGACTCTGCTTTTCAATAGAAGCCTTAATCCTTTGCATCTCAGCATGCCACACTGATAATTCACGCCATGCGACTGATGTCTATCGATATGAACTCTGAGCTCGTACGTCTCAGAGAAGGGTGTTAAGAAAGAGAATAAATTCTCCGCCACCAAATAGATATATATTTAATAGATATCAATCAATACAGAATAAAATCCAATGTCAGACACACATCCATTTACAAGTTCATTCTAGGTCTGAACGAAACCGGAGGCATCTTATTCCTCGTCCCATATGTCCAATATAGGAGAAAGGTCCTCGCATATCCGATCGATCTCCAAGTAGGTCTGGAAGATCACCAGTTATTACCTCGTCTTGGGTGTACAGCCCAATCGAGACATAAGCAATCATCCAAACGATGTGAAGACCTCCGGTCTTCAACCACCATCTTCATTGCCGACATATCGTCGAATCAGTTATTCAGAATGGGCATAAACTTGGCCTTTCTGAATAACTCACGCATTTTATAATCAAGTGCTATAAAAATACAACATACGCCTCATTCCAATCCAGAGTATTCTTTTATTCAAAAATTCTTTTCACAATTTAAACCAAATTAAGGTTTTCCAAACTAGTCGAGATTAGCGAGCCTTACCGAAGTAATCATTTATTATATTTCCCAATCCCAACCTATTCATCCCATGGAGAAAAACTGGTAGTACCCTATTTCTAACACTCACGGTGTTATCGGTAAATTAATTACCAATTCACGTTCAAATCTAATTAAAGATTTAACTATCGCTTGGAGCAAAACTAGTGATACTCCATTCTCGATCATTTCATGAATTCGATAAAATTAATTATCCCATTCATGTTCCAATCTAATTAAAGATTCATTAAAAATCTAATTCGGTTTTAATCTCCAAAAATCGTTACTTAATGATTATTCAAAGTTAAGAAAATCTTAACTTTAACTGGGTTAAAGAACTAATGTCATTTAAAACACAGTTCACGATAAACTCAAAATCACATTCGATTAATTATGGAATCTTCACGAAAAACAGATCAATATATAATCGATATCAATTTTCGTATCCGCCTAATAATATAAATGGAATAACGACCAAGCCTTTTAAATTCCATATATATTAACAGTCTTCCTTCACAGAAGCTCACTTCGATTATTACCAAATCGAATTCCATTCAATTCCAATTTTATATATTAAATTGGAAAACTTTACTTTGGAAAATTCCCATTAAATCTTAATAAAAATATTTAAAAATTCCAAATCCCATTTCACTGTTAATTGGGTTAAAGAACGAATGTCGTTAAAAACACAGTTCACAATAAACCCAATTCACATTCCATTTTATTCCAATTACTAAATATAACAGGAAACTCTAATAATCTTAATTGAAAGATTTATTCTTTTCACACAGGGTTTAAGAACAGTGTTATTTAAGACACTATTCACGACAAACCCAAAATCCAATTTTCATTTCAATTCCAATTAACCGTTAAGTAATTGGTAAACTTCTCTAAATCTTAATTAAAAGATTTATTCTTTTCTCAACTGGGTTTAAGAACAGTGTTATTTAAGACACCATTCACGACAAACCCAAAATCCAATTTGATACTAATATAAGGCTCTAAACAAAAATTATATCGGCTTATATTCAATATCAAATTCTGAAACCAACACATATCATATGGGGAATAACGATATATATCTATCTTCCAAATTCCTCCACAATATCCATATAGTCACAAAATCCAATATCGAAATATCCCGAAGATAATTATATTCAAATCCATTCCAATTCGAACATTGGAAAATTTTGGTTATATTAAAACCATTTCAATTCAATTTATTCATTTAAAAATATTGGATTATCTTTCTAGTTAATAACTAGTTCATTTTGATTAAAATATATTTTTATCTTTCCAAATATGTTTTCCAAATATAGAATTTTTCATCTAAATTCTTTCCAAATCATTTATAATGATTTTACACAAATTATTAATATTTTTAATAATTTTATCAAGGCCCGTACGGTCGGTTTCCAATAACAACTGCATCCATAACGATCTTTTCCAAATTTGATTTGGACATAATTCCAAATCCAACCATTAGATTTCAAATCTCTTATATTCATTGGAAAGCTCTTTCCGATACGAACCCAATGGCTCCGGTTATAGGAGAATCTGACGGTCGGATCTCCCATAATGTTAGTTTGAAGTCAATGGTCGAAATTCGCGAACGGTCACGATGTGGCGTGTTCTATTCAGGCCATTAAATATATAATATATATATATATATATATATTGTCGATTTCCATTTAAAACATATTTTATAAATCATTTTAAATTCGTTTTAAAAACGATTCCAACTTCATTTTCAATTTTAAATCAAAATTGAATATTCTATATTATTATAATATATAAATGATCATATTTTCAAAACATCAGATTTTGAAATCATTCCTCTTTCGATATTCATTATAAAAATGAATTAAATTGATATATAAATATCGTTCGCGTCAAAATGGCGCATATCTAATCAATACGGCTTCACATATTTCAATACTTTCGTGTCCATCCAAAATCGGACATTAAAATCAGATTTTAATCCTCTACCGAATATTATTTTAAAATATTCGTTATTTCTGAATTGTAATCAGACACAGTCAATTACCATATAATGTTATTTATATGGATTTCATACAACACATGTATATAACATCAATGATAAACAATAATCCATCATCCAGAGTGCATTCTACACTGTATAAGCATTAAATATAACTAATTAACGCTTATAACAGTCTGTCAACCAATCGATTGACACACCACTAAACAATTGGGATTAGTGTACACCAAATATCATCCCAATACCTGTGTGGGGTTTCAACCAACAAATACTGAATATTATTTGTGCAGTTGGGCGACGTGTAAAATTTATCGTCCCAATCCATGTTAGTTAAATGGGTGTACATAAGCAAATCGTCCGATTTGTAAATGAATATTTATTATCATTTCAGGAGAATTTTATGTCGTTTACGTATACGTTAAAAATTATATTTTTAATGATAAAATATTTTATTCAACACATGAATATTTTATATAACTCATATATAAGTTAAAAATAATATTTTTAACTAACCATTATATTACTAACACATTTTAGAAAATTTTGGCAGCATAACGGCGTAATATTAGAACCGGAATAAGGTCTAGCCTTATCCCTCGCCTAATACTGGCTCGTGCCATACAGATACCAATTCCAATCAATTCAATTTACATCCCAAATCAAATTCAGCCAATTTCTTAATAGGGTTGCCAAAACCTATTAATTAACAATCAATCAAATAAAATAAACAACCAAACATCCATGGTTTCAATCAAAGGTGTCAGGTGATACTAAGCACCGTCTGCATCCTAGTATATATTTAACTGTATACAAAATTAGAGTGAGAAGAAGTTCTCACCTTTGGGATCTACTCCATCATTCTTTATTGGACAGTTTGGATTTGGATTTGTTTCAACGCGTTGTGTTCTTCACCGTTATTCCAACGTAATTTGTTTCACATAGTTTATATTAAAAATCACATCTTTAATAACGCTTCATATATTTAAAAATCATATTTTTATTCAAATATATATATATATATCACATTTGTATAATGCAACTATATATATAAAAATCATTTTTTTTATAGCGCTATCATATATATATATATGAAAATAAATTTTTTATAAAGCTATTATATATATAAAAATCAAAATTTTATAATGCTATTTTTATTTTTTAAAAACAACATTTTTAAAACAAAGTTATCTAGATAAAATTTACATTTTTAAACTATACTATTATATTTTTAAACAAGGTCATTTATAATAAAAGTCCTGTTTTTATAAATTCTTTTACATTATAAAAATCACATTTTTATTCGATGTTTATATTTATAAAAATCATATTTTTATACTATGTTATTATATATAAAAATCATATTTTTAATAACAATGCTTGAAATTAAAATTCAATGCGAATTTACATAAAAACTGAAATAAATTCAATGTGAATTCATATTAAAATCATAGTTTAAAATTTGAATTTACTCATGATGAAGTAGGAAGAAGACGCGGCGGCTTCAGGCGGAGTCCGGGGCTGTGTCAGATGGAGCTAGAGCAAGGGGGTGGTGCCATGAATGGCGGCGACTAGGGTTTGAAATGGGTCGGTTTTAGGGCGCGGGCTTCAATCCAGTGGGGGAGAGAATGGAGGAAAGCGGGGGGAGGAGGGGAGGGTGGCGCCGTTCATAGGGGGTAGCGGCGGTTGTACGGAGGCAGCGATGGAGATGGGGGGGCGATGGGATTGACTTGAAGAAAGAGGGGGGCATCGGATTTTTGATAATGGGAAAGAGGTTGGGGGTTTAACCATATATATATATATAATAATTTAATATTATTTTTTCCATAAATGTTTTCTTTTCATTCGAACTCCGAATCGAGTCCAATGACAGTCGTCCCTAGCGTAGTACCCCAATTCCAGACACAATAGGATATGTCCGACAAGCCAATTCGACTGTTACGATCATTTTTTCTTTAAATTAAAATATAAATCCATATATACTAAATTTGAATGCATATTTTAATTTACCGGGGCCACATACTGACTCCAAAAATTCCCGAAAAATAAATCTAGCTATATTTTGACGATATGGTCCTAACAAAACTAATTTCATCGAATTTGGAGATCATTTGAAAAATGGTCATTTTCCAGTCGATTAAATTCAAACTTAAATTACCAAACACGTTTAAATTTACCACGCTCACATATTAATTCCAAAAATTATGAAAATTGGAATCTAACAATAATTTGATATTCTAGATCCAACAAAAGTGGTTTCGTCGAAAACGGAGGTTATTTGCAAAATGTCTATTTTTAAGGGTTATATATTATATTAAAAAAAATATAAATTTCATAGCGACTATTTTGAATTTTAAACTGGATGTAACTTACAATTTATATTATGAAATCTGGATTTTTCACATTCGTTACAAAGATATAATTAAACAGATTCAATTATTTCTGGTTTTACTGAAATCCGATTTATTTTGAATTATGTACATTCAATTGAAATTTAAAATCGAATTTTCAAACTACCGCGCCATTTCAAGCTTGTTTTATAATTAAAATAAATTTATACATTCTAACTTCGTTTAAAATAAATTTTTAGATGTTGTTATTTAAAATAAATCATTTTAAATATCCAAAATTCATTAAAATAGCCAAAAGAAATTTTTTAAATTGGTTCTGAAAATCCAGGTTGTTACAATCATTTTCAAAATTATATGAAAAAATTAAAGATAGGCAAAGAAGGAAGAATAAAGAAATAATAGCTGTAGCGGATTTGAAAAATGAAAATAAATTCATCGAAGTTACTAATAAGAATTGAATTACATGTGTATTATTAAGTGCTTCATTTTTATTTATCAATTTGTAGATTAATTTATTTCTAGTTTTATGAATGATAATAAATAATGATTAAGAGTGAAATCTACAAATAGTGTTTATATTTTTACGTACTTATATTTTATATGATTAATTGTTAGCTTTTTTTATTGATCAACAAATAAAAATAATAAGCTATTTGACTTAGGTCCCGGTGCTCACTCGAAAATTTGCTTCTCAGTGTTCTGAGGTCTATGGCTCATTTTCACAAGCAAAAAAGGCATTGATGTGCATGCATAAGCGTGTGTGTACTAGTATTTTCAACATATAGCTTTGGATCTCATGGTATAACGCAAGACATTTATGAAACTGTGGGTCACTATAAATTTGAGCTAATTGTCAACATATTAACTATAATTTTAATTGTTTATAGAACCATTTTGCCCTAGGTTTTAAGAATTTAATAATTTTAAAAGTAAACCATATGGAAGGGAGGGGTATTTTTTCTTTCTTTGTTTTCGTAAAAAGATAAATAAGTAGTTCACCATGTTCAACAATAATGTACATCTCCATTGAAAAAATGGATGCCGGCCATGGGGTTCGAACCCATGTTCAACAATTATGTACATTATGTACATCTCCATTTAGGGGTGTAAATCGGTCGGACCGGACCGGACGGAGGTATGTTCAGTTTCTGTCCTAAAAAAAATCGGACCGAACACGGACCGGGCCAAATTTTTTCTCGAACAAATTTCGTTGTCCTAATTCGTGTCCTAAATAAAATCGGTCGGACACGGACACGATCGGACTAGTCGGACTCGGTCGGACATGGCTATTTATATCACATTTTGTACATTTTACTAGATTTTCTCTCTACTATACGACGAATTTCAAATAATTCGGACGAATTCAGACGAGCCCGGACCGGACATGTTTTTTTCTCGTACAAATCTTGTTGTCCTAACTCGTGTCCTAAATGAAAATCGGACGGACTCGGACGGACGTATTTCGGCCACGGACACGAACGGACGTCGGACATTCGAACAAAATTTACAGCCCTATCTCCATTTAAAAAATGTATGCTGGCTATGGGGTTCAAACCCATGCGCACTTTTGTGCAGAAGATCTTAAGTCTTCCCCCTTAACCGCTCGAGCAAACCAGCACAACATGCCTAAAGGTTTAAACTGTTGATGATATGCTTGGACCTTAAATACTAAAATATATTTCTGAAATTCAAAATTATTGCTTTTGAAAGCAAACAATGTGGAAGGGAGGGGAGGTTTTTTTAGGGGATTTTATTGTGAAGGATAAAATTCATAATTTTTTTAAGCTCAAGGACAATCCATTAAAAATTTGTTTCAAAGGACAATACAGACTGTAAAACTGATATCATACACACCATAAAAGTGATACTTAAAAATCACTAGCTAATTTCTAATACATGCACACTGTAAACTGATATTTAAAAATTGGTAGTCAAATTCTGATACCATGCACATTGTAAAACGGATACCTAAAATCTAATGTTTAGTCCTTTAGAATAAAATTTCATTAGGTCGTACTTACGGCTGATAAGACCGTAACTTTGTCCTTAACACTGTTTTCTTGTTTTTTTCTTTGTTTTTGTAAAAAGATGAAATAAATAGTTCACGATGTTCAATAATATTGTTGTACCATCTCCATTTAAAAAATGGATGCCGGGTATGGGGTTCGAACGCATGCACACTTGTGTGCAGAAGATCTTAAGTCTTAACCCTTAACCTCTCGGGCAAACCAGCACAACATGCGTAAAGATTTTAATTGATGATGGTATGCTTGAACCTTAAATCCTAAAATATATTTCTGAAGTTCAAATTTATTGCTTTTGAAAGTAAACAATATGTAAAACAAGAAAGCTGTTGAGAAAATATATTTTCATCATATTCACTTCTCTTACACATGGTAAGTTGAATGTAATGTTGACATTTCACACTCTTATGTGTAGAAGATCTTAAGCTTTCTGTTTGGCCTTGTAAGCAAACCAAGACAACATGGATTGTGATTCGTGATGTGTATTTTGGTAAGATACTATCGTATACACCTACTTTTCTCATCTATAAATATTTTGTTTTTCCTCATTACTTGTTCATTCTTGGTAGTTTATTGTATTGTAAGCAGAAGTTTAGAATATGCAACTTTCTTCTGAAAAATGTTTGCCTTTGATGATTAATCATTGAAGTCAGTTTTTGATTTTGAAAACTTTAGTTATTTGCAGTGGCAATAAAAATGGATAAGTAGGATGTATAACTGTGAAATTGGAAAGATTTTGTTGTTTCATTAATGTTGTTTCTAATTGAAGGTTCCAAGTGATGGCTATATTTGTAAGTTAATTTGAAAGGTTGATGGAAAATTGTTGGTTAATTAGAAAGATTGATGTATAAAATATGTGTTTCAGTACTCAATCTCGTCGAGAGCCATTGAACAAATTTTAGTATAGAACTGGCACCTATCAATTAATTGAATGTGTAAGTTGGATTGCTACAATTTTTAGAGCTATATCACAAATAGCTCTTAAAAATAAAATTTCAATTATATAGTAATGATGCACCCTTGATAAGCCAAGACTAACATTTTCTATCTTTTCTCCACTTCTCTTCCACATCATATGATCCCTAAGAAGCTAAAATGAAAACCCAAAAAGATACAATCATTATACCATCAAACTCATAACCATAAACTAAGTTTTTTAATTTTAATATCTAACTCTCTATATTAGGTGTAAAAAATTGAGGGGTACGAAGTAGTAAAGTAGCTTAATACTGGTCTTGACCATGAAAAGCGATCATATTGTGTTTGGATGTTGGATAATGACGATATAGGAATATGCTAAGTGTTTTGTGATGTTACAATTATAGGAAAAAGATGCTTATTTTGTGTAGCTTGATATTAACTTTATTTTGTGTAGATATGTTACAATTATACCATCAAACTCATAACCACAAACTGAGTTTTTTAACTTTAATATCTAACTCTCTATATTAGGTGTCAAAAATGGAGGGGTACGAAGTAGTAGAGTAGCTTGATATTGGTCTTGATCATGAAAAGGGATCATATTGTGTTTAGACGTTGGATAATGACGATATAGGAATATGTTAGTGGTGAAGTGTTTTGTGATGTTACAATTATAGGCAAAAGATGCTTATTTTGTGTTTGGAGGCTAGCATATTTGCACGTTGTTTTTTGTATGATCATTTATTTCAATGCATAATTGCTCCAGGTTTACTTGTTCTTGTTATATATAGTAAAAGAGGCTCACATCATCAGTCATCATCGAGCAGTTCTATTCATGGATCATATTCTCATATTCATACATTCAAAATTTCAATTTTGCGACCCCAACACATCGAAAATCAAACCTTAAATCGATTTTTCGGTCAAAATTCAAACCTTAAATCTATCACAATCTTGAACAAATCACGGGCTTCATCAACTCATCGAAAATCTCAAGTGCAACAGGAGGCCATCTTCCATGTGCTCCTTCACGTTCTCCTCTGCTGGCTTGAGACCCTCCTCCACGATTTAGATATGCAATCATTGTTACTCCTTTTCTATTATTGGAAAATAACCAAAATTTGTACTGTAAGTTTGCAAAATCGATTTTTCTTTGTCGATGTAAATAATTTGATTGGTATTTGACACACCTTTATTGTACATAAGCATGAGGATAGCAGATTCCATTCATTTTTTTCTAGTTGGATTGTAGCTCTTTTTGCAGCAGTTTGCTTAAATAGTTTTAGCTAAATATAAAAATCTTTAATTGTAGCCAGAACAATTGCTTGTATATGTTTCCTGAAATTCACTCCATAAAATCTCAATAATTCATGCATAATTATGAAATTTCGTGGACAACTTTGAACTTGTAATTCTGTAATGAAACATTATCCATGACTATTTAGTGGTGGTTATTTAATGATTTGTTATGAGTTATTATGAACATATTTGAATATTTGGCCCAAAAAAATAAAAAATAAACTGGGGTTGCTGTCTTTGAACCCTCAATTTTTTTAGCATTATGCCCCCACCAAAGTTATTTTCTGGCTATGTCGCTGTCGACTTGCTCCAATTTAACTAGATTGGATTCCTAGTGTAGATTTATCCCTTAGTATATTTAATTTGGAATTACTCATACACATAAATATTTATCAAGATTGTGATTTATCACTTAGGCCACGCACACACGTACTCACACGCATACATAAACTCACACACACCTTTGAACCTATTTATGTACTTATGAGTTATATGTATTAATAGTTTAATAAAGAAGATATCCTTAAATGGGGTTTCTAATGCAAGAAGATGTTATATAATTAAATGAATTTGTCATTAATAATTAAAAAAATTACTATTCATGCAAGTTTTTTTTTTTTTGAAAATCATGCAAGTAAAATCTTATGAAAATGTTCATATGATCTTCTTTTCTTTTTAGAGATTCACACTGCATAATGACACACAAACATACAAATTGGTTTTTAGTTTAACCAAATTAATAATTTTTATATTGTTGAAGTTTATAGTGTTGTAATACTTTGCAAAATGCTAAAATGGATTTAGTAGTAAAAATAGACTTCATATATAAATTATAGATTGATATTGTTTATAAATTTTTTAGTGTTTATTTTCAACTCTAATTACGAACTTCTGTTTGAGTAAGTTGAACATTCTAATTATGTCATCTGATTTTATTTTTTTGAGTTGCATTTTTATTTAAGTTGAACCTGACCGAATTAGTTGGTAGTCAGCTATCTTTCTGGTCAATTTTGTTATTTTAAACAAATCAGATGCTCATTCGAATTCTAAAACTAGAATTTCGAAACTAAAGGTGGTCTTGTGTTTCAATGTACATGTATTTTCCCTAAAAAGTTGCCAGGTTGAATATAATGTTTCACTTTTATAGTCGTTAACGTTTATATGTACATAAACAATAATAATAACTGAATAAACATCCATCAACAACGAAGCAATCATAGCAACCACAAACAATCAATATATAATCATATCACGGTTATAATAACTATTCAAGTTAAATAAAGGGGTTCTCACATTGATTTTGGATCGTTACAATTACAATCTCCTTTGAATTAAATTAAATGTAGGTTTAATTTGACCTAAAATTCTAACTAGGTCCAATCTTGTCCGAATCAGTTTGTACACGTAGCCCACGTCTATACGATCCTAACAGATCTTTTTTTGTCATATTCCGAGTTCATACGAACAAGATATACACGTTTATATTTGATCAAATTAAACACATCATTAATAATTTAATTATAATTTAATTACCTTTCTAACTCATCTTCCCCAATACGTTCGAATTCGTTCACCATCCAACATCAGTTGCTACCACCTCCAGAGACCACTGTGCACCGCCTCGACCACCGCATTATCACCCCTTACCTCCACTGCACCTACGCCACTGACCACCCACCGCCTGGATGCTCGCACCACCCACGTTGATACCGCCTCCCCTTCCTCTTCCACTGTCCTTCAAGCACCCGACCCCCTCTGCAACCCGAGACGCCGGAAAACCCACAAAAACAAACGCTGCTCACGAAAACCGTCCACCTCCGTTCATGTCGACATCACGACCACCACAACCACTATAAGGCTAACCGCCCAACAACAAATTTGTAGTCTCCTATCCCTTCTCCAACTTCCTAAGTGACACCATCACTTAACTCCTGATTCACTCGCAAAACAAGAAAAACCGATACTGTCCAGTTCACGGTCGTGGTGAGGTTTCGGTGACCTCGAGTGTTTGTTGGGCACCAAATTTTACTAGTAGGTAGCCCTCAACACGATCTACAAGTTTCATGTTGATAACTTTCACCAATTCTTAACGGTTTGAAAAAATATATTATCGTTTTAATTTTGACTTATTTGCAAAAATAAGAAAGAGAGGAGAGGGTGGCTGCAAAAACTAAAGAAGAAGAAAGAAGTGGAAAGTGAATCAATTAGGTTTAGTTGAAGATATTATATAAGGGAGATATTTTATTATTTTATTGATTTATATTCACACGTAACTTACATACGAAGTATCACACTTAAACGACCACATACGATCTCCAATCATGGTGAAAAATGATATTCATCTACTATTTGCCATTATGATCCTAATGAAACTTGTTTCGTTGAAATCCGAGTCTGTTTGCTCAAATAGCACTAGTTTAGGCTTAATTTATCAATTAATTATACATACGTATTTACATCTAAAGTTTATATCTCGCATGGCTACATACTAACTCCGATTGACCCAAAATTTGGAATCTTACAGTAATCTAACATTCCGGTTCCGATAAAATTAGTTTCATCGAAATCAGAGATTGTTTGAAAATGGCTATTTTTCCATATTCAATTAAATCGATAAAATATAATTTAAATTAAAAAACAATTCAGTTTAATAATTATAAATTAATATTATCGTATATATCCAAATATAATATCATATAGCTCCATAATAAACATACTTAGGCTTATAACTCAATACTTCAAAATCCGATGATCGATATTCAATTTAATAAAATCCTTTTATTTATTTAATAAATCGTTATGGTTTATAAACGATTCCACAATGAGTTACTGGAAATTAGATTTGGACATTGCTCACAATCTATAAGATGAAATCTCGATTTTTCTCTTTCATTAGAAAACAATAGTTCAATAGATTCGAACGTTTCTAGTTTCAACGAATTCTGACCTATACTGGATCATGTATACTCAATTGAAGTTCAAAGCATAATATTACGAACTACTGTGCCGCTGTGAGCTCGTTTTTAATTATATTATAAATATACGTTCAAACTCGTTTTTAAATTCGAGTTATATAAATTCCAAATCGTTTATTCTTAAAACAATTCGTTTTAAATATTTAAATCAATTAAATTTTCTTGCTTAAAAATTAGGACCATTGCATGTAATGTACAATATTCCTCAATCTCGAGATACAGTAAGTCAACCAAAATCGAACAATGAGGTTATTAATTTCTATCATTCAAGTTTGCGTATGAGTATTGAAAAAACCTTTGAAATCTGAAGAAAAAATTGCTATTTTAAAAAGCATGCCAACGTACAGTTTTGAAACTCAAGTTAAAATTGTAGTTGCTACAATGACTATATATACATAATTTTATTAAGGAATACAATAGCGGGGATCCAGATTTTATGACATTTGATGAAAATCCTGATCTTGTACCGAATGAATATCATGAAGAACATCAAAATATGAGAAATAAGACAGAGGACGATACTCAAGGAGTGGAAAGATGAGTTAACGAAGCGACCGTACTCAGAGATTCGATAAGGGATGAACTAGTTGCAACATGAATGACATAATGGATGCGTATAAATATTTTAATTAGTTATTGATGTATTTGCATTTCTTTTATGTATGTATTTCTATCGGTTATTAATATTTATCAGTACAAGTTACTAATATTTATCGATATTTTCGAGATAGACTGTGTCTAATGTATTTTTTAATATAAAATCCCATAAATTCTCTCTTTCCTACAACTAAATCAGAATCCAAGCTTCAACTAGAATGCAACATAACGCAAACGAAAAAACGATTTGCTCATATCTCCACAAGCAACATTGAAGAAGCGAATGAGCAAACCTGCATTTTCTATTAGTTTTACCGTTATAAGATATATAAGATATATATATATATATATATATATATATAACCGCTCAATAATTTAACCGTTCAAAATCACAAAAATACGTCATTCGTTCACTCATCTTCAATCGCTCAATTAACTGTTCGGTCAAACTGTTCATTTCAACCGCTCGCCATCGTCAATAACGCATGTAAGCCTTGCTACGGGTGCATTCTCGGTGCTAAAAATCAACGGTTAGTTTGAACGGAGTATTGAACAAATAAAATGAATTAAGCAAAAAGTATGTTTTTGTGCATTTGAGAGGAGAATTGAATGATGAATGAAAAAGAGTATCATGATTAAAAAGAAGCGATATATAATAATCAACTATTATAAGTAATTAAAATAAATATTAAAGAGGTCATTAATGGGTTAAGAATCAATTAATTACGCTTGCCTTGGATACGGATATATTATGTTAATGCGTTGGACGGAGTAGATGAAATGAACGACCCATTTATTTATTAGACCGTTCATTTATTTATTAGACTTACAATCTCAGAAAGAGAACGCGAACGGTAGCATCAATCTCAGAAATCGATCAGTTTAATTTTCGGCCTTTCACTCAATTCTTTAGGAGCATATGCTGAAACAGCCGGCTTTAAGGCTTCATTTTCACGCTGTTAGGTGAATGCATCAGGGAGGAGGGCCCCTGTCTTTTTAATCTTTCTGCCGGTTGGAAAATCAGGTTGAGTGACCGGCTGAAGTGGCGATGTTGGTTCTTGGAAATGCAACTTTTCTGGTCCTTATCAATGTGTTCTAATGTAATCGGCGCTGAACTAATTACCTCAAAATTCAACGTACAGGTATGCGACGTTTTCTCGACGATTTAATCTTTGTTTTGATACCTAGGTTTCTTCTGTTAACCAATCATCGATGCCAGTGTTTGATTTTGAAAATCATGGTTATGTACAATGGCAATAAAACTGAATAACTTAGATGGCTGTGTCGTAAAACTGAAGAGATTGTGCCGTTTTATCACCGTTATTTCATTTAAAGGTTCATTGATGGCTTTTTGAAGGTTAATTTGGACGATTGACATATAAGATGCAAATTTAAGTAACCCGTATGCATAGAAGAATTGGGGTACTCAACTAGCACTTATCAATTAACTGAACATGTAAACTGAATTGCTACTTTTTCTATTTTTGACTTCCACCCTTTTCCATTTGGACGATTGACATATAAGTGTTAAAAACCTGATATAAATAATTGTTCTTTTCTGCATTCGGTATACAAAGTAACAAAGATATTAACTTCCACCATTTTGATGTTTAAATTTGATAAAATGATGATATCTTCATGTTTACCATATAAAACTATAGTCTCTCAAAGACCATTGTGCATATAAAGGTGTTTATGTATTGCTAAAGTTACTTTTAATTTATTTCTATTCATTTCAACTATAATGTGGTGGAATAAAAATTTGTTGTTTTTCTTTTCTAAGTAGTGTTCCAGTGAAATAATTAAATTTGGAGAATGTTGTACAACCTATCCTTTTGACTAACTTATTTATGAGTCATAGCAATATTGCACTGCACAGTAACCATTATTTGGCACTGATGATCGACACCAAGGTTCGAAAACTCGGTTTCGGTCTCGGTTGAAATTTTGATGGTTTCGGTACATTTCGGAGGTTTCGGTTTCGGTTTCGGTCTCAATTTGCATAATATTATTTTGATTTGTCATTATGTATTTAAAAGTTAAAATATGGAGCTATAAAATCTGATTAAATATTATAACCTATCTGTGAAAAGTCATCTAAACGAAACTGGCCAGATTGAATAAAATGGACTCCTTATTTCCTTCATTTAATATATATATATATATATATATATATATACAGGGCCCAGTTTATTTATTTTATCTTATAGGCCCAGTTAACATACTCTACAGGACCGCAATATGTAACCCTAAAATATCGTTCCTCTTGAGTCAACTTTGTCTTCCAGTGAATATCCGGAGCTCGACGTTTTTTCTTTTCAAAACCGAGTCCATATCTTTCAGCGAAGTATGTCAATTCCAAAAAAAAAATAAACTTCCCCTTGAATCGACTTCATCTCCACTGATCGATTGCAATAAGATGCTATTTTCTCAACTCATTCAAGTTGATTTTGATTTTAGGTAATTTATTTTTAGTAATTTTCGATTCAATTTCTTTTCGCTTGCTTTTTCTTCTTCCGATTTTGCTTGATTTGAAAATTTTCGGTTTTTTTTGCTGAGATTAAGCGAAACGAGTTTTTGCCCTAGTTTAGTACCGCCTTCGGCCGGAACCAAACCGGGATGGACGGAATCTCGACGTTCCGGCCGAAACCTCAAACCATGATCGACACTGCTTTGAAATTGATCTTGTTATTCGGTGCCACTGTTGTATGTTTGAACTACATCAGTGTTCAGTTGTCAATTTATGGTGGTTTTGTTAGAAAATACGTACAAGTGAAAGTTGTTTATAAAGAAAAAATATATATTATACCTCTCAACCGTATATTATGTATTATACGAAATTATACATGTTAAACTAGTTCTCTTTATTAGTTTATAATTTACAATGGATATAATGGATAATGTAAAATATTAGCTACAGAGAGGCGAAGATGTTAGTGAAAAACACCGACAATGCTGGTTCTACCAGCTCCGAGCCCTAAAAAAATCACCTTAGGGGGCCAGGGAAACACTACAATTGCACTATTATGTGTTTAGGTGTATTTGCACTATTATGTGTTTAGATGGCTTTTCACAGATAGGTTATAATATTTAATCAGATTTTATAGCTCTATATTTTAACTTTTAAATACATAATGACAAATCAAACTAATATTATGCTAATTGAGACCGAAACCGAAACCTCCGAAATGTACCGAAACCATCAAAATTTCAACCGAGCGAAACCGAGACCGAGACCGAGTTTTCGAACCTTGGTTTACATTCAACTTGTATAAGCATAAAACATTTAACTTGTATTCAAATTTGAATTATTGGCATGCTTGAGCTTCTACATTTATGAACTTTAAATAAGGGAAGAGAAAACTATGTCAAGCAAGCACTAGAGGTTGAATACTCAATAACTTTATCGAAAGGCACGAGATACACTTCCATTAGCCTCCATAGCAGAACTCGAACTTGACGTCAGTCTCCGTGCCTTTTGTTGAATGGTAGATATCACTTCCTAGTTTTTCCCTAAAGCCAATATGTATCAGTGAGTATTGATATTTTATTCACTCATTGCAATTCTCAATTGGGAGCTTGGCGTTGTTATTAGCACTATTATTTAGTAGTGCCCAGAAATCAAAAATTTTAACCTTTGATATGCATACTGTATATCATTGTTTTGAAAAACTCGTCTTAATGCTCGTCTCTAAGATGCAACTCTAGGCAAGGAGAGGTAAAGCACAATTAGCTTGCTCACGCGTTAGCAGTTTGAGGCATGAGGTACAAAATGTACATACAACATACATCTCAAGAATTTTGTTTTACATCTGATTAAGAAGTGTCCTATTAGAAGTTATAAACCTTAATTATTCAATAGCAAGTTGAAAAAAAAATGTTGAAAAGAAAAGTTTGATTACTTCGTTTTCAATTTCAATATCAACATGATTGAATAAGATTGATTTTGAAATAATGATCAAAAGCTACGTAATGACTTTCTCAAATTTTATTTAAAGAAAATTCTAGATTATCGATGCTTAACCAACAAATAAATATGGCGAATCAATTTTAATTGGTAGAAAAAAATAGAAGGAATACTTGCATGATTTCCTACTCTACTGTGATAGAGATTGATTTCACTAGAATTAATCGAATATCATTTTCAAAATTATATTAAAAAATAAAGATAGATAAACAAGGAAGAATAAAGAAATACATAGTTGTAGTGAAGTTGAAAAATGAAAATAAATTCGTCGAAGTTACTAATAAGAATTGAATTACATGTGTGTATTGTTAAGTGCTTCATTTTTATTTATCAATTTGTAGATTTATTTATTTCTAGTTTTATGAATGATAATAAGTTATGATTAAGAGTGAATTCTATAAAATAATGTTTATATTGTTACGTATTTATAGTTTTATATGATTAATTGTTAGCTTCTTTTATTGATCAACAAATAAAAATAATAAGCTATTTGACCGGGGTGTCAGTGCTCACTCGAAAATTTGCTTCTCAGTGTTCTGAGGTCTATGGCTCGTTTTCGCGAGCAAAAAAGGCATTGATGTGCGTGCATGAGCGTGTGCGTATTAGTATTTTCAACATATAGCTTTGGATCTCATGGTATAATGTGGGGCATTTATGAAACTGTGGGTCACTACAAATTTGAGCTAATTGTCATTATATTAACTATAATTTTAATTGTTTGTAGAACCATTTTGCCCTAGGTTTTAAGAATTTAATAAGTTTAAAAGTAAACCATATGAAAGGGAGGGGAGTTTTTTTTCTTTGTTTTTGTAAAAAGATGAAATAAGTAAATCACCATGTTCAACAATAATGTACATCTCCATGTAAAAAATGGATGCTGGCCATGGGGTTCGAACCCATGTTCAACAATAATGTACATCTCAATTTAAAAAGTCGATGTTGCCTATGGGGTTTGGACCCATGCGCACTTTTGTGCAGAAGATCTTAAGTCTTCCCCCTTAACCTCTCGGGCAAACCAGCACAACATGCCTAAAGGTTTAAATTGATGGTGGTATGATTGGACCTTAAATACTAAAATATATTTCTGAAATTCAAAATTATTGCTTTTGAAAGTAAACAATGTGGAAGGGCGGGGAGGTTTTTTTAAGGGATTTATTGTGAAGGATAAACTTCATAATTTTTTTAAGCTTAAGGACAATCCATCAAAAATTTGTTTCTAAGGACAATACACAGTATAAAACTGATATCATATACACCGTAAAACTGATACTTAAAAATTGATAGCTAAATTCTAATACCATACGCACTGTAAACTGATACTTAAAAACTGATAGTCAAATTTTGATACCATGCACACTGTGAAACGGATACCTAAAATCTAATGTTTTGTCCTTTAGATTAAAACTTTAGCAAACCATACTTACGGCCGAAAAGACCGTAACATTGTCCTTAACACTATTTCCTTATTTTTTTCTTTGTTTTTGTAAAATGATGAAATAAATAGTTCATCATGTTCAACAATATTGTTGTACCATCTTAAAAAATGGATGCTGGCTATGGGGTTCGAACCCATGCGCACTTATGTGCAGAAGATCTTAAGTCTTCCCCCTTAACCTCTCGGGCAAACCAGCACAACATGCCTAAAGGTTTAAATTGATGGTGGTATGATTGGACCTTAAAAACTAAAATATATTTCTGAAATTCAAAATTATTGCTTTTGAAAGTAAACAATGTGGAGGGGAAGGGTGGTTTTTTTAGGGGATTTATTGTGAAGGATAAACTTCATAATTTTTTTAAGCTCAAGGACAATCCATCAAAAATTTGTTTCTAAGGATAATACACACTATAGAATTGATATCATACACACCGTAAAACTGATACTTAAATATTGATAGCTAAATTCTAATACCATACACACTGTAAACTGATACTTAAAAACTGGTAGTCAAATTCTGATATAATGCAAACTGTAAAACGGATACCTAAAATCTAATGTTTTGTCATTTAGAATAAAACTTCAGCAGATCGTACTTACGGCTGAAAAGACAGTAACTTTGTCTTTAACGCTATTTTCTTGTTTTTTTTTCTTTGTTTTTGTAAAAAGATGGAATAAATAGTTCATCATATTCGACAATATTGTTGTATCATCTCCATTTAAAAAATGGATGCTGGCTATGGGGTTCGAACCCATGCGCACTTATGTGCAGAAGATCTTAAGTCTTCCCCCTTAACCTCTCGGGCAAACCAGCACAACATGCCTAAAGGTTTAAATTGATGATGGTATGCTTGAACCTGAAATCCTAAAATATATTTCTGAAATTCAAAAATATTGCTTTTGAAACTAAACAATATGTAAAACATGCAAGCTGTCGAGAAAAAATATTTTCATCATATTCACTTCTCTTACACATGGTAAGTTGAGTGTAATGTTGGCATTTTGCACTCTTATGCGCAGAAGATCTTAAGCTTTCCACTTGGCCTTGTAAACAAACCAGGACAACATGGATTGTGATTCGTGATGTGTATTTTGGTAAGGTGCTATCGTATACACCCACTTTTCTCATCCATAAATATTTTGTTGTTTTTCATTACTTGTTCATTCTTGTTAATTTATTGTATTGTAAGCAGAAATTTGCAGCTTTCTTCTGAAAAATGATTGCCTTTGATGATCAATCATGGAAGTTAGTTTTTGATTTTGAAAATTTTAGTTATCTGCAATGGCAATAAAAACGGATAACTAGGATGTATAACTGAGAAATTGGAAAGATTTTGTTGTTTCATTAATGTTGTTTCTAATTGAAGGTTCCAGGTGATGGCTATTAGTAAGTTAATTTGAAAATTTGTTGGTTAATTCGAAAGATTGATGTATAAAATATGTTTTCAAGTACTCAATCTCGCCGAGAGTCATAGAACAAATTTTAGTACTGAACTGGCACCTATAAATTAATTGAATGTGCAAGTTGAATTGCTACATTTTTTAGAGTTATAATAGAAATAGCTCTTAAAAATAGAATTTCAATTATATTGTAATGATCCACCCTTGGTAAGCAATGACTAATCCTTTTCTATCTTTACTCCACTTCTCTCCCACATCATATGGTCCCTAAGAAGCTAAAATGAAAACCCAAAAAAATACAACCATTATACCATCAAGCTCATAACCACAAACTGAGTTTTTTTAACTTTAATATCTAACTCTCTATATTAGGTGTCAAAAATGGAGGGGTACGAAGTAGTAGAGTAGCTTGATATTGGTCTTGATCATGAAAAGGGATCATATTGTGTTTGGACGTTGGATAATGACGATATAGGAATATGTTACTGGTGAAGTGTTTTGTGATGTTACAATTATAGGCAAAATGCTTATTTTGTGTTTGGAGGCTGGCATATTTGCACGTTGTTTTTTGTATGATCATTTATTTCAATGCGTAATTGCTCCAGGTTTACTTGTTCTTGTTATATATAATAAAAGAGGCTCACATCATCAGTCATCATCGAGCAGTTCTGTTCATGGATCATATTCTCATATTCACTATTCATATATTCAAAATTTCTATTTTGAGACCCCAACACATCGAAAATCAAACCTTAAATCGATTTTTCGGTCGAAATTCAAACCTTAAATCTATCAGAATCTTGAACAAATCACGGGCTTCATCAACTCATCAAAAATCTCAAGTGCAACAGGAGGCCATCTTCCATGTGCTCCTTCACGTTCTCCTCTGCTGGCTTGAGACCCTCCTCCACGATTTAGATATGCAATCATTGTTACTCCTTTTCTATTATTAGAAAATAACCAAATTCTGTACTGTAAGTTTGCAAAATCGATTTTTCTTTGTCGATGTAAATAATTTGATTGGTATTTGACACACCTTTATTGTACATAAGCATAAGGATAGCAGATTCCATCCATTTTTTTCTAGTTGGATTGTAGCTCTTTTTGCAGCAGTTTGCTTAAATAGTTTTAGCTAAATCTAAAAAAAAAAAATTGTAGCCAAAACAATTGCTTGTATATGTTTCCTGAAATTCACTCCATAAAATCTCAATAATTCATGCATAATTATGAAATTTCGTGGACAACTTTGAACTTGTAGTGTTTTATATGGTTGTTTTAGCCTAAAAGGTAAATAATTGATCAATTCTGTAATGAAACATTATTCATGACTATTTAGTGGTGGTTATTTAATGATTTGTTATGAGTTATTATGCACATATTTGAATATTTGGCCCAAAAAAATAAAAAATAAACTGGGGTTGCTGTCATTGAACCCTTAATTTTTTTAGCATTATGCCCCCACCAAAATTATTTTCTGGCTATGTCGCTGCCGACTTGCTCCAATTTAACTTGATTGGATTCCCTAGTGTAGATTTATCCCTTAGTATATTTAATTTGGAATTACTCATACACATAAATATTTAACATGATTGTGATTTATCACTTA
Source organism: Allium sativum (assembly GCA_030737875.1). Classification (NCBI taxonomy): domain Eukaryota; kingdom Viridiplantae; phylum Streptophyta; class Magnoliopsida; order Asparagales; family Amaryllidaceae; genus Allium; species Allium sativum. The sequence continues at coordinate 47,257,590 of CM060916.1, forward strand.
GGCCACGCACACTCGTACTCACATGCATACATAAACGCACACACGCCTTTGAACCTATTTATGTACTTATGAGTTATATGTATTAATAATTTAATAAAGAAGATATCCTTAAATGGGGTTTCTAATGCAAGAAGATGTTATATAATTAAATGAATTTGTTATTAATAATTATTATATAATAATTAAAAAAATTACTATTCGTGCATTTTTTTTTTAATCATGCAAGTAAAATCTTATGAAAATGTTCATATGATCTTCTTTTCTTTTTGGAGATTCACACTGCATAATGACACACAAACATACAAGTTGGTTTTCAGTTTAACCAAAGTAACATTTTTTATATTGTTGAAGTTTATAGTGTTGTAATAGTTTGTAAAATGGTAAAATGGATTTAGTAGTAAAAATAGACTTCATATATAAATTATAGATTGATATTGTTTATAAAAAAATTTAGTGCTCGATTTCAACTCTAATTATGAATTTTTGTTTTAGTAAGCTGAATACTCTAATTATGCCATTTGAATTATTATTTTTAATTGCATTTTTATTTCAGTTGAACCTGACCGAATTAGTTGGTAGTCGAGTATCTTTCTGGTCAATTTTGTTATCTTAAAACAAATTGGATGCTCATTCGAATTCTAAAACTAGAATTTCGAGACTAAAGTTCTCTTGTTTCATTGTACATGCATTTTCCCTAAAAAGTTGCCAGGTTGAATATAATGGTCTCCATATCGGTATCCTTGTACCGCTAGTTCTGGACCTTTATACCCTTAACTGGAAGCCCAAAATCAGAATAAAAAAGTTATAGTTTGATCAGTGAGAGAGGACACATAGAGCGATACACTAGTATTTATGTTACGACGAATCTGCCAAAGTTTCACTTTTATCCTCAAAAGACTACTGGAAACATACGACAATTGTCAAATTGCACTAAATGGATGGAACTAGAAATATTGGAACTTGATGAAATGAACTTTCACTTGTTACTCAGAAAAATCTCAAGATTATTTTTATGTAAAAATATTTACATTTCGAAAAACAATATTTTATTTCACTGCATAATTCAATCGGTTTTAAACTGAATTTGAAACAAAATAGATTTCGCTGAAATTTGAATCTTTATTAAAATGATAATTCAAATCCTTGAAACCTAAACCGACCATGCTTCACTTTGCCGCAACTGATGCGCCTCCTTCCTCCGGCCTCGTGCGCCACCAGAGCCTCCAACTTCAACCTCTAGTGTGAATCTCAACATATATACCCTCAAACTTGCAACTTATATATTGATGTTTTCTATTTGAGGCCCTAAAACAGCAGTTAGCTTGCAATGAAAATTAGTTTAAAAAAAAATACAAGCAATAAAAGTAACGTTAAACGGGAAACCCCCTGGTGCTGACTGAAATTTTAATTTAAACAATTGCTGGGGTCCTTTATGTAAAAGGAACACCCTCCAAAAAGTGGCGTATGCTGCTTTAAGTGGAGAGCACACGGTATTCTTTAGTAAAATGCGAAAGAATAGTTCGCTCTGTGCTCACCACGCAGCTGCGATGTCTTACACTTCTACTGCCTGTTCATTTTTATAGCACAACTTTGGCTGCGTTAAAAATGTTTGCCACGATGTGGGACTATAACGACTAAGCTTCAGCCTGCACCCATCTCAAAAGCTGATTACTTAACCGTTCTCCGATCTATTCTTCTGCTTCACTAGTGCTTTTACACAATTCAATGCAAGTTTTTTGCTTCATTACTTGAGTTCGGTTTCATGGTTAATTTTTATGGTGGTCTCAAACTTATTTTTATGTAAAAATGTCTGCATTTCAAAAAATAATATTTTTCACTGCATAATTTAATCGTGTTAAACTGAATTTGAAACAAAATAGCATTGTCCGAAATTTGAATCTTTATAAAAGAATTCAAATCTTTATAATCGTTTCAAACTATATGTGCATGTGTACTTGATTCATCGCATATGGAGGCCGGCATCTGCACTATTTTTGTGCTGTCATTCATTTTATTATGTAATTTCTTGGTGATACTTCATTGCTGTAACTTTTTTTTCTTTTTTTTTTTTTCAGCAACCATCCCAAGCAGTTTTTATTCAGCAGTTTTGTAAAAAGTTGATTTGATAGTGAAGTAATGAAATTCATCATAATTGCCCCTAGTGTGAACCTCAGCATATATCCTCAAACTTACTACTTATATATTCATGTTTTTTATTTGAGACCCTAAAGCAGTGGTTTGCCTTTTTGTTAAGGCAGTTGCAAGTCTTTGCTCTTATGCCAGAACATTGCCTTGATGACTTGGAAATCAGTGGTTTGCTTCTAATGAATTAGTACAAAAATATGACAAATGGGAAACCCGCTAGTAAAAACAGAAAATTTTAATTTAAACAATTGCTGGGTCCTTTATGTAAAAGGAACTCCCTCCAAAAAGTGGCGTATGCTGCTTTAAGTGGAGAGCACACGGTATTCTTTAGTAAAAGGCGAAAGAATAGTTCGCTCTGTGCTCACCACGCAGCTGCGATGTCTTACGCTTCTACTGCCTGTTCATTTTTATAGCACAACTTTGGCTGCGCTAAAAATGTTTGCCACGATGTGAGACTATAACGACTAAGCTTCAGCCTGCACCCATCTTAAATGCTGATTGCTTAACCCTTCTCCGATCTATTCTTCTAGTGTGGTTCACTAGGGCTCTTACCCAATTCAATGTAAATTTTTTGCTTCATTACTTAAGTTTCGGTTTCATGGTTAATTTTTATATATTGTGGTCTGATTTCATGCACAGGAGTAACTATCGTGAAGTTTCATTGTTAACTTCGGTTGCTTTTGTTAATCAATCATCAATCTCAGGCATCCAGTGGTTTTTTCTTCCTCTTTACAATATGTATTTTTATCATTCATTTTATGATGTAATTGCTCTGGGTTTAATTACTTGTTCTTGTTGTTGTAGGATATATAAAAGGCTTGAGTTGGCAGTCATCATCGAGCAGCTTCCATTCATGAGATGTGTCGTGGAACTTACTGCATGAATATTCGAATTTTCATTTGAGACCCTAACACCAGGGTGTGGGTTTTTGTTACTACTGCTGCAAGTTTTCAGTTCTTTGCGAACTATGAAGTGCCTTCGTACTAAGTATGAAGCCTGGATGACAATTTGATACGCTGCTGCTTCAATGGTTAAACACCAGTTTATGTTCTGATAAGCTTTTACAACAATTTATATTCACATGTTGTTTTGAGAAGACTACGAGTAGCAATTCATATTTTGTTTTGACTTTTGAGAGATGGAAAATATTGTCACATGTACTTTGCAGTTTGTACTTTTGCACAAGTGTATTATTAATACTCTCCTTGTACGCGTAAAAGTTAAACGAGTGTAAAGGCCAGTTCGGGAAGCAGCAGGTGTACCATGGAACTTGCTAATCATTAGACACACTAGAGTTATACTTCTGCTTTCTTTGACCTATCGTCTCTTTCACTTGTTAAGCTTAAAATTAACCTTTTGCAGGTGTACATAAAGCTAATACAAAAAAGGAACTTGTTCATCTTGTTGGAGAAGAAGTACCATGTAGAACGACAGTTAATCTTTAACCACGTTTAATTTCGGTCATACGCCACACCTTTGATTCAACCATGAAGTAGCTTCTATAGGAGAATAGAAGGCACAGACAAATATCCAAATTGCTACTCCAAAATATCACAAACATATTCTGGAAGAAGCTCGATCAAAAGCAGAATTATTCGACTTAGACGTCTGGCCGTGATGGACAGATGTCTGGTCAAGATCATCAAAATATTCATTTCCAGCTTTTTAACTACACATATTTCCAGTTACCTGAAGTCTGACCAACTAGGTCGGACATTTGACCTGGGTTACTAAGTTTTCTTGATCCAGTGACCAGACGTCTAACCTGATTTGTCAGACGGATGCGCTCTCCACCCCCTGATTTGCCATATCTTTCTCCTTCGAGCTCCCATTTACGAACCGTTTTCTCCATTGCGAAGTTACTTCCATAACTAATATATATATCTGACTTTAATGGACATATGATTTAACATCACCAATCACAACACTCCAACTTGATATGAAATCATATCAAAACATCAAACAATCAACAATCATGTCATCACCAGCTTTCACAAATCACAAAATCTCAATCAAACTACATTACTAACCTCAACACCACCTGCAAGTGACACATCTTCCTCATGAGGTGCACCGCCAAAAATCGGTCTCGAAAACATTTATAATACCACAAAAATCTCCACCTTATCGTTGTGAATTTTTCCAACTCGACATCCGTCCATTACTTGATCTTAGCTCATTACCTAATCGCTATCGATCCCTCTATCATCATCAACATGAAAACCCCTGTTTGAAACATGATTCTCAACGCTAGAATCATAAGCAGTGACCACATTAACATCTCCACCTTACTGTGGACTAGGTCATTTAACTGTCACTCGCTTTCCATAATCGACCACAAAACCAACCAATCTATAAAGGTTTTCTTCTTCCAAAACTCTTTTCACTATTACACAACCCTTTCTTCACTCTCAAAACTCCACCTTGAGTCTCATAAGTGCAACTATGGTGATCAAACTGACCAAAAGAAATAAGTTTATACGAATAAGTGGGTACATGTCTAACTACAGAGATTTCCTTTACCACGCCATCATGTATACGAAATCACATAAATCTAATATCACAAACCGGTAGCTCTACTCTATTGGTCGTCCTAATCATGTCGACATTCTTCTCATAAGAATAAAAATAATTCACATTTCTACAAATGTGAAAACTGGCTTTTGAATCCATCATACAAGGCTTACCTTCACTAAATAGGATATCATAAGAACCATCACTAATGTCTAATGGTACCTTCAGGAAAACCTGTCTATGCATCATCACTACCATCACCTTCACAACCTTCTTTTGGCGTCTCTTATAAGCACAACACTTGTTGCGTATATGACCTTTCTTATTACAATAGTGACTGGCGAGGGCACATTCACCATTAGCTTCCTTCTTTTTCCACATTGTATCTTTCTTCAAGTCCCTTGCCATCATAGTCTCGCTTTGAATTGATTCCAAGCTCTACCTTTTTCTCCTAAGCTCCTTATTCAAAAGAGTGCTTCGTAATTTCTAGAGAGATGGTTCCATTAGCATTCAAATACTCAATGAGACAACCAAAATTTCCCAACTTTCTGAAAGCGAACTCATCAATAAAAGAGCTTGTAACTCATCATCTAAATTGACCTTCAAAATTTTCAATTGGTTTATTACATCTTGAAATTCATTCAAATGCTCTACGATCGACTTCTCTTCATTTAATCTCTGTTGTCCCAACTTTCGAACCATAAAGCCTTACCAGTAGCACTCTTTGACTCATATAAAGATACAAACTTGTCCCAAAAATCCTTTGCGGATTCACAACTAGTCACATGATGGAAAATCGAATCATCAAGGTATTAATGAATCAAAGCAATCACCTTCTTATCCATCTTTTTCCATTTTCCTTCATCTAAATCAGAGGGCTTCTTTCCATCTCCATCAATCGGATAATGAAGATTATTGAAGTACAAAACATCCTTCATCTTAGGCTAGCTCAATTCCTCCTACCAAACACAACGTCTTCGAAAAAGAAATCATAACCGACATTTTTTTTCTTCTTTTTTTGCAAACCAAATTACTTTAAGCTTTGCGATGATGTGCTATGAAACCGACTATTATGGAAATTTGCGACTTTTGCGAAAGCGTATATGCTAGAATCTTAATCACCCAAATCATAAAGAGATAACATGGATTGAAAAAATGGAAATGAAACAAACACAAGATATTTCACTAAACCACCCTCTTTATTGATTTACCAAAAAATAAATATTGTTTACATTTATTGGAACAAACCAAAAATAAAAAATTAACAATTGAATCAGTAGTCTAATTGAGAAAGAAAAAAAAATATAGATGACTAATACTAGAGAAGAAGAACCATGAAGAATGAAGGCTAACACTTGATCACGTTTAATTTCGGTCGCAAGCCACACATTTAGATCAGTCCAGAAAGCAACTTATATCGGAGAATAAAAGCCAAATATCCAAATTGCCACTTCAAAATATCACAAACATATTCCTAAAATAGCTTGGTCAAAGCCAGAAATATCCGACTTAGATGTCTGGCGAGGATGGCCAAACATCTGGTCAAGGTCATTGCAATTTTTATTTCCAGTGACCAAACGTCCGACCAATCGAGATAAATGTCTATCCTAGGTCACTAGAATTTCCAGATCTAGTGATCAAACGTTTGAACCGATTGGTTAGTCGTCTGAACTTAATCATCGGCTCCTCCTCCTCCTGATTTTCCATATCTTCCTCCTACGAGCTTCGATTTTCCAATTGTCTTCTCCCTCATGAAGCTAGTTTCATAACTAACACATATAGCCGACTTCAGATATGTAGTTTAATATCGCAAATCACGACACAGAAGTCTTAGAAAAACAGACCAAAAAGACCCGAAACATCATTCAAAATCATAAAATATACCATATTAGAAAACTTATTAGAATTTATTTCATCGTCTAGGTTTTGCAGATTGCATCTAACCTAATTTAGTGATTGTTAATCCCGTTTAAACGCGACTCAAGAATAATACATTGGGTCACTTATATGATGGACCGAGTGAAACATCATGGATCGGTGGAATTAGTTAGATCGAGCAATATGCAAAAGTGCATGGATCGTGGTGATGCGATCCATGCATGGGTCAGCAAGCACACAACGAAGTAGCAAGAGGGATCGTACGAAGCACAATGGATTGCAGGAATATGATAAATCGTAATAGAACGATCCAAGCATGGGTCGTGTAACATTGTGCACAAGACAATTGTGCATGGGTCGGTGCGCGTTCATGGGTCATTCATAAAGACCGGAGCATATGGATCGTTCAAATTCAGTACACGGACCGTTGTAGCATGGATCGTGCGCATATAAGGTGAGATGTGGGCTTCCACGGAGCATCAAAAAATACATGGATCGTTGGCTGATCCATATGGACCTGGTTCTCTAAGCTGTGATCGCTTGCCAAGTCAAGCATCTGGTAGAAGGATGGCGTCCATCCTGTGGAACGATGCAACAACTACCACATTCCAAGCAAAGCAAAAAGTCCTTCCCAAGCGAAGGCAACCTTCCCAAGTGAAGTTAAAAGTCCTCCTAATTGAGGCACCTAAACCAAAGACCTCTCCGGGGGCACAGGAACTAAAGACTTCTCCAAGAAGAAGCACAAGATCAACCAATAAAGTCGGGTTTACTAGATATATTGGCAAGCTCAGAAGCTCTCAATATGCTGGTAGCAGAAAAAAAACTCCGCCAACAAAGTGGAAGCACAACACTAGAATGGTCATTTCATAACGGTTATAACCGTTACAACTCGATTTTCCAATGGTTATAACCATTGGTAGAAGGTACGTGATAAATTTTGTAACGTATTTACCAACGATTATAACTGTTGGTAAATTTTATTCATCTAACAGTTATAACCCATTAGGAAATTCTTTTGATCCAATGGTTATGACCGTTAGGCCGTAGAATTTCTCAACGGTTATAATTGTTAGAAGTATGAAATTTCCTAACGGTTATAAGTGTTGGAAGTACAAAATTTCCCAATAGTTGTAAATATTTGAGATTTCTACACATATACGCTTAAAAATTCCCAGCAATTGCACGTGTTACAAGTTAAATAAAGCTCAGCCATATCTCATTCAACATCTTATAGTATCATCACATTATTTCATTCTGCTATACAAATTCAAATTTATACCAATAATTGAAACAAAATCAAATTTCAAATTTACACTTCACTGAGTTGAGAAGAAAACATCAAAACATACTAAATAGTATCATCACATTATTTCATTCAGCTAAGGTTTGTTGTTACGGTCCTAATGAAACATGTTTCGTTGTAATCTAAGTCTGTTTGCTCAAATAGCGCTAGTTTAGCCTTAGATTATCAATTGATTATGCATACATATTTACATTGAACGTTTATATCTCGCACAACCACATACTAACTCCGATTGACCCGAATTTCGGAATCTTACAATAAATTAACGTTCTGAATCCGATAAAATTGGTTTCGTCGAAATCCGAGATCATTTCCAAAATGACTATTTTTCCATATTCAATTAAATCAAGAAAATATAATTTAATAAAAAAACAATTCAATTTAATAATAATAAATTAATATTATCGTATATATCCAAATAAAATATCATAAACCTTCACAATAAGCATACTTGGGCTTATAACTCAATACTTTAAATCCTAGCTAGATCGATATTCAATTTATAATAAAATCTTTTATTTCATTTGATAAATCATTATGGTTTATAAACGAGTCCACAGAGACTTTCTGAAAATTTGATTTGGACATAACTCACAATCTATATGATGAAATCTCGATTTTTCTCATTCATTAGAAAACTATAGTTTATAGATTCGAATGTTTCTTGTTTCAACGAATTCTGACTTATATTGGATCCTGTATATTCAGTTGAAGTATAAAACGTAGTATTACAAACTACCAAGCCGTTGCGACCTCATTTTTAATTATATTATAAATTATACATTCAAACTTGTTTTTATATTCGAGTTAACTTCAAATCGTTAATTCTTAAAATAAATCGTTTTAAATATTTAAATTAATTAAACATTCTTGCTTAAAAATCAGGATCGTTACATTCTCCAATACTTAAAACGATTTCTTCCTCGAAATCAAAGATGGAACTGTAGGTCGTTTACTTATTCAACAAAACCATTATTCTAACTAATCTTAAGTTCCTCAGCTTTTTAGTTTTTGAAGAATTTCTCAATTCACGAATTTTTCTAATGCCTTAAATTTTTGAAAAATTTCACCATAACCTCCTTTAACCACTTGCAACCATCAAGCATAACATGTTTCAAACACATGTTTCATCCAAAGGGTTTCTACCTAAGGTTCTCGGTACAACTACAACTCGCCTCTCTAGGCCCTTACCAATTAAAAAGAAAATCCAAAATCCAAGAGGCTTGCCAATCAGCTCATAAAATCATCAAATATAATCAACACTTTAAACATGTATCTTTTTGACGGGCATTCAATTTTATTCCTCTTGTTAGCTTTCATTCAATAACCTATTCAATACATATACGTCCAACTGCAACAAATTTCCAAATCAATGCTACACTAACATTCAATTCGACTCGATGTTGTTTCTAATCCAATCTAATTTTATTTAACTTCCCTTAAGATAAAATTTAATTTATTCGATTCGCTTTTACCTTTTCAATCTATTTAACTCGTACTAGTTGAATTTGAAATTCAAATCATCTTTATCATTTCCCAAATTACAACGTTCTTTTAATTAACTTAAATTCAGAAGTTATGAATTTATTTCCTTATCTAATAGGTTTTAGAATTTATCGCCTGTCCAAAATCGTCGATAATTCCAATTTCTAGTCCAAATTCTTTATAATTACGATGATTGCGAAATTTTAATCACAAAATAATTTTATTCAAAATTGAATGATCTTGACTTTAAAATCATCTAAGTTTTAATCCACATTACTTATTTAAAAAAAATCTTTTCTTTTCATCTTCAAAACGTAATCCTTCAAAAATCAATTTCATATTGCAAATACACTCTTGTACCAATAATACTCTTAACTCATTCTAGGGCATTGCTAACTCTATCTCTAATGAGTTCTTCTTATAGGATGTTACCAATCCTATCTTCAATGAGTCATTTACTTCTGTTCTAATGAGTCGTATCCCAAAGCTTTGTATAAACAAAGCTCTGATACCAACTGTAACGACCCACCTTTTTGTCCGATTCAAACCGATAATTAAACCGACTTAAACCGATCAACAAGACGCATCGCTTGGGATTCCAACGCATCAGGCGTAACCAAAAGAACTTTTCCATTAATATCATTAAGATATTACATCAGAGTACAACAAATATTAGAGTACCACGGAATAATACATACATAGCGGAAAAATTATCTAAGTACAGCGAAAGAATACGAATGCTTCAACAAACTAGCTCAAGCTAAAATCCAGCACCTACTCTATAAAACATATGAAAACTAAAACTACTATCTCCCAGCATGGAAAATAAGGGCATCCAGAGTTCAAGGAAAGAAAAATAAACTCCGAGTCAGTCATGAAACTGGTGTGAGAACTAAAATAGTTATCTTTAATTTATTTTAAAGTTAGGTAAATCAAAGGACCATACCGTATAACACAAAACGGGGGTTTTTCTCCTTACGAATACCAGTTCACAAATCAACTTGCAATTCTTTTGGAAAATGAGGCTACCATATGGTCTCTCGGCGCACACACAATGCAAAGACTAACATGGGAAAGGTTTCTCCTAATGATAGCCAAACATGCTTGAAACAGACAATTCTATTTTATTATTATTAGCGTATAGTGTGGAAATCACTTTTAGAAAGTAAATGTATCAATCCTAGACAGCATGAATGTCCAATACCGTTATTTCGCCATATAGGTTTATGTTTACACCAAAATTGGTCTAAACACTCAAAGTACTAAAACTGTACTTCACCAATACGGTAAGAAGTAAATGGAACCATGTTTAATCAGCAATTGAAAATGAAAAATGCGAAAATAAGTAAAGTAGAGACGAGATTTAGAGTGTTTCAACCGTTAATTGGGCCTACGTCCACTATGAAGGTGATTTCCAATCTTATAATGAGGATTACAAAATACATCAATTCTCCCTTTTCATACATCTCTATATTCACTCAATATACCCTCGTTTGTATATTTCAATCTTGGAATTATACAAGAGAACGGTAGAATTTGAAGAGAAGAAGGATAGACGAATGATTGAGAAGGAGGATGCCTTCGTTTTTCTTAATCACAAGATTGTATTTGACGCCACGGCCGAATCAGTAGTTGAGGATAGAATTTAGCAGCACTTCGTGGTTTCAAAGATTGGATCCCCTTTATGTTGGTAGTCATGATGTATTTATAGGTGAACTCCCCTTGGGATCGGTCTGAAATCCCTTTATGCAGGCTACGGATCGCTTATTCTATTAATTACAATCATGCCATCGGCTAGCTTTAGCCAGCTGTCCGTATCTATATTCAGTTATCATGCGCAAGCGACTCAATGGAGCGAGTGTCTTGGGTAGTTAAGCGAGTGACTTCGATCGATGCTCTTCGATCGCGTCTATTTCTAGCATTCGATGAGTAGATATTTGATTTTCTTGATGGCTAGATGAAAGAACGACCGATCATAGTTCCTTAATATGGTTGTGTCTGATTTGAGCGAGCGAGCGACGATCTTCATCAGTCTAGAGGCCACCGACTGAGACTTGCGACTTTGAGATGTGAATGTGCTCTTTATGGGAGTTGGTATACGACCTACCAATAGGTTTCTGATTCGAGTGTCGAGCGATAGGAGTTGCAATTCATGAGTAGTTGTTAAATATACGTGCGACCTTGACTCCTGTCTTGATGCATGCGATCGAACTTTGATATTAGATCAAGCGTGCTCCCTTGTTGTGAGCGGCTTTACATAATGTACGATCCTTATCTTTATTGAGCCGCATTTCTCATAACATTTCGTGCCATCTTCTTTGGTCGTACTAGTCGATTTGATTTGTCTTGGGTTTGATACCTGGGTCTTGCTTCGTGTAGTTGCATCCTATCCATGTGTGCCGTTTAAGTGCCTCGGATAACATTGCGCACGACCGACCCTGATGGTGTTCGTTCTGTATCCTTTACTCAATGTGCGTATGGATTTTTTAGGGATTAACACTTGCCCCTCGAAGTCCGTGATTTCTTTTAGTAAGGAATTACTGGCTTCGACATATTTGATCGTACATTGTTTGGTAGATTTGTCGAGGGGTCGGTCGTACAAAAATTTAGGATTATTTCGTTGTAGTGGACCGGTATTCTCTCTCTCTATGAGAAAGAGGCTTGATGTATCTTTTTGGTTATTGTGCAAACAGTTGAATTTCGGGATGCCAGTTGGAGCTTGATGGGACACTTTTTGTATAATTGGGCACTTAAGCTGACGTGGCGAGAATTCTCTGGATGTATGCCTTTTAATATTTCTTATTTACTTTTAACCTGCTTCATTCCACTTTTATCTTTTTCGAGAAATCCTTTTGTCATAGCTGTGCTTCCTCGAGAGTTTTACCAGGTAGTCTATGTTTGACATTTCTGCCTTGATTTTTCTTTAAAAGGTTTTGGCTTTCTCATTCCATCATTTTTCCTAGTATTTGCAGCAACAACTGTTTATCTTGAGCGATTTCCTTTTGGCTCCAAGGTACCATGATCTTTCTGGGTAAGTTTCTTTTTCTTTATTTTGTTTTGTTTTGCTGGAATACTCATGCATTCCCAAGTTAGGATGTTCTAAACATGACCTGACCGAGCTGTGTATGAATTTGGGATTTAGGCAATAGCCAGGTTTTTGTGTAGCATAAATACCGTTTCTGTAATCATCTTTGAAGAATATGAATCATCTGGTGGTTTTCTTTGAAATCTCTATGCTTGGTATTTGTTTATAAATTGTTTGATGAAATGACCCAGGGTTCTCCAGTTGAAATGTTTCTGTTTATACCTGAGTCTGGCTAGGTTGTTTCCCTTTTTATGGTTGTTGTTTGAGTTCACGCCGATCTCTTTTGAAATAGGTCGTCCGAAATGGAATTCTTCATGTCTAGGAAGCTTAGGAAAAAGTCGACAAGGAGGGCTGGTAGCAAAAAGATGCCCCAAGGTAAGGAGATCTTGGGTGCGAATAACACTTAAAGTCATTGTTTGTTGAATGAACTTCCTGACCCAGATATTCAGACGGCTCTTGGTCGTATGGCTTCTTCGTCCATCACTTTGGATCCTGCAACTGTCCCGGAGTCTCTTTCTATTCCCAACCCTTCCTATCCTGATCTTGCTGAGGACTTTGTGGCTTAGTGTCTAGCTAGCTCGAGTTCCGGTGTGTATATAGACCCATTTGACAGATGGATTATTACAGGTAAGATGGACGCCATGAAGGATTGCATATTGGCTGAGTTCAATCAGTTGGAAGCACATCCGCATCTGGTTGAAGGCCTTATCGCAACTGTCAGAGATTACACTGTGGAGCAAACAGGTGCCTGGCATTCTCTTATCGAAGATCTTCAACGGTAAAATAAAGAGAATTTTGAACGACTTCATGCCTTGGAAAAAGACAGGCTCAAACTTGTCGAGGCCCTTGAGTCTAGGGAGAGGATCGTCTCTTACCTCATATGAACACTGTGGCTTGCTAATGCTTTACCTGTTTTGTTATTTTGGTTTTGATTTAGAATGTACTTTTAGTCTGGCTTGTGTATATGGAAGCCAGCTTCGCTTATTTTCGTACGCTTAGGTTTGTGACTTTTATGGTTTGTTTCGGACCTCAACGCACTGCAGTTCTTATTATGTAACTTGTTTATTTTCGCGCGGGTGCGTCGCACGCTGCACCTTTATTTTCTGATTTACACATTCGGCCGAGTGCTCTATTAATCGTTCGGTTGTGCCCGATTTTTATTATTATTGGGATTTAGTTATCTTTTGCAGTTTCTCGTTTATCGAAGGTTATTATGCATTTGTATTATTATAAGCGCGTTTGGTATCTTTTATTTAGTAGTATTCAACCCTGCGCATGACTGACTTGGTAATCCAAGCCCTTTGGAGACTGGTTTTGAATACGTGCCCCCAGGGAGGTCTTGGGTTATAGGTTTTCGATCCATTCTAGGCCCTGTTTGATTGTTTTAGTTATTCAAAAAGGTTCTAGAATAGATACCCCCTTTCGGCTAGGATTTCTGACACCCCCTTTTGGCTAGGATTTTTGTTTTGCGCTGGTCCTTCCAGCATGTTTAATCCTTCCCCTTTTTTATGCTTCATCCCGAGGAGCGGACACTAATTCATCTCATCGAGTTTTGACTCAAAAGGGATAAAGTTTGTGTCCTTCACCTAACAAGGTTCCCCTCGTTTTTTTGGATCGGTAATTTTTCCGTTTCGAGACATGTCGGTTTTTCCGACTTTGTGCCTTGCCCTAGGAAACAGACACTGGTTCGCCTCAATGAGTTTTTAAGTTAGGGAACCCGTGTCCAGCACCTAAGAAGGTGTTTCTTTGGTGGGCTCAGCGATTTTATCCATGGGACTTTAACCTTGGGACCTTTTGAGTTGCTTTCACTCCGGCATTGACTCTTAGGAGGTGGACATCAATCCTTGCTACCGAATTTAACTCCGGTTTTAAGGAATTCATGTCCTGTATCTGAGAAGGCGCCTCTTTAGGATTAGCAATTTTATCCAAGGGACAGATTTGGTAATATTCCTGTACTTTCAACGAAACCTGGCGCCATTCCTTTGCATCGGTGTTTGCTAAGCATTCAGCATATTCCATAATGAGAGGTGCGGCCTTTCGACTTGTTGTTTGTCTTAGAATAGCTTGTCCTTTTTGAGGTGATGTGTCTATTCATTCCATTTGATCTTGCTCGATGTTCGCGATTCCCAAGCTGCTTTGTTTAATGTGTGCCCTGGGATTTTTGTCGTAGTCCAGCTGTGTACGACGGATTGCCTTTTACCATGCCTACATTCCAAGAGATCGTTTTTCTTTTAGCATGGACCAATAAGTATGTTACTCACGTAGACACATAATTAATTTTTGATGCACAAAGTTTATGCGAGTAAACCATTACTTAATATGAACATAGTGAATAATAAAGCAAGGTAAACAATCTTAATAACAAGATAAAACCAGGGAAGTGAAGCAAAGTAATGAGAGCTCTAGTTTAATGCTCCATTATTGAGACATTATTGACTGGACCTCTTGATGAGCGTCCTCTTTGGATTGGTTTAAGCCTTTTTCTTCTAAAGGCATATTGCCCCTTGTTTGCGGAGAGTCGGGATAACCTTTATGATCTTGTACATACTGTTGCAAATGGTTTTTCCTGATTAACCCCTCGATCACTGACTTCAAGTGCCTACATTCGTCGGTATCATGCCCTGGCTGTTTATGGAATTGACAGAATCTTCCTGACTTCATATCGACATCTTTGACCAGTCTTTGTTTCAAGATCGGATACCTTTTGGTGTTTTTAGTTGCCATAAAGATATTTCCCACGGTATCATTAAGGGGAATGAACTCGGAATTCTTGAAAAAGCGCAGCTTCTTTTTTGCTCAACTGTCTTCTCCTTCGTTGCTCCTTTTTTGATTATCAAGGATGCTTTGCGCATTTCCATTCTTCTCTATCTGTGCATTTTTTCCTTCAATGCTTGCATATTTTCCAGCTTTTTTGAGTAATTGTTCGAGTGTAGTTGGTTTCTTTTTCTTGATCCACCGCCCCAACTCGGTTTCTTTACATATGCCCCCCCTTAAGAGCCATTAAGATTAGACCGGGTTCGAAATTCTTGACTTTAGCCATTGTCATATCAAAGTGAGTGAGAAAAGCTTTGATGGGCTCTCTTGGTCTTTTTTGTAGTCCACTCAACTCTGTAACATCCCGAGTTTTGAGTGCCTGAGATTTGAATTGCTTATTGAATAGTTTAGTCAAGGTCACAAAATTGTCCACGGACTGCGGCGGCAACTTTGTGGACCATAGATAAGCCACCCCTTCTAGATAAGTTGGGAAATATAAGCATTTGATTTCATCAGTAGCGCATGCCCCATTCATATACTAGTCATATTTACATAGAAATATATTAGGGTCGCTTGTCCCATCGTAGGACTGTAATGATGGTGGTTCGAATCTTTGTAGGTATACAGTCTTCTTAACCCTTTCAGTGAGCGGGATTTTAATTGGGAAGGACTCCCATTCTCTTCGGTCATCCTTCTTCTTTAAGCTTTCCTTCACAATTGCTCGTGCCATTCCTAAGATGTATTTCCATTCCTTGCTCGGATCCATGGATTGACCGCCTTCTTCATTATTAAATTTTGATCTAGATGCGCCCTCGTGAACTGGGGTCAAGGAATTTGGGCATTCGTTTGGAGGGGACGTCCTTATAGTAGTGGGACTGTCTTTCCGTTTCATGATTGTGTCGTCAAAACGACCGCGCACAGATGCTTTGTTCCCTTCATAATTCAAATTAGTGCGATGCGCAACCCTCTGAATGGAATCCTGCTGTCTTGAGCTTGAAGCGGAGAATTCTGCTTCTGGCTCGCGATTTGTTCTAGCTAGCGAGGAACAGGAGGCAATTAATGTGGCTTTTGTGGTGGTGGCTTGAATGGCGAGTATCGACTCGAGCTTCTTCATCATTGCATTGTTTGCAATAGTTATTGACTCGTTAATCCTGTCATCGCCTCTTCCAATTCCTTCCTGGTTACAGTTTCTTCAACTTCAAGCAACTCCTCCGCCCCGGAATAGGTGGCAGACGGTGTGATGGTGTTAACGCTGTTGTTGAGGCTGTTGACTTTGTCGGTGATTCCCCGTAGCATGTTCATATTTCTAAGTTCAGTTCTTCTCAGAAAATCTTCTCGGATCTGAATGGGGAAAGAAGCTAACACGGCCCCACGGTGGGCGCCAAAATGTTTACACCAAAATTGGTCTAAGCACTTAAGGTACTAAAATTGTACTTCACCAATACGGTAAGAAATAAATGGAACCGTGTTTAATCAGCAATTGAAAATGAAAAATGCGAAAATAAGTAAAGTAGAGACGAGATTTAGAGCGGTTCAGCCGTTAATTAGGCCTGTGTCAATTGTGTAGGTGATTTACAATCTTATAATGAAGGTTACAAAATACATCAATTCTCTCTTTTCATACATCTCTATATTCACTCAATATACCCTCGTTTATATATTTCAATCTTGGAATTATACAAGAGAATGGTAGAATTTGAGGTGAAGAAGGATGGATGAACGATTGAGAAGGAGGATGCATTCGTTTTCCTTGATCATAAGATTGTACTTGACGCCATGGCCGAATCAGTAGTTGAGGATAGAATTTAGCAGCACTTCGTGGTTTCAAAGATTGCATCCCCTTCATGTTGGTAGCCATGATGTATTTATAGGTGAACTCCCTTTGGGATTGGTCTGAAATCCCTTTATGCAGGCTACATATCGCTTATTCTATTAATTACAATCATGCCATCTGCTAGCTGTAGCCAGCTGCCCGTATCTGTATTCAGTTATCATGCGTGAGCGACTCAATGGAGCGAGTGTCTTTGGTAGTTAAGCGAGTGACTTCGGTCGGTGCTCTTAGATCGCATCTATTTCTAGCATTCGATGAGTAGATATCTGATTTTCTTGATGGCGAGATGAAGGAATAACCAATCATAGTTCCTTAATGTGGTTGTGTCTGATTTGAGCGAGCGAGCGACGAACTTCATTAGTCTAGTGGCGACCGACTGAGACTTGCGACTTTGAGATGTGAATGTGCTTTTTCTAGGAGTTGGTATACGACCTACCAATAGGTTTCTGATTCGAGTGTCGAGCGATAGGAGTTGCAATTCATGAGCAGTTGTTAAATATACGTGCGATCTTGACTCTTGTCTTGATGCGTGCGACCGAACTTTGATATTAGATCAAGCGTGCTCCGTTGTTGTGAGCGGCTTTACATAATGTACGATCCTTATCTTTATTGAGCCGCATTTCTCATAGCATATCATGACATCTTCTTCGGTCGTACTGGTCGATTTGATTTGTCTTGCGTATGATACTTGGGTCATGCTCCATGTAGTTGCGTCATATCTATCGTGAGCCGTTTAAGTGTCTCGGATAACATTGCGCACGACCGACCCTGATGGTGTTCGTTCCGTATCCTTTACTCAATGTGCGTATAGATTTTTTAGGTATTAACAATTTACAACTAAAACTGTACAACCTCGTAGTGGAGAATAAATTTCTATCAAATGATCGAGCTATGGAACTTTCTTACCGATTTTGAACATCTCTAGAGGGATGTCCCAGAACAACACAATGTCCTCTTCCAACACAAGGCGGGATCTCCTTACCTGGATCAACCCTGAGTATATCATCTCTCGGTCATTACCAACCCATAAACTGGGCCCCTACAACATCAACGACCACAAAAAGTAGAAGTCACCACTAAGGTAATACCTCACATCCGTACCACGGTGCACCTTTCTATCTAGAATGACATGACAACCCAATCCTCGCCGCATCTTTCTTGTTTCGATCATTTACCGGGATGTGAGGCTTGTTGAAGTCTCGTTACACAAAGTTATGCTAGACTAAGCCATGCTTTGATCATCACTAACACATCACTTAGCATGCCACATTTTCATCTCATAACATATAATCGATAATCGCTAATTGTATCACCTTTGAGCTTGTGTATCTCAAAGAAGGGTGTTAAGCTAAGAGAATAAATTCTCTGCCATCAACCGAAATACGTTTAACAAAAATCCATTATATACAATAAGATACAATGTCAGACACACATCCATACGAGTCCGTTCCAGGTCTGAATGAAACCGAAGGCAACTTATTCCTCGTCCAAGAAAGGAGAGAGGTCCTTGCAATGCGGAAATTCCCCAAATCCGTCTGAACCGCTATCACAATATAACCTCATAATGGGAGTCCTTCCCAAGGCATTAGCACGAAGCCCGTTAGATGTGAAGATTCTAAGTCTTTAACCATCATGAGATGACCCAAACTTCCCTGATCCCCGAAGAGACAGAAGAACCCGGATTGCTTTGAGAATACGAAGCATCAGAACACAAACACTAGAACATTTCATTGCTATTACAACAATTACATCAGAGTACAAGAATATATTAGAGTATGAATAAATATTACACAACAAAAATACAATATCAGAGAACAAAATTACATTTTAAATACATAAACGTAATGTGCAGCGGAAAATATCAACAACCACAACTAAATGAAATAGACAGATACAAAGCATTCCGAATATAGCTCCAGCTGTAATCCAGGATCCTATGAAAAGAAATATCTACGAAAACCAAAACTATTGACTATCCGTGTGGAAAATATGGGCACCCAGAGTTTAGGTTAAAATGATAAACTCCGAGTCAGTCATGGGACTGGTGTGAGAACTAAAAACATTTATTAACTTTATTTTAAAGTTAGGTAAATCACGGGATCACGCCATATGACACGGAATGGATTTCCACCCATGAATACCATAAAAAACTAGCGATGTTAAATAAAGAAAAATGAAGCCATTATAAGACTCAGGTCCCATCACACAATGCAACGCAAGCCGAAGGATAAAGTTTTACCTTATAATGGCCAAATATGCTTCGTACGCAAAATTTATCTTTTATTATTGGTATAAGTGTATAGTGTAAAAATCAATTTAAAAAGTAAATGTATCAATACTAGACGGCATAGGTACCATATATTATGTCGCCATACATAGGTTTACAACTAAAACCGAAAAACTCGTATTAGAAGTTTGGATTTCCATCATGATGGTTGCTTATTCGAAAGATCTATCGCATAGTGTAATACTCCATGGCTTCCGTTCAGGGCTTTTGAAAAACACCGTAATGCACATCCGCCTTTTTGGGAAATCAAGTATCACCGCGGCTTATGTCCCAGCTAGAGAAAACACCGCGTACTCTTTCCCTCTGGGAATCGGGAGGTGTGGCCTATCCCTTTGAGTGAGGAGCAACCACACTCTTCTGATCCTCGGTCGACCGAATCCATGAAACTTCTAAGGGTGTCTATCCTCATCTCAAAAGCATACTGATCTGACCATCAGTTCACCATCATAACGGTGTGTAAGGCTCGCGAATTAATGCTACACAAAGCTATGCTAATTAAAGTTGTGCTTTGATCATCAACCCAAAGGCTCTGCTTTTCAACAAAAGCCTCAATCCATGCGTCTCATCATGTCACGTTGTCAATCCATACCATACCATTGATTTCAGCCAATATATAACCTCTAAGATCGTAAGTCTTGGAGAAGGGTGTTAATCAAGAGAATAAATTCTCCGCCACCAAACAGATATATATTTAGAAGAGATCAACGAATACAACATAAAGTAATACAACATCAGACATAACATCCATTTACCAGTCCGTTTTGGGTCTGAACAAAACCAGAAGCACCTTATTACTCGTCCCATATGTCCAATACAGGAGAGAGGCCCTCGCATATCCAAACAATCAACAAGTACGTCCGGACAACTACCACTATAACCCCTTCCTGGGAGCTAACTAATCTAGGGCATCAGTAGTAATCCATTCGATGTGAAGATCGTCGATCTTCAACCACCACCTTCAATATCTTCGACTTTTAATCGTCGAATCAATTATTTAGAATGAGTTAAACCCGGTATTTCCGAATAACTCGCGTATCTTATAATCAAATGCTATAAAAACACATCATACGCCTCATTCTAATCCAGAATATTCTTTTATTCAAATATTCTATACATTGGGAATTATTCCCATAAATCTGACCAAATATTTAATTCATTTAAAACTCTTGTTTAAATCTTCACTTGGAAACCATTTCAAAAGATTTTATATTATCATTTTACAACTTTATACCAAATTAAGGTTTATAAAACTAGTCGAGATTATCGAGCCTTACCGAAGTAATCATTTATTTTATTTTTCCAATCCCAACCTATTTATCCCACATAGCAAAACTTGTAGTACTCCATATCTAACACCCACAGTGCTATTGATAAATTCAATTACCATTTCACGTTTCAAATCTAATTAAAGATTTAGCTATCGCATGGAGTAAAATTGGTGATACTCCATCTCGAACATTTCTTAAATCTGGCAAATTTAATTACCACATTAACATTCCAATCAAATTAAAGATTTATTAAAACTCCATCTTAGTTTTAATCTTCAAAAATCATTAGGTAATGATTAATCAACTTAGGAAATAAATCTTGTCTTTACTTGGGTTAAAGAACTAATGTTATTTAAAACATCGTTCACGATAAACCCAAAATCATCTTCCATTAAAATGGAATCTACACAGAAATCGTAACAGTATATAATCGATATAAATTCCCGTATCAGACTAATAATATAATGGAATGATGACAAAGCCTTTTAAATTCCATATATAGTAACGGTCTTCCTTCACAAAAGCTCATCTCGATTATTACCAAATCAAATTCCATTCAACTCCAATTTAATATATTAAAATGGAAAACTTTACTTTGGAAGATTCTATTAATCATAATTAAAAGATTAATAAATTCAAAATCATATCTTCACTATTAATTGGGTTAAAGAACAAATGTTATTTAAAACACCGTTCACGATAAACCCAAAAATCCAATTCTTTTATTCAATTCCAATTAAATATTAATTAATTGGTAAACTTCACTAAATCATAATTAAAAGATTATTCTTTTCTGAACTGGGTTTGAGAACAATGTTATTTAAGACACCATTCATGACAAACCCAAAATCCAATTTGATATCAAATACAAGGCTCTGAATAGAAATTAATATCAGGCTTATATTCAATATCAAATTCTGAAACCAACGGATATCGTATTGGGAATAACGATATCAATAACTTCCAAATTTCCATAACAATATCCGTATAATTACAGAATCCAATATCAAAAATATCTGAAGATAATTTCCATTTAAACACATTCCACTTTATTCGTTGGATAATTTTGGTTATATTAAAACCCTTTAACAATCCAATTTATTTATTTAAAAACCATTGGATTATTATTCTAGTTAATAACTAGTTTACTCAGATAAAAATATCTTTTATCTTTTCAAAACATGGAATTTTTAATACAAAATCTTTCCAAATCATTAATTATGATTTTACATAATTTTTCCATATTTTTACTAATTTTATTAAGGCCCTTACAGTTGGTTTCCAATATCGGCCATCGAACTACATTCACAGCGACCATTTCGAAAACTGATTTGGACATATCTTAAAATCTAACTGTTAGATTTCAAATCTCTTATTATCATTAGAAATAGCTTTTCGATACGAACCTAACAGTTCTGGTTTTAGGTGAATTCGATGGTCGGATCTCCCGTAACATCAATTTGAAGTCAATGGTTAAAATTCGCGAATGGTCACTGCATGACGTGTTCGATTCAAATCATTTATATATATAATATATATTTCGTCGATTTCCATTCAAAGCGTATTTTTATAAATTCATTTTAAAAATGATTCCAACTTTCATTTCAATTTTAAATCAAAATTTGAATATTCTTTATCATTATAAATTTTAAAATGATAATATTTTCAAAATATCTGATTTTGAAATCCATTTCCCTTTCGTATCCATTTATAAAATGAATAAAATCGATTCAAAACCCGCTCGAGTTAAAATGGCATTTAACTACTTAACTTGGCTTCGGATTTCAATATTTTTGTGTCCATCCAAAATCGGACATTAAAATCATAATTTATTTCTTTACTGAATATTATCTTAAAATATTCGTTATTTCCGAATTGGAATGTGACTCAATCAATTACCATATAATTTTAATTATATGGATTTCATATATCGCATGTATTCAAAAATAGTGATGAATAGCTTACTAAACATTCAATTCACACCCAAAGTGCAATTTACAACTATATAAGCATTAAATAATTAAATAACGCTTATCACAGTATGTCAAACAATCGGTTGACAAACAATTTAATTCAAGGGAGACGTGAATAAATTATCATCCGTAGACCCGTGTGGGGTTTTCAACCATCAACAAATAATTGGGCGATGTGTAAAATTATCGTTCCAATACCCGTGTGGGGGTATACATCACAGTCCATGTGAATTTATTTATTATTTATAAATATTTATAATCACATTTTAATAATGATGACATTTAACTGTAAACAATCATCAACCACAAAGTGTATCCACATTGTTTGAAATATGAGTGTCATATATTCAAACAACACTTCTTGTGCAAATGAATCGTGAATAGTTCATGTGTTGAACTCAAGCAATGTTGCATACAACAGATAAAAATCAACAATGACAATATTTTTTTTTCAGTTATAGAATAAACAAATAACTGTACAAATATTTTAGTGAGAGAATTCTCAAATTCGTTTCCACTTCGCTATTCTTTAATTGAAGATTGTTTTTAAAAGAATTAAATAAGCGTTTAATTTTCTCAAAAATTCCAACTACCTCTGTTTCCGTTCTGGTCAGTTCCATGTTGCAGAGTTTATTGATACGAGCGCAACACAATTTGAATCATTCGATTTCATCTCTATTTAAACAAGTTATGACGGTTTAAAGTTTAATCACATAATTAATGTAATTAACTTTATAATTAACTAAATTATCTTTATAAACCTTTCTTCCTTAGGCCGATTAACGATCAAAACCACTCCCTTCATCTCTCTCCTTGTCGTGCCTCCTCTTAGCGCCGCCACCCTGATTTGACACCACCGCTGCTAAGCCCCTCGCGCCGCCACCTACCACCAGCCAAGGCGCCAAACTCGTCGTTCCCTTGTTCTCCAAAATCCGCTCCAAAACCCGCTGCTTCATGCTCGATTTTTTCCCCCCAGCAACGCGAACCACGATCTCTCCCATACAGATTCGAAGAGCACAGGGTCCTCTTCAAATTTTATTTTGAAATGGGATTGAAATTCGAAATCATTGGTGAAAATTTTAAAGATAAAATTTCAAAAATTGTGGCCCTTGATTTTGAAGTCGGTGGCCGCTTAGGTGATTAGGGTTTTAATGGGGAAAAGGCGGTATATATAAACTAATTTTATTATATTTAATTCTATTAATTCCTTTGCTATGAAATTTCGCGTACGAAATCCAAATCAATCCCAATGACTAATGTCTCTAGCTAAATACCCCCATTCTGAATACAATGGAATATGTTTCATAAGCCAATTCGACTGTTTAGAACAGTTTTCATCCAAATTAAAATATATAATAATATAATGGTCAATACTGAATTCCAACGTACATTTTAATTTACCGGGGCCCTATACTGACTCCAAAAATTATGGAAATTGAAATCTAGCTATTTTTTGATAATACGGTCCTAATAAAACTGGTTTCATCGAATTTGGAGACCGTTTGAAAAATGGCTTTTTTATTGGTTAATTAAATTTAAACTGAAACTGAAAACACGTTTAAATTTACTGTTCTCACATATTAATTCCAAAAATTATGAAATTTGAAACCTAACAATAATTTGACATTCCGGATCCAAAAAAAGTGATTTTGTCGAAAACGGAGGTCGTTTGCAAATTGGTTATTTTTAAGTGCTTTATATATAATAAAATATATATAAATTCCATAGCGACTATTTTAAATTTTAAACTGGACATAAATTATCATTTATAAAGTGAAATCTCAATTTCTTACATTCATTAGAAAGAAAACAGATTCTAACATTTCTGGTTTTACTAAAATCCTATTTATTTTGAATTCTGTGCATTCATTTGAAATTAGAAATTGAATTTTCAAACTATCGCCCCATTTCAAGCTCGTTTTATAATTAAAATAAATTAATACATTCTCACTTCGATTTAAATAAAATTTTAAATCGTTATTATTTAAAATAAATCAATTTAAATTTTCAAAACCCATTAAAATAGCTAAAATAAAATTTTAAAATTGGTTCAGAAATTCCGGGTTGTTACAATCTCCCCCACTTAAAGTCTTTTCGTCCTCGAAAAGGAACGGAGCTGAAAGTTGTTTAACTAACCAACTCAACTTTTATTCTGGCTTGAGTTCTTCAACTTTTCAGTTTCTAAGAACTTTCTAATTTCTCAAAAATTTGGCTAATGCCTTAAATTTTTGAAAAATTTCTCCATAAACTCCTTTGTATGGGCTGATCAGAAAAACCGCAGCTTATCTCACAGGGCCCTCATCATCTAAAAAGAAAAAGAAAAGGCCAAGTGGCTTGCCAATCGGCTCATAAAATCATTATACCCAATAAATATAGTAAACATGTACCTATTTGTTGGGCTTACAATTTTATTCCTCTTCTTAGCTTCCATGCTATGACCTGTTTACATATACATATATGTACATGTATGCAATTCCAATGAATTTTCAATTCAGTTCAATATTTGACTCGATTTGGCTTAATTTTACCCTTTCATTTCACATTGGTTTTATTATTGCAATATTTTTATTAGTTAAACTAATTATCATACAACACAACCAACAATCAATTAGTTAGTTAGCTTTTCAAATATATAACCTTAACATACTCAAAAATCATATTTTCTATGCCAAATTACAAGCAATAAACTCTAACTAAGTTTTGGTTCTCACAGCAATCAATTGGAAATATGTAGATATCCCACTTTCGAAACTCAAACATAAACACTGATGATGTAGCTACAATCATCAGAATTATCTCCAAGCGACTAAAGTGTGATTCTATATCTACCCAGTATATTTGAGACTTCAAATATACGTGGATCAGATGTATATTAAAAATCTCCTTACACCCGATAATCCAAAATCAATATAAATTAAGATATTCAAATACATATAATAAGATATAATTTTCAAAACTAAACTCATTTTTAGAAATAGCACTCTTCGAACTCATTCTAGGGTATTACGAACCCTATCTCTAACGAGTCATTCTCACAGGATATTACTAATCCTATCTATGATGAGTTCTTTCATTTAATTCTAATGTGTCTTGTTCTCGAGCTTTGTAAACTAAAGCTCTGATACCAACTGAGACGACCCAAACTTCTCCGATCCCCAAAGAGACGGAGGAGCCCGGATTGCTTTGAGAACACGATGTATCAGAACATAAACACTAGAACATTTCATTGCTATTACAACAGTTACACCAGAGTACAAGAATATATCAGAATATGAATAAATACACAGCGGAAATACAATACCAGAGATTAAAATTATATTTTAAATACATAAACATAATGTGCAGCGGAAAATATCAACAACCACAACTGAATGAAATACACGGATACAAAGAATTTCGAATATAGCTCCAGCTGTAATCCAGGATCCTATGAAAAGAAATATCTATGAAAACCAAAACTACTGATTACCCGTGTGGAAAATATGGGCACCCAGAGTTTAGGTTGAAACAACAAACTCCGAGTCAGTCATGGGACTGGTGTGAGAACTCAAAACAGTTGTTAACTTTATTTTAAAGTTAGGTAAATCACGGGATCACGCCATATGACACGTAATGGATTTCCTCCCATGAATACCATAAACAAAACTAGTGATGCTAAATAAAGAAAAATAAAGCCATTATAAGACTTAGGTCCCATCACACAATGCAACGCAAGCCGAAGGATAGAGTTTTACCTTATAATGGCCAATTATGCTTGGTATGCAAAATTTATCTTTTATTATTATTATAAGTGTATAGTGTAGAAATCAATTTCGAAAGTAAATGTATTAATCCTAGACGGCATAGGTACCATATATTATGTCGCCATACATAGGTTTACAACTAAAACCGAAAAACTCATTTTGCAAGTTTGGATTTCCATTATGATGGTCGCTGATTCGAAAGATCTATCACGTTGTGCAATACTCCACGGCTTATGTCCAGGGCTTTTAGAAAACACCGTAATGCACATCCGCGTTTTTGGGAAATCAAGTATCACCGCGGCTTACGTCCCAGCTAGAGAAAACACTGCTTACTCTATCCCTCTAAGATTTGGGGTGTGTGCCCTATCCCTTTGAGCGTGGAGCGACCACGCTCAGCAGATCCTCGGTCGATCGAATCCATGACACCTCTAAGGGTGTCTATCCTCATCTCAAAAGCATACTGATCTGACCATCAATTCACCATCATACCGATGTGTAAGGATCGCGAATTAACGCTACACAAAGCTATGCTAATTAAAGTTGTGCTTTGATCATCAACCAAAACGCTCTACTTTTCAACAAAACCCTTGATCCATGCATCTCAGCATGTTACATTGTCAATCCATACCATTGATTTCTTCCATTATATAACCTCTAAGCTCGTACGTCTCAGAGAAGGGTGTTAAGCAAGAGAATAAATTCTCTGCCACCAAACAGATATATATTTAGCAGAGATCAATGAATATTGCATAAAGGAATACAACATTAGACATACCATCCATTTACAAGTCGTTTTGGGTCTGGAAGAAACCGGAGGCACCTTATTCTTCGTCCCATATGTCCAATACAAGAGAGTGGCCCTCGCATATCCGAACAATCAACAAATACGTCCAGACAACTACCATTATAACCTCTTGTTGGGAGATAACCAATCTAGGGCATCACTAGTAATCCATTCGATGTAAAGATCGTCGGTCTTCGACCATTGCCTTCAATATCTTTGACTTTTAGCTGTCGAATCAATTATTCAGAATGGGTTAAAACCGGTCTTTCTGAATAACTCGCGTATCTTATAATCAAGTGCTATAAAAATACATCATACACCTCATTCCAATCCAGAATATTCTTTTATTCAAATATTCTTTACATTGGGAAATATTCCCATAAATCTTATCAAAGATTCAATTCATTTAAACCTCTTGTTTAAATCTTCACTTGGAAACGATTTCAAAAGATTTTGTATTATCTTTTCACAACTTTAAACCAAATTAAGGTTTATCAAACTAGTCGGGATTATCGAGCCTTACCGATGTAATCATTTATTTATTTTTTCCAGTCCCAACCTATTTATCCCATAGAGCAAAACTGGTTGTACTCCATATCTAACACCCACTGTATTATTGGTAAATTCAATTACCATTTCACGTTTCAAATCTAATTAAAGATTTAGCTATCGCATGGAGTAAAACTGGTGATACTCCATCTTGAACATTTCTCAAATTTGGCAAATTTAATTACCACTTAACATTCCAATCTACTTAAAGATTTATTTAAACTCCATCTTAGTTTTAATTTTCAAAAATCATTATTTAATGATTAATCAACTTAGGAAATAAATCCTGTCTTTACTTGGGTTAAAGAACTAATGTTATTTAAAACATCGTTCAAGATAAACCCAAAATCATCTACCATTAAAATGGAATCTACACATAAATCATAACGGTATATAATCGATATAAATTCCCATATCAGACTAATAATATAAATGGAATAATGGCAAAGCCATTTAAATTCCATATATAGTAATGGTCTTCCTTCACAGAAGCTCATCTCGATTATTACCAAATCGAATTCCATTCAACTCCAATTTAATATATTAAACTGGAAAACTTTACTTTGAAAAATTCCATTAATCTTAATTAAAAGATTAATAAATTCCAAATCATATCTTCATTGTTAATTGGGTTAAAGAACAAATGTTATTTAAAACACCGTTCACGATAAACCCAAAAATTTAATTCTTTTATTCAATTCCAATTAAATATTAATTAATTGGTAAACTTTACTAAATCTTAATTAAAAGATTGTTCTTTTCTCAATTGGGTTTAAGAATAGTGTTATTTAAGACACCATTCACAACAAAAACAAAATCAAATTTGATATCAAATACAAGGCCCTGAATAGAAATTAATATCTACTTATATTCAATATCAAATTTCGAAACCAACTGATATCGTATTGGGAATAATGATACAAATACCTTCCAAATTACCATAACAATATCCATATAATTACAGAATCCAATATCAAAAATATCTAAAGATAATTTCCATTTAAACCCATTCCAATTTATTCGTTGGAAAATTCTGGTTATATTAAAACCCTTTACCAATCCAATTTATTTATTTGAAAACCATTGGATTTTTATTCTAGTTAGTAACTAGTTCATTCAGATAAAAATATATTTTATCTTTTCAAAACTCGGAATTTTTAATCCAAAATCTTTCCATATCATTAATTATGATTTTAGATAATTTTTCCATATTTTTAATTTTATTAAGGCCCTTATGGTCGGTTTCCAATATCGGCCACCGAACTACATTCACAGCGATCATTTCCAAAACTGATTTGGACATATCTTAAAATCTAGCCGTTAGATTTCAAATCTCTTATTATCGTTCGAAAGCACTTTTCAATATGAAGCAGACTGTTCCAATTTTAGGAGAATCCGACGATCGAATCTCCCGTAACATCAATTTGAAGTCAATGGTTGAAATTCGCGAATGGTCGCTGCGCGGTGCATTCTATTCAAACCATTTATGTATATATATAATATATAATATATATTTCGTTGATTCCATTCAAAGCATATTTTAATAAATTTGTTTTAAAAACGATTCCAACTTACATTTCAATTTTAAATCAAAATTGAATATTCTTTATCATTATGAAATTTCAAATGATAATATTTTCAAAATATATGATTTTGAAATCCATTTCCCTTTCGTATCCATTTATAAAATGAATAAAATCGATTCAAAACCCGTTCGAGTTATAATGGCGTTTAACTACTTAACTCGACTTCACATTTCAATATTTTTGTGCCCATCCAAAATCAGACATCAAAATCATAATTTATTTCTTTACTGAATATTATTTTATAATGTTCGTTATTTGCGAATTGGAAAGTGACTCAATCAATTACCATATAATTTTAATTATATGGATTTCATACATCGCATGTATTCAAAAATAGTGATGAACAACTTATTAAACACTCAATTCACACCCAGAGTGCAATTTACAACTGTATAAGCATTAAATAATTATATAACGCTTATCACAATCTGTTAATTAATCGGTTGACTAACAATTTAATTCAAGGGAGACGTGAATAAATTATCATCCCCAGACCCGTGTGGGGTTTTCAACCATCAACAAATAATTGGGCGATGTGTAAAATTATCGTTCCAATACCCATGTGGGGTTTACATCACAGTCCATATGAATTTATTTATTATTTATAAATATTTATAATCACAGTTTAATAATGATAACATTAAACTGTAAACAATCATCAACCACAAAGTGTATCCACATTGTTTGAAATACGAGTGTCGTATATTCAAACAACGCTTCTTGTGCAAATTGGTCGTGAATAGTTCATATGTCGAACTCAAGCAATGTCACATACAACATATAAAAATCAACAATGACAAGATATATATTTTCAATTATAGAATAAATAAATAACTGTACAAATATCTCAGTGAGAGAATTCTCACATTCGTTTCCACTCCACCATTCCTTAATTGAAGATTGTTTTTAACAAAATTAAATAGTCGTTTAACTTTGTCAAAAATTCCAACAGCCTTTGTTTCTGTTTTGGTCAGTTCCATGTTGTAGAGTTTTTTTGATACGAGCACAACGCAATTTGAATCGTTCGATTTCGTCTCTGTTCGAACAAGTTATGACAGTTTAAAATTTAATAACATAATTAATATAATTAATTTATAATTAACTAAATTATCTTTATAAACCTTTCTTCCTCAGGCCGATTAACGATCAGAACGGCTCCCCTCATCTCTCTCCTCGTCGCGCCTCCTTTGAGCACGGCCACCCTGATCTGACACTACCGCTGCAAAGCCCATCGCGCCCCCACCTACCACCGGCTAAGGCGCCGAACTCGGTGGTCCATTATGCCCCAAAATCCACTCCAAAATCTTCTACTACACGCTTGATTTTGAAGGTGGCGGCTGCTTAGGTGATTAGGGTTTTAATGGGAAAAGGGGGGTATATATAAACTATTTTTATTGTAATTAATTCTATTAATTCCTTTGCTATGAAATTTCGCATACGAACTCCAAACCAATCCCAACAACTAATGTCCCTAGCTAAATACCCCTATTCTGAACACAATGGAATATGTTTCGTAAGCCAATTCGACTGTTTTGATCAGTTTTCATGAAAATTAAAATATAAATTAATATAATGGTCAATATTGAATTCCAACGTACATTTTAATTTACCAGAGCCACATACTAACTCCAAAAATTATGGAAATTGAAATCTAGCTATGCTTTGATGATATGGTACTGACAAAACTGGTTTCGTCGAATTCGGAGACCGTTTGAAAAATGACTTTTTTATTGGTCAATTAAATTTAAACTGAAATTGAAAACACGTTTAAATTTATTGCGCTCATGTATTAATTCCAAAAATTGTGAAATTTGAAACCTAATAATAACTTGACATTGTGGATCCAAAAAGTTGTTTTGTCAAAAACAGATGTCGTTTGCAAAATGGCTATTTTTAAGGGATTTATATATAATAAAATATATATAAATTCCATAGCGACTATTTTAAATTTTAAACTAGACATAACTTATCATTTATAAAGTGAAATCTCAATTTATTACATTCATTAGAAAGATATAATTAAACAGATTCTAACATTTCTGGTTTTACTGAAATTCGATTTATTTCGAATTCTGTACATTCATTTGAAATTAGAAATTGAATTTTTAAACTACCGCCCCATTTCAGGCTCGTTTTATAATTAAAATAGATTTATACGTTCTCACTTCGATTTAAATAAAATTTTAAATCGTTATTATTTAAAATAAATCATTTTAAATATTCAAAACCCATTAAAATAGCTAAAGTAAAAAATTTAAATTGGTTCAGAAATTTCGTGTTGGTACACATCATCTTCAATTTCTCCATTTCGTCACACCATTATTCGAAACGGTTTTCAAAAAAAAATCTAATCCTGGAATTTCCGAATAATGATCATTATTCAAAATCATATGGAATATAAAGGATTCACCAAGTCTCTTTCCACTTTAGTTGGTTTCTTAAAACCATTCATTAATCTCATAAAATCCTTCATTCATTAATTCCAAAATTTGAAATTCATAAAACTCATTTCCTTTAAATCTTTAGCACAAATTCATTAAATCTTAACGAAGATTTATTCTCATCTGAAATTGGAAAAAACTTCACTAAATCCTAATTAAAATATTTGTTATTACCTTTCATTCCAAATCATATCTTAGTCACAATTGCAAGAAGTTGTTCACAACAAACCCAAAATCCAATTGATATCAAACATAAGGTTTAAATAGAAATAATATCGACTTATATTGAACACCAATTCACGAAATCAATGAATACTATAAGTGGAATAACGATATAAATATCTTCCAAATTCCTTAAAATAATAACCATCTACACAACGGTAATCAATACCAAGTATTTGAAGATCACCTCTATCCAAATCTGATTAGTTAAATCCAAAAAAAATCCATCTTACTCAAAATATTTATCAAACATGTCTTTCAAAACAGTGTTATATTTGATAAAAAATTAACTTAACTTGTCGTGTATGGATGATGTTATTCAAGACATCGTCCACAACAACCTAAGAACAATTCGTATCAGTTCATATCCCATATCAACGTTGCATGTTCAACAAATACTATAAGCGGGATAATGGTGTATTCACCTTTCAAATACCAAGAATAGTACGAGTCTCATCTACGGAATTAACACCAAACACTTGATGATTAATTCCAATCAAACCCAATAAGTTAAGATTTTAAAACTTCGGTTCATTTAACTTAAATTTCCAAAATGTCCATTTTTAATATATTTGGTAAATTAGGCCACAAAAATCAAAATACATTTCAAAACTTCGTATTTCTTGTCCAAATAACTTTAAATTCATTTACTATGATTTACCATAATTTTTCCACATTTTTAATAATTTTTATAAGGCCGTTACGATCGATTTCCAATTACGGTAACCGAACTGCTTTTACAACAACCTTTTCACAAATAGTTTTAAACATAACTTGAAATCTATAAGTTAAAACTTAAAATTTCTTTTTTTCATTTGAAAGCTATTATAAATAGAAAAAAAACGTTATTCGTTTCGAGGAAATCCAATAAAAAATTTCAATAGTTATAATCGTTTGAATTTTATGGCCCTATTCGCGAACTATCACTGCACGACAAGTCCTATTCAAACTAGAATTAATTATGAATCAAAATTAATTCGTTTTACTACAAAATGAGTTTAAAATAAAATCAACTCTTATTTTAAAACAAAATTTCCAATATTTAACCTTTTAAATAATTATTCATTTAAAGTGAATATTATAATATTATTTCGCTAATATTATATTTTTCTTAAAAATTCACTTCTTATAATTTTATAACTTCATAAAACGTTTATAAACTCATTTCAAAACAATGAATCTATGTTTAACTTCAAAATCCAATTATAAATAAAATTTAAACATTTAAATATTATAATACTAATATAATATTATTATTTTTCAAAATTTTATCTTTGGAAACCAAACTTCTTAGAAATCAATTTAAACATTATATAAAATGTTTAGAATAATTAATTTGAGTTAAAAACATCGTTTATATATTTAATTCAAATTCAATTTTGAAATTACTATTCATGATCGGTTCCAAATTAGAATAGGTCACTTCCAATTCAAAACACTCTCAAATTGGTTTCAATCTTTTCAAAAGTTGTTCATAAACACTTTGATTTCATTTCCAAATCACTTCGGATATAAAAATCCAAATTTTATTTTCATTTCTTATTTCACTTGAATGAATAAACTATTCATTTAAAAATTCCTAGTGGAACGAGACTTAATCAATATAATTCCCAAATAATCCCAAATTCGTGATGTAAAATATTATGTCAAATAAACATAAACACATCAACATCAATAATCATCCTAAATCAAACAATAGTTATAATATAAGTTCTATAGTCGTTAACACTTATACGTACATAAATACTAATAATAACTGAACAAACATCCATCAATCACGAAGCAATTATAGCAACCACAAATAATCTATATATATATATATATATGATCATATCACGATTATAATAGATATTCAAGTTAAATTAAGGAGTTCTCACATTGATTTTTGATCGTTGCAATAACGATCACTTTTGAATTAAATTAAACGTGGGTTTAATTTAACCCAAAATTTTAACTAGCTCCCATCATGTCCAAATCAGTTTGTACACGTAGCCTGCGTCCATACGATCCCAACAGATCTTTTATCGTTAGATTCTGAGTTCATATGAATAATATATACATGTTTATATTTGATCAAATTAAACACGTCATTAAGAATTTAGTTATAATTGAATTACCCTTCTAAATCATCTTCCCTAATACGTTCAAATTCATTCACCGTCCAACATCAGTTGCTACCGCCTCCAGAGACCACTATGCACCGGCTTGGCCACCGCGCTGTCACCCCTACCTCCACCGCTCCTACACCATCAGCGACACCACCGACACCGTTAATTCCTAGTTCGACCAGAATCTGTTCGAGCACCACATTCTCCGACCACCCACCACCTGGACGCTCGCCACCACCCATGTTGATACCGCCTCCCCTTCCTCTACCATCATCCTTCAGGCACCCAACCCCCTCGACAAATCTAGACATCGGAAAACCCATAAAAATCATTGATGCTCACGAAAATCGTCCACCTCCGTTCATGTCAACTTTACGGCCACCACAACCACTATAAGGCCAACCGCCCAACAACAAACTTGTAGTCCCCTTTCCCCTCTCCAACTTCCTAATTGACACCATCACCTAACTCCTCCTCGTTCACACGCAAAACAAGTAAATCTGAAAACTGTCCAATTCACCGTCGTGGTGAGGTTTCGGCGACCTTGAGTGTCTGTTAGGCACCGAATTTCACTACTAAGTAGCCCTCAACATGATCTACTAGTTTTATGTTGATAACTTTCACCAATTCTTAAAGGTTTATGAAATATAAATTTTTGTTTGAATTTGGACTTATTTGCAAAATTAAGAAAGAGAGGAGAGGATGGCTGCAAAAACTAAAGAAGAACAAAGAAGTGGAAAGTGAATGAATTAGGTTTAGTTGAAGATATTTTATTTTTTATTGATTTATATTTACACGTAACTTACGCATGAAGTATTAAGCTTAAACGACCACATACGATCTTCGATCGTGGTGAAAATTGATATTCAACAACGATTTGTCATATGGTCGTAATGAAACTTGTTTCATTGAAATCCAATTCTATTTTCCCAAGTAGCATTAGTTTGAGCTTAAATTATCAATTAATAATACATACGTATTTACATTGAACGTTTATATCTTGCATAACCACATACAAATCCGATTGACCGGAAATTTGGAATCTTACAATAATTTAACGTTCATGTTCCGATAAAATTAATTTTATCGAAATCACAGATTGTTTGCAAATGGCTATTTTTCCATATTTGATCAAATAAATAAAATATAATTTGAATTAAAAAACATTTCAATTTAATAACAATAAATTATTATTATCATATATATTCAAATATAATATCATATAGCTCCATATTAAACATACTTAGTCTTATAACTCAATACTTCAAAATTTGAGTTAAATCGAGATTTAATTTTTAATAAAATCCTTTTATTTCATTTAATAAATCGTTATGGTTTATAAATGATTCCATAGCGACTTTCTGAAAATTTGATTTGGACATAGCTCACAATCTATAAAATGAAATCTTGATTTGTCTTTTTCATTAGAAAACTATAGTTCAATATATTCGAACGTTTTCTGTTTCAACAAATTCTGACTTATATTGGATCATGTATATTCAATTGAAGTTCGAAATGTAATATAACGAACTACCGCACTTTTGTGTGCTCATTTTTAATTCTATTATAAATTATACGCCCAAACTCGTTTTTAAATTCGCGTTGTATAAACTTAAAATCGTTAATTCTTAAAATAGTTCATTTTAAATATTTAAATCAATTAATTTTTCTTGCTTAAAAATTAGGATCGTTGCACGTAATGTAAAATATTTCTCTATAACATCCCGAGATTTTGCGATAATCTATATTATTAAATTTAATGTTGATTTTAGATAACAATGGAATGCAAAGTTAATGAAAATTATTAAGTGAATTTAATTGATATAAACTTGAATAAGCTTATTAAAGGGTGAATTCAATAGGTTATTAATATAATAACTTGTATATGACTGTAGATATAAGATTTGGTTATTAATTGAAACAAAAGAAATTAAACCAAATGTTGTAAATAAATAGAAAGATTTCACGTGATCATATTGAAATGTATTAAGTAAGGATAATTAACAGGTATGTGAATGCATTTGTTTATTTGTTTACAACAATAAGCTTATAATATTTTAATTAGAATTTGTAACTAGTCATAGATTGCAAAACTCAATATTAATGAATTGAAATAAGGTGGAAACAAATGGCAATAAAGATAATTGAATGGTGTAATTAATGGAAATTAAGAATGGTAATTGAAGGAATAAACTAAATGTTTAATAATTGTTAAAAATAACGATTACAATAGATTAATATATTAATATGTGAAACCATTTGCCTTTGTTATAAACAATAGATATACAAACACATTTGAATTGATAATTTATAACAATTCTTAAATTTTAGATTTATTATTTAACACATTGATGATAGAATGGAAGTAAATGACAACTAATGCACACAATTAATGTAGTTAATGTAAATAAAAATTTGTAATAGTAGAAAACTGACATAATAGATTTTAAAACAAGCGTTAGGTAAGAGCAAAATGTAACAATTTATGGAATAATAAAATAAATATCGAACGTATGAGACTTAGTCAAATTTAAGTTATAACAAATAAATTGATTCCAATTAATTGTAATTAAGTATTTTTTTGTTGTACATTAAACGATAAATGGAAGTTACCAACATAATAGGACATAAACAAAAATATCAACTATATTCTTAAATTAAAGATTTGTTGAATAAATAGAATTGAAATTAAATCAAATCATCTTATTGGGATTAAATATATACCGAATTTATAAGACTTAAATTAAGTTGATTATTTTTAAATTTAATGTTCAAACAGAAATTGGAAAAATAAATGAATTTGAGATTTTAATGTAAGTAATTCATTCCTATAACTAAATGTATATCCTATTTTGGATAAGGATGTAGTTAGCACTGTTGGAATAGAATTAAAGAAGAATAAGAATAGATCCAATGCTCTATTTATGTAATTAACCATTGAAATTTCTTTCTTATAAATAATCTTCAAGTAGTAATCTAATTTTCTCATTTCTTTATATTCCTACTACTCAAACACGCCGTCACCTCTTGTATGATTCCTCTACTCAAGTTCATAGTTAAAGAGAAAAGAAATGAAAAAAAATGATTTTCACATATGAAAGCATGTTTGGTTATCATAAGACAAAACTCACTCATTTGGTTTGCGCTTGCATTGTGTGATGTGGGATATGCTTATGAAAGCTTCATTTTTCCAAAATCATTTGCGAATTTTCCATAATACTTCTTTAGATTACTGCACCCATAACACTCATGTTATTTAGTATTATAACCCGACTAAATGTGAATGATTTAGTTCTGATTCGAGTGTCTGTTGTGTTTTCTTTTTATGCAATACGCTCGGGTCAGATAAAGTTGCAGTTAGCTAAGATTACCTTGCTTTGGAAAACGAAGATTTGGTATACATCTATTATATATATGATTTTTCCACTGCACTTTGTTTCCGCTGCCTTATTGTATATATCCATGTATGTGTAACTCTAATGATCATTGTATATTATAGTCAAATATATATTTTTCAACTATTTTTGAACTATTATTTATTTACTGTATTTTGTCTTTCCACTGCGATATTCTGTATTTATTTTCTTCTTTCTTTTTTTTCTTATATAAATTCCAATAACTATCTGTATTTTTGAGTTGTTTATGTCGACATTGAGGATCGTTGCCGATTTGAACGGTCAAAAATCACGGATGTTACATCCTCATTCTCGAGATATAGTAAGTCAACCAAAATCGAACAATGAGGTTTTTAATTTCTGTAATGACCTGCCTTTTGGACCGCTTCAAGTCAGTAGTTAAACAAACTTAAACTGCATGAAATGACAGATTGTTATTCAGCTTATGCGTTTAACAGAATCAAACATAGAAACCACAAAAATAAAAACTACAATATCTCACGGTGGAATAATTTTACACAAAATCTCAGAGTTTGTAAAAAAAATTTATACAATGGAAGTACATAAATTTTAAACAAAATAAAATTTGCAGCAAATTTGTCAAATCTGTGTGTGCGCACATGCGTCTTCACATGCCTTTCTTCTTTGTGAGCTGAAATCTATAATATGCAACACTAGTATCTGACCCGAGCGTTCCATGCAAAACACAAAACACTCTAGTCAGGACTAAAATTCTCGTATTAGTCAAGTGAAATCAAATGAAATATACAAATGATTATAATTTCAAAGCTTATTCCGATTTATATAAAGGTCTCACCATTTTCCAAAATTCATTTAAGTGTCTTACAAAAGATATCAATTTTTGATTGATCCAATGTTTTCAAAATTTCCAACAATTAAACTTCTATTCACATTCAAGTTATTAAATCAGTGATTTTAATAAACATACTTCATACCCATTCTTCCATAGTCTATATCGCTTCAAGGGATAATCCTTTAAAATCCGACAACTTATTCAACTCTAAAATATCAAATTTAGTTAATAATGAAATTTTATCCATTTTCCTTACCATATTTCTCCTTTTTTTTAGTATTTTAAATATTCAATCATTCAGATTTTCCAAATGGAAAATATAAACAAAAGTCACAAAATATCAAACATTCAATATCGTATATCAAATATAGTGTCCAAAGGTCAAAAACCAAATCTATTGTCAAGTAATCGATCACCACATAGTGGTAAACATAAGGGATAACATAAATATCAACTCACTAACCTTTTAACGAAATAAATAATATTTACCATCTCAATATCAGTCAACATCTAAATCGGTACACCATATTTATCTCACAATCAATCAATAGCCAACAAATATCAGATTAATTAAATGATTATAACAGGAAATTCGAGTACTAATATAAAATTTAAAAATCCAAGTTACATGTCCAAATTTTGACAATCAATAAATATCCATTTGAATTATCAGATTTAATGTCAATTTAACAAATCAGCTAAGCATCGGTTTTATTTTATTAAATGATTTTTGAGCGGTAGGAAGAAAATAAAGTGGGAAATGAATAGTATTTTATTTTCAAATGCTTCAATGTGGATTAACAATGTTGAACATGTACAAATGTCGAAATGTACCTGGGGAAAGAATAAATAAACAATTAATGAAATAACAAAAGAGAAAGGGTGCATTGCATGGATACGCACGCATTAAGATGGGAATAATCATACTCTTCTTTTTTGTTTTTTCTTTGTTTTGCTTTTTTTATTATATAGAAACGCGGCTTGCATTGGTTTTGGACAAGGACCACATGCATGCATTATAAATGATACTATAAATGGTATATGTCTATATGCTTCCCACTAAACAAACGAAGAGATCATTTTTCTTTCTCTTTGTAAACGCGGCCAAGTAATTCGCTCATTAATTCAAATTAAATGTGAGCATTAATTTGCACCATGCATATAAATAACACGTTTTGATTTTCTTCATAACGGACACAAAATATACAAATTTAGAAATGAATGAACGTGTTGATATGTATAGAAGAAAAGGAGGCTAGAATAATGAGGCATTTGAAATTAGTGCACGTGCGTGAAAATAGAATGTATGGAAAGAAATTGGTAAAGTGGAGGAAATAATTAAATGCATTATAAATGAAGAAATAAAGTGGAGAGAGATGAGGCAGTGAATTTGGGGAATGTGGAAAAAGAAGTGGAAACAATAAATATGTTTTATGTTTTCTTTTATTACAAATGAATGCATAATACGTGGAAAAGTTAGACAATAAATATGTTTTCTTTTTTCTTTATTATTATTATTATTATAAATGTTAACATAAATTTCATTAACTGCGATAGTTAAAACATACATTATATACCTTTAACACTCGGTGTCTAACAATTCTTCCTATATAAAATTAATTTGGAAGCATTCATAAATTTATTTTCAATTATCGCATTAAGGTCTATATTGAACCTTAAAAATAAAATCAGGGGTTCAACTACTATTTTTTTTCCAGCAATAGTTCAAAGTTAGCTAGTCCAAATGTATAAACATAAACAATTTAATAATTTCCATTATTATCAATCACAATTTAACAAATTATAAATTGTTTTTTATCACAAATAAAATTTTAAATCGTAATTAATAACATTATAAATCTTATTTAAAAACCATTCCAAATTCAAACATTAAATTAAATTTAAAACTTTAAATGGTCGTAATTTTAAGGGATGTTATAGTCTCCCCCACTCAGAACTTTTCGTCCTCGAAAAGGAATGAAATAAGGAACTAGTAATTAAACGATACTCCATTCATATGCATATCATTTTCGATTGCTTGTTCAAATACAAAATTTTGCTTTCAATTAGTATTGGTAACTCGATCCCTCAAGTGCGGACTTCTGATTTGACTTCTTGATTAGAAACTTCCATTCTTCTTGCATAGCAATAAACTATGATAAAGAACTTCAAATTCTTATAAAACCTCAAATCAGTGTTTATCGTCGAGAATCGAGCGAAGAATTCTATTTGAAATCAAAATCGTGTATTCAAAACAAAATCAGAACTGTTATGCGAATAGAATGGTTTTCGGATATTGACACAATATAGTTCATTGATTTTTTTTTAGTTAGGCCAATGTATCTAATTCAAGTGTCTACAATTTATATTCAATTTTAAAGTTTATAAGAAAAAAAATTGAAGAAAATTCTTTTATATATAAAAATACCTTATATCAAAAATAGTTTTTGATAACTCGATATTTCCACAAGTTTATCATCATTCTTTAAGAATATGGTAATGCGTTGGTCAAGCGCAAAATTAGAAATCTCGAAGTACTAAGCAAACCCATTTCAACATCTAGTGAAAATACTTAAATAAAAACTTTAAAATAGATAAAAGAAGTACCATCCAATAAACCAACCGATGAAACTTATTCATGAATCGTAGATACACAATTGTTACGCCTGGATCCCCTAGGAAGCATCCGTACACATAGGAAATCTCTGCCCTACGAATTTCATCACGAACAATCAACAGGATGAATCAATAGAAATAGAATAGAATAACCTGAGATCATCATGAAATGCATCCCCTAAGGTCGCTCTATCACCAGGTCGAGAGGACAAAGTGCCACGACCATAGGTGGCTAGGCAATCATTGCCTTACGTATTTCGCCACAACACCTCAAAACAATCGCATGCATCGCAATTTACATCTCGTAACACCGGAGGTTACATCTCTATCACCCGTAAACCTTAGGCAATCACTACCCTATGAATTACGCCATGTTGACCGCAGATACACAATGGTTACGCCTGCATCCCCCAGGAAGCATCCGTACCCATAGGCTTTCGCAGCCCTGTGGATTTCACCATCGTAAAATGACCATAGATTGCAGCAGACACAATGGTTACGCCTGGTTCCCCCAGGAAGCATCCGTCACCCTAGGCCTTCGTGGCCCTGCAAATTTCGCTATTCAGCCGAGTTCAAAGGAAACACTCATGAGTATTACGTCTGAACAACCACAATCAAAGAAATATCAACAAGAGTTCCTAGCGAGTAGGACCTCGATTTTCAATGGAAGGTACTTCCTGTATCTTTGGTTCGAAATCATACAATACTATATATAATATTCATTCCACTTCGAGTATATAGGGCATATATAAAATTTCATTTATATAAGATTTCTTAAATCATATTTTAACATGTCATTTTTGTACAAATTCCATTATATACAAGATATCAATTCATATCAATTACCTTCCAAATCAATAATTTTGAATTCAGTGCATTCTTATATTAATTTTTCACATATATAAGTTCTGAAAACTTCCGTATCAAGTGTCCAAAAAATCGAAGATTCTCGAAATTCCAATTCAATACCAAATTCAGTTTGATTTCTGAATCGATTCAGATATTTGATATCATTTCAATTTCAGATTTACAAATTAGTTAAAACTTCAAATTCAATGTAAATTGCATGTTATGAAATTATTATCCAACTGAATCTTTACATTCAATCATTTTGGACTTAAATTGCTCAGATTGAAAATATACACTCTTATCTCTAAAATAGTTAAGCTAAATTTAAAATAGTTTAAGTAAGATAAAAACTTGATATAAAATAGGTTTGAATAGAGTAAACAAGTTTTTTATATATAAAGTAGTTTAAATAGGTTTGGATAGAATAAACATGTTTTAGTATAAAATAGTTTAAATAAACTAAATAGGTTTGCTATAGAATAGTTGGATAAGATAGCTAAGTTTAAATGAAGTAAATAAATTAATTTTATAGTTTTTGAAAGCAGAATACTAACTTTAAGAGATAATCCAATCCGAATCAGTTTATGTGAAATCCTAATGATAATTCAACTTTGATTCCATAATGTGATTTCAATAATCATTACTCAAATCGAACATTATTCACAAAAGATAAACTTTTTCAAAAGCTTCTGAAATAAGCTTGTTATTCATACATATAAATTTGTACAAATAACCTTCTCAAAATATTTATTGATCAAATATTTCTATCACATTTCATATAAGTTGGATTCAATATGTTTCAAAACAATTAAGAAATCTATTTCTATCCGTTTTAATTATCCCTTACATCTCATTTTCAATACTTCCATTAACATAGTACAAAAGCAATACTTCGAAAATTCAATTGTCAATTATTGTCATAATTCAATGTTCAAATATTTGTTTCAAATACGAAACTATGTCAGTAATCAAACTTTATTTTAGACTTTTTACAATGCACGATAAACAAAAGGGTACAAGGACATGAGTTCTGTATTAATGAAAGCTCAAACAAGAATAAAACAAGGGTGGGAAGGTCAAACAACAACTACTGAAGCAAGGTGAATGAATCAAAATTGAACGAAGGAACTATCTATTCTCAGGGCCAAGAGGGTAAACGATGCAACTATGAAATTTCTTTAATTAATTCACTTTAGTTCAAAATTCAAAATATTTACATTTGTCATTGTAAAATTTAAAGCTCGTTTCCTTTTTCTTTAATTTTATTCAAGTTACCTTCTTTTTAAATTTTTAAGTTAATTCTAACATTCACTTGTCGTTCTAGATTTTTAAGGTTCACAAATTTTTTCAAATGTCATCATTCACTATTCACCTTACAATTTAATTTTAAAACAGTCATTTGTAAAATCTACTTATATTTCACAATAACGTAACTTTATTTAAATTTTGATCATTTACCCAAGTTCACATTAATTTTACAAAAGCATTTTCATTAAAATTTATCCAAACCATTTTCGAATGTTTATCAAAATAATTAGTCTAAGTATTTCTCGATGTTTTAGTCAAAATCAAATAGTCAATCCCACTTTCAAAACTCGAAAATATACACTGGTGATGTCGCGACAATCACCGGAATCATCTCCAAGCGACTAGAGTGTGATTCCATATCTATCTAGTACAGACAAGACTTTATATATACGTTAGTTAGGCTTATATTCAAAATGTTACATACTTAATAGTCCAACCTTGACGTCGAATAAATACTCAAAATTCTTTTTATAAGAATACACCATCTCCAAATATATAATACAAAACGATATATTTCAAAATAATTTATCAATTTCAAAATAAATTTGTTTCAAAATTTATTAGTTTCAAAATGCTTCCGCTGCACTACTCTTTCAAAATATTAGTTTCATAACCATTTATATTTCAAATTACACAATCTCTAGTGTAATTTCTAGCGAATGATTCTTATTAAAGTCCATAAGCTAAGCTTTGTGTAAACCAAAGCTCTAATACCAACTATAACGACCTGGCTTTACGACCGCTTCAAGTCGGTAGTTAAACCAATTTAAACTGCTCGAAATGACAGATTGTAGTTTAGCTTATGCATTTAGCAGAATCAAACATAGAAATTACAAAAACAAAAAATGCAATATCTCACAGCGGAATAGTTTTACACAAAATTCAGAGTTTGTACAAAAAACTTTACACCGTGGAAGTACATAAATTTTAAACAAAATAAAATTTGCAGCAAATTTGTCAAATCTGTGTGCGCGCACATGCGTCTTCACATGCCTCTTTTCTTTGTGAGCTGAAATCTATAATCTGCAACATTCGTATCTGACCCGAGTGTTCCATGCAAAACACAAAACACTCGAGTCAGGACTAAAATTCTCATATTAGTCAAATCAAATCAAATATACAAATGATAATAATTTCAAATCTTATTTCGATTTATATAAAGGTCTCACCATTTTCCA
Source organism: Allium sativum (assembly GCA_030737875.1). NCBI lineage: Eukaryota > Viridiplantae > Streptophyta > Magnoliopsida > Asparagales > Amaryllidaceae > Allium > Allium sativum. The sequence goes on from CM060916.1 coordinate 47,301,706, forward strand.
AAATTCATTTAAGTGTCTTACAAAAGATATCAATTTTTGATTGATCCAATATTTCAAAATTTCCAACAATTAAACTTCTACTCACGTTCAAGTTATTAAATCAGTGATTTTAATAAACATACTTCATACCCATTCTTCCACAGTCTATATCACTTCAAGGGATAATCCTTTAAAATCCGACAACTTATTCAAATCTAAAATATTCAATTTAATTAATAATGAAATTTCATCCATTTTCCTTACCATATTACTCCTTTTTAGTATTATAAAAATTCAACCATTAAGATTTTCCAAATGGAAAAGTTCAACAAAAATCACAAAATATCAAACATTCAACAATACATTCAATATCATATATCAAATAGAGTGTCCAAAGGTCAAAAACCAAATCTAAAGTCAAGTAATCGATCACCGCATAGGGGTAAACATAAGGGATAACATAAATATCAACTCACTAACCTTTTAACAAAATAAATAATATTTACCATCTCAATATCAGTCAACATCTAAATCGGTACCCCATCCGTATCTCATAATCAATCAATAGCCAACAAATATCGGATTATTTAAATGATTGTAACAGGAAATTCCAATACAAATATAAAATTTAACATTCTAAGTTACATGTCCAAATTTTGACTATCAATAAATATCCATTTCAATTATCAGATTTAATGTCAATTTAATAATTCAGTTAAGTGTCATTTTTAATTAAATGACTTTTGAGCGGTAGGAAGAAAATAAAGTGGGAAATGAAGAGTGTTTTATTTCCAAACGCTTTAATGTGGAGTAACCATGTCGAATGTGTACAAATGTCGAAATGTACCTGGGGAAAGAATAGGTAAACAATTAATGAAATAACAAAAGAGAAAGGGTGCATTGCATGGATACGCATACATTAAGATGGGAACAATTATACTCTTTTTTTGTTTTTCTTAATTTTTGTTTTTATTACATAGAAACGTGGCTTGCATTGGATTTGGACACGGACCGCATGCATGCATGCCTTATAAATGATACAATAAATGATATATGTCTATATGCCTCCCACTAAACAAATGATGAGATCATTTAGGTTTCTCTTTGTAAACATGACCAAGTAATTTGCTCATTAATTCAAATTAAATGTGAGCATTATTTGCACTATGCATATATACAACACGTTTTGATTTTCTTTATAACAGACGCAAAATATGCAAATTTAGAAATGAATGAATGTGTTGATATGTATAGAATAAAAGGTGGCTAGTGTAACAACCCGGGAAATCAGAACCAATTTAAATTTTTTATTTTGGCAATTTTAATGAATTTTGAATATTTAAAATGAATTATTTTAAATAATAACGATTAGACATTTGTTTTGAATAGAATTAGAACGTATAAATTTATTTAAATCGAAATTAGAATATAAATATTTATTTTAATTATAAAAGGAATTGAAAACGGCGCGGTAGTTTGAAAATTCGATTTCAAATTTCAAATGAATGTACTGGATTCAAAATAAACCAGATTTTAGCGTAACCAGAAAGATTTGAATCTGTTTGAAAATAACTTTCCGACGAATGTGAAAAATCCAGATTTCATAGTAGGAATAAAAAGTTATGTCCAGTTGAAAATTCAGAATAGACGCTATAGAATTTATATAATATATAGCCCTTAAAAATAGCAATTTTGCAAATGACCTCCATTTTCGACGAGACCACTTTTGTTGGATTCGGAAATGTCAAATTATTGCTAGATTCTAATTTTCATAATTTTTGGAATCAATATGTGAGCGTTGCAAAAGAAAACATGTTTTGTCAATTTCAGTTGAATTGGATCGACCATAAAATGACCATTTTTCAAACGGTCTCCAAATTCAATGAAATTAGTTTTGTTAGGACCGTATCGTCGAAACATAGCTAGATTTATTTTTCTGGAATTTTTGGAGTCAGTATGTGGTCCCGGTAAATTAAAATGTACATTCAAATTCAATATATAAGGATTTATATTTTAATTTCAATGAAAGATGATCAAAACAGTCGAATTGGCTTACCGGACATATCCCATTGTGTCCGGAATGAGGGTATTTGGCTAGGAGCTATATTCGTTGGGTTGATTTGGAGATCGTGATAATAAACAAGTTATTTTTAGAATTAAGTAATTAAAATATTATTAAATTATAATATAAATATAATTTCTCCAAACCCTAACTCAGAATTATCGAGCCGCCTCTTTTATAAAACCGACGACGTTGAAGCTCCAAATTTCCCTTCAAAAATTCTTCCAATCCTCAAGCTTATTCATGATACAAATTACATGAAAATTGAAGAGCGATTCAAGATCTTCAGATCCATACTGTTGGTTTGATTTCGAGGCATATCGTGAAAGAATTTCAAGTGCAAAGTCGCCACCTTCAGGTTCGATTTCTGGCGATGTGTGGGGTCCAAGCTTTTCGCGCCACCAGTCGCTGGAAGGGGGGAGGGAGGTGCTCTTCGCGGCACGTACCGATGTGGGTCCGGTCCACTGTGTGAGGCGCGGTTGTGGATAATTCAAGTCGAGCTCCAGTTCGACGGTTTCAGGCAAAGGATTATTAACAATAAGCTTATATATATAGTTTTTTTAATTAAAAAGCCTTATTTTTAAAATATGAAATAATAAATATATAAAATGCATTTTTTTAACATATATAGAAGATGAGATTTTTATATAAATGACTTTGCTATAAAAATGTGAATTTTTATAAATAAATAACATTGGGTTTTAAAAATAAAAATGACATGGTTTTAAAAGTATAAAAATATGATTTTTTTTAAATAGAAAAAGCATAGTCTTAAAAGGTGTTATTTTTAAATAAAATAACTATAGTGAAAAAGGTGATTTTTATATATGAATAGCATATAAAAATATGTTTTTTATATATATAATGGCATGATAAAAATATGGTTTATTTATATATATATAACTTTAACATTAAAATATGGTTTATATATATATATATTTATATACGCAACTTTAAAATTAAAAATATGGTTTATATATATATATATTTATGTATATAACTTTAAAAATAAAAACAGCACTATTTTTGAAAATAAAAAGAGCACTATTTTTGAAAATAAAAAGAGCACTATTTTTGAAAATAAAAAGACCATTATTTTTGAAAACATAAATAGCGATGTTTTTGAAATAGAAATTAGCATTGTCTTTATCATGTATATAATTTAGAATAAAAAAATATGATTTTTAAGTTATATACATTATTTTAAAAATATCATTGAGTTAAAAATATGATTTTTAAATTAAAAATAGCAATGATTTTTAAAATATAAAAATAGCGTGGTTTTAAAAAAAATATGATTTTTATATGTGTAGCTATATAAAAATATGATTTTTATGTATATAATGACAACATAAAAATGTAATTTTTATTTATATAGTAGCAGAATAAAATTGTGATTTTTAAATAAATAGCACTGTATTAAAAATATAATTTTTAGTATCAACTGGCGTGAAACAGATGGCGATGGAACGGACTGAAATCAAAACGGAATCCAAACCGTCCCATAAAGATAGACGGAGTGGAAACCAAAGGTGACAACTTATCACTCAAATTTATTTTCTAGTTAAATATATACTAGGCTACAGACGGGGCTTAGTAGCTCCTGACACCGTCGTCCACAGACCATGGATGACTTGTTTGATTGTGTTGTGTGTTGGAAATTGATTGTGATTGTATTGTGAAATGGAAAATAAAATATTCATGTGTATGGAATAAAACATTTGAACATTAGAAATATCATTTTTATTGTATATATGAATTGTATAAAATAGTCATGTGTTGAAATAAATATTCACAAACAAATCGGACGATTTGTTTATGTATACCCATTTATCTGATACTGGTTGGGACGATATATTTTATACATCGCCCAACTGTACAAATAAAATCTGTGTTTGTTAATTGAAACCCCACACGGGTATTGGGATGATATTTGACACACACTGATCCCAATAATTAGTGGTATGTTAATCGATGGGTTGACAAGTTGTGATAAGCGTTAATTATTTATTTTTAATGCTTATATAGTTGTAAATTGCACTCTGGATGATGGTTGATTGTATATCATTATTGTTATGTACATATGTTGTATGAAATCCATATAAATAACATTATTTGGTAATTGATTGAATCTGATTCCAATTCAGAATTAACAAATATTTTTAAATAATATTCAGCGTATAATCAAAATCAGATACTTTGAAAATATTATCATTTTAATATTATAATGAAAAGGAATATTCAAATTTGATTTGAAATTTGAAATGAAATTGAAATCTTTTTAAAATGAATTTAAAAGGAATTTACTAAGGAATATTCAAATTTGATTTGAAATTTGAAATGAAATTGAAATCATTTAAAAATGAATTTAAAATGAATTTACTAAGGAATATTCAATTTTGATTTGAAAATTGAAATTTGAAATGAAATTGAAATCGTTTTAAAATGAATTTAAAACGAATTTACTAAGGAATATTCAAATTTGATTCGAAATTTGAAATGAAGTTGAAATCATTTTGAAATGAATTTATAAACAATTTATAAAATACGTTTTAAATGGAAATCAACGAAATATTATATATATATATATATATATATATATATTATAATGGCCTGAATAGAACGCGCCGCGCAGCGACCGTTCGTGAATTTCGACCATTGACTTCAAATTGACATTACGGGAGATCCGGCCGTCGGATTCTCCTAAAACCAGAACTGTTGGGTTTGTATCTAAAAGAGCTTTCCAATGAATATAAGAGAGTTGAAATCTAACGGTTGGATTTGGAATTATGTCCACATCAAATTTGGAAAAGGTCGCTGTAAGTGCAGTTCGATGACCGTTTATGGAAATAGACTAAAAGGGCCTCGATAAAATTATTAAAAATTTGAGTAAAATCATAATAAATGATTTGGCAAGAATTTGGATGAAAAGGCCCACATTTGTAAAGATAAAAATATATTTTTATCAAAATAAACTAGTTATGGGCTAGAATTATAATCCAATATTTTTAAATAAATAAATTGGATTTGAAATGGTTTTAAAAATAACCAAAATTTCCAATATATGAATTGGAATGGGTTTGAATTGAAATTATATTCGGAATATTTCAATGTTGGATTTCATGATTATACAAATACTGTTATGGAAATTTGAAATATATATTTATATTGTTATTTTTAATACGATATTTGTTGGTTTCAGAATTTGATATTGAATATAAGCCAATATATTTTCTATTCAGAGCCTTGTATTTAATATCAAACGGGATTTTGGGTTTGTCGTGAATTGTGTCTTCATTAACACTATTCTTAAGCCCCATGGGAAAAAGATAAATCTTTTAATTAAGATTATTAGAGTTTCCAGCTAATTAACATTTAATTGGAAAAAATGGAATGTGAATCGGGTTTATTGTGAATTGTGTTTTTAACGACATTCTTTCTTTAACCCGATTAACAGTGAAATGTGTTTTGGAATATATAAATCTTTTTATTAAGATTTAATGGAAATTTTCCAAAGTAAAGTTTTCCGGTTTAATATATTAAATTGGAATGGAATGGAATTCGATTAGATAATAATCAAAGTGGGCTTCTGTGGAGGAAGACTGTTACTATATATGGAATTTAAAAGGCTTTGCCGTTATTCCATTTATATTATTGGTTGGATACGGAAGTTTATATCGATTATATATATATTGATTTACTTTCCGTGAAGATTCCATAATTAATGGAATGGGATTTTGGGTTTATCGTGAACAGTGTTTTAAATGACACTAGTTCTTTAACCCAGTTAAAGATAAGATTAATTTCTTAACTTTGAATAATCATTAAGAAATGACTTTTGAGATTAAAACTGAATTATAGTTTTAATGAATCTTTAATTAGATTGGAATGTGAATGGGATAATTAAATTTATCGAATTCATGAAATGATCGAGAATAGAGTGTCACCAGTTTTGCTCCAAGCGATAGTTAAATCTTTAATTAGATTTGAACGTGAAATGGTAATTAATTTTACCAATAATACCATGGTGTTAGATATGAAGTATTACCAGTTTTGCTTCATGGGATGAATAGGTTCGGATTGGGAAATTAAATAAGGATAACATCGGTAAGATTCGCTAATCCCGACTAGTTTGGATAAACCTTAATTTGGTTTGAATTGATATCCAAAAGAAGATTAAAGAATAAATTTAAAGAATTTATCTTTGATAAAATTAATGGGAACCTTTCCTAAAGGGTATGAATATTTAAATAAAGGAATATTCAGAATTGGAATGAGGCGTATGTTTTGTTTTTATAGCACTTGTTTATAAGATACGCGAGTTATTCAGAAAGACCAGGTTTGTCCCATTCTGAATAACTGAATCGACGATAAGTCAACGATGAAGATGGTGGTTGAAGACCGGAGGTCTTCACATCATTTGGATGATTACTGTTGTTTTGAGTGGGCTGTAAACCTAAGACAAGGTAAAAAGTGGTGATCGTCCAGACGTACTTGGAGATCGACCGGATATGCGAGGACCTCTCTCTTGTATTGGACATATGGGACGAGGAATAAGGTGCCTTCGATTTCGTTCAGACCCAGAACGAACTTGTAAATGGATGTGTGTCTAACATTGGATTTTATTCTGTGTTGATTGATCTCTATTAAATATATATCTGTTTGGTGGCGGACAATTTATTCTCTTGCTTAACACCCTTCTCTGAGACGTACGAGCTCAGAGGTTATATATCGATAGACATCAGTCGCATGGCATAAATTGCCAGTGTGGCATGCTGAGATGCAAATGATCAAGGCTTCTGTTGAAAAGCAGAGTCTTGTGGTTGATGATCAAAGCACGGCTTTAATATAGCATAGCTTTGTGTATAACGTTAATTCGCGAGCCTCATACCCCGGCGTGAACCAGAAACGGGAGAGGACTTCAGGGAGGGCATGCATTTCCTTCTAGCTTGTAGTAGTGTCATGATATGGAGCTCAGACATTTTTACTTATGTGGATGATGGATAGCGAGATGCCTCGGTTATATCGGTCACTACGGGCCCGATCGATGGTTTGGTCGATATACTGACCAGTTTTACGCCCCATAGAGCGGGAAAACGTATTGTTCAAGCATTTTAATCCACTCCGCGTGGACCGGCCCTGACGATCCAAGGGTCGATGCGTTCTGATCCAGAGACACTGGCTAGAGCATCTCGAAGCGGTAAGGATGATCCCTTGCCTTGGTTCACAAATGGAAATCTAACTTCCAATATGTGACTTTGCGGTTTTGATTGTAAACCTATATGTGGCGGCATAGTAGCATGGGACGCTCATGTCGCCTATGATTGATATGTTATGATTGAAATTGTTTTTGAAACATATATGCACTTATAATAGTATCAAAATGATTTGTTTTAAACGTACCAAGCATGTTTGGTTATTATAAGGTAATTTAATAGCTTCATTGCTTTGCGTGATGGGACCTGAGTCTTATAATAGCTTCATTTTTCCAAAATGCATTGCGCTGTTTTGTTATATGCACTGATACTCTTAGGAGAAAACCCGTTCCGTGTTATACGGCGTGGTCCCTTGATTTACTCCATTTTAAAGAAAAGTTTTAAATAATCGTTTTAGTTCTCACACCAATCACATGACTGACCTGGAGTTTATTGTTTTAACCTAAACTCCGGATGCCCCTATTTTCCACACGGGCAGCTAGTAGTTTTGGTTTTGCAGATGTTATATTCACATGATCCTGGTTTATAGCTGGAACTATACTCGGAAAGCTTTGTATCCGTATATTCCATTCAGTTGTGTTATGTATTTTTTGCCGCCTAATTTGTAAATCTCATATATTTGTCAAATATATATTATTTATCCGTACTCTGTATATTCTTGTACGTTGATGTAAATTGTTGTAATAAGTAATGAAATGTTCTTCTGTTTGTGTTCCGATTAGTCTTGTTCTCAAACTATCCATTCTTTCTCTTCTTTTCGGAGACCGGGGAAGTTCGGGTCGTCACAGCTAGAATAATGAGGCATTTGAAATAAATGCACATGCATGAAAATAGAATGTATGGAAAGAAATTAATAAAGTGGAGGAAATAAATGAATTCACAATAAATGAAGAATAAAGTGGAGAGAGACGAGGCAGTGATTTTGGGGAAAGTGGAAAAAGAAGGGGAAACAATAAATATGTTTTATGTTTTTTTTATATAAATGTATGCATAATACATAGAAAGGTTGGACAATAAATATGTTTTGTTTGTTTCTTTTTTATTTATTTATTTTTATATATGTTAACATAAATTTCATTAACTGCGATAGTTAAAACATAGATTATATACCTTTAACACTCGGTGTCTTATAATTCTTGCTATATAAAATTAATTTGGAAACAGTCATAATTTTTTTTTCAAATATCGCATTAATGCCTATATTCAACCTTAAAAATAAAGTCAAGGATTCAACTGCTAAATTTTATTCAACAATAGTTCAAAGTTAGCTAGTTTAAATGTATAAACATGAACAATTTAATAATTTCCATTGTTATCAATCACAATTTAACAAATTATAAATTGTTGTTTATCACAAATAAAACTTTAAATCGTTCATTAACAACATCATAAATCTTATTTAGAAAACATTCCAAATTCAAACATTAAATTAAATTAAAAAATTTAAATGGCTGTAATTTAAGGGATGTTACAGTTTCTATCATTCAAGTCTGCGTATGAGTATTGGAAAAACCTTTGAAATCTGAAGAAAAAACTTGCTACTTTAAAGAGCATGCCAACGTACAATTTTGAAACTCAAGTTAAAGTTGTAGTTGCTACAATGACTATATATACATAATTTTGTAAGGAAATACAATATGGGCGATCCGGATTTTATAACTTTTGACGATAATCCTAATCTTGTCCCGGATGAATATCATAAAGAACATCAAAATATGAGAAATAAGACAGAGGACGATACTCAAGGAGTCGAAAGATGAGTTAACGAAGCGATCGTACTCAGAGATTCGATAAGGGATGAATTAATTGCAACGTGAAGGATATAATCATTGTGTATAAATATTTTAATTAGTTATCAATGTATTTACATTTCTTTTATATATGTATTTCTATCAGTTATTAATATTTATCAGTACAAGTTACTAATATTTATCATTATTTTCGAGATAGAGTATGTCTAATGTATTTTTTAATATAAAATCTCATAAATTCCCTCTTTCCTAAAACTAAACCAGAATCCATGCTTCAACTAGAATATAACATAACACAAATGAAAAAAATGATTTGCTTAATCTCCACAAGTAACATTGAACAAGTGAATGAGCAAACCGGCATTTTTTATTAGCTTTACTGTTATAAGATTTCTGTTACAAACAACACACACACACACACACACACACATATATATATATATATATAACCGCTCAATAGTTTTACCGTTCAATTCACCGTTTAAAATAAAAAAACACATCATTCGTTCACTCATCTTCAGCTACTCAATTAATCGTTCGGTCATATTGTTCATTTCAACCGCTCGCCAACGTCAATAACGCATGTAAGCCACGCTACGGGTGCGTTCTCGGCGCTAACAAACAACAGTTAGTTTGAATGAAGTATTGAACAAACAACATGTTGCAACAACCGGCTTTAAAGCTTCATTTTCACGCGGTTATGTAAATGCATCAGGGAGGAGGGCCCCAGCCATTTTAATCTTTCAGCCCGTTGAAAAATCAGGTTGAGTGGTCGGTTGAAGTGGCGATGTTGGTTCTTGGAAATGCGACTATCAATGTGTTCTAATGTCATCCACGCTGAACTAATTACCTCAAAATTCAACATACAGGTATGCGACGTTTTTTCGATAATTTAATCTTTGTTTTGATATGTAGATTTCTTCTGTTAACCAATCATCAATGCCATGTTTGATTTTGAAAATCATGGTTATGTACAATGGCAGTAAAACTGAAGAGGTTGTGTTGTTTTATCACCATTACTTCATTTCATGGTTCATTGATGGTTTTTTGAAGGTTAATTTGGACGATTGACATATTAGATGCAAATTTAAGTAACCCATATGCATAGAAGAATTACGGTACTCAACTAGCACATACCAATTAACTAAACATGTAAACTGAATTGCTACATTTTTTATAAACTAGCAGTTGTTTCTTTTTTGGTACTAGCAATTACTCTTTAAAATAACTTTTTGATGGCTTTGAAGTGATCCACTACTTAATAAACTAAGACTAACCATTTTTCAGCTTGTTCGTTCGCTTTTCCTGCAGCATGTTAGCCTTTAATAAACAAAAATAAAATGACCCAAGCCAATATAACTGTCATAGTATCAAGTAGATCAAAACTTAAACATGTACTTTCTACTTTGGATATGAAGTGGTAAAGTAGGGTGATGTTGATTTTGAGCATTTAAACGGAGTAACATAATATGTTTAGACTTTGGCTAACACTAAGGGTGCTTTCACTGCTTTTTTTGGCTACGTTGATGTTGGCGTCAAGTAGCATGCATCTGAACAAATTGATTGGAACAAATTTGCAAAGAATGGAAAGTAAATATTTTTATAATAGGAATGCATTGATTGCATTTGATGAGGTGGTAGAGTAATAAATGAAGGGATTAATTTCTTCCATCTATGCTAAAGAAACAGATTGATTTACTTCCTATATTTGCACATTTGTTGTTATGGTAATTTGCCTCCATTATATTATTACCATATGTTGGTAATTTAATTGATGACTCGCATAGATTTGCACTGGCTATATATTGAGGGGTAGACTTTAGTGTAAACCCATCCTGGCCTGGAGCCAGTGATCCCCAATGCTGTCTCTTCTTGTTAAACCTGATTGAGGTTTGGATATGTAAACTCTTATTTTGTAATCTCTTGTATTCTCTCATGTGGAATAAAATCTCTCTCTGTTGGACTGGACGTACACTATGATGATAGTGGAACCAGTATAAATATTGTGTCTCTTTGTTTCTCTGTTATAGTTATTTACTATTTTGTTGATGTAATAGAATAATTGCTATCAGATTAGATTGATGTTCAATTGGCAAATCTAGATTCTGCTTATTGCGCTTCCGCATTTATGCACAAAAATCATAACAGATTGGTATCAGAGCGAGGTGATTTGTTTTGAATTGTGCATCAATTATTTCTACAAAGGTTGGTAGATTCAGTGGTGATTATGCTATTACTATTTTGGAGAAAAGAAGACTTCGATGGAGGAGATTATGTTGAGAGAAAAGAGAGTTCCAATCTGGGAACTTTGACGTGATATGGAGTTTACTATGTTGAAGGGACTATTGGATTTGGGAAGTTTTGATCATGTTTCTAACAGGGGTCTTCATGTTGATGATGCTCGAAGGATCCAAGATGATCAGGAAAGAAGCTCAGGTCAAGTGATAGACGGGTGTCAAGACAGAGATCATTGTGGTTTAGACAGGGGTCTTCACGTTGATGATGCTCGAGGGATCCGGTATGATCGAAGAAGGAGCTCATGTCAAGTGTTAGATGGGTGTCGATGTGTATTACAAACACTTTTAGACCGTTAATGTTGTGTGGTGCATCTCGAGGGGAAGATGCATCTTTGGCAGGCGGTGGGTTTGTGTTTGTAATGGTTTTAATTGAGAGAATTAAATTTTTGCCTTGGTGGTGTTGAGATTACTTTGGTGTCTGCCTTCTTTGTTATTTTGGATATTTGCAACAGTTTGTTGGCGGGCGGGGACGTAGTCTGAGCTCGTTAATAATGGTGTGATGGGGGTTAGCTTTGCTGGAACCCATTAGGAAAAAAATCATTTTTGGTTTCTATCTCATGGTGAGACTTTGATTGAAGGTGGAGTTCTGTTGAAGAGTTTTATGATGAGAAGAGAATTTGACTCAAGGTGGGGTGCTGGAGATATGTGATTTTACATCAAGGTGGAGTGTTAAATTTGGTGATACAAAATCAAAAATTGATTGGAACAAATTTGCAAAGAATGGAAAGTAAATATTTTTATAATAGGAATGCATTGATTGCATTTGATGAGGTGGTAGAGAAATAAATGAAGGGATTAATTTCTTCCATCTATGCTAAAGAAACAGATTGATTTACTTCCTATATTTGCACATTTGTTGTTACGGTAATTTTCCTCCATTATATTATTACCATATATTGGTAATTTAATTGATGACTCACATAGATTTGCACTGGCTATATATTGAGGGGTAGACTTTAGTGTAAACCCATCCTGGCCTGGAGCCAGTGATCCCCAATGCTGTCTCTTCTTGTTAAACCTGATTGAGGTTTGGATATGTAAACTCTTATTTTGTAATCTCTTGTATTCTCTCATGTGGAATAAAATCTCTCTCTGTTGGATTGGACGTACACTATGATGATAGTGGAACCAGTATAAATATTGTGTCTCTTTGTTTCTCTGTTATAGTTATTTACTATTTTGTTGATGTAATAGATTAATTGCTATTAGATTAGATTGATGTTCAATTGGTAAATCTAGATCCTGCTTATTGCGCTTCCGCATTTATGCACAAAAATCATAACAAGGAAAATCAATGGTTGGCTTCAAACGGTCCAAACACGTCTGAAGTATCTAACTCCACTGCCTTTTCCTCCCCTCTGTTCCCTTTTTGTGTGCCTCTTTCGTCAATAACACATTATCCTTTCACGAATCATTCTCCGTTCGTGTCCCTTTCCCGTGCTCCTTTTGTGTTGCACACGATCACACATTAATATGGTAGTGGAATGAGCTAAAATTGAAGATGCACCGATGAATTATAAGTGATTTTGCCATAAGAGTGACAAAGGATGGGCATAAGATGTTAATTCTAAGAACGAAAAATCATGACATTGTCACATTGAATGCTTGATTTGGTTTCTTTCCTAATATTAGTAGAATCATCCTTTATTTTGAACAATTATTTCTCTTTAGATTAAGTAAACTTGCGTTGTCTCCATCCGTACTTGATTAAGCGGATATGTAGGCTGCCATCTACATTTTATTTTTAATGTCATTCGTTTTATTATTTAGTTGCTAAGCGACACTTCCTTTCTCTCCTGTTGTAGAAAAAGATTTGCGGCTGCAGCCGTCCTCAAGCAGTTTCTATTCAGTCGTTTTGTATAATTTTGTATTTGATAATGAATAGATGCATTAATGTTATCTACTTGAGTAACTAAAACAGTTTACATTTTCTTTGTTATCACAGTTACAAGTTTTTTTGTGCTCTTGCAAAATGTTAAGTGTCATGATGCCTTGAGCTTATTTGTTTTTCAATACAGTGGTGGTGGCAGAAATCGATCTTATGCCAAGGACAAGGAGATGGATTTTCTCATATGGACATCGGCGAAACCAAGGTGTGTAGTGAAAAATCGTAAATAAAAAGTACGTAGCCAGACATTTCTTGTGATTACAAGATCTTTTAGCATTCATAGAATCATACATGCAACCTTTAAGCTTTAAAGTAAGTTAATTTTCTGGCATTACTTTATATCTTCCATTTTTTTATTAGACTGCATAGGATAAATACTTATGCATGGTTTTTACTTCGAATGTTATGCATGGTTTTTAACACCAAATAAAATCATACACTCTCAATCCGTAAGAACCAAATAAAACCGTATACTCTTAAATCATAAATTACGTATTGTACTTTGATGTTAAATATTCACTAATAACGCTTTCCAAGTAAATAAAAAAGGTTATATTCTTTAATCTGATTAAAACTATCCTTTCTATATGCTTTGTCTTTATGGCAAAATGTGTGCATTCGGGATGCAGTACATGAATGCAATTTATATATTGAATGTTAAGATAAAGTCTAGTGATTTACGATTACTTCAAGAGCATGTCAATGATATATAATAAATAAAATCAAAGTGTTAAAAACCTGATATAAATAATTGTCCTATTCTGCATTAGTTATACAAAGTAACAAAGATATTAACTTCCACCATTTTGATGTTTAAATTTGATAAAATGAGGATATCTTCATGTTTACCATATAAAACTATAGTCTTAAAGACCATTGTGCATATAAAGGTGTTTATGTATTGCTAAAGTTACTTTTAATTTATTTCTATTCATTTCAACAATAATGTGGTGGAATAAAAATTTACTGTTTTTCTTTTTTAAGTGGTGTTTCGGTGAAGTAATTAAATTTGGGGAATGTTGTACAACCTATCCATTTGACTAACTTATTTATGAGTCTTAGCAATATTGCACTTCACTGTAACCACTATTTGGCACTGATGATCGACATTGCTTTGAAATTGATCTTGTTATTCACAGCCACTATTGTATGTTTTTAACTACAACAGTGTTCAGATGTCAATTTATGGTGGTTTTGTTAGAAAATACGTACAATGAAAGTTGTTTATAAAGAATACACACACATATATATATTATACCTCTCAACCGTATATTATGTATTATAAGAAATTATACATGTTAATATAGTTATCTTTAATAGTTTATAAGTTACAATGGATATAATGGACAGGGCCGACCCTAAGGTGCGGAAGGCCCTAGGCAAAAATAAAATTTAAGGCCCTCGCATATATAAACAATGAAAAAATGATAAACACTAATATTCCATTAATACAAAATAATGGTTATGATTACACAAAAGTAGAACAACAGATTTTTACATAATTATTCCATCATTAATATCTAATGAAAGTGGTACAAACTCTGTAATGACATCATCATTTGAATTAATCTCATTGGGCTCAATAACCTCATTCGCGTTTGTCACGACATCAGCTTCAACATTATTTTCCTCGATTTAAATAGCAACTTCTTCCTCTTTCTTCTTGCTAAATAATATATTAAGTGAACCTGCTTGTTTTTTAATATCATTTTTAATTTCAAGTTTTTTCTTTTTTTAGAAGCCCCGGACTCAAATTTTTTAAATGACATTATGATATCGTACAAACGACAAATATCTTAAGATTAACAAATTATACGGCAGGCAAACAATACATATTTTCCCTAACAATCATTTTTTCAAACATCAAGCAAGCAAACAATGGTAAAATTATCAAAATCTTTGTTGTCTAAAATTTGAACTGCAAAAAAAATATTTCTAACTATCAATTTCTCAAACATCAGACAGACAAACAGTACATACTTTCTCAAATAAATCTGAAGTTCTATTTCTATTGAGCAATGATCGATTAAATTGTCTTGAGAGAATTGTGAAAATTGAACTTTTACCGATTGAAACCAACCTGAGAGCCTGAGCCAACCAATCTCAAGATGAATCAACTAAAATTAGACGAATCAGTTTCAGCGCTGCCCTAAATTTGATTACTTTTCTTCGCGGTCTTTTTTTCGTGCGTTCTTGTGTGAGGAATGAATTACGATGCTTGAATAGGGACCTACTGTTGTGCGTGTTTACATCTTTACTTCTTTTTTTCTGAGGCCACCTAAGATTTGAAGGCCCTAGGCAATTGCCTAGTGCGCCTAGGGTGAAGGTCGGGCCTGATAATGGATAATGTGAAATATTAGCCACAGAGAGGCGATGATGTTAGTGAAAAACACCGGCAATGCTGGTTATACCAGCTCCAAACACCAAAAAATTCACTTTAGGAGACCATGGAAGCACTACAATCGCACTATTATGTGTTTAGGTGTATTTGCACATCAACTCGATGTAAACTTCGTTTATAAGTTGTACAAAACATACGAAGATTATTAAAAATGAATCTAATTATTCAAGATTAATCTGGATTGGAAAATTTCTATATCACAAGATAACAAAAATTTCCGAAAAAGGCGTCATATACTTATCATCATAATATCTCTATTTTTTCTGTGTATGTGCGTTTACAGTCAACCTGAATAAGCATAAAACATTTAACTTGTATTCAAATTTGAATTATTGACATGCTTAAGCTTCTACATTTATGAATTTTAAATAAGGGAAGAGAAAACTATGTCAAGCACGCACTAGAGGTTGAATACTCAATAACTTTATTGCAAGGCACGAGATCCACTTATATTAGCCTCCATAGCAGAACTCAAACTTGACTTCAGTCTCCGCTCCTTTTGTTGAATGGTAGATATCACTTCCTCAATTTTTCCTTAAGCCAATATGTATCATTGAGTATTGATATTTTATTCACTCATTGCAATTCTTAGTTGGGAGGCGTTGTTATTAGCACTATTATGTAGTAGTTCCCAAAAATCAAAAATTTAAACCTTTGATATACATACTTGATCGACGCTAGAAAAGCGCGATATTTAAATTAAATTCTGCAAGCATACAGGTGTGTAGCATACAGGTCGAACACAGGGAGGTGTAATTAAAAATTAATATTTATTTATTCTTGGGCGAGTTAGACGAATTCTGGAGGGCGATTAAAATTGAAATTGCGACTTGGTTCAAAACAAAACTAATTGCATCGACGACCAAATTACAATTAACAATAAAACAAATAAATACTGCGATTGAATTCACAACAGATTCGAATCTAATCGAATCTATTATCAATTCAATGATTAGGAAATAAACAGATTGCTGGAATTAGACTTGCAGAATATAAATAAATTAACAGGAAAATAAAATTGCAATAACAGTTGGGTTCTAGTAAATCTAATTACTAGACAACACCACTTGTCATGAGAATAAAAATGCAGAAAAAGAGAAAATAGAGAGAACTTTATTGATTCCCAGATTATTTTTTACAATGAGATTACAACAGTATTTATAGGATAAAATGCCAACCTCAAACCTCATCCAATATATGCATATATGGCCCCTTTTAATAGCAATTATTTCTCTTATATTAATCGGCACTTATTCCTCCAATCAGCATTTATTCTTCCAATCAACAATTAATCTTCCCATCAGCAATTAATCCTCCCATCAGCAATTAATCCTCCCATCAAGGACATTTATTGGATTCCAAAGGTATCATAGGAAAAGAATATAAAAATTGATCTTTTCTTGGCAGCAATTCAATCAGAAATTCTTCTAATTGGCAGTTGAAAAAATGCTCGATTTGAATTGATTTCCATGATAAGAATATGACTTCCTGAAATGCTTATTAGTGTATATCATATATACATACATATGAATGCATATATATATATACATATAATATAACACTTATCCATATTTTCTTCAGAGCAAAAGGGGCAGTGTGAACGTTCTTTTCTTTGGCAAAAAGTAAGCTTGATGGGGATCGAACTCAGGTCTCTCAGTACAAATCTCTATGCATTTACCAGTGAACTACAACTCCTTTTGAGATTGAGAAAGTGTTGACATAAGGAAGTAGCTTTTGGCCTTTAATTTGAAATGAAAGAGGCATCACTTGACAATCTGTAAATACACATAAAAATTACCCAAAGTATCAGTTATTTATTTACAAAAGATAAAATATAAGAGCATAAAATAAACACATTTCTATGTTAATCAAATACCCCCACACTTATCTTTTACTCGTCCTCGAGTAAAAAGAAAATAAAATGAAAAACTAACTAGATAGGTCACACTTTCGTAGGAAACACGATTGCATTGAGCGTATGCAACAAGCCGTTAAATCTCTAGGTGTCCCTAGTAGGACGAGTGGTGTCTCGTGAGGGTTTTCAGCGGATACTACCCACAAAATCCAAATGCAGTATGCTATGATTCTAATGAAACTACATGAATGCAATGGACATATGCAAATAAAAACGAAAGATGAAAACACGACTTATTTCGGGAAAGTGGTACAACAAATTAAGTTAATAATTTCTAATCAGTTGATTTTATTTTAGATACCTCGACTTGTCACAAATTTTCAATATAAATCAAGTTTTCAAATGTTAAATTCCAGTTTGGCCAGTTAGTCCGGTTGATAACATAGTGCAGCCATGAAATAAATTCTTAGTTTGCTTGGCACAGTTTGCAAAGTGGTATTCTAATTTTCTCATGTATGGCTAGTCAAATCAATAAGGACAAGAAGTGTTTGGGTATCATCGCTTATTCTTTATTCTATAAAATTTTAAGATTTATGATTAAGTACATACACCTAACTAAAAAGACCAAGGTTTACCACCCATGCACTGCCTCGCGGACTAGCGGAGAGTGGGTAAAGAGCTTGGCGGATTGTGCAAGCCGACTTTGACTTTGTCAACAACGTGTCGGTAATCCTTAGGTGTCCAATCTCATAAAATGAGACCAAGATATTCCAACGCTGACTTTGTCAACAACGTGTCGGATAGAGCTTGGCGGGTTTGCACACCAACGCTCGATATACAAGCAATGTTGGATACCCTTGGATTACTATTATTATTGAAATTATAAGCATAAAAGAGAGTGATGCGAATTCAACTTAACACAACTTAGTTTTAAAGATTTGACAAGCCAATATAAGTATTTTAAGTCCTCCACTTTTTTAAACAAAGTCTACAATATAGAATAGATTTCATGGCCATCACCTAAGAATCTCCCTATGTACCGGTTACACTATTATCCCTCAAAATTAAACTTTTCATTATATTTCTTATTCGATCTAAGTTGAGAGAGGAAAAAAAAATACTATCAACTGGCTAAAAATTGTAAACTTATTTTGTTGTATCAATTGAAAATGAGTCGTATAAAAAAAATTTATGGTATGTTACTATGATATAAAATGTATGATGGTCCTACATGAAAAGAAAGAAAAAATTAAAGAAAAGTCAAAAGAATGCAATGCAGACTCCCCCCACACTTGATTGAGACAGTGTCCCAACTGTCTAAGGCAGAAAAACAAAAATAAAAGAAAAAAAATGAAAAAGAAAAATAAAAGAAAAAGAACGTGTACCACCTGATTTCATGGTGGATGATCAGGCTCATGCAGATCGATAGGGTCATCTTCGTCATATTGCTCGAATTCCAAAAATGGTTTCAGTCGTTGACCGTTTACTCTGAAGACTTTTCCATCCCTAGGATTTTCAATTTCAACCGCTCCATGAGGATATACTGTTTTCACAACATAAGGTCCAATCCATCGAGATCTGAGTTTTCCTGGAAACAAGTGAAGTCTAGAGTCGTATAAAAGAACTTCTTGACCTACGTTGAATTCCTTACGAAGTATGTTTTTGTCGTGTTGGGCTTTGGTTCTTTCTTTGTAGATTTTCGCATTTTCATACGCCTCATTTCTTAATTCCTCTAATTCCGAAATTTGTAACTTCCTATGTGAGCCGGCTTTTTCTAAGTCAAAGTTCAAAAATTTTATGGCCCAAAGAGCACGATGTTCTAATTCCAGAGGTAAGTGACAGGCCTTTCCAAAGACTAATCGATATGGTGACATCCCTAGATTGGTTTTATAAGCAGTGCGAAAAGCCCAAAGTGCATCAATCAGTTTTACGGACCAATCTTTTCTATTGGAATTCACGGTTTTCTCAAGAATTTGTTTGATTTGTCTATTGGA
The DNA here is from genome assembly GCA_030737875.1 of Allium sativum. Classification (NCBI taxonomy): domain Eukaryota; kingdom Viridiplantae; phylum Streptophyta; class Magnoliopsida; order Asparagales; family Amaryllidaceae; genus Allium; species Allium sativum. The sequence continues at coordinate 47,321,149 of CM060916.1, forward strand.
GACTTCTACTTGCCCGCTAGTTTGTGGATGGTAGGGGGTCGACAGCTTGTGTGTGACTGAGTATTTCTTGAGCAAGGACTCAAAAGCACGATTACAGAAGTGAGTGCCATTATCGCTAATGATAGCTCGAGGTGTGCCAAAGCGTGAAAAGATGTTTTCTTTGAGGAATTTGACAACAACCTTGTTGTCGTTGGTTTTGATCGGAATGGCTTCAACCCATTTTGAGACATAATCTACCGCAAGTAAGATGTAAAGATTCCCAAATGAATTAGGGAATGGTCCCATGAAATCGATGCCCCAAACATCGAATAACTCAATCACTAAAATGGGGTTGAGAGGCATCATGTTTCGCTTAGAGATTCGACCCGTTCTTTGACATCGCTCACATTTAGAACAAAATTCGAAAGCGTCACGGAAGAGTGTAGGCCAATAAAAACCGCTTTGCAAAACTTTTGCAGCAGTTTTTCTTGCTCCAAAATGACCGCCACAAGCATGGTCATGTGAGAAGGAGAGAATACTTTGGTGTTCATGATCGGGCACACACCTTCGGATGATTTGGTCTGGACAATATTTGAAAAGATATGGGTCATCCCAATAGAAGTTTCGAACTTTCGAGAGAAATTTTTGTTTATCTTGTTTCGACCATTCAGCGGGCATTTGTTGTGTGACAAGATAACTCACAATGTCAGCGTACCAAGGGGTGTTAGAGATCAAAAGGAGTTGTTCGTCAGGAAAATAGTCATCGATTTGGGTGTCGTTATCATTTTCGTGCACAATTCGAGAGAGATGATCAGCTACGACATTTTCAGAACCCTTTTTATCTCGTATTTCAATATCGAATTCTTGAAGAAGAAGGATCCAACGAATCAAGCGGGCCTTGGCATCCTTTTTAGAAAGCAAATATCGTAGGGCAGCATGGTCAGTGTAAACTATGACTTTGGATCCTATGAGATATGGTCTGAATTTCTCAAGAGCGAAAACAACTGCCAAATATTCCTTTTCAGTAGTTGAGTAATTCAACTGGGCCTCGTTTAAGGTTTTGCTAGCGTAGTAAATGACTTGAGGGAGTTTATCAATTCGCTGACCCAAGATGGCTCCAATTGCAAAGTCAGAAGCGTCGCACATAAGTTCGAAGGGTTGAGTCCAATCAGGAGGTTGAATGATGGGAGTTGTGGTCAAAATTGACTTAAGAGTTTCAAAAGATGTTTTGCAATCATTGGAAAATTCAAACTTGACCTCTTTGGCAAGTAAATTCGATAGAGGTTTTGAAATTTTCGAGAAATCCTTAATGAATCTTCTATAGAATCCCGCATGGCCAAGAAATGAACGAACATCTTTGATAGACTTGGGAGGAGGTAAATTAGCAATCAAATCGATTTTGGATTTATCGACTTCTAGACCATCTTTGGAGATGACATGACCTAGAACTATCCCCCTTTTTACCATAAAGTGACATTTTTCCCAATTAAGCACGAGTGATTTTTCCTTACAACGCTTAAGGACGAGTTCTAAATGAATGAGACATTGGGAAAAAGATGATCCATATATTGAAAAATCGTCCATGAATATTTCCAAGAATTCTTCCACCATATCAGAGAAAATACTCATCATACACCTTTGGAAAGTCGCGGGGGCATTACAAAGACCAAAAGGCATGCGAGATAAGCAAAGGTTCCAAAGGGACAAGTAAAGGTGGTCTTATGTTGATCTTCTAAAGCAACAGGAATTTGGTTATAGCCAGAGTATCCATCGAGAAAACAGTAGTACTCATGTCCTGCTAAACGTTCGAGCATTTGGTCAATAAAAGTCAAGGGAAAATGGTCTTTTCGTGTGGCTGAGTTAAGCTTTCGATAGTCGATACACACACGCCATTTGGTTTTGATTTTTGTTGGGACGAGTTCATTACTGTCATTTTTGATCACTGTGACTCCCGACTTCTTTGGTACAACTTGTACCGGACTCACCCAAGTACTATCAGAGATGGGATAGATGATGTTATTATCTAGACATTTGATTATCTCCTCCTTGACCACTTCTCTCATGTTTGGGTTTAATCGCCTTTGAGCCTCACGGGTGGGTTTAGCCTCATCAACTAAATGTATGCGATGTTCCACAATTGATGGGCTAATTCCTTTTATATCGCTAATTTCCCACCCCAAGGCGTCCTTATTTTCCCGCAAGATATCCAAAAGTTTTTCTTCTTGGTCCTCGGTAAGATCGGAGGCCAAGATTACGGGAAAAGTTTTTGAAGAGTCTAGGTAGGCATACTTAAGGTCGTGTGGCAATGGTTTGAGGTCTAACATAGGAAGTTCTTGTGTATCCACATTGGTCAACATTCCTTGGTTAGATTCAGGTGATGAAGTGTCGGAGTCAAGAATTTTGTTTAGTTCAGAAATGTATTCGAGTTCATCGAAATCAGAGACGAAATGGTCAAGACACATTTTCAAGGCTTCAGAAGTGTCACTAGAGGTTTCATCAACTGTGGTTTGAATCATGTCAATTTCATCGATCTCAAAATCCCTAGGTTGCTTGTTGAGATTAAAGATGTTTAGCTCAATGGTTAGGTGCCCGAAGGAAAGTCGAAGTTGACCATTCCTACAATTAATGACAGCATTAGAGGTTGCTAAGAAAGGGCGTCCTAAGATCAATGGTATTTGAACATTGGGATTTGAGACAGGCTCTGTTTCTAGAACTATAAAATCGACAGGGAAGTAAAACTGTTCGATCTGTATCAAGACATCTTCGATAATTCCCAATGGCTTTTTGACAGATCGATCGGCTAGTTGAAGTGTGATGTTTGTTGGTTTAATCTCCCCTAGTCCAAGTTGACGATAGACAATATAAGGGAGAAGGTTGACACTGGCACCAAGGTCGAGTAGGGCACGAGAGATATGGGTGTTTCCTATTTTGCAATCAATCGTAGGGCAGCCAGGGTCTTTATACTTGACTGGGGCAAGACTCGAAAGAACAGAGCTTGTATTTGCAGTTAGAAAGGCGGTTTTTGGAACATTAGTTGCACGTTTTTATGTGCACAATTCCTTAAGACATTTGGCATATTGAGGAATTTGTTCGATTGTGTCTAAAAGAGGAATGTTCACACGGACTTGTTTGAAAATTTCCAGAATTTTATCGAAATTTGCCGCTTTCTTCTTATTATTGAGTCTATGGGGAAATGGAGCTATAGGTTTTTCGACTCTACTATCAGTTTCATCGTTCGACGATGAAGATTTGGCCATGGAAGAAGAAGGGGGTAAGTGTGTAGAAGATGAAATATTGGTATTGCCAACATCGATTTCAGAAGGTGAGTCGCGTTTGTCGACACTAGGAGAAGAACTGTTGGGATTGCCAACATTTAAGGGAGATGGAAATTTAGAAGAACTGGCATTTGTAGCCATTAAGTGATCATCAAGCTTTTGTATTTGGGTTGAGTTCGAAGGTTTGTCAGGGTTGCCAACATTATTATCAATCCCCTTTTCAGATCGAAGGGTTGTAACAACGTTGACCGGATTGTGGTTTTCATCCTCACAAGAATTTAGAGCACGAGAGTTATATTTTGGATTCACCTCGGGTTGACTAGGCAACTTTCCTTTCTCATTATTTTTCATTAGTTCTTTCATCATATTGAACATTTGGTCGAGTTTAGCGTCTTGTGAGTTCATTTTAGCTTCGTGAGAGTTCAACTGTTTCTCTAAACGCACGATATCTTGTGGTGGTTGAGAAGATTGAGAGGATTGATTTGATGATTGAAAGTTGGGGTGCCTATAAGGTTGTTTTGTTTGAGGTGCAGGTTGAGAGATTTTAGAATTGGAAGAAGGAGCTTGGTAATTCAGATTGGGAATAAAGGGTTGCATGTGAGATGGGTTAGCCGAATTATTGGGGTTTGACCAAGAAAAATTTGGGTGGTTCCTCCAACCAGGGTTGTACGTGGATGAGTAAGGATTATTTTGAGCTATGGCATCGGCTTGGTCTTGAGAGTAATAGTGGGGTAACCCTTCTCCGGCTTGAGGAGTTTGATTTTCTAAGGGAATTTGACTTGGGTCCACGACATGCACTCCTCTAGTAGAAGTACGAATGGGAACACGAATCGATTCCCACTGCATGTCCTTTTCAGAATAATCTTCTAAGAATTGCCAGGCTTCATCGACTGTTTTAGACATAAAGTCTCCTCCACACATTGATTCTAGTTGAGTTCTAGTCTGATAGTTTAGCCCTTCATATGCAATTTGACATAAGTGATCTTTTAGAATTCCATGATGGGGGAAACTATATAATAGCTGGTTGAATCTCTCAAAGTATTTTGAAAAAGTTTCCCCCTCATTTTGACAAAATTGATTTATCTCGGTTCGGATTTTTAGAGTTTTATGGAAAGGGAAAAACTTTTTCAAGAATGCAGTGACAAATTCATCCCAACTTCTTGTGGAATGTCGTGGAAGAGAATTTAGCCATCTTTTAGCGCTTTCAAGTAGTGCAAATGGAATTAGCCTTAGCTTGATCGATTCGTTAGATAGTTGTTGCATTTTTGTTGTGGAGGCATACAATTCAAATTCACTCAGAAATTCATAAGCATTTTCAGACCCAGTAAATTTTGGCACCCCTTGGATAAAAGAATGTTTTAGCTCAAAATTGTTTCCTTCAGCTGGTGGGAACACAATGACAGATGGTTGAACGGTCCTAGTAGGATAACATCGATCACGAAGAGACAAGGGACTATCCATTTGGATATTGAGATTTTGAAAATTTTGATTCATTTGATTTTGATCCCCAAAGTTTGGAAAATTTTGGTTGATTCGAGAACCCCTAGGAGAATTTTGTTGGCTTACACTTTTTTCACTCATTGTTGTTAAATGCAAGCACAGAAATTAGCTACAATGAAGTTTTCTGTCCTTATTGGCTCTTAACCCAAAATTATAAAGTGATGCGTTTGATTACTTAGATCAAAAGATTTCTTAGCCAGTTAACGAACAGGAGTTATCGGTGCACCAGGAATCACCCTAGCAATGCAGCCGAAGGTTTAAGTACCTTCAGAGTAACAACCGATATAATATTTACGAATCACCGTAATATTTATAAACGGTTATTTCCCTGCCGTAGTCTAGACACCAAGAAATAATTCGTTCCAAATGAATCAATTATCACAATATAATTAAGCCCTAGATGAGCCCGTGACTCCCTTAAGTCCAATGTCTAACCGTTATTATTAGTCAGATTCTACGATGAAATGCAATTTGTGGGCCAAGGAAAGGGTGATGAAATCCCTCACCTTATGTGAATTGGGGTATTGCCCTTAGCAGAATGAATAAAAATGCAGAAATAACAACAATCACACAAAATAATTGCAAAAATTAAAAATTGTACATTCAAAGCCGCTGCCCCTGCAGAAATTTTTTACAACAATTGTCTATATTTTTTTTTTCTTTGCAGCAGAGCACTTGTAGTGTTTTAAAAATTTCTTACCTTGATCGGCAATCCGCCCAGTGAATTTGGGAAGCGCTAGCGCGTTCACACCCCACTTGGTGTGCAACCGCTCCAACAATTCAACTTGCAAATCTCTGAGTCCCTTGTTCGTTTGTTTGAATCCGTTTCTTCTTTTGGCTTCTAATTTGTTTTGAGCTTTTTCCTTTTTCCTTTCTTTTTTTTTTGCAAAAAAATAAAACAAGCAAAAAATTAAAATAAAAAGATAAACTAAGTTGAAAGGAAAACAAAAACTAGGCTAAGCTAAAATAAAACAACAGGACTCAAACGAAAAAAAAAGGATCTAAAGCTCAACTAAGATAACGATGTGGACCCCTTTAGACTAAACACAAACAAAGCAGGGATTCACAATACAAAGTAGCAAATCACAATTTCACTTTTAAGGACTTACACGTCCCTGTTTAATAGGAAAAAAAATTCGTACCAACAAAATGTCTTAGAAAAAAATCACTCTCAGGTCTCAATACAGAATACAACTTAAATCAGAAGAGTTGAATCAAACGAAAACTCTCGCCCCGTTTCCTTTTTTAGTTCTATTTCTTTCTGTCTATGAAATGATACCACAATTTAGCTTCCCAAAAACAATCGAACTACAAAGATATGGCCTTGCGTTATCAAGCAAATCAACCCGGTCCCCAATATACTCACCCCAAAACACAGCAGCAAAAATAAATACTCCCCACTCCTGCTAAACAAATAACCCACGCCAGCTATTATTCCTCAGAGAACACAAAAGAAAAAGAAAAAGAAAAAAAAATCGAACAAACAGACTAACGCTTCCCTTTTTTTGTATTCAGTTCTTCAATTCGATACTGGGTTCGGAGTTTTGGTATGAGATGGTATGGGTTTGGATTGTCTGGTGGTTGAATGGCTTGTGAATGAGGGAAGCTGGTGAGATAATGATCGGTTACAGATGTGTGTGAGGTATTGAGGGTGGAGTTGGAGTGATTGTGGAAGATGACGGTCAGTATATTTGGCAGAACAAATATGTAGAGAAAAGAAAGAAAATATGGAAAGAAATGAATTCTTTATTTATTTATATATATATAATTTTTTTTTTGAAAGAAATCAGATTGTAGATGAAAGTTAAGGAGGGAAAGTAATAAAAGAAAGGAAAAGAATTAAATGAAAATTGGCAAGTTTTTTTTTTTAAATGAAGAGAGAGAGGAACTTGTAAAAAGGAATAGACTGAGGGGAAAAAAAGGAAAGAAATAAAAGAAAAACTAGCACGATTTTTTTTTCTACTAAACAAAAAAAATAAAAACAAGAAGAAAATAAAACAAGAAAAAAGCTAACACGAATCAGAATTAAATAAATAATAAAATTTAACGTTACCTCCCCGGCAACGGCGCCAAAAACTTGATCGACGCTATAAAAGCGCGATATTTAAATTAAATTCTGCAAGCATACAAGTGTGTAGCATACAGGTCGAACACAGGGAGGTGTAATTAAAAATTAATATTTATTTATTCTTGGGCGAGTTAGACGAATTCTGGAGGGCGATTAAAATTGAAATTGCGACTTGGTTCAAAACAAAACTAATTGCATCGACGACCAAATTACAATTAACAATAAAACAAATAAATACTGAGATTGAATTCACAACAGATTCGAATCTAATCGAATCTATTATCAATTCAATGATTAGGAAATAAACAGATTGCTGGAATTAGACTTGCAGAATATAAATAAATTAACAGGAAAATAAAATTGCAATAACAGTTGGGTTCTAGTAAATCTAATTACTAGTCAACACCACTTGTCATGAGAATAAAAATGCAGAAAAAGAGAAAATAGAGAGAACTTTATTGATTCCCAGATTATTTTTTACAATGAGATTACAACAGTATTTATAGGATAAAATGCCAACCTCAAACCTCATCCAATATATGCATATATGGCCCCTTTTAATAGCAATTATTTCTCTTATATTAATCGGCACTTATTCCTCCAATCAGCATTTATTCTTCCAATCAACAATTAATCTTCCCATCAGCAATTAATCCTCCCATCAGCAATTAATCCTCCCATCAAGGACATTTATTGGATTCCAAAGGTATCATAGGAAAAGAATATAAAAATTGATCTTTTCTTGGCAGCAATTCAATCAGAAATTCTTCTAATTGGCAGTTGAAAAAATGCTCGATTTGAATTGATTTCCATGATAAGAATATGACTTCCTGAAATGCTTATTAGTGTATATCATATATACATACATATGAATGCATATATATATATATATACATATAATATAACACTTATCCATATTTTCTTCAGAGCAAAAGGGGCAGTGTGAACGTTCCTTTCTTTGGCAAAAAGTAAGCTTGGTGGGGATCGAACTCAGGTCTCTCAGTACAAATCTCTATGCATTTACCAGTGAGCTACAACTCCTTTTGAGATTGAGAAAGTGTTGACATAAGGAAGTAGCTTTTGGCCTTTAATTTGAAATGAAAGAGGCATCACTTGACAATCTGTAAATACACATAAAAATTACCCAAAGTATCATTTATTTATTTACAAAAGATAAAATATAAGAGCATAAAATAAACACATTTCTATGTTAATCAATACTGTATATCATTGTTTTGAAAAACTCGTCTCTAAGATGCACCTCTAGGAAATGAGAGGTAAAACACAACGAGCTTGCTCATGCCTTAGCAGTATGAGGCATGAGGTACAAAACGTACATACAACATACATTTTAAGAATTTTGTTTTACATCTGATTAAAAACTGTCCAATTAGAAGTTATAAACCTTAATTATTTAATAACAAGTTGAAAAAGGAAATTTGTAGAAAAGTTTAGTTTTTTCGTTTTCAATTTCGATATCAACATGACTGAATAAGATTGATTTTGAAATAATGGTAAAAAGCTATGTAATGACTTTCTCAAATTTTATTTAAAGAAAATTCTAGATTATCGTTGCTTAACCTACAGAAAAATTTGGTGAATCAATTTTAATTGGTAGAAAAAATAGAAGGAACACTTGCATGATTTCCTACTCTACCGTGATAGAGATTGATTTCCTACTCTATTGTGATAGAGATTGATTTCACTAGAATTAGTCGAATATCATTGAAGCAACTCAAAATCCCCCTTACGGGAAAGCCCGGATTGAGTTGAGAACACGACAAATTAGAACACAAACAGAAGAACGCTTCATTGCTTATTACAACAATTTTCATCATAGTACAAGAATATAACAGAGGATGAGTAAATATTACACATTGGAAAATATCAGAGATTTAAAATTACAATGCAACGGAAAAATAAAACATAACACAACTGAAAGAAATACACGGATACAGGGCTTTCCGAGTATAGTTCCAGATGTAAATCCAGGATCCTGTGGGAAATAGGGGCACCCAGGGTTTAGGTTAAAACAATAAATTCCAAGTCAGTCATGGGACTGGTGTGAGAACTAAAACAGTTATTTAAAACTTTACTTTCAAAATAAAGTAAATCAAGGGACCACGCCGTATGACACAGAACGGGTTTTCTCCCAAGAATACCAGTGCATAAAACAAACAGCGCAATGCTTTTTTGGAAAAATGAAGCTATTATAAGACTCAGGTCCCATCACATAATGCAACGCACGCCGGAGGATAGAGTTTTCCCTTATAATAACCAAACATGCTTGGTGTGTTTAAAACAAATCATTTTGATATTACTATAAGTATATAGTGTCAAAATAACTTCAAATATAAATGTATCAATCATAGACGACATAGTATCCCATGCTACTATGTCGCCATACTAGGCTCTACAATCAAAACCAAAATGTCATGTATTGGAAATTAGATTCCATCTGTGAACAAAGGCAAGGGACCGTCCTTACCGAATTCGAGACACTCTAGCCCGTGCCTCAGGATCAGAACGCATCGACCCTTGGAGCGTCAGGGCCGGTCCACACTAAGTGGATTAATAATCCCTGAACAATACGTTTCCCCGCCCTATGGGGCATAAGTCTAGTCAGTATGTCGACCATGTCATCCATCAGCCAGTAGTGACTGATATATCCGAGGCGCCTCTCTATCCATCAAATAATATGCAATATCCACATGAGTAAAATGACAGGGCTCCATACCATGACACCACTCCTAGCTAGAAAGAAACGCATGTACTCCCTGAGGTCCTCTCCCGTTTCTGGTTCACACCGGGGTATGAGGCTCGTGAATTAACGCTATACACAAAGCTGTGCTATTTAAAGCCGTGCTTTGATCATCAACCACAAGACTCTGCTTTTCAATAGAAGCCTTAATCCTTTGCATCTCAGCATGCCACACTGACAATTCACGCCATGCGACTGATGTCTATCGATATGAACCCCTGAGCTCGTACGTCTCAGAGAAGGGTGTTAAGAAAGAGAATAAATTCTCCGCCACCAAATAGATATATATTTAATAGATATCAATCAATACAGAATAAAATCCAATGTCAGACACACATCCATTTACAAGTTCATTCTAGGTCTGAACGAAACCGGAGGCATCTTATTCCTCGTCCCATATGTCCAATATAGGAGAAAGGTCCTCGCATATCCGGTCGATCTCCAAGTAGGTCTGGAAGATCACCAGTTATTACCTCGTCTTGGGTGTACAGCCCAATCGAGACATAAGCAATCATCCAAACGATGTGAAGACCTCCGGTCTTCAACCACCCTCTTCATTGCCGACATATCGTCGAATCAATTATTCAGAATGGGCATAAACTTGGCCTTTCTGAATAACTCACGCATTTTATAATCAAGTGCTATAAAAATACAACATACGCCTCACGCCAATCCAGAGTATTCTTTTATTCAAATATTCTTTTCACAATTTAAACCAAATTAAGGTTTTCCAAACTAGTCGAGATTAGCGAGCCTTACCGAAGTAATCATTTATTATATTTCCCAATCCCAACCTATTCATCCCATGGAGAAAAACTGGTAGTACCCTATTTCTAACACCCACGGTGTTATCGGTAAATTAATTACCAATTCACGTTCAAATTTAATTAAAGATTTAACTATCGCTTGGAGCAAAACTGGTGATACTCCATTCTCGATCATTTCGTGAATTCGATAAATTTAATTATCCCATTCATGTTCCAATCTAATTAAAGATTCATTAAAAATCTAATTCAGTTTTAATCTCCAAAAATCGTTACTTAATGATTATTCAAAGTTAAGAAATTAATCTTAACTTTAACTGGGTTAAAGAACTAATGTCATTTAAAACACAGTTCACGATAAACTCAAAATCACATTCGATTAATTATGGAATCTTCACGAAAAACAGATCAATATATAATCGATATCAATTTTCGTATCCGCCTAATAATATAAATGGAATAACGACCAAGCCTTTTAAATTCCATATATATTAACAGTCTTCCTCCACAGAAGCTCACTTCGATTATTACCAAATCGAATTCCATTCAATTCCAATTTTATATATTAAATTGGAAAACTTTACTTTGGAAAATTCCCATTAAATCTTAATAAAAATATTTAAAAATTCCAAATCCCATTTCACTGTTAATTGGGTTAAAGAACGAATGTCGTTAAAAACACAGTTCACAATAAACCCAATTCACATTCCATTTTATTCCAATTACTAAATATAACAGGAAACTCTAATAATCTTAATTGAAAGATTTATTCTTTTCACACAGGGTTTAAGAACAGTGTTATTTAAGACACTATTCACGACAAACCCAAAATCCAATTTTCATTTCAATTCCAATTAACCGTTAATTAATTGGTAAACTTCTCTAAATCTTAATTAAAAGATTTATTCTTTTCTCAACTGGGTTTAAGAACAGTGTTATTTAAGACACCATTCACGACAAACCCAAAATCCAATTTGATACTAATATAAGGCTCTGAACAAAAATTATATCGGCTTATATTCAATATCAAATTCTGAAACCAACACATATCATATGGGGAATAACGATATATATCTATCTTCCAAATTCCTCCACAATATCCATATAGTCACAGAATCCAATATCGAAATATCCCGAAGATAATTATATTCAAATCCATTCCAATTCGAACATTGGAAAATTTTGGTTATATTAAAACCATTTCAATTCAATTTATTCATTTAAAAATATTGGATTATCTTTCTAGTTAATAACTAGTTCATTTTGATTAAAATATATTTTTATCTTTCGAAATATGTTTTCCAAATATAGAATTTTTCATCTAAATTCTTTCCAAATCATTTATAATGATTTTGCACAAATTATTAATATTTTTAATAATTTTATCAAGGCCCGTACGGTCGGTTTCCAATAACAACTGCATCCATAACGATCTTTTCCAAATTTGATTTGGACATAATTCCAAATCCAACCATTAGATTTCAAATCTCTTATATTCATTGGAAAGCTCTTTCCGGTACGAACCCAATGGCTCCGGTTATAGGAGAATCTGACGATCGGATCTCCCATAATGTTAGTTTGAAGTCAATGGTCGAAATTCGCGAACGGTCACGACGTGGCGTGTTCTATTCAGGCCATTAAATATATATATATATATATATATATATTTATATATATATTTATATATATCGTCGATTTCCATTTAAAACATATTTTATAAATCATTTTAAATTCGTTTTAAAAACGATTCCAACTTCATTTTCAATTTTAAATCAAAATTGAATATTCTATATTATTATAATATATAAATGATAATATTTTCAAAATATCAGATTTTGAAATCATTCCTCTTTCGATATTCATTATAAAAATGAATTAAATTGATATATAAATATCGTTCGCGTCAAAATGGCGCATATCTAATCAATACGGCTTCACATATTTCAATACTTTCGTGTCCATCCAAAATCGGACATTAAAGTCAGATTTTAATCCTCTACCGAATATTATTTTAAAATATTCGTTATTTCTGAATTGTAATCAGACACAGTCAATTACCATATATTGTTATTTATATGGATTTCATAAAACACATGTATATAACAACAATGATAAACAATAATCCATCATCCAGAGTGCATTGTACACTGTATAAGCATTAAATATAACTAATTAACGCTTATAACAGTCTGTCAACCAATCGATTGACACACCACTAAACAATTGGGATTAGTGTACACCAAATATCATCCCAATACCTGTGTGGGGTTTCAACCAACAAATACTGAATATTATTTGTGCAGTTGGACGACGTGTAAAATTTATCGTCCCAATCCATGTTAGTTAAATGGGTGTACATAAGCAAATCGTCCGATTTGTAAATGAATATTTATTATCATTTCAGGAGAATTTTATGTCGTTTACGTATACGTTAAAAATTATATTTTTAATGATAAAATATTTTATTCAACACATGAATATTTTATATAACTCATATATAAGTTAAAAATAATATTTTTAACTAACCATTATATTACTAACACATTTTAGAAAATTTTGGCAGCATAACGGCATAATATTAGAACCGGAATAAGGTCTAGCCTTATCCCTCGCCTAATACTAGCTCGTGCCATACAGATACCAATTCCAATCAATTCGATTTACATCCCAAATCAAATTCAGCCAATTTCTTAATAGGGTTGCCAAAACCTATTAATTAACAATCAATCAAATAAAATAAACAACCAAACATCCATGGTTTCAATCAAAGGTGTCAGGTGATACTAAGCACCGTCTGCATCCTAGTATATATTTAACTGTATACAAAATTAGAGTGAGAAGAAGTTCTCACCTTTGGGATCTACTCCTTCATTCTTTATTGGACAGTTTGGATTTGGATTTGTTTCAACGCGTTGTGTTCTTCACCGTTATTCCAACGTAATTTGTTTTACATAGTTTATATTAAAAATCACATCATTAATAACGCTTCATATATTTAAAAATCATATTTTTATTCAAATATATATATATATATCACATTTGTATAATGCAACTATATATATAAAAATCATTTTTTTAAAGCGCTATCATATATATATGAAAATAAATTTTTTATAAAGCTATTATATATATATATATAAATCAAAATTTTATAATGCTATTTTTATTTTTTAAAAACAACATTTTTAAAACAAAGTTATCTAGATAAAATTTACATTTTTAAACTATACTATTATATTTTTAAACAAGGTCATTTATAATAAAAGTCCTGTTTTTATAAATTCTTTTACATTATAAAAATCACATTTTTATTCGATGTTTATATTTATAAAAATCATATTTTTATACTATGTTATTATATATAAAAATCATATTTTTAATAACAATGCTTGAAATTAAAATTCAATGCGAATTTACATAAAAATTGAAATAAATTCAATGTGAATTCATATTAAAATCATAGTTTAAAATTTGAATTTACTCACGATGAAGTAGGAAGAAGACGCGGCGGCTTCAGGCGGAGTCCGGGGCTGTGTCAGATGGAGCTGGAGAAAGGGGGTGGTGCCATGAATGGCGGCGGCTAGGGTTTGAAATGGGTTGGTTTTAGGGCGCGGGCTTCAATTCAGTGGGGGAGAGGATGGAGGAGAGCGGTGGGAGGAGGGGAGGGCGGCGCCGTTCATAGGGGGTAGCGGCGGTTGTACGGAGGCGGCGATGGAGATTGGGGGGGCGATGGGATTGACTTAAAGAAAGAGGGGGCATCGGGTTTTTGATAATGGGAAAGAGGTTGGGGGTTTAACCATATATATATAATAATTTAATATTATTTTTTCCATAAAAGTTGTCTTTTCATTCGAACTCCGAATCGAGTCCAATGACAGTCGTCCCTAGCGTAGTACCCCAATTCCATACACAATAGGATATGTCCGACAAGCCAATTCGACTGTTACGATCATTTTTTCTTTAAATTAAAATATAAATCCATATATACTAAATTTGAATGCATATTTTAATTTACCGGGGCCACATACTGACTCCAAAAATTCCCGAAAAATAAATCTAGCTATATTTTGACGATATTGTCCTAACAAAACTAATTTCATCGAATTTGGAGATCATTTGAAAAATGGTCATTTTCCAGTCGATTAAATTCAAACTTAAATTACCAAACACGTTTAAATTCACCACGCTCACATATTAATTCCAAAAATTATGAAAATTGGAATCTAACAATAATTTGATATTCTAGATCCAACAAAAGTGGTTTCGTCGAAAACGGAGGTCGTTTGCAAAATGTCTATTTTTAAGGGTTATATATTATATTAAAAAATGTATAAATTTCATAGCGACTATTTTGAATTTTAAACTGGATGTAACTTACAATTTATATTATGAAATCTGGATTTTTCACATTCGTTACAAAGATATAATTAAACAGATTCAATTATTTCTGGTTTTACTGAAATCCGATTTATTTTGAATTATGTACATTCAATTGAAATTTAAAATCGAATTTTCAAACTACCGCGCCATTTCAAGCTTGTTTTATAATTAAAATAAATTTATACATTCTAACTTCGTTTAAAATAAATTTTTAGATGTTGTTATTTAAAATAAATCATTTTAAATATCCAAAATTCATTAAAATAGCCAAAAGAAAAATTTTTAATTGGTTCTGAAAATCCAGGTTGTTACAATCATTTTCAAAATTATATGAAAAAATTAAAGATAGGTAAAGAAGGAAGAATAAAGAAATAACAGCTGTAGCGGATTTGAAAAATGAAAATAAATTCATCGAAGTTACTAATAAGAATTGAATTACATGTGTATTATTAAGTGCTTCATTTTTATTTATCAATTTGTAGATTAATTTATTTCTAGTTTTATGAATGATAATAAATAATGATTAAGAGTGAAACCTACAAATAGTGTTTATATTTTTACGTACTTATATTTTATATGATTAATTGTTAGCTTTTTTTATTGATCAACGAATAAAAATAATAAGCTATTTGACTTAGGTCCCGGTGCTCACTCGAAAATTTGCTTCTCAGTGTTCTGAGGTCTATGGCTCATTTTCACAAGCAAAAAAGGCATTGATGTGCATGCATAAGCGTGTGTGTACTAGTATTTTCAACATATAGCTTTGGATCTCATGGTATAACGCAAGACATTTATGAAACTGTGGGTCACTATAAATTTGAGCTAATTGTCAACATATTAACTATAATTTTAATTGTTTGTAGAACCATTTTGCCCTAGGTTTTAAGAATTTAATAATTTTAAAAGTAAACCATATGGAAGGGAGGGGTATTTTTTCTTTCTTTGTTTTCGTAAAAAGATAAATAAGTAGTTCACCATGTTCAACAATAATGTACATCTCCATTGAAAAAATGGATGCTGGCAATGGGGTTCGTACCCATGTTCAACAATTATGTACATTATGTACATCTCCATTTAAAAAATGTATGCTGGCTATGGGGTTCAAACCCATGCGCACTTTTGTGCAGAAGATCTTAAGTCTTCCCCCTTAACCGCTCGAGCAAACCAACACAACATGCCTAAAGGTTTAAACTGTTGATGATATGCTTGGACCTTAAATACTAAAATATATTTCTGAAATTCAAAATTATTGCTTTTGAAAGCAAACAATGTGGAAGGGAGGGGAGGTTTTTTTAGGGGATTTTATTGTGAAGGATAAAATTCATAATTTTTTTAAGCTCAAGGATAATCCATTAAAAATTTGTTTCAAAGGACAATACAGACTGTAAAACTGATATCATACACACCATAAAAGTGATACTTAAAAATCACTAGCTAATTTCTAATACATGCACACTGTAAACTGATATTTAAAAATTGGTAGTCAAATTCGGATACCATGCACATTGTAAAATGGATACCTAAAATCTAATGTTTAGTCCTTTAGAATAAAATTTCATTAGGTCGTACTTACGGCTGATAAGACCGTAACTTTGTCCTTAACATTGTTTTCTTGTTTTTTTTCTTTGTTTTTGTAAAAAGATGAAATAAATAGTTCACGATGTTCAATAATATTGTTGTACCATCTCCATTTAAAAAATGGATGCCGGGTATGGGGTTCGAACGCATGCACACTTATGTGCAGAAGATCTTAAGTCTTAACCCTTAACCTCTCGGGCAAACCAGCACAACATGCGTAAAGATTTTAATTGATGATGGTATGCTTGAACCTTAAATCCTAAAATATATTTCTGAAGTTCAAATTTATTGCTTTTGAAAGTAAACAATATGTAAAACAAGAAAGCTGTTGAGAAAATATATTTTCATCATATTCACTTCTCTTACACATGGTAAGTTGAATGTAATGTTGACATTTCACGCTCTTATGTGTAGAAGATCTTAAGCTTTCTGCTTGGCCTTGTAAACAAACCAAGACAACATGGATTGTGATTCATGATGTGTATTTTGGTAAGATACTATCGTATACACCTACTTTTCTCATCTATAAATATTTTGTTTTTCCTCATTACTTGTTCATTCTTGGTAGTTTATTGTATTGTAAGCAGAAGTTTAGAATATGCAACTTTCTTCTGAAAAATGTTTGCCTTTGATGATTAATCATTGAAGTCAGTTTTTGATTTTGAAAACTTTAGTTATTTGCAGTGGCAATAAAAATGGATAAGTAGGATGTATAACTGTGAAATTGGAAAGATTTTGTTGTTTCATTAATGTTGTTTCTAATTGAAGGTTCCAAGTGATGGCTATATTTGTAAGTTAATTTGAAAGGTTGATGGAAAATTGTTGGTTAATTAGAAAGATTGATGTATAAAATATGTGTTTCAGCACTCAATCTCGTCGAGAGCCATTGAACAAATTTTAGTATAGAACTGGCACCAATCAATTAATTGAATGTGTAAGTTGGATTGCTACAATTTTTAGAGCTATATCAGAAATAGCTCTTAAAAATAAAATTTCAATTATATAGTAATGATACACCTTTGATAAGCCAAGACTAACATTTTCTATCTTTTCTCCACTTCTCTCCCACATCATATGATCCCTAAGAAGCTAAAATGAAAACCCAAAAAGATACAATCATTATACCATCAAACTCATAACCATAAACTAAGTTTTTTAATTTTAATATCTAACTCTCTATATTAGGTGTAAAAAATTGAGGGGTACGAAGTAGTAGAGTAGCTTAATACTGGTCTTGACCATGAAAAGCGATCATATTGTGTTTGGATGTTGGATAATGACGATATAGGAATATGCTAAGGGTTTTGTGATGTTACAATTATAGGAAAAAGATGCTTATTTTGTGTAGCTTGATATTAACTTTATTTTGTGTAGATATGTTACAATTATACCATCAAACTCATAACCACAAACTGAGTTTTTTAACTTTAATATCTAACTCTCTATATTAGGTGTCAAAAATGGAGGGGTACGAAGTAGTAGAGTAGCTTGATATTGGTCTTGATCATGAAAAGGGATCATATTGTGTTTGGACGTTGGATAATGACGATACAGGAATATGTTAGAGGTGAAGTGTTTTGTGATGTTACAATTATAGGCAAAAGATGCTTATTTTGTGTTTGGAGGCTGGCATATTTGCATGTTGTTTTTTGTATGATCATTTATTTCAATGCATAATTGCTCCAGGTTTACTTATTCTTGTTATATATAGTAAAAGAGGCTCACATCATCAGTCATCATCGAGCAGTTCAATTCATGGATCATATTCTCATATTCATACATTCAAAATTTCAATTTTGAGACCCCAACACATCGAAAATCAAACCTTAAATCGATTTTTAGGTCAAAATTCAAACCTTAAATCTATCACAATCTTGAACAAATCACGGGCTTCATCAACTCATCGAAAATCTCAAGTGCAACAGGAGGCCATCTTCCATGTGCTCCTTCACGTTCTCCTCTGCTGGCTTGAGACCCTCCTCCACGATTTAGATATGCAATCATTGTTACTCCTTTTCTATTATTTGAAAATAACCAAAATTTGTACTGTAAGTTTGCAAAATCGATTTTTCTTTGTCGATGTAAATAATTTGATTGGTATTTGACACACCTTTATTGTACATAAGCACGAGGATAGCAGATTCCATTCATTTTTTTCTAGTTGGATTGTAGCTCTTTTTGCAGCAGTTTGCTTAAATAGTTTTAGCTAAATATAAAAATCTTTAATTGTAGCCAGAACAATTGCTTGTATATGTTTCCTGAAATTCACTCCATAAAATCTCAATAATTCATGCATAATTATGAAATTTCGTGGACAACTTTGAACTTGTAGTGTTTTATATGGTTGTTTTAGCCTATAAGGTAAATAATTGATCAAATCTGTAATGAAACATTATTCATGTCTATTTAGTGGTGGTTATTTAATGATTTGTTATGAGTTATTATGAACATATTTGAATATTTGGCCCAAAAAAATAAAAAATAAACTGGGGTTGCTGTCTTTGAACCCTCAATTTTTTTAGCATTATGCCCCCACCAAAGTTATTTTCTGGCTATGTCGCTGCCGACTTGCTCCAATTTAACTAGATTGGATTCCTAGTGTAGATTTATCCCTTAGTATATTTAATTTGGAATTACTCATACACATAAATATTTATCATGATTGTGATTTATCACTTAGGCCACGCACACACGTACTCACACGCATACATAAACTCACACACACCTTTGAACCTATTTATGTACTTATGAGTTATATGTATTAATAGTTTAATAAAGAAGATATCCTTAAATGGGGTTTCTAATGCAAGAAGATGTTATATAATTAAATGAATTTGTCATTAATAATTAAAAAAATTACTATTCATGCAAGTTTTTTTTTTTTTTTTTTTTTTTTTGAAAATCATGCAAGTAAAATCTTATGAAAATGTTCATATGATCTTCTTTTCTTTTTAGAGATTCACACTGCATAATGACACACAAACATACAAATTGGTTTTTAGTTTAACCAAATTAATATTTTTTATATTGTTGAAGTTTATAGTGTTGTAATACTTTGCAAAATGCTAAAATGGATTTAGTAGTAAAAATAGACTTCATATATAAATTATAGATTGATATTGTTTATAAATTTTTTAGTGTTTATTTTCAACTCTAATTACGAACTTCTGTTTGAGTAAGTTGAACATTCTAATTATGTCATCTGATTTTATTTTTTTGAGTTGCATTTTTATTTAAGTTGAACCTGACCGAATTAGTTGGTAGTCAGCTATCTTTCTGGTCAATTTTGTTATTTTAAACAAATCAGATGCTCATTCGAATTCTAAAACTAGAATTTCGAAACTAAAGGTGGTCTTGTGTTTCAATGTACATGTATTTTCCCTAAAAAGTTGCCAGGTTGAATATAATGTTTCACTTTTATAGTCGTTAACGTTTATATGTACATAAACAATAATAATAACTGAATAAACATCCATCAACAACGAAGCAATCATAGCAACCACAAACAATCAATATATAATCATATCACGGTTATAATAACTATTCAAGTTAAATAAAGGGGTTCTCACATTGATTTTGGATCGTTACAATTACAATCTCCTTTGAATTAAATTAAATGTAGGTTTAATTTGACCTAAAATTCTAACTAGCTCCAATCTTGTCCAAATCAGTTTGTACACGTAGCCCGCGTCTATACGATCCTAACGGATCTTTTTTTGTCATATTCCGAGTTCATACGAACAAGATATACACGTTTATATTTGATCAAATTAAACACATCATTAATAATTTAATTATAATTTAATTACCTTTCTAACTCATCTTCCCCAATACGTTCGAATTCGTTCACCATCCAACATCAGTTGCTACCACCTCCAGAGACCACTGTGCACCGCCTCGACCACCGCATTATCACCCCTTACCTCCACTGCACCTATGCCACTGACCACCCACCGCCTGGATGCTCGCACCACCCACGTTGATACCGCCTCCCCTTCCTCTTCCACTGTCCTTCAGGCACCCGACCCCCTCTGCAACCCGAGACGCCGGAAAACCCACAAAAACAAACGCTGCTCACGAAAATCGTCCACCTCCGTTCATGTCGACATCACGACCACCAAACCACTATAAGGCTAACCGCCCAACAACAAATTTGTAGTCTCCTATCCCTTCTCCAACTTCCTAAGTGACACCATCACTTAACTCCTGATTCACTCGCAAAACAAGAAAACCGATACTGTCCAGTTCACGGTCGTGGTGAGGTTTCGGTGACCTCGAGTGTTTGTTGGGCACCAAATTTTACTAGTAGGTAGCCCTCAACACGATCTACAAGTTTCATGTTGATAACTTTCACCAATTCTTAACGGTTTGAAAAAATATATTATCGTTTCAATTTTGACTTATTTGCAAAAATAAGAAAGAGAGGAGAGGGTGGCTGTAAAAACTAAAGAAGTGGAAAGTGAATCAATTAGGTTTAGTTGAAGATATTATATAAGGGAGATATTTTATTATTTTATTGATTTATATTCACACGTAACTTACATACGAAGTATCACACTTAAACGACCACATACGATCTCCGATCATGGTGAAAAATGATATTCATCTACTATTTGTCATTATGATCCTAATGAAACTTATTTCGTTGAAATCTGAGTCTGTTTGCTCAAATAGCACTAGTTTAGGCTTAATTTATCAATTAATTATACATACGTATTTACATCGAAAGTTTATATCTCGCATGGCTACATACTAACTCCGATTGACCCAAAATTTGGAATCTTACGGTAATCTAACATTCCGGTTCCGATAAAATTAGTTTCATCGAAATCAGAGATTGTTTGAAAATGGCTATTTTTCCATATTCAATTAAATCGATAAAATATAATTTAAATTAAAAATCAATTCAGTTTATTAATTATAAATTAATATTATCGTATATATCCAAATATAATATCATATAGCTCCATAATAAACATACTTAGGCTTATAACTCAATACTTCAAAATCCGATGATCGATATTCAATTTAATAAAATCCTTTTATTTATTTAATAAATCGTTATGGTTTATAAACGATTCCACAATGAGTTACTGGAAATTAGATTTGGACATAGCTCACAATCTATAAGATGAAATCTCGATTTTTCTCTTTCATTAGAAAACAATAGTTCAATAGATTCGAACGTTTCTAGTTTCAACGAATTCTGACCTATACTGGATCATGTATACTCAATTGAAGTTCAAAGCATAATATTACGAACTACTGTGCCGCTGTGAGCTCGTTTTTAATTATATTATAAATATACGTTCAAACTCGTTTTTAAATTCGAGTTATATAAATTCCAAATCGTTTATTCTTAAAACAATTCGTTTTAAATATTTAAATCAATTAAATTTTCTTGCTTAAAAATTAGGATCATTGCATGTAATGTACAATATTCCTCAATCTCGAGATACAGTAAGTCAACCAAAATCGAACAATGAGGTTATTAATTTCTATCATTCAAGTTTGCGTATGAGTATTGAAAAAACCTTTGAAATCTAAAGAAAAAAATTGCTATTTTAAAGAGCATGCCAACGTACAGTTTTGAAACTCAAGTTAAAATTGTAGTTGCTACAATGACTATATATACATAATTTTATTAAGGAATACAATAGCGGGGATCCAGATTTTATGACATTTGATGATAATCCTGATCTTGTACCGAATGAATATCATTAAGAACATCAAAATATGAGAAATAAGACAGAAGACGATACTCAAGGAGTGGAAAGATGAGTTAACGAAGCGACCGTACTCAGAGATTCGATAAGGGATGAATTAGTTGCAACATGAATGACATAATGGATGCGTATAAATATTTTAATTAGTTATCGATGTATTTGCATTTCTTTTATGTATGTATTTCTATCGGTTATTAATATTTATCAGTACAACACTACAAGAAAAATGGTTATTGATGACTACTTAGTATGACGTTTAAAGGCATCTTGTCATCTTTGTTCAGTTTAAAGCCAAATAAGGTTGAAACAGCGCAATTCGTGTGTCATCACGATTGCTCCAAATTTAAGCGGTAAATATTTTCAGCTCCGGCTTCCAATTAGTAATTGGAGGAACGAAAATTTTCAAGGCCGCTTCTTTTTCATTTATTTTGTTCTCTTCTGCCCTTTTGCTTTCTCATTTCCTCCTCAATCGTAACCCTAAAAATATTCAATTTACTTCTTCTACATGCTTCCCTTATTTGCCCCTCACAACTTACCTCTACTCTGCTTCTGCTCGCCGCCCCCATCAGTCAACACAGCACTGGGGGAAACGCCTCTTGAACAGATTAGGGTTCGTACTGGGGACGAATTTGACGGATGACGCGAAAGAAATGAGCTATGTGGATGATGCCGGTAACCTATTTGACAGCTTCAAGTTCGTTAATCAATATGAAACTTACTGTTCTGCCAATTATGCTATTTGATTCAAATACAGGTACCACGGAACTTTTTCTTAAACGACGGATGGATGCCATTGAGCTTTATTTGACTGTCGATCCCTTTCCAAATGGAACAAAAATTGGAGAATGATATGATTTTAGGTCACGCTCTTGAAGGATTATGAAAAGCCACATCTATTCAAAGTTAAGACTGAAGTAAGTATCTTTGATTCTCTCGGTGGACTTATTATTTATTAATATTAGGCATATGCTTAATCATGCAGAAAGAACGTTTTTGTGGTTGTTGATAATATTATGGATGATTTTGATATTTGTTACTGAAGTTAAGAACTGTAGGATGATCCCATATTATTTTGTACATATCAAAGTTTGAAATTTTATTAATTGAACATTTGTTTGGAATAAATGCAGTGCAGATCAATCCATGATATGAGATATATCTTGCAGTTTTATACACCGCTTGACTAATGTTTTGAATTGCTGTCATTCCATGATAATATAATAGCTGTTTGATCTATAAAAGGGTCGTTAATGTACTGCGAACAATTGCAATTCCAAAAATTTCTTAGGGTAAAATAGGCAAACAAATAGATTAAGAAAGAGATTTCACGATTCTGTGCACGAATGCTACAGACTGAAAATAATGACATTTTTCATATCATTTTGGGATGCTCAGCTATACCTATTTGCCTTTTTGCTAATATATTTTTCATCGTTTACTACCAAAATGTACATTTTATGAGATACTATAAGGGTGCGTTCTTAATGAACGGGAACGGGACATTTGAGCGGGGAATTTGAGCGTGCTACTGTAGCGAACGGGGAATGCGTTTTTAGCTACGAACGGGGAATTTGAGCATAGTATTTGAATGGGGTATTTAATTGTTTTGGATTAATTTATCCGTTTAATTTTAATTTATGTTTCTTATGTGCATAACAACATTGTAATATTAGTCTCACATTACCAAAAAAGTAAAAGTAGCTTGGTATATATATAAGCATGCAAACTATAAACACAATTGAAATGAAATTAAATGGGCTAAATTAAGCATAAGACTACATATGTACACATATATATTAAAAATGTCAAAGATGGGCACGAGGGCGCGTGCGTAATGACCTCATTAACACCCACACCCAAAAAATGAATGGACCCTTTTCCTCCATCCACTCACCGTGCCTTTGGGCATGGAAAAAATCTCGCGGCGTCCCACGCGACAGCCAATTGCTACGAACGCACCCTAAGATAAAATAATTTTTTTCTAGAACAGTTCTTTGACTCTATTCATTTTGGCCTGCCTGAACTTTTGACTGGGATGCAATGATGATGGCTTGCTAAAGATTTTAAATCAAAGTGGGTGACAAGTTATAGGCTTTTGCTTATCTATTGATGAATATGACTTTTTCTTTATGATCATTAAACAAGCATTCAATATTATTATTTTCCCTAGTGTACCTGTGTAATTATGTTATGTCCGTCATTGCATAGGCTATCAGGTGATGCTATGTACAATAAACTATTATGACTCGACAGTGGGGATCATATGTATTCTGTTGATATGATATTTGTTGAAAACTTTGCTATGTATTTTTGTTTTATTTTACAAGCTTATTTGCTATGTGCAAGTTTCTGACTATGTGCTAAAATTGATATTATTGCTTTCTTTCTTAATCCTCATGTACGTTCATACTACGGATTGCACTTTTATATTCTAGGGACAAAAGCTCCATTTGTTAGGTTTTCATATTTTGTTTCCAAGCTTTTGCTTTTATTTTAAAGTTTCTTCTCCACACGTCTTATTTAACTTTGCAACATCATTTTTACAGATTTAAAAAGAAATTTTTTGAGGTAGGCTATGTGCTTCTCCTCCGCTTACACTGCATATGCCTTTGTCACTTGAAACTTTAGCCTATACTCATGCTTCGAGAAACATGCTAAATTTAAGATTCAAGGATGACCAATCCAAATATATTTTACCATCAACATCGTGCTGTATTTTTTTGGTCGTTTATCATTGTATACTGTGTTTTACTTCTACTATTAATTATATAACAATAGCTGTCATTGGTTGAATGCTTAGTAAATACATGTTAAACTCCATTTAACATTGATTGCTTAAAATTTTGTGGAAAACATAAATCAGATAACACTCATTGGAAAGTTCATAATTTTATTACCAATAACCAATATTGTAACCATTGTTATCTAATGCTGATTTTGGGAAGTTATATATTATTTCATTTATTTTGGTTAGTTTGTTTTCATATAATCAGTGTATAATAAAATATAATAAACATTGGATTGCTATAGCATGGAAGAATTATAAACTTATATATGCAGATTCCAGTAGTTATATTTTTAAATTTTAGGTACACAAATTTAATACTAACTAAAAATGGAGATTTTTTAATGCAGCACGTTAAGCATCCTTATATAAATTAGTAGTCGGATAGAACAACTTACTTGCTTTAACATCCAGTATTGATTGCATTGTTTTTAATTTAGAGAAACAAGAACATTTGTTTTGAACATGAAAAATGGCATTTTTTAACATCCAGTATTCATTCTTAAATGCATGTAATCTTGGAATGGGATTACACTGGCATTTTTTATCAGACAAGAAGAGTGTGTAAATCCATGTGACATGCACACACGCTTTTGTGTGTGTGCGCGCGTGTGCGTGTATATATATGCATATATTTATAGTAATGCCTTCAAGTGAAGCTTTTGAAGTTACAAGAATGTCCCAATGACATTTGATAAATGGCAAGGACATGTTTGTCAATTGCCGCCCCTCCCTTGGGCTCTTCTGGTTCACCCTAAATGCCAAGTTTAACATAAGCTATATTTGCAATTTTCTTTTTTACAACTATATTTGCATTTTATCAACATGTGCAGGGAGCTATAACTATAGTCGGTCATTTTGAGAAGAGCTATGGCAATGCTTTATAGATCGGCAAAAACATGGACAAGGCAGAAATAAAGAACGATTCAAATAATGGTGGGAAAAAACCACCCATTCGACTTGAGGTTAGTTCAAGTGCTGACTTTACTCTTTTCATTTAGTTTTGAAATTGTTCGGACTGTTCAAGTTTTGAATTGCATCAAGTGAGTTTACGTATTTTACTTATCTATGTACAGGAATTTGATGTTGCTTTGGTTTAATATTTTCTTTTGGTTGTATATTGCAATTCTGTTTCACATTGTATGATGTACAACAATATGTTGGTTGGTCTGATTTAAGCATACATTTAGTGAGTTATTTATATATCAATTGCCTCATCTTAGTAGATTTTGAGAAAAGGTATTTTATTTGTTCTAATCTAATGATTATGTGGTAGGTGCTATGGCGGTGTATTGCTTCAAAAGAAAAAGATTTGGAAACTTTCCACCAATTGAGAGTTAAGGTAACTATTTAATTTATGATATTGTAAAATCAGTTTTTATGATATTTTAATTTGAGGCATTGCGTATAATGCTCACTTGTGGTTTTGCCCTAAAAATTCATGAAAACCTGCAAAATAAGGGAGACTTGGATTTTCATGAAGTCTTTAAAATCCACTTTAGAGCATTATTAAAATCCCGTATGACAAATCACGACAATCCAATACTTGAAGCTTCAATGTGTAGCAAGTCCCAAAGCTGCTGCCTTTATGTTAAAGAGTTAGTTAAACAGTAATGTGCTGTAGAGACATGTTCACAACATTGAAAGTCCATACACCATTATCAATTAAGATTAGAATACGGCCTTTACTTCCAGTAGCATTGTTATGTAGTAAGCTCCACAGGGTAAAAGAAACCTTTAAGTTGTCTATGTTAGCAGTAGAATACGGCCTTTAGGAGGAGGAGCAGTATTGCGGGATTTAACATTGTTTAAGTGCTTCTTCTTGTATTCAGGATTTGATGATACCATAGAGGGGACATTATTTGACCATCTCTTTACTCGTAGAATAAAATTTCTCGTCACTCTCTTCTATTTTAACCAAATTCCTGCTGGTTCGCGTTAGTTCTACACTCGAACTATTCCATACATCAGATTGATGCTTTCGGAGAGGTGCTTACTTCGAATCACGAGCGATTAGATCGATGCTTTCCTAGATCTCGTTGATGCGCCTTTCAAGATCTGAAGCCAAAACAAAGGAAAATTGAAATTAGTGTTCGTGTTTTGATGAGGTCGCAGTGATTGATGAGGTTGGTCACGATTTGATTTTGGATTTGCGGTTCAGATTCATATTTTTCCTTAGAAAGTGATTTGCGGTAGTTGTCGTTCGAGGGGGGTGTTGGATTTGTCTATGGGGATGTATTGTACAGTTGTGCTTGATCAGTTATTCTTGTAATTGATTTTTCTGTTGGTGGTTGTAAGTAGATGATATTCTGAGGACGGTGTGTGTATAGTGTGTATATTCTCCAGCAGCAGAAGTTGTAGGCTGTTTTTTTAATGGAATGGAGAAGCGGTTGATGTGGTAATTACAGTTGGTTGGTGAAGGAGTAAGGACATGTCTGTTAGTCAGTTCAAGTAGAAGTGGTACTGGAGAACGTGCTGGGATGACAGTGCTGTAGTTGCAGGGTATGTTGTACCTGGTACTTGAGTTAAGTTAAAATGGTGGTTTGAGGTAAGGTTAGTCGAGTAGGATGGTAGCATAAATTGGTGAAGCTGCATGGATTAGGCGCGTGGTTGCTGTACTGATAGAAGGTTGGTGGGTGATGAGCAGCAAAGGGTAGCAGTTTTGAAGGAGGTTGCAAGTTTAGTTGAAGTAATTGGAGCTGTTCAGATCTCGTATGACCCCCCCTGTTGCCTACTATCGTGACTAAGGTATGTTTTAACTGGATGCAAACTTCTCTGCCTTGGTTGTATTTTATTTAGATTGATCACACTTGTTTCAGTGGTTGTGAATGCCGAATATATTCACATATGCATTGAAAACTGGTATGATGAAGAAAATTGTATTTCGCTCTGTCTTTTTAGATGATTACTGACGCATTGATCTATGCCATAACCAAATTATGGGAAATCACAAAAGGATATATGTTGTTTTTTAAAGTATAATATATACAGTGTGAAACGTGAACGAAAATTTCGTAGAAAAAAAATAAAATAAATAAAATAGAGGGGACATTATTCTCAGCTACATCATGTGCACATTGTTTCTAGTGTAGGCAAATACTTGTTTAAGTACTAATGCTGAATTCATACGTTGATTCTACACTTTTACGCAACATTATATTGTTAAATTAATATATTTTTATATTTTGTAGGTTCTCGTTAATTTTATCAAAGACTATGAAGTTGGTGATCAATTTTGCTTCTTTGAAGTTTAGGATAATCGAAGACATGCCTTGTTTGGTATTTTCTTTCCCTTGTTCCATTTTTAGCCCTTGTTTATACACTATAATTGTTACTTGGAATAGCATCTTAACTGAACTGTAGCTTGTACTTTTGGTAATGTATCTTTTGAACATTTCAACTCTAATTCCCCTTATCGGTAATCTTTATTTGGAAGGATGGACCCGGACAAGTTATGCATGACGAAGACGGAAAATTATTAATACATACCGATGGAACTGGTCTTGTTTCCGAAGACATGGCAAGGAAGAATGGTTGTGCAAGGAAGAATGATTGTGGTCGAATGCGGGGGTGTGCAAGGAAGAATGGATGTGGTCGAATGCAGAGGGGTGTGTTGCTGATGGTCTGGAGGAGGTGTTGGTGGTGAAGTAGTAGGGGATTGCATGGGGGTGGCCAGTCACGTAGAGCAAAGGGATTGATGTTACGAATATTTTTAGTATGTATCGTTTTGGTTTGCTATTGTCGTATGTATTGTCAACATTTATGTTTGAATCTACCATGTATGAAATATTATGGGTACCATACATGTTTTGAATTGTTATAATATATTATTAGAATTATAAATTGTAAACTTTGAATGTTATGGCAATAAAATGTTGCAATAGATTGTTTTGAATGTTTTTTATAGCAACAAAACGATGTTGTAGTAAATAGTACTGAATTTTCCATAGCGTGTTTCGTTGTTTCATAAAAACTTTCAATGGCTTGTTTATATGCCATGACTACAAGGAATGTCAACATATTACACCATTTAAATAACGTTTCGATGCGTCATAAAAACTTTCCATAGCATGCTTCATAAGCTATAGAAAAGCAGTTGCACCAATATGACCTGTTTAAGATGGCAACAAAAGTACGTTTTCTATGTCAAAAATTACACGTCATAATATATACCAGACTTTTAATAACATGTTGATATATGACGTTTATAGAATCGTCATAGAAAGTTTTTATGACAGTTTTTAAACGTCATGAAAAGGTCTTTTTGTTATAGTGCAAGTTACTAATATTTATCGATATTTTCGAGATAGACTGTGTCTAATGTATTTTTTAATATAAAATCCCATAAATTCTCTCTTTCCTACAACTAAATCAGAATCCAAGCTTCAACTAGAATGCAACACAACGCAAACGAAAAAACGATTTGCTCATATCTCCACAAGCAACATTGAAGAAGCGAATGAGCAAACCTGCATTTTCTATTAGTTTTACCGTTATAAGATATATATATATATATATATATATATATATATATATATATATATATATATATATAACCGCTCAATAATTTAACCGTTCAAAATCACAAAAATACGTCATTCGTTCACTCATCTTCAATCGCTCAATTAACTGTTCGGTCAAACTGTTCATTTCAACCGCTCGCCATCGTCAATAACGCATGTAAGCCTTGCTACGGGTGCATTCTCGGTGCTAACAATCAACGGTTAGTTTGAACGGAGTATTGAACAAATAAAATGAATTAAGCAAAAAGTATGTTTTTGTGCATTTGAGAGGAGAATTGAATGATGAATGAAAAAGAGTATCATGATTAAAAAGAAGCGATATATAATAATCAACTATTATAAGTAATTAAAATAAATATTAAAGAGGTCATTAATGGGTTAAGAATCAATTAATTACGCTTGCCTTGGATACGGATATATTATGTTAATGCGTTGGACGGAGTAGATGAAATGAACGACCCATTTATTTATTAGACCGTTCATTTATTTATTAGACTTACAATCTCAGAAAGAGAACGCGAACGGTAGCATCAATCTCAGAAATCGATCAGTTTAATTTTCGGCCTTTCACTCAATTCTTTAGGAGCATATGCTGAAACAGCCGGCTTTAAGGCTTCATTTTCACGCTGTTAGGTGAATGCATCAGGGAGGAGGGCCCCTGTCTTTTTAATCTTTCTGCCGGTTGGAAAATCAGGTTGAGTGACCGGCTGAAGTGGCGATGTTGGTTCTTGGAAATGCAACTTTTCTGGTCCTTATCAATGTGTTCTAATGTAATCGGCGCTGAACTAATTACCTCAAAATTCAACGTACAGGTATGCGACGTTTTCTCGACGATTTAATCTTTGTTTTGATACCTAGGTTTCTTCTGTTAACCAATCATCGATGCCAGTGTTTGATTTTGAAAATCATGGTTATGTACAATGGCAATAAAACTGAATAACTTAGATGGCTGTGTCATAAAACTGAAGAGATTGTGCCGTTTTATCACCGTTATTTCATTTAAAGGTTCATTGATGGCTTTTTGAAGGTTAATTTGGACGATTGACATATAAGATGCAAATTTAAGTAACCCGTATGCATAGAAGAATTGGGGTACTCAACTAGCACTTATCAATTAACTGAACATGTAAACTGAATTGCTACTTTTTCTATTTTTGACTTCCACCCTTTTCCATTTGGACGATTGACATATAAGTGTTAAAAACCTGATATAAATAATTGTTCTTTTCTGCATTCGGTATACAAAGTAACAAAGATATTAACTTCCACCATTTTGATGTTTAAATTTGATAAAATGATGATATCTTCATGTTTACCATATAAAACTATAGTCTCTCAAAGACCATTGTGCATATAAAGGTGTTTATGTATTGCTAAAGTTACTTTTAATTTATTTCTATTCATTTCAACTATAATGTGGTGGAATAAAAATTTGTTGTTTTTCTTTTCTAAGTAGTGTTTCAGTGAAGTAATTAAATTTGGAGAATGTTGTACAACCTATCCTTTTGACTAACTTATTTATGAGTCATAGCAATATTGCACTGCACAGTAACCATTATTTGGCACTGATGATCGACACCAAGGTTCGAAAACTCGGTTTCGGTCTCGGTTGAAATTTTGATGGTTTCGGTACATTTCGGAGGTTTCGGTTTCGGTTTCGGTCTCAATTTGCATAATATTATTTTGATTTGTCATTATGTATTTAAAAGTTAAAATATGGAGCTATAAAATCTGATTAAATATTATAACCTATCTGTGAAAAGTCATCTAAACGAAACTGGCCAGATTGAATAGAATGGACTCCTTATTTCCTTCATTTAATATATATATATATATATATATATATATATATATACAGGGCCCAGTTTATTTATTTTATCTTATAGGCCCAGTTAACATACTCTACAGGACCGCAATATGTAACCCTAAAATATCGTTCCTCTTGAGTCAACTTTGTCTTCCAGTGAATATCCGGAGCTCGACGTTTTTTCTTTCCAAAACCGAGTCCATATCTTTGAGCGAAGTATGTCAATTCCAAAAAAAAAATAAACTTCACCTTGAATCGACTTCATCTCCACTGATCGATTGCAATAAGATGCTATTTTCTCAACTCATTCAAGTTGATTTTGATTTTAGGTAATTTATTTTTAGTAATTTTCGATTCAATTTCTTTTCGCTTGCTTTTTCTTCTTTCGAATTTGCTTGATTTGAAAATTTTCGGTTTTTTTTGCTGAGATTAAGCGAAACGAGTTTTTGCCCTAGTTTAGTACCGCCTTCGGCCGGAACCAAACCGGGATGGACGGAATCTCGACGTTCCGGCCGAAACCTCAAACCATGATCGACACTGCTTTGAAATTGATCTTGTTATTCGGTGCCACTGTTGTATGTTTGAACTACATCAGTGTTCAGATGTCAATTTATGGTGGTTTTGTTAGAAAATACGTACAAGTGAAAGTTGTTTATAAAGAAAAAATATATATTATACCTCTCAACCGTATATTATGTATTATACGAAATTATACATGTTAAACTAGTTCTCTTTATTAGTTTATAATTTACAATGGATATAATGGATAATGTAAAATATTAGCTACAGAGAGGCGAAGATGTTAGTGAAAAACACCGACAATGCTGGTTCTACCAGCTCCGAGCCCTAAAAAATTCACCTTAGGGGGCCAGGGAAACACTACAATTGCACTATTATGTGTTTAGGTGTATTTGCACTATTATGTGTTTAGATGGCTTTTCACAGATAGGTTATAATATTTAATCAGATTTTATAGCTCTATATTTTAACTTTTAAATACATAATGACAAATCAAACTAATATTATGCTAATTGAGACCGAAACCGAAACCTCCGAAATGTACCGAAACCATCAAAATTTCAACCGAGCGAAACCGAGACCGAGACCGAGTTTTCGAACCTTGGTTTACATTCAACTTGTATAAGCATAAAACATTTAACTTGTATTCAAATTTGAATTATTGGCATGCTTGAGCTTCTACATTTATGAACTTTAAATAAGGGAAGAGAAAACTATGTCAAGCACACACTAGAGGTTGAATACTCAATAACTTTATCGAAAGGCACGAGATACACTTCCATTAGCCTCCATAGCAGAACTCGAACTTGACGTCAGTCTCCGTGCCTTTTGTTGAACGGTAGATATCACTTCCTAGTTTTTCCCTAAAGCCAATATGTATCAGTGAGTATTGATATTTTATTCACTCATTGCAATTCTCAATTGGGAGCTTGGCGTTGTTATTAGCACTATTATTTAGTAGTGCCCAGAAATAAAAAAATTTAACCTTTGATATGCATACTGTATATCATTGTTTTGAAAAACTCGTCTTAATGCTCGTCTCTAAGATGCAACTCTAGGCAAGGAGAGGTAAAGCACAATTAGCTTGCTCACGCGTTAGCAGTTTGAGGCATGAGGTACAAAACGTACATACAACATACATCTCAAGAATTTTGTTTTACATCTGATTAAGAAGTGTCCTATTAGAAGTTATAAACCTTAATTATTCAATAGCAAGTTGAAAAAAAATGTTGAAAAGAAAAGTTTGATTTCTTCGTTTTCAATTTCAATATCAACATGATTGAATAAGATTGATTTTGAAATAATGATCAAAAGCTACGTAATGACTTTCTCAAATTTTATTTAAAGAAAATTCTAGATTATCGATGCTTAACCTACAAATAAATATGGCGAATCAATTTTAATTGGTAGAAAAAATAGAAGGAATACTTGCATGATTTCCTACTCTACTGTGATAGAGATTGATTTCACTAGAATTAATCGAATATCATTTTCAAAATTATATTAAAAAATAAAGATAGATAAACAAGGAAGAATAAAGAAATACATAGTTGTAGTGAAGTTGAAAAATGAAAATAAATTCGTCGAAGTTACTAATAAGAATTGAATTACATGTGTATTGTTAAGTGCTTCATTTTTATTTATCAATTTGTAGATTTATTTATTTCTAGTTTTATGAATGATAATAAGTTATGATTAAGAGTGAATTCTATAAAATAATGTTTATATTGTTACGTATTTATAGTTTTATATGATTAATTGTTAGCTTCTTTTATTGATCAACAAATAAAAATAATAAGCTATTTGACCGGGGTGTCAGTGCTCACTCGAAAATTTGCTTCTCGGTGTTCTGAGGTCTATGGCTCGTTTTCGCGAGCAAAAAAGGCATTGATGTGTGTGCATGAGCGTGTGCGTATTAGTATTTTCAACATATAGCTTTGGATCTCATGGTATAATGTGGAACATTTATGAAACTGTGGGTCACTACAAATTTGAGCTAATTGTCATTATATTAACTATAATTTTAATTGTTTGTAGAACCATTTTGCCCTAGGTTTTAAGAATTTAATAACTTTAAAAGTAAACCATATGAAAGGGAGGGGAGTTTTTTTTCTTTGTTTTTGTAAAAAGATGAAATAAGTAAATCACCATGTTCAACAATAATGTACATCTCCATGTAAAAAATGGATGCTGGCCATGGGGTTCGAACCCATGTTCAACAATAATGTACATCTCAATTTAAAAAGTCGATGTTGCCTATGGGGTTTGGACCCATGCGCACTTTTGTGCAGAAGATCTTAAGTCTTTCCCCTTAACCTCTCGGGCAAACCAGCACAACATGCCTAAAGGTTTAAATTGATGGTGGTATGATTGGACCTTAAATACTAAAATATATTTCTGAAATTCAAAATTATTGCTTTTGAAAGTAAACAATGTGGAAGGGCGGGGAGGTTTTTTTAAGGGATTTATTGTGAAGGATAAACTTCATAATTTTTTTAAGCTTAAGGACAATCCATCAAAAATTTGTTTCTAAGGACAATACACAGTATAAAACTGATATCATATACACCGTAAAACTGATACTTAAAAATTGATAGCTAAATTCTAATACCATACGCACTGTAAACTGATACTTAAAAACTGATAGTCAAATTTTGATACCATGCGCACTGTGAAACGGATACCTAAAATCTAATATTTTGTCCTTTAGATTAAAACTTTAGCAAACCATACTTACGGCTGAAAAGACCGTAACTTTGTCCTTAACACTATTTTCTTATTTTTTTTCTTTGTTTTTGTTAAATGATGAAATAAATAGTTCATCATGTTCAACAATATTGTTGTACCATCTTAAAAAATGGATGCTGGCTATGGGGTTCGAACCCATGCGCACTTATGTGCAGAAGATCTTAAGTCTTCCCCCTTAACCTCTCGGGCAAACCAGCACAACATGCCTAAAGGTTTAAATTGATGGTGGTATGATTGGACCTTAAAAACTAAAATATATTTCTGAAATTCAAAATTATTGCTTTTGAAAGTAAACAATGTGGAGGGGAAGGGTGGTTTTTTTAGGGGATTTATTGTGAAGGATAAATTTCATAATTTTTTTAAGCTCAAGGACAATCCATCAAAAATTTGTTTCTAAGGATAATACACACTATAAAATTGATATCATACACACCGTAAAACTGATACTTAAATATTGATAGCTAAATTCTAATACCATACACACTGTAAACTGATACTTAAAAACTGGTAGTCAAATTCTGATATAATGCAAACTGTAAAACGGATACCTAAAATCTAATGTTTTGTCATTTAGAATAAAACTTCAGCAGATCGTACTTACGGCTGAAAAGACAGTAACTTTGTCTTTAACACTATTTTCTTGTTTTTTTTCTTTGTTTTTGTAAAAAGATGGAATAAATAGTTCATCATATTCGACAATATTGTTGTATCATCTCCATTTAAAAAATGGATGCTGGCTATGGGGTTCGAACCCAAGCGCACTTATGTGCAGAAGATCTTAAGTCTTCCCCCTTAACCTCTCAGGCAAACCAGCACAACATGCCTAAAGGTTTAAATTGATGATGGTATGCTTGAACCTGAAATCCTAAAATATATTTCTGAAATTCAAAAATATTGCTTTTGAAACTAAACAATATGTAAAACATGCAAGCTGTCGAGAAAAAATATTTTCATCATATTCACTTCTCTTACACATGGTAAGTTGAGTGTAATGTTGGCATTTTGCACTCTTATGCGCAGAAGATCTTAAGCTTTCCACTTGGCCTTGTAAACAAACCAGGACAACATGGATTGTGATTCGTGATGTGTATTTTGGTAAGGTGCTATCGTATACACCCACTTTTCTCATCCATAAATATTTTGTTGTTTTTCATTACTTGTTCATTCTTGTTAATTTATTGTATTGTAAGCAGAAATTTGCAGCTTTCTTCTGAAAAATGATTGCCTTTGATGATCAATCATGGAAGTTAGTTTTTGATTTTGAAAATTTTAGTTATCTGCAATGGCAATAAAAACGGATAACTAGGATGTATAACTGAGAAATTGGAAAGATTTTGTTGTTTCATTAATGTTGTTTCTAATTGAAGGTTCCAGGTGATGGCTATTAGTAAGTTAATTTGAAAATTTGTTGGTTAATTCGAAAGATTGATGTATAAAATATGTTTTCAAGTACTCAATCTCGCCGAGAGTCATAGAACAAATTTTAGTACTGAACTGGCACCTATAAATTAATTGAATGTGCAAGTTGAATTGCTACATTTTTTAGAGTTATAATAGAAATAGCTCTTAAAAATAGAATTTCAATTATATTGTAATGATCCACCCTTGGTAAGCAATGACTAATCCTTTTCTATCTTTACTCCACTTCTCTCCCACATCATATGGTCCCTAAGAAGCTAAAATGAAAACCCAAAAAAATACAACCATTATACCATCAAGCTCATAACCACAAACTGAGTTTTTTAACTTTAATATCTAACTCTCTATATTAGGTGTCAAAAATGGAGGGGTACGAAGTAGTAGAGTAGCTTGATATTGGTCTTGATCATGAAAAGGGATCATATTGTGTTTGGACGTTGGATAATGACGATATAGGAATATGTTAGTGGTGAAGTGTTTTGTGATGTTACAATTATAGGCAAAAGATGCTTATTTTGTGTTTGGAGGCTGGCATATTTGCACGTTGTTTTTTGTATGATCATTTATTTCAATGCGTAATTGCTCCAGGTTTACTTGTTCTTGTTATATATAATAAAAGAGGCTCACATCATCAGTCATCATCGAGCAGTTCTGTTCATGGATCATATTCTCATATTCACTATTCATATATTCAAAATTTCTATTTTGAGACCCCAACACATCGAAAATCAAACCTTAAATCGATTTTTCGGTCGAAATTCAAACCTTAAATCTATCAGAATCTTGAACAAATCACGGGCTTCATCAACTCATCAAAAATCTCAAGTGCAACAGGAGGCCATCTTCCATGTGCTCCTTCACGTTCTCCTCTGCTGGCTTGAGACCCTCCTCCACGATTTAGATATGCAATCATTGTTACTCCTTTTCTATTATTTGAAAATAACCAAATTATGTACTGTAAGTTTGCAAAATCGATTTTTCTTTGTCGATGTAAATAATTTGATTGGTATTTGACACACCTTTATTGTACAAAAGCATAAGGATAGCAGATTCCATCCATTTTTTTCTAGTTGGATTGTAGCTCTTTTTGCAGCAGTTTGCTTAAATAGTTTTAGCTAAATCTTAAAAAAAAAAAAAAATTGTAGCCAAAACAATTGCTTGTATATGTTTCCTGAAATTCACTCCATAAAATCTCAATAATTCATGCATAATTATGAAATTTCGTGGACAACTTTGAACTTGTAGTGTTTTATATGGTTGTTTTAGCCTAAAAGGTAAATAATTGATCAATTCTGTAATGGAACATTATTCATGACTATTTAGTGGTGGTTATTTAATGATTTGTTATGAGTTATTATGCACATATTTGAATATTTGGCCCAAAAAAATAAAAAATAAACTGGGGTTGCTGTCATTGAACCCTCAATTTTTTTAGCATTATGCCCCCACCAAAATTATTTTCTGGCTATGTCGCTGCCGACTTGCTCCAATTTAACTTGATTGGATTCCCTAGTGTAGATTTATCCCTTAGTATATTTAATTTGGAATTACTCATACACATAAATATTTAACATGATTGTGATTTATCACTTAGGCCACGCACACACGTACTCACATGCATACATAAACGCACACACGCCTTTGAACCTATTTATGTACTTATGAGTTATATGTATTAATAGTTTAATAAAGAAGATATCCTTAAATGGGGTTTCTAATGCAAGAAGATGTTATATAATTAAATGAATTTGTCATTAATAATTATTATATAATAATTAAAAAAATTACTATTCATGCATTTTTTTTTTTAATCATGTAAGTAAAAACTTATGAAAATGTTCATATGATCTTCTTTTCTTTTTGGAGATTCACACTGCATAATGACGCACAAACATACAAGTTGGTTTTCAGTTTAACCAAAGTAACATTTTTTATATTGTTGAAGTTTATAGTGTTGTAATAGTTTGTAAAATGGTAAAATAGATTTAGTAGTAAAAATAGACTTCATATATAAATTATAGATTGATATTGTTTATAAAAAATTTTAGTGCTCGATTTCAACTCTAATTATGAATTTTTGTTTTAGTAAGCTGAATACTCTAATTATGCCATTTGAATTTTATTTTTTTAATTGCATTTTTATTTCAGTTGAACCTGACCGAATTAGTTGGTAGTCGGGTATCTTTCTGGTCAATTTTGTTATCTTAAAACAAATTGGATGCTCATTCGAATTCTAAAACTAGAATTTCGAGACTAAAGAAGTTCTCTTGTTTCATTGTACATGCATTTTCCCTAAAAAGTTGCCAGGTTGAATATAATGGTCTCCATGGAGGAAACAATCAACGACTCGGCTGAAATTTCGGAAGGACAGAAATAAATTTGCAAGAATTCGGATAAATGTTATGCATGCATTGGTTATTAAGTTTGTGGCATATGGACATGGAGAGTGTGGCAATAATCAATTTGAGTGTGCAACAATAAGCAATTTTGAAACCATCCGACTTAAAATGTGAAACCATTTCCATGAATGTCAAAGGAAATAATAAGTAAATACGATCACAGTTCTGCATGAAGTGCTGTTAAGCAATGAAACAAGTATGACTAAAAAAGGAAAACTCAAAGAGCAGCCTCTAAAAAGTAGGGTATGCTGCTTTAAGAGGAGGGCTCACGGTATTCTCTAGTAAAAGGTGAAAGAATAGCTGGCTCTGTGCTCACCACACAGCCGTGTTAGTTTTACTGCCAGTGCAATTTTAGAGCACAACTTTGACAGTTTGCCAGAACTAAAAATATTTGTAGCAATGTGGGACTATAAACCCATCTGAAAAACTGACTACTGAGCCCTTAGGGTGTGTTTGGTTTACAATTTTTAGTTTTGAGTTTACGTACATATAAAAGTACGAACGACGTACACATATTGTGAAAAGCGATGTTTTACCAAAAGAAGTTAACATACAGAACCAAAAATAAGTTTTTATTATTTTCCATATTTTAAAAAATTAACGGAAGAACAGTAACAAATTCATGCATCCACCGTCTATCCGTCCCCTCCTTCACTCCATTCGTCTTTGATCCGTCACGCCCGCTATGCTTCAAATCCTCGCAACTTTCATAATTAATGCTGAAAACTAACTCAAAACACAAAATAAACCAAACACTACCTAAGCTTTTTGGCTTTATTACTTTAGTTTAATTTCCTTGTTACTTTTTAGTGCATCCTAATATCTTATGAACCGACCTAATTATTGTAAAATTAAACCTTGTGATATAATATCAAAAGGTGCTCAACAAAAAAGTTATTCTGAATTGTTTATTATTTTTCGAAGTCAAATACATTAGATTTCACTTTAATTGAATTCTTAAAAAACTTATAAATTCAGATAAGCACCCTTGTCTCGGTTGGTTGAGACGTTGGGATAGAATGCAAAAGATCGTGTGTTTGATCCAGTCGAACCTCCTACATGGTAATATGTATGCTTCATATATGTATATGTAAGTAATCAATCTCCAAAAATAAACTTATTAATTCATAAAAAAATTCAGACTTCTTAAAGCATATTTTGGAATTTCTAGCAAAG
Source organism: Allium sativum (assembly GCA_030737875.1). NCBI lineage: Eukaryota > Viridiplantae > Streptophyta > Magnoliopsida > Asparagales > Amaryllidaceae > Allium > Allium sativum. The sequence goes on from CM060916.1 coordinate 47,360,556, forward strand.
TTTCATATTTTTCCAAATTGATCTAATATTTTCCTCAAATTTTCAAATGGCTAATTTCAAAGACAAAATTATAAAAATTATTAGATGACTGGAATAAATATAGGTCCTTTCATTAAGTATTCTCCAAATAATTTGCTGGAGCTGCAGAAAAAGTTTCAGGTTGAAATAATTAATTTTTTTAAAAAAAATAAAGCTATTACTTTAAAATAAATTATAAAAATGCATAAATGATTGAATTAACTGTCAGTTGCTTACTGAATATTTTTCTTTTACTGTAAAAGTTATAACAAAAATTCCAAGTTAAAATAACACAATTATGAAATCGCCTATTTATTCAAATTTAATTAAACAATTTATTGGATTTCGTATTACAAGTATCATTTTAATTGTAGCCCAAATTTATCACCTCGTACTTAATAGCTCAGATTGATTCTAGGCTTAAATAATCTATATATTTAAGATTGGTTAAACTAAAATAATTAACATACTTGTACTTTAAATTGAATAGGAAATAGTTTAGTTAAAATATTTTTATTGGAACTTTTTTGATAATTCCGCACGTAAACTCCCTACCAAATTTTATACCTTAGCGTTCAAAATTTCATTCTTTATAACACGTTAAAACTTAGGATTAATCACATTCAGGCATGAAAATTTCAAACAAGGATTGAAAAAACAAAAAAAAGTTTTATCAAAAGTCAAATTTTTGGTTAACATTATAAAACTACATTATTTTTTTACATATCAATATAAGATGTCTATGGGTCTATCATACTCTTTAATATTCAAATTATCTACATGACAATTGATATGACTACAATAGTTCAACAAGATTATGTAGTGGGTTTATATCATAATCAATGACCTAACATATATAACCACAATATACACAAACACAAATTATTAACAACTTATAGGCCTACACATGCAATCAAAATATAAATTAACTTAATTAATCAATCATATGTCACATCAGCCATCAATTATCACATATCATAGTGTTCAACTAGCAATAATATTTAGTTTTTAATTAACTTAAATTCGCACAAAACGTAGCAGTAACTTTTTATCACATCACGACATTGATTTAAATTACGATAAAATTATAGTACACAAAATGTAGCAATATCGCAACACTTTTTTTATAATACATAAGGGAAATGGAGCAACTACGGGTGTGGAAGAGGCGTTGATGAACAACGGTGGGGAAAGGTGAAGCAAAAACAGTGGTTGGCAGTGGCGGATGAAGTTTTGGATGGGAAAGGTGGAGGCAGAAGTGTTTTGAGATGCATGCGAGATTTCAGGCCGATGATGAAAGCTGGAGGTGGAAGAGTTTCGAGATGCAGGTGAGATTTTAGAATGACGATGAACAAAAAACAATGTATATGTAGGTTTTCTTTTTTTCTTTTTGAATTTAAATTACACAAGAGAAAGGACCAAAAATAGAGAACTAGTAGGTATAATGGGAAGGTGAAGCAAAAGCAGTGGTTGGCAGTGGCAGATGAAGTTTTGGATTGGAAAGGTGGAGGCAGAAGTGTTTTGAGATGCATGCGAGATTTCAGGCCGATGATGAAAGCTGGAGGCGGAAGAGTTTCGAGATGCAGGTGAGATTTTAGAATGACGATGAACAGAAAACAATGTATATGTAGGTTTTTTTTTTCCTTCTTTTTCCTTTTTGAATTTAAATTACACAAGAGAAAGGACCAAAAATAGAGAACTAGTAGGTATAATGCCAAATATTAAGTGGCTTGACAATGTGTATGAACCTTAACTTAAACTATATCGGTATCCTTGTACCGCTAGTTCTGGACCTTTATACCCTTAACTGGAAGCCCAAAATCAGAATAAAAAAGTTATAGTTTGATCAGTGAGAGAGGACACATAGAGCGATACACTAGTATTTATGTTACGACGAATCTGCCAAAGTTTCACTTTTATCCTCAAAAGACTACTGGAAACATACGACAATTGTCAAATTGCACTAAATGGATGGAACTAGAAAGATTGGAACTTGATGAAATGAACTTTCACTTGTTACTCCGAAAAATCTCAAGATTATTTTTATGTAAAAATATTTACATTTCGAAAAACAATATTTTATTTCACTGTATAATTCAATCGGTTTTAAACTGAATTTGAAACAAAATAGATTTCGCTGAAATTTGAATCTTTATTAAAATGATAATTCAAATCCTTGAAACCTAAACCGACCATGCTTCACTTTGCCGCAACTGATGCGCCTCCTTCCTCCGGCCTCGTGCGCCACCAGAGCCTCCAACTTCAACCTCTAGTGTGAATCTCAACCTATATACCCTCAAACTTGCAACTTATATATTGATGTTTTCTATTTGAGGCCCTAAAACAGCAGTTAGCTTGCAATGAAGATTAGTTTAAAAAAAAAAATACAAGCAATAAAAGTAACGTTAAACGGGAAACCCCCTGGTGCTGACTGAAATTTTAATTTAAACAATTGCTGGGGTCCTTTATGTAAAAGGAACACCCTCCAAAAAGTGGCGTATGCTGCTTTAAGTGGAGAGCACACGGTATTCTTTAGTAAAAGGCGAAAGAATAGTTCGCTTTGTGCTCACCACGCAGCTGCGATGTCTTACACTTCTACTGCCTGTTCATTTTTATAGCACAACTTTGGCTGCGTTAAAAATGTTTGCCACGATGTGGGACTATAACGACTAAGCTTCAGCCTGCACCCATCTCAAAAGCTGATTACTTAACCGTTCTCCGATCTATTCTTCTGCTTCACTAGTGCTTTTACACAATTCAATGCAAGTTTTTTGCTTCATTACTTGAGTTCGGTTTCATGGTTAATTTTTATGGTGGTCTGATTTCATGCATAGAATATGATGAACTGAACTTTCACTCTTACTCAGAAAAATCTCAAACTTATTTTTATGTAAAAATGTCTACATTTCAAAAAATAATATTTTTCACTGCATAATTTAATCGTGTTAAACTGAATTTGAAACAAAATAGCATTGTCCGAAATTTGAATCTTTATAAAAGAATTCAAATCTTTATAATCGTTTCAAACTATATGTGCATGTGTACTTGATTCATCGCATATGGAGGCCGGCATCTGCACTATTTTTGTGCTGTCATTCATTTTATTATGTAATTTCTTGGTGATACTTCATTGCTGTAACTTTTTTTTTCTTTTTTTTTCAGCAACCATCCCAAGCAGTTTTTATTCAGCAGTTTTGTAAAAAGTTGATTTGATAGTGAAGTAATGAAATTCATCATAATTGCCCCTAGTGTGAACCTCAGCATATATCCTCAAACTTACTACTTATATATTCATGTTTTTTATTTGAGACCCTAAAGCAGTGGTTTGCCTTTTTGTTAAGGCAGTTGCAAGTCTTTGCTCTTATGCCAGAACATTGCCTTGATGACTTGGAAATCAGTGGTTTGCTTCTAATGAATTAGTACAAAAATATGACAAATGGGAAACCCGCTAGTAAAAACAGAAAATTTTAATTTAAACAATTGCTGGGTCCTTTATGTAAAAGGAACTCCCTCCAAAAAGTGGCGTATGCTGCTTTAAGTGGAGAGCACACGGTATTCTTTAGTAAAAGGCGAAAGAATAGTTCGCTCTGTGCTCACCACGCAGCTGCGATGTCTTACGCTTCTACTGCCTGTTCATTTTTATAGCACAACTTTGGCTGCGCTAAAAATGTTTGCCACGATGTGGGACTATAACGACTAAGCTTCAGCCTGCACCCATCTTAAATGCTGATTGCTTAACCCTTCTCCGATCTATTCTTCTAGTGTGGTTCACTAGGGCTCTTACCCAATTCAATGTAAATTTTTTGCTTCATTACTTAAGTTTCGGTTTCATGGTTAATTTTTATATATTGTGGTCTGATTTCATGCACAGGAGTAACTATCGTGAAGTTTCATTGTTAACTTCGGTTGCTTTTGTTAATCAATCATCAATCTCAGGCATCCAGTGGTTTTTTCTTCCTCTTTACAATATGTATTTTTATCATTCATTTTATGATGTAATTGCTCTGGGTTTAATTACTTGTTCTTGTTGTTGTAGGATATATAAAAGGCTTGAGTTGGCAGTCATCATCGAGCAGCTTCCATTCATGAGATGTGTCGTGGAACTTACTGCATGAATATTCGAATTTTGTTACTACTGCTGCAAGTTTTCAGTTCTTTGCGAACTATGAAGTGCCTTCGTACTAAGTATGAAGCCTGGATGACAATTTGATACGCTGCTGCTTCAATGGTTAAACACCAGTTTATGTTCTGATAAGCTTTTACAACAATTTATATTCACATGTTGTTTTGAGAAGACTACGAGTAGCAATTCATATTTTGTTTTGACTTTTGAGAGATGGAAAATATTGTCACATGTACTTTGCAGTTTGTACTTTTGCACAAGTGTATTATTAATACTCTCCTTGTACGCGTAAAAGTTAAACGAGTGTAAAGGCCAGTTCGGGAAGCAGCAGGTGTACCATGGAACTTGCTAATCATTAGACACACTAGAGTTATACTTCTGCTTTCTTTGACCTATCGTCTCTTTCACTTGTTAAGCTTAAAATTAACCTTTTGCAGGTGTACATAAAGCTAATACAAAAAAGGAACTTGTTCATCTTGTTGGAGAAGAAGTACCATGTAGAACGACAGTTAATCTTTAACCACGTTTAATTTCGGTCATACGCCACACCTTTGATTCAACCATGAAGTAGCTTCTATAGGAGAATAGAAGACACAGACAAATATCCAAATTGCCACTCCAAAATATCACAAACATATTCTGGAAGAAGCTCGATCAAAAGCAGAATTATTCGACTTAGACGTCTGGCCGTGATGGACAGATGTCTGGTCAAGATCATCAAAATATTCATTTCCAGCTTTTTAACTACACATATTTCCAGTTACCTGAAGTCTGACCAACTAGGTCGGACATTTGACCTGGGTTACTAAGTTTTGTTGATCCAGTGACCAGACGTCTAACCTGATTTGTCAGACGGATGCGCTCTCCATCCCCTGATTTGCCATATCTTTCTCCTTCGAGCTCCCATTTACGAACCGTTTTCTCCATTGCGAAGTTACTTCCATAACTAATATATATATCTGACTTTAATGGACATATGATTTAACATCACCAATCACAACACTCCAACTTGATATGAAATCATATCAAAACATCAAACAATCAACAATCATGTCATCACCAGCTTTCACAAATCACAAAATCTCAATCAAACTACATTACTAACCTCAACACCACCTGCAAGTGACACATCTCCCTCATGAGGTGCACCGCAAAAAAGCGGTCTCGAAAACATTTATAATACCACAAAAATCTCCACCTTATCATTGTGAATTTTTCCAACTCGACATTCGTCCATTACTTGATCTTAGCTCATTACCTAATCGCTATCGATCCCTCTATCATCATCAACATGAAAACCCCTGTTTGAAACATGATTCTCAACGCTAGAATCATAAGCAGTGACCACATTAACATCTGCATCTTACTGTGGACTAGGTCATTTAACTGTCACTCGCTTTCCATAATCGACCACAAAACCAACCAATCTATAAAGGTTTTCTTTTTCCAAAACTCTTTTCACTATTACACAACCCTTTCTTCACTCTCAAAACTCCACCTTGAGTCTCATAAGTGCAACTTTGGTGATCTAACTGACCAAAAGAAATAAGTTTATACGAATAAGTGGGTACATGTCTAACTACAGAGATTTCCTTTACCACGCCATCATGTATACGAAATCACATAAATCTAATATCACAAACCGGTAGCTCTACTCTATTGGTCGTCCTAATCATATCGACATTCTTCTCATAAGAATAAAAATAATTCACATTTCTACAAATGTGAAAACTGGCTTTTGAATCCATCATACAAGGCTTACCTTCACTAAATAGGATATCATAAGAACCATCACTAATGTCTAATGGTACCTTCAGGAAAACCTGTCTATGCATCATCACTACCATCACCTTCACAACCTTCTTTTGGCGTCTCTTATAAGCACAACACTTGTTGCGTATATGACCTTTCTTATTACAATAGTGACTGGCGAGGGCACATTCACCATTAGCTTCCTTCTTTTTCCACATTGTATCTTTCTTCAAGTCCCTTGCCATCGTAGTCTCGCTTTGAATTGATTCCAAGCTCTACCTTTTTCTCCTAAGCTCCTTATTCAAAAGAGTGCTTCGTAATTTCTAGAGAGATGCTTCCATTAGCATTCGAATACTCAATGAGACAACCAAAATTTCCCAACTTTCTGAAAGCGAACTCATCAATAAAAGAGCTTGTAACTCATCATCTAAATTGACCTTCAAAATTTTCAATTGGTTTATTACATCTTGAAATTCATTCAAATGCTCTACGATCGACTTCTCTTCATTTAATCTCTGTTATCCCAACTTTCGAACCATAAAGCCTTACCAGTAGCACTCTTTGACTCATATAAAGATACTAACTTGTTCCAAAAATCCTTTGCGGATTCACAACTAGTCACATGATGAAAAATCGAATCATCAAGGTGTTAATGAATCAAAGCAATCACCTTCTTATCCATCTTTTTTCATTTTCCTTCATCTAAATCAGAGGGCTTCTTTCCATCTCCATCAATCGGATAATGAAGATTATTGAAGTACAAAACATCCTTCATCTTAGGCTAGCTCAATTCCTCCTACCAAAAACAACGTCTTCGAAAAAGAAGTCATAACCGACATTTTTTTTCTTTTTTTGCAAACCAAATTACTTTAAGCTTTGCGATGATGTGCTATGAAACCGACTATTATGGAAATTTGCGACTTTTGCGAAAGCGTATATGCTAGAATCTTAATCACCCAAATCATAAAGAGATAACATGGATTGAAAAAATGGAAATGCAACAAACACAAGATATTTCACTCAACCACCCTCTTTATTGATTTACCAAAAAATAAATATTGTTTACATTTATTGGAACAAACCAAAAATAAAAAATTTACAATTGAATCAGTAGTCTAATTGAGAAAGAAAAAAAAATATAGATGACTAATACTAGAGAAGAAGAACCATGAAGAATGAAGGCTAACACTTGATCACGTTTAATTTCGGTCGCAAGCCACACATTTAGATCAGTCCAGAAAGCAACTTATATCGGAGAATAAAAGCCAAATATCCAAATTGCCACTTCAAAATATCACAAACATATTCCTAAAATAGCTTGGTCAAAGCCAGAAATATCCGACTTAGATGTCTGGCGAGGATGGCCAAACATCTGGTCAAGGTCATTGCAATTTTATTTCCAGTGACCAAACGTCCGACCAACCGAGATAAATGTCTATCCTAGGTCACTAGAATTTCCAGATCTAGTGATCAGACGTTTGAACCGATTGGTTAGTCGTCTGAACTTAATCATCAGCTCCTCCTCCTCCTCCTGATTTTCCATATCTTCCTCCTACGAGCTTCGATTTTCCAATTGTCTTCTCCCTCATGAAGCTAGTTTCATAACTAACACATATAGCCGACTTCAGATATGTAGTTTAATATCGCAAATCACGACACAGAAGTCTTAGAAAACAGACCAAAAAGACCCGAAACATCATTCAAAATCATAAAATATACCATATTAGAAAACTTATTAGAATTTATTTCATCGTCTAGGTTTTGCAGATTGCATCTAACCTCATTTAGTGATTGTTAATCTCGTTTAAACGCGACTCAAGAATAATACATTGGGTCATTTATATGATGGACCGAGTGAAACATCATGGATCGGTGGAATTAGTTAGATCGAGCAATATGCAAAAGTGCATGGATCGTGATGATGCGATCCATGCATGGGTCAGCAAGCACACAACGAAGTAGCAAGAGGGATCGTACGAAGCACAATGGATTGCAGGAATCTGATAAATCGTAATAGAACGATCCAAGCATGGGTCGTGTAACATTGTGCACAAGACAATTGTGCATGGGTCGGTGCGCGTTCATGGGTCATTCATAAAGACCGGAGCATATGGATCGTTCAAATTCAGTACACGGACCGTTGTAGCATGGATCGTGCGCATATAAGGTGAGATGTGGGCTTCCATGGAGCATCAAAAAATACATGGATCGTTGGCTGATCCATATGGACCTGGTTCTCTAAGCTGTGATCGCTTGCCAAGTCAAGCATTTGGTAGAAGGATGGCGTCCATCCTGTGGAACGATGCAGCAACTACCACATTCGAAGCAAAGCAAAAAGTCCTTCCCAAGCGAAGGCAACCTTCCCAAGTGAAGTTAAAAGTCCTCCTAATTGAGGCACCTAAACCAAAGACCTCTCCGGGGACACAGGAACTAAAGACTTCTCCAAGAAGAAGCACAAGATCAACCAATAAAGTCGGGTTTACTAGATATATTGGCAAGCTCAGAAGCTCTCAATACGCTGGTAGCAGAAAAAATACTCCGCCAACAAAGTGGAAGCACAACACTAGAATGGTCATTTCATAACGGTTATAACCGTTACAACTCGATTTTCCAATGGTTATAACCATTGGTAGAAGGTACGTGATAAATTTTGTAACGTATTTACCAACGATTATAACTGTTGGTAAATTTTATTCATCTAACAGTTATAACCCATTAGGAAATTCTTTTGATCCAATGGTTATGACCGTTAGGCCGTAGAATTTCTCAATGGTTATAATTGTTAGAAGTATGAAATTTCCTAACGGTTATAAGTGTTGGAAGTACAAAATTTCCCAATAGTTGTAAATATTTGAGATTTCTACACATATACGCTTAAAAATTCCCAGCAATTGCACGTGTTACAAGTTAAATAAAGCTCAGCCATATCTCATTCAACATCTTATAGTATCATCACATTATTTCATTCTGCTATACAAATTCAAATTTATACCAATAATTGACACAAAATCAAATTTCAAATTTACACTTCACTGAGTTGAGAAGAAAACATCAAAACATACTGAATAGTATCATCACATTATTTCATTCAGCTAAGGTTTGTTGTTACGGTCCTAATGAAACATGTTTCGTTGTAATCTAAGTCTGTTTGCTCAAATAGCGCTAGTTTAGCCTTAAATTATCAATTGATTATGCATACATATTTACATTGAACGTTTATATCTCGCACAACCACATACTAACTCCGATTGACTCGAATTTCGGAATCTTACAATAAATTAACGTTCTGAATCCGATAAAATTGGTTTCGTCGAAATCCGAGATCGTTTCCAAAATGACTATTTTTCCATATTCAATTAAATCAAGAAAATATAATTTAATAGAAAAACAATTCAATTTAATAATAATAAATTAATATTATCGTATATATCCAAATAAAATATCATAAACCTTCACAATAAGCATACTTGGGCTTATAACTCAATACTTTAAATCCAAGCTAGATCGATATTCAATTTATAATAAAATCTTTTATTTCATTTGATAAATCATTATGGTTTATAAACGAGTCCACAGAGACTTTCTGGAAATTTGATTTGGACATAACTCACAATCTATATGATGAAATCTCGAATTTTCTCATTTATTAGAAAACTATAGTTTATAGATTCGAATGTTTCTTGTTTCAACGAATTCTGACTTATACTGGATCCTGTATATTCAGTTGAAGTATAAAACGTAGTATTACAAACTACCAAGCCGTTGCGACCTCATTTTTAATTATATTATAAATTATACATTCAAATTTGTTTTTAAATTCGAGTTAACTTCAAATCGTTAATTCTTAAAATAAATCGTTTTAAATATTTAAATCAATTAAACATTCTTGCTTAAAAATCAGGATCGTTACATTCTCCAATACTTAAAACGATTTCTTCCTCGAAATCAAAGATGGAACTGTAGGTCGTTTACTTATTCAACAAAACCATTATTCTAACTAATCTTAAGTTCCTCAGCTTTTTAGTTTTTGAAGAATTTCTCAATTCACGAATTTTTCTAATGCCTTAAATTTTTGAAAAATTTCACCATAACCTCCTTTGTACGGCTCGTTCGGTACAACTACAACTCGCCTCTCTAGGCCCTTACCAACTAAAAAGAAAATCCAAAATCCAAGAGGCTTGCCAATCAGCTCATAAAATCATCAAATATAATCAACACTTTAAACATGTATCTTTTTGACGGGCATTCAATTTTATTCCTCTTGTTAGCTTTCATTCAATAACCTATTCAATACATATACGTCCAACTGCAACAAATTTCCAAATCAATGCTACACTAACATTCAATTCCACTCGATGTTGTTTCTAATCCAATCTAATTTTATTTAACTTCCCTTAAGATAAAATTAAATTTATTCGATTCGCTTTTACCTTTTCAATCTATTTAACTCGTACTAGTTGAATTTGAAATTCAAATCATCTTTATCATTTCCCAAATTACAACGTTCTTTTAGTTAACTTAAATTCAGAAGTTATGAATTTATTTCCTTATCTAATAGGTTTTAGAATTTATCGCCTGTCCAAAATCGTCGATAATTCCAATTTCTAGTCCAAATTCTTTATAATTACGATGATTGCGAAATTTTAATCACAAAATAATTTTATTCAAAATTGAATGATCTTGACTTTAAAATCATCTAAGTTTTAATCCACATTACTTATTTCAAAAATCTTTTCTTTTCATCTTCAAAATGTAATCCTTCAAAAATCAATTTCATATTGCAAATACACTCTCTTGTACCAATAATACTCTTAACTCATTCTAGGGCATTGCTAACTCTATCTCTAATGAGTTCTTCTTATAGGATGTTACCAATCCTATCTTCAATGAGTCATTTACTTCTGTTCTAATGAGTCGTATCCCAAAGCTTTGTATAAACAAAGCTCTGATACCAACTGTAACGACCCACCTTTTTGTCTGATTCAAACCGATAATTAAACCGACTTAAACCGATCAACAAGACGCATCGCTTGGGATTCCAACGCATCAGGCGTAACCAAAAGAACTTTTCCATTAATATCATTAAGATATTACATCAGAGTACAACAAATATTAGAGTACCACGGAATAATACATACATAGCGGAAAAATATCTAAGTACAGCGAAAGAATACGAATGCTTCAACAAACTAGCTCAAGCTAAAATCCAGCACCTACTCTATAAAACATGTGAAAACTAAAACTACTATCTCCCAGCATGGAAAATAAGGGCATCCAGAGTTCAAGGAAAGAAAAATAAACTCCGAGTCAGTCATGAAACTGGTATGAGAACTAAAACAGTTATCTTTAATTTATTTTAAAGTTAGGTAAATCAAAGGACCATACCGTATAACACAAAACGGGGGTTTTTCTCCTTACGAATACCAGTTCACAAATCAACTCGCAATTCTTTTGGAAAATGAGGCTACCATATGGTCTCTCGACGCACACACAATGCAAAGACTAACATGGGAAAGGTTTCTCCTAATGATAGCCAAACATGCTTGAAACAGACAATTCTATTTTATTATTATTAGCGTATAGTGTGGAAATCACTTTTAGAAAGTAAATGTATCAATCCTAGACAGCATGAATGTCCAATACTATTATTTCGCCATATAGGTTTATGTTTATACCAAAATTGGTCTAAACACTCAAAGTACTAAAACTGTACTTCACCAATACGGTAAGAAGTAAATGGAACCATGTTTAATCAGCAATTGAAAATGAAAAATGCGAAAATAAGTAAAGTAGAGACGAGATTTAGAGTGTTTCAACCGTTAATTGGGCCTACGTCCACTATGAAGGTGATTTCCAATCTTATAATGAGGATTATAAAATACATCAATTCTCCCTTTTCATACATCTCTATATTCACTCAATATACCATCGTTTGTATATTTCAATCTTGGAATTATACAAGAGAATGGTAGAATTTGAGGAGAAGAAGGATAGACGAATGATTGAGAAGGAGGATGCCTTCGTTTTTCTTAATCACAAGATTGTATTTGACGCCACGGCCGAATCAGTAGTTGAGGATAGAATTTAGCAGCACTTCGTGGTTTCAAAGATTGGATCCCCTTTATGTTGGTAGCCATGATGTATTTATAGGTGAACTCCCCTTGGGATCGGTCTGAAATCCCTTTATGCAGGCTACGGATCGCTTATTCTATTAATTACAATCATGCCATCGGCTAGCTTTAGCCAGCTGTCCGTATCTATATTCAGTTATCATGCGCAAGCGACTCAATGGAGCGAGTGTCTTGGGTAGTTAAGCGAGTGACTTCGATCGGTGCTCTTCGATCGCGTCTATTTCTAGCATTCGATGAGTAGATATCTGATTTTCTTGATGGCTAGATGAAAGAACGACCGATCATAGTTCCTTAATGTGGTTGTGTCTGATTTGAGCGAGCGAGCGACGATCTTCATCAGTCTAGAGGCGACCGACTGAGACTTGCGACTTTGAGATGTGAATGTGCTCTTTCTGGGAGTTGGTATACGACCTACCAATAGGTTTCTGATTCGAGTGTCGAGCGATAGGAGTTGCAATTCATGAGCAGTTGTTAAATATACGTGCGACCTTGACTCCTGTCTTGATGCATGCGATCGAACTTTGATATTAGATCAAGCGTGCTCCCTTGTTGTGAGCGGCTTTACATAATGTACGATCCTTATCTTTATTGAGCCGCATTTCTCATAACATTTCGTGCCATCTTCTTTGGTCGTACTAGTCGATTTGATTTGTCTTGGGTTTGATACTTGGGTCTTGCTTCGTGTAGTTGCGTCTTATCCATGTGTGCCGTTTAAGTGCCTCGGATAACATTGCGCACGACCGACCCTGATGGTGTTCGTTCTGTATCCTTTACTCAATGTGCGTATGGATTTTTTAGGGATTAACACTTGCCCCTCGAAGTCCGTGATTTCTTTTAGTAAGGAATTACTGGCTTCGACATATTTGATCGTACATTGTTTGGTAGATTTGTCGAGGGGTCGGTCGTACAAAAATTTGGGATTATTTCGTTGTAGTGGACCGGTATTCTCTCTCTCTATGAGAAAGAGGCTTGATGTATCTTTTTGGTTATTGTGCGAACAGTTGAATTTCGGGATGCCAGCTGGAGCTTGATGGGACACTTTTTGTATAATTGGGCACTTAAGCTGACGTGGCGAGAATTCTCTGGATGTATGCCTTTTAATCTTCCTTATTTACTTTTAACCTGCTTCATTCCACTTTTATCTTTTTCGAGAAATCCTTCGGTCATAGCTGTGCTTCCTCGAGAGTTTTACCAGGTAGTCTATGTTTGACATTTCTGCCTTGATTTTTCTTTAAAAGGTTTTGGCTTTCTCATTCCATCATTTTTCCTAGTATTTGCAGCAACAACTGTTTATCTTGAGCGATTTCCTTTTGGCTCCAAGGTACCATGATCTTTCTGGGTAAGTTTCTTTTTCTTTATTTTGTTTTGTTTTGCTGGAATACTCATGCATTCCCAAGTTAGGATGTTCTAAACATGACCTGACCGAGCTGTGTATGAATTTGGGATTTGGGCAATAGCCAGGTTTTTGTGTAGCATAAATACCGTTTCTGTAATCATCTTTGAAGAATATGAATCATCTGGTGGTTTTCTTTGAAATCTCTATGCTTGGTATTTGTTTATAAATTGTTTGATGAAATGACCCAGGGTTCTCCAGTTGAAATGTTTCTGTTTATGCCTGAGTCTGGCTAGGTTGTTTCCCTTTTTATGGTTGTTGTTTGAGTTCACACCGATCTCTTTTGAAATAGGTCGTCCGAAGATGGAATTCTTCATGTCTAGGAAGCTTAGGAAAAAGTCGACAAGGAGGGCTGGTAGCAAAAAGATGCCCCAAGGCAAGGAGATCTTGGGTGCGACTAACACTCAAAGTCATTGTTTGTTGAATGAACTTCCTGACCCAGATATTCAGACTGCTCTTGGTCGTATGGCTTCTTCGTCCATCACTTTGGATCCTGCAAATGTCCCGGAGTCTCTTTCTATTCCCAACCCTTCCTATCCTGATCTTGCTGAGGACTTTGTGGCTTAGTGTCCAGCTAGCTCGAGTTCCGGTGTGTATATAGACCCATTTGACAGATGGATTATTACAGGTAAGATGGACGCCATGAAGGATTGCATATTGGCTGAGTTCAATCAGTTGGAAGCACATCCGCATCTGGTTGAAGGCCTTATCGCAACTGTCAGAGATTACATTGTGGAGCAAATAGGTGCCTGGCATTCTCTTATCGAAGATCTTCAACGGTAAAATAAAGAGAATTTTGAACGACTTCATGCCTTGGAAAAAGACAGGCTCAAACTTGTCGAGGCCCTTGAGTCTAGGGAGAGGATCGTCTCTTACCTCATGTGAACATTCTGGCTTGCTAATGCTTTACCTGTTTTGTTATTTTGGTTTTGATTTAGAATGGTACTTTTAGTCTGGCTTGTGTATATGGAAGCCAGCTTCGCTTATTTTCGTACGCTTAGGTTTGTGACTTTTATGGTTTGTTTCGGACCTCAACGCACTGCAGTTCTTATTATGTAACTTGTTTATTTTCGCGCGGGTGCGTCGCACGCTGCACCTTTATTTTCTGATTTACACATTCGGCCGAGTGCTCTATTAATCGTTCGGTTGTGCCCGATTTTTATTATTATTGGGATTTAGTTATCTTTTGCAGTTTCTCGTTTATCGAAGGTTATTACGCATTTGTATTATTATAAGCGCGTTTGGTATCTTTTATTTAGTAGTATTCAACCCTGCGCATGACTGACTTGGTAATCCAAGCCCTTTGGAGACTGGTTTCGAATACGTGCCCCCGGGGAGGTCTTGGGTTATAGGTTTTCGATCCATTCTAGGCCCTGTTTGATTGTTTTAGTTATTCAAAAAGGTTCTAGAATAGATACCCCCTTTCGGCTAGGATTTCTGACACCCCCTTTTGGCTAGGATTTTTGTTTTGCGCTGGTCCTTCCAGCATGTTTAATCCTTCCCCTTTTTTATGCTTCATCCCGAGGAGCGGACACTAATTCATCTCATCGAGTTTTGACTCAAAAGGGATAAAGTTTGTGTCCTTCACCTAACAAGGTTCCCCTCGTTTTTTTGGATCGGTAATTTTTCCGTTTCGAGACATGTCGGTTTTTCCGACTTTGTGCCTTGCCCTAGGAAACAGACACTGGTTCGCCTCATTGAGTTTCTAAGTTAGGGAACCCGTGTCCAGCACCTAAGAAGGTGTTTCTTTGGTGGGCTCAGCGATTTTATCCATGGGACTTTAACCTTGGGACTTTTTGAGTTGCTTTCACTCCGGCATTGACTCTTAGGAGGTGGACATCAATCCTTGCTACCGAATTTAACTCCGGTTTTAAGGAATTCATGTCCTGTATCTGAGAAGGCGCCTCTTTAGGATTAGCAATTTTATCCAAGGGACAGATTTGGTAATATTCCTATACTTTCAACGAAACCTGGCGCCATTCCTTTGCATCGGTGTTTGCTAAGCATTCAGCATATTCCATAATGAGAGGTGCGGCCTTTCGACTTGTTGTTTGTCTTAGAATAGCTTGTCCTTTTTGAGGTGATGTGTCTATTCATTCCGTTTGATCTTGCTCGATGTTCGCGATTCCCAAGCTGCTTTGTTTAATGTATGCCCTGGGATTTTTGTCGTAGTCCAGCTGTGTACGACGGATTGCCTTTTACCATGCCTACATTCCAAGAGATCGTTTTTCTTTTAGCATGGACCAATAAGTATGTTACTCACGTAGACACATAATTAATTTTTGATGCACAAAGTTTATGCGAGTAAACCATTACTTAATATGAACATAGTGAATAATAAAGCAAGGTAAACAATCTTAATAACAAGATAAAACCAGGGAAGTGAAGCAAAGTAATGAGAGCTCTAGTTTAATGCTCCATTATTGAGACATTAGTGACTGGACCTCTTGATGAGCGTCCTCTTTGGATTGGTTTAAGCCTTTTTCTTCTAAAGGCATATTGCCCCTTGTTTGCGGAGAGTCGGGATAACCTTTATGATCTTGTACATACTGTTGCAAATGGTTTTTCCTGATTAACCCCTCGATCACTGACTTCAAGTGCCTACATTCGTCGGTATCATGCCCTGGTTGTTTATGGAATTGACAGAATCTTCCTGACTTCATATCGACATCTTTGACCAGTCTTTGTTTCAAGATCGGATACCTTTCGGTGTTTTTAGTTGCCATAAAGATATTTCCCACGGTATCATTAAGGGGAGTGAACTCGGAATTCTTGAAAAAGCGCAGCTTCTTTTTTGCTCAACTGTCTTCTCCTTCGTTGCTCCTTTTTTGATTATCAAGGATGCTTTGCGCATTTCCATTCTTCTCTATCTGTGCATTTTTTCCTTCAATGCTTGCATATTTTCCAGCTTTTTTGAGTAATTGTTCGAGTGTAGTTGGTTTCTTTTTCTTGATCCACCGCCCCAACTCGGTTTCTTTACATATGCCCCCCCTTAAGAGCCATTAAGATTAGGCCGGGTTCGAAATTCTTGACTTTAGCCACTGTCATATCAAAGTGAGTGAGAAAAGCTTTGATGGGCTCTCTTGGTCTTTTTTGTAGTCCACTCAACTCTGTAACATCCCGAGTTTTGAGTGCCTGAGATTTGAATTGCTTATTGAATAGTTTAGTCAGGGTCACGAAATTGTCCACGGACTGCGGCGGCAACTTTGTGGACCATAGATAAGTCACCCCTTCTAGATAAGTTGGGAAATATAAGCATTTGATTTCATCAGTAGCGCATGCCCCATTCATATACTAGTCATATTTACATAGAAATATATTAGGGTCGCTTGTCCCATCGAAGGACTGTAATGATGGTGGTTCGAATCTTTGTAGGTATACAGTCTTCTTAACCCTTTCAGTGAGCGGGATTTTAATTGGGAAGGACTCCCATTCTCTTCGGTCATCCTTCTTCTTTATGCTTTCCTTCACAATTGCTCGTGCCATTCCTAAGATGTATTTCCATTCCTTGCTCAGATCCATGGATTGACCGCCTTCTTCATTATTAAATTTTGATCTAGATGCGCCCTCGTGAACTGGGGTCAAGGAATTTGGGCATTCGTTTGGAGGGGACGTCCTTATAGTAGGGGGACTGTCTTTCCGTTTCATGATTGTGTCGTCAAAACGACCGCGCACAGATGCTTTGTTCCCTTTATAATTCAAATTAGTGCGATGCGCAACCCTCTGAATGGAATCCTGCTGTCTTGAGCTTGAAGCGGAGAATTCTGCTTCTGGCTCGCGATTTGTTCGAGCTAGCGAGGAACAGGAGGCAATTAATGTGGCTTTTGTGGTGGTGGCTTGAATGGCGAGTATCGACTCGAGCTTCTTCATCATTGCATTGTTTGCAATAGTTATTTGACTCGTTAATCCTGTCGTCGCCTCTTCCAATTCCTTCCTGGTTACAGTTTCTTCAACTTCAAGCAACTCCTCCGCCCCGGAATAGGTGGCAGACGGTGTGATGGTGTTAACGATGTTGTTGAGGCTGTTGACTTTGTCGGTGATTCCCCGTAGCATGTTCATATTTCTAAGTTCAGTTCTTCTCAGAAAATCTTCTCGGATCTGAATGGGGAAAGAAGCTAACACGGCCCCACGGTGGGCGCCAAAATGTTTACACCAAAATTGGTCTAAACACTCAAGGTACTAAAATTGTACTTCACCAATACGGTAAGAAATAAATGGAACCGTGTTTAATCAGCAATCGAAAATGAAAAATGCGAAAATAAGTAAAGTAGAGACGAGATTTAGAGCGGTTCAGCCGTTAATTAGGCCTGTGTCAATTGTGTAGGTGATTTACAATCTTATAATGAAGGTTACAAAATACATCAATTCTCTCTTTTCATACATCTCTAAATTCACTCAATATACCCTCGTTTATATATTTCAATCTTGGAATTATACAAGAGAATGGTAGAATTTGAGGTGAAGAAGGATGGATGAACGATTGAGAAGGAGGATGCATTCGTTTTCCTTGATCACAAGATTGTACTTGACGCCATGGCCGAATCAGTAGTTGAGCATAGAATTTAGCAGCACTTCGTGGTTTCAAAGATTGCATCCCCTTCATGTTGGTAGCCATGATGTATTTATAGGTGAACTCCCTTTGGGATTGGTCTGAAATCCCTTTATGCAGGCTATAGATCGCTTATTCTATTAATTAAAATCATGCCATCAGCTAGCTGTAGCCAGCTGCCCGTATCTGTATTCAGTTATCATGCGTGAGCGACTCAATGGAGCGAGTGTCTTTGGTAGTTAAGCGAGTGACTTCGGTCGGTGCTCTTCGATCGCATCTATTTCTAGCATTCGATGAGTAGATATCTGATTTGCTTGATGGCGAGATGAAGGAATAACCAATCATAGTTCCTTAATGTGGTTGTGTCTGATTTGAGCGAGCGAGCGACGAACTTCATTAGTCTAGTGGCGACCGACTGAGACTTGCGACTTTGAGATGTTAATGTGCTTTTTCTAGGAGTTGGTATACGACCTACCAATAGGTTTCTGATTCGAGTGTCGAGCGATAGGAGTTGCAATTCATGAGCAGTTGTTAAATATATGTGCGATCTTGACTCTTGTCTTGATGCGTGCGACCGAACTTTGATATTAGATCAAGCGTGCTCCGTTGTTGTGAGCGGCTTTACATAATGTACGATCCTTATCTTTATTGAGCCGCATTTCTCATAGCATATCATGCCATCTTCTTCGGTCGTACTGGTCGATTTGATTTGTCTTGCGTATGATACTTGGGTCATGCTCCATGTAGTTGCGTCATATCTATCGTGAGCCGTTTAAGTGTCTCGGATAACATTGCGCACGACCGACCCTGATGGTGTTCGTTCCGTATCCTTTACTCAATGTGCGTATAGATTTTTTTAGGTATTAACAATTTACAACTAAAACTGTACAACCTCGTAGTGGAGAATAAATTTCTATCAAATGATCGAGCTATGGAACTTTCTTACCGATTTTGAACATCTCTAGAGGGATGTCCCAGAACAACACAATGTCCTCTTCCAACACAAGGCGGGATCTCCTTACCTGGATCAACCCTGAGTATATCATCTCTCGGTCATTACCAACCCATAAACTGGGCCCCTACAACATCAACGACCACAAAAAGTAGAAGTCACCACTAAGGTAATACTTCAGATCCGTACCACGGTGCACCTTTCTATCTAGAATGAGATGACAACCCAATCCTCGCCGCATCTTTCTTGTTTCGATCATTTACCGGGATGTGAGGCTTGTTGAAGTCTCGTTACACAAAGTTATGCTAGACTAAGCCATGCTTTGATCATCACTAACACATCACTTAGCATGCCACATTTTCATCTCATAACATATAATCGATAATCGCTAATTGTATCACCTTTGAGCTTGTGTATCTCAAAGAAGGGTGTTAAGCTAAGAGAATAAATTCTCTGCCATCAACCGAAATACGTTTAACAAAAATCCATTATATACAATAAGATTCAATGTCAGACACACATCCATACGAGTCCGTTCCAGGTCTGAATGAAACTGAAGGCAACTTATTCCTCGTCCAAGAAAGGAGAGAGGTCCTTGCAATGCGGAAATTCCCCAAACCCGTCTGAACCGCTATCACAATATAACCTCATAATGGGAGTCCTTCCCGAGGCATTAGCACGAAGCCCGTTAGATGTGAAGATTCTAAGTCTTTAACCATCATGAGATGACCCAAACTTCCCTGATCCCCGAAGAGACAGAAGAACCCGGATTGCTTTGAGAATACGAAGCATCAGAACACAAACACTAGAACATTTCATTGCTATTACAACAATTACATCAGAGTACAAGAATATATTAGAGTATGAAACGAAAATACAATATTAGAGAATAAAATTACATTTTAAATACATAAACGTAATGTGCAGCGGAAAATATCAACAACCACAACTAAATGAAATAGACAGATACAAAGCATTCCGAATATAGCTCCAGCTGTAATCCAGGATCCTATGAAAAGAAATATCTACGAAAACCAAAACTATTAACTATCCGTGTGGAAAATATGGGCACCCAGAGTTTAGGTTAAAATGATAAACTCCGAGTCAGTCATGGGACTGGTGTGAGAACTAAAAACATTTATTAACTTTATTTTAAAGTTAGGTAAATCACGGGAGCACGCCATATGACACGGAATGGATTTCCACCCATGAATACCATAAAAAAACTAGCGGTGTTAAATAAAGAAAAATGAAGCCATTATAAGACTCAGGTCCCCTCACATAATGCAACGCAAGCCGAAGGATAAAGTTTTACCTTATAATGGCCAAATATGCTTCGTACGCAAAATTTATCTTTTATTATAAGTATAAGTGTATAGTGTAGAAATCAATTTAAAAAGTAAATGTATCAATACTAGACGGCATAGGTACCATATATTATGTCGCTATACATAGGTTTACAACTAAAACCGAAAAACTCGTATTAGAAGTTTGGATTTCCATCATGATGGTTGCTTATTCGAAAGATCTATCGCATAGTGTAATACTCCATGGCTTCCGCTCAGGGCTTTTGAAAAACACCGTAATGCACATCCGCCTTTTTGGGAAATCAAGTATCACCACGGCTTACGTCCCAGCTAGAGAAAACACCGCGTACTCTTTCCCTCTGGGAATCGGGAGGTGTGGCTTATCCCTCTGAGTGAGGAGCAACCACACTCTGCTGATCCTCGGTCGACCGAATCCATGAAACCTCTAAGGGTGTCTATCCTCATCTCAAAAGCATACTGATCTGACCATCAGTTCACCATCATACCGGTGTGTAAGGCTCGCGAATTAATGCTACACAAAGCTATGCTAATTAAAGTTGTGCTTTGATCATCAACCCAAAGGCTCTGCTTTTCAACAAAAGCCTCAATCCATGCGTCTCAGCATGTCATGTTGTCAATCCATACCATACCATTGATTTCAGCCAATATATAACCTCTAAGATCGTAAGTCTTGGAGAAGGGTGTTAATCAAGAGAATAAATTCTCCGCCACCAAACAGATATATATTTAGAAGAGATCAACGAATACAACATAAAGTAATACAACATCAGACATAACATCCATTTACCAGTCCGTTCTGGGTCTGAACAAAACCAGAAGCACCTTATTACTCGTCCCATATGTCCAATACAAGAGAGAGGCCCTCGCATATCCAAACAATCAACAAGTACGTCCGGACAACTACCACTATAACCCCTTCCTGGGAGCTAACTAATCTAGGGCATCAGTAGTAATCCATTCGATGTGAAGATCGTCGATCTTCAACCACCACCTTCAATATCTTCGACTTTTAATCGTCGAATCAATTATTTAGAATGAGTTAAACCCGGTATTTCCGAATAACTCGCGTATCTTATAATCAAGTGCTATAAAAACACATCATACGCCTCATTCTAATCCAGAATATTCTTTTATTCAAATATTCTATACATTGGGAATTATTCCCATAAATCTGACCAAAGATTTAATTCATTTAAAACTCTTGTTTAAATCTTCACTTGGAAACCATTTCAAAAGATTTTATATTATCGTTTTACAACTTTATACCAAATTAAGGTTTATAAAACTAGTCGAGATTATCGAGCCTTACCGAAGTAATCATTTATTTTATTTTTCCAATCCCAACCTATTTATCCCACATAGCAAAACTTGTAGTACTCCATATCTAACACCCACAGTGTTATTGATAAATTCAATTACCATTTCACATTTCAAATCTAATTAAAGATTTAGCTATCGCATGGAGTAAAATTGGTGATACTCCATCTCGAACATTTCTTAAATTTGGAAAATTTAATTACCACATTAACATTCCAATCAAATTAAAGATTTATTAAAACTCCATCTTAGTTTTAATCTTCAAAAATCATTAGGTAATGATTAATCAACTTAGGAAATAAATCCTGTCTTTACTTGGGTTAAAGAACTAAAGTTATTTAAAACATCGTTCACGATAAACCCAAAATCATCTTCCATTAAAATGGAATCTACACAGAAATCGTAACAGTATATAATCGATATAAATTCCCGTATCAGACTAATAATATAATGGAATGATGGCAAAGCCTTTTAAATTCCATATATAGTAACGGTCTTCCTTCACAAAAGCTCATCTCGATTATTACCAAATCAAATTCCATTCAACTCCAATTTAATATATTAAAATGGAAAACTTTACTTTGGAAGATTCCATTAATCATAATTAAAAGATTAATAAATTCAAAATCATATCTTCACTATTAATTGGGTTAAAGAACAAATGTTATTTAAAACACCGTTCACGATAAACCCAAAAATCCAATTCTTTTATTCAATTCCAATTAAATATTAATTAATTGGTAAACTTCACTAAATCATAATTAAAAGATTATTCTTTTCTCAACTGGGTTTAAGAACAATGTTATTTAAGACACCATTCATGACAAACCCAAAATCCAATTTGATATCAAATACAAGGCTCTGAATAGAAATTAATATCAGGCTTATATTCAATATCAAATTCTGAAACCAACGGATATCGTATTGGGAATAACGATATCAATAACTTCCAAATTTCCATAACAATGTCTGTATAATTACAGAATCCAATATCAAAAATATCTGAAGATAATTTCCATTTAAACACATTCCACTTTATTCGTTGGATAATTTTGGTTATATTAAAACCCTTTAACAATCCAATTTATTTATTTAAAAACCATTGGATTATTATTCTAGTTAATAACTAGTTTACTCAGATAAAAATATCTTTTATCTTTTCAAAACATGGAATTTTTAATACAAAATCTTTCCAAATCATTAATTATGATTTTACATAATTTTTCCATATTTTTACTAATTTTATTAAGGCCCTTACAGTTGGTTTCCAATATGGCCATCGAACTACATTCACAGCGACCATTTCGAAAACTGATTTGGACATATCTTAAAATCTAACTGTTAGATTTCAAATCTCTTATTATCATTAGAAATAGCTTTTCGATACGAACCTAACAGTTCTGGTTTTAGGTGAATCCGATGGTCGGATCTCCCGTAACATCAATTTGAAGTCAATGGTTAAAATTCGCGAATGGTCACTGCATGACGCGTTCGATTCAAATCATTTGTATATATAATATATATTTCGTCGATTTCAATTCAAAGCGTATTTTTATAAATTCGTTTTAAAAATGATTCCAACTTTCATTTCAATTTTAAATCAAAATTTGAATATTCTTTATCATTATAAATTTTTAAATGATAATATTTTCAAAATATCTGATTTTGAAATCCATTTCCCTTTCGTATCCATTTATAAAATGAATAAAATCGATTCAAAACCCGCTCGAGTTAAAATGGCATTTAACTACTTAACTTGGCTTCGGATTTCAATATTTTTGTGTCCATCCAAAATCGGACATTAAAATCATAATTTATTTCTTTACTGAATATTATTTTAAAATATTCGTTATTTCCGAATTGGAATGTGACTCAATCAATTACCATATAATTTTAATTATATGGATTTCATATATCGCATGTATTCAAAAATAGTGATGAATAGCTTACTAAACATTCAATTCACACCCAAAGTGCAATTTACAACTATATAAGCATTAAATAATTAAATAACGCTTATCACAGTCTGTCAACCAATCGGTTGACAAACAATTTAATTCAAGGGAGACGTGAATAAATTATCATCCGTAGACCCGTGTGGGGTTTTCAACCATCAACAAATAATTGGGCGATGTGTAAAATTATCGTTCCAATACCCGTGTGGGGGTATACATCACAGTCCATGTGAATTTATTTATTATTTATAAATATTTATAATCACATTTTAATAATGATGACATTTAACTGTAAACAATCATCAACCACAAAGTGTATCCACATTGTTTGAAATATGAGTGTCATATATTCAAACAACGCTTCTTGTGCAAATGAATCGTGAATAGTTCATGTGTTGAACTCAAGCAATGTTGCATACAACAGATAAAAATCAACAATGACAATATTTTTTTTCAGTTATAGAATAAACAAATAACTGTACAAATATTTTAGTGAGAGAATTCTCAAATTCGTTTCCACTTCGCTATTCTTTAATTGAATATTGTTTTTAAAAGAATTAAATAAGCGTTTAATTTTCTCAAAAATTCCAACTGCCTCTGTTTCCGTTCTGGTCAGTTTCATGTTGCAGAGTTTATTGATACGAGCGCAACACAATTTGAATCATTCGATTTCATCTCTATTTGAACAAGTTATGACGGTTTAAAGTTTAATCACATAATTAATATAATTAACTAAATTATCTTTATAAACCTTTCTTCCTTAGGCCGATTAACGATCAAAACCACTCCCTTCATCTCTCTCCTTATCGTGCCTCCTCTTAGCGCCGCCACCCTGATTTGACACCACCGCTGCTAAGCCCCTCGCGCCGCCACCTACCACCAGCCAAGGCGCCAAACTCGGCGTTCCCTTGTTCTCCAAAATCCGCTCCAAAACCTGCTACTTCATGCTCGATTTTCTCCCCCCCATTTCAAACTACCGCCCCATTTTCAAACTACCGCCCCATTTCAAGCTCGTTTTATAATTAAAATAAATTAATACATTCTCACTTCGATTCAAATAAAATTTTAAATCGTTATTATTTAAAATAAATCAGTTTAAATTTTCAAAACCCATTAAAATAGCTAATATAAAATTTTAAAATTGGTTCAGAAATTCCGGGTTGTTACAATCTCCCCCACTTAAAGTCTTTTCGTCCTCGAAAAGGAACGAAGCTGAAAGTTGTTTAACTAACCAACTCAACTTTTATTCTGGCTTGAGTTCTTCAACTTTTCAATTTCTAAGAACTTTCTAATTTCTCAAAAATTTGGCTAATGCCTTAAATTTTTGAAAAATTTCGCCATAAACTCCTTTGTATGGGCTGATCAGAAAAACCGCAGCTTGTCTCACAGGGCCCTCATCATCTAAAAAGAAAAAGAAAAGGCCAAGTGGCTTGCCAATCGGCTCATAAAATCATTATACCCAATAAATATAGTAAACATGTACCTATTTGTCGGGCTTACAATTTTATTCCTCTTCTTAGCTTCCATGCTATGACCTGTTTACATATACATATATGTACATGTATGCAATTCCAATGAATTTTCAATTCAGTTCAATATTTGACTCGATTTGGCTTAATTTTACCCTTTCATTTCACATTGGTTTTATTATTGCAATATTTTTATTAGTTAAACTAATTATCATACAACACAACCAACAATCAATTAGTTAGTTAGCTTTTCAAATATATAACTTTAACATACTCAAAAATCATATTTTCTATGCCAAATTACAAGCAATAAACTCTAACTAAGTTTTGGTTCTCACAACAATCAATTGGAAATATGTAGATATCCCACTTTCGAAACTCAAACATAAACACTGATGATGTAGCTACAATCATCAGAATTATCTCCAAGCGACTAAAGTGTGATTCTATATCTACCCAGTATATTTGAGACTTCAAATATACGTGGATCAGATGTATATTAAAAATCTCCTTACACCCGATAATCCAAAATCAATATAAATTAAGATATTCAAATACATATAATAAGATATAATTTTCAAAACTAAACTCATTTTTAGAAATAGCACTCTTCGAACTCATTCTAGGGTATTACGAACCCTATCTCTAACGAGTCATTCTCACAGGATATTACTAATCCTATCTCTGATGAGTTCTTTCATTTAATTCTAATGTGTCTTGTTCTCAAGCTTTGTAAACTAAAGCTCTGATACCAACTGAGACGACCCAAACTTCCCCGATCCCCAAAGAGACGTAGGAGCCCGGATTGCTTTGAGAACACAATGTATCAGAACATAAACACTAGAACATTTCATTGCTATTACAACAGTTACACCAGAGTACAAGAATATATCAGAATATGAATAAATATTACACAGCGGAAATACAATACCAGAGATTAAAATTACATTTTAAATACATAAACATAATGTGCAGCGGAAAATATCAACAACCACAACTGAATGAAATACACGGATACAAAGAATTCCGAATATAGCTCTAGCTGTAATCCAGGATCCTATGAAAAGAAATATCTGTGAAAACCAAAACTACTGATTACCCGTGTGGAAAATATGGGCACCCAGAGTTTAGGTTGAAACAACAAACTCCGAGTCAGTCATGGGACTGATGTGAGAACTCAAAACAGTTGTTAACTTTATTTTAAAGTTAGGTAAATCACGGGATCACGCCATATGACACGTAATGGATTTCCTCCCATGAATACCATAAACAAAACTAGTGATGCTAAATAAAGAAAAATAAAGCCATTATAAGACTTAGGTCCCATCACACAATGCAACGCAAGCCGAAGGATAGAGTTTTACCTTATAATGGCCAATTATGCTTGGTATGCAAAATTTATCTTTTATTATTATTATAAGTGTATAGTGTAGAAATCAATTTCGAAAGTAAATGTATTAATCCTAGACGGCATAGGTACCATATATTATGTCTCCATACATAGTTTTACAACTAAAACCGAAAAACTCATTTTGGAAGTTTGGATTTCCATTATGATGGCCGCTGATTCGAAAGATCTATCACGTAGTGCAATACTCTACGTCTTATGTCCAGGGCTTTTAGAAAACACCGTAATGCACATCCGCGTTTTTGGGAAATCAAGTATCACCGCGGCTTACGTCCCAGCTAGAGAAAACACTGCTTACTCTATCCCTCTAAGATTTGGGGTGTGTGCCCTATCCCTCTGAGCGTGGAGCGACCACGCTCAGCAGATCCTCGGTCGATCGAATCCATGACACCTCTAAGGGTGTCTATCCTCATCTCAAAAGCATACTGATCTGACCATCAGTTCACCATCATACCGATGTGTAAGGATCGCGAATTAACGCTACACAAATCTATGCTAATTAAAGTTGTGCTTTGATCATCAACCAAAACGCTCTACTTTTCAACAAAACCCTTGATCCATGCATCTCAGCATGTTACATTGTCAATCCATACCATTGATTTCTTCCAATATATAACCTCTAAGCTCGTACGTCTCAGAGAAGGGTGTTAAGCAAGAGAATAAATTCTCTGCCACCAAACAGATATATATTTAGCAGAGATCAATGAATATAGCATAAAGGAATACAACATTAGACATACCATCCATTTACAAGTCGTTCTGGGTCTGGAAGAAACCGGAGGCACCTTATTCTTCGTCCCATATGTCCAATACAAGAGAGTGGCCCTCGCATTTCCGAACAATCAACAAGTACGTCCAGACAAGTACCATTATAACCTCTTGTTGGGAGATAACCAATCTAGGGCATCACTAGTAATCCATTCGATGTAAAGATCGTCGGTCTTCGACCACTGCCTTCAATATCTTCGACTTTTAGCTGTCGAATCAATTATTCAGAATGGGTTAAAACCGGGCTTTCTGAATAACTCGCTATCTTATAATCAAGTGCTATAAAAATACATCATACACCTCATTCCAATCCAGAATATTCTTTTATTCAAATATTCTTTACATTGGGAATTATTCCCATAAATCTTATCAAAGATTCAATTCATTTAAACCTCTTGTTTAAATCTTCACTTGGAAACGATTTCAAAAGATTTTGTATTATCTTTTCACAACTTTAAACCAAATTAAGGTTTATCAAACTAGTCGAGATTATCGAGCCTTAGCGATGTAATCATTTATTTATTTTTTCCAATCCCAACCTATTTATCCCATAGAGCAAAACTGGTTGTACTCCATATCTAACACCCACTGTATTATTGGTAAATTCAATTACCATTTCACGTTTCAAATCTAATTAAAGATTTAGCTATCGCATGGAGTAAAACTGGTGATACTCCATCTTGAACATTTCTCAAATTTGGCAAATTTAATTACCACTTAACATTCCAATCTACTTAAAGATTTATTAAAACTCCATCTTAGTTTTAATTTTCAAAAATCATTATTTAATGATTAATCAACTTAGGAAATAAATCCTGTCTTTACTTGGGTTAAAGAACTAATGTTATTTAAAACATCGTTCAAGATAAACCAAAAATCATCTACCATTAAAATGGAATCTACACATAAATCAGAACGGTATATAATCGAATAAATTCCCCTATCAGACTAATAATATAAATGGAATAATGGAAAAGCCATTTAAATTCCATATATAGTAATGGTCTTCCTTCACAGAAGCTCATCTCGATTATTACCAAATCGAATTCCATTCAACTCCAATTTAATATATTAAACTGGAAAACTTTACTTTAAAAAATTCCATTAATCTTAATTAAAAGATTAATAAATTCCAAATCATATCTTCACTGTTAATTGGGTTAAAGAACAAATGTTATTTAAAACACCGTTCACGATAAACCCAAAAATTTAATTCTTTTATTCAATTCCAATTAAATATTAATTAATTGGTAAACTTTACTAAATCTTAATTAAAAGATTGTTCTTTTCTCAATTGGGTTTAAGAACAGTGTTATTTAAGACACCATTCACGACAAAAACAAAATCAAATTTGATATCAAATACAAGGCCCTGAATAGAAATTAATATCTACTTATATTCAATATCAAATTTCGAAACCAACGGATATCGTATTGGGAATAATGATACAAATACCTTCCAAATTACCATAACAATATCCATATAATTACAGAATCCAATATCAAAAATATCTAAAGATAATTTCCATTTAAACCCATTCCAATTTATTCGTTGGAAAATTCTGGTTATATTAAAACCCTTTACCAATCCAATTTATTTATTTGAAAACCATTGGATTTTTATTCTAGTTAGTAACTAGTTCATTCAGATAAAAATATATTTTATCTTTTCAAAACTCGGAATTTTTAATCCAAAATCTTTCCATATCATTAATTATGATTTTAGATAATTTTTCCATATTTTTAATTTTATTAAGGCCCTTATGGTCGGTTTCCAATATCGGCCACCGAACTACATTCACAGCGATCATTTCCAAAACTGATTTGGACATATCTTAAAATCTGGCCGTTAGATTTCAAATCTCTTATTATTGTTCGAAAGCTCTTTTCAATATGAACCAGACTGTTCCAATTTTAGGAGAATCCGACTATCGAATCTCCCGTAACATCAATTTGAAGTCAATGGTTGAAATTCGCGAATGGTCGCTGCGCGGCGCATTCTATTCAAACCATTTATGTATATATATAATATATAATATATATTTCGTTGATTCCATTCAAAGCATATTTTAATAAATTCGTTTTAAAAACGATTCCAACTTACATTTCAATTTTAAATCAAAATTGAATATTCTTTATCATTATGAAATTTCAAATGATAATATTTTCAAAATATCTGATTTTGAAATCCATTTCCCTTTCGTATCCATTTATAAAATGAATAAAATCGATTCAAAACCCGTTCGAGTTATAATGGCGTTTAACTACTTAACTCGACTTCACATTTCAATATTTTTGTGCCCATCCAAAATCAGACATCAAAATCATAATTTATTTCTTTACTGAATATTATTTTATAATGTTCGTTATTTCCGAATTGGAAAGTGACTCAGTCAATTACCATATAATTTTAATTATATGGATTTCATACATCGCATGTATTCAAAAATAGTGATGAACAACTTATTAAACACTCAATTCACACCCAGAGTGCAATTTACAACTGTATAAGCATTAAATAATTATATAACGCTTATCACAATCTGTCAATTAATCGGTTGACTAACAATTTAATTCAAGGGAGACGTGAATAAATTATCATCCCCAGACCCGTGTGGGGTTTTCAACCATCAACAAATAATTGGGCGATGTGTAAAATTATCGTTCCAATACCCATGTGGGGTTTACATCACAGTCCATATGAATTTATTTATTATTTATAAATATTTATAATCACAGTTTAATAATGATAACATTAAACTGTAAACAATCATCAACCACAAAGTGTATCCACATTGTTTGAAATACGAGTGTCGTATATTCAAACAACGCTTCTTGTGCAAATTGGTCGTGAATAGTTCATATGTCGAACTCAAGCAATGTCACATACAACATATAAAAATCAACAATGACAAGATATATATTTTCAATTATAGAATAAATAAATAACTGTACAAATATCTCAGTGAGAGAATTCTCACATTCGTTTCCACTCCACCATTCCTTAATTGAAGATTGTTTTTAACAAAATTAAACAGTCGTTTAACTTTGTCAAAAATTCCAACAGCCTTTGTTTCCGTTTTGGTCAGTTCCATGTTGTAGAGTTTTTTTGATACGAGCACAACGCAATTTGAATCGTTCGATTTCGTCTCTGTTCGAACAAGTTATGACAGTTTAAAATTTAATAACATAATTAATATAATTAATTTTATAATTAACTAAATTATCTTTATAAACCTTTCTTCCTCAGAACGATTAACGATCAGAACGGCTCCCCTCATCTCTCTCCTCGTCGCACCTCCTTTGAGCACGACCACCCTGATCTGACACTACCGCTGCAAAGCCCATCGCGCCCCCACCTACCACCAGCTAAGGCGCCGAACTCGGTGGTCCATTATGCCCCAAAATCCACTCCAAAATCTTCTACTACACGCTTGATTTTGAAGGCGGCGGCTGCTTAGGTGATTAGGGTTTTAATGGGAAAAGGGGGGTATATATAAACTATTTTTATTGTAATTAATTCTATTAATTCCTTTGCTATGAAATTTCGCATACGAACTCCAAATCAATCCCAACAACTAATGTCCCTAGCTAAATACCCCTATTCTGAACGCAATGGAATATGTTTCGTAAGCCAATTCGACTGTTTTGATCAATATAAATTAATATAATGGTCAATATTGAATTCCAACGTACATTTTGATTTACCAGAGCCACATACTAACTCCAAAAATTGTGGAAATTGAAATCTAGCTATGCTTTGATGATATGGTCCTGACAAAACTGGTTTCGTCGAATTTGGAGACCGTTTGAAAAATGGCTTTTTTATTGGTCAATTAAATTTAAACTGAAATTGAAAACACGTTTAAATTTATTGCGCTCATGTATTAATTCCAAAAATTGTGAAATTTGAAACCTAATAATAACTTGACATTGTGGATCCAAAAAGTTGTTTTGTCAAAAACAGATGTCGTTTGCAAAATGGCTATTTTTAAGGGATTTATATATAATAAAATATATATAAATTCCATAGCGACTAATTTAAATTTTAAACTAGACATAACTTATCATTTATAAAGTGAAATCTCAATTTATTACATTCATTAGAAAGATATAATTAAACAGATTCTAACATTTCTGGTTTTACTGAAATCCGATTTATTTCGAATTCTGTACATTCATTTGAAATTAGAAATTGAATTTTTAAACTACCGCCCCATTTCAGGCTCGTTTTATAATTAAAATAAATTTATACGTTCTCACTTCGATTTAAATAAAATTTTAAATCGTTATTATTTAAAATAAATCATTTTAAATATTCAAAACCCATTAAAATAGCTAAAGTAAAAAATTTAAATTGGTTCAGAAATTTCGTGTTGTTACACATCATCTTCAATTTCTCCATTTCGTCACACCATTATTCGAAACGGTTTTCAGAAAAAAAATCTAATCCTGGAATTTCCGAATAATGATCATTATTCAAAATCATATGGAATATAAAGGATTCACCAAGTCTCTTTCCACTTTAGTTGGTTTCTTAAAACCATTCATTAATCTCATAAAATCCTTCATTCATTAATTCCAAAATTTGAAATTCATAAAACTCATTACCTTTAAATCTTTAGCACAGATTCATTAAATCTTAACGAAGATTTATTCTCATCTGAAATTGGAAAAAACTTCACTAAATCCTAATTAAAATATTTGTTATTACCTTTCTTTCCAAATCATATCTTAGTCACAATTGCAAGAAGTTGTTCACAACAAACCCAAAATCCAATTGATATCAAACATAAGGTTTAAATAGAAATAATATCGACTTATATTGAACACCAATTCACGAAATCAATGAATACTATAAGTGGAATAACGATATAAATATCTTCCAAATTCCTTAAAATAATAAACATCTACACAACGGTAATCAATACCAAGTATTTGAAGATTACCTCTATCCAAATCTGATTAGTTAAATCCAAAAAAAATCCATCTTACTCAAAATATTTATCAAACATGTCTTTCAAAACAGTGTTATATTTGATAAAAAATTAACTTAACTTGTCGTGTATGGATGATGTTATTCAAGACATCGTCCACAACAACCTAAGGACAATTCGTATCAGTTCATATTCCATATCAACGTTGCATGTTCAACAAATACTATAAGCGGGATAATGGTGTATTCACCTTTCAAATACCAAGAATAGTACGAGTCTCATCTACGGAATTAACACCAAACACTTGATGATTAATTCCAATCAAACCCAATAAGTTAAGATTTTAAAACTTCGGTTCATTTAACTTAAATTTCCAAAATGTCCATTTTTAATATATTTGGTAAATTAGGCCACAAAAATCAAAATACATTTCCAAACTTCGTATTTCTTGTCCAAATAACTTTAAATTCATTTACTATGATTTACCATAATTTTTCCACATTTTTAATAATTTTTATAAGGCCGTTACGATCGATTTCCAATTACGGTAACCGAACTGCTTTTACAACAACCTTTTCACAAATAGTTTTAAACATAACTTGAAATCTATAAGTTGAAACTTAAAATTTCTTTTTTTTCATTTGAAAGCTATTATAAATTAAAAAAAAACGTTATTCGTTTCGAGGAAATCCAATAAAAAATTTCAATAGTTATAATCGTTTGAATTTTATGGTCCTATTCGCGAACTATCGCTGCACGACAAGTCCTATTCAAACTAGAATTAATTATGAATCAAAATTAATTCGTTTTACTACAAAATGAGTTTAAAATAAAATCAACTCTTATTTTAAAACAAATTTTCCAACATTTAACCTTTTAAATAATTATTCATTTAAAGTGAATATTATAATATTATTTGGCTAATATTATATTTTTCTTAAAAATTCACTTCTTATAATTTTATAACTTCATAAAACGTTTATAAACTCATTTCAAAACAATGAATCTATGTTTAACTTCAAAATCCAATTATAAATAAAATTTAAACTTTTAAATATTATAATACTACTATAATATTATTATTTTTCAAAATTTAATCTTTGGAAACCAAACTTCGTAGAAATCAATTTAAACATTATATAAAATGTTTAGAATAATTAATTTGAGTTAAAAACATCATTTATATATTTAATTCAAATTCAATTTTGAAATTACTATTCATGATCGGTTCCAAATTAGAATAGGCCACTTCCAATTCAAAACACTCTCAAATTGGTTTCAATCTTTTCAAAAGTTGTTCATAAACACTTTGATTTCATTTCCAAATCACTTCGGATATAAAAATCCAAATTCTATTTTCATTTCTTATTTCACTTGAATGAATAAACTATTCATTTAAAAATTCCTAGTGGAACGAGACTTAATCAATATAATTCCCAAATAATCCCAAATTCGTGATGTAAAATATTATGTCAAATAAACATAAACACATCAACATCAATAATCATCCTAAATCAAACAATAGTTATAATATAAGTTCTATAGTCGTTAACACTTATACGTACATAAATACTAATAATAACTGAACAAACATCCATCAATCACGAAGCAATTATAGCAACCACAAATAATCTATATATATATATATGATCATATCACGATTATAATAGATATTCAAGTTAAATTAAGGAGTTCTCACATTGATTTTTGATCGTTGCAATAACGATCACTTTTGAATTAAATTAAACGTGGGTTTAATTTAACCCAAAATTTTAACTAGCTCCCATCATGTCCAAATCAGTTTGTACACGTAGCCTGCGTCCATACGATCCCAACAGATGTTTTATCGTTAGATTCTGAGTTCATATGAATAATATATACATGTTTATATTTGATCAAATTAAACACGTCATTAAGAATTTAGTTATAATTGAATTGCCCTTCTAAATCATCTTCCCTAATACGTTCAAATTCATTCACCGTCCAACATCAGTTGCTACCGCCTCCAGAGACCACTATGCACCGGCTTGGCCACCGCGCTGTCACCCCTACCTCCACCGCACCTACACCATCAGCGACACCACCGACACCGTTAATTTCTAGTTCGACCAGAATCTGTTCGAGCACCACATTCTCCGACCACCCACCACCTGGACGCTCGCCACCACCCATGTTGATACCGCCTCCCCTTCCTCTACCATCATCCTTCAGGCACCCAACCCCCTCGACAAATCTAGACATCGGAAAACCCATAAAAATCATTGATGCTCACGAAAATCGTCCACCTCCGTTCATGTCGACGTTACGGCCACCACAACCACTATAAGGCCAACCGCCCAACAACAAACTTGTAGTCCCCTTTCCCCTCTCCAACTTCCTAATTGACACCATCACCTAACTCCTCCTCGTTCACACGCAAAACAAGTAAATCTGAAAACTGTCCAATTCACCGTCGTGATGAGGTTTCGGCGACCTTGAGTGTCTGTTAGGCACCGAATTTTACTACTAAGTAGCCCTCAACATGATCTACTAGTTTCATGTTGATAACTTTCACCAATTCTTAAAGGTTTATGAAATATAAATTATTGTTTGAATTTGGACTTATTTGCAAAAATAAGAAAGAGAGGAGAGGATGGCTGCAAAAACTAAAGAAGAACGAAGAAGTGGGAAGTGAATGAATTAGGTTTAGTTGAAGATATTTTATTTTTTATTGATTTATATTTATACGTAACTTACGCACGAAGTATTAAGCTTAAACGACCACATACGATCTTCGATCGTGGTGAAAATTGATATTCAACAATGATTTGTCATATGGTCGTAATGAAACTTGTTTCATTGAAATCCAATTCTATTTTCCCAAGTAGCATTGGTTTGAGCTTAAATTATCAATTAATAATACATACGTATTTACATTGAACGTTTATATCTTGCATAACCACATACAAATCCGATTGACCCGAAATTTGGAATCTTACAATAATTTAACGTTCATGTTCCGATAAAATTAATTTTATCGAAATCACAGATTGTTTGCAAATGGCTATTTTTCCATATTTGATTAAATAAATAAAATATAATTTGAATTAAAAAACATTTCAATTTAATAACAATAAATTATTATTATCATATATATTCAAATATAATATCATATAGCTCCATATTAAACATACTTAGTCTTATAACTCAATACTTCAAAATTTGAGTTAAATCGAGATTCAATTTTTAATAAAATCCTTTTATTTCATTTAATAAATCGTTATGGTTTATAAATGATTCCATAGTGACTTTCTGAAAATTTGATTTGGACATAGCTCACAATCTATAAAATGAAATCTCGATTTTTCTTTTTCATTAGAAAACTATAGTTCAATATATTCGAACGTTTTCTGTTTCAACAAATTCTGACTTATATTGGATCATGTATATTCAATTGAAGTTCGAAATGAAATATAACGAACTACCGAACTTTTGTGTGCTCATTTTTAATTCTATTATAAATTATACGCCCAAACTCGTTTTTAAATTCGCATTGTATAAACTTAAAATCGTTAATTCTTAAAATAGTTCATTTTAAATATTTAAATCAATTATTTTTTCTTGCTTAAAAATTAGGATCGTTGCACGTAATGTAAAATATTTCTCTATAACATCCCGAGATTTTGCGATAATCTATATTATTAAATTTAATGTTGATTTTAGATAACAATGGAATGCAAAGTTAATGAAAATGATTAAGTGAATTTAATTGATATAAACTTGAATAAGCTTATTAAAGGGTGAATTCAATAGGTTATTAATATAATAACTTGTATATGACTGTAGATATAAGATTTGGTTATTAATTGAAACAAAAGAAATTAAACCAATTGCTGTAAATAAATAGAAAGATTTCATGTGATCATATTGAAATGTATTAAGTAAGGATAATTAACAGGTATGTGAATGCATTTGTTTATTTGTTTACAACAATAAGCTTATAATATTTTAATTAGAATTTGTAACTAGTCATAGATTGCAAAACTCAATATTAATGAATTGAAATAAGGTGGAAACAAATGGCAATAAAGATAATTGAATGGTGTAATTAATGGAAATTAAGAATGGTAATTGAAGGAATAAACTGAATGTTTAACTAATTGTTAAAAATAACGATTACAATAGATTAATATATTAATATGTGAAACCATTTGCCTTTGTTATAAACAATAGATATACAAACACATTTGAATTGATAATTTATAACAATTCTTAAATTTTAGATTTATTATTTAACACATTGATGATAGAATGGAAGTAAATGACAACTAATGCACACAATTAATGTAGTTAATGTAAATAAAAATTGGTAATAGTAGAAAACTGACATAATAGATTTTAAAACAAGTGTTAGGTAAGAGAAAAATGTAACAATTTATGGAATAATAAAATAAATATCGAACGTATGAGACTTAGTCAAATTTAAGTTATAACAAATAAATTGATTCCAATTAATTGTAATTAAGTATTTTTTTGCTGTACATTAAACGATAAATGGAAGTTACCAACATAATAGGACATAAACAAAAATATCAACTATATTCTTAAATTAAAGATTTGTTGAATAAATAGAATTGAAATTAAATCAAATCATCTTCTGGGATTAAATATATACCGAATTTATAAGACTAAAATTAAGTTGATTATTTTTAAATTTAATGTTCAAACAGAAATTGGAAAAATAAATGAATTTGAGATTTTAATGTAAGTAATTCATTCCTATAACTAAATGTATATCCTATTTTGGATAAGGATGTAGTTAGCACTGTTGGAATTGAATTAAAGAAGAATAAGAATAGATCCAATGCTCTATTTATGTAATTAACCATTGAAATTTCTTTCTTATAAATAATCTTCAAGCAGTAATCTAATTTTCTCATTTCTTTATATTCCTACTACTCAAACACGCCGTCACTTCTTGTATGATTCCTCTACTCACGTTCATAGTTAAAGAGAAAAGAAATGAAAAAAAAATGATTTTCACATATGAAAGCATGTTTGGTTATCATAAGACAAAACTCACTCATTTGGTTTGCGCTTGCATTGTGTGATGTGGGATATGCTTATGATAGCTTCATTTTTCCAAAATCATTTGCGAATTTTCCATAATACTTCTTTAGATTACTGCACCCATAACACTCATGTTATTTAGTATTATAACCCGACTAAATGTGAATGATTTAGTTCTGATTCGAGTGTCTGTTGTGTTTTCTTTTTATGCAATACGCTCGGGTCAGATAAAGTTGCAGTTAGCTAAGATTACCTTGCTTTGGAAAACGAAGATTTGGTATACATCTATTATATATATGATTTTTCCACTGCACTTTGTTTTCGCTGCCTTATTGTATATATCCATGTATGTGTAACTCTAATGATCATTGTATATTATAGTCAAATATATATTTTTCAACTATTTTTGAACTATTATTTATTTACTGTATTTTGTCTTTCCACTGCGATATTCTGTATTTATTTTCTTCTTTCTTTTTTTTCTTATATAAATTCCAATAACTATCTGTATTTTTGAGTTGTTTATGTCGACATTGAGGATCATTGCCGATTTGAACGGTCAAAAATCACGGATGTTACATCCTCATTCTCGAGATATAGTAAGTCAACCAAAATCGAACAATGAGGTTTTTAATTTCTGTAACGACCTGCCTTTTGAACCGCTTCAAGTCAGTAGTTAAACAAACTTAAACTGCACGAAATGACAGATTGTTATTCAGCTTATGCGTTTAACAGAATCAAACATAGAAACCACAAAAATAAAAACTACAATATCTCACGGTGGAATAATTTTACACAAAATCTCAGAGTTTGTAAAAAAAATTTATACAATGGAAGTACATAAATTTTAAACAAAATAAAATTTTCAGCAAATTTGTCAAATCTGTGTGTGCGCACATGCGTCTTCACGTGCCTTTCTTCTTTGTGAGCTGAAATCTATAATATGCAACACTAGTATCTGACCTGAGCGTTCCATGCAAAACACAAAACACTCTAGTCAGGACTAAAATTCTCGTATTAGTCAAATGAAATCAAATGAAATATACAAATGATTATAATTTCAAAGCTTATTCCGATTTATATAAAGGTCTCACCATTTTCCAAAATTCATTTGTGTCTTACAAAAGATATCAATTTTTGATTGATCCAATGTTTCAAAATTTCCAACAATTAGACTTCTATTCACATTCAAGTTATTAAATCAGTGATTTTAATAAACATACTTCATACCCATTCTTCCATAGTCTATATCGCTTCAAGGGATAATCCTTTAAAATCCGACAACTTATTCAAGTCTAAAATATCAAATTTAGTTAATAATGAATTTTTATCCATTTTCCTTACCATATTTCTCCTTTTTTTTTAGTATTTTAAATATTCAATCATTCAGATTTTCCAAATGGAAAATATCAACAAAAGTCACAAAATATCAAACATTCAACAATACATTCAATATCGTATATCAAATACAGTGTCCAAAGGTCAAAAACCAAATCTATTGTCAAGTAATCGATCACCACATAGTGGTAAACATAAGGGATAACATAAATATCAACTCACTAACCTTTTAATGAAATAAATAATATTTACCATCTCAATATCAGTCAACATCTAAATCGGTACACCATATTTATCTCACAATCAATCAATAGCCAACAAATATCAGATTAATTAAATGATTATAACAGGAAATCCGAGTACTAATATAAAATTTAAAAATCCAAGTTACATGTCCAAATTTTGACAATCAATAAATATCCATTTCAATTATCAGATTTAATGTCAATTCAACAAATCAGCTAAGCATCGGTTTTTTTTATTAAATGATTTTTGAGCGGTAGGAAGAAAATAAAGTGGGAAATGAATAGTATTTTATTTTCAAATGCTTTAATGTGGATTAACAATGTTGAACATGTACAAATGTCGAAATGTACCTGGGGAAAGAATAAGTAAACAATTAATGAAATAACAAAAGAGAAAGGGTGCATTGCATGGATATGCATGCATTAAGATGGGAATAATCATACTCTTCTTTTTTGTTTTTTCTATGTTTTTTTTTTTTATTATATAGAAACGCGGCTTGCATTGGTTTTGGACAAGGACCACATGCATGCATTATAAATGATACTATAAATGGTATATGTCTATATGCTTCCCACTAAACAAACGAAGAGATCATTTTTCTTTCTCTTTGTAAACGCGGCCAAGTAATTCGCTCATGATTCAAATTAAATGTGAGCATTAATTTGCACCATGCATATAAATAACACGTTTTGATTTTCTTCATAACGGACACAAAATATACAAATTTAGAAATGAATGAACGTGTTGATATGTATAGAAGAAAAGGTGGCTAGAATAATGAGGCATTTGAAATTAGTGCACGTGCGTGAAAATAGAATGTATGGAAAGAAATTAGTAAAGTGGAGGAAATAATTAAATGCATTATAAATGAAGATATAAAGTGGAGAGAGATGAGGCAGTGAATTTGGGGAATGTGGAAAAAGAAAGGGAAACAATAAATATATTTTATGTTTTCTTTTATTACAAATGAATGCATAATACGTGGAAAAGTTAGACAATAAATATGTTTTCTTTTTTCTTTATTATTATTATTATTATAAATGTTAACATAAATTTCATTAACTGCGATAGTTAAAACATACATTATATACCTTTAACACTCGGTGTCTTACAATTCTTCCTATATAAAATTAATTTGGAAGCATTCATAAATTTATTTTCAATTATCGCATTAAGGTCTATATTGAACCTTAAAAATAAAATCAAGGGTTCAACTACTATTTTTTTTTCTAGCAATAGTTCAAAGTTAGCTAGTCCAAATGTATAAACATAAACAATTTAATAATTTCCATTATTATCAATCACAATTTAACAAATTATAATTTTTATTTATCACAAATAAAATTTTAAATCGTAATTAATAACATTATAAATCTTATTTAAAAACCATTCCAAATTCAAACATTAAATTAAATTTAAAACTTTAAATGGTCGTAATTTTAAGGGATGTTATAGTCTCCCCCACTCAGAACTTTTCGTCCTCGAAAAGGAATGAAATAAGGAACTAGTAATTAAACGATACTCCATTCATATGCATATCATTTTCGATTGCTTGTTCAAATACAAAATTTTGCTTTCAATTAGTATTGGTAACTCGATCCCTCAAGTGCGGACTTCTGATTTGACTTCTTGATTAGAAACTTCCATTCTTCTTGCATAGCAATAAACTATGATAAAGAACTTCAGATTCTTATAAAACCTCAAATCAGTGTTTATCGTCGAGAATCGAGCGAAGAATTCTATTTGAAATCAAAATCGTGTATTCAAAACAAAATCAGAACTGTTATGCGAATAGAATGGTTTTCGGATATTGACACAATATAGTTCATTGATTTTTTTTTAGTTAGGCCAATGTATCTAATTCAAGTGTCTACAATTTATATTCAATTTTAAAGTTTATAAGAAAAAAAATTGAAGAAAATTCTTTTATATATAAAAATACCTTATATCAAAAATAGTTTTTGATAACTCGATATTTCCACAAGTTTATCATCATTCTTTAAGAATCTGGTAATGCGTTGGTCAAGCGCAAAATTAGAAATCTCGAAGTACTAAGCAAACCCATTTCAACATCTAGTGAAAATATTTAAATAAAAACTTTAAAATAGATAAAAGCAGTACCATCCAATAAACCAACCGATGAAACTTATTCATGAATCGTAGATACACAATTGTTACGCATGGATCCCCTAGGAAGCATCCGTACACATAGGAAATCTCTGCCCTACGAATTTCATCACGAACAATCAACAGGATGAATCAATAGAAATAGAATAGAATAACCTGAGATCATCATGAAATGCATCCCCTAAGGTCGCTCTATCACCAGGTCGAGAGGACAAAGTGCCACGACCATAGGTGGCTAGGCAATCATTGCCTTACGTATTTCGCCACAACACCTCAAAACAATCGCATGCATCACAATTTACATCTAGTAACACCAGAGGTTACATCTCTATCACCCGTAAACCTTAGGCAATCACTACCCTATGAATTACGCCATGTTGACCGCAGATACACAATGGTTACGCCTGCATCCCCCAGGAAGCATCCGTACCCATAGGCTTTCGCAGCCCTGTGGATTTCACCATCGTAAAATGACCATAGATCGCAGCAGACACAATGGTTACGCCTGGTTCCCCCAGGAAGCATCCGTCGCCCTAGGCCTTCGTGGCCCTGCGAATTTCGCTATTCAGCCGAGTTCAAAGGAAACACTCATGAGTATTACGTCTGAACAACCACAATCAAAGAAATATCAACAAGAGTTCCTAGCGAGTAGGACCTCGATTTTCAATGGAAGGTACTTCCTGTATCTTTGGTTCGAAATCATACAATACTACATATAATATTCATTCCACTACGCGTATATAGGGCATACATAAAATTTCATTTATTTAAGATTTCTTAAATCATATTTTAACATGTCATTTTTGTACAAATTCCATTATATACAAGATATCATTTCATATCAATTACCTTCCAAATCAATAATTTTGAATTCAGTGCATTCTTATATTAATTTTTCACATATATAAGTTCTGAAAAATTCCTTATCAAGTGTCCAAAAAATCGAAGATTCTCGAAATTCCAATTCAATACCAAATTCAGTTTGATTTCTGAATCGATTCAGATATTTGATATCATTTCAATTTCAGATTTACAAATTAGTTAAAACTTCAAATTCAATGGAAATTGCATGTTATGAAATTATTATCCAACTGAATCTTTACATTCAATCATTTTGGACTTAAATTGCTCAGATTGAAAATATACACTCTTATCTCTAAAATAGTTAAGCTAAATTTAAAATAGTTTAAGTAAGATAAAAACTTGATATAAAATAGGTTTGAATAGAGTAAACAAGTTTTTTATATATAAAGTAGTTTAAATAGGTTTGGATAGAATAAACATGTTTTAGTATAAAATAGTTTAAATAAACTAAATAGGTTTGCTATAGAATAGTTGGATAAGATAGCTAAGTTTAAATGAAGTAAATAAATTAATTTTATAGTTTTTGAAAGCAAAATACTAACTTTAAGAGATAATCCAATCCGAATCAGTTTATGTGAAATCCGAATGATAATTCAGCTTTTATTCCATAATATGATTTCAATAATCATTACTCAAATCGAACATTATTCACAAAAGATAAACTTTTTCAAAAGCTTCTGAAATAAGCTTGTTATTCATACATATAAATTTGTACAAATAACCTTCTCAAAATATTACTTGATCAAATATTTCTATCACATTTCATATAAGTTGGATTCAATATATTTCAAAACAATTAAGAAATCTATTTCTATCCATTTTAATTATCCCTTACATCTCATTTTCAATACTACCATTAACATAGTACAAAAGCAATACTTCGAAAATTCAATTGTCAATCATTGTCATAATTCAATGTTCAAATATTTGTTTCAAATACAAAACTATGTCAGTAATCAAACTTTATTTTAGACTTTTTACAATGCACGATAAACAAAAGGGTACAAGGACATGAGTTCTGTATTAATGAAAGCTCAAACATGAATAAAACAAGGGTGGGAAGGTCAAACAACAACTACTGAAGCAAGGTGAATGAATCAAAATTGAACGAAGGAACTATCTATTCTCAGGGCCAAGGGGGTAAACGATGCAACTATGAAATTTCTTTAATTAATTCACTTTAGTTCAAAATTCAAAATATTTACATTTGTCATTGTAAAATTTAAAGCTCGTTTCCTTTTTCTTTAATTTTATTCAAGTTACCTTCTTTTTAAATTTTTAGTTTAATTCTAACATTCACTTGTCGTTCTAGATTTTTAAGGTTCACAAATTTTTTCCAATGTCATCATTCACTATTCACCTTACAATTTAATTTTAAAACATTCATTTGTAAAATCTACTTATATTTCACAATAACGTAACTTTATTTAAATTTTGATCTTTTACCCAAGTTCACATTAATTTTACAAAAGCATTTTCATTAAAATTTATCCAAACCATTTTCGAATGTTTATCAAAATAATTAGTCTAAGTATTTCTCGATGTTTTTGTCAAAATCAAATAGTCAATCCCACTTTCAAAACTCGAAAATATACACTGGTGATGTCGCAACAATCACTAGAATCATCTCCAAGCGACTAGAGTGTGATTCCA
The DNA here is from genome assembly GCA_030737875.1 of Allium sativum. Lineage (NCBI taxonomy): Eukaryota > Viridiplantae > Streptophyta > Magnoliopsida > Asparagales > Amaryllidaceae > Allium > Allium sativum. The sequence continues at coordinate 47,403,932 of CM060916.1, forward strand.
TATCTATCTAGTACAGACAAGACTTTATATATACGTTAGTTAGGCTTATATTCAAAATGTTACATACTTAATAGTCCAACCTTGACGTCGAATAAATACTCAAAATTCTTTTTATAAGAATACACCATCTCCAAATATATAAGACAAAACGATATATTTCAAAATAATTTATCAATTTCAAAATAAATTTGTTTCAAAATTTATTAGTTTCAAAATGCTTCCGCTGCACTACTCTTTCAAAATATTAGTTTCATAACCATTTATATTTCAAATTACACAATCTCTAGTGTAATTTCCAGCGAATGATTCTTATTAAAGTCCATAAGCTAAGCTTTGTGTAAACCAAAGCTCTAATACCAACTATAACGACCTGGCTTTACGACCGCTTCAAGTCGGTAGTTAAACCAACTTAAACTGCTCGAAATGACATATTGTAATTTAGCTTATGCATTTAGCAGAATCAAACATAGAAATCACAAAAACAAAAAATGCAATATCTCACAGCGGAATAGTTTTACACAAAATTCAGAGTTTGTACAAAAAACTTTACACAGCGGAAGTACATAAATTTTAAACAAAATAAAATTTGCAGCAAATTTGTCAAATCTGTGTGCGCGCACATGCGTCTTCACATGCCTCTTTTCTTTGTGAGCTGAAATCTATAATCTGCAACATTCGTATCTGACCCGAGTGTTCCATGCAAAACACAAAACACTCGAGTCAGGACTAAAATTCTCGTATTAATCAAATCAAATCAAATATACAAATGATAATAATTTCAAATCTTATTCCGATTTATATAAAGGTCTCACCATTTTCAAAAATTCATTTAAGTGTCTTACAAAAGATATCAATTTTTGATTGATCCAATGTTTCAAAATTTCCAACAATTAAACTTCTACTCACGTTCAAGTTATTAAATCAGTGATTTTAATAAACATACTTCATACTCATTCTTCCACAGTCTATATCGCTTCAAGGGATAATCCTTTAAAATACGACAACTTATTCAAATCTAAAATATTCAATTTAATTAATAATGAAATTTCATCCATTTTCCTTACCATATTACTCCTTTTTAGTATTATAAAAATTCAACCATTAAGATTTTCCAAATGGAAAAGTTCAACAAAAATAAAAAAATATCAAACATTCAATATCATATATCAAATAGAGTGTCCAAAGGTCAAAAACCAAATCTAAAGTCAAGTAATCGATCACCGCATAGGGGTAAACATAAGGGATAACATAAATATCAACTCACTAACCTTTTAACAAAATAAATAATATTTACCATCTCAATATCAGTCAACATCTAAATCGGTACCCCATCCGTATCTCATAATCAATCAATAGCCAACAAATATCAGATTATTTAAATGATTGTAACAGGAAATTCCAATACAAATATAAAATTTAACAATCTAAGTTACATGTCCAAATTTTGACTATCAATAAATATCCATTTCAATTATCAGATTTAATGTCAATTTAATAATTCAGTTAAGTGTCATTTTTAATTAAATGACTTTTGAGCGGTAGGAAGAAAATAAAGTGGGAAATGAAGAGTGTTTTATTTCCAAACGCTTTAATGTGGAGTAACCATGTTGAATGTGTACAAATGTCGAAATGTACCTGGGGAAAATATAGGTAAACAATTAATGAAATAACAAAAGAGAAAGGGTGCATTGCATGGATACGCATACATTAAGATGGGAACAATTATACTCTTTTTTTGTTTTTATTATATAGAAACGTGGCTTGCATTGGTTTTGGACACGGACCGCATGCATGCATGCCTTATAAATGATACAATAAATGATATATGTCTATATGCCTCCCACTAAACAAATGAAGAGATCATTTAGGTTTCTCTTTGTAAACATGACCAAATAATTTGCTCATTAATTCAAATTAAATGTGAGCATTATTTGCACTATGCATATATACAACACGTTTTGATTTTCTTTATAACAGACGCAAAATATGCAAATTTAGAAATGAATGAATGTGTTGATATGTATAGAATAAAAGGTGGCTAGTGTAACAACCCGGAAAATCAGAACCAATTTAAATTTTTTATTTTGGCAATTTTAATGAATTTTGAATATTTAAAATGAATTATTTTAAATAATAACGATTAGACATTTATTTTGAATAGAATTAGAACGTATAAATTTATTTAAATCGAAATTAGAATATAAATATTTATTTTAATTATAAAAGGAATTGAAAACGGCGCGGTAGTTTGAAAATTCGATTTCAAATTTCAAATGAATGTACTGGATTCAAAATAAACCAGATTTTAGCGTAACCAGAAAGATTTGAATCTGTTTGAAAATAACTTTCCGACGAATGTGAAAAATCCAGATTTCATAGTAGGAATAAAAAGTTATGTCCAGTTGAAAATTCAGAATAGTCGCTATAGAATTTATATAATATATAGCCCTTAAAAATAGCAATTTTGCAAATGACCTCCGTTTTCGACGAGACCACTTTTGTTGGATTCGGAAATGTCAAATTGTTGCTAGATTCCAATTTTCATAATTTTTGGAATCAATATGTGAGCGTTGCAAAAGAAAACATGTTTTGTCAATTTCAGTTGAATTGGATCGACCATAAAATGACCATTTTTCAAACGGTCTCCAAATTCAATGAAATTAGTTTTGTTAGGACCGTATCGTCGAAACATAGCTAGATTTATTTTTCTGGAATTTTTGGAGTCAGTATGTGGTCCCGGTAAATTAAAATGTACATTCAAATTCAATATATAAGGATTTATATTTTAATTTCAATGAAAGATGATCGAAACAGTCGAATTGGCTTACCGGACATATCCCATTGTGTCCGGAATGAGGGTATTTGGCTAGGAGCGATATTCGTTGGGTTGATTTGGAGATCGTGATAATAAACAAGTTATTTTTAGAATTAAGTAATTAAAATATTATTAAATTATAATATAAATATAATTTCTCCAAACCCTAACTCAGAATTATCGAGCCGCCTCTTTTATAAAACCGATGACGTTGAAGCTCCAAATTTCCCTTCAAAAATTCTTCCAATCCTCAAGCTTATTCATGATACAAATTACATGAAAATTGAAGAGCGATTCAAGATCTTCAAATCCATACTGTTGGTTTGATTTCGAGGCATATCGTGAAAGAATTTCAAGTGCAAAGTCACCACCTTCAGGTTTGATTTCTGGCGATGTGTGGGGTCCAAGCTTGTCGCGCCACCAGTCGCTGGAAGGGGGGAGGGAGGTGCTCTTCGCGGCACTTACCGATGTGGGTCCGGTCCACTGTGTGAGGCGCGGTTGTGGATAATTCAAGTCGAGCTCCAGTTCGACGGTTTCAGACAGAGGATTACTAACAATAAGCTTATATATATAGTTTTTTTAATTAAAAAGCCTTATTTTTAAAATATGAAATAATAAATATATAAAATGCATTTTTTTAACATATATAGAAGATGAGATTTTTATATAAATGACTTTGCTATAAAAATGTGAATTTTTATAAATAAATAACATTGGGTTTTAAAAATAAAAATGACATGGTTTTAAAAGTATAAAAATATGATTTTTTTAAATAGAAAAAGCATAGTCTTAAAAGGTGTTATTTTTAAATAAAATAACTATAGTGAAAAAGGTGATTTTTATATATGAATAGCATATAAAAATATGTTTTTTATATATATACAATGGCATGATAAAAATATGGTTTATATATATATATATTTATATATATAACTTTAACATTAAAATTTGGTTTATATATATATATATTTATATACGCAACTTTAAAATTAAAAATATGGTTTATATATATATATATATTTATGTATATAACTTTAAAAATAAAAAGAGCACTATTTTTGAAAATAAAAAGAGCACTATTTTTGAAAATAAAAAGAGCACTATTTTTGAAAATAAAAAGACCATTATTTTTGAAAACATAAATAGCGATGTTTTTGAAATAGAAATTAGCATTGTCTTTATCATGTATATAATTTAGAATAAAAAAATATGATTTTTAAGTTATATACATTATTTTAAAAATATCATTGAGTTAAAAATATGATTTTTAAATTAAAAATAGCAATGATTTTTAAAATATAAAAATAGCGTGGTTTTAAAAAAAATATGATTTTTATATGTGTAGCTATATAAAAATATGATTTTTATGTATATAATGACAACATAAAAATGTAATTTTTATTTATATAGTAGTAGAATAAAATTGTGATTTTTAAATAAATAGCACTGTATTAAAAATATGATTTTTAGTATCAACTGCGTGAAACAGATGGCGATGGAACGGACTGAAATCAAAACGGAATCCAAACCGTCCCATAAAGATAGACGGAGTGGAAACCAAAGGTGACAACTTATCACTCAAATTTATTTTCTAGTTAAATATATACTAGGTTGCAGACGGGGCTTAGTAGCTCCTGACACCGTCGTCCACAGACCATGGATGACTTGTTTGATTGTGTTGTGTGGTGGAAATTGATTGTGATTGTATTGTGAAATGGAAAATAAAATATTCATGTGTATGGAATAAAACATTTGAACATTAGAAATATCATTTTTATTGTATATATGAATTGTATAAAATAGTCATGTGTTGAAATAAATATTCACAAACAAATCGGACGATTTGTTTATGTATACCCATTTATCTGATACTGGTTGGGACGATATATTTTACACATCGCCCAACTGTACAAATAAAATCTGTGTTTGTTAATTGAAACCCCACACGGGTATTGGGATGATATTTGACACACACTGATCCCAATAATTAGTGGTATGTTAATCGATGGGTTGACAAGTTGTGATAAGCGTTAATTATTTATTTTTAATGCTTATATAGTTGTAAATTGCACTCTGGATGATGGTTGATTGTATATCATTATTGTTATGTACATATGTTGTATGAAATCCATATAAATAACATTATTTGGTAATTGATTGAATCTGATTCCAATTCAGAATTAACAAATATTTTTAAATAATATTCAGCGTATAATCAAAATCAGATACTTTGAAAATATTATCATTTTAACATTATAATGAAAAGGAATATTTGTAATGGCGCGTTTTGTTAGCTGTCGACTAATTAATTTATTTAATTATTAAATATCGATTGGGCGATATCGACGACTTGAATTAAATAATATTGAATATTTAATTAAAATAATATATATAATAATATATTATAATGTCGAAATAATCGGAAATCACCGAATTCACAATACTGTGTGAATTGGATCAGCTAAAATATTTAATCCAGTTTAGAATTGAATTTAAATAACGAATCGATTTAATAATCGACGTTAAAACGTATTAATTATATTATAATTATAATAGAGCTCGAAATGGCGCTGCAGTTCGTAAATTGGCGATTTGAACTTCAACTGAATGTACAGGATTCGTTTGAAGCCGGATTTCTGTGAAACAAGAAACGTGTGGAGCTGGTGGAGTATATCTTTCTAGTGGAAGAGAAAAATCGATATTTCGTCGTGTAGATTTTGAGATATGTCCAAATCAAATTTTAAAATAGTCGCTATAGAATCGTTTATCGGCCATAACAATTATTTCGAAATAACTAGATATCGGGTGTGAATTCAGACAAGGTTCTTTTGAGACATAACGATAATTTAATTTTTAGAATTTTACTGTAATTTTTAATTGATTTAATAAGCAACTTTTTAATTGAAGTATTTCGCACCCTGAAATCAACATTTTGAAGTTTCAAAATATGAGTCCACCTACCGGTATTATTACATTTTTGGGATCGTGACACCGAGCTGATCATAACGGTATGATCATTTCTGTCTATAGCAGTCGTAAACAAACAAAATTTCACGAAATGAGGTATCCCTAAATAAATAAACATATTCCTTGATACTTAACTGTCCACGTTTCATTCTTCTCAAAACCACTCGTTTTCTTTGGTCCAAAAGCAACCGACGTGGCCCTTACTTCACAAAGCAAATTAATTTCTATATAATACCTCTACTTCCTAAACTTAGGTTACATTCTCCACAGTCAACAAAAATGCGCCGCAGTCTTTATTTCTCCTCTTTCAGTAAATGTCGATCCTCAAAAAAAATTCAAGCAAACTCAAATAAAAAGAAATAAATCGTATACTATATATATACTGATCCTTGCGAGTTACTGGTCGAGCTCGTATCCCTTTCGAGTTAAACCGTGCCATTTTGTTTCGCTGTTTTGAGGTACAGCGATTTCTGGGTTGGGTATTTGTTTCGGCGAGTTAGAGTTCAAGAAATCTTGGACTGTGAGCATTGATTTGAGAAACAGACTTCGGTTTGAGGTTCCTGAGGTGATTTAGCATCAAAGGGAGGAGTTCGGTAGAATTCGAAGTGCACCGATGTTGCACTTTTCCTTCTGTGCGTGTAGAGCAGCTTCGACGCAAGCTGTAGGAGGTTGTTCGAGTGTGGTAAAACGGGGATGAGTGGAAGGCTTATTCGAAGGAGAATCGAACAGTATATTTTGGTTGATTTTCCATTGAAGAAGTTTTGGTGCGGTGGAGGTTTTAAACGTTGGCAATGGGAATGAGAATGGAGCGGATGGTATTCACGATGGGGAAGAAGGATTGATGGGTTGCGGGTCTTTAGTGGATATGGACCTGGGCCGACATCAGAGAGCAAGGCCAAGTGAAAAAGAAAATTGGTATAGCGTGAAGAGCTGAGCAGCTAAAGGGTGGATGAGCTGATTCGAAAATCAGAAGGAGTTGGGTTTAATAATACAGGAAGATGGACTTATGTACTATGGAAAAACGGCTAGACTATAATGAGGTAACGGGCTGAAGGGTCTGAATCCTTTTATAATATTATGTTTAAACGTAAAGTTAATGTCGTATTAATATGTAGGAAAATATATATATATATTTTTATAGTGGAAGAGGGGCATCCTTGCAGGCGTTAAAAATAGGAAGATGGCGTTGTTTTTGTTGTTGTTCATGGAGGAGAAGATAAGGTGCATTTCATATATGGAAATTGGAGATGGGCCGATGTTGGATAGTGAGGCCCAACGAAGAATGATCACGTGCAGGCCGAGTTTCGCTTCTTTAAAAGTTTGATGGGCCGATCCTTAACTAATAAATTTCGAATTTTCTGAATACGTTGGAATCATGGGATCATGAGCTACCACATGGAACAGGTTGGGATGCATTCGGAGCTCGTCTCCATTTATGGCGAAATAAATTGTTTGATTCAAATCAAACAACAGTTTATCGTTCTATAACGATGAACTACCAATGTGAGTAAAACTCACCAACTCTAAATAGTTCTATTTTTACAGTGTATTCTTAGAACTGTTAACTATTGTCTGTTTGACTGTGTGTTGACTGTTTGATTGAACTGCTAGTCAGTTAGTGGAATATATATATATATATATATATATATATATATATAAACCGATAAATATTTATATGCTGATTCTGCTTATCAGAATATTATACCAGTGTTGTCTAACATCTGTGGTGCAGGGAAACAGGTTGGAGGAATCCAACCGGATTCCTCAACAGTTATTTTACTGTGATTTTTATATTGTGATATATAATGTGATGTATATAATCTGTGTGATTATATGTGGTGGGACGATATTTATCGTTGTTATATGGTGTGTTAAATACCATGAGAAATACCAGAATGTAGGAGAGGGGTTTTCCAAGTATATTTTGAAAATAGTTTAATTATATAAAATCAAGGGATTTTATATATATAAATATATATATATATATATGAAAAAGGATTCTGAATATAAAGGAATATAGTTGGTAAAACAAATATAAAAGAATTATATTCGTAAATCAAATACAAGGGGATATATATGTTAATCGAATATAAGGGGATATATTTGTTAATCAAAATATAAAGGAATTATATTCGTTAAAAGAAATATAAAGGATATTTATTTAGAGATTAAATAAATAGAATTAAACTAAAGGAGATATTTATTTGTTAAATAAATAGGAGTTAACCAAGTGAATTGGTCGAGTTAATCGAAGTGAATTAGTTAAGTTAAACTACGTGGTTAATCGAAGTGAATTTGTTAAGTTAACCAAGTGGTTAATCGAAGTGAATTAGTTGAGTTAAACTAAGTGAATCGGTTAGAGTTAATCAACGTGAATTAGCTAAGTTAAACTAAGTGGATTTGTTCAGTTAATCAAAACAAGTTAACCAGTTAGGTTAAACCAGTAGAGTTAACCAGTTAGGTTAAACTAGTAGAGTTAACCAGTTGAGTTAACCAGTTAGAGTTAACCAGTTAGGTTAAACCAGTTGAGTTGACCAGTTAGAGTTAACCAGTTAGAGTTAATCTGTTAGAGTTAACCAGTTGAGTTAACCAGTTGAGTTAACCAGTTAGAGTTGATCAGTAGAGCTATCCAAGTAGAGTTAATCGAGTAGAGTTGTCGAATATCACTTATCCGAAGTAGAGTTATCGAATATAGTGTATTCGAGAGAAGAGTAATCGAATATAGTTTATTCGAGTGGAGAAATCAAATGTTATTCATTTGAGAAGAGATACCGAATATTATTTATTCGAAGAGTAGTTATCGAATATTGGTTATTCGAAGTTAGTTAATCCAAAGGAGTTATTCGAAGTTAGTTAATCCAAAGGAGTTATTCGAAGTTAGTTAATCCAAAGGATTTATTCGAAGTTAGTTAATCCAAAGGAGTTATTCGAAGTTAGTTAATCCAAAGGAGTTATTCGAAGTTAGTTAATCCAAAGGAGTTATTCGAAGTTAGTTAATCCAAAGGAGTTATTCGAAGTTAGTAATCCAAAGGAGTTATTCGAAGTTAGTTAATCCAAAGGAGTTATTCGAAGTTAGTAATCCAAAGGAGTTATTCGAAGTTAGTTAATCCAAAGGAGTTAGTCGAAGAGTTAATCGAATATAGTTATTCGAAAGAAGGTGTTAATCGAATATAGTTATTCGAGTAAAGTTAAAAGAGTTAATCGAATTTAGTTATTCGAAATGAGTTATTCGAATTAGATATTTGAATAGAGTTAAACACATTAGAGTTATTCGAATTACTTATTCAAATAGAGTTAAACACGTAAGAGTTAATTGAATATTAGTTATTCAATTAGAGTTAAATCGAATTTAGTTATTCGAAAGGAGTTAATCAATTTGAGTTAAGTTAATCGATTTGAATTAAGTTGAATCGAAATGGAGTAAATCGATTAGAATTAAGTTAATCGAGTTAGAGTAAATCGAATATTGGTTATTCGAAGGTAAGTTATTCGAATTAGTTATTCGAAGGAGTTAATCAAATGAGTTGATCCAAAGGAGTTAGTCGAATATTAGTTATTCGAATAGAGTTAAAGGAGTTATCGATTTTAGTTTGATCGAAAGGAGTTATCGATTAGTAAATCGAAAGGAGATTTTCGAATATAGCATATTCGAAAGAAAGAGATCGAATATTGTTTATTCAAAAGAGAGAGATTTTGAATATGAGTTATTCGAAGAGAGATAATCGAATATAGGTTATTCGAAGAAGAGTTAATCAAATAGAGATTACTCGAAAGAGAGTTATACGTCGAATTCGATTATAGCGAATTCGGGAAAGTACTATTTACTTTCCAGGGTTTAAATCAAGATTTATTTATTGATTTAGAAATTAGGTGTCGGTTAAATTATTCGAGTTAGGAAATAAATCTATAATTTAGGTTAGATATTTTAGGGGTAGGAATTATAACGTTATAGTTATAATCAAACACTGTCATATAAGAAGTGGATTTGTAACCTGAATCCGAGAATTTGCGTAAACAGATGATCGTAAAAAGTGAGTGACGAGCTTCATCTATTTCACAGTAAAGGACGTTGTTCAATTAAGGTCTGAGAGGGAATTATACCCCAACTTGATTGACTTCAGAATTGACAAAGGAATAGTTGTGGTTCGATAGAAAAGGTTGATTTGAAATATAGTTAAGTAATAAGCGATTAATGGATTAAGCGTAACGATGTTTTATACAACGTTCATTGGAAATCCGTAAATGAGTTTTGGAAACATTTTCCAAATATAGTCAGATATGTTTTCTAAACATAGAAAATGAAATGTTTTCATGATAAGAATTTAAGAAATAGAGTTAAGTAAATTCAGAAACTAACTGGAGAGGGTAAGTTGAACGGTTTTCTAAGTGACGATCTGATGTTGGTTTCGACCTTCCGGATTGATACTTAGAGAATTGTTCTCATACTAGTTACAGTTAGGGACTGATAGTTGCGAAATAATAGTGATGTGAAAATAAGCTATGGAAATGTTTTCCAATGATTAATAACAGATATTTTCTAAATATATGAAATAAGGAAATATGAACACATGATGATTGATCGATCGAATTTCCATTTGGAAATAAGATCGTTGTTTGTACACCGACATGTTTTCATTTGATAGTTGAATCACAGACCATCAAAGTTTTGACCATATTTACGTTGTAAATATGGAGAGACCGGTTGGATTATTATCCGAAGAACCACTCCGTATTAGCATAAGCGTTGCGAATCAAGTACGCTGAAGATAATTGAAGACGGAGTGAAGTGCAAGGGCTATTGTGAAAAGCCTAGGTAGGATGGATTCACTGAATAGTGCCTTCGGTTTGTCCAGTCCCAGGACAACGTATATGGAAGAAGGTCTGACAGAGTATATCCAATAGATCGTGTAAGTTGATCTGTTCAAACGTATTCACGTTTGGTGGCAGAGGAATTCGTTTCTCTTAGCTGTATACCCGTGTTATTTTTGGGTAAGTCAATTTGTGATTTGGCGGGTATGACGATGTGGCATTCAAAGTGAATGGTGATCAGATGTTCTGAAGATAGACGTAGCCTCTAGCCTCACACCAGGAAGTAACAAAAGTTGGGCTAGGCAGCATGGCTAGTTGGGTCATTCCCAAGCAGGGTGTATTGTCACCGATCTAGGGAATATTCATATTTATACTTCTTTTTGATTCTGTATCTTCGGATGACGGTTTGATGGCCTACAACCGTGGTGGCAATATATTCGCGACACTCAAGCTAAATGAGTGAGCGGTCATGTGTGGCCGGGTTGCAAGACGTTCTTGTTGAACCCTGAGTGTATCACCTCTAGAGTACACTATTCAGAAGGTGCTCCATACCTTGTCTGTTGGAATCCATTCTCCGATAAGCGCCCTGCGGTTTATGATTTTATACTATGTATGTAGAACGTGAGATGCAAGCGTTTCTGCTAGATTGATACCTATTTGTACTTAGACATTATTATAATATCACAATGATATTGCTTGTCAAAGTTGTTCAGATACTCATAAGGGAAAAACCCGTTCCGTATTCACGGCGTGGTCTTATGAGATATCCTATACCTGTTTTAAACTATTTTACTCACACCAGTCCCATGACTGACCCGGAGTTTACTTTGTTGTTTTCCCTAAACTCTTGGGTGCCTAAATTTGTACGGGCAGTCAAGTAGTCGGGATTTACAGATATACTTGGAGAGCTTGGAGCAGGAGGCTGCAAGATTCTATAGCTATAGTTATTTCCGATGTGTTGTAAGTGTTGTACTCTGATAAGTGCTATTGTATATATATAACTGTTTACTTCAAAGCTATGTTATATATTATATGTTATTCGTTCCGCTGTGAGATTTGTGTTACTCTGATGATTCTGATGTTCTTCTTCTTCTTCTTCTATTCTATTAGTTCTATCTTTTCTTTCTCACCTTCTAAATTCTTTCACTAACGTCTCGGAATTTTCGACTCTCGAGGAGTCGAAAATTTCCAGCCGTTACAGTTGGTATCAGAGCTTAAGTTAAGTGATTACCTTGGCTCTGTGGCATAACTCGATAGAGATGGGATTAGTAATATCCTAGATTGGGTTTGAGTGTATATATACGAGTGCGTATTTGTTATTTAATATAAAGTGATTTTATATTGTGGAGTCTCATTGGTTGAGTAGTTTGTGAATCCTGATCGATCAGTTTGATCCACTGTATCGATAGGGGTTACTAAACACTCGAATACGATGGACCGACACGGCATGTTTTGAAAGGAGGGTAAAAGAAATAATTTTACCCGAATATATTTTGTTATAATATATTGGTAGTTTTGGTTGTTATTATAATCGAGTAAGATTATAACATGTGAAATGGTTATAAATAACTAATCAGAATTCATATAAGTGAAGTATATGAAATAGAAGTAAATCTGAAGTTAAATCAGAATTAGAATTAAAATAAGAAATTTTAAGTTCCTGGGAGATTTTGAAAATATTTTCCAATTAGAAATAAATATAGTATCTAACTCACCTGGATGACTGGAAAATAATTCCGAGGATGGATCGATACATCGTCGGTATAATTTTCGAGTTTCTAAGTGGTGGATTACTACCAATGGTTTTGTTTTCAAATGGTGTTGAGGAAAACAAGTTGTTTAGAAATTCAAAAGTTTTGAATTGGTGTTAGGATTTGAAATTGATTTGAAATAAATCCCAGGAATTTAAATCTTGAAATTTAAAATTTAACTTGTTAAGTTGAATGAATCAAGATGGTAAAAACAAATAAGTAGATTAAAATTTAACTTGAACCAAGTTAAATAAATCGGGATTTGGTTAGAGAATCATCTGGATTGGAATTAAGTTGATGGGTTAAGAGTTTGAAATCTGATATTGGAGTTTGAATAGAATTTGACTTGGATAGCACCAAGTGTTTGAGTTGAAGGTTGGATTGAGATGACATTGGTATATGTTGGGTTGATACAGGTGAAAGTGATAAAGTCGATATGCCCGACAAAAAGTTACAAGTTTATTTTTGATATAAGCATGAGATTTATGAGCCGAATTGGCAAGCCGCTTGGCTGTTTGATTTTCTTTTGGGTTGGAGAAGGCCTAGAGAGGTGAGTTGTGGTTTTACCGATAGGGCTGTACAAAGGAGGTTATGGCAAAATTTTCCGAAAATTTAAAGTGTTAGAAAATTTTCAGAATTTTTGAAAATTTTAATTAGTCAGAAGAATAAATATTTCAGTCGATATTAAGTGGTTCGGTGGAAATCAGAAATAAGGGGTAAACCAATCTTAGGAGTTCCAATATATTGGGTCAACCTCTAACTTAGCAATTTCGAGGACGAAATTATTTTAAGGGGGGAAGTCTGTAATGGCGCATTTTGTTAGCTGTCGAATAATTAATTTATTTAATTATTAAATATCGATTGGGCGATATCGATGACTTGAATTAAATAATATTGAATATTTAATTAAAATAATATATTATAATGTCGAAATAATCGGAAATCACCGAATTCACAATACTGTGTGAATTGGATCAGCTAAAATATTTAATCCAGTTTAGAATTGAATTTAAATAACGAATCGATTTAATAATCGACGTTAAAACGTATTAATTATATTATAATTATAATAGAGCTCGAAATGGCGCTGCAGTTCGTAAATTGGCGATTTGAACTTCAACTGAATGTACAGGATTCGTTTGAAGCCGGATTTCTGTGAAACAAGAAACGTGTGGAGCTGGTGGAGTATATCTTTCTAGTGGAAGAGAAAAATCGATATTTCGTCGTGTAGATTTTGAGATATGTCCAAATCAAATTTTAAAATAGTCGCTATAGAATCGTTTATCGGCCATAACAGTTATTTCGAAATAACTAGATATCGGGTGTGAATTCAGACAAGGTTCTTTTGAGACATAACGATAATTTAATTTTTAGAATTTTACTGTAATTTTTAATTGATTTAATAAGCAACTTTTTAATTGAAGTATTTCGCACCCTGAAATCAACATTTTGAAGTTTCAAAATATGAGTCCACCTACCGGTATTATTACATTTTTGGGATCGTGACACCGAGCTGATCACAACGGTATGATCATTTCTGTCTATAGCAGTCGTAAACAAACGAAATTTCATGAAATGAGGTATCCCTAAATAAATAAACATATTCCTTGATACTTAACTGTCCACGTTTCATTCTTCTCAAAACCACTCGTTTTCTTTGGTCCAAAAGCAACCGACGTGGCCCTTCCTTCACAAAGCAAATTAATTTCTATATAATACCTCTACTTCCTAAACCTAGGTTACATTCTCCACAGTCAACAAAAATGCGCCGCAGTCTTTATTTCTCCTCTTTCAGTAAATGTCGATCCTCAAAAAAAATTCAAGCAAACTCAAATAAAAAGAAATAAATCGTATACTATATATATACTGATCCTTGCGAGTTACTGGTCGAGCTCGTATCCCTTTCGAGTTATACCGTGCCATTTTGTTTCGCTGTTTTGAGGTACAGCGATTTCTGGGTTGGGTATTTGTTTCTGCGAGTTAGGGTTCAGGAAATCTTGGACTGTGAGCATTGATTTGAGAAGCAGACTTCGGTTTGAGGTTCCTGAGGTGATTTAGCATCAAAGGGAGGAGTTCGATAGAATTCGAAGTGCACCGATGTTGCACTTTTCCTTCTGTGCGTGTAGAGCAGCTTCGACGCAAGCTGTAGGAGGTTGTTCGAGTGTGGTAAAACGGGGATGAGTGGAAGGCTTATTCGAAGGAGAATCGAACAGTATATTTTGGTTGATTTTCCATTAAAGAAGTTTTGGTGCGGTGGAGGTTTTAAACGTTGGCAATGGGAATGAGAATGGAGCGGATGGTATTCACGATGGGGAAGAAGGATTGATGGGTTGCGGGTCTTTAGTGGATATGGACCTGGGACGACATCAGAGAGCAAGGCCAAGTGAAAAAGAAAATTGGTATAGCATGAAGAGCTGAGCAGCTAAAGGGTGGATGAGCTGATTCGAAAATCAGGAGGAGTTGGGTTTAATAATACAGGAAGATGGACTTATGTACTATGGAAAAACGGCTAGACTATAATGAGGTAACGGGCTGAAGGGTCTGAATCCTTTTATAATATTATGTTTAAACGTAAAGTTAATGTCGTATTAATATGTAGGAAAATATATATATATATTTTTATAGTGGAAGAGGGGCATCCTTGCAGGCGTTAAAAATAGGAAGATGGCGTTGTTTTTGTTGTTGTTCATGGAGGAGAAGATAAGGTGCATTTCATATATGGAAATTGGAGATGGGCCGATGTTGGATAGTGAGGCCCAACGAAGAATGATCACGTGCAGGCCGAGTTTCGCTTCTTTAAAAGTTTGATGGGCCGATCCTTAACTAATAAATTTCGAATTTTCTGAATACGTTGGAATCATGGGATCATGAGCTACCACATGGAACAGGTTGGAATGCATTCGGAGCTCGTCTCCATTTATGGCGAAATAAATTGTTTGATTCAAATCAAACAACAGTTTATCGTTCTATAACGATGAACTGCCAATGTGAGTAAAACTCACCAACTCTAAATAGTTCTATTTTTACAGTGTATTCTTAGAACTGTTAACTATTGTCTGTTTGACTGTGTGTTGACTGTTTGATTGAACTGCTAGTCAGTTAGTGGAATATATATATATATATATATATATATATATATATATATATAAACCGATAAATATTTATATGCTGATTCTGCTTATCAGAATATTATACCAGTGTTGTCTAACATCTGTGGTGCAGGGAAACAGGTTGGAGGAATCCAACCGGATTCCTCAACAGTTATTTTACTGTGATTTTTATATTGTGATATATAATGTGATGTATATAATCTATGTGATTATGTGTGGTGGGACGATATTTATCGTTGTTATATGGTGTGTTAAATACCATGAGAAATACCAGAATGTAGGAGAGGGGTTTTCCAAGTATATTTTGAAAATAGTTTAATTATATAAAATCAAGGGATTTTATATATATATATATATAAGAAAAAGGATTCTAAATATAAAGGAATATAGTTGGTAAAACAAATATAAAAGAATTATATTCGTAAATCAAATACAAGGGGATATATATGTTAATCGAATATAAGGGGATATATTTGTTAATCAAAATATAAAGGAATTATATTCGTTAAAAGAAATATAAAGGATATTTATTTAGAGATTAAATAAATAGAATTAAACTAAAGGAGATATTTATTTGTTAAATAAATAGGAGTTAACCAAGTGAGTTGGTCGAGTTAATCGAAGTGAATTAGTTAAGTTAAACTACGTGGTTAATCGAAGTGAATTTGTTAAGTTAACCAAGTGGTTAATCGAAGTGAATTAGTTGAGTTAAACTAAGTGAATCGGTTAGAGTTAATCAACGTGAATTAGCTAAGTTAAACTAAGTGGATTTGTTCAGTTAATCAAAACAAGTTAACCAGTTAGGTTAAACCAGTAGAGTTAACCAGTTAGGTTAAACCAGTAGAGTTAACCAGTTGAGTTAACCAGTTAGAGTTAACCAGTTAGGTTAAACCAGTTGAGTTGACCAGTTAGAGTTAACCAGTTAGAGTTAATCTGTTAGAGTTAACCAGTTGAGTTAACCAGTTAGAGTTGATCAGTAGAGAGATCCAAGTAGAGTTAATCGAGTAGAGTTGTCGAATATCACTTATCCGAAGTAGAGTTATCGAATATAGTGTATTCGAGAGAAGAGTAATCGAATATAGTTTATTCGAGTGGAGAAATCAAATGTTATTCATTTGAGAAGAGTTACCGAATATTATTTATTCGAAGAGTAGTTATCGAATATTGGTTATTCGAAGTTAGTTAATCCAAAGGAGTTATTCGAAGTTAGTTAATCCAAAGGAGTTATTCGAAGTTAGTTAATCCAAAGGAGTTATTCGAAGTTAGTTAATCCAAAGTAGTTATTCGAAGTTAGTTAATCCAAAGGAGTTATTCGAAGTTAGTAATCCAAAGGAGTTATTCGAAGTTAGTTAATCCAAAGTAGTTATTCGAAGTTAGTAATCCAAAGGAGTTATTCGAAGTTAGTTAATCCAAAGGAGTTAGTCGAAGAGTTAATCGAATATAGTTATTCGAAAGAAGGTGTTAATCGAATATAGTTATTCGAGTAAAGTTAAAAGAGTTAATCGAATTTAGTTATTCGAAATGAGTTATTCGAATTAGATATTTGAATAGAGTTAAACACATTAGAGTGATTCGAATTACTTATTCAAATAGAGTTAAACACGTAAGAGTTAATTGAATATTAGTTATTCAATTAGAGTTAAATCGAATTTAGTTATTCGAAAGGAGTTAATCAATTTGAGTTAAGTTAATCGATTTGAATTAAGTTGAATCGAAATGGAGTAAATCGATTAGAATTAAGTTAATCGAGTTAGAGTAAATCGAATATTGGTTATTCGAAGGTAAGTTATTCGAATTAGTTATTCGAAGGAGTTAATCAAATGAGTTGATCCAAAGGAGTTAGTCGAATATTAGTTATTCGAATAGAGTTAAAGGAGTTATCGATTTTAGTTTGATCGAAAGGAGTTATCGATTAGTAAATCGAAAGGAGATTTTCGAATATAGCATATTCGAAAGAAAGAGATCGAATATTGTTTATTCAAAAGAGAGAGATTTCGAATATGAGTTATTCGAAGAGAGATAATCGAATATAGGTTATTCGAAGAAGAGTTAATCAAATAGAGATTACTCGAAAGAGAGTTATACGTCGAATTCGATTATAGCGAATTCGGGAAAGTACTATTTACTTTCCAGGGTTTAAATCAAGATTTAGTTATTGATTTAGAAATTAGGTGTCGGTTAAATTATTCGAGTTAGGAAATAAATCTATAATTTAGGTTAGATATTTTAGGGGTAGGAATTATAACGTTATAGTTATAATCAAACACTGTCATATAAGAAGTGGATTTGTAACCTGAATCCGAGAATTTGCGTAAACAGATGATCGTAAAAAGTGAGTGACGAGCTTCATCTATTTCACAGTAAAGGACGTTGTTCAATTAAGGTCTGAGAGGTAATTATACCCCAACTTGATTGACTTCAGAATTGACAAAGGAATAGTTGTGGTTCGATAGAAAAGGTTGATTTGAAATATAGTTAAGTAATAAGCGATTAATGGATTAAGCGTAACGATGTTTTATACAACGTTCATTGGAAATCCGTAAATGAGTTTTGGAAACATTTTCCAATTATAGTCAGATATGTTTTCTAAACATAGAAAATGAAATGTTTTCATGATAAGAATTTAAGAAATAGAGTTAAGTAAATTCAGAAACTAACTGGAGAGGGTAAGTTGAACGGTTTTCTAAGTGACGATCTGATGTTGGTTTCGACCTTCCGGATTGATACTTAGAGAATTGTTCTCATACTAGTTACAGTTAGGGACTGATAGTTGCGAAATAATAGTGATGTGAAAATAAGCTATGGAAATGTTTTCCAATGATTAATAACAGATATTTTCTAAATATATGAAATAAGGAAATATGAGCATATGATGATTGATCGATCGAATTTCCATTTGGAAATAAGATCGTTGTTTGTACACTGACATGTTTTCATTTGATAGTTGAATCACAGACCATCAAAGTTTTGACCATATTTACGTTGTAAATATGGAGAGACCGGTTGGATTATTATCCGAAGAACCACTCCGTATTAGCATAAGCGTTGCGAATCAAGTATGCTGAAGATAATTGAAGACGGAGTGAAGTGCAAGGGCTATTGTGAAAAGCCTAGGTAGGATGGATTCACTGAATAGTGCCTTCGGTTTGTCCAGTCCCAGGACAACGTATATGGAAGAAGGTCTGACAGAGTATATCCAATAGATCGCGTAAGTTGATCTGTTCAAACGTATTCACGTTTGGTGGCAGAGGAATTCGTTTCTCTTAGCTGTATACCCGTGTTATTTTTGGGTAAGTCAATTTGTGATTTGGCGGGTATGACGATGTGGCATTCAAAGTGAATGGTGATCAGATGTTCTGAAGATAGACGTAGCCTCTAGCCTCACACCAGGAAGTAACAAAAGTTGGGCTAGGCAGCATGGCTAGTTGGGTCATTCCCAAGCAGGGTGTATTGTCACCGATCTAGGGAATATTCATATTTATACTTCTTTTTGATTCTGTATCTTCGGATGACGGTTTGATGGCCTACAACCGTGGTGGCAATATATTCGCGACACTCAAGCTAAATGAGTGAGCGGTCATGTGTGGCCGGGTTGCAAGACGTTCTTGTTGAACCCTGAGTGTATCACCTCTAGAGTACACTATTCAGAAGGTGCTCCATACCTTGTCTGTTGGAATCCATTCTCCGATAAGCGCCCTGCGGTTTATGATTTTATACTATGTATGTAGAACGTGAGATGCAAGCGTTTCTGCTAGATTGATACCTATTTGTACTTAGACATTATTATAATATCACAATGATATTGCTTGTCAAAGTTGTTCAGATGCTCATAAGGGAAAAACCCGTTCCGTATTCACGGCGTGGTCTTATGAGATATCCTATACCTGTTTTAAACTATTTTACTCACACCAGTCCCATGACTGACCCGGAGTTTACTTTGTTGTTTTCCCTAAACTCTTGGGTGCCTAAATTTGTACGGGCAGTCAAGTAGTCGGGATTTACAGATATACTTAGAGAGCTTGGAGCAGGAGGCTGCAAGATTCTATAGCTATAGTTATTTCCGATGTGTTGTAAGTGTTGTACTCTGATAAGTGCTATTGTATATATATAACTGTTTACTTCAAAGCTATGTTATATATTATATATTATTCGTTCCGCTGTGAGATTCGTGTTACTCTGATGATTCTGATGTTCTTCTTCTTCTTCTATTCTATTAGTTCTATCTTTTCTTTCTCACCTTCTAAATTCCTTCACTAACGTCGCGGAATTTCCGACTCTCGAGGAGTCGGAAATTTCCAGCCGTTACAATATTCAAATTTGATTTGAAATTTGAAATGAAATTGAAATCTTTTTAAAATGAATTTAAAAGGAATTTACTAAGGAATATTCAAATTTGATTTGAAATTTGAAATGAAATTGAAATCATTTAAAAATGAATTTAAAACGAATTTACTAAGGAATATTCAATTTTGATTTGAAATTTGAAATTTGAAATGAAATTGAAATCGTTTTAAAATGAATTTAAAACGAATTTACTAAGGAATATTCAAATTTGATTCGAAATTTGAAATGAAGTTGAAATCATTTTGAAATGAATTTATAAACAATTTATAAAATACGTTTTAAATGGAAATCAACGAAATATTACATATATATATATTATAATGGCCTGAATAGACGCGCCGCGCAGCGACCGTTCGTGAATTTCGACCATTGACTTCAAATTGACATTACGGGAGATCCGGCCGTCGGATTCTCCTAAAACCGTAACTGTTGGGTTTGTATCTAAAAGAGCTTTCCAATGAATATAAGAGAGTTGAAATCTAACGGTTGGATTTGGAATTATGTCCACATCAAATTTGGAAAAGGTCGCTGTAAGTGCAGTTCGATGACCGTTTATGGAAATAGACTAAAAGGGCCTCGATAAAATTATTAAAAATTTGAGTAAAATCATAATAAATGATTTGGCAAGAATTTGGATGAAAAGGCCCACGTTTGTAAAGATAAAAATATATTTTTATCAAAATAAACTATTTATGGGCTAGAATTATAATCCAATATTTTTAAATAAATAAATTGGATTTGAAATGGTTTTAAAAATAACCAAAATTTCCAATATATGAATTGGAATGGGTTTGAATTGAAATTATATTCGGAATATTTCGATGTTGGATTTCGTGATTATACAAATACTGTTATGGAAATTTGAAATATATATTTATATCGTTATTTCCAATACGATATTTGTTGGTTTCAGAATTTGATATTGAATATAAGCCAATATAGTTTCTATTCAGAGCCTTGTATTTAATATCAAACGGGATTTTGGGTTTGTCGTGAATTGTGTCTTCATTAACACTGTTCTTAAGCCCCATGGAAAAAAGATAAATCTTTTAATTAAGATTATTAGAGTTTCCAGCTAATTAACATTTAATTGGAAAAAAATGGAATGTGAATCGGGTTTATTGTGAATTGTGTTTTTAACGACATTCTTTCTTTAACCTGATTAATAGTGAAAAGTGTTTTGGAATATATAAATCTTTTTATTAAGATTTAACGGAAATTTTCCAAAGTAAAGTTTTCTGGTTTAATATATTAAATTGGAATGGAATGGAATTCGATTAGATAATAATCAAAGTGGGCTTCTGTGGAGGAAGACTGTTACTATATATGGAATTTAAAAGGCTTTGCCGTTATTCCATTTATATTATTGGTTGGATACGGAAGTTTATATCGATTATATATATTGATTTACTTTCCGTGAAGATTCCATAATTAATGGAATGGGATTTTGGGTTTATCGTGAACAGTGTTTTAAATGACACTAGTTCTTTAACCCAGTTAAAGATAAGATTAATTTCTTAACTTTGAATAATCATTAAGAAATGACTTTTGAGATTAAAACTGAATTATAGTTTTAATGAATCTTTAATTAGATTGGAATGTGAATGGGATAATTAAATTTATCGAATTCATGAAATGATCGAGAATAGAGTGTCACCAGTTTTGCTCCAAGCGATAGTTAAATCTTTAATTAGATTTGAACGTGAAATGGTAATCAATTTCACCAATAATACCATGGTGTTAGATATGAAGTATTACCAGTTTTGCTTCATGGGATGAATAGGTTCGGATTGGGAAATTAAATAAGGATAACATCGGTAAGATTCGCTAATCCCGACTAGTTTGGATAAACCTTAATTTGGTTTGAATTGATATCCAAAAGAAGATTAAAGAATAAATTTAAAGAACTTATCTTTGATAAAATTAATGGGAACCTTTCCTAAAGGGTATGAATATTTAAATAAAGGAATATTCAGAATTGGAATGAGGCGTATGTTTTGTTTTTATAGCACTTGTTTATAAGATACGCGAGTTATTCAGAAAGACCAGGTTTGTCCCATTCTGAATAACTGAATCGACGATAAGTCAACGATGAAGATGGTGGTTGAAGACCGGAGGTCTTCACATCATTTGGATGATTACTGTTGTTTTGAGTGGGCTGTATACCCAAGACAAGGTAAAAAGTGGTGATCGTCCAGACGTACTTGGAGATCGACCGGATATGCGAGGACCTCTCTCTTGTATTGGACATATGGGACGAGGAATAAGGTGCCTTCGATTTCGTTCAGACCCAGAACGAACTTGTAAATGGATGTGTGTCTGACATTGGATTTTATTCTGTGTTGATTGATCTCTATTAAATATATATCTGTTTGGTGGCGGACAATTTATTCTCTTGCTTAACACCCTTCTCTGAGACGTACGAGCTCAGAGGTTATATATCGATAGACATCAGTCGCATGGCATAAATTGCCAGTGTGGCATGCTGAGATTAAAATGATCAAGGCTTCTGTTGAAAAGCAGAGTCTTGTGGTTGATGATCAAAGCACGGCTTTAATATAGCATAGCTTTGTGTTTAACGTTAATTCGCGAGCCTCATACCCCGGCGTGAACCAGAAACGGGAGAGGACTTCAGGGAGGGCATGCATTTCCTTCTAGCTTGTAGTAGTGTCATGATATGGAGCTCAGACATTTTTACTTATGTGGATGATGGATAGCGAGATGCCTCGGTTATATCGGTCACTACGGGCCCGATCGATGGTTTGGTCGATATACTGACCAGTTTTACGCCCCATAGAGCGGGAAAACGTATTGTTCAAGCATTTAAATCCACTCCGCGTGGACCGGCCCTGACGATCCAAGGGTCGATGCGTTCTGATCCAGAGACACTGGCTAGAGCATCTCGAAGCGGTAAGGATGATCCCTTGTCTTGGTTCACAAATGGAAATCTAACTTCCAATATGTGGCTTTGCGGTTTTGATTGTAAACCTATATGTGGCGGCATAGTAGCATGGGACGCTCATGTCGCCTATGATTGATATGTTATGACTGAAATTGTTTTTGAAACATATATGCACTTATAATAGTATCAAAATGATTTGTTTTAAACGTACCAAGCATGTTTTGTTATTATAAGGTAATTTAATAGCTTCATTGCATTGCGTGATGGGACCTGAGTCTTATAATAGCTTCATTTTTTCAAAATGCATTGCGCTGTTTTGTTATATGCACTGATACTCTTAGGAGAAAACCCGTTCCGTGTTATACGGCGTGGTCCCTTGATTTACTCCATTTTAAAGAAAAGTTTTAAATAATCGTTTTAGTTCTCACACCAATCACATGACTGACCTGGAGTTTATTCTTTTAACCTAAACTCCGGATGCCCCTATTTTCCACACGGGCAGCTAGTAGTTTTGGTTTTGCAGATGTTATATTCACATGATCCTGGTTTATAGCTGGAACTATACTCGGAAAGCTTTGTATCTGTATATTCCATTCAGTTGTGTTATGTATTTTTTGCCGCCTAATTTGTAAATCTCATATATTTGTCAAATATATATTATTTATTCGTACTCTGTATATTCTTGTACGTTGATGTAAATTGTTGTAATAAGTAATGAAATGTTCTTCTGTTTGTGTTCCGATTAGTCTTGTTCTCAAACTATCCGTTCTTTCTCTTCTTTTCGGAGACCGGGGAAGTTCGGGTCGTCACAGCTAGAATAATGAGGCATTTGAAATAAGTGCACATGCATGAAAATAGAATGTATGGAAAGAAATTAATAAAGTGGAGGAAATAAATGAATTCACAATAAATGAAGAATAAAGTGGAGAGAGATGAGGTAGTGATTTTTGGGAAAGTGGAAAAAGAAGGGGAAACAATAAATATGTTTTATGTTTTTTTTATATAAATGTATGCATAATACATAGAAAGGTTGGACAATAAATATGTTTTGTTTGTTTCTTTTTTATTTATTTGTTTTTATATATGTTAACATAAATTTCATTAACTGCGATAGTTAAAACATAGATTATATACCTTTAACACTCGGTGTCTTATAATTCTTGCTATATAAAATTAATTTGGAAACAGTCATAAATTTATTTTCAATTATCGCATTAATGCCTATATTCAACCTTAAAAATAAAGTCAAGGATTCAACTGCTAAATTTTATTCAACAATAGTTCAAAGTTAGCTAGTTTAAATGTATAAACATGAACAATTTAATAATTTCCATTGTTATCAATCACAATTTAACAAATTATAAATTGTTGTTTATCACAAATAAAACTTTAAATCGTTCATTAACAACATCATAAATCTTATTTAGAAAACATTCCAAATTCAAACATTAAATTAAATCAAAAAATTTAAATGGCTGTAATTTAAGGGATGTTACAGTTTCTATCATTCAAGTCTGCGTATGAGTATTGGAAAAACCTTTGAAATCTGAAGAAAAAACTTGCTACTTTAAAGAGCATGCCAACGTACAATTTTGAAACTCAAGTTAAAGTTGTAGTTGCTACAATGACTATATATACATAATTTTGTAAGGAAATACAATAGGGGCGATCCGGATTTTATAACTTTTGACGATAATCCTAATCTTGTCCCAGATGAATATCATAAAGAACATCTAAATATGAGAAATAAGACAGAGGACGATACTCAAGGAGTCGAAAGATGAGTTAACGAAGCGATCGTACTCAGAGATTCGATAAGGGATGAATTAATTGCAACGTGAAGGACATAATCATTGTGTATAATGTTGGATCTAGAATAACCCTAGAGGGGGGGTGAATAGGGTTTTTCACAGTTTATAACAAGTATTAAAAACTTAATGAGATAAATAATAATAAACTGATCACAGAATATAGCAGAAACAGAAATGCAGAAAATAAATCACACAAAGATATACCCAGCTTCGGCAAAACCCTGCCTACTGCTGCATTTCTAAGGTTTCTACTAGGTGATAGAACAGATCTCGCATACAAGACCTTGTACACTCGCAAACCCTGCTTCTATTCTAACCCTACGCTCAAAATCCTAGACTGATCTAAACCCCTAGATCAGATTTCCCGTATTACAAACCTGTAATCCGTAATCTCAGAATTTTACAGACTCTGAAACTGACAGTTAACCTCTAACTGTGACACTAGAATTTTACAGACTCTAGTCAAACTGTTCGTTTGATTTTACAATGTGATAAAAAAAATAATAAAAAAAAATAAAGGGAAACCCTTTAAAAAACAAAACAAAGGAGTTAAAAAAATTAAGGGGTGATCCCCTTTTAATTAGCCCATGGCCTTGGATTCATCATGGCCGGCCTCCTTTGAATTCGGTTGCACCTATTCACTTTATCACCCGATCTCTCTTTGGCTCTGGAAAAAAATGGCGGCTAGGGCGATCTAGGGTTTTTGAAATCCACCCAAATCCGAATCGATTGCTTGATGAAAAGGCTAATCTCTGAAGCTCGAATTCATTGCTATGTGATTCCTCGATTGCGGCTTTATCTGATTTGGGATTTTTCTCTGGCGTCGATCGAAACTGTGAGTGTATAAAAAGAATTTTCTTTTTGCTGCTTTGAATATTGATTGAATAATTTCGATTCTTTGCCAGTGATGTTATGGGTGTTATTTATAGGGTATTAGAAACCCTAAATCGCTCTGATTTCGTTTATGTGGCTTCGTCTGATTTGTGCGTGTTTTCCCCTTTTGATAGTCGCGGCTTTGAATGCTTGCTGTGAATTAATTTGTGTCCCTCTTGATTAAAACATGCCGTGAATTCCTGGAATAAATTGTTGCCTTGTTTTACTTGATTGCAAGAAAAAACTTTGGCTTTGAATTTGCTCTGATTCTGGCAACATAATAATCCATTTCCTTGCGTGAATATATGGAAGATTTCTGGAGTGAATTCTTGTCAACAATATCCTTGCTTGATATTGCGTGATAGAAAAAAACAGGAAACATTTTAAATGTTCTTCTTGCATGACTGAATTTTGCCCTGTATTTTTTGAGACTTGGTTTTCTTTTCTGGAAACATTAAACACTTGCTAAAAAATGTTTGTTTCCCTTATTAGATGAAATTCCCCTTGAAACAAAAACTGGAAGCTCTTGCATTTCTGAAAATAGTTGATTTCTCTTGCTCAAAATGGTTTTTCTGATTGTCAATAATATTTAGTTGGCTTTCCAAAGAAATATTTACTGAATTTAAGTCCTGCCAAATATGATTGTCCATTTATGAAATATAAAACCTTGATCATTTCTGAATCATGAACCATGCTTTATTGCTGAACTTTACTCGACCATTCATGCCTTGTATCTTGGGCCTTACTGCACTTGTTCATATGAAAAATCTGTCGCATGCATATGTGCTTGGTTTTTATGTGCTTGTGTTTGTCCAAACATGCTTGCTAAAATAGACATGTTCATACACTTGAACTAGTTTGTCTGATACATGTTCATATAAACATGTTGCACTTTCAAATTGCTGTCTCGACCACGCATACCTTAGCTGATTCATACCACAATGTAATCTTCATTTCCTCTTTGTTGTATTGCTGAACCTGTATTGCTGAATCATGATGTATGCTTGACTACTTGTCCATGATTGCATACTTCAACTTGAATAAATGCTACAATGTATGAGTTCTTTTGCTGATCTGAAAATTTTGGCTCCTCCATTTGTTGCTTAGACTATGCTGCATGCCATCATGTTGTCATATTTTCTCAGCCTTGATAACAACTGTTTGACTTGAACCATTTATTGAGCTGTCGACCATTTCTACTCTTTGTTGGCTTTGACATTTGCTGGTTGACATTTGTTTTGTTGCTTTCACTGTTGTGCTTGATCATTCTTGCACTCGACTGTTTTGAACTGTTATTGCTCATTCACCATTGAATTTGAGTTCTTCACTGATTTTGTTTCTTGCTTGGGCTGGTTTGAGTTGATTTATGCAAGCTCGACCACTTTTGCACTCTAGCTTGCTTGGCTCGACTCCATGCTTTGACACTTTGAAATTGATTGCTTTCTTTGAGATTTTTATCATGTTTGTTTGTGTTGACTTTGTTGCTTTTCAAATATGCATTGAGTTGAGAAGGTCCACGTGGCTACTCCTCAGTTGCACGCTGAATTGGCGAGGCAGTGCACACGTGTATACACGTGTGTACATGCAGCCATCAGACGAGTTGTCCCTGTCCCTGCATTGAAATATATATATTGTCTGCCTTGTGGTATTTACAGTGTATCACTGTGAATATCACAAGCTGTCTAGACACAGATTGATGGTTTTATAATTCAGATCAAGTCATGAAAAATGATGAGAAACACACCAGAAATCTGAGGCAAATAAAATTTTAAAAATAAAATTTAAATTTGCATGTATTCTGTTTTATTTCTATTGCAGTGTACTGTGTGTGTGTGTTTCATGTGTGACAGGTAAGCTGGGATGACTGGACTGACTGTGATGACAAGACTGACAAGTTGAAGATAAGAAGACAGTGTGTGGTGTCAATGAATGTATGAGTCTGTATATACAAGTGAAAATGGATATATATGAAATGTAAACTGAATGAATGTATGAGTGTTGCAGTGAGGAGCTGTGTATATATGAAATGTACTAATGTCTGTAATAAACAAGTTTGATTGAAATAAAATATCATTTTATTGTTGTCAAACGAACTTGTCTATTTTATTCTGTTTATACAAGTACAAATATTCTGTGAATGTATAAATAGTGGAGTTACAAATAGTTGTACTGTTTGAATATTGAAATAAAATATTCTATTTAAATAAAATACTGTGTTAATATTTGAATTTCTGTACAGTCGTAATTTATTTAAATATAAATATTATATTCATTGCCGTGATATATATATATATAACAGTACAGTACCAAACACATTTATAATAAAAATATATTTGGTTGTTATCATCAAACAAAAATCATATAATTGTGTATACAACACCGTTATATACAACAATCTCCCCCTTTTGATGATGACAAACAAAAAAAAGATTTTGAGTATAATAAATGTGTTTGTTCGTGGATATTTGAACTCCCCCTATTTAAATGCTCCCCCTACAACAGAAACTCCCCCTATAACTATGCATGAGTGAAATGTATGAATAATTAAATTTTCAAAATTAAAAATATTTATTAAATATTCACTCATAAATCAAAATCTAATCCATTCTCCCCCTTTTGTTATCATCAAAGGGATACAGATTTTAAAATATAGATGAATAGTGACTAACAAATATTATATCAGCTTAAGAGGAAGAACGATCATCATAAATCTTAATCAGTCAAACAAAAATCATAATAAACTAAGAACTGATGACGTATTTCACATTTTAGAGAATGACGGATTTACGATGGGTAAAAAAGGAGAGAGTTTTATAAACAATTCATTTCCAATTATTTTCAAAGGATTTTTTTTTTTTTTTAAAAAAAAAAAAATAATGATGGATTTGGACTATAATTAATACTTCAATTTAAGTGACAAAAACAAATAATCTCAAATCCCAATAGCTATTAATCAACAAATCATAATACTTCATAAGATTTCAATACATTTCACAAATTAGAATATGGATTGATAGACTAGTTTTTATATACACCAAGGAGAATTTCATATAAATCTTTATTTTATCCAAATTATTTTCTTTTCTTTTTCTTTTTAATTTAAGAGCACACTGACCACGCATAACCAGATCTTGGATTTTTAAATGAGATCAGTTGCAGCTTAAATATAAGTAATCTCGTAACCATGCATAACCAGAGCTTGGATTTTTAAATGAGGTTAGAGACACACTTATATATTTATTATATATATTTATCATTTCACCTTTTAAAAAGAAAACACTCCTTGGTATAAAACCAATATATGGATGATAGAAAATGTGGTAGGTACAGAAATGGACTGTGAAATAAATTTCTAAATTAATTTTATTATGAAATATGACTAACTGTACCGGGATTATTGAAAATTTTCAATTATCACTAATTCTGAATAATAATATAACCACAATTCCATCACAAATATTTTCACTGTTTATTTAAAATGGTTTTAAGAAAAAATTAAACTCTCCACATTTATATAAAATCATAACGGATGGCAGAAGGATGATAAGTAATGAAGATGGCCGTGAAATAATTGCCAGTTCAAAGATATTATAATAAATATTCAACCATCATGAAAATCTAAATAAAATCCTCCTCTTGTTGTGAAATATACTGCAGTCACAATTCATCACAATTTCTAAATCTGGTTATAATTTTGATGAATTATAAATACAGTTTAATTTGGATATTGATTTCAATTTCTGAAAGAATAATCAATAAATAATTTTAAAATTGAAAATCAATTACAAGAGTAATATGCTGATCTATACATGACAAGAGGGAAAATATATATATATACAGCAAAAAAATATGCAGCACTTTTAAGCTGATACCACATGATGTCTCTACGAAGTGAAAAAATCAGAACAGATGGATGAGACAAATATAAGGCGCTTCTGATACCAAATGTTCTCGCTTTCTCGAGGATTTTAATGACACCCCGGTGGCAAACAAATGGTACCTCAGTCAACAGAAAAAAACTTAATTACAAAGCAAGCAACTCAAGCACACAAAAATCATATATCAGAGCACGATAAGCCTTTGATACCAAATCAAACAGTCCTCAAGAAAAGTTTTTACACATCAATTTCTTATAATCAGAGCAGCATGATTCCATAAACAAACATTTTTCAAAAACAGTATCAGAGCAGCACATAGAAATCAGTATCACAACAGACTTGTCAAGATGTTGGTCACATAAGATGGTTCATGATCCAAGATTTGCAAATATACTCTATTTTAAATCATTTGAAGAAATGTGAAAGTATTAGGATTTAATGAATCTATCACACCAGTTTATATTTCAGATCCAAGATATGTGTGAGATCCAATAAATCAATAATTTCAAATGATTTTAAACAACCATATATTCAAATCAAATAATCATGAAATAACAATGATTTTCAAAGACCATTTTCAAAAAGAACATTTTCAAGAACTTCTCAAAACTATTTCCGACAAGCCCAAGAGAAATTTCAGGTCATTTACATCAAATTTGAAAATATTCATGATCGGGATAATTTATTTGAAATCACATGAATCAATGTAAAGTTTTGGGATATAATGAATCAGTCACACGAGATTGACAATTTCAAAAATAAGAGGTGTGTGATATTCAAAATATCTAGAATTTCAGATGATTTCAAACAAACATATTTCATTATAATGATCATGAATAAAGATGAATTCCAAGATGTATCACTGATACAAGCCAATCTGAAAGTCAATGAAATTATCACAACTGATAAATAACAGAGTGTTGTAATGAGTATAATATTTTGAGTTTTTCTAAAATGAATTTGAATAAACTCAGAACAACAAAGGTGTGTGACATTTCATTAAATATTCAGATCTTCAAAAATTTAGAATTCTAGTTAACAGTGTTCAAGATATGATATGAATGCATCAACACTGTTATGAATCCAACAATCAGAAAATAAACTTCAAAACAATTGCAGATATATACAAGTTCAAATTCAGGATATGGAAATGATTAACACATGATGATTTTATACAAGTAGGGCAAATTTCCAGAAAATCATTAATTCTGCAACTGGAAGTTTAAGAAGTACAGACAAAGAAGAATATGGCAGTGTCAAATAAAAAAAAACAGAAGGGGATAGAGGAAGGAATAAACATAGAAAATAAAAAGCAAAGGGAATATACAAATGTGAGTTTAGAGATCATACCAGAATCCAATGTAAAGCAGAATCTCTAACTCAACAGATGTGGCTAAGGAACTGTGAATGATTCTGTGATATGAAGCAGTTTGAATCCGTTTCTCTTTTCAGCACAGTTGTTCCTCAGCCTCCTTTGGTACCTAATGATTGAGATGATCAAGTGGTCGAACAAAATTAGTAAAACCACTCACAGTTGTATTCATTTGTTTTGGTACCCAGACTTGCTTATACAACAAACCATTAGAATTAACTTTTGTACCCTTAGGAACCCAAATCGATTTGAATTTAACAAAACCTGTTTTATTTTCATTTGAGATCCAAGAAGGTTTAAATGGTTTGTTATAAAACAAATCCTCATTTCGATTGTGATTTACAAATCCTTTGAAGTTTTCAGAGTTAAAATTTTCAAAACAAACATTTCTAAAGTGATTTGAGGGATTTTTAAAGTCACAAGAATTTTGATTTCTAAAAACATCATTTTTCCCGAATCCAAGTCCAGATTTATTTCCACGATAAACTTGGTTTTGTAACAGCATATTCAACGATTTTTCCCCATTAGAAAATTTATCCAATGTTGAATCTAATCGTTGAATTTTGGATTTCAGATCGCTATTTTCTTTTAATAAATTTGAGCAATTATTTATAGCGATCATCTGTTCAGCATTGGTCTGTTTCAAAACTAAATTCTCATTTTCTAACGATCTAATTTTGGCTTGGGATTCGGAAATTTCAAGTTCAAATTGTTTTTGTTTTTCAGACTCAAAATTCTTGGATTTTTCAATCTCATTGTCAAGTTCTTCTAAAATCAAATTTGATTTCAACAAATTCTCCTTTTCAGCAATTTCGAATTTGGAATTTATATCAGTCTTAAAAATTTCAAATTCCTTTTGTAGAAGATTGTTCAAATTTGATAACTCAATCTTGTTTTCTTTTAAGATCAGAATTTCCTTTTCAAACTTTTGAATATTTTTATTGAGATGAACAAGGTTGGTTTTCAATTTTAAACAATTTTTGCAATTAGAATTTGAAGAATTCTTAATGTTTTTGAGTTTTGATTCCAAAACATTATTTTTGCAGATCAACTCAAGCTTCTCAGATTTCAGAAGTTTATTTTTAGATTTTAACTTCTCAACAGATTCAGTTAAACCATTTAAACGGTGAATCAAAGAAATATTTCCTGTTGAGTCTCCATCTGGATTTCCATCTGTACAACCTGACAGACACAAATCTGAAGCCGAGTTATTTTTCTGGGATTTTGAGCATTTGTCAATTTTTCCATATAGCGTGTTGAGAGTCTGCCAGATCTCCTGCGCAGTCAAACAATGGGAAATAAGGCTATATTGAATATCATCAATATGAGAATATAAAATATGAGTAGCATGTAAATTAAATTCAATATCAATCCTACTTACAATATCATACCCATTTTTAATACTATTCCAACATTTAATATCAACAGATTTTAAATAAGATTTCATTTCTGATTTCCAATTTAAAAAATCTGTACCATTGAAAATAGATGGAATATGACTGGACTGACTCTCTATGGACTGACAAATAGGATTCACCATTTCTCTAGAGTTAATGAAATTACCAGGCTCTGATACCACTTGTTGGATCTAGAATAACCCTAGAGGGGGGGTGAATAGGGTTTTTCACAGTTTATAACAAGTATTAAAAACTTAATGAGATAAATAATAATAAACTGATCACAGAATATAGCAGAAACAGAAATGCAGAAAATAAATCACACAAAGATATACCCAGCTTCGGCAAAACCCTGCCTACTGCTGCATTTCTAAGGTTTCTACTAGGTGATAGAACAGATCTCGCATACAAGACCTTGTACACTCGCAAACCCTGCTTCTATTCTAACCCTACGCTCAAAATCCTAGACTGATCTAAACCCCTAGATCAGATTTCCCGTATTACAAACCTGTAATCCGTAATCTCAGAATTTTACAGACTCTGAAACTGACAGTTAACCTCTAACTGTGACACTAGAATTTTACAGACTCTAGTCAAACTGTTCGTTTGATTTTACAATGTGATAAAAAAAAATAAAAAAAAATAAAGGGAAACCCTTTAAAAAACAAAACAAAGGAGTTAAAAAAATTAAGGGGTGATCCCCTTTTAATTAGCCCATGGCCTTGGATTCATCATGGCCGGCCTCCTTTGAATTCGGTT
Source organism: Allium sativum (assembly GCA_030737875.1). Classification (NCBI taxonomy): domain Eukaryota; kingdom Viridiplantae; phylum Streptophyta; class Magnoliopsida; order Asparagales; family Amaryllidaceae; genus Allium; species Allium sativum. The sequence continues at coordinate 47,436,720 of CM060916.1, forward strand.
GCACCTATTCACTTTATCACCCGATCTCTCTTTGGCTCTGGAAAAAAATGGCGGCTAGGGCGATCTAGGGTTTTTGAAATCCACCCAAATCCGAATCGATTGCTTGATGAAAAGGCTAATCTCTGAAGCTCGAATTCATTGCTATGTGATTCCTCGATTGCGGCTTTATCTGATTTGGGATTTTTCTCTGGCGTCGATCGAAACTGTGAGTGTATAAAAAGAATTTTCTTTTTGCTGCTTTGAATATTGATTGAATAATTTCGATTCTTTGCCAGTGATGTTATGGGTGTTATTTATAGGGTATTAGAAACCCTAAATCGCTCTGATTTCGTTTATGTGGCTTCGTCTGATTTGTGCGTGTTTTCCCCTTTTGATAGTCGCGGCTTTGAATGCTTGCTGTGAATTAATTTGTGTCCCTCTTGATTAAAACATGCCGTGAATTCCTGGAATAAATTGTTGCCTTGTTTTACTTGATTGCAAGAAAAAACTTTGGCTTTGAATTTGCTCTGATTCTGGCAACATAATAATCCATTTCCTTGCGTGAATATATGGAAGATTTCTGGAGTGAATTCTTGTCAACAATATCCTTGCTTGATATTGCGTGATAGAAAAAAACAGGAAACATTTTAAATGTTCTTCTTGCATGACTGAATTTTGCCCTGTATTTTTTGAGACTTGGTTTTCTTTTCTGGAAACATTAAACACTTGCTAAAAAATGTTTGTTTCCCTTATTAGATGAAATTCCCCTTGAAACAAAAACTGGAAGCTCTTGCATTTCTGAAAATAGTTGATTTCTCTTGCTCAAAATGGTTTTTCTGATTGTCAATAATATTTAGTTGGCTTTCCAAAGAAATATTTACTGAATTTAAGTCCTGCCAAATATGATTGTCCATTTATGAAATATAAAACCTTGATCATTTCTGAATCATGAACCATGCTTTATTGCTGAACTTTACTCGACCATTCATGCCTTGTATCTTGGGCCTTACTGCACTTGTTCATATGAAAAATCTGTCGCATGCATATGTGCTTGGTTTTTATGTGCTTGTGTTTGTCCAAACATGCTTGCTAAAATAGACATGTTCATACACTTGAACTAGTTTGTCTGATACATGTTCATATAAACATGTTGCACTTTCAAATTGCTGTCTCGACCACGCATACCTTAGCTGATTCATACCACAATGTAATCTTCATTTCCTCTTTGTTGTATTGCTGAACCTGTATTGCTGAATCATGATGTATGCTTGACTACTTGTCCATGATTGCATACTTCAACTTGAATAAATGCTACAATGTATGAGTTCTTTTGCTGATCTGAAAATTTTGGCTCCTCCATTTGTTGCTTAGACTATGCTGCATGCCATCATGTTGTCATATTTCCTCAGCCTTGATAACAACTGTTTGACTTGAACCATTTATTGAGCTGTCGACCATTTCTACTCTTTGTTGGCTTTGACATTTGCTGGTTGACATTTGTTTTGTTGCTTTCACTGTTGTGCTTGATCATTCTTGCACTCGACTGTTTTGAACTGTTATTGCTCATTCACCATTGAATTTGAGTTCTTCACTGATTTTGTTTCTTGCTTGGGCTGGTTTGAGTTGATTTATGCAAGCTCGACCACTTTTGCACTCTAGCTTGCTTGGCTCGACTCCATGCTTTGACACTTTGAAATTGATTGCTTTCTTTGAGATTTTTATCATGTTTGTTTGTGTTGACTTTGTTGCTTTTCAAATATGCATTGAGTTGAGAAGGTCCACGTGGCTACTCCTCAGTTGCACGCTGAATTGGCGAGGCAGTGCACACGTGTATACACGTGTGTACATGCAGCCATCAGACGAGTTGTCCCTGTCCCTGCATTGAAATATATATGTTGTCTGCCTTGTGGTATTTACAGTGTATCACTGTGAATATCACAAGCTGTCTAGACACAGATTGATGGTTTTATAATTCAGATCAAGTCATGAAAAATGATGAGAAACACACCAGAAATCTGAGGCAAATAAAATTTTAAAAATAAAATTTAAATTTGCATGTATTCTGTTTTATTTCTATTGCAGTGTACTGTGTGTGTGTGTTTCATGTGTGACAGGTAAGCTGGGATGACTGGACTGACTGTGATGACAAGACTGACAAGTTGAAGATAAGAAGACAGTGTGTGGTGTCAATGAATGTATGAGTCTGTATATACAAGTGAAAATGGATATATATGAAATGTAAACTGAATGAATGTATGAGTGTTGCAGTGAGGAGCTGTGTATATATGAAATGTACTAATGTCTGTAATAAACAAGTTTGATTGAAATAAAATATCATTTTATTGTTGTCAAACGAACTTGTCTATTTTATTCTGTTTATACAAGTACAAATATTCTGTGAATGTATAAATAGTGGAGTTACAAATAGTTGTACTGTTTGAATATTGAAATAAAATATTCTATTTAAATAAAATACTGTGTTAATATTTGAATTTCTGTACAGTCGTAATTTATTTAAATATAAATATTATATTCATTGCCGTGATATATATATATATAACAGTACAGTACCAAACACATTTATAATAAAAATATATTTGGTTGTTATCATCAAACAAAAATCATATAATTGTGTATACAACACCGTTATATACAACATATAAATATTTTAATTAGTTATCAATGTATTTACATTTCTTTTATATATGTATTTCTATCAGTTATTAATATTTATCAGTACAAGTTACTAATATTTATCATTATTTTCGAGATAGAGTATGTCTAATGTATTTTTTAATATAAAATCTCATAAATTCCCTCTTTCCTACAACTAAACCAGAATCCATGCTTCAACTAGAATATAGCATAACACAAATGAAAAAAATGATTTGCTTAATCTCCACAAGTAACATTGAACAAGTGAATGAGCAAACCGGCTTTTTCTATTAGCTTTACTGTTATAAGATTTCTGTTACAAACAACACACACACACACACACACACATATATATATATAACCGCTCAATAGTTTTACCGTTCAATTCACCGTTTAAAATTAAAAAACACATCATTGGTTCACTCATCTTCAGCTACTCAATTAATCGTTCGGTCATATTGTTCATTTCAACCGCTCGCCAACGTCAATAACGCATGTAAGCCACACTACGGGTGCGTTCTCGGCGCTAACAAACAACAGTTAGTTTGAATGAAGTATTGAACAAACAACATGTTGCAACAACCGGCTTTAAAGCTTCATTTTCACGCGGTTATGTAAATGCATCAGGGAGGAGGGCCCCAGCCATTTTAATCTTTCAGCCGGTTGAAAAATCAGGTTGAGTGGTCGGTTGAAGTGGCGATGTTGGTTCTTGGAAATTCGACTATCAATGTGTTCTAATGTCATCCGCGCTGAACTAATTACCTCAAAATTCAACATACAGGTATGCGACGTTTTCTCGATAATTTAATCTTTGTTTTGATATATAGATTTCTTCTGTTAACCAATCATCAATGCCATGTTTGATTTTGAAAATCTTGGTTATGTACAATGGCAGTAAAACTGAAGAGGTTGTGTTGTTTTATCACCATTACTTCATTTCATGGTTCATTGATGGTTTTTTGAAGGTTAATTGGACGATTGACATATTAGATGCAAATTTAAGTAACCCATATGCATAGAAGAATTACGGTACTCAACTAGCACATATCAATTAACTAAACATGTAAACTGAATTGCTACATTTTTTTATGAACTAGCAGTTGTTTCTTTATTGGTACTAGCAGTTACTCTTTAAAATAACTTTTTGATGGCTTTGAAGTGATCCACTACTTAATAAACTAAGACTAACCATTTTTCAGCTTGTTCGTTCGCTTTTCCTGCAGCATGTTAGCCTTTAATAAACAAAAATAAAATGACCCAAGCCAATATAACTGTCATAGTATCAAGTAGATCAAAACTTAAACATGTACTTTCTACTTTGGATATGAAGTGGTAAAGTAGGGTGATGTTGATTTTGAGCATTTAAAAGGAGTAACATAATATGTTTAGACTTTGGCTAACACTAAGGGTGCTTTCACTGCTTTTTTGGTTACGTTGATGTTGGCGTCAAGTAGCATGCATCTGAAGTAGTACCTACGAAGTGCATCGTTTGAGCCAACCATAGGAATGTTAAATTTGGTGATACAAAATCACAAATTGATTGGAACAAATTTGCAAAGAATGGAAAGTAAATATTTTTATAATAGGAATGCATTGATTGCATTTGATGAGGTGGTAGAGTAATAAATGAAGGGATTAATTTCTTCCATCTATGCTAAAGAAACAGATTGATTTACTTCCTATATTTGCACATTTGTTGTTATGGTAATTTGCCTCCGTTATATTATTACCATATGTTGGTAATTTAATTGATGACTCACATAGATTTGCACTGGCTATATATTGAGGGGTAGACTTTAGTGTAAACTCATCCTGGCCTGGAGCCAGTGATCCCCAATGGTGTCTCTTCTTGTTAAACCTGATTGAGGTTTGGATATGTAAACTCTTATTTTGTAATCTCTTGTATTCTCTCATGTGGAATAAAATCTCTCTCTGTTGGACTGGACGTACACTATGATGATAGTGGAACCAGTATAAATATTGTGTCTCTTTGTTTCTCTGTTATAGTTATTTACTATTTTGTTGATGTAATAGAATAATTGCTATCAGATTAGATTGATGTTCAATTGGCAAATCTAGATCCTGCTTATTGCGCTTCCGCATTTATGCACAAAAATCATAACAGATTGGTATCAGAGTGAGGTGATTTGTTTTGAATTGTGCATCAATTATTTCTACAAAGGTTGGTAGATTCAGTGGTGATTATGCTATTACTATTTTAGAGAAAAGGAGACTTCGATGGAGGAGATTATGTTGAGAGAAAAGAGAGTTCCAATCTGGGAACTTTGACGTGATATGGAGTTTACTGTGTTGAAGGGACTATTGGATTTGGGAAGTTTTGATCATGTTTCTGACAGGGGTCTTCATGTTGATGATGCTCGAAGGATCCAAGATGATCAGGAAAGGAGCTCAGGTCAAGTGATAGACGGGTGTCAAGACAGAGATCATTGTGGTTTAGACAGGGGTCTTCACGTTGATGATGCTCGAGGGATCCGGTATGATCGAAGAAGGAGCTCATGTCAAGTGTTAGACGGGTGTCGATGTGTATTACAAACACTTTTAGACCGTTAATGTTGCGTGGTGCATCTCGAGGGGAAGATGCATCTTTGGCAGGCGGTGGGTTTGTGTTTGTAATGGTTTTAATTGAGAGAATTAAATTTTGGCCTTGGCGGTGTTGAGATTACTTTGGTGTCTTCCTTCTTTGTTATTTTGGATATTTGCAACTGTTTGTTGGCGGGCGGGGACGTAGTCTGAGCTCGTTAATAATGGTGTAATGGGGGTTAGCTTTGCTGGAACCCATTAGGCAGATATTCATTTTTGGTTTCTATCTCATGGTGAGACTTTGATTGAAGGTGGAGTTCTGTTGAAGAGTTTTATGATGAGAAGAGAATTTGACTCAAGGTGGGGTGTTGGAGATATGTGATTTTGCATCAAGGTGGAGTGTTAAATTTGGTGATACAAAATCACAAATTGATTGGAACAAATTTGCAAAGAATGGAAAATAAATATTTTTATAATAGGAATGCATTGATTGCATTTGATGAGGTGGTAGAGAAATAAATGAAGGGATTAATTTCTTCCATCTATGCTAAAGAAACAGATTGATTTACTTTCTATATTTGCACATTTGTTGTTACGGTAATTTGCCTCCATTATATTATTACCATATGTTGGTAATTTAATTGATGACTCACATAGATTTGCACTGGCTATATATTGAGGGGTAGACTTTAGTGTAAACCCATCCTGGCCTGGAGCCAGTGATCCCCAATGGTGTCTCTTCTTGTTAAACCTGATTGAGGTTTGGATATGTAAACTCTTATTTTGTAATCTCTTGTATTCTCTCATGTGGAATAAAATCTCTCTCTGTTGGATTGGACGTACACTATGATGATAGTGGAACCAGTATAAATATTGTGTCTCTTTGTTTCTCTGTTATAGTCATTTACTATTTTGTTGATGTAATAGATTAATTGCTATCAGATTAGATTGATGTTCAATTGGTAAATCTAGATCCTGCTTATTGCGCTTCCGCATTTGTGCACAAAAATCATAACAAGGAAAATCAATGGTTGGCTTCAAACGGTCCAAATACGTCTGAAGCATCTAACTCCACTGCCTTTTCCTCCCCTCTGTTCCCTTTTTGCGTGCCTCTTTCGTCAATAACACATTATCCTTTCACGAATCATTCTCCGTTCGTGTCCCTTTCCCGTGCTCCTTTTGTGTTGCACACGATCACACATTAATATGGTAGTGGAATGAGCTGAAATTGAAGATGCACCAATGAATTATAAGAGATTTTGCCATAAGAGTGACAAAGGATGGGCATAAGATGTTAATTCTGAGAACGAAAAATCATGACATTGTCACATTGAACGCTTGATTTGGTTTCTTTCCTAATATTAGTAGAATCATCCTTTATTTTGAACAATTATTTCTCTTTAGATTAAGTAAACTTGCGTTGTCTCCATCCGTACTTGATTAAGCAGATATGTAGGCTGCCATCTACATTTTATTTTTAATGTCATTCGTTTTATTATTTAGTTGCTAAGTGACACTTCCTTTCTCTCCTGTTGTAGAAAAAGATTTGCGGCTGCAGCCATCCTCAAGCAGTTTCTATTCAGTCGTTTTGTATAATTTTGTATTTGATAATGAATAGATGCATTTATGTTATCTACTTGAGTAACTAAAACAGTTTACATTTTCATTGTTATCACAGTTACAAGTTTTTTTGTGCTCTTGCAAAATGTTAAGTGTCATGATGCCTTGAGCTTATTTGTTTTTCAATACAGTGGTGGTGGCAGAAATCGATCTTATGCCAAGGACAAGGAGATGGATTTTCTCATATGGACATCGGCGAAACCAAGGTGTGTAGTGAAAAATCGTAAATAAAAAGTACGTGGCCAGACATTTCTTGTGATTACAAGATCTTTTAGCATTCATAGAATCATACATGCAACCTTTAAGCTTTAAAGTAAGTTAATTTTCTGGCATTACTTTATATCTTCCATTTTTTTATTAGACTGCATAGGATAAATACTTATGCATGGTTTTTACTTCGAATGTTATGCATGGTTTTTAACACCAAATAAAATCATACACTCTCAATCCGTAAGAACCAAATAAAACCGTATACTCTTAAATCATAAATTACGTATTGTACTTTGATGTTAAATATTCACTAATAACGCTTTCCAAGTAAATAAAAAAGGTTATATTCTTTAATCTGATTAAAACTATCCTTTCTATATGCTTTGTCTTTATGGCAAAATGTGTGTATTCGGGATGCAGTACATGAATGCAATTTATATATTGAATGTTAAGATAAAGTCTAGTGATTTACGATTACTTCAAGAGCATGTCAATGATATATAATAAATAAAATCATGGTGTTAAGAACCTGATATAAATAATTGTCCTATTCTGCATTAGTTATACAAAGTAACAAAGATATTAACTTCCACCATTTTGATGTTTAAATTTGATAAAATGAGGATATCTTCATGTTTACCATATAAAACTATAGTCTCAAAGACCATTGTGCATATAAAGGTGTTTATGTATTGCTAAAGTTACTTTTAATTTATTTCTATTCATTTCAACAATAATGTGGTGGAATAAAAATTTACTGTTTTTCTTTTTTAAGTGGTGTCCCGGTGAAGTATTAAATTTGGGGAATGTTGTACAACCTATCCATTTGACTAACTTATTTATGAGTCATAGCAATATTGCACTTCACTGTAACCACTATTTGGCACTGATGATCGACATTGCTTTGAAATTGATCTTGTTATTCATAGCCACTATTGTATGTTTTTAACTACAACAGTGTTCAGATGTCAATTTATGGTGGTTTTGTTAGAAAATACGTACAATGAAAGTTGTTTATAAAGAATACACACACATATATATATTATACCTCTCAACCGTATATTATGTATTATAAGAAATTATACATGTTAATATAGTTATCTTTAATAGTTTATAAGTTACAATGGATATAATGGACAGGGCCGACCCTAAGGTGCGGGAGGCCCTAGGCAAAAATAAAATTTAAGGCCCTCACATATATAAACAATGAATAAATGATAAACACTAATATTCCATTAATACAAAATAATGGTTATGATTACACAAAAGTAGAACAACAGATTTTTACATAATTATTCCATCATTAATATCTAATGAAAGTGGTACAAACTCTATAATGACATCATCATTTGAATTAATCTCATTGGGCTCAATAACCTCATTCGCGTTTGTCACGACATCAGCTTCAACATTATTTTCCTCGATTTAAATAGCAACTTCTTCCTCTTTCTTCTTGCTAAATAATATATTAAGTGAACCTGCTTGTTTTTTAATATCATTTTTAATTTCAAGTTTTTTCTTTTTTTAGAAGCCCCGGACTCAAATTTTTTAATTGACATTATGATATCGTACAAACGACAAATATCTTAAGATTAACAAATTATACGGCAGGCAAACAATACATATTTTCCCTAACAATCATTTTTTCAAACATCAAGCAAGCAAACAATGGTAAAATTATCAAAATCTTTGTTGTCTAAAATTTGAACTGCAAAAAAAATATTTCTAACTATCAATTTCTCAAACATCAGACAGACAAACAGTACATACTTTCTCAAATAAATATGAAGTTCTATTTCTATTGAGCAATGATCGATTAAATTGTCTTGAGAGAATTGTGAAAATTGAACTTTTACCGATTGAAACCAACCTGAGAGCCTGAGCCAACCAATCTCGAGATGAATCAACTAAAATTAGACGAATCAGCTTCAGCGCTGCCCTAAATTTGATTACTTTTCTTCGCGGTCTTTTTTTCGTCCGTTCTTGTGTGAGGAATGAATTACGATGCTTGAATAGGGACCTACTGTTGTGCGTGTTTACATCTTTACTTCTTTTTTTTTGAGGCCACCTAAGATTTGGAGGCCCTAGGCAATTGCCTAGTGCGCCTAGGGTGAAGGTCGGGCCTGATAATGGATAATGTGAAATATTAGCCACAGAGAGGCGGTGATGTTAGTGAAAAACACCGGCAATGCTGGTTATACCAGCTCCAAACCCCAAAAAATTCACTTTAGGAGACCATGGAAGCACTACAATCGCACTATTATGTGTTTAGGTGTATTTGCACATCAACTCGATGTAAACTTCGTTTATAAGTTGTACAAAACATACGAAGATTATTAAAAATGAATCTAATTATTCAAGATTAATCTGGATTGGAAAATTTCTATATCACAAGATAACAAAAATTTCCGAAAAAGGCATCATATACTTATCATCATAATATCTCTATTTTTTCTGTGTATGTGCGTTTACAGTCAACCGGAATAAGCATAAAACATTTAACTTGTATTCAAATTTGAATTATTGACATGCTTAAGCTTCTACATTTATGAATTTTAAATAAGGGAAGAGAAAACTATGTCAAGCACGCACTAGAGGTTGAATACTCAATAACTTTATTGCAAGGCACGAGATCCACTTATATTAGCCTCCATAGCAGAACTCAAACTTGACTTTAGTCTCCGCTCCTTTTGTTGAATGGTAGACATCACTTCCTCATTTTTTCCTTAAGCCAATATGTATCATTGAGTATTGATATTTTATTCACTCACTGCAATTCTTAGTTGGGAGGCGTTGTTATTAGCACTATTATGTAGTAGTTCCCAAAAATAAAAAATTTAAACTTTTGATATACATACTGTATATCATTGTTTTGAAAAACTCGTCTCTAAGATGCACCTCTAGGAAATGAGAGGTAAAACACAACGAGCTTGCTCACGCCTTAGCAGTATGAGGCATGAGGTACAAAACGTACATACAACATACATTTTAAGAATTTTGTTTTACATCTGATTAAAAACTGTCCTATTAGAAGTTATAAACCTTAATTATTTAATAACAAGTTGAAAAAAAGGAAATTTGTAGAAAAGAAAAGTTTAGTTTTTTCGTTTTCAATTTCGATATCAACATGACTGAATAAGATTGATTTTGAAATAATGGTCAAAAGCTATGTAATGACTTTCTCAAATTTTATTTAAAGAAAATTCTAGATTATCGTTGCTTAACCTACAAAAAAATTTGGTGAATCAATTTTAATTGGTAGAAAAAATAGAAGGAACACTTGCATGATTTCCTACTCTACCGTGATAGAGATTGATTTACTACTCTATTGTGATAGAGATTGATTTCACTAGAATTAGTCGAATATCATAGAAGCAACTCAAAATCCCCCTTACGGGAAAGCCCGGATTGAGTTGAGAACACGACAAATTAGAACACAAACAGAAGAACACTTCATTGCTTATTACAACAATTTTCATCATAGTACAAGAATATAACAGAGGATGAGTAAATATTACACAATGGAAAATATCAGAGATTTAAAATTACAATGCAGCGGAAAAATAAAACATAACACAACTGAAAGAAATACATGGATACAGGGCTTTCCGAGTATAGTTCCAGATGTAAATCCAGGATCCTGTGGGAAATAGGGGCACTCAGAGTTTAGGTTAAAACAATAAACTCCAAGTCAGTCATGGGACTGGTGTGAGAACTAAAACAGTTATTTAAAACTTTACTTTCAAAATAAAGTAAATCAAGGGACCATGCCGTATGACACAGAACGGGTTTTCTCCCAAGAATACCAGTGCATAAAACAAACAGCGCAATGCTTTTTGGAAAAATGAAGCTATTATAAGACTCAGGTCCCATCACATAATGCAACGCACGACGGAGGATAGAGTTTTCCCTTATAATAACCAAACATGCTTGGTGTGTTTAAAACAAATCATTTTGATATTACTATAAGTATATAGTGTCAAAATAACTTCAAATATAAATGTATCAATCATAGACGACATAGTATCCCATGCTACTATGTCGCCATACTAGGCTCTACAATCAAAACCAAAATGTCATGTATTGGAAATTAGATTCCATCTGTGAACAAAGGCAAGGGACCGTCCTTACCGAATTCGAGACACTCTAGCCCGTGCCTCAGGATCATAACGCATCGATCCTTGGAGCGTCAGGGCCGGTCCACACTAAGTGGATTAATAATCCCTGAACAATACGTTTCCCCGCCCTATGGGGCATAAGTCTAGTCAGTATGTCGACCATGTCATCCATCAGCCAGTAGTGACCGATATATCCGAGGCGCCTCTCTATCCATCAAATAATATGCAATATCCACATGAGTAAAATGACTGGGCTCCATACCATGACACCACTCCTAGCTAGAAAGAAACGCATGTCCTCCCTGAGGTCCTCTCCCGTTTCTGGTTCACACCGGGGTATGAGGCTCGCGAATTAACGCTATACACAAAGCTGTGCTATTTAAAGCCGTGCTTTGATCATCAACCACAAGACTCTGCTTTTCAATAGAAGCCTTAATCCTTTGCATCTCAGCATGCCACACTGACAATTCACGCCATGCGACTGATGTCTGTCGATATGAACCTCTGAGCTCGTACGTCTCAGAGAAGGGTGTTAAGAAAGAGAATAAATTCTCCGCCACCAAATAGATATATATTTAATAGATATCAATCAATACAGAATAAAATCCAATGTCAGACACACATCCATTTACAAGTTCATTCTAGGTCTGAACGAAACCGGAGGCATCTTATTCCTCGTCCCATATGTCCAATATAGGAGAAAGGTCCTCGCATATCCGATCGATCTCCAAGTAGGTCTGGAAGACCACCAGTTATTACCTCGTCTTGGGTGTACAGCCCAATCGAGACATAAGCAATCATCCAAACGATGTGAAGACCTCCGGTCTTCAACCACCATCTTCATTGCCGACATATCGTCGAATCAGTTATTCAGAATGGGCATAAACTTGGCCTTTCTGAATAACTCACGCATTTTATAATCAAGTGCTATAAAAATACAACATACGCCTCATTCCAATCCAGAGTATTCTTTTATTCAAATATTCTTTTCACAATTTAAACCAAATTAAGGTTTTCCAAACTAGTCGAGATTAGCGAGCCTTACCGAAGTAATCATTTATTATATTTCCCAATCCCAACCTATTCATCCCATGGAGAAAAACTGGTAGTACCCTATTTCTAACACCCACGGTGTTATCGGTAAATTAATTACCAATTCACGTTCAAATCTAATTAAAGATTTAACTATCGCTTGGAGCAAAACTGGTGATACTCCATTCTCGATCATTTCGTGAATTCGATAAATTTAATTATCCCATTCATGTTCCAATCTAATTAAAGATTCATTAAAAATCTAATTCAGTTTTAATCTCCAAAAATCATTACTTAATGATTATTCAAAGTTAAGAAATTAATCTTAACTTTAACTGGGTTAAAGAACTAATGTCATTTAAAACACAGTTCACGATAAACTCAAAATCACATTCGATTAATTATGGAATCTTCACGAAAAACAGATCAATATATAATCGATATCAATTTTCGTATCCGCCTAATAATATAAATGGAATAACGACCAAGCCTTTTAAATTCCATATATATTAACAGTCTTCCTCCACAGAAGCTCACTTCGATTATTACCAAATCGAATTCCATTCAATTCCAATTTTATATATTAAATTGGAAAACTTTACTTTGGAAAATTCCCATTAAATCTTAATAAAAATATTTAAAAATTCCAAATCCCATTTCACTGTTAATTGGGTTAAAGAACGAATGTCGTTAAAAACACAGTTCACAATAAACCCAATTCACATTCCATTTTATTCCAATTACTAAATATAACAGGAAACTCTAATAATCTTAATTGAAAGATTTATTCTTTTCACACAGGGTTTAAGAACAGTGTTATTTAAGACACTATTCACGACAAACCCAAAATCCAATTTTCATTTCAATTCCAATTAACCGTTAATTAATTGGTAAACTTCTCTAAATCTTAATTAAAAGATTTATTCTTTTCTCAACTGGGTTTAAGAACAGTGTTATTTAAGACACCATTCACGAAAAACCCAAAATCCAATTTGATACTAATATAAGGCTCTGAACAAAAATTATATCGGCTTATATTCAATATCAAATTCTGAAACCAACACATATCATATGGGGAATAACGATATATATCTATCTTCCAAATTCCTCCACAATATCCATATAGTCACAGAATCCAATATCGAAATATCCCGAAGATAATTATATTCAAATCCATTCCAATTCGAACATTGGAAAATTTTGGTTATATTAAAACCATTTCAATTCAATTTATTCATTTAAAAATATTGGATTATCTTTCTAGTTAATAACTAGTTCATTTTGATTAAAATATATTTTTATCTTTCCAAATATGTTTTCCAAATATAGAATTTTTCATCTAAATTCTTTCCAAATCATTTATAATGATTTTACACAAATTATTAATATTTTTAATAATTTTATCAAGGCCCGTACGGTCGGTTTCCAATAACAACTGCATCCATAGCGATCTTTTCCAAATTTGAGTTGGACATAATTCCAAATCCAACCATTAGATTTCAAATCTCTTATATTCATTGGAAAGCTCTTTCCGATACGAACCCAATGGCTCCGGTTATAGGAGAATCTGACGGTCGGATCTCCCATAATTTTAGTTTGAAGTCAATGGTCGAAATTCGCGAACGGTCACGATGTGGCGTGTTCTATTCAGGCCATTAAATATAAAATATATATATATATATTGTCGATTTCCATTTAAAACGTATTTTATAAATCATTTTAAATTCGTTTTAAAAACGATTCCAACTTCATTTTCGATTTTAAATCAAAATTGAATATTCTATATTATTATAATATATAAATGATCATATTTTCAAAACATCAGATTTTGAAATCATTCCTCTTTCGATATTCATTATAAAAATGAATTAAATTGATATATAAATATCGTTCGCGTCAAAATGGCGCATATCTAATCAATACGGCTTCACATATTTCAATACTTTCGTGTCCATCCAAAATCGGACATTAAAATCAGATTTTAATCCTCTACCGAATATTATTTTAAAATATTCGTTATTTCTGAATTGTAATCAGACACAGTCAATTACCATATAATGTTATTTATATGGATTTCATACAACACATGTATATAACAACAATGATAAACAATAATCCATCATCCAGAGTGCATTCTACACTGTATAAGCATTAAATATAACTAATTAACGCTTATAACAGTCTGTCAACCAATCGATTGACACACCACTAAACAATTGGGATTAGTGAACACCAAATATCATCCCAATACCTGTGTGGGGTTTCAACCAACAAATACTGAATATTATTTGTGCAGTTGGGCGACGTGTAAAATTTATCGTCCCAATCCATGTTAGTTAAATGGGTGTACATAAGCAAATCGTCCGATTTGTAAATGAATATTTATTATCATTTCAGGAGAATTTTATGTCGTTTACGTATACGTTAAAAATTATATTTTTAATGATAAAATATTTTATTCAACACATGAATATTTTATATAACTCATATATAAGTTAAAAATAATATTTTTAACTAACCATTATATTACTAACACATTTTAGAAAATTTTGGCAGCATAACGGCGTAATATTAGAACCGGAATAAGGTCTAGCCTTATCCCTCACCTAATATTGGCTCGTGCCATACAGATACCAATTCCAATCAATTCAATTTACATCCCAAATCAAATTCAGCCAATTTCTTAATAGGGTTGCCAAAACCTATTAATTAACAATCAATCAAATAAAATAAACAACCAAACATCCATGGTTTCAATCAAAGGTGTCAGGTGATACTAAGCACCGTCTGCATCCTAGTATATATTTAACTGTATACAAAATTAGAGTGAGAAGAAGTTCTCACCTTTGGGATCTACTCCATCATTCTTTATTGGACAGTTTGGATTTGGATTTGTTTCAACGCGTTGTGTTCTTCACCGTTATTCCAACGTAATTTGTTTCACATAGTTTATATTAAAAATCACATCTTTAATAACGCTTCATATATTTAAAAATCATATTTTTATTCAAATATATATATATATATATATATCACATTTGTATAATGCAACTATATATATAAAAATCATTTTTTTATAGCGCTATCATATATATATATATATGAAAATAATTTTTTTATAAAGCTATTATATATATAAAAATCAAAATTTTATAATGCTATTTTTATTTTTTAAAAACAACATTTTTAAAACAAAGTTATCTAGATAAAATTTACATTTTTAAACTATACTATTATATTTTTAAACAAGGTCATTTATAATAAAAGTCCTGTTTTTATAAATTCTTTTACATTATAAAAATCACATTTTTATTCGATGTTTATATTTATAAAAATCATATTTTTATACTATGTTATTATATATATAAATCATATTTTTAATAACAATGCTTGAAATTCAAATTCAATGCGAATTTACATAAAAACTGAAATAAATTCAATGTGAATTCATATTAAAATCATTGTTTAAAATTTGAATTTACTCACGATGAAGTAGGAAGAAGACGCGGCGGCTTCAGGCGGAGTCCGGGGCTGTGTCAGATGGAGCTGGAGCAAGGGGGTGGTGCCATGAATGGCGGCAACTAGGGTTTGAAATGGGTCGGTTTTAGGGCGCGGGCTTCAATTCAGTGGGGGAGAGAATGGAGGAGAGCGGGGGGAGGAGGGGAGGGCGGCGTCGTTCATAGGGGGTAGCGGCGGTTGTACGGAGGCGGCGATGGAGATGGGGGGGGGGGCGATGGGATTGACTGGAAGAAAGAGGGGGGCATCGGGTTTTTGATAATGGGAAAGAGGTTGGGGGTTTAACCATATATATATAATAATTTAATATTATTTTTTCCATAAATGTTGTCTTTTCATTCGAACTCCGAATCGAGTCCAATGACAGTCGTCCCTAGCGTAGTACCCCAATTCCAGACACAATAGGATATGTCCGACAAGCCAATTCGACTGTTACGATCATTTTTTCTTTAAATTAAAATATAAATCCATATATACTAAATTTGAATGCATATTTTAATTTACCGGGGCCACATACTGACTCCAAAAATTCCCGAAAAATAAATCTAGCTATATTTTGACGATATGATCCTAACAAAACTAATTTCATCGAATTTGGAGATCATTTGAAAAATGGTCATTTTCCAGTCGATTAAATTCAAACTTAAATTACCAAACACGTTTAAATTCACCACGCTCACATATTAATTCCAAAAATTATGAAAATTGGAATCTAGCAATAATTTGATATTCTAGATCCAACAAAAGTGGTTTCGTCGAAAACGGAGGTCATTTGCAAAATGTCTATTTTTAAGGGTTATATATTATATTAAAAAATATATAAATTTCATAGCGACTATTTTGAATTTTAAACTGGATGTAACTTACAATTTATATTATGAAATCTGGATTTTTCACATTCGTTACAAAGATATAATTAAACAGATTCAATTATTTCTGGTTTTACTGAAATCCGATTTATTTTGAATTATGTACATTCAATTGAAATTTAAAATCGAATTTTCAAACTACCGCGCCATTTCAAGCTTGTTTTATAATTAAAATAAATTTATACATTCTAACTTCGTTTAAAATAAATTTTTAGATGTTGTTATTTAAAATAAATCATTTTAAATATCCAAAATTCATTAAAATAGCCAAAAGAAAATTTTTAAATTGGTTCTGAAAATCCAGGTTGTTACAATCATTTTCAAAATTATATGAAAAAATTAAAGATAGGTAAAGAAGGAAGAATAAAGAAATAACAGCTGTAGCGGATTTGAAAAATGAAAATAAATTCATCGAAGTTACTAATAAGAATTGAATTACATGTGTATTATTAAGTGCTTCATTTTTATTTATCAATTTGTAGATTAATTTATTTCTAGTTTTATGAATGATAATAAATAATGATTAAGAGTGAAATCTACAAATAGTGTTTATATTTTTACGTACTTATATTTTATATGATTAATCGTTAGCTTTTTTTATTGATCAACAAATAAAAATAATAAGCTATTTGACTTAGGTCCCGGTGCTCACTCGAAAATTTGCTTCTCAGTGTTCTGAGGTCTATGGCTCATTTTCACAAGCAAAAAAGGCATTGATGTGCATGCATAAGCGTGTGTGTACTAGTATTTTCAACATATAGCTTTGGATCTCATGGTATAACGCAAGACATTTATGAAACTGTGGGTCACTATAAATTTGAGCTAATTGTCAACATATTAACTATAATTTTAATTGTTTGTAGAACCATTTTGCCCTAGGTTTTAAGAATTTAATAATTTTAAAAGTAAACCATATGGAAGGGAGGGGTATTTTTTCTTTCTTTGTTTTCGTAAAAAGATAAATAAGTAGTTCACCATGTTCAACAATAATGTACATCTCCATTGAAAAAATGGATGCCGGCCATGGGGTTCGAACCCATGTTCAACAATTATGTACATTATGTACATCTCCATTTAAAAAATGTATGCTGGCTATGGGATTCAAACCCATGCGCACTTTTGTGCAGAAGATCTTAAGTCTTTCCCCTTAACCGCTCGAGCAAACCAGCACAACATGCCTAAAGGTTTAAACTGTTGATGATATGCTTGGACCTTAAATACTAAAATATATTTCTGAAATTCAAAATTATTGCTTTTGAAAGCAAACAATGTGGAAGGGAGGGGAGGTTTTTTTAGGGGATTTTATTGTGAAGGATAAAATTCATAATTTTTTTAAGCTCAAGGACAATCCATTAAAAAATTGTTTCAAAGGACAATACAGACTGTAAAACTGATATCATACACACCATAAAAGTGATACTTAAAAATCACTAGCTAATTTCTAATACATGCACACTGTAAACTGATATTTAAAAATTGGTAGTCAAATTCTGATACCATGCACATTGTAAAACGGATACCTAAAATCTAATGTTTAGTCCTTTAGAATAAAATTTCATTAGGTCGTACTTACGGCTGATAAGACCGTAAATTTGTCCTTAACACTGTTTTCTTGTTTTTTTCTTTGTTTTTGTAAAAAGATGAAATAAATAGTTCACGATGTTCAATAATATTGTTGTACCATCTCCATTTAAAAAATGGATGCCGGGTATGGGGTTCGAACGCATGCACACTTGTGTGCAGAAGATCTTAAGTCTTAACCCTTAACCTCTCGGGCAAACCAGCACAACATGCGTAAAGATTTTAATTGATGATGGTATGCTTGAACCTTAAATCCTAAAATATATTTCTGAAGTTCAAATTTATTGCTTTTGAAAGTAAACAATACGTAAAACAAGAAAGCTGTTGAGAAAATATATTTTCATCATATTCACTTCTCTTACACATGGTAAGTTGAATGTAATGTTGACATTTCACACTCTTATGTGTAGAAGATCTTAAGCTTTCTGCTTGGCCTTGTAAACAAACCAAGACAACATGGATTGTGATTCGTGATGTGTATTTTGGTAAGATACTATCGTATACACCTACTTTTCTCATCTATAAATATTTTGTTTTTCCTCATTACTTGTTCATTCTTGGTAGTTTATTGTATTGTAAGCAGAAGTTTAGAATATGCAACTTTCTTCTGAAAAATGTTTTCCTTTGATGATTAATCATTGAAGTCAGTTTTTGATTTTGAAAACTTTAGTTATTTGCAGTGGCAATAAAAATGGATAAGTAGGATGTATAACTGTGAAATTGGAAAGATTTTGTTGTTTCATTAATGTTGTTTCTAATTGAAGGTTCCAAGTGATGGCTATATTTGTAAGTTAATTTGAAAGGTTGATGGAAAATTGTTGGTTAATTAGAAAGATTGATGTAAAAAATATGTGTTTCAGTACTCAATCTCGTCGAGAGCCATTGAACAAATTTTAGTATAGAACTGGCACCTATCAATTAATTGAATGTGTAAGTTGGATTGCTACAATTTTTAGAGCTATATAAGAAATAGCTCTTAAAAATAAAATTTCAATTATATAGTAATGATACACCCTTGATAAGCCAAGACTAACATTTTCTATCTTTTCTCCACTTCTCTCCCACATCATATGATCCCTAAGAAGCTAAAATGAAAACCCAAAAAGATACAATCATTATACCATCAAACTCATAACCATAAACTAAGTTTTTTAATTTTAATATCTAACTCTCTATATTAGGTGTAAAAAATTGAGGGGTACGAAGTAGTAGAGTAGCTTAATACTGGTCTTGACCATGAAAAGCGATCATATTGTGTTTGGATGTTGGATAATGACGATATAGGAATATGCTAAGTGTTTTGTGATGTTACAATTATAGGAAAAAGATGCTTATTTTGTGTAGCTTGATATTAACTTTATTTTGTGTAGATATGTTACAATTATACCATCAAACTCATAACCACAAACTGAGTTTTTTAACTTTAATATCTAACTCTCTATATTAGGTGTCAAAAATGGAGGGGTACGAAGTAGTAGAGTAGCTTGATATTGTCTTGATCATGAAAAGGGATCATATTGTGTTTAGACGTTGGATAATGACGATATAGGAATATGTTAGTGGTGAAGTGTTTTGTGATGTTACAATTATAGGCAAAAGATGCTTATTTTGTGTTTGGAGGCTGGCATATTTGCACGTTGTTTTTTGTATGATCATTTATTTCAATGCATAATTGCTCCAGGTTTACTTGTTCTTGTTATATATAGTAAAAGAGGCTCACATCATCAGTCATCATCGAGCAGTTCTATTCATGGATCATATTCTCATATTCATACATCCAAAATTTCAATTTTGAGACCCCAACACATCGAAAATCAAACCTTAAATCGATTTTTCGGTCAAAATTCAAACCTTAAATCTATCACAATCTTGAACAAATCACGGGCTTCATCAACTCATCGAAAATCTCAAGTGCAACAGGAGGCCATCTTCCATGTGCTCCTTCACGTTCTCCTCTGCTGGCTTGAGACCCTCCTCCACGATTTAGATATGCAATCATTGTTACTCCTTTTCTATTATTGGAAAATAACCAAAATTTGTACTGTAAGTTTGCAAAATCGATTTTTCTTTGTCGATGTAAATAATTTGATTGGTATTTGACACACCTTTATTGTACATAAGCATGAGGATAGCAGATTCCATTCATTTTTTTCTAGTTGGATTGTAGCTCTTTTTGCAGCAGTTTGCTTAAATAGTTTTAGCTAAATATAAAAATCTTTAATTGTTGCCAGAACAATTGCTTGTATATGTTTCCTGAAATTCACTCCATAAAATCTCAATAATTCATGCATAATTATGAAATTTCGTGGACAACTTTGAACTTGTAATTCTGTAATGAAACATTATTCATGACTATTTAGTGGTGGTTATTTAATGATTTGTTATGAGTTATTATGAACATATTTGAATATTTGGCCCAAAAAAATAAAAAATAAACTGGGGTTGCTGTCTTTGAACCCTCAATTTTTTTAGCATTATGCCCCCACCAAAGTTATTTTCTGGCTATGTCGCTGCCGACTTGCTCCAATTTAACTAGATTGGATTCCTAGTGCAGATTTATCCCTTAGTATATTTAATTTGGAATTACTCATACACATAAATATTTATCATGATTGTGATTTATCACTTAGGCCACGCACACACGTACTCACACGCATACATAAACTCACACACACCTTTGAACCTATTTATGTACTTATGAGTTATATGTATTAATAGTTTAATAAAGAAGATATCCTTAAATGGGGTTTCCAATGCAAGAAGATGTTATATAATTAAATGAATTTGTCATTAATAATTAAAAAAATTACTATTCATGCAAGTTTTTTTTTTTTTTTTTTTTTTTTTTGAAAATCATGCAAGTAAAATCTTATGAAAATGTTCATATGATCTTCTTTTCTTTTTAGAGATTCACACTGCATAATGACACACAAACATACAAATTGGTTTTTAGTTTAACCAAATTAATATTTTTTATATTGTTGAAGTTTATAGTGTTGTAATACTTTGCAAAATGCTAAAATGGATTTAGTAGTAAAAATAGACTTCATATATAAATTATAGATTGATATTGTTTATAAATTTTTTAGTGTTTATTTTCAACTCTAATTACGAACTTCTGTTTGAGTAAGTTGAACATTCTAATTATGTCATCTGATTTTATTTTTTTGAGTTGCATTTTTATTTAAGTTGAACCTGACCGAATTAGTTGGTAGTCAGCTATCTTTCTGGTCAATTTTGTTATTTTAAACAAATCAGATGCTCATTCGAATTCTAAAACTAGAATTTCGAAACTAAAGGTGGTCTTGTGTTTCAATGTACATGTATTTTCCCTAAAAAGTTGCCAGGTTGAATATAATGTTTCACTTTTATAGTCGTTAACGTTTATATGTACATAAACAATAATAATAACTGAATAAACATCCATCAACAACGAAGCAATCATAGCAACCACAAACAATCAATATATAATCATATCACGGTTATAATAACTATTCAAGTTAAATAAAGGGGTTCTCACATTGATTTTGGATCGTTACAATTACAATCTCCTTTGAATTAAATTAAATGTAGGTTTAATTTGACCTAAAATTCTAACTAGGTCCAATCTTGTCCAAATCAGTTTGTACACGTAGCCCACGTCTATACGATCCTAACGGATCTTTTTTTGTCATATTCTGAGTTCATACGAACAAGATATACACGTTTATATTTGATCAAATTAAACACATCATTAATAATTTAATTATAATTTAATTACCTTTCTAACTCATCTTCCCCAATACGTTCGAATTCGTTCACCATCCAACATCAGTTGCTACCACCTCCAGAGACCACTGTGCACCGCCTCGACCACCGCATTATCACCCCTTACCTCCACTGCACCTACGCCACTGACCACCCACCGCCTGGATGCTCGCACCACCCACGTTGATACCGCCTCCCCTTCCTCTTCCACTGTCCTTCAAGCACCCGACCCCCTCTGCAACCCGAGACGCCGGAAAACCCACAAAAACAAACGCTGCTCACGAAAATCGTCCACCTCCGTTCATGTCGACATCACGACCACCACAACCACTATAAGGCTAACCGCCCAACAACAAATTTGTAGTCTCCTATCCCTTCTCCAACTTCCTAAGTGACACCATCACTTAACTCCTGATTCACTCGCAAAACAAGAAAAACCGATACTGTCCAGTTCACGGTCGTGGTGAGGTTTCGGTGACCTCGAGTGTTTGTTGGGCACCAAATTTTACTAGTAGGTAGCCCTCAACACGATCCACAAGTTTCATGTTGATAACTTTCACCAATTCTTAACGGTTTGAAAAAATATATTATCGTTTTAATTTTGACTTATTTGCAAAAATAAGAAAGAGAGGAGAGGGTGGCTGCAAAAACTAAAGAAGAAGAAAGAAGTGGAAAGTGAATCAATTAGGTTTAGTTGAAGATATTATATAAGGGAGATATTTTATTATTTTATTGATTTATATTCACACGTAACTTACATACGAAGTATCACACTTAAACGACCACATACGATCTCCGATCATGGTGAAAAATGATATTCATCTACTATTTGTCATTATGATCCTAATGAAACTTGTTTCGTTGAAATCCGAGTCTGTTTGCTCAAATAGCACTAGTTTAGGCTTAATTTATCAATTAATTATACATACGTATTTACATCGAAAGTTTATATCTCGCATGGCTACATACTAACTCCGATTGACCCAAAATTTGGAATCTTACAGTAATCTAACATTCCGGTTCCGATAAAATTAGTTTCATCGAAATCAGAGATTGTTTGAAAATGGCTATTTTTCCATATTCAATTAAATCGATAATATATAATTTAAATTAAAAAACAATTCAGTTTAATAATTATAAATTAATATTATCGTATATATCCAAATATAATATCATATAGCTCCATAATAAACATACTTAGGCTTATAACTCAATACTTCAAAATCCGATGATTGATATTCAATTTAATAAAATCCTTTTATTTATTTAATAAATCGTTATGGTTTATAAACGATTCCACAATGAGTTACTGGAAATTTGATTTGGACATAGCTCACAATCTATAAGATGAAATCTCGATTTTTCTCTTTCATTAGAAAACAATAGTTCAATAGATTCGAACGTTTCTAGTTTCAACGAATTCTGACCTATACTGGATCATGTATACTCAATTGAAGTTCAAAGCATAATATTACGAACTACTGTACCGCTGTGAGCTCGTTTTTAATTATATTATAAATATACGTTCAAACTCGTTTTTAAATTCGAGTTATATAAATTCCAAATCGTTTATTCTTAAAACAATTCGTTTTAAATATTTAAATCAATTAAATTTTCTTGCTTAAAATTTAGGATCATTGCATGTAATGTACAATATTCCTCAATCTCGAGATACAGTAAGTCAACCAAAATCGAACAATGAGGTTATTAATTTCTATCATTCAAGTTTGCGTATGAGTATTGAAAAAACCTTTGAAATCTGAAGAAAAAAATTGCTATTTTAAAGAGCATGCCAACGTACAGTTTTGAAACTCAAGTTAAAATTGTAGTTGCTACAATGACTATATATACATAATTTTATTAAGGAATACAATAGCGGGGATCCAGATTTTATGACATTTGATGAAAATCCTGATCTTGTACCGAATGAATATCATGAAGAACATCAAAATATGAGAAATAAGACAGAGGACGATACTCAAGGAGTGGAAAGATGAGTTAACGAAGCGACCGTACTCAGAGATTCGATAAGGGATGAACTAGTTGCAACATGAATGACATAATGGATGCGTATAAATATTTTAATTAGTTATTGATGTATTTGCATTTCTTTTATGTATGTATTTCTATCGGTTATTAATATTTATCAGTACAAGTTACTAATATTTATCGATATTTTCGAGATAGACTGTGTCTAATGTATTTTTTAATATAAAATCCCATAAATTCTCTCTTTCCTACAACTAAATCAGAATCCAAGCTTCAACTAGAATGCAACATAACGCAAACGAAAAAACGATTTGCTCATATCTCCACAAGCAACATTGAAGAAGCGAATGAGCAAACCTGCATTTTCTATTAGTTTTACCGTTATAAGATATATAAGATATATATATATATATATATATATATATATATATATATATATATATATAACCGCTCAATAATTTAACCGTTCAAAATCACAAAAATACGTCATTCGTTCACTCATCTTCAATCGCTCAATTAACTGTTCGGTCAAACTGTTCATTTCAACCGCTCGCCATCGTCAATAACGCATGTAAGCCTTGCTACGGGTGCATTCTCGGTGCTAACAATCAACGGTTAGTTTGAACGGAGTATTGAACAAATAAAATGAATTAAGCAAAAAGTATGTTTTTGTGCATTTGAGAGGAGAATTGAATGATGAATGAAAAAGAGTATCATGATTAAAAAGAAGCGATATATAATAATCAACTATTATAAGTAATTAAAATAAATATTAAAGAGGTCATTAATGGGTTAAGAATCAATTAATTACGCTTGCCTTGGATACGGATATATTATGTTAATGCGTTGGACGGAGTAGATGAAATGAACGACCCATTTATTTATTAGACCGTTCATTTATTTATTAGACTTACAATCTCAGAAAGAGAACGCGAACGGTAGCATCAATCTCAGAAATCGATCAGTTTAATTTTCGGCCTTTCACTCAATTCTTTAGGAGCATATGCTGAAACAGCCGGCTTTAAGGCTTCATTTTCACGCTGTTAGGTGAATGCATCAGGGAGGAGGGCCCCTGTCTTTTTAATCTTTCTGCCGGTTGGAAAATCAGGTTGAGTGACCGGCTGAAGTGGCGATGTTGGTTCTTGGAAATGCAACTTTTCTGGTCCTTATCAATGTGTTCTAATGTAATCGGCGCTGAACTAATTACCTCAAAATTCAACGTACAGGTATGCGACGTTTTCTCGACGATTTAATCTTTGTTTTGATACCTAGGTTTCTTCTGTTAACCAATCATCGATGCCAGTGTTTGATTTTGAAAATCATGGTTATGTACAATGGCAATAAAACTGAATAACTTAGATGGCTGTGTCGTAAAACTGAAGAGATTGTGCCGTTTTATCACCGTTATTTCATTTAAAGGTTCATTGATGGCTTTTTGAAGGTTAATTTGGACGATTGACATATAAGATGCAAATTTAAGTAACCCGTATGCATAGAAGAATTGGGGTACTCAACTAGCACTTATCAATTAACTGAACATGTAAACTGAATTGCTACTTTTTCTATTTTTGACTTCCACCCTTTTCCATTTGGATGATTGACATATAAGTGTTAAAAACCTGATATAAATAATTGTTCTTTTCTGCATTAGGTATATAAAGTAACAAAGATATTAACTTCCACCATTTTGATGTTTAAATTTGATAAAATGATGATATCTTCATGTTTACCATATAAAACTATAGTCTCTCAAAGACCATTGTGCATATAAAGGTGTTTATGTATTGCTAAAGTTACTTTTAATTTATTTCTATTCATTTCAACTATAATGTGGTGGAATAAAAATTTGTTGTTTTTCTTTTCTAAGTAGTGTTCCAGTGAAGTAGTTAAATTTGGAGAATGTTGTACAACCTATCCTTTTGGCTAACTTATTTATGAGTCATAGCAATATTGCACTGCACAGTAACCACTATTTGGCACTGATGATCGACACTGCTTTGAAATTGATCTTGTTATTCAGTGCCACTGTTGTATGTTTGAACTACATCAATGTTCAGATGTCAATTTATGGTGGTTTTGTTAGAAAATATGTACAAGTGAAAGTTGTTTATAAATAAAAAATATATATTATACCTCTCGACCGTATATTATGTATTATAAGAAATTATACATGTTAATCTAGTTCTCTTTATTACTTTATAAGCTACAATGGATAATGTAAAATATTATCCATAGAGAGGTGAAGATGTTAGTGACAAATACCGGCAATGCTGGTTCTACCAGCTCCGAGCCCTAAAAAATCCACCTTAGGTGTCCAGGGAAGCACTACAATTGCACTATTATGTGTTTAGGTGTATTTGCACATGAACTCCGTGTAAACTTCATTTATAAGCTGTACAAAACATACGAAGAATATTAAAAATGAATCTAGTTATTCAAGATTAATCTGGATTGGAAGATTGCTATGTCACAAGATAACAATAATTTCCAAAAAAGGTTTCATATACTTATCATCATAATATCTCTATTTTTTCTGTGTATGTGTGTTTACATTCAACCTGTATAAGCATAAAACATTTAACTTGTATTCAAATTTGAATTATTGGCATGCTTGAGCTTCTACATTTATTAATTTTAAATAAGGGAAGAGAAAACTATGTCAAGCACGCACTAGAGGTTGAATACTCAATAACTTTAAGGCACGAGATCCACTTCCATTAGCCTCCATAGCAGAACTCGAACTTGACGTTAGTCTCCGTTCCTTTTGTTGAATGGTAGACATCACTTCCTAGTTTTTCCCTAAAGCCAATATGTATCAGTGAGTTATTTTATTCACTCATTGCAATTCTTAATTGGGAGCTTGGCGTTGTTATTAGCACTATTATCTAGTAGTGCCCAAAAATCAAAAAATTTAACCTTTGATATACATACTATATATCATTGTTTTGAAAAACTCGTCTTAATGCTCGTCTCTAAGATGCAACTCTAGGCAAGGTGAGGTAAAACACAATTAGCTTGCTCACGCCTTAACAATTTAGGCATGAGGTACAAAACGTACATACAACATACATCTCAAGAATTTTGTTTTACATCTGATTAAGAAGTGTCCTATTAGAAGTTATAAACCTTAATTATTTAATAGCAAGCCCAAAAAAAGAAAATTTGTAGAAAAGAAAAGTTTGGTTTCTTCGTTTTCAATTTCAGTATCAACATGATTGAATAAGGTTGATTCTGAAATAATGATCAAAAGCTACATAATGACTTTCTCAAATTTTATTTAAAGAAAATTCTAGATTATCGATGCTTAACCTACAAATAAATTTGGCGAATCAATTTTAATTGGTAGAATAAATAGAAGGAACACTTGCATGATTTCCTACTCTACCGTGATAGCGATTGATTTCCTACTCTACCGTGATAGAGATTGATTTCACTAGAATTAATCGAACATCATTTTCAAAATTATATTAAAATTTAAAGATAGATAAACATGGAAGAATAAAGAAATACATAGTTGTAGTGAAGTTGAAAATTGAAAATAAATTCGTCGAAGTTACTAATAAGAATTGAATTACATGTGTGTATTGTTAAGTGCTTCGTTTTTATTTATCAATTTGTAGATTTATTTATTTCTAGTTTTATGAATGATAATAAATAATGATTAAGAGTGAATTCTATAAAATACTGTTTATATTGTTACGTATTTATAGTTTTATATGATTAATTTTTTGCTTTTTTTATTGATCAACAAATAAAAATAATAAGCTATTTGACTTGGGTGTCAGTGCTCACTCGAAAATTTGCTTCTTAGTGTTCTGAGGTCTATGACTTGTTTTCACGAGCAAAAAAGGCATTGATGTGCGTGCATGAGCGTGTGCGTATTAGTATTTTCAACATATAGCTTTGGGTCTCATGGTATAACGTGGGACATTTATGAAACTGTGGGTCACTACAAATTTGAGCTAATTGTCATTATATTAACTATAATTATAATTGTTTGTAGAACTATTTTGCCCTTGGTTTTAATAATTTAATAACTATAAAAGTAAATCATATGAAAGGAAGGGGAGTTTTTTTTTGTTTTTGTAAAAAGATGAAATAAGTAATTCACCATGTTCAACAATAATGTACATCTCCATTTAAAAAATGGATGCTGGCGATGGGGTTCGAACCCATGTTCAACAATAATGTACATCTCCATTTAAAAAGTCGTTGCTGGCTATGGGGTTCGAACCCATGCGCACTTTTGTGCAGAAGATCTTAAGTCTTCCCCCTTAACCTATCGGGCAAACCAGCACAACACGCCTAAAGGTTTAAATTGATGGTGGTATGATTGGACCTTAAATAATAAAATATATTTCTGAAATTCAAAATTATTGCTTCTGAAAGTAAACAACGTGGAAGGGAAGGTTTTTTTAGGGGATTTATTGTGAAGGATAAACTTCACAATTTTTTTAACTTCAAGGACAATCCATAAAAAATATGTTTCTAAGGACAATACACACTATAAAACTGATATCATACACACCGTAAAACTGATACTTAAAAATTGATAGCTAAATTCTAATACCATACACACTGTAAACTAATACTTAAAAACTGGTTGTCAAATTCTGATATCATGTACATTGTAAAACGGGTACCTAAATTCTAATATTTTGTCCTTTAGAATAAAACTTCAGCAGACCGTACTTACGGCTGAAAAGACCGTAACTTTGTCCTTAACACTATTATCTTGTTTTTGTAAAAAGTTGAAATAAATAATTCATCATGTCCAACAATATTGTTGTACCATCTCCATTTAAAAAATGGATGCTGGCTATGGGGTTTGAACCCATGCGCACTTATGTGCAGAAGATCTTAAGTCTTCCCCCTTAACCTCTCGGGCAAACCAGCACAACATGCCTAAAGGTTTAAATTGATGATGATATGCTTGAACCTGAAATCCTAAAATATATTTCTGAAATTCAAAATTATTGCTTTTGAAAGTAAACAATATGTAAAACATGCAAGCTGTTTAGAAAAAATATTTTTCATCATATTCACTTCTCTTACACATGGTAAGCCGAATGTAATGTTGGCATTTTGCACTCTAATGTGCAGAAGATATTAACCTTTCCCCTTGGCCTTGTAAACAAACCAAGACGACATGGATTGTGATTCGTGATGTGTGTTTTGGTAAGGTGCTATCGTATACACCCACTTTTCTCATCCAAAAATATTTTGTTGTTCTTCATTACTTGTTCATTCTTGTTAATTTGTTGTATTGTAAGCAGAAGTTTAGAATATGCAGCTTTCTTCTAAAAAATGATTATCTTTGATGATCAATCATGGAAGTCAGTTTTTTATTTTGAAAATTTTAGTTATTTGCAATGGCAATAAAAACGGATAACTAGGATGTGTAACTGTGAAATTGGAAAGATTTTGCTGTTTCATTAATGTTGTTTCTAATTGAAGGTTCCAAGTGATGGCTATTTGTAAGTTAATTTGAAAGGTTGATGGCAGTTTGTTGGTTAATTCGAAAGATTGATGTATAAAATATGTTTTTAAGTACACAATCTCGCTGAGAGCCATAGAACAAATTTTTGTACTGAACTGGCACCTATAAATTAATTGAATGTGTAAGTTGAATTGCTACATTTTTTAGAGTTATAATAGAAATAGCTCTTAAAAATAGAATTTCAATTATATTGTAATGATCCACCCTTGATAAGCCAAGACTAATCATTTTTTATCCTTACTCCACTTCTCTCCCACATCATATGATCCCTAAGAAGCTAAAATGAAAACCCAAAAAAAATACAACCATTATACCATCAAGCTCATAACTACAAACTGAGTTTTAACTTTAATATCTAACTCTCTGTATTAGGTGTCAAAAATGGAGGGGTATGAAGTAGTAGAGTAGCTTGATATTGGTCTTGATCATGAAAAGGGATCATATTGTGTTTGGACGTTGGATAATGATGATATAGGAATATGGTAGAGGTGAAGTGTTTTGTGATGTTACAATTATAGGCAAAAGATGCTTATTTTGTGTTTGGAGGCCGGCATATCTACACGTTTTTTTTTTTTGTATAATCATTTATTTCAATGCGTAATTGCTCCAGGTTTACTTGTTCTTGTTATATATAACAAAAGAGGCTCACATCATCAGTCATCATCAAGCTGTTCTATTCATGGATCATATTCTCATATTCACTATTCATATATTCAAAATTTCTATTTTATGACCCCAACACATCGAAAATCAAACCTTAAATCGATTTTTCGGTCGAAAATCAAACCTTAAATCTATCACAATCTTGAACAAATCACAGGCTTCATCAAGTCATCGAAAATCTCAAGTGCAACAGGAGGCCATCTTCCATGTGCTCCTTCACATTCTCCTCTGCTGGCTTGAGATCCTCCTCCACTATTCAGATATGCAATCATTGTTACTCCTTTTCTATTATTGGAAAATAACCAAATTTTGTACTGTGCAAAATCGATTTTTATTTGTCGATGTAAATAATTTGATTGGTATTTGACACACCTTTATTGTACATAAGTATGAGGATAGCAGATTCCATTCATTTTTTTCGAGTTGGATTGTAGCTCTTTTTGCGGCAGTTTGCTTAAATGGTTTTAGCTAAAAATAAAAATCTTTAATTGTAACCAGAACAATTGCTTGTATATGTTTCCTGAAATGCACTCCATAAAATCTCAATAATTCATGCATAATTATGAAATTTCGTGGACAACTTTGAACTTGTAGTGTTTTATATGGTTGTTTTAGCCTAAAAGGTAAATGATTGATCAATTCTGTAATGAAACATTATTCATGACTATTTAGTGGTGGTTATTTAATGATTTGTTATGAGTTATTATGCACATATTTGAATATTTGGCCCAAAAAAATTAAAAAATAAACTGGGGTTGCTGCCTTTAAACCCTCAATTTTTTCTAGCATTATGCCCCCATCAAAATTATTTTCTGGCTATGTCGCTGCCGACTTGCTTCAATTTAACTAGATTAGATTCCCTAGTGTAGATTTATCCCTTAGTATATCTAATTTGGAATTACTCATACACATAAATATTTAACATGATTGTGATTTATCACTTAGGCCACGCACACACGCATACATAAACACACACACACACCTTTGAACCGATTTATGTACTTGTGAGTTATGTGTATTAATACTTTAATAGTTTAATAAAGAAGATATCCTTAAATGGGGTTTCTAATGCAAGAAGATGTTATATAATTAAATGAATTTGTCATTAATAATTATTATATAATAATTAAAAAATTACTATTCATGCAAGTATTTTTTTTTTTTTTTTTTTTTTTTGGGAAATCATGCAGGTAAAATCTTATGAAAATGTTCATATGATCTTCTTTTCTTTTTGGAGATTCACACTGCATAATGACACACAAACATACAAGTTGGTTTTCAGTTTAACCAAGTAACAATTTTTATATTGTTGAAGTTTATAGTGTTGTAATAGTTTGTAAAATGGATTTAGTAGTAAAAATAGACGTCATATATAAATTATAGATTGATATTGTTTATAAAAAAAATTAGTGCTCATTTTCAACTCCAATTATGAATTTTCGTTTGAGTAAGCTGAACGTTCTAATTATGCCATTTGATTTTTTTTTATTGCATTTTTATTTCAGCTGAACCTGACCGAATTAGTTGGTAGTCGGGTATCTTTCTGGTCAATTTTGTTATCTTAAAACAAATCGGATGCTCATTCGAATTCTAAAACTAGAATTTCGAGACTAAAGAAGTTTTCTTGTTTCATTGTTCTTGTACATGCATTTTCCCTAAAAAGTTGCCAGGTTGAATATAATGTTTCACTTTTATGCAAATGTTAATTTGTAGATGATCGCTGATATATATATGTATGTATGTATATATATTGAAAATTATATATATATATATATACACACACATATACATATACATATAATAGTATTAAATATATAATCTTAGAAATTGATAATAGTAGGGCATCAAAGTCTCCATGGAGGAAACAATCAACGACTCAACTGAAATTTCGAAAGGAAGAAATAAATTTGTAAGAATTCAGATAAATGTTATGCATGCATTGGTTATTAAGTTTGTGGCATATGGACTTATGGAGAGTGTGGCAATAATCAATTTGGGTGTGCAACAATAAGCAATTTTGAAACCATCCGACTTAAAATGTGAAACCATTTCCATGAATGTCAAAGGAAATTATAAGTAAATACAATCACAGTTCTGCATGAAGTGCTGTTAAGCAATGAAACAAGTATGACTATAAAAGGAAAACTCAAAGAGCAGCCTCCAAAAACTAGGATATGCTGCTTTAAGAGGAGGGCTCACGGTATTCTCCAGTAAAAGGTGAAAGAATAGTTGGCTCTGTGCTCACCACACAGCCGTGTTAGTTCCACTGCCAGTGCAATTTTAGAGCACAACTTTGACAGAACTAAAATTATTTGTAGCAATGTGGGACTATAAAACCATCTGAAAAAATGACTACTGAACCCTTAGGGTGTGTTTGGTTTACAATTTTTAATTTTGAGTTTTCGTACATATAAATGTACGAACGACGTACACATATTGCGAACAGCGATGTTTTACCAAACGAAGTTAACACACAGAACCGAATACAAGTTTTAATTATTTTCCATATTTTAAGAAACTGACGGAAGGACAGTAACAAATCCATGCATCCACCGTCTCTCCGTCCCCTCTTTCACTCCATCCGTTTTTGATCCGTCTCGTCTGCTATGCTTCAAATCTTCATAACTTTCATAATTAATGTTGAAAACTAAAAACTCAAAACACAAAATAAATCAAACACTACTTAAGCTTTTTGGCTTTATTGCTTTAGTTTAATTTCCTTGTTACTTTTTAGTGCGTCCTAATATCATATGAACCGACTTAATTATTGTAAAATTAAACCTTGTGATATAATTTCAAAAGATGCTCAACAAAAAAGTTCTTCTGAATTGTTTATTATTTTTCGAAGTCAAATACATTAGATTTCACTTTAATTGAAGTATAAAAACTTATAAATTCAGATAAGCATCCTTGTCTTAGTTGGTTGAGACGGGATAGAATGCAAAAGATCGTGTGTTCGATCCGGTCGAACCTCCTACATGGTAGTATGTATGCTCTGTATATATATATGTAAGTACTCAATCTCCAAAATATAAACTTATTAATTCATAAAAAAAATTCAGACTTCTTAAGACATATTTTGGAATTTCTAGCAAAGTTTCATATTTTTCCAAATTGATCTAATATTTTCCTCAAATTTTCAAATGGCTAATTTCAAAGATTAAATTATAAAAATTATTAGATGACTAACGGAATAAATATAGGTCCTTTCATTAAGTATTCTCCAAATAATTTGCTGGAGGTGCAAAAAAAGTTTCAGGTTGAAATAATTAATTATATTTTTTTTACAATAAAGCTATTACTTTAAAATAAATTATAAAAACACATAAATGATTGAATTAAATATCAGTTGCTTACTGAATATATTTCTTTTACTGTAAAAGTTATAACAAAAATTCCAAGTTAAAATAACACAATTATGAAATCGCTTATTTATTTAAATTTAATTAAACAATTTATTGGATTTCGTATCACAATTATCATTTTAATTGAAGCCAAAATTTATCACCTCGTACTAAATAGCTCGGATTGATTCTAGGCTTAAATAATCATATATGTATATATATATATAAGATTGGTTAAACTAAAATAATTAACATACTTGTACTTTAAATTGAATAGGAAATAGTTTAGTTAAAATATTTTTATTGAAACTTTTTTGATAATTCCGCACGTAAACTCCCTACCAAATTTTATACCTTAGTGTTCAAAATTTCATTCTTTATAACGTGTTAAAACTTAGGATTAATCACATTCATGAATGAAAATTTCAAACAAGGATTAAAAAAAAATAGTTTTATCAAAAGTTAAATTTTTGGTTAACATTATAAAACTACTTTATTTTTTTACATATCAATATAAGATGTCTAAGGGTCTATCATACACTTTAATATTCAAATTATCCACATGACAATTGATACGACTACAATAGTTCAACAAGATTTTGTAGTGGGTTTATATCATAATCAATGACCTAACATATATAACTACAATATACACAAACACAATGATTAACAACTTATAGGCCTACACATGCAATCAAAATTTAAATTAACTTAATTAATCAATCATATGTCACATCGGCCATTAATTATCACATATCATAGCGTTCAACTAGCAACGATATTTAGTTTTTAATTAACTTAAATTCACACAAAACGTAGCAGTAACTTTTTATCACATCACGACATTGATTTAAATTACGATAAAATTATAGTACACAAAATGCAGCAATATCGCAACACTTTTTTTATAATACATAAGGGAAATGGAGCAACTACAGGTGTGGAAAAGGCGTTGATGAACAAAGGTGGGGGAAGGTGAAGCAAAAACAGTGGTTGGCAGATGAAGTTTTGGATGGGAAAGGTGGAGGCAGAAGTGATTTGAGATGCATGCGAGATCTCAGGCCGATGATGAAAGCTGGAGGCGGAAGAGTTTCGAGATGCAGGTGAGATTTTAGAATGACGATGAACAAAAAAACATTGTATATGTAGGTTTTCTTTTTTTTCTTTTTGAATTTAAATTACACAAGAGAAAGGACCAAAAATAGAGAACTAGTAGGTATAATGGGAAGGTGAAGCAAAAACAGTGGTTGGCAGTGGCAAATGAAGTTTTGGATGGGAAAGGTGGAGGCAGAAGTGTTTTGAGATGCATGCGAGATTTCAGGCCGATGATGAAAGCTGGAGGCGGAAGAGTTTCGAGATGCAGGTGAGATTTTATAATGACGATGAACAAAAAACAATGTATATGTAGGTTTTCTTTTTGAATTTAAATTACACAAGAGAAAGGACCAAAAATAGAGATCTAGTAGGTATAATGCCAAATATTAAGTGGCTTGACAAGGCCCCAGCATCTCAAATGTATGCCATATTTGTGTATGAACCTTAACTTAAACTATAGCAGTATCCTTATACCGCTAGTTCTGGACCTTTATACTCTCAATTGGAAGCCCAAAATCAGAATAAAAAAGTTATAGTTTGATTAGTGAGAGAAGACACATAGAGCGAGCGATACACTAGTATTTATGTTGCGATGAATCTGCCAAAGTTTCACTTTTATCCTCAAAAGACTACTGGAAACATACGACAATTGTCAAATTGCACTAAATGGATGGAACTAGAAAGATCGGAACTTGATGAACTTTCACTTGTTACTCAGAAAATATCCAGATTATTTTTATGTAAAAATATTTACATTTCGAAAAATAATATTTTATTTCACTGCATAATTTAATCGGTTTTAAACTGAATTTGAAACAAAATAGATTTCGCTGAAATTTGAATCTTTATTAAAAAGATAATTCAAATTCTTGAAACCTAAACTGACCATGCTCCACTTTGCCGCAACTGATGCGCCTCCTTCCTCCGGCCTCGTGCGCCACCAGAGCCTCCAACCACAACCCCTAGTGTGAATCTCAACATATATATCCTCAAACTTGCAAATTATACATTGATGTTTTCTATTTGAGGCCCGTAAACAGCGGTTAGCTTGCAATGAAGATTAGTTTTAAAAAAAATTACAAGCAATAAAAAGTAACGTTAAACGGGAAACCCCCTGGTGCTGACAGAAAATTTAATTTATATAATTGCTTGGGTCCTTTATGTAAAAAAGAACACCCTCCAAAATGTGGTGTATGTTGCTTTAAGTGGAGAGCACACGGTATTCTTTAGTAAAAGGCGAAAGAATAGTTCGCTCTGTGCTCACCACGCAGCTGCGATGTCTTACACTTCTACTGCCTGTTCATTTTTATAGCACAACTTTGGCTGCGTTAAAAATGTTTGCCACGATGTGGGACTATAACGACTAAGCTTCAGCCTGCACCCATCTCAAAAGCTGATTACTTAACCATTCTCCGATCTATTCTTCTGCTTCACTAGTGCTTTTACACAATTCAATGCAAGTTTTTTGCTTCATTACTTGAGTTCGGTTTCATGGTTAATTTTTATGGTGGTCTGATTTCATGCACAGAATATGATGAACTGAACTTTCACTCTTACTCAGAAAAATTTCAAACTTATTTTTATGTAAAAATGTTTACATTTCAAAAAATAATATTTTTCACTGCATAATTTAATTGTTTTAAACTGAATTTGAAAGAAAATAGCTTTCTCCGAAATTTGAATCTTTATGAAAGATTTCAAATCCTTGAAACCTAAACCAGCCACGCTCCACTTCGCTTCAGCTGATGCACCTCTTTTTTCCGTTCTCGTGTCACTAGAGCCTCCAACCACAACCCCTAATGTGAACCTCAACATATATCCTCAAACTTACAACTTACATATTCGTGTTTCTATTTGAGTCCCCAAAACTGGGGAATGTTTTTATGTTAACTTGTATATTCATGTTTTCTATTTGAGGCCCCAAAACAGCTGTTAGCTTCCAAGGAAGTTTTTTTTTTTTAATACAACAAATAAAAAGTAACGGTAAACGGGAAACCTGCTGCTGCAAACAGAAAATTTAATTTAAACAATTGCTGTGGTCCTTTATGTAAAAAGAACATGGTATTCTTTAGTAAAAGAATTCAAATCTTTATAATCGTTTCAAACTACATGTTCATGTGTATTTGATTCATCGCATATGGAGGCCGGGCATCTGCACTATTTTTGTGCTGTCATTCATTTTATTATGTAATTTCTTGGTGATACTTCATTGCTGTGGTTTTTTTTTTTTTTTTTTTTTTTTTTGCAGCAACCATCCCAAGCAGTTTCTATCAGCAGATTTGTAAAAAATTGATTTGATAGTGAAGTCATCGTAATTGCCCCTAGTGTGAACCTCAGCATATATCCTCAAACTTACTACTTATATAGTCATGTTTTTTATTTGAGACCCTAAAGCAGTGGTATGCCTTTTTGTTAAGGTAGTTGCAAGTCTTTGCTCTTATGCCAAAACATTGCCTTGATGCCTTGAAATCAGTGGTTTGCTTCTAATGAATTAGTACAAAAATATGACAAATGGGAAAACCGCATGTAAAAACAGAAAAATTTAATTTAAACAATTGCTAGGGTCCTTTATGTAAAAAGAACACCCTCCAAAAAGTGGTGTATGCTGCTTTAAATGGAGAGCACACGGTATTCTTTAGTAAAAGGCGAAAGAATAGTTCGCTCTGTGCTCACCACGCAGTTGCGATGTCTTACACTTGTATTTCCTGTTCATTTTTATAGAACGACTTTGGCTGCGCTGAAAATGTTTGCCACGATGTGGGATTATAACAACTAAGCTTCAGCCTGCACCCATCTCAAAAGCTGATTACTTAACCCTTCTCCGATCTATTCTTCTGCTTCACTAGGGCTCTTACCCAATTCAATGTAAGTTTTTTGTTTCGTTACTTAAGTTCGGTTTCATGGTTAATTTTTATGGTGGTCTGATTTCATGCACAGAATATGATGAAATGAACTTTCAATTCTTAGAAAAATCTCAAACTTATTGAAAATGTCTACATTTCAGAAATTAATATTTTTCACTGCATAATTTATTCGTTTTAAACTGAATTTGGAACAAAATAGCTTTGTCCGAAATTTGAATCTTTCTAAAAGAATTCAAATCTTTATAATTGTTTCAAACTACATGTGCATGTGTACTTGATTCATCGCATATGGAGGCCGGCATCTGCACTATTTTTGTGCTGTCATTCATTTTATTATGTAATTTCTTGGTGATAGTTACTTGCTGTAACTTCTTCTTTTTTTTTTCTTTTTTCTTTTTTTTTTTTTGCAGCAACAATCCCAAACAGTTCTGTAAAAAATTGACTTGATAGTGAAGTAATGCAATTCATCGTAATTGCCCCTAGTGTGAACCTCAGCATATATCCTCAAACTTACTACTTATATATTCATGTTTTTTATTTGAGACCCTAAAGCAGTTGTATGCCTTTTTGTTAAGGTAGTTGCAAGTCATTGCTCTTATGCCAAAACATTGCCTTGATGCCTTTAAATCAGTGATTTGCTTCTAATGAATTAGTACAAAAATATGACAAATGTAATGACAAACGGGAAACCTACTAGTAAAAAAAAAAAAAAAATTAATTTAAACAATTGCTGGGGTCCGTTATGTAAAAAGAACACCCTCCAAAAAGTGGCGTATGCTGCTTTAAGTGGAGAGCACACGGTATTCTTTAGTAAAAGGCGAAAGAATAGTTCGCTCTGTGCTCACCACGCAGCTGCAATGTCTTACACTTCTGCTGCCTGTTAATTTTTATAGCACAACTTTGGCTGCGCTAAAAATGTTTGCCATGATGCTGGACTATAACGACTATGGTTCAGCCTGCACCTATCTCAAAAGCTGATTACTTAACCCTTCTCCGATCTATTCTTCTGCTTCACTAGGGCTCTTACCCAATTCAATGTAAGTTTTTTTGCTTCATTACTTAAGTTCGGTTTCATGGTTAATTTTTATGGTGGTCTGATTTCATGCACAGAATATGATGAAATGAACTTTCAATTCTTAGGAAAATCTCAAACTTATTTTTATGTGAAAATGTTTACATTTCAGAAATTAATATTTTTCACTGCATAATTTAATCGTTTTAAACTGAATTTGGAACAAAATAGCTTTGTCCGAAATTTGAATCTTTCTAAAAGAATTCAAATCTTTATAATTGTTTCAAACTGCATGTGCATGTGTACTTGATTCATCGCATATGGAGGCCGGCATCTGCACTATTTTTGTGCTGTCATTCATTTTATTATGTAATTGCTTGGTGATAGTTAGTTCCTGTAACTTCTTCTTCTTCTTTTTTTTTTTTTTCTTTTTTCTTTTTTTGCAGCAACCATCCCAAGCAGTTTTGTAAAAAATTGATTTGATAGTGTAGTAATGCAATTCATCGTAATTGCCCCTAGTGTGAACCTCAGCATATATCCTCAAACTTACTACTTATATATTCATGTTTTCATTTGAGACCCTAAAGCAGTGGTATGCCTTTTTGTTAAGGTAGTTGCAAGTCATTGCTCTTATGCCAAAATATTGCCTTGATGCCTTGAAATCAGTGATTTGCTTCTAATGAATTAGTACAAAAATATGACAAATGTAATGACAAACGGAAACCCACTAGTAAAAACAAAAAATTTTAATTTAAACAATTGCTGGGGTCCTTTATGTAAAAAGTACACCTTCCAAAAAGTGGTGTATGCTGCTTTAAGTGGAGAGCACACGGTATTCTTTAGTAAAAGGCGAAAGAATAGTTCGCTCTGTGCTCACCACGCAGCTGCGATGTCTTACAATTCTACTGCCTGTTCATTTTTATAGCACAACTTTGGCTGCGCTAAAATGTTTACCATGATGTGGGACTATAACGACTAAGCTTCAGCATGCACCTATCTCAAAAGCTGATTACTTAACCCTTCTCCGATCTATTCTTCTGCTTCACTAGGGCTCTTACCCAATTCATTGTAAGTTTTTTGCTTCATTACTTAAGTTCGGTTTCATGGTTAATTTTTATGGTGGTCTGATTTCATGCACAGAATATAATGAAATGAACTTTCACTTCTTAGGAAAATCTCAAACTTATGTTTATGTAAAAATGTTTACATTTCAAAAAACAATATTTTTCACTGCATAATTTACTCGTTTTAAACTGAATTTGAAACAAAATAGCTTTGTCCGAAATTTGAATTTTTATAAAAGAATTCAAATCTTCATAATCGTTTCAAACTATATGTGCATGTGTACTTGATTCATCGCATATGGAGGCCGGGCATCTGCACTATTTTTGTGCTATCATTCATTTTATTATGTAATTTCTTGGTGATACTTCCTTGCTGTAATTTTTTGTTTTTTTTTCTATTTAGCAGTTTTGTAAAAAAATGATTTGATAGCGAAGTAACGCAATTCATCGTAATTGCCCCTAGTGTGAACCTCAGCATATATCCTCAAACGTACTACTTATATATTCATGTTTTTTATTTGAGACCCTAAACCAGTGGTATGCCTTTTTGTTAAGGCAGCTGCAAGTCTTTGCTCTTATGCCAAAACATTGCCTTGATGCCTTGAAATCAGTGGTTTGCTTCTAATGAATTAGTACAAAAATATGACAAATGTAATGACAAACGAGAAACCCGCTAGTAAAAACAGAAAATTTTAATTTAAACAATTGCTGGGGTCCTTTATGTAAAAAAACACCCTCCAAAAAGTGGCGTATGCTGCTTTAAGTGGAGAGCACACGGTGTTCTTTAGTAAAAGGCGAAAGAATAGTTCGCTCTGTGCTCACCACGCAACTGCGATGTCTTACACTTCTACTGCCTGTTCATTTTTATAGCACAACTTTGGCTGTGCTAAAATTGTTTGCCACGATGTGGGACTATAACGACTAAGCTTCAGCCTGCACCCATCTCAAAAACTGATTACTTAACCCTTCTCCGATCTATTCTTCTGCTTCACTAGGGCTCTTACCCAATTCAATGTAAGTTTTTTGCTTCATTACTTAAGTTCGGTTTCATGGTTCATGCACAGAATTTGATGAAATGAACTTTCACTTCCTAGAAAATTCTCAAACTTATTTTTATGTAAAAATGTTTACATTTCAAAAAATAATATTTTTCACTGCATAATTTAATCGTTTTAAACTGAATTTGAAACAAAATAGCTTTGTCCGAAATTTGAATCTTTATAAAATAATTCAAATCTTTATAATCGTTTCAAACTATATGTTCATGTGTACTTGATTCATCGCATATGGAGGCCGGGCATCTGCACTATTTTTGTGCTGTCATTCATTTTATTATGTAATTTATTGGTGATACTTCCTTGCTGTGTTTTTTTTTTTTCTTGTTTTTTTTCTTTTTTTTTGCAGCAACCATCCCAACCAGTTTCTATCAGCAGATTTGTAAAAAATTGATTTCATAGTAAAGTCATCGTAATTGCCCCTAGTGTGAACCTCAGCATATATCCTCAAACTTACTACTTATATAGTCATGTTTTTTATTTGAGACCCTAAAGCAGTGGTATGCCTTTTTGTTAAGGCAGTTGCAAGTCTTTGCTCTTATGCCAAAACATTGCCTTGATGCCTTGAAATCAGTGGTTTGCTTCTAATGAATTAGTACAAAAATATGACAAATGTAATGGCAAATGGGAAAACCGCTAGTAAAAACAGAAAATTTTAATTTAAACAATTGCTGGGGTCCTTTATGTAAAAAGAACACCCTTCAAAAAGTGGTGTATGCTGCTTTAAGTGGAGAGCACACGGTATTCTTTAGTAAAAGGCGAAAGAATAGTTCGCTCTGTGCTCATCACGCGGCTGCGATGTTTTACACTTGTATTGCCTGTTCATTTTTATAGAACGACTTTGGCTGCGCTAAAAATGTTTGCCACGATGTGGGACTATAACGACTAAGCTTCAGCCTGCACCCATCTCAAAAGCTGATTACTTAACCCTTCTCCGATCTATTCTTTTGCTTCACTAGGGCTCTTACCCAATTCAATGTAAGTTTTTTGTTTCGTTTCGGTTTCATGGTTAATTTTTATGGTGGTCTGATTTCATGCACAGAATATGATGAAATGAACTTTCAATTCTTAGAAAAATCTCAAACTTATTGAAAATGTTTACATTTCAGAAATTAATATTTTTCACTGCATAATTTAATCGTTTTAAACTGAATTTGGAACAAAATAGCTTTGTCCGAAATTTGAATCTTTCTAAAAGAATTCAAATCTTTATAATTGTTTCAAACTACATGTGCATGTGTACTTGATTCATCGCATATGGAGGCCGGCATCTGCACTATTTTTGTGCTGTCATATGTAATTGCTTGGTGATAGTTACTTGTTGTATCTTCTTCTTCTTCTTTTTTTTTTTTTTTTTTTTTTTTTTTTTTTTTTTTGCAGCAACCATCCCAAGCAGTTCTGTAAAAAATTGATTTGATAGTGAAGTAATGCAATTCATCGTAATTGTCCCTAGTGTGAACCTCAGCATATATCCTCAAACTTACTACTTATATATTCATGTTTTTATTTGAGACCCTAAAGCAGTGGTATGCCTTTTTGTTAAGGTAGTTGCAAGTCATTGCTCTTATGCCAAAACATTGCCTTGATGCCTTGAAATCAGTGATTTGCTTCTAATGAATTAGTACAAAAATACGACAAATGTAATGACAAACGGGAAACCCACTAGTAAAAACAAAAAAAATTTAATTTAGAGAATTGCTGGGGTCCTTTATGTAAAAAGAACACCCTCCAAAAAGTGGCGTATGCTGCTTTAAGTGGAGAGCACACGGTATTCTTTAGTAAAAGGCGAAAGAATAGTTCGCTCTGTGCTCACCACGCAGCTGCGATGTCTTACACTTCTACTGCGTGTTCATTTTTATAGCACAACTTTGGCTGCGCTGAAAATGTTTGCCACGATGTGGGACTATAACGACTAAGCTTCAGCCTGCACCCATCTCAAAAGCTGATTACTTAACCCTTCTCCGATCTATTCTTCTGCTTCACTAGGGCTCTTACCCAATTCAATGTAAGTTTTTTGCTTCATTACTTAAGTTCGGTTTCATGGTTAATTTTTATGGTGGTCTGATTTCATGCAAAGAATGTAATGAAATGAACTTTCACTTCTTAGGAAAATCTCAAACTTATGTTTATGTAAAAATGTTTACATTTCAAAAAACAATATTTTTCACTGCATAATTTACTCGTTTTAAACTGAATTTGAAACAAAATAGCTTTGTTCGAAATTTGAATTTTTATAGAAGAATTCAAATCTTTATAATCGTTTCAAACTATATGTGCATGTGTACTTGATTCATCGCATATGGAGGCCGGGCATCTGCACTATTTTTGTGCTATCATTCATTTTATTATGTAATTTCTTGGTGATACTTCCTTGCTGTAATTTTTTTTTTTTTTTTTTTTTTTGCAGCATCCATTCCAAGCAGTTTCTATTCAGCAGTTTTGTAAAAAATTGATTTGATAGCGAAGTAATGCAATTCATCGTAATTGCCTCTAGTGTGAACCTCCGCATATATCCTCAAACTTACTACTACTTATATATTCATGTTTTTTATTTGAGACCCTAAACCAGTGGTATGCCTTGATGCCTTGGAATCAGTGGTTTGCTTCTGATGAATTAGTACAAAAATATGACAAATGTAATGACAAACAGGAAACCCGCTAGCAAAAACAGAAAATTTTAATTTAAACAATTGCTGGGGTCCTTTATGTAAAAAGAACACCCTCCAAAAAGTGGCGTATGCTGCTTTAAGTGGAGAGCACACGGTATTCTTTAGTAAAAGGCGAAAGAATAGTTCGCTCTGTGCTCACCACGCAACTGCGATGTCTTACACTTCTACTGCCTGTTCATTTTTATAGCACAACTTTGGCTGTGCTAAAATTGTTTGCCATGATGTGGGACTATAATGACTAAGCTTCAGCCTGCACCCATCTCAAAAGCTGATTACTTAACCCTTCTCCGATCTATTCTTCTGCTTCACTAGGGCTCTTACCCAATTAAATGTAAGTTTTTTGCTTCATTACTTAAGTTCGGTTTCATGGTTAATTTTTATGGTGGGCTGATTTCATGCACAGAATGTGATGAAATGAACTTTCACTTCATAGAAAAATCTCAAACTTATTTTTATGTAAAAATGTTTACATTTCAAAAAATAATATTTTTCACTGCTTAATTTAATTGTTTTAAACTGAATTTGAAACAAAATAGCTTTGTCCGAAATTTGAATCTTTATAAAACAATTCAAATCTTTATAATCGTTTAAAACTATATGTGTATGTGTACTTGATTCATCGCATATGGAGGCTGGCATCTGCACTATTTTTGTGCAGTCATTCATTTTATTATGTAATTTCTTGGTGATACTTCCTTGCTGTATTTTTTTTTTTTTTTTTCTTTTTTGCAGCAACCATCCCAAGCAGTTTCTATTCAGCAGTTTTGTAAAAAGTTGATTTGATAGTGAAGGAATGCAATTCATCATAATTGCCCCTAGTGTGAACCTCAGCATATATCCTCAAA
This sequence comes from Allium sativum, assembly GCA_030737875.1. NCBI lineage: Eukaryota > Viridiplantae > Streptophyta > Magnoliopsida > Asparagales > Amaryllidaceae > Allium > Allium sativum. Next base: position 47,480,688 of record CM060916.1, read on the forward strand.
CTTACTACTTATATATTCATATTTTTCATTTTAGACCCTAAAGCAGTGGTATGCCTTTTTGTTAATGCAGTTGCAAGTCTTTGCTCTTATGCTAAAACATTGCCTTGATTTGAAATCAGTGGTTTGCATCTAATGAATTAATACAAAAAATATGACAAATGTAATGGCAAACAGGAAACACGCTAGTAAAAACAGAAAATTTTAATTTAAACAATTGCTGGGGTGCTTTATGTAAAAAGAACTCCCTCCAAAAAGTGACGTATGCTGCTTTAAGTAGAGAACACACGGTATTCTTTAGTAAAAGGCGAAAGAATAGTTCGCTCTGTGCTCACCACGCAGCTGCGATGTCTTATCCTTCTACTCCCTGTTCACTTTTATAGCACAACTTTGGCTGTGCTAAAATTGTTTGCCACGATGTGGGACTATAACGATTAAAAGGTCGGTATAAGACGTCGATTCGGTGATTGTGAAGTCTTAACATTGTGAACCAGATTGTTTAGTTAGGTTTGTTGCTGGTATGAATATAATCAGCCTTTGTTCTGAATAAATCAATTATGGAACAATCAGGCTTGCGCTGTTTATGCATCCAAATTTGCGTCATTCTTAGTTCACTTGTTCTTGTTGTTGTAGGATATATAAAAGGCTTGAGTCGGCAGTCATCATCAAGCAGCTTCCATTCACGAGATTACGCTGCTGCTTCAATGGTTAAACACGAGTTTATATTCACAGAATCCATAGTGGGAAGACTACGAGTAGCAATTCATATGTTGTTTTGAGATATATATGGAAAATATTCACACATGTACTTTGCAGTTTGTACTTTTGCACAAGTGTATTATTAATACTTTCCATGTACGCCTAAACATTAAGGGTGTAAAAGGCCAGTTCGGGAGGCATGAGATGTGTATTGTTTTGTTAGCATACAGTACTTAGAGAAATAGACCTATGCTAGGTAGAAATGTTAGCCATGGAACTTGCTAATCATTTGACACAGAGGAGTACGTTATTCCTCTGCTTTCTTTAACCTGTCGTTCGGTTTCACTTGTTAAGCTTAAATTCTTTTGCAGGCGTACACAAGTCAATACAAAGGAACTAGTCCATCGTGTATTTTTTAAACTACTGGTTATGATAATTCCATTGATCTGCATACCCCTTTTTTCCATCGTGTATCCTTTGTTTAATCTAATTTTCAAATGCCAGTTCTATATCTACATATTCAAAGCTTTCCATCGACCTTTTCTCACCCAGAACTCCTTGCTAATAACATAGTCCCTAAGTAAAACATAAATTATAAATAGAAGGATGATGCTTGCAGCTCGCTGGATATGCGAATATATATCACTTAGGAGTCCAAAACTAATGTACACACCATCTTTATTTTGACTGCACCTCTATTTTCTTTTGTGGGTTTAGCCCGCTTCGTACTTTATTTTAACCAGTTTTATAATCATCCCTTTGTAACGAGAATAACATTCAGATTCAGATTGGATCTCATCATTTGATTGATCCCGACAAAGAAGACTTTGGCTATGTCATTATCTTCATCATTGAGCCAAAAAAAGATAACATTTAGAAGTCTTAGAGAACAGACCAAAAAGACTTGAAATATCATTTAATATCAGAAAATGTACCATATCAGAAAATTTATTAGAATTTCTGTCATCATCTAAGTCCTGCAGGTTGTATCTAACCTAATTTGGTGATCCTTTTGGCCTTCTCAATCTGAATTCCAAGGGTGACTGCTGCTTTCCTATTCTATATTTATTTTGCCATTCAAAAATCACGTGAAGACAACAACTCAGCTAGAACCGACAACCCGCATAAATTTATTTTCCTATTCTATATTTATTTTGCCATTCATAAATTATAAATAGAAGGATGATGCTTGTTCTTTTGCGTTTTTTCCCCTTTTTGTTCTTTTATTTATTTATTTATTTATTTTTATTTTTTTTGCTGTCCCCATCGCAGCCATGATGTTTTGCAATTTTTACTGCTCCATCCGCTGTTTGCTGCTACTTTTTTTTTTTTTTTTTTTTTTTTTACATACAAGCTGCTGATTTTGTGATCACTTTGTCAACCCGCCTAGGGCAACCCTCATCTTCAAGCCGGCCCTGCCTACAGAGCCTGCTAATCGCGGTTCACTTGGAAGAAGATAACTATTTTCTTTGGAAGCTTTTAAGTAGAACTGCAATACAGGGATATTGACTTGAAGAGTTTATTCTCGGTACACTGTCCATGCCACCAAAATTCACTGATGACTAAGAAAACAATGTAATTAGTAATAATGAATACAAAAAAATCATGGACAAGATGGACTCATAAGCTTTTAGTTGTTATCCTTAATAAGTGCCAATCTTCTATGTCATGTTATTGGTTGTAAAACAACAAATAAAATATAGATTAGTGTTGGACAAGTTTTCAACACTCAAGTCTATTACTAAAGTGATGCACTACAAATGAAAATTGCAAAACTTTCAGACAGATTATCTCAATACAAGAGAATATTTTTCAAAAGTGAAAAACATGTATGTCTTGTTACAAGCTGATGGACATCTAATATCAGACTCATACCATACTCTTTGTATTTTGAAAGATCTTGGTAGCGATGATGAATCAGTCGCTGTTGTGAAAGCCTCCACCAAAGTTTTACCACCCATAAGCAATGTGAATTCTGTTTCACTAGCATATTTGTTTTAAAGAATATTAAACATGTTTGATCATTATAAGGTAAAACTCTATCCTACGGTATGCGTTGCGTTGTGTGATGGGATTTGAGTCTTATAATAGTTTCATTTTTTAAAAAACATGAATTTGGAAACATTTGAGTCTTGGTTGGTGTTTGTATAATATGGGTTATGGTATATTATTTAGTTTTTAAGCTGGTTAATCCAAGCCTGGACCGAGTGTTGTTCGCCCGGCTAAGATCCGAGTGTGTTTTGAGTTAAACAGATTTATGAGGAGTTTCAGTTGATTTCGAAAACTTGGAGTTCTCCGTTAGATGGCAAGCTGTAAAGTTATATATATTGAATATTATATTTTATTTCTGTTCCGCTACATTCACTCTGATAAAATCCCGATAAATCGAGCTTGCGACATTTGATATTGGGGCACACGGACAACGTGGATGTGTTAAGTATTGACTATCAAGGTCGGAGATTTGGTTGATCGCAGGACCTTTCGAGGTTGCTTGCCTTTCGAACCAGACTTGTGTGGTTTATGGTCGGTTTAGAGGGTGATGATTTGCGGGTTGTCTCACTTGGTATCAGAGCTTTGTTTTAGCAATAAACCTTGGCTCTACAGAGTAAAATACTCGTCTAAGATAAGACCGGTAGTATCCTAGGACGAATAACTTGTTAGAGATAGAATTAGCAGTATCCTATGTTGAATAAATCATTGTATGCAGGGTCCGTAATACCTTAGAATGAGTTGAGTAAGATAATATATATGAGAGACATATTTATAGTTTAGATTTCAGAGTAATAAGTATTTTGAAAAAAACTTAAAAGTTAATCAATTAATTGATTGTTGGATATGATGTATGGTTGCTAAATTTAGCTAATCATGGACAAGATGGACTCATAAGATTTTAGTTCTTATCCTTAATAAGTGCCAATCTGCTATGTCATGTTATTGGTTGTAGAACAACAAATAAAATATAGATTAGTGTTGGACAAGTTTTCAACATAATCTGTTACTAAAGTAACGCACTACAAATGAAAATTGCGAAACTTTTAGACAGATTATCTCACGAGATAATATCTTTCAAAAGTGAAAAACATGTATGTCTTGTTACAAGCTGATGGACATCAACAGTATCAGACTCATACCATACTCTTTGTATTTTGGAAGGTCTTGGTAGCGATGAGGAATCAGTCGCTGTTGTGAAAGACTCCACCAAAGTTTTACCACCCATAAGCAATGTGAATTCTATTCCACTAGCTGATCATGAAGCCAGAATTGATAATAAAAGGCCTCAAGAATTTGATTACTCTATCAACTTTACATCAAACTCCAATAACAAGAAGAATCAAGACAACAACAGAACAGATTTGCAAACATAAAGGTAGGGCCGGCCCTAGCCCACATGGGGCCCTAGGCGAGAAAATAATTGATGTATAGGAGTGAAATTTTTTTGGCTTCCAACTGACTGTGTTTTGCAAATTCAAACCCTGCACCTCTGTGATGCAAACCAGCTACCCTTATGGCCCTACCACCCGGCCAAAGCACACTTTTTACTAGAATAAGGACACAAATATACATATATAACATAAGGTATACATATATAACATAAGGTATCCATACTACGAGTAGCAATTCATATGTTGTTTTGAGATATACATATGGAATAATATTGACACATATTGTACTTTGCAGTTTGTGCTTTTGCACAAGTGTATTATTAGTACTTTCCTTGTACGGTTAAACATTTAAGGGTGTAATGGCCAGTTCGGGTGGCATGAGATGTGTACTTATATTGTTCTGTTAGCGTACTGTACTTAGAGAAACTGCTAGACAAAAATGTGGGCTTTTCAGGAGGCGTGCCATGGAACTTGCTAATCATTCGACACAGAGGAATCATTCTTCTGCTTTCTTTGACTATCGTCTCTTTCATTTGTTAAGCTTAAAATTAATCTTTTGCAGGTGTACGCAAAGCTAATACAAAAAGGAACTTGTTATGGTAAATTTCATTGATCTGCATGCCCCTTTTTTCATTTCATGCATTCTTCTTTGTTTAATCTAATCTACGAAGGCCAGTTCTAAATCTACAAATTCAGTGCTTTTCATTTGATTGATCCCGACAAAGATGACTTTGGCTGCTTCATTATCTTCGTCATAGAGCCAAACAAGATAAACATTTAGAAGTCTTAGAGAACAGACCAAGGAGACTTCATTTAAAATCAGAAAATATACCATATCAGAAAACTTATTCGAATTTCTGTCATCATCTAAGTCCTGCAGGTTGCATCTAACCTAATTTGGTGATCCTCTTGGCCTTCTCATTCTGAATTCCAAGGGTGGCTGCTGCTTTCCTATTCTATATTTATTTTACCATTCAAATATCACAGTTATTGCTTGGTGAAGACAACAATGGGAGCACTCACAGCCAAACTTTGGTCACTGCTAACAATTGATCAAGACTATGATTAACCTACAGAGCCTGCTAATCACGGTTCACTTGGAAGAAGATAGCTATTTTCTTTGGAAGCATTAAGTAGAAACTGCAATACAGTGATATTGACTTGAAGAGTTTATTCTCGGTACACTGTCCATGCCACTAAAATTCACCAGTGACTAAGAAAACAATGTAATTAGTAATGATGAATACAAAAAAAATCATGGGCAAGATGGACTCATAAGCTTTTAGTTGTTATCCTTAATAAGTGCCAATCTGCTATGTCATGTTATTGGTTGTAGGCAGGCTCGGCCCTAGGGCAAGGTGAGCAAGACGCTCGCCTAGGGCAACCAGCCGGAGATGGTGGTGGCAATGTTTGTTAGTTTTCCATAGGACTGTCAATGGATCTTGTCGGGTCGGATTCGGGTCGGATCAAGTCGGGTTCAGGTTGATTATAAACGGGTCGAGCCAACCTATTTATTAAACATGTCATTTTTTTTCAATTCTAACCCGACCCGCTTATAACGGGTTGACTCGACCCGACCTGTGTAACTCATTTAACTAAATGGGTCGTGTCGTGTCGGGTTTACCCGTTTGACCCATTTACAAGATAGATTAGCATCTTTGCCATGCATACTTCTATTAAATTATCGAGGTGCAAATGTACAGTTACGCGTTTATATGTTCTTAATAATCATAAAAAGAAAGATCCGGCCTTCAACTAAGGGACACGTACAGCATTACATAATACCGGTCACGTATAGCGTATACTGCCAGGTATCGTATACTGGCGGCCTTCAATTCAGAATCTTCCAACGACCGCAACTGCAAGCAAGCGAAAGACTAAAACTGGCAGTTTGTGTTTATCATTTTCGTACAAATATTTGACTTTTACTTTTTATCAACCACCCACCAAACTGCATTGAACACGGTTACAGAAAATTTAGCAAAAATGAAAACTAAATGAAGCCCAAAATTTTGACACTAGTCATACAAGAATTTCTTAGAAATTGAGATGAGCATAATGGACTAAAATACCTATGTTATATAATCTAATACCTTGAGTTGGAATTGAGCTTGAATCCTACGTTTCTTCAATATCATCGTTTCATTATCATAATTTCATCAGCATGTATGATCCGCTGTGTCAATGTAAAATCACAGATGATTTATCGGTTAAGGGCTGAACTGAAACGGATAACCTTAAGATAAATGGATTAAGTTGGAATTAAGTAGGCTTAGTGGATGTGCTAAATAAAATCATACTGACTTGTAGTTTCTCTAGATGCAAAAGGTCCATTTCTTTGATTCAAAATAGATGACTAATGCAGATAGATATTACACGCAGACATACATATGTATGTGACATCACAATTTAACAGCCATGTCTATCTTAGCATGTAAAATAATCGGGTTTGACAGATCAAAATCAGATTAGCGGGTCAATCCTAAACCCACCGGTTTATAAACGGGTCAAATTCGGGTTGATCCTGTTGTGCGAGAAGATTGCGCAAATGCGAAAACACAAATAAACAAGATCTAGATTTGTCAATTGAACATCAATCTAATCTGATAGCAATTATTCTATTACATCAAAAAATTAGTAAATAACTATAACAGAGAAACAAAGAGACACACAATATTTATACTGGTTCCACTATCATCGAGATAGTGTACGTCCAGTCCAAAAAAGAGATTTTATTCCACATGAAAGAATTACAAGAGATTACAAAATAAGAGTTCACATATCCAAACCTCAAATAGGCTTAACAAGAAGAGACACCATTGGGGATCACTGGCTCCATGCCAGGATGTGTTTACAAAAAAAGTCTACGTCTCAATATATAGCCAGTGCAAATCTATGTGAGTCATCAATTAAATTACCAACAAATGGTAATAAAATAATGGAGGCTAATTACAATAGCAACAAATGTGCATACATAGAAAGTAATCAATCCATTTCCTTACGGTAAATGGAAGAAATTAATGCCTGCATTTATTTCTTTCCATCTCATGCAAATGCAATCAATTAATTCATGCATTTCCATATTAAACAAGTATTTACTTTCCTTCTATTTGTGATTTTGTATCATCTAAATTTAACACTTCACCTTGATGCAAAATTACATATCTTCAATATCTCATCTCGAATCAAATTCTCTTTACACATAAAACTCTTCAACGGAACTCCGTCTTAAATCAAAATCTCACAATGAGATAGAAAACAAGAATGAATACTTGCCTAGTGAGTTCCAGCAGAGCTACTGCCCCATCACACCATGTTAACGAGCTCAGACTACCTCCCTGCCCGCCAACAAAATGTTGCAAATACCCAAATAAAAAAAAAAGGCAGATTCCAAAATAATCTCAACACCACCATGTCCAAAAAATAATTCTCTCAACCACCAATTCAAATACAGAGTCAAAATCCAAATCTCTGTAGGCAAGATAAATCTCTCTGCTTTCACATACCTGCATGTAGCATATCCTTTAAGACGGCATCACAAAATCGACAATGTATCACAGTGGCACGAAATCCACCAAAATCAGCATTATAAACTGAACTCTCCAAGATGGCATCACAAGTTGATAAGTCTGAGTGGCGTCAAATCTGTCACCAAAATCGGCTACATTAGATACAGTTTCTAAACCCAGTGGTCCCTTCAATACATTAAACTCTTTCATCCAATGTAAGCATTTCTCAACTGAATTTGAAGTTATACAGTTCTCAAACACTTGGAAAGGTCGCTAACACCTCCAGCTGTTCGTCTTTGGTCGCTACCACCTCTAAGCAATTTCTTCAATCTGTTTTCTACGAAGTCACATTCTTTTGGAGTGACATTCTTGAACAAACATATAACTCCACCTTAATGAGAATCCAAAGCTCAAGCTATCAAAGTTCCAAGCCTAGAATGTTTTTCTCTCTCAACACAATCTTCTCCACCAAAGTCTCATTTTCCCCCAAAATAGTAAAAGCACAATCACCACTAAATCTACCAACCTTTGTAGAAATAATTGATGCACAATTTAAAACAAATCACCTTGCTCTGATACCAATCTATTGTGCGAGAAGATTGCGCAAATACGGAAGCACAAATAAACAAGATATAGATTTGTCAATTGAACATCAATCTAATCTGATAGCAATTATTCTATTACATCAAACAAATAGTAAATAACTATAACAGAGAAACAAAGAGACACACAATATCTATACTGGTTCCACTATCATCGAGATAGTGTACGTCCAGTGCAAAAGAGAGAGATTTTATTCCACATGAAAGAATTACAAGAGATTACAAAATAAGAGTTCACATATCCAAACCTCATGTGACGGCCCGCCCCGCACCAGCCTGCATTTCCTCCGAAGGTGCGCTGTACACATGCTCGACTAGCATGGAACGGTCGCCAAAGAAAGGGAAGAAGAGAATGAACTAACAAGGAACCTGTAGAATGTCTCACAGCGCATGGAACAAAATATAATAATAACATAATCTTGACATAAAACAGGCGAGACAGTGCATAAGCTGAAAACTAAACCAACATAGCAGCGGAAATCCAAATACAGCTTATTACAACTTTCCAAATTACTGTCTCTAAAGCAAAAGAAAGACAAAGTAGAAGATGCAATACTAATGCCCACGCAGTGATCTTTAACAACACAGGGAGAATACTATATGTATCATACGTGGAAGCCTCCTGCTCGTCTCCGGATCAGCTACCCGTGCATACCCAGCTAACCTGTCTCTAGTCTGCTCGTGAGAGCACGCAGAGTAATAAGAAGAGACATAAAACTCTGGGTTAGACAAAAAGTCTGGTATGAGCGATAAGCAGCTAAACAGAACAATAACAGGTATACTAAACCATACCTGGATCTACAACCAAAGAGTTAGCACTACGTACCGTACAATACTCTAAGGTGTCATAACAAATGGTGTAAAGAATACGGGGGTGGGGGTGTGATGGCAAACATATCAAGCATAGCAACCATCCTCACATCTCTCACTTAGTGTGTAAAGCATACAATATCTACCGCTTTGATCGCTAGACCCATCGAAGTAGTGATGGAGTTCAACTTGTACAACTACTACTACCACCAAGCTTACCACATGGAGTCATGTCCAAATCTTTACAAATGACCCCACTTCATTGGTTTATAGCTCTTTAGTCGTACCTAGGCCACTGTGGCCCTGAATCCGCTCACATACTCCCTACACATAGTGATCCAAAGTTATAGACATCGACAACTCCTTAGCACACGTCCCGCAGCAAAGCCCAATCATGAAGTTCACTCATTGGTTCCCATCTGGATCCTGAGTCAAAACTTCCTACTTGGACTACCTTTGCATCTCGGGTTCTAGTCATCACCTTCTTCTCCGGATCGACCTTCATTTCTTCACTTTACTTTGCTTCAGGTCGTGGTCATCAGCTTCTCGGTTCGGATCAGAATACTCCTCCCTAAGCAATCGGATCAGTTCGAAATCTCCAGCTCAAACCTTCCTCTCTGCTCCGGGTCGGATCGAGGTGACCTTCCTCCAGCGGTTCGGATCATAGTCCACACCTCCTGGCTTCATGGAAAACTCCTCTGGTTCGGTCCTTCTTCCCAAGCTTCCCCATGGTGCATCGGTTCGGGTCGGAGTGGCACACGAGAGGCGGATCGGATCGGGTTCAGTCCAATTGCCCTACACCGGTTCGGTTCGGAGGTCGTGCTCCATGGCTCGAGATGCTCCCCTGAGATCATGATGCTCCTCCTACTTCGGATCGGATCAAGGTCAAGTTCCTTCATCTACTCGAATCGGCTCGTGGATACACAGCTTGGAGGGGCGGTTCGGTTCGTGGAGAGGTCTCCTGATCGGTTCGGTGCTGACTCCCTCCTCCGATCCGATCCGGATCGGCCAACTTCCTGCAACTCATTCCAGCGACTGTTTTACGCCATTCAACGGCGTTTTCGACCAATCTATCACTTCTAGACAATCACAAAGCATACCATACAGTCATAGCAACAAATAGAAGTGACCACAAACACCAAAATAACCACTATAGCATGTAAAATGGATCAAACATACCCAAAATCCCATATTTTCCTTTAAGCATGTTTAAGCAAAACTAATCATAGTATTAACAAAACTTAACCAAATCAAACCAAATTTCTAACAGAGGCATAAAATATTATTTAAGAATTTCTAAATAATTTTCCAGAATTTATTAATGTATAAATTCGCTAATCTTCACTAATTACCCTTAATTAACCGTTATTAGTGCAAAACTATGCAAATCACTCACCTTGGCCACAAATAAAACTTAAATCTGAAATGAATCTCTGTTTTGGCGTTGTTCCCAATGTAACACAGCAGCTCTAACCTTGCTTTGGTGCTATTTCTCCTTAATTTGATGTAGTTTAAGCTAAAACTCGATTAAGAAGTGATTAGGGGTGTTTTTAGGGGTGCTAATCCCGAAATCCCTCATTGGGCCTAGCTGTTAATCACCCGGTTAAGCCCAATTAAGCTACTTTTCACTATCTGAAACTTGTTTCAGCTATATCTCCCAAACGGTGAGTCCGTTTGACTAATGTGACCACTCTACGGAATTGTAAACCATCAAACAAATCTAATGGAAGTGGTTTTAGGTCAAAATTCCTTTTCAGTCAAAAGTTATGGCCAAAACAGTATTAGCTAGGGGCAAAACGGTCATTTAAAAATCGGGAAAAATCATGAACTTGGGAAATGACCCCAATAGTCGTCTCCCAAAGTTACATGACCATACGACTCCGTATGTGAAAGAAATAAATATTCTACGATCCTGCGATGCGTAGAATGCGGGTCATTACACCTCAAATAGGCTTAACAAGAAGAGACACCATTGGGGATCGCTGGCTCCATGCCAGGATGGGTTTACAAAAAAGTCTACGCCTCAATATATAGCCAGTGCAAATCTATGTGATTCATCAATTAAATTACCAACATATGGTAATAAAATAATGGAGGCTAATTACAATAGCAACAAATATGCACACATAGAAAGTAATCAATCCCTTTCCTTACGGTAAATGGAAGAAATTAATGCCTGCATTTATTTCTTTCCATCTCATGCAAATGCAATCAATTAATTCATGCATTTCCATATTAAACAAGTATTTAATTTCCGTCTATTTGTGATTTTGTATCACCTAAATTTAATAGACCCGAAAATGACATGTCAACTAAATGAATCGGGATAACCTGCTAATTTCCATGCGGGTTTCGGGCCGGCACTGGTTGTACCGTTGTAGAACAACAAATGAAATATATACTAGTGTTGGACAAGTTTTCAACGCTCAATTTGTTACTATAGTAATGCACTACAAATGAAAATTGCGAAACTCTTAGATAAATATTCTCAATATGAGAGAATATCTTTCAAAAGTGAAGAACATATATGTCTTGTTACAAGCTGATGGACATCCAGTCAGACTCAGACCATAGTCTTTGTATTTTCAAAGGTCTTGGTAGCGATGATGAACTGGTCGTTGTTGTGAAAGCCTCCACCAAAGTTCTACCACCCATAAGCGATGTGAATTCTATTACACTAGCCCATGAAGCCAGAATTTATAATAAAGGGCATCAAGAATTTGATTACTCTATCAACTTTACATCAAAATCCAAAAACAAGAATCAACACAACAACAGAATAGGTTTGCAAACATAACTGGGAGGCTTCTCTAATTGATGAAGAGGAAGAGGTGTTTAGAGCACCAATAATAAACCTGTTAGTCTTGTCCCACATTGAGTAATTTGTGTCATGTTTCCTTCATATATATACTATGAGACTGTTGTTTCTATTACCAATTGGTTTTAGGAACACTTGCTTGGTTCTGTAGTATTCTACATGGTATCATAGCTTGGTTTCGTCTCGTGTCGCTTGGGCACATCTTGAGTGGCGGTGTCACACGTGCAAGCGTGGTGTTAGTCTTGTTCCACATACATATTTTATGCCTAAGTGGATAAAAGTATGTGAATTATGGGCAAATATTGAATGCAACAAACAACACATACATATTTTTCTTTATAATTTTAGGATATTTGACTTGAGATGTTGTTTGCACCCATGTCTGGAATTTAGCCCCGAAATTATAAAATTAGAATGATGATTATATGTATAGTTCTATTTCAGCTCTAATATTGTGTTGTAAAGTGTTAGTAAGATTTTTGGTTATTACCCTAATTGCGGTTGAATAACATTTTTTTTCTTGATTGACCGCCTGTAAACTTTTTGTAGTTTAATTTGTGGGAAGAATATCCATTTGATTTTATAACTTTGTTTATGTTTCTGAATTTTACAAAAAATGCAATTCTTGATTTAATAAATAATATATGAAAATGGAAACAATGAGATGTGAAAAGTATTATTTATTTTATGTAGTTTACACTGTCTATTCCAATAAAAAGAAAATAATCATCTATTGTAATTTCAAATGGGTCAAACCTTTCCTTTTTATTTTTGAGCTAACCTTTTGTCTTATACTAATTTACGAAATTAACAATGGTGAACCTTCTTCATAGAAATATGATTCAACAAATTAAATGTAGAAAGAATATTCTAGTTAAAGATTTGGACTATGGTATATCTGGTAGAAATATGTATTAATTTAGACATATTTTATCATGTTTATAAATAAGAATGAAACTTCACCAATGACAATGGTTTATGCGTAACATTACTTTTAAAATAATTAAACATTAGGACAGATCGAGTAGCGAATAAGAGGAATAGGAAAGAAAGTTAGGAAAGATTGTAATTTCTATTAATACATAATAAATGTTAAACAAATTTGGGAGTTAGAAACAATTAATATGATTAATGGATTAATAGCAATAATTGTGGAATTTGTTGAATCAAATATTTTTTGATGAGGAATGCATTGGATCTAGATTAACCCTAGAGGAGGTGAACAGGGTTTGTTGGATTTTTACAAGATATTAAAAATATCACAACACAGATTGCAGTAGATAAAATAAATGTAGAAAGTAAATGACACATATTTTACCCAGCTTCGGCAAATCCTGCCTACTGCTGCATTCCCCAAGGTTTTTACTAGAATTAAAACATGGAGGACCTAAATTAACCCTAGAGGGAGGTGAATAGGGTTTATTGCGGTTTTTGCTAAGTAATTAAATAATATCAAACACAGATAATAATCAGAGTAAATGCAGAAAATAAATAACACACAGATATAGCCAGCTTCGGCAAAACTCTGCTACTGCTGCATTCCCCAAGGTCTCTACTAGGTATTAGTCAACAATTACAACTCTTACAACACCCGTAAACTCACGACAATTCCTAGCCTCTTTGTCCTAACTCTACGCTCAAAACTTATCCCCAGTTTCTATTAGGAGCTACACAAAAAGGCCTCACAATCTCGCTCTATTTGCACTAATCCTACGCTCAAAACCCTGCACTGACTTCTATCCCCAAAATCATATTTCCCCGAATTACAACCCCGTAATTTGTCTCCCTAGCTTTGGAGACAAACTAGAAAATTCTAAATTTGATTACAAATTGAAACAAATTAAAAAAATACTTAGAAAATAAGCAAAACTCTAGTTAATTAAATAAAACTTCAAGTCCCTTTAGCCCTTATCATTTTGGCCGACCACTTTTCTTTCTTGCTTCACCCTTCTTCATTTATGCCCGATCTCTTATTGTCTGGAAATAAAAAAAGGGCGACTCTTATGGTTTGCTTCTGGAAAAAAATGGCGGAGGCGATTGCAATACTAGGGTTTCAATTCTCCTTAGATTTGTAGTGTTGCCCTCTCGTCTTTGATGATCTTTGATTCACAGTCGCACTCACTTTTGATCCAAGCTGTTTCGATTCTCTGGTATGATTTTTCAATTCGAGTTTATGCTTTTATTTGTTTGAACTTGGATGATTTGCCCGTGATGAATCGTTGAATATTTATAGGGTTAAAATCCGAGTTATATGCTCTGATGTCATGAATGACTTTGTCATGATATATACGAGAATTTTGTTGTGGATTTGGTCTTTATTTTCCCCTGACTTACTGCGTTGATTTCTTCGGATGATTTGCGGGATTTCTTCGAATTTCAACTATGAAACTGCATTGATCATTTCTGGAAACTGAAAGATTCATCGTTGCCTTAACTGAATTTCCTAATTTCCTGGAAAATGAAATTGCCCCTTGCGTGTTCTCTGGAAATTATTTGTTGCCTTTTTATCCATCTTCGACTTTGATAATTCAGCAACCATGCTGTAGAGTGATTGTGTGAGAAACCACTAATTTTTTGTCACAATTTATTTGCATAAGTTTCCCCTTTTGAATTTATGAGATGTTATTCATTTCTGGAAAGCTTTAAAGTGTTGCCAATAATGTTTATCTGATTTGTTGATTATTGTAAAACTAGAAAGATTTTATTTGCTGTCTCATTTAAACAAATTGCCAAAATAAAATCTTGAGTGAAATCTGCTTGCATTCTAGTGATTTTTTTAGTAAATCTGGAAACAAATTGTCCCATCCCATTTTGCTGCATGCATTCTAGAGTTTACACACGTGCCATGATTTATCCATGTGTATTAACTGCCAAGTATTGATTTTAAAACTGCCTGGAAAACAATGACCAAATTAAAAAGAAACTGCTTGCATATATATGCTTTGTCCTCTTCATTGCTACTTGAATCAATGTTGTAGCATTTATGTTGTTGCATGCTTGATCATTCCCTCATCTTGCTTATGCCTTGTGTATTGAACTGGACTGTGTTGCACCATACAGTTGCACTTCACATTTGTTGTCATTGGTCTTACTGCATCTATATACTTGAAGTTGCATGAACACCTTGAAAACTGGAATTTGCAAACTGTTGTGCTTATTGCCTTGTAGCCTGTTGTGTATTCATCTGTACATGGATTGTGTTTGCACTTGATTTTCTTTGAACTACTCAGACTTGCTGTATGTACCTGCCATGTTATACAGATTTTGTTGATACTTGTTGTTACTTTCACCCATGCATCATACAATTGAGCTCGACCATTTTTGTATTTGTTGTTGCCAAAAAAACTGATGCCATGTACATTTATATATGTGTATATATATACAACAGTGTGTGCATACATATATTGTACACGTGTGAATTATTTATCAGCAGACTACTGCATTGTGTGGTGGTTGCTCAGAAACAACTGGTTCTAATTAGCAGAATATTATTTCCGTTTTAGATACCGTGTGTGTGTTTCTGTATATGACATGTAAGCAAATGATGACTGGACTGACAGTGAGCTGTGAAGATAGGAGACATAGTATATAAGTGTCGGAATGTATATGTAACAATGAATGTGTCTGTAAACTGTATATGAGTGTTGAGTAAACTGTAGTGAGGAGCTGATGTACAGAGTGATGAGAGTTGTAGCAAGGAACAAATGTATAGAATGGAAAAATTGTACTGATATTTATAATAAACAAATTTGACTGAAATAAAATATTATTTTATTGTGTTCAAATCAATCTGTCTATCATATTCAAATTAATTCAGTTAGTACAATTCCATGTAAAATATTATAATTGAGAATATACAATAGTGGATTTGAATATTGTACTATTTCAGACGTTGAAATAAAATATTTAATTGGATAAATATACTGTGAACTGTGTATAATAGTATATTATTCAATAAATATTTAATTCTATGAAATGAATTATAAAATAGTACAGTTACAAACACATTTAAATAATATTATATGTTTGTTATCATCAGCCAAAAATCACACAACACATTGTTGTACCCAACAAAACAATCTCTACGCTTACAAAATCCCTGCAAACTCGCAACACCCGCTACCAACTATTCTAATCCTACACTCAAAACCATGCACTGATCTTTATCCCCAAGATCAGATTTTCAATTAACAAACCCGTAACTCATACACAGTAGTTTGAAGAAAACTTGAAAACTATACAATGTTTTATAATAAATAAAAAACTAAAAAATAAAAACAATTCAAAAACCCTTCCTTAAACAAAGTAAAATATGCGACTCTCTTTTCACACAAAAAAATTCGCCTTCTTCTTGATGGCAATCGAAAAATAAATTAGGAGGCTCCTTGGCTCTAAATCACGACTTCTAGTTATTGATAAAGATGTTCTTCCAATTGTTCTTAATTCGTGTTGCTCTCTTATCCACTGATTTGGATTGCGATCGAAACTCATGAGCAATTTGATTTGATTTTTTTCTCTCAAATTTGTGTTGCTTGATTTCGATGCTTTTCTGTCGGTGATGAATTGGTGCATAAATAGGGTTTAGAAACCCTATCAATTCTCTGATTTCATTGCATGTTGATTTGATATGATTTGTGTTGATTACATGCGTGAATGATGCCTTGCAGTGAATCCTCTCTTATGAATACGTTGATAAACTCTTGTTTGCTTGAAAACCATTTCCAAAAATTGTTCTACCAAATTTAACACCATTCAAAACGAGAAAAATTATATTTGCTGATATAAAAAAATTTCAGAAATTCTTGCATGATTAAATTTGTTCTTGCATGCTAGATTTACCACTTGCCTTTTACTGTGAATATTTGTTTGAAATCGAAGCTCCATGCATCTGTCCAAAAAAAAAAAAAAAAAAAAAAAAAAACCTTTCTTCCTCTTTTTGCGTTGTCCACTGTTGATAAGAATAGATTACATTGAATTTTTGCCTTTATTAACATTTTTCAACATTGCAAATTTAATCTCTTTCCTAATTTCATGCATGCCGATTTTATCACACTGTTTAAATTTGGAAACATTAATTTGGCAGTAACAAATATCCAAATATATTTGTTGTAGTTTATCTCTTGAAAATCCTTGATTTGTTGGGAAACATATTCTTGCATATAAAAAAAATTTCGAAGTATTTCCATTCCTAGTATTCACTTCTTGCTTATTTTTTGCGAAAAACAAATTGTTTGTATTTAAACAAATGCAATATTATCTTGCCAAATATTGATTTGCAAGGAAATGAATATTAAAAATCACTTCCATTTTTCTTGCATGCTTGATTTTAACAAAGGCCATATATGCTAGAATTTATTCCTGTTTCAATATCTTTCAATGATATTGCTGATTGAAAAATATGCTTGCATGAGAAAAAAGCTTTCCAAGTTTTTGCATGCTGTTCGAAATTAAATAACATATTTCCAAATATGTTTGTTGTAGATTAATTCTGCAATTTGTACTAGCACTTGTTTATTTATGCATGAATATTTTGGCATTTACAACTTGAAACTTATGTCATTCCATGTTTGTTGCTCGGCATTCATCTATGTTCTTCTGCCCTTTGCTTTCATATTTGTGCAAATTGTTTTGCAACATGCACATGAAACTTCTGCTTGTACACAGTTTGCATAAATGTACGCATATAAAAAAATGTTTGTGTACATGACCTTTCACTTTTCCATATTACTTAGCATGCTTCACCATTTTCCTGAGCTTGAACCTGAGTTTCATTATTGCATGTGTTTGAATCTGCCATGTCATTGTACTTGGCTTGTACACTGTGCCATGTTTCCATTTTACTTGAGATTATCTAGGTTTTTGCATTGTTGTGCACTCATCTACTTTTGCACTTGAGATGATGGTCTGCACAAGTTTGTATGTGTGAATGAGACCATTTGATTATGTCCATTCTTGATTGTCAGGCTTGACTTGCTTTGACCACTTGAATTTGAAGCTGCCATGATTAAACCTGTACATGCTGCCATATATATACATGCATACACACACACACGCATACACACACACACACATATATATATAGTATATATATGCACAGATGTGTGTGTGTGTATATACATATGTTTGTGTCTTTCTGAAGTTCGCACTTGTATATTTGTCCATTTTTTTTAGTTGTTGCTCCATATTAGTTTGAATTGCATGTTCATGCATTATGGCTTGCCTTGATTCATGTGTGTTTTTCCACTTGCATTTAATTTCTTGGTTCATGTCCAATCACTGATATTTGACCATATTGCCCCTGCATAAAATATATGTGTATATATACACCTGTATGTGTATACATGTATCGTGCACGTGCAGTTTACATGTGTGTGTATTGTGTGTGCGCGTGTGTGAGCACTAGAGATATTGTCTACCTTATGGTATTTACAGTGAATCACTGTGAATATCACAAGCAGTCTAGATGTAGATGGATGTGTGTGTGTGTGTATGTGTGTGTGTGTGTGTGTATATATATATATATATATATATATATATATATATCAGACTAAGTCAAGAAATATGATGATAAACACACCAAAAATTCTAAGGTAAATAAAATTTAAAATAAATTTACATCTGTTAGAATTTAAAAATATTTTTGTTCCAGTTTACTGTGTGTGTTTCTGTGATAGGTATGCAAGTGACTGGACTGACAATGAAGCAGAATGAAGACAAAATGAAGGTCAATGAGTGAAACTTGTATATGAGTGAGTACAACTTAGTGGATATGTAACAGAGAGACTGAGTGTTGTAGTGAGCAACTGATGTATCAAATGGAATTGAGTATACTGTATTACAGTGAGATGTACAAATAGTGGAGTTATATACAACAATATTCCCCTTTTGATGACGACAAACATATAATAAGATTTTGAATACAATAAATGTGTTTGTCGGTGAAGTGTAGAACTCACCCTATATGTATGCTCCCTCTATAACAAAACTCCCCCTAAATATGTGCTTATGAGTGAAGAAGAAAGAATTTCCAATATTTAAAATATTCATGAAATATTCACTTATTGGTCAAAATCTTAACCATTCTCCCTCTTTTGTTATCATCAAAAGGATATAAATTTCAAAATAGTGATGAAATATGGACTAGACATATAAAATCAGATCAAGTGAGAGTATGCACATCATAAATCTCATTCAATCAAACAAAAATCATAATATTCTAAGAACTAGAAGCAAATTTCACGTTGTAGAAAGATGGATTTACGATGAATTTTATAGAATGAGGATAGTTATAAAACATATGCATTCCAGTTATTTTCACATAAATTTTTGAAAATGAGCACAAAATCAATGATGGATCTGGATTATGGCTATAATTTCAAATTAAGTGACAAAATCAAATAATCTCAATGACTATCAATCAAGAAATCATAATATATTATGAAATATTAACATATTTCACAAATTAGAAAATGGATTGATAGGCTGGTTTTTACATAACAAAGGAGAATTTCACATAGATAAATTTTTATTTACTTTCTTTTACTTTTCATTTTAAGAGCACATGGATCACGCATAACCAAATCTTGGATTTTTAAATGGGATCAGTCGCAACTTAAATTATAAGTAGTCACTAATCATGCATGACCAGATCTTGGATTTTTAAATGAGGTCAGTTATAAAAAATCTCCTCGGTATATAAATCAAAATAGATGATAGAAATATGGCAGGTACAGAGATGGTAGTGAAATAAATTTCTAAATTAATCGTATTATCAACTTTACCAAGATTTTTGAAAATAATAATTAATTATCTCTTTTTCTGAAAAATAATATAATCACATTTTTCCATCAGAAATTTTGAAACCGTATATTCTTTAATGGTTTTTTTAAGAAATTAAACTCTCCACATTAATATATTATCATGATAAATAACAAAATGATGATAAGAAAAAGAAGATAGTCGTGAAATAGGCACCTATTTAAAGATATTATAAAATTTATTCAAAACATCATGAGGGTTTAAATAAAATTTCCTTTTGTTCACAACTCATCACAATTTTAAAATCAGATAATAATTTTGATGAATTCTAAATACAATTCAATTTGGTTATTGATTTCAATTCCTGAATAAATAATCAATAAATGATTTTAAAGTTGAAAACACACAAGAGGGATCCTGAAGCATCTATACAAGATGAGAATAAATAGATCAAATGAATGTGATAACACTTCTACAATTGATACCACTTGGTGCTTCTAATCATCCATAGTAGCATTTACCATGAAAAAATAAATCATTAAGTCCAAGCAGATAAATCTAACAATTCAGTTCTTTTTATCAAAGAACAATCAATTCTAAAAACAGAGTTGACAAGAGAATTTTCGCAGGGTAAATTCTATTCATACACCCATAATTTCTTAGCATACACCAATGTTTTAATAAGAAAAACTATAACTATATTATCCATGTACTTAATTGCATTTTCATCCCTTTTCTCATAAAGCATCAAATCAAAACTCCAAATTAATAAGATTTGATTAATCTATATAAATTTATGAAGTAATAAATCCTAAAATATCAATTAAGGCAACTTTTACAACAAAATACTCTAATGCAAGTGTGTTCAGTCATCTAAAATAAAAGTGATTTAAAAATAAAATAATCAAATAATTTAAAAAACTAGTGTTAAAAAATAATGTTTGTTTTACTTTTAGGTAAATATATTGCAATGAATTCCCAGTTTTATGTAATATAGTTTTAAGGTTAAAGGGGAAAGGTGATGAAAATATAAAAGGGTAATTTTGTGAAAGGCATGATGTATGAAAAGAAATTTTTGGTGTATGTTATTTTATTTTATGGTGTATGTTAAAGACTTGTAGGTATATGAATAGAATTAGCCTTTTCACAGTTATTTGTAACAAGCACAAGAGACTGATCATGATCCCAGATTTAAAGAAACAATTTATTTGAAATCACTTGAAGAGATGTGTAAATTTCAAGATTCAATGAATCGATCACACAAGATTATTAATTTCAAATCCAAGAAGTATGTTCAAGATATCAAAAGTTCAAATGATTTAAAAAAAAATCAAACATCCAAGCCAAAAGATCATGAATAAAAAAGAATTTCAGGATGCAACACAATAATTCATGCCAAATAATTTTCAATTCAGAATAATCAAGCCAATCCAAAAACCAATGAAATTGTCACAACTGAAAAATAGTAATGTGTTGCAATGAGTGTAATTTTTCAAGTATTTCCAAAATAAATTAGAAGAAACTCAAAACAGCAAAGATGTGTGAGACTTCTTTTGTTTTTCAGATTTCAAAAATTTAGAATTCAAATTAACAATGTTCACGATATAATAAGAATGCTTCAGCACTATTAGGAGTTCAGGAAAAAAATCAAACTTCAAAATAATTGCAGGTATTTATAAATTTGAATTCAAGATCTAGAAATCATTAAAACATGAGAGTTTTATACAAATGAAGAAAATTTCGAGAGAAACCTAAAATTCTACAATTTGAAGTTAAGAAGCTCTAGAAGTAAAAAAAAAAAAAAGGTTGTGGCCAAGCAAATGTTGAAATTCGGTGATATGATATTCCATATACTAATAGATTCTGGAGTTATTTAAATTAAGGCAGGATTATGTTACAAATACGTTGCCTTATTTATGTATTTAATGGATTTGGTAGAGTAATTTATTGCCTCTTTTATTGCATAAAAGAAAGCAACAAATTATCTACATAGGAAAGATTTTTTTTTAAAGGGTGAAAGTAATCAAATGCTTATTAATGAAGATATGTTCTCAATACTAATATAAATAGGCATCATATGGCTCATTGTATGTGTAAAGGAAAAGGTTGTTTTTGAATTCAAGATCTGGAAATCATTAAAACATGAGAAACCATAATCAAGAAAAAAAATTAGAAAGGATAGAAGGTGGAATAAAAGGAGAATATTAAAAAACACAAGAAGAAATGTGAGTCGAGAGATCAATCCCGATTTACAGTAGATGTTGTGGAACTGATCTACTGTTAATCAGATTTGATCTCTCGAATCACATTTCTTCTTATGTTTGTTTATATTCTTCTTTTATTCAACCTTCTACCCTTTCTAATTTTTTTCTTGATTATGGTTATTTGCTTGGTCACAACCATTTTTTTTTTACTTCTTGAGCTTCTTAACTTCAAATTGCAGAATTTTTGGTTTTTCTCGAAATTTGCTTTTTATATAAAACTCTCATGTTTTAATGATCTCTAGATCTTGAATTCAAATTTATAAATATCTCAATCCAAAAACCATTGTATGTGTAAGGGAAAAGGTTATTTTCTTTTCCAGATCTTGCATATAAAAAACTTTCCAAAGCATTTCCATTCTCAGACTCACTTCTTGCTTAATTTTTGCCAAAAACCAAATTGTTTGTATTTAAAACAATGCAATGTTATTTGCGTGCTATCAATTTTGAGAAAATAACATGCAATACTACCTTGCCAAATATTGATTTGCAAGGAAATGAACGTTAAAAATCTCTTCCATTTTTCTTACATGCTTGATTTTAACAAAGGCCATATATGCTAGAATTTATTCCTATTTCAACATCTTCCATTGATATTGCTGATTGAAAAATATGCTTGCATGAAAAAAAAGCTTTCCTGAGTTTTTGCATGTTGTTCAAAATTAAATAACATATTTCCAAATATGTTTGCTGTAGATTAATTCTGAAATTTGTACTAACACTTGTTTATTTGTGCATGAATATTTTGGCATTTGTAACTTGAAGCTTATGCCATTCCCTATTTGTTGCTCAACATTCATCTATGTTCTTTTGCTCTTTGTTTTCATATTTGTGCAAACTGTTTTGTCACGTGCACATGAAACTTCTGCCTGTACACAGTTTCCATAAATGTACACATATAAAAAAAAATGTTTGTGTACATGACCATTCACTTTGCCATACTACTTAGCATACTTCACCATCTTCCTGATCTTGAACTTGAGCTTCATTGTTGCATGTATTTGAATTTGCCATGTCATTGTACTTGGCTTGGACACTGTGCCATGTTTCTATTTTACTTGAGCTTATCTGGGCTATTGCATCGTCGTGCACTCATATGCTTTTGCACTTGAGATGATGGTCTGAACAAGTTTGTACGTGTGAATGAGACCATTTGATTATGTCCTCTCTTGATTGTCAGGCCTGACTTACTTTGACCAATTGAATTTGAAGCTGCCATGATTAAACCTGTACATGTCGCCATATATACATGCATATACACACACAAACATATATATATATATATATATATGAACAAATATATATATATGTGTGTGTGTGTGTATGTTTGTGTCTTGCTGAAGTTCACACTTGTATATTTATCCCTTTTTTTTACCAGCTGCTCAATGCTAGTCTGAATTGCAAGTCCATGCATTGAATTTCTTGGTTCATGTCCACTCACTGATATTTGACCACATTTCCCCTACACAAAATATAAGTGTATATACATACACATGTATGTGTATATATGTATCGTGCATGTGCAGTTTATATATATATATATATATATATATATATATTTGTGTGTGTGCGCACCAGAGATATTGTCCACCTTATGGTATTTACAGTGAATCACTGTGAATATCACAAGCAGTCTAGACACAGATGGATGTATGTGTGTATGACAAATTTTGAGGCAAATAAAATTTAAAATAAATTTATATCTGGTGGAATTTATAAATAATATTGTTTCAGTTTACTGTGTGTTTATGTGACACATATGCAGATGACTAGACTGACAAATGAAGCAAACCGAAGAAAAAATGAGTGCCAGTCAGTGAAACTTGTATATGAGTGGCTACAACTGAGTGGATATGTAACAGAGGGACTTGAGGTTGTGGTGAGGAACTGATGTATCAAATGAAATTGAATGTATTGTATTATAAAGAGATGTACAAATAGTGGAGTTAGAAGATTGTACTATTGAAATGTTGAAATAAATATTTATATTTCAATAAAACACTGTTTGAATATTTAAATTCATGTGCAGTAGTATTCTTTTTAAATATAAATATTTATTTATGTGATGTAGTAGAATAGTACAATTGTAAACATATTTAATATATATATATATGTGTGTGTGTGTGTGTGTTTGTTATCATCAAACAAAAATCATATAATTGTTATATACAATAGAATGTAACTAATTAATTGATCTGATTGATTGATTAATTAATTAATTTGATTTGGTTGATTGATTTTATCATAGGAGTATAGGAGGAAAGAAATAAAAGACTATATTTTGGAGATACTATGAAGGGGAAATTTGGATGTTTGCCTAGGTGTTATATTCTCCTATATATGTAGCCTTCTTGGTTAGATCAGAACAACCAGAACCATGTGAGAATATATGAAGAGGTTGTGTACCTTCAGGGACTGCACCTTGGAGAGGAAAATGAGGGAATTAGGGCTAAGAGAAGCTATTCCTATCTATTGCTGATAGATGCAGTTGGTGCCTTCAGGTTGATTCAATAATCTGTTGTCGTTCTTCATTGCTCTTATTCTCCAACAATATTTGTAGTCATCTAGATATTCTCTCCTTTTCTCAATCGGGTTATTGATTCAATTATGTATTTTGTTTATTTTGGCTTTATTCCATTAAGTGTAAACAAAATTTTGGTGAATCAATAAAGACGGTGGTTCGGTGGAATATTTGTGTGTTACTATTATTTCTGATCTATTATTTTTTTTATTTTCAATCAAATTCATCTTCAATGATTGGGAAAAAAAGATCCTTTTTTGGTGTTTTGTCTTTTCCACTGTACACCAAACCCTAACATAATTATATCAAAGCTCAGATCATCGCAGAGCTTGGAGTGATTTTGGATTGAAGATTGTGGTTGTTGGAGATGATGACGTTTTCGATTATTACTATTTTGAATGGGAAGAATTGAGTATATGGAAGCCTAAGATGGAAGATGTTCTATACCACAACGTTCTTCATGGTTCGATAGATGGAGATGAGAAAAAGCCCTCTGATATGGATGAGGGAAGATGGAAGAAGGCGATTGTTTTGGTTCCCTAATACCTTGATGTTTAGGTTCATGTTTCAGACATTGGTCTTCACATTGGTGATGCTCGAGGGATCTTGTAACGACTTAAAATTTTGGAATCAATTTAAAATTTTGAAAATACGAGTTTTTGATAATTTAAAATAACCACGCACGGTTCTGGACACATATACTCATTTTTAAATATGATTTCAAAAAGTATAACGGTCAGATAAGTTATTTAAATCAATTTTGTCAACTTATCAGTTCAAACAATTTAAATCAGAAATGAAAATTTGACACTATTCACCGAAATTGTGCAATTTTGAGATTTTGAGATAAGCATTTGAATATGACTTATATAATAAGTCAGAATAAGGTTATTGGAGTTTTAAAATAATAATTAGCAAGGTTATTTTGAAAATCGATAATCAGTGTTAGTTTAAAAAGCTAGAAAACTAGAAATTTTGCAATTGATATTTGAATTCGATGAAACCATTTTTATCAAATCCGTAATAATACATAATGTTAAGATTCCAAATTTCAAGTTAATTTGAATTATTATGCGAACATGAGTAATATAAACGCAGGTTAGATAAATCAGTTAAAATTGAATAATAACATTAACAAAGGCCATTTTGCCAACGGTCTCAGAATTCGACGAGACCAGGACCATCAGAACTGTATCTGACAAATATAGAAGAGTTACAAATTTCATAATTATTGGGATTAGTATGTGGTTGTGCGAGCTGGAAACGCATAGGTAAATTTTAAATGAATATTGATTTAAACAATTTAATTAATTAGTTTTAGCCAATAAATATTATTTAAAAATATAATAAAAAATAAAATACAGTTGTCTAATGTTGTATTAATGTTTTTAGAGCATTAATTCTATAAGCGTTGGTATATCGTTATACAATGTTTAGTAGTGTAATAAACTATATAGGATTCATTGTCAATTAGAGCTCATTTTAATTAATAAAAAAAATAAAAAAAATATTTTAAATTTTGTTTACATATTATTGAAAAACACGAAAAACTGGTTCATGTGACCGGAAAATATATTCAATATTATATGATTTATTGTATTAACAAGTTGTATGAAGTGTTGTATGTATATAAGCTAATTAGCTTATATATCTTCACTAAGCTTGAATTATTCATTTAGGCCAAAGTGTTTTTATTTGGAGTTGTCACTTATCCAAGCCACCAATGTCTTCTTTACCTCCTCCTCCCTAACGGCGACACCTCCGCAAACCATATCTCCAAATTAGCTATAAAAAGAGGCATACACCCTTCCATTTCTCCTCCTTTATCTTTACTTCCTTCCCTCTCCCCCTCCTTCTACCGCCATCTCCTCCCTACCCCAGCCACCACTCGGCACCTCTCCTCCCCTTGCCACGTTAGCCCCTCCTCTCCAAAATTTCCGAAAACACCCCTTCCTCCCTTTAAAATTAAAAAATACACACCTCTCTACCCATTTCCAGCCCACGCCATCACCCTCTGATCTCACCACCACCACGTCAGCCTCGCCCAGACCCCATCCGCGCGCAGCCCAGGTCAGTAGGCCCCACTCCTCAAAATCCAAGCTCTGTTCGTCTTAAAACCATCTTTGTTTGTTCCTCGAGCCAAAAATAGACGTCCTTATATACACCGTCATTTCATAAACCAAAAACGCATCAAACCCATGTACATTCCCAGGAAACCCTAGTGATGTTGGAAGACTACCGGAATTTTTCAGGATCAATTAGGCAAGAAAAATCCAACCTTTTTAAAGTTAGCCGGAGTGGAAACCGATGGTGAGTAATATATGCTCACGTTTGAATTATTATTTATTGTTTGTGATAGTTGATGTTACATGAAATCATATGTAAGTAAATGTACGCAATGTTGCATGAATATGATGTTTAGCTATGAATTATTGATATTGGTCAGGAATTAATGTGGTATCATAAGTGGTTTAGAAGTTGAAATCATAAATAAAATGATTGGTTGAATTAGTTTATAACTTGGGTGTTATGTTGCATGTACATTGAATAAAATAAAACATTTGCAAGTAAAATATTGGTTTGCTATGTGATTGAACAAGTAGCATCGGATTTGGATAATTTACTTTAACCAAAATGACATGTATATGTAGTGTTTGTGGTAGTTGAAACAATTACTTGAATAAACAAGTACATGAATGAATAGTGAATCACCATTTAGTTTGACACAACTTTTTTCAAAATAAACAGTATATGGGTATGAACCCCTTTTGATATTGAAATGTGTATGTTAGTTGATGATTGTGTGTTGCGGTTAATCTGCTGATTGACAAAAACATATAAGTGTTAAATATTTAACACTTGCATGTTATGTACTACGAGTGGAAACCCGTGCGTTGCACGGATGCAAAAGATGTTGGGTGTCATAATTTGTTGAGATGATACAATTGTGTGTGTCGTGGATTGTAATAATCATATACTTAGAGTGAAAGTAATCATATACGGGGTGTTGTAGTTTGCACGGGAGCATAGAGTACGGGGTGTTGTAGTTTGCATTGTGTTTGTATAGATGCATGCGTGTAGTTAATTGTAGAAGTACTAAGGGAGAAAAAAGAGGAGAATAGTAGGGGTTGAACAGATGACTTGGTATAAGTTGTAGATTTAAAAGGACAGAAAATGTTTTGATGTAATAATGGACTGGGTTATAGTAGAGAAAGTGATCACATGGCAATCAAACATTGTAGCAATATAGCAAATGTATTCACATGTTTACAAATGTGACTCTTATAATCATATAAGGTGGCTAATCATATGCAGTAGGAACAACATTTTTTTTTCGATCACGATTTAATTAGCTGGAATGGTATATGTTTGATGTCAATATCTAAAGTGGTCATATTCATAAACTGAAGTATAAATAAGTGAATGGATTAACAGAACTATAATCGTATTTGTTTATACGTTATCAGTTTTGTCGATCATTTTATTATGGGATTTAAAAAATAGGCGACATGTAATCTATGCTTTGCTTCGCACCTCATGTCATTGTTTTGCTTGTTTTAACATGAATTTGATATATTTTGATTTTGTCTACTAATTTTTTACAATTAATGTTTGGTTATCTTTATGGCACATCATAGCTCAATTTTATTATCTTACAGTTTGGTTGCTTTTTACATGCTTTTTACATGCATTTGAAGAAAATGGGTGCTAATTTATTGGACATGCATATGAATTACTTCTAACTGACCTCATCTCTGTCTAAAATTAGTACCATACATGTTAAATATTATGACTATATTTTAGTATATATTGAAGGACTAATTAAAGCAATAGACTATGAAGATGTAAATATACAAAACCATGTCATTTATATGGTAATTCTATGATATAGCCTTATTAAAATTGGGTATTACTAACATTTACTGGTAGGACTAATTAAAGTAATGTAAATAAATGCATTTATTTTTATATGGTAATGGAATATAAACTATTAATACTCTAATTTTATATGGTATATTTTGAAGGACTATTTAAAGTAATGTCCATAAATGCAATTATTTGTAAAACTAAAGTTATAGTTGATTTCCGTAATTGCAACAGGTCTAAAGGCTACAAACATGCAATGCCAATATTACTAACATTTACTGCTAAATTATATCACCCACTGCTAAATTAAATTTTAGATGCTTTTTACATGCATTTGAAGAAAATGGGTGCTAATTTGCTTTCTGTGCATATGAATTACTTCTAACTGACCTCATCTCTGTCTAAAATTAGTACCATACATGTTAAATATTATGACTATATTTTAGTATATATTGAAGGACTAATTAAAGCAATGTCCTTAACTGCATTTATATGTAAAATGAAATTGTATTTGATTTCCGTATTTGCAACAGGTATAAAGGCTGCAAACACGCAATAGCCTATGAAGATGTAAATATACAAAACCATGTCATTTATATGGTAATTCTATGATATAGAATTTTTAAAATTGGGTATTACTAACATTTACTGGTTGGACTAATTAAAGTAATGTAAATAAATGCATTTATTTTTATATGGTAATGGAATATAAACAATTTCACTCTAATTTTATATGGTATATATATTTTGAAGGACTAATTAAAGTAATGACCGTAAATGCAATTATTTGTAAAACTAAAGTTATAGTTGATTTCCGTAATTGCAACAGGTCTAAAGGCTACAAACATGCAATGCCAGTATTACTAACATTTACTGCTAAATTATATCACCCACTACTATATTAAATTTTAGATTGTGAATATTGACAGTGATTGGCTGTTATATAGAACAACGGTGCATTTGCAGAATTTTATGTTTTCATTTTAGCTATTTATTGCATGCCAGAGATGGTAGGAATGTATAACAGGAAACAAAATTTAATTCATATAGCACATTGTGAATGAGTTCTAAAACGGTGCAGATTTAAAGTGTAAAACAGTAAAAAATGAAATTTGGAAGGGAACACATGGTTCACATTTTGTATGCATGTATGCACATCCATTTCAGCTTTATCATTTCGTGATCCAGTATATACACGACTGACATTCAGTAAATATGAGTATGTATCATAAACTGAGTACAAAAGGTATAAAGCATCATCAAAATCATATGTAACTATCATGTAAAATTGAGCTAACCACATTCTCGACGAAATATTATTTTGCACAGAAAGCAAATGTAGAGAGGAAACACATGAATATGACAGAATTTGATACAGGACATGTATATTAGAACTTATTATCAACACTTAAACATATTTTTAAGTACACGTAAAAAAGTGTAATTATCGATCACTACGTCCTTACTCCAATGTGCTGAGTGTAAGTTAAGCTGCAAATAGGAGTAAATAAGCAGTTGGTTAAAACGAATATAGTACTTATTTTAGTATTTAAAATATAAGATAAGCAATAGATTGTATTACCGTAATTCTTTTTAATGGCCATTCAGTAGTTTGCCGTTTATACATCGCATCCTCTTCATAGGCCAGTATTGCATTATCCCAAATCTGTAATGCGAAATGAACAATGTAACATGAATTGATAATTAAATTAAAGAGTATATGAACACATTTCTCGTATTGGATCATACTTCACTTCCTAGACTTGTTCTCTATCTTGGCCATGTGCTTCTCCGAATTTGCATAGGCTGGTTTGGGGTAAACTTGTTTACCCTTCAAGACATGGGTAGTTGTTATGTACTGATAATCTGAAATTAAAATATGTAAGCATAATCCACCAAAGATAAACACTTACATGAGTATTAAACAGAATGACATTAACCCCGTATTCACGTAGCAAACATATAATTTTCGAAACAATATAATCTCCATCCGCCCAAATATTTCCGTGAATGATGAGATTATTAAATATTGTTGCTGCTTGTTGTCGCGCATCGAGTACAGAGCAGATAACCATGTTCGGGCAGAAAAGGTAATGTACCAATGAGAAGATAAATGGTTGGGGTTAAGCAGAAAAATGTTGAGTGGTGTGAGCAGAATGCGTGAATTGGGTGGAGATGAGATTAAAAGAGAAGAGAAGGTCAAGTTGGGAGAAAAGGTGACAGAGGAGGTTATGTAGAATTATAGAGAACGGGTTTGTTGATGGCCCAATTATAGTAAAAAAAAAACTGACTGGTGGAACAAATTGTTGTCAATTTATGTTAATGTTAATGCATTAGTTTATTGCATATGTTATATAAGTTAATGTTCCACCTATTTTTTCTTTAGAAAAATACCATTAATTGCTTACACAAATAAGGAATTACAAAAAATATCAAATTTAACAGATTCACCATAAAATATGCCAATTTCGAAATGTGGTGTGAATATGGAATGAAAGTATATTTTGATAACAAAGTAAAATATTGTTTTTAGGATTTCCAAATATAGGACATGTGCAGAATAGGGGTATGACGAATATTAAATTTGAAGAAAGAACAAAACTGGTATACGAATATTAAATGAAATATTAAAGGCAGTCTTGGAAATAAATTTATGATATACGATTTATTAATGACGTGTATGAATGAAAACTTAACTATTAAGGAGATATTGTATGAAGTCTATATGGAATGCATACTGTAGTAGTAACAGTAATAGGAAAAAAAACGTAATTTACCAAGAAATAAGAAATTGTGTAATTTTACTTAATTCATTGGTAAATGGGAACATTTAATGGAGATGGAAACGTATATGGTAAATGGGAACATTTAATGCAGATGAAAGCATGTGTGTTAAAGTAACATAATCGTAGCAGGTGAAATTTGATGTATATATGGTATAGTAACAGCCAAGGTCCATATGGTACAATTAATTGGATGTATGAATAAGCATAATCGTGGTTGGTCCAGCATGGATGCATAAAATATTAATGTAGGAAGGATTAAAATATTCATTTCCACGATTAACACATGAATATTAACGTAGGAAGGATTAAAGAAAAAAGCTGCATCATGGATGCATAAAATATGAAAATGTAGGAAGAAGCTAACACAGTTCAAAAGCATGAAATTATGGAGGCATTACGGATTTTGATCAAAAATAATACATGAAGAGAAAGCATTAAAAAGTGAATAAAATTGGTAAGTGGAAGACGTGGACCATAGAATACAATTTGGCTGCTGGTATGATAATATTTCACGTCTGCAAGTATGATAAATAATAATTTATTTAGGAAGGACACTGTTAAAATGGCAATAGATTTTTATATTTACACAGTATAAGATAATGGTAATATGTCAATAATAGGAATGATAGGATGTGTTTAAATCAACCTATTCAATGCTAATGCAAGAATAATGCCATGTTTATGACATGTTTATGGGATGTGTTTAAATTAGGACGTTTGTTTTTGCGGGATTAAATCTGAACCGCTCTTTGTCTCCTTGTTTGTCTAAGGGTTTGTCCAAGGGGGGGATTTTATTATATAGATGCCATGATATGTGTACAATGGACATTAATATTTATGTTGGAATGATTTATATATGTTAAAATTTATGTTGGAATGATTTATATATGTTAATGGAATGTCATTAACATATTGGATCCATATAAGTTGAATTATATGGTTGTTAGTCGAGTTTTATACCATAGTGGGAATTAACTGAATATTTTAATATAATATAATAATGAGTGAAAAATAAAAGTCAAAATATGATGTACGATTTTGGATGGACGTAAAGTATAATTCATTACGATTAATATTCGTAATGGAAAGAAATCGATTTGGAACGTTTATATATGTTATGTACTATGAAACTATATGTGTACAATGGACATTAAAATTTATGTTGGAATGATTTATACATGTTAAAATTTATGTTGGAATGATTTATATATGTTAATGGAATGTCATTAACATATTGGAATTAAGTAGCATAGCGAGATTCTAAGCGATGTTAGTTAGATAGTACTAGTAACCAGTCTATCTTGGGATTGATATTAAATGTCAAAGATATGCCTAAAATATAGGTAAATGGTCGAAGGTCTGCCTAGTCCCTATCAATAAGAACACACACACACAAATATATATATATATATATATGTATGTGTGTGTGTGTGTGTTTGTGTGTGTGTAGGTGGAATATTTGTGTATTGCTATTATTTCTGATGTATTATGTTGTTATTTTTCAATCAAATTCATCTTAAAGTGATTGAGTGAAAAAATCCCTTTTTTGATGTTTTGTCTTTTCCGCTACACACAAAACCTCATAGTAATAAACAAGAGTTAGGCTAACAATTATGAAATAGTTAGTAAAAGGGTACTAATTGGAAATTAGTAAATATACGTAGATGTCATTGAAAATGTTCGTTAGGACGATATTCTCTTATCATAGGCTGGTTGATGTTTATGGAAGGAATAAATAAAGGAGGGTTATGGGAAATTGAATATTTAAGGTAGGTTATATTTTCGTAAATAAACAAAAAAGGTAATTAAGCTAAGTCCAATATTCAACTTTGAATACGAAACATAGGAAAAATAAAGCCTGTGATAATATTGATTGAAATTTGTGAAGCTTAGGATAGTTATTTGGATTTAATGTGTTAATATGAGAGTCCGGTAGAGTTACGTAAAAGAAGCATGCCCTTCCTTTTAAGGCTACCCTCAGTTGTGTACATTTCCTATTGTTGTGTGACATCTTTAACTGTAAGGCCTGTAAATATTTGGGCTTAGAAGATTAGGATGCACGGTCAGTAGAGTCGCTCAACGGAAGAATGCCATATAGGTAGAGGTAAATGGAATTTGTATGCACTAATTACTGATGTGAGACATCATCAATCAAAAAATCTATAAGAACTGACTATGCAATACTTAGGGGTTAGAGATATTAAGTGGTTGTTTGATAAGCGCCTCTTTCCTATTTAAAATTATTAAGTGGTTAGAATTAGTGGTTGCAAGCAATAATGGATATCTTTGGAATGGTCCGCTTCGGGTTTGAAAACTAAGTGAGTATTTTAGTCATCTCTCATTTTGGAAGAATTAAGTAGCATAGCGAGATTCTAAGCGATGTTAGTTAGATAGTACTAGTAACCAGTCTATCTTGGGATTGCTATTAAATGACAAAGATATGCCTAAAATATAGGTAAATGGTCGAAGGTCTACCTAGTCCTTATCAGTAAGATGTTAAGTGTAACAACCCGAGAAATCTGAGCCAATTTAAAATTTTTATTTTGGCAATTTTAATGAATTTTGAATATTTACAATGAATTATTTTAAATATTAATGACAAGAAATTTATTTTGAATAGAATTAGAACGTATATATTTATTTGAATCGTCATTAGATTATAATTATTTTATTTTAAATATAAAAGGAATCGAAAATGGCCCGGTAGTTTGGAATTTCAATTTCGAATTTCAAATGAATGTATAGGATTCAAAATAAACCGGATTTTAGCAAAGCCAAAAATATTAGAACCTATTTGAGAATATCTTTCCAACGAATCCGAAAAATTGAAATTTCATAGTGGGAATCAAAAGTTACGTCCAGTTGAAAATTCAGAATAGTCGCTATGGAATTTTAGGCCCTTAAAAATGGAAATTTTGCAATTGACCTCGGTTTTTGACGAAACCACTTTTGTTGGATCCGTGATTTCAAATTATTGCTAGATTCCAAAATTCGTAATTTTTCGAATCAATATGTGAGCGTGGCAAAGTAAAACGTGTTTTGACAGTTCTAGTCAATTTCGATCGACCAGAAAATGGCCATTTTTCAAACGGTCTCGGAATTTGACAAAATTAGTTTTGTTAGGACCGTATCGTCAATACGAAGCTAGAAAATATTTTTCGGGAATTTTTAGAGTCTGTATGTGGCCCCGGTAAATTGAATGCGCGTTCAAATTAAATATATTGATTCATATTTTAATTTTGAGAAAAACAAATGGAAACAGCCGAATCGGCTTAAGGGACATATTCCATTGTGTTCGCAATGGGGTAATTAGCTAGGGACGACAGGCGGTGAGTCTCGTTTGGAGATCGAAATTTAAAGTTACTTTTTGGGATTTAAAATAATATAAAAATATATTAATATATATGGTCAAACCCTTTACACTCTCTCTCCCCTTCACTTACTTTCCTCCCGTCGGTTTTCAAAGGAAATAAAAAAAAATATGCTCTGACGATCGATCTCGCGCCCCTACCTCACCGCCCACTGCTCCGCCCCACCCCACGTCAACGCCGCCACAACCTCCTCCACCGCTCCTCTCTCTCTTCCCCCAAAACCGCGGAACAACCTCCCAAATCGAAGAAGACCGTCGCCCTACCCCCCCAAGCCCGCTGCCTGCGCCATTTTCCACCCCCACGGCCTCCGCTCTGGCCCCCTCCGACGATGGTGCAGCAGCCCTCCAGCGAAGGTGATTTTTTTTTTATTTTTAAATTAGGTTTTAATCTCAATTTTTATTTAAAAATATGATATTTTTAGAGAACGAAAAAATTTGATCTTTATAGAATAAAAAGATTTGATTTGTAATTAAGGGAAGATTATATTTTTAAACAAGGAAAGATTATACTTCTAGAAGCGAAAAGATTAGATTTTTCTATGTTAAAAGATTAGATTTTTCTATGTTAAAAGATTAGATTTTTAATTGAAGAAAGATTATATTTTTCTATGTTAAAAGATTAGATTTTTAACGATGTAAAGACGAGATTTTTAATCGTGAAAGGGTTAGATTTTTAATCGAATAAAGAAGTGATGTTTTTTGTACATATGTAGTAAAGATATAAAAATACGATTTTTGTATATAAAAATGTGATTTTTATACATGTAGCGAATTAAAAATATGATTTTTATATAATAGAGAATATAAAAATGTGATTTTTATATATGTAATGAATACGGACGACGAAAGTGACAAAAGGCGAGCACGACGAAGATTTCCTACATATGAAGAGTCGCGGTGAATTGGTTTAGCTAGTCGGTGAGAACTTCTCACTTTAATTCTTGTTTTCTAGTTAAAATATATACTAGGATGCAGACGGTGCTTAGCAGCACCCGACACCCGTCGTCCACAGGACATTATGGCTTGTATGTTTGATCTTATGTGGTTGTGAAAATTGAATGTGCGATGTGAAATGAAATAAAATATTTATATAGTTAAAAATATTTTATCGTTAAAAATATAATTTTTAACATGAATATGAATAAATAAATATTCATTTATGAATCAGACGATTTGTTTATGTACACCCATTTGAAGGATATTGATTGGGACGATAAATTTTACACGTCGCCCAACTACACAAATAATATTCAGTGTTTGTGGATTGAAACCCCACACCGGTGTTGGGATGATATTTGGCGTACACTAGTCCCAATTGTTTAGTTGTATGTCAATCGATAGGTTGACAGAGTGTGTAAGCGTTAATTATTTATGTTTAATGCTTATGCAGTTGTGTGGTGCACTTTGGATGATGGTTGATTATTTATCGTTGCTATTATATATATGTGTTGTATGGAATCCATATAATTAA
Source organism: Allium sativum (assembly GCA_030737875.1). Classification (NCBI taxonomy): domain Eukaryota; kingdom Viridiplantae; phylum Streptophyta; class Magnoliopsida; order Asparagales; family Amaryllidaceae; genus Allium; species Allium sativum. The sequence continues at coordinate 47,516,540 of CM060916.1, forward strand.
CATTATATGGTAATTGAATGGGTCTCATTCCAATTTAGAAAATAAATTATATTCATGTGTTGAATAAACAAAATACTCATGTGTTGAGAATATTCATGTGTTAAAACCATTCATGTGTTGAAACCATTCACGTGTTGAAAATATTCATGTGTTGAGCGAAATATTTATACAATAAAATTCATATTTTTATTGTAAGTCAGAATTAATAAATATTCATGTGTTGAATAAAATATATATTCATGTGTTGATGAAAATATTCATTTGTTGAATAGAATAACGAAGTTATTGAAATATATAAAGCCGCGTTGAATAGATATGCGCCATTTTGACGCGAACGACATTCGTATCGATTATATTCGTTTTTATAATGAATATCGAAAAGGAATTGATTTCAAAATCTAACATTTTGAAAATATTATCATTTATATATTAATGATATGGAATATTCAATTTTGATTTAAAATTGAATATGAAGTTGAAATTGTTTTGAAAACGAATTTAAAACGATTTATAAAATACATTTTGAATTGAAATCGATGTAATATATATAATACATATATTATATATATTAAATGGCCTGAATAGAACGCGTCGCACCGCGGCAGTTCGCGAATTTCGACCATTGACTTCGAATTAACGTTACGGGAGATCCGACCGCCGGATTCTCCTGAAACCGGAACCGTTGGGTTCGTATCGAAAACGACTTTCAAATGAATATTAGAAATTTGAAATCTAACGGTTGAGTTTGGAATTATGTCCAAATCAAATTTGGAAAAGGTCGCGGTAAGTGCAGTTCGGTGGCCGTTATTGAAAACCGACTGTACGGGCCATGATAAAATTATTAAAAATGTTAATAATTTGTGTAAAATCATAATATATGAATTGGAAAGAACTGGGATGAAAAATTCCACATTTGTAAGGATAAAAATATATTTTTATCAAAATAAACTAGTTATGAACTAGAATTATGATCCAATATTTTTGAATAAATAAATTGGATTTGAAGTGGTTTTAAAAATAATCAGAATTTCCAATATACAAATTGGAATGGATTTGAATCGAAATTATCTTTGGAATATTTTGATGTTTGGTTTTGTGATTATACAGATATGGTTGTGGAAATTTGAAAGATATATTTATATCATTATTTCCAATACGATATTTTTTGGTTTCAGAATTTGATATTGAATATAAGCCAATATATTTTCTATTCAGAGCCTTGTATTTAATATCAAATGGGATTTTGGGTTCATCATGAATGGTGTCTTAAATAACACTGTTCTTGAACCCAGTTTTAGAAAAGAATAAATCTTTGAATTAAGATTTCGTGAAATTGTCCAGATAATTAGTATTTGATTGGAAATGAATTTAAATTGATTTTTGGGTTTATCGTGAGCGGTGTTTTGAATAACACCTGTTCTTTAACCCGATTAACAAGGGAATGTGATTTTGGGTTTATCGTGAACCGTTTTTTAGATGACATTGGTTCTTTAACCCAGTTAAAGACAGGATATTGATTTTTGGGAAGATTAAAATTAAGTGGAGTTTTAATGAATCTTTAATTAGATTAAAGAGATCGAGAATGGAGTATCACCAGTTTTGCTCCAAGCGATAGTTAAATCTTTAATTAGATTTGAACGTGAAATGGTAATTAATATTTACCGATAACACTGGGGTGTTAGATATGGATTATTACCAGTTTTGCTCCATGGGATGAATAGGTTGGGATTGGGAAATAAAATAAATGATTACTTTGGTGTGGTTCGCTAATCCCGACTAGTTTGGAAAACCTTAACATGGTTTGAAATGATATCCAAAGGAAGATTAAAGAATAAATTTGGAAGAATTTATCTTTGATAAAATTAATGGGAACCTTTCCCTAAGAATGTGAAATTTGAATAAAAGAATATTCTGAATTGGAATGAGGCGTATGTTGTGTTTGTGTAACACTTGTTTATTTTATACACGGGTTATTCAGAAAGGCCGAGTTTACACCCATTCTGAATAACCGATTCGACGATATGTCGAAGGTGAAGACGGTGGTTGAAGACCGGGGGTCTTCACGTCATTTGGTTGATTCCTGACAATCTTGATTGGATTGTACACCCAAGATGAGGGAATAAGTTGGAGATCGTCCAGGCGTACTTGGAGATCGACGAATATGCGAGGAAAGTGCCTCCGGTTTCGTTCTGACCCAGAACGAACTTGTAAATGGATTGTGTGTCTGACATTGGATTTTATTCTGTGTGATTGATTTCTATTAAATATATATCTGTTTGGCGGCAGAAAATATATTATCTTGCTTAACGCCCTTCCCTGAGACGTACGAGCTTAGAGGTTATATATTGATGGATATCAATTGCACGGCATGAATTCCCTGCGTGGCATGCCTAAGTGGAAAATGATCAAGGCTTCTATTGAAAAGCAAAGTCTTGTGGTTGATGACCAAAGCACGGCCTATGTGGCATAGTTTGTGTAAAGCATTAATTCGCGAGCATCACACCTCGGTATGAGTCAAAAACGGGATAAGGACCGTTGGGAGAACACGACGTTTCTTTCTAGCTATGGGTGATGTCAGTGACTTACCAGCCCTGACATTTATATACTTTTTACCTATGTGGTTGTTGGAATGCGAGGCGCCTCGGATATAGGTCTGATAGGACCAGGAAACGTGTGTTCAGGAATTGCCAATCCTCAAAAGTAAGAGAGGACCGGCCCAACCGATTCCAAGGATCGATGTGTGTGGTCATGAGACATTTGCTAGAGTGTCTCGAACGGAGAGGAGCTTTCCCCTTGCCTCGACTCATGATGGAATCCAATTTCCAATACGTGACACTGCGGTTTTAATTGTAGAACTAGTATGGCGACATAGTGGTATGGGGCACTTATGTCGTCTATGATTGACACTTATGATTGAAGTTGTTTTCTTCACTTATAGTAATAATAAAAGATGAAATTTAGCGTATTAAGCATTCTTTGGATATTATAAAGTAAAACACTATCCTCTGGCTTGCGTTGCATTGTGTGATGGGACCTGGGTCTTATAATAGCTTCATTTTTCTTTATTTAGCATTGCGCTGTTTGTTTTATGCACTGGTATTCTTCGGAGGAAACCCATTCCGTGTTATACGGCGTGGTCCCTTGATTTACCTAACTTTAAAATAAAGATTAATAACTGTTTTAGTTCTCATACCAGTCACATGACTGACCTGGAGTTTATTGTTTTAACCTAAACTCTGGGTGCCCTTATTTTCGACATAGGCAGCTAGTTGTTGGGTTTTGCAGATTTATATTCACAGGATCATGGTATAGCTGAAGTGATATTCGGAAAGCTCTGTATCCGCGTATTTCTTTTAGTTATGTTTTGTATTATTTTTCCGCTGCTATGTATTTAAATGTAATTTAAATCTCTGATATTTGTCGAATGTATATTTATTCATACTCTGTATATTCTTGTATTCTGATGGAATTGTTGTAATAAACAATGAAATGTTCTTCTGTTTGTGTTCTGATTCGTCTTGTCCTCAAAGTAATTCGTTCTTTCTCTTCTCTTCGGAGATCGGGGTAGTTCGGGTCGCCACATTTGGTATCAGAGCTTTGGTTCACAGAGCTCGAGAACAAGACACATTAGAACCAAATGAAAGAATTCATCAGAGATTGGATTAGCAATATCCAATAAGAATTACTCGTTAGAGATAGGATCAGTAGTATCCTAGAACGAGTGTGAAGAGTATATTTTTCAAATAAAGATGAAAACAATTTTTTTTTTTGAAAATTAAATTCAATTATTCGTATTTGAATATTTTATTTGTATTGAATTTGGACAATCTAGTATATGAAGATTTCGCGTATATGAAGACTTTGCGTATACGCGTCATGAACGTATATTCAAAGTCCCAAATATACTGGATAGATATAGAATCACACTCTAGTAGCCCGGAGATGGTTCTGATGATTGATCGATCATCATCAGAATTTATGTTCGAGTTTTGAAGGTGTGCTATCTATATATTTCCATTAGACTGGTGTGAGAACCAGAACTAGATAGGTTTACTGTTGTGATTTGGCATCAAAAAGATGATTTTCTGTATATGTATCAAAATTATGAATTTGAAACGTTAATTCACTAATTGATTTTTGATTGTGTTGTTTGATTATTATTTTCATTAATTAAAATTTTGAACCATTTAGCCTAATTGAACCGAATATTGAACTGTATTGAAAAATGATTACAATTGCATGCATATACATGTATATCCATTGAACAGATCATAGCAAGGAAGCAAGAGAAGAGGAATAAAATTGTTTGCCCGACAAATAGGTACATGTTAATTGTATTTTTGGGTTTGGATGATTTTATGAGCCAATTGGCTAGCCGCTTGGCTGTTTCTTTTTCTTTTTGGATTGGTGAGGGCCATGGGAGGCTATTTGAAATATCCCGAAGCTCCCGGTGCAGGGGAGGTTATGGCGAAATTTTTCGAAAATTTAGGGTGTTAACCAAATTTTTGAAAAATTTGAAAAGTTCTTAGAAACTGAAAAGTTGAAGAACTTAAGCCGTAAAGAAAATAATGGAAGTTGAGTTGATTAGTTAAACAACTTTCAGCTTCGTTCCTTTTCGGGGACGAAAAGTTTTAAGTGGGGGAGATTGTAACAACCCGGGAAATCTGAGCCAATTTAAAAATTTTATTTTGGCAATTTTAATGAACTTTGAATATTTAAAATTAATTATTTTAAATATTAATGACGAAAAATTTATTTTGAATAGAATTAGAACGTATATATCTATTTGAATCGTCGTTAGAATATAATTATTTTATTTTAAATATAAAAGAAATTGAAAATGGCATGGTAGTTTGGAATTTTGATTTTGAATTTCAAATGAATGTACAGGATTCAAATTAAACTGGATTTTAGCAAAACCAAAAATATTAGAACCTATTTGAGAATATCTTTCCAACGAATCCGAAAAATTGAAATTTCATAGCGGGAATCAAAAGTTACGTCCAGTTGAAAATTCAGAATAGTCGCTATGGAATTTTGGGCCCTTAAAAATGAAAATTTTGCAAACGACCTCGGTTTTCAACGAAACCACTTTTGTTGGATCCGTGATGTCAAATTATTGCTAGATTCCAAAATACGTAATTTTTCGAATCAATATGTGAGTGGTAAAGAAAGACGTGTTTTGACAGCTCTAGTCAATTTCGATCGACCAGAAAATGGCCATTTTTCAAACGGTCTCGGAATTTGACAAAATTAGTTTTGTTAGGACCGTATCGTCAATACGAAGCTAGAAAATATTTTTCGGGAATTTTTAGAGTCTGTATGTGGCCGTGGTAAATTGAAATGCGTGTTCAAATTGAATATATTGATTCATATTTTAATTTTGAGAAAAAATGATGGAAACAGTCGAATCGGCTTAAGGGACATATCTCATTATGTTCGCAATGGGGGTAATTAGCTAGGGACAACAGGCGGTGGGTCTCGTTTGGAGATCGAAATTTAAAGTTACTTTTTGGGATTTAAAATAATATAAAAATATATTAATATATATGGTCAAACCCTTTACTCTCTCTCTCCCCTTCACTTACTTTCCTCCCGTCGGTTTTCAGAGGAAATAAAAAAAGGCTCCGACGATCGATCTCGCGCCCCCACCTCGCCGCCCGTTGCTCCGCCTCACCCCACGTCAACACAGCCACAACCTCCCCCACCGCTCCTCTTTCTCTTCCACCAAAACCGCGGAACCCCCTCCCAAATCGAAGAAGACCGTCCCCCCCCCCCCCCCGCCCAAGCCCGCCGCCTGCGCCAGTTTCCACCCCCCCAGCCTCCGCTCCGGCCCCCTCCGACGATGGTGCAGCAGCCCTCCAGCGAAGGTGATTTTTTAAAATTTTAAATTAGGTTTTAATCTCAGTTTTTATTTGAAAATATGATCTTTTTAGAGAACGAAAAAATTTGATCTTTATAGAATAAAAAGATTTGATTTGTAATTAAGGAAAGATTATATTTTTAAACAAGGAAAGAATATATTTCTAGAAGCGAAAAGATTAGGTTTTTCTATGTTAAAAGATTAGATTTTTCTATGTTAAAAGATTAGATTTTTAATTGAAGAAAGATTAGATTTTTAATTGAAGAAAGATTGGATTTTTCTATGTTAAAAGATTAGATTTTTAACAATGTAAAGACGAGATTTTTAATCGTGAAAGGGTTAGATTTTTAATCGAACAAAGAAGTGATTTTTTTTACATATGTAGTAGAGATATAAAAATACGATCTTTGTATATAAAAATGTGATTTTTATATATGTAGCGAATTAAAAATATGATTTTTATATAATAGAGAATATAAAAATGTGATTTTTATATATGTAGTGAATACGGACGACGAAAGTGACAAAAGGCGAGCACGGCGAAGATTTCCTACATATGAAGAGTTGCGGTGAATTGGTTTAGCTAGTCGGTGAGAACTTCTCACTTTAATTCTTGTTTTCTAGTTAAAATATATACTAGGATGCAGACGATGCTTAGCAGCACCCGATACCCGTCGTCCACAGACCATGGATGGCTTGTATGTTTAATTTTATGTGGTTGTGAAAATTGATTGTGCGATGTGGAATGAAATAAAATATTTATATAGTTAAAAATATTTTATCGTTAAAAATATAATTTTTAATGTGAATTTGAATAAATAAATATTCATTTACGAATCAGACGATTTGTTTATGTACACCCATTTGAAGGATATTGATTGGGACGACAAATTTTACACGTCGCCCAACTACACAAATAATATTCAGTGTTTGTGGATTGAAACCCCACACCGGTGTTGGGATGATATTTGGCGTACACTAGTCCCAATTGTTTAGTTGTATGTCAATCGATAGGTTGACAGACTGTGTAAGCGTTAATTATTTATGTTTAATGCTTATGCAGTTGTGTGGTGCACTTTGGATGATGGTTGATTATTTATCGTTGCTATTATATACATGTGTTGTATGGAATCCACATAATTAACATTATATGGTAATTGAATGGGTCTCATTCCAATTTAGAAAATAAAATATATTTATGTGTTGAATAAACAAAATACTCATGTGTTGAGAATATTCATGCATCGAAACCATTCATGTGTTGAAACCATTCACGTGTTGAAAATATTCATGTGTTGAGCGAAATATTTATACAATAAAATTCACATTTTTATTGTAAGTAAGAATTAATAAATATTCATGTGTTGAATAAAATATATATTCATGTGTTGAAAAAAATATTCATTTGTTGAATAGAATAACGAAGTTATTGAAATATATAAAGCCGCGTTGATTATATATGCGCCATTTTGACGCGAACGATATTCATATCGATTATATTAAATTTTTAATGAATATCGAAAAGGAATTGATTTCAAAATCTAACATTTTGAAAATATTATCATTTATATATTAATGATATGGAATATTCAATTTTGATTTAAAATTGAATATGAAGTAGAAATTGTTTTGAAAACGAATTTAAAACGATTTATAAAATATATTTTGAATTGAAATCGACGAAATATATAATATATATATATATTTTATATTAAATGGCCTGAATAGAACACGCCGCGTCGCGGCAGTTCGCGAATTTCGACCATTGACTTCGAATTGACGTTACGGGAGATCCGACCGTCGGATTCTCCTGAAACCGGAACCGTTGGGTTTGTATCGAAAAAAGATTTCCAATGAATATTAGAAATTTGAAATCTAACGGCTGGATTTGGAATTATGTCCAAATTAAATTTGGAAAAGGTCGTTATAAGTGCAGTTCGGTGGCCATTATTGAAAACCGATTGTACGGACCTTGATAAAATTATTAAAAATATTAATAATTTGTGTAAAATCATAATATATGAATTGGAAAGAACTGGGATGAAAAATTCCACATTTGTAAGGATAAAAATATATTTTTATCAAAATGAACTAGTTATGAACTAGAATTATGATCCAATATTTTTGAATAAATAAATTGGATCTGAAGTGGTTTTAAAAATAATCAGAATTTCCAATATACGAATTGGAATGGATTTGAATCGAAATTATCTTCAGAATATTTCGATGTTGGGTTTCGTGATTATACAGATATGGTTGTGGAAATTTGAAAGATATATTTATATCGTTATTTCCAATATGATATTTGTTGGTTTCAGAATTTGATATTGAATATAAGCCGATATATTTTCTATTCAGAGCCTTGTATTTAATATCAAATTGGATTTTGTGTTCGTCGTGAATGGTGTCTTAAATAACACTGTTCTTGAACCTAGTTTTAGAAAAGAATAAATCTTTTAATTAAGATTTAGTGAAATTGTCCAGTTAATTAGTATTTAATTGGAATTGAATTTAAATTGGTTTTTGGGTTTATCGTGAGTGGTGTTTTGAATAACACCTGTTCTTTAACCGATTAACAAGGGAATGTGATTTTGGGTTTATCGTGAACCGTGTTTTAGATGACATTGGTTCTTTAACCCAGTTAAAGACAGGATGTTGATTTTTGGGAAGATTAAAACTAAGTGGAGTTTTAATGAATCGTTAATTAGATTAAAGTGATCGAGAATGGAGTATCACCAGTTTTGCTCCAAGCGATAGTTAAATCTTTAATTAGATTTGAACGTGAATTGGTAATTAATATTTACCGATAACATTGTGGTGTTAGATATGGAGTATTACCAATTTTGCTCCATGGGATGAAAAGGTTGGGATTAGGAAATAAAATAAATGATTACTTCGGTGTGGTTCGCTAATCCCGACTAGTTTGGAAAACCTTAACATGGTTTGAAATGATATCCAAAGGAAGATTAAAGAATAAATTTAGAAGAATTTATCTTTGATATAATAAATGGGAATCTTTCCTTAAGAATGTGAAATTTTGAATAAAAGAATATTCTGAATTGGAATGAGGCGTATGTTGTGTTTGTGTAACACTTGTTTATTTTATACGCGGGTTATTCAGAAAGGCCGGGTTTATACCCATTCTAAATAACCGATTCGACGATATGTCGAAGGTGAAGACAGTGGTTGAAGACCGAGGGTCTTCACGTCATTTGGTTGATTCCTGACAATCTTGATTGGGCTGTACACCCAAGATGAGGGAATAAGTTGGAGATCGTCCAGGCGTACTTGGAGATCGACGGATATGCGAGGAAAGTGCCTCCGGTTTCGTTTAGACCCAGAACGAACTTGTAAATGGACTATGTGTCTGACATTGGATTTTATTCTGTGTGATTGATTTCTATTAAATATATATCTGTTTGGCGGCGGAGAATTTATTCTCTTGCTTAACGCCCTTCTCTGAGACGTACGAGCTTAGAGGTTATATATTGATGGATATCAATCGCATGGCATGAATTGCCTGTGTGGCATGCGTAAGTGGCAAATGATCAAGGCTTCTGTTGAAAAGCAAAGTCTTGTGGTTGATGATCAAAGCACGGCCTATGTGGCAGAGCTTTGTGTATAGCATTAATTCGCGAGCCTCACACCTCGGTACGAGTCAAAACGAGGTAAGGACCGTTGGGAGAACACGACGTTTCTTTCTAGCTATGGGTGATGTCAGTGACCTACCAGCCCTAACATTTATATACTTTTTACCTGTGTGGTTGTTGGGATGCGAGGCGCCTGAGATATAGGTCTGATAGGACCGGGAAACGTGTGTTCAGGAATTGCCAATCCTCAAAAGTAAGAGAGGACCGGCCCAATCGATTCCAAGGATCGTTGTGTGTGGTCCTGAGATATTAGCTAGAGTGTCTCGAACGGAGAGGAGCTTGCCCCTTGCCTCGACTCATGATGGAATCCAATTTCCAATACGTGACATTGCGGTTTTAATTGTAGAACTAGTATGGCGACATATTGGTATGGGGCACTTATGTCGTCTATGATTGATACTTATGATTGAAGTTGTTTTCTTCTCATATAGTAATAATAAAATATGAAATTTAGCGTATTAAGCATTCTTTGGCTATTATAAGGTAAAACCCTATCCTCCGGCTTGCGTTGCATTGTGTGATGGGACCTGGGTCTTATAATAGCTTCGTTTTTCTTTATTTAGCATTGCGTTGTTTGTTTTATGCACTGGTATTCTTGGGAGGGAACCCGTTCCGTGTTATACGGCGTGGTCCCTTGATTTACCTAACTTTAAAATAAAGATTAATAACTGTTTTAGTTCTCACACCAGTCACATGACTGACCTGGAGTTTATTGTTTTAACCTAAACTCTGGGTGCCCTTATTTTCGACACGGGCAACTAGTAATTGGGTTTTGCAGATTTATATTCACAGGACCCTGGTATAGCTGAAGTGATATTCGGAAAGTTATGTATCCGCATATTTCTTTCAGTTATGTTTTGCATTATTTTTTTGCTGCTATGTATTTAAATGTAATTTAAATCTCTGATATTTGTCAAATGTATATTTATTCATACTCTGTATATTCTTGTATTCTTATGGAATTGTTGTAATAAACAACGAGTTGTTCTTCTGTTTGTGTTCTGATTCGTCTTGTCCTCAAAGTAATTCGTTCTTTCTCTTCTCTTCGGAGATCGGGGAAGTTCGGGTCGCCACATTAAGTGACTTTGGTACTACCTCTTGCATGGCTAAGACTTTAATGATGATAAATGTGCTAGTAGTATGGTTGTGTATACACACACACACGCACGCACACACACACACACACACACACACACACACACACATATATATATATATATATCTGTGTGTGTGTGTGTGTATTATAAAGACTTAACTAATGGTCAAAATTTTCTATATCTTGGACCAATAGACCAATGATGATGCTAGGGACCTACTTCATTTTATGAAATATTAAGTGGATGATAGACCTACATCAATATTTTGTACCATGCAAAATGGTAGATAAATGAATTGTGTGTGCAATACTAAGTTGCATTTATTGACCTTAAATTATAAATATAACAAGTAAATGGAAATCAATTATTATGAACTCATGTTATGGACACATTATATGGTATTTCCTATCACAATAGTGTTGTTTCGACCCTACTCCTTATTAAAATGCACATGATAGATTTATAGTGGCATGTCACTAGAGCTGGACATGATGGTTGTTGGAGAATTCTTCTTATCTCTCATCCTCGATACTGATGTGACAACTTGATATTCAAGGAACGCCGATTAATTCAATGACCGCAGTCAATATTTATATCATGTTATTATTTTTCCTACGAGTTTTGATTTTCAATCTTTGATATGCTTGTGCTTATTTGCAGGTACGAAATCCAATGATTTATGCTCTAATGGAATAAAATTTTAACTTTTATCGAAATTTGGACCAATTGAAGTGCATGTTGTTACAGTACATATTATTATCCAGTCTAGGTACATCTAAACTAAGAATATTTGAAATAGTATATTTATTTCCATTATGATAAAATTACTCACGGTTATAATATTTTGTAACTATTATCACAAACATAATAATTATGGATTTTTTATTACATATATTTTAAATTAAATTAATTAATATGACACATATATCAAGTATATACGCCTTTTATTTCGAACAAGATTGTGCATCAAATTAGATAAATGTAACAAATTACATAATTACCCCGGCGATATACCCCAGCTCTATCATTTGTTATATCAAATAATCCTTAAATATCATTTATATAAATTTCAACATCTTTTGACCACTTTAATTTTTTTAATCTCTCTGTTTAAATCATAAACTAAGATTGGTGCTTTTAATAGAGAGCTTGATTTCAAAACGAAAAGGGGTTCCTTTAAATAAATTCTTGCTTAAATATCCAAAAATAAATCATTAATATATTTAAAACTTAAACTCATTTTTCAACACATATATAACCTTTATAATACTCATTCGAAAAGAATTTACACAATATCCAAAATAAGATAACCTCCTTTTACTTCACTAAAATTTCGAATTCCCAAAATTCATTCCTAACGGACTATCACTATATGGATCTTAAATTTTGAAACTTTGTTTGGTACATTAAATAGCTTTTAAACCCATTTATTTCTATGTTTTATACAACTCTTACTATGAGTACCAAAATAATTAATGTCAAATAATGATAAGTGTTAAGACCATTCAAAATTCATAAGAATAACTTCTCAAATAATAGAAAGATGCCTGGCGACCACTGTAGCATGTCATCAATTGATATTGTTGATATATATATATATATATATATATAAGTCAGTGTTCACGTGATCTTACAAGTCATTACATAAACAAGACTGTATGTAGATAAAAATCAACATGGTGATGAATCCTTTAGGACCCTTTTACAAAACCAAATCTTTCGAGGTGCCTTCATCACGACCTATTCGCAAAGAAGCACTTCAACTTCCTTTTTCTTATCCCCTATAGAATGGGGTATTTATGTCATTTGTTTCCAAGTGGAATCAACAACCTCAAACACTATATATATATATATAACATATACAATAACATGTCGTCCTCATTTTAAAACTATTTCAAATTGAGATATCTCACTTTTGTATCCAAGCATGGCAACAAAATAAAACAAAGAACCTTGGAACAGCCTCCTACCATCGCCTAAACACCAAAGCTATCACCCTCGCTCTGGAAAACTCTACCTCTCCCCTTCTATTTCTCACACACTTAGCTAAACCCCTTTCTTCAGTTTTGCTCTCGAACATATGCCATTTTGGGTTGCTTGACTTCAAAGATTGGATATTTGTGATCGTGGTGTTAGCTATGCACGTAAAATTTTGAGTAGAAAAGGAGGTGTTTTGAAGTATACAAGTGAAGAAGGAAAAGAGAGAATGGAAGAGAGCAAAGTTAGGAAGTGAGATATAGTGAATAAAATGAAGTAAATGAGCTTCTTTTATAAAAATGAGAAAAACAACAAAAGAATAACAAATCTCTTCACCAAATGACTAATAACCACTTAGAAAATTCAACCATGGTGTATCTTTCCATGTGTCAACTCGTATACTTCACACTCGCTTCACATGGCTATGTAGTACTATTATGCTACCCAAAATATTTTAACAGTTTGCTTATTTGATTTACAATTTACTTATGTGATGGTTGGGTAAGAAGAGACTACACACAATGCCCGAATTTTCAATGCAGTTGTAAACGAAAGAAACTCGAACTTTCCTCTGCCAACACGGGGGTAGTATTATTTAGTTGACTCGGGTTATTTTCTTCTTAATGGTTATTTACCACCTCATCGAAACATAATGTACCATATTCCTCATTCTCGAGGTATAGTAAATCAACCAAAATCGAACAATGAAGTTTTTAATTTCTACCATTCAAGTCTGTGTATGAATATTGAGAAAACTTTTGAAATTAGAAGAAAAAATTTGTTATTTTAAAGAGGATGCCAATGTACAGTTTTGAAACTCAAGTTAAAATTGTAGTTGCTACAATGACTATGTATATATAATTTTGTAAGGAAATACAATATCGAAATCTATGATATTCTCAAAAACGTCTGTGAATTGAGAGAAGGGTATGTTTTTGTGTATTTGAGCGGAGAGTTGAATGGTGAATGAAAAAGAGTACCATGATTAAAAGGAAGTGATATATAGTAATATGTTATTATAAGTAATTAAAATACATATTAAAAAGGTGATTAAAGGGTACGCTTCCTTGGATACAGATAAATTATTTTACTGTATTGGACTTGCAATCTCAGGAAAAGAGAACGGTACTACGCATCAATCTCAGAAACCGATTATTTTAATGTTCGACCTTTTTGCTCAACTCCTTGCTGCAACAACCGGCTTTAAAGCTTCATTTTGAAGTGCGATATTCGTTCTTGGAAATGCAACTTTTCTGGTTCTTATCAATGTGTTCTAATGTCATCCGCGTTGAACTAATTACCTCAAAATTCAACATACAGGTATGCGACGTTTTCTCGACAACTTAATCTTTGCTTTGATACCTAGGTTTCTTCTGTTAACCAATCATCGATGCCAGTGTTTGATTTTGAAAATCATGGTTATGTACAATGGCAATAAAACAGGATAAACTTGATATATAGCAGTAAAACTGAAGAGGTTGTGTTGTTTTATCGTCGTTATTTCATTTAAAGGTTCATTGATGGCTTTTTGAAGGATAATTTGGACGATTGACATATAAGGTGCAAGTTTAAGTAACCCATATGCATAGAAGAATTGGGGTACTCAACTAGATCTTATCAATTAATTGGACATGTGAATTGAATTTGGGCATTAGCAATAGCTCTTAAAAATAGTTTTTTGATGGCTTTGAAGTGATCCAGTACTTAATAAACTAGGCCATTTTTCATCTTGTTCGTTTGCTTTTCCTGCTACATGTTATCCCTAAGAAGCAAAAAATAAAATGACCCAAGCCAATATAATTGTTATAGTATCAAGCAGATCAAAACTTAAGAATGCACTTTCTACTTTGATATGAAGTGGCAAAGTAGGTTGATGTTGATTTTGAGCAATAAAAACAAGTAATATAACATGTTTGGACTTCGGTTAACACTACGGGTGCTTTCACAGCTTTTTTTGGTTAACACTAAGGGTGCATCCGTACTTGATTCATCGGATATACAGGCTGGCATCTGCATTTTCCTTTTAATGTCATTCAATGTATTATTTAGTTGCTCAGTGACACTTCCTTGCTTTTCTTGTTGTAGAAAAAGATTTGCCGCTGCATCCATCCTCAAGCAGTTTCTATTCAGCTGTTTTGTATAATTTTGTATTTGATAACTAATAAATGCATTCATGCTATCTACTTGAGTCCCTAAAACAGTTAACGTTTTCCTTGTTATCACAGTTACAAGTTTTTGCGCTCAAGCGAAATGTTTGATGCCTTGAGTTTTTTTTTTCCAATACAGTGGTCTTGGCAGAAATCAGTCTTATGCCAAGGCCAAGAGGATGGATTTTTCTCATCTGGACATCGAAGAAACCGAGACGTGTAGTGAAAAATTGTAAACAAAAAGTATGTGACTAGGCATTTCTTGTGATCACAAGATCTTTTAGCATTCATACATGCAACCTTTTATCTTTAAAGTAAGTTATTTTTTTTGGCATCACTTTATATCGTCCATTTTTATATTAGACTGCATAGGATAAATACTTATGCATAGTTTTTGTTTCGAATGATATCATACACTCTCAATCCGTAAGAACCAAATAAAACCATAGACTTTAAAATCGTAAATTGCGTACTGTACTTTGATGTTAAAAATTCACTAATAAAGATTTCCAGGTAAATAAAAAAGGTTATATTCTTAAATCTGATTAAAACTAGCCTTTTCACATGCTTTGTCTTTACTACAAAATGTATGCATTCGGGATGCAGTACATGAATGCAATTTCTATATTGAATGTTAAGACAAAGTCCAGTGATTTACGATTACTTCAACAGCATGTCAATGATGCATAATAAATAAAATCTAAGTGTTAAAAACCTGATATAAATAACTGTTCTATTCTGCATTAGGTATACAAAGTAACAAAGATATTAACTTCCACCATTTTGATGTTTAAATTTGATAAAATGATGATATCTTCATGTTTACCACATAAAATTATTGTCTCAAAGACCATTGTGCATATAAAGATGTTTATATATTGCCAAACTGGCTTTTCATATATTTCTATTCATTTCAACTATAATGTGGTGGAATAAAAATTTGCTGTTTTTCTTTTCTAAGTAGTGTTCCAGTGAAGTAAATAAATTTGGAGAATGTTGTACAACCTATCCTTTTGACTAACTTATTTATGAGTCATAGCAATATTGCACTGCATAGTAACCACTCTTTGGCAGTGATGATCCACACTGCTTTGAAATTTATCTTGTTATTCACTGCCACTGTCGTATGTTTTGAACTACAACAGTGTTCAAATGTCAATTTATGGTGGTTTTGTTAGAAAATGCGTACAAATGAAAGTTGTTTATAAACAAAAATTATATATTGTAACGCTCAACCGTATATTATGTATTATAAGAAATTATACTTGTTAAACTAGTTCTTTTTATTAGTTTATAAGTTACAATGGATATGATTGATAATGTAAAATACTAGCCATAGAGAGGCGAGGTTGTTAGTGAAAAACATCGGCAATGCTGGTTATACCAGCTCCGAGCCCCAAAAAATTCACCTTCAGGGACCAGTGAAGCACTACAATCGCACTATTATGCGTTTAGGTGTATTTGAACATGAACTCCGTGTAAACTTCATTTATAAGCTATACAAAACATACGAAGAATATTAAAAATGAATCTAGTTATTCAAGATTAATCTGGATTGGAAGATTGCTATATCACAAGATAACAATAACTTCCTAAAAAGGTTTCATATACTTACCATCATAATATCTCTAATTTTTTTGTGTATGTGTGTTTACGTTCAACCTGTATAAGCATAAAACATTTAACTTGTATTTATGTTTGAATTATTGGCATGCTTGAGCTTCTACATTTATGGATTTTAAACAAGGGAAGAGAAAACTATGTCAAGCACGCACTAGAGGTTGAATACTCAACTTTATCGAAAAGCACGAGATCCACTTCCATTATCCTCCATAGCAGAACTCGAACTTGACTTCAGTCTCCATTCCTTTTGTTGAATGGTTGATATCACTTCTTGGTTTTTTCCCTAAAGCCAATATGTATCAGTGAGAATTGATATTTTATCCACTTTTTGCAATTCTCAATTGGGAGCTTGGCGTTGTTATTACTTATTAGCACTATTATTTAGTATAGTGCCCAAAAATAAAAAATTTGAACCTTTGATATACATACTGTATATCATTGTTTTGAAAAACTCATCTTAATGCTCGTCTCTAGGATGCACCTCTAGGCAAGGAGAGGTAAAACGCAATGAGCTCACTCATGCTTTAGCAGTTTGGGGCATGAGGTACAAAATGTACATACTAACATACATCGCAAGTTTTTTTTAACCTCTGATTAAAAAGTGTCCTAATAGAATCTATAAACCTTAATTATTTAATAACAAGCTGAAAAGGGAAATTTGTAGAAAAGAAAAGTTTTTTTTTTGTTTTCAATTTCAATATCAACATGATTGAATAAGATTGATTTTGAAATAATGATCAAAAGCTACGTGATGACTTTCTCAAATTTTATTCAAAGAAAATATTAGATTATCGATGGTTAACCTACAAATAAATTTGGTGAATCAATTTTAGTTGGTAGAAAAAATAGAAGGGACACTTGCATGATTTCCTACTCTACCGTGATAGGGATTGATTTCACTAGAATTAATCGAATATCATTTTCAAGATCATATTAAAAAATAAAGATAGATAATGAAGGAAGAATAAAGAAATACATAGTTGTAGTGGAGTTGAAAAATGAAAATAAATTATTCGAAATTACTAATAAGAATTGAAAACGCCTTAGCAGATTAAGGCATGAGGTACAAAACGTAGATACTAACATACATCGCAAGATTTTTTTAACCTCTAATTAAAAAGTGTCCTAATAGAATCTATAAATCTTAATTATTTAACAACAAGCTGGTGGATGCCCCAGTGCCAAAGGCTCCCGTACTCAAGCAAGAGGACTTCCCAGGCAGTCTCCATCCTATTACTATCCTGACGACTTTCTGGGATCTGGGGCTGGTCGATTAGTGCACACATCCTTTCCCCCAGATATGTTGATTAAAAAGTGCCCTAATAGAAGCTATAAACCTTAATTATTTAATAGCAAGTTGAAAAGGGAAATTTGTAGAAAAGAAAAGTTTTTTTTTGTTTTCAATTTCAATATCAACATGATTGAATAAGACTGATTTTGAAATAATGATCAAAAGCTACGTGATGACTTTCTCAAATTTTATTCAAAGAAAATATTATATTATCGATGGTTAACCTACAGATAAATTTGGCGAATCAATTTTGGTTGGCAGAAAAATAAAAGGGACACTTGCATGATTTCCTACTCCACCGTGTTAGAGATTGATTTCACTAGAATTAATCGAATATCATTTTCAAGATTATATTAAAAAATAAAGATAAGATAATGAAGGAAGAATAAAGAAATACATAGTTGTAGTGAAGTTGAAAAATGAAAATAAATTATTCGAAATTACTAATAAGAATTGAAAACGCCTTAGCAGTTTGAGGCATGAGGTACAAAACGTACATACTAACATACAACGCAAGATTTTTTTAACCTCTAATTAAAAAGTGTCCTAATAGAAGCTATAAATCTTAATTATTTAAAAGCAAGCTGGTGGATACCCCAGTGCCAAAGGCTCCCATACTCAAGCAAGAGGACTTCCCAGGTAGTCTCCCTCGTATTACTATTCTCACGACTTTCTAGGCTCTGGGGGTAGTCGATTAGTGCGGACAACCTTTCCCTACATATGTGAAAAGGCCGGGACTCGAACCTGTGCGCTCAAGATTACCAGCCGGGTAACCTTACCATTGTGTTAGGCACCACCTTTCAATATCAAGCTGATTGAATATTTAATAGCAAGATGAAAAGAGAAATTTGTAGAAAAGAAAAGTTTTTTCTTTCAATTTTGAATATCAACATGATTGAATAAGATTGATTTTGAAATAATGATCAAAAGCTATGTGATGACTTTCTCATATTTTATTCAAAGAAAATGTTAGATTATCGATGCTTAACCTACAAATAAATTTGGCGAATCAATTTTAGTTGGCAGAAAAAATAGAAGGGACACTTTCATGATTTCCTACTCTACCATGATAGAGATCGATTTCACTAGAATTAATCGAATATCATTTTCAAGATTATATTAAAAAATAAAGATAGATAAAGAAGGAAGAATAAAGAAATACATAGTTGTAGTGAAGTTGAAAAATGAAAATAAATTATTCGAAATTACTAATAAGAATTGAAAACGCCTTAGCAGTTTGAGGCATGAGGTACAAAACATACATACTAACATACATCGCAAGATTTTGTTTAACCTTTGATTGAAAAGTGTCCTAATAAAAGCTATAAATATTAATTATTTGATAGCAA
This sequence comes from Allium sativum, assembly GCA_030737875.1. NCBI lineage: Eukaryota > Viridiplantae > Streptophyta > Magnoliopsida > Asparagales > Amaryllidaceae > Allium > Allium sativum. The sequence continues at coordinate 47,535,537 of CM060916.1, forward strand.
GCTGAAAAGGGAAATTTGTAGAAAAGAAAAGTTTTTTTTTGTTTTGTTTTCAATTTCAATATCAACATGATTGAATAAGATTGATTTTGAAATAATGATCAAAAGCTACGTGATGACTTTCTCAAATTTTATTCAAAGAAAATTTTAGATTATCGATGCTTAACCTACAAATAAATTTGGCGAATCAATTTTAGTTGGCAGTAAAAATAGAAGGGACACTTGCATGATTTCCTACTCTACAGTGATAGAGATTGACGTCCCTAGAATTAATTGAATATCATTTTCAAGATTATATTAAAAAATAAAGATATATAATGAAGGAAGAATAAAGAAATACATAGTTGTAGTGAAGTTGAAAAGTGAAAATAAATTATTCGAAATTACTAATAAGAATTGAATTACTTGTGTGTATTACTAAGTGCTTCATTTTTGTTTACCAATTTGTTGATTTATTTATTTCTAGTTTTACGAATGCTGATAAAATAATGATTGTGTGAATTCTATAAATTAGTGTTTATATTGTTTCGTATTAATTGTTTTATATGATTAATTGTTAGCTTTTTTTATTGATCAACAAATAAAAATAATAAGCTATTTGACTTGTGTCTCAGTGCTCACTCGAAAATTTGCTTCTCAGTGTTTTGAGGTCTATGGCTCATTTTCACAATCAAGAAAGCCGTTGATGTGCACACATGAGTGTGTGCATATTAGTATTTTGAACATATAGCTTTGGATCTATGGTATAGCGTGGTATATTTATGAAACTCTAGGTCACTACAAATTTGAGCTAATTGTCATTATATTTTTTTAAGCATCTAATTGTCATTATATTAACTATAATTTTAATTGTTTGTAGAACCATTTTGCCCTAGGTTTTAAAAATTTAACTACTTTAAAAGTAAACCATATGGAAGGATGGGGACATTTTTTTTTCTTTGTTTTTGTTAAAAGATGAAGTAAGTAGTTCACCATGTTTAACAATAATGTACGTCTCCACTTAAAAAATGGATGTTGGTCATGGATTCGAAACCATGTTTAACAATAATGTACATCTCCATTTAAGAAACGGATGCTGGCTATGGGGTTCGAACCCATATGCATTTATGTGCAGAAGATCTTAAGTCTTCCCCCTTAACCTCTTGGGCAAACCAGCACAACATGCCTAAAGGTATAAATTGACGATGGTATGCTTGGACTTAAATACTAAAATATATTTTTTGAAATTCAAAATTATTGCTTTTGAAAGTAAACAATATGGAAGGGAGTGAAGGTTTTTTTAGGGGATTTTATCGTGAATGACAAACATCATAATTTTTTCAAGCTCAAGGACAATCCATAAAAAAATTGTTTCCAAGGATAATACATATTATAAAACTAATATCTTGCACACCATAAAAGTGGTACTTAAAAATTGAGCTAAATTCTGATATCATACACACTATAAAACCGATAATTAAAAACTTATAATCAGATTCTGGTACCATGCACACTGTAAAACTGATACCTAAAATGTAATGTTTTGTCCTTTAAAATAAAATTTCAATAGACCGTACATACGGCTGAAAAAAGCCGTAACTTTGTCCTTAACAATATTTTCATGTTTTTTCTTTGTTTTTGCAAAAAGATGAAATAAATAGTTCACCATGTTCAACAATATTGTCGTACCATCTCCATTCAAAAAAATAGGTGCTGGCTATGGGGTTCGAACCCATGCGCACTTATGTGCAGAAGATCTTAAGTCTTCCCCCTTAACCTCTCGGGCAAACCAGCACAACATGCCTAAAGGTTTAAATTGACGATGGTATGCTTGGACCTTAAATCCTAAAATCTATTTCTAAAATTCAAAATTATTACTTTTAAAAGTAAACAATATGTAAAACATGCAAGCTGCCGAGAAAAAAATATTTTCATCATATTCACTTCTCTTACACATGGTAAGTCGAATGTGATGTTGGCATTTTGCACTCTTATGTGTAGAAGATCTTAAGCTTTTCCCTTGGCCTTGTAATCAAACCAAGACAACATGGATTGTGATTTGTGATGTGTATTTAGGTAAGGTGCTATCGTATACACCCACTTTTCTCATCCATAAATATTTTGTTGTTCTTCATTACTTGTTCATTCTTGTTAATTTATTGTATTGTAAGCAGAAGTTTAGAATATGCACCTTTCTTCTGACAAATCATTGCCTTTGATGATCAATCGTTGAAGTCGGTGTTTGATTTTGAAAATTTTAGTTATTTGCAATGACAATAAAACTGGATAACTAGGATGTCTAACTGTGAAATTGGAAAGATTTTGTTGTTTCATTAATGTTGTTTCTAATTGAAGGTTCCAAATGATGGCTACTAGTAAGTTAATTTGAAAGGTTGATGGCAAATTGTTGGTTAATTTGAAAGATTGATGTATAAAATATGTTTTTAAGTTCTCAATCTCGCTGAGAGCCATAGAACAAATTTTAGGACTGAACCGGCACCTATCAATTAATTGAATGTGCAAGTTGAATTGCTACATTCTTTAGAGCTATATTAGAAATAGCTCTTAAAAATAAAACTTCAATTATATTATAATGATCCACCCTTAATAAGCCAAGACTAATCATTTTTTATCTTTTCTCCACTTCTCTTCCTCATCATATAATCCCTAAGAAGCTAAAATGAAAACCAAAAAAATACAACCATTATACCATCAAGCTCATAACCACATACTGAGTTTTTTAACTTCAATCTCGAACTCTCTATATAAGGTGTCAAAAATGGAGAGGTATGAAGTAGTAGATGTTGAGACACGAGAATTTCGATTGATAACAACAAAATAAAGATCAATGGAAATCATGACATGGAGCTAAGATTATGGATATGTAGATGTTTAAAGGGAGACAGAGCATACATACAGGGGGAGATAACAATAAAGATTAAAATATCAAGCTATATTGTCATCAATCAAAAAGGGGGGGAATGTTGAGTCAACAGTTTCAATGCTTATTTTGATTAATGACAAGAAGGAGCTTCATGATCGACAAAAAGAAGACTCAATGTTTTATAGGTTAAAAGATGGTTATTTTAGAGTTATTTATGTTAAAATCTATCCTCAAATAATCATACTTCTTATTCTCTTCAAAAATATACATGAAAACTCATTTTTTATGTATGTTGACAAAAACCTGTCAACCTGTTAAAATTAACAGGTCAACAGCTTTTTAAACTTAACAGGTCAACCTGTTAAAATTGATAGGTCAACAGCTTTTTGAAATAACGGTCAAAAACCTGTCAACCTATTAATTTTTTACTGTCAACCTATTTTTGAATTTCATGAAGAGTCAACTTCTTTCTTGAAAAGTTGCATCCATTTCTCTTCATTAAAAATCACTTCTTTTGATTGCAACTTTTCACTAATAATTACAACTTCTCATTTGCTATAAATACATCATCTTTGATTCATCCAAATCACCGATTCTTGCTCTGATTTCTGATCTTACTTTCTAAATACTCTTGCATTCTAAAAAGCTCCCAAATTCAAGTTACTTATTGAATCCTTGATAATATTTCTCATATTTTGATTCAACAAGCAACTAACTTCCTTCAAATCTTCGCATTCAATTCATATACTTGAGGATAAGATTATAGGAAGGTTGTACTCAATCATTGACTAATCAGTGTTGAAGAAAGAACACATTCAAAGTCAAACTCTTGTAATCGTCTTGTGGGTAAGCTTGTAGCCCGTGAAATCAAGTGGGTAAGCTTGTAGCCCGTGAAATCAAGTGGGTAAGCTTGTAGCCCATGAAATCAAGTGGGTAAACTTGTAGCTCGTAAATCAAGTAGTTGTGAACCTGTTCCTCCGGGTGAAGTGAGGGTGTTGTTTAGTGAAAAGCCGAAGAGGAGCTTCGGGACTGGACGTAGGACGGGAGGTCCGAACCAGTATAAAAATCTGGTGTCATTACTCTACTTTACTTTACTGCATTTATAATTATTTATGATATATATATTGTTTGCGAATATTTATTCGCATAACTATTGAATAGCTTAAGTTATCACATACATTCCGCATAGCCCTGTTATAGATCCTGCACAAGTCGTATACACCCCGACGTTTACAGTAGAGTAGCTTGATATTGGTCTTAATCATGAAAAGCGATCATAGGATGTTGGATAATGACGATATAGGAATATGCTAGTGGTGAAATGTTTGGTGATGTTACAATTATGGGCAAAAGATGCTTATTTTGTGTTGGGAGACTGGCATATCTGCACGTTGTTTTTTGTATGATCATTTATTTTAATGCGTAAGTGCTTCAGGTTATATATAAGAAAAGAGGCTCATCAGTCATCATCAAGCGATTCTATTCATGGATCATATTCTCATATTCACTATTCATATATTCAAATTTTCTATTTTGAGACCCCAACACAGATGTACTAGTTTGTGTTATCATGCAAAATATTTAATGTCTCGTAACTGGCGCCTAGATGACCATTTAATACATCGCTTCTATGTTTAATTCCAACCAAGTTTAAATTCATGAGTTTATAATTCAATATTTTTTTTGCCATTTCCCAGTTACATAAACCATATCTGAAAGTCTGACTAGTAGTTTGTATACCATCTTGAGCTATGGGCAAATGTAGTTTGCACCTACAATTCAGAATAAGATTGTCTTCCTTCATCATACAGCCATTTAACCGAATAAATATGGAGTGTTAACTTTGCCATGTAAAGATAATATCTGGAGTAGTGTACATACAATTCAGAATAAAGACGCAAACCCACTTGCAGGGCCGGAGGCACATTTTTGTTGCCTTTTGTTTTGTTTTTCTGGCCCAGGAGGACGGGGTGTGTGGTGTGGGTGGTTGGGGGGGGGAGTGAGGGTAACGGTTCTTCGGTCGAAAATCAAACCTTAAATCTATTGCAATCTTGAACAAATCATGGGCTTCATCAACTCATCGAAAATTTCAAGTGCAACAGGAAGCCATCCTCCATGATGCTCCTTCACAGGATTAAGACCCTCCTCCATGATTCAGATATGCAATCATTGTTACTCCTTTTCTATTATTGGAAAAATGACCAAATTTTGTACTGTAAGTTTGTAAAATCGATTTTTCTTTGTCGATGTAAATAATTTGATTGGTATTTGACACACCTTTACTGTACATAAGCATGAGGATAGCAGATTCCATTTTTTTTTATTTTTTTTTGTAGTTGGACCGTAGCTCTTTTTGCGGCCGTTTGCTTAAATAGTTTTAGCTAAATATAAAAATCTTTAATTGTAGCCAGAACAATTATTTATATATGTTTCCTGAAATTCACTCCATAAAATCTCAATAATTCATGCATAGTTATGAAATTTCGTGGGCAACTTTGAACTTGTAGTGTTTTATATGGTTGTTTTAGCCTAAAGGGTAAATAATTGATCAATTCTGTAATGAAAAATTATTCATGACTATTTAGTGGTGGTTATTTAATGTTTTGTTATGAGTTATTATGCACATATTTGAATATTTGGCCAAAAAAACAAAAAGAAAAACTGGGGTTGCTGCCTTTGAACCTTCAATTTTTTTTAGCATTATGCCCCCACCAAAATTATTTTCTGGCTATGCCGCTGCCGACTTGCTCCAGCTATGGGTGCTTATATACCTGTGTCTTTATACCTTTCGATATGTTAAATGTGAAAGAATTTTGGTGAAATATTGAATTTACAGTCCACTAAACATATGATTAGCTTTTCTTGTTTTGTTAGTTCACCAAACTAAGAGTAACACATGTATGTAATGTTAATATATCATTGGTGGAAAAAAATACAATAGTAGCATGCATTTTTCAGGATAAAACTATTGTATACCGTGTATACGTCATGGGTGGAAAAAACTACAGTACAAACATGTGCTTTTCAGGATATACATTGTAATTTAGATAAAATTTTATTTTGATTGAATGAGTCATGATTATGTTTGGTCATTAACTTGAAATACAATTTGTCATTTAACTAGATTGGATTCCCTGGTGTAGATTTATCCCTTATTATATTTAATTTTGAATTACTCATACACATACGTAAATATTTAACATGATTGATTTATCACTTAAGCCACACACACACGCTCACACGTGCACACACACATACATAAACTCACACATGCCTTTGAACCTATTTATGTACTTATAAGCTAGGAAGCAGGGGTGCGGCTTCTAGGCGACGTACTGCGTATTGGGTGCGGCGGGGGTGTGGGGGTGCAATAAGATGTACTAATAGTTTAATAAAGAAGATATCCTTAAATGGTATTTCTTATGCAAGAAGATGTTTCATTATACATGTATTTTCCCTAAAAAGTTGCCAGGTTGAATATAATGTTTCACTTTTATGCAAATGTTAATTTGTAGATGATCGCTATATAATATTAAATGCATAATCTTAGAAATTGATAATAGTAGGGTATCAAAGTCTCCATGGAGGAAATGATCAAGGACTCGGCTGAAATTTTGAAAGGACAGAATTAAATTTGTAAGAATTCAGATAAATGTTATGCATGCACTGGTTATTAAGTTTGTGGCATATGGACATGGAGAGTGTGTGGCAATAATTAATTTGAATGTGCGACGATAAGCAATTTCAAAACCATCTGTTGTGATTTATGACATGAAAATCACATATGTTGAAAGAGACGAGGCGTGGATGTGTTTGACAATAGAGGAGATTGTGCAGCAGTAGAGAAAAGGCAAGATGGAGCAGTTTTATGTCGAGCTTCAGCTCAGACGTTTGAGCCATGCTTGTCAGACGTCTGAGTTGTCAGGGTTTGGAACCCGAAAGCTTGGACAGACGTTTGACAGATAATGGTCAGACGTCTGAGCGGGTTTTATGCTATTTGACTTGGTCTTTCTGTGACTTGTTCTGCAAGTATTGAAGGGGCAAATTGGGTGTTTGCCTAGGCCTTCTATTCTCCTATAAAAGCAGCACATAGGGTTGGATTAATGTATGACCGAATATAGTGGCGGCTACGTGCCTCTAGTGCTTGGTGGCCTAGAGAGGATTGGTGCCTCCAATTAATCCAAGGGTTAGCCATTGTTCTTCATTGTTCTCCTTCTCTAACAAGAGTTGTAGTCATCTAGATATTCTTTCCCTTTCTCAATAAGGTTATTGATTCTTGTAGTTTGTTTATTGTTGGTTGTTGAACCAGTGAGTGTAAACAAAATTAGTTTTGAGAATCAATAAAGAGGGTGGTTGAGTGGAATATCTTGTGTTTGTGCATGTGATTTCATATCTGTGTTTGTTTCCATAGAAATCATCTTTAAGTAATTGGGTGAAGAAGATCCTGGTCGCTTCCGCAAAGGTGCAGTTATCACAACACCATCCGACTTAAAATGTGAAACCATTTCCGTGAATGTCAAAGGAAATAATAAGTGTATACGATCACAGTTCTGCACGAAGTGCTGTTAATCAGTGAAACAAGTATGATTATAAAAGGAAAACTCAAAGAGCAGCCTCCAAAAAGTAGGGTATGCTGCTTTAAGAGGAGAGCTCACGGTATTCTCTAGTAAAAGGTGAAAGAATAGTTGGCTCTGTGCTCACCCCACAGATGTGTTAGTTCCACTGCCAGTGCAGTTTTAGAGCATAACATTGACTGAACTAAAAATATTTGTAGCAATGTGGGACTATAAACTGAAAAACTGACTATTGAACCTTTCTCTGCTTTGATAGGGCTTACTCTATTCTTGTAAGTGTAAGCTTTTTTGCTTTATTACTTTAGTTTAATTTCCTTGTTACTTTTTCGTGTGTTCTAATATCATATGGACCGACCTAATTATTGTAAAATTAAACCTTGTGATATAATTTCAAACGGTGCTCAATAAAAAAGTTCTTCTGAATTGTTTACTACTATTCCATAGTCAAAATACATTAGATTTCACTTTAATTGAATTATAGAAACTTATAAATTTAGATAAGCATCCTTGTCTCAAGTGGTTGAGACGTTGGGATATAATGCAATTATTTTCCTCAAATTTTGTATGTTTTCAAACTGATTTAATATTTTCCTCAAATTTCCCAACGGTTAATTTCAAAGATTAAATTATTAAAATTATTAGATTATTGGAATCTATATAGGTCCTTCCATTAAATATTCTCCAAATAATTCATTGGAGCTGCAGAAAAAGTTTCAGGTTAAAATATTTAATTATATAATTTTTTCTGCAATAAAGCTATTACTTTAAAATAAGTTATAAAAACACATAAATGAACGAATTAAATATCATTGTTATGTACAATGGCAGTAAAACTGAATAACCTAGATGGCTGTGTCGTAAAACTGAAGAGGTTGTGTCGTTTTATCACCGTTATTTCATTTAAAGGTTCAATGATGGCTTTTTGAAGGTTAATTTGGACAACTGACATACAAGATGCAAATTTAAGTAACCCACATGCATAGAAGAATTGGGGAACTCAAGTAGCACTTATCAATTAACTGAACATGTAAACTGAATTGCTATACTTTTTTTTTGGTACTAGCGGTTGCTCTTAAAAATAATTTTCTGATGGCTTTGAAGTCATCCATTACTTAATAAACTAAGACTAACCATCTTTCATCTTGTTCGTTCGCTTTTCCTGCAACATGTTAGCCCTTAAGAAGCAAAAATAAAATGACCCAAGCCAATATAAATGTCATAGTATCAAGTAGATAAAAACATGAAAATGTTCTTTCTACTTTGGATATGAAGTGGCAAAGTAGGGTGATGTTGATTTTGAGCACTAAAAACGAGTAACATAATATGTTTGGACTTTGGTTAACACTAGGGGTGCTTTCACTGCTTGTTTTGGCTACATTGATGTTGGCGTCAAGTAGGATGCATCTGAAGTAGTACCTACCAAATGCATTGTTTGAGCCAACCATAGGAAAATCAGTGCTTGGCTTCAAACGGTCCAAATGCGTCTGAAGCATCTGACTCCGCTGCCTTTTCCTATCCTATGTGCCCTTTTGGTGTGCCTCTTTTGTTGATAACACATTATCCTTCCACGAATCATTCTCCATTCGTGTCCCTTTCTCGTGCTCCTTTTGTGTTGCACAAGATCACACATTAATATGGTAGTGGAATAAGCTGAAATTGAAGATGCACCGATGAATTATGAGAGATATTGCCATAAGAGTGACAAAGGATGGGCATAAGATGTTAATTCTGTGAACGAAAAATTATGACATTGTCACGTTGAATGCTTGATTTGGTTTCTTTCCTAATATCAGTAGGACCATCCTTTATTTTGAACAATTATTTCTCTTTAGATTAATTAATCTTGCGATGTCTGCATCCATACTTGATTCATCCGATGTGTAGGCTGCCATCTGCATTTTATTTTTAATGCCATTCGTTTTATTATTTAGTTGCTCTGTGACACCTCCTTGCTCTTTCTATTGTAGAAAAAGATTTGTAGCTGCTGCCATCCTCAAGCAGTTTCTATTCCTATTTTTTTATAATTTTGTATTTGATAATGAATAAATGCATTCATGTTATCTACTGGAGTCCCTAAAACAGTTTACGTTTTATTTGTTATCACAGTTAACAATTTTTTGCGCTGTAGCAAAATGTTAGTGTCTTGATGCCTTGAGCTTATTTGTTTTTCATTACGGTGGTGGTGGCAGAAATCGATCTTATGCCAAGGCCAAGGGGATGGGTTTTTCTCATATGGACATTGACGAAACCAAGGTGTGTAGTGGAAAATCGTAAACAAAAAGTACGTGACCAACCATTTCTTGTGATAACAAGATCTTTTAGCATTCATAGAATCATACATGCAACCTTTAAGCTTTAAAGTATGTTATTTTTCTGGCATCACTTTATATCTTCCATTTTTTTATTAAACTGCATAGGATAAATACTTATGCATAGTTTTTACTTTGAATGATATGCATTGTTTTTAACACCAAATAAAATCATACACTCTCAATGTAATGGCGTGTTTTGTAAGGTATAATAATTAAGTTATTTAATTATTTAAATAACGAATATATTAAATAAACGATAGTTGAACGTATAAATTATAATAATAATTATAATCGAGCCCGTAACGACGCGGCAGTTCGTTATTTGGCGAGTTGAACTTCAACTGAATATACAAGATTCGTTATAAATCGGATTTCTGTGAAACAAGAAACGTTTGAATCGTTAAGCTATATTTTTCTAATGGAAGAGAAAAATGAAGATTTCGTCGTGTAGATTTTGAGTTATGTCCAAATCAAATTTCAGAAAAGTCGCTGTAGAATTCCTTTATAATTTGCAACGCTTTATTTACGTTATAAAAGGGTTTTCAAAATATCTGAATATCGGATTTGAATTTAGACAAGGTTCTTTTGAGACATAACAATAATTTAATTTTTAGAAATTTTCTATAATTTTTAATTATTTAAATAAGCAACTTTATAAGTGGAGTATTGTGTACCCTAAATCAGCGATTTTGGGGTTTCAAAATATGAGTTAATCTACCGGTATTTTTACATTTTTGAAATCGTGGTACCTTACTGGTTACAATGGTATCTTTATATCTATCTGTTGCAATTCGTACTTGAATGGAGTTTACGATATACACGATATAATAACTTTAACAAAAATTATAACATAAAACAATAGTGCACGTTTCATTCATTTCAACCGGCTGTCTCCTTTGGTTCAAAAAAAAATACTTGGCCTCAGAAAATCCACACAGCTACCTAGCCCTAACGTGTCTATTACTTGGCCATTAGGTATATATTGTATAATAATAAATAAACAACCCACTTACTTAACCCTTAAGGATCTGCACGCTATAAATACATTATTAAAACCAATAAAAACGAGAGAGAAAGCCACACTTCAAATATGTAAATAATATTCCAACGAAAAGAGGGGGTCACGCATGGGAATGGTAGCGGCTGTACACGTATGAAGGGGAGGACTGACCTGCGAACGTGGGAAGAATAAATGCGGTTGTTTGAATGGGATGGTGATTCACTTGAGCTTTGCGTTCAGTTAGAATTTGTGGAAGGAGGAGTGGTGCTTTCGGAAATTGTCTGGAGGCAGTTTCTTAAAACTGGCAAGAAGGAAATAGGTTTAAAACTAATAGTATATATATATGGTGATGAAATTGGTTCGCTGTTTACTATGAGGCACTGGGGAGCATGCGTTGTGCATGGAAGGGAATCGAAGTTCTTAGGAGGTGATCGACGTTGGACTCTGGTAACTGGAGGGGAGTATACATGCGGAAGTGTGAAGATGTCGCACGGTTCTGAAATGGCGAGGAGGCCCGCTGGAGATCGCAACTTTTGGAAGTACATTCGAGTTCGAGCTTGAGGCGTTGGCAGGGAGGAGAGTTCGACGAGAAAGAATGTGGTAGCCTCGGATTTGTGAACGGTGGTGTGATGGAGAAGCGGTGTGGGTTTGGAAGCACGATAATGGCTGTGCGATGGAGGGTATCCACGTTGGGGAAGACAGGTACAAACGATGGCGGGTCAGGCTTCAAACAATAGATGGGCCGGCTAAATAAAGGTTTAAAGCCCATTTAAAATTTAATCCGAGTTATTTAATTAAATTAAAAGTGTTCAAACTTCGTAATGTTATAACTTGGCCATACGTTGTCGAAATTCAGCGAAACAAGACCCGATGGGATCGTATGGACGACGGCTACACCATGGAGCTGACGGGGAGTGAATCCGAGCTCGTTACAATTTATGGCGAAATAAATTGTTCGAGTGAGTCAATGAACGCAAACCGATATTTATCGGTTAACGCGCAAATGTGAGTAAATCTCACTAACTTTGAACAGTTTATAATTTCATGTTGTATTGTTAGAACTGTTAAAATTGTCTGTTTGACTGTGTGTTGATTGTTTGATTGAACTGCTAGTCAGTTAGTTAAAATTCTATATTGATTCTGTTTAACAGAATATATCATATGGGACTGAAAGTGATGTTATCTATATTGTCTAACATCTGTGATGCAGGGAAACAGGTTGGAGGAATCCGACTGGATTCCTCAACATTTATTTTACCGTTTTTCATATATTGTGATATATGATGTGTTATGAAATCTGTTATTGATTTCATATGTTTGAATGATACCGATCATTGTTATACGACACGTTAAACACCCTAGGTGATACTAGAATGTAAAAAGGGAATTTTCAATGTTTATATTGAAAATAAATCTTATTTATAAAATCGATAGGATTTTATAAAATGAAAACATTTATTTATTTTGGAAATAAATAAAGGAACATTTATTTAGATTATAAATAAATGGAATAAAGGAATATTTATTTAGGGAATAAATAAAGGAACACTTGTTCGGAAAATAAATAGAATTATACAAGGATAGATTTAAACGCGTGCTTCGCACACGGTATAACACGATATAGATTTAAATGAGATATTAAATAGGAAATCTGTTTTAAACAGATAAATTGAAGTAGATTAATTTATAAATAATGTTTTATAAATTAAATAAATTATTTATCGTTGATAAATGGAATATATATGAGTCTGGACTTATATAGAGAAGTAGAAACGTTATTAAAAGGACATTTATAAAGTGAAGAACCGTTACTAAAAGTAAACCTTTATAAATGGATAAACGTTGTAAAAAGTAAATCTTTATCAATGGATAAATGTTGAAAAAAGGAAATCTTTTGAAATGAATAAACGTTAATAAAAGGAGTTAATCGAATTTAGTTATTCGAAATGAGTTATTCGAATTAGATATATGAATAGAGTTAAACACATTAGAGTGATTCGAATTACTTATTCGAATAGAGTGACACAAAGTAATTTGTTAGGTTAACCAAAGTAAATTAGTTAAGATAAACTAAGCGGTTAATCGAAGTGAATTAGTTAAGTTAAACTAATTGGTAAATCAAAATGAATTAGTTGCGTCAAACTAAGTGACTTAGTTAAGTTAAACTAATTTGTAAATCAAAGCGAATTAGTTGCGTCAAACTAAGTGAATTAGTCAAGTTAAACTAATTGGTAAATCGAAGTAAATTAGTTGGGTTAATCAAAGTGAATTAGCTGAGTTAAACTAAGTAAATCGGTTAGAGTTAATCAAAGTGAATTAACTAAGTTAAACTAAGTGGATTAGTTCAGTTAATCGAGACAAGTAAATCAAGTTAGGTTAAACCATTTGAGTTAACCAGTTAAAGTTTACCAGTTAAAGATAAACAGTTAGAGTTGACCAGTTAAAGTTGACCAGTTAAAGTTGACCAGTTAAAGTTGACCAGTTAGAGTTGACCAGTTAGAGTTATCCAAGTGGAGTTAATCGAGTAGAGTTGCCGAATATCACTTATTCGAAGTAGAGTTATCGAATATAGTATATTCGAGGGAAGAGTAATCGAATATAGTTTATTCGAGTGGAGAAATCAAATGTTATTCATTTGAGAAGAGTTACCGAATATTACTTATTCGAAGAGTAGTTATCGAATATTGGTTATTCGAAGTTAGTTAATCCAAAGGAGTTATTCGAAGTTAGTTAATCCAAAGGAGTCATTCGAAGTTAGTTAATCCCAAGGAGTTATTCGAAGTTAGCTAATCCAAAGGAGTTATTCGAAGTTAGTAAATCCAAAGGAGTTAGTCGAAGAGTTAATCGAATATAGTTATTCGAAAGAAGGTGTTAATCGAATATAGTTATTCGAGTAAAGTTAAAAGAGTTAATCGAATTTAGTTATTCGAAATGAGTTATTCGAATTAGATATTTGAATAGAGTTAAACACATTAGAGTGATTTGAATTACTTATTCAAATAGAGTTAAACACGTAAGAGTTAATTGAATATTAGTTATTCAATTAGAGTTAAATCGAATTTAGTTATTCGAAAGGAGTTAATCAATTTGAGTTAAGTAAATCGATTTGAATTAAGTTGAATCGAAATGGAGTAAATTGATTAGAATTAAGTTAATCGAGTTAGAGTAAATCGAATATTGGTTATTCGAAGGTAAGTTATTCGAATTAGTTATTCGAAGGAGTTAATCAAATGAGTTGATCCAAAGGAGTTAGTCGAATATTAATTATTCGAATAAAGTTAAAGGAGTTATCGATTTTAGTTTGATCGAAAGGAGTTATCGATTAGTAAATCGAAAGGAGATTTTCGAATATAGCATATTCGAAAGAAAGTGATCGAATATTGTTTATTCGAAAGAGAGAGATTTCGAATATGAGTTATTCGAAGAGAGATAATCGAATATAGGTTATTCGAAGAAGAGTTAATCAAATAGAGATTACTCGAAAGAGAGTTATACGTCGAATTCGATTATAGCAAATTCGGGAAAGTACTATTTACTTTCCAGGGTTTAAATCAAGATTTAGTTATTGATTTAGAAATTAGGTGCCTGTTAAATTATTCGAGTTAGGAAATAAAGTTATAATTTAGGAGATATTGCAGAAGTAGGAATTATAACGTTATAGTTATAATCAAACGCTGTCATATAAGAAGTGGATTCGTAACCTGAATCCGAGAATTTGCGTAAACAGATGATTGTAAAAAGTGAGTGATGAGCTTCATCTATTTCACAATAAAGGACGTTGTTCAATTAAGGTCTGAGAGGTAATTATACCCCAACTTGATTGACTTCAGAATTGACAAAGGAATAGTTGTGGTTCGATAGAAAAGGTTGATTTGAAATATAAAAGGAATAAGCGATAAATGGATTAAGCGAAACGATGTTTTATACAACGTTCATTGGAAATCCGTAAATGAGTTTTGGAAACGTTTTCCAAATATAGTCAGATATGTTTTCTAAACATAGAAAATGAAATGTTTTCATGATAAGAATTTAAGAAATAGAGTTAAGCAAATTCAGAAACTGACTGGAGAGGGTAAGTTGAACGGTTTTCTAAGTGACGATCTGATGTTGGTTTCGACCTTCCGGATTGATACTTAGAGAATTGTTCTCATACTAGTTACAGTTAGGGACTGATAGTTGCGAAATAATAGTGATGTGAAAATAAGCTATGGAAATGTTTTCCAATGATTAATAACATATATTTTCTAAATATATGAAATAAGGAAATATGAACATATGATGATTGATCGATCGAATTCCCATTTGGAAATAAGATCGTTGTTTGTACACCGACATGTTTTCATTTGATAGTTGAATCACAGACTATCAAAGTTTTGACACTATTTACGTTGTAAATATGGAGAGACCGGTTGGATTATTATCCGAAGAACCACTCCGTATTAGCATAAGCGTGCGAATCAAGTACGCCGAAGATAATTGAAGACGGAGTGAAGTGCAAGGGCTATTGTGAAAAGCCTAGGTAGGATGGATTCACTGAATAGTGCTTTCGGTTTGTTCAGTCCCAGGACAACGTATATGGACGAGTGTCTGACAAAGTATTCTTAACGAATCATATATGTTGATCTCTTCAAACGTATTACGTTGGATGGCGGAGAAATTCGTTTCTCTTAGCTTTTATACTCGTGATGCCTTGAGAAATCGATAATGATTTGGCGGGTATGACGATGTGGCATTCAAAGTAATTGAAGCAAAAATCTGTCAAAGTGATAAACGTGACCTCAAACCTCACCACCGGGAAATAACAGAAGTTGGGCTAGGCAGCATGGCTAGTTGGGCCATACCCAAGCAGGGTGTATTATCACCATCTAGAGAATATTCAATTGTACTTCTTTATAATCTATTTCAATGCTGTCCCTTATCGGGAAGGATGGTTGCTGATCCCAACCATCGGTGATAATATATTCGTTACACTCAAGCTAAATGAGTGAACGGTCATGTGTGGCCGGGTTGCAAGACGTTCTTGTTGAACCCTGAGTGTATCTCCTCTAGAGTACACTGATCGGAAGGTGCTCCCATACCTTGTCTGTTGGAATCCAATCTCCAATAAGCGCTCACGGTTTTATTTGTATACTATGAAATGTGGAACGTGAGATGCAAGCGTTCTGCTAGATTGATATCTATTTGTATTTAGACATTATTATAATATCAGAAAGATATCCTTTATTTAACCAAGTGTTGGAGTTTTATTCACACCAGTCCCATGACTGACCCGGAGTTTATTTTGTTTGTTTTCCCTAAACTCTTGGGTGCCTAAATTTGTACGGGCAGTCAAGTAGTCGGGATTTTACAGATACACTTGGAGAGCTTGGAGCAGGAGACTTCAGGATTATAGCTATTATTATTCCGTTGTGTTGTTAAGTGTTGTACTTTGAAATGGTATGTATATACGAGTACTGATTTGTATTTCAAAGTTATGTTATATTTTATTCGTTCCGCTGTGAGATTCGTGTTTACTCTGATGATGTAAGTTCTTCTTCTTCTTCTATTCTATTAGTTCTATCTTTTCTATCTCATCTTCTAAATTCTTTCAATAATGACGTGGTTTTCGAGGGGTCGAAAATCGCGCCGTTACACTCAATCCGTAAGAACCAAATAAAACCATATACTCTTAAATCATAAATTGCGTACTGTACTTTGATGTTAAAAATTCACTAATAACGCTTTCCAGGTAAATAAAAAGGGTTATATTCTTAAATCTGATTAAAACTAGCCTTTCCACATGCTTTGTCTTTACAGCAAAATGTATGCATTTGGGATGCAGTACATGAATGCAATTTCTATATTGAATGTTAAGATAAAGTCCAGTGGTTTACGATTACTTCAAGAACATGAAATCTAAGTGTTAAAAACCTGATATAAATAATTGTCCTATTCTGCATTAGGTATACAAAGTAACAAAGATATTAACTTCCGCCATTTTGATGTTTAAATTTGATAAAATGATGGTATCTTCATGTTTACCATATAAAACTATAGTCTTAAAGAACATTGTGCATATAAAGATGTTTATATATTGCTAAACTAACTTTTAATTTATTTCTATTCATTTCAACTATAATGTGGTGGAATAAAAAATTTCTGTTTTTCTTTTCTAAGTAGTGTTCCAGTGAAGTAATTAAATTTGGAGAATGTTGTACAACCTATCCTTTTCACTAACTTATTTATGAGTCATAGCAATATTGCACAGTGCACAGTAACCACTATTTGGCACTGATGATCCACGCTGCTTTGAAATTTATCTTGTTATTTATTGCCACTGATGTATGTTTTGAACTACTACAGTGTTCAGATGTCAATTTTTGGCGGTTTTGTTAGAAAATAGGTACAAGTGAAAGTTGTTTATAAAGAAAAAATATATATTATACCACTCAACCTTATATTATGTATCATAAGAAAGTATACATGTTAAACTAGTTCTCTTTATTTGTTTATAAGTTACAACGGATAAAATGGATCAGGGAATCCTGGTTATACCAGCTCCGAGCCCTAAAAAAAATCACCTTAGGGGACCAGGGAAGCACTACAATCACACTATTATGTGTTTAGGTGTATTTGCACATGAACTCCATGTAAACTTCATTTATAAGCTGTACAGAACATAGGAAGAATATTAAAAATGAATCTAGTTATTCAAAATCAATTTGGATTGGAAGATTGCTATATCACAAGATAACAATAATTTCCAAAAAAGGTTTCATATACTTATCATTATAATATCTCTATTTTTTCTGTGTATGTGTGTTTACATTCAACCTGTATAAGCATAAAACATTTAACTTGTATTCAAATTTGAATTATTGGCATGCTTAAGCTTCTACATTTATGATTTTAAATAAGGGAAGAGAATTATATCAAGCACGCACTAGAGGTTGACTACTCAATAACTTTATCGGAAGGCACGAGATCCACTTCCGTTAGCCTCCATAGAAGAACTCGAACTTGACTTCAGTCTCCGCTCCTTTTGTTGAATGATAGATATCACTTTCTGGTTTTTCCCTAAAGCCAACATGTATCAGTGAGTATTGATATTTTATTCACTCATTGCAATTATGAATTGGGAGCTTGGCGTTGTTATTAACACTATTATTTAGTAGTGCCCAAAAATAAAAAATTTAAACCTTTGATATACATATCGTATATCATTATTTTGAAAAACTCATCTTAATGCTCGTCTCTAAGATGCACATCTAGCAAGGAGAGGTAAAACACAATAAGCTTGCTCACGCCTTAGCAGTTTGAGGCATGAGGTACAAAACGCATCCCAAAATTTTTTTTGCATCTGGTAAAAAAGTGTTCTAATAGAAGTTATAAACCTTAATTATTTAATAGCAAGTAACCACAAACTGAGTTTTTTAACTTCAATATCTCCCAAATCATATGATCCCTAAAAAGCTAAAATGAAAACTCAAAAAATACAACCATTATACCATCAAGCTCATAACCACAAACTGAGTTTTTTAACTTCAATATCTAACTCTGTATATTAGGTGTCAAAAATGGAGGGATATGAAGTAGTAGAGTAGCTTGATATTGGTCTTGGTCATGAAAAGCGATCATATTGTGTTTGGACGTTGGATAATGACGATATAGGAATATGCTAGTGGTGAGGTGTTTTGTGATGTTACAATTATGGGCAAAAGAAGCTTATTTTGCGTTTGGAGGCTGGCATGTCTGCACCTTTTTTTGTATGATCATTTATTTCATCAATTTATACTACGTACTTATATATCAAAAAAAGTAAGCGTTCAAGTTTTCTTACAAGTCATTTACATAAACAAGACTGTATGTAGGTAAAAACCAACATCGTGATGAATCCTTTAGGATCCTTTTACAAAACCAAATCTTTCGTGGTGCCTTCATCACGACCTATTCGCAAAGAAGCACTTCGACTTCCTTTTTCTTATCCCCTACAGAATGGGTATTTATTCCATTTGTTTCCAAGTGGGAATCGGCAACATCAAAACTACATATATATACATACACACACAGATATATATATATATATATATATATATATGCATATGTATGTATGTATGTACAATAACATGTCGTCCCCATTAACTATTCCAAGTTGAGGTATCTCACTTTTGTATTCAAGCTTGGCAACAAAATTAAATAAATAACCTTGGAACAGCTTCCTACCATCACCTAAACACCAAAACTATCACCTTCGCTCGCCTAAGCTTTGGAAAACTCCGCCTTTCCTCTTCTATTTGTCACATAGTTAGATAAACCCCATTCTTTTCGTTTTGCTCTCGAACATATTCCATTTTGGGTTGCTTGACTTCAAATATTGGATATTTGTGATGGTGATGTTAGTTATGCACGTAAGATTTTGATGAGAAAATAAGGTATTTTGAAGTACATAGGTGAAGAAGGAAAAGAGAGAATGGAAGAAAGCAAAATTAGGAGAAGTGAATAAAATAAAGCAAATGAGCTTCTTTTATAGAAATGAGAAAAACAACAAAAGAATAACATATCCCTTCACCAAATGACCTAAAAATCACTTAGAACATTCAACCATGGTGTATCTTTCCATGTGTCAATTCGTGTGCTTCACACTCACTTCACATGGCTATGTACTTCTATTATGCTACCCAAAATATTTTAATGGTTTGCTTATTTGATTTACAATTTATTTATGTGATGGTTGGGTGAGAAGAGACTACACACAATGTCAGAATTTTTAATGCAGTAAATGATAGAAACTTGAACTTTCCTCACTTACCACGGAGGCAGTATTACTTAGTTGATTAAGGTTATTATCTTCTAAATGATTATTTGCCACCTCATCGAAACGTAATGTACAATATTCCTCATTCTCGAGATACAATAAATCAACCAAAATCGAACAATGATATTTTCAGTTTCTACCATTCAAGTCTGTGTATGAGTATCGAAACAACCTTTGACATCTACAGAAAAATTTGCTATTTTAAAGTGCATGCCAACGTACTATTTTGAAACTCAAGTTAAAGTTGTTGTTGCTGCAATGACTGTATTTAATTTTGTAAGGAACTACAATACCATCGATTCAGATTTTATGACATTTGATGATAATCCTGATCTTGTACCGGATGAATATCATGAAGAACACCAAAATATGAGAACTAAGACAGGGGACGATACACAACGAGTAGAAAGATGAGTTAACAAAGCGACCGTACTCAGAGGTTAGATAAGGGATGAATTAGTTGCAACATGAATGCCATAATTAACATGTATAAATATTCTAATTAGCTATCAATGTATTTGCATTTCTCTTATTTATGTATTTCTATAAGTTATTAATACTTTCCGGTACAAGTTACTACTACTTATCGGTATTTTCGAGATAGATGCGTCTGATGTAATTTATTTAATATAAAATCCCATAAATTCTTTCCTACCTACTTCTAAATCAAAATCCAAGCTTCAACTAGAATATAACACAATGCAAACGAAAAAACGATCTGCCCATATCTCCACAAGCGACGATAAAGAAGCAAATGAGCTAATTTGGGTTTTCTACCAGTTTTATCGTTACAAAATTTCTGTTACAAACAAATATATATAACCGCTCAACTTCGCTCACTTTAACCGTTCAAGATTACAAAAACTCATCATCCGCTCGCTCATCTTTAACCACTCAAGTAACTGTTCAGTCAACCTGTTCATTTCAACCGCTGGTCTTGCCAATAACGCATGTAAGCCTCGCTACAAGTGCGTTCTCGACGATAACGAACAACAGTTAGTTTGAACGGAGTATTGAACAAACAAAATGAGTTGAGCGAATAGTTTGTTTTTACGTATTCGAGCGGAGAATTGAACGATGAACGAAAAGAGCATCATGATTAGAGGGAAGTGATATATAAAAAATAATTATTTTAAGTAATTAAAATAAACATTAAAGAGGTGATCAAAGGATTAAAAAATAATTAATTACGGTTGCCATGAAAGCAGATACATTATTTTAATGAGTTGGACTGAGCGGATGAAATCAGCAGACTCACTGATTTAGACTTACAATCCCAAAAAAAGAAAGCGAACGGTACCACGCATCAATCTCAGAAACTGATTACTCGACGGTTCACCAAATATGTTCGGCCTTTTACTCAGGGTGCATGTGATTTTGAATGGGAAGGGGAATTTGAAGGGGAATTGTTACGAACGAGGAATGTGTTTTTTTTAACGAAGGGGTAAATTGCAAGGGGTAAAATTATTATTTTATTAATTATTTGTATGTGTTTTATTTGTATGGGTATGTATAAAAGGGGTGGAAAAACAGCTGTTGGCTTGCATCGGATGCAGCGTCGGACGCGGCCGACGCAAAAACTACCTTTTGAACTGTTCGGTTGGAAGGGGCAAACGGTGTGGCCCCCACATCGACGCTTTGGAGACGTCTGACGCGGACACGAACATGAACCAGACAGTTTGAAAATCAAACGGTACCTCAATTCTTTGGGAACATGCTGCAATAGCCGGCTTTAAAGCTTCATTTTCACCGGTTACTTACATTGTTTTAGGCGGTAAATGCATCTGGGAGGAGGGCCCCATTATTTTTTTTCTCCCCGCCGGTTGAAAAATCAGGGTGAGTGGCCGGTTGAAGTAGCGATGTTGGTTATTGGAAATGCAACTTTTCTAGTTCTTGTCAATGTGTTCTAATGTCATCCGCGCTGAACTACATAACTCAAAATTAAACATACATGTATGCGATGTTTTCTCGACAATTTAGTCTTTGTTTTGACACCTAGGTTTCTTCTGTTAACCAATGGTCGATGTCAGTGTTTGATTTTGAAAATCATGGTTATGTACAATGGCAATAAAACTGGATAACCTAGATATACAGCAGTAAAACTGAAGAGGTTGTGTTGTTTTATCACCGTTATTTCATTTAAAGGTTCATTGATGGCTTTTGAAGGTTAATTTGGACGATTGACATATAAGATGCAAATTTAAGTAACCCGTATGCATAGAAGAATTGGGGTACTCAACTAGCACTTATAAATTAACTGAACTTGTAAACTGAATTGCTACAAAATTTTCTTTCCTTTTCTTTTCAATTTTTTTTTGGGGGGTGTTACTAGCAGTTGCTCTTAAAATTAATTTATTGATGCCTTTGAAGTGATCCACTACTT
This sequence comes from Allium sativum, assembly GCA_030737875.1. Taxonomy (NCBI): domain Eukaryota; kingdom Viridiplantae; phylum Streptophyta; class Magnoliopsida; order Asparagales; family Amaryllidaceae; genus Allium; species Allium sativum. The sequence goes on from CM060916.1 coordinate 47,557,460, forward strand.
AATAAACCAAGACTAACCATTTTTCATCTTGTTTGTTAGCTTTTCCTGCAACATGTTAGCCCTTAAGAAGCAAAAATAAAATGATCCAACCCAATATAGCTGTCATAGTGTCAAGTAGACCAAAACTTAAAATGTACTTTCTACTTTGGATATGAAGTGGCAAAGTAGGGTGATGCTGATTTTGAGCATTAAAAACTGAGTAACGTAATATGTTTGGACTTTGGTTAACAGTAAAGTTGCTTTCACTGCTTTTTTTGGTTACGTTGATGTTGGCATCTAGTAGGATGCATCTGATGTAGGACCTGCTAAATGCGTCGTTTGAGCCAACCATAGGAAAATCAGTGGTTGGATTCAAATGGTCCAAATGCGTCTAAAGCATCTGACTCCACCGCCTTTTCCTCCCCTATGTGCCCTTTTTGTGTGCCTTTTTCGTCAGCAACACATTATCCTTTCATGAGTTGTTCTCCTTTCATGTCCCTTTCCCGTGCTCCCTTTGTGTTGCACAAGATCACACATTAATATGGTAGTGAAATGAGCTGAAATTGAAGATGAACTGATAAATTATGAGAGATACTGTCATTAAAGTGACAAAGGACGGGCATAAGATGATAATTATGAGAACGAAAAATCATGACATTGTCACATTGAATGCTTGATTTTGTTTCTTTCCTAATATTAGTAGAACCATCCTTTATTTTGAATAATTATTTCTCTTTAGATTAACTAAACTTGCACTGTCTGCATCTGTACTTGATTCATTTAATATGTAGGCCGCCATCTGCATTTTATTTTAATGTCATTCATTTTATTATTTAGTTGCTTAGTGATACTTCCTTGCTCTTCCTGTTGTAGAAAAAAATCTGTAGCTGCAGCCACCCTCAAGCAGATTCTATTCAGCTGTTTTGTATAATTTTTTATTTGATAATGAATAAAAGCATTCATGTTATCTACTTGAGTCCCTAAAACCATTTACATATTCTTTGTTATCATAGTTACAAGTTTTTGCTCTCATGCAAAATGTTAAGTGTCTTGATGCCTTGAGCTTATTTGTTTTTCAATACAGTGGTCGTGGAAGAAATCGGTATTATGCCAAGGCTAAGGGGATGGATTTTTCTCATCTGGACATCGAAGAAACCGTGTAGTGAAAAATCATAAACAAAAAGTACGTGACCAGAAATCTCTTGTGATTACAAGATCTTTTGGCATTCATACATACAACTTTAAGCTTTAAAGTAAGTTATTTTTTGGCATCACTTTATATCTTCCCTTTTTTATTAGACTGCATAGGATAAATACTTATGCATAGTTTTTGCTTCGAACACCAAGTAAAATCATGCACTCTCAATTCATAAGAACCAAGTAAAACCTTAGACTCTTAAATCGTAAATTGCGTACTGTACTTTGATGTTAAAACTTCACTAATAAATAAAAAAAATGTTATATTCTTAAATCTGATTAAAACTAGCCTTTCCACATGTTTTATCTTTACAGCAAAACGTATGCATTCGGGATGCAGTGCATGAATGCAATTTCTATATTGAATGTTAAGATAAAGTCCAGCGATTTACAATTACTTCAAAAGCGTGTCAATGATACATAATAAATAAAATCTGAGTGTTAAAAAACTGATATAAATAATTGTCCTATTCTGCATTAGGTATACAAAATAACAAAGATATTAACTTCCACCATTTTGATATTTAAATTTGGTAAAATGATGATATCTTCATGTTTACCATATATAACTATAGTCTCAAAGCCATTGTGCATATAAAGATGTTTATATATTGCTAAACTTACATTTAATTTATTTTTATTCATTTTAACTATAATGTGGTGAAATAAAAATTTGTTGTTTTTCTTTTCTAAGTAGCGTTCCAATGATGTAATTAAATTTGGAGAATGTTGTACAACCTATCCTTTTGGCTAACTTATTTATGAGTCATAGCAATATTGCATTGCACAGTAACCACTATTAGGCACTAGTGATCCACACTGCTTTGAAATTTATCTTGTTATTCACTGCCACTTGTATGTATTGAACTACAACAGTGTTCAGATGTCAATTTATGGTGGTTTTGTTAGAAATTACGTACAAGTGAAAGTTGTTTATAAAGAAAAAAAAAATATTTTACCGCTCTACCATATATTATGTATTATAAGAAATTATACATCTTAAATTAGTTCTCCTTATTTGTTTATAACTTACAACGGATATAATGGATAATGTAAATATTATCCATAGAGAGGCGAAGACGTCAGTGAAAACACCAGCAATGCTGGTTATACCAGCGCCGAACCCCGAAAAATTCACCTTAAGGAACTAGGGAAGCACTACAATAGCACTATTATGCGTTTAGGTGTCTTTGCACCTGAACTCCATGTAAACTTCATTTATAAGCTGTACAAAACATACAAAGAATATTAGAAAAGAATCTAGTTATTCAAGATTAATCTGGATTGGAAGATTGCTATACCACAATATAACAATAATTTCCGAAAAAGGTTTCATATACTTATCATCATAATTTCTCTATTTTTTCTGTGTATGTGTGTTACATTCAACCTGTATAAGCATAAAACATTCAACTTGTATACAAATTTGAATTATTGGCAAGGCTGAACTTCTACATTTATGGATTTTAAGTAAAGGAAGAGAAAACTATGTCAAGCACCAAGTAGAGGTTGAATACTCGATAACTTGATCGAAACGCATAAGATCCACTTCCGTTTGCCTCTATAGCAGAACTCGAACTTGACTTCTGTCTCCGTTCCTTTTGTTGAATGGTTGATGTCACTTCCTGGTTTTTCCCTAAAGCCAATATGTGTCGGTGAGTATTGATATTTTATTCACTCATTGCATGTCTCAATTGGGAGCTTGGCGCTGTTATTAGCTCTATTATTTAATAGTGCCCAAAAGTCAAAAATTTAAACCCTTGATATACATATTGTATATCATTGTTTTGAAAAACTCGTCTTAATGCTCGTTTCAAAGATGCACCTCTAAGCAAGGAGAGGTAAAACACAATGAGCTTGCTCACGCCTTAGCAGTTTGAGGAATGAGGTACAAAACGTACATACACCATACATCTCGAGAAATTTTTTACCTCTAAAAAGTGTCCTAATAGAAGTTATAAACCTTAATTATTTAATAGCAAGCTGAAAAAGGGAAATTTGTAGAAAAGAAAAGTTTGGTTTTTTTTTGGTTTTCAATTTCAATATCAACGCGATTGAATAAGATTGATTTTGAAATAATGATCAAAAGCTACGTAATGACTTTCTCAAATTTTATTTAAAGAAAAATTGTAGATTGTCGATGCTTAACCTACAAATAAATTTGGCGAATCAAATTTAGTTGGCAGAAAAAATAGTATGAACACTTGCATGACTTCCTACTCTAACGTGATAGAGATTGATTTCACAAGAATTAATCGAATATCAATTTCAAAATTATATTAAAAAATAAAAATAGATAAAGAAGGAAGAATAAAGAAATACATAGTTGTAGTGAAGTTAACAACAACAACATAGTCATATACCCCAAACAAGTTGTAGTGAAGTTGAATAACGAAAATGAATTCGTTGAAGTTACTAATAAGAATTGAATTATGTGTGTGTATTATTAAGTGCTTCATTTTTATTTATTAATTTGTAGATTTATTTATTTCTAGTTTTATGAATGATAATAAATAATGATTAAGAGTGAATTCTATAAAATAGTGTTTATATTGTTACGTATTTATAGTTTTATATGATTAATTGTTAGCTTTTTTTATTGATCAACAAATAAAATAATAAGCTATTGGACTTGGGTCTTAGTGCTAACTCGAAAATTTGCTTCTCCATGTTCTGAGGTTTATGGCTCGCTTCACGAGCAAAAAAGGCATTGTGTCTGATTCTACCTTTTAAAATTTTGATGTGCGTGCATGCGTGAGCACGTGAGCATTAGTATTTTCAAAACATATAGCTTTGGATCTCATGGTATAGCGTGGGACTTTTATGAAACCGTGGATCACTACAAATTTGAGCTAATTGTCATTATATTAACTATAATTTTAATTGTTTGTAGAACCATTTTGCCCTTGGTTTTAAGAATTTATTTACTTTAAAAGTAAATGATAATGAAGGGAGGGGAGGTGTTTGTGTGTCTGTGTGTAAATGATGAAATAAATAGTTCACTATGTTCAACAATATTGTACATCTCTATTTAAAAAATGGATGCAGGCTATGGGGTTCGAACCCATGCGCACTCATGTGCAGAAGATCTTAAGTCTTCCCCCTTAACCTCTCGAGCAAACCAGCACAACATGCCTAAACCTTTAAATTGATGATGGTATGCTTGGACCTTAAATCCTAAAATATATTTCTGAAATTGAAATTTATTGCTTTTGAAAGTAAACAATATGTAGAACATGCAAGCTGTTGGGAATAAAAATATTTTCATCACATTCACTTCTCTTACACATGGTAAGTCGAATGTAATGTTGCCATTTTGCACTCTTATGTGCAGAAGACTTAAGTTATCTTCTTGGCCTTTTAAGCAAACCAAGACAACATGGATTGTGATTTGTGATGTGTATTTCAGTATGGTGCTATCGTATACACCTACTTTTCTCATCCATAAATATTTAGTGAAACACTTTCCTCATCCTTATACATCCATCTCTCATTTTCTTATTTTATTTGGAAAACATGCATTCATTCTTTTGTCTTTTAAAAATATAACCGTAAACAACAACAACCTTGAACTCAAATCTCGTTTACTTAAAACCGTTTTTCTACAACTTCAATGAATGTCAAAATATGTAGTTATTCCTAGTTTCAGTATTAACTATAGATCTATGTAGCATTTGAGTTGATGTATCTAGTGTATATACTTATTCTACTTTCGCATTGTGATCAAAATTTTCCAGTTGTGCCTTAAACTAACTTCTTTGGGTTGTATGTGTGTTAATATATACTGTAAACATGCCCAAAAGGACTCAAAATCTTTAATTTTCATAAACTTGTGATATATGATACCGAATAATACTGGTGACCACCTAAAGAAAAATGATAGGTATGTCTGCTGATCTAATGAACGTCCAAAGTCAGTTACCTTAACCAATCGCACTACCCAAGTAAAAACATAAAATTAAATTTAAACATTTGCTTGGTGTCCTTTGTGTAAAGAAACACACTCCAAAAAGTGAAAAATAGGGAGAATGCCAAACTTAACAATAAATTTGGCCAAAATTATGGAAAGTTTGTTTTTTAGCCAAAAGTCCACATTTTAGTGCAAAATGGAAAATGACAGTGGGCCCTCTGAATTCCACATTTACACTAAAATGTGGACTTTTGCCTAAAAAACAAACTTAGCATACTTTTGACCAAAGAATTTGCTATGTTTGTCCTTTAAAAGAAAATGCTCCTCCAAAATATAGCATACGTCGCTATAAGTGGATAGCACTCGGTATTTTTTAGTAAAAGACGAAAGAATAGTAAGCTCTGTGCTCACGACACAGCTGCGTTGTCCTATACACTACTCCAGCCTGTCAAAAATTATACAACTACTTTCACTAGACTAATAGTACTTGTAGCGATGTGGTTACTTTACTCCATCTGATAAACTATCAATGAACCTTTTTTTGACTCTACTCTTCTTCTTTGCTAGTGGTTTTCTGTGTTTATAGGAATGTAAGTGTTGTTCTTCATTACTTGTTCATTCTTATTAACTTATTGTATTGTAAGCAGAAGTTTAGAATATGCAGCTTTCTTCTGACAAACGGTTGCTTTTGATGATCAATCGTTGAAGTCAGTGTTTGATTTTGAAAATTTTAGTTATTTGCAATGGCAATGTAACCGGGTAGCTAGGATGTATAACAGTGAATTTGAAAAGATTTTGTTGTTTCATTAATGTTGCTTCTAATTGAAGGTTCTAAGTGATGGCTTTTGTAAGTTAATTTGAAATGTTGATGGCAATTTGTTGGTTAATTTGAAATATCGATATATAAAATATGTTTTTTAATTACTCAATCACACCGAGAGCCATAGAACAAATTTTAGCACTGAACCGACACCTATCAATTACTTGAATGTGTAAGTTGAATTGCTTCATTTTTTAGAGCCATATTAGAAATAGCTCTTAAAAATAATATTTTGACGATATTGTAATGATCCACCCTTAATAAGCCAAGACTAATCATTTTCTATCTTTTCTCCACTTCTCACCCACGTCATATTATCCCGAAGAAGCTAAATTGAAAATCCGAAAAATACAACCATTATACCATCAAGCTCATAACCACAAACTGAGTTTTTCAACTTCAATCTCTAACTCTCTATATTAGGTGTCAAAAAAAAATGGAGGGGTATGAAGTAGTAGAGTAGCTTGATATTGGTCTTGATCATGAAAATTGAAAAGTGAGTATCATATCGTGTTTGGACGTTGGATAATGATGATATAGGAATATGCTAGTGGTGAAGTGTTTTGTGATGTTACAATTTTGGGCAAAAGATGCTGATTCTGCAGTCGAAGAGTCATTACTTGGCGAGGCCTGATTTTGGTAAGGTTTGTTGCTAGTACGAATAGAACCAACCTTTTTTCTGAATAACTAAGGATTTTTTTTTAATTTGACCACCTTTTATAAACTTATTACACATTTAGCCTAGTTTTAAAAGGGCATTGTTATTGACACTCCAAATATTGTTAAGGGAGGGCTAATTTTTTTTTTCTTCAAAATTTGTTAAAGGGAGTACCCATGAGGAAAGTGACCCCTTAACAAATAAAGGTAATTTTACCTTATTACCCATTTAGCCGTATAACAAATAAATGTAATTTTACCTTAACAAATATTGCAAGGCTCATAGTAATTTTTTTCGATTTGCATATATCGATTTTTTTGAACCTTTAAGGATAGGAATTTTCGGTGGAACATGATTGAATTTTTTTTGACATAAATATGCCAATTTTTTTTTATTACGGAGGCAATACACCGAAATGATTATTAATTTTTGACATATCACTATCAAATACATATATTATTGATTACGTGCTACATTCGGTACAGTGGTGACAAACTGCTTATTTTAATTCGGTTTAACTTACCGAATAAGTTTTCTAAAATCTAATTTAAAGGGGTAATCTAGGAGTATTGAATAATGTGAAATAATATGTTTGTGCAGTCCCTTAACAATTTTTCAAAGAGTGGAGTGTTTTTAAAAAATGACCTCCCCTTAACAATAGTTCGAGTGTCAATAACAACACCTTTTAAAACTTATTACATTCGTAGCCTGGTTTATGTCACATCAGCCAAAAACGTTATTTATTGCTAGCAGCATTTCGGATGATGCACACTGCGTCATTTAAGAAGCCGCTCAAATCATGCATGTTTTCAAATCTGAGCGGCATTCCAAAAACCGCTCGTTGCGTCATCCGAAATGCCGCTACGTTTTTGGCTGATGTGACTGAAACCAGGCTACAGCCGTAATTAGTTTTAAAACTAGGCTAAATGTGTTATAAGTTTTTGAAAGGTGGCCAAATTGAAAAAAAATCCAATAATTAATTCTTTGTGAATTAATCAAGCTAGCAACATGCCTGCAACCATACTTGCCTTATTGGATCTATAGGCTGGCATATCTGCACGTTGTTTTTTGTATGATCATTTATTTCAGTGTGTAATTGCTCCAGGTTTACTTGTTCTTGTTATATATAAGAAAAGAGGCTCACATCATCAGTCATCATCAATCAGTTCTATTCATGGATCATATTCTCATAAACTTATGCCACTTCATATATTCAAATTTTCTATTTTGAGACCCCAACATAGAGGTACTCGTTTATGTTATAATGCAAAATATTTAATGTCTCGTAACTGACACCTAGATGACCATTTAATGCATCACTTCTACATTTAATTCCAGCCAAGTTTAAATTCATGAGTTTATATTGTCCAATCTGCAAGTAAACTCCCTACCAAATTTAATACCGTCGTGTTCAAAATTTCATTCATTATAACATGTTAAAACTTAGGACTATGCACACTCATTCATGAAAATTTTCAGATAAGGATAAAAACAACAGTTTTACCGAAGTCAAATTTTTTGGTTAAAATTATAAAACTATTTATTCTATTTTTTTTCCACATATCATTGTAAGATGTTTAAGGGTTAATCATATTATTTAATGTTCAAATTATCCACATGACAACTAATATGACTACAATAATATGTAGGGGGTTTATTTCATAATCGATGGCTTAACATATATATCCACAATTATTAACAACTTGCAGGCCTACACATGCAATCAAAATTTAAAGTAACTTAATTAATCATATATATTTTTGGTCATTAATTATCACATACCAGATAGCAATAATATTTAGTTTTTAATTAATTTAAATTCAAATTCATACACAACACAGTAGTAACCATTTATCACATCACAACATGGATTTAAATTACAATAAAACTATAGTACTTCGTGAGTGTAAATGCTCGCTTTTGATTCAGTGCAATAGAATCCAAAACAGAAGTAAGCGAGACAACAACATGACAAAAATAACAACTAGTACCAATGCACTTTTATTGACAGTCTTCAACTCACCCAAACTAGTTTCATATCATCTTGAATTTCTCCACTAATCTATTGAAAGAAACCGCATGTGAATGGTGTTCGCTTGTAACAGATGCACAAGTTATTAGATATATTATTAAAATAGTATAATGGTAATTATTCAAACACTTACATATGTCATTTTCATATTTGAAACAATTTTTTTTATAATACAACGACGGAAATGGAACAATGACTAGTGTGGGAGAGGCGCCGACGAACAGTGGTGGGGGAAGGTGAAGCGAAAGCAGTGACTGGCAGTGGCAGATGAAGTTTTGGATGGTAAATATGGAGGCAGAAGTGTTTTGAGATGCATGCGAAATTTCAGGACGATGATGAAAGGTGGAAGCGAAGAGTTACGGGATGCATGCGAGATTTCAGGACGATGATGAAAGGTGGAGGCGAAGAGTTACGAGATGCATGTGAGATTTTAGAATGACAACGAACAAAAAACAATGTATATATAGCTTTTCTTTTTTCTTTTTGAATTTAAATTACACAAGAGAAAAGACCAAAAATAGAGAACGAGTAGGTGTAAGTACAAATAATAAGAGACTTGACAAGACATCCCCAGCATCTCAAATGTACGCCATATTTGTAAAATCTCAAGATTATTTTTATGTAAAAGTATTTACATTTTGAAAAATAATTTTTTTTTTTCACTGCATAATTTTATCGGTTTTAAATTGAATTTGAAACAAAATAGATTTCTCTGAAAATTGAATCTTTATAAAAATAAATTCAAATCCTTGAAACCTAAACCAAACTCACTCCGCTTTGCCGCAACTGACACGCCTCCTTCCTCCGGCCTCGTACGCCACCAGAGCCTCCAACCACAACCCCCTAGTGCGAATCTCAACATATATATCCTCGAACTTGCAACTTATATGTTCATGTTTTCTATTTGAAGCCCCAAAACAGAGGTTAGCTTCCAATGAAGATTAGTTTATAAAAATAAATACACAACCAATAAAAAGTAACGGTAAACGGAAAACCCATTGGTGCAGATAGAAATTTTAATTTAAACAATTATTGGGGTCCTTTATATAAAATGAACACCCTCCAAAAAGTGGCGTATGCTGTTTTAAGTGGGGAGCACACGGTATTCTTTAGTAAAAGGCGAAAGAATAGTTCGCTCTGTGCTCACCAATGCAGCTGCGATGTCTTACCCTTTTACTACTTATTCACTTTTATAGCACAACCTTGGTTGTGCTAAAATGTTTGCAACGATGTGGGACTATAACGATTAAGCTTCAGCCTGCGCCCATCTCAAAAGCTGATCACTTAACACTTCTCCGGTCTATTCTTCTGCTTCACTAGGGCTCTTACCCAATTCAATGTAAGTTTTTTGCTTCATTACTAAAGTTCGGTTTCATGGTTAATTTTTATGGTGGTCTGATTTCATGCACAGAATACGAAGAAATGAACTTTCACTTCTTACTCAGAAAAATCTCAAACCTATATTTATGTAAAAATGTTTACATTTAAAAATAATAATGTTTTTCACTGCATAATTTAATCGTTTTAAACTGAATTTGAAACAAAATAGCTTTGTCCGAAATTTGAATCTTGATAAAAGAATTCAAATCGTTGAAACCTAAACCGGCCACGCTCCACTTCGCCGCGGCTGATGCACCTCCTTCCTCCGGTTTTGTGCGCCACTAGAGCCTCCAACCACAACCCTTAATGTGAATCTCAACATTTATCCTCAAACTAGAAACTTATATATTCATGTTTTCTATTTGAGGCCCCAAAACTGTGGAATGCTTTTTTGTTAACTTATATATATTCGTGTTTCTATTTGAGGCCCCAAAAATGTGGAATGCTTTTTTGTTAACTTATATATTCATGTTTTTTATTTGAGGCCCCAAAACAGCGGTTAGCTTCCAACGAAGATTAATTTAAAAAAAAATACAACCAATAAAAAGTAACAGCAAAAGGGAAACGCACACGGGTGCAGACAGAAATTTTAATTTAAACAATTGCTGGGGTCGTTTACATAAAAAGAACACCCTCCAAAAAGTGGCGTATGCTGCTTTAAGTAGAGAGCACACGGTATTCTTTAGTAAAAGGCGAAAGAATAGTTCGCTTTGTGCTCACCACGCAGCTGCGATGTCTTACACTGCTACTGCCTGTTCACTTTTATAGCACAACTTTGGCTGCACTAAAAATATTTGAAACGATGTGGGACTGTAACGCATCCATCTTAAAAGATGAAACGAACTTTCACTTCTTACTCAGAAAAATCTCAAGATTATTTTTATGTAAAAATATTTACTTTCAAAAAAATATAATTTTCAGTGGGTAATTTAATTGGTTTTGAACTGAATTTGAAACAAAATAAATTTTGCCTAAATTTGAATCTATATAAAAAAATTCGAATCTTTGAAACCTAAACTATGTGCGCTTCACTTCGCCGCAGCTTATGTGCTTCCTTTCTCCAGCCTCGTATGCCAACAGAGCCTCCAAGTATAACCCTAAAAACATCAGAATGCTTTTTTGTCAACTCAAAAATTCATGTTTTCTATTTGAGGCCCCAAAACAGCAGTTAGCTTCCAACGAAGATTGTAAAAAAAGAATATACAACCAATAAAAAGTAACAACAAAAGGGAAACCCACACTGGTGTAGACATAAAATTTAATATAAATAATTGTTGGGGTCCTTCATATAAAAAGAACACCCTCCAAAAAATGGCGTATGCTGCTATAAGTGGAGAGCACACGGTATTCTTTAGTAAAAGGCGAAAGAATAGTTCGCTCTGTGCTCACCACGCAGCTGCGATGCCTTACACTTTTATAGCCTATTCAGTTTTATAGCACGGCTTTGGCTGCACTATAAATATTTGCAACGATGTGGGACTATAATGACTAAGCTTCAGCCCACACCCATCTCAAAAGCTGATTACTTGACCTTTCTCCAATCGATTCTTCTGCTTCACTATGGCTTTTACCTAATTCAATGTAGGTTTTTTGGTTCATTACTTAAGTTTGGTTTCATGGTTAATTTTTATTGTGGTGTGATTTCATGCACAGGAGTAATTATCGTGAAGTTTAACTTTCACCTCTGCCACATTATCTCAAGAATTCAATCTTTGTTTTATTCCATTACGATAATTCATTCAAATTAATTCAGTATATTATAAAAAGAAATTTAAAATATGCAAATATTTTATTTCTTTCCAAATGGTTGGTTTTGTTAATCAATTACAATCTAAGGGATCCAGTGGTTTCTTCTTCTTAACAATATATTCGATACATTTTTGTCATATACTACCTGGTAACTTTATTCAGTTTCCATCTTGTTTGTCCTCTTCTCCATATCTTATGAGCCCCAAGAAGTTTCTAAGCACCAATTCCAACTATTCCACCATCAAGCTGACATTCCAACTTAGGATAGTTTGTGAAGCTTAGGATAGGAACAATAAAGCCTATGATAATATTGATTGAAATTTGTGAAGCTTATGATAGTTATATGGATTTAATGTGTTGATATGAGAGTTCAGTAGAGTTACATAAAAGAAGCATCCCCTTCCTTTTAGGCTACCCTCAGTTGTGTACATTTCCTATTGTTATGAGACATCTTTAACTATAAGGCCTGTAGATATTTGGGCTTAGAAGATTAGGATGCACGGTCAGTAGAGTCGCTCAGCGGAAGAATGCCATACAGGTAGAGGTAAATGGAATTTGTATGCACTTATTACTGATGTGAGACAACATCAATCGTAAAACCTATAGGAACTGACTATGCAATACTTAGGGGTTAGAGATATTAAGTGGTTGTTTGATAAGCGCCTCTTTCCTATTTAAAACTATTAAGTAGTCAGAATTAGTGGTTGCAAGCGATAATGGATATCTTCGAAATGGTTCGCTTCGGGTTCGAATACTAAGTGAGTATTATTTAGTCATCTCTCCTTCAGGAAGAATTAAGTAGCATAGCGAGATTCTAAGCGATGTTAGTTAGATAGTACTACTAACCAGTCTATCTTGGGATTGGTATTAAATGACAAAGATATACCTAAAATATAGGTAAATGGTCGAAGGTCTGCCTAGTCCTTATTTAAGTGACTTTGGTACTACCTCTTGCATGGCTAAGACTTTAATGATGATAAATGCGCTAGTAGTATGGTTGTGTATACACACATGCACACACACACACACACATATATATATATATGTATGTGTGTGTGTGTTATAAAGACTTAAATAGTGGTCAAAATTTTCTATACCTAGGACCAATAGACCAATGATGATGCTAGGGGCCTACTTCATATTATGAAATATTAAGTGGATGATAGACCTACATCAATATTTTGTACCATGGAAAATGGTAGATAAATGAATTGTGTGTGCAATACTAAGTTGCATTTATTGACCTTAAATTATAAATATAACAAGTAAATGGAAATCGATTATTATGAACTCATGTTATGGACACATTACATGGTATTTCCTATCACAATAGTGTTGTTCCGACCCTACTCCTTATTACAACGCACATGATAGATTTATAGTGGCATGTCACTAGAGCTAGACATGATGGTTGTTGGAGAAGTCTTCTTATCTCTCATCCTCGATAATGATGTGACAACTTGATACCCAAGGAATACCCATTAATTCAATGACCGCAGTCAATATTTATATCATATTATTATTTTTCCTACGAGTTTTGATTTTCAATTTTTGATATGCATGTGCTTATTTGCAGGTACGAAATCCAATGATTTGTGCTCTGATGGACTAAAATTTTAATTTTTATCGAAATTTGGACCAATTGAAGTGCATGTTGTTACAGTACATATTAATATCCAGTCTAGGTACATCTAAACTAAGAATATTTAAAATAGTATATTTATTTCCATTACGATAAAATTACTCACGGTTATAATATTTTGTAACTACTATCATAAACATAATAATTATGGATTTTTTATTACATATATTTTAAATTAAATTAATTAATTAATATAACACATATATCAAGTATATACACCTTTTATTTCGAACAAGATTGTGCATCAAATTAGATAAATGTAACAAATTACATAATTACCACGATAATATACCCCAGCTCTATCATTTGTTATATCAAATAATCCTTAAATATCATTTATATAAATTTCAACATCTTTTGACCACTTTAATTTTTTTTAATCTCCCTATTTAAATCATAACCTAAGATTGGTGCTTTTAATAGAGAACTTGATTTCAAAAGAAAAAGGGTTCCTTTAAATAAATTCTTGCTTTAAGATCCTAAATAAATCATTAATATATTTGAAACTTAAACTCATTTTTCAACACATATATAACTTTTTATAAAACTCATTCGAAAAGAATTTACACAATATCCAAAATAAGATAACCTCCTTTTACTTCACTAAAATTTTGAATTACCAAAATGAATTCCTAACGGACAATCACTATATGGATCTTAAATTTTGAAACTTTGTTTGGTACATTAAATAGCTTTTAAACCCATTTATTTCTATGTTTTATACTACTATTACTATGAGTACCAAAATAATTAATGTCAAATAATGATACGTGTTAAGACCGTTCAAAATTCATAAGAATAACTTCTCAAATAATAGAAAGATGCCTGGCGACGCATTTCATCAATTGATATTGTTGATATATATATACATACATACATGCATATATATATATATATATATATATATATATTAAAGTCAGCGTTCAAGTGATCTTACAAGTCATTTACATAAACAAGACTGTAAGTAGATAAAAATCAACATGGTGATGAATCCTTTAGGAACCTTTTACAAAACCAAATCTTTCGAGGTGCCTTCATCACGACCTATTCGCAAAGAAGCACTTCAACTTCCTTTTTCTTATCCCCTACAGAATGGGTATTTATGCCATTTGTTTCCAAGTGGAATCAACAACATCAAACACTATATATATATATATATATATATAACATATACATTAACATGTCGTCCTCATTTTAAATTGAGATATCTCACTTTTGTATCCAAGCATGGCAACAAAATAAAACAAAGAACCTTGGAACAACCTCCTACCATCGCCTAAACACCAAAGCTATCACCTTCGCTCTGGAAAACTCTACCTCTCCCCTTCTGTTTCTCACACACTTAGCTAAACCCCTTTCTTTAGTTTTGCTCTCAAACATATGCCATTTTGGGTTGCTTGACTTCAAAGATTGGATATTTGTGATGGTGGTTAGTTATGCACTTAAGATTTTGAGAAGAAAAGGAGGTGTTTTGAAGTATACAAGTGAAGAAGGAAAAGAGAGAATGGAAGAGGGCAAAGTTAGGAAGTGAAATAAAGTGAATAAAATGAAGTAAATGAGCTTCTTTTATAAAAATGAGAAAAACAACAAAAGAATAACAAATCCCTTCACCAAAGGACTAATAACCACTTAGAAAATTCAACCATGGTGTACCTTTCCATGTGTCAACTTGTATACTTCACACTCACTTCACATGGCTATGTACTTCTATTATGCTACCCAAAATATTTTAATAGTTTGCTTATTTGATTTACAATTTACTTATGTGATGGTTGGGTAAGAAGAGACTGCACACAATACCAGAATTTTCAATGTAGTTGTAAACGAAAGAAACTCGAACTTTCCTCTGCCAACATGGGGGTAGTATTATTTAGTTGACTTAGGTTATTTTCTTCTTAATGGTTATTTACCACCTCATCGAAACATAATATACCATATTCCTCATTCCCGTGATATGGTAAATCAACCAAAATCGAACAATGAAGTTTTTAATTTTTACCATTCAAGTCTGTGTATGAATATTGAGAAAACCTTTGAAATCTGAAGAAAAAAATTGCTATTTTAAATAGCATGCCAACGTACAGTTTTGAAACTCAAGTTAAAGTTGTAGTTGCTACAATAAGCATGTATATATAATTTTGTAAGGAAATACAATCTCAAAATCTATGATATTCTAAAAAAGGGCCTGTGAATTGAGCGAAGAGTATGTTTTTGTGTATTTGAGTGGAGAGTTGAATGGTGAATGAAAAAGAGTACCATGATTAAAAGGAAGTGATATATAGTAATCAGTTATTATAAGTAATTAAAATACATATTAAAGATGTGATTAAAGGGTACGCTTCCTTGGATACAATCATACAGATAAATTATTTTACTGCGTTGGACTTGCAATCTCAGGAAAAGAGAACGGTGCTACGCATCAATCTCAGAAACCGATTATTTTAATGTTCGACCTTTTTGCTCAACTCCTTGCAACAGCCGGCTTTAAAGCTTCGTTTTCACGCGGTTACTAACATTATTTTAGGCGGTAAATGAGTCATAAGGGAGGGCCCGGTTTTTTTTATCTCTCTGCGGTTGAAAAATCAAGGTGAGTGGGAGAGCAATTCTTCTGTGCCCGAACCCCGTCCCCGTGTGTGCCCACCAATCAGATTATATGCATATTATAATCAGGGGTTGTGATTGGCTGGAGACATACGCAATTTCGGAACAGAATAATTGGTGCGGGGGAGTTAGGGGTGAGCGTTTGGTTGGTTTGGTTTATCCGATGTTCAAATTTGTCAATCCAAACTAAAACCGATAAAAATGAAAACCAAACCAAACCAATCAAATTGGTTGGTTCGGTTGGTTATCCGATTAAACCGAACAAAAAATGTTTTACACTTTGTGTTTGAAATATTCATTATAATTTAAAATAAATTATAAATATATGATTAGACTATTATTATTTATGATTCTTATGCTTTTTAATATTAATTTTGACACATAGGTGATGATTAATACATAATTAAATAACTAAACTAACCTAAAATATTTATTACAATACCGATAATCTTGATAATATAGTAAAAGTCGGTTAATTTGGTTAAATCGATAACCGAACTTAATATTTTTCTGAGCCAATTACAGGCCGATTTAATTTCAAAACCGAACCAAACCGACCAAAATAAATTGTTTTGGTTGGTTTATTTGGTTTAACCGTATAATTCTCATTCCTAGGGGGAGTGGCCGGTTGAAGTAGCGATGTTTCATTTGTTCTTGGAAATGCAACTTTTCTGGTTCTCACCAGTGTGTTCTAATGTCATCCGCGTTGAACTAATTACATCAAAATTCAACATACAGGTATGTGACGTTTTCTCGACAATTTAATCTTTTTGTTCTGATACCTCACAAAAGGTTTCTTCTGTTAACCAATCATCGATGCCAGTGTTTTATTTTGAAAATCCTGATTTTGCACAGTTGCAATAAAACAGGATAAACTAGATGTATAGCAGTAAAACTGAAGAGGTTGTGTTGTTTTATCGTCGTTATTTCATTTAAAGGTTCATTTATGGCTTTTTGAAGGTTAATTTGGACGATTGACATATAAGGTGCAAGTTTAAGTAACCCATATGCATAGAAGAATTGGGGTACTCAACTAGATCTTATCAATTAATTGAACATGTGAATTGAATTTGAGCATTAGCAATAGCTCTTAAAAATAGTTTTTTGATGGCTTTGAAGTGATCCACTACTTAATAAACTAGGCCATTTTTCATCTTGTTCGTTTTCTTTTTCTGCTACATGTTAGCCCTAAGAAGCAAAAATAAAATGACCTAAGCCAATATAATTGTTATAGTATCAAGTAGATCAAAACTTAAGAATGCACTTTCTACTTTGATATGAAGTGGCAAAGTCGGTTGATGTTGATTTTGAGCAATAAAAACAAGTAATATAATATGTTTGGACTTTGGTTAACACTACGGGTGCTTTCACAGCTTTTTTTGGTTAACACTAAGGGTGCATCCGTACTTGATTCATCGGATATACAGGCTGGCATCTGCATTTTCCTTTTAATGTCATTCATTGTATTATTTAGTTGCTCAGTGACACTTCCTTGCTTTTCTTGTTGTAGAAAAAGATTTGCCGCTGCATCCATCCTCAAGCAGTTTCTATTCAGCTGTTTTGTATAATTTTGTATTTGATAATTAATAAATGCATTCATGCCATCTACTTGAGTCCCTAAAACAGTTAACGTTTTCCTTGTTATCACAGTTACAAGTTTTTGTGCTCATGCGAAATGTTTGATGCCTTGAGTTTTTTTTTCAATACAGTGGTCTTGGCAGAAATCAGTCTTATGCCAAGGCCAAGAGGATGGATTTTTCTCATCTGGACATCGAAGAAACCGAGGCGTGTATTGAAAAATCGTAAACAAAAAGTATGTGACTAGGAATTTCTTGTGATCACAAGATCTTTTAGCATTCATACATGCAACCTTTTAGCTTTAAAGTAAGTTATTTTTTTTGGCATCACTTTATATCGTCCATTTTTATATTAGACTGCATAGGATAAATACTTATGCATAGTTTTTGCTTCGAATGATATCATACACTCTCAATCCGTAAGAACCAAATAAAACCATAGACTCTTAAATCGTAAATTGCGTACTGTACTTTGATGTTAAAAATTCACTAGTAAAGATTTCCAGGTAAATAAAAAAGGTTATATTCTTAAATCTGATTAAAACTAGCCTTTTCACATGCTTTGTCTTTACAACAAAATGTATGCATTCGGGATGCAGTACATGAATGCAATTTCTATATTGAATGTTAAGACAAAGTTCAATGATTTATGATTACTTCAACAGCATGTCAATGATGCATAATAAATAAAATCTAAGTGTTAAAAAAACCTGATATAAATAACTGTTCTATTCTGCATAGGTATACAAAGTAACAAAGATATTAACTTCCACCATTTTGATGTTTAAATTTGATAAAATGATGATATCTTCATGTTTACCACATAAAATTATTGTCTCAAAGACCATTGTGCATATAAAGATGTTTATATATTGCCAAACTTGCTTTTAATATATTTCTATTCATTTCAACTATAATGTGGTGGATTAAAAATTTGCTGTTTTTCTTTTCTAAGTAGTGTTCCAGTGAAGTAAATATATTTGGAGAATGTTGTAAAACCTATCCTATTGACTAACTTATTTATGAGTCATAGCAATATTGCACTGCATAGTAACCACTATTTGGCAGTGATGATCCACACTACTTTGAAATTTATCTTGTTATTCACTGCCACTGTCGAATGTTTTGAACTACAAACTACAACAGTGTTCAAATGTCAATTTATGGTGGTTTTGTTAGAAAACGCGTACAAATGAAAGTTGTTTATAAACAAAAATTATATATTGTAACGCTCAACCGTATATCATGTGTTATAAGAAATTATACTTGTTAAACTAGTTCTTTTTATTAGTTTATAAGTTACAATGGATATGATGGATAATGTAAAATATTAGCCATAGAGAGGCGAGGGTGTTAGTGAAAAACATCGGCAACGCTGGTTATACCAGCTCCGAGCCCCAAAAAATTCACCTTCAGGGACCAGTGAAGCGCTACAATCGCACTATTGTGCGTTTAGGTGTATTTGCACACGAACTCAGGGTAAACTTCATTTATAAGCTGTACAAAACATACGAAGAATATTAAAAATGAATCTAGTTATTCAAGATTAATCTGGATTGGAAGATTGATATATCACAAGATAACAATAATTTCCTAAAAAGGTTTCATATACTTACCATCATAATATCTCTATTTTTTCTTTGTATGTGTGTTTACGTTCAACCTGTATAAGCATAAAACATTTAACTTGTATTCAAGTTTGAATTATTGGCATGCTTGAGCTTCTAAATTTATGGATTTTAAACAAGGGAAGAGAAAACTATTTCAAGCACGCACTAGAGGTTGAATACTCAACTTTATCGAAAGGCACGATATCCACTTCCATTATCCTCTATAGCAGAACTCGAACTTGACTTCAGTCTCCATTCCTTTTGTTGAATGGTAGATATCACTTCCTGGTTTTTTCCCTAAAGCCAATATGTATCAGTGAGAATTGATATTTTATCCACTTTTTGCAATCATCAATTGGGAGCTTGGCGTTGTTATTACTTATTAGCACTATTATTTAGTAGTGCCCAAAAATAAAAAATTTGAACCTTTGATATACATACTGTATATCATTGTTTTGAAAAACTTATCTTAATACTCGTCTCAAGGATGCACCTCTAGGCAAGGAGAGGTAAAACGCAATGAGCTCACTCATGCTTTAGCAGTTTGAGGCATGAGGTACAAAATGTACATACTAACATACATCGCAAGTTTTTTTTAAACCTCTGATTAAAAAGTGTCCTAATAGAATCTATAAACCTTAATTATTTAATAGCAAGCTGAAAAGGGAAAATTGTAGAAAAGAAAAGTTTTTTTTTTTTGGTTTTCAATTTCAATATCAATATCAACATGATTGAATAAGATTGATTTTGAAATAATGATCAAAAGCTACGTGATGACTTTCTCAAATTTTATTCAAAGAAAATATTAGATTATCGATGGTTAACCTACAAATAAATTTGGCGAATCAATTTTGTTGGCAGAAAAAATAGAAGGGACACTTGCATGATTTCCTACTCTACCGTGATAGGGATTGATTTCACTAGAATTAATCGAATATCATTTTCAAGATCATATTAAAAAACAAAGATAGATAATGAAGGAAGAATAAAGAAATACATAGTTGTAGTGAAGTTGAAAAATGAAAATAAATCATTTGAAATTACTAATAAGAATTGGAAACGCCTTAGCAGTTTGAGGCATGAGGTACAAAACGTACATACTAACATACATCGCAAGATTTTTTTAACCTCTAATTAAAAAGTGTCCTAATAGAAGCTATAAATCTTAATTATTTAACAGCAAGTTGGTGGATACCCCAGTGCCAAAGGCTCCCGTACTCAAGCAAGAAGACTTCTCAGGCAGTCTCCCTCCTATTACTATCCTCACGACTTTCTGGGCTCTGGGGGTGGTCGATTAGTGCGCACTGCCTTTCCCCCACATATGTTGATTAAAAAGTGTCCTAATAGAAGCTATAAACCTTAATTATTTAATAGCAAGCTGAAAAGGGAAATTTGTAGAAAGGAAAAGTTTTTTTTTGGTTTTCAATTTCAATATCAACATGATTGAATAAGATTGATTTTGAAATAATGATTAAAAGCTACGTGATGACTTTCTCAAATTTTATTCAAAGAAAATATTAAATTATCGATGGTTAACCTACAAATAAAATTGGCGAATTAATTATGGTTGGCAGAAAAAATAAAAAGGACACTTGCATGATTTCCTACTCCACCGTGTTAGAGATTGATTTCACTAGAATGAATCGAATATCATTTTCAAGATTATATTAAAAAATAAAGATAAGATAATGAAGGAAGAATAAAGAAATACATAGTTGTAGTGAAGTTGAAAAATGAAAATAAATTATTCGAAATTACTAATAAGAATTGAAAACGCCTTAGCAGTTTGAGGCATGAGGTACAAAACGTACATACTAACATACATCGCAAGATTTTTTTAACCTCTAATTAAAAAGTGTCCTAATAGAAGCTATAAATCTTAATTATTTAATAGCAAGCTGGTTGATACCCCAGTGCCAAAGGCTTCCCTACTCAAGCAAGAGGACTTCCCAGGCAGTCTCCCTCCTATTACTATTCTCACGACTTTTTGGGCTCTGTGAGTGGTCGACTAGTGCGCACAGCCGTTCCCCTACATATGTGAAAAGGTTGGGACTCGAACCTGCGCGCTCCAGATTACCAGCCGGGTAACCTTACCATTGCGTCAGGCACCACCTTTCAATATCAAGCTGATTGAATATTTAATAGCAAGCTGAAAAGGGAAATTTGTAGAAAAGAAAAGTTTTTTTTTTCAATTTTGATTATTAACATGATTGAATAAGATTGATTTTGAAATAATGATCAAAAGCTACGTGATGACTTTCTCAAATTTTATTCAAAGAAAATGTTAGATTATCGATGCTTAAAATACAAATAAATTTGGCGAATCAATTTTAGTTGGCAGAAAAAATAGAAGGGACACTTGCATGATTTCCTACTCTACCATGATAGAGATCGATTTCACTAGAATTAATCGAATATCATTTTCAAGATTATATTAAAAAATAAAGATAGATAAAGAAGGAAGAATAAAGAAATACATAGTTGTAGTGAAGTTGAAAAATGAAAATAAATTATTCGAAGTTACTAATAAGAATTGAAAACGCCTTAGCAATTTGAGGCATGAGGTACAAAACGTACATACTAACATACGTCGCAAGATTTTGTTTAACCTTTGATTAAAAGTGTCCTAATAGAAGCTATAATCCTTAATTATTTGATAGCAAGCTGAAAAGGGAAATTTGTAGAAAAGAAAAGTTTTTTTTTGTTTTGTTTTCAATTTCAGTATCAACATGATTGAATAAGATTGATTTTGAAATAATGATCAAAAGCTACGTGATGACTTTCTTAAATTTTATTCAAAGAAAAATTTAGATTATCGATGCTTAACCTACAAATAAATTTGGCGAATCAATTTTAGTTGGCAGAAAAAATAGAAGGGACACTTGCATGATTTCCTACTCTACCGTGATAGATATTGACGTCACTAGAATTAATTGAATATCATTTTCAAGATTATATTAAAAAATAAAGATAAATAATGAAGGAAGAATAAAGAAATACATAGTTGTAGTGAAGTTGAAAAGTGAAAATAAATTATTCGAAATTACTAATAAGAATTGAATTACGTGTGTGTATTACTAAGTGCTTCATTTTTATTTACCAATTTGTTGATTTATTTATTTCTAGTTTTATGAATGCTAATAATATAATGATTGCGTGAATTCTATAAAGTAGTGTTTATATTGTTACGTATTTATTGTTTTATATGATTAATTGTTAGCTTTTTTTATTGATCAACAAATAAAAATAATAAGCTATTTGACTTGGGTCTCACTGTTCACTCGAAAATTTGCTTCTCGGTGTTTTGAGGTCTATGGCTCATTTTCACAATCAAGAAAGCCGTTGATGTGCACACATGAGCGTGTGCATATTAGTATTTTCAACATATAGCTTTGGATCTATGGTATAGCGTGGGACATTTATGAAACTCTAGGTCACTACAAGTTTGAGCTAATTGTCATTATATTTTTTTAAGCATCTAATTGTCATTATATTAGCTATAATTTTAATTGTTTGTAGAACCATTTTGCCCTAGGTTTTATGAATTTAACTACTTTAAAAATAAACCATATGGGAGGGTGGGGACGTTATTTTTTCTTTGTTTTTGTAAAAAGATGAAATAAGTAGTTCACCATGTTTAACAATAATGTACGTCTCCACTTAAAAAATGGATGTTGGTTATGGGTTCGAACCCATGTTTAACAATAATGTACATCTCCATTTAAGAAACGGATGCTGGCTATGGGGTTCGAACCCATACGCACTTATGTGCAGAAGATCTTAAGTCTTCCCCCTAAAGGTTTAAATTGACAATGGTATGCTATGGGGCAAACCAGCACAACATGCCTAAAGGTTTAAATTGACAATGGTATGCTTGGACTTAAATACTAGAATATATTTTTTGAAATTCAAACTTATTGCTTTTGAAAGTAAACAATATGGAAGGGAGTGAAGGTTTTTTAGGGTATTTTATTGTGAATGACAAACATCATAATTCTTTCAAGCTCAAGGACAATCCATAAAAAAATTGTTTCCAAGGATAATACAAATTATAAAACTGATATCTTGCACACCATAAAAGTGGTACTTAAAAATTGAGCTAAATTCTGATATCATACACACTATAAAACCGATACTTAAAAACTGATAATCAGATTCTGGTACCATGCACACTGTAAAACTGATACCTAAAATATAATGTTTTGTCCTTTAAAATAAAATTTCAGTAGACCGTACTTACTGCTGAAAAAAGCCGTAACTTTGTTCTTAACACTATTTTCAAGTTTTTTTCTTTGTTTTTGTAAAAAGATGAAATAAAAAGTTCACCATGTTCAACAATATTGTTGTACCATCTCCATTCAAAAAAAATGGGTGCTGGCTATGGGGTTCGAACCCATGCGCACTTATGTGCAGAAGATCTTAAGTCTTCCCCCTTAACCTCTTTGGCAAACAAGCACAACATGCCTAAAGGTTTAAATTGACGATGGTATGCTTGGACCTTAAATCCTAAAATCTATTTCTGAAATTCAAAATTATTACTTTTAAAAGTAAACAATATGTAAAACATGCAAGCTGCCGAGAAAAAAAAAATTCATCATATTCACTTCTCTTACACATGGTAAGTCGAATGTGATGTTGGCATTTTGCATTCTTATGTTCAGAAGATCATAAGATTTTCCCTTGGCCTTGTAAACAAACCAAGACAACATGGATTGTGATTTGTATTTTGGTAAGATGCTATCGTATACACCCACTTTTCTCATCCATAAATATTTTGTTGTTCTTCATTACTTGTTCATTCTTGTTAATTTATTGTATTGTAAGCAGAAGTTTAGAATATGCACATTTCTTCTGACAAATGATTGCCTTTGATGATCAATCGTTGAAGTCGGTGTTTGATTTTGAAAATTTTAATTATTTGCAATGACAATAAAACTGGATAACTAGGATGTATAACTGTGAAATTGGAAAGATTTTGTTGTTTCATTGATGTTGTTTCTAATTGAAGGTTCCAAATGATGGCTATTTGTAAGTTAATTTGAAAGGTTGATGGCAAATTGTTGGTTAATTTGAAAGATTGATGTATAAATTATGTTTTTAAGTACTCAATCTCGCTGAGAGCCATAGAAAAAATTTAGACTGAACTGGCACCTATCAATTAATTGAATGTGCAAGTTGAATTGGTACATTCTTTAGAGCTATATTAGAAATAGCTCTTAAAATACAACTTCAATTATATTATAATGATCCACCCTTAATAAGCCAAGACTAATCATTTTTTATCTTTTCTCCACTTCTCTTCCTCATCATATAATCCCTAAGAAGCTAAAATGAAAACCCAAAAAAATACAACCATTATACCATCAAGCTCATAACCACATACTGAGTTTTTTAACTTCAATCTCGAACTCTCTATATTAAGTGTCAAAAATGGATAGGTATGAAGTAGTAGAGTAGCTTGATATTGGTCTTAATCATGAAAAGCGATCATAGGATGTTGGATAATGACGATATAG
The DNA here is from genome assembly GCA_030737875.1 of Allium sativum. NCBI lineage: Eukaryota > Viridiplantae > Streptophyta > Magnoliopsida > Asparagales > Amaryllidaceae > Allium > Allium sativum. The sequence continues at coordinate 47,582,131 of CM060916.1, forward strand.
GAATATGCTAGTGGTGAAATGTTTTGTGATGTTACAATTATGGGCAAAAGATGCTTATTTTGTGTTTGGATACTGGCATATATGCACGTTGATTTTGTATGATCATTTATTTTAATGCGTAAGTGCTTCAGGTTATATATAAGAAAAGAGGCTCATCAGTCATCATCAAGCGATTCTATTCATGGATCATATTCTCATATTCACTATTCATATATTCAAAATTTCTATTTTGAGACCCCAACACAGAGGTACTAGTTTGTGTTATCATGCAAAATATTTAATGCTCGTAACTGGCGCCTAGATGACCATTTAATACATCGCTTCTATGTTTAATTCCAACCAAGTTTAAATTCATAACCAAGTTTGAATTTACAGTCCACTAAACATATGATTAGCTTTTCTTGTTTTGTTAGTTCACCGAACTAAGAGTAACACATGTATGTAATATTAATATATCATTGGTGGAAAAAATTACAATAGTAGCATGCATTTTTCAGGATAAAACTATCGTATACCGTGTATACGTCATAGGTGGAAAATACTACAGTAGAAACATGTGCTATTCAGGATATACATTGTAATTTAGATAAAATTTTATTTTGAATGAATGAGTCATGATTATGTTTAGTCATTAACTTGGAATACAATTTGTGGTTTAACTAGATTGGATTCCCTGGTGTAGATTTATCCCTTATTATATTTAATTTGGAATTACTCATACACATACGTAAATATTTAACACGATTGATTTATCACTTAAGCCACACACACATGAACACACGTGGACACACGCATACATAAACTCACGCATGCCTTTGAACCTATGTGTGTACTTATGAGCTAGGAAGCAGGGGTGCGGCTTCTGGGCGACGTACTGCGTATCGGGTGCGGCGGGGGATGCGGGGGTGCAATAAGATGTATTAATAATTTAATAAAGAAGATATCCTTAAATGGGATTTCTAATGCAAGAAGATATTTCATTGTACATGTATTTTCCCTAAAAAGTTGCCAGGTTGAATATAATGTTTCACTTTTATGCAAATGTTAATTTGTAGATGATCGCTATATAATATTAAATGCATAATCTTAGAAATTGATAATAGTAGGGTATCAAAGTCTCTATGGAGGAAATGATCAAGGACTCGGCTGAAATTTTGAAAGGACAGAATTAAATTTGTAAGAATTCAGATAAATCTTATGCATGCATTGGTTATTAAGTTTGTGGCATATGGACATGGAGAGTGTGTGGCAATAATTAATTTGAATGCGCGACGATAAGCAATTTCAAAACCATCTGTTGTGATTTGTGACATGAAAATCACATATGTTGAATGCGTTTGACGATAGAGGAGATTGTGCAGCAGTAGAGAAAAGGCAAGATGGAGCAGTTTTATGTCGAGCTTCAGCTTAGATGTTTGAGCCATGCCTGTCAGACGTCTGAGTTGTCAAAGCTTGAACCCGAAAGCTTGGACAGACGTCTGACAGACAATGGTCAGATGTCTGAGCGGGTTTTATGCTAGTTGACTTGGTCTTTCTGTGACTTGTTCTGCAAGTATTAAAGGGGCAAATTGGGTGTTTGCCTAGGCCTTCTGTTCTCCTATAAAAGCAGCACATAGGGTTGGATTAATGTATGACCGAATAGAGTGGCTGCTGCGTGCCTCTAGGGCTTGGTGGCCTAGAGAGGTTCTCCTTCTCCAATTAATCCAAGGGTTAGCCGTCGTTCTTCATTGTTCTCCTTCTCCAACAAAAGTTGTAGTTATCTAGATATTCTTTCCCTTTCTCAATAAGGTTGTTGATTCTTGTAGTTTGCTTATTGTTGGTTGTTGAACCAGTGAGTGTAAACAAAATTAGTTTTGAGAATCAATAAAGAGGGTGGTTGGGTGGAATATCTTGTGTTTGTGCGTGTGATTTCATATCTGTGTTTGTTTCCATAGAAATCATCTTTAAGTAATTGGGTGAAGAAGATCCTGGTCGCCTCCGCAAAGGTGCATTATCACAACACCATCCGACTTAAAATGTGAAACCATTTCCGTGAATGTCAAAGGAAATAATAAGTGTATACGATCACAGTTCTGCACGAAGTGCTGTTAAGCAGTGAAACAAGTATGATTATAGAAGGAAAACTCAAAGAGCAGCCTCCAAAAAGTAGGGTATGCTGCTTTAAGAGGAGAGATCATGGTATTCTCTAGTAAAAGGTGAAAGAATAGCTGGCTTTGTGCTCACCACACAGATGTGTTAGTTCCACTGCCAGTGCAGTTTTAGAGCACAACTTTGACTGAGCTAAAAATATTTGTAGCAATGTGGGACTATAACAGCACCCATCTGAAAAACTGACCATTGAACCTTTCTCTGCTTTGATAGGGCTTACTCTATTCTTGTAAGTGTAAGCTTTTTTGCTTTATTACTTTAGTTTAATTTCCTTGTTACTTTTTCGTGTGTTCTAATATCATATGGTCCGACCTAATTATTGTTAAATTAAACCTTATGATATAATTTCAAACGGTGCTCAACAAAAAAGTTCTTCTGAATTGTTTATTATTTTTCCATAGTCAAAATACATTAGATTTCACTTTAATTGAATTATAGAAACTTATAAATTTAGATAAGCATCCTTGTCTCAAATGGTTGAGATGTTGGGACATAATGCAATTATTTTCCTCAAATTTTATATTTTTTCAAACTGATTTAATATTTTCCTCAAATTTCCGAACGGTTAATTTCAAAGATTAAATTATTAAAATTATTAGATGATTGGAATCTATATAGGTCCTTCCATTAAATATTCTCCAAATAATTCATTGGAGCTACAGAAAAAGTTTCAGGTTAAAATATTTAATTATATAATTTTTTCTGCAATAAAGCTATTACTTTAAAATAAATTATAAAAACACATATATGAACGAATTAAGTATCATGGTTATGTACAATGGCAGTAAAACTGAATAACCTAGATGGCTGTGTCGTAAAACTGAAGAGGTTGTGTCGTTTTATCACCGTTATTTCATTTAAAGGTTCATTGATGGCTTTTTGAAGGTTAATTTGGACAACTGACATACAAGATGCAAATTTAAGTAACCCACATGCATAGAAGAATTGGGGAACTCAAGTAGCACTTATCAATTAACTGAACATGTAAACTTAATTGCTATACTTTTTTTTTCGGTACTAGCGGTTGCTCTTAAAAATAATTTTCTGATGGCTTTGAAGTCATCCATTACTTAATAAACTAAGACTAACCATCTTTCATCTTGTTCGTTCGCTTTACCTGCAACATGTTAGCCCTTAAGAAGCAAAAATAAAATGACCCAAGCCAATATAAATGTCATAGTATCAAGTAGATCAAAACTTGAAAATGTTCTTTCTACTTTGGATATGAAGTGGCAAAGTAGGGTGATGTTGATTTTGAGCATTAAAAACGAGTAACATAATATGTTTGGACTTTGGTTAACACTAGGGGTGCTTTCACTGCTTGTTTTGGCTACATTGATGTTGGTATCAAGTAGGATGCATCTGAAATAGTACCTACCAAATGCATCGTTTGAGCCAACCATAGGAAAATCAGTGGTTGGCTTCAAACGGTCGAAATGCGTCTGAAGCATCTGACTCCGCCGCCTTTTCCTATCCTATGTGCCCTTTTTGTGCGCCTCTTTTGTCGATAACACATTATCCTTTCATGAATCATTCTCCATTCGTGTCCATTTCTCGTGCTCCTTTTGTGTTGCACAAGATCACACATTAATATGGTAGTGGAATGAGCTGAAATTGAAGATGCACCGATGAATTATGAGAGATATTGCCATAAGAGTGACAAAGGATGGGCATAAGATGTTAATTCTGTGAACGAAATTTTTTGACATTGTCACGTTGAATGCTTGATTTGGTTTCTTTCCTAATATTAGTAGAACCATCCTTTATTTTGAATAAGTATTTCTCTTTAGATTAATTAATCTTGCGCTGTCTGCATCCGTACTTGATTCATCCGATATGTAGGCTGCCATCTGCATTTTATTTTTAATGTCATTCGTTTTATTATTTATTTGCTCAGTGACACTTCCTTGCTCTTCCTGTTGTAGAAAAAGATTTGCAGCTGCTGCCATCCTCAAGCAGTTTCTATTCAGCTGTTTTTTTATAATTTTGTATTTGATAAAGAATAAATGCATTCATGTTATCTACTGGAGTCCCTAAAACAGTTTACGTTTTCTTTGTTATCACAGTTAACAATTTTTTGCGCTGTTGCAAAATGTTAGTGTCTTGATGCCTTGAGCTTATTTGTTTTTCATTACGGTGGTGGTTGTGGCAGAAATCAATCTTATGCCAAGGCCAAGGGGATGGATTTTTCTCATATGGACATTGACGAAACCAAGGTGTGTAGTGGAAAATCGTAAACAAAAAGTACGTGACCAGCCATTTCTTGTGATAACAAGATCTTTTAGCATTCATAGAATCATACATGCAACCTTTAAGCTTTAAAGTATGTTATTTTTCTGGCATCACTTTATATCTTCCATTTTTATTTTATTTTTTTAGACTGCATAGGATAAATACTTATGCATAGTTTTTACTTTGAATGATATGCATTGTTTTTAACACCAAATAAAATCATACACTCTCAATCCGTAAGAACCAAATAAAACCATACTCTTAAATCGTAAATTGCGTACTGTACTTTGATGTTAAAAATTCACTAATAACTCTTTCCAGGTAAATAAAAAAGGTTATATTCTTAAATTTGATTAAAACTAGCCTTTCCACATGCTTTGTCTTTACAGCAAAATGTATGCATTTGGGATGCAGTACATGAATGCAATTTCTATATTGAATGTTAAGATAAAGTCTAGTGGTTTATGATTACTTCAAGAACATGAAATCTAAGTGTTAAAAACCTAATATAAATAATTGTCCTATTCTGCATTAGGTATACAAAGTAACAAAAATATTAACTTCCGCCATTTTGATGTTTAAATTTGATAAAATGATGATATCTTCATGTTTACCATATAAAACTATAGTCTTAAAGACCATTGTGCATATAAAGATGTTTATATATTGCTAAACTTACTTTTAATTTATTTCTATTCGTTTCAACTATAATGTGGCAGAATAAAAATTTGCTGTTTTTCTTTTCTAAGTAGTGTTCTAGTGAAGTAATTTAATTTGGAGAATGTTGTACAACCTATCCTTTTGACTAACTTATTTATGAGTCATAGCAATATTGCATTGCACAGTAACCACTATTTGGCACTGATGATCCACACTGCTTTGAAATTTATCTTGTTATTTATTGCCACTGATGTATATTTTGAACTACAACAGTGTTCAGATGTCAATTTATGGCGGTTTTGTTAGAAAATAGGTACAAGTGAAAGTTGTTTATAAAGAAAAAAATATATTATACCACTCAAACGTATATTATGTATCATAAGAAATTATACATGTTAAACTAGTTCTCTTTATTTGTTTATAAGTTACAACGGATATAATGAATAATGTAAAATATTAGCCATAAAGAGGCGAAGATGTTAGTGAAAAACACTGGCAATCCTGGTTATACCAGCTCCGAGCCCTAAAAAAAATCACCTTAGGGGACCAGGGAAGCACTACAATCACACTATTATGTGTTTAGGTGTATTTGCATATGAACTCCGTGTAAACTTCATTTATAAGCTGTGCAAAACATAGGAAGAATATTAAAAATGAATCTAGTTATTCAAAATTAATCTGGATTGGAAGATTGCTATATCACAAGATAACAATAATTTCCAAAAAAGGTTTCATATACTTATCATCATAATATCTCTATTTTTTCTGTGTATGTGTGTTTACATTCAACATGTATAAGCATAAAACATTTATCTTGTATTCAAATTTGAATTATTGGCATGCTTAAGCTTCTACATTCATGATTTTAAATAAGAGAAGAGAATTATGTCAAGCACGCACTAGAGGTTGACTACTCAATAACTTTATCGGAAGGCACGAGATCCACTTCTGTTAGCCTCCATAGCAGAACTCAAACTTGACTTTAGTCTCCGTTCCTTTAGTAGTGATATTTTATTCACTCATTGCAATTCTGAATTGGGAGCTTGGCGTTGTTATTAGCACTATTATTTAGTAGTGCCCAAAAATAAAAAAAATAAACCTTTGATATACATATCGTATATCATTGTTTTGAAAAACTCATCTTAATGCTCGTCTCTAAGATGCACCTCTAGGCAAGGAGAGGTAAATCACAATAAGCTTGCTCACGCCTTAGCAGTTTGAGGCATGAGGTACAAAACGCATCTCAGGAATTTTTTTGCATCTGATAAAAAAGTGTCCTAATAGAAGTTATAAACCTTAATTATTTAATATTAAGTTGAAAAAGGGAAATTTGTAGAAAAGAAAAGTTTGGTTTTTTTGTTTTCAATTTCAATATCAACATGATTGAATAAGATTGATTTTGAAATAATGATCAGAAGCTACGTAATAACTTGCTCAAATTTTATTTAAAGAAAATTCTAGATTATCGATGCTTAACCTACAAATAAATTTGGCGAATCAATTTTAGTTGGCACTTGCATGATTTCCTACTCTACCGTGATAGAGATTGATTTCACTAGAATTAATTGAATATCATTTCCGAAATTATATTAAAAAATAAAAGATAGATAAAGAAGGAAGAATAAAGAAATAAATAGTTGTAGTGAAGTTGAAAAATAAAAATAAATTCATCGAAGTTAATAATAAGAATTGAATTACGTGTGTATTAGTAAGTGCTTCATTTTTATTTATCAATTTGTAGATTTATTTATTTCTAGTTTTATGAATGATAATAAATAATGATTAAGAGTGAATTCTATAAAATAGCATTTATATTGTTATGTACTTACAATTTTATATGATTAATTGTTGGCTATTTGACTTGGGTCTCAGTGCTCACTCGAAAATTGCTTCTCAGTGTTCTAAGGTCTATGGCTCGTTTTCACGAGCAAAAAAGGCATTGATGTGCATGCATGAGCGTGTGCGTATTAGTATTTTCAATATATTGCTTTGGATCTCATGGTATAGCGTGGGACATTTATGAAACTGTGGGTCACTATAAATTTGAGCTAATTGTCATAATATTAACTATAATTTTAATTGTTTGTAGAACCATTTTGCCGTAGGTTTTAAGAATTTAATTACTTTACAAGTAAACCATATGGAAGGGAGGGGAGGTTTTTTTTTTATTTGTTTTCGTAAAAAGATGAAATAAGTATTTCACCATGTTCAACAATAATGTACATCTCCATTTAAAAAGTGGATGCTGGCCATGGGGTTCGAACCCATGTTCAACAATAATGTACATCTCCATTTAAAAAATGGATGCTGGCTATGGGGTTCGAACCCATGCGCACTTATGTGCAGAAGATCTTAAGTCTTCCCCCTTAACCTCTCGGGCAAACCAGCACAACATGCCTAAAGGTTTAAATTGATGATGGTATGCTTGGACCTTAAATACTAAAATATATTTCTGAAATTCAAAATAATTGCTTTTGAAAGTAAACAATATGGAGGGGAGTGGAATTTTTTTTTAGGGGATTTTATTGTGAAGGACAAACTTCATAATTTTTTAAACTCAAGGAAAATCGATTAAAAATTTATTTTCAAGGACAATACACACTATAAAACTGATATCAAACACACCGTAAAACTAAAGGTGGATACCCAGTGCCAAAGGCTCCCGTACTCAAGCGCGAGGACTTCCCAGGTCAGCCTCCCGCCCTGGTACTATTCATGGCTTTTCGGACTCCGGGGGTGGTCGATTAGCGCGCGCAGTCTTTCCCTCACATTATGTGAAGAGGCTGGAGCTTGAACCTGTGCGCTCCAGATTACCAGCGGGATAACCTTACCGTTGCGCCAGACACCACCTATACACACCGTAAAACTAATACTTAAAAATTGATAACAAAATTCTGACACCTTACACACTGTAAAACTAATACTTAAAAACTGATAGTCAAATTCTGATACCATGCACACTGTAAACTGATATCTAAAACCTAATGTTTTGTCCTTTAGAATAAAATTTCAGCAGACTGTACTTACGGCTGAAAAGACTGTAACTTTCATTAACACTATTTTCTTGTTTTTTCGTTGTTTTTGTAAAAAAGACGAAATAAATAGTTCACCATGTTCAACAATATTGTTGTACCATCTCCATTTAAAAAATGGATGCTGGCTATGGGGTTCGAACTCATGCGCACTTATGTGCAGAAGATCTTAAGTCTTCCACCTTAACCTCTCGGGGAAGCTAGCACAACATTCCTAAATGTTTAAATTGATGATGGTGTGCTTGGAGCTTAAATCCTAAAATATATTTTTAAAATTCAAAATTATTGCTTTTGCAAGTACAATATGGAAGGGAGGGTAGGTTTTTTTTTAAGGAGATTTTATTGTGAAGGATAAACTTCATAATTGTTTAAGCTCAAAGATAATCCATTAAAAATTTACTTTCAAGGACAATACACACTATAAAACTGATATCATACACACCGTTAAACAAATACTAAAAATTGATAGTTAAATTCGGATACCATACACACTGTAAAACTGATACTAAAAAACTAGTAGTCAAATTCTGATATCATGCACAATGTAAAACTGATACCTAAAATCTAGTGTTTTGTTTTTTAGAATAAAATTTCAGTAGATTGTACTTACGGTTGAAAAAACCATAGCTTGTTCATTAACACTATCTTTTTGTTTTTCGTTTTTTTTAAAAGATGAAATAGTTCGCCATGTTCAACAATATTATTGTACCATCCCCATTTAAAAAAATGGATGTTGGCTATGGGGTTCGAACCCATGCGCACGGTGGCGGCCCGCCCCGCACCAACCGACATTTACTCCAAAAGTGCGCTGTACACATGTCCAGTTGGCACGGAACGGGTCGTCAAGAAGGAAAGGGAAGAAGGAAATGAACATACAAAGAACCTGTAGAATGTCTCACAGCGCATAGAACAAAATATAATAATAACTTACTTGACATAAAACAGGAGAGATAGTGCATAAGCTAAAAACCAGAACTAAGCATCATAGCAGCGGAAATCCAAAATATAGCTTATTACAACTTTCAAACTGTCTCGAAGCAAAAGCAAGATAAAGGAGGTACACTACTAATGCCCAAGTAGCGACCACCAGCGACACAGGGAGAATGTGTGTGTATATATATATCATACGTGGAAGCCTCCTGCCCGCCTCCGAATCAGCTACTCGCGCACCACCAGCTAACCTGTCTCTAGTCTGCTCGTGTGAGCACCCAGAGTAATAAGAGGAGACATAAAACTCTGGGTCAGACATAAAGCCTGGTATGAGCGATAAGCATCTAAAGTGAACAATAACAGGTAGACTAAAACATACCTGAACCTGGACCTGCAACCAAAGAGTTAGCACTACATACTGTACAACACTCTAAGGTGCCATATCAAACGGTGTAAAGATACGGAGGTGGGGGAGGTGTGCATGTCATAGTGATGGCAAACAATCAAACATAGCATCCATCCTTACATCTCTCACTCAGTGCATAAAGCATACGATATTCACCACTTCGATCACCCATCCTTGCTACGATCACTTTGCCCCATGAAGTCATAAATGGCTTCACTGCACTGATAACGTAGCCACTGATCCTTCGCTATGTCCACTTGCCCCATGGAGTTATTCACCCCATCTGCGCTGGCTCATAGCCTTACCAATCCTTACTATGTCCACTTGCCCCATGGAGTTATTCACCCCATCTGCGCTGGCTCATAGCCTTACCAATCCTTACTATGTCCACTTGCCCCATGGAGTTATTCACCCCATCTGCGCTGGCTCATAGTCTTACTAATCCTTACTATGTCCACTTGCCCCATGGAGTTATTCACCCCATATGCACTGGCTCATAGTCTTACTACGCATCACCTTGCCCCTCGAGTCGTAATGACTCTACTGCACCGATAACGTAGTCTTGCTACCATCACCTTGCCCCTCGAGTCATAATGACTCTACTGCACTGATAAGTAGCCCATCATTCATTTTTAGTGGTGAATCGAAGTTATGAACGTCGACGACTCCTTAGCACACGTCCCGCAGCAAAGTCCAACCATGAAGTGAACTCATCGGTTCCCAACTGGATCCTGAGCTCTAACTTCCCATATTGGACTACCTTTGCATCTCGGGTTATTGGTCAATACTGGGTCGGGTCGGGTTCCTCCTCAAGCCATCGGTTCGGGTCAGGTATCCTCCATCGGTTCGGGTCGGGTCCTCTTCTGGTACGGTTCGGGTCGAGTATTTCTCCTTGGGTCGGGTCGGGTGCCATCCCCCTCCAGTTCGTGCTTCCACTCCGATCCGCCTCCTCATGCTTCACATGCTCCTATCCGATCCATCTTCATGCTTCCGCTCCGATCCATCCTCCTTAATCCAATCCGATCCCAGTTCAGTTAGCGTGGCCTTCCTTTTTGCCAATTTTCCCAAGTGTCAGGTTCCGATCCGATCGAATCCCTTGCCCAGTTCAACATATCCGATCCGAGCCCCATGTCCGATCCGATCCGAAACCTGCACTGTTTTCTGAAACTGTTCCAGCAAGTGTTTACGCCATTCGACGACGTTTTCGACCATTCTAACTATTGAAATCAATCACAAAGCATATCATATAGTCATAGCAACATGCATAATCAACCACAAACATCCAAGCATCAATATGATAGGTTAAAATGGATCAAACATACCCCAAAATCCCATATTTCCCCCTAAGCATGTTTAGGTGAAACTAATGATAGGATTAGCAAAACTTAACCAAATTAACCCAAATTCATATCAGAGGTCTAAAACATCATTTACGAATTTATGAACATTTTTCCTGAATTTTATCATGCTTAAATTCGCTAATTAACACTAATTACTCTTAACTAGCCATAATTAGTGTAAAACTATGCAAATCACTCACCTTAGCCACAAATAAACTAAGATATGAAATAAATCTCTGATTTGATGTGAATCCCAATGCTAAACTGCAGCTCCAACATTGCTTTGGTGTAGATCTTCCTTGATTAGAGGTTGCTAAGCCAAATCCTTGACCAAAAGGTGATTTGGATGTGATTTAGAGGTTAGAGGCCATTTTTAGGGTTCCTTGGTGATAAGTGGAGGCTAGAAAACTGAAATGGAATGATTCTCTATCTCATTTCAGCCTCCCCATAACCCTAATCCCGAAATGGGTTATGGGCCTACTCACTAATCACCCGATTTGGCCCGGTTAAGCAGTTTTTCACCTTCCAAACATTATTTCAGCCATATCTCCCAAAAGGTACGTCCGTTTGGCTATTATGACCACTCTACGGAAAGGTAAACCATAAAACGAATCCAATGGAAGTGGTTTCAGGTCAAAATTCCTTTTCAATCAAAAGTTATGGCCAAAACAAGATCAACTAGGGGCAAAATGGTCACTTAAAAATCGACAAAAATCATAAGCATGGGAAATGACACTAATAGATGTTTCCCAAAGTTACATGACCATACGACTTCATATGAGAAAGAAATAAATATTCTACGATCCTCCGATGCGTAGAATGCGGGTCATTACACTCTCCCCCCCCCCCTTAAGAAATTTCGCCCCCGAAATTCCCTAATCAAAACACACACAAAGGTCCCGCATGCCTATCAATTATAAAACAACAATCAAACATGCAAAAACAAGTCTACCCTAGCATGCGGAAAAACTAAATTACGAAGTAAGTCTTACCAGGCAAAGAGTTCTGGATACGCCTTCCTAATGCTCTCATCTGTCTCCCAAGTACAATCATTCTCGTTCTCGCCCCACTAAACCTTGACTAGCTTCACCGCCTTCCTTCGAAGTTGCTTCGTATCGTGCCCCACAATACGAATCGGCTTGTGGTTCCCAACCGCCTCAGGTTCTACTTCGAAGTCCTCTAACTGATCAGGTGAAATAGTCATATCTGAGTCGTGACCGAACTTCTTTAGTTGGGAAACATGAAATACATTTTGAACTCCCGCCATTTTCTCTGGTAAGCCAACTCTATATGCCAAATTCCCGACTAGTTCAAGAACAGGGAATGGGCCAACAAATCTTGGTGCCAACTTGCCTCTTCTGCCAAATCGAATCACGCTCTTTAACGGAGAGATCTTGACAAACACCAAGTCACCAACGGAGAATTTCAAGTCTCTTCTCCTCTTATCAGCATAACTCTTTTGCCTATCTTGGGGAGCCTTCATTCGTTGTTGAATGATCTTAATCTTATCGGAAGTTTCCCTCACCACATCTGGTCCAAGCACAAACTTCTCGCCAGTTTCTATCCAACATGATGGTGAGTTGCATGGTCTTCCGTACAAAGCTTCATATGGAGCCATACCGATACTGGATTGGTAGCTATTATTATATGCAAACTCTACTAGATGCAAATGGTCATCCCATGATCCACCAAAATCCAATATACAAGCTCTCAAAAGATCTTCCAATATACGATTCACCCTCTCCGTCTGACCGTCGGTCTGAGGATGATATGCGGTACTGAGATGTAATCCTGACCCTAGAGCCTCTTGTAAGCTCTTCCAAAACCCACTAGTGAACAACGGGTCTCGGTCACTCACAATGCTTTTGGGTACACCATGAAATCTCACTACCCACTTCATATACAGTTCTGCCAACTTGGCTGCCGTTCTGGTCGATTTGACTGGTATAAATCTTGCACTTTTAGTCAATCGATCCACAATTACCCAAATGCTATCATATCCCGATCTAGTCCTTGGTAAGCCATCGATGAAATCCATCGAGACTTGCTCCCATTTCCATTCGGGAATCTCTAATGGTTGCAACAACCCACTAGGCTTCTTTTGCTCGGCTTTAACTAGCTGGCAATTCATGCATTTGGATATAAACTTCTCAATGTCTCTTTTCATCCCTTCCCAGTAGTAGGTTTGCTTCATGTCTCGATACATCTTATTACCACTGGGATGTATAGTCAGTTTTGAGTGATGACATTCTCTAAGCACTTCATCTCTCAAACCACTTACGTTGGGCGCAACTAGTCTTCCATTCTTTCGAAGCCATCCATCTCGATCAAGCCCATATACATTCATCTCCTCATCGATACCCATCTCTAACTTGGAGATGATTTCCAATAGGTTAGGATCGTCCCTCTGACTAGAACCAATCCGCTCTATCAAAGTGGGTCTGATCGTCAAACTAGCTAGCATGACTGGATCCAATTCGCACTTTGGTCTGAAATCAAACCCCGCGATATACTCCAGTTGCTTCCATTCAAGAAACATTGTCCCTAAGCTGGCATGTCTCCTACTCAAGGCATCGGCTACCGCATTACCTTTCCCAGGTGTATATGCGATATCAAAATCATATGAAGCCAAGAACTCTAACCATCTTTGCTGACGGAGATTCAGATCCTTCTGAGAGAAGAGATACTTTAACGATTTATGATCAGTAAACAACTCAAATCTTTCTCCCAAGAGATAGTGTCCCCACATCTTCAGCGCAAATACAATCGCTGCCAATTCCAAGTCATGGGTAGGATACTTCTTCTCATGAGGCTTTAGCTGTCGACTAGCATAAGCTACAACCCTACCTCCTTGCATCAATACTGCACCCAGTTCGGTACCACAAGCATCCGTGTATACTGTCATCTCTTCATTCCCTTTAGGAATGACTAACGCTGGCGCATGCGTCAACTTCTCCTTTAGACTCTTGAAGGCATCCTCACACACTCCGTCCCAAACGAAGGACTGATTCTTCTTAGTCAACTGAGTCAACGGTGCTGCTATCTTGGAGAAGTCCTGGATAAACTTAGAATAATATCCAGCTAATCCCAAGAAACTTCTTACATTCGTTACATTCTTGGGCGTAGGCCAATCCTGTACCGTAGCCACCTTCGCAGGGTCCACGGCAATACCACTCTCGGAAACAACATGACCCAAGAATCTTACTTCCCTTCTCCAAAAATGACACTTAGAGAATTTCGCTTTCAATTGGTGTTTCCTCAACACCTCCATCACTATCCTTAAGTGTCCCTTGTGTTCCTCCTCTGTCCTTGAGTAAACAAGGATATCATCCACGAACACAAGAACAAACTTATTCAACTGATCTCTGAATACTCGATTCATAAGATCCACAAAGTAGGTTGGTGCATTGGTCAACCCAAACGGCATGACCAACCACTCATAAAATCCAGACGGCGTCCTAAATGCCGTTTTCGGAACACTCTCATCCGCTACTCGTAGCTGATGAAATCCTGTCGCGAGGTCCAACTAGGAGAACACTCTTGCTCCTTCCAGTTGATCAAATAAATCATCTATCCGTGGTAGAGGATACTTATTCTTCCTCGTTACCTTATTCAACTCGCGATAGTCCACACACAAACGAAGGGAACCATCTGCCTTAGTGGCAAACACAACTGGTGCTCCCCACTCGGAGACACTCCTTCTAATAAATCCCTTCTTCAAAAGATTGCTGACTTGCACCCCGAGCTCTCGCTGCTCCCTTGGTGCCATACGACGAAGTGGCATCACTATAGGTCTGGCATCTTTCACTAAATCAATACGGAACTCAATCTCTCGGTGTGGTGGAAGCCCGGTCACCTCCTCGAAGACGTCCGGATACTGGCCAACCACGGACACATCTGACAACTCATCCTGCGGGATGTCGAGGGAATTTACAAAACTAGCCATAACCCCATCACTAGGTAGACTACCAAACACTACCCTCCGCCCATCATCCGCCCTCACTGTCACCAAAAAGCCCTCACAGTCTACCACCACCCCGTATCTTTGGAGCCAATCGACTCCCAATATAATGCCATACCCAGTAAAGCCCAAAACAAAGCAATCAAAACAAACATACATCCATGACTCAATAAGAACAAATTCCTGCAAATCATACTAAGCCTAGTCGAACCACCAATCGGGTTCGTCACAACCAATGGTCTATCGACTATCTCGGGTTCCAGTCCCAACCTATCTACCAGGTCACTAGATATGAAGGAACGGGAAGCCCCAGTATCAAACAAAACTCGAACTAGTACATCATAAATAGAAAGCATACCTTGAATAACAACATTCTTTCCTTTCTCCGCCGCAGTTGGGGCATTCGACGAAGAAGGAACGACATCAATAGCATATGCTTTCACAATCTGCTTCTCCTTAAGAGGTTGCGGACACTTATCCTTATGATGTCCCACTTGACCACAGTTGTAGCACTTCCTTTCCGCTGGCCTGGCCCGACAATCTTTAGCATAATGGCCCTTCTTACCACAGCTGAAGCACTCAACATCCTTCTTGCTCTTTTTCTGGCCACCTTTAGATTGGTCCTGCTTCCTCTTATTCTGAGAGTTATTCTTGCCTCCACCGCCTACTTGCGACTTTGGCCCTTCTGCAGATGCAGCCTCAGTCCTTGACTTAGGGTAAAGACTCTTTGATCTCAAAGCCTTCCCCACAATCGATTCAAAAGTCTCATCGATGTGGTTGATAAGCCTTTCCCCCAAGTATCCATCCAAGCCAGTAATGAACTTCTCATTCTTCTTCTCAGGAGTGTCGATAAGAGACAGTCCATACTTAGACAAAGTGTCGAACTCAGCAATATAATCAGAAACTGCCCTTCCGTTCTGCTTGAGTTCCAAGAACCTCTTAAACAACACTGACTTCTGGGCAGCTGGAATAAACTTCTCACTAAAACGGGCCTTGAATTGATCCCAAGTAACCTGATCTTCTGAAGTAGCTGTTCTAATGGCATTCCACCAATTCATCGCTCGCCCTTACAGCTGACGAGACGCCAACCTTCTCTTCATCGTATCCTCAAGACCCAAGTCATCGAAGATACGGTCACAGCTATCCATCCAGTCCTGAACATCCGTGGCCGACTCCGTTCCGTGGAACGCTTTCCACCAAGATTAGTGTAATCTTTGCACAACTTGGCGAAATCGACCCTAGGCGCCTGCACTACTGGGCCAACACCAACTCCGGGATTGGGAATTGCCCCTTTGCACTTCTCTAAGCATATCTATCATGAGGTTAGTAAACATCGCCCTCATGTCAGCGACACTCCCCTAGTTGGTCCCTCTACCAGCACCCCTCGTGTCTCGGCTCATCGTCAATCTGAAAAAGTGAAACGATTAACGACCCCATAGTGGTGCTAGTGCAGTGCGACTTCATCTTTATACTACTAATAGTATATATATAGCTTTTGAAAACCAAAGTAATCCCAAATACGCGCTCTCATATACGTACTATCTCTCCCTGGTGTCTTACCTTAGGTTAACTACGCAACCTAGAGCTCTGATACCAAGTGTGGCGGCCCGCCCCGCACCAACCGACATTTACTCCAAAAGTGCGCTGTACACATGTCCAGTTGGCACGGAACGGGTCGTCAAGAAGGAAAGGGAAGAAGGAAATGAACATACAAAGAACCTGTAGAATGTCTCACAGCGCATAGAACAAAATATAATAATAACATACTTGACATAAAACAGGAGAGACAGTGCATAAGCTAAAAACCAGAACTAAGCATCATAGCAGCGGAAATCCAAAATATAGCTTATTACAACTTTCAAACTGTCTCAAAGCAAAAGCAAGATAAAGGAGGTACACTACTAATGCCCAAGTAGCGACCACCAACGACACAGGGAGAATGTGTATATATATATAATATGTGGAAGCCTCCTGCCCGCCTCCGAATCAGCTACTCGCGAACCACCAGCTAACCTGTCTCTAGTCTACTCGTGTGAGCACCCAGAGTAATAAGAGGAGACATAAAACTCTGGGTCAGACATAAAGCCTGGTATGAGCGATAAGCATCTAAAGTGAACAATAACAGGTAGACTAAAACCTACCTGAACATGGACCTGCAACTAAAGAGTTAGCACTACATACTGTACAACACTCTAAGGTGCCATATCAAACGGTGTAAAGATACGGAGGTGGGGGAGGTGTGCATGTCATAGTGATGGCAAACAATCAAACATAGCATCCATCCTTACATCTCTCACTCAGTGCATAAAGCATACGATATTCACCACTTCGATCACCCATCCTTGCTACGATCACTTTGCCCCCATGAAGTCATAAATGGCTTCACTGCACTGATAACGTAGCAACTGATCCTTCGCTATGTCCACTTGCCCCATGGAGTTATTCACCCCATCTGCGCTGGCTCATAGCCTTACCAATCCTTACTATGTCCACTTGCCCCATGGAGTTATTCACCCCATCTGCGCTGGCTCATAGCCTTATCAATCCTTACTATGTCCACTTGCCCCCATGGAGTTATTCACCCCATCTGCGTTGGCTCATAGTCTTACTAATCCTTACTATGTCCACTTGCCCCATGGAGTTATTCACCCCATCTGCGCTGGCTCATAGTCTTACTACGCATCACCTTGCCCCTCGAGTCGTAATGACTCTACTGCACTGATAACGTAGTCTTGCTACCATCACCTTGCCCCTCGAGTCATAATGACTCTACTGCACTGATAAGTAGCCCATCATTCATTTTTAGTGGTGAATCGAAGTTATGAACGTCGACGACTCCTTAGCACACGTCCCGCAGCAAAGTCCAACCATGAAGTGAACTCATCGGTTCCCAACTAGATCCTGAGCTCTAACTTCCCATATTGGACTACCTTTGCATCTCGGGTTATTGGTCAATACTGGGTCGGGTCGGGTTCCTCCTCAAGCCATCGGTTCGGGTCGGGTATCCTCCATCGGTTTGGGTCGGGTCCTCATCTGGTACGGTTCGGGTCGAGTATTTCTCCTTGGGTCGGGTCGGGTGCCATCCCCCTCCAGTTCGTGCTTCCGCTCCGATCCGCCTCCTCATCCTTCACATGCTCCTATCTGATCCATCTTCATGCTTCCGCTCCGATCCGTCCTCCTTAATCCGATCCGATCCCAGTTCAGTTAGCGTGGCCTTCCTTTTTGCCAATTTTCCCAAGTGTCAGGTTCCGATCCGATCGAATCCCTTGCCCAGTTCAACATATCCGATCCGAGCCCCATGTCTGATCCGAAACCTGCACTGTTTTCTGAAATTGTTCCAGCAAGTGTTTACGCCATTCGACGACGTTTTCGACCATTCTAACTATTGAAATCAATCACAAAGCATATCATATAGTCATAGCAACATGCATAATCAACCACAAACATCCAAGCATCAATATGATAGGTTAAAATGGATCAAACATACCCCCAAAATCCCATATTTCCCCCTAAGCATGTTTAGGTGAAACTAATGATAGGATTAGAAAAACTTAACCAAATTAACCCAAATTCATATCAGAGGTCTAAAACATCATTTAAGAATTTATGAACATTTTTCCCGAATTTTATCATGCTTAAATTCGCTAATTAAAACTAATTACTCTTAACTAGCCATAATTAGTGTAAAACTATGCAAATCACTCACTTTAGCCACAAATAAACTATGATCTGAAATAAATCTCTGATTTGATGTGAATCCCAATGCTAAACAGCAGCTCCAACGTTGCTTTGGTGTAGATCTTCCTTGATTAGAGATTGCTAAGCCAAATCCTTGACCAAAAGGTGATTTGGAGGTGATTTAGAGGTTAGAGGCCATTTTTAGGGTTCCTTTATGATAAGTGGAGGCTAGAAAACTGAAATGGAATGATTCTCTATCTCATTTCAGCCTCCCCATAACCCTAATCCCGAAATGGGTTATGGGCCTACTCACTAATCACCCGATTTGGCCCGGTTAAGCAGTTTTTCACCTTCCAAACCTTATTTCAGCCATATCTCCCAAACGGTAAGTCCGTTTGGCTATTATGACCACTCTACGGAAAGGTAAACCATCAAACGAATCCAATGGAAGTGTTTTCAGGTCAAAATTCCTTTCCAATCAAAAGTTATGGCCAAAACAAGATCAACTAGGGGCAAAATGGTCATTTAAAAATCGACAAAAACCATAAGCATGGGAAATGACTCTAATAGATGTTTCCCAAAGTTACATGACCATACGACTTCATATGAGAAAGAAATAAATATTCTACGATACTCCGATGCGTAGAATGTGGGTCATTACACGCACTTATGTGCAGAAGATCTTAAGTCTTCCCCCTTAACCTCTCGGGCAAAAATGCACAACATGCCTAAAGTATTAAATTGATGATGGTATGCTTGGACCTTAAATCCTAAAATATATTTTTGAAATTCAAAATTATTGCTTTTAAAGGTAAACAATAAGTAAAACATGCAAGCTATTGAGGAAAAAATATTTTCATCATATTCAATTTTCTTACACACGGTAAGTCGAATGTAATGTTGGCGTTTTGCACTCTTATGTGTAGAAGATCTTAAGCTTTCCCCTTGACCTTGTAAACAAACCAAGACAACATGGATTGTGATTTGTGATGTGTCTTTTGGTTAGGTGCTATCGTAAACAACCCAATTTTCTCATCCATAAATATTTGTTATTCTTCATTACTTGTTCATTCTTGTTAATTTATTGTAAGCTGAAGTTTAGAATATGCAGCATTTTCATGACAAATGATTGCCTTTGATGATCAATCATTGAAGTCAGTGTTTGATTTTGAAAATTTTAGTTATTTGCAATGGCAATAAAACTGGATAACTAGGATGTATAACTGTGTAATTGGAAAGGTTTTGTTGTTTCTAATTGAAGGTTCCAAGTGATGGCTATTTGTAAGTTAATTTGAAAGGTTGATGGTTGAAAGATTGATGTATAAAATATGTTTTTAAGTACTCAATCTCGCCGAGATCCGTAGAACAAATTTTAGTACTGAACTGACACCTATCAATTAATTGAATGTGTAAGTTGAATTGCTACGTTTTTTAGAGCTATATTAGAAATAGCTCTTAAAAAATAAAATTTCAATTATATTGTGATGATCCACCCTTAATAAGCCAAGACTGATCATTTTCTATCTTTTCTCCACTTCTCTCCCACATCATATGATCCCTAAAAAGCTAAAATGAAAACTCAAAAAATACAACCATTATACCATCAAGCTCATAACCACAAACTGAGTTTTTTAACTTCAATATCTAACTTTGTATATTAGGTGTCAAAAATGGAGGGATATGAAGTAGTAGAGTAGCTTGATATTGGTCTTGATCATGAAAAGCGATCATATTGTGTTTGGACATTGGATAATGACGATATAGGATTATGCTAGTGGTGATGTGTTTTGTGATGTTACAATTATGGGCAGAAGAAGCTTATTTTGCGTTTGGAGGCTGGCATGTCTGCACCTTTTTTTGTATGATCATTTATTTCATCAATTGATACTATGTACTTATATATCAAAAAAAGTAAGCGTTCAAGTTATCTTACAAGTCATTTACATAAACAAGACTGTATGTTGGTAAAAATCAACATCGTGATGAATCCTTTAGGATCCTTTTGCAAAATCAAATCTTTTGAGGTGCCTTCATCACGACCTATTCGCAAAGAAGCACTTCGACTTCCTTTTTCTTATCCCCTATAGAATGGGTATTTATGCCATTTGTTTCCAAGTGGGAATCGGCAACATCAAAACTACATATATATACATACACACACAGATATATATGTATATGTATGTATGTATGTATGTACGATAACATGTTGTCCCCATTAACTATTCCAAGTTGAGATATCTCACTTTTGTATTCAAGCTTGGCAACAAAATCAAATAAATAACCTTGGAACAGCTTCCTACCATCACCTTAACACCAAAACTATCACCTTGGCTCGCCTAAGCTTTGGAAAACTCCGCCTTTCCTCTTCTATTTCTCACATAGTTAGATAAACCCCTTTCTTTTCGTTTTACTCTCGAACGTATGCCATTTTGGGTTGCTTGACTTCAAATATTGGATATTTGTGATGGTGGTGTTAGTTATGCACATAAGATTTTGAGGAGAAAAGGAGGTATTTTGAAGTACATAGGTGAAGAAGGAAAAGAGAGAATAGAAGAACGCAAAATTAGGAGAAGTGAATAAAATAAAGCAAATGAGCTTCTTTTATAGAAATGAGAAAAACAACAAAAGAATAACATATCCCTTCACCAAATGACCTAAGAATCACCTAGAACATTCAACCATGGTGTATCTTTCCATGTGTCAATTCGTGTGCTTCACACTCACTTCACATGGCTATGTACTTCTATTATGCTACCCAAAATATTTTAATGGTTTGCTTATTTGATTTACAATTTATTTATGTGATGGTTGGGTGAGTAGAGACTACACACAATGCCAGAATTTTTAATGCAGTAAATGGCAGAAACTTGAACTTTCCTCACCTACCACGGAGGCAGTATTATTTAGTTGACTAAGGTTATTATCTTCTAAATGATTATTTACCACCTCATCGAAACGTAATGTACAATATTCCTCATTCTTGAGATACAATAAATCAACCAAAGTCGAACAATGATATTTTTAATTTCTACCATTCAAGTCTGTGTATGAGTATCGAAACAACCTTTGACATCTACAGAAATTTTTTACTATTTTAAAGTGCATGCCAACGTACTATTTTGAAACTCAAGTTAAAGTTGTTGTTGCTACAATGACTATATTAAATTTTGTAAGGAACTACAATACCATCGATTCAGATTTTATGACATTTGATGATAATCCTGATCTTGTACCGGATGAATATCATGAAGAACACCAAAATATGAGAACTAAGACAGGGGACGATACACAACGAGTAGAAAGATGAGTTAACAAAGCGACCGTACTCAGAGGTTAGATAAGGGATGAATTAGTTGCAACATGAATGACATAATTAACATGTATATATATTCTAATTAGCTATCAATGTATTTGTATTTCTCTTATTTATGTATTTCTATAAGTTGTTAATACTTACCGGTACAAGTCACTACTACTTATCGGTATTTTCGAGATAGATGCGTCTGATGCCATTTATTTAATATAAAATCCCATAAATTCTCTCCTACCTACTACTAAATCAAAATCCAAGCTTCAACTTGAATATAACACAATGCAAACGAAAAAACGATTTGCCGATATCTCCACAAGCGACGATAAAGAAGCAAATGAGCTAATTTGCATTTTCTACCAGTTTTATCATTACAAAATTTTTGTTACAAACAAATATATATAACCGCTCAAAACTTCGCTCACTTTAACCGTTCAAGATTACAAAAACACATCATCCGCTCGCTCATCTTTAACCACTCAAGTAACTATTCAGTCAACTGTTCATTTCAACCGCTCGTCATGCCAATAATGCATGTAAGCCTCGCTACGGGTGCGTTCTCAGCGATAACGAACAACAGTTAGTTTGAACGGAGTATTGAACAAATAAAATGAGTTGAGCGAATAGTTTGTTTTTGCGCATTCGAGCGGAGAATTGAACGATGAATGAAAAGAGCATCATGATTAGAGGGAAGTGATATATAAAAAATAATTATTATAAGTAATTAAAATAAACATTAAAGAGGTGATCAAAGGATTAAAAAATAATTAATTACGGTTGCCATGAAAGCAAATACATTATTTTAATGAGTTGGACTGAGCGGATGAAATCAGCAGACCCACTGATTTAGACTTACAATCCCAAAAAAAGAAAGCGAACGGTACCACGCATCAATCTCAGAAACTAATTACTCGACGGTTCACCAAATATGTTCGGCCTTTTACTCTGGGTGCATGTGATTTTGAATGGGAAGGGGAATTTGAATGAGAATTGTTACGAACGGGGAATGTGTTTTTTTTTAACGAAAGGGTAAATTGCAAGGGGTAAAATTATTATTTTATTAATTATTTGTATGGGTATGTATAAAAGGGGTGGAAAAACAGTTGTTGGCTTGCATCGGATGCGGCGTCGGACGCGGCCGACGCGAAAACTACCTTTTGAACTGTTCGGTTGGAAGGGGCAAATGGTGCGGCCCCCACATCGATGCTTTGGAGGCGTCTGATGCGGACGCGAACATGAACTGGACAGTTTGAAAATCAAACGGTACCTCAATTCTTTGGGAACTTGCTGCAATAGCCGGCTTTAAAGCTTCATTTTCACCGGTTACTTACATTGTTTTAGGCGGTAAATGCATCTGGGAGGAGGGCCGCCGGTTTTTTTTTTCTCCCCGTCGGTTGAAAAATCAGGTTGAGTGGCCGGTTGAAGTAGCGATGTTGGTTATTGGAAATGCAACTTTTCTAGTTCTTGTCAGTGTGTTCTAATGTCATCCGCGCTGAACTACATACCTCAAAATTAAACATACAGGTATGCGATGTTTTCTCGAAAATTTAGTCTTTGTTTTGACACCTAGGTTTCTTCTGTTAACCAATCATCGATGCCAGTGTTTGATTTTGAAAATCATGGTTATGTACAATGGAAATGAAACTGGATAACCTAGATATACAGCAGTAAAACTGAAGAGGTTGTGTTGTTTTATCACCGTTATTTCATTTAAAGGTTCATTGATGGCTTTTGAAGGTTAATTTGGACGATTGACATATAAGATGCAAATTTAAGTAACCCGTATGCATAGAAGAATTGGGGTACTCAACTAGCACTTATAAATTAACTGAACTTGTAAACTGAATTGCTACAATTTTTATTATTACTATTATTATTTGGGGGGGGGAGGGGGAGGGGCGGGGGGGGGTGTTACTAGCAGTTGCTCTAAAAATTAATTTATCGATGCCTTTGAAGTGATCCACTACTTAAAAACCAAGACTAACCATTTTTCATCTTGTTTGTTCGTTTTTCCTGCAACATATTAGCCCTTAAGAAGCAAAAATAAAATGATCCTACCCAATATAACTGTCATAGTGTCAAGTAGATCAAAACTTAAAATGTACTTTTTACTTTGGATATGAAGTGGCAAAGTAGGGTGATGCTGATTTTGAGCATTAAAAACTAAATAACTTAATATGTTTGGACTTTGGTTAACAGTAAAGATGCTTCACTGCTTTTTTTTTTGGTTACGTTGATGTTGGCATCTAGTAGGATGCATCTGATGTAGGACCTGCCAAATGCGTCGTTTGAGCCAACCATAGGAAAATCAGTGGTTGGATTCAAATGGTCCAAATGCGTCTAAAGCATCTAACTCCACCGCCTTTTCCTCCCCTCTATGCCCTTTTTGTGTGCCTTTTTCGTCAGCAACACATTATCCTTTCATGAATTGTTCTCCATTCGTGTCCCTTCCCCGTGCTCCTTTTGTGTTGCACAATATCACACATTAATATGGTAGTGAAATGAGCTGAAATTGAAGATGAACCGATAAATTATGAGAGATATTGTCATTAAAGTGACAAAGGATGGGCATAAGATGATAATTATGAGAACGAAAAATCATGACATTGTCACATTGAATGCTTGATTTGGTTTCTTTCCTAATATTAGCAGAACCATCCTTTATTTTGAATAATTATTTCTCTTTAGATTAACTAAACTTGCATTGTCTGCATCCGTGCTTGATTCATCGAATATGTAGGCTGCCATCTGCATTTTATTTTAATGTCATTCATTTTATTATTTAGTTGCTTAGTGACACTTCCTTGCTCTTCCTGTTGTAGAAAAAGATTTGCAGCTGCAGCCACCCTCAAGCAGTTTCTATTCAGATGTTTTGTATGATTTTTTATTTGATAATGAATAAAAGCATTCATGTTATCTACTTGAGTCCCTAAAACCATTTACATATTCTTTGTTATCACAGTTACAAGTTTTTGCTCTCATGCAAAATGTTAAGTGTCTTGATGCCTTGAGCTTATTTGTTTTTCAACACAGTGGTCATGGCAGAAATCGGTATTATGCCAAGGCCAAGGGGATGGATTTTTCTCATCTGGACATCGAAGAAACGTGTAGTGAAAAATCATAAACAAGAAGTACGTGACCAGACATTTCTTGTGATTACAAGATCTTTTGGCATTCATACATACAACTTTAAGCTTTAAAGTAAGTTATTTTTTGGCATCACTTTATATCTTCCCTTTTTTTATTAGACTGCATAGGATAAATACTTAAGCATAGTTTTTGCTTCGAACACCAAGTAAAATCATGCATTCTCAATTCATAAGAACCAAGTAAAACCTTAGACTCTTAAATCGTAAATTGCGTACTGAACTTTGATGTTAAAACTTCACTAATAAAGCTTTCCAGGTAAAAAAAAAAATGTTATATTCTTAAATCTGATTAAAACTAGCCTTTCCACATGTTTTATCTTTACAGCAAAACGTATGCATTCGGGATGCAGTGCATGAATGCAATTTCTATATTGAATGTTAAGATAAAGTCCAGCGATTTATAATTACTTCAAAAGTGTGTCAATGATACATAATAAATAAAATCTGAGTGTTAAAAATCTGATATAAATAATTGTCCTATTCTGCATTAGGTATACAAAATAACAAAGATATTAACTTCCACCATTTTGATATTTAAATTTGGTAAAATGATGATATCTTCATGTTGACCGTATATAACTATAGTCTCAAAGCCATTGTGCATATAAAGATGTTTATATATTGCTAAACTTACATTTAATTTATTTTTATTCATTTTAACTATAATGTGGTGGAATAAAAATTTGTTGTTTTTCTTTTCTAAGTAGCGTTCCAGTGATGTAATTAAATTTGGAGAATGTTGTACAAGCTATCCTTTTGGCTAACTTATTTATGAGTCATAGCAATATTGCATTGCACAGTAACCACTATTTGGCACTGGTGATCCACACTGCTTTGAAATTTATCTTGTTATTCACTGCCACTTGTATGTATTGAACTACAACAGTGTTTAGATGTCAATTTATGATGGTTTTGTTAGAAAATACGTACAAGTGAAAGTTGTTTATAAAGAAAAAAATGTATTTTACCACTCTACCGTATATTATGTATTATAAGAAATTATACATCTTAAATTAGTTCTCCTTATTTGTTTATAAGTTACAATGGATATAATGGATAATGTAAATATTATCCATAGAGAGGCGAAGACGTCAGTGAAAACACCGGCAATGCTGGTTATATCAGCGCCGAACCCCAAAAAAATCACCTTAAGGGACTAGGGAAGCACTACAATAGCACTATTATGCGTTTAGGTGTATTTGAACATGAACTCTGTGTAAACTTCATTTATAAGTTGTACAAAACATACAAAGAATATTACAAAAGAATCTAGTTATTCAAGATTAATCTGGATTGGAAGATTGGTATATCACAATATAACAATAATTTCCGAAAAAGGTTTCGTATACTTATCATCATAATATCTCTATTTTTTCTGTGTATGTGTGTTTACATTCAACTTGTATAAGCATAAAACATTCAACTTGTATACAAATTTGAATTATTGGCAAGGCTGAACTTCTACATTTATGGATTTTAAGTAAAGGAAGAGAAAACTATGTCAAGCACACAGTAGAGGTTGAATACTCGATAACTTGATCGAAACACACAAGATCCACTTCCGTTTGCCTCTATAGCAGAACTCGAACTTGACTTCAGTCTCCGTTCCTTTTGTTGAATGGTTGATATCACTTCCTGGTTTTTCCCTAAAGCCAATATGTGTCGGTGAGTATTGATATTTTATTCACTCATTGCATGTCTCAATTGGGAGCTTGGCGCTGTTATTAGTTCTATTATTAAATAGTGCCCAAAAGTCAAAAATTTAAACCCTTGATATACATATTGTATATCATTGTTTTGAAAAACTCGTCTTAATGCTCGTTTCGAAGATGCACCTCTAAGCAAGGAGAGGTAAAACACAATGAGCTTGCTCACACCTTAGCAGTTTGAGGCATGAGGTACAAAACGTACATACGCCATACATCTCGAGAAATTTTTCACCTCTAAAACGTGTCCTAATAGAAGTTATAAACCTTAATTATTTAACAACAAGCTGAAAAAGGGAAATTTGTAGAAAAGAAAAGTTTGGTTTTTTTTTTTTGGTTTTCAATTTCAATATCAACGTGATTGAATAAGATTGATTTTGAAATAATGATCAAAAGCTACGTAATGACTTTCTCAAATTTTATTTAAAGAAAAATTGTAGATTGTCGACGCTTAACCTACAAATAAATTTGGCGAATCGAATTTAGTTGGCAGAAAAAATAGTATGAACACTTGCATGATTTCCTACTTTAACGTGATAGAGATTGATTTCACTAGAATTAATCGAATATCAATTTCAAAATTATATTAAAAAATAAAAATAGATAAAGAAGGAAGAATAAAGAAATACATAGTTGTAGTGAAGTTAACAACAACAACAAAGTCATATATCCCAAACAAGTTGTAGTGAAGTTGAATAACGAAAATGAATTCGTTGAAGTTACTAATAAGAATTGAATTATGTGTGTGTATTTTTAAGTGCTTCATTTTTATTTATTAATTTGTAGATTTATTTATTTCTAGTTTTATGAATGATAATAAATAATGATTAAGAGTGAATTCTATAAAATAGTGTTTATATTGTTACGTATTTATAGTTTTATATGATTAATTGTTGGCTTTTTTTATTGATCAACAAATAAAATAATAAGCTATTGGACTTGGGTCTTAGTGCTAACTCGAAAATTTGCTTCTCAATGTTCTGAGCTTTATGGCTCGCTTCACGAGCAAAAAAGGCATTATGTTTGCTTCTGCCTTTAAAATTTTTGATGTGCGTGCATGCGTGAGCACGTGAGCATTAGTATTTTGAAAACATATAGCTTTGGATCTCATGGTATAGCGTGGGACATTTATGAAACCGTGGATCACTACAAATTTGAGCTAATTGTCATTATATTAACTATAATTTTAATTGTTTGTAGAACCATTTTGCCCTAGGTTTTAAGAATTTAATTTAATTACTTTAAAAGTAACGATAATGAAGGGTGGGGAGGTGTTTTTGTGTGTGTGTGTAAAATGATGAAATAAATAGTTCACTATGTTCAACAATATTGTACATCTCTATTTAAAAAATGGATGCTGGCTATGGGGTTCGAACCCATGCGCACTTATGTGTAGAATATCTTAAGTCTTCCCCCTTAACCTCTCGGGCAAACCAGCACAACATGCCTAAACCTTTAAATTGATGATGGTATGTTTGGGCCTTAAATCCTAAAATATATTTCTGAAATTCAAATTTATTGCTTTGAAAGTAAACAATATGTAGAACATGCAAGCTGTTGGGAATAAAAATATTTTCATCACATTCACTTCTCTTACAAATGGTAAGTCGAATGTAATGTTGCCATTTTGCACTCTTATGTGCAGAAGATCTTAAGTTATCTTCTTGGCCTTTTAAGCAAACCAAGACAACATGGATTGTGATTTGTGATGTGTATTTCGGTAAGGTGCTATCGTATACACCTACTTTTCTCATCCATAAATATTTAGTGAAACACTTTCCGCATCCTTATACATCCATCTCTCATTTTCTAATTTTATTTGGAAAACATGCATTCATTCTTTTGTCTTTTAAAAATATAACCGTAAACAACAACAACCTTGAACTCAAATCTCGTTTTACTTAAAACCCTTTTTTCTACAACTTCAATGAATGTCAAAATATATAGTTATTCCTAGTTTCATTATTAACTATAGATCTATGTAGCATTTGAGTTGATGTATCTAGCGTATATACTTATTCTACTTGCGCATTGTGATCAAAATTTTCCAGTTGTGCCTTGAACTAACTTCTTTGGGTTGTATATGTGTTAATATATACTGTAAACATGCCCAAAAGGACTCAAAATCTTTAATTTTCATAAACTTGTGATAGATGATACCGAATAATACTGGTGACCACCTAAAGAAAAATGATAGGTATGTCTGCTGATCTAATGAACGTCCAAAGTCAGTTACCTTAACCAATCGCACTACCCAAGTAAAAGCATAAAATTAAATTTAAACATTTGCTTGGGGTCCTTTGTGTAAAGAAACACACTCCAAAAAGTGAAAAATAGGGAGAATGCCAAACTTAGCAATAAATTTGGCCAAAATTATGGAAAGTTTGTTTTTTAGCCAAAAGTCCACATTTTAGTGCAAAATGGAAAATGACACTGGGCCCTCTGAATTCCACATTTACACTAAAATGTGGACTTTTGCCTAAAAACAAACTTAGCATACTTTTGACCAAAAAATTTGCTGTATTTGTCCTTTAAAAGAAAATGCTCCTCCAAAATATAGTGTACGTCGCTATAAGTGGATAGCACTCGATATTTTTTAGTAAAAGACGAAAGAATAGTAAGCTCTGTGCTCACGACACAGCTGCGTTGTCCTATACACTACTCCAACCTGTCAAAAATTATACAACTACTTTCACTAGACTAATAGTACTTGTAGCGATGTGGTAATTACTCTACATCCATCTGATAAACAATCAATGAACTTTTTTTGACTCTACTCTTCTGTTTTGTTAGTGGTTTACAGTGTTTATAGGAATGTAAGTGTTGTTCTTCATTACTTTTTCATTCTTATTAACTTATTGTATTGTAAGCAGAAGTTTAGAATATGCAGCTTTCTTCTGAAAAATGATTGCTTTTGATGATCAATCGTTGAAGTCAGTGTTTGATTTTGAAAATTTTAGTTATTTGCAATGGCAATGAAACTGGGTAACTAGGATGTATAATAGTGAATTCGAAAAGATTTTGTTGTTTCAATAATGTTGTTTTTAATTGAAGGTTCCAAGTGATGGCTTTTTGTAAGTTAATTTGAAAGGTTGATGGCAATTTATTGGTTAATTTGAAAGATCGACATATAAAATATGTTTTTTAATTACTCAATCACACTGAGAGCCATAGAACAAATTTTAGCACTGAACCGGCACCTATCAATCACTTGAATGTGTAAGTTGAATTGCTTCATTTTTTAGAGCCATATTAGAAATAGCTCTTAAAAATAAAATTTTGATGATATTGTTAAGATCCACCCTTAATAAGCCAAGACTAATCATTTTCTATCTTTTCTCCACTTCTCACCCACGTCATATGATCCCTAAGAAGCTAAATTGAAAATCCGAAAAATACAACCATTATACCATCAAGCTCATAACCACAAACTGAGTTTTTCAACTTCAATCTCTAACTCTCTATATTAGGTGTCAAAAAAAAATGGAGGGGTATGAAGTAGTAGAGTAGCTTGATATTGGTCTTGATCATGAAAATTGAAAAGTGAGTATCATATCGTGTTTGGACGTTGGATAATGATGATATAGGAATATGCTAGTGGTGAAGTGTTTTGTGATGTTACAATTATGGGAAAAAGATGTTGATTCTGCAGTCGAAGAGTCATTACTTGGCGGGGACTGATTTTGGTAAGGTTTGTTGCTAGTATGAATAAAACCAACCTTTTTTCTGAATAATTAATTCTCTGTGAATTAATCAAGCTAGCAACATGCCTGCAACCATACTTGCATCATTGGATCTGGAGGCTGGCATATCTGCACATTGTTTTTTGTATGATCATTTATTTCAGTGTGTAATTGCTCCAGGTTTACTTGTTCTTGTTATATATAAGAAAAGAGGCTCACATCATCAGTCATCATCAAGCAGTTCTATTCATGGATCATATTCTCATAAGCTTATGCCACTTCATATATTCAAATTTTCTATTTTGAGACCCCAACATGGAGGTACTGGTTTATGTTATCATGCAAAATATTTAATGTCTCCTAACTGACGCCAAGATGACCATTTAATGCATCACTTCTATGTTTAATTCCAGCCAAGTTTAAATTCATGAGTTTATATTGTCCAATCTGCAAGTAAACTTCCTACCAAATTTTATACCGTCGTGTTCAAAATTTCATTTTTTATAACATGTTAAAACTTAGGACTATGCACATTCATTCATGAAAATTTTCAAATAAGGATGAAAACGACAGTTTTACCGAAGTCAAATTTTTTGGTTAAAATTATAAAACTATTTATTCTTTTTTTTTTAACATATCATTGTAAGATGTTTAAGGGCTAATCATATTATTTAATATTAAAATTATCCACATGACAACTAATATGACTACAATAATTTGAAGGGGGTTTATTTCATAATCGATGGCCTAACATTTACATCCACAATTACTAACAACTTACAGGCCTACACATGCAGTCAAAATTTAAAGTAACTTAATTAATCATATATATTTTTGGTCATTAATAATCACATATCAGATAGCAATAATATCTAGTTTTTAATTAACTTAAATTCAAATTTGTACACAACACAGTAATAACCATTTATCACATCACAACATGGGTTTAGATTACAATAAAACTATAGTACTTCGTGAGTCTAAATGCTCACTTTTGATTTAGTGCAGTAGAATCCAAAACAGAAGTAAGCGAGACAACAACATGACAAAAATAACAACTAGTACCAATGCACAATTTTTGTCATTCTTCAACTCACCCAAACCAGTTTCATATCATCTTGAATTTCTCCACCAATCTATTGAAAGAAACCGCACGTGAATGGAGTTCGCTTGTAACAGATGTACAAGTTATTAGATACATTATTAAAATAGTATAATGGTAATTATTCAAACACTTACATATGTCATTTTCATATTCGAAACAATTTTTTTTATAATACAAAGGCGGAAATGGAACAATGACTAGTGTGGGAGAGGCGCCAACGAATAGTGGTGGAGGAAGGTGAAGCGAAAGCAGTGGCTGGCAGTGGCAGATGAAGTTTTGGATGGTAAAGATGGAGGCAGAAGTGTTTTGAGATGCATGCGAGATTTCAGGACAATGAAGAAAGGTGGAGGCAGAAGTGTTTTGAGATGCATGCAAGATTTCAGGACGAAGATGAAAGGTGGAGGTGAAGAGTTACGAGATGCATGCGAGATTTTAGGACGATGATGAAAGGTGGAGGCGAAGAGTTACGAGATGCATGTGAGATTTTAGCATGACGATGAACAAAAAACAATGTATATATAGGTTTTCTTTTTTCTTTTTTAATTTAAATTACACAAGAGAAAAGTCCAAAAAACAATGTAAAAAATATTTACTTCCAAAAAAATATAATTTTCAGTGGGTAATTTAATTGGTTTTGAACTGAATTTGAAACAAAATAAATTTTGCCTAAATTTGAATCTATATAAAAAAAATCGAATCTTTGAAACCTAAACCATGTGCTCTCCACTTCGCCGCAGCTTACGTGCTTCTTTTCTCCAGCCTCGTATGCCAACAGGGCCTCCAAGTGTAACCCCTAAAACAGTGGAATGCTTTTTTGTCAACTTAAAAATTCATGTTTTCTATTTGAGGCCCAAATCAGCGGTTAGCTTCCAACGAAGATAGTATAAAAAGAATATACAACCAATAAAAAGTAACAGCAAAAGGAAACCAACACCGATGAAGACAGAAAATTTTATATAAACAATTGTTGGCGTCCTTTACATAAAAAGGACACCCTCCAACTTCTACTGCCTCTTCACTTTTGTGGCACAACTTTGGCAGCACTAAAAATATTTGAAACGATGTGGGACTATAACGACTAAGCTTCAGCTGCACCCATCTCAAAAGCTGATTACTTAACCCTTCTCTGATCTATTCTTCTGCTTCATTATGGCTTTTACCCAGTTCAATGTAAGTTTTTTGCTTCATTTCTTAAGTTTGGTTTCATGGTTAATTTTTATTGTGGTGTGATTTCATGCACAGGAGTAATTATCGTGAAGTTTAACATTCACCTCTGCCACATTATCTCAAGAATTCAATCTTTGTTTTATTCCATTACGATAATTCATTCATATTAATTCAGTATTTTATTTCTTTCCAAATGGTTGCTTTTGTTAATCAATTACAATCTCAGGGATCCAGTGGTTTCTTCTTCTTAACAATATGTTTGATACATTTTTGTCGTACACTACCTGATAACTTTGTTCATCTTCCATCTTGTTTGTCCTCTTCTCCGTATCTTATGAGCCTCAAGAAGTTTCTAAGCACCAATTCCAACTATTCCACCATCAAGCTGACATTCCAACTATTCCACCATCAAGCATGTCAGCTGAAAACTGAGTTTTCTACTTCAATCATTAATCTCAGGGATCAGGTGGTTTTTTCTTCTTCTTTACAATATGTTGGATACAATATGTTGGATACATTACTTTACTTGTTCTTGTTGTTGTAGGATAAAAGGCTTGAGTCGGCAGTCGTCATCAAGCAGCTTCCATTTCGTTAGGCTGCTGCTTCAATGGTTAAACACGAGTTTATATTCACAGAATCCATACTGGCAAGACTACGA
The DNA here is from genome assembly GCA_030737875.1 of Allium sativum. NCBI lineage: Eukaryota > Viridiplantae > Streptophyta > Magnoliopsida > Asparagales > Amaryllidaceae > Allium > Allium sativum. The sequence continues at coordinate 47,615,296 of CM060916.1, forward strand.
GTAGCAATTCATATGTTGTTTTGAGATATATATGGAGTATATTGACACATATTGTACTTTGCATTTTGTACTTCTGCACAAGTGTATTATTAATACTTTCCTTGTCCGGTTAAACATTTAAGGGTGTAATGGCCAGTTCGGGTGGCATGAGATGTGTACTTATATTGTTCTGTTAGCGTACTGTACTTAGAGAAACTGACTTATACTAGGTAAAAATGTTAGCCATGGAACTTGCTAATCATTTGACACAGAGGAGTACGTTATTCCTCTGCTTTCTTTGACCTATCGTTCTGTTTCACTTGTTAAGCTTAAATTCTTTTGCAGGCGTACACAAGTCAATACAAAGGAACTAGTCCATCGTGTATTTTTTAAACTACTGGTTATGATAAATTCCATTGATCTGCATATCCCTTTTTTCCATCGTGTATTCTTTGTTTAATCTAATTTTCAAATGCCAGTTCTAAATCTACATATTCAAAGCTTTCCATTGACCTTTTCTCACCCAGAACTCCTTGCTAATAACATAGTCCCTAAGTAAAACATAAATTATAAATAGAAGGATGATGCTTGCAGCTCGCTGGATATGCGAATATATATCACTTAGGAGTCCAAAACTAATGTACACACCATCTTTATTTTGACTGCACCTCTATTTTCTTTTGTGGGTTTAGCCCGCTTCGTACTTTATTTTAACCAGTTTTATAATCATCCCTTTGTAACGAGAATAACATTCAGATTCAGATTGGATCTCATCATTTGATTGATCCCGACAAAGAAGACTTTGGCTATGTCATTATCTTCATCATTGAGCCAAAAAAAGATAACATTTAGAAGTCTTAGAGAACAGACCAAAAAGACTTGAAATATCATTTAATATCAGAAAATGTACCATATCAGAAAATTTATTAGAATTTCTGTCATCATCTAAGTCCTGCAGGTTGTATCTAACCTAATTTGGTGATCCTTTTGGCCTTCTCAATCTGAATTCCAAGGGTGACTGCTGCTTTCCTATTCTATATTTATTTTGCCATTCAAAAATCACGTGAAGACAACAACTCAGCTAGAACCGACAACAATGGGAGCACTCACAGCCAAACTTTGGTCACTGCTGAACAATTGATCAAGACTATGATTAACCTACAGAGCCTGCTAATCACGGGTCACTTGGAAGAAGATAACTATTATCTTTGGAAGCTTTTAAGTAGAAACTGCAATACAGGGATATTAACTTGAAGAGTTTATTCTCGGTACACTGTCCATGCCACCAAAATTCACTGGTGACTACGAAAACAATGTAATTAGTAATGATGAATACAAAAAAATCATGGACAAGATGGACTCATAAGCTTTTAGTTGTTATCCTTAATAAGTGCCAATCTTCTATGTCATGTTATTGGTTGTAAAACAACAAATAAAATATAGATTAGTGTTGGACAAGTTTTCAACACTCAAGTCTGTTACTAAAGTGATGCACTACAAATGAAAATTGCGAAACTTTCAGACAGATTATCTCAATACGAGATAATATCTTTCAAAAGTGAAAAACATATATGTCTTGTTACAAGCTGATGGACATCCAATATCAGACTCATACCATACTCTTTGTATTTTGACAGGTCTTGGTAGCGATGATGAATCAGTCGCTGTTGTGAAAGCCTCCACCAAAGTTTTACCACCCATAAGCAATGTGAATTCTGTTTCACTAACATGTTTGTTTTAAAGAATATTAAACATGTTTAATCATTATAAGGTAAAACTCTATCCTACGGTATGCGTTGCGTTGTGATGGGATTTGAGTCTTATAATAGCTTCATTTTTCAAAAAGCATGAATTTGGAAACATTTGAGTCTTGGTTGGTTTTTGTATAATATAGGTTATGGTATGTTATTTAGTTTTTAAACTGGTTCATCCAAGCCTGGACCGAGTGTTGTTCGCCCGGCTAAGATCCGAGTGTGTTTTGAGTTAAACAGGTTTATTAGGAGTTTCAGTTGATTTCGAAAACTTGGAGTTCTCCGTCAGATGGCAAGCTGTAAAGTTATATATATTGAATATTATATTTTATTTCTATTCCGTTACGTTCACTCTGATAAAATCCCGATAAATCGAGCTTGCGACATTTGATATTGGGGCACACGAACAACGTGGATGTGTTAAGTATTGACTATCAAGGTCGGAGATTTGGTTTATCACAGGACCTTTCGAGGTTGCTTGCCTTTCGAACCAGACTTGTGTGGTTTATGGTCGGTTTAGAGGGCGATGATCTGCTGGTTGTCTCACTTGGTATCAGAGCTTTGTTTTAGCAATAAACCTTGGCTCTACAGAGTAAAATACTCGTCTAAGATAAGACCGGTAGTATCCTAGGACGAATAACTTGTTAGAGATAAGATTAGCAGTATCCTAGGACAAATAAATCATTGTATTCAGGGTCAGTAATACCTTAGAATGAGTTGAGTAAGATAATATATATGAGAGACATATTTATAGTTTAGATTTCAGAATAATAAGTATTTTGGAAAAAACTTAAAAGTTAATCAATTAATTGATTGTTGGATATGATGTATGGTTGCTAAATTTAGCTAATCATGGACAAGATGGACTCATAAGATTTTAGTTCTTATCCTTAATAAGTGCCAATCTGCTATGTCATGTTATTGGTTGTAGAACAACAAATAAAATATAGACTAGTGTTGGACAAGTTTTCAACGTAGTCTGTTACTAAAGTAACGCACTACAAATGAAAATTGCGAAACTTTCAGACAGATTATCTCAATACAAGAGAATATCTTTCAAAAGTGAAAAACATGTATGTCTTGTTACAAGCTGATGGACATCAACAGTATCAGACTCATACCATACTCTTTGTATTTTGGAAGGTCTTGGTAGCGATGATGAATCAGTCGCTAATGTGAAAGCCTCCACCAAAGTTTTACCACCCATAAGCAATGTGAATTCTATTCCACTAGCTGATCATGAAGCCAGAATTGATAATAAAAGGCCTCAAGAATTTGATTACTCTATCAACTTTACATCAAACTCCAATAACAAGAAGAATCAAGACAACAACAGAACATATTTGCAAACATAAAGGTAGGGCCGGCCCTGGCCCACATGGGGCCCTAGGCGAGAAAATAATTGATGTATAGGAGTGAATTTTTTTTGGCTTCCAACTGAATGTGTTTTGCAAATTCAAACCCTGCACCTCTGTGATGCAAACCAGCTACCCTTACGGCCCTACCACCCGGCCAAAGCACACTTTTTACTAGAATAAGGACACAAATATACATATATAACATAAGGTATAAATATATTAAAAAAATTTGAGGACCTCCCTCGGCACTAGGCCCTAGGCGGCCGCCTAGTTGGCCTAGTGCCAGGGCCGGGCCTACATAAAGGGGAAGCTTCTCTAATTGATGAAGAGGAAGAGGTGTCTAGAGCACCAATAATAAACATGTTAGACTTCGTTTGTTAAATTTGCTGAATGCTTAATGCTGATTGCTGAATTCTAATTGCTGAATGGTGTGTGCTTAATGTTGAATGCTAATTGATAAAATGTTGTTTGATTAAGTGCTGATCGCAAATACGTTTTATTATAATAAGTTGTTAGCTGACAAATTTGCCCTTCATAGTTAATTTGTATATTATTGGAAATAAACAATGAAATTACGTGTGAGTTAGTACAAAATAAAAATAAAAAATTTATTTATTTATTGCGTACACAAAATTAAATGACTACTGCATAATAAATGGCGGAAGATGGAGTACACTTGAAATAGGCAGTGATCAAACTATGTATGTACATTGATGTATAGGAAATAAGAGTGATTTATCATTAAACATATAGTATTTTGGAAAGTATAGAATAATAGGCTATCGTTTGTTGTTTCATGGAAAGTAGTACAGCTGTACAAATATCAACTCTTTCACGTGACTACAAATGCTAGCAAGCAAAAAGTATGGCAACGTTACCGGGTAATGCTGAAAAACAGTCCTTTAACAGAGAAAGTTGATTCTTATTATGATAAAACAATTCGTTCTCTCGTATATAAAAGAAAGCGTATCCGATGGAAAAATATCACGACCGAATCAGCACCTCAAATAAGCTCCATATTTCAGCTTAATGGTATTTTGCTGGTTTGACTCAGTCTCGATGATTGAGTATTCCAACCAAACATTCTTATTACTGCTGAATGTGATAAGCAATTTTGTTCAGCACTTCAATAAGCACTTTTTTCTCGAAATAAACAATACCTTAGTCTTGTCTCACATTGAACAACTTGTGTCATGCTTCCTACGCGCGCGCACGCGCACACACACACACACACACACACACACACACATATATATATATATACATATATATATATATATATATATATACTAATAAAGGAAATCTTGTAGGAGTGGTGAAGCTTATATGCGATTCCACAAATACCCACTACCCTCCCACTACTTAACATTAGATAATATTAGGGTTTTAGGGCAAAACGTCATCACGCGGTCCGCTTTTTGCTCCTTTATACCACGATATGTGGTTGCTCGACCGTTTCCATGCATTTATTTTCCTTATTTCCATTTCTGCCATCTTTTCCACGTTTCTTATACTTTCCAGATATTTCTTCTCCATTCCCAAACCTTAACCGACTCAATTTTCAACCTTTACTGCACTGATTTCCTTTCCATTGTTCACCTTCTACAGTTATTCTCCCAATATCCACTGACAGCTGAACTTGGTTTGAATTTTTCGATTTTTCTCCAATCTGTCGCTCGAGATCAGAACTAACCCTACTACCGCGTAGTCGAAGAGATAATAGGCAAATTTATTTACTTATCCCCTCCTTCATATTTATTGCTACTTGCTTCGATGTTTCAAGATTCTGGATTTTTCAATTTTTTTTAGTTCTGATGCTCAAGTTCAGATCTGACACTCGACCAACCCGACTACCACGTTGTAACAACCTGGAAAATCAGGACCAATTTAAAAATTTTATTTTGGTAATTTTAATGAATTTTGAATATTTAAGATGAATTATTTTAGATAATAACGACTAAAAATTTATTTTGAATAGAATTAGAACGTATAAATGTATTTAAATCGAAATTAGAATATAAATATTTATTTTAATTATAAAAGGAATTGGAAATGGCGCGGTTGTTTGAAAATTCGATTTCAAATTTCAAATGAATGTACAGGATTCAAAATAAACCAGATTTTAGTGAAACCAGAAATATTTGAATCTGTTTGAAAATATCATTCCAATGAATCTGAAAAATCCAAATTTCATAACGGGAATAAAAAATTATGTCCAGTTGAAAATTCAGAATAGTCGCTATGGAAATATAGCCCTTAAAAATATCGATTTTGCAAACGACCTCCGTTTTCGATGAGACCACTTTTGTTGGATCCGGAATGTCAAATTATTACTAGATTCCAATTTTCATAATTTTTTGAATTAATATGTGAGCGTGGTGAATTTAAACGCGTTTGGTAATTTCATTTTGAATTTTATCGACTGGAAAATGACCGTTTTTCAAACGGTCTTCAAATCTGACGAAATTAGTTTTGTTAGTACCGTACCGTCAAAACATAGCTATATTTATTTTTAGGAATTTTTGGGGTCCGTATGTGGCCCCGGTAAATTAAAATGTGCGTTTGAATTTAAAATATAATGATTTATATTTTAAATTTAGTGGAAACAAATAGTAACAGCCAAATCAGGTTACGACACATATCTCATTGTGTTCGGAATGGGGGTAAATAGCTAGGGGCGACAATAGTTTGGTCTCGTTTGGAGTTCGAATAAAAAGTCAACCTAGTTGGAAATTAAATTAACATATATATATATATATATTAACATATACCCCCCTTACCTTTTCTCACCCCCATTAATTTCAGCCAACGAAGTAAAATAAAAAAAACCATGACCCCCCACCTCCCGTTGCCGCCCTGTTCAGCGCGCCATCGCGCAGCTGCCGCCGCCCAGGTGGGAGTCGCATCTCCCCCTCCCCAGCCCCCCTTCCTCGTTCTCCCCTTCAAACCCCCAAATTGCATAAGAACCGCCGCCCTAGCCCCTGTTCCGCCATCGCCGACTTGCTGAGAGACCCCGCCACCATCTCCGACGTCCGGCAAGGCCACGACGCACCACCCTCAGCCTCCAACTCCGACCCCCTCCTTCCTCCAATGAACGCGGTGAGTGTTTATAGTTTTATTTGCATAAAATTTAGGATTTTTATTGTAAAAAGGCTATGATTTTTAAGCATATGAAATAGGAAAAAGATCTGATTTTTAGATGTAAAGACATAGGATAAAAATTTGATTATTATCCTATGACTAGCAAGATAAAGAAACGATGTTAATTATGTATGTCATTAGATAAAGAAGCGATTTTTATTAACATGAAAAGCGTTATGAAAATTTGATTTTTGTATATACAACACTAGCATAAAAATGTGATTTTTCATAAAGAAAAATAATATAAAGATTTGATTTTAAAATAATATAAAGGTTCGATTTTTATAATATAAAGATTCGATTTTTAATAATATAAAGATTCGATTTTTAAAAACATAAAGCTAGGATTTTTATTTATATAAAGTGATGATTTTTAAATATAAATGTCGTTGATTAAAAATATGATTTTTATAAAGTAAAGATCGATATAAAAATACGATGTGTGTGTGTGTGTATATATATATATATATATATATATATATATATATATATATATATATAGTAGCGTTGAAAAAAAATCCGATTCTTAATACAAATGCGTGAAACAAACTGCGTTGGAAGCACAGTGAAGAACGCTACGCATTGAAAATAAATCCAAATCATCGTCCAATAAAGAATGACGGAGTGGAACCCAAAGGTGAGAACTTCTCACTATTATTTTTGTACAGTTATTTAATTTATTTTATAACTGCAAATATGAACTGCTCTCCGTTGACCATAGACTATGGACAACTTGTTTGTTTGATTGTGTTATGAAAATTGTTTGTGATGTGGAATGGAAAATAAAAATATTCATGTGTTGGAATAAAATATTTTATCGTTAAAAATAATTTTTAACGTGTATATGAATAAAATAAATATTCATTTACAAATCGGACGATTTGTAAATGTACACTTGTTTGACTGATATGGATTGGGACGATAAATTTTACACATCGCCCAACTACACAAATAAAATATGTATTTGTTGTTTGAAAACCCCACACGGGTATTGAGATGATATTTGACATACACTGATCCCAATAATGAGTGGTATGTCAATCGATGAGTTGACAGGCTGCGATGAGCGTTATTTATTTATTTTTAACGCTTATACAATTGTGTAATGCACTCTGGATGATGGTTGACTATGTTTGATTATTGTTGTGTACGTGTGTGTATGAAATCCATATAAATAAAATTATATGGTAATTGACTCTGTCTGATTCCAGTTCAGAATTAACGAATATTTTAAAATAATATTCAGTGAATATTGAAATGTGAAGCCGTGTTAAGTAGTTAAACGCCATTTTATCACGAACGGGAATTTTGTCAATTTTATTCATTTTATAATGGATATCGAAAAGTAATTTCAAAATTTGATATTATGAAAATATTATCATTTTAATATTGAAATGATATGGAATATTCAAATTTGAAATGAAATTGAAATCATTTTTAAATGAATTTAAAACAAATTTATTATGGAATATTTGAATTTATTTTGAAATTTGAAATGAAATTGAAATCGTTTTAAAATGAATTTAAAACGAATTTATTAAGGAATATTCAAAATTGATTTGAAATGAAGTTGAAATCGTTTTTAAAACGAATTTAAAACGATTTATAAAATACGTTTTAAATGGAAATCGACGAAATATATATTATATATATAATATAATGGCCTGAATAGAACGCGTCGCGCTGCGGTAGTTCGCGAATTTCGAATTTCGACTTCGAATGGACATTACGGGAGATCCGACCGTCGGATTCTCCTAAAACCAGAACCGTTGGGTTCGTATCGAAAAGAGCTTTAAAATAAATACAAGTGATTTGAGATATAACGGTTGGATTTGGAATTATGTCCAAATCAAATTTGGAAAAGGTCGTTGTAAGTGCAGTTCAATGACCATTTATGGAAATCGACTGTACGGGCCTTGATAAAATTATTAAAAATATTAATAATTGGTGTAAAATCATAAGAAATGATTTGAAAAGAATTGGGATGGAAAATTCCATATTCGAAAAGAAAAAAAAATATTTTTATCAAAATGAACTAGTTATTAACTAGATTTGAAATCCAATAAAGTAAATTGGACTTTTGAAATGGTTTTAAAAATAACCAGGATTTCCAATATAGGAATTGGAATGGATTTGAATCGAAATTGTCTTCGGAATATTTCGATGTTGGATTTCGTGATTATACAGATATCGTTATGGACATTTGAAAGATATACTTATATCGTTATTTCCAATACGATATTTGTTGGTTGTAGAATTTGATATTGAATATAAGCCGATATATTTTCTATTCAGAGCCTTGTATTTAATATCAAATGCGATTTTGGGTTTGTCGTGAACGGTATCTTAAATAACACTGTTCTTAAACCCAGTTGAGGAAAGAATAAATCTTTTAATTAAGATTGTTAGAGTTTCCAATTATATTTAATAATTGGAATAAAATGGGATGTGAATTGGGTTTATCGTGAACTGTGTTTTCAACGACATTCGTTCTTTAACCTGATTTACAGTGAAATGTGATTTGGAGTTTATAAATCTTTTGTTAAGATTTAAAAGAGATTTTCCAAAGTAAAGTTTTCCAATTTAACATGTTAAATTGGAATTGAATGGAATTCGATTTGGCAATAATCGAAGTGAGCTTCTATAGAGGAAGACTGTGAATATATATGGAATTTAAAAGGCGTTGTCGTTATTCCATTTATATTATCGGTTAGATATGGAAGTTTATATCAATTATATATATATATATCTGTTTTCCATGAAAATTCCATTGTTAATGGAATGGGATTTTGGGTTTATCGTGAGCTGTGTTTTAAATGACATTAGTTCTTTAACCCAGTTAAATATAAGATTAATTTCTTAACTTTGAAGAAAATCATTAATTAATGATTTTTGAAGATTAAAACTAAAATAGAATTTTAATGAATCTTGAATTAGATTGAAATGTGAATCTGATAACTAAAATTATCAAATTCAAGAAATGATCGAGAATGGAGTATCACCAGTTTTGCTCCAAGCGATAGTTAAATCTTTAATTAGATTTGAACGTGAAATGGTAATTAATTTTACCAATAACACTGTGGTGTTAGATATGGAGTATTACCAGTTTTGCTCCATGGGATGAATAGGTTGGGATTGGGAAATTAAACAAATGATTACTTCGGTAAGGTGTGCTAATCCTGACTAGTTTGGATAAACCATAATTTGGTTTGAATTGATATCCAAAGGAAGATTAAAGAATAAATTTAAAGAATTTATCTTTGATAAAATTAATGGGAACCTTTCCCAAAGAATATGAGTATTTAAATAAAAGAATATTCTGGATTGGAGTGAAGCGTATGTTGTGTTTTTATAACACTTGTTTATAAGATACGTGAGTTATTCAGAAAGACCGGGTTTATCCCATTCTGATTAACTGATTCGACGATATGTCGACGATGAAGACGGTGGTTGAAGACCGTAGGTCTTCACATCGTTTGGATGATTACTGATGTTTTGATTGGCCTGTACACCCAAAACAAGGTAATAAGTGGTGATCGTCCAGACGTACTTGGAGATCGACCGGATTGCGAGGACCTCTCTCCTGTATTGGACATATAGGATGAGGAATAAGGTATCTCTGGTTTCGTTCAGGCCCAGAACGGACTTGTATGGATGTGACATTGGACTTCATTCTGTGTGATTGATGGACATCAGTTTCATGGCGTGAATTGCCAGTGTGACATGCTAAGATGCAAATGATCAAGGCTTCTGTTGAAAAGTAGAGTCTTGTGGTTGATGATCAAAGCACAACTTTAATATAGCATAACTTTGTGTATAGCGTTAATTCGCAAGCCTCGCACCCCGGTGTAAACCAAAAACGGGAGACGACATTAGGGAGGACATGCGTTTCCTTCTAGCTAGGAGTGGTGTTTGGGTTTGCACGCCCAGACGTTTTACTTATGTGGATGATGGGTAGCGAGGAGCCTCAGATATATCGGCATTGCGGGGCCGTTGGACGGTATGGTCTTTATACAGACCAGATTGACTCCCCATAGGGCAGGGAAATGTAGTGTTCAGGCATTTTAATCCACGTCGAGTGGACCGGCCCTGACGATCCAAGGGTCTCTCGAGCTCTGATCCTGAGGGGCGGGCTAGAGCGTCTCGAAGCGGTAAGGACGATCCCTTGTCTTGGTTCACAGATGGAAATCCAACTTCCAATACGTGACAATTGCAGTTTTGATTGTAGAGCCTAGTATTGGCGACATGATATATCGTACCCATGTCGTCTAGGATTGATACATTTATATTTGAAGTTGTTTTATACACTACACACTTATAATAGTATTAAATGATTTGTTTTAACGTACCAAGCATGTTTGGCTATTACAAGGGAAAACACTATCCTCCGGCTTGTGTTGCATTGTGTGATGGGACCTGGGTCTTATAATGGCTTCATTTTTTCATAAAGCATTGCGTTGTTTTGTTATATGCACTGGTATTCTTGGAAGGAAACTCGTTCCGTGTTATACGGCATGCTCCCTTGATATATCTGATTTTAAAGTAAAGTTTTAAATAACTGTTTTAATTCTCACACCAGTCACATGACTGACCTGGAGTTTATTGTTTTAACCTAAACTCTACGTGACCCTATTTTCCACACAGGCAGCTAGTAGTTTTGGTTTTGCAGATATTATATTCACAGGATCCTGTTTTACGGTTGGAATGATATTCAGAAAGCTATGTATCCGTTTATCTCTTTCAGTTGTGTTATGTATTATTTTCCGCTGCTATGTAATGTAATTTAAATCTCTGATATTTATCAAATGTATATTATTTGTTAATACTCTGTATATTTTTGTACTTTGATGTAAATTGTTGTAATAACAATGAAATGTTCTTCTGTTTGCATTCTGATTCGTCTTATCCTCAAAGCAATCCGTTCTTTCTCTTCTCTTCGGAGACCTGGGAAGTTCGGGTCGTTATATCGCATAGTCGAAGACATAACAGGTAAATTTTTGTTCTTCTTGCCTCCTTCACATTTCTTACTACTCGCTTCGATATTTCCAGATTCTGGCACGTTTGCTACTGAAGTTCATATCTGCCGCTGCACAAATTGTATTACCGGTTGTTTTCTTCTCAACTACTCAGGTATATATTTTTCTGGATTTTTCCGTTATTTTCTTACATTTAGTCATCATGCCCAGTTACTGTGGTTACAACTTAATATAAGTAAAACCATTGTCTGTTTCGTCAACATTTTCTGATCAACTTTAAATATCCACGAGTTTGCCACCTGTTGTTAGTTAGGTAAACAATTCCTGTTCTAAGCATTTTACTTATGTTTGACTTAGGTTTAAAGACATCAAACAAAACCCTATTCACTATCCTATTTGTTTTTATATTACCTGAACTGTATGAGAATTTAAACCGTTGCATGTATTTTAAATTAACTATTTGATGATTGATACTAATTAAATCTTCATACAATTTCCACACATAAATATTTCACACGGCTACTTTACCTACTATATTACTTAATTAATTTTATGGTGTATACTGCCATATATAATTTTGCAAACCCTACCCTTGTTGTACATATATATCCAGCTATTCGATCATTGACCGCGCCTTCAAGTAGTTGTTACACATAAATATTCTTCCTGCCTGCATTATCAAATATATTGATTACTTGATTTTATGATGGGTCCTTTGCTAATACTATGAATCATTTTTCAATTGATCCGTTTCACTAAATAGATTAATTATTTGATTTTTAACATATATTCTATCACATATGTTTATACGGTTTTTTCCATAATTTGATCACCAAAATCATATGGTTTTAACATATACTGTCGGTTGATGCCAACAACTTTATCAATTACAATGATTTGGGTACCAGTTTTCTGAAACTTCTTATGGACTATTATTCATTTTCTATAAATTTGTAACCTAGGTTTTCATTTACTATATGAAATTTTAAGATCAATTGCCGGATATCGTCCTCATCATCGATTTTCATAGACTTTGCATAAAACTTGAACTTTATTTACTTTTCTGTTGCAACGTTTGATTTTGATTTTGGAGGAGGTTATTGTGCTTTCTTAAAATATTATGACTGGTCATTCCTCTTTTACATGTTGGTTCTACCGCACTGGAAAATGTAGATCATGGCGATGCACAAGATAGAGGTTTTTTTTTTCTATACTCAATGATTTCCACTTCAACTTTATATAAAAATTTGGTCATTTTATTTTTTACTGATCGTAAGTCCTTTTCTCTTTTCAACGTTGTACTCTATCAGTGTAATATATATTTACCATAAGTAGGATCGGTGCTTATGTTATAGATGCATATAAACATCCCATGATTCTTAATGAAAATACTCAACTATAACCAAAAATAAAATGGGGTTTAAGTTCAATATTTTGAGGTGTTGTTGGTCCACTGTTTATTGCCATATTCCCGTTTATTACTTCCTTGCCATAGATTCTTACCAAATGTTTCAATATTGTATACCCATTTCTCATGCTCAATTTTTAAACTTTCCTTCCCATATTTTTTGTGACTGCCCATTTGCTTTTCTTTCCAACTATACAAAATTCACATATGTATGTTTCCTTTGTCTTATATTTTAATCGTCTTTACCCTGCTGATACTATTTTAATTGCCATGTTCTTGTTTACTGTCAGTCTGCCACCTGATACTATTTTTCGTATACAGTCATTTTTTTCCCAGCTAATTACATACCCTTTCTTCTGTGCAGATTTTCATTTACATTTAAATAAAATTCCTTGATGATGGATACTTTAAATCTTTATATAGTTTCCATACATAAGTCTTTTACTTAGCTATTTTACCAAATATATTACTTGATTTTACGATGCATACTGCCACGTATATTTTTGCAAGCAAACCCTTGTTGTACATATATATCCACTTATTTGATCATTGACATTTGCCAAATCTTTAAGTAGTAGTTACGAATAAATCTTCTACATGCCTACTTTTCCATACAAATTGATTACTTGATCTTATGATAGTTACAACCAGCCTCATCTTACTTTATTTATTTAGCATGTACAACTAAGCTTGGTTGAATAAATTATTGGATTTCACCACCATTGAATTAGTGGATTTGAATATGTTGTCTTTTTATGCTCAAGTCAAAGATTGAATGAAATTAGACTATTACGAGAAGCTAGCGCTGATCAAGGTTACCATGTTATGTTATTGAATATCAAATGCTTTAATTTCTATTTCCATATTTGGATTTATTTTATTTACTCTAATGCTCAAGGAAAACTTAAATTCTTATACCATGGAATTCTCAGCTATAGTCTATTGATGCACAATTTTGCTTAACAAATCTACACTAGAAGATATCATCTTTTTTGCATGACGCATGCCCACAGCTTCATTAACGATCTTGCACAGATTTCTCTCCACATGCATTAATGCTCCTATTTCCCCTCTTTCCACACACACTAATACTCCACTTATTACGCAACATCACACAACAATGAGTACTAACCCATTAATTTTTTTTACACGTATTGGTGTGGACATTTTCACTCTATTATGAGTACTTATTTCTGTTTACTCACAGGGCTAAATCAGCTGAAGAAGTGTGACTACAATGGGTTAACAGACCAAATGAAGAAAACAAAACAGGTAAGACGAAATATGATCAGCTATACATGCAATATTATTAAGTCTCAGTTTGGCCATTTTTTGTAATGTGCATGTGATATCATTAAGTTTGGTTGATATTTATTGTCCAACATAATTTGATTTAGCAACAGGTAATTAACATTTGGCATAAATATGTAAGTAACCAATATGACTATTACCATGAACAGGCCAAGGATGCAGATCTTTTCTTCCAAACAATGTCGACTGAATTTCGGGTTTGTGTTTCTCTTTTGTTTAACCATTTAAATTTCTGATTACAACTTCATGTTTGGTGCCTCCAGGTTGAGTGAGATTGATATTTCACTATTTTTTATTCCTTTTCCTACTGTGGGATGCCAACAGAACACACGGTCAAGTCAGAAGGATGGTTTTCTATAGCATGATGGGTATATCCATTATTTTTTATATATGATTATATATATGATCAGATATGCTTACATTAGATAGTAAAGCTACATTGCATTACATGCAAACTGAATATTTCGATTAAAATTTTACCCTTTTTGAATGTATTTCTATTTCTTCAGAGCAGTCGACAAAATGCTTTACGGAAAGCCTTTTGTAGAAAATAGTATGGTAATTCCTAAGCGAAGCAAAGTAGCTTGCTAAAATTTATTTGATAATATTTTTTTTACACTTGGTTTCCATAGCTTTGCATGGCTGGCGTAAATGCATTTAGTTGCTTACTATTTAGAACTGTAGTTTCATTCATGCATATAAGGTGCTTGAAATAATGATGCCTCCACTAAACCTTTAGTATATGTAATGGTATAATCTACTTGTGAAGCAAAAGCTTGATGTTGATGAAGTTTTATTCAGTCCCACTATTGTTCATTGAAATATTATGTTAAAGTACATTTGGCTTTAGATGTCACTTTGATTATTTCTATATTTTCAGAATTTTTTCGTTTAAATATAATGGCTTCAAATTACGTATTCAAGAAGGTAAATTGTTGGGAGAGAATGACTACCCGGTAAGATGGTATGCTTCTTCCATTAAACAAAATTCTAAACAATATTTGTTAAGTCATTGACTTTTCAAATTCATGATAACCTGGAACTTGATATGATTATCAACTATTCAAAAGCTAACATCAATGTTTTTTTCCGCATATTTTTCAAACTGCCATTTTTCCTTCCATGCAGATTGCAGAAATTGATAAAAAATTATTGATCGTTTTACATTAAAATCGCTCACGGTCACATACTGACTTCAAAAATCCCGAAAACTGAAATCTAACAATTATTTAATATTCCGGATCCAACAAAATTAATTTCGTCGAAAACGGAGGTCATTTGCAAAAATGGCTATTTTCTAAGGCCTAAATAAACCAATTAAATATTATTATAATTAAAGACAATTTAATTTAATAATAATAAATAAATATTATCGTATATATTCACATAGAATATTATCTGTCTCCAAAATAAACATATATAAATATATAACTCGATATTTCAAAACCCGAGTTAAATCGGTATTCAATTTATATTAAAAACCCTTTTATAATATAAATAAATCGTTATAAGTTATAAACGAATTCCATAACGACTTTCTGGAAATTTGATTTGGACAAAACTCACAATCTACATGACGAAATCTCGATTTTTCTCTTTTATTAGAAAAATATAGTTCATCTGATCCGAACGTTTCTTGATTCACAGAAATCCGACTTAAAACGGATTCTGTATATTCAATTGAATTTCAAAAATCAATATTACAAACTATCGCGATATTATGGGCTTGTTTTAAATTATATTATAAACTATATATTCAAATGTCGTTATTATAAATTAATTCGTTATTATAATTCTAAACTGAATTAAATCTTATGAACAATCCATTTCATACAATATTATCAATCCAACTTAATTCCGATTATTTTGGAATTTAAAAATATTATTCTATTAATTATATTAATAAAATATTCAATATAATTAATTTAAGTTATTTTAAATTACTAAATCAACATTTAAATAATTAAATAAATAAATTATTTGACCGTTAAAAATATGGAACGTTACAGGTCAGAATTAGTGGTTGCAAGCGATAATGGATATCTTTGTAATGGTTCGCTTTGGGTTTGAATACTAAGTGACTATTATTTAGTCATCTCTCCTTTTGGAAGAAATAGGTAGCATAGCGAGATTCTATGCAACATTGGCCAGATAGTACTAGTAACTAGTCTATCTTGGGATTATATTAAATGACAAAGATATGCCTAAAATATAGGTGAATGGTCGAAGGTCTGCCTAGTCCCTATTAATAAGATGTTAAGTGACTTTGGTACTACCTCTTGCATGGCTAAGACTTTAATGACGATAAATGTGCTAGTAGTATGGTTGTGTGTGTGTATACATACATACATATATATATACACACACACACAAACACATATATATACATATATACGTACACACACATACACACACACACACATATATATATATATATATATATCTGTGTGTGTGTGTGTTATAAAGCCTTAAATAGTGGCCAAAATTTTCTATATCTATGACCAATGATGATGCTAGAGGCCTACTTCATATTATGAAATATTAAGTGGATGATAGACCTACATCAATATTTTGTACCATGGAAAATGGTAGATAAATTAATTGTGTGTGCAATATTAAGTTGAATTTATTGACCTTAAATTATAGATATAACAAGTAAACAGAAATCGTTTACTATAAACTCATGTTATAGACACATTATATGGTATTTCCTATCACTATAATGTTGTTCTGACCCTACTCCTTATTACAACGCGCATGATAGATTTATAGAGATATGTCACTAGAGTTGGACATGATGGTTGTTGGAGAAGTCTTCTTATCTCTCATCCTCGATACTAACGTGACAACTTGATATCCAAGGAATACCCATTAATTCAATGTCCGTGGTCAATATTTATATCATATTATTATTTTTCCTATGAGTTTAGATTTGTCAATCTTTGATATGCCTATGCTTATTTGCAGGTACGAAATCCAATGATTTATGCTCCGATGGACTAAAATTTTAATTTTTATCGAAATTTGGACCAATAATTGAAGTGCATGTTGTTATAGTACATATTAATATCCAGTCTAGGTACATCTAAACTAAGAATATTTAAAATAGTATATTTATTTTCATCATGATAAAATAACTCACGGTTATAATATTTTGTAACTACTATCACAAACATAATAGTTATGGATTTTCTATTACATATATTTTAAATTAAATTAATTAATTAATATAACACAATATCAAGTATATACGCCTTTTATTTTGAACAAGATTGTGCATCAAATTAGATAAATGTAACAAATTACATAATTACCCCAACGATATACCCTAGCTCTATCATTTGTTATATCAAATAATCCTTAATTATCATTTATATAAATTTCAACATCTTTTGACTACTTTAAATATTTTTAAATCTCCCTATTTAAATCATAACCTAAGATTGGTGCTTTTAATAGAGAACTTGATTTTGAAAAGAAAAGGGGTTCCTTTAAATAAATTCTTGCTTAAATATCCTAAAATAAATCATTAATAATATATTTAAAACTTAAACTCATTTTTCAACACATATATAACATTTAATAAAACTCATTCGAAAAGAATTTACACAATATCCAAAATAAGATAACCTCCTTGTACTTCACTAAAATTTCGGATTCCCAAAATGCATTCCTAATGGGTTATCGCTATATGGATGGTAATGTTTGAAACTTTGTTTGGTACATTAAATAGCTTAAACCCATTCATTTCTGTGTTTTATACTACTATTACTATGAGTATCAAAATATTGAATGTCAAAAAATGATAAGTGTGTAGTCAATTCAAAATGCATAAGAATAACCTCTCAAATAATAGAAAGTTGCTTGACGACCACCGTAACATTTCATCAATTGATACTGCATACTTATATATCAAAAAAAGTCAGTGTTCAAGTTATCTTACAAGTCATTTACATAAACAAGATTGTATGTAGATAAAAATCAACATGGTGATGAATCCTTTAGGACCCTTTTACAAAGCCAAATCTTTCGAAGTGCCCTCATCATGACCTATTCGCAAAGAAGAACTTCGACTTCCTTTTTCTTATCCCCTACAGAATGGGTATTTATGTCATTTGTTTCCAAGTGGGAATCGACAACATCAAACACTACATATATGCATACATACATACATACATATACATACATACATACATACATACATACATATATATATATATATATATAACATATACAATAACATGTCGTCCCCATTAACTATTCCAAATTGAGATATCTCACTTTTTTATCCAAGAATGGCAACAAAATCAAATAAATAACCTTGGAACAGCTTCCTACCATTGCTTAAACACCAAAACCATCACCTTCGCTCGCCTAAGCTTTGGAAAACTCCTCCTTTCCTCTTTTATTTCTCATATACTTAGCTAAACCCCTTTCTTTTAGTTTTTCTCTTGAACATATGCCATTTTGGTTTGCTTGACTTCAAATATTGGATATTTGTGATGGTGGTGTTAGTTATGCACGTAAGATTTTAAGGAGAAAAGGCGGTATTTTGAAGTACATAGATGTAGAAGGAAAAGAGAGAATGGAAGAAAGAAAAAATAGGAAAAGTGAATATAAAGTAAATGAGCTTCTATTATAGAAATGAGAAAAACAACAAAAGAATAACAGATCCCTTCACCAAATGACCTAATAATCACTTCGAACATTCAACCATGGTGTATCTTTCCATGTATCAACTCGATTACTTCACACTCACTTCACATGGCTACGTACTTCTGTTATGCTACCCAAAATATTTTAACGGTTTGCTTATTCGATTTACAATTCATTTATGTGATGGTTGGATGAGAAGAAAATACACACAATGTCAGAATTTTTAATGCAGTTGTAAACGATAGAAACTTGAACTTTCCTTACCTACCACAGGGGCAGTGTTATTTAGTTGACTTAGATTATTCCCTTCTTAATGATTATTTACCACCTCATCGAAACGTAATGTACCATATTCCTCATTCTCAAGATACAATAAATCAACCAAAATCGAACAACGATGTTTTTAATTTCTACCATTCAAGTCTATGTATGAGTATCGAAACAACCTTTGACATCTGAAGAAAAAATTTAATATTTTAAAGAGCATGCCTGTTAGAATTTGTGATACAATATTTCCATTTGCTGAATATTGGAAGTTATTATTGATTATGGTGATAGAATATTTCCAATTAGAGAAGATTTGGGAAATATTGTTAATTTGGGAATATAATATTTCCAATTTACAGAAGATTTGGAAGATATTAGAACTTTATTGCTCTTTTATTTGTAAAAGGGATAGGCAATAAATTACCTACATAAGTGGAAGGATTTGAAGAAGGTTTCTTTTTGGGATAGTGAAGTAAGGAATTAATTCCCTAATTGGTTGGTTAAACAAGGAAGCCTATCAGGAGAATTGGAGAATTAATTAGGCATTGATTTATATCATAAATCAATTACTTCAACCCCAAGCATTAATCCTTATATAAGGATAGGGATTAGGTGAATGTATTATCATCTCAAAAATGTGAGGTGTATCATCTCTAAAAGTTCTTCTTCTTCCCTACTATCAGTTTTGTAATTTTACTTATTGGGAAAAGTAATAAAATCTCCTCTCCCCAAGTGGACGTACACTAACAAGACTTTAGTGGAACCACTATAAACCTCTTGTGTTATTTCTTTTATTGCTAGATCTGTGATTGTTTTGCTGGTGACTATCTTTTTTTTGTTTTGCCTCACCATCAATCCGTTCCTATTCGTTTTTTTCCGCAACAATTGGTATCAGAGCTATGAAGTTGATTGAGAAAGGGTGTTAGGCATTATGGTAGGAGATAAGGAGAATTCAGCAATTGTATCAAGGCCATATGTCAAAGGGACATATATGACAGGAGGATCTCAGTTAACAACAGAAATATGGAACGGGGATAAAGACTTCAAGAACTGGCAATGGAGGATGAAAGATGTTTTGATGAGGAATAATGTTCATCATGTGGTATTTTCTCCTGAGGAGTTGACGGATGATATTTCAGTCGTGGAAAGGAAGGAGATGGAGCTATGGGCATTTACTACTTTACAATCAACAATGGGAGAAACTGTCATTTCAGAGATTAGCGGTGAGACCACTGCTAAGGACATTTGGACCAAGCTGGAAAAACTCTATCTAAAGAAGTCACTAACCAACCATCTGATTTTGCTGAAGACGTTTTTCACCATGCGGATTAGAGAGGGTACTTCGGTGAAGGCACATCTAAGCTTCTTTGATGATCTCGTGATGAAGATGAAGACTGTTGACTTGAAAGTGGATGAGGAGCAAAAAGCAATGATTCTTTTGTGTTCTCTTCCGGAGCGATACACAGGTTTCGCTAACAGTCTTATCTATGCTAGAGATACACTAACAGTAGATGATGTGAAGGCAGGTTTTCTATCTGAGGACTTGAGGGATCAGATGAAGGGGTTGAGTGAAGGTAGAGGAGGAAGTAGTACGGAAGCCTTATTAGCTGGTATGGAGAAAGGGGAGAAGAAGAAGAAAACAAAGTCAAGAGATGGGAAGTGCTACATTTGCAAGAAACCAGGCCATTGGAAGAGAGATTGTCCGAACTCGAAGAAAAGATTGTAGCTGGAAATTCATCAATTGTGATGGAGGAATTTTTGTCTTGTGATTTGTTGACAGCGGTAGTATCTGATGTATCAGACTATTGGGTGCTAGATACGGGGGCGTCTTTTCATATGACACCTAATAAGATTTATTTCTGTTCTTTTAAAAGAAAAAAAGAGGAAAACTAATTCTTATGGGAAATGATGCTAGTTGTTGAGTCATGGGCGAAGGTACTGTGCAGATTCGTATGTATGACGGGGGTAATACGCACCTTGATAGGTGTCCGTTATGTTCCGGGTCTTCGGAAGTCAATGATATCTCTTGGGCAGTTGGCATCGAAAGGATGCGAAGTGACTATTGATAAGGATAATCTAAGTGTTTCTAAGGGTGCATTTGTAGTGATGAAGGGAGATATGTTTCATAATTTGTATCTCCTGAGGGGAAGCACTGTACTTAGAGAGTCAAGGGTTGGAGCCTACAGTTCTCGTAGAGAAGATGTCAAAGCTAGATATACGAGAAGGGACTTTGAATTTCTGCATAGGCAGAATATGATCAAAGGGGAAACTCCAACAAGGTGGGATTTTGCCAAGAGGATGTGTTTGATAAGCGGAAGAAGGGATCGTCTGAAGTTGGTCAAAGATTAAAGGAGAAAGCAGTGGATATGCATAAGTCTTTGCAGACTGCTAAGTTCGGGCGTTGCTCGAACAGGAATAGCTTATCGAAATGCTAGGTGCCACGTGGTGCCACATTGTGGGGAGAGGGTTGAGATGGTTCATGGAGACGTTTGTTTTCATGGTGAAG
Source organism: Allium sativum (assembly GCA_030737875.1). Taxonomy (NCBI): domain Eukaryota; kingdom Viridiplantae; phylum Streptophyta; class Magnoliopsida; order Asparagales; family Amaryllidaceae; genus Allium; species Allium sativum. The sequence goes on from CM060916.1 coordinate 47,636,649, forward strand.
ATTGATAGTTCTTACTTGAAGGGGTTACTTTGTACACTTTGTTTGCAGGCGGTGGCATTGCCGGAGTTTGTTAACAAAGTGCAATGGGTGATGGCCATGCCGAAACTCATTGGGGGAAGTAACCATGTTGTCTTGTCCGAGAAGATGCTTAGAGTAAGAGGATGTAGGTGGAGTTGGCATGCTTTCAAGGAAATATAGTATCAAGGTGGAGATTGTTAGAATTTGTGATACAATATTTCTATTTGCTGAAGATTAGAAGATATTATTGATTATGGTGATAAGAATATTTCCAATTAGAGAAGATTTGGGAAATGCTGCTAATTTGGGAATATAATATTTTCAATTTGCAGAAGATTTGGAAGATTTCTGAAATTTATTGCTCTTTTATTTGTAAAAGGGATAGGCAATAAATTACCTACATAAGTGGAAGGATTGAAGAAGGTTTCTTTTTGGGATAGTGAAGTAAGGAATTAATTCCCTAATTGGTTGGTTAAACAAGGAAGCCTATCAGGAGAATTGGAGAATTAATTAGGCATTGATTTATATCATAAATCATTTACTTCAACCACAAGCATTAATCCTTATATAAGGATAGGGATTAGGTGAATGTATTATCATCTCAAAAATGTGAGGTGTATCATCTCTAAAAGTTCTTCTTCTTCCCTACAATCAGTCTTGTAATTTTTCTTATTGAGAAAAGTAATAAAATCTCCTCTCCCCAAGTGGACGTACACTAACAAGACGTTAGTGGAACCACTATAAACCTCTTATGTTATTTCTTTTATTGCTAGATCTGTAATTGTTTTGCTGGTGACTATCTTTGTTTGTTTTGCCTCACCATGAATCCGTTCTTATTCGTTTTTTTTTCCGTAATAATGTCAACGTACAATTTTGAAACTCAAGTTAAAGTTGTTGTTCCTACAATGACTATACATAATTTTGTAAGGAACTACAATACCATCGATTCAGATTTTATGGCATTTGATGATAATCCTGATCTTGTACCGGATGAATATCATGAACACCAAAATATGAGAAATAAGATAAGGGATGATACACAACACCAGAAAGATGAGTTAACAAAGCAACCATACTAAGAGATTAGATAAGGGATGAATTAGTTGCAAGATGAATCACATAATTGACGTGTATAAATATTCTAATTAGCCATCGATGTATTTGCATTTCTCTTATTTATGTATTTCTATAAGTTATTAATACTTACTGGTACAAGTTACTACTATGTATCGGTATTTTCGAGATAGATGCATCTGATGTAAATTTTTTAATATAAAATCCCATAAATTCTCTCTTTCCTACTGCTAAATCAAAATCCAAGCTTCAACTAGAATATAACACAATGCAAACGAAAAAACGATTTGTCCATATCTCCACAAGCGACGTAAAGAAGCAAATGAGCAAATTTGCATTTTCTACCAGTTTTAACGTTACAAGATTTTTGTTACAAACAAATATATATAATCGCTCAATACTCCGCTCACTTTAACCGTTCAAGATTACAAAAACACATCATCCGCTCGTTCATCTTTAACCGCTCAAGTATCTGTTCGGTCAACCTGTTCATTTTAACCGCTCGTCACGCCAATAACGCATGTAAGCCTTGCTACGGATGCGTTCTCAGTGATAACGAACAACAGTTATTTTGAACGGAGTATCGAACAAATACAATGAATTGAGCGAAGAGTATGTTTTTGCGTATTTAAGTGGAGAATTGAATGAATGAAAAGAGTATCATGATTAGAGGGAAGTGATATATAAAAATTAATTATTATAAGTAATTAAATTAAACATTAAAGAGGTGATCAAAGGATTAAAAAAATAATTAATTAAGGTTGCCTTGAAAAGCATATACATAATTTAAATAATGCGTTGGACTGAGCGGATCAAATTAGCAGACACACTGATTTAGACTTAAAATGCCAGAAAAAGAAAGCGAACAGTACTACGCATCAAGTTCAGAAACTCATTACTCGACGGTTTCGGCCTTTAACAATTCTTTGGGAACATGCTGCAACAGACGGCTTTAAAGCTTCATTTTCACCGGTTACTTACATCTTGCTGCCGGTTGAGAAATCAGTGTGAGCGGCCGGTTGAAGTAGCGATGTTGGTTCTTGGAAATTCAAACTTTTCTAGTTCTTGTCAGTGTGTTCTAATGTCATCCGCTCTGAACTACTTACCTCAAAATTAAACATACAGGTATGCGACGTTTTCTCGACAATTTAGTCTTTGTTTCGATACCTAGGTTTCTTCTGTTAACCAATCATCGATGCCAGTGTTTGATTTTGAAAATCATCGTTATGTACAATGGCAATAAAACTGGATAACCTAGATATACAGCGGTAAAACTGAAGAGGTTGTGTTGTTTTATCACCGTTATTTCATTTAAAGGTTCATTGATGGCTTTTGAAGGTTAATTTGGACGATTGACATATAAGATGCAAATTTAGTAACCCGTATGCATAGAAGAATTGGGGTACTCAACTAGCACTTATCAATTAACGGAACACGTAAACTGAATTACTACATTTTTTTTGGGGGGGGGGGGGGGGGCGGGGGGGGGGGGGTGTACTAGCAGTTGGTCTTAAAAACAATTTGTTGATGCCTTTGAACAGAACCACTACTTAATAAACTAAGACTAACCATTTTCCATCTTGTTTGTTCGCTTTTCCTGCAACATGTTAGCCCATAAGAAGCAAAAATAAAATGACCCAAGCCAATATAACTGTCATAGTATCAAGTAGATCAAAACTTAAAAATGTACTTTCTACTTTGGATATGAAGTGGCCAAGTAGGATGATGCTGATTTTGAGCATTAAAAACTGAGTAACGTAATATGTTTGGACTTTGGTTAACAGTAAGGATGCTTTCACTGCTTTTTTTGGCTACGTTGATGTTGGCATTTAGTAGTATGCATCTGACGTAGGACCTGCCAAATGCATCGTTTGAGCCAACCATAGGAAAATCAGTGGTTGGATTCAAATGGTCCAAATGCGTCTGAAGCATCTGACTCCACTGCCTTTTCCTCCCCTCTGTGCCCTTTTTGTGTGCTTTTTCGTCAGTAACACATTATCCTTTCATGAATTGTTCTCCGTTCGTGTCCCTTTCCCGTGCTCCTTTTGTGTTGCACAAGATCACACATTAATATGATAGTGAAATGAGCTGAATTGAAGATGAACCGATAAATTATGAGAGATATTGTCATAAAAGTGACAAAGGATGGGCGTAAGATGATAATTATGAGAACAAAAAATCATGACATTGTCACATTGAATGCTTGATTTGATTTCTTTCCTAATATTAGTAGAACCATCCTTTATTTTGAATAGTTATTTCTCTTTAGATTAATTAAACTTGCAATGTCTGCATCCGTATTTGATTCATCGAATATGTAGGCTGCCATCTGCATTTTATTTTTAATGTCATTCATTTTATTATTTAGTTGCTTAGTGACACTTCCTTGCTCTTCCTGTTGTAGAAAAGGATTTGCAGCTGCAGCCACCCTCAAGCAGTTTCTATTCAGCTGTTTTGTATAGTTTTCTATTTGATAATGAATAAAAGCATTCATGATATCTACTTGAGTCCCTAAAACCGTTTACATATTCTTTGTTATTACAGTTACAAGTTTTTGCTCTCATGCAAAATGTTAAGTGTCTTGATGCCTTGAGCTTATTTGTTTTTCAATACAGTGGTCGTGGCAGAAATCGGTCTTATGCCAAGGCCAAGGGGATGGAATTTTCTCATCTGGACATCGAAGAAACCGAGGCGTGTAGTGAAAGATCGTAAACAAAAAGTACGTGACCAGACATTTCTTGTGATTACAAGATCTTTTGGCATTCATACATGCAATTTTAAGCTTTAAAGTAAGTTATTTTTTTGGCATCAATTTATATCTTCCCTTTTTTTATTAGACTGCATAGGATAAATACTTATGCATAGTTTTTGCTTCGAATGATATGCATAGTTTTTAACACCAAGTAAAATCATGCACTATCAATCCATAAGAACCAAGTAAAACCATAGACTCTTAAATCGTAAATTGTGTACTGTACTTTGATGTTAAAACTTCACTAATAAAGCTTTCCAGGTAAATAAAAAAAGGTTATATTCTTAAATCTGATTAAAACTAGCCTTTCCACATGTTTTATCTTTACAGCAAAACATATGCATTCGGGGTGCAGTGCATGCATGCAATTTCTATATTGAATGTTAAGATAAAGTCCAGCGATTTACAATTATTTCAAAAGTGTGTGCGTGTCAATGATACATAATAAAAAAATCTGAGTGTTCAAAACCTGATATAAATAATTGTCCTATTCTGCATTAGGTATACAAAATAACAATGATATTAACTTCCACCATTCTGATATTTAAATTTCATAAAATGATGATATCTTCTTGTTTACCATATACAACTATAGTCTCAAGGCCATTGTGCATATAAAGATGTTTATATATTGCTAAACTTACATTTAATTTATTTTTATTCATTTTAACTATAATGTGGTGGAATAAAAATTTGCTGTTTTTCTTTTCTAAGTAGCGTTCCAGTGATGTAATTAAATTTGGAGAATGTTGTACAACCTATCCTTTTGGCTAACTTATTTATGAGTCATAGCAATATTGCATTGCACAGTAACCACTGTTTGGCACTGGTGATCCACACTGCTTTGAAATTAATCTTGGTATTCACTGCCACTGTTGTATATATTGAACTACAATAGTGTTCAGATGTCAATTTATGGTGGTTCTGTTAGAAAATACGTACATGTGAAAGTTGTTTATAAAGAAAAATATATATATTTTATCGCTCAACCGTATATTATGTATTATAAGAAATTATACATCTTAAATTAGTTCCCTTCACTTGTTTATAAGTTACAATGGATATGATGGATAATGTAAAATATTAGCCATAGTACGTTAGTGAAACACCGGCAATGCTGGTTATACCAGCTCCAAACCCCAAAAAAATCACCTTAAGGGACCAGGGAAGCACTACAATTGCACTATTATGCGTTTAGGTGTATTTGCGCATGAACTCCATGTAAACTTTATTTATAAGCTGTACAAAACATACAGAGAATATTAAAAAACGAATCATGTTATTCAAGATGAATCTGGATTGGAAGATTGCTATATCACAATATAACAATAATTTTCGAAAAAGGTTTCATATAATTATCATCATAATATCTCTATTTTTTTTGTGTATGTGTGTTTACATTCAACATGTATAAGCATAAAACATTCAACTTGTATACAAATTTGAATTATTGGCAAGGTTGAACTTCTACTTCATACACCTCTGAGCAAGGAGAGGTAAAACACAACGAGCTTGCTCATACCTTAGCAGTTTGAGGCATGAGGTACAAAACATACATACACCATACATCTCGAGAATTTTTTTACCTTTAAAAAGTGTCCTAATAGAAGTTATAAACCTTAATTATTTAATAGCAAGCTGAAAAAGGGAAATTTGTAGAAAAGAAAAGTTTGGTTTTTTTTTGTTTTCAATTTCAATATCAACGTGATTGAATAAGATTGATTTTGAAATAATGATCAAAAGCTACGTAATGAATTTCTCAAATTTTATTTAATGAAAAATTCTAGATTGTCGATGCTTAACCTACAAATAAATTTGGCGAATCAATTTTAGTTGACAGAAAAAATAGTATGAACACTTGCATGATTTCCTACTCTACCGTGATAGAGATTGATTTCACTAGAATTAATCGAATATCAATTTCAAAATTATATTAAAAAATAAAAATAGATAAAGAAGGAAGAATAAAGAAATACATAGTTGTAGTGAAGTTGAATAACGAAAATGAATTCGTTGAAGTTACTAATAAGAATTGAATTATGTGTGTGTATTATTAAGTGCTTCATTTTTATTTATTAATTTGTAGATTTATTTATTTCTAGTTTTATGAATGATAATAAATAATGATTAAGAGTGAATTCTATAAAATAGTGTTTATATTATTATGTATTTATAGTTTTATATGATTAATTGTTAGCTTTTTCTATTGATCAACAAATAAAATAATAAGCTATTGAACTTGGGTCTCAGTGCTAACTGCTAACTCGAAAATTTGCTTTTCAGTGTTCTGAGGTTTATGGCTCGCTTCACGAGCAGAAAAGGCATTGTGTATGCTTGCCTTCAAAAATTTTGATGTGTGTGCGTGAGCACGTTGAGCATTAGTATTTTCAAAACATATAGCTTTGGATGTCATGGTATAGCGTGGGACATTTATGAAACTGTGGATCACTACAAATTTGAGCTAATTGTCATAATATTAACAATAATTTTAATTGTTTGTAGAACCATTTTGCTCTAGGTTTTAACAATTTAATTACTTTAAAAGTAAACCATAGGGAAGGGAGGGGAAGTGTTTTTTTTTTGGTATGTGTGTGTAAAAAGATGAAATAAACAGTTCATTATGTTCAACAATATTGTACATCTCTATTTGAAAAATGGATGCTGGCTATGGGGTTCGAACCCATGCGCACTTATGTGCAGAAGATCTTAAGTCTTCCCCCTTAACCTCTCGGGCAAACCAGCATAACATGCCTAAAGCTTTAAATTGATGATGGAATGCTTGGACCCTAAATCCTTAAATACATTTCTGAAATTCAAAATTATTGCTTTTGAAAGTAAACAATATGTAGACCATGCAAGCTGTTGGGAATAAAAATATTTTCATCATATTCACTTCTCTTACACATGGTAAGTTGAATGTAATGTTGCCATTTTGCACTCTTATGTGCAGAAGATCTTAAGTTTTCTTCTTGGCCTTTTAAGCAAACCAAGCCAACATGGATTATGATTTGTGATGTGTATTTCGGTAAGGTGCTATCATATGCACCCACTTTTCTCATCCGTAAATATTTTGTGGAACACATTCCTCATCCTTATACACCCATCTCTCATTTCCTTATTTTTTTTTGGAAAACATGCATTCATTCTTTTGTCTTTTAAAAATATAACCGTAAACAACAACAACCTTGAACTCAAATCTCGTATACTTAAAACCGTTTTTCTACAACGTCAATGAATGTCAAAATATGTAGCTATTCCTAGTTTCAATATTAACTATAGATCTATGTAGAGTTTGAGTTGATGTATCTTGTGTATATACTTATTCTACTTGCGCATTGTGATCAAAATTTTCCAGTTGTGCCATGAACTAACTTCTTCGGGTTGTATGTGTGTTAATATATACTGTAAACATGCCCAAAAGGACTCAAAATCTTTAATTTTCATAAACTTGTGATAGATGATACCGAATTATACTGGTGACCACCTAAAGAAAAATGATAGGTATGTCTGCTGATCTGATGAATGTCCAAAGTTAGTTACCTTAACCAATCGCACTACCCACGTAAAAAACATAAAATTTAATTTAAACATTTGCTTGGGGTCCTTTGTGTAAAGAAACACCTTCCAAAAAATAGCTTACGTCGCTATAAGTGGAGAGCACTCGGTATTTTTTAGTAAAAGGCGAAAGAATAGTAAGCTCTGTGCTCACGACACAGCTGCGTTGTCCTATACACTACTCCAGCCTGTCAAAAATTATAACTACTTTCACTAGACTAATATTACTTGTACGATGTGGTTACTCTACATCCATCTGATAAACTATCAATGAACCTTTTTTTTGACTCTATTCTTCTGGTTTGCTAGTGGTTTACTGTATTTATAGGAATGTAAGTGTTGTTCTTCATTACTTGTTCATTCTTATTAATTTATTGTATTGTAAGCAGAAGTTTAGAATATGCAGCTTTCTTCTGACAAATGATTGCTTTTGATGATCAATCGTTGAAGTCAGTGTTTGATTTTGAAAATTCTAGTTATTTGCAATGGCAATGAAACTGGGTAACTAGGATGTATAACAGTGAATTCGAAAAGATTTTGTTGTTTAATTAATGTTGTTTCTAATTGAAGGTTCCAAGTGATGGCTTTTTGTAAGTTAATTTGAAAGGTTGATGGCAATTTGTTGGTTAATTTGAAAGATCGATATATAAAATATGTTTTTTAATTACTCAATCAAACCGAGAGCCATAGAGCCATAGTACAAATTTTAGCACTGAACCGGCACCTATCAATTACTTGAATGTTTAAGTTGAATTGCTACATTTTTTAGAGCCATATTAGAAATAGCTCTTAAAAATAAAATTTTGATGGTATTGTAATGATCCACCCTTAATAAGCCAAGACTAATCATTTTCTATCTTTTCTCCACTTCTCACCCACGTCATATGATCCCTAAGAAGCTAAAATGAAAACCCGAAAAATACAACCATTATACCATCAAGCTCATAACCACAAACTGAGTGTTTCAACTTCAATCTCTAACTCCCTATATAAGGTGTAAAAAATGGAGGGGTATGAAGTAGTAGAGTAGCTTGATATTGGTCTTAATCATGAAAATTGAAAATTGAAAGTGAATATCATATCGTGTTTGGACGTTGGATAATGATGATATAGGAATATGCTAGTGGTGAAGTGTTTTGTGATGGTACAATTATGGGCAAAAGATGCTGGCGGTCGAAGAGTCATTACTTGGCGGGGACTGATTTTGGTAAGGTTTGTTGCTAGTACGAATAGAACCAACCTTTTTTCTGAATAATTATTTCTCTGTGAATTAATCAAGCTAGCAACATGCCTGCAACCATACTTGCATCATTGGATCTGGAGGCTGGAATATCTGCACGTTTTGTATGATCAATTATTTCAGTGTATAATTGCTCCAGGTTTACTTTTCCTTGTTATATATAAGAAAAGAGGCTCACATCATCAGTCATCATCAAGCAGTTCTATACATGGATCATATTCTCATAAGCTTATGCCACTTCATATATTCAAATTTTCTATTTTGAGACCCCAACATAGAGGTACTAGTTTATGTTATCATGCAAAATATTTGATGTCTCGTAACTGACGCCTAGATGACCATTTAATGCATCACTTCTATGTTTAATTCCAGCCAAGTTTAAATTCATGAGTTTATATTGTCCAATCTGCAAGTAAACTCCCTACCAAATTTTTTACCGTCGTGTTCAAAATTTCATTCTTTATAACATGTTAAAACTTAAGACTATGCACATTCATGCATGAAAATTTTCAAATAAGGTGAAAACAACAGTTTTACCAAAGTCAAATTTTTGCTTAAAATTATAAAACTATTTATTCTATTTTTTTTCCACATATCATTGTAAGATGTTTAAGGGTTAATCATATTATTTAATATTCAAATTATCCACATGACAACTAATATGACTACAATAATATGTTGGGGTTTTATTTCATAATCAATGGCCTAACATATATCCACAATCATTAACAACTTACAGGCCTACACATGCAATCAAAATTTAAACTAACTTAATTAATCATATATATTTTTGGTCATTAATTATCACATATCAGATAGCAATAATATTTAGTTTTTAATTAACTTAAATTCAAATTCGTACACAACACAGTAATAACCATTTATCACATCACAACATGGATTTAGATTACAATAAAATTACAGTACTTCGTGAGTCTAAATGCTCACTTTTGATTTAGCGCAATAAAATCCAAAACAGAAGTAAGCGAGACAACAACATGACAAAAATTAACTATTACCAATGCACTTTTTTTGACAGTCTTCAACTCACCCAAACCAGTTTCATATCATCTTGAATTTCTCCACTAATCTATTGAAAGAATCCGCACGTGAATGGAGTTCGCTTGTAACAGATGTACAAGTTATTAGATATATTATTAAAATAGCATAATGGTAATTATTCAAACACTTACATATGTCATTTTCATATTCGAAACAATTTTTTTTATAATACAAAGGCGGAAATGGAACAATGATTAATGTGGGAGAGGCGCCGACGAACAGTGATGGTGGAAGGTGAAGCGAAAGCAGTGGCTGGCAGTGGCAGATGAAATTTTGGATGGTAAAGATGGAGGCAGAAGTGTTTTGAGATGCATGCGAGATTTCAGGATGATGATGAAAGGTGGAGGCGAAGAGTTATGAGATGCATGCGAGATTTCAGGACGATGATGAAAGGTGGAGGCGAAGAGTTACGAGATGCATGTGAGATTTTAGAATGACGACGAACAAAAAACAATGTATATATAGGTTTTCTTTTTTTCTTTTTGAATTTGAATTACACAAGAGAAAAGACCAAAAATAGAGAACGAGTAGGTGTAAGGCCAAATATCAAGTGACTTGACAAGACATTCCCAGCATCTCAAATGTACGGCATATTTGTAAAATCTCAAGATTATTTTTATGTAAAAATATTTACATTTCGAAAAATAATATTTGTTTTTACTGCATAACTTTATCTTTTTTAAACTGAATTTGAAACAAAATAGATTTCGCCGAAAATTGAATCTTTATAAAAGTAAATTCAAATCCTTGAAACCTAAACTAAACTCACTCCACTTTGCCGCAACTGACGCGCCTCCTTTCTCTAGCCTCGTGCGCCACGAGAGCCTCCAACCACAACCCCCTAGTGTGAATCTCAACATATATATCCTCGAACCTCCAACTTATATGTTCATGTTTTCTATTTGAAGCCCCAAAACAGCGGTTAGCTTCCAATGAAGATTAGTTTATTTAAAAAAAATACACAACCAATAAAAAGTAACGGTAAACGGAAAACCCACAGGTGCAGACAGAAAATTTAATTTAAACAATTGTTGGGGTCCTTTATATAAAAGAAACACCCTCCAAAAAGTGGCGTATGCTGCTTTAAGTGGAGAGCACACGGTATTCTTTAGTAAAAGGCGAAAGAATAGTTCGCTATGTGCTTACCACGCAGCTGCGATGTCTTACCCTCTTACTGCCTATTCACTTTTATAGCACAACTTTGGTTGTGCTAAAAATGTTTGCAACGATGTGGGACTATAACGATTAAGCTTCAACCTGCACCCATCTCAAAAGCTGATTACTTAACCCTTCTTCGATCTATTCTTCTGCTTCACTAGGGCTCTTACCCAATTCAATGTATGTTTTTTGCTTCATTACTTAAGTTCTGTTTCATGGTTAATTTTTATGGTGGTCTGATTTCATGCACAAATATGATGAAATGAACTTTCACTTCTTACTCAGGAAAATCTCAAACTTATGTTTAAATGTTTATATTTCAAAAAAAAAAAAAAAAAAAAAAAAAAAAATTCACTGCATAATTTAATCGTTTTAAACTGAATTTGAAACAAAATAGCTTTGTCCGAAATTTGAATCTTTATAAAAGAATTCAAATCCTTGAAACCTAAACCGGCCACGCTCCACTTCGGCGCAGCTGATGCATCTCCTTCCTCCTGTTTTGCGCGCCAGTAGAGCCTCCAACCACAACCCCTAATGTGAATCTCAACATATATCCTCAAACTAACAGCTTATATATTCATGTTTTCCTTTTGAGTCCCCAAAACTGTGGAATGCTTTTTGGTTAACTTATATATTCATGTTTCTATTTGAGGCCCCAAAACTGTGGAATGCTTTTTTGTTAACTTATATATTCATGTTTTCTATTCGAGGCCTCAAAACAGTGGTTAGCTTCCAACGAAGAGTAGTTAAAAAGAATATACAACCAATAAAAAGTAATAGCAAAAGGGGAACCCACACTGGTGTAGACAGAAAATTTAATTTAAACAATTGTTGGGGTCCTTTATATAAAAAGAACACCCTCCAAAAAATGGCGTATGCTGCTGTAAGTGAAGAGCACACGGTATTCTTTAGTAAAAGGCGAAAGAATAGTTCGCTCTGTGCTCACCACGCAGCTGCGATGTCTTACACTTCTACTGCCTGTTCACTTTTATAGCACAACTTTGGCTGCACTAAAAATATTTGAAACGATGTGGGACTACAACGACTAAGCTTCAGCCTGCACCCATCTCAAAAGCAGATTACTTAACCCTTCTCTGATAAATTCTTCTGCTTCATTATGGCTTTTACCCAGTTCAATGTAAGTTCATTACTTAAGTTTGGTTTCATGGTTAATTTTTATTGTGGTGTGATTTCATGCACAGGAATAATTATCGTGAAGTTTAACTTTCACCTCTGCCACATTATCTCAAGAATTCAATCTTTGTTTCATTCCATTACGATAATTCATTCATATTAATTCAGTATATCATAAGAAGAAATTTAAAATATGCAAATATTTTATTTCTTTCCAAATGGTTGCTTTTGTTAATCAATTATCAATCTCAGGGATCCAGTGGTCTCTTCCTTCTTAACAATATGTTCGATACATTTTTGTCATATACTACCTGATAACTTTATTCAGTTTCCATCTTGTTTGTCCTCTTCTCCATATCATATGAGCCCCAAGAAGTTTCTAAGCACCAATTCCAACTATCCCACCATCAAGCTGGCATTCCAACTATTCCACCGTCAAGCATGTCAGCTGAAAACTTAGTTTTCTACTTCAATCCATGTCTCTTGATAATGTTTGTCAAAAATGAGGAGGGGAATGATTTAATGGAGGAGGTTATTATTGGTTGTGAGCACGAAATGTGAGTAACGTGAGGGAAACCCGCAAGTAAAAACAGAAATTTTAACTTAAACAATTGCTGGAGTCCTTTACGTGAAAAGAACTCCCTCCAAAAAGTGGCGTATGCTGCTTTAAGTGGAGATCACACGGTATTCTTTAGTAAAAGGCGAAAGAATAGTTCGCTCTGTGCTCACCACGCAGCTGCGATGCCTTACACTTCTACTGCCTGTTCACTTTTATAGCACGGCTTTGGCTGCACTAAAAATATTTGCAACAATGTGGGACTATAATGACTTGCTTCAGCCCACACCCATCTCAAAAGCTGATTGCTTGACCTTTCTCCAATCGGTTCTTCTGCTTCACTAGGCTTTTACCTAATTCAATCTAAGTTTCTTGATTCACTGTTTAAGTTTGGTTTCATTGTTAATTTTTATTGTGGTCTGATTTCATGCACAGGAGTTACTATCATGAAGTTTCATTGTTAACTTCGGTTGCTTTTGTTAATCAATCATCAATCTCAGGGATCCGGTGGTTTTTTCTTCTTCTTTACAATATGTTGGATACATTATCATCATTCAGTTTATGATGTAATTGCTCTGGGTTTAATTACTTGTTCTTGTTGTTGTAGGATACATAAAAGGCTTGAGTCGGCAGTCATCATCAAGCAGCTTCCATTCATGAGATGTGTTATGGAACTTACCGCATGCATATTCATTTTTTTATTTGATTTGAGACCCTAACGCCTTTGTAAGTGATGCTTAGATGACAATTTGATACGCTGCTTCAATGGTTAAACACGAGTTTATATTCTGATAAACTTTTACAACAATTTATATTCACAGAATCCATACTGGGAAGACTATGAGTAGCAATATGTTGTTTTGAGATATATATGGAATATATTGACACATGTACTTTACAGTTTGTACTTTTAAACAAGCGTATTAATACTTTCCTTGTACGGTTAAACATTAAGGGTGTAAAGGCCAGTTCGGGAGGCATGGGGAGCGGATCGTCTGGACCGGGGACCCCCTGGTCCAGACCAATAGAAATCCCCCATTTGGAGGATTTTGCAATTTGCACCCTGAAATTCGGGGTGGAATTCAGGGGGCAAAGTGCAAATTGCCCCCAAATGGAGGATTCCCATTGGTCTGGACCAGGAGACCAGGGGGGTCCCCGGTCCAGACGATCCGCTCATGAGATGTGTACTTATATTGTTTTGTTAGCGTACTGTACTTAGAGAAACTGACCTATGCTAGGTAAAAATGTTAGCCATGGAACTTGCTAATCATTTGACAGAGGAGTACGTTATTCCTCTGCTTTCTTTAACCTATCGTTCTGCTTCACTTGTTAAGATTAAATTCTTTTGCAGGTGTACGCAAGCCAATACAAAGGAACTAGTCCATCGTGTATTTTATATACTATTGGTTATGATAAATTCCATTCATGCATTCTTCTTTGTTTAATCTAATTTACGAAGGCCAGTTCTAAATCTACATATTCAAAGCTTTCCATTGACGTTTTCTCACCCAATACTCCTTGCTAATAATAATATAGTCCCCCTAAGTATAACATAAATTATAAATAGAAGGACGATGCTTGCAGCTCGCTGGATATGCAAATGTATATCACATAGGAATCGCAAAACTAATGTACACACCATCTTTATTTTAACTGCACCTTTATTTTCTTGTGGGTTTAGCCCGCTTTGTACATTATTTTAACCAGTTTTGTAATCATCTCTTTGTAATGAGAATAGCATTCAATTTGGATCTCATCATTTGATTGATCCCGACAAAGAAGACTTTGGCTATGTCATTATCTTCGTTACTACTATTAACCAATACGCCGTCCCTAACCGTCGGAAACTGTTGTACATTCATGAATCCAGAAGCCATCGGAAATCCTGCATATATATATATATATATATATATATATATATATATATATATATATATATATATATATATATATATATATATATATATATATATATATTTGCATTTCTGCTACTATTTAGCCTTCCAGCACATATTCATCTCAAATCATCATACTAGACCATTAGTCTATAACCCAGCAATCAAAAATTCATGAAAAATACAACATATCAACAAAAAAAACATAAATATGTACAAAATACATAAGTTACCATCACATTAACAAAACATACAGCAAATCTACAAAGTCAACCGTACCAAAACATGTCTACCATCATAATACATACAAACCAAAGTCATACCCATACCATAGTCATAGCAACCCAGTCATTTATGTCTATATGCCCCCAACAACTAAAAACATACCTATCTAACCATCACTGATCGTCATCTTCTTCATCGTCATCTTCAGCAGATCCAGCCGATGAGGGGAAGCACCCATACTGTTGCGCAAACTCCGCTAAGCGCCGATCTGGAAGCTGAGTCGTCTCAATGGCTTGACGACGATTCTACTCCTCAAGATGTGCCACCCTAGCTCTCAGCTCCTCGATCTCTGCGGTGTCAGCTTTACTCTGTCTACTCCGTGCCTGCTGACTGGTGGACTGTAACAATCATTTAAAAATCTTTTAATCATGTACTATGGTGGCTTGATGATTAACATATAATGGTTTAACTATAATCAAAATGGAATACTCATATTTGATCTAATTATTAAATACCAAGTGAAAATTAAACTAAGGTAAAACCAAATGAACCCCACAAAATCTATAAAACAAAGAGCGTCAACCATTACTTTATTGTCGATTAATTGGTTATTGTTAGTGCAAGTTGTTAAATGTTTGATGGAACATTGCACTATTAGGAACGAGTGTTTCCCCACGTTTTGACAAGTATATACAATGTAGTTATATGAACGTGAAGAGGAGAATGACTTTTGATGGAACATTGCACTAATCTGAATTTTATTTCTAAACTGAAAATTAAATTAAGGCAAAAAGCCTTTACCACTTGATTTCCGAATCCATAACGTCTATTCTGCGTCGCTGGATCCATCACAGACTGAAAGATGATGTCCTCCTCGTCGGTAGTGAGGTGCTCCTGTCCAGTCTAAGCTAGACGCTGTTGACGTTTGTAACAACCCGAAATTTCTGAACCAATTTAAAATTTTTATTTTAGCTATTTTAATGGATTTTTAATATTTAAAATGATTTATTCTAAATAATAACAACTAGAAATTTATATTTAATAGAATTAGAACGTATAAATTTATTTTAATTATATAACTAGCTTGAAATGGCGTGACAGTTCGAAAATTCGATTTTAAACTTTAATTGAATATACAAAATTCAAATTAAATCGGATTTCAGTAAAACTAGAAATATTTGAATCTGTTTAATAATATCTTTCTAACGAATGTAAGAAACTGAGTTTTCATAATATGAATTGAAAATTATGACCAGTTTAAAATTCAAAATAGTCGCTATGGAATATATATATATATATTATATAATATAAAACCCTTAAAAATAGTCATTTTGCAAATGACCTATGTTTTCGACATAACCACTTTTATTGGATTCGGAATGTTAAATTATTGTTAGATTCCAAATTTCATAATTTATGGAATTAAAATGCAAGCGTGGTGAATTTAAACGTGCTTGGTACTTTCAGTTTGGATTTAATCGACTGGAAAATGATCATTTTTCAAACGGTCTCCAAATTCAACGAAATTAGTTTTGTTAGGACCCTATCATCAAAACATAGCTAGATTATTTTTCTAGAATTTTTGGAGTCGATACGTGGCCTCGGTAAATTAAAATATACGTTTAAATTCAATATATGTTGATTTACATTTTAATTTTGACGAAAAATGATTAAAACAGTCGAATTGGCTTACGATACATATCCCATTGTGTTCGGAATGAGGGTATTTAGCTAGGGGCGACAATCGTTGGGTTTAATTTGGAGTTCGTATTGATAAATGGGTATTTTCGAAATTAATGGAATTAAATAATAATATAAAATATTATATATACCCCTTCATTTTCCAGAAACCCTAATTCAATTCATCGAGCCACCGACAGTTCAGAAACCATCGGATAAAATACTCCGATCTTCTTCCTCCCCTAACTTCTAATCTACTCAGCGATTTCTGAAATTTATAAAAGCAAAAATCAAGAACAAGGCGAGATCCACCTTATCAACGATGGTGATCAGGAATTGTTTCACGACGAGGCCGGAATCATTATTCAATGGGGCACCGTTCATGCTGGATTTCAGGGTTGTATGGGGGGCCGAGCCTTGCCAAACTCTGGGCGGCGGTGGATGATGTGAAGGAGGTCAAGGTAGGCGCATTAGATCGAGGGTCAAATGCTCCGATGAGCGTGCGTGAACGGAAGTGAGGGACGAGATTTTTCTGAAGCGACCAGTATCGAAGAAGAAGGGGTGAGGAATTAATTAGGGAACTTAGTTAAAAATTAATTAATTAATTATTTTGTTAATGTAATTAATTTCTAAATGGCCATAGCTCGATCAAATCAAATCAGAATTCGACGAAATTAATTGCGTTGGAATCGTCTTCGCAAGCTCTACAACATGAAACTGACTGGGATAGAAACGGAGCACGCTAGAATTTCAAGCAAATTCAAATCCAAAATGTTCAGAAATTCATAAATTAAAACTGGTGGAGTGGAAACGAATGTGAGAACACCTTCTCACTCAATTTATTTTACAGTTAAATATATACTAGGATGCAGACGAGGCTTAAAAGCCCTCGACACTATTTATTGTATGAACCATGGGTGTTTGTTTGGTTTGTATTGTGGAAATTTGGATTGTGGTTGTCAAAGTTTATTGTGAAATAAAATATCTGAACAATAAAAATATCATTTTTATTGTGTAAAGGAACTATATAAAATATTCATGTGTTGAATAAAAAATTTGAACAATATAGATATCATTTTTATTGTGTAAAGGAACTACATAAAATATTCATGTGTTGAATAAAATATTTGAAAAATAAAAATATCATTTTTATTGTGTAAAGGAACTATATAAAATATTCATGTGTTGAATAAAATATTTGAACAATAAAAAAAATATCATTTTTATGGTGTAAATGAACTATATAAAATAGTCAAGTGTTGGAATAAATATTTTATCATTAAAAATATAATTTTTAACGTATATATATGAACGACATAAAATTCTCTTGAAATGAAAATAAATATTTATTTACAAATCGGATGATTTGTTTATATACACCCATTTAACTAACATGAATTGGGACAGTAAATTTTACACATCGCCCAATTGCACAAATAATATTTAGTATTTGTTGGTTGAAACCCCACACGGGTATTCGGATGATATTTGACGTACACTAATCTCAATTATTTAGTTGTATGTCAATCGAGTGGTTGACAGACTGTTGTAAGCGTTAATTATTTATATTTAACGCTTATGTAGTTGTGTAATGCACTTTGGATGATGGTTGATTGGTTATCATTGTTGTTGTATACATGTGTTGTATGAAATCCATATAAATAAATTGTATGGTAATTGATTGGGTCTGATTCCAATTCAGAAAGAACGAATATTTTAAAATAAAAAATATTTTAAAATAAAGAATATTTTAAAATAATATTCAGTAAATGATTAAAATGTGAATTTGATGTTCGATTTTGGATGGACACGAAATTATTGAAATACATGAAGCTGTGTTGATTAGATATGCGTCATTTTAACGCGGACGATATTTATATCGATTTTATTCATTTATATAATGAATATCGAAAAGGAAATGATTTCAAAATATGATATTTTGAAAATATTATCATTTAAATATTATAATGATAAGGAGTATTCAATTTTGATTTATAATTGAAATAAAAGTGGTAATCAGTTTTAAAACGAATTTATAAAATACATTTTGAATGAAATATATATTATATATATTAATGGCCTGAATAGAGCGCGCCGCATCGCGAACGTTCGCGAATTTCGACCATTGACTTTGAATTGACATTACGGGAGATCCGACCGTCGGATTCTCCTAAAACCGAAACCGTTGGGTTCGTATCGGAAAAAGCTTTCCAACGAATATATGAGATTTGAAATCTAACGGTTGAATTTGGAATTATGTCCAAATCAAATTTAGAAAAGGTCGCTGTAAATGCAGTTTGACGACCGTTTATGGAAATCGACTGAAAGGGCCTTAATAAAATTATTAAAAATATTAATAATTTGTGTAAAATCATAATAAAGATTTGGAAAGAATTAGGATGAAAAATTACATATTTGAAAAGATAAAAATATATTTTTATCAAAATGAACTAATTATTAACTAGAAAAATTATCCAATGGTTTTAAATAAATAAATTGGACAGGGAAAAGGTTTTAATTTAACCAGGATTTTCCAATATATAAATTGGAATGGATTTGAATAGAAATCATCTTTGGAATATTTCGATTGGATTTCGTGACTACAAGGATATTGTTGTGGAATTTGGAAGATAGATATATATATTGTTATTCCCTATACAATATGTGTTGGTTTCAGAATTTGATATTGAACATAAGCCGATATAATTTCTGTTTAGAGCCTTGTATTTAATATCAAAGTGGATTTTGGGTTTGTCGTGAATAGTGTCTTCAGTAACACTGTTCCTAAACCCCGTGTGAAAAGAATAAATCCTTTAGTTAAGATTATTAGAGTTTCCAGTTATATTTAGTAATTGGAATAAAATGGAATGTGAATTGGATTTATTGTAAATTGTGTCTTGAACAACATTCGTTCTTTAACCCGATCAACAGTGAAATGAAATTTGGAATATATAAATCTTTTAATTAAGATTAATGGAATTTTCCAAAGTAAAATTTTCCAATTTAATAAAATAAATTGGAATGGAATGGAATTCGATTTGGTAATAATCGAAGTGAGCTTCTGTGGAGGAAGACTGTCAATATATATGGAATTTAAAAGGCTTTTTCATTATTCCGTTTATATTATTAGTCGGATATAGAAATTGATATCGATTATATATTGATCTGTTTTCCGTGAAGTTTCCATGGTTAATGGAATGTGATTTTGGGTTTATCGTGAACCGTGTTTTAAATGACACTAGTTCTTTAACCCAGTTAAAGACAAGATTACATGTCTATCATTGTATCTTGAACCGTATTGTTGATCTTTGCTAAATATATATCTGTTTGGTGGCGGAGAATTTATTCTCTTGCTTAACACCCTTTTTTGAGACATATGAGCTTAGAGGTTATATATCGGCAGAAATCAGTGGGATGGTGTAGATTGTCGATGCAGCATGTTTGATTTCCCAAAGTTAAATAATAATTAATAATGATTGTTGGAAGATTAAAACTAAGTGCAGTTTTAATGAATCTTTAATTAGACTGAAATGTAAATTTGATAATTTAAATTATCAAATTTGGGAAATGATCGAGAATGGAGTACCACTAGTTTTACTCCAGGCGATAGTTAAATCTTTAATTAGATTTGAACGTGAAATGGTAATTAATTTTACTAATAACACCATGGTGTTAGATATGGAGTATTACCAGTTTTGCTCCAAGGGATGAATAGGTTGGGATTGGAAAATAAAATAAATGATTACTTCGGTAAGGTTCGATAATCCCGACTAGTTGATAAATCTTAATTTGGTTTAGAATTGATATCCAAAGGAAAATTAAAGTATAAATTTAAAAGAATTTATATTTGATAAAATTAATGGGAACCTTTCCCAAAGGATATGAATATTTGAAGAAAAGAATATTCAGAATTGGAATAAGGCGTATGTTGTGTTTTTGTAGCACTTGATTATAAGATACGTGAATTATTCGGAAAGGCCGGGTTTATACACATTCTGAATAATTGATTCGACAATAAGTCGACGATGAAGACGGTGGTTGAAGACCAGAGTTCTTCACATCGTTTGGATGATTACTGATGTCTTGATTGGGCTATACACCCAAGACAAGGTAATAAGTGGTGATCGTCCAGACGTACTTGGAGATCAACCGAATATCCGAGGACCTCTCTTCTGTATTGGACATATGGGATGAGGAATAAGTTGCCTCGGTTTCGTTCAAACCCAGAACGGACTTGTAAATGGATGTTTGTCTGACATTGGATTTTATTTTGTGTTGATTGATTTCTATTAAATATATATCTGTTTGGTGGCAGAGAATTTATTCTCTTGCTTAACACCCTTCTCTGAGACGTACGAGCTTAGAGGTTATATATCGATAGACATCAGTCGCATGGCGTGAATTGTCAGTGTGGCATGCTGAGATGCAAATGGTCAAGGCTTTTGTTGAAAAGCAGAGTCTTGTGGTTGATGATCAAAGCACGACTTCAAATAGCATAGCTTTGTGTATATCGTTAATTCGCGAGCCTCACACCTCGGTATGAGTCAAAAACGGGATCGTGACTGCAGGGAGTGCACGGCGTTTCTTTCTAGCTATGGGTGGTGTCATGGTATGGAGCCAGACATTTATATTTTTTTCCCCTATGTGGATGATGGATAGCGAGGCGCCTCGGATATATCAGTCACTACGGGGCCGATGGATAAGTCCGATAGGGCCGGGAAACGTGTGTTTAGGAATAATTAATCCACAAACATAAGGGTGGACTGGCCCTAAAGATCCAAAGGTTCACTGCGTGGGATCCTGAGGCATTTGCTAGAGTGTCTCTAATCGGTGAGGAGCCATCCCCTGCCTCGACTCATAGTGGAATCCAATTTTCAATACGCGAATTTTCGGTTTTAGTTGTAGAACTAGTATGGCGACATAGTAGGATGGGGTATTATGCCGTCTACGATTGATACATTTATATTTGAAGTTGTTTTATACACTATACACTTATAATAGTATCAAATGATTTTTGTTTTAAATGTACCAAGCATGTTTTGCTATTATAAGGTAAAACTCTATCCTCCGGCTTGCATTGCATTGTGTGATGGGACCTGAGTCTTATAATAACTTTATTTTTCCAAAAAGCATGGCACTGTTTGTTTTATGCAGTGCTATTCTTGGGAGAAAACCTGTTCCGTGTTATACGGCGTGGTCCCTTGATTTACTTTATTTCTAAAATGAAGTTTTAAATAACTATTTTAGTTCTCACACCAGTCCCATGACTAAGCTGGAGTTTATTGTTTTAACCTAAACTCTGGGTGCCCCTATTTTCCTCACGGGCAACTAGTAGTTTTGGTTTTGCAGATTTCTATTTTACAGGATCCTGGTTTACAGCTGGAGCTATATTCGTAATGCTTTGTATCCGTGTATCTCTTTCAGATGTGTTATGTATTATTTTTCCGCTTCTATGTAATGTATTTTAATCTCTGATATTTTTTTGATGTATATTATTTATTCATACTCTGTTATATTCTTATACCCTGGTGTAATTGTTGTAATAGCAAAGAAATGTTCTTCTGTTTGCGTTCTGATTTGTCGTGTTCTCAACTCAGCCCGGGCTTTCCCGTAAGTGCGAGTTTGGGTCGTTTCAGACGTGGTATCAGAGCTTTGGTTTACAGAGCTCGAGAACAAGACACATTAGAACCGAACGAAAGAATTCATCAGATATTGGATTAGTAATATCCAATAGGACTGAGAGATGCAATCAGTAGTATCCTAGAATGAGTTTCAAAAAGTATTATTTTAAAAAAAATAAAAATGAAAACAAATTTTGTTTTGAAAAATTAAAATCGTATTATACATATTTGAGTATTTTATTTTAAATTGATTTTGGACAATCGAGTATATGAAGATTTTGTATATACGCGTCATGAACTTATATTCGAAGTCTCAAATATACTGGGTAGATATAGGATCACACTCTAGTTGCTCAGAGATAATTCTGATGGTGACAGGTGCATCATTAGTATTTATGTTCGAGTTTTGAAAGTGGGATATCTATATATTTCCAATTGACTGGTGTGAGAACCAAAACTTAGACAAGATATATTGTTATGATTTGGCACTAAAAATTGGATTTTTGAGTATATATATTAAAGATATATGATTGAAAAGTTGATCAACTAATTGATTGCTGGTTGTGATGGATGATTATTAATTCCACTAATAAAACCAATATGATAATGGAAAGGTAAATTTTAGCCGAATTGAATCAAATATTGACCTGGATTGAAAATTGATTGGAATGGCATACGTATACATGTATATATATTGAACAGGTCATAACATGAAAGCTAAGAAGAGGAATAAAATTGTATGCCCGACAAATAGGTACATGTTTACTATTTCCATGGGTTTTGATGATTTTATGAGCCGATTGGCAAGCCGCTTCGCTTTTTCTTTTTCTTTTTGGATGATGAGGGCCCTGTGTGGCAAGTTGCGGTTTTAAAGGTCTCCCCGTACAAAGGAGGTTATAGCGAAATTTTTCGAAAATTTAGGGTGTTAGCTAAATTTTTGAGAAATTACAAAATTCTTAGAAATTGAAAAGTTGAAGAATGAAAGCCAGAATGAAAGTTGAGTTGGTTAGTTAAACAACTTTTAGCCCCGTTCCCTTTCGAGGACGAAAAGATTTTAAGTGGGGGAGATTGTAACAACCCAGAATTTCTGAACCAATTTAAATTTTTTATTTTAGCTATTTTAATGGATTTTGAATATATAAAATGATTTATTTTAAATAATAATGACCATAAATTTAGTTTTAATAGAATTAGAACGTATAAATTTATTTTAATTATATAACTAGCTTGAAATGGCCCGGTAGTTTGAAATTTCGATTTTGAACTTTAATTGACTATACAGAATTCAAATTAAATCGAATTTCGGTAAAACCGGAAATATTTGAATCTGTTTAATAATATCTTTCTAACAAATGTAAAAAACTAAGATTTCATAATATGAATTGAAAGTTATGGCCAGTGTAAAATTCAAAATAGTCGCTATTGAATTTATATATATATTATATAATATATATCCCTTAAAAATAACCATTTTGCAAAAGATTTCCGTTTTCGACGAAACCACTTTTGTTGGATCTGGAATGTCAAATTATTGATAAATTCCAAATTTCATAATTTTTGGAATTAATATGCGAGCGTGGTGAATTTGAACGTGTTTGCTACTTCTAGTTTGAATTTAATTGATTAGAAAATGACCATTTTTCAAATGGTCTCCAAATTCGACGAAATTAATTTTGTTAGGGCCGTATCGTCAAAACATAGCTAGATTTATTTTTCTAGAATTTGTGGAGTCAGTATGTGGCCCTGGTAAATTAAAATGTACATTTAGATTCAATATATTGATTTATAATTTAATTTTGATGAAAAATGATTAGAGTAGTCGAATTGGCTTATGAAACATATCTTATTGTGTTCGGAATGGGGGTATTTAGCTAGGGGCGACAGTCGTTGTGTTTAATTTGGAGTTCGTATTGATAAATGGGTATTTTTGGAATTAATGGAATTAAATAATAATATAAAATATTATATATACCCCTTCATTTTCCAGAAACCCTAATTCAATTCATTGAGCCACCGACAGTTCAGAAACCAATAGATAAAATACTCCAATCTTCTTCCTCCCCTAACTTCTAATCTACTCGGCGATTTCTAAAATTTATAAAAGAAAAAATCAAGAACAAGGCGAGATCCACCTTATCAACGGTGGTGATCAGGAATTGTTTCACGATGAGGCCGGAATCATTGTTCAATGGGGCACCGTTCATGCTGATTTCAGGGTTGTATAGAGGGCCGATTCTTGTTAGACTCTGGGCGGCGGTGGACGATGTGAAGGAGGTCAAGGTGGGCGCATTAGATCGATAGTCAGATGCTCCGATGAGCATGAGTGAACGGAAGTGAGGGGCGAGGTTTTTCCAAAGCGACCAGTATCGAAGAAGAAGAAGGGGTGAGGAATTAATTAGGGTATTTAGTTAAAAATTAATTAATCTATTAAGGTAATTAATTTCTAAACGACCATAACTCGATCAAATCAAATCAGAATTCGACGAAACTGATTGCGTTGGAATCGTCTTTGCAAGCTCTACAACATTAAACTGACTGGGATATAAACGGAGCAAGTTAGAATTTCAGACAAATTCAAATTCAAACTGTTCATAAATTCATAAATTAAAACCGGCGGAGTGGAAACAAATGTGAGAACACCTTCTCACTCAATTTATTTTACAGTTAAATATATACTAGGATGCAGACGCGGCTTAGAAGCCTCCGATACTATTTATTGTACAAACCATGTGTGTTTGTTTGGATTGTAATGTGGAAATTTGGATTGTGAAATAAAATATTTGAACAATAAAAATATCATTTTTGTTGTGTAAAGGAACAATAAAAATCTCTTTCAGTTGTGTTATGTATTATTTTTCCGCTGCTATGTAATGTATTTTAATCTATGATATTTTTATGATGTATATTATTTAGTCGTACTCTGTTATATTCTTGTACTCTGATGTAGTTGTTGTAATAGAATTGAAATGTTCTTCTGTTTGCGCTCTGATTTGTCGTGTTCTCAACTCAATCCGGGCTTTCCCGTAAGGGCAAGTTTGGGTCGTTTCAACGTTGCTCCATAAACTTCTCCTACAAGACCAGATAAGAATGTATCTAAAATTAATATCATGATATATTATATTATTAAAATTTAACAATTACTACAAATACTTCTACATATAATGAAATCTTATGTGACTCTTCCTATACTTGTCGTCATGCCATGTGTATATGGTGTTCCCTTCTGAATCGAGACACTCAATGGCCTACGTACGGGTGAACACATCCATATATGATATTGGACCTTGCCCCTCAGCCTCTTGAATTAGATTGTTACACGCAATTATTACATTTTCAAAATTATATAGCATATTAATTTTTATATAACTCGCATTTAATTTTTTTTTACCAATTCCTATCGATACTGCTGAAAGGACTTCGATCCTCCTCGATGTGTGACTGGATTTTTATTCCGATTTGTACTGTTTCTTTCAGACTCTGTCTATTCATTCAAAATTTGATACATTACTTATCGAGTAAATATTTTTCATATTTTAAAAAAAATTAGTACATTAACCTTCGCTTCATCACTTTCCCAATACTTTAGAATCCTTCCCAAACGGCTGCTCCCATACATGGAGGTTTTTTCATGCTTTTCTTCATTGTTGATATGCCATCTTTATAATTTTTTCTCATTTTGTGCATCTAGTACATCCGAGCCAGCTGTAAATCATGCGTCTCTATATCCACCTCAGCCTGTATTTCACGTTAAACAAACATTACTATTAAATATGTACAATATATCAGTGATTAAAAGAAATTAAAATGCAAAAAGTATATAAGAAGGTACTTACTAGCACATCCTGCCAAATGACCTCCTGTATGTGAGGTGGGATTAGATCCCACTCAGGCCAACATCTCGACATCCGAGCCCTATATGCAGCTCTCGAAATGTCCAAAATAACCTTCGAAGGTTGCAGATGGAAAACCTTGCGTTAAATATGATATACATAAGTTATAGTAAAAAATAATTAATAGTCTAAATAATGTTTAATTTTTACCCTGTACTCATAGGGACCAAGGAGATGACTGAACGCTTAGAGGGTTGTGATCCAGAACCTCTCCGGAAGAATTCCCTCTAGATGACATACCTGTCACATACAAATCATTTTAAAATATAACAATAACATCATATTAAAATTTATTTTACGGCTAACTTACACAAACAATATAAGCTGCTAAATAAACGACATAAAACATAATGAAATCATTTATACCTATATTTCATTGGTTCTCATATTCCAAGGAGTAACATATTACATTGCAGATTTAAGATAAATAGGAAAAACGGAGTTACATGAATTGCATATAACATAAAAGATGTAAAAAAATGATCATAATATTAGAAAATCAAACAGAGTTACATGAATTGCAGAATGTATGTCGTGTACTTCATAATTACATTACAACTAGATAGATAATACTCATCATGATCTACATCATTCATCATCTTCTTATGTTTCAAATTCTGCCTCGGATTCTACATTATCTTCCTCCACACTGTAACACCCCGTATTTCAGTTAATGCTAAAATTCACTAATTGCAGAATAAATAATCTCATATGTGAGAATTGGGGGAAACGGGCTACGTCATTGCGTTCATCTCGGAAAAATACGCAGAATAGAGTCCGAAATTTTGTAAAACGGAGTCCGTATGGCCCAGTTATGGCCCAAAGAAGTTTTCAGAAAATTCAAAGTTAAAAACAGATTTAAAATTCAGTTCTAAAACAAGATTGGAGCCAAAAGCGGAGGTGCGGGAAAGTTCCCGCCTAGCCCCGTGTCGACAGGCATGTCGACAGGGGTGTCGACAGCCCTGTCGACAGGGGTGTCGACACAGGGTGTCGGCCCTGTTGATCTGGGTGCACCAGATCTGGTTTTTGGTTGAGTCTTGGGCTGTGTTCTAGAGATTTCCGAAATCTGATGGTCCTAATCCAATTTAGGGCTAATCCTATGGTCCTAAAACACCTAACTAATCTATATATACACCCTAATACCCCCCTAATCCTTACTAAAAATAGATCTAAGGCCATTATGCCACCACTTTGAAACTTGAAGGAGCCTCCATCAAAATTAGAGAAGGGATAGCATTCCAAATCAACTTCTAACCTCTTAATCTTCTTCATTAGTTTGCTAATCTTGGTTTTGGTGAGCTTCTATCCCCTTAATAATCAATTGTTAAATTGATTAAGATAGGATATGATGATGTATGGCTAGGTTTGTGGATCAATGTGTTTATGCAAGCTTAGTATAGTGTATGTTATGTGTTTTGCAAGTTATATGCTATATGTCATGCAAGTTTAGTGTATGTGTTCATGACATCTTTATGCAAGCTTAATGTTATGTAGTCATGACATCTTTATGCAAGTTTGGTGCTATGTTTCATGATGCTTATGATGCAAAACACTAAGTTGAACATTGATCTATTATGCAACATGCTTATGCAAGTTATGTGTATGCTTATATGTAAGTTTAACATGTTATGCAAGTTATGCATGCTTATGCAAGTTATGTGAATGCTTATGCAAGTTATGTGTATGCTTATATGCAAGTTCAACATGTTATGCAAGTTATGCATGCTTATGCAAGTTATGTGTATGCTTATATGCAAGTTTAACATGTTATGCAAGTTATGTGAATGCTTATATGCAAGTTTAACATGTTATGCAAGATATGTGTATGATAATATGCAAGTTCATATGCAACATGTTATGCAAGTCATGTGTATGATAATATGCAAGTTTGGGTTAAATGTAGTTGGGTTAATATATGCTCATATATGCAAGTTGACATCCTCTTAACCCATGACAAAGTTATATGCTAAGATGTGGTTACACCCATGATATTTGTGATGAATCTTCCCTTTATTATGAAATGAGAACGATTTACATGGGGAACGATGGGGTTAAAAATGCATATTAACAAAATGAACTGAATGAACATAACCTATTGAGTTAGGTCTACCCCATGGGAATTTACCTATTGAGTTAGGTCTACCCATGCTATGGAATTGGGAATTTACCTATTCGGTTAGGTCTACCCATATTCTTTAAATTTGATATTAATTAGGGATAATTAATATGGGGGTGATTAATTAGGTGTAATTAATCGACAAAGACACGAGGTTGGACTCATTTGTAGTGTAAAACTGCCCGGACCCTACCGGCTTAACCAGTTGCTACAAATGTCAGCCCAATGTGAGAGGTCTTAGCCATAAACTAAATACGTGATTAAAGTAAAGACACGAGGTTAGACTCTGTTATGACGTAAAACTGCCCGGACCCTACCGGCTTAACTAGGTAGTCATAAAAGCTAGTCTAATGTGGGAGGTCATTATGGGAGATCACGGTCTTAATTAATTAAGAAACACTTAACCATATTAGCATGTAGTGGGACATGAGGGGTTAAGTGGGTGCCTTGGGTGGCATGTGGAATCTAGTGGGTTGCCTTGGGTGGCAATAGAAAATACGATTAGAATACTTAACCAAGTGAAACATGTAATTAAACATGATTAAAGGGTTAAGTGGGGTACACTAGATAAGTGACAACCTTAGGTGGGTAGCTTGTGGGGGGCCCATTTCAACCAGTAACCCATTTGTATCTTTGTGGGCTCGACCCATGTCGAGGACGGGACACGCGTACTGGGCTTGATTATAAGAGGCCAAAACGGGTTAGCGGTGGCAACGCAAGTCCAACGGGTTTCATATGCGTGTGTGGGCCCGGGTTGGTAGATAAGCCGTTGTTGCATCGTGTAGGTATAAGCCGTGCACCGTTGATAGTATTGGGTTGCCACTTTAGGGGAGTGATACACCCCACTGTGGGACCAGCACGGGTATCTACGTTAGGGAGCCGATCGCTTGGGGAGTAGTGGGGTACACCTAGTGGAGATAGGGGCAGACGGCACCTATGTGGTCAGCTAGGAGTACATGAAACTACTAGTTATATCTTTCTTTTAAGTCCTTGGGTGGGATCAATCTTTGAGTAGGAATGACTGGTGTGGTGCAGTTAGTAATTATCCTTGGGTGGGTAGATGCGTCTTTACGGTTATCTTAGTTCACCCTATGTTTGTTGGCTACTTAGTGTAGTCATTATCCCCAAAGGTACCGTACCGAGTTCATATCATACCCTAATTACTTTAATAATTGTATTGTTAAGGTTATAGGGCTCACTCAGGCTTATGTCTGACCCCGTTGTTTTTATCTTTTTTTTTCCAACCCTCAGGTTCTCAGAGTGGGCCCAGCACGAGTGGGCTTTGATCAGGCTGCTTTTATTTCTCTCTTGGAGCTTGGACCCTAGATGTAGAGCTCAGTTTACCCTTTTCTTTTATGGCTATCAGTTCATGTATTGGGATTATGTATTTTTATTTAGCAGGATGGATATTTGTACTTGACTTCTATTATGGTTTTGTGATGTAACCAGACATGTTTTATTTTCCGCTGCATTTGAAATGATGTTTTAAATTTTCAAAGTATTACTTATATCTGTCTTGCTGTAATTACTCTGTTCTATATTCACTCAAATACTCCATCGATGTTATGGCATTCCCTTAGAGAGTGATCGTAGCGGGCGTGGGGTGTTACACGTGGTATCAGAGCAAAGGTTACCGGAACAGATAAAGTTTTTTTTAGAAAACTATTTTTCTAAAACCATTTTTGGAAGAGATATTTTCAAAAACATGTCTTTAAAGAGTAAAGTTTTTGAAAGAAAAGCATAATCCCCAATAGCCATATCTTCATCTTTCGAATTCTCCGTTTTGAATCTTTCCTTTTTCGTTTCAGCATGGCTGAGGATCTTAACTTTCCGGAGGGTGTGACGATACCAGTATGGTATAGGAGATTGATGGAGGCTAGGGCCACCGCTGCGGGTCCAGCAAATGGTCCTCCACCAACCGTGGCACCCGATCTTCCTCCTCCCCCTCCTCCTCGCACGGATACTTTTGCTAAGACTTGCAAGGAATTTAAAGCTATGGGAGGGAAACCTTTTCAAGGATCTGAAACTTTTGTGGAGGCTAGAGACTGGCTTAAGGAGGTGGAAGAGTTGATAGATATCTTCGAGATGGAAGAAGGGAAGAAAGTCAAGTTAGCTGCTTGGTTAATGAAGGGAGAGGCCTCATTCTGGTGGGAGGTCACTAATGGAGAACGCCCCGTTGACTCTTGGGCGGATTTTAAGCAAAGATTTGTGGCAAAGTTTCTCTCAAGGGCGGAGGAAAACTTGTATATGGAAAGATTCTTGACTCTAAAGCAAGGAAATCTCTCAGTGAAGGACTATGTCAACAAGTTTAATCAATTGGCAAGGTTTGGCCTAGACATGGTGAATACACCGGAGAAGAAGGCTTTGAGGTTCGTGAAAGGCTTGAATGAACCGATGCATGGGTTGGCTATGACTCACATCCCTATGGGGGCCACCTTTGAGAAGCTAGTTGACATGGCACTCATGCATGAAGAAGAGAAGGGTCCCAATGCTAATAAGGCACCCGAGAAGAAGGGAGATCAAAAGAGACCTCAGCAACAACAGCAAAACAAAGGTGGGAAAGGCAACGGTGGCAAGGGGAAGAAGAAGTGCTTCAATTGTGGGATACCAGGTCACATAAGCAAAGATTGTAGAAAGAAGAAGAAGACTGGTTGCTTTCATTGTGGCGAAGCAGGACATCTAGTGAAGGATTGCCCTAAGAAGGGGCAAAGGACGGGATCTACCTCAGGAGGACAGGTGCAAGCTCTTATGGCACCGGGTCAGGCTAGGGGGCAAGTACAGGCTCTCGCGGTTCCACCGATTCAGGAAAGAGGTAGAACTATTTCCGTTGAAAGTCTGGTTTTTCTATTTGATCATCCTGTCCGAACATTGTTTGATTCTGGCGCATCGCATTCGTTTATCTCATCATCATTAGTTGAGTCACTGCACTTAGACACCAGTCTGGTAGATGATCCCTTGGTTGTTTCAAACCCAATTGGGGGCTCCACTTACTTGTCTATGATATGTTTGGGTTTGAAGATTTCTATACTTAGCATTGAGTTTAGATGTGATGCTTTTGTGTTGGGCTTCACGGGCTATGGGTTGATTTTGGGCATGGACTGGTTATCCAGTAATGGTGCCGTTCTTGATTGCGAAAGGAGAGTTGTTAGGCTCATGACCCGCTTGGGTAACACTCTCGAGATCTCTTGTAATCCCATGGATTCTGTTATGCTAAGTTATCTTGAATCGCTTGACGCTTCGGTCGAAAGTTTGCAATCTGTTAGAGTGGTCCGGGAATACTCGGATGTGTTTGAGGAGGTGAAGGGCTTACCTCCGAAGCGGGAGATTGACTTCCGAATATATCTGGTGGATAATGCTAAACCTGTATCTTTACCAGTACGCCACATGGCTCCTCGTGAGAGGAGGGAACTCCATAAGCAAGTAGGGGAGTTGCTTGAGAAGGGGTTCATAAGACGAAGTATATCGGAGTGGGGTGCTCCAGTAGTTTTTGCCACAAAGGCGGATGGGTCCCTCAGGCTTTGTGTAGACTATAGAGAACTCAACAAGCTCACAAAGAAGAATAGACACCCATTGCCGAGGATTGACGATCTTTTCGATCAGTTGGTTGGCGCTTCAGTATTTTCTCAGTTGGACTTAGCCACGGGGTTTCATCAGTTGAGGGTGGCTGAGGATAGCATAGACAAGACTGCCTTTAGGACTCCGGATGGTTTCTATGAGTGGCTGGTGATGCCATTTGGGTTGACGAACGCCCCTGCATACTTTGTTGATTTGATGAGTAGGGTGTTCAGGGAGTTCCTTAATAAATTCGTGGTGGTCTTTGTGGATGATATCTTAGTATTTTCTAAGAGTGAAGAAGAGCATGCCCTACATCTTGGGGAGGTATTGAAGACTCTTCGAGCACATAGCCTTAAGGCTAAATTCTCTAAATGTCACTTCTGGAGGAGGGAAGTGCGATTCTTGGGGCACATGGTCTCCAAGGAGGGGATAGCTGTGGATCCCGCGAAGGTAGTATCAATACAAGATTGGAAGGTTCCGAAGAATGCTACCGAAGTAAGAAGTTTCTTAGGGTTGGCAGGTTACTATAGGAAGTTTATCAAAGACTTCGCGAAGATATCAGCCCCATTAACCCGCTTAACGAAGAAGAATCTTGTTTTCGCATGGGACGTAGATTGTGATGATGCGTTCCGACGGTTAAAGAGAGCTTTAACCTCTGCTCCAGTTTTGGTGTTGCCAGATGGGAGCAAGCCATTTGTTGTTTATACCGATGCTTGTGGGACAGGACTTGGTGCAGTCTTAATGCAAGAGGGAAGGGTAATAGCCTATGGTGGAAGGCAGTTGAGAGTGCATGAGAAAAATTACCCTACCCATGATTTAGAGTTGGCCGCTATTGTTTTCGCGCTTAAGATTTGGCGCCATTATCTTCTTGGTGAGAGATTCAAATTGTTCACTGACCACAAATCATTGAAGTACTTGTTTTCTCAGAAGGATTTGAATTTGAGACAGCAAAGGTGGATGGAGTTCTTAGCATCCTATGATTTCGAGATAGCGTATACCCCTGGCAAGGGTAACGTGGTGGCGGACGCCTTGAGCAGAAAAAGGTTGTCCTTGAGTCCATTGTTCGTGGAACAACGAAGCTTGGAATTTATCTCGATGTTTGATTTCAGACCTTCCATTGATTATGTACCCGGTTTGCTAGCATCCTTGGAGGTCAGACCTACTCTTTTGGGGCGGATTGGAGAAGCACAGAGGGACGACCCACAGTTGGTTGAGTTGGTGGAGAAGCTCTTAAGGGGGGAGTCGTCCAGCCATTTGAGTAGGTACACCCTAGACGATAGGGGGTGCTTGCATAGAGACGGTAGACTTTGTGTACCGCAAGACGAGGGTTTGAGGAAGGCTATTCTTGATGATGCACACCGTTCTAGGATGACCATTCATCCCGGTGGGGACAAGATGTACCAAGATATGAAGCGGGTTTTCTTCTGGGCCGGTATGAAGAAAGATGTGGCCGAATATGTCGCTCGATGCTTGGTCTGCCAACAAGTGAAGGCGGAACAAAAGAAACCAGGTGGGTTGCTTCACCCATTGGAAGTTCCGCAATGGAAGTGGGATAGCGTCTCGATGGATTTTATTGACGGGTTACCCAGATCAAGAAAGGGTAATACAGGAATTTGGGTTGTGGTAGACAGACTTACTAAAAGCGCCCACTTCATACCTGTGAAGAGCAAGAGGACTGCTCCATGGCTAGCTTCAGTATATCTTCGAGAGATAGTTCGATTGCATGGGGTACCCTCTAGCATAGTGAGTGATCGAGATCCTATCTTCACTAGCGAGTTCTGGAGAAGCTTGCAAGAAGCAGTAGGGACTCAATTGTGTCTGAGCACCGCATATCATCCTCAGACGGACGGCCAGACTGAGAGGGTGAATCGTGTCCTAGAAGACCTTTTGAGGCTTTGTATCTTGGATTTTGGAGGTACATGGGAAGAGCATCTTCCATTGGTGGAGTTCGCATATAATAATAGCTTTCAGTCCAGTATTGGTATGGCTCCTTTTGAAGCTCTTTATGGAAGGCCTTGTCGATCACCTGCGTGTTGGTGGGAATCTACGGACAAGATCTTGCTTGGGCCTGATATGGTTAGGGAGACTTCTGAGAAGATTGACTTGATTCGAAGGAGGATGAAAGCAGCGCAGGATAGGCAAAAATCTTATGCGGACAAGAGAAGGACGGATCTTGAGTTTGAAGTTGGGGACATGGTCTTTGTCAAAGTGTCTCCGTTACGAAATGTGGTTCGCTTTGGATCTGTTGGGAAGTTAGCACCAAGGTTCGTAGGGCCATTTCCTATTAAGGAAAGGATTGGACGGATGGCATATAGAGTGGAGTTGCCCGACAGACTTAGTGGTGTACATGATGTATTCCATGTGTCCCATTTGAGGAAATGCTTACATGAGACCGCAGAGGTGGTAGAGCCGAGCTTGCTTAAAGAAGTGGAAGTAGAGCGTGATGCGACTATTCGACGAGCTCCTACCCGCATCCTTGGGTCAGAGACTAGGAAATTGAGGAATCGAGAGGTTCAACTAGTCAAAGTACAATGGGGAGAAGACGAGAGCAACGCAACTTGGGAGACGGAAGCGAAGATGCGTTCATTGTACCCATTTCTTTTTGAGGGTATGTCTTTACTTTCTCCTCTATCGTTGTCTAGTACTTATCTTATCTTTAGTATGTCCTCTCATTAGTACCTTTGACCTTTAGATAGGGTAAACCTATGGTTGAAACATGTGTTTGAGACATGTTATGTTTGATGGATGCATGTGGATGCAAGTGGTTGCTAGTGGTTGCTCGTGGATGCATATATACACCCTCTAGGCACTAGATCGGCTCAATCACTTCATATTGCATATTGCATAAAATTGTGTGTAGGAAGCTATATTTATGGATGTATAATGATTGTGTTATCATGTGGATGATGCATTTTGGTGAATGATTGTGCACTCATGTAGATATTGTATGTGTCGATAGGGTTCTCTCGCATACATAATGAATGCATGGCACTATCATGGTTTGCATATGCTCATACATTAGGTAGGGAACATATACACACACTTTTTGCATATGCTCATACATCATTAGAAATTGTTTTAAGGACAATGGATGCCCGTGATTGATGGATTGAGTAGATGGTTGTTTGGATGGTAGGATATGCATTCTCCTTAGCTTAAGAGATTTCGGGGACGAAATCCTTTAAGGAGGGGGGAATGTAACACCCCGTATTTCAGTTAATGCTAAAATTCACTAATTGCAGAATAAATAATCTCAGATGTGAGAATTGGGGGAAACGGGCTACGTCATTGCGTTCGTCTCGGAAAAATACGCAGAATAGAGTCCGAAATTTTGTAAAACGGAGTCCGTATGGCCCAGTTATGGCGCAAAGAAGTTTTCAGAAAATTCAAAGTTAAAAACAGATTTAAAATTCAGTTCTAAAACAAGATTGGAGCCAAAAGCGGAGGTGCGGGAAAGTTCCCGCCTAGCCCCGTGTCGACAGGCATGTCGACAGGGGTGTCGACAGCCCTGTCGACAGGGGTGTCGACACAGGGTGTCGGCCCTGTTGATCTGGGTGCACCAGATCTGGTTTTTGGTTGAGTCTTGGGCTGTGTTCTAGAGATTTCCGAAATCTGATGGTCCTAATCCAATTTAGGGCTAATCCTATGGTCCTAAAACACCTAACTAATCTATATATACACCCTAATACCCCCCTAATCCTTACTAAAAATAGATCTAAGGCCATTATGCCACCACTTTGAAACTTGAAGGAGCCTCCATCAAAATTAGAGAAGGGATAGCATTCCAAATCAACTTCTAGCCTCTTAATCTTCTTCATTAGTTTGCTAATCTTGGTTTTGGTGAGCTTCTATCCCCTTAATAATCAATTGTTAAATTGATTAAGATAGGATATGATGATGTATGGCTAGGTTTGTGGATCAATGTGTTTATGCAAGCTTAGTATAGTGTATGTTATGTGTTTTGCAAGTTATATGCTATATGTCATGCAAGTTTAGTGTATGTGTTCATGACATCTTTATGCAAGCTTAATGTTATGTAGTCATGACATCTTTATGCAAGTTTGGTGCTATGTTTCATGATGCTTATGATGCAAAACACTAAGTTGAACATTGATCTATTATGCAACATGCTTATGCAAGTTATGTGTATGCTTATATGTAAGTTTAACATGTTATGCAAGTTATGCATGCTTATGCAAGTTATGTGAATGCTTATGCAAGTTATGTGTATGCTTATATGCAAGTTCAACATGTTATGCAAGTTATGCATGCTTATGCAAGTTATGTGTATGCTTATATGCAAGTTTAACATGTTATGCAAGTTATGTGAATGCTTATATGCAAGTTTAACATGTTATGCAAGATATGTGTATGATAATATGCAAGTTCATATGCAACATGTTATGCAAGTCATGTGTATGATAATATGCAAGTTTGGGTTAAATGTAGTTGGGTTAATATATGCTCATATATGCAAGTTGACATCCTCTTAACCCATGACAAAGTTATATGCTAAGATGTGGTTACACCCATGATATTTGTGATGAATCTTCCCTTTATTATGAAATGAGAACGATTTACATGGGGAACGATGGGGTTAAAAATGCATATTAACAAAATGAACTGAATGAACATAACCTATTGAGTTAGGTCTACCCCATGGGAATTTACCTATTGAGTTAGGTCTACCCATGCTATGGAATTGGGAATTTACCTATTCGGTTAGGTCTACCCATATTCTTTAAATTTGATATTAATTAGGGATAATTAATATGGGGGTGATTAATTAGGTGTAATTAATCGACAAAGACACGAGGTTGGACTAATTTGTAGTGTAAAACTGCCCGGACCCTACCGGCTTAACCAGTTGCTACAAATGTCAGCCCAATGTGAGAGGTCTTAGCCATAAACTAAATACGTGATTAAAGTAAAGACACGAGGCTAGACTCTGTTATGACGTAAAACTGCCCGGACCCTACCGGCTTAACCAGGTAGTCATAAAAGCCAGTCTAATGTGGGAGGTCTTTATGGGAGATCACGGTCTTAATTAATTAAGAAACACTTAACCATATTAGCATGTAGTGGGACATGAGGGGTTAAGTGGGTGCCTTGGGTGGCATGTGGAATCTAGTGGGTTGCCTTGGGTGGCAATAGAAAATACGATTAGAATACTTAACCAAGTGAAACATGTAATTAAACATGATTAAAGGGTTAAGTGGGGTACACTAGATAAGTGACAAGCTTAGGTGGGTAGCTTGTGGGGGGGCCCATTTCAACCAGTAACCCATTTGTATCTTTGTGGGCTCGACCCATGTCGAGGACGGGACACGCGTACTGGGCTTGATTATAAGAGGCCAAAACGGGTTAGTGGTGGCAACGCAAGTCCAACGGGTTTCATATGCGTGTGTGGGCCCGGGCTGGTAGATAAGCCGTTGTTGCATCGTGTAGGTATAAGCCGTGCACCGTTGATAGTATTGGGTTGCCACTTTAGGGGAGTGATACACCCCACTGTGGGACCAGCACGGGTATCTACGTTAGGGAGCCGATCGCTTGGGGAGTAGTGGGGTACACCTAGTGGAGATAGGGGCAGACGGCACCTATGTGGTCAGCTAGGAGTACATGAAACTACTAGTTATATCTTTCTTTTAAGTCCTTGGGTGGGATCAATCTTTGAGTAGGAATGACTGGTGTGGTGCAGTTAGTAATTATCCTTGGGTGGGTAGATGCGTCTTTACGGTTATCTTAGTTCACCCTATGTTTGTTGGCTACTTAGTGTAGTCATTATCCCCAAAGGTACCGTACCGAGTTCATATCATACCCTAATTACTTTAATAATTGTATTGTTAAGGTTATAGGGCTCACTCAGGCTTATGTCTGACCCCGTTGTTTTTATCTTTTTTTTTTCCAACCCTCAGGTTCTCAGAGTGGGCCCAGCACGAGTGGGCTTTGATCAGGCTGCTTTTATTTCTCTCTTGGAGCTTGGACCCTAGATGTAGAGCTCAGTTTACCCTTTTCTTTTATGGCTATCAGTTCATGTATTGGGATTATGTATTTTTATTTAGCAGGATGGATATTTGTACTTGACTTCTATTATGGTTTTGTGATGTAACCAGACATGTTTTATTTTCCGCTGCATTTGAAATGATGTTTTAAATTTTCAAAGTATTACTTATATCTGTCTTGCTGTAATTACTCTGTTCTATATTCACTCAAATACTCCACCGATGTTATGGCATTCCCTTAGAGAGTGATCGTAGCGGGCGTGGGGTGTTACACACACTCTCAAACTCTTCTACTAAAACATTTATCTCATCGACCAGAGGTCCAAAATCTGCATGATCGTCTTCAATTAATATTTCATTGCTCTATTCGAGTTCTGCCTGATAGGCTCCTTCGTTTGGAATATTCTTCCCGTCGGACGTAAATCTGGCATTTGTTTTAAAAACTGTCGACCAACCTGCTTTATCTCTTTTTAGAGTCGGGTAAGGAGAGTAATAAACTTGAAATGCTTGTTTGGTACAAAAGGATCATACTTGTAATAGAGCGATGTATGCTTTATTTCAATCAGATTATAATCCTTATGCACATTAATCCCAGATCCTGGAACAGTGCTAAACCAATCACATTTAAATAGAAACAATCTCCTCCGTGGGTCGTGAGAAATATGTCAGTTGCAAAATTTGTGTTAAAATGCCATAAAAATCATTAATGTGATTTTCAAGATCGTTGCTGCATTTAATGAATACACATGTATTGTTTGTTAATTTTTTAGCACCGTATTCTTTGGTGTTAAATTTATATTCATTAACAAAATATATCGGATATGTCTTGATCAATCTTTTTGGTCCCATTGCAAGATGTTTCAACCCTTCATCAACAACACAATTTTTGGGTTCATAAACATAATTTGTAAACCTAGCAGAAAATTCTTTACCAGTATCTCTGTTTGGATGTTCACGTTCATAAACGCTGTGCGTAGAAATAAAATTTTACGTTAATTATCATACATAAGCAAAAATGTAGAAATGAATAAAGCACTAATTGGTAGTTTAGATTGCCTAACAAAAGGTGCAACTTCAGCACAATTTAGAAGAATATAAGTGTGTGCTACATGGAGATCTTTATCGTTTAGCCATATGTCTACACATTTACCAGAAGGTCGACCATGTTGTCTAAAAATTGAAAAATCTATTTGAGACGATTCTTGTTCGTCTCCTTCTTCATTTCGAGGAACACTTTCAAATGATATATTCACATGATCACTGAAATTATGAGAGAAAAAGAATGAAACTTCTTCCTCGATGTACGACTTACATATCGAGCCTTCAACTCGTGCTTTTTGTCTCACTTTTTTCTTCAAATGATTCAGATATCTATACAAAATTATTTTACATTATTTCATATTTTTAAGTGCAATTAAATTAATGGGTCACATGTTTATATTTACCTCTCAAATGGATACATCCATCCATATTGGGTGGGACCTCGAAGTCGTGTTTCAGTTGGAAGGTGAACAGGTAAATGCTCCATTACTGATATACACGTAAATGTGTATATTTTATCCGCATATTTATCTTATTTTATCTTTTAAATAATTGATATTGTGTATTTATAGCTGTGTTTTCAGATTGTTGACAAGAATCATGGTTTAGAGCATTTGATGAATAAAGCATGAAGAATTTGCTGAAAAAGAGTGAAGTTAAAATTACTAAAGCTTGAAGAGTTTAAAGCTTGGAGAACGGTTGCAAATAGAGTTCAGTTGGGTAGATTTGGCTCACTAAAGACTCATATTGTGTTCACATTGGCTCAATTGCAGACCATTTCACTCGTGTAGCATTCACATTAGCTCTTTTGCAAGGCTTCTCATTCATGCACTGCACGCGTTCACACTGGCTCACTTACAAGGCCTCTTATTCTACAACCCCGTTCACACTAGCTTATGTATTATTTGGGCTAATTCTTTAGTCCCACATTGTGGAATTTGCCAAGTAGCCTTTGTCATATCAGCTATAAATACACTTTATCTCATTCATTGTAAAACACACTTAGTTTTATTCTGTAATCCTTTGCTTGGAATAAAACTCTTCTTTCTCTCTTCTATTTAGTTTTTATTTGCATTTTATTTATGTTCATGTCTGTTATTTTCTTTTTATTTTCTTCTTCTTTAGCTATGTCTAGCTAATCCCCTTTGATTAGGGGGTGATGACGCTAATAGATATGATTCGATATGAATCACATAGCCAAAGGATGAGGAATTCATGTATATAGATCTAGATCTGAACCAAGGGTTAGATCTGAACCTTAATATCCGGTGTCGTTTAAGTGCTATGCTCCTTCACAGGGTATATTCGTGTTCAGTCTAACAATTATCAGATTTAGATCTAATTTTAGGGTTTTAGAAATTAATTAGTGAATCTGTCCTGATAGTCTATGGTTGTAGAGCTGAGCTCCTGCATAGGATATGCTTGTCGTTATTTACATATTTATTTCTAAAAACCTATTATCGTTGATTCATGTTTGTGACAGAAACATGTATTAGATCTGGTTAATCTTTTGGCTATTGATGATTATGAATCTGATCTATGTCATTATCCCCTAATTGCTTTCACTTATTGTTAAAACTCTCTTTTATTTAATTTCTGCTATTTTCTTTGTTTTCAACCAATCAAAAGTTAGGGATAACTTGATTGGATTTATTAATAAAATAATTTGGTCCCAGAGTTCGACACCCTCTACAACAATCCTTGTTGTTTAGGAAAACCGAACGGATTTTACAGTTGTTTACAATTGTATAATTTGTTCGCAAACAAATTTTGGCGCCGTTGCCAGGGACCAAAATTATTTTTATTTTTAAATCCTTCGGGTTATATTTTATATTTTTTCTTGATTTCTCTCTTTATCAACCTTCCTTCCTATTTCATTACGTTTCCTTTTACTTTCTTCTTAAAAAAAATACTCGCCATATCTTTTCTGATTTACTTCTCAATCTTCTCTTCAATTGTTTTTCTCTTTTTTTTACAGAATCTTTTATTCCCTTTTTACAGATCTCTTTCCTTAATTAAAAAAAAAATCCTTTTTCTGTATTATTATATCTCACGGCCATACCACTGACCACACCAAACTCTTCAAATCAAACCCTCCTGCCTTGTGCACACCATACTCACTTTTGCCAACAACAACAATCTCTCCCCCCTTTACTTCTCTGTCAGACCAAATTTCAAACCCGTTCACCCCATACAAAGACAGCCGCACTTCCATACCACATCAGCACCATCACCATCATCAACTACTTCCCTGTTCATCACAACAACTTCAGACACGTTTGGCTGAGAACCTTGCCACCAACACACCAGTTCATCCCCCATCTACCATGCTCCCAGGCCACGCACAATTGCCAAATCCGACATAGCCATCCTTCGTACTCCTATAGCATACCCCCAGTTTCAAATCACGCAACCAACAACAGAACCACAAATCACAGCACGTCACCCTGAGTCCACATCAACACCACAAAACTGTCAGTACCCCTTTGACAAAACAACCACCGTACCTCCTTGTACGCCCTGTAGCAACCGACCATCACAACTTCTGCACCCTCTTTTCACCAAACACAACCGGAAACCCAAACCCCAAAAGTAACGACCTTCTCTGGCAAACCCAAGAACGCAACTCACCCCAGTTCAACGATTGCCACTGCAAAGCCTCCTCTCTTAACCTCCCCCATAATCTCATCCGAACACCTCCTGAAATCACGCATAAGCCTTAACCATCGGTTCACCACAAAAACCAGAGCATCGCAACCTTAAACCGCCCTCTACCCTAGCCAAATCTCAAATCCCCAACCTCAGTCGCCTTTCACCATCTCCAACTTCCCGGAGAAAATCACAAAATCGAATGTCTTCACAATTGAATTTGGACGGAAAAGACTTTAAATTTTGATTTCTGCTCCTTCTGTTCTGCGTTTTTATCTGAGAATAAAAAAAAGGATCGGTATGTATTTGTTTTAAAGGAAAGGTCGGTTAGGTTTTCTTTCATGGGCGGCTGGGCTTTTGAGCTTTGATCGAGCTCACACGTTTTTGGGCTAGTATGATTTTAGCATAAATTTGGGTAATAGTTGTTTTAGTTGTTTAGTTTGTGCTAATTTGTTCTATTTTTTCCTTTTCTCTTAAAAAAAAAGAAAAAAAAAGTTTGCTTGTAGAATAATTTGGCCTTCAATAGTTTGGTTTGTTTCTATTTTGTTTTCAGTTTGTTTTTCACTCGTTTTAAGTTTCATTTTTTATTTCTCTTCTCCATTTTAAAAAAAATCTATTTCTTTAACAGTTTCCTTTCTCCGTAAAAAAAAAAAGTTTGAGGGATTTTTTCGAATACAGGTACAGTGAAAATTTGAACCCGTGCCGCAGCGCAGTCAAGCAAATAATAGGAGGCAACAACAATTGAAAGCAGCAGACAATTCACGGTTCGAGCGGTTGCACACCACGTGGGGGTGTGAACACGCTAGCGCTACTCAATTGCACTGGACGGACTGCCGATCACTGTAAAATTTTCTTAACCCTACAGGTGCTCTGCTGCGAAGAAAAATATATAGAAATTGCGTGTAAAAATTTTCTGCAGGTGCCGCGGCTTGCTTGTAAAATTTTTATTTCTGCAATTTATTATTTGTGTTTGTTCTGTTACTGAATATTTTGCCTGTTGATGTCTGGTTTAAAATTTTAAAACGAACGTGGGATTAATTGAAAAGTTTATTTTTGAAATCGAACCGAGGATTCCCCAAAAGCTCATAGGACAAAATATTCGTTAAATTGACAATTAGGATTGATACTCTTTGAGGTGTCTAAGGAACGGTAGAGTCTCGAACTCAAACAGGTTCTTAAACCTTCAGTTGTGTTTCTACGGTGACTCGTGGCACACTGATAACCCCTGTCCGGACCTGGCCTAGACTTGTATTCATATAATCCGAAGTTGTTAATTTTAACATATTTTTTAAAAGAGCTTTCTTGAAAATGTCTCAATTCCCTTATTCCTACGGATTTTACGATAGTTGTGAAAATCAATATAATCCATATACTTTTACACCAAATTCATATGGATATTTTAATAACAACTATTGTACAAGTAATTTGGACTGTACACCACCAACTTTTCAAAATTTTCAGGATAATCCCGATTGTACATCATCAAATTTTCGAAATGATGATCAACCCTCTATTCTTGAAACACATGTTGAATTTTTACATGAAATGAGCATACAACAAAATGAAGAAATAAATGAATTGTGTAATTTATACATGTGCAACAATTCAAGTGAAAGCTTTCAAAATAATCAAAATTCGATTTCACCTCCAAATTCAAATGATTCTGATTATACCCCTTGTCAATTCAATTTTGAACTCCAAAATGAATTTCAAATTCGAAATGAAAATGTAAATCACTTTTCAAATGATTTTGGCAATGGGAATAATTTCAATTATGGTGCTACTGAAAACTTTTGTTCTAAACAATTTCAAACTGAAAACTCTCGTGTAAATAACTATAAATTTGATTTTGTTGAGCAAACGAATGAAATGAATGACTACTTGAAGTTTCGTGAGAAACAAAATAAAATCCAAATGTGTGATGAATCGAACGATAATCCACCTTTGCCCAGAATTAATGATTTTCAACTGACAACTTTTGAAATCGATGAAAATCTCAATGAAGTTGTTGAAAGCTCTGCGATTGATTTGAATTTAAATTCTCTTGAAAACAAAGACGTCAATCTTCTATTCGATCTTCCTCTCTCAAATTATGAAAATTTTGAAAATTTAGCAACTTTAGATTATCAATATGACAAAAATGATAAAGTTGTTAACAACTGTTTATGTTAGGACGGTTTTGATGAGCGAAAACTTCTTAAACTGATTGACGATGATGTTGTTGGGTCTGAAATTGAAAATGAAACATTTGAAAACTTTGAAATTCTTGAGGTTGAAAACAATGGGACTGTTGAATGTGATCTCAAACATGATGACGATTTTTCTGAAATTGTTGAAACTCCTTGCGACCTGATCGTTTCAACTGAACCTCACTATGATCACTTGTTTTTCAATGATACATTTCTGCAGTATATGAACTCTTTCTGGAATAACACTGTTTTTGAGAAAATACGATTTCGAAATTTACTGGAAATTCATTTGTTTGGTTTTGACTTTAGGTTTATGAATGAACCTTTAGTGAACAAAATTTCAAATACCAAAGCAAAACTGAACAATATTTCTCAAAACAAGTGTGGGGGTGAGAGTGATGTGCACGTCTCTCAATTTATACATCATCTGAACAAATCAAATTTTGTTTTTGAAACTTTTACTGAACCCCAGCTCGATGACCTCTCTTTAGTTGCTACAGAAATTCAATTTGATTTTAGGATCAATTGTAAGCTCAAAATTTTAAAATTTGCAACTCAAACTTTTGAAAAAACAAAATTTGTTTCTCCAAATCTGAAACGAGATATAAAATTCTTTATGATTTGGTTTTCTGTGCTGAAGCTGTGTCTCATAATCTTAATGAGACTGATC
Organism: Allium sativum; assembly: GCA_030737875.1. NCBI lineage: Eukaryota > Viridiplantae > Streptophyta > Magnoliopsida > Asparagales > Amaryllidaceae > Allium > Allium sativum. The sequence goes on from CM060916.1 coordinate 47,680,731, forward strand.
CATTGGTCCATTGTGGACCGGTTCATCTATTCGATGACTGCGTATTTTCTGCATGTTTACTCGGTAAGCCGTGCTGACCCTCTTATTTTATTTCTCTTTCACTAAGATATGTCTAATTAATGACTGTGAGGACACAGTCACATTCAAGTGTGGGGGGGGGGGGGATTTACATTACATCAGCAATGAAATTTTATGAACTAGGTCATTTATTGAACAAGGATTAACTTAAATTCATAAATAACACCTTGGTTCTTGTTTGATAAGTTGAATTTTTGGGTGATGGGAATGAACATTATTTATTCATTGAATTGTAATGTGTCTTTTTAAGATGCTAGCTTGAGACTGTGCAGACGTTAGTCGTGTTCTGGAGTAAGCGTGTCAACCTTTGTTATACATGTTAGAACGTGCAAGTAAAAATAATCAAAAAAAAGTCAAATAATAATGATTTTGCACTTACATTGGATTTTCTGAGTTCGTTTTCATGCATAATATTTTCTTTTCACTCAAAATTTTCAAAATCGTAAGTTCTAAAATCCACTTGGCCCAGTTAAGGAGAAATGACTCATTGTAGCGTTCTTCTTCGATACCCCACATTATTCAAACCCAAGTTTTAGTCGATTTACATCCATGTTTCGACAAGTTTATCTTATATTGGTATACTCAAGAACCTTTGTTTAAAGGTCAAAAACGTCACTTTTTATACCAATATTACACCACCCACTCCGTAATTGTTTTAAGGTAGGATAACCATATACCACATCTTATTTTATATGGGTTATCTATCTTACGAAACTTTGCTTATCATTACTTTCAGCTTTTTGTATAACATCAATCCAGACTTGTGTGTTGAATTAAGGTTATAGAAGTAGAGTAACTAGGGCACAAAACTTTCCATTCATGAAGTGTTGGTAGTAGAGGAGGAATCAAATGAAGTCATGTACGCCATCATTCCATCTCCATTCATCATTCATCATGCAAAAGAAGAAAAAAAAGAAGAAGAAAAAGAAGAAGAAAAAGAATAGAAAAAAAATGAAATAAAGAGAGAGTCTCTCTGAATAAAATAGTCTTCACCATTCTTGACTATGAAGCATCCATTTCCATTCCATCCACATCCATCATACCGTACTTAGAAGCAAGGATTGTAGTTGAGGAGATGAAAGGAAACAAAATGTCCATATGTGCCTTAGTATTACTTTATCTTTTGTAGCTTGAAATTCAACTAATACACTTGCCCTCTTATCTAGAATATTTTTAGAACTTACAAAAATTTTCCTTCATCCATGCATAACTCATATCCAATACATTAAAGTTACATTGGTGCAAAATTATTCAAAAAAAAAAAAAAGAGAGAGAGAGAGAGAAGAATAAAGAAATGATTGGGTGCACATTGTCGATGTGTAGAACTTTGGTTGACACCACGCTCTTAACCTTCAAGACAATTACAGTGTTATCAAGGAATTACGATTCAGCTTGAAAATTTTTGTTCATTTTGCACTAATCATGGGATGGACAATTTGGGGCTAAACCGTTATTATTGAAGTTAGGTGAAATCCTTGGAATGTGAAAGACCTTAAATATATTGTTTGATTAATCTGCGTACTCAAGACGCTTTGGATTTTGTGGGTAGTATCCGCTGAAAACCCTCACGAGACAACACTCGTCCTACTGGGGACACCCAGAGGTTTAACGGCTTGTTGCATACGCTAAATGCAATCGTGTTTCCTACGAAAGTGTGACATATCTTAGTTTAGTTTATTCGAGGACGAATAAAAAGATAAGTGTGGGGGTATTTGATATACACGCAAATGTGTATATTTTATCCGCATATTTATCTTATTTTATCTTTTAAATAATTGATATTGTGTATTTATAGCTGTGTTTTCAGATTGTTGACAAGAATCATGGTTTAGAGCATTTGATGAATAAAGCATGAAGAATTTGCTGAAAAAGAGTGAAGTTAAAATTACTAAAGCTTGAAGAGTTTAAAGCTTGAAGAACGGTTGCAAATAGAGTTTAGTTGGGTAGATTTGGCTCACTAAAGACTCATATTGTGTTCACATTGGCTCAATTGCAGACCATTTCACTCATGTAGCGTTTACATTAGCTCCTTTGCAAGGCTTCTCATTCATGCACGGCACGCGTTCACACTGGCTCACTTACAAATCCTCTTACTCTACAACCCCGTTCACACTAGCTTATGTGTTATTTGGGCTAATTCTTTAGTCTCACATTGTGGAATTTGCCAAGTAGCCTTTGTCATGTCAGCTATAAATACACTTTATCTCATTCATTGTAAACACACTTAGTTTTATTCTGTAATCCTTTGCTTGGAATAAAACTCTTCTTTCTCTCTTCTATTTAGTTTTTATTTGCATTTTATTTATGTTCATGTCTGTTATTTTCTTTTTATTTTCTTCTTCTTTAGCTATGTCTAGCTAATCCCCTTTGATTAGGGGGTGATGACGCTAATAGATATGATTCGATATGAATCACATAGCCAAAGGATGAGGAATTCATGTATATAGATCTAGATCTGAACCAAGGGTTAGATCTGAACCTTAATATCCTGTGTCGTTTAAGAGCTATGCTCCTTCACAGGGTATATTCGTGTTCGGTCTAACAATTATCAGATTTAGATCTAATTTTAGGGTTTTAGAAATTAATTAGTGAATCTGTCCTGATAGTCTATGGTTGTAGAGCTGAGCTCCTGCATAGGATATGCTTGTCGTTATTTACATATTTGTTTCTAAAAACCTATTATCGTTGATTCATGTTTGTGACAGAAACGTGTATTAGATCTGGTTAATCTTTTGGCTATTGATGATTATGAATCTGATCTATGTCATTATCCCCTAATTGCTTTCACTTATTGTTAAAACTCTCTTTTATTTAATTTATGCTATTTTCTTTGTTTTCAACCAATCAAAAGTTAGGGATAACTTGATTGGATTTATTAATAAAATAATTTGGTCCCAGAGTTCGACACCCTCTACAACAATCCTTGTTGTTTAGGAAAACCGAACGGATTTTACAGTTGTTTACAATTGTATAATTTGTTCGCAAACAATTACATTAAAAAAACCTAACGGGAATATTTTCTCCAGTTTGCAAAGCAATATTGTAATATCTACATCGAATTTACGTAAATGTTCCACTTTTAAAGTAGTCGAACAAAGCTCTTCGTAGAACAAACTAAGCTCCATTAACACCTTCCACACTTTTAACGGCAGTAGTTCTTTGAATATAACGGGAAATAAATGGTCCATCATTATGTGACAATCGTGACTTTTCATTCTGCTTAATTTACCATTTTTGAAGTCAACACATCTACGAAGGTTTGATGAATTCGCATCAGGAAATCTTAACCCTTCATCCCATTTTAACACAACTTTAACTTGATAATTATCTAATTCATAACATGCTTTGGTTTTTTTACTGCCATTTGGTTTCATATGAAGCTCGGGACATTTGCATAATTCTTCTATATCGGGCCTTGATTTCAAATCATCTTTAGTTTTAACTTTAACATTCAAAACCGTGTTAAAGACATTATCAAATACATTTTTCTCATTGTGCTCTCCCAAAAAATAGACTATTTACACCAATTGTGATAAATCGATTTGCCTTCAATTTCTGTTTGAACTCCAGTTTCATATATCTTTGGATGATTTTAAACCATTTCATATATTTTTTCACTAAACCATAGTGTTGGAGGTTGTCTGGTTTCTAATCTATTAGCCAAAAAGTTTTTCTTGTCTACTCTAAAAGGATGGTTTACATGGAGTAAACATCGATGGCAGTCAAACCATGAAGTTTTCTTACCATGCGATAAGGAAAACGCTCGTGTCTCTTCCATGCAATATGGACATGATAGACGACCAATAGTACTCCATCATGAAGGCATTGCATAGGCAGGAAAATCACTTATAGCCCACAACAAAGAAGCAAACATACGAAAAAAATTCTTCTTCGAAACATCGTATGTTTCTGCTCCTTCTTTCCACAATGTTTTTAATTCTTCAATTAACGGTTGTAAATAAACATCAATTCCTTGTGCCGGATCATCGGGGCCAGGAACAACAATATTAAGAAACGTATATTGTGTTTTCATACACATCCATGGAGGTAAATTATAAGGTGTGATGATAATGGGCCATGATGAGTATGTAGAACCAAATTGATAAAATGGTGAAAAACCATCCATACATAATCCTAGTCTGACATTACAACTCTCCGCTGCAAAATTCAGATAAGTTTTATCAAAATGCTCCCATGCTTCCTCATCGGCTGGACGGGTCAATGTAGCTTCTTCTTCCAATCTCACCTTATGCCATCTCATATGAGATGTAGTTACAGAAGATGCATACAATCTTTGAAGCCTTGGAGTAATGGGTAAGTAATGCATACGTTTGAATGGAACTTCCTTTCCCTTCTTCTTTCTTGGTTTATATCTTTCTTGATTACATATTTTACAATTTCTAAGGTTTACATCATCTTTCCAAAACAACATGCATCCTTTTAAACATGTATATATTTTCTGATAAGATAAACCAAATGCCGATATAAGTTTTTTAACTTCGTAGTGATTTTCACACATTAAATTATCCGGTGGCATGTGCATTTTTGCAGCTTGTACAATAGCTGTAAGCTTAACTTCAGGGATGTTGTATTTTGACTTCATCGCAATATATTCTGCGATTACCGATAGCTGAGTGCCGCTTTTACAACCATCCCAAATAGGTTTCTTAGCATTATCCAGCAAATCATAAATTTTCTTAGCTTCTATATTCGGTTCTTCGTCATTTCCATCATCATCATCAACTGCAATCATAGGAAACATTGATCGTGCTGTGTCTTCGACATATTTTCAATACGGCTTGTAATAACATTTTCATCAACAACGCTTTCTACCTCGGTCTCTATAGGAGTATCCGGAACAACTTCTCCATGACGATCCATTAAATAATACTTGGGTACGAATCCTATTCTGCACAAATGAACTTTCACAACATCAGGTAACAAATATTTCAAATGTCTACACTTGCTACACAGACAACGAATTTCAGGATCGCTTCCATTATTACTTAAAGCGAATTCAACAATGACATTTATACCATTATAAAAATCTTCTTTTATTGAACCTCTTTGTCTTCTTCTTTGGTACATCCAACTCCTCTGATCAACAAAATAATCAATCATTTTTCCTATTTGAGAAATTTAGTCACAATGTGACGACCATAAACTTCCGTAGTATGAAAGCAAGGATAATCATAGGAGCATAACATAATTACAACAATAACAGATCTCAGATAATAGCATAACACATAAATCATTGCAGCAGAAATAAGATTGTCATCACAACATAACATCAAAGACATCAGAGTACGCAGTTACATGATACACTTAGCAAATAGAAGTCTCAACAAAGAAAGAAATTAGTCTCAATCTCCACCAAATACATCAAAGATCAATAATGTCTAAATGTCTCAAGAAGCAATAAAGATAAAAAGGAAAGTGTTCTTCGTTTCCTTCCTTAAGCAAGCTCCAATCCAGAATGTGTCCATACCTAAACCTGTCATTTGGCTACCCATGTGGAAAGAGGGCACCCGAGTTTGCAAAGTGAAACAAACTACGAGTCAGTTATGGGACTGATATGAGAAATCTTTCTTAACTAACAATATGGCTAATCACAGGACCACGCCGCTAACGTGGAACAGGTTTACTCCATTGGATTGCTAGTGTATATGTTTAATAAATTTTAATTCAAAAACAACGCAGTGCTTTTCAGAAAATGAAATCATTATAAGGCTCATGTCCCATCACACAATGCAATGCAAACCGAAGGATAGAGTTTTACCTTATAATGATAAAAAATGCTTGATATGTGGAAAATAATGTTTAATATTATAATTAGTGTTTAATCAGTTTTAAAATACTTCAAAGTAAATGTATCAATCCTAGACGGCATAGTACCCCATCCTACTATGTCGCCATATATAGGTTTACAATCAAAACCATAATGTCGTATTGGAGATTGGGTTTCCATCATGAGTCAAGGCTAGGGACGATCTCCTTACCGATTCGAGACACTCTAGCAATGAACCCTTGGATCCTGCAGGGCCGGTCCACAAATATACCTTAGTGGATTGGCAATTCCTGAACACACGTTTCCCGGTCCTATTGAACCTATAAAATGGTCACAATCGATCAATAAATCTGAGGCGCCTCATTCCATCAACCACATAAGTAAAATGTCAGGGCTTGCAAAATCCTGATACCACATCTAGCTAGAAAGAAACGTGTGCACTCCCTACGTTCCCTTGTCCCGTTTCTGACTCTTACCGGGTTGTGAGGCTCACGAGGTAACGTTATGCACAAAGCTATGGCAAAATAGGCTATGCTTTAATCATCATCCACAAGGCTCTGCTTTTCAACAAAAGCCTCGATCAATTGCATCTTGGCATGTCACATTGACAATTCATGCCATGCGATCGATAACTACCAATATATAACCTCTGAGCTCATGCGTCTCAGAGAACGGTGTTAAGCGAGAGAATAGAATTCTCCGCCACCAACAGATATATATTAAATAGAGATCAATTCACATGGAATGAAATCTAATGCCAGATACACATCCATTTACAAGTCCGTTCTGGGTCTAAACGAAACTGGAGTGGCCTTATTTCTCGTCCCGTATGTCCAATACGGAAGAGAGGTGCTCGCATATCCGGAAAATCAACAAGTACGTCCGGACAACTACCATTTTAACCCTTTACTGGGAGCTAACCAATGTCGCGCATCAGTAGTTGTCCGTTTGATGTGAAGATCGTCGGTCTTCAATCGCCATCTTCAATATCTTTGATTTAAATCGTCGTATAATCATTTGAAATGAGATTGAACTCAATCTTTTCAAATGATCCTCACATATATATAGTTTAAAACCATTACATATCGTTAATAGAATTTTGATGACGATTTACCATTATTTTTATTTATATAAAAATAGCTAAATTAATTTAACGACGCTTCGGGTCAATAGGCGGCCATGACGCTGTTTTTATCAAAATTTGATTTACACTTATCTTGAAATCTAACCGTTAGATTTTAACAAAGTTTATATTATTGGAAAGATCTTCCCAAAAACGGTCCTAACGGTTCCAGTTTTGGGAAAATCCGACGGTCGGATTTTTCGGTATAATCGTTTAAAGTTACAACTACGAAACACGAAATACCAGGCGCGATTCGTTTAATTTTAATTTTAATTTATATATATAATTATATAAATATAAACTGTTCGACGATTACACTAATGTTTTTAATATGCCAAATAAAAGAATGTTTTTATTGGAAAATCATATCTATGTACTGTCAAACAAAATATATTTCATTTACATGAAAATTGATCCTATGACTAGTCAACTTTGCATATAAATTCTAATATATGCAAATGTAAATATAAATGTAACTTTGACAATGCATATAAATTCTAATATATGCAATGTAAATATAAATGTAACTTTTACAATGCATATAAATTCTAATATATGCAACGTAAATATAAATGTAACTTTATCCATGCATATAAATTCTAATATATGCAATGTAAATATAAATGTAACTTTATCCATGCATATAAATTCTAATATATGCATATTAATTCTTATATATGCAACGTAAATATAAATGTAACTTTGACCATGCATATAAATTCTTATATATGCAACGTAAATATAAATGTACCTTTGACAATGCATATAAATTCTAATATATGTAATGTAAATATAAATGTAGTTTTAACCATGCATATAAATTCTAATATATGCAATGTAAATATAAATGTAACTTTAACCATGCATAAAAATTCTAATATGTAATAACCCGGAAATCCGAGCCAATTTAAAAATTTTATTTTGGCAATTTTAGCGAATTTTGATTATTTAAAATGAATTATTTTAAATAATAACGACGAGAAATTTATTTTGAATAGAATTCGAATGTATATATTTATATAGATCGTCGTTAGAATATAAATAATTATTTATAATTATAAAAGGAATTGAAAATGGCGCGGTAGTTCGATAATTCGATTTCAAATTTCAAATGAATGTACCGGGTGCAAAATAAACCGGATTTTAGCGAAACCAAAAATATTTGAATCTAATTGAGAATATCTTTCCAACGAATCCGAAAAATCAAAATTTCATAGCGGGGATAAAATGTTATGTCCAGTTGAAAATTCAGAATAGTCACTATGGAATTCTGGCCCTTGAAAATGGAAATTTTGCAAACGACCTCGATTTTCGACGAAACCACTTTTATTGGATGCGGGATATCAAGTTATTGCTAGGTTTCAAATTTCATAATTTTTTGAATCAATATGTGAGCGTGGTAAAGGAAAACGCGTTTGACCAGTTTTAGTTGATTTTAATCGACTGGAAAATGACCGTTTTCAAACGATCTCAGAATTTGACGAAATTAGTTTTATTAGGACCGTATCGTCAATACGAAGCTAGAAAATATTTTTTGGGAATTTTTAGAGTCAGTATGTGGCCCCGGCAAATTGAAATGCGCGTTCAAATTCAATTTATAGATTTATATTTCAATTTTGATGGAAACTGATCGAAATGACGGAATTGGCTTGCAGGTTCTTACATAATATATGCAATGTAAATATAAATGTAACTTTGACAATGCATATAAATTCTAATATATGCAATGTAAATACAAATGTAACTTTGACCATGCATATAAATTCTAATATATGCAATGTAAATATAAATGTAACTTTGACAATGCATATAGATTCTAATATATGCAATGTAAATATAAATGTAATTTTAACCATGCATAATGCAGATAAATTCTAATATATGCAATGTAAATATAAATATAACTTTGACAACGCATATAAATTCTAATATATGCAATATAAATATAAATGTAATTTTAACCATGCATATGAATTCTAATATATGCAATGTAAATATAAATGTAACTTGGACAATGCATATAAATTCTAATATATGCAATGTAAATATAAATGTAATTTTAACCTTGCATATAAATTCTAATGTATGCAATGTAAATATAAATGTAACTTTGACAATGCATATAAATTCTAATATATGCAATGTAAATATAAATGTAGTTTTAACCATGCATATAAATTCTAATATATGCAATGTAAATATAAATGTAACTTTGAAAATATTTCCGATAATCAAACTTTACATTAAAAGTTATGATGTTAATGTTTCAGCACACTTGTTCAAACATGAATCATTTTTATATGAATCATTCTTTTATAAAAATGATATTTTTAATGTTAGCATGCCTTTGTTTCAAAAATGAACATTTTCTAATGATTTATTTATTTCATTTAAAACAAAGTTTTTAATGTAAACATGTTTTATTTTAAAACATGCATGTTTGTCCAACTCCTAATATTACATTAAAAAATTGAATTTTGAATGTAGCACATGTTTTCATCTTAAAACATGCATCTTTTTCTAAATTCTTTTATTATATAAAAAGTGAAACTTTAATGTAAAACATGTATCTTTTTCTACATTTCTATTATTACATTAAAAAGTGAGTTTTTAACGTAAAACATGTTTTTATTTTAAAAATCAATATTTTCACTAATTTCTAACATTACATTAAAAAGTATATTTTTAATGTAATCATGTTTTGATTTTAAAACATGAATACTTTTCTTATTTTTATAACATTACATTAAAAATGTTAATTTCAAGGTAATCATGTTTTTATCCTAAACATGAACATTTTCTATTTTTCTATTCTTGACATTAAAAATGTAATTTTTTTTATGAAATCATGTTTTTATTAGAAACGCGTACATTTTCTATATTCTAACATTACATTAAAAATGTGAACTTTTTAATGTAATGTTCTTATTATTATTTTTTAAAACACGAACATTTCTATTTTTATAATAATTCCATAAAATGATAGAAATTTATATTTCATTTTTGTTGAAAATTCTAATTCAACAAAATTACAAAATTTGATATTTCATTTTGATTAAAAATTCTAACTCAGACAAATAACAAAAGTGTATAATTCATTTTGATTGATAATTCTAATTCAATCAAATAACAAAGTGTATAATTCATTTTTGTTGAAAATTTTGATTCAACAAAATGTATAAAAGGGAATATTTCATTTTGATTGAAAATTCTAATTCAATCAAATAACAAAAGTGATATACAGTTTTGTTGAAAATTTTGATTCAACAAAATGTATAAAAGGGAATATTTCATTTTGATTGAAAATTCTAATTCAATCAAAGTGACAAAATATATGATTCATTTTTTTTTTTGCAAATTTAATTCCAATAAAATATAATAAAGGTGATGCTTCATTTTTGTTGAATATTTTGAATCAACAAAAATAACAAAAGTGTTTGATTTATTTTTGTTGCAAATATAATGCCAATAAAATATAATCAAGGTGATGCTTCATTTTTGTTGAATGTTTTGATTCAACAAAAATAACAAAAGTGTTTGATTTATTTTCATTGCAAATATAATTCCAATAAAATATAATAAAGGTGATGCTTCATTTTTGTTGAAAATTTTGATTCAACAAAAATAACAAAAATGTTTGATTTATTTTTATTGCAAATTCAGTTATAACACAATATCACCCAAAATAACAAATCTACATAACACATCCAATATAGATCAAATCACGTAGCATAGTATGTAGAAATTTACAGCGGATCGATGATAATACAATCATGATTAATTCTAATTATTTAAAAAAAAAAATAGAATTCTCACTGTCGTTTAAATCTGAATGGTTCAGATCTGCAATTTTGGCCAAAATTTGATTAGCTCAGAATTGGTTCTTTTCAGTCTAGAAATGCAGATCTCGGGCTCACGATCACAGCGCTTCGAAAATCATTCAGTTCTGAGTTCATATGAGTAGGTTACGATTTATTTTATGTTTATACAATTTTGAATTAAATTAATAAAATAATATAATAGGTTTTACCCTCTTCTTCTTCCACTATAGATAATCGGTTGTGACGTTTCCCCTTTCGTGCAAACCTAGGTCTCAACTTCTCGATCACCTCGCTTTACTACGCGACGATCCAAGACCACCACGCCGGAGAGGAGCAGGCGGCGCGCAGGGGGGGTCCCACCGATGGCAGGTGCGATCGCCGTAGGAAGGGGCGGCGACGCTGTGAACGGATGGCATTTGGGGGCTCGGTTCTCATAGCACACGCCATGTGAGGTGATTAAAGCCGTATAGAATTCGAGAGGATGAAAATCTCTTCGATAATGTCTAAAGGAGTGAAGGGTTTTGATGTGTGGATCGACGGATTTAATGGAGAAGGAGGAAGCAATGTCGGCAATGGGATGTAGGAGATGGCGGCTACTGCTAATTAGGGTTTTAGGGTTTCTCAAACTATTATTTATAATATTTAATCGCCAATTTTGCAAATAAACCCATAAATCCATAACAACTCCAATTTCAGTCCAACAGGAGTTGTTACCACCTAATTACCCCTGTTTCGGAACCAATGGGCTAGGTCCCGTCAGCCCAAACGATTGTTTTTGTCTTGAGTTCTTTAATTTAAAATTTAAATCCTTTATGTATCTAATTTGATCACACATTTAATTTCACCGGGGCCACATACGGTCTTCAAAAATTCCTGAAAAATAAATCAAGCTATGTTTTGACGATATGGTCCTAACAAAATTAATTTCATTGAATTTGGAGACCGTTTGAAAAATGGTCATTTTCAAGTCGATTAAATTTGACTGAAATTGACAAAACACATTTTCTTTTGCCACGTTCAAATATTAATTCAAAAACTTTGGAAAATTAAACTTAGCGATCATTTGACATTCTGAATCAGACAAAAGTGGTTTCGTCGAAAACAGAGGTCGTTTGTATAATGGCCTTTTATACGGGCTATAAATTATACTATATTTTATAGCGACTATTTTGAATATTCAACTGGCCATAACTTTTTATTCCCGCTATGAAATTTCGATTTTCGGATCCGTTGGAAAGATATTTTTAAACAGATTTAGATATTTTTGGTTTCACTAAAATCTGTTTCATTTTGAATCCTGTACATTCAACAAAGTTTAGATTCAAATTTTCAAACTACCGTACTATTTCTAATTCCTTTTAAAATTAAAATAAATATATTCGTTCTAACTTCGATTTAAATAAATTTTTAATCGTTATTATTTAAAATAAATTATTTTGACTATTCAAAATTCATTGAAATAGCCAAAATAAAAATTTTTATTTGGTTCTGATTTTCCGGGTTGTTACAATCTCCCCCACTTAAAAGCTATTCATCCCCGAAAAGGAAACAATAGTAAAGTAGGAAACAAAACGGAAAATGCAAGGTATTGTAAATGTACCTTAACACAAGAGACACTTGGAGATGTCCACTCTGCACTTGGGATAAGCTTGTTTGATGCTATCCTCAGTCTCCCATGTAAAGTCTCTATGATCCCCGCTCCACTGCACTTTGACTAAGTGGATCCTCTTGTTCCTCAGAACTCGAGTCTCTTTGCCAACAATTTTCACTGGCTCCATTCTCATTGCTAAGCTCTGGGTAATCTCCAAATCTTGTTGTGTTGCTTCCTCCACAGCTAAGTCTGGATCATGAACATGCTTCCGGAGTTGAGACACATGAAATGCATCGTGAACCCCTGGCAACCGGTCAAGCAACTGCACTCTATAAGCAAGGATTCCAATCCTTTCGAGAATAGGAAATGGACTAATGAATCTCGGTGCCAATTTCCCAGTCTTCCCAAATCGAATTACACCTCTCAGTGGGGAAACCCTCAAGTATACAAGAACACCAGCAGAGAATTCTAAATCCCTTCTTCGTGAGTCTGCATAACTCTTCTGTCGGCTATGAGCAGCCAGTAATCACTTCTTAATAAAATCGACTTTATCTGATGCTTCACGAATCATGTCGGGACCCAATACTAATCGATTGTCGGGTTCCACCCAACAAGCAGGAGATCTGCATGGCCTGCCATATAAGGCTTCAAATGGCGACATCTAACTGTTATTATAAGAGAACTCAACCAAGTGCAAGTGATCTTCCCATAACCCACCAAAATCAAGAATGCATGCCCACAACAAGCCTTCTAATATGCGGTTCACCCTCTCAGTCTGGCCATCTGTCTGAGGATGATAAGCGGTGCTCATATTCAATTTGGTCCCAAGCTCTTCTTGGAATGCTTCCCAGAATTTGCTAGCAAATATCGGATCACGATCACGATCACTAACGATGCTACTAGGAACTCCATGTAGTCTGATAATTTTTCTGAAATAAAGCTACGCCATACTTCGAGCTGTTCTATTAGATTTGACAGGGATAAAATGGGCAGTGTTTGTGAAGCGATCTACAATAACCCATAAGCTGTCATTGCCTTTTCTAGTTCGGGGCAAGCCATCAATAAAGTCCATAGAAATTTGGTTCCACTTCCAACCTGGAACCTCTAGCGGTTGCAACAATCCTGCTAGCTTCTACTGATCGCTTTTGACTTGCTGGCAGGCAGGACATCTAGCAACATACATAGAAATGTCTCTCTCCATCACCTTCCACCAAAAGGTGCACTTAAGATCATGATACATCTTGCTTACTCCTGGATGAATGCTGAGCTTAGATTTGTGACATTCATCTATAACTTCTCTTTTTAGCTCACGAATATCCGGCACGCGTATTCGCCCTTGCAGTCTAAGGGTTCCCTTGCTGTCTATTTGGAAGCTTGACGCTTCGCCCTTTCGAACTCGCTTACTAATCATCTGAATAAATTTATCATCTTTCTGAAGAGCAGAGATCTTATCCATCAATGTAGGCATAATGATAAGACTGGCGATGATAAAATTGGTAATGGTCGTATTCTTCCTGCTGAGTGCATCGGCTACAACATTGGCTTTTCCTGGAGTATATACAATGTCCAGGTCATAGGCCGCAAGAAATTCAACCCAACGTTGGTGCCTCAAGTTCAAATCCCTTTGGGTGAACAGATACTTCAAGGATTTGTGATCAATATACAGTTCAAACTTCTCACCCAAGAGATAGTGCCTCCATATCATTAGAGAAAATACGATGACCATCAACTCAAGATCATGAGTGGGGTATTTCTTCTCATGCGGTTTCAACCGACGGCTAACATATGCAACTACTTTGTCTCTTTGCATTAGCACCGCACCAATACCTTAAATAGATAAAAGGATAACATGTTAAAATAAGATTTGACATTAAAAAATGTCATCTCTGACATGTTTATTTAGATAAAAAGAATAACCTTCTCTACAAGCATCTGTCCAGACTTTCAAATCCTGATTGCCATCAATAATGGTCAACATAGGAGCAGTGATCAACCTCCGTTTCAGCTCTTGGAAAACTGCCTCACATTCGGGTGTCCAAATTAAGTTTGTATGCTTCTTAGTCAGCTTCGTCAATGGATAAGATAACTTCGGAAAATCCTTAACGAACATCCGATAATAGCCAGCCAGTCCTAAGAAACTTCTGACTTCTGTAGGAGTGCTAGGCTGCTTCCAATCTTGGATGTCTGAGATCTTTCCTGGGTCTACTGAAATGCCTTTCTTTGATACAACATGGCCTAGGAATTTCACCTCTTCTTGCCAAAATATACATTTGGAGAATTTGGATTTCAACACATTTCTTCGCAAAATCTCCAAGACTTCTTTCAGACGCTTTTCATGCTCGACGGTGGATTTAGAAAAGATTAGGATGTCATCGATGAACACCAGCACGAATTTATTTAAAACATCTCGGAATACTCTATTCATTAGATCGACTAAGAATGCTGGAGCGTTGCATAAGCCGAAGGGCATTACTAGCCATTTATAAATAAGTCTGGCCCTTTGAAAGCTGTCAAAGGAACACATTCTTCGGCAATGCGTAATTGGTGGAAACCTGTAGCTAGGTCCATCCTAAAGAATACTTGCGCTCCATTCAAGCGGTCCAGCAGATCATCAATACATGGCAGTTGTTTGCGAACAAATCAAACAACTGTAAGATCCGTTGGGCTTTCCTAAACAACAAGGATTGTTGTAGAGGGTGTCGAACTCTGGGACCAAAAATATTTTAATTAATAAATCCAATCAAGTTATTTCAGGATTTTGATTTATTGAAAACACAGAAAATAATAGTAATTAAATGAAAAGAAAGATTTATATAATAAGAGAAAGCAATTAGGGGATAATGACATAGATTGGATTCATACCCATCAATAGCTTACAAATAAATATAGGTCTAATTCATGTTTATGTCACAAACACGAGTCAACAATAATTAGGTTCTTAGAAACAAATAAGTAAATAACGACAAGCATAGCCAATGCAGGAGCTGAGCTCTTAAACAACCATAGGCTGTCAGGACAGATTCACTAATTAATTTCTAAAACCCTAAAATTAGATCTAAATCTGATAATTGTTAGATCGAACACGAATATACCCTGTGAAGGAGCATAGCTCTTAAACGACACAGAATATGAAGGTTCAGATCTAACCCTTGATTCAAATCCAGATCTACATGTATAAAGTCCTCATATATTGGCTATGTGATTCATGTTGAATCATATCTATTAGCGTCATCACCCCCTAATCAAAGGGGATTAGCTAGACATTGCTAAAGAAGAAGAGAAAAAGAAACTAAATAACATGAACATAAATAAAACTAAAACTAAATAGAACAGAGGAAGAATGATTTTATTCCAAGAAGAGAATTACAGAATAAAACCCATTGTGTTTTACAATGAATGAGATACAATGTATTTATAGCTGATATGACAAAGACTACTTGGCAAATTCCACAATGTGGGACAAAACCCCTTTTCCAAAATAGCACATAAATCAAATAGCTCAATGTGAAGGCGTGCAGAGCATGAATGAGAAGCCTTGCAGATTACATGATATGGGACAAATAACTTAGCCCAATTAGCAACTAGACCAATGTGAATGCATGCAGATGTCATGGAAAATAGGTTGCAGGCTTCAACTCCAATTGCCTTGAGAATGAATAACAACTCCAAGTGATCATTATGGAAAAGCATTGAATCTTTTCTTTATAATATGCAGCAGAAGGCGATTGAATAACAACTTTTCTTCAGGTCTTCAAGCTTTAATCTAGCTCTAAAATCCAACACTCCTCTTGCACAAATTCTTCAAGCTTTTTCAATAATTAAGTGCATTAATCCATTCATCAAAAATAATCTGTAAACACAACTATGAATGCACAATATTAATTATTTATGAGATAAATATGCGGATAAAATATACACATCTACGTGTATATTAAATACCCCCGCACTTATCTTTTTATTTGTCCTCGAATGAACTAAACTAAGATATGTCACACTTTCGTAGGAAACACGATTGCATTTAGCGTATGCAACAAGCCGTTAAACCCCTAGGTGTCCCTAGTAGGACGAGTGTTGTCTCGTGAGGGTTTTCAGCGGATACTACCCTCAAAATCCAAAGCGTCTTATGTACGCGGATTAATCAAACAATATATTTAAGGTCTTTCAAATTCCAAGGACTTTACCTAACTTCAATAATAACGGTTTAGTCCTACATTGTCCATCCCATAATTGGTGCAAAAATGAATAATATTTTCAAGCTGAATCGTAATTCCTTGATAACACTGTAATTGTCTTGAAGGTTAAGAGCCTGGTGTCAACCAAAGTTCTACACATCGACCATGTGCACCCAATCATTTATTCATTCTTTTCTTTTTTTGAATAATTTTGCACCAGTGTAACTGTAATGTATTGGATGTGAGTTATGCATAGATGAAGGAGAATTTTTGTAAGTTCTAAAAATATTCTAGCTAAGAGAGCAAGTGTATTAGTTAAACTTCAGGCTACAAAAGATAAAGTAATACTAAGGCACATATGAACATTTTTATTTCCTTTCATCTCTTCTACTACAATCCTCGCTTCTGAGTACGGTATGGTGGATGTGGATGGAATGGAAATGAATGCTTTATAGTCAAGAATGATGAATGACTATTTTATTCTGAGAGACTCTCTCTTTATTTCATTTTTTTTCTTCTTTTTTTCTTTTTCTTTTCCTTTTTTTTCTTTTTTCTTTCTCTTTTTTTTCTTTTGCATGATAAATGATGAATGGAGATGGAATGATACCATACATTATTTCATTTGATTCCTTCTCTACTAAGCGAATCATAACAAACACTTCATGAAAGGAAAGTTTTGTGCCCTAGTTACTCTACTTATATAATCCTAATTCAACACATAAGTCTGGATTGATGTTATATAAAAAACTGAAAGGAAAGATAAGCAAAGTTTCGTAAGATAGATAACCCATATAAAATAAGATATGGTATATGGTTATCTTTAAAACAAGTACGGAGTGGGTAGTGTAATATTGGTATAAAAAATGACGTTTCTGAACCTTTGAAAATAGATCAGTACAAGGTTCTTAAGTATACAATATAAGAAAAACTTGTCGAAACATGGATGTAATTCGACTAAAACTTGGGTTTGAATAATGTGGGGTATCGAAGAAGAACGCTACAATGAGTCATTTCTCCTTAATTGGGCCATGTGGATTTAGAACTTACGATTTTGAAAATTTGAGTGGAAAAGAAAACGTTATGCATGAAAACGAACTCAGAAAATCCAACAAATGTAGGTGCAAAATCATTGTTTATTTGATGATTTTTTTTGATCATTTTTAGTTGCACGTTCTAACATGTATAACAAGGGTTGACACGCTTACTCTAGAACACGACTAACGTCTGCACAGTCTCAAGCTAGCATCTTAAAAAGACACATTACAACTCAATGAATAAATAATGTTCATTCCCACCACCCAACAATTCAACTTATCAAACAAGAACCAAGGTGTTATTTATGAATTTAAGTTAATCATTGTTCAATGAATGACCTAGTTCATAAAATTTGATTGCTGATGTAATGTAAAATTCCCCCCACACTTAAAAATAGACTATGTCCCCACAGTCATCAACCAGACATATCTTAGTGAAAAGGATAGAAAATAGAGGGTAAGCGTAGCTTACCAGATATGTGTGCAGAAAATACGTCGTCATCGAATAGATGAACTGGTCTACAATGGACCAATGAATCAGCCTCATTAAGATTATGAGACATAACTGAAGCACAGAAAACCAAATCATAAAGGATTTTATATTACATGTCATATTTGGAAAAACAAATTTTGTTTTTTCAAAAGTTTGAGTTGCTAATTTTAAAATTTTGAGCTTACAATTGATCCTAAAATCGAATTGAATTTCTGTAGCAACTAAAGAGAGGTCATTGAGCTAGGGTTTAGTAAAAGTTTCAAAAACAAAGTTTGATTTGTTCAGATGATGTATAAATTGAGAGATGTGTGCATCATTCTCACCCCCACACTTGTTTTGACAAAAAATGTTTAGTTTTGCTTTGATATTTGAAATGTTGTTGACTAAAGGTTCATTCGTAAACCTAAAGTTAAAACCGAACAAATGAATTTTCAGTAAATTTCGAAACTATATTTTCTCAAAAACAGTGTTATTCCAAAATGAGTTCATATACTGCAGAAATTTATCATTGAAAAACAAGTGATCGCAGTGAGGTTCAGTTGAAACGATCAAGTTGCAAGGAGTTTCAACTGTTTCAGAAAAAATGTCATCGTGTTGAAGATCACATTCAACAGTTTCATTGTTGTCAACCTCAAGAATTTCAATATTTTCAAATGTTCCAGTTTCAATGTCAAACCCAACAACGTTATCGTCAATCAGTTCAAGAAATTTTCGCTCATCAAAGTCGTCCTCACTTAAACAGTTGTTACCAACTTTATCATTTCTTTCAAGTTGACAATCTAAAGTTGTTAAATTTTCAAAATTTGAAAGAGGAAGATCAAATCGAAGATTGACATCTTTGTTTTCGAGAGAATTTAAATTCAAATCAATTACCGAGATTTCAACAACTTCATTAAGGTTTTCATCAATTTTAAAAGTTGTTAGTTGACAATTTTCGATTTTAGTAAGAGTTGAATTTTCAAAAGAATCATCAGTCTGAGCTTGAAATTCAGTTCCACAGAAATCAGAGTTTGGTTCCAGTGAGTTTTCAAAATTTTCATTTTCATCAACAGTCATATCATCAGAATCATCAATGATCGTTATGTAATGTTGTGATGAAGTTACTAGCTGATTATTGTTTTCAAAAGAAGCATTGGCAGATACTTGTTTGTCACTAGATTGGGATTTGTAGTTGTTATACAAGTTCGTGACTTCAATTTGAAGAAGAGAATTGTGACAAACTATCCTGGTGCAACTTTGTTTGCTGTCTGTTATTATTTGAGCAAGTTCTTCGACGTAAGTCAAGCCAAGTTTCATGGTATCCTCAAAGTCATCAACATCATCAATTCCCTCAAGTAATAACTTTTCTAGATTTAGCCAAAATTCAATAGTGTATTGAGCCATTTGTTCAATGATACACATGTTTTCGATATCTTTATTTTTAGAAGCTTGTTTTCATCTAAAGTTTGCGCCCATTCCTTGATGTCCTCGTGACAATTACAAATGTCATGCATTAATTGATCAGTTTCACTCAGGCTCTCTTCAATCAAATTGGTAGACACGCCAGATTTCAAAATGTTGTTTTTTAGATTCATCATTTCTATGTGTTCCTCACTGGTTGACCTTAAAAATTCATCAACCTCATCTTTTAGAAGTCGTCCATTATTTATTTTCCAAAACCAACATCGCCAAAAATTTAGCTTGTTTGCAACACATTTTTCATATTCAATAACCAACATTTGACATTCACTCGTATTATGAAAATCATTTTGATTTTAAATTTTTTTGTTAAAAGCCGTGTTGCAATTGTTTTGATTTTCAGCACTTTGCTTAGACATTTGCGCTAACAGTTGTCTCGCCTCAGATAAATTCTCATTAATCATAGAATGACAGTTTTCATATTGGGGTACAACCGTTTGATGAGATTGGTGGAAATTATCCAAAAAAAATTCAGCTTGAAATTCATTTAAAGTTTGAAAAGAATTGCAATTTTGGTTGTTTATGGGGCAAGCGCGCATGTACTAGAAGTAGAGAGTTTTTCGTCGAAAAATCAGTTGCAAAGTTGTGGCTCTAAAGAAGCTCCTAAAAAATATGTTAAAATTAACAACTTCGGATTATATAAATACAAGTTTGGGCCAGGTTCGGACAGGGATTATCAATGTGCCACGAATCACCGTAGAAACACGACTGAAGGTTTAAGAACCTGTTTGAGTTCTAGATTCTACCGTTCCTTAGACACCTCATGGAGTACCAATCCTAATTGTCAATTTAACAAATATTTTGTCCTATTAGCTTTGGGGAATCCTCGATTCGATTTCAAAAATAAACTTTTCAATTAATCCCACGTTCGTTTTAAAATTTTAATCCACACATCAAAAGGCAAAATATTCAGTCACAAAACAAACGCAGAGTAATAAATTGCAGAAATAGAAATTTTACAAGCAAGCAGCGGCACCTGCAGAATTTTTTTTACACGCAATTTCTATATTTTTTTCCTTTGCAGTAGAGCACCTGTAGGGTTTAGAAAATTTTACAGTGATCGGCCGTTCGTCTAGTGCAATTGAGTAGCTCTAGCGTGTTCATGCCCCACTTGGTGTGCAACCGATCCAGCAATTCGAATTCTGCTAATTACAAATAGCGTGACCTTTGAAATCCCTCCTTGATCTGCAACCTGAAAACTATCACACTAAGATTCACAAGTGAAAAGAAATCGATTTTTTTTACACTACATCCAAGCGAAAGATAAGAAACTAAAAAAAAACTAGATCAAAAACAAATGGGAAAACAAACTAAACCTGGCAACTCTAAAAACTGGCTTTTTAGAAAAGAAAAAAATAAAAAAAATAAACAAGACAAGATGATTATGCCTAAAGAAACAAGAAACCCGACTCAAAACACCAATCACGCACAAAAGAAATAAATATTCACACACTCAATCAGTCAACTCCAAACAAATAAGCAAACACAGATGGCTACAAGCCAATCCAACAATATAGATCCATGCCCCCTGTTTCTCAGAGAATTCAAACGAAAATATGGCAACAAATTATTCCCCCAAATTATAAAACTTTCACGACCTTTTTTTTTTAAGATCAAATCGGGTTGGGTGCGTTCGACCTGAGGTAGATGGCAATTTCGGGTTCGTATGTGGTAAACTGGGGATTGTGGTACGATTTGTGAGGTATTGTCGTGACGGATGGTTTGAAGGAGGGTCTAAGGAAGTTGCTGGTAATTGTGATGATTTGAAATTGGGATTGACGTTGGTTTGTGGCTTCACTTTTCAAGTGGAGCGCTTGAATGTGGAAGGGGATATAAGGATTGTGAAGAGGGTGACTGAGTTAAGAAGGCAAGTTTTGTGAAGAAGATGGGAGGAGGCTTTGTGAATGGTTGGAGAAGAATTGTTGAAGGAAGTTAAGAAGTGAATCGCGTGAAATATAAAGCAATGGAAGGAAAAAAAATTGGAAAGATTGTTTTTTTTATTTGTTTCAGAAAAGAGAAAAAGGAAATGTAATGAGATTGAAAGGAAAGTTGATACAGAGAAAGAAATCAGGAAAATAAAAATGCAAGTTTTAAGTAAGGAAAGGGAATGAAAGAAAAATCTTTTTTTTTTTACTTTGTAAAAATTGTAAACAAATGAAAGGAAAAAAATATGTCGTAGAAGGAAGGTAATTATACAGGGAATTTTGAAAAGAATTCAGAGATAGGAAAGTAATAAGTGAAACAAATGGGAAAGTAATTGTAAGGAAAGAAGGAAAGAAAAAAAACAAATAGAAAGAAATGAAAAAAATTTGGCAATTGATTACAGTTGAAGAAACACAAAAGTGGAAAGAAATGAACAAAAGGAAAGCAATAATTTTTTTTAATTCGCAGAAAAGGTGGAAAATAGATGAAAGAAGGGAAAGAAATTATTTATTTGCAAGAAGGAAAAAAAAGGGATTTTTTTTTTTTTGGAATTGTTGAAAAGAGGAAAGAGATTGTTTTTTTTTTTGGAATTGTTTGCTGTGAATGGTTTGGAGTGATGTATTTTTTTGCTTGATGGTGGAAAGAACGTAGTTTGATTGATGGAGGTAAGAGATGTTGAGAAAGGAAGATTTGGTGAAAAATGGCAGCGAGAAAAGGAAAGAAATTCATAGACGTAGGAAAAGGAAAGCAATAATTTTTTTTAATTTAATTTGTAAAAATGGAAAGCAATGAAACATGAAAGAAATAAGAAAGGCAATGAAACATGAAAGAAATAAGAAAGGCAATGAAAAGGGAAAGAAATCAATCCAAAAATATTATTTTCACCTCTTTAAATAAGAAGATCAGCAATACCAAATCATAGCTAATCAAGAGAATTTTTTTATAAATGAAGGAAAATAAAATAAAACTAACAAAAAAAAATTGTGTTTTTTTTATAATGGAAAAATAAGAAAATAAAAGGAAAAAATTTATTTTTTTTGTGTTGTTTTTTTTATATGAAGGAAAACTAAAGAAAAAAATTATAACTCGAAGGATATAAAAATAAAATTATTTTGGTCCCCGACAACGACGCTAAAATCTGTTTGCGAACAAATCAAACAATTGTAAACAACTGTAAGATCCGTTCGGCTTTCCTAAACAACAAGGATTGTTGTAGAGGGTGTCGAACTCTGGGACCAAAAACATTTTAATTAATAAATCCAATCAAGTTATTCCAGGGTTTTGATTTATTGAAAACACAGAAAATAACAGTAATTAAATGAAAAGAAAGATTTATATAATAAGAGAAAGCAATTAGGGGATAATGACATAGATTGGATTCATACCCATCAATAGCCAACAAATAAATATAGGTCTAATTCATGTTTCTGCCACAAACATGAGTCAACAATAATTAGGTTCTTAGAAACAAATAAGTAAATAA
Source organism: Allium sativum (assembly GCA_030737875.1). Taxonomy (NCBI): domain Eukaryota; kingdom Viridiplantae; phylum Streptophyta; class Magnoliopsida; order Asparagales; family Amaryllidaceae; genus Allium; species Allium sativum. The sequence goes on from CM060916.1 coordinate 47,703,695, forward strand.
CGACAAGCATAGCCTATGCAGGAGTAGAGCTCTTAAACAACCATAGGCTATCAGGACAGATTCACTAATTAATTTCTACAATCCTAAAATTAGATCTAAATCTGATAATTGTTGGATCGAACACGATTATACCCTGTGAAGGAGCATAGCTCTTAAACGACACAGAATATGAAGGTTCAGATCTAACCCTTGATTCAAATCCAGATCTACATGTATAAAGTCCTCATCTACTGGCTATGTGATTCATGTTGAATCATATCTATTAGCGTCACCACCCCCTAATCAAAGGGGATTAGCTAGACATAGCTAAAGAAGAAGAGAAAAAGAAATTAAATAACATGAACATAAATAAAACTAAAACTAAATAGAACAGAGGAAGAATGATTTTATTCCAAGAAGAGAATTACAGAATAAAACCCAATGTGTTTTACAATGAATGAGATACAATGTATATATAGCTGATATAACAAAGACTACTTGGAAAATTCCACAATGTGGGACAAAACCCCTTTTCCAAAATAGCACATAAATCAAATAGCTCAATGTGAACGCGTGCAGCGCATGAATGAGAAGCCTTGCAGATTACATGATATGGGACAAATAACTTAGCCCAATTAGCAACTAGACCAATGTGAATGCATGCAGATGTCATGGAAAATAGGTTGCGGGCTTCAACTCCAATTGCCTTGAGAATGAATAACAACTACAAGTGATCAATATGGAAAAGCATTGAATCTTGTCTTTAAAATATGCAGTAGAAGGCGATTGAATAGCAACTTTTCTTCAGGTCTTCAAGCTTTAATCTAGCTCTAAAATCCAACACTCTTCTTGCACAAATTCTTCAAGCTTTTTCAATAATTAAGTGCATTAATCCATTCATCAAAAATAATCTGTAAACACAACTATAAATGCACAGTATCAATTATTTATGAGATAAATATGCGGATAAAATGTACACATTTACGTGTATATCAGCAGTGGATATTTATTTTTCAATATTTCTTATTTAGGTCACGGTAGTCCACACATAGCCTGAGAGTACCGTCTGACTTTGGGACAAATACCACTGCTGCACCCCAATTTGAGAAGCTAGGCCTGATTAGACCCTTCCACAAAAGTTGCTTAGTTTGATTGCTCAGCTCCCCCTTTTCTTTCAGTATCATTATCCGAATAGGGTGCACAACGGGCCTTGCATTCAGAACTAAGTCAATCCTGAAGTTGATTTCTTTGCACGGAGGTAAGTTGTCAACTTCTTTAAACACATCCGCATAATCTCTTACGACAGGAATATCCTAAATAGAAGCAGGAGTAACTTATAGAGAAGACCAGAATTCTTTCCTATCTGTGGCTGAGCCATGGCATGGTATAGCAATAATATCTCTGAATTTTGTTTTGATTCTGACTACCCTTTCAGTGCATAGTAACTCAGCCTCATACTTTGTTTGCCAATCTAGCCCAAGTATGATATCGTATCCAGAAAAGCTCATAACGATCAAGTCAAAAGGAAACTGGAAGTAAGAATAAGAAACATGCACTCTACAATATCGATCAAGCACAAGTGAACCTCCTATCGGACTATGGGCTCTAATCGATTCTTTAAGTTTTCTTGGTTTCAATTTTAGCTTTTTTATTGTGTCACTAGATATGAAACTTCTTGATGCACCAGTGTCAAACAATACAATAATAGGAATGTTCTTAATGTTAAGAGTACCTCCTAAAACATCAGGTTTACCGGCCCCCTTGGAAGAAGCCAGTGCAGCCGCTCCATCATAGACATGTGCCACCTGAGAATTCTTCAGCAACGGGCAGTTTGGCTTGATGTACCCCTTTTGGTGACAATTATAGCACTCCCTTTTATCCTGAGAACTTTGACTAGGCCCAGACTCATTTCTCTTTGGCCTCTTGGGAGCTCAGCATTCATAGTCAAAGTGCCCCATCTTCTGAAAATTGAAGCAATTCACCTTGGATTTGTCTCTTTTCTTTTTCACTTGGGGTTTGACGGCTGAAGAGCTGCTCGCCTATGGTTTCCTGTCAGCTTGCTTTCTTTTGTTATCATTCTGGTTCTTTTCACTCTCCCGCTGTGCATTTCTGTCATTATCCTCATAGCGGCAAGCCATCTCGATCACTTCATTAAAGGGGAGCTTGATGCGAGCTGTGACTCTGTTCAGGTATTTCCTACAGAGGCCATTGATAAATCTCTTGTTCTTCTGCACTGGTTCCTGAACTAACTCTGGGGCATAGCGTGAGAGTTCCTCGAACTTCCACACATATTTTGAAATAGTCATTTCTCTCTGCTGCAAATTGGCAAATTTATCATGGAGTCTCTCTACTTCCTACGGAGGGATATACTTATCGTTGAAGAGTTCTTTGAATCTGGCCCAAGATATGTTGGCCACATTATTGCCAATTTTGACTGTATCCCGCCAATTTTCTGCTTCGTCTTTCAAAAGCCATGTTGCCAAAAAGTGCTTGTGTTGATCTTCCAATTCCAGGCCTTCAAAGATTTTCTCGCAGTTCTTTAACCATGCATATGCCTCAATCACTGTCTCTTGCCCAGTAAAGGATACGCCCCCTAGATTTCTGAACTTCTTGGACATTTTGTCCAAGTCAAACGACTGCGGGGGTGGAGGTGGTGTTACAGCCTCGGGAGTGGGCTACCTATGGGATGTAGGACTCTCATCTCTAGCTGGTCCTCTAGCCCCACCTCTGCCTCGGGCTCTAGCTTGCGCTCTAGTGCTCATTTCCTAGTTCGTTCTGTACCATCAAGGAAAGAGTCAGACTAACAGAAATGGTAATTTTAAAGGAAAGGTTAAAAGTAGAGACATATGATAAGATGATAATGATGTAATGACTGATTAATATGTGCTATTCTGCTGTGCTCATTCTAGGACATTATTAATCCTATCTCTAATGAGCTACTCGTCTTAGAATTCTGCTGATTCTATCTAGACAAATTGTTTTTAAAATGTTATACTCCGAAGCTAAGGTTAACCTTTAGCTCTGATACCAACTGTGACAACCCCAAACTTCCGTAGTATGAAAGCAAGGATAATCATAGGAGCATAACATAATTACAACAATAACACATCTCAGATAATAGCAAAACACATAAATCATTGCAGCGGAAAGAAGAATGTCATCACAACATAACATCAAAGACATCAGAGTACGCAGTTACATGATACACTTAGCAAATAGAAGTCTCAACAAAGAAAGAAATAAGTCTCAATCTCCACCAAATACATCAAAGATCAATAACGTCTAAATATCTCATGAATCAATAAAAAGATAAAAAGGAAAGTGTTCTTTATCTCCTTCCTTAAGCAAGCTCCAATCCAGAATATGTCCATACCTAAACCTGTCATTTGGCTGCTCGTGTGGAAAGAGGGCACCCGAGTTTGCAAAGTGAAACAAACTACGAGTCAGTCATGGGACTGATATGAGAAATCTTTCTTAACTAACAATATGGCTAATCGCAAGACGACGCCGCTAATGCGGAACAGGTTTACTCCATTGGATTGCCAATGCATATGTTTAATAAATTTTAATTCAAAAACAACGCAATGCTTTTTAGAAAATGAAATCATTATAAGACTCAAGTCCCATCACACAATGCAACGCAAACCGGAGGATAGAGTTTTACCTTATAATCAAAAATGCTTAATACGTGGAAAATAATGTTTAATATTATTATTAGTGTCTAATCAGTTTTAAAATACTTCAAATTAAATGTATCAATCCTAGACGGCATAGTGCCCCATCCTACTATGTCGCCATATATAGGTTTATAATCAAAATCGTAATGTCGTATTGGAGATTGGGTTTCCATCATGAGTCAAGGCTATAGACGATCTCCTTACCGATTCGAGCCACTCTAGCAATGTCTCAGGGGCCCCCGCAGTGAACACTTAGATCCTGCAGGGCCGGTCAACAAGTATACCTTAGTGGATTGGCAATTCCTGAACACACGTTTCTCAGTCCTATTGAACCTATAAAATGGTCACAGTTGACCAATAAATCTGAGGCGCCTCATTCCATCAACCACATAAGTAAAATGTCAGGGCTTGCAAAACTCCGATACCACATCTAGCTAGAAAGAAACGTGTGCATTCCCTGCGTTCTCTTGTCCCGTTTCTGACTCTTACCCGGGTGTGAGGCTCGCGAGGTAACGTTATACACAAAGATATGACGAAACAGGCTATGCTTTGATCACCATCCACAAGGCTCTGCTTTTCAACAAAAGCCTCGATCAATTGCATCTTGGCATGTCACATTGACAATTCACGCCATACGATCGATAATTACCAATATATAACCTCTGAGCTCATACATTTCAGAGAAGGGTGTTAAGCGAGGGAATAGAATTTTCTTCCACCAACAGATATATATATTAAATAGAGATCAATTTACATGGAATGAAATCCAATGTCGGACACACATCCATTTACAAGTCCGTTCTGGGTCTGAACGAAACATCAATTTACATGGAGTGGAATGAAAAGATCGAATAGTAGTTATCCTTTTGATGTGAAGATCGCCGGTCTTCAATCGTCGTCTTTAATATCTTTGATTTAAATTGTCGTATAATCATTTGAAATGAGATTGAACTCCGTCTTTTCAAATGATCCTCACATATATATAGTTTAAAACCATTTCATATCGTTAATAGTATTTGATGATGATTTATCGCAATTTTTATTTATATAAAAATAGCTAAATTAATTTAACGACGCTTTGGGTCAAAAGCCGGCCTTGGCGCTGTTTTTATCAAAATTTGATTTACACTTATCTCGAAATCTAACCGTTGGATTTTAATAAAATTTATATCGTTGGAAAGATATTCCCAGAACGGTCCTAACGGTTCCAGTTTTGGGAAAATCCGACGGTCGGGTCTTTCGGTATAATCGTTTAAAGTTACAATTCCGAAACGCGAAATACCATGCGCAATTCGTTAATTTTAATTTATATATATATATATATATAAACTGTTCGATGATTTCGCTAACGTTTTTAATATGCCAAATAAAAGAATGTTTTTATTGGCATATCATATCTATGTATTGTCAAACAAAATATATTTCATTTACATGAAAATTGATCCAGTGATGAGTCAACTTTGCATATAAATTCTAATATATGCAAATGTAAATATAAATGTAATTTTGACAATGCATATAAATTCTAATATGTGCAATGTAAATATAAATGTAACTTTGACAATGCATATAAATTCTAATATATGCAATGTAAATATAAATGTAACATTAATCATGCATATAAATTCTAATATATGCAATGTAAATATAGATGTAACTTTAACCATCCATATAAATTCTAATATATGCGATGTAAATATAAATGTAACTTTGACAGTGCATATAAATTCTAATATATGAAATGTAAATATAAATGTAAGTTTAACCATGCATATAAATTCGAATATATGCAATGTAAATATAAATGTAATTTTAACCATGCATATAAATTCAAATATATATAATGTAAATATAAATGGAACTTTAACCATGCATATAAATTCTAATATATGCAATGTAAATATAAATGTAACTTTCACCGTGCATATAAATTCTAATATATGCAATGTAAATATAAATGTAACTTTGACAATGCATATAAATTCCAATATATGCAATGTAAATATAAATGTAACTTTGACCATGCATATAAATTCTAATATATGCAATGTAAATATAAATGTAACTTTGACAATGCATATGAATTCTAATACATGCAATGTAAATATAAATTTAATTTTAACCATGCATATAAATTCTAATATATGCAATGTAAATATAAATGTAACTTTGACAATGCATATAAATTCCAATATATGCAATGTAAATATAAATGTAACTTTGACCATGCATATAAATTCTAATATATGCAATGTATATATAAATGTAACTTTGACAATGCATATAAATTCTAATACATGCAATGTAAATATATATATAATTTTAACCATGCATATAAATTCTAATATATGCAATGTAAATATAAATGTAACTTTGACAATGCATATAAATTCTAATATATGCAATGTAAATATAAATGTAATTTTAACCATGCATATAAATTCTAATATATGCAATGTAAATATAAATGTAACTTTGACAATGCATATAAATTCTAATATATGCAATGTAAATATAAATGTAATTTTAACTATGCATATAAATTCTAATATATGCAATGTAAATATAAATGTAACTTTGACAATGCATATAAATTCTAACATATGATGTAAATATAAATGTAATTTTAACCATGCATATAAATTCTAATATGTGCAATGTAAATATAAATGTAACTTTGAAAATGCATATAAATTCAAATATATGCAATATAAATATAAATGTAATTTTAACCATGCATATAAATACTAATATATGCAATGTAAATATAAATGTAACTTTAACAATATTTCCAATAATCAAACTTTACATTAAAGGTTATGATTTTAATGTTTCAACACTCTTATTCAAACATGAATCATTTTTATATGGATCATTCTTTTATAAAAATGATATTTTTAATGTTAACATGCCTTTGTTTCAAAAATGAACATTTTTAATGATTTATTTATTTCATTTAAAACAAAGTTTTCAATGTACACCTGTTTTATTTTAAAACATGCATGTTTTTCCAACTCCTAATATTACATTAAAAAATTGAATTTTGAATGTAATACATGTTTTCATCTTAAAACATGCCTCTTTTTCTAAATTCTATTATTACATAAAAAATGAAATTTTAATGTAAAACATGTTTTTCTTTAAAACATGTATCTTTTTCTACATTTATATTATTACATTAAAAAGTGAGTTTTTGATGTAAAACATGTTTTCATTTTAAAAATGAATATTTTCACTAATTTCTAGCATTACATTAAAAAGTATATTCTTAATGTAATCATGTTTTGATTTTAAAACATGAATACTTTTCTTATTTTTATAATATTACATTAAAAATATTAATTTCAAGGTAATCATGTTTTAATCCAAAACATGAACATTTTTCTATATTTCATTCTTGACACTGAAATATGAATTTTTAATGAAATCATGGTTTTATTCAAAGCATGAACATTTTCTATTTTTCTGTTCTTGACGTTAAAAATGTAATTTTTTTATGAAATCATGTTTTTATTCAAAACAAGTACATTTTCTATATTCTAACATTACATTAAAAATGTGAACTTTTTAATGTAATGTTCTTATTATTATTTTTTAAATATGAACATTTCTATTTTTATAATAATTCCATAAAATGATAGAAATTTATATTTCATTTTTGTTGAAAATTCTAATTCAACAAAATTACAAAATTTGATATTTCATTTTGATTAAAAATTCTAACTCAAACAAATAGCAAAAGTGTATAATTCATTTTGATTGGTAATTCTAATTCAATCAAATAATAAAGTGTATAATTCATTTTTGTTGAAAATTTTGATTCAGCAAAATGTATAAAAGGGAATATTTCATTTTGATTGAAAATTCTAATTCAATCAAATAACAAAAGTGATATTCGTTTTTGTTGAAAATTTTGATTCAACAAAATGTATAAAAGGGAATATTTCATTTTGATTGAAAATTCTAATTCAATCAAAGTGACAAAATGTGTGATTCATATTTTTTTGCAAAATTAATTCCAATAAAATGTAATAAAGGTGATGCTTCATTTTTGTTGAATATTTTGAATCAACAAAAATAACAAAAGTGTTTGATTTATTTTTGTTGCAAATATAATGCCAATAAAATATAATCAATGTGATGCTTCATTTTTGTTGAATGTTTTGATTCAACAAAAATTACAAAAGTGTTTGATTTATTTTTATTGCAAATATAATTCCAATAAAATATAATAAAAGTGATGCTTCATTTTTGTTGAAAATTTTGATACAACAAATATAACAAAAATGTTTGATTTATTTTTATTGCAAATTCAATTATAACACAATATCACCCAAAATAACAGATCTACATAACACATCAATTACAGATCAAATCACGTAGCATAGCATGTAGAAATTTACAGCAGATCGATGATAATACAAACATGATTAATTCTAATTATTTAAAAAAATAAAAATAAAATAGAATTCTCACCGTCGTTTAAATCTGATTAGTTCAGATATGCAATTTTGGCCAAAATTTGATTAGCTCAGAATTGGTTCTTTTCAGTCTAGAAACGCAGATCTCAGGCTCACGATCGCAGCGCTTCGAAAATCGTTCAGTTCTAAGTTCATATGAGTGAGTTACGATTTATTTTATGTTTATACAATTTTAAATTAAATTAATAAAATAATATAATAGGTTTTACCCTCTTCTTCTTCCTCTACAGATAATCGGTCATGACTTTTTCCCTTTCGTTCAAACCTAGGGCTCAACTTCTCGATCACCTCGCTTTACTACGCGACGATCCAAGACCACCACGTCGGAGAGGAGTAGGCGACACGCAGGGGGTCCCATCGATGGCAGGTGCGATCGTCGTAGGAGGGGGCGGCGGCGTTGTGAACAGGTGGCGTTTGGGGGCTCGGTTCTCATAGCACACGCCACGTGAGGCGATCAAAGCCGAATAGAATTCGAAAGGATAAAAATCTCTTCGATAATGTCTAAAGGAGTGACGGGTTTTGATGTGTGGATCGACGGATTTTAATGGGGGAAGGAGGAAGCAATGTCGGTCATGGGATGTAGGAGATGGCGGCTACTGCTAACCAGGGTTTTAGGGTTTCTCAAACTATTTTTTATAATATTTAATCGCCAATTTTGCAAATAAACCCGTAAATCCATAACAACTCCAATTTCTATCCAATAGGAGTTGTTTCTACCTAATTGCCCCTGTTCTAGAACCAATGGATTAGGTCCCGTCAGCCCAAACGATTGTTTTTGGCCTGATTTCTTTAATTTAAAATTTAAATCCTTTATTTATTTAATTTGATCACACATTTAAATTCACCGGGGCCACATACGGACTTTGAAAATTCCCAAAAAATAAATCTAGCTATGTTTTGACGATAGGGTCCTAACAAAATTAATTTCGTCGAATTTGGAGATCGTTTGAAAAATGGCCATTTTCAAGTTGATTAAATTTGACTAAAACGGAGAAAACACATTTTCTTTTGCCACGTTCACATATTAATTCAAAAATTCTGGAAAATTAAACCTAGCAATAATTTGACATTACGGATCCGACAAAAGTGGATTCGTTGAAAACGGATGTCGTTTGTATAATGGCCTTTTATACGGATCATAAATTATACTATATTTTATAGCGACTATTCTGAATATTCAATTGGCCATAACTTTTTATTCTTGCTATGAAATTGATTTTTCAGATCCGTTGGAAAGATATTTTTAAACAGATTTAGATATTTTTGGTTTCACTGAAATCCGTTTCATTTTGAATCATGTACATTCAGTCAAAGTTCAGATTCAACTTTTCAAACTACCGTACTATTTCTAATTCCTTTTAAAATTAAAATAAATATATTTGTTCTAACTTCGATTTAAATAAATTTTTAATCGTTATTATTTAAAATAAATTATTTTAACTACTCAACATTCACTGAAACAGCCAAAATAAAATTTTTAAATTGGTTCTGATTTTCTGGGTTGTAACACACAAATTTAAAAATTAATATTTATTTTCAAGAATTCAAATTCGAAAAAACTTATTAATTATGGTCATAAAACGCATGTATATATAACGGTCAAAAGCAAATAACATTTTCGTTAAGTTAAAAAAAAAAAATCTAATTTGGCACTTTTTTTATTGCAATTCTTTTACGTGGTCAGGCAACCTAATTCCCATTATAAATAGAGTAAACATTTACAATTGTATACTACTTCATCTCAAATGATTCAAAAAAATTTCGGCAGCATTTCCCTTTTGTTTCCTGCATTTTGTACACATATACACAGGAAACAAAAAGAAAAATTGAACCAAAATTTTGTGAATCTTTTGAAACGAAGTAGTATACAAAATGTAAATGCTTACTGTGTTTATAACTTGTCCAATACAAGGACAAATCCAACAAATATTTTACCAGATGAATATAAACAGTCGTTTTTTAATTTGACAAAAATGACTATTTATATAATGATCGTGTACAACACCCGTTGGATGGGGCCAAAAACACTCTAGGGGATATTAGTCAATTAGATGTGCGCATTCCGACTCCTAAATGTCAACATTTTGTATTTGTATTTATTAGTTATTTACAATAATTATAATTCTTTAATTATTAGCTAAAAGTAACTTATTAATTAGATAAAATAAAAGATAAAATCTTACGTTCAAATTCAATCATGTTGTTCAAAATGTTGGGGGATGCTAACTGGATACCCATTCACTTAACCATCATTTGTTGAATTGCTATTAACCAAATATTCATCATGCACCGTAAATATGCACTAATGTGACAACACATAACCTTGCAGTTTAAAAGAGTTTGTGCTCATTAAAATTAGGATTCAACCCTCTTAAGGATTTTAGCATTTTTTTATTTGGAATACGTGAACTATGATAGTTAAATGAGGCATAAAGGCTAAAGCACTTTTTATATTGTACCACAAAATATCGTGTACCTTGTACAAGATATATCCAACGTACTGTTCTAGCAAACTAAACCAAACATATTTGATATGAAGGTTCTCCAATCACTTACATTACAAAGAGTTTGTGCACAACGACGCATATGCACACAAATATCCTAAATTATACAACGACAAAAACCAAGCTACTTGACATATATTCACACAAACACCCAAACATTGCACACTAAATTTTAAATTTCAATATATCACATGAAATATGCACATAATAGGACGCTGTTACCCGCTACTATGCTATTGGAACCAATCGCCATCAATAATTATTCCTAATTTTCGATTTAGAACATAATTAGTTTTAGGAATTTTTTTGATTTTTAGGTAAATAAAGAGATTTTACCTCAAATTGCTTCCTCAAGATGTTAAAGATGAAGCCCAGGAAGATTATACGCGAAGAAATCGAAGATTGGGGGTGAAAATTTTGATTTTGGGGGTGGCTAGGTTTTATTTCTGTGCGCTGAATGTTTGGTTTTTGGAGGAATAAGTAAGAAAGGCGTACTGGCCTAAAGTTAATCTCGTTTATTTTTAACGGTTTCAGACGACCGCCGACGGCCCGTCGAAAGCCGTCGGGAACCGTTGCCCCGTCTTGTCGAAATTTGCAATGTTTCTAGTAGTGAACTGACAACAATGGGAAGCACTCACAGTCACAGCCAGACTTTGGTCACTGCTAAAAAATTGATCAAGACTATGATTAACCTACAGAGTCTGCTAATCACGGTTTACTTGGAAGAAGATAACTATTTTCTTTGGAAGCTTTAAGTAAAAACAACAATACAGGGATATTGACTTGAAGAGTTTATTCTCAGTACACTGTCCATGCCACCAAAATTCACCGGTGACTAATAAAATAATGTAATTAGTAATGATGAATACAAAAAAAAATCATGGACAAGATGGACTCATAAGCTTTTAGTTGTTACCCTTAATAAGTGACAATCTGCTATGTCATGTTATTGGTTGTAGTCTTGTAGAGCAACAACTAAAATATAGACTAGTGTTGGACAAGTTTTCAACACTCAGCCTGTTACTAAAGTAATGCACTACAAATGAAAATTGTGAAACTTTCAGATGTATAATCTTATAACTCAATATGAGATAATATCTTTCAAAAATGAAAAACATATATGTCGTGTTACACTGATGGACATCCAGTATTAGACTCAGACCATAGTCTTTGTATTTTCAAAGGTCTTGGTAATGATGATGAATCGGTCATTGTTGTGAAACCATCCACCAAAAGTTCTACCACCTGTAAGCGATGTGAATTCTATTCCACTAGAATGTTTGTTTTAAAGAATATCAAGCATGCTTGATCATTATAAGGTAAAACTCTATCCTACGGTATGCGTTGCGTTGTGTGATGGGACTTGAGTCTTATAATAGCTTCATTTTCAAGCAACATGAATTTCGAAACCTTTGAATCTTGGTTGATGTTTGTATAATATGGGTTATGGTATGTTATATAGTTATTTAGTTTTTAAACTGGTTAATCCAAGATTGGACCGAGTGTTGTTCGCTCGGGTAAGATCCGAGTACGTTTCGAATTAAACAGGTTGATGAGGAGTTTCAGTTGATTTCGAAAACCTGGAGTTCTTCGTCAGATGGCAAGCTGCAAAGTTATATATATTGAATATTATATTTTGTTTTTGTTCCGTTGTGTTCACTCTGATAAAATCCCGATGAATCGAGCTTGTGACAATTGATATTGCGGTACACGAACAACGTGGATGTGTTAAGTATCGACTATCGAAGGTCGAAGATTTGGTTTATCGCAGGACCTTTCGAGGTTTCTTGCCTTTCGAACCGGACTTGTGTAGTTTATGGTCGGTTTAGAGGGCGAGGATATGCGGGTCGTCTCATTTGGTATCAGAGCTTTGGTTTTGCAATAAAACTTGGCTCTATAGAGTAAAATACTCGTCAAAGATAAGATCGGTAGTATCCTAGGACTAATAACTTGTCAGAGATAGGATCGGCATTATCCTAGGATGAATAAATCATTGTAGATAGGGTCGATAATACCTTAGAATGAGTTGGGTAAGATCATATATATGAGAGACATTTATAGTTTTGATTTCAAAGTAATAAGTATTTTGGAAAAAAACTTAAAAGTTAATCAATTCATTGATTTTTGGATATGATGTATGGTTGCTAAATTTAGCTAATTAAGGAGTGATTATGAACTTAAACAATTAGATTACGGTACGTAAACGTAATTTTCGGCGATTTTGGGCAACTGGTAAATTCTAACACATATTAAGTTAAAATTCATAAGGGCGTTATGTTCACGATTTTGGATAGTGGATGTACGTTAAACTCATTTCTTATTTTGATTAGAAGGCCTAAGTTTAAAAGTACTTGTTTAAAATTGTGTGTTGATTATAAACTTTTTGTTTTTGTTGCAGAGATGTATAGGTAGAGGGATGAGAGTTAGGGGTAGTGGTAAGCAATTATCCATTCTCCGGTATATGGCTTAGTTTTGAGAGCCTATTCCATCTAGTAGATCTTCCTCTAAGGATATTCATAGCAGTAGTTCTTCCAACTCGTTTAGCCAGGGCAGCGCTGACGAGTACTTTTCAGATGCCATATTAGCCTTCCAACCGATGGTGTTTTTGATTTTGAGTTTGGTTCCGCATCTACACCTGTATGGTCCGACTCTACACATTCATAGGATTCTAGTGGCCACGACGACTGGATGTTAAAAGACGATGCAACAGAGGAGATCCAGTCTCCTCATATCTTGGAGATTATACCCGATTATGTTCTACAGCCAATCCACGAGGAGCGGGCACTTCTAGAGATACCTCTTCCCCAGGTGGACGAGCCCAAGATTGACTTGGCACTAGAGCTCGACGGTGAGGTCGAGGTGGAGATAGAGCTTGAGGACGGGGATGATGAGATTGACGAGCGCAATTATGAGGCCAACGACGACGAGGAAGAATTCATGGAGAATGAATGCTTTTGACCATGATCAGATCATGATTCCTTGATGGGAAGGGTGGGATGATCCAGAGTCGGAGGATGAGTTTGATCAGGAGCTGGAAGAGCTCACGATCTCTGGACCCTCGGTAGATGGTTCTGATGACCTGTAGACAGTTATATATTAGATAGTTTCGTTTTGGGATATATATATATAAATATATATATATATATTGTATGTATACATAGATGTTAGCTTTGTTTTGGTGCAGTACAGGCACTTACCTCATATTTTGGAGCACAATACCATTTTGTATAGGTCACCTAAAGTACGTAGTACGTGCTCAGGTTAGTTGGTATAGATGCATATATATCTCTTATACCTTAAGTGGCACTATGCATTAGGGTATAAGTTATGTATGATATATAGTTGATATTTTCGGTTGCAATATGTAGAAGTTTATATATGACATCTTTCAGTTATATATATACTATCTTAGTACTCTGTTCTTTTCTTCATCTTCTTTCTTTTTCGGGGACGAAAAGTTTTTTAGTAGGGGTGAATGTAACGACCTAAAATTTTGGAATCAATTTAAAATATTGAAAATAAAAGTTTTGAAATTTAAAATAACCGCGTTGTTCTGGATACATACACTCATTTTTAAATACGATTTCAAAAAGTATAACTGTCAGATAAGTTATTTAAATCAGTTTTATCAACTTATCAGTTCAAACAATTTTAGTCAGAAATGAAAATTTGACACTATTCACCAAAATTGTAAAATTTTGAGATTTTGAGAAAAGCATTTGAATATGACTTATATAATAAGTAAGAATAGGGTTATTGGAGTTTTAAAATAATAATTAGCAAGGTTATTTTGAAAATCAATAATCAGTGTTAGTATAAAAAGCTAGAAAAATTGAAATTTTGCAAATGATATCGGAATTCGACGAAACCATTTTTATCGAATCCATAATAATAAATTATGTTAAGGTCCAAATTTCAAGTTGATTGGTATTAGTATGTGAGCATGCGTAATATAAACGTAGGTTAGAAAAATCAGTTAAATTTGAATAGTAACATTAACAAAGGCCATTTTGCCACTGGTCTCTGAATTCGACGATACCAGGACCATTAGAACCGTATCTGAAAAATATAGCAGAGTTCCAAATTTCATAATTATTGGGATTAGCATGTGGTTGTGCGAGTAGGAAACGCATAGGTAAATTTTAAATGAAAACTAATTTAAACGATTTAATTAATTAGTTTTGAGTCAATAAATATTATTCAAAAATGTAATAAAAAGTAATATATAATTGTCTAATGTTGTGTTAATGTTTTTAGAACATTAATTTATTTTCGTAAGCGTTGGTATATCGTTATATATCGTTTACTAGTGTAATAAACTATATAAGGATTTATAGTCAATTATAGCTCGTTTCAATTAATAAAAATAATAAATAAAATACATTTTAAATTTTGTTTACATAAGATCAAGGGCACGAAAAACTGGTTAATGTGCCTGGAAAATATATTTAATATTGCATGTGTTGTTGTACTAACAAGTTGTATGAAGTATTGTATGTGTATAAGCTAATTAGCTTATATATCTTCATTAAGCTTAAACTATTCATTTAAGCAAAGTGTTTTTGTTTGGAGTTGCCACTCATCCAAGCTACCAATGTGTGCTTTCTCTCCTCATCCCTAACGGCGACACCTCCACAATCCATATATCCAATATTCCTACAAAAGCAGGCATGCATCCTTCCATTTCTACTCCTTCCTTCTCCTCTCCCCCTCCTTCTACCACCACCTCCTCCCTACTTCAGCCACTACCTCCCCCTCCACCTACCACGTCTTCCCCTCCTCCCAATGGTCCCATCCTCTCCCAAAATTTCTAAAAACACCCTTTCCTCCCTTTAAAACACACCCTTCCATTCATTTCCAGCTCACACCGCCACCCTATGACCCTACCACTACCACGTCAACCCCCCCGGACCCCACCCGTGTGCTGCCCAGGTCAGCATACCCTGCTCCTCAAAATCCAAGCTCTGTTTGCCTTAAAACCCTCTCGGTTTGCTTCTCGAACCAAAAAATAGACGTCCTTATATACACCGTCGTTTCATAAACCAAAAACGCATCGAACCCTTATCCGTTTCAATCCCAGGAAACCCCGACGATGCCGGAAGGGTGCCGTAATTTTTCAGGATCAATTTGGAAAGAAAAATCCAACCTTTTTAAAGTTAGATGGAGTGGAAACCGTTGGTGCATAATATATGATCACGTTTGAATTATTATTTATTGTTTTTGGTAGTTGATGTTAAATGAAATCATATGTAAGTAAACGAATGCACTGTTGCATGAGTATGATGTTTGGATATGAATTATTGATACTGGTTAGGAATTAATGTGAAATATTAAGTGGTTTAGAAGTTGAAATCATAAATAAAATGGTTGGTTGAATTGGTTTATAACTTGGGTGTTATGTTGCATGTACATTGAATAAAATAAAACGTTTGCAAGTAAGATGTTGGATTTCTAGGTGATTGAACAAGTAGCGATGGGTTTGGAAGGTGATTGAACAAGTATTGACGGGTTTGGAAGGTGATTGAACAAGTAGTGAAGGGTTTGGATAATTTACCGTATCCAAAATGACATGTATATGTAGTGATTGTGGTAGTTGAAACAATTACTTGAATAAATAAGTATATGGACGAATAGTGAATCAACGTTTATTGTAACACAATTTTTGTTAAAATAAACAATATATAGGTATGAACCCCATTTGATAATTGAACGTGTATGTTAGTTGATGATTGTGCACTGTGGTTAATCTGTTGATTGACAAAAATGTATAAGTGTTAAATATTTTACGCTTACATGTTATGTACTATGCCATGATATGAGTGCAATGGACATTAAAATGGATGTAGGAATGGTCGGTATATGTTAATGGAATGTCATTAACATATAGGATCCATTTAAATCATATGGTCATTAGTTGAGTTTTATTCCATATTAAGAATTAATTGAATATTTCAATAATATATAATGAGTGAAAAATAAAAGACATAATATGACATCCGATTTTGGATGGACGTAAAGTATAATTAATTACGATGAATATTCGTAAAAGAAAGAAATCGATTTGAAATATTTTTCATGTAGTTAAGGCATGTTCAAGTTTTATTTTTAAATGAATAGTAACTAAAAAAAGTGAAGTTCGATTAGGGTGTCTAGCAAACGTTTTAAAAAAAGTTTCTTTTCGATACTTCTTTGTTAATTTTCAATGGGCTTCAAGAAAGTTTGAGACCAAATGGATAAGTTTGGAAAAATAATATTATTTTAATAATAAAAATATGTTATAATATCAATTTAATGGAAATATTTGAATTTGAAGTGAAATATGTGAAAATATGGTTTACAGTAATTATTAGATAATCAACTAACTATTTTGGAAGTAATTCGATTTTATTTTAATATAAAATCAAAGTTTGGTTTGAATAGAACTTGTCGCGCAATGGTAGTTCGCAAATTTCGACCATTGACTTCAAACTGACATATCGGGTGATCCGACCGTCGGATTCTCTCGAAATAAAAACTATCAGTTTAGAAATGAAAAGAGCTTTAAAATACAACAGTTAGATCGAGAGATAAGTTCAAATCAATTTTGAATAAAAACAACGGCAAAACTATAAGTTGCCTTAAAATGGATTTTAAAGAAATGAACTATTTTTAAATTATTAAAAACAGGGAAAAATTATGATAAATCGTAGTAATAGATTTCAAAGTGATTTGAAAAAGAAATAGAAAGTTTCGAAATATATTTTGGGATATTTGCGTTTTCAGCCCAACTGGATGAAAACGGCTAAACACTGTTTTGTAAATTTAAGTGTCGTAAACTTAAATTATTTGGTTTATAAAATATAACCATGATTAGAAAGAAATGTATAGGTAAATCTTTTGATTTAGAAAAGATTTCCAATTTGAATAAGAATTGGATTTGGATGGAAATGATCTTCGAATATTTGGTATTAATTATCATTGTGTAGACAATTACTATTTAGAGGAATTTGGAAGATGTTAACATCGTTATTCCACTTATAGTATTCGTCAATTTTGGAAATTGGTAATGAATATAAGTTGATATGATTCTGTTTGAGTTTTTATATTTCAATATCAATTAGCTGGGGGTTTATTGTAAACAATGTTTTAAATAACGTATGTTCTTTAACCCAGTTAAAAAAGAAGATGATTTATCAAGATTAGTTGAAATGAAATCTTTATTTAATTTGATTAAAAAGATCATAGTAAAAGAATATTCCCAAAATGGAATATGGCTTATGACATCTTGTATATCTTTATTGACTTGAAAGATGCAATAGTTATTCAGAATGACTGGGATTCGACCCATTGTGAATAATTAAACAATGTAATGAAAACAATGTTGACTGTGATAGAAGAACGGAGACCTTCATTGTAACGACCCGAACTTCCCCGGTCTTCGAAGAGAAGAGAAAGAACAGATTGTATGAGAACATGACAAATCAGAACACAAACAGAAGAA
The DNA here is from genome assembly GCA_030737875.1 of Allium sativum. Classification (NCBI taxonomy): domain Eukaryota; kingdom Viridiplantae; phylum Streptophyta; class Magnoliopsida; order Asparagales; family Amaryllidaceae; genus Allium; species Allium sativum. The sequence continues at coordinate 47,721,816 of CM060916.1, forward strand.
AATTTCATTGCTTATTACAACAATTTACATCAAAGTACAAGAATATACAGAGTATGAACAAATAATATACATTTGATAGATATCAGAGATTTACAAATTATTATGCAGCGGAAAATAATACAAAATACAACTGAAAGAGATACACGGATAAATGGCTTCCCGAATATCATTCCAGCTGTAAACCAGGATCCTGTGAATATAAATCTGCAAACCAAAACTACTAGCTTCCCTTGTGGAAAATAGGGGCACCCAGAGTTTAGGTTAAAATAATAAGCTCTAGGTCAGTCATGTGACTGGTGTGAGAACTAAAACAGTTATTTAAACCTTTAATTTAAAATGGAGTAAATCAAGGGATCACGCCATATAACACGGAATGGGTTTCCTCCCAAGAATACTGGTGCATAAACAAACAACGCAATGCTTTTTGAAAAAATGAAGCTATTATAAGACTCAAGTCCCATCACACAATGCAACGCAAGCCGGAGGGTAGGGTTTTCCCTTATAATAGCCAAACATGCTTGGATCGTTTAAAGCAAATCATTTGATACTATTATAAGTGCATAGTGTATAAAACAACTTAAAATATAAATGTATCAATCATAGGCGGCATGGGTACTATCTATCATGTCGCCAATACTAGGCTCTATAATTAAAACCGCAAAGTCACATATTGGAAGTTGGATTTCTATCTATGAACCAAGGCAAGGGATCGTCCTTACCACTTCGAGACTCTCTAGCCTGAGCCTCAGGATCAGAACGCATCGATCCTTGGAGCGACATGGCCGGTCCACACGAAGTGGATTAAAATACCTGAACCCAACGTTTCCCTGCCCTATGGGGTGTAAAACTGGTCAGTATATCGACCAAACCATCCATCGACCCCGTAGTGACCGATATAACCAAGACGCCTCGCTATCAATCATCCACGTAAGTAAAACGTCTGGGCTTGCAAAACCCTGACACCACTCCTAGATAGAAGGAAAGGCATGCCCCCCCGAATGTCCTCTCCCGTTTTTGTTTCACACCGGGGTGTGAGGCTCGCGAATTAACGTTATACACAAAGCTATGCTATATTAAAGTCGTGCTTTGATCATCAACCACAAGACTCTGGTTTTCAACAGATCATATGCATCTCAGCATGCCACACATGCAATTCACGCCATGCAACTGATGTTTATCAATCACACAGAATGAAATCCAATGTCAGACACACATCCATTTACAAGTTCGTTCTGGGTCTGAACGAAATCGGAGGCACCTTATTCCTCGTCCCATATGTCCAATACAAGAGAGAGGTCCTCGCATATCTCGTCGATCTCCAAGTACGTCTGGATGATCACCACTTATTACCTCGTCTTGGGTGTACAACCCAATCAAGACATCAGTAATCATCCAAACAATGTGAAGACCTCCGGTCTTCAACCACCTTCTTCATCGTCGACTTATCGTCAAATCAGTTATCCAGAATGGTTATAAACCCGGTCTTTCTGAATAACTCGCATATTTTATAAACAAGTGCTATAAAAACACAACATACGCCTCATTCCAGTCCAGAATATTCTTTTATTCAAATATTCTTTTCACAATTTAAACCATATTAAGGTTTTCCAAATTAGTCGGGATTAGCAAACCTTACCGAAGTAATCATTTGTTTTATTTCCCAATCCCAACCTATTCATCCCCTAGAGAAAAACTCGTAATACTCCATATCTAACACCTAGGGTGTTATCGGTAAATTTAATTACCATTTCATGTTCAAATATAATTAAAGATTTAACTATCGCTTGGAGTAAAACTGGTGGTACTCCATTCTCGATCATTTCCCGAATTTGATAATTTAAATTATCAGATTCACAGTGTAACCTACTTAACGATTCATTAAAACTTTAATTCAGTTTTAATATCCAAAATCATCACTTAATGATTTTTCAAAGTTAAGAAATTAATCTTATCTTTAACTGGGTTAAAGAACTAATGTCATTTAAAACACAACTCATGATAAACCCAAAATCACATTCCATTAACAAAGGAATCTTCACGGAAAACAAATTAATATATATAATCCATATAAACTTCCATATCCAACCGATAATATAAATGGAATTACGGAAAAGCCTTTTAAATTCCATATATAGTAACAGTCTTCCTCCACAGAAGTTCACTTCGATTGTTACCATATCGAATTCCAATCCATTCCAATTTATTTTATTAAATTGGAAAACTTTTCTTTGGAAAATTTCCCCTAAATCTTAATTAAAAGATTTATAAATTCCAAATCACATTTCACTGTAAATCGGGTTAAAAAACGAATATCTTTAAAAACACAGTTCACGATAAACCTGTTGTATATAACACAGTTGTATACACAATTATATGATTTTTATTTGATGATAACAACCAAATATATTTTATTATTTTAAATATGTTTGTTACTATAGTGTTTCATATCTACATCTCAGAACAGAAATATAATATTAATATTTAAATAAATACTATTGCACAAGAATTAGAAATTCAAACAGTATTTTATTTAAATATAATATTTTATTTCAACATTTAAACAGTACAAATTTATAACTTCACTATTTGCACAACACACGGTATTTCAATATATTTTTTTACATTTTTTTATACACGGCTCTTCACTACAGATTTACTCACACACTCATTTGTACAAAATTTTATACATTCACTGACTCATATACACTCTGCATTCTTTGTCTTATGTCAGTCCAATCTTCACAGCTTCCAGTCGGTCCAGTCACCATCTGCTCACCTGTCACATAAAACAGAAACACACACAGTACACTGCAATAGAAATAAAGCTGTACACATGCAAATATAAATTTTTATTTTTTAAAATTTATTTGCCTCAGAATTTCGGTATGTTTCTCATCATTTTTCTGACTCGATCTGATCTATCCGACTGTGTCAAGTCAGTTTGTTATGTATAGTACAAGGACAGGAAATCTTGTCTGATGGCTGCATGTACACACGTGTATACACGTGTGCACTGCCTCGCCAATCAGTTTGCGACTAAGGAGTAGCCGCAGTGGTCCTTCTCGACTCAGTTCAATTGAAAACTCATGTGAACAAGCCAGCAAATGAAAAATACAATGTTTCAACCAAGAAGTATACATGACAAGTCAAAGTGGCCGAGGCAACAACATCACTTAGTCGAGACAGCAAAGAGATGGTGCCAAACATGAAGCAACACAAATCTGAATACAAATGACAAACTCACATGCTCAGAATGGTCGAGACAATAACATACAACAAGTCAATGTGATCAAGTCAGTATACAAGTTCCAGTGTATGTGCATATTCATGCAAGAAAGTGAACATAGAGGAAGTTGCATCAAAACAGTGCAGTGCTTTTAACGTGTGTTCCAGCAGCAGTTTTTAAAATGGTTCAAGAGTGCAACTACACAATAATGGCACAAATACATGGTTCAGCAGCAACTCAAGTATGGTGCAAAGTAAAATGAAGTCATGTTTATGGTTTCAGCACAACAATATATTGAACTGGTCGAGAAGATGGAACAGCAAAGAAGAACAAGCAAGTTTCAAGGCTCAACAAAATGTACACAACATGTTCAAAGGGGAAGTGACATGCAAGAGTAGTTCTATATGTGCAAATACATATACATAAACATGTTGCATGATCATGACAGTATATATACAAGAGCAGTGTATATTCAAGTGTAGTACAAGTGCAAAATTTCATAGCCAAGTTCGTAGCAAGTTTATGGATACAGTGTATATGTGCAAGTTCAAGTTCAGGAAATTGTCATAGGGTGGTCGAGCCAGAATGAAACTGCTTCATTAAACTGTATGCAAGAGCAGGGGTGGATTGATACATGTTCATGAATATGTGTGTTCAATACATATTATTTTACTGGAAGCAAGTGATCAAGCTAAGACTGATGCGTGTGCACAAAGAAACAACAAATGCATGGCAGATACACAAGTGCATCATGTTTACACACAACATGAACAAAGCATGGTCAACACAGTACAATATCATATGGAAATGGTGAAGCAACTTGTAACATAGGTACAGTTCAAAGGGAAGGATCAAATTGTGTACACGTACAATGCAGTGACACAAATCAGCATGGATATACAGATTATCTATTTGGCAAAGAATTCAACTCGACATAAATGGATATCATGCAGGTTAACAATGCTATCAAGGAATTATTTTTAAGGACAATAAAAAAAGATTTCTTGGTTTTCCAAAATGGTATTCAGGTTTCGAATTCTTTCCAAAAATTATTCAGTCTGTATAAGGCAACAGTGAATCGTTCAATTTTTCAGAAATACTTAAGATATCACAATTCATTATTTGGCAAGTTCTTAAACTGTTTTCCAGGAAATAACAATCATTTTTTAGCAAGCTTTTATTTCAATATGTTTCCAGTTTTAAACGACAATTTTGAGCAAGTTTTAATCTCAGAAGTTCACAGATAAATTCCAGAAACCACAGAGAATATTTTTGGTAAGTGATCAATAATTTTCCAGAATTACACAGTGACAAACTTGGCAAGTTTTTTTTAAACGAGTTACAGAAATCAGAAATTCCATTTTTTCGGCATTCAATCAAGCTACAGAAAAGTGCAAATCTTTTTTCCAGATCTATCATTTTTAGTCGAGCCATGTCAAAAGAGGAAATCAAGTAAATCGTGCAAAATCAGATCGAAATCATTCAAGAAATCAGAGATGTTATAGGAATTCTAATTCCTATATAAACTACACCTATCATCACATGCAAACATTAAGGGGAAACCAAAAAAAAAAAAAATTCAACTCGCAAGAAATTCAAAGCAAGAAAATTCAGTAATTCACTCACTTCTGTTTTTCGATCGAGAGCCACAGAGAGATATCCCAAATCGAAGCATCAGAGGACAACTTCACTTTCAAAGTACATCAGAGAATCAATCAATGAACTCCCGATTTGATTTGGGGATTTTTTTTTTGTAAACCCTAATTCCATTTTCAGACGGCCGACATTTTTTTAGAAGAGTAGACTAAAGGAAATTAAAAGACTAATGGGCCAGGCTATTCATTTTAAATTATAAAGGGGATGACCCTTTTAACTTAAGTCCTAGGGTTTATTTGTGTTCCTTTTGATTTTAGTTTGTTTTTATTTATTTTTGTAATTTTAATTTGAGTTGTAAATCATTCTGAATCAGTTTCTAGAGGTCTATAAAAATCTAGGGGAATCAGTCAGGGTGTTGACTGACAGTTGACAAAGTCTGTAAAATCTGGGTTACTGGTTACGGGGTCGTAAACAGGGGAATCTGATCGAGGGGATATCGGTCAGTCTAGGGTTTTGAGCGTAGGGTTAGAACAGGAGCAGGCGCTGCGAGTGTACATGGTCTTGTATGCGGGATCTGTTTATAACACCTAGTAGAAACCTTAGGAATGCAGCAATAGGCAGGGTTTTGCCGAAGCTGGGTATATCTGTGTGTGATTTATTTTCTGCACTTTTATTTCTGTTGTATTCGGTGATCTGTTCATTATTTTAATATTCTGTCAGTTTTTCAATTCGGTTTAAAAACTGTGATAAACACTATTCACCCCCCTCTAGGGTTAATCTAGATCCAACAAGTGGTATCAGAGCGGGTATTCTGTTTAACTCTAGAGAAATGGTGTTCACTAGCTGTCAGTCTTCTGAGGATCAGTCCAGTCGTATTCCATTTATTTTCAATGGTACCAATTTTTTAAATTGGAAATTAGAAATGGAATTATATTTAAAATCTATTGATATGAAATGTTAGGATACTGTTATTAATGGTTATGATATGGTCAATAGGAACGATATTGGATTTAATTCTCGTGCTATTCACACTTTGTATTCTTATATTGATGATGTCCAATATAACCTCATCTCTCATTGCTTGACTGCGCAGGAAATATGGAATTTTCTCGATACGAAGTATGGAAAGATTGACAACAGCAGCTCAAAATCCAAAATGGACAACTTAGATTCAGATCTATGCTCAGGAGAAGAAACAAATGAAAATTCAAGTAGATCAAACGATGGAGACTCAACAGACAATGAGACTGAGAGCTTCTCATATGAAGAGTTGGTTTATATGTGTATTGATTTAAAAAAATCGTTGATAAACTCCATCGTAAAAACAAATCTTTAAAATCGAAAAATCATGAGTTAAATAGCAAAATTAACTGTTTGGAATCAGAATTTACAAATGTCATGAAATTAGAAAATTCTGACTGTGAAGGTTGTTTGAAATTGAAAACTGACCTCGTTCATCTCAGTAAAAATATTCAAAGGCTTAAAGAGGAAATTTTGATTTTAAAAGATAACGAGGTTGAGCTAAAAGATTCAAACAATTCTTTGCAAAAAGAATTTAATAATTTTAAGGCCATCAAGGATTCCAAACATGAAATTGCTGAAAAAGAAAGCTTGTTGAAAAGTGATTTAATTTTAAACGAGCTTGAAAAAGAGATTGAAAATTTTAAGAAACTTGAATTTGAAAAACAAATTAAATTTGAATCTGAAATCCTTGAGTCCAAGACCAAAGTCAAACTTCTTGAAAACGAAAATTTGTTTCTGAAACAAAATGATACTGAAAGGAGGAAGATCTGCATTAATCGTTGTTCAAATCAGATAAAAGAAAATTCTGATCTTAAATCCAAAATTCAACGATTAGAATCAACTTTGGATAAATTTTCTAATGGGGAAAATCGTTGAATATGCTGTTACAAAACCAATTTTCGGTTAGTCATAAACAAGGTCTTGGTTTTGTAAAGACAAGTGTTTTTGAAAATTTAAATTCTTTTGTTTCTAAAAATCCTTCGAATTGCTTCAAGAAGGGTCGTTCTGAAAATTTGAATTTTGAAAATTCGAAAAGATTTTTAAGTCACAACAGATATGAGAACTTGTTTTATAATAAACCATTTATACATTCTTCGATCCCAAAAGGAAATAAGACGGGCTTTGTTAAACTCAAACAGAGTTGGGTTCCTAAGGGTACAGAGGTAAATTCAGATGGTTTGTTATACAGACAGGTTTGGGTACCAAAAGTAGTGAACACATTTCAGAGTGGTTTTACAAATTTTGTTAAACCACTTAACCCTCTAAACTGTTAGGTACCGGAGGAGGCTGAGGAACTACTTTGTTAAAGAGAAACTGAATTCAAACTGCGTCATATCATCAGGTTATTCACAGTTCCTTAGCCAAGACTGTTGAGTTAGAGATTCTGATTTACACTGGATTCTGGTATGATCTCTAAACTCACCTCTGTAAATATTTTCTGTTTTGATTTTTTTCTTTTGCTTATTTCTTCTTCTTCTCACTTCTATCTCTTTCTTCTGTCTTTTCTGATTTGATTTATCACTGCCATATTTTTTTTGTGCTTCTTGAATTGCAGTATTTGAATTGCAGTATTCATGATATTCTGGAAATTTGTTTTGTGTTTATAGAACTCTGATTGTTTTGAAGTTCTTTTTCTATTTTCTGAATTCCTAACGGTGTTGACGTATTCTTGTTATATCTTGAACACTGTTAATCTGAATTCTAAATTGTTTTGAAGATCTGAAAATTATATGGAAATTCACACACCTTTGCTGTTCTAAGTTTATTCTAATTCATTTTAGAAAAGCTCAAGATATTATACTCATTACAGCACACTGTTATTTATCAGTTGTGACAATTCCAGTAATTTTCAGATTGGCTTGAATGCCTTTTTTTTGAAATACCTTGTCTCAGTGATACATCTTAAAATTCATTTTTATTCATGATTAGTACAGTTGAAATTATTTTGTTTGAAATCATCTGAAATTCCTGATGTTTTGAATCTCATACACCTCCTAAATTTGAAATTATCATCCTTGTGTGACTGATTCATTATATCCCAGAACTTGACATTGATTCAAGTGATTTAAAATAAATTACTTTAATTTTCTAGTTCATGAATACCTCTCAAATTTGATGTAAATGATCTGAATTTAATCCCACACTTGTCAGAGATACTTGTGAAAAATTCTTTGGTAAAACTGGTCTTAAAATTCTCTGTTATTCCATGATTATTTGGTTTGAATATCTGTTTGTTTAAAATCATTTGAATTTATTGATTTACTGATATCTTCATCTTCCATCAAATGATTTCAAATAAACAGTACTTTTAATCTTGGATCATGAATCATATTCTGTGACCATCAGAAATGTCTTAACAAGTGTGCTTTGAAACGATTTTTGTGTCGCTCTGATACTGGTGTGAAAATGCTCTAAATGACTGCTTGTATTGAGAAGAATTGTTTGCTGCTCTAATACTGTTTTTTTCAAATAATTGCTTGTTCTTGTCTGTAGTTTTGAAAAATGTGCAAATTTGTTAAGTCTGTCTGTTTGGCTTTGTGAATAAAGACACCAAGTGGTATCAGAAGTGCTTATATTTGTTTCACCCATCTGTACTGAGATTCAAATTTTCACCTTGTATAGATCCATACATTTTTTTCCTTATACAAATAAATGTGTTAAATTTTTCTGGCTGGGTTTGTGTTTAAATTTCTTTGGCCTGAGATGTCCATGATAGTCCATCAGGGTGTAATTAAATTTCTCGATAAAGGAGACTACAATTGGTATCAGCCTTTTTTTTACTCATCTGTTTTTTGAATTATCACCCTGTATAGATTCAATTTTTTTAATATAAATCTGTTTAATTTCCTCTTGTAATTGATTTTAAATTTTAAAATTATTTATTGATTATTCATTCAGAAATTGAAATCAATATCCGAATTGAACTGTATTTATAATTCATCAAAACATATTATCAGAATTTGAAATTGTGATGAAATTGTGACTGCAATATATTTCACAACAAGAGAGGATTTGATTTAAATTTTTTTCATGATGGTTGAACGTTTATTATAATATCTTTGAACTGGCAATTATTTCACGACCATCTCCTTTATCTATCACATGTCTGCCATCCATCATGATTTTATATTAATGTGGAGAGTTTTTTTTAAATCATCTTGTTTTAAAACAGCGAAAATTATTTGTGATAGAAATGGGACTATATTAGTACTCAGAATTAGTGATAATTGAAAATTATCAATAATCCCAGTACAGTCGAGCTTATCTCATAATATAATTAATTTAGAAATTTATTTCACAGTCCATTTCTGTACCTACCACTTTTCTATCATCCATATTGGTTTCATATACCGAGGAGTTTTTTTATAAAGCTGAAAATGATAAAAATATAATTAATATATAAGAGTGTCTCTAACCTCATTTAAAAATCCAAGCTCTAGTTATGCATGGTTATGAGACGTCTTATAATTTAAGCTGCGACTGATCCCATTTAAAAATCCAAGCTCTGGTTATGCGTGGTCAGTGTGCTCTTAAATAAAAAATAAATAAAAAGGAAATAAAGTGCTAAAAATAGAAATGAATTTGAAATTCTCCTCTGAGTATAAAAACCAGCCTATCAATCCATCTTCTAATCTGTGAAATGTGTTAAAAATCTTATGACGTATTATGATTTGATGATTGATAGGTATTGGGACTTGAGATTATTCGATTTTCTCACTTAAGTTGAATTATTAATTATAGTCCAAATCCGTCACTGGTTTTTGTGCTTTTTTTAATAAAATTCTTTGAAAATAATTGGAAATCATTGTTTTAACTCTCCCCATTTTATATAAAATTCATCGTAAATCCGTCATTCTCTACAATGTGAAATATGCCACCTGTTCTCAGAATATTATGAGTTTTGTTTGACTGATTGAGATTTATGATGATCGCTCTTTCTCTTATGCTGAAATATATTTTTAGTCATTTTTCATATGTATTTTAAACTCTGTATCCTTTTGATGATAACAAATGGGAGAGAATGGATTTATGAGTGAATATTTTATAAATATTTTTAATTTTGAAAATTCATTATTATTCATTCATTTCACTCATGCACATTTATAGGGGGAGTTTCTGTTATAGGGGGAGTATTCAAATCTGTTGTATGAGGAGCATTCAAATAGGGAGAGTTCGGTTCTTTACTGTCAAACACATTCATTGAATTCAAAATCTTAATATTTGTTTGTCATCATCAAAAGGGGGAGATTGTTGTATATAACACAGTTATATACACAATTATATGATTTTTGTTTGATGATAACAACCAAATATACTTTATTATTTTAAATATGTTTGTTACTATACTGTTTCATATCTACATCTCAGAACAAAAATATAATATTAATATTTAAATTAATACTATTGCACAAGAATTAGAAATTCAAACAGTATTTTATTTAAATATAATATTTTATTTCAACATTTAAACAGTACAAATTTATAACTTCACTATTTGCACAACACACGGTATTTCAATATTTTTTTTACATTTTTTTTATACACTGCTCTTCACTATAGATTTACTCACACACTCATTTGTACAAACTTTTATACATTCACTGACTCATATACACTCTGCATTCTTTATCTTTGTATTCTTTGTCTTATGTCAGTCCAATCTTCACAGCTTCCAGTCGGTCCAGTCACCATCTGCTCACCTGTCACATAAAATAGAAACACACACAGTACACTGCAATAGAAATAAAACTGTACACATGCAAATATAAATTTTTATTTTTTAAAATTTATTTGCCTCAGAATTTCGGTATGTTTCTCATCATTTTTCTGACTCGATCTGATCTATCCGACTGTGTCAAGTCAGTTTGTTATGTATAGTACAAGGACAGGAAATCTTGTCTGATGGCTGCATGTACACACGTGTATACACGTGTGCACTGCCTCGCCAATCAGTTTGCGACTAAGGAGTAGCCGCAGTGGTCCTTCTCGACTCAGTTCAATTGAAAACTCATGTGAACAAGCCAACAAATGAAAAATACAATGTTTCAGCCAAGAAGTATACATGACAAGTCAAAGTGGCCGAGGCAACAACATGAATTAGTCGAGACAACAAAGAGATGGTGCCAAACATGAAGCAACACAAATCTGGTACAAATGACAAACTCACATGTTCAGAATGGTCGAGACAATAACATACAACAAGTCAATGTGATCAAGTCAGTATACAAGTTCCAGTGTATGTGCATATTCATGCAAGAAAGAGAACATAGAGGAAGTTGCATCAAAACAGTGCAGTGCTTTTAACGTGTGTTCTAGCAGCAGTTTTTAAAATGGTTCAAGAGTGCAACTACACAATAATGGCACAAATACATGGTTCAGCAGCAACTCAAGTGTGGTGCAAAGTAAAATGAAGTCATGTTTATGGTTTCAGCACAACAATATATTGAACTGGTCGAGAAGATGGAACAACAAAGAAGAACAAGCAAGTTTCAAAGCTCAACAAAATGTACACAACATGTTCAAAGGGGAAGTGACATGCAAGAGTAGTTCTATATGTGCAAATACATATACATAAACATGTTGCATGATCATGACAGTATATATACAAGAGCAGTGTATATTCAAGTGTAGTACAAGTGCAAAATTTCATAGCCAGGTTCGTAGCAAGTTTATGGATACAGTGTATATGTGCAAGTTCAAGTTCAGGAAATTGTCATAGGGTGGTCGAGCCAGAATGAAACTGCTTCAATAAACTGTATGCAAGAGCAGGGGTGGATTGATACATGTTCATGAATATGTGTGTTCAATACATATTATTTTACTGGAAGCAAGTGATCAAGCTAAGACTGATGCGTGTGCACAAAGAAACAACAAATGCATGGCAGATACACAAGTGCATCATGTTTACACACAACATGAACAAAGCATGGTCAACACAGTACAATATCATATGGAAATGGTGAAGCAACTTGTAACATAGGTACAGTTCAAAGGGAAGGATCAAACTGTGTACACGTACAATGCAGTGACACAAATCAGCATGGATATACAGATTATCTATTTGGCAAAGAATTCAACTCGACATAAATGGATATCATGCAGGTTAACAATGCTGTCAAGGAATTATTTTTAAGGACAATAAAAAAAGATTTCTTGGTTTTCCAAAATGGTATTCAGGTTTCGAATTCTTTCCAAAAATTATTCAGTCTGTATAAGGCAACAGTGAATCGTTCAATTTTTCAGAAATACTTAAGATATCACAATTCATTATTTGGCAAGTTCTTAAACTGTTTTCCAGGAAATAACAATCATTTTTTAGCAAGCTTTTATTTCAATATGTTTCCAGTTTTAAACGACAATTTTGAGCAAGTTTTAATCTCAGAAGTTCACAGATAAATTCCAGAAACCACAGAGAATATTTTTGGTAAGTGATCAATAATTTTCCAGAATTACACAGTGACAAACTTGGCAAGTTTTTTTTAAACGAGTTACAGAAATCAGAAATTCCATTTTTTCGGCATTCAATCAAGCTACACAAAAGGGCAAATCTTTTTTCCAAATCTATCATTTTTAGTCGAGCCATGTCAAAAGAGGAAATCAAGTAAATCGTGCAAAATCAGATCGAAATCATTCAAGAAATCAGAGATGTTATAGGAATTCTAATTCCTATATAAATTACACCTATCATCACAGGCAAACATTAAGAGGAAACCAAAAAAAAAAAATTTCAACTCGCAAGAAATTTAAAGCAAGAAAATTCAGTAATTCACTCACTTCTGTTTTTCGATCGAGAGCCACAGAGAGATATCCCAAATCGAAGCATCAGAGGACAACTTCACTTTCAAAGTACATCAGAGAATCAATCAACGAACTCGCGATTTGATTTGGGGATTTTTTTTGTAAACCCTAATTCCATTTTCAGACGGCCGACATTTTTTTAGAAGAGTAGACTAAAGGAAATTAAAAGACTAATGGGCCAGGCTATTCATTTTAAATTATAAAGGGGATGATCCTTTTAACTTAAGTCCTAGGGTTTATTTGTGTTCCTTTTGATTTTAGTTTGTTTTTATTTATTTTTGTAATTTTAATTTGAGTTGTAAATCATTCTGAATCAGTTTCTAGAGGTCTATAAAAATCTAGGGGAATCAGTCAGGGTGTTGACTGACAGTTGACAAAGTCTGTAAAATCTGGGTTACTGGTTACGGGGTCGTAAACAGGGGAATCTGATCGAGGGGATATCGGTCAGTCTAGGGTTTTGAGCGTAGGGTCAGAACAGGAGCAGGCGCTGCGAGTGTACATGGTCTTGTATGCGGGATATGTTTATAACACCTAGTAGAAACCTTAGGAATGCAGCAATAGGCAGGGTTTTGCCGAAGCTGGGTATATCTGTGTGTGATTTATTTTCTGCACTTTTATTTCTGTTGTATTCGGTGATCTATTCATTATTTTAATATTTTGTCAGTTTTTCAATTCGGTTTAAAAACTGTGATAAACCCTATTCACCCCCCCCCCCCCCTCTAGGGTTAATCTAGATCCAACAAAACCCGTTTCACATTCCATTTTATTCCAATTACCAAATGTAATTAGAAATTCTAATGATCTTAATTAAAAGATTTATTCTTTTGTCATCTGGGTTTAAAAACAGTGTTACTGAAGACACCGCTCATGACAACCCAAAATCCAGTTTTTTTATTCAATTCCAATTAAATATTAATTAATTGGAAAATTTCATGAAATCTTAATAAAAAGATTTATTCTTTCCTCGACTGTCTTAAGAAGAGTGTTATTTAAGACACCGTTCACGACAAACCCAAAATCCCATTTGATATTAAATACAAGGCTCTGAATAGAAAATATATCGGCTTATATTCAATATCAAATTCTGCAACATCAAAATATTCCAAAGATAATTTCGATTCAAATCCATTCCAATTCATATATTGGAAATTCTGGTTATTTTTAAAACCATTTCAAATCCAATTTATTTATTTAAAAATATTTGGATTTTAATGTTATTTAATAACTAGTTCATTTCGATAAAAATATATTTTTATCTTTTCAAATAAGGAATTTTTCATCCCAGTTCTTTCCAAATCATTTCTTATGATCTTACACTAATTATTATTATTTTTAATAATTTTATTAAGGCCCTTTCAGTCGATTTTCATAAACGGTCATCGAACTGCACTTACAGCGACCTTTTCTAAATTTGATTTGGACATAATTCCAAATCCAACCGTTAGATTTCATATTTCTCATATTCGTTGTAAATATCTTTTCGATACGAATGCAGTGGTTCCGGTTTTAGGAGAATCCGATGGTCGGATCTCCCGTAATGTCAATTCGAAGTCAATGGCCGAAATTCGCGAACTACTGCGGCGCAGCGCATTCTATTCAGGCCATTAAATAAATATAAATATAAATATATATATATATATATTATATTTCATCGATTTCCATTTAAAACTTATTTTATAAATTGTTTTAAATTCATTTCAAAACGATTCCAACTTCATATTCAATTTCAAATCAAAATTGAATATTCCATATCATTAATATATAAATGATAATATTTTCAAAACATTAGATTTTGAAATCACTTCCTTTTCAATATTCATGATAAAAATGAATAAAATCGATATAAATATCGTTCACGTCAAAATGGCGTTAATCTGATCAACGCAGCTTCATATTTTTCAATATCTTCGTGTCCATCCCATGTCGGACATCAAAATCATATTTTGATCCATTACTGAATATTATTTTAAAATATTTGTTATTTTAAAATATTTATTACTCGTCATTTTAAAATATCCTTTAATTTAAAATATTCGTTCTTTCTGAATTGGAATCAGACACAGTCAATTACCATATAATTTTATTTATATGGATTTCATACACATGTACACAACAATAATCTAACATAGTCAACCATCATCCAGAGTGCATTACACAACTGCATAAGCGTTAAATATAAATAATTAACGCTTACAACGGTCTGTCAACCCATCAATTGACATACAACTAAATATTGGGATTAGTGTATGTCCAATATCATCCCAATACCCGTGTGGGGTTTTCAAACAACAAACACTGATTATTATTTGTGCAGTTGGCGATGTGTAAAATATATCGTCCCAATCAATATCAGTCCAATATGTGTACATAAAAAAATCGTCTGACTTGTAAATGAATATTCATTCTATACATATACTCGTTAAAAATTATATTTTTAATGATAAAATATTTATATCAACTCATGAATATTTTATACAGTTCATTTATACAATAAAATTGATATTTTTATTGTTCTAACATTTTTAGAAAATTTCGGCAGCATAACAACGCGATACTAGAACCGGAAAAAGGTCTAGCATTATCCCTCGCCTAATAATGGCTCGCGCCATATACATACCAAATTCTAATCAATCCATTTCACTTCCCAAACCAAATTCAAACAAATACCTATTAACCAAACAACCAAACAAACATGATTTCAAACAAAGGTGTTGGGTGCTACTAAGCATCGTCTGCCTCCTAGTATATATTTAACTAGAAAATAAATTAGAGTGAGAAGTTCTCACCTTTGAGGTCCACTCCTCCAGTTTTATTTCTGAATTTCTGAACCGTTTGGATTCTCCTGAAATTCCAACGCAATCTTTCCCACATTGTTCATAGTAAAAATCACATTTTTATTATCATGATTATATATTTAAAAATCACATATATATATAAAGATCGAATTTTTATATAACTAAAAATTGAATTTTTATACAATGCTACTATATATATATAAATCATATTTTTAAAAAATCATGTCTTTATATTTTTAAAAATCATGTCTTTATATTTTTAAAAATAATGTCTTTATATTTTTAAAAATCATGTCTTTATATTTTAAAAATCATGTTTTTATCGTTATTTAAAATCTAATCTTTTCATTATAAATGAAAATAAACTTTTCATTATAAAAAATCTAATCTTTTCATTATAAAAAATCTAAACTTTTTCATTATAAAAGTTTCATTTACAAGGAAATCATATATGTTCTATTTTTAAAAATCAAATCTTAATCAAATAAAAATCATAACTTTCTATTAGCATAAAAATCATATTTTGATTAGCATAAAAATCCTAACTTTATAGCGTTAAATAAAAAAATCGGATTAAAAAACAATACTTTAATAAATAAAAAAAGTAAAAAGTAAAGAGACTCACTGTTTTAATCGGAGGAAGGGGGTTGTCTACGCTCGCTGGAGGATAGGGCGGTTTGGAGGGGGCGCGCCATTAAGTGCAAGCCAATTCGACCGTTAAGATCAGTTTTCATCAAAATTAAAATATAAATTAATACAATGTTCCAAATTGATTTTAACATACATTTTAATTTACCGGGACCACATACTGACTTCAAAATTTCCAGAAAAATGAATCTAGCTATGTTTTGACGATACAGTCCTAACAAAACTAATTTTGTCGAATTTGAAGACGTTTGAAAAACGGTCATTTTCCAGTCGATTAAATTCAAACTAAATTGACTAAATACGTTTAAATTCACCATACTCACATATTGATTCCAAAAATTATGAAAATTGGAATCTAGTAATAATTTGACATTTCAGATCCAACAAAAGTGGTCTCATCGAAAACGGAGGTCATTTGCAAAATCTCCCCTTTTAAGGGCTATATATTATAGAAATTCCATAGCGACTATTCTGAATTTTCAACTGGACATAACTTTTTTATTCCCGCTATGAAATCTTGATTTTTCACATCCTTGGAAAAATATTTTCAAAAAAATTCAAATATTTTGGGTTTCACTAAAATCCGATTTATTTTGAATCCTGTACATTCATTTGAAATTTGAAATTTGAAATTTGAAATTTGAAATTTGAAATCGAATTTTCAAACTACCACGCCATTTCCAATTCCTTTTATAATTAAAATAAATATTTATATTCTAACTTTGATTTAAATAAATTTATACATTCTAATTCTATTCAAAATAAATTTCTAGTCGTTATTATTTAAAATAAATCATTTTAAATATTCAAAATTCATTAAAATAGCCAAAATAAAAAAATTAAATTGGTTTCGATTTTCCGGGTTGTTACATTCACATCAGAAGGATTGGTCGTCGATGACTTGGGCTAATCCCTCATTGTGAGGTTATGTTGTGACGGCGATCCAACCATACTTGAAGTGATTCGGGTTGCAAGGGCTTTCGCACCCAGGTGGGGTCGTGGAATAAAGCGCCTTGGGTTGTTTCAAAACCCATAACTGACTTGTAAATGGTGTGTATGACACTATAGTTTATGGCATAACCGATTAGTTTCTATTGAAGTTATATCAATTAGTGGCCAAGAATTTATTCTTTTGCTTAACACCCTCCACTGAGACTTCGGTATTCAGAGGGTTGTATATTAATAGACACTGATCATATATTGTGAATGGACGATGTGGCATGCTAATTGTTGAACAGATCAAAACTGTTGTTGAAAAGAAGAGATTTATGGATGAAGATCAAAGTATGGAATATAGAATAGCTCTGTATTGAGACGTGGCCTTAGAACCTCACAGCCCATGAATGGCCGTAAACATGATGACAGACAACTGAGATATGGGTTAGCGTTCCATTCTAGCTGAAAGTAATGACATAGTATGGAGCCCAAGCAGGTTTACTTATGTGGATGTTGGAGAGGCGCCTCGAAGTCAAATACGACCGGGGAACGTTATGTTCAGGAAAGATTCTAATCAACCGTTTAGTGTTGATCGACTCAGTCGCTCTGAAGGACTTAATGGTTGACTCTTGGGACATCTTGCTAGAGGGTTTCGAATGCGGTTAAGGAAGATCTTTTTCCTTGGTCATTGTTGGAATCCAACATCCAATATTAGCTTACATTTTTCAATTGTACCGTAATAGCCAGCATAATGAGATGAGGAATTATGCGAGCTAAGATTGATATATTTATTTTCGAAAGTAATTTCCACTCCTAGACATTAATAATAATATCAAATGGTTTGTTTTAAAGAATATCAAGCATGTTTGTTCATTATAAGTTCTCTAACATCCGGTATGTGTTGCATTGTGTGATGGGACTTGAGTCTTATAATAGCTTCATTTTAAAAAAAAAATGAATTACGATACCTTTGAACCTTGGTTGATCCTTGCATGATATGGGTTATGGTTTGTTATCTAGATATTTAGTTTTTAAACTGGTTAATCCAAGCATGACCCGATTATTTTTCGCTCGGGTCAGATCTGAGTGTGTCTTTAAGGTAAACAGGTTGATGAGGAGTTTCAGTTGATTTCGAAAAGCTGGAGTTCTTCGTTAGATAGCAAGACGTACTATACTATATATACTTGGATGTATATGGATTGAGAATGTAAGAATGTGTTTTTATATGATGTAAAAATTTCCATTGTAAATTATATATATTGAATATTATATTTTGTTTCTTTTCCACTGTGTTCGCTCTGATAAAATCTCGTTGAACCGAGTTTGTGACATTTGATATTGCAGTACAAGAACAACGTTGATGTCTTAAGTATTGACAATCAAGGTAAAAGATTTGGTTTGTCTCATGACCTTCTGAGGATGCTTGCCTTTCAAACAGGACTTGTGTGGTTTATTGTCTATTTAGAGAGCAAGGATATGCGGATCGTCTCAGATCTAGGGTGATCGAGGAAAGAGCTTAGGTTAAGTAAAAAACGGGTGTCGATTTGGAAAATCCACATAATGATGATCTTTGTGGTGTTACAAATATTTTTGAGACCATAATTTTTATATAGTGCACCTCATGTGGAAGATGCAACTTTTATAGGTGGTGGATTGTGTTTATTGTGGTTCTAATTGAGAAGGTGTGGTCGTAGCCCATTCAAATCAACTGTGTAATAACCCGGAATTTCAAAACCAAATTAAAATTTTAATTTAAGCTATTTTAATGAATGAATATGAGAATATAAATTGGTTATTTTGCTAAATAAAATTTGGGAATAATATTTAAATTAGTTTTTGTATTTTTTTGACTAAAAACAAACTCGGTAAAATTATTAAATTGATTTATAAGCTTTATATTTGAGAATTTTGAAATTTTGATTTTTTAAATCATCGAATAGCCCCCTTAAAAGTAAAATTTTGCTAGCGAGTTCATAATTCGACGAGACCAATTTTTTTGGATTCAAAATAATAATTCATGGCTAGATTTCAAATTTCACGCAAAACGGAGTTAGTATGTGGCCATGAGAGGCAAACTCGTTTGAGGCAAAACTAACAGTCAATTTACAAAGAAACATTATTGATACGGTCTTAGAATTCGATTCCACTTTTTTTTTCGAATTCGTATCGTCAAATAATGGTAGAATCCAAAATTTCATAATTATTGGAGTTAGCATTTGGGCGTACAAGAAGAAAGGTACGCTAAAATCGCATTTTTGAAGCTAATTTGAGCATATTTGAGAAATTAAACGGAAGGTCAAACGAACTCGGAATTCAACAAAACTTGATTCGTTAGATTCGTCACTACATGTATTATCTTGTGCAAAAATTTCATGGCCAATGGAGATCGCTTGCAGTCGAGCGATAGGAAAGAAATATGCATATAATCTCTTTTCTCCATTTTCTTCCTCATTTTTTCCTCCTTCCTTTCTTCCTTCCTCCTCCTCCTTTACAAAAATGGGCTTCCTCCTCCTAATTTCAGCCTCCGCCCCCACTGTGCCACCTCCTCCCTCCGCCAGCCTCCTCTCCTCCTCCTCCTCCTCCTCTTCTCTTCTCTCTCTCTCATTCTTTCTCTAAACCCTAGCCCCTTTCCCCCACCAAACCACCTCCCCCATCCCCACCACCGCCGCAGCCACCTCCACTCCGACCTACCACCCTACTGCGCTGCCTGGGCCGCCTGCCACCTCCTCCTCCCTCCGGTCGTGGGCCCCACCTCGGTAAAAACTCCCCTTTTACAAAAAAAATCCCGTTTTGCAGACACCTCTTTCCTTCTTTGCTTAATACTCATCGATCCGTGCATTTCTGGCCAAGGCTCCATCAAAAGTCATGGATCTCGTTTTTCTTTATGAAATGCACATATTAAAATAGAATTTTGGAATTTGGAGCAGCTCTAAAAATGCGACTGAAGTTCGCAAATCTGGAGCATACATTCGCGATTTCTCGCGACTATGAGCGTTTTGTGAAGAAAATGCACTAGGCAAATGTTGTCTGGAATGACGTT
Organism: Allium sativum; assembly: GCA_030737875.1. Lineage (NCBI taxonomy): Eukaryota > Viridiplantae > Streptophyta > Magnoliopsida > Asparagales > Amaryllidaceae > Allium > Allium sativum. Next base: position 47,741,878 of record CM060916.1, read on the forward strand.
TCCATGTTGGAGACCAAGTTTGGTGAAGATTGGAGGTCGTATGCAGTCTGTAGAGCCAGAATGGTGAATTCGAGTTGCGGAGAGCAATAACGATGAGTGTGCGACAAGAATTTCTACATAAGAAGTGTCATTGCGTTTGGTTTAGCTATTGGTTGAGAATTTTCACTAAATTATTATTTTGTTAGGTTATTATGTCATAAATTGTTATATGGTGCTTTGTAGCTCACATCACAGTTTGTAAACCCATAAATGATTTGTTGATTTGTTGTATTATGATTGTGATTGTTAATTTGGAATATTTAACAGGTTAAAAATAATGTTAATATTATTGTGGTAGTTGAAATTGAATATAATTATCCATTTATAATTCTAACAGTGAAAATTGGTTAGCTAGAAGAATAATTCGAATTGAAATAGAATTGGTTAAATTTATTAATCAGTGATTAATTTAAATTTCTCGTTGTTGGTTGAAAACTCCACACGGGTCTTGGGATGATATTTGACTTATACATCTCCATTGTGTGAAATTGCGGTTAATCGATTGATTGACAAATTTATGTAAGCGTCAATTATTTGGTTGAAGCTTATATAAAAATAAAATGGACACTGGATGTCATTTTGGATGTTGATAGTTGTTTACAACTATTGTTGATTATATATGACGAATGTAATCCATATAAATTGGTTTATATGAATATTGGTCGAATATTATTCCAGTCTGAAATAGAAATGAACGGTTAAATAATAAAACATTCACTAAAAACTAAAATTTGGTTTTGATGTCCGATTTTGGATGGTCACGAAAATATTGGAAAATATGAAGCCGAGTTAAGTAGATATGTGCTATTTTAACTTGAACTGAATTTTATATCGATTTCATTCATTTTATAATGAAGATCGAGAAGACTGAATTTTGAAACTGACATTTTGAAAAGATTAACATTTTGAGATTATAATGAAATGGGATGTTCAATTTTAATTTAAAATTGAAATGGAAGTTGGAATCGTTTTTAAACGAATTTATAAATATTTTATAAAATATATTTTGAATAGAAATCGATGATATTATATATATATAGCTTGAATAGAACGTGCCGCGCAACGACCATTCGCAAATTTCGACCATTAACTTTAAATGGTCGTAACGGGTGATCCAACCATCGGATTCTCCTAAAAAAGGAACCGTTGGGTTCGTATCAAAAAAATATTTCCAATGAATATAAGAGGTTTAAATTTTAATGACTGGATTTTAAAATATGTTCAAATCAATTTTAGAAAAGGTCGTTATGGATGCAGTTCAAATCAATTTTAACGATCATTGGATAATAAAGGCGTTAAAAAATTTGTTAAAAATATGAATAAATTATGGAAAATCATAATAAAGGATTTGGAAAATTTTTGGATGAAATATACCATATTCGAAAAGATAAAAGATATTTTTATCCGAATGAACTAGTTAATAACTAGAATAATAATCCAATGATTTTTAGAAATAATAAATTGGATATTATATTGTAACACCCCAAAATTTTAAAGAATATTATAATGATAATCTAAAGAATACTTAATTAAATATTGGGAATTAAGGGAAACGGATTGCGTCGTTGCCCTCGTCTCGAAATTCTGCTTTAGATAGACCTTAAGTTTGCGCAAAACAGACATAGCATGAAGAAGATATTAAGGTTTGAAGTTTGTATACGTATAAGCATAATATATATTAACAAACTAATCCAGAAATCATAATCAAACAGCAGGAAAGGGGGGAAATCGGCCCGTTAGGGGTCGACCCCATGCCCCATGGGTTCAACCTATGGGTCGACTCCTACACAAGGGGGTCGACCCATATGTCGACCCCTGGGTCGACCCCAGTCAGATCTGGGTAGATCAATTTGTGTGAACGTGGACTCGTTTCTTGACCAGATTCGTTGACCTTAGGCTATAAATAGGACCTCATTCACATTGTTTTATTTACCAAAAACAACGGTGACAACGAGGTGCTACCCCAACTCAAATTAAACTAGCCTATTCATTTGTAACAACAAGTTATACATATTCAAGAATCTCTGCTTCAATATCAACAATCACTTCTCTGTTCTTTAGATCCAATCACAGTGAGTTTATGTTATTTTTATATGTAAACATGTAAAAAGTAATCTTGACATGTTTATGAATTGGATCTAAATCGATGCCTATTAATAACTTGAATCATAACTAATCAGATCTGCTATTACTTGTTCACCTAATTTACTGATTAATCATCATATGCCTATTCTGCTATTATGCCTATTTCTGTCACCATATGCTTATTCAGTTAGTATGCCTATTTCTGGCATAGTGTGCATGTTTTGTTATTATGCTTCTCTCCCACCTTCCCTTTTTTATTTTTATAGCCAGGCTACCTTCGAGCCTAGGCATATAGCTGAAATATGCGAACGTACGAAAATGGGAACGGTTGGGGATGATAAATTGGGGCATAACTTATATGGTAAAACATGATTGGGATTATGAGCATAATCTACACCTTGATCTAAAACTTTAATTTGGGGCATAACTTATCAGATTGGAATTTGGGGGCATAACCTTGGAAAAACATGAAAAATGGTTTAATAATTAATATGCCTAGATTTAAAGTAATTGGAAACTGTAACCGCACTTAGACATGAGGTTAGATTGCACTTGTGGTAGAAGTCTGCCCGGAACCGCCCGACAAATCAAGCGTCCATAAGCGGTCAATCTAATGTGAGAGGTTGAGTGCATAAATGTACATGTAACGGTGCTAAGACATGAGGTTAAGTCCGACTTGTGGTAGAAGTCTGCCCGTAACCGCCCGGCATATCCAGCATCCACAAGTGATAGACTTAATGTGAGAGGACTAGTCCATTAATAGCCATGAATGGAAATATGATAATTACTTGTTAACCGGAAGTACGTAACCTGTTTAAAATCTATGGGAGTTACATGAACATGTCGAATTAGGTAGGGGTTAAGTAAACTTCCTTGAATCAGTGTGGGGTTAAGTTAATCTTGTTAAAATCCGACAAACTTAATCTTTATTACATGTTGGGGTTATGCAACCTTGTTAAACTGTTAGGCAAAACCGATTAAAATCCTAGTAGTAGGGATGCAAGCCTAAGGGGTAGCTTGCATCATCTGTTGCGTGGGACCCGTATCAGTCAATAACCCATCTTGGTATCAAACGGGGAATCCCAAACTAGGCCGGGGTTCAGGGTCTGGGCACGCTTACTGAGTTGATTATAAGAGGTTCATATAGGTAGAGGTGTCGACAGCACGGGATCCAAAGGAGTCATGTGCATGCATGTGTCTGGCTTGCTCGGGAAAGGCTGTGACGTCAGTAGATGGCTGTGAATCTCATTAATAATGGGGTTGCCACTTTAGGAAGTGATGGATCCTACTGTGGGGCCAGCACAAGATGTCTATTAGGTTGGGAGCCAATCGATTGGTGTAGTAATTAGGGTGCATCTAGTCTTGCTTGTTTAGAAGCCTATTATTCTTGTTGGGGGTAATCCCTGTCATCTCTGTTGCACTGTCTATTATTCTTGTTGGGGGTAAACCCGTCACTAGAAGTACACCTAAGTCTACCATCTGTTCCTGTAGAGATCATCTTGTTTCTGTTATACTAGTATTGGTGCAGAGAAAAGTATTAGAGAAGCGCAATATATTCTGTTCTGTTTATCCTGCTCATCATACTTATTATATTATACATGTCTTATGATATTGTTGTCTATCATCCAGTTTATATGCCTATCATGATGCTTTTACTTATTTATTTGCTAAAAGTAACCGGACTCGCCAGACTTTATGACTGACCCATTTTGTTTCCCTTTCTCTCTCTTTCGTTTCCCCCCAGGTGCTCAGGGTGGGAATACTCAGGCTTGATTTGGATTCTCTTTTTCATTCTTCTTGGAGCTGCTTGGATGTACCGCTTTGATTTCTTTCCTTTTCTGATATGGCTATATTTTTGGGGGCTATGCTTTTATATTACTATACTCTGGTGATTTTAGTACAAGGTAGATGTTTTAAATTGATGTAATGGGTTTTCTGCATTTTAGACTCATGTTGTAACTGAATTTGGACTACGATGTTTTTCTATTTGGAAAATAAAGTTTTAAGTTACACTGTTATTTTATATCTGTCTTGTGATGTTTCTATTTTTGTTTACCTATAACGCTTCATGAAACTTAATGCATTCTTATAAAGAGTGATATTAGCGGATATGGGGTGTCACATTTGGTATCAGAGCTGAAGGTTGCCAGATCGGATAAAAGATTTTGAAAATTGTTTTCAAAAAGGTTTTAAAAGAAAACATTTTTTAAAAGAAAAGTCCGTTTTGAAAAACATATTCCCCAAAGCTATATAAAATATCTTTCGATTCTCTGTTTGAATCCCTTTTCCTTTTCTTTTCAGCAAACCTGGGGAATCGATTCTTCCCGAGGGCATTACGATACCGGCTTGGTTCCGTAGGTATCTTGAGGCTACGGTACGTGCCAGAGGCCAAGCAGACGCCCGTCCCCCAGCCTCAACCACTGTTTCTCCTCCTCCTCCGCGAGCCGATACTTTCTCCAAAGTATGCAAGGATTTTTGTGCTATGGGAGGAAAGGCATTCCTAGGAACAGAGACTTTTGTAGAAGCAAGGAATTGGCTTAAACAGACGGAGGATTTGTTTGGGATTTTGAGGTAGACGACCGTAGGAAGATTCAGTTGGCCGTTTGGTAGCTGAAAGACGAGGCTTCATTCTAGTGGAAAGTGACACATGCGAGACATCTAGTTAAGACTTGGTATGATTTACGACAGAGATTCGAGATGAAGTTTCTTCTCAAGCCGAGCAAAGTATGCAAATGGAAAGGTTTTTGTCACTTAAGCAATGAGGCATGTCTGTCAAAGAATATGTTAATAAGTTCAATCAATTGGCAAGGTTTGGTTTGGAACTAGTGAACACCCCGCACAAGAAAGCCTTGAGGTTTGTTAAAGGATTGAATGAACCCCTCCATGGATTGGCTATGTCTCACATTCCGATGGGAGCAACTTTTGACAAGCTTGTTGATATGGCATTGATGCACGAAGAAGATAAAGGTGAAAAGAAAGAGGCTAAGGTTGATGAATCACAAAATAAGAAAGTGTGGCCCAAGAAGGAACAACACCAGCAGAAGAAGGGTGGAGAGAACGACAAATCCCAAGAAAAGAGGAAATGTTTTAATTGTGGATGCATGTGTCATTTGAGCAAAGATTTCCGAAAAAGGAAGAATGCTTGCTTCCTATGTGGAGAGGTCGAACATCTCATTAAGGTTTGCCCGAAGAAGCAAGGGCAGGGCTAAAGGGCGAGATCTTCTGGAGGGCAGGTGCATGCTCTCATGGCTGGTGTACCGGATAGAGTAGGAATTTTTTTGTTGAAGGTTTGATTTCTCTTTCCAATCATCATGTTAGAACTCTTTTTGATTCTTGCGCTTCACATTCTTTTATATCTGATTATGTGGTTGAGTCTGTACACCTTAGTATTAGTATGGTTTTGGATCCCATTGTTCTCTCAAACCCCATTGTAGGTACGACTCATTTGTCTATGATTTGTCGGGGTTTGAGAATATCTGTGTTATGTATCGAGTTTGAATGTGATGCATACGTGCTTAGTTTCTTGGGCTGTGGTTCGATTCTAAGGATGGATTGGCTAGCCATGTACGGTGCCACTTGGATGATGAGAGGAGGGTCGTTAGACTTTCGACTTGCCATAAGAGGATCCTCGAGATTTCTTGTGACCCTAAGCGATCTGTCATTCTTAGTTTCCTAGAGTCGTCTGATGCATCTATCGCTGGTTTACGATCTGTACCAGTAGTCTGTGAGTATCCTTATGTTTTTAAAGAGGTTCGGGGCTTACCTCCGAGGCGCGAGATTTATTTTCGTATATACTTGGTGGACAATGCAAAGACAGTGGCATTGTCGGTGCACCACATGGCTCCGAGAGAAAGGAGGGAGCTCAGTAAGTAAGTAGGGGAGCTACTTGAGAAAGTGTTTGTTAGGCAAAGCATATCTAAATGGGGTGCTCCTGTAGTATTCGCCACTAAGTCGAATGGTTCTCTTTGCTTATGTGTGGATTATAGGGAGTTGAATAAAGTTACTAAGAAAAATAGGCACCTACTTCCGAGGATAGATGATTTGTTTAACCAACTTGTTGGAGCATCTGTTTTCTCCCAGTTAGACTTGGCCACGGGGTTTCATCAGTTGAGTGTGGGCGAGGACAGTATAAACAATACTTCCTTTAGAACTCCAGATGGTTTCTTTGACTGGCTCGTCATGCCTTTTGGTTTGATGAATGCACCCGCCTTTTTCGTGGATCTGATGAGTAGAGTGTTTCGGGAGTACCTAAAAAAGTTCGTCGTGGTCTTTGTCGATGACATCCTGATTTTCTCAAAGAGCGAGGAAGATCATGCCCTACATTTAAGAGAGGTTTTGAAAACTCTCCCAGCGCATCAGCTAAAGGCAAAATTCTCCAAATCTCATTTTTGGAGAAAGGAAGTGTGATTTCTAGGACATGTGGTCTCTAAGGATGGGATAGCAGTAGATCCCACGAAAGTAGCTGCAGTTCAAGATTGGCAGATTCCAAAGAATGCAATGGAGATGAGGAGTTTTCTTGGTTTAGCAGGATATTATAGGAAGTTCATTAAGGACTTCACAAAGATATCAGGCCTACTCACCAGACTGACGAAGAAGAATCCGACTTTTTCTTGGGGTGTTGACTATGAAGATGCTTTTCAGCGATTGAAGAGGGCTCTAACAATTGCCCCAGTCTTGACCTTGCCTGATGGGAACAAAGTGTTCATAGTGTACACTAATGCATGTGGTACAGTGATTGGTGCAGTTCCGATGCAAGAGGGAAGGGTAGTATGTTATGGGGGCAGGCAGTTAAGGGTACATGAGAAGAACTACCTACCCATGATTTAGAGTTTGCTGCCATAGTATTTCGCTTAAGATTTGGTGCCATTATCTACTTGGAGAGAAGTTCGAGTTGTACACCGATCATAAATCTCTCAAGTACTTGTTCTTGCAGAAGATTTCAATTTGAGGCAACAGAGATGGATGGAGTTCCTAGCGTCCTATGATTTTGAGATTGCTTATACTCCTGGCAAGGGTATTGTGGTGGCAGACGCACTAAGTAGGCAGAGGATGACTTTGAGCCCACTATTCGTAGAAAGACAGGGCTTGGAGTATATATCGACCTTCGATTTTAGGCCATCTATGGATCTTATACCTCGTTTGTTGGCATCTTTAGAAATACGACCTACTCTTATGGATCAGATAGAAACTTCGCAGCAAGAATACCCACAGATAGCAGACATCTTGGATAGGCTCAGTAGAGGGGAGACTTCCAGTCACCTCAGTAGATATTTCACGGATGATAGGGGTGGTTGTGACGAGATGGAAAGCTTTGTGTCCCTCGAGTTGGGAGTTTGTTGAAGACAGTCCTTGAGGTAGCCCATCATTCTAGGATGACTATTCATCCCGATGGTGATAAGATGTATAGAGATATAAAGAGGGTTTTCTTTTCTTTTGGGTTGGGATGAAGAAAGATGTAGCGGATTTTTTTTCTCGATGTTTGATTTTCCAGCAAGTCACGGTTGAGCAAAGGAAGCCCGGTGGTTTACTTCATCCTTTAGAGGTCCCACAGTGGAATTGGAGAGCATCTTTATGGATTTCATTGATGGTTTGCCTAGATCAAGCAAAGGCAACACTAGTATTTGGGTTATAGTTGATAGGCTTACTAAGAGCGCTCATTTCCTTCCTGTTAAGAGTAAGAGGGTGACAATATGGTTGGCAGCAGTTTATCTTCGTGGGATAGTCCGTCTACATGGAGTACCTTCCAATATAGTAAGTAATCGTGACCCCATATTCACTAGTGGGTTTTGTAGGAGCTTGCAAGAGGCATTAGGTACACAGTTGTGTTTGAGCATTCCCTATCACCCTCAGACCGATGGACAGACGGAAAGGGTGAATAAAGTCCTTGAGGATATTTTAAGGCTGTGAATCCTAGACTTCGAAGGGACTTGGGAAGAACATCTTCCACTGGTCGAGTTCACCCACAACAATAGTTATCAAGCTAGTATTAACATGACACCCTTTGAGGCATTATATGGACGACCCTGTAGATCACCGACTTGTCAGTGGGAATCTACAGAAAAGGCTTCCACTTGGACCTGAGATGATTAGGGAGACTTTGGAAAAGATTGATCTTATTCGCAGACGCATGAAGACAGCTCAGGACAGGAAGAAGTCCTACATAGATAAGAGAAGAACCGATATTGAGTTTGAAGTAGGAGACATGATTTCATCAAGGTATCACCTTTGAGGAATGTGGTTCGCTTTGGATTTGTAGGGAAATTGGCACCCAGATTTGTAGGGTCATTGCCTATAATTGAAAGGATTGGTCAAATGGCTTATAGAGTGAAGTTACCAGAGAGACTGGCCGATGTTCATGATGTTTTCCACGTTTCTCATTTACAGAAGTGCTTACATGATACTGCAGAAGTAGTGGAGCCGAGCGTGCTTTAGGAAGTAGAGGTGGAATGGGATGCGACAGTTAGATGAGTTCCTACCCGTATTCTTGGATCAGAGGTCAAGAAATTATGCAATTGAAAGGTCAAGTTGATGAAAGTTCAATGGGGGACAGATCCTGAGGATACAACTTGGGAGACTAAAGACAATATTCATGCTTCGTACTCTTTTCTTTTCAAGGGTATGTTCCTAACTTCTTTTTCCAAAGCATTTATTCGTACTTGGTTCTGTCATTTAAGGTTATCCTATCGATCGAATCTTCGACCTTTAGGTAGAAAACCCATGGATGCAAACATGTGTTTGAGACATGTTATGTTTGATGGATGCAAGTGAATGTAAGTGTTTGCTAGTGGTTGCACGTGGATGCATATACACACACTTTAGGCATTAGATCAGCTCAATCACTCTCATACTACATATGGATGTGTGTGCATTTTTCTTCTTTTATGGATGGAAATGGGTGTTTCATCGCATGAATGATGGCATTTGGATGGATGACTGTGCACACATATAGAGTTCACATGATATACTAGGATTGTTTGCATACATGTTGGATTCATGGCACATACATACATTGCATTAAGAGGGTCAACTAAATCGGTAGACCGCCTAATTTTCCGCATTAGTATAGGGACATATACACACATCTATGCATATGTTCATATAAGCATTAGAAATATTTTGAGGACAATAGATGCCTATGATTGGTTGATGAGTATATGGATGATGAATGTTAGGATATACATTCTTCTTAACTTGGAGATTTTGGGGACGAAATCCTTTAAGTAGGGGAAAATGTAACACTCCGAAATTTTAAAGAACATTATAATGATAAACTAAATAATACTTAATTAAATATTGGGAACTAAGGGAAACAGACTGCGTCATTGCGCTCATCTCAAAATTCTACATAAGATAGACCCCAACTTTGCGCAAAACAGACATCGTATGAAGAAGATATTAAGGTTTGAAGTTTGTATACGTATAAGCATAATATATATTAATAAACTAATCCAAAAATCAAAATCAAACAGTAGGAAAAGGGGGGAAACCGGCCCTTTAGGGGTCGACCCCGTGCCCCATGGGTGTCGACCCATGGGTCAACCCCTACACAGGGGGATCGTGTAACAACCCACGTCCATTAATGTCATTCACAAAGGGAATGCATTAACTTCCATGGAGGTTATAAGTGAATATAGAACAGAAAAATTACAACAATATAGATAATAAGTAGTACTTGAAAACTAAAGCTTCATTTTATTGCAGCGGAAACATGTTTATTACATCACAAAACCATTTATCAGAGTCAAGTACATTATCCATCTTCATAAAAACAAAATACATAATCCCATTACATAAATAGCCATTAAAAAGATAACAAGTTGGACTTTACTTCAACGGTCCAAGCTTTCCAAAGAGAGATGAAGCAATTCAATCAAACTCCACTAGAGCTGGGCCCAACCTGAGGACCTGGAGGGGGAAAAAAGGATAGAAATAGAGGGGGTCAGACATAAAGTCTGGCGAGTATGATAATTCTAACAATACTATTATCAAAATAACTATACTAAGACATAAGCTGGAAGACAAGTAAATGTTTATGAACTCTTAGGAAGATAAAAATAGCGTTTAAGATAACGTTAAAGATAACGGTAAAGGCACACCTAATTACTAACGAATGATTACTACACTGCACCGCACATTACTACACTGCACCACACCAGTCACCCTATTGTTTGATCCCTCTTGCTTCACACAGAAACTTTATAAATAGCCTTACGTACCCCTAGCTGACTACATAGGTGTCGTCTTCCCCTATCTCCACTAGGTGTACCCCACTACCCATTTTCGATCGGCTCCCTACTCGTAGATACCCGTGCTGGCCCCACAGTGGGGTGTATCACTCCCCTAAAGGGGCAACCCGATACAACTTGAGAATGCACGGCTTATACCTACACGATGCAACAACGTCTTACCTACCAGCCCGGGTCCACACACGCATATGAAACCCGTTGGACTTGCGTTGCCACCACTCCCCGTTTTGGCCTCTTACAGTCAAACCCAACATGCGTGTCCCGTCCTCGACTTGGGTCGAGCCCACAAAGATACGTTTGGGATACTGGTCGAAATGGTCCCCCACAAGCTACCCACCTAAGCTTGTCACTAGTATATCCCACTTAACCCTCTTAGTCATGTTCATTTACATGTGTGTTTGGTTAAGTCTTACTAATCGTATTTCACATGCCACTAAGGGCACCCCCTAGATTCCTCATGCCACCCAAGGCACCTACTTAACCCCCATGTCCCACCTTACATGTTTATCTGGTTAAGTATTTCTTAATTCATTCAGGCCATAACCTCATAAAGACCTCTCACATTAGACTGGCATTTATGGCAGCTGGATTTGCCGGGCGGGTCCAGGCAGTCTTACACCATAAAAGAGTCTAACCTCGTGTCTTTACAACCGTTATGCTTTAGTTTAGGCCTAGGACCTCTCACATTGGGCTGACATTTGTGACCACTGGATTTGTCGGGCGGGTCCGGGCAGGTTTACGTCACAAACGAGTCCAACCTCGTGTCCTAAGCATTGATTAACACTTAAAATCTTTTACCCCAGTTTTAATAATTCCCTATTCAAATTATTAATTAAGTCAACTTTTAATGATGTCCATAATTGACTCAATTATGGCCATCCACTTATGGCATGCAAAATCATATCAATTGCACCCCAACTTTTTAATATTAAATCCTTAATATTACCCCTACCCCACGTTTATACATTCGCTTATTCAACGCATAATATAGGCTAGACTTGTATAGTCTAACAGCTAGCACAAAGATAAATGATCACAACATATAGACAATTAAAATAAATCTAATCATAATAGGGGTGAAACTTGCATAAACTACACATGTTAAGGATCAAAAGGTGTCAAGTTGTTAAATGTCTCAATTTATATGATATGATCATAGCCCAAATCTATACATAAACTTGCATATGGGGTTTTTAGGCAACATAATGATGGTGTGAACTAGCATAGTATATCACATATGTCATAGCATAATTCTAGATGTCATAATAGATGTCATGGCATATGTTCATAACTTTTCTAATCAATCTAACTTGCATATGTGACTTGTCATATAGATCAACATAACCCAAACATGATGATTTAATTAATATGAACTAACTAGCATAGATGGTAACATCATGACTTTTTAACATGTATGATTCATCACAACTTAGCATAGAAACTTTCAACATACATAACATCATCATAGCATGATTTACAACATATAAGATATCATCATCACATAACATTGGATTTACAATATACATGATAGCAAAAGGGGTTTACAACAACATATATGATAATTCACATCATCTACTCATAATCCATTCATAACTCAACCTAATTAAAATGATAATAATCTTGTTAAGATCATCATACTCACAATTTAGAGAAGAAAAGAGAGAGAGTTTTGCTTCGCTTTAGGGTTGAGAGAATTAGAATTGAATTTGCTTTTCTTCTTTCTTAGTTGGCGGCAGCTCCATTGATTTCCATGGCGATGGTATGACGGTAACTATTCTATTTTAATTAGGTTTAGGGTTAGCATTAGGATGTATTTATAGGTGTAGGAAGTTATTTAGGATCATTAGATTAACCCTGAACCATGAGAACCAATCAAATGCAAAATCTGCATTTGAGCGGATCGGCCCACGGGTTGACAGCCAAACACCCTGGATTAACCCCTAGTCGACCCAGCAGAGCTCGGGTCGACCTCAAAAATGGGCCGGTTCGGTTATTCCCCCTCCCAATTTGCTGTTTTGAACTTTTTCGCATATTTATTTATTTAATTTTTAATTTATATATATATATCAATATATATATATATATATATATATATATTTCTCTGCGCAACCCATTGCACTTAATTCTTTTCTAAAAATTAAGTATACTTTAATTTGTGAGTTTTAATGTTATAAAATTACGGGGTGTTACAGATCGACCCCTGGGTCGACCCCAGTCAGATCTGGGCAGATCAATTTCTTTGAACGTGGACTCATTTCTTGACCAGATTCGTTGACCTTAGGCTATAAATTGGACATCATTTCCATTGTTTTATTCACCAAAAATAATGGAGACAACGTGGTGCTGCCCTGGCTCAAATTAAACTATCCTATTCATCTATTACAACAAGTTATACATATTCAAGAATCTCTGCTTCAACATCAACAATCACTTCTCTGTTCTTTAGATCCAGGCACAGTGAGTTTATGTTATTTTTAGATGTAAACATGTAAAAAGTAATCCTGACATGTTTATAAATTGGATCTAAATCAGTGCCTGTTAATAACTTCAATCATAACTAATCAGATCTACTATTACTTGTTCACCTAATTTACCGATTAGTCATCATATGCCCATTCTACTATTATGCCTATTTCTGTCACCATATGCTTATTTAGTTAGTATGCCTATTTCTAGCATAGTATGCAAGTTTTGTTATTATGCTTCTCTCCCTCCTTCCCTTTTTATTTTTATAGCCAGGCTACCTTTGATCCTAGGCCTACCACTGAAATATGCGAACGTACGAAATTGGGAACAGTTGGGATGATAAATTGGGGCATAACTTATATGGTAAAACATGATTGGGATTTGGGGCATAATCTACACCTTTATCTAAAACTTTAATTTGGGGCATAACTTATCAGATTGGGATTTGGGGCATAGCCTTGGATGAAAGTGAAAAATGGTTTAATAACGAACATGCCTAGATTTACAGTAATTCGAAACTATAACCGCACTTAGACACGAGGTTAGATTACACGTGTGGTAGAAGTCTGCCCGGAATCGCCCGACAAATCCAGCGTCCACAAGTGGTCAATCAAATGTGAGTGGTTGAGTGCATAAATGTACACGTAACAGTGCTAAGACACGAGGTTAAGTCCGACTTGTGGTAGAAGTCTGTCCGGAACCGCCCGGCATATCCAGCATCTACAAGTGGTAGACTTAATGTGAAAGGTCATGTCCATTAATAGCCATAAATGGAAATATGATAATAACTTGTTAACTGGAAATACTTAACCTGTTTAAAATTTGTGGGGGTTACATGAACCTATCGAATTGGGTAGAGGTTAAGTAAACTTGCTTGAATTAGTGGAGGGTTAAGTTAATCTAGTTAAAGGCCGACAAACTTAACCTGTATTACATGTTGGGGTTATGCAACCTATTTAAACTGTTAGGCAAAACCTGTCAAAATCCTAGTAGTGGGGATGCAAGCCTAAGAGGTAGCTTGCATCATCTATAATGTGGGACCCGTATCAGTCAATAACCCATCTTGGTATCAAACGGGGAACCCCGAACTAGGTCGGGGTCAGGGCATGCTTACTGAGATGATTATAAGAGGTTCATATAGGTGGAGGTGTCGACAGCTCAGGATCCAATAGATTCATGTGTGTGTATGGGTCCGTCTTGCTTGGGAAAATTAAGATGTTGTGACATCACTAGATGGTTGTGCATCTCGTTAATAAAGGGGTTGCCACTTTAGGAAGTGATACATCCAGTTTATGCGGGTATCTAGTCTTGCTTGGTTAGAAGCCCATTACTCTTATTGGGGTAGTAATTAGGGTACATCTAATCTTGCTTGTTTAGAAGCCCGTTATTCTTGTTGGGAGTAATACCCGGCATCTCTGTTGGGCTGTCTATTATTCTTGTTGGGGGTAAAACCCATCACTAGAAGTACACCTTAGTCTACCATCTGTTCCTGCAGGGATCATCTTGTTTCTATTATACTAGTATTGGTGCAGAGAAAAATATTAGAGAAGCGCAATATATTATGTTTTGTTTATCTTGCTTATCCTGCTTATTATGTTATACATGTCTTATGATATTGTTGTCCCTCATCCAGTTTATATGCCTGTCATGATGCTTTTACTTATTTATATGCTAAAAGTAATCGGACTCACCAGAATTTATGTCTGACCCATTTTGTTTCCCTTTCTCTCTCTTCTGTTCCCCCCAAGGTTCTTAAGGCAGGAATACTCGGGCTTGATTTGGATTCTTTCATTCATTCTGCTTGGAGCTGCTTAGATGTACCGCTTTGATTTCTTTCCTTCTCTGATATGGCTATATTTTTAGGGACTATGATTTTATATTACTACACTCTGGTGATTTTAGTACAAGGCAGATGCTTTAAATTGATGTAATGGGTTTTATGTATTTCAAACTTATGTTGTAACTGAATATGGACCACGATGTTTTCTATTTGGAAAATAAAGATTTAAGTTCTGTAATTATTTTATATCTGTCTTGTGATGTTTCTGTTTACTAATAACGCTTCACGAAACTTAATGCATTCTGATAAAGAGTGACATTAACAGATGTGGGGTGTCACACAAATGGGTTTTAACGTAACCAGAAGTTTCCAACATATATATATTGGAATGGATTTGAATGGAAATTATCTTCGGATATTTTCGATATTTGGTCCCGTGATTATACGGGTATCGTTGAAGAATTTGGCATATATTGATATCATTATTCCAAAACGATATCTGTTAGTTTCAGAATTTAGTATTGAATATAAGTCGATATGATTTTCATTTAAAGCCTTGTATTTAATATCAAATTGGAGTTGGGTTTTTTATGAATGGTATCTTAAATAATACTGTTTTTAAATCCATTTATGAGTGGAATAAATCTTTTAATTCAAGTTTAGAAAAAAAATCCTATCTATTTAATTAAATTGGGATTGAATGGAATTCGAGTTAATAATAGTCGAGATGAGCTTCTGTAAAGGAAGGATTTTACTATTTATGGAATTTAAAAGACTTCGCCGATACTCCCCATATAGTATTAGTATGATACGGAAATTTATATCGATTATGAATTGTTTAGATTTCCATGAAGATCCCATATTAATGGAAGATGATTTTGGGTTTATTGTGAATGGCGTTTTTACCTGACATTTGTTCTTTAACCCAAGTCAAGACAAGATTAATTTCCAAAGGTTGAATAATCATTAAGTAATGATTTTTTATGATTAAAACTAAGTTGGAGTTTTAATAAATCTTCATTTAGATTTGAAACGTTAAATGGTAATTAAATTTACCAATAACACGATGGGTGTTAAATATGGAGTACCATCAGTTTTGCTCCATGGGATAAATAGGTTGGGATAGGGAAAAATTAAATAAAAGATTACTTCACTAAGGCCCGATAATCCCTACTAGGTTGATAAACCTTAACTTGGTTTACATTGTGAAAGGATATAATAAAATCTTTTGAAATGATATTCAAAGGAAGATTTAAACGGTAAGTTCAAATGAATTTATCTTTGATAAAATTAATGGGAACCATTCCCAAAGATAATAAATATTTGAATAAAAGAATATTCTTGGTTAGAATGAGATGTGTGTTATTTTATATATCACATGGTTATAAGATGCGCGAGTTATTCGGAAAGACTGGGTTTAACCCATTCTGAATAGGTGTTATGACGACTAAAAGTCAAAGATATGAAGACGGTGGTTGAAGACCAGAGATCTTCATATCGTTTGGGCTATTACCGTTGTCTTGAATGGGGTAGATCACCCAAGATGAGGTAATAAGTGGTGGTCGTCCAAACGTACTTGGATATCGACAAGATAAGCGAGGAGCTCTATCCTATATTGGACATATGGGACGAGGAATAAGGTGCCTTCGTTTTTGTTCAGACCCAGAATGGACTTGTAAATGGATTGTATGTCTGACATTGTATTTTGTGTTGTATTCGCTGATCTCTGCTAAATATATATCTTTTTGGTGGCAGAGAATTTATTCTCTTGTTTACCAATCTTCTCTGAGACGTACGAGCTTAGAGGTTATATACATTAGTGGAAATCAACGGTATGGTACGGATTGACAATGTGGCATGCTAAGATGCAATGATCAAGGTTTTTGTTAAAAAGTAGGGCCTCGTGGAAGATTGTAACACCCCGAATTTTCTATTAACAATAAATTAATAAATTAAAGTATAATTAATTCTAAATGAAAGAATTAAGGGAAACGGGTTACGCCATTGCGTTCGTCTCGGAATTCTGCTTGAGATAGAGTCCGAGTTTGCATAAATCGGACTCCGTATGAAGAAGTTGTGGTCTTCCGAAGTTTCAGAATTCGATCTAAAATTCAAACAGCCCGAAACAAGTTCAAATTTGAAAACTGGACCAGAATTGGGCTGGGCGGGAAAATTCCCGCCCAGGACCCAGGTCGACCAGGGGGTCGACTTGGGGGTAGACCTGGGTACCCAGGTCGACCAGGTGGTCGACCTATGGGTCGACCTGGTCAGGTCTTGGCTGGCCTGATCGGGTTCTGAGTGATTTTCTGAGTTCTGGTGTGTCACTAGGGCTGATTTATCACTTTCTGGTTAGCTCTTCTCGATGTGAATGGTCTAGATTCATCTATGATCATCTAACGGCACTAATTAGTTTGAAATTCTATATAAACAACTCAAGTCTTCAACCTAAATTCACGCAAAAATTAGAACCAGAGCCGTCATGCTGTCGAGAGAAAACTGAGAGTAGCCTCCACTTGAAGAAAGCTAAGAGACGAACAAATCTAATTCAAAATTAAAATCAAAACAACGTTTATCTACCCAAAGGAAAGCATCTCAATTCCAGAATTCAGAATCCAGAACTCAAGTTCGTCGTTCGTTGTAAGTTTAGTTATGTTTTGGGATGCGAATCAAAATTAATGTCATGCCTTGGAAATAAATTGATAATAGAACAATGTTTATTATGTTATATGTGGAATTGAATGATATTGATCTATGTTTGTGGTTCTATTTTATTATCATGTTGAATTGGGAATTAATGGATAAGTCTATTCATATGTATATGAACTTGGAGTATAACCTGTTATGACAAGTTGTGTAGTTTATCATGTTATTCAAGTTTCAGGTTGTAAAATCATATCACATATGTGACCAAATGTTAGATCTACATGTTTACGTGTATATGTTAAACCTATGTCATATTTCAAGTTCACACTTATTCATATGTTCGTGATTGATTTGGAAATTCACATATATGTAAGTTGATTTAGCCTATGTTGCAAATTCACATATATGTAAGTTGATTTAGTCTATGTTGCAAATTCACATATATGTATGTTGATTTAGTCTACGTTGCAAGTTCACACCTATGATATTCATGTTGACTATTTTGCAAGTTCACACCTATGATGTTCATATTGGCTATGCTGAAAATGCCAGGTTTACACCTATGTCATGTTTATGTTAATGAATTTCATTATGCCAATTTTGTGTACGCTAAATTAAGCTAGGTTTTTAGTGTAATATTATATGTTAAAAAATCATGCGGACGAAAAATTAGGCTAAGATTGTTAGCCTAATATTTAGACGGGGTAACGTTGGAAAAAATTGGTAATTATAGGAAACTTGACATAAATTGGTGAAAAATCACATAGGTAATTTATGGCATGAAACGGTATAATTCATATACCTAAAAATGATGAACTTGGAAAGTGGTTCATAACATTTAATTTTTAACAAATTTACATACAAGAATAAAAAGAACAAATATGTAAATTTAGAAAATACGAGTATGCTTAGCCCGAGGTTGGATTGAGTTGTGATGTAAACCTGCCCGGACCCGCCCGGCTGTCCAGTAATCACAACAATACGTATCCAATGTGGGAGGTTAAGGCATTGAGCCCAATAAGGACCCGAGGTTAGACTGAGTTACGGTGTAAACCTGCCCGGAACCGACCGGCACATCCAGTAACCATAACAATACCTGTCTAATATGAGTGGTTGGTGCTTTAACTAATTAAAGCTAAGAACAGACAAGTCAGGATGGTAGGGTTAAGTTAACTAAAACACTTAACTAATTTAACATGTTAATTAAACTGATGGGTGGGGTTAGGTTAGTATAGACACTTAACCACTTAACACGTTTGACTAGAAAACCCTAGTAACGGGGACCCATTTCAGCAGTAACCCAATTTGGTATCATGGTACCCTGAAACTAGGCAGGGCGGGGCACGATTACTGGGCTGATTGTAAGCGGTCAAAAGCGACGGCGGTTGGTGCAGCAGTGTAGGTTCTAACGGAGTGCGGGCGTGCACACACTTCGGAGAAGACAAACAGGGCACTGGGAATCAGTAGTATAACCTATGCATTCTGGAATTGTGTTGAGCCACCGCCATGGGACTTGGTACACCCCATGATGGGGCCAGCATAGGTATCTACAATCATGTGGGTCCGTATGACACAAGAAGAAAACGTTGCGAGTAAGAGCCGATTGAATAAGGGGTTACCTTGTCTTGAACACGTGGTGCTAGTTAGGCTAGTTAGTAGGTGCAGAGAAGTAATAGTGAGTGTGTTTAGTATAGTTAGTATTTCCTGCCATATCTTGTCTTATATTCTGGTATTGTCTTATTCTCAGTTTATGCAAGTCATGATCTTTGTATTGTTCTCATGCTAGAAATATAACTAGACTTACCATACTTATGTCTGACCCATTTTCCTTTTGCTTTCTTTTCTTCCGTCCCCCCCCCCCTTAGGTCCACAGGGAGGAAACACCTCAGCTTAGTCAGATTTTTCATCTAGCTTGAAGAGAGTGAATGTATTGCTTGGATCTCTTTCGTTTGGGCTATGGCTTTGGATATTTTATGGGGATTTATGCAGTTTTAATTATGTTTCCTGCTTCTTTAAGTTTTAAATCAAGACAGTATTATGGTTGTAATAATTGGAAGTTTGTTTTGAGGCAACTATAGAAATGTTTTGTATGAACACGTATTTATGATATGAAAGTCTGTTTGTTTTTCCGCTATTTATATATATGTGTTTATATCTGTCTTGTGTTTTATCTGTGACTTTTACTTATAAACCTCCACCGAAGTTAAGGTATTCCCTTTGTGAGTGACCTTAACGGAGGTGGGGTGTTTTACTTGGTATAAGAGCATAGGTTTACCAGATTAGATAAAGTTTTTTGAAACTATTTTCAAAAAGAAGTTTAAAGAAGCATTTTTTTTCAAGAAAAAGCGTTGTTTTTAAAAGGCATAATTCCCCAAAGCCATATGCACTATCTCCCTATCCTTTTGTCTTGAATCTTTCTTTTTTGTTTCAGCATGTCTGGAGATCTTAACCTTCCAGAAGGAGTACCGATACCTGGCTGGTTCCGAAGGTACCTAAAGGCTAGGGCCACTGATGCGGGCCCAGCAGACATTCCTCCTCCCCCAGTGGCAGCGGTTCCTCCTCTTCCTCCTCGTGGAAATGCTTTCGCTAAGACGTGTAGAGACTTCAAGGCTATGGGTGGAAAGGACTTTTATGGAGCTGAATCCTTTGAGGTAGCAAGGAACTGGTTGAAGGAGACCGAAGATTTGTTCGTCATCTTCGAAGTTGACGATTGGCAAAAGATACAGCTAGCAGTGTGGTTGCTTAAAGACGAAGCTTCTTATTGGTGGGAGGTTACCTATGCTGAGAGGCCAGTGGAAACTTGGGAAGATTTCAGAATGAGGTTTGAGATGAAATTCCTCTCCCAAGCTGAAAGAAGCCTACAGATGGAGAAGTTCCTAACTCTTAAACAAGGAAGTATGACGATCAAGGAGTATGTCAATCAGTTTAATCAACTGGCCAGATTTGGGCTGGATTTAGTAAACACCCAACACAAGAAGGCCCTTCACTTCGTCAAAGGTCTAAATGAGCCTCTACACAACCTTGCTATGACCCATATACCCATGGGAGTGACTTATGAAAACTTGGTGGACATGGCGCTGCTACACGAGGAAGACAAGGGCAAGAAAGAGGCAAAAGCAGAAGTGCCTCAAGACAAGAAGGGGGAAGGGTCACAGAACAAGAAGGCTGATTCAAAGAAAGGCGAGAAGAACAACAAACCCCATGAAAAGAGAAAGTGTAATTTCTGTGGCATTGTTGGACATATAGTGAAAGACTGCAGAAAGAAGAAGGCGAAGATGAATGGTGGTTGTTTCCATTGCGGCGAGACTGGACACATGGCTAAGGACTGCCCAAAGAAGCGGGGGAAGGGACAGAGGACTGGATCCACTTCAGGGGGACAGGTTCACGCGCTGGTGGCACCTCCACAGGAATAAGGTAGAAATATTTCTATAGAAAGCTTAGTTTATCTCTATGATCATCTAGTTCGCACTCTCTTTGATTCTGGCGCATCACACTCCTTTATTTCATCTGCTTTAGTAGAATCTCTGCACTTAGACACTAGTATGGTAGAAGATCCCTTGGTTGTTTCAAATCCAATTGGGGGCTCAGCTTATTTGTCAATGGTTTGTTTGGATTTGAAAATCTCTATTCTAAGTGTTGAGTTTAGATGTAGTCCCTTTGTTTTGGGTTTCTCGGGATATGGATTGATCTTGGGCATGGACTGGTTATTCAGTAATGGTGCCATTCTTGATTGTGAGAAGAGAGTGGTTAGACTCTTGACTCGGCTCGGTAACACTCTAGAAATTTCTTGTAATCCCTTAAATGTTGTAATGCTTAGTTATCTAGAGTCGCTTGATGCTTCTGTTGAGAATTTGCAGTCGGTTAGAGTGGTCCGTGAATACCCGGATGTCTTTGAAGAGGTGAAGGGCTTACCTCCGAGGCGGGAAATAGACTTCCGCATATATCTTATTGATAATGCAAAGCCCATGGCTTTACCTGTTAGACACCTGGCTCCAAAGGAGAGAAAGGATCTCAGTAAGCAAGTTAAGGAGCTTCTCAAGAAGGGGTTTATAAGGCGGAGTATCACGGAATGGGGTGCTCCAGTGGTGTTCTCCACCAAAGCAGATGGCTCACTACGTATTTATGTGGACTATAGGGAGATAAACAAGCTGACTAAGAAGAATGGACACCCGCTTCCCGGAATAGAGGATTTGTTTGATCAGCTTGTAGGTGCGTCGGTTTTCTCCCAACTTGATCTGGCTACTGGGTTCCATCAGCTAAGGGTAGCTAAAGATAGAATTGATCAGACGGCATTCAGAACCCTAGACGGTTTCTTCGAGTGGCTTGTCATGCCTTTCGGCTTGACAAATGCACCCACTTATTTCGTAGACCTAATGAGCAGGGTGTTCAGAGAATTCCTCAACAAGTTTGTGGTTGTCTTCGTAGACAATATTTTGATCTTCTCAAAGGATGAGGAAGAGCATGCTCAACATTTAAAGGAAATCATGGATACTTTCTGTGCACATCAGCTAAAAGCAAAATTCTCCAAGTGCCACTTCTGAAGAGAAGAAGTAAGGTTTCTTGGACATGCAGTGTCCAAAGAGGGGTTAGCTGTGGACCCCGCGAAAGTGGTGGTGGTGCAATATTGGAAGGCACCAAGAAATGCAACCGAAGTCCGAGGCTTTCTCGGGCTAGCTAGTTTTTACCGAAAGTTCATTAGAGATTTCGCGAAAATCTTAGCTCCACTCACAAGGCTAACGAAGAAGAATCTAGCGTTCGCTTGGGATTTGGATTGTGATATTGTTTTCCAATGCTTGACAAGGGCTCTTACAACAGCCCCAGTTCTGAATTTGCCTGATGGAAGCAAGATGTTCACAGTATACACGGATGCTTGTGGTACGGGACTAGGCGCTGTTCTGATGCAAGAAGGGAAGGTAGTAGCTTATGGTGGAAGATATTTGAAAGTTCATGAAAAGAACTACCCAACCCACGATCTTGAGTCGGCCTCCATCGTCTTTGCGCTTAAGTCTTGGCGTCATTATCTCCTAGGTGAGAAGTTCGAATTATATACTGACCATAAATCATTGAAGTATCTTTTCTCGTAGAAAGATCTTAACTTAAGACAGCAAAGGTGGATGGAGTTTCTTGCCACGTATGATTTTGAGATTTCCTATACTTCTGGCAAGGGCAACGTAGTAGCAGACGCCTTGAGTAGAAAGAAGCTGACCTTAAGCCCTCTCTTTGTAGAAAGGCAAAGCTTGGAGTATATAGCCAGTTTTGACTTTAGGCCCTCCTCTGATTTTGTACCAGGTTTGTTGGCATCACTAAAAGTACGGCCCACTCTTTTAGACTCAATAGGGGCCGCACAACGCGAAGACCCTCAGCTTGTTAATGTGATTGATAAGCTAATTAGGGATGAAACTTCCAGTCACCTCAATAGGTACTCCATCGATGATAAGGGTTGGCTAAGGCGGGATGGAAGACTATGCGTCCCACAAGCAAGGGATTTGGTAAAGATGGTTCTCGAGGAAGCACACCATTCCAAGATGACAATACACCCAGGTAGAGACAAGATGTACAAGGACGTAAAGAGAGTTTTCTTTTGGAGTGGCATGAAGAAGGATGTGGCAGATTTCGTTTCTGAGTGCATGATATGCCAACAGGTCAAGGCAGAACAAAAGAAGCCTGGAGGACTGCTTCATCCTCTAGAAGTCCTGCAATGGAAATGGGATAGCATTTCAATGGACTTCATTGATGGGTTGCCTAGGTCAAGAAGGGGCAATACTAGCATTTGGGTAATAGTGGACAGGCTCACAAAAAGCGCCCACTTTATACCTGTTAAGAGTAGAAGGACTGCCTCATATCTAGCATCCCTTTATCTCAAGGAAATAGTTCGACTCCATGGAATACCCTCCAGCATAGTGAGTGACCGAGATCCTATCTTTACAAGCGAGTTTTGGCGGAGTCTGCAACAAGCTGTAGGCACATAGTTATGCTTGAGCACGGCCTATCACCCCCAAACTGATGGTCAGACGGAAAGGGTGAACAAAGTATTAGAAGATCTTTTGAGACTGTGCATTCTTGACTTTGGAGGGACATGGGAGGATCATCTCCCTTTAGTGGAATTCACCTACAACAACAGCAACTAAGCCACCATCGGCATGGCGCCCTTCGAAGCTTTATATGGAAGACCATGTCGATCACCAACTTGTTGGTGGGAGTCTACAGACAAGCTTATACTTGCGCCAGACATGATTAGAGAGACTTCAGAAAAAGTGGACTTAATACAAAGGAGAATGAAGACTGCCCAAGATAGACAGAAATCCTACGCAGACAAAAGAAGGACCGACCTTGAGTTTGAGGTTGGGGATAGGGTTTTCCTTAAGGTATCTCCTTCAAGGAACGTCGTTCGCTTTGGATCCGCAGGAAAGCTTGCACCAAGATTTGTAGGACCATTCTCTATCATCGAGAAGATTGGGAAGATGGCTTATAGAGTAGAGCTGCCTGGAATTCACAATGTCTTTCATGTTTCTATTCTTCGGAAATGTTTACATAAGTCTGCAAAAGTGGTGGAGCCAAGCATTCTAGAAGAAGTTGAAATAGAACGAGAAACAACTGTGAGGAGAGTTCCAACTCGAATCGTAGGAACTGAAATAAAAAAGCTACGCAACCATGAAGTCAAGCTTGTTAAAGTTCAATGGAGCGATGCCGAGGAAGACGCGACTTGGGAAACTGAGGACAAAATACGCGTTGCCTACCCTTTTCTTTTTGAGGGTACATCTTTGACCTCTCTTTTTCCATAAGTTTATGCTTGTATCTACCTTTTAGTGTATCTTCTCGGTCCTTCTTCTCCTAACTCCTTAGGTAGAAACTAATGGATGTAAACATGTATTTCAAACATGTTATGATTGATGGCTGCAAGTGGTTGCTAGTGGTTGCTCGTGGATGCATATACACACACCCTAGGTATTAGATCGGCTCAGTCACTTCCATATTGCATATGCATATATGTATTTATACTTGTATGTGGTTGAAACTTGATATGTTGCCATATGGATGTCACATTTGTATGAATGGTTGCGCACTCATGTAGAATTATGAGTAGGGAAAAATTTGCATACATAATGGATTCATGACACTTACATGATTCGCATTAAGGAGGTCAACTGAATCAGTAGACCGCCTAATTTCTGCATTAGATAAGGACATATACACACACTATGCATTTGATCATGAAGCATTAGAAGTCTTTTAAGGACAATGGACACTTGTGTTTGTTGGTTGAGTAGATGGACGATTGGATGTTAGGATATACGTTCTTCTAGACTTGAAGATTTCAGGGACGAAATCCTTTAAGGAGGGGAGAATGTAACACCCCGAATTTTCTATTAACAATAAATTAATAAATTAAAGTATAATTAATTCTAAATGAAATAATTAAGGGAAACGGGTTACGCCATTGCGTTCATCTCTGAATTCTGCTTGAGATAGAGTCCGAGTTTGCGTAAATCGGACTCCGTATGAAGAAGTTGTGGTCTTCGGAAGTTTCAGAATTCGATTTAAAATTCAAACAACCCGAAACAAATTCAAAATTTGAAAACTGGACCAGAATTGGGCTAGGTGGGAAAATTCCCGCCCAAGACCCAGGTCGACCAGGTGGTCGACCTAGGAGTTGACCAGGTGGTCGACCTATGGGTCGACCTACCCAATTGACCTGGTCAGGTCTTGGCTGGCCAGGTCGGGTTCTGAGCGATTTTCTGAGTTCTGGTGTGTCACTAGGGCTGATTTGTCACTTTCTGGTTAGCTCTTCTCGATGTGAATGGTCTAGATTCATCTATGATCATCTGACGGCTCTAATTAGTTTGAAATTCTATATAAACAACTCAAGTCTCCAACCTAAATTCACACAAAAATTAGAACCAGAGCCGCTATGCTGGCGGGAGAAAACTGAGAGTAGCCTCATCTTAAAGAAAGCTAAGAGATGAACAAATCTAATTCAAAATTAGTCAAAACAACGTTTATCTACCCAAAGGAAAGCATCTCAATTCCAGAACTCAGAATCCAGAACTCAAGTTCATCGTTCGTTGTAAGTTTAGTTATGTTTTGGGATGCGAATCAAAATTAATGTCATGCCTTGGAAATAAATTGATAATAGAACAATGTTTATTATGTTATATGTAGAATTGAATGATATTGATCTATGTCTGTGGTTCTATTTTATTATCATGTTGAATTGGGAATTAATGGATAAGTCTATTCATATGTATGTAAACTTGGAGTATAACCTGTTATGACAAGTTGTGTAGTTTATCATGTTATGCAAGTTTCAGGTTGTAAAATCATATCACATATGTGACCAAATGTTAGATCTACATGTTTATGTGTATATGTTAAACCTATGTGATATTTCAAGTTCACACTTATTCATATGTTCGTGATTGATTTGGAAATTCACATATATGTAGGTTGATTTAGCCTATGTTGCAAATTCACATATATGTAAGTTGATTTAGTCCATGTTGCAAATTCACATATATGTATGTTGATTTAGTCTACGTTGCAAGTTCACACCTATGATATTCATGTTGACTATTTTGCAGGTTCACACCTATGATGTTCATATTGACTATGCCGAAAATGCCAAGTTTACACCTATGTCATGTTTATGTTAATGAATTTCTTTATGCCAATTTTGTGTACGCTAAATTAGGCTAAGTTTTTAGCCTAATATTATATGTTAAAAATCATGCGGACGAAAAATTAGGCTAAGATTGTTAGCCTAATATTTAGACGGGGTAACGTTGGAAAAAATTGGTAATTATAGGAAACTTGACATAAATTGGTGAAAAATAACGTAGGTAATTTATGGCATGAAACGGTATAAATCATATACCTAAAAATGATGAACTTGGAGAGTGGGACATAACATTTAATTGTTAACAAATTTACATATAAGAATAAAAAGAACAATATGTAAATTTAGAAAATACGAGTATGCTTAACCCGAGGTTGGATTGAGTTGTGATGTAAACCTGCCCGGACCCGCCCGGTTGTCCAGTAATCAAAAAAACACCTATCCAATGTGGGAGGTTAAGGCATTGAGCCCAATAAGGACCCGTGGTTAGACTGAGTTACGGTGTAAACATGCCCGGAACCGACCGGCACATCCAGTCACCGTAACAATACCTGTCTAATGTGAGTGGTTGGTGCTTTAACTAATTAAAGCTAAGAACAGACAAGTCAGGATGGTAGGGTTAAGTTAACTAAAACACTTAACCAATTCAACATGTTAATTAAACTAATGGGTGGGGTTAGGTTAGTACAGATACTTAACCACTTAACATGTTTGACTAGAAAACCTTAGTAATGGGGACCCATTTCAGTAGTAACCCAATTAGGTATCATGGTACCCTAAAACTAGGTAGGGTGCGACACGATTACTGGGCTGATTGTAAGCGGTCAAAAGTGACGGCAGTTGGTGCAGCAGTGTAGGTTCTAACGGAGTGCGGGCGTGCACACACTTCAGAGCAGACAAACAGGGAACTGGGCATCAGTAGTATAACCTATGCATTCTAGAATTGTGTCGGGCCGCCGCCATGGGACTTGATACACCCATGATGGGACCAGCATAGGTATCTGCAATCATGTGGGGCCGTATGACACAGGAAGAAAACGTTGCGAGTAAGAGCCGATCGAATAAGCGATCACCTTGTCTTGAACACGTAGTGCTAGTTAGGCTAGTTAGTAGGTGCAGAGAAGTAATAGTGAGTGCGTTTAGTATAGTTAGTATTTCCTGCCATTTCTTGTCTTATATTCTGGTATTGTCCTGTTCTCAGTTTATGCAGGTCATGATCTTTGTATTGTTCTCATGCTAGAAATATAACTAGACTTACCAGACTTATGTTTGACCCATTTTCCTTTCGCTTTCTTTTCTTCCGTCCCCCCTCCCCCCAGGTCCACAGGGAGGAAACACCTCAGCTTAGTCAGATTTTTCATCCAGCTTGAAGAGAGAGAATGTATTGCTTGGATCTCTTTCATTTGGGCTATGTCTTTGGATATTCCATGGGGATTTATGCAGTTTTAATTATGTTTCATGCTTCTTTAAGTTTTAAATCAAGACAGTATTATGGTTGTAATAATTGAAAGTTTGTTTTGAGGCAACTATGGAAATGTTTTGTATGAACACGTATTTATGATATGAAAGTATGTTTGTTTTTCCGCTGTTTATATATATGTGTTTATATATGTCTTGTGTTTTATCTGTGACTTTTACTTATAAACCTCCACCGAAGTTAAGGTATTCCCTTTGTGAGTGACCTTAACGGAGGTGGGGTGTTTCAAAGATGATCAAAGCAAGGCTTTAATTAGCACAGCTTTTTGTATAGCATTAATTCGCGAGCCTCACAACCAGTATGAGTCAAAAATGGGATAGTGGATGCAGGGAGTGCATGCGTTTCTTTCGAGCTAGAAGTGGTGTCATGGTATGGAGCCCAGACATTTTTACTTATATGATTGATGGATTGTGAGGCGCCTCGGATATAGAGCCGACTAAAAGGCTCAAATGATAGGTGCGATAGGACCGGAAAACGTATTGTTCAGGAATAACCAATCCACAAACGTTAGGTATGGACCGACCCTGAAGATCCAAGGGTTGCCCATAGGTTTGATCCTGAGGCATGTGCTAGAGTGTCTCGAAATCGGTAAGGAAGATACCTTGTCTCGACTTATAGATGGAATCCAATTTCCAATACGCGACTTTTCGGTTTTTGTTGTAAACCTATATGGCGACATAGTAGGATGGGGTACTATGTCGTCTATGATTGATACATTTATATTCTAAGTTGTTTTCTACACTATGCACTTATAGTAATATTAAAATTATTTGTTTTAAAAGTGTATCAAGTATTGGCTATTATAAGGTAAAACTCTATCATCTGGTTTGTATTGCATTGTGTGATGGGACCTGAGTCTTATAACATCTTCATTTTCCAAAAAGCATTGCGTTGTTTATAAATTATTTTATTTCAGAGTATTCATGGGAGTAAACCCGTTCCGTGTTATACAGCGTGGTCCCATGATTTACCTTATTTTAAAGTAAAGATTTAATCATTGTTTTAAGTTCTCACACCATTCTCATGACTGACTTGGAGTTTATTGTTTTCGCCAAAACTCTGGGTGCTCGTATTTTCCGCACGGGCAATCAATAGTTTTGGTTTTGTAGATGTTTATTTAACAGGATCCTGGTTTACAGCTGGAGCTATATTCGAAAAGCTTTGTATCTGTGTATTTCTTTTAGTTGTGTTAGCTTATGTATTTCCGCTGTGCATTGTATTTATATATTTTATTTCTGTTGTTATGTAATTTATTCTCTGATGTTGTATTTCCACTGTGTGTATTATTTATTCGTACTTTGATATTCTTGTACTCTAATGTAAATTGTTGTAATAAAAATTAAATTTTCCATCGTTCTGCGTTCTGATGCATCGTGTTCTCAAACAATCTGTGCTTTTCCGTCTCTACGGAGATCGGAGGATTTCAGGTCATAAAAAACTAGGTGTGATTGTAGCTAAGAAATCAATTAAGTCTCATTGTATTTCAGAAATGGTCGAGGTTTACCTCGTGGCCTTGAAATAGAGGGTTGTAAATTGGAAATGAGAAAGTGCCAGTGGTGACTTTTTTGGTGATTGTTGAACATATGTGATATTTGAATCAAGCTGGAGTGTTGAATTTGTTTATTCAAATATTTTATAAAGAGGAATGTAATCTTTTAATTGATTTGATCGATTATTTGATTGATTGGTTTTATTATAGATGAAAAGAAATAAAAGATTATATTTTGGAGATATTTTGAAGGGACAATTTGGATATTTGCCTAGGTCTTCTATTCTTCTATATAAGCAACCTTCTTCGTTGGATCAGTATAACCAGAAATCATGTGAGAATATCTGAAGAGGCTGTGTGCCTCCACGGATTGTGCCCTGGAGAGGAAAATGAGGGAATAAGGGTTGAGAAAAGTTATTCATATATACTGTTGGTAAACGCAGTTGGTGTCTCCAGGTTGATTCAAGGATTTGTTGTAGTTCTTCATTGCTCTTCTTCTCCAACAATATTTGTAGTCATCTAGATATTCTCTCCCTTCCTCAATCTGGTTATTTATTCAATTGCACTTTGTTTATTTTGGCTTTATTCCATTAAGTGTAAACAAAATTTTGGTGAATCAATAAGAGAGTGGTTAGGTGAAATATTTGTGTATTGCTATTATTTCTTTTATATTGTGTTGTTATTTTTCAGTCAAATTCATCTTCAAGTGATTGGGTGAAAAAGATCCTTTTGTATATGTTTTGCCTTTTCCGCTGTGCACAAAACCCCACAATAATAAATAAGAGTTAGGCTAACAATTATGACATAGTTAGGAAAAGGGTACTAATTGGAAATTAGTAAATATAAATAGATTTTATTGAAAATGTCTGTTAGGACGATATTCTCTTATCATGGGCTGGTTGATGTTTATGGAAGGAATAAATAAAGGAGGGTTATGGGAAATTAAATATTTAAGGTAGGTTATATTTTCGTAAATAAATAAGAAAAAGGTAATTAAGCTAAGTCCAATGTTCAACTTTGAGTACAGAACATAGGAACAATAAAGCCTGTGATAATATCAATTGAAATTTGTGAAGCTTAGGATAATTATTTGGATTTAGTGGGTTGATATGCGAGTTCAGTAGAGTTACATAAAAGAAGCATGCCCTTCATTTTAAGGCTACCCTCAGTTGTGTACATTTCCTATTATTGTTAGACATCTTTAACTGTAAGGCCCGCAAATATTTAGGCTTAGAAGATCAGGATGTACGGTCAGTAGAGTCGCTCAACCGAAGAATGCCATACAGTTAGAGACAAACGGAATTTGTATGCACTTATTACCGATGTGAGACATCATCAGTCATAAAAACAATAGGAAATGACTATGCAATATTTAGGGGTTAGAGATGTTAAGTGGTTCTTTGATAAGCGCCTCTTTCCAATATAAAACTATTAAGCGGTCAGAATTAGAGGTTGCAAGCAATAATGGATATATTTGGAATGGTTCGCTTCGGGTTTGAATACAAAGTGACTATTATTTAGTCATCTCTCCTTTTGGAAGAATTAAGTAGAATAGCGAGATTCTAAGTGACGTTAGCTAGATAGTACTAGTAAGCAGTCTATCTTGGGATTGGTATTAAATGACAAAGATATGCCTAAAATATAGGTAAATGGTCGAAGGTCTGCCTGGTCAATATTAATAAGATGTTAAGTGACTTTGGTACTACCTCTTGCGTGGCTAAGACTTTAATGACGATAAATGTGCTAATAGTACGGTTGTTCATGTGTGTATAGATATGTGTGTGTGCGTGTGTTATAAAGCCTTAAATAGTGTCCAAAATTTTCTGTATCTACGACCAATAGACCAATGATGATGTTAGGGGCCTACTTCATATTATGAAATATTAACTGGATTGTAACAACCCGGAATTTTGGAACCAATTTAAAATTTATTTTTAATTGATTTTATTAGAAATGAAATATTTTGAATAATTTATTTTGAGAATAAATGACTTAAAATTTATTTTAATCGAAGTTAGAACGTATAAATTTAAAGTTTAATTAAAATGAGCTTGAAATGGCGCGGTAGTTTTAAAATTTGGTTTTGAACTTTAAATGAATATATAGAATTCAGTATAAACCAGAATTTGATAAAACAAGAAAATTAGAATAGTTTGAATTGTAATTTTCCAACGAAAGTATGGAACTGAGATTTCACTTTGTAATTGTAAGTTATGTCCAAATTAAAATTTAGAATAATCGCCATGGAATTTATTTATATATTTTTTAATATTATATATAGCCCTTAAAAATAGACATTTTGCAAACGACCTTTGTTTTCAATGAAAGCACTTCCATTGGGTTCAAAATGCCGTTTGCGAGTTCGAAAACTGTAAACATAGATACCATTAGAGTTGGCCGAAATTTTTGTTCTTTTCTTTGTGTGACCAAAATATCACTTTTTACATATGGACAAATTTGGACTCGAAACCACTTCCATTGAGTTCAAAATGTCGTTTAGGTGATCGAAAAGTATAAATTTCGATATATTCCGAGCTTTGGAGTTTTAGCACCTTGGTTGGGGCTTGGATGGCTAAACCTAGCCCACTCTTATAACCCCCAAATTAGCCCTCTCCTCTTCATTCCATCCAAACACTTAGCAAAAATAAAAAATGGGGATAGGGAAATTAAAATTCCCTAAACCTAGTTAATACTAGGAGCTCCAATTCTTATTGAAATCAAGTGCATATCCAAGGAAAAGCTTTGGTAAGCTCCTCTCCATCTTCTTCATCTTGTTTCCTCCTCAATTTATCATGATTTCCTAAACCTAATTCCTTGGAAAAAAAATTATATGAGCTTAGGTTGGAGATTAGCAAGCTATTTTGGAAGAGTAGTTGATTTAGCACAGCTTTGAATCAATTCCTTGTTTTTTAGCAAGCAAAGGTGAGATCTTTATGAACTCACATCTATGCCACAAGCCTAAAGGCTTGTAAAGTTTAATTTAGGTTCATTTAGAGTTGTGTATATGCATATGAATTGGTTGGATAAGTATACACTTTTCGGTTCATTAATTTTAGTTTCATAAGATGGAAAATTATGAATAGAATTGTCCACACAATCTAATTCATATGCTACTAGTTGAATCGATGAGGTTGTGAAGCTCCGTTGTCGCACCAGCAAGTCCTAAGACTTCACAATTCGCTCATATCACATTTGATTGTTTTGGTTTAATATTATGCTCATTTTAGAGCTTAAAACTAAAATCATTACAATCTCATGTATATATGTTTGTGCATGTTTGTTTGTGTTCTTGAGTTGTTTTGACAAGCTTATGAGGCCTTATTATCATCTAGATCAAGTGCATAGCCTCCGTGGTTCGCCGGAAAAGATTTCTATGAGATTTGGCTAACAAAATAGCCAAATACGACCATTCGACAGCCACTAGTCGACTGGTAGTCAACTTGAGCAGCAGCTCAAGTTTGGACTAGTCGACTGGTCGAAACAGACCAATCGACTGGTGGTCAACCTGGGCAGCAGCCCAGGTTTTGACCAGTCGACTGGTCCAAATAGGACCAGTCGACTGGTTTGGCGTGGACCAGAGGACCTCGGTCCACAGTCCAGATTGATCTGGGCTCTTTCCCGGCTGGAGCCCGGACCATTTGGCCTTTGTTTATGACTTTTCAGTTTCTCTAATTCACATATTGCAGCAGCCCGGTTCTTTCAAAATCGTTTTTATAAATCGTCAATTAAAGACCGAAAGAGTGGAAACCAATTTTGATAACTCTCTCGCTCAATTCTTTTGTACAGTTATTTATTATTATAACTGAATATATGTTGATTGTCTATGATTGCAATATTTGTTTGGTGATTGATGGATGTTGCATTTTTAGTGTTATCCCTATTAAACTGTTTATATATATATATACACGTTGTTAAATAAAACATCTATATTATGAATTATTTTGGGATGACAATTTACCCACTCGTCTCCCAAATAATAGATAAGTTCATGTAAACCCCACACGGGTATTGGGACGATAATTTTACACATCGCCTAAGTATGCAAATCATTGGATGTTGATTGAAAACCCAACATGGGTAAGGGGATGATAATAAATTCGCACATCTCCCTTGTGTTTAGTTGAATGTCAATCGATTGATTGACAAGCCGTTATAAGCGTTATTCAATTATTTAATCCTTATATAGTTGTAAATTGCACTCTGGATGTGAATTGACTATTTAATAGTAGTTTATCATTGTTTTTGAATACATGCAATGTATGGAATCCATATAATTAAAACTATATGGAAATTGATTGAGTCACATCCTGATTCAGAATATAAATGAATATTTTAACATGATAGTCAGAGAAGAATCAAAATATGATTTTGATGTCCGAGTTCGGATGAACAGGAATACATTACGTAAAATCATAATAAATGATTTGAAAAGATTGTGGATGAAATATTCCACGTTTGAAAAGATAAAAGATATTTTTATCTAAATGAACTAGTTAACAACCAGAATAGAGAACTGAAGGAATTGAAATGGTTTTTAATCCAACTAGAATTTTCCAAGGTATGAATTGGAATGGATTTGAATGGAAATAATCTTTGGAATATTTGATATTGGATTCCGTGAATATATGGATATTGCTGAGGAATTTGGAAGATACATATATCGTTATTCCCAATACGATATTCGTTGATCTCATAATTTGATATTGAATATAAGTCGATATGATTTCTATTTAGAGCCTTGTGTTTAATATTAAATTGGATTTTGGGTTGGTCGTGAATGGGGTCTTCAATAACATTATTATTAAACCCAGTTGAGAAAGGAATAAATCTTTTAACTAAGATTTAAGGAATTTTTCAATTAACAAATATAATTGGAATTAAATGGAAGTTGATTTTGGGTTGATTGTGAACAATGTTTTAAACAACATTAGTTCTTAAACCCGATTAACAATGAAGTTAAGGTTTGGAATGTATAATTTTTTATCGTAAGATTTAATGGAAATTTTCCAAAGTAAAGTTTTCCGATTTAATAAAAGAAATTGGAATTGAATGGAATTTGATTTAGCGATAATCGAGATGAGCTTCTATGAAGGAAGGCGTTTACTATTTACAGAATTAAAAAGACTTTGCCATTATTTTGTTTATAGTATTAGTCTGATATGGAAATTTATATCGATTATACACTGTTATAATTTCCGTGAAGATTCCATTTTGATGGAAGATGATTTTAGGGTTTATCGTGAACGGTGTTTTAAATGACATTGTTTCTTTGACCCAGTTAAAGACATGATTAATTTTCCTAAAATTAAATAATCATTAAGTAATGATTTTTGAGATTAAAACTAAATGGAGTTTTAATGAATCTTTAATTAGATTTAAATGGGAATGAGGTAAGTAAATTTACTGAATTAAAGAAGTGTTCAAGAATGGAGTACCACCATTTTTACTCCATGCGATAGTTAAATATTTAATTAGATTTGAACGTTAAATTGGTAATTTATTTTACCTATAACACAATGGGTGTTAGATATGGAGTACTACCAGTTTTGCACCATGGGATGAATAGGTTGGGATTTGAAAAATAAAATAAATGATTACTTTGGTAAGGCTCGATAATCCCGACTGGTTTGATAAACCTTAATTTGGTTTAATATTATTAAAAGATAATACAAAATCTTTTGCAATGGCTTTCGAAGAAAGATTTAAACAAAAGTTTAATGAATTAAATCTTTGATAAGATTTGTGGGAATAATTCCCAATGTAATGAATATTTGAATAAAAGAATATTCTGGATTGGAATGAGGCGTATGATGCGTTTTTGTAGTAATTGATTATAAGATACGCGAGTTATTCGGAAAGACCGGGTTTAACCCATTCTGAATAACTAATATGACGATTTAAAGTCGACGATGAAGACAGTGATTGAAGACTGGAGATCTTCACATCGAATGGATGATTACTGATGTCTTGATTGGGATGTACATCCAAGACGAGGTAATAAGTGGTAATCGCCCAGACGTACTTGGAGATCGACCGGATTTGCGAGGACCTCTCTCCTGTATTAGACATATGGGACCAGGAATAAGGTGTCTCCGGTTTCGTTCAGATCCAGAATGAACTTGTAAATGGATTGTATGTTTGGCACTATATTTCGTTCTGTATTGATTGATTTCTATTAAATAGTATATGTTTGGTGGCGGAGAATTTATTCTCTTGCTTAACACCCTTCTTTGAGACGTACGAGCTTAGGGGTTATATATTGATAGACATCTGTTGTATGGCATGTATTATCAGTGTGGCATGTTGAGATGCTATGATCAAGGCTTCTGTTGAAAAGAAGGGTCTTGTGGTGGATGATCAAAGCACGACTTTAATATAGTGTAGTTGTAATGACCCACTATTTCAAGCCATTAAGATCGACAATAAACCACACATGTCAGACTTGAATTGCATAAAATAGTGAATTGTTATTTTAACTAATGATGTAAATGCAAATCAGAACACAGAATCAAAGAACATAAGCAGAGTAACTCGCAGCGGATACATAATATTACATAGGTTCTTCCATGATACATGATACATAATAGTACATAAAGAGTCATAAGCTCATACAGTAGATAAAGTACATATAAATACTGATAATAAGATTGAATAATAGATACTAGATAACTGATCTGAAGGATCCAAATGAGATGCCAACCTCCAAAGTGCGTCACAAACGGCTATGGTGCTCAAGCTGCCAAGCATACAGTCAAAGAAGCAATATACAAGGGTCAGGACTAATAGTCTCATATAAGTTTATTAACTCAAATGAAGTGTCCACTGAAATGTACAATAACTTAAAGGATTTTTGGGATGCCCATCCTGAAAGGATCCGTGAAACGGGTATCTATATAATAATACGCTATTATTGTAATGTCTATTCAGTAAAGTAAATATAATGAAAATAGCGTAAGCGGGATTACATTTTTACCCTTACATCGTTTAAAATAATGTAGTCTATACAGTACCGTAAACCCAACCTAACATAGATGGCATCAAAGGGCACTCCATAGGTACGATACAAATCAAAATCGTAAGGGGCTCGATAAGGATAATATGACAAGGCACACGAGGAATACCCACGGTAGGATTCTACCGGATTGTGGCTCCCGGGTCGGTGGTAACGCATAGCAGCCACTTCCGCCCACCTCGAACAACACTCCTATAATCAAAGGGGTACCCCAAATCAATCACATACTAATAGAGATGGTATCGAAGAAACATGTTCGATCAGAGGTGCTAACTCACTTAACCCGGGCATGGCTCCTGTTTTAGTTATTTTAATTATGACTCGAAGGTCAAGACTAATCCATCAGCGTTCTCTTTCTTCAAATCCAGTAATCGCCTCCATACCATCCTACTTTTATTCTGGAACTCCACCGCGTACACAGTTGTTAAAGTGGTATCGGTATTGGCAGCGAGTATGACATCTACCGACTCTGGTCTTTTTAACAACCGAACGTTTACGTTTTTCACACCTTGGCCATTAAATTTGAAATCATATTCCACGTACCGCAAATCGATTTATTTCAAATATTTCCCCAAAATCAATTACTCAAATCATTTATCATTAGTTCGATTAAGATTTTAAAACCAATATTCACCATTGGATTTTAAATTTCAACTTCCATGAAATGTCGATATAAGAACAAGAGAATGGTTGAGGCCTATCAAAACAAATGAATAGATTGAAGCAGGGGATAAGAAGAAAGGGATGAGACGGCTGGAAGGAGAACGCTTAGGCCCACAATAGGTCTTGCATAGCTAGATGTGAAAAAAAGAAAGGGGAGCGAAAGTGGCTTAGGCCTCATAAGAGGAGATGGCCAAAGAGCCTCTATCTTATTTATTCTGTCTCATAGCAAGGAAGACCGGAACTACTTGACTTGTTGGAATCAACTTTCCAAGAAGATTGAAATCGTTTCAAACCTCCGAAATTTCCTTGTGCTATTACAATACAGGTTTCCATCCCCTCTCGAGGGCTTGCTTAAGAATAAGAAAGAGGAATCTTATGGAAATATCATGGAATAAGATTTGATCCTATTCATAGGGATTCCGTAAATAAAATATCCAAAAGGCCAATGTTTATATTGGGCGAACACGGGACCGAATTAATATACTGGCAAAGACCTCACCAAAAATGAAAGGCATGCATGATTGAGGGTTCTCGCTCCCAATTAATATACTGGGACACCTAGGTCCTAGGGTAATGGTTAAAGACCCAAGTCACTGTTCAAATTATTGAATCCCAGCTAGGCTGCTAGACTAGAAGAATCTACTAGCATCCGGAATTAATATACTGGGTGTACTTGAACTCTAATTAAGATACTGGATCCTCCTTCTCACTACGCTTGCCTACCTATCGGGGAGTATATTCCTCACTTACGCTCGCCTCATGCCAATATATTAATTTATCCTCACCCAAATTAATATACTGGCCCCCTAATTGATCGGGTCGCTGAGCAAAAAATAGGCTTTGCTCCCCAAAATGAAGAAAGAAGGGTCGAAGTTTAGACCGCTCACTATAGTTCTACCCATAGAAAAGATCATGAAAGAGGCGATCAGAATGGTACCCGAATCCATTTACGATCCCGAGTTTCCAGACACATCGCACTTCCGCTCGGGTCGAGGCTTCCACTCGGCCCCAAGACGGATCAAAGAAGAAAGGGGAGCCTGTCGCTGGTTTTGGGAATTCGACATCAGGAAGTGTTTTCACATCACTTGAAATTCTTTATTTCACTCTTTGGATTCACTAGACAGGATCAGACATTAGAATTTATTTAAATTTATAAAATATATTTATAAAAGATAAGTTTTGAAAAATAGTATGTGTGTATTAAATTAAAAATAATGTATATATATAGTTGAAATCTATTATAAAATTTATATAGTTAAAGTGATCAGAATTATTTTATAAAAGAATTCTTACAAAACCAAGTAATGCGAAAAATTTCTTTTATTCAAAATATTAATCCAATCCGATCCTAAATCCATGTCTCGCCATTTCTTTTCCCAAATAGATTCCATAATCAATCGACTTCCCTTTGTAATATAATTCCCAAACAATTTCGACTTAAGTTGTCGTCCAAAGGATGAATTAATACATTCCAAATTAGTGAACAAAACTCAAATCCACCATGGCTTAGATAAGAACATTCCTCTTGTACTTGAATTTAACAAGTTTATATTTTGACAAATCTTTTTACATCAAAATGGTAGAAATAATTAGCCAAGTTATATATATTAAAATAAGTTCTAAAGCGTTTAGCAAGTTGAAACCCTTTACATTGAACCGCCAACTTTTAAATTCCATGTTATTAAAATTTAGTATATGAATGCAAAGTTATGGAGAATTCATTTAAAATAAATTTAACTTGAAATTTTTAACTTATAAACTCATTTTAAAACTACTTTATATGCAAACGAGAATTCTTATAAAATTTAAAGTTTCCTTTAAATACTTATTTACGCTAAATGGAAATTTTTGTAAAACATTTCTTTTAAGAAAATTAATATAATCATTTTAAAATAATTAATTTTTATTAAGCATGGTGTCCGTATATAATTTTCTACCCTATGGTCAAGTGATAAAGATATTTATCATTTCAATCCATTCTTTAAAATATTCGAATCCCGGGTATGTATCATTTCAACCCGCATCCCAAATTGATTCGAATATACAACGGGTTCGGGTATGAATAATTTCAACCCGTAATGTTTCTAATCTAAGGGGGAACTTGCATGATGAAAAAAATAAACATAGCATGTCAAGTATACATCCATATTGTGTCATATGATATAATATGTGTGCGTCGCACGCGCCCAATCACAAAGCAACCAAATCTAGAGCACCCTAACATTTCATTCAACATTTCAAGTGTTTAATTCGCTTAATAATCAATTAGTCTGCACAATGACCCACTTTCTAGTATAGTTTAAGCCGGCATTTATCAACCCATCTGGAAAATTATAATAACCTGTCCTCATATACAACGCACAAGGGAATAACAATCATATATGGTATAATATCATACGTCTGAACACATGCAGCTCGTCTTTGGACTTCGCAGCATCCAATAATATAGACCTGTACACCTCGGTCTAACCCGAGCATTACAAACACCGGATCAGTCTGGTGAACCAGAGTGAGAAAAACGCACTAAATTTAAAGGTATCACACAACTTGATTTTGAAGTCAAAATCTTTTCGAAAGAAAAGGATAATTGCAAGACCAAATCCACACATAAATACGGACGGCTTTTACCTTATGATAACCCAAAACATTTTTGAAATCAATATCTTTTCTGATATTATAATAGTGTCTAAATACAAATAAATATCAATCTAGTGGAACGCTTCCATCCCACGCTCTACATATACAGTATACAATCAAAACCGCAGGCAATTATTGGAGAATGGATTTTCTGGCAAGGTATGGAACCACCTTCCCAAAAATGTACCTCTGGAGATGAATACATTGGGGTTCAACAAGAACGTCTTGCAACCTAGGCTAAACATGACTGGCCCCTCACTTTCTCTTGAGAGTACCGAATATATCATTACCACGGTTGGGTGCCAGCCAACCGAACCGATAGCATACATACATGAATAAAAAGGGACAACCGAAGGCATTTAATTTCACCAGATCATGTAATGATATACCCTTTTGATGGGTGCGACCCACATAGCCATGCGACCTACCCGATTTTATGCCATTTTCCGGTTGATGAGGCTAGAGGTCAAATTTATTTACTAAATTTTCTTCTGAACATTTGGCCACCATTTACTTTGAATGTCACATCGTCAAATCCGCCAGATATCACTAATTGACGTCCACAAAAATACTCTAGTTATTAAGCTAAGAGAAGTGCGCACTTCTCTGCCATCAACAGAAATACGTTTGAAGAAATCAATGTACGTGATTCCTTTGGCAATACTCTGTTAGACACTCGTCCATACAAGTAATCCAGGAACAGGATGAACCGAAGGTACCCTTCTACCACATCCTAGGTATCACCCTATGAATCAGTAGTGAGAAGTCCTTGCAATATGTAGATTACAACCATGACAGAATCACATCATATCTTTGGCCACTAAACTAGAGATTATTAGAGGTTCTTCCATTTATGTAGATCTACGGCCTTCAATGCTCTATCGGTCATCATCTGATATCTTCACGTATTTTTTGGTCGGAATGGTTTTCAAATTTGATCCCGGCCTTTCCATACCAACAATCGTATTGGCCAAATTTGATAGTAGGTTATTTAACTATCAAATAAAACAGTTTTTCAATCATGGAAATAAAATGAGTTCACTGGTTCAGTATTCAGCATCACTTGGCCTTTTTAATTAAAAATAATTAACGTATGGTTAATTAAAAACTAAGGCACGTGCTTCGCACATGGCAGATTTTGGTACAAAAATGGTGATTGATGGTTAAACCAATCAATATATATTTTGTGGTTAAAATCATCTATTTACTTCTTATTTTAACATACTAATGATTCAAAGACCATTTTATTTTACTACTTAGAAAAATATCTTATAACTATACCAAATTTCCATTTAAAACATTTGCTCCATCATTCTTCATTATCTAGAATTGGGAAATTAATTCAACTTGTTACTCGTAAAATAACGTTACGAAACCACTTTGTTTCATTATTTTAAACAATAACCACTGCTTATTCTTATCGAATAAACCTATTTTAAAACTTAACTTTATTCTTTCTTTAACTTGAAAATATCGTTATAATTTCACGCAATTCCCTTTAATTTTCTTTAACTTTGGAAACATCATTTATATCATCAAATCCTTTTTAATTTCCTTTACTTCAGAATTCTTATCACATATTCTTTACATTTTCTCCAATAATGTTGCATTATTATTTCTCTAATGGAAATAATAAATTATTACACCTCTTTACCATTACAACTAATATTATCTCAGATGATCTTGAAGTCGTTCTAGTTGGGGTATATTTAATTACCTCTCAGACCTAGATCAACAATGTTCTTATCTGAAGATAGATATGAATTGTAATCCAAAAATCGATATTCATTCTAATATCAAAGCAAATCATATTTAACTATTTTATTTAAAATATGGTTTTATAAAACCTTCTTACATTAGAAATCTCCTTCTCAAATATAATCATTTTTCCTTGATTCTTTGATTAAGTAATTTATAATTAAAACATCACCCTTTAACTTCTACTCCTTTAACAATTCATTTTATAGCTCGGACTTTGTTTCAAACTCCGATTATTTTCTTCTTTACTAAATTCACTTCTAACAATCCCTTTTTAAAATGTTAGCCTACTTTGTGAACTAGGCAACACAAAGTCAAGAAACCAACCATTGAAGGGTATTTTAAATTATAAGACTTCGGTTCGGATTGGAGGAAAACACTACAATTCAGATTGATAGCTGCAGTTGTTCGGATCGGGTTAGAGCAGCATATTGGTTCGGATCGGATAGAGTTCTCTGTTCGGATCGGTGATCTCTTACTGGATAGATTGGTAAAGCATATCCAATCGGATCGGAAGGCAACTAAATCTCGAATGGATCGGAAAGCCATCTGCTTGCCACAACACTGGAGCGGAGCGGAATAGGTTAGAGAAGGAGAGACGCCCAAGCCAATCCGGTTCGGATCGGGTATCCCGATCCGAACCCCTTACCTGCACGTCTCCGACCCGCACCCATGATCCATGTTAATCTCCTGTAAAATCGCCTGGAGAACCGGACCGGCTATGACTAATTCCTACCCCTAACGTCCTTCCCTTTGATGCGTTGTCAACCTGATAGTTCATCCGAACCCGAAGAGAGTGCGATGGATGACACGTGGCCCGACCCGGATCAAGTCTCAAGCAAATTCACACCTATAAATACCCCATCTAGAGACAAAGAGAAGGATCTTTTTTGAGCACTTAGAGAATTCAATCACCTCCATCATCCGAACTCCATTACTCCCGGAGAATCCAAACCATCTTTCATTTCTTGTTTTAGTCAATTGAGTGAACAAAAGTGAGTTGTGAGTGAATATTACTTTGTATTTGCAACTGAATTATTGAATATAGTGAAAAATAAGTGGACGTAGGCATTTATTCGCCGAACCACTATAAATCCTGCGTGTTCATTTTTATTTTTATCTCATTTTATCTTGTTTCAAGTCAATTTGGGTGTTAGAACCACTTTTGGGTCTAACATTTTGGTGCTTTCACTGAGAACCCTCATCTAAATTCTTTATTTTCCGGGATCTCTTTCTACTTTTTGGACCGTTGAGTTCAAAGAAGTGAATCCTTAAGTTTCTCCGTTTTCTTACATTCGTTGAAGTAATTGTCAAAGACTCATGGCCAAAGGAAAAGGCAAGGAAGTTCAGTCTGTTCAAGGAAATGGAGCTGGGGTGCCAAAGGAAAAGGCAAGGAAGTTCAGTCTGTTCAGTCTGTTCCATTATTAAGCATCGTTAATTTAAAATTAATGCTTTAACACTTCATCACACTTTATAAACTTTGTTTATATAACTCTGGTTTAATCTAACCCTTTAATTCCCAATTTATTTTTACTTAATTCTAAATATTTAAGCTATCATATTTGCTTAAAAATCCTTCTTATAACTTTGTTATAAAAAATTCGGGTTTTAATATCAAACCCGTTCATAAATTTCTTTCACCATTCAATTCAATTCCATTTCAACTTCGATTGCTTTTTAAATGAATTCAAATAAAAGTAATCTCCTAAATTATTATTAATTAAAATAATAATTTACTTTAATCATTAACTAAATTAAATAATAAATTCCCCTTTAAAAATCTTATAAAAATTAAATCAAATATAAGTTAAATCTTTTCCTTAGATTAATTCAAAAAAAATGATTAATAATCACTCTCACTTAAAACACAGTTATTTCATTAACTGATTCTAATTACTCCTTCCTTTAAATTAATTAATAATATAATTATTTAAATAATTCCATTTAATTGTTTCTTAAAAATAATTATCCAAATATTAACTGTTACGTTAATTTCTACTCTCTTGCTTTTAAATTTGATTAACAACATAATTTATTTTATAAAATCAATTAATAATTAATTATAAACTTAAATAATAAACAATAAATATTTATTTCCTTTTAATAAACTTTTATTCAAAATAATATATTTATAAAAATCAATCTTCAATTATAAAAATGTATTTTATAACTTCATTTATATCGATTCGCCTGACGGTAAATCAATATTTAGAAACTGATTGATTTATAAGCCATATACTGCCAAATACTCAACCATTATCACCCATTGGTTTAAACAAAACAAATGTTGATATTTCAGTCATTGATCAACAATCAAATTAATTATTCAATCCGAATAGTTCATATAATGATAATATGAAAATAAATAACATTAAATATATTTGAGGAATCCGGTTGGATCCCTCCAGCCTGTTCTTCCCTGTATCCAAATCGGTTATCTCAAATTAGATCATTCAATTCCATTTAACTGATAATTTCTATAACGGTAAATAACAACTATTTAACATCACCCAATTTACTTAACACAACAAACAATTCAAATAATTCAATAAATTTAACAAGTCTATTTTATAAATGTGACCAACAAGGTAAGTTACCTTCATCGGGTCCAATCGTTAAAACAATGATTTGGTATTTCACTGGAATTAAACTACGTTTAATTTCATCGGTTCAATCCATATATGAATATATATTTAACAAACAACAAACAATCAACCATTAGCAACCATAGCACACAAAATAAAAAACCAACTTATATAAAATATAAGTGGGAATAACTGAGTGAGTTTAACTCACCTTGATTTGATTTTGCTGTATAAACAGTTCGATTACAATAAAATTAAATAGTCGTTTAATTTTAACTATAAATTCCTACTGTATCCAGCTCTGTCCAGGTTAATTCAATAAGGTAGAATCTCGTCACCAAGATTGTCACGCGATTTGTTTGGTTCCATTCTGTTACCATGTGAAAAAGTTATAAATATTATGTCTTTCATGATTTAATTAAATAATCAATTCTTTTAACTAATTTAGTTTAACTAATAAATTCTTAGGATAAAAAAAGTTCGCAGTTATTCTTTGGTTCAGACATTTAGACAGGGAGGCGTATCTTGGTTTGAAAATATATAGGTCCTAAAGATATAAATCTATACATCATAATCTTTAATCACTTGTTTTAAATTATTATTAAACAAAACTAATTATGTTTCAAATAAAATGGGTTGACCAATTATACCCTAATCATCTCGTTTCTTAGAAATTCCACGCCAACTGATTCTTCGTTTGCAATCCCTTCCTAAACTCAGTATCCTCGTTCAAAACAATCTGTTTCACGCACAACGTAAACCCGTTTTCAAAAATGCCTGCACCATATTCATATTTTACTCCACTATTTAATTTCGTTTTAACAATATTAATCACTAATTAACACACACTAATTATATAACTAAATTTAGTCAAACTTAATAGGCATATTACGTTGGTTATTCTGGCAAGAGAAATCAGGCCCGGTTACTTTTGTTTTCTATTTTCACTTTTCTTTCAGGTTGCTCCCATACGATTTGTTTAAACTGCATGTCTTCCTTCATGTTGCCAAACCCTTGGTACCCATTGTTTCAACATGAACAAACATCCCATTCACGTGGCCTTCGCCATCGTCCACCAAATAGCCATCCACCAACGTCGAACGGTGCGCTAGAACCGCCCCATCTTTCGAACCTTGCACCGTCACCCCCCAGTTTATCATCCGCCTCCAGTTCCTCAAAAGCTACATAGCCTTCTTCATATGATTTTGGCCATCGTAGTTCATAAAACCCAATCATAGCGGTTCATCAGAAGATCTCGCCAAGTGTTTACACCAAAATTGGTCTAAACACCCAAGGTACTAAAAGTGTACTTCACCAATACGGTAAGAAATAAATGGAACCGTGTTTAATCAGCAATTGAAAATGAAAAATGCGTGAAAGGAAAAATAGAGATGAGATTTAGAGTGGTTCAGCCGTTAATTAGGCCTACGTCCACTGTGAAGGTGATTTCCAAACTTGTAATGAGGA
The DNA here is from genome assembly GCA_030737875.1 of Allium sativum. Classification (NCBI taxonomy): domain Eukaryota; kingdom Viridiplantae; phylum Streptophyta; class Magnoliopsida; order Asparagales; family Amaryllidaceae; genus Allium; species Allium sativum. Next base: position 47,786,839 of record CM060916.1, read on the forward strand.
TTACAAAATAATCAATTCTCTCTTTTCATACATCTCTATATTCACTCAATATACCCTCATTTATATATTTCAATCTTGGAATTATACAAGAGATGGTGAAATTTGAGGAGAAGAAGGATGGATGAATGGTTGAGAAGGAGGATGCTTTCGTTTTCCTTGATCACAAGATTGTACTTGACACCATGGCCAAATAAGTAATTGAGGATAGAATTTTGCAGCATCCCGTGGTTTCAGAGATTGGATCCCCATTATGTTAGCAGCCATGGTGTATTTATAGGTGAGGTCCCTTCGAGGAATGACCTGAAATTTGTTTATGTAGGCTACGGATCGCTCATTCTATTAATTACATTCATGTCATCGGCTAGCTGTAGCCAGCTGTCCGTGGCTGTATTCAGTTACCATGTGCGAGCGACTCAATGGAGCGAGTGTCTTGAGTAGTTAAGCGAGGGACTTCGGTCGATGCTCTTCGGTCGTGTCTATTTCTGGTATTCGATGAGTAGATATCTGACTTGCTTGATGGCGAGATGAAGGAACGACCGATCATAGTTCCTTAATGTGGTTGTGTCTGATTTGAGTGAGCGAGCGACGATCTTCATTAGTCTAGAGGCGAACGACTGAGACTTGCGACCTTGAGATGTGAATGTGCTCTTTCTAGGAGTTGGTATACGACCTACCTATGGGTTTCTGATTCGAGTGTCGAGCGATAGGAGTTGCAATTCATGAGCAGCTGTTAAATATATGTGCGACCTTGACTCCTGTCTCGATGCGTGCGACCGAACTTTGATATTAGATCAAGCGTGCTCCGTTGTTGTGAGCGGCTTTACAGATTATACGATCCTTATCTCTATTGAATCGCATTTCTAATAGCATATCGTGCCATCTTCTTTGGTCGTACTGGTCGATTTGATTTGTCTTGGGTTCGATACTTGGGTCTTGCTCTGTGCAGTTGCGTCCTATCCATCGTGAGTTGTTTAAGTGCCTCAGATAACATTGCGCACGACCGACCCTGATGGTTCGTTTTGTATCCTTTACTCAATGTGCATATGGATTTTTTAGGGATTAACACTTGCCCCTCGAAGTCCGCGATTTCTTTTAGTAAGGAATTACTGACTTCGACATATTTGATCGCACATTGTTTGGTAGATTTGTCGAGCGGTCGGTCGTGCAAAATTTTGGGATTGTTTCGTTGTAGTGGACTGGTATTGTCTCTCTCTGTGAGCGAGAGGTTTGACGTATCTTTTTGGTTATTGTGCGAACAGTTGACTTTCGGGATGCCAGCTAGAGCTTGTTGGGACATTTTTTGTGTAATCGGGTACTTAAGCTGATGTGGCGAGAATTCTTTAGATGTATGCCTTTTAATCTTCCTTAGTTACTTTTAACCTGCTTCATTCCACTTTTATCTTTTTCGAGAAATCCTTCGGTCATTTCTGCGCTTCCTTGAGAGTTTTACCAGGTAGTCTAGTTTGACATTTCTGCCTTGATTTTTCTTTAAAAGGTTTTGGCTTTCCCATTCCATCATTTTGCCAAGTATTTGCAGCAACACATGTTTATCTTGAGCGGTTTCCTTTTGGCTCCGAAGTACCATGATCTTTCTGGGTAAGTTTCTTCTTCTTTATTTTGTTTTGTTTTGCTGGAATAATCATGCGTTCCGAAGTTAGGATGTTCCAAACATGACCCGACCGGGCTGTGTATGAATTTGGGATTTGGGCAACAGCCAGGTTTTGTGTAGCATAGATACCGTTTCTGTAATCATCTTTGAAGAATATGAATCATCTGGTGGTTTTCTTTGAAATCTCGATGCTTGGTATTTGTTTATAAATTGTTTGATGAAATGCCCAGGGTCTGCAAGTTGAAATGTTTCTGTATATGCCTGAGTCTGACTAGGCTGTTTCCCTTTTTATGGTTGTTGTTTGAGTCCACACCGATCTCTTTTGAAATAGGTCGTCCGAGGATGGAGTTCTTCATGTCTAGGAGGCTTAGGAAAAGGTCGATAAGGAGGGCTGGTGACAAAAAGATGCACCAAGGCAAGGAGATCTTGGTTGCGACTGACACTCATAGTCATTGTTTATTGAATGAACTTCCTGACCCAGATATTCAGACTGCTCTTGGTCATATGGCTTCTTCGTCCATCACTTTGGATCCTGCAACTGTCCCGGAGCCTCTTTTTGTTCCCAACCCTTGCCATCCTGAACTTGCGGAGGACTTTGTGGCTCAGTGTCTAGCTAGCTCGCGTTCCGGTGTGTACATAGACCCATTTGACAGATGGATTATTGCAGGTAAGATGGACGCCATGAAGGATTGCATATTGGCTGAGTTCAATCAGTTGGAAGCACGTCCGCATCTGGTTGAAGGTCTTATCGCAACTGTTAGAGATTACATTGTGGAGCAAAAGGGTACCTGGCATTCCCTTGTCGAAGATCTTCAACGGTCAAATAAAGAGAATTTTGAACGACTTAATGCCTTGGAAAAATACAGGCTCAGACTTGTCGAGGCCCTTGAGTCTAGGGAGAGGATCATCTCTTACCTCATCTGAACATTGTGGCTTGCTAATGCTTTACCTGTTTTGTTATTTTGGTTTTGATTTAGAATAGTACTTTTAGTATGGCTTGTGTATGCGGGAGCTAGCCTCACTTATTCTTGTACGCTTAGGTTTATGACTTTTATGGTTTGTTTCTGTAACAACCCGTAAAATCTGGGCCAGTTTAAAATTTTTATTTTGGCAATTACAGCGAATTTTCTATATTTAAAATAGATTATTTTAAATAATAACGGCGAGAAAATTTATTTTGAATATAATTAGAACGTATATATTATATACGTCGTCGTTAGAATATAAATATTTATATATAATTATAAATAGAATTGAAAATGGCGCGGTAGTTCGAAAATTCGATTTCTAATTTCAAATGAATATACAGAATTCGTTATAAGTCAGAATTGAACGAAACAAGAAATATTTGAATCTGATGAAGAATATCTTTCTAACGAAGTTAACAAACTGAGATTTCACTTTAGAAATGATAAGATATGTCCAGTTGAAAATTCAGAATAGTCGCTGTGGAATTTATATATATTTTATATAATATATAGCCCTTAAAAATAGCCGTTTTGCAAACGACCTCGGATTTCGACGAAACCAGTTTTGTTGGGTCCGTGGTGTCAAGTTATTGCTAGATTTCAAATTTCGTAATTTTCTGAATCAATATGTGAGCGTGGCAAAGGAAAACGCGTTTGACCAGTTTCAGTTGATTTTAATCGACTGGAAATTGGCTATTTTTCAAACGGTCTCAGAATTCGACGAAACTAGTTTTGTTAGGACCGTATCGTCAATACGAAGCTAGAAAATATTTTTCGAGAATTTTTAGAGTTCGTATGTTACCCCGGTAATTTGAAATGTACGTTTAAAATTCAATATAGCGATTTAAATGTAAATTCAACGGAAACTTATCAAGACGATCGAATCAGCTTGCGATACATATCCCATTGTGTTCGGAATGGGGGTAAAACGCTATGGACGACAGGCGGTGGGCCTCGTTTCGAGGTCGTATGTGAAAGTCAACTCTTTAGGATTAAAAAAAAAAAAAATATCTCTCTCCCTTAAAACCTTCTGCCCCCCCCATCATTCTTCAGTAAAAAAAAAAAAAAAGAAAAGAAAAGAAAGGGGCAGGGAGGGAACGCGCCGCCAGGCGATGGCCATCGCGCCACCGGAGCGGACGCGGCTCCGATCAGGCCCTCCCCCTCGAAGACCTCGACAACCGCGAGCCTCCTTTTCCACCCCCCTCTTCGATACATCGCAGACCGCTCCCCCCTCGACGCAACCGCCAGACCCCCCCCCCCCCCAGGCCCACCTGCGCACCTCCGACGTCGAGCACCTCGTCTGGCGAACCCCCCCTGCTCGAAGACCGCCTGCGACACCCCCCCCCCTCTGTAAGTAAAACTGACTTTTTTTTTTATTTACTTTAAAATTATTTTTAAATGATTTTTAAACTGAATTTTAATTAGATTAGAAAACTGATTTTTAAATGATTTTTAAACTGAATTTTAATTAGATTAGAAAACTGATTTTTAAATGATTTTTAAACTGGATTTTAATTAGATTAGAAAACTGATTTTTAAATGATTTTTAAACTGAAATTTTGTGATTTTTTTTTAAAACTAAATAATAATATGATTTTGGTTATAGGAAAGATCAAGTTTTTATTAAAGAAAAAGAGAGATTTTTATCGTATAGAATTATGATTTTTATGTAATGGAAAATAAGATTTTTCTTTTGTATAAAAGTATAATCTTTAGGCAATATAAAACTATAATTTTATGTAGGAATTAGCAACTTAAAAATATGATTTTTATATTTTTAAAGAATTAAAAATATGATCTTTATATTTTTAAAGTATTAAAAATATAGTCTTTACTATATAGATGATGTAAAAATATGATTTTCGTTTATGTAGAGAATTAGAAATATAGTTTTTACATTATAGCAATATTAAAAATAGCATCTTTATATGTGTAGAAAAATAAAAATGTGATTTTTATAATGATGTATATGAAAAAGTTCAATTTTTATATTTGAAAAGCTAAAATCTTTTTATGTAAAAAGACGAGATCTTTATATAGAAAATAGCGAACTAAAAATTCGATTTTTATATATTGAATAGCATAGTAAAAATTCGATTTCTAAATATATGAAGTGATTATAAAAATATGACTTTTAAATTGAAAGTGAATAAATAAAAATGTGATTTTTATTATAAAGACATCGAAATATAAAAATGTGTGACTTTTATATATATAGTGGCTACGGGCAACGAAGATGGCGAAGATGGGATAACGAAGAAGATTTCTATTAATAAAGAGTCGTGGTATTGGATAGCTTTCGGTGAGAACTTCTCACTCTTCAATTTCTTTTTCTAGTTATATATATATATACTAGGATGCAGACGGTGCTTATTAGAAGCACCCGACACCCGTCCACATACCATGGACTTGTTTGTTTGGTCGTATAGTTGGATAGATTATTTGATTTGAAATTGAATTGTTTGGTGATTTTGATTGATGTGTGAATGGCGTGGGCCTTCACTAGACCGGGGATAAGGCTAGGCCTTGTCCCGTTTCTAGTATCGTGCCGTTATGCCGCCGAAATTTTCTAAAATAAGTTAGAAAATTAAAAATATCATTTTATTTAAAGAATGAACTGAATAGAAATTCATATGTTGGAATAAAATGTTTTGTCGTTAAAAATATAATTTTTAACGTGAATGTGAGTAAATAAATATTCATTTACAAACCGGACGGTTTGTTTATGTACACCTATTTGAAGGACATTGATTGGGTCGATAAATTTCACACATCGCCCAACTGCACGAATAAAAATCTGTGTTTGATTGTTTGAAACCCCACACGGGTGTTGGGATGAAATTTGAAGTTCACTCATCCTGATTGATTAAATATGTCGATCGATTGATTGACAGGCTGTTATAAGCGTTGAATATCTATATCTGATGCTTATACAGTGTAGTGCACTTTGGTTGATGGTTGATTATTTTTCAATGCTATTATATACATGTGTTGTATGAAAATCCATATAATTAACTTTATATGGTAATTGATTGGGCCTCATTCCAATTTGAAAAATAAAGAATATTATAAAATAAAAGTTCATGTGTTGACAGTACTCATTCATTGAGATTGGTCATGTGTTGAACAAAATATTTTAGTAATAAAATTTACATCTTTGTAATATAAAATAAAAGTTCATGTGTTGACAGTACTCATTCATTGAGATTGGTCATGTGTTGAACGAAATATTTTGATAATAACAACTATTTTGAAAAAGAAATATTTGAAATAGAATATTTGAAAATAAAGGAATATATGAAGCCGTGTTGATTAGATTGACGCCATTTTGACGTGAACGATATTTATATCGATTTTAAAACGATTTCGAAATGAATTGAATATATAACGATTTCGAAATGAATTGAATATATAACGATTTCGAAATGAATTGAATATATAACGATTTCGAAATGAATTGAAAACGATTTCGAAATGAAATGAATTGAAAACGATTTCGAAATGAATTGAATATATAACGATTTCGAAATGAATTGAATATATAACGATTTCGAAATGAATTGAATATATAACGATTTCGAAATGAATTGAATATATAACGATTTCGAAATGAATTGAATATATAACGATTTCGAAATGAATTGAATATATAACGATTTCGAAATGAATTGAATATATAACGATTTCGAAATGAATTGAAAACGATTTCGAAATGAAATGAATTGAAAACGATTTCGAAATGAATTGAAAACGAATTCAAATTGAATTGAAAACAAATCGAAATGAATTCAAATTGAATTGAAATTTGAATTGAGTAGAAATGAATTTTAAAACGAATTTATAAAGAAGAATTCAATTTTGATTTGAATTGAAATGGAAGTTGAAATTGCTTTTGAAACGAATTTAAAACTATTTATATAATTCGTTTTAAATAGAAATCGACGAAATATATATTACATATATTATATATATAATATAATGGCCTGAATAGAACGCGCCGCGGCAGTTCGTAAATTTCGACCATTTATTTCAAACGGACATTACGGGAGATCCGACCGTCGGATTCTCCTAAAACCGGAACCGTTGGGTTCGTATCGAAAAGATCTTTCTAACGAATATTAGAAATTTGAAATCTAACGGTTGGATTTGGAATTATGTCCAAGTCAAATTCGAAAAAGGTCGCTGTAAGTGCAGTTCGATGGCCATTGATGGAAATCGACTGTACGAGCCTAGATAAAATTATTAAAAATAGTAATAATTTGTGTAAAATCATAAGAAATGGTTTAGAAAGATTTGGGATGAAAAACTCCGTATTTGAAAGGATAAAAATAGATTTTTATCGAAATGAACTAGTTTTGAACTAGAAATAAAATCCTATTTATTTTTAAATAAATAAATTGAATTCGAAAAGGGTTTTGAAAATAACCAAAATTTCCAATGATTGCATTGGAGTGGATTCGAATCGAAATTGTCTTCGGAATATTTCGATGTTGGAATTCGTGATTATACAGATGTTGTTATGGAAATTTGAAAGATATATATCTATATCGTTATTTCCAATATGACATTTGTTAATCGTAGAATTTGATATTGAATATAAGCCGGGATATTTTCTATTCAGAGCCTCGTATTTAATATCAAATGTGATTTGGGTTTGTCGTGAATGGTGCCTTCACTAACACTGTTCTTGAACCCAGTTGAGAAAAGATTAAATCTTTTTATTTAGATTTAATGAAGTGTACCAATTAAATGATATTTAATTGGAATTGAATCGATATTGATTTTTGGGTTTATCGTGGACAGTGTTTTAAATAACACTCGTTCTTTAACCCGATCATTGATGAAATGTGATTTTGGGTTGTCGTGAACGGTATCTTCAATAATACAGTTCTTAGACCTAAAGGAGTTAAGAAAATCAGAAACTAACTGGAGACTAGTTAAGTTGAATAGTTTCCGAGGTATTGATCTGATGTTGGTTTCGGCCTTCGGGATTCATACTTAGGGAATTGCTCACTTGCTAATTTACAATTAGGGACTGATTGAAATGTGATGTGATTTTGGGTGTATCGTGAACCGTGTTTTAAATGACACTGATTCTTTAACCCAGTCACAGATTAGAACTAAGTGGAGTTTTAATGAATCTTTAATTAGATTGAAATAATCGAATTGGAGTATCACCAGTTTTGCTCCAGGCGATAGTTAAATCTTTAATTAGATTTGAACGTGAAATGGTAATTGAATTTACCGATAACACTGTGGTGTTAGATATGAAGTATTACCAGTTTTACTTCATGGGATAAATAGGTTGGGATTGGGAAATTAAAACCAATGATTACTTCGGTAAGGTTCGTTAATCTCGACTAGTTGAATCGAAATTCAAAAGAAGAATAAATTCAAGAAATTTATCTTGGATAAAATTAATGGGAACATTTCCCTATGAATGTGAAATTTAGAAACTAACTGTCGGTTGGCCAAGCAGAATGGTTTTCTGGATATTGATCTGATGTTGGTTTCGGCCTTCGGGGTTAATATTTGGGGAATTATTCTCTTGATTAATTTACGGTTAGTGACTAATGAATTGGAATGAGGCGTATGTTGTGTTTGTGTAACACTTATTTAAATATACGCGAGTTATTCGGAAAGACCGGGTTTATCCCATTCTGAATAACTGATGCGACGATAAGTCGAAGATGAAGACGATGGTCGAAGACCGGAGGTCTTCACGTCGTTTGGGTAATTACTGATGATCTTGATTGGGCTGTACACCCAAGAAGATGGAAACAGTTAGTGATCGTCCAGACGTACTTGGAGATCGATGGATATGCGGGGTACTAGGTGCCTCCGGTTTCGTTCAGACCCAGAACGGACTTGTAAATGGACTGTGTGTCTGACATTGGATTTTAGTCTGTGTGTTTGATTTCTATTAAATATATATCTGTTTGGCGGCGGAGGATTTATTCTCTTGCTTAACGCCCTTCTCTGAGACGTACGAGCTCAGGGGTTATATATTGATGGATATCAAACGCATGGAGTGAATTGCCTGTGTGGCATGCCTAAGTGGCAATTGATCGAGGCTTCTGTTGAAAAGCAAAGTCTTGTGGTGATGATCAAAGCAAGGCCTTTATGGCGATTTTTATATATTGAACTTTGAACTAAAAATTCGATTTTTATATATTGAACTTTGAACTAAAAATTCTATTTTTATATATTGAACTTTGAACTAAAAATTCGATTTTTATATATTGAACTTTGAACTAAAAATTCGATTTTTATATATTGAACTTTGAACTAAAAATTCGATTTTTACATAGGTAGTGAAAGCGGGCAACGAAGGTGACAAAAAGGCGAGAGCAGTGAAGATTTCCTGCATTAGAAGTGCCGTGGAGTTAGGATAGCTATAGGTGAGAATTTCTCACCTTTCAATTTCTTTTCTAGTTATATATTGATGGATATCAAACACATGGAGTGAATTGCCTGTGTGGCATGCCTAAGTGGCAATTGATCGAGGCTTCTGTTGAAAAGCAAAGTCTTGTGGTGATGATCAAAGCACGGCCTTTGTGGCATAGCTTTGTGTAACGTTTACTTCGCGAGTTTCACACCCGGTATGAACCAAAAACGGGAGACGGACCTCAGGGAGGGCATGCGTTTCTTCCTAGTTAGAAGTGGCGTCAGTGGTTTTACACGCCCTGACGAGTTTGACTTATGTGGTTGTTGCTGTTGCGAGGCGCCTCGGATTGATCGGTCGTTCTCGAACCGATGGAGTCATTTAGTTGGCTCATTTACGCCCCAAAGGGCGGGGAAACGTAGTGTTCAGGCATTTTAATCCACATCGGTGGACCGGCCCTGACGATCCAAGGGTCACTCGAGCTCTGATCCTGAGACTCGGGCTAGGCAGTCTCGAATCGGTTGAGGACTATCTTTTGCCTCGGTTCATAGACGGAAATCCAATTTCCAAATACGTGACTTTGCGGTTTTATTTGTAAACCTATATATGGCGACATAGTGGCATGGGACGCTCATGCCGCCTATGATTGATACTTATGATTTGAAGTTGTTTTATACACTATGCACCTATAGTAGTATCAACTGATTTGTTTTAAACGTATCAAGCATTCTTTGGCTGTTATAAGGGAAAACCCTATCCCCCGGCTTGCGTTGCATTGTGTGATAGGACCTGGGTCTTATAACAGCTTCATTTTTCTTTATTTAGCATTGCGCTGTTTGTTTTATGCACTGGTATTCTTGGGAGGAAACCCGTTCCGTGTTATACGGCGTGGTCCTTTGATTTACCTAACTTTGAAATAAAGATTAACTGTTTTAGTTCTCACACCAGTCACATGACTGACCTGGAGTTTATTGTTTTAACCTAAACTCTGGGTGCCCTTATTTTCGACACGGGCAGCTAGTAGTTTTGGTTTTGCAGATTTATATTCACAGGATCCTGGTTTACAGCTGGAACGATATCCGGAAAGCTTTGTATCCGTATATCTCCTTCTAGTTGTGTATTGTATTATTTTCCGCTGCTATGTATTTAAATGTAATTTAAATCTCTGATATTTCTGTGTATATTCATTTTTACTCTGTATATTCTTGTAATCTGATGCATTGTTGTAATATACAATGAAATGTTCTTCCGTTTGCGTTCTGTTTTGTCGTGTTCTCAAACGATAGGGCGTTTCGAACGGTCTGGGTCGGTTTAGCGACTGGTTCGGACCGAGCGAGATTCCTTGCCGTCACCGGACCTCAACGCACTGCAGTTCTTATTATGTAACTTGTTGATTTTCACGCGGGTGCATCACACGCTGCACCTTTATTTTCTGATTTACACATTTGGCCGAGCGCTTTATTAATCATTCGATTGCGCCTGATTTTTTTTTATTGTTGGGATTTAGTTATCTTTTGAAGTTTTTCGCCTATCGGAGGTTATTACGCATTTGTACTATTATAAGCACTTTTGGTGTCTTTTATTTAGTAGTATTCAACCCCGTGCCTGACTGACTTGGTAATCCAATCCCTTCGAAGACTGATTTTGAATATGTGTCCCCATGGAAGGTCTTGGGTTATAGATTTTCGATCCATTCTAGGCCCTGTTTGATTGTTTTAGTTATTCAAAAAGGTTCTAGAATGGATACCCCCTTTCGGCTAGGATTTATGTTTTATGCTGGTCCTTCCAGCATGTTTAATCCTTCCCCATTTTATGCTTCATCCCGAGGAGCGGACATTAATTTATCTCATCGAGCTTTGACTCAGAAGGGATAAAATTCGTGTCTTTCACCTAACAAGGTGCCCCTCGTGATTGGCAATTTTTCCATTTTGGGACATGTCAGTTTTTCTGAATTTGTGTCTTGCCCTAGGAAACAGACACTGGTTCGCCTCATTGAGTTTTTCAAGTTGGGGAACCCGTATCCTGCACCTAAGAAGGTGTTTCTTTGGTGGGCTCAGCGATTTTATCCGTGGGACTTTAACCGTGGGACCTTTTGAGTTGCTTTTACTCCAGCATTGACTCTTATGAGGTGGACATCAATCCTTGCTACCGAATTTAACTCCGGTTTTAAGGAATTCGTGCTTTGCATCTGAGAAAGCACCTATTTAGGATTAGCAATTTTATCCGAGGGACAGATTTGGTAATACTCTTGTACTTCCGACGAAGCGTGGCGCCAGTCCTTTGTGTGGATGTTTGCTAAGCATTCAGTATGGTCCATAATGAGAGATGCGGCCTTTCGACTTACTGTCTGTCTTAGAACAGCTTGTCCTTTTTGAGGTGGTGTGTCTATTCATCCCATTTGATCTTGCTTTATGTTCATGATTCTCAAGCTTCTTTGTTTAATGTGTGCCCTGGGATTTTCGCCATAGTCCAGCTGCGTATGGCGGATTGCTTTTTACCATGCCTACATTCCAAGTGATTGTTTTTCTTTTAGCATGGAACAATAAGTATGTTACTTAGGTAGACACATAATTAGTTTTGATGCACAAAGTTTTTGTGAGTAAACCGTTACTTAATGTGAACATAGTGAATAATAAAGCAAGGTAAAACAATCTTAATAACAAGATAAAACCAGGGGAGTGAAGCAAAGTAATGAGACCTCTAGTTTAATGCTCCATTATTGAGACATTAGTGACTGGTCCCCTTGATGAGCGTCCTCTTTGGATTGGTTTAAGCCTTTCTCTTTTAAAGGCGTATTTCTCCTTGTTTGCGGAGAGTCGGGATAACTTTTATGATCTTGTACATACTGTTGCAAATGGTTTTTTCTGATCAATCCCTTGATCACTGACTTCAAATGCCTACACTTGTCGGTATCGTGCCCTGGCTGTTTATGGAATTGACAGAATCTTCCTGACTTCATATCGACATCTTTGACCTGTATTTGTTTCAAGATCGGATACCTTTCGGTGTTTTTAGTTGCCATGAAGATATTTCCTATGGTATCGTTAGAGGAGTGAACTCGGAGCTCTTGAAGAAGCGCAGCTTCTTTTTTGCTCGACCGTCTTCTCCTTCATTGCTCCTTTTTTGATTATCAAGGATGCTTTGTGCATTTCCATTCTTCTCTATCTGTGCATTTTTTCCTTCAATACCCGCATATTTTTTAGCTATGTTGAGTAATTGTTCGAGTGTACTTGGTTTCTTTTTCTTGATCCACCGCCCCAACTCGGTTTACATATACCCCACTCAAGAGCCATTAAGATTAGGCTAGGTTCGAAATTCTTGGCTTTAGCCACTGCCATATCAAAGCGGGTGAGAAAAGCTTTGATGAGCTCTCCCGGTCTTTGTTGTAGTCCACTCATCTCTGTAACATCCCGAGTTTTGAGTGCCTTGGATTTGAATTGCTTACTGAATAGTTTATCCAGGGTCACGAAATTATCCACAGACTGCGGCGGCAGCTTTGTGAACCATAGATAAGCCACCCCTTCCAGATAAGTTGGGAAATATAAGCATTTGATTTAATCAGTAGCACATGCCCCACTCATATATTGGTCATATTTACACAGAAATATATTAGGGTCGCTCGTCCCATCATAGGACTGTAATAATGGAGGTTCGAATCTTTGTAGGTATACAGTCTTCTTAACCCTTTCAGTGAGTGGGGTTTTAGTTGGGAAGGACTCCAATTCTCTTCGATCATCCTTCTTCTTTAAGCTTTCCTTCACAATTGCTCGCGCCATTCCTAAGATGTATTTTCGTTCCCTTGTTGGATCCATGAATTGATCGCCTTCTTCATTATCAAATTTTGATCTAGATGTGCCCTCGTGGACTGGGATCAAGGAATTTGGGCATTCTCTTGGAGGGGACGTCCTTACAGTAGTGGGACTGTCTTTCTGTTTCGTGATTGCATCGTCCAAACAACTGCGCATAGATGCTTTGTTCCCTTCATAATTCAGATTAGTGCGATGTGCAACCCTCTGAATGGAATCTTGCTGGCTTAAGCTTGAAGCGGAGAATTTTGCTTCTGGCCCGCGATTTGTTCGGGTTAGCGAGGAACATGTGGCATTTAATGTGGCTTTTGCGGTGGCGGCTTGAATGGCGAGTATCGACTTGAGCTTCTTCATCATTGCATTGTTCGCAATAGTTATTTGACTCGTTAATCCTATCATTGCCTCTTCCAATTCCTCCCTGATTACAGTTTCTCCAACTTCAGGCAACTTCTCCGCCCCGGAATCGGTGGTAGACGGTGTGATGGTGTTAACGTTGTTGTTGGGGCTGTTGACTTTGTCGGTGATTCCCCTTAGCATGTTCATATTTCTAAGTACAGTTCTTCTCGGAAAATCTTCTCGGATCTGAATGGGGATAGAAGCTAACACGGCCCCACGGTGGCGCCAAAATGTTTACACCAAAATTGGTCTAAACACCCAAGGTACTAAAACTGTACTTCACCAATACGATAAGAAATAAATAGAACTGTGTTTAATTAGCAATTGTAAACGAAAAATGCGAGAAAGGAAAAATAGAGACGAGATTTAGAGTGGTTCAGCCGTTAATTAGGCCTACGTCCACTGTGAAGGTGATTACCAATCTTGTAATGAGGATTACAAAATACATCAATTCTTTCTTTTCATACATCTCTATATTCACACAATATACCCTCGTTTATGTATTTCAATCTTGGAATTATACAAGAGAATGGTGGAATTTTAGGAGAAGAAGGATGGATGAATGGTTGAGAAGGAGGATGCTTTGGTTTTCCTTGATCACAAGATTGTACTTGACGCCATGGCCGAATCATTAATTGAGGATAGAATTTAGCAGCATCCCGTGGTTTCAAAGATTGGATCCCCATTATGTTAGCAGCCATGGTGTATTTATAGGTGAGCTCCCTTCGGGGAATGACCTGAAATCTGTTTATGCAGGCTACGGATCGCTCATTCTATTAATTACATTCATGCCATCGGCTAGTTGTAGCCAGCTGTCCGTGGTTGTATTCAGTTACCATGTGCGAGCAACTCAATGGAGCGAGTGGCTTGAGTAGTTAAGCGAGGGACTTCGGTCGATGCTCTTCAGTCACGTCTATTTCTGGTATTCGATGAGTAGATATCTGACTTGCTTAATGGCGAGATGAAGGAACGACTGATCATAGTTCCTTAATGTGGTTGTGTCTGATTTGAGTGAGCGAGCGACGATCTTCATTAGTCTAGAGGCGAACGACTGAGACTTGCAACCTTGAGATGTGAATGTGCTCTTTCTAGGAGTTGGTATACGACCTACCAAAGGGTTTCTGATTCGAGTGTCGAGCGATAGGAGTTGCAACTCATGAGCAGCTGTTAAATATATGTGCGACCTTGACTCTTGTCTCGATGCGTGCGAACGAACTTTGATATTAGATTAAGCGTGCTCCGTTGTTGTGAGCGGCTTTACAGAATGTACGATCCTTATCTCTATTGAGTCGCATTTCTCATAGCATATTGTGCCGTCTTCTTTGGTCGTACTGGTCGACTTGATTTGTCTTGGGTTCGATACTTGGGTCTTGCTCTGTGCAGTTGCGTCCTATCCATCATGAGTTGTTTAAGTGCCTCGGATAACAGTGCGCACGAACGACCCTGATGGTGTTCGTTATGTATCCTTTACTCAATGTGCATATGGATTTTTTAGGGATTAACACCAAGTCCTAGAGATTTGCAATTATAAATTTTCGGAAATAAGTAGCGGATTTGGAGTTTAATTTGGTGGAAGATTCAAATAATAATGGACGTTCATTTTTTTGAGGAGGTGGCGGAATTTTGGTTTGACTATCAACGAATAAAACTAGGGCTAACACAAATAAGGATGTGTATATAAAGGAGATTAGTTGGAAATAATATTATTTAATTAATATAGGAAACTTCATGATGAATTAACGTTTTAAACCACCATAAATGACTTCTGTTTTCAATAAAAATGCTAATCCTAGCATAAAAAAAATATTCCGGACCAAATGAGACAAGTTTCGTCGAATTCCGAGGTCGTTTGTGAAGTCCTTTATAATTATCGATGAAAAATCAAGCGTTTAAAATTCCTATAATTACAGAAAAAATCCAATAAATCTGAGGCTTTGACATTTTACTAGACCTCTTCCTAACGGATCCAATGAATCTTGTTTCGTTAAATTTGGAGTTTGTTTGACTAGTCGTTTATTCGTTAAAAGTTACCCCTGTCTAAATAATCTAAACAATTAAATAGAAACGGAGACGTTTTTGGCCAACGAAGTCACATACGATGTCGGTTTGCCACGAAGTTTGATTTTCTTACAACAATTTAACGATACGGTTCCAATGAAACTAATTTCATCGAAAATTGAGACCGTTTGCAAAAATGGCTATTTTTAACGCTTAAATAATATCGAATAAAATATTATTTAAATTCCAAATTAATTCAAATAAATCATAATAAATTATCTCTATCATATATATCCAAACAGAATATATGTACAATTCCAAATATAAATACACAACTCAATATCATCAATTTTGAGTTAAATGAATTAAATTTCCCTTTTAAATATATTAAATAAACGTCATATTTTAATAACGATTTCCATAATGACTATTTCAAAATTGAATTGGACATAACAAACAATCTGTAATACAAAATTCGAATTTTTCTCTCCCATATGAAAATTATCATCAACACGATCCCAACGTTTCTTGTTTCACAGAAATCCGACTTATATCGGATCCTGTATATTCAGTCAAAGTTCAAAACTCTATATTACGAATTGCTGCGCCATTTCGAGCTCATTTTTAAATTAAATATAATTTAACGTTCAAATTTCGCTATATAACGAATATACATATTTTAAATCAATTTAAAATTCCAAATAAATATTTGAAATAATAAATTATATTAAATATTTGACTATAAAAAATACGGGACATTACAATCTCCCCCCCTTAAAGAATTTCGTCCCTGAAATTACTAAGCTAGAAAAAATGTCATAAACCCATTATAATTTAAAATCCAATTTATTATAAATTGAAAACCAATTTATTATTGTAAATCAAAATTTTCAAAAATATCGAAAAAAATTAACACTTTATATTCCCAATTTTTTTTTGGCAAAATCTCCCCTGTACGGAGTGACA
The DNA here is from genome assembly GCA_030737875.1 of Allium sativum. Classification (NCBI taxonomy): domain Eukaryota; kingdom Viridiplantae; phylum Streptophyta; class Magnoliopsida; order Asparagales; family Amaryllidaceae; genus Allium; species Allium sativum. The sequence goes on from CM060916.1 coordinate 47,802,967, forward strand.
TCTGCGATATCGCAGGAATAAACAATATATGTATATCAACCTACACGGTTGGAAATCAAAAACAAAAACCCAAAATTTATATTTTCGTGTAGGCGTACCTTTTACGAGCGGTATTGAGCGTACTGCTCAATTTACGTGCAATATTCGCAACCAAAAACAATCCTCGTGGCCATCTAGCACCTGTACTTAACTCCGTTTATCATGTAAGTAGTATATACATAAAATATTTAAATAACACCTCATTAATCAACAGTTTAACTAACAAATTTCCAAAATTCAACATATACCATGATTCAAGTGCAAATACAGGGTTAAATTATTAATTTCAAATCATATTCGATTCATTCACATTATTATACTGGAATTTAGTTTTTACTTCATCCAACCATTGTTGAATTATTGATGAATTTATATCCAACCAATATAACAATCAACAAACAATGCACAATCAACTCAATCAAATCATTCCATTAAATTTATATTCAACATCAATCTTTACTTGAATATTTCGCTTGGGTTTTCATATTAAAATATTAATCAATTAATACTAGATAGATTTTCATTTAATTATTATTAATTTAAATTCCAAATCAGTTTTATTTGAATTTCAATATATAATTTCACTTAACCAGGTTAAGATCCAATCCAAATTTTTAATCTAATTCGAATCTTATTCAAAACAATCAAATACACATATATCTCAATAATTTAATAAAATTATTCCTTTTCTATACAAAAAACATAATTTGGGTAAAAATATTTTATTTACCCTCTTTACAAAACAATATTGTATCCATTGTCAATTCAACGTTTTTCAACACTTGAATCAATCAACCAACACAATACAACACATTTATATATAAAATTTACAAATATGCGCTCTTATATATAAACACTCAACTCAATCTAGGGCATTACTAATCCCATCTCTATCGATTTATAACACAGAGCCAAGGTTATCACTAAACCAATAGCTCTGATACCAAGTGTAACGACCCACTTTTTAGTGCAATTTAAGCTGACATTTGTCAACCCATGTTAACTCAAATTATACAGAAAAGCATATAGCTATTAGAAATAATATAGAGGGTGAGATAAGAAGAAAGAAATATTAGAATAGAAGAAGAAGAACCAACACAACACAGAGTCTCACATCGCAGCGGAACAAAATATAATATAGAAATAAATTTTTAGTAAGAGCTTGAAATAAAACTTACAATCATCAGAGTACATCACACATCTAGACAGTTATAATAACCTGTCCTCATATACAACACACAGCGGAATAACAATCATACATGGTTTAATATCATACGTCTGAACACATGCCGCTCGTCTCTGGACTTCACAGCATCCAATAATTTGGACCTGTACACCTAGGTCTAACCCGAGCATTACAAACACTGGGTCAGTCTGGTGCAAGGTTTTAAATCACGGATATCGGTCGCGTTTTGTCTTGGGGATTTTATAGACTGGGTCTTGTACCGGGGGAGATCTCGGACGAGATGAGTCTAACTCGGGTGTTCGTCTTGGATTTTCATCTCGGGTCTGAAAGTTCATATCGGAACAATCTCGGGGTACATGATATGTTAAAAATGATATTTTAACAAAATGATTTTTATGAATGCTATCAAAAAAACATAGTAGCTTAAACTTAAAATGCAAAATAACTTTATTATTCTTTATTTCGCGAAATATCATTCATACTCTAAATCGTAACAGGAATATTGTTAAATAGGAAATATTAAAAGGATCTAAAACATTAAAAAAATCCAGCATAAATAGACTATAAAATACATAATTTCATAAGTAACATTTATGTAAAAAGACAAATATGAAAATCATAAGCATTGTAAAGCATATACGAACATACAATATAGTCATTTAACATGCAAAATGTAAAATAACAAAAGATATATATGGCTAGATTTGAGTTTTTTAATTATGGTTCTACTTCAGGCACAAAATTAAATTTTAACCAAAAAAACTAAGATCTTGGAAGATATTCCAGTATTTCATCTCGGTCGATATATCGTTCGATATTGTAATATCTCGGGCGATATATTCGAAAGGAGATTTAGAGTGATATTTGCTGTTTCATTTCGGAAGACACCCAAAACGAGATCTCGGAGGAGATCTCGGGCGATATTTGCGAGATTTGAAACAGTGGTCTGGTGAACTAGAGTGAGAAAACACACTAAGTTTAAAGGTATTACACAACTTGATTATAAAGTCAAAATCTTTTCGAAAGAAAAGGATAACCGTAAGACCAAATTCACACATAAATACGGATGACTTTTAGGTTACGATAACCCAAGACATTTTTGAAATCAATATCTTTTTTGATATTATAATAGTGTCTAAATACAAATAAATATCAACCTAGTAGAACGCTTGCATCTCACGCTCTACATATATAGTATACAATCAAAATCGCGGGCACTTATTGGAGCATGGATTTCCTGGCAAGGTATGGGACCACATTCCCGACAATGTACCTCTGGAGATGAATACATTGGGGTTCAACAAGAACGTCTTTCAACCCAGGCTAAACATGACCGGCCCCTCACTTTCTCTTGAGAGTACCGAATATAACATTACCACGGTTGGGGGCTAGCCAACCGAACCGATAGCACACATACATAAATAAAAAGGGACAACCGAAGGCATTTAATTTCACCAGATCAGGTAATGATATACCCTTTTGATGGGTGCGACCCACATAGCATGCGACCTACCCGATTTTATGCCATTTTCCGGTTGATGAGGCAAGAGGTCAAATTTATTTATTAAATTTTCTTCTGAACATTTGGCCACCATTTACTTTGAATGCCACATCGTCAAATCCTCTAGATATGAATAACTGATGTCCACAAAAATACTCTAGTTATTAAGCTAAGAGAAGTGTGCATTTCTCCGCCATCAACAGAAATACGTTTGAAGAAATCAATGTACGTGATTCCTTTGAAAATACTTTATCAGACACTCGTCCATACAAGTCATCCAGGAACAGGATGAACCGAAGGTACCCTCCTACCACATCCTAGGTATCACCCTATGAATCAGTAGCGAGAAGTCCTTGCAATCCATAGATTCCAACCATGACAGAATCACAATCACTTGGCCTTTTTAATTTAAAATAATTAACGTATGGTTAATTAAAAACTAAGGCACGTGCTTCACACACGGTAGATTTTGGTACAAAAATAGTGATTGATGGTTGAACCAATCAATATATATGTTGTGGTTAATATCATGTATTTACTTCTTATTTTAACATACTAATGATTCTCATGACCATTTCATTTTACTACTTAGAAAAGTATCTTATGACTATACTCAATTTCCATTTAAAACATTTGCTCCATCAATCTTCATTATCTATAGTTGGGAAATTAATTCAACTTATTACTCGTAAAATAACGTTACGAAACCACTTTGTTTCATTATTTGAAGCAATAACCACTGCTTATTCTTATCGAATAAACCTATTTTAAAACTTAACTTTATACTTCCCTTTAACTCGAAAATATCGTTAGAATTTCATGCAATCCCCTTTAATTTTCTTTAACTTTGGTAACATCATTTATATCATCAAATCCTTTTTAATTTCCTTTACTTCAGAATTCTTATCACATATTCTTTACATTTTCTCCAATAATACTGCATTATTATTTCTCTAATGGTAATAATAATTTATTACACCTCTTTACCATTACAACTAAATTATCTCAGATAATCCTGAAGTCGTTCTAGTTGGGGTATTTTTAATTACCTCTCAGACCTAGATCAACAACGTTCTTATCTAAAGATAGATATGAATTGTAATCCAAAAATTGATATATATTCTAATATCAAAACAAATCATATTTAACTATTTTATTTAAAATATGGTTTTATAAAACCTTCTTACATTAGAAATCTCCTTCTCAAATATAATCATTTTTCCTTGATTCTTTGATTAAGTAATTTATTATTAAAATATCATGCTTTAACTTTTACTCCTTTAACAATTCATTTTATAGCTCGGACTTTATTTCAAACTCCGATTATTTTCATCTTTACTAAATTCACTTCCAACAATCCCTTTTCTCTATTTCCCGCTTTGAAAATCTTATTTCAGTTCCATTCATTTTCTTAATTCCATTAATAAGCATCGTTGATTTAAAATTAATGCTTTAACACTTCATCTCACTTTATAAACTTTGTTTATATAACTCTGGTTTAATCTGACCCATTAATTCCCAATTTCTTTTTACTTAATTCTAATATTAAGTAAATAATTAATTTAAGCTATCGTATTTGCTTAAAAATCCTTATTATAACTTTGTTATAAAAATTCGGGTTTTAATATCAAATCCGTTCATAAATTCCTTTCACCATTCAATTCAATTCCATTTCAACTTCGATTACTTTTTAAATGAATTCAAATAAAAGTAATCTTCTAAATTATTATTAATTAAAATAATAATTTACTTTAATCATTAACTAAATTAAATAATAAATTCCCCTTTTAAAAATCTTATAAAAATTAAATCGAATATAAGTTAAATCTTTTCCTTAGCTTAATTCAAAACAAACTGATTAATAATCACTCTCACTTAAAACGAAGTTATTTCATTAACTGATTCTAATTACTTCCTCCTTTAAATTATTTAACAACATAATTAATTTAAATAATTCCATATAATTGTTTCTTAAAAACAATTATCCAAATATTAACCGTTACGTTAATTTCTGCTCTCTTGCTTTTAAATCTGATTAACAACAGAATTTATTTTATAAAATCAATTAATAGTTAATTATAAACTTAAATAATAACTAATAAATATTTATTTCCTTTTAATAAAATTTTATTCAAAATAATAGATTTAAAAAAATCTATCTTCAGTTATATAAATGTATTTTATAACTTCATTGATATCGATTCGCCTGACGGTAAATCAATATTTAGAAACTGATATACTGCCAAATACTCAACCAATTTCGCCCATTGGTTTAAACAAAACAAATGCTGATATTTCAGTCAATGATCAACAATCAAATCAATCATTCAATCTGAACAGTTCATATGATGATAATATGAAAATAAATAACATTAAATATATCTGAGGAATCCGGTTGGATCCCTCCAGCCTATTCTTCCTCGTATCCAAATGGTTATCTCAAATCAGATCATCAATTCCATTTAACTGATAATTTCTATAATGGTAAATAACAACTATTTAACATCACCCAATTTATTTAACTCAACAAACAATTCAATAAATTTAACACCTTTATTTTATAAACGTGACCAACAAGGTAAGTTACCTTCATTGGGTCCAATCTTTAAAATAACGATTTGGTATTTCACTAGAATTAAACAACGTTTAATTTCATCGGTTCAGTCCATATATGAATATATATTTAACAAACAACAAACAGTCAACCATTAGCAACCATATCATACAAAATACAAACCCAACTTATATAAAATATAAGTGGTAATAGCCGAGTGAGTTTAACTCACCTTGATTTGATTTCGCTGTTTAAACGGTTCGATTATAGTAAAATTAAACAGTCGTCTAATTTTAACTATAAATTCCCACTGTATCCAACTCTGTCCAGGTTAGTTCCATAAGGTAGATCTCGTCACCATGATTGTCACGCGATTTGTTTGGTTCCATTCTGTTACCATGTGAAAAAGTTATAAATATTAAGTCTTTCATGGTTTAATTAAATAAATATTTCTTTTAATTAATTTAGTTTAACTAATAAATGCTTAGGATAAAACGAGTCCGTAGTTATTCTTTGGTTCAGACATTTAGACAGGGAGGCGTCCATGATTATCTTGGTTTGAAAATATATAGGGCCTAAAGATATAAATCTATACATTATAATCTTTAATCACTTGTTTTAAATTATTATTAAACAAAACTAATTATGTTTCAAATAAAATGGGTTGACCAATTATACCCTAATCATCTCGTTTCTTAGAAATTCCAGGCTCAACTGATTCTTCGTTTGCAATCCCTTCCTAAACCCAGTATCCTCGTTCAAAACAATCTGTTTCATACACAATGCAAACCCATGTTCAAAAATGCCTGCACCACATTCATGTTTTACTCCACTATTTAATTTAGTTTTAACAATACTAATCACTAATTAACACACACTAATTATATAACTAAATTTAGTTAAACTTAACAGGCATATTACGTTGGTTATTCTGGCAAGAGAAATCAGTCTCGGTTCCTTTTGTTTTTATTTTCACTTTTCTTTCAGGTTGCTTCCATTCGATCTGTTTAAACTGCATGTCTTCCTTCACGTTGCCAAACCCTTGGTACCTATTGTTTCAACATGAACAAACATCCCATTCACGTGGCCTTCGCCGTATCCAGTTCCTTTTGTCGTCCTATCCAGTTCCTTTTGTCGTCCATATCCAGTTCCTCAAAAGCTGCATCGCCTTCTTCATGTGATTTTGGCCACCGTAGTTCATAAAACCCAATCGTAGTGGTTCATCAGGAAGATCTCGCCATGTCTTAGCGTTTTGCAATTATAATTTTTCGGAAATAAGTAGTGGATTTCAAGTTTGATTAGGAGGAAGATTTGAATAATAATGGACGTTCATTTCTTTGAGGAGGTGGCGAAATTTTGGTTTGACTGTCAACAAACAAAACTAGGGCTAACGCAAATAAGGATGTGTATACATAGGAGATGAGTTGGAAATAATATTATTTAATTAATATAGGAAACTTCATGATGAATTAACGTTTTAAACCACCATAAATGACTTCTGTTTTTCAATAAAATGCTAATCCTAGCATAAAAAAAATATTCCGGACCCAATGGGACTAGTTTCGTCGAATTCCGAGGTCGTTTGTGAAAATTCCTTTATAATTATTGATGAAAAATCAAGCATTTAAAATTCCTATAATTACGGAAAAAATCCAATAAATTTGAGGCTTTGACTTTTTACTAGACCTCTTCCTAACGAATCCAATGAATCATGTTTAGTTAAATTTGGAGTTTTTTTGACCAGTCGTTTATTCGTTAAAAGTTACCTCTGTCTAAATAATCTAAACAATTAAATAGAAATAGAGACATTTTTGGCCACCAGAGTCACATATGATATCGGTTTGCCACGAAGTTTGAGTTTCTTACAATAATTTAACGATACGGTTCCAATAAAACTAATTTCATCCAAAACTGAGACCATCTGCAAAAATGGCTATTTTTAACGCTCAAATAATATCGAATAAAATATTATTTAAATTCCAAATTAATTCAAATAAATCATAATAAATTATTTTTATCATATATATCCAAACAGAATATATATACAATTCCAAATATAATTTACACAACTCAATATCGTCAATTTTGAGTTAAATGATTTAAATTTCCCTTTTAAATATATTAAATAAACGTTATATTTTAATAATGATTTCCATAGCAACTATTTAAAAATTTTAATTGGACATAACTAACAATCTATAATACGAAATCTGAATTTTTCTCTCCCGTATGAAAATTATCATCAACACGATCCCAACGTTTCTTGTTTCATAGAAATCCGACTTATATCGGATCATGTATATTCAATCAAAGTTCAAAACTCTATATTACGAACTGCCGCGCCATTTCGAGCTCGTTTTTAAATTAAATATTATTTAATGTTTAAATTTCGCTATATAACGAATATACATATTTTAAATCCATTTAAAATTCCAAATAAATATTTAAAATAATAAATTAAATTAAATATCTGACTATCAAAAATACGGGATATTACAGTCTGTATGTGAGAAAAACTCACCTTCCGTGGCAACAAGAGGAGACACGATAAGAGTAGAACGACGCTAACCGCTACAAGGAGAAATTCGCTATCTAGGACAAAGGTATGATTTTTATTTACAAAAGGGAGATAAATTTTTATGTAAAAATCCATGCAAACAGTTTCAACCAAAAATAATTGACCAAAACCAAAGTGTTACAGCCGGGTTCGAACTAGTGACCTCTTTGTTTCTAGTCACAAGTCAAACCACTCAGCTATATAGATCTTTGTTCAAAATAGAGAAGTGTGATCTTTTATTCTAACAGAAGACCGGAAATCACACAACCATAGCTTGCATGGCTACACCCATCATACACCCACCTTTAGTAGATGTATATATTGTAATAATTGAAGTCAGTGAACTACATGTTGGTATATTGAAGAAGCACCATGTTGTCTTTGCTCATAAAGTAGACGAGCAGTTTATAGTGTTATAACCGACTATTAGTGGCATTATATGAGTTTTCACTCATCGAACACCTTAACCATGCAACACATATATTTTGTTTTACATATATATACTTGCATGCAAGGTTGTTAGAGACAAAACAAAAGAGACATGAAGGGGATACTTACTGCAACAGCAACTCGTTGAGATGGTGCTTGAGTTCGAACAAAGGCTGCTGGGGACAACTATGTTGAAGGGCGGAATGGAGCTGCGGTTCAGCAGCAAGAAAAAATAATCACATGTATAAATTTTCCAAGTATATATATATATAAGTATATATACACTGTCACAGCAAAGCAAAGAGAGAACGGGCATGTAACTCACCGCACTAGGTCTACTTCGCCGGGAGAGGTGCTGGAATGTTGACGACACAGACAAACTCGTTGGAGAGGACTGCAAAAGCTAGGAGGAGCTGCTCTTGGTTTGGGTACAATCACGGTTCGCTGGGTTTTAGGTTCGAGTATTTTTTTTGGCTTTTGGGCGTGAAGAGGAACTTCGGAATGGCTGGAACGATGACTGGTGCTGGCTCGCAGTTGCGACTCCACATGGGTGAACAGTACGGTTTTGGGGAAAGAACGGGTTCAAGTCTTCACGCGAAGATGGATTCCGGGTTTTGTGAGAGGGGAAGCGGATTTGGTCAGAGTGTATAGGAAGGTGGTAGCCTGGAGGTCGACCTGGCGGGTTCCGACGTCAGTCAGTAGTGACCGGGTGGCGCTGTTGGGTCAGGAAATGAGTGGAGAACGGCAAAGCATTGCTCATGTGGGTATGGATTTTATTGAGGATGGCGAAATTATAGGAGTGGGTAAGAGACGAGATGATTTAGTGGAGAGGGAGTAGAATTTGTACAAGAGAAAATGGGTCAGAAGGAAGATGTAACAACCCAGAAAATCAAAACCAATTTAAAATTTTTATTTTGGCAATTTTAATAAATTTTGAATATATAAAGTGAATTATTTTAAATAATTACGACGAGAAATTTATTTTGAATAGAATTAGAACGTATATATTTATTTGAATTGACGTTAGAATATAAATATTTATTTTTAATTACAAAAGGAATTGAAAATGGCGCGGTAGTTTGAAAATTCAATTTCAAATGAATGCATAGGATTCAAAATAAAACGGATTTTAGCGAAACTAGAAATATTTGAATCTGTTTAATAATATCTTTCCAACGAATCCGAAAAATTGAAATTTCATAGCGGGAATAAAAAGTTATGTCCAGTTGAAAATTCAGAATAGTCGCTATGGAAAATATAGCCCTTAAAATGGAAATGTTGCAAACAACCTCCGTTTTCAACGAAACCATTTTAGTTGGATCCGGGATGTCAAGTTATTGCTTGATTCCAATTTTCTTAATTTTTGGAATCAATATGTGAGCGTGGCGAAGTTAAACGTGTTTTGACAGTTTCAGTCAATTTTAATCGACTAGAAAATGGCCATTTTTCAAACAATCTCCAAATTCGACGAAATTAGTTTTGTTAGGACTGTATCGTCAAAACATAGCCAGATTTATTTTCTGGAATTTTTGGAGTCAGTATGTGGCCCTGGTAAATTGAAATGTACGTTTAAATTAAATGTATATTGATTTATATAGTAATTCGAAAGAAAACCGATCGAAACAGTCAAATTGGCTTATGAAACATATCCCATTGTGTTCGAAATGGGGGTAATTAGCTAAGGATGACAGTCGTCGGGTTCGATTTAGAGTTCGAACGAAAAAGTTACTTTTTGAAATTTAATTAAATAATTAAAAATAATTATAACCCTCCCTCACCTTCCTCTCTCCCCATAAGTCAACGTGAAAGAAAAACAAATAAAAACCCGTAAACACCCCCCCCAAATCTTCATCCCTAATCCCATGTCCCCCCCCACCCCGACCACCGCCTGCGCGCCGCCGTTGGAAAACCTCCCCCCCCCCCCCACCTCGCCGCACCCCCTTCTCCTCCACCTCCCCTCCAGTCGCCCTCCCCTGACGTGAAGACCAAAACAGCGAGCCCCAAATTCATCGCCACCAACAAGGAGAGCCACCGCCGACCTGTAGAGCGCCTCCTCCCCGGTCCTCGAGTAGAAAACCCCCTCTCCGCTGTAAGTTTTTTTTATTTTTTATTTTTTATTTTTCATAAAATAAAAATATATGTTTTTATATAAGTAACTTCAGCAAAAGGATTTGATTATTTTTATGACAAAAAGATACGGTTTTTGATGATAAAAAGATATGGTTTTTGACGATCAAAAGATATGGTTTTTGAAATTAAAAAGATATGGTTTTTGATGATCAAAAGATATGGTTTTTGAAATAAAAAAGATATGGTTTTTGAAAATGAAAAGATATGGTTTTTGAAAATAAAAAGATATGGCTTTTGAAAATAAAAAGATATGGTTTTTTGAAAATGAAAAGATATGGTTTTTAAAAATAAAAAGATAAGGCTTTTGAAAATAAAAAGATATGTTTTTTGTATATTAAGAATGTGATCTTTATTTACCTGAAATGCGATATAAAAATGTGATTTTTATATGTATATATGTAGCGTTATATAAATTAAAAATATAATCTTTGTTATAAAAATATGATTTTTATTTTTATAGTAGCGATATAAAAATCTGATTTATATATATATATATATATATATATATATGGCAAAGTGATAAAGATCTGATTTTTATATAAGTAGTAATATAAAAATATAATTTTTATATAGAAAATAGCATTATAAAAATGTGATCTTTAATATATATATATAGCGATATTTAAATATATAAACATCGTATTAAAAATGTGATTTTAAAATGAACAACGTGAAAAGGATGCGTTGGAATTTCGAACAAATCCAAACCGTTCAGAAAATAAAGAATGGAGTAGTGGACCCCAAATGTGAGAACTTCTCTTTTTTATTTTGTTTTCTAGTTAAAATATATACTAGGATGCAGACGATGCTTAGCAGCACCCGACACCCGTCGTCCATAGACCATGGATGACTTGTTTGTTTGTTCGATTGTGTTGTGAAATTTGATTGTGTGATGTGAAATAGGATAAAATATTTTATAGTTAAAAATTTAATTTTTAACGTGATTATGAATAAAATAAATATTTATAAACAAATCGGACGATTTGTTTATGTACACACATTTGACTGATATTGATTAGACGATAAATTTTACACATCGCCCAACTGCACAAATAACATTCATTATTTGTTGATTGAAACCCCACACAGGTATTGGGATGATATTGGACATACACTAATCCCAATAATTAGTTGTATGTCGATCGATCGATTGACAGGCTGTATAAGCATCGAATATTTATATTTGATGCTTATGCAGTGTAAATTGCACTTTGGATGATGGTTGACTGTGTTTGATTGTCGTTGTGTACATGTGTTGTATGAAATCCATATAATCACATTATATGGTAATTGACTGTGTCTGATTCCAGTTCAGAAAGGAATGAATATTTTAAAATAACTAATATTTTAAAATAATATTCAGTAAAAGATCAAAATCTGATTTTTGATGTCCGATTTGTGATGGACACGAAAATATTTAAATGTACATAGCCGTGTTGATTAGATAACACCATTTTGATGTGAACGATATTTATATCGATTTTATTCATTTCTATAATGAATATTGAAAAGGAAATGATTTCGAAATCTAATGTTTTGAAAATATTATCATTTATCTATTGATGATATAGAATATTCAATTTTGATTTGAAATTGAATATGAAGTTCAAATCATTTTGAAAACGAATTTAAAACGATTTATAAAATACGTTTTAAAAGGAAATAGATGAAATATTATATATATATATATAATATAATGGCCTGAATTGAACGCGCCGCGCCACGGCAGTTCGCGAATTTCGACCATTGACTTCAAACAGACATTACAGGAGATCCGACCATCGGATTCTCCTAAAACCGGAACCGTTGGGTTCATATCGAAAAGATCTTTCTAATGAATATTAGAGATTTGAAATCTAACGGTTGGATTTGGAATTATGTCCAAATTAAATTTGGAAAAGGTCGCTGTAAGTGCAGTTCGATGACCGTTTATGGAAATCGACTGTACGGGCCTTGATAAAATTATTAAAAATATCAATAATTTGTGTAAAATCATAATAAATGATTTGGGAAGAATTAGGATGAAAAATCCCATGTTTGAAAAGATAAAAATAGATTTTTATCGAAATGAACTAGAATTATAATCCAAATATTTTTAAAATAAATAAATTGGATTTGAAATGGTTTTAAAAATAACCAAAATTTCCAATATATAAATTGGAAATGGATTTGAATCGAAATTGTCTTCGGAATATTTCGATGTTGGATTTCATGATTATACGGATATTGTTATGGAAATTTGAAAGATATATACATATCTTTATTTCCAATACGATATTTGTTGATTTCAGAATTTGATATTGAATATAAGCTGATATGTTTTCTATTCAAAGCTTTGCATTTAATATCAAATTAGATTTTGGGTTTGTCGTGAATGGTATCTTTAATAATACTATTCTTAAACCCAATGGAGTTAAGAAAATTAGAAACTGGCTGGAGATTAGTTAAGTTGAATGGTTTCCTGGGTATTGATCTGATGTTGGTTTTGGCCTTCGGGATTAACACTTAGGGAATTGTTCTCTTACTAATTTACGGTTAGAGACTGATGGAATGTGAATTGGGTTTATCGTGAACTGTGTTTTTAACGACATTCGTTCTTTAACCCGATTTACATTGAAATGGGATTTGGAATTTATAAATCTTTTGCTATGATTTAAAGGAGATTTTCCAAAGTAAAGTTTTCCAATTTAACATATTAAATTGGAATTGAATGGAATTCAATTTGGTAATAATCAAAGTAAGCTTCTGTAGAGGAAGACGATTAATATATATGGAATTTAAAAGACCTTGTCATTATTCCATTGATATTATCGGTTGGATATGGAAGTTTATATCGATTATATATATCGATTTGTTTTCCATGAAGATTCCATTGTTAATGGAATGTGATTTTGGCTTGTCGTAAATGATATCTTTAATAATACTGTTCTTAGACCCAAGGGAGTTAAGAAAATCAGAAACTAATGGGAGGGTAGTTAAATTGAATGGTTTTTTGGGTATTGATCTGATGTTGGTTTCAGCCTTCGAGGTTAATACTTAGGGAATTGTTCACTTGCTAATTTATGGTTAAAGGCTGATGGAATGGAATGTGATTTTGGGTTTATCGTGAACCGTGTTTTAAATGACATTGGTTCTTTAACCCAGTTAAGGACAGGATATGATTTACTTAGTTAAACAATCGTTAATATTGATTTTTGGGAAGATTAAAACAAAGTGGAGTTTTAATGAATCTTAATTATATTGAAATGATATCCAAAGAAAGATTAAAGAATAAATTTAAAGAATTTATCTTTGATAAAATTAATGGGAACCTTTCCCAAAGTAAAAGAATATTTGAATAAAGGAATATTCTGGATTGGAATAAGGCGTATGTTGTGTTTTTATTACACTTGTTTATTATATACGCGAGTTATTCGGAAAGACCGGGTTTATCCCATTCTGAATAACTGATTCAATGATATATCGAGGATGAAGACGGTGGTCGAAGAGCACAGGTCTTCACATCGTTTAGATGATTACTGATGTCTTGATTAGGCTGTACACCCAAGACGAGGTAATAAGTGGTAACCGTCCAGACGTACTTGGAGATCGATAGATATGCAAGGGCCTCTCCCCTGTATTGGACATAGGAGGGGAGGAATAAGGTGCCACTGGTTTCATTCAGACCCAGAACGAACTTGTAAATGGATGTGTGTCTGACATCGGATTTCATTCTGTGTGATTGATAGACATCGGTTGCATAGCGTGAATTGCCTGTGTGGCATGCTGAGATGCAAATGATTAAGGCTTCTGTTAAAAAGCAGGGTCTTGTGGTTGATGATCAAAGCACGGCTTTTATATAGTGTAGCTATGTGTAGCGTTAATTCGCGAGCCTCACACCCCGGTGTAAACCAGAAACGGGAGAGGACCTCAGGGAGGACATGCGTTTCTTTCTAGCTAGGAGTGGTGTTTCGGGTTTTACACGCCCGGACATTTTACTTATGTGGATGATGGATTGCGAGGCGCCTCTGTTATATCGGTCGATCCGGGGCCGATGGAGTCATTTGGCTCATTTACGCCCCATAGGGCAGGGAAACGTATTGTTCAAGGTTTTTTAATCTACACTGCACTTTGATGGGCCATCTCTGACGATCCAAGGGTCACTTGAGCTCTGATCCTGGGACATGTTAGGCTAGATTGTCTCAAAGCGGTGAGAACGATCCCCGGCCTTGGTTCACGACGGAAATCCAATTTCCAATACGAGACATTTCGGTTTTAGTTGTAATCCTATATATGGCGACATAGTGGTATGGGGCACTTATGCCGTCTATGATTGATACTTATGATTGAAATTGTTTTGACACTATACACTTATAGTAATAATAAAAGATGAAATTTCACGTACCAAGCATTTTTGGCTATTATAAGGTAAAAATTCTATCCTCTGGCTTGTGTTGCATTGTGTGATGGGACCTGATTCTTATAATAGCTTCATTGTTCTTTATTTAGCATTGCGCTATTTGTTTTATGCACTGGTATTATTGGAAGGAAACCCGTTCGGTGTTATACGGCGTGGTCCCTAGATTTATCTAACTTTAAAATAAAAATTAATAATTGTTTTAGTTCTCACACCAGTCACATGACTGACCTGGAGTTTATTGTTTTAATCTATACTCTGGGTGCCCCTATTTTTACACGGGCAGCTAGTAGTTTTGGTTTTGCAGATTTATATTCACAGGATCCTAGTTTACAACTGGAATGATATTCGGAAAGCTCTGTATCCGTATATCTCCTTCAGTTGTATTTTGTATTGTTTTTCCGTTGCTATGTAATGTAATTTAAATCTCTGTTATTTCTCTGATGTTTAATATTTATTCATACTCTGTATATTCTTGTATTCTGATGGAATTGTTGTAATTAACAATGAAATGTTCTTCTGTTTGTGTTCTGATTCGTCTTGTCCTCAAAGCAATCTGTTCTTTCCCTTCTCTTCGAAGACCGGGGAGGTTCGTGTCGTTATAGTTTCGTATCAGAGCTCGAGAGCAAGACACATTAGAACCAGACGAAAGAATTCATCAGAGATTGGATTAGTAATATCCAATGAGAATGACTCGTTAGAGATGGGATCAGTAGTATCCTGGAACGAGTGAGAAGAGTAGTGTTTTCAAAAAAAAAATGAAACCAATTTTTGTTTTGAAAATTTAAATCGTATTATACGTATTTGAATATTTATTTTAAATTGATTTGGACAATCCAATATATAAAGATTTTGCATATACGCCTTGCAAACGTATATTCGAAGTTTTAATATACTGGATAGATATAGAGTCATACTCTAGTAGCCCGAAGATGATTCTGATGATTGAGTACTCGTCATCGAAATTTATGTTCGAGTGACGAAAGTGGGATGTCTATATGATTCCAATTGACTGGTGTGAGAACCAAAACTAGATAGGACTTGTTGGTGTGAATTGGCATCAAAGACATGATTTTCTGTATATGTATCAAAATATGAATTTGAAATGATAATTCACAATTGATTGATGGTTGTGTTGCATGATTATTCCTTTAAACCATTATGTGAATGAAAGGTAAATTTATGCCAAATTGAACCAAACATTGAACTGAATTGAAAATTGTTTGGAAATGCATGCATGTACATATATATGTGTGAACAGGTCATAGCAAGGAGGCTAGAGAAGAGGAATAAAATTGTTTGCCCGACAAATTGGTACATGTTTACTAATTTCTTGGGTTTTGGATGATTTTATGAGTCGCTTGGCTGTTTCCTTTTCTTTTTGGATTGGAGAGCCCTGTATGGCGATTTCAAGATTTTCTTGGTGCTCCCGTATAGGGGAGGTTATGGCGAAATTTTTTCGAAAATTTAGGGTGTTAGCCAAAATTTTGAAAAGTTCTTAGAAACTGAAAAGTTGAAGAACTTAAGCCATAATGAAAAGAATGAAAGTTGAGTCGGTTTATAAAACAACTTTCAGCTCCATTCCTTTTCGAGGACGAAAAGGTTTTAAGTGGGGGAGATTGCAACAACCCGGAAAATCAAAATCAATTTAAAATTTTTATTTTGGCAATTTTAATAAATTTTGAATATATAAAGTGAATTATTTTAAATAATTATGATGAGAAATTTATTTTGAATAGAATTAGAATGTTTATATTTATTTGAATCGATATTAGGATATAAATATTTACTTTTAATTATAAAAGGAATTGAAAATGGCGCGGTAGTTTGAAAATTCGATTTCAAATTTCAAATGAATGCGCAGGATTCAAAATAAAACGGACTTTAGCAAAACCAGAAATATTTGGATCTGTTTAACAATATCTTTCCAACGAATCCGAAAAATCAAAATTTCATAGCGGGAATAAAAAGTTATGTCCAGTTGAAAATTCAGAATAGTCGCTATGGAAAATATAGCCCTTAAAATGGAAATGTTGCAAACGACCTCCGTTTTCGACGAAACCACTTTTGTTGGATCCGGGATGTCAAGTTATTACTTGATTCCAATTTTCATAATTTTTGGAATCAATATGTGAGCGTGGCGAAGTTAAATGTGTTTTGACAGTTTAAGTCAATTTTAATCGATTGGAAATGACCATTTTTCAAACGGTCTCCAAATTCGACGAAATTAGTTTTGTTAGGACCGTACCATCAAAACATAGCCAGATTTATTTTTCTGAAATTTTTGGAGTCGGTATGTGGCCCGGTAAATTGAAATGTACGTTTAAATTAAATATATATTGATTTATATTGTAATTTGAAAGAAAACCGATCGAAACAGTCAAATTGGCTTACGAAACATATCCCATTGTGTTCGGAATATGGGTAATTAGCTAGGGACGACAGTCGTCGGGTTCGATTTAGAGTTCGAACGAAAAAGTTACTTTTCGAAATTTAATTAAATAATTAAAAACAATTATAACCCTCCCTCACCTCCCTCTCTCCCTATAAGTCAACGTGAAAGAAAAAAAATAAAAACCCGTAAACACCTCCCCCCCCCAAATCGTTCAGCCCTAATCCCACGTCGCCTCCCCTCCCCCGACCACCGCCTCCGCGCCGCCGCTGGCAAACAAACCCCCCCTCCTCATTGCACCCCCTTCTCCTCCACCTCCCCTCCAGTCGCCCTCCCCTGACGTGAAGACCAAAACCGCGAGCCCCAAATCCATCGCCAGCAACAAGGAGAGCCACCGCCGACCTGTAGAGCACCTCCTCCTCGATCCGCGAGTAGAAAACCCCCTCTCCCCTGTAAGTTTTTTTATATTTATTTTTTTAATTTTTCATGAAACAAAAATATATGTTTTTATATAAGTAACTTCAGCAAAAGGATATGGTTTTTGTAGTTTAAGAATGTGATCTTTATTTATGTGAAATGCGATATAAAAACGTGATTTTTATATGTATATATAGCGTTATATAAATTAAAATAAATAATCTTTGTTATAAAAATATGATTTTTATTTTTATAGTAGCGATATAAAAATCTGATATATATATATATATATATATATATATATATATATATGGCAAAGTGATAAAGATCTCATTTTTATATAAGTAGAAATATAAAAATATAATTTTTATATAGAAAATAGCGTTATAAAAATGTGATCTTTAATATATATATAGCGATATTTAAATATATAAACATCGTATTAAAAATGTGATTTTAAAATGAACAGCGTGAAAAGGATGCGTTGGAATTTCGAACAAATCCAGACCGTTTAGAAATAGAGAATGGAGTAGTGGATCCCAAATGTGAGATCTTCTCACTTTTATTTTGTTTTCTAGTTAAAATATGTACTAGGATGTAGACGGTGCTTAGCAGCACCCGACATCCGTCGTCCACAGACCATGGATGACTTGTTTGTTTGTTCGATTGTGTTGTGAAATTTGATTATGTGATGTGAAATAGGATAAAATATTTTATAGTTAAAAATATAATTTTCAACGTGAATATGAATAAAATAAATATTTATAAACAAATCGGACGATTTGTTTATGTACACACATTTGACTGATATTGATTGGATGATAAATTTTACACATCGCCCATCTGCACAAATAAAATTCATTATTTGATGATTGAAACCCCACACGGGTATTGGGATGATATTGGACATGCATTAATCCCAATAATTAGTTGTATGTCGATCGATGGATTGACAGGCTGTATAAGCATCGAATATTTATATTTGATGCTTATGCAGTGTAAAATGCACTTTGAATGATGGTTGACTGTGTTTGATTGTCGTTGTGTACATGTGTTGTATGAAATCCGTATAATCACATTATATGGTAATTGACTGTGTCCGATTCCAGTTCAGAATGGAATGAATATTTTAAAATAACTAATATTTTAAAGTAATGAATATTTTAAAATAATATTCAGTAAAAGATCAAAATCTGATTTTTGATGTCTGATTTGCGGTGGACACGAAAATATTTAAATATATATAGCCATGTTGATTAGATAACGCCATTTTGACGTGAACGATATTTATATCGATTTTATTCATTTCTATAATGAATATCGAAAAGGAAATGATTTCGAAATCTAATGTTTCGAAAATATTATCATTTATATATCGATGATATGGAATATTCAATTTTGATTTGAAATTGAATATGAAGTTGAAATCGTTTTGAAAACGAATTTAAAATGATTTATAAAATACGGGTTAGAAGGAAATCGACGAAATATATATTATATATAATATAATGGCCTGAATAGAACGCGCCGCGCTGCGGCAGTTTGCGAATTTCGACCATTGACTTCGAACGGACATTACAGGAGATCCAACCATCGGATTCTCCTAAACTAGAATCGTTGGGTTCATATCAAAAAGAGTTTTCTAACGAATATTAGGGATTTGAAATCTAACGGTTGGATTTGGAATTATGTCCAAATCAAATTTGGAAAAGGTCACTGTAAGTACAGTTCGATGACCGTTTATCGAAATCGACTGTACGGGCCTTGATAAAATTATTAAAAATATCAATAATTTGTGTAAAATCATAATAATGATTTGGGAAGAATTAGGATGAAAAATCCCATTTTTGAAAAGATAAAAATAGTTTTTTATCGAAATGAACTAGAATTATAATCCAAATATTTTTAAAATAATAAATTGGATTTGAAATGGTTTTAAAAATAACCAGAATTTCCAATATATAAATTGAAAATGAATTTGAATCGAAATTGTCTTCGAAATATTTAGATGTTGGATTTTGTGATTATACAGATATTGTTATGGAAATTTGAAAGATATATTTATATATCGTTATTTCCAATACGATATTTGTTGATTTTAGAATTTGATATTGAATATAAGCCGATATATTTTCTATTCAGAGCCTTGTATTTAATATCAAATTGGATTTTGGGTTTGTCGTGAATGGTATCTTTAATAATACTGTTCTAAAACCCAATGGAGTTAAGAAAATTAGAAACTGACTGGAGATTAGTTAAGTTGAATGGTTTAATGGGTATTGATCTGATGTTGGTTTCGGCTTTCGGGGTTAACATTAAGGGAATTGTTCTCTTACTAATTTACGGTCTTAGAGACTGATGGAATGTGAATTGTATTTATCGTGAACTGTGTTTTTAACGACATTCGTTCTTTAACCCGATTTACAGTGAAATAGGATTTGGAATTTATAAATCTTTTGTTAAGATTTAAAGGAGATTTTCCAAAGTAAAGTTTTCCAATTTAACATATTAAATTGGAATTGAATGGAATTTGATTTGGTAATAATCGAAGTAAGCTTCTGTAGAGGAAGACGGTTAATATATATGGAATTTAAAAGACCTTGTCGTTGTTCCATTGATATTATCGGTTGGATATGGAAGTTTATATTGATTTGTTTTCCATGAAGATTCCATTGTTAATGGAATGTGATTTTGGGTTGTCGTGAATGGTATATTTAATAATACTGTTCTTGGACCCAACGGAGTTAAGAAAATCAGAAACTAATGGGAGATTAGTTAAGTTGAATGGTTTTCTAGGTATTGATCTGATGTTGGTTTCGGCCTTCGGGGTTAATACTTAGGGAATTGTTCACTTGCTAATTTACGGTAAAAGGCTGATGGAATGGAATGTGATTTTGGGTTTATCATGAACTGTGTTTTAAATGACATTGGTTTTTTAACCCAGTTAAGGACAGGATATGATTTACCAAGTTAAACAATCGTTAATATTGATTTTTGGGAAGATTAAAACCAAGTGGAGTTTTAATGAATCTTTAATTAGATTGAAATGATATCCAAAGGAAGATTAAAGAATAAATTTAAAGAATTTATCTTTGATAAAATTAATAGGAACCTTTCCCAAAGTAAAAGAATATTTGAATAAAGAAATATTCTGGATTGGAATAAGGCGTATGTTGAGTTTTTATAACACTAGTTTATTATATACGCGAGTTATTCGGAAAGACCGGGTTTATCCCATTCTGAATAACTGATTCGACGATATGTCGAGGATAAAGACGATGGTCAAAGACCGTCGGTCTTCACATCGTTTGGATGATTACTGATGTCTTGATTGGGCTGTACACCCAAGACGAGGTAATAAGTGGTGATCGTCCATATGTACATGGAGATCGATGGATATGCGAGGGCCTCTCCCCTGTATTGGACATATGAGGGGAGGAATAAGGTGCCTCCGGTTTCGTTCAGACCCAGAACGAACTTGTAAATGGATGTGTGTCTGACATCGGATTTCATTCTGTGTGATTGATAGACGTCGGTTGCATAGCATGAATTCCTGTGTGGCATGCTGAGATGCAAATGATCAAGGCTTCTGTTGAAAAGCAGGGTCTTGTGGTTGATGATCAAAGCACGGCTTTAATATAGCGTAGCTTTGTGTAGCGTTAATTCGCGAGCCTCACACCCCGGTGTGAACCAGAAACGGGAGAGGACCTCAGGGAGGACATGCGTTTCTTTCTAGCTAGGAGTGGTGTTTTGGGTATTACACGGCCGGACATTTTACTTATGTGGATGATGGATTGCGAGGCGCCTCTGTTATATCGGTCGATCCGGGGCCGATGGAGTCATTTGGCTCATTTACGCCTCATAGGGCGGGGAAACGTATTGTTCAAGGTTTTTTTTAATCCACATTGCACTTTGATTGGCTATCTCTGACGATCCAAGGGTCACTCGAGCTCTGATCCTGAGACATGGTAGGCTAGATTGTCTCGAAGCGGTGAGGACGATCCTTGGCCTTGGTTCACGATGGAAGTCCAATTTCTAATACGAGACATTTCGGTTTTAGTTGTAATCCTATATATGGCGACATAGTGGTATGGAGCACTTATGCCGTCTATGATTGATACTTATGATTGAAATTGTTTTGACACTATACACTTGTAGTAATAATAAAAGATGAAATTTCACGTACCAAGCATTTTTGGCTATTATAAGGTAAAAACTCTATCCTCCGGCTTGCGTTGCATTGTGTAATGGGACCTGAGTCTTATAATAGCTTCATTGTTCTTTATTTAGCATTGCGTTGTTTGTTTTATGCACTGGTATTCTTGGGAGGAAACCCGTTCCGTGTTATACGGCGTGGTCCCTAGATTTATGTAACTTTAAAATAAAAATTAATAATTGTTTTAGTTCTCACACCAATCACATGACTGACCTGGAGTTTATTATTTTAGCCTAAACTCTAGGTGCCCTTATTTCCATACGGCCAGCTAGTAGTTTTGGTTTTGCGGATTTATATTCACAGGATCCTGGTTTACAACTGGAATGATATTCGGAAAGCTCTGTATCCGTATATCTCCTTCAGTTGTATTCTGATGGAATTGTTGTAATTAACAATGAAATGTTCTTATGTTTGTGTTTTGATTCGTCTTATCCTCAAAGCAATCTGTTCTTTCCCTTCTCTTTGGAGACCGGGGAGGTTCGGGTCGTTATAGAAGAGATCTTGCGTGAAGAAGAGCTAGAAAATTTGGGTAGAAGGAAGTATGGTCACGCGAGGAGAAGGACCGCTTTTATTTCTGCTGATACTAATTATTTAATCTGAGCGTAATACTGGGTTCCCTATTCATGAACAGTGTTGATATCTTGGTTCACTGTTTGAAATATTTGTTTCTGACAGGAGAGATTTCAAAAGCTTGTACAGTATTTTCCAAATCTTATGTACTGACAGGTAGAGACATTGTTGTTGCACTAATTTAGGGTGAGTTGAAATTTTCAGATTTAAAGAGGCAACGTGAATGGATTGGTTTAGAGAGAGAATGAACAATTAATAACAAAGATAAGGATTAAATTGGGCTAAAAATTTCCTACCATTCCTACACCGTTCAAATTTGCGTTCCACGTATGTTTTCTCCCTTATTTGGTAACACGGTTTAGGAAATTAAAATTAAATCTTTTTTTCTTTTTACTTATTATTATTTATTTATTCAAATGGATGCAAACGGACAATGCGGCTAATGTTGTAACGAACGCTAAACTATTTAACACGTGTTTTCAAATATTTTTAGCGAACGCGCACGACTAGAAAGTAACATTGAAATTTATATAGCGAACGATATTGAAACTTATCCAATGTTAGATTTTGGAAATTTAATTAAAATAATTTTGTTTCAATATTTAAAACTATTAATTCATTTTTAAATGCTAATTTTGCGAGATCGTTACATCCTCCCCCACTTTAAACTTTTCGTCCTTGAAAAGGAATCAATCAAAGAATAGATAATGAATGAATGGATATAGATGAGATAAATAAATTCAACAAATTAGTACCTGGGTAAATAGTTTAGGATTTGAAGCACGCATACTCTCCTCCGTCTCCCAAGTACAATCTCGATCATTGTCACTCCACTGCACTTTGACTAAGTTGACTGATTTGCTACTAAGTTGCTTCGTTCCTCTATCGACTATATGAAGTGGTCTCCTTTCAACTGTCAAATTTGGTTCAATTTCCAAGCTATCAAATGCAGTTGGCTAAACATAAGAAGAAGGATCGTGCAAACATTTCCGAACATGGGATACATGAAACACATTATGGATTCTCAAAAGCTTCTCGGGCAACTCAATGCGATAGGCCAAAGAACCAATTTTCTCTAATATACGGAATGGGCCAATGAATCTCGGAGCTAACTTCCCTTTCCGTCCAAATCGAATTACGTTCCTTAATGGTGAGATGTTTAAAAATACTCGATCTCCAACTTCGGATTCCAACTTCTTCCTTCTTCTATCCACATACTTCTTCTGTCGATCTTGAGCAATTTTCATCTTATTCCTAATGTTAGCAACTTTCTGTGCTGCTTCCATAATCATATCTGGTCCAAGAAGTAAACTATATCCATATTCAATCCAACAAGCAGGCGATTTACATGATCTCCCATACAAGGCTTCAAATGGTGATCTTTCAATGCTAGCCTATAATTCAAATGATTAGAGATTTTAGATTGGTATTCGGGGAAAATTTGAATTCGTTTACTTAAGATTTACCTGGTAACTATTATTATACGTGAATTCAACTAGGTGAATATGATCTTCCCAAGATCCTCCATAGTCAAGTATACAAGTACGCAGGAGATCTTCTAATATCTGGTTCAACCTTTCCATTTGGCTGTCTGTTTGTGGATGGTAGGCAGTGCTAAGATTCAATTTAGTACCTAAGGCTTCCTGAATGCTTTCCAAAATCTACTCATAGAAAAAGGATCTCGATCGCAGACGATGCTAGAAGGAACGTCGTGCAATCTAATGATTTCACACATATATAATTTGGCTAGACTTGAAGCAGTACAACTAGCTTTAACAGGAAGGAAATGTGCTGACTTGGTTAACCTGTCAACAATCACCCAAATACTCTCGTTTTCTTTTCTCGTCTTAGGAAGGTTGTCGATAAAATCCATAGAAATTTGATCCCATTTCCAACTTGGAATCTCGAGAGGTTGCAATAATCCAGCTACCTTTTGACGATCAGCTTTAATCTGTTGGCAAGTAACACATCTACTAACGTACCGAGAAACATCTCGCTTCATACCTCTCCACCAAAATATCTTCTTCATATTCTGGAACATCTTGTTTACACTAGGATGAATAGAGAGTTTGGACTAGTGACACTCACTTAATACTTCCTGTCTCAGTCCATCAACATTTGGAACACATATTCGGTTTCTAATTTGTAGGATCCCTTTATTATCTATCTGGGCATCCATTCTACTATGATCACCTTCTTCTCTATTCCAAACTTTCTCCTGGATTGGTTTAATTATCCGACCTTCATCCTGCTCGGCCGCAATGTGATCCATGAGGGGTAATGAAACTGAAATTTGATTCATCATGGCTTTCTTTTGACTCAATGCATCAGCCACTACATTTGCTTTTCCTGGAGTGTAGTTAATGTCAAGGTCATAGGAAGTGAGGAATTCAAGCCATCTAACTTTCCTTTGATTCAGGTCTTTCTGGGAGAAGATATACTTAAGAGATTGGTGGTCGGTAAACAGTTCGAACTTGGTTCCCAGAAGATGATGCTTCCATAATTTCAAAGCAAATACTACCACAAGTAAATCTAAGTCGTGGGCCGCATAATTTGCTTCATGATTCTTAAGGTGTCGACTAGCATATGCGATTACCCTTCCATTCTGCATTAGAACGGCTCCTAATCCTTCCTTACAAGCATCAGTATAAACTGTAAATCCTTCATTTCCATTAGGGACTGTAAGGACATGTGCGGAAGTAAGCTTTTGCTTCAGCTATGCAAATGCAGCTTTACACTTATCACTCGAAACAAACTCAGCATTCTTCCAGGTCAAAGCAGTCAAAGGAGCGGCAATAAATCTTCGATAGTATCCGGCGAGGCCTAAGAAACTACGAACTTCAGTTGGATTCTTAGGTTCGCTTCAATCATTGATTGCAGCGATCTTGGATGGATCAACCGATATTCCATTCTCTGAAACGATATGGCCAAGATAACGAACTTCTTTCTGCCAGAAATGGCCCTTTTCAAATTTGGCTTTCAGTTGGTGGTCCCTTAAGGTTCCAAGTACATACTCCAAGTGAGCCCTATGTTCCTTTTTGGATTTTGAGAATACCAGAATATCATCGACAAATACAAGGACAAACTTATTAAGAACGTCGTGGAAAACGTGATTCATGAGATCAACAAAGTAGGCTGGAGCATTAGTTAGGCTAAATGGCATAACCAGCCACTCATAGAAACCATTCTCTGTACGAAAGTCAGTCTTGGGAATACTTTCCTTAGCTACTCTAAGCTGATGAAAACCGGTAGCAAGATCAAGTTGAGAGAAAACTTTGGCTCCATAGAGCTGATCGAACATATCGTTGATTCGAGGCATTTGGTGTATGTTCTTCAAGGTAAGCTTATTTAACTCTCGATAATGGACACACATTCTTAGCGATCCATCGGATTTGGTTACAAATACCACGGTTGCTCCCCATTCGGAATAACTCGGTCTAATGATCCCTTTCGAGAGTAAATCTTCAACTTGCTCTTTCAATTCAGCTTTTTCCTTTGGCGCCATTCTTCGAGGAGGAAGAACTACGGGACATGCTCCTGGGACAAGGTCTATACAGAATTCAAAATCTCCTTTGGGAGGAAGACTCACTATTTCGCCAAATACATCGGGGTAATGTTGGACAACTGGGGTAGAGCTGAGATCGTCGAAAGAATCAAGCGAGAAGACGAAGCTACCCACATATCTTGAGGCATGCGACATACAATTTCCAAAGAATTACCATCTTTATCTATTAAATTCGCAATTCTGGCTCTACACAAAATTCTCACGTCATATTTTCTCAACCAATCACCTCCAAGAAGGATATCGAAGGCCTTAAAGCCAACCACATAAAAGTTACCGATAAAGCAATGTCATTTGTAAAAGAGTTCCACATTCTTACAAATCATGTCAAGATGGGGAGGACCTCCAATAGGATTAGATATGCACAACGATTTAGGCGCTAATATGGGTTTTAAAACTTCTTTAAATTCATCACAAAGGTCCATAGAGGTAAAACTATGTGAAGCACCGGTGTCAAATAAAACACGAATATGATGAGAAAATAAAGTAAAAGCACTTAGAAGCATACCCTTTGTGTCGTCCTTGGCAGGAGGAGTGGATGATGTCATTGCAAAGACTCCGGATGTTTTTCCTTTGTTCTGAGTGGGGCAGTTCCTGTTGATATGTCCGAGCTGAAGACAAGCATGGCAAAGGTCATTGCGGGGTACATGAGTCGGTGGCACACGAGTTCTAGGTGGGTGAGGACAGTTGCTGGAATAATGACCCTTTTGATTGCAGTTAAAACAAGTAATAGTCGAAAGGTCAGTGGGAGGTCTCTGAGCATGATATCCAACACCTTGCATGCTTTACTGTCACTTATTCTACAAAAACCTTGACTTCCTCTTCTTTGATTTGCTAGATGATCCCTGAGACTGAGGTGCATGAATAACTTGTTTTCCTTTGAGGTTTAAAGAGTTCTCGAATCTAGCAGCATGTTAAGATGATTCATCAAATTATCATAAAATTCCGGGCGTGCACCAAGTATGAATTTCTCATTCTTCTGGAGTGGTGTCTCAATCAAGTTTGGGCCAAAATTTGAAAGCTCGTCAAACTTCCTCTCATATTTGGCAAAAGTCATGTTTCCTTGCTTGAGATCCATGAATTCCCGATACAGTTTGGATCTCCCAGCATCTGGCATCCATTTGGTTACAAAAGCGTCCCTAAAAGATTCAGGTTAAGAATAGATTCAAAGGAAAATGATAGGAAGCAAAACACGATTTTCCTTAAGATATACCTAAACTGACGCCATGTAAAATCGGTCTCAATTGCATGGGAAATGATAGATTCCCACCAATTCCTTGTAGCATCCTTAAGTTGCCAAGTGATCATTTGACGCTTCTATGCATCAGTAATCTCAAGGTCAGAAAAGATCCTTTCCAAATCATTCAACCACATCTGTGCTTCGACGGCGGACTCAGAACCAGCAAACTTGGTACCTCATAGTTGAGCATATCCCTTACAAATCTTAGTAAACCTTACAGATTAGACTGGTGCGACTGGTGGCTCAGGCTCAACTGGGTTAACTCCACGACCTCTACCTCGGCCTCTAGCGGTATTACGTGTGGTAGCCATCTGGAATATTCAAGAGTAGGCTTAGAACGAGGGATGAGTTTAGAAATTATAACTTTATAGTAAAAATACTTTGAAAACTTTATTTTTAAATACTTATACTTTAAAAATACGCTTTCTCGGAAAGATATGATTCCGATTCCGATTTTACTCATTCTAGGATCTTTCCACCCTATCTCTAATGAGTTATTTACCTCAACAGCTAAGGTTAAACCTGAGCTCGGATACCAACTTGTAACGACGCACTATTTCAAGCCATTCAGATCGACAATAAACCACACATGTCAGACTTGAATTGCTTAAAAATGTGAATCGTTATTTTAACTAATGAGGTAAATGCAAATCAGAAAATAGAATCATAGAACATAAGCAGAGTAACTCGCAGCGAATACATAATATTACATAGGTTCTTCCATGATACATGATATATAATAGTACGTAAAGAGTCATAAGCTCATACAGTAGATAAAGCACATATAAATACTGATAACAAGACTGAATAATAGATACTAGATAGTTGATCTGAAGGATCCAAATGAGATGCCAACCTCCAAAGTGCGCCACGAACGGCTATGGTGCTCAAGCTGACCCAAGCATACAGTCAAAGAAACAATATACAAGGGTCAGGACTAACAGTCTCATATAAGTGAATTAACTCAAATGAAGTGTCCACCAAGATGTACAATAACTTAAAGGATGTTTGGGATGCTCATCCTCTAAGGATCCGTGAAACTAATATCTATATAATAATACATTATTATTGTAATGTCTATTCAGTAAAGTAAATATAATAAAAATAGTGTAAGCGGGATTACATTTTTACCCTTACACCATTTATAATACCGTAGTCTATACAGTACCGTAAACCCAACCTAACACGGATGGCATCAGAGGGCACTCCATAGGTACAATACAAATCAAAACCGTATGGGGCTCGATAAGGATAATATGACAAGGCACACGAGGAATACCCACGGTAGGATTCTACCGAATTGCTGCTCCCAGGCCGGTGGTAACGCATAGCAGCCACTACCGCGCACCTCGAACAACACTCCCATAATCAAAGGGGTACCCCAAATCAATCATATACTAATAGAGATGGTATCAAAGAAGCGTGTTCGATCAGAGGTGCTACCTCACTTAACCCGGGCACGGCTCCATTTTTAGTCATTTTAATTATGACTCGAAGGTCAAGGCTAATCCATCAGTGTTCTCTTTCTTCAAATCCAGTAATCGCCTCCATACCATCCTACTTCTGTTCAGGAACTCCACCACGTACACAGTTCTTAAAGTGGTATCGGTATTGGCAGCGAGTATGACATCTACCTACTCCGTTCTTTTTAACAACCGAACATTTACATTTTTCACACCATGGCCATTAAATTTGAAATCATATTCCAGGTACCGCAAATCGATTTATTTCAAATATTTCCCTAAAATCAATTACTCAAATCATTTATCATTGGTTCAATTAAGATTTTAAAACCAATATTCACCGTTGGATTTTAAATTTCAACTTCCATGAAATGTCGATATAACTTGAAATTCTTTATTTCACCCTTTGGATTCACTAGACTAGATCATACATTAGAATTTATTTAAATTTATAAAACATATTTAGAAAAGATAAGTTTTTAAAAATAGCATGTGTGTATTAAATTAAAAATAATATATATATATATAGTTGAAATCTATTATAAAATTTATATAGTTAAAGTGATCAGAATTATTTTATAAAAGAATGTTTACAAAACCAAGTAATGCGAACAATTGCTTTTATTCAAAATATTAATCCAATCCGATCCTAAATCCATGTCTCGTTGTTTCTTTTCCCAAATAGATTTCATAATCAATCGACTTCCCTTTGTAATATAATTCCCAAACAATTTCGACTTAAGTTGTCGACCAAAGGACGACTTATTACATTCCAAATTAGTGAACAAAGCTCAAATCCACTATAGCTTAGATAAGAACATTCCTCTTGTACTTGAATTTAACAAGTTTATATTTTGACAAATCAAATGGTAGAAATCATTAGCCAAGTTATATATATATAAGTTCTAAAGCATTTAGCAAGTTGAAACCCTTTACATTGAACCGTCAACTTTTAAATTCCATGTTATTAAAATTTAGTATATGAAACAAAAAGTTATGGAGAATTCATTTAAAATAAATTTAACTTGAATTTTTTTACTTATAAACTCATTTTAAAACTACTTTATATGCAAATGGGAATTCTTACAAAACTTAAAGTTTCCTTTAAATACTTCCTTAGGCTAAATGGAAATTTTCATAAAACATTTCTTTTGAGAAAATCGATATAATCATTTTAAAATGATTTATTTTTATTAACCACAGTGCCGTATATAATTTTCTGCCCTATGGTCAACTAATACAGATATTTATCATTTCAATCCGTTCTTTAAAATATTCAAATCCCGGGTATGTATCATTTCAACCCGCATCCCAAATTGATTCGAATATACAAGGGTTTCGGGTATGTATCATTTCAACCCGTAATGTTTCTAATTTAAGAGGTGCATGATGAAAAAAGTAAACTTAGCATGTCAAACATACATCCATATTGTGTCACATGATATAATAGTGTGTGCGTCGCACGTGCACAATCACAAAGCAACCAAATCTAGAGCACCCTAACATTTCAAGTGTTTAATTCACTTAATAATCAATTAGTCTGTGAGTGAGAAAAACTCACCTTCTGTGGCAACAGGAGGAGACACGATATGAGTAGAACGACACTGACTACTACAAGGAGAAATTCGCTATCTAGAACAAAGGTATGATTTTTATTTAGAAAAGCGGGCTAAATTTTTATGCAAAAATCCATGCAAACGGTTTCAGCCAAAAATAATTGGCCAAAACCAAAGTGCTACTACCGGGTTCGAACTAGTGACCTCTTTATTTCTAGTCACACGTCAAACCACTCAGCTATATAGATCTTTGTTCAAAACAGATAAGTGTGATCTTTTATTCTAGCAAAAGACTGGAAATCACACAACCATAGCTCGCATGGCTACATCCATCATACCCCCACCTTCAATAGAAGTATATATTATAATAATTGAAGTCAGTGAACTACAGGTGGGTATATTGAAGAAGCACCATGTTGTTTTTGCTCATAAAGTAGACGAACATTTTATAGTGTTATGACCGACTATTGGTGGCATTATATGAGTTTTCAATCACGGAACACCTTAACCATGCAACACATATATTCTGTTTTACATATATATACTTGCATGCATGGTTGTTAGAGCCAAAACAAAAGAGACATGAAAGGGAGACTTACGGCAACAATAGCTCGTTGAGACGATGCTTGAGTTCGGACGAAGGCTGGCGGGGACAACTGCATCGAAGGGCGGAATGGAGCTGCGGTTCAACAGCAAGCAGAAATACTCACGTGTATAAATTTTCCAAGTATATATACATAGACGAACTCGTTAGAGAGGGCTGCAAATGCTAGGAGGAGATGCTCTTGGTTTGGGTACAATCACAGTTCGCTGGGTTTTGGGTTCGAGTATTTTGTTGGCTTTTGCGCGTGAAGAGGAGCTTCGGAATGGCTGGAACGATTGACTAAGTCGGGGCAGAGGCGATGACTGGTAGTGGCTAGCGGTTGCGACTCCGGCATGGGTGAAAATTACGGTTTTGGGGAAAGAACAGGTTCAAGTCTTCACGTGAAGATGGATTCCGGGTTTTGTGAGAGGGGAAGCGGATTTGGTCGGGGTGTGTAAGAAGATGGTGGCCTAAAGGTCGTCCTGGCGGGTTCCGGCATCAGCCAGTAGTGATCGGGTAGCGCTGGTGGGTTAGGAAATGAGTGGAGAACGGTAAAGCATTGCTCACGTGGGTATGGATTTTATTGAGGAGGGTGGAATTATAGGAGTGGGTAAGAGACGAGATGATTTAGTGGAGAGGGAGTAGAATTTATACAACAGAAAATGGGTCAGAAGGAAGAGATCTTTCGTGAAGAAGAACTAGAAAATTTGGGTAGAAGGAAGTATGGTCACGCGAGGAGAAGGACCGCTTTTATTTCTGCTGATACGAATTATTTAATCTGAGCGTAATAGTTGGTTCCCTGTTCATGAACATTATTGATATCTTGGTTCACTGTTTGAAATATTTGCTTTTGACAGGAGATATTTCGAAAGCTTGTACAGTACTTTCCAAATCTTATGTACTGACAGGTAGAGATATTGCTGTTGCACTAATTTAGGGAGAGTTGAAATTTTCAGATTTAAAGAGGCAACGTGAATGGATTGGTTTAGAGAGAGAATGAACCATTAATAACAGAGATAAGGATTAAATTGGGCTAAAAATTTCCTACCATTCCTACACCGTTCAAATTTGCGTTCCACGTATCTTCTCTCCCTTATTTGTTAACACGATTCAGGAAATTAAAATTAACTCTTTTTTTTCAATTTTACTTATTATTATTTATTTATTTAAATGGACGCGAACGGACAACGCGGCGAACGCTGTAACGAACTCTAAACTGTTTAACACATATTTTCAAATATTTTTAGGGAACACGCACGGCTAGAAAGTAACGCTGAAATTTATATAATGAACAATATTGAAACTTATCCAACGTTAGATTTTGGAAATTTAATCAAAAAATAATTTTGTTTCAATATTTAAAACTATTAATTCATTTTTAAATGCTAATTTTGCAAGATCGTTACAGTAGTTTTGTGTATAGCATTAATTCGCGAGCTTCACACCCCGGTGTGAGTCAAAAACGGGATGAGGACCTCAGGGAGGAAATGTGTTTCTTTCTAGCTATGAGTGATGTCATGGTATAAAGCCCAGACATTTTTACGTATGTGGATAATGGATTGCGAGGTGCCTCGGATATGGAGCCGAGTAAAAGGCTCGAGTGATAAGTTCAATAGGACCGAGAAACGTATTGTTCAGGAATAACCAATCCTCAAAAGTAAGAGAGGACTGGCCCTGACGCTAACCATCACCAAAGTCTGAGTCCTTGAAGTATTTGCTAGAGTGTCTCTAAATCGGTGAGTAAGATCCCTTGCCTCGACTCATAGATGGAAATCCAATTTCCAATATGCGACTTTTCGGTTTTTAGTTGTAAACCTATATGGCGACACAGTAGGATGAGGTACTATGCCGTCTATGATTGATATATTTATATTTGAAGTTGATTTCTTCACTTATAGTAATAATAAAAGATAAATTTTGCATAGCAAGCATATTTGGCCATTATAAGGTAAAACTCTATTCTCTGGTTTGTGTTGCATTGTGTCATGGGACCTGAATCTTATAATGACTTCATTTTTCCCCCTTTTTAGCATTGCATTGTTTGTTTATGGTATTATTAGGAGGAAACCCGTTCCGTGTTATACGGTGTGGTCCCTTGATTTATCCAACATTAAAAATCAAGTTAATAATTGTTTTAGTTCTCACACCAGTCCCATGACGTGACTCGGAGTTTATTATTTCCACCTAAACTCTGGGTGCCCATATTTTCCACAAGGGCAGCTAGTAGTTTTGGTTTTTGCAGATATTTCTTTTAACAGCATCCTGGTCTACAGTTGGAGCTATATTCGGAAAGCTTTATATCCTTGTATTTCTTTCAGTTGTGTTAGTTGATGTATTTCCGCTACGCATTGTATTTATACATTTTGTTTCCGTTGTTATGTAATTTATTCTCTGATATTATTTTCCCGTTGTGTAATATTATTTATTCGCACTTTGATATTCTTGTACTCTGATGTAAATTGTTGTAATAGCAATGAAATGTTCTTATGTTTGTGTTATGATGCGTTGTGTTCTCATTACAATCCGCATTCTTGAACAGACTTGCTCGGTTTAGCGATCGATTTGAGACCGGACGAAATTTGGTGCGTGATATGGATGATAGACCTATATCAATATTTTGTACCGTGAAAAATGGTAGATAAATGAATTGTGTGTGCAATACTAAGTTGAATTTATTGACCTTAAATTATAGATATAACAAGTAAACGGAAATTGATTACTATAAACTCATGTTATAGACACATTATATGGTATTTTCTATCATTATAATGTTGTTATGACCCTACTCCTTATTACAACGCACATGATAGATTTATAGTGACATGTCACTAGAGTTGGACATGATGGTTGTTGGAGAAGTCTTCTTATCTCTCATCCTCGATACTGATGTGACAACTTGATATCAAAGGAATACCCATTAATTCAATGACCGCGGTCAATATTTATATCATATTATTATTTCTCCTATGAGTTTTGATTTTTCAATCTTTGGTATGCATGTGCTTATCTGCAGGTACGAAATCCAATGATTTATGCTCCGATGGACTAAAATTTTAATTTTTATCAAAATTTGGACCAATTGAAGTGCATGTTGTTACAGTACATATCAATATCCAGTCTAGGTACATCTAAACTAAGAATATTTAAAATAATACATTTATTTTCATCATAATAAAATTACTCACGGTTATAATATTTTGTAACTACTATCACAAACATAATAGTTATGGATTTTCTATTACATTTATTTTAAATTAAATTAATTAATATAACACATAATATCAAGTATACACGCCTTTTATTTTGAACAAGATTGTGCATCAAATTAGATAAATGTAACAAATTACATAATTACCCCGATGATATACCCTAACTCTATCATTTGTTATATCAAATAATCCACAAATATCATTTATATAAATTTCAACTTCTTTTGACCACTTTAAATATTTTTAATCTCCCTATTTAAATCATAACCTAAGATTGGTGCTTTTAATAGAGAACTTGAGTTCGAAAAGAAAAGGGTTCCTTTAAGTAAATTCTTGCTTAAATATCCTAAAATAAATCATTAATAATATATTTAAAACTTAAACTCATTTTTCAACACATATATAACCTTTTATAAAACTCATTCGAAAAGAATTTACACAATATCCAAAATAAGATAACCTCCTTTTACTTCACTAAAATTTCAGATTCCCAAAATGCATTCCCAACGTACTATCTCTATATGGATCATAAATTTTGAAACTTTGTTTGGTACATTAAATAACTTTTAAACCCATTCATTTCTGTGTTTTATACTACTATTACTATGAGTATCAAAATAATTAATGTCAAAAACTGATAAGTGTGTAGTCAATTCAAAATGCCTAAGAATAACTTCTCAAATAACAGAAAGATGCCTGACGACCACCTAGGGCTGTCAATTTCCTACCCAACCCGTGACCCGACCCGAAACCCGCACGGAAATTAGCAGGTTAACCCGACCCGTTTAGTTAGCGGGTCATTTTCGGGTCAACCCGAATTTGACCCATTTATAAACGGGTGGGTTTAGGGTTGACCCGCTAACCCGATTTTGACCCGCCAAACCCGATTATATATTGTATCTCTTCCATACTATTAGTCTTTTATGTATACTATTAGTGTTAGTCTTTTATGTATGTAGTAATCAGTATGCTCGTATATGTAAGCTGTTATATTTTACCAATTTATTCTTATATGTTGTTAGTTATATTTAACTTATAACAACTGTATCTCTTGCATACTGGTAGTCTTTAATTTATGCAGTATGGAAATATATACTTATGTATAGAAAATGATTTTTGAATATGGGGATTTCATGCTTTATATATGTGTTGTCTGTTGGTGACTTTGCAACTTGTTGCATGTTGGTGATTATATAACAGTGTGCATGTTGGTGATTTGGCTCTTTTGTTGCTTATATTAGTAGGCAATATCTATCAATGGGTCAAACAGGTAAACCCGACCCAACACGACCTGACACGACCCATTTAGTTAAAAGGGTTACGCGGGTCGGGTCGGGTCAACCCGTTTATAAACGGGTCGGGTTAGGGTTGGGAAAATATGACCCGTTTAATAAACGGGTTGACCCGACCCGTTTATAAATCAACCCGAACCCGACTTGACCCGACCCGAACCCGACCCGACACGACCCATTGACAGCCCTACGACCACCGTAGCATTTCATCAATTGATACTGCATACTTATATATCAAAAAAAGTTAGTGTTCAAGTTATCTTACAAGTCATGTACATAAACAAGACCGTATGTAGATAAAAATCAACATGGTAATGAATACTTTAGGACCCTTTTACAAAACCAAATCTTTCGAGGTGTCTTTATCACGACCTATTTGCAAAGAAGAACTCCGACTTCTTTTTTCTTATCCCCTATATAATGGGTATTTATTCCATTTGTTTCCAAGTGGGAATCGACAACATCAAACACTACATATATATATATATATATATATACACACACACACACACATCTCTCTCTCTTTCTCTCTCTCTCTATATATATATATATATATACATATATATAACATATACAATAACATGTCGTCCCCATTAACTATTCCAAATTGAGATATCTCGCTTTTGTATCCAAGCAGGGCAACAAAATCAAATAAATAACCTTGGAACAACTTCCTACCATCGCCTAAACACCAAAACGATCACCTTCGCTCGCCTAAGCTTTGGAAAACTCCGCCTTTCCTCTTCTGTTTCTCACATACTTAGTTAAACCCCTTTCTTTTAGTTTTGCTCTCGAGCATATGCCATTTTGGGTTGCTTGACTTCAAATATTGGATATTTGTGATGATGGTGTTAGTTATGCACGTAAGATTTGAGGAGGAAAGGAGGTATTTTGAAGTACATAGGTGCAGAAGGAAAAGAGAGAATGGAAGAAAGCAAAATTAGGAAAAGTGAATAAAATAAAGTAAATGAGCTTCTTTTCTAGAAATGAGAAAAACAACAAAAGAATAACAGATCCCTTCACCAGATGACCTAATAATCACTTCGAACATTCGACCATGGTGTGTCTTTCCATGTGTCAACTCGAATACTTCACACTCACTTCACATGGCTACGTACTTCTATTATGCTACCCAAAATATTTTAACGGTTTGCTTATTCGATTTACAATTTATTTATGTGATGGTTGGGTGAGAAGAGACTACACACAATGCCAGAATTTTTAATGCAGTTGTAAACAATAGAAACTTGAAATTTCCTCACCTACCACGGGGGCAGTGTTATTTAGTTGACTCAGGTTATTCTCTTTGATTATTTACCATCTCATCGAAATGTAATGTACCATATTCCTCATTCTCGAGATACAGTAAATCAACCAAAATCGAACAATGATGTTTTTAATTTCTGCCATTCAAGTCTATGTATGAGTATCGAAACAACCTTTGACATCTGAAGAAAAAATTGCTATTTTAACGAGCATGCCAACGTACAATTTTGAAACTCAAGTTAAAGTTGTTGTTTGCTACAATGACTATACATAATTTTGTAAGGAACTACAATACCATCGATTCATATTTTATGACATTTGATGATAATCCTAATCTTGTACCGGATGAATATCATGAACACCAAAATATGAGAAATAAGATAAGGGACGATACACAACACCAGAAAGATGAGTTAACAAAGCAACCATACTAAGAGATTAAATAAAGGATGAATTAGTTGCAAGATGAATGACATAATTGACACGTATAAATATTCTAATTAGCCATCGATGTATTTGCATTTTTCTTATTTATGTATTTCTATAAGTTATTAATACTTACTGGTACAAGTTACTACTATGTATCGGTATTTTCGAGATCGATGCATCTGATGTAATTTTTTTAATATAAAATCCCATAAATTCTCTCTTTCCTACTGCTAAATCAAAATCCAAGCTTCAACTAGAATATAACACAATGCAAACGAAAAAACGATTTGTCCATATCTCCACAAGCGACGTAAAGAAGCAAATGAGCAAAATTGGATTTTCTACCAGTTTTAGCGTTACAAGATTTTTGTTACAAACAAATATATATAACCGCTCAATACTCCGCTCACTTTAACCGTTCAAGATTACAAAAACACATCATCCGCTCGTTCATCTTTAACCGCTCAAGTATCTGTTCGGTCAACCTGTTCATTTTAACAGCTCGTCACGCCAATAACGCATGTAAGCCTTGCTACGGGTGCGTTCTCGGTGATAACGAACAACAGTTATTTTGAACGGAGTATCAAACAAATACAATGAATTGAGCGAAGAGTATGTTTTTGCGTATTTAAGGGGAGAATTGAATGAATGAAAAGAGTATCATGATTAGAGGGAAGTGATATATAAAAATTAATTATTATAAGTAATTAAATTAAACATTAAAGAGGTGATCAAAGGATTAAAAAAATAATTAATTAAGGTTGCCTTGAAAAGCATATACATTATTTAAATAATGCGTTGGACTGAGCGGATCAAATTAGCAGACACACTGATTTAGACTTAAAATGCCAGAAAAAGAAAGCGAACAGTACTGCGCGTCAATTTGAGAAACTCATCACTCGACGGTTCACCAAATCTGTTCGGCCTTTAACAATTCTTTGGAACATGCTGCAACAGCCGGCTTTAAAGCTTCATTTTCACCAGTAACTTGCATCTTTCTGCCGGTTGAGAAATCAGTGTGAGCGGCCGGTTGAAGTAGCGATGTTGGTTCTTGGAAATTCAAACTTTTCTAGTTCTTGTCAGTGTGTTCTAATGTCATCCGCTCTGAACTACTTACCTAGGTTTCTTCTGATACAGGTATGCGACGTTTTCTCGACAATTTAGTCTTTGTTTTGATACCTAGGTTTCTTCTGTTAACCAAATCATCGATGCCAGTGTTTGATTTTGAAAATCATCGTTACGTACAATGGCAATAAAACTGGACAACCTAGATATACAGCGGTAAAACTGAAGAGGTTGTGTTGTTTTATCACCGTTATTTCATTTAAAGGTTCATTGATGGCTTTTGAAGGTTAATTTGCACGATTGACATATAAGATGCAAATTTAGTAACCCGTATGCATAGAAGAATTGGGGTACTTATCAATTAACGGAACACGTAAACTGAATTACTACATTTGGGGGGGGGGGGGGGGGGGGTACTAGCAGTTGGTCTTAAAAACATTTTCTTGATGCCTTTGAACAGAACCACTACTTAATAAACTAAGACTAACCATTTTCCATCTTGTTTGTTTGCTTTTCCTGCAACATGTTAGCCCGTAAGAAGCAAAAATAAAATGACCCAAGTCAATATAACTGTCATAGTATCAAGTAGATCAAAACTTAAAAATGTACTTTCTATTTTGGATATGAAGTGGCCAAGTAGGGTGATGCTGATTTTGAGCATTAAAAACTGAGTAACGTAATATGTTTGGACTTTGGTTAACAGTAAGGATGCTTTCACTGCTTTTTTTGGCTACGTTGATGTTGGCATTTAGTAGGATGCATCTGACGTAGGATCTACCAAATGCATCTTTTGAGCCAACCATAGGAAAATCAGTGGTTGGATTCAAACGGTCCAAATGCGTCTGAATCATCTGACTCCATCGCCTTTTCCTCACCTCTGTGCCCTTTTTGTGTGCCTTTTTCGTCAGTAACACATTATCCTTTCGTGAATTGTTCTCCGTTTGTGTCCCTTTCCCGTGCTCCTTTTGTGTTGCACAAGATCACAATTCACACATTAGTATGATAGTGAAATGAGCTGAATTGAAGATGAACCGATAAATTATGAGAGATATTGTCATAAAAGTGACAAAGGATGGGCGTAGGATGATAATTATGAGAACAAAAAAATCATGACATTGTCACATTGAATGCTTGATTTGGTTTCTTTCCTAATATTAGTATAACCATCCTTTATTTTGAACAATTATTTCTCTATAGATTAATTATACTTGCACCGTCTGCATCCATATTTGATTCATCGAATATGTAGGCTGCCATCTGCATTTTGTTTTTAATGTCATTCATTTTATTATTTAGTTGCTTAGTGACACTTCTTTGCTCTTCCTGTTGTGGAAAAAGATTTGCAGCTGCAGCCAGCCTCAAGCAGTTTCTATTCAGCTGTTTTGTACAATTTCCTATTTGATAATGAATAAATGCATTCATGTTATCTACTTGAGTCCCTAAAACCGTTTACATATTCTTTGTTATCACAGTTACAAGTTTTTGCTCTCATGCAAAATGTTAAGTGTCTTGATGCCTTGAGCTTATTTGTTTTTCAATACAGTGGTCGTGGCAGAAATCGGTCTTATGCCAAGGCCAAGGGGATGGATTTTTCTCATCTGGACATCGAAGAAACCGAGGCGTGTAGTGAAAAATCGTAAACAAAAAGTACGTGACCAGACATTTCTTGTGATTACAAGATCTTTTGGCATTCATACATGCAACTTTAAGCTTTAAAGTAAGTTATTTTTTTGGCATCACTTTGTATCTTCCCTTTTTTTTATTAGACTGCATAGGATAAATACTTATGCATAGTTTTCGCTTCGAATGATATGCATAGTTTTTAACACCAAGTAAAATCATGCACTATCAATCCATAAGAACCAAATAAAACCATAGACTCTTAAATCGTAAATTGTGTACTGTACTTTGATGTTAAAACTTCACTAATAATGCTTTCCAGGTAAATAAAAAAAGGTTTTATTCTTAAATCTGATTAAAACTAGCCTTTCCACATGTTTTATCTTTACAGCAAAACATATGCATTCGGGGTGCAGTGCATGAATGCAATTTCTATATTGAATCTTAAGATAAAGTCCAGCGATTTACAATTACTTCAAAAGCGTGTCAATGATGCATAATAAAAAAAAACTGAGTGTTAAAAACCTGATATAAATAATTGTCCTATTCTGCATTAGGTATACAAAATAACAAAGATATTAACTTCCACCATTCTGATATTTAAATTTGATAAAATGATGATATCTTCATGTTTACCATATACAACTATAGTCTCAAGGCCATTGTGCATATAAAGATGTTTATATGTTGCTAAACTTACATTTAATTTATTTTTTTTCATTTTAACTATAATGTGGTGGAATAAAAATTTGCTGTTTTTCTTTTCTAAGTAACGTTCCAGTGATGTAATTAAATTTGGAGAATGTTGTACAACCTATCCTTTTGGCTAACTTATTTATGAGTCATAGCAATATTGCATTGCACAGTAACCACTGTTTGGCACTGGCGATCCACACTGCTTTGAAATTTATCTTGGTATTCACTGCCACTGTTGTATGTATTGAACTACAATAGTGTTCAGATGTCAATTTATGGTGGTTTTGTTAGAAAGTACGTACATGTGAAAGTTGTTTATAAAGAAAAATATATATATTTTCCCGCTCAACTGTATATTATGTATTATAAGAAATTATACATCTTAAATTAGTTCCCTTTATTTGTTTATAAGTTACAATGGATATGATGGATAATATAAAATATTAGCCATAGAAAGGCGAAGACGTTAGTGAAAACACCGGCAATGCTGATTATACCAGCTCCAAACCCCAAAAATTCCACCTTAAGGGACCAAGAAAGCACTACAATTGCACTATTATGCGTTTAGGTGTATTTGCGCATGAACTCCGTGTAAACTTTATTTATAAGCTGTACAAAACATACAGAGAATATTAAAAACGAATCATGTTATTCAAGATTGATATGGATTGGAAGACTGCTATATCACAATATAACAATAATTTTCGAAAAAGGTTTCATATAATTATCATCATAATATCTCTATTTTTTCTGTGTATGTGTGTTTACATTCAACATGTAAAAGCATAAAACATTCAACATGTATACAAATTTGAATTATTGCCTTATTGGCAAGGTTGAACTTCTACTTCATACACCTCTGGGCAAGGAGAGTAAAACACAACGAGCTTGCTCACACCTTAGCAGTTTGAGGCATGACGTACAAAACATACATACACCATACATCTCGAGAATTTTTTTACCTCTAAAAAGTGTCCTAATAGAAGTTATAAACCTTAATTATTTAATAGCAAGCTGAAAAAGGGAAATTTGTAGAAAAGAAAAGTTTTTTTTTTTTTTTTTTCAATTTCAATATCAACGTGATTGAATAAGATTGATTTTGAAATAATGATCGAAAGCTACGTAATGAATTTCTCAAATTTTATTTAAAGAAAAATTCTAGATTGTCGATGCTTAACCTACAAATAAATTTGGCCAATCAATTTTAGTTGGCAGAAAAAATAGTATGAACACTTGCATGATTTCGTACTCCGCCGTGATAGAGATTGATTTCACTAGAATTAATCAAATATCAATTTCAAAATTATATTAAAAAATAAAAATAGATAAAGAAGGAAGAATAAAGAAATACATAGTTGTAGTGAAGTTGAATAACGAAAATGAATTCGTTGAAGTTACTAATAAGAATTGAATTATGTGTGTGTATTATTAAGTGCTTCATTTTTATTTAGTAATTTGTAGATTTATTTATTTCTGGTTTTATGAATGATAATAAATAATGATTAAGAGTGAATTCTATAAAATAGTGTTTATATTGTTATGTATTTATAGTTTTATATGATTAATTGTTAGCTTTTTCTATTGATCAACAAATAAAATAATAAGCTATTGGACTTGGGTCTCAGTGCTAACTGCTAACTCGAAAATTTGCTTTTCGGTGTTTTGAGGTTTATGGCTCGCTTCACGGCAGAAAAGGCATTGTGTATGCTTGCCTTCTAAAATTTTGATGTGTGTGCGTGAGCACGTTGAGCATTAGTATTTTCAAAACATATAGCTTTGGATCTCATGGTATAGTGTGGGACATTTATGAAACTGTGGATCACTACAAATTTGAGCTAATTATCATTATATGAACAAGAATTTTAATTGTTTGTAGAACCATTTTGCCCTAGGTTTTAACAATTTAATTACTTTAAAAGTAAACCATAGCGAAGGGGGGTGTTTTTTTTTTTTGGTATGTGTGTAAAAAGATAAAATAAACAGTTCATTATGTTCAACAATATTGTACATCTCTATTTGAAAAATGGATGCTGGCTATGGGGTTCGAACCCATGCGCACTTATGTGCAGAAGATCTTAAGTCTTCCCCCTTAACCACTCGGGCAAACCAGCACACCATGCCTAAAGCTTTAAATTGATGATGG
Source organism: Allium sativum (assembly GCA_030737875.1). Classification (NCBI taxonomy): domain Eukaryota; kingdom Viridiplantae; phylum Streptophyta; class Magnoliopsida; order Asparagales; family Amaryllidaceae; genus Allium; species Allium sativum. The sequence goes on from CM060916.1 coordinate 47,845,478, forward strand.
TATGCTTGGACCCTAAATCCTAAAATATATTTCTGAAATTCAAAATTATTGCTTTTGAAAGTAAACAATACGTAGAACATGCAAGCTGTTGGGAATAAAAATATTTTCATCATATTCACTTCTCTTACACATGGTAAGTCGAATGTAACGTTGCCATTTTGCACTCTTATGTGCAGAAGATCTTAAGTTTTCTTCTTGGCCTTTTAAGCAAACCAAGCCAACATGGATTGTGATTTGTGATGTGTATTTCGGTAAGGTGCTACCGTATACACCCACTTTTCTCATCCATAAATATTTTGTGGAACACATTCCTCATCCTTATACACCCAACTCTCATTTCCTTATTTTTTTTTGGAAAACATGCATTCATTCTTTTGTCTTTTAAAAATATAACCGTAAACAACAACAACCTTGAACTCAAATATCGTTTACTTAAAACCGTTTTTCTACAACTTTAATGAATGTCAAAATATGTAGTTATTCCTAGTTTCAGTATTAACTATAGATCTATGTAGAATTTGAGTTGATGTATCTTGTGTATATACTTATTCTACTTGCGCATTGTGATCAAAATTTTCCAGTTGTGCCATGAACTAACTTCTTTGGGTTGTATGTGTGTTAATATATACTGTAAACATGCCCAAAAGGACTCAAAATCTTTAATTTTCATAAACTTGTGATAGATGATACCGAATAATACTGGTGACCATCTAAAGAAAAATGATAGGTATGTCTGCTGATCTGATGAATGTCCAAAGTTAGTTACCTTAACCAATCGCACTACCTACGTAAAAAACATAAAATTTAATTTAAACATTTGCTTGGGGTCCTTTGTGTAAAGAAACACCCTCCAAAAAATAGCTGACGTCGCTATTAGTGGAGGGCACTCGGTATCTTTTAGTAAAAGGAGAAAGAATAGTAAGCTCTGTGCTCATGACACAGCTGCGTTGTCCTATACACTACTCCAGCCTGTAAAAAATTATAACTACTTTCACTAGACTAATAGTACTTGTTGCGATGTGGTTACTCTACATCCATCTGATAAACTATCAATGAACCATTTTTTGACTCTATTCTTCTGCTTTGCTAGTGGTTTACTGTATTTATAGGAATGTAAGTGTTGTTCTTCATTACTTGTTCATTCTTATTAATTTATTGTATTGTAAGCAGAAGTTTAGAATATGCAGCTTTCTTCTGACAAATGATTGCTTTTGATGATCAATTGTTGAAGTCAGTGTTTGATTTTGAAAATTCTAGTTATTTGCAATGGCAATGAAACTGGGTAACTAGGATGTATAACAGTGAATTCGAAAAGATTTTGTTGTTTAATTAATGTTGTTTCTAATTGAAGGTTCCAAGTGATGGCTTTTTGTAAGTTAATTTGAAAGGTTGATGGCAATTTGTTGGTTAATTTGAAAGATCGATATATAAAATATGTTTTTTAATTACTCAATCAAACCGAGAGCGATAGTACAAATTTTAGCACTGAACCGGCACCTATCAATTACTTGAATGTTTAAGTTGAATTGCTACATTTTTTAGAGCCATATTAGAAATAGCTCTTAAAAATAAATTTTTGATGATATTGTGATGATCCACCCTTAATAAGCCAAGACTAATCATTTTCTATCTTTTCTCCACTTCTCACCCACGTCATATGATCCCTAAGAAGCTAAAATGAAAACCCGAAAAATACAACCATTATACCATCAAGCTCATAACCACAAACTGAGTTTTTCAACTTCAATCTCTAACTCTCTATATAAGGTGTAAAAAATGGAGGGGTATGTAGTAGTAGAGTAGCTTGATATTGGTCTTGATCATAAAAATTGAAAATTGAAAGTGAATATCATATCGTGTTTGGACGTTGGATAATGATGATATAGGAATATGCTAGTGGTGAAGTGTTTTGTGATGGTACAATTATGGGCAAAAGATGCTGGCGGTCGAAGAGTCATTACTTGGCGGGGACTGATTTTGGTAAGGTTTGTTGCTAGTACGAATAGAACCAACCTTTTTTCTGAATAATTAATTCTCTGTGAATTAATCAAGCTAGCAACATGCCTGCAACCATACTTGCATCATTGGATCTGGAGGCTGGCATATCTGCACGTTGTTTTTTGTATGATCATTTATTTCAGTGTGTAATTGCTCCAGGTTTACTTTTTCTTGTTATATATAAGAAAAGAGGCTCACATCATCAGTCATCATCAAGCAGTTCTATTCATGGATCATATTCTCATAAGCTTATGCCACTTCATATATTCAAATTTTCTATTTTGAGACCCCAACATAGAGGTACTGGTTTATGTTATCATGCAGAATATTTAATGTCTCGTGACTGACGCCTAGTTGACCATTTAATGCATCACTTCTATGTTTAATTCCAGCCAAGTTTAAATTCATGAGTTTATATTGTCCAATCTGCAAGTAAACTCCCTACCAAATTTTATACCGTCGTGTTCAAAATTTCATTCTTTATAACATGTTAAAACTTAAGACTATGCACATTCATGCATGAAAATTTTCAAATAAGGTGAAAACAACAGTTTTACGGAAGTCAAATTTTTGGTTAAAGTTATAAAACTATTTATTCTATTTTTTTTTCCACATATCATTGTAAGATGTTTAAGGGTTAATCATATTATTTATTATTTAAATTATCCACATGACAACTAATATGACTACAATAATATGTAGGGGGTTTATTTCATAATCAATGGCCTAACATATATATCCACAATGACTAACAACTTACAGGCCTACACATGCAATCAAATTTTAAACTAACTTAATTAATCATACATGTTTTTGGTCATTAATTATCACATATCAGATAGCAATAATATTTTGTTTTTAATTAACTTAAATTCAAATTCATACACAACACAGTAATAACCATTTATCACATCACAACATGGATTTAGATTACAATAAAATTACAGTACTTCGTGAGTCTAAATGCTCACTTTTGATTTAGCGCAATAAAATCCAAAACAGAAGTAAGCGAGACAACAACATGACAAAAATTAACAACTATTACCAATGCACTTTTTTTTGACAGTCTTCAACTCACCCAAACCAGTTTCATATCATCTTGAATTTCTCCACTAATCTATTGAAAGAATCCGCATGTGAATGGAGTTCGCTTTTAACAGATGTACAAGTTATTAGATATATTATTAAAATAGTATAATGGTAATTATTCAAACACTTACATATGTCATTTTCATATTCGAAACAATTTTTTTTATAATACGAAGGCGGAAATGGAACAATGATTAATGTGGGAGGGGCGCCGACGAACAGTGGTGGGGGAAGGTGAAGCGAAAGCAGTGGCTGGCAGTGGCAGATGAAGTTTTGGATGGTAAAGATGGAGGCAGAAGTGTTTTGAGATGCATGCGAGATTTCAGGATGATGATGAAAGGTGGAGGCGAAGAGTTATGAGATGCATGCGAGATTTCAGGACGATGATGAAAGGTGGAGGCGAAGAGTTACGAGATGCATGTGAGATTTTAGAATGACGACGAACAAAAAACAATGTATATATAGGTTTTCTTTTTTTCTTTTTGAATTTGAATTACACTAGAGAAAAGACCAAAAATAGAGAACGAGTAGGTGTAAGGCCAAATATCAAGTGACTTGACAAGACATTCCCAGCATCTCAAATGTACGGCATATTTGTAAAATCTCAAGATTATTTTTATGTAGAAATATTTACATTTCGAAAAATAATATTTGTTTTTACTGCATAACTTTATCTTTTTTAAACTGAATTTGAAACAAAATAGATTTCGCCGAAAATTGAGTCTTTATAAAAGTAAATTCAAATCCTTGAAACCTAAACTAAACTCACTCCTCTTTGCCGCAACTGACGCGCCTCCTTTCTCCGGCCTCGTGCGCCACGAGAGCCTCCAACCACAACCCCCTAGTGTGAATCTCAACATATATATCCTCGAACCTCCAACTTATATGTTCATGTTTTCTATTTGAAGCCCCAAAACAGCGGTTAGCTTCCAATGAAGATTAGTTTATTTAAAAAAAATACACAACCAATAAAAAGTAACGGTAAACGGAAAACCCACAGGTGCAGACAGAAAATTTAATTTAAACAATTGTTGGGGTCCTTTATATAAAAGAAACACCCTCCAAAAAGTGGCGTATGCTGCTTTAAGTGGAGAGCACACGGTATTCTTTAGTAAAAGGCGAAAGAATAGTTCGCTATGTGCTTACCACGCAGCTGCGATGTCTTACCCTCTTACTGCCTATTCACTTTTATAGCACAACTTTGGTTGTGCTAAAAATGTTTGCAACGATGTGGGACTATAACGATTAAGCTTCAACCTGCACCCATCTCAAAAGCTGATTACTTAACCCTTCTTCGATCTATTCTTCTGCTTCACTAGGGCTCTTACCCAATTCAATGTATGTTTTTTGCTTCATTACTTAAGTTCGGTTTCATGGTTAATTTTTATGGTGGTCTGATTTCATGCACAGAATATGATGAAATGAACTTTCACTTCTTACTCTGGAAAATCTCAAACTTATGTTTATGTATAAATGTTTATATTTCAAAAAATAATATTTTTCACTGCTTGTTGCATAATTTAATCGTTTTAAACTGAATTTGAAACAAAATAGCTTTGTCCGAAATTTGAATCTTTATAAAAGAATTCAAATCCTTGAAACCTAAACCGGCCACGCTCCACTTCGGCGCAGCTGATGCACCTCCTTCCTCCTGTTTTGCGCGCCACTAGAGCCTCCAACCACAACCCCTAATGTGAATCTCAACATATATCCTCAAACTAGCAGCTTATGTATTCATGTTTTCTTTTTGAGTCCCCAAAACTGTGGAATGCTTTTTTTGTTAACTTATATATTCATGTTTCTATTTGAGGCCCCAAAACTGTGGAATGCTTTTTTGTTAACTTATATATTCATGTTTTCTGTTCGAGGCCTCAAAACAGCGGTTAGCTTCCAACGAAGAGTAGTTAAAAAGAATATACAACCAATAAAAAGTAATAGCAAAAGGGAAACCCACAATGGTGTAGACAGAAAATTTAATTTAAACAATTGTTGGGGTCCTTTGTATAAAAAGAACACCCTCCAAAAAATGGTGTATGCTGCTGTAAGTGGAGAGCACACGGTATTCTTTAGTAAAAGGCGAAAGAATAGTTCGCTCTGTGCTCACCACGCAGCTGCGATGTCTTACACTTTTACTGCCTGTTCACTTTTATAGCACAACTTTGGCTGCACTAAAAACATTTGAAACGATGTGGGACTATAACGACTAAGCTTCAGCCTGCACCCATCTCAAAAGCAGATTACTTAACCCTTCTCTGATCAATTCTTCTGCTTCATTATGGCTTTTACCCAGTTCAATGTAAGTTCATTTCTTAAGTTTGGTTTCATGGTTAATTTTTATTTTGGTGTGATTTCATGCACAGGAGTAATTATCGTGAAGTTTAACATTCACCTCTGCCACATTATCTCAAGAATTCAATCTTTGTTTTATTCCATTACGATAATTCATTCATATTAATTCAGTATATTATAAGAAGAAATTTAAAATATGCAAATATTTTATTTCTTTCCAAATGGTTGCTTTTGTTAATCAATTATCAATCTCAGGGATCCAGTGGTCTCTTCCTTCTTAACAATATGTTCGATACATTTTTGTCATATACTACCTGATAACTTTATTCAGTTTCCATCTTGTTTGTCCTCTTCTCCATATCATATGAGCCCCAAGAAGTTTCTAAGCACCAATTCCAACTATCCCACCATCAAGCTGGCATTCCAACTATTCCACCGTCAAGCATGTCAGCTGAAAACTTAGTTTTCTACTTCAATCCATGTCTCTTGATAATGTTTGTCAAAAATGAGGAGGGGAATGATTTAATGGAGGAGGTTATTATTGGTTGTGAGCACGAAATGTGAGTAACGTGAGGGAAACCCGCAAGTAAAAACAGAAATTTTAACTTAAACAATTGCTGGAGTCCTTTACGTGAAAAGAACTCCCTCCAAAAAGTGGCGTATGCTGCTTTAAGTGGAGATCACACGGTATTCTTTAGTAAAAGGCGAAAGAATAGTTCGCTCTGTGCTCACCACGCAGCTGCGATGCCTTACACTTCTACTGCCTGTTCACTTTTATAGCACGGCTTTGGCTGCACTAAAAATATTTGCAACAATGTGGGACTATAATGACTTGCTTCAGCCCACACCCATCTCAAAAGCTGATTGCTTGACCTTTCTCCAATCGGTTCTTCTGCTTCACTAGGCTTTTACCTAATTCAATCTAAGTTTCTTGATTCACTGTTTAAGTTTGGTTTCATTGTTAATTTTTATTGTGGTCTGATTTCATGCACAGGAGTTACTATCATGAAGTTTCATTGTTAACTTCGGTTGCTTTTGTTAATCAATCATCAATCTCAGGGATCCGGTGGTTTTTTCTTCTTCTTTACAATATGTTGGATACATTATCATCATTCAGTTTATGATGTAATTGCTCTGGGTTTAATTACTTGTTCTTGTTGTTGTAGGATACATAAAAGGCTTGAGTCGGCAGTCATCATCAAGCAGCTTCCATTCATGAGATGTGTTATGGAACTTACCGCATGCATATTCATTTTTTTATTTGATTTGAGACCCTAACGCCTTTGTAAGTGATGCTTAGATGACAATTTGATACGCTGCTTCAATGGTTAAACACGAGTTTATATTCTGATAAACTTTTACAACAATTTATATTCACAGAATCCATACTGGGAAGACTATGAGTAGCAATATGTTGTTTTGAGATATATATGGAATATATTGACACATGTACTTTACAGTTTGTACTTTTAAACAAGCGTATTAATACTTTCCTTGTACGGTTAAACATTAAGGGTGTAAAGGCCAGTTCGGGAGGCATGGGGAGCGGATCGTCTGGACCGGGGACCCCCTGGTCCAGACCAATAGAAATCCCCCATTTGGAGGATTTTGCAATTTGCACCCTGAAATTCGGGGTGGAATTCAGGGGGCAAAGTGCAAATTGCCCCCAAATGGAGGATTCCCATTGGCCTGGACCAGGAGACCAGGGGTCCCCGGTCCAGACGATCCGCTCATGAGATGTGTACTTATATTGTTTTGTTAGCGTACTGTACTTAGAGAAACTGACCTATGCTAGGTAAAAATGTTAGCCATGGAACTTGCTAATCATTTGACAGAGGAGTACGTTATTCCTCTGCTTTCTTTAACCTATCGTTCTGCTTCACTTGTTAAGATTAAATTCTTTTGCAGGTGTACGCAAGCCAATACAAAGGAACTAGTCCATCGTGTATTTTATATACTATTGGTTATGATAAATTCCATTCATGCATTCTTCTTTGTTTAATCTAATTTACGAAGGCCAGTTCTAAATCTACATATTCAAAGCTTTCCATTGACGTTTTCTCACCCAATACTCCTTGCTAATAATAATATAGTCCCCCTAAGTATAACATAAATTATAAATAGAAGGACGATGCTTGCAGCTCGCTGGATATGCAAATGTATATCACATAGGAATCGCAAAACTAATGTACACACCATCTTTATTTTAACTGCACCTTTATTTTCTTGTGGGTTTAGCCCGCTTTGTACATTATTTTAACCAGTTTTGTAATCATCTCTTTGTAATGAGAATAGCATTCAATTTGGATCTCATCATTTGATTGATCCCGACAAAGAAGACTTTGGCTATGGCATTATCTTCGTTACTACTATTAACCAATACGCCGTCCCTAACCGTCGGAAACTGTTGTACATTCATGAATCCAGAAGCCATCGGAAATCCTGCATATATATATATATATATATATATATATATATATATATATATATATATATATATATATATATATATATATTTGCATTTCTGCTACTATTTAGCCTTCCAGCACATATTCATCTCAAATCATCATACTAGACCATTAGTCTATAACCCAGCAATCAAAAATTCATGAAAAATACAACATATCAACAAAAAAAAACATAAATATGTACAAAATACATAAGTTACCATCACATTAACAAAACATACAGCAAATCTACAAAGTCAACCGTACCAAAACATGTCTACCATCATAATACATACAAACCAAAGTCATACCCATACCATAGTCATAGCAACCCAGTCATTTATGTCTATATGCCCCCAACAACTAAAAACATACCTATCTAACCATCACTGATCGTCATCTTCTTCATCGTCATCTTCAGCAGATCCAGCCGATGAGGGGAAGCACCCATACTGTTGCGCAAACTCCGCTAAGCGCCGATCTGGAAGCTGAGTCGTCTCAATGGCTTGACGACGATTCTACTCCTCAAGATGTGCCACCCTAGCTCTCAGCTCCTCGATCTCTGCGGTGTCAGCTTTACTCTGTCTACTCCGTGCCTGCTGACTGGTGGACTGTAACAATCATTTAAAAATCTTTTAATCATGTACTATGGTGGCTTGATGATTAACATATAATGGTTTAACTATAATCAAAATGGAATACTCATATTTGATCTAATTATTAAATACCAAGTGAAAATTAAACTAAGGTAAAACCAAATGAACCCCACAAAATCTATAGAACAAAGAGAATCAACCATTACTTTAATTGTCAATTAATTGGTTATTGCTAGTGCAAGTTGTTAAATGTTTGATGGATCATTGCACTATTAGGAACGAGTGTTCCCCCACGTTTTGAAAAGTATATACAATGTAGTTATATCAACGTGAAGAGGAGAATGACGTTTGATGGAACATTGCGCTAATCTGAATTTTATTTCCAAACTAAAAATTAAATTAAGGTAAAAAGCCTTTACCACTTGATTTCTGAATCCATAACTTCTATTCCGCGTCGCTGGATCCATCACTGACTGGAAGATGACGTCCTCCTCGTCGGTAGTGAGCTGCTCTTGTCCAGTCTTAGCTAGACGCTGCTGACGTTGCTCCATAAACTTCTCTTGCAAGGCCAAATAAGAATGTATCTAAAATTAATATCATGATATATTTTATTATTATAATTTAACAATTACTACAAATACTTCTATATATAATGAAATCTTACATGACTCTTCCTAGACTTGTCGTCATGCCATGTGTATATGGTGTTCCCTTCTGAATCGAGACGCTCGAAGGCATCCGTACGGGTGAACGCATCCATATATGAAACAGGATCCTGCCCCTCAGCCTCTTGAATTTGATTATTACACGCAATTATTACATTTTCAAAATTATATAGCATATTAATTTTTATATAAGTCGCATTTAATTTTTTTTACCAATTCCTATCGATACTGCTGAAAGAACTTCGATCCTCCTCGATGCGTGACTGAATTTTTATTCCGATTTGCACTGTTTCTTTCTGACTCCATCTGTTCATTCAAAATTTGATACATTACTTATTGAGTAAATATTTTTTATGTTTTTAAAAAAATTAATACACTAACCTTTGCTTCATCACTTTCCCAATACTTTAGAAATCCTTCCCAAACGGCTGCTCCCATCCGTGGAGGTTTTTTCATGCTTTTCTTCATTGTTGATATGTCATCTTTTTAATTTTTTCTCATTTTCTGCATCTAGTACGTCCAAGCCAGCTGTACATCATGCGTCTCTATATCCACCTCAGCCTGTATTTCACGTTAAACAAACATTACTATTAAATATGTACAGTATATCTGTGATTAGAAGTAATTAAAATGCAAAAAGTATATAAGAAAATACTTACTAGCACATCCTGTCAAATGACCTCCTGTATGTGAGGTGGGATTAGATCCCACTTAGGCCAACATCTCGACTTTCGAGCCCTATATGCAGCTCTCGAAATGTCCAAAATAACCTTCGAAGTTTGTAGATCGAAAACTCTGCGTTAAATATGATATACATAAGTTACAGTTAAAAAAAAATAGTCTTAAAAAAATTTAATTTTTACCCTGTACTCGTAAGGACCAAGGAGATGACTGGACGCTTGGAGGGTTGCGATCCAGAGCCCTCTCCCGAAGAATTCCCTCTAGACGACATACCTGTCATATACAAATCATTTTAAAAGATAACAATAACATCATATTCAAATTTATTTTACAACTAACTTACACAAGCGATATAAGCTGCTAAATAAGCGACATAAAACATAATGGAATCATTTATACCTGTATTTCATTGGATCCAAGGGGTAACATATTACATTGCAGATTTAAGATAAATAGGAAAAACAGAGTTACATGAATTGCATATAACATAAATGATGTAAAAAAAATGTTCATAATATTAGAAAATTAAACAGAGTTACATGAATTACAGAATGTATGTCGTATACTCCATAATTACATTACAACTAGACAGATAATACTCATCATGATCCACATCGGTCATCGTCTTCTTATGATTCAGATTCTGCCTCAGATATTACATTATCTTCCTCTGCTCTCTCAAACGCTTCTACTAAAACATTTTTCTCATCGACCAGAGATCCAAAATCTGCATGATCGTCTTCAATTAGTATTTCATTGTTCTGTTCGAGTTCTGCCTGAGGCTCCTTCGTCTGGAATATTCTTTCCGTCGAACGTAAATATGGCCTTTGTTTTAAAAACTGCCGACCAATCTGCTTTATCTCTTTTTAGAGACGGGTAAGGAGCCTAATAAACTTGAAATGCTTATTTGGCTAATACAAAAGGATCTACTTATAATAGTGCAATGTATGCTTTATTTCAATCAGATTATAATCCTTATGCACATTAATCCCAGTCCTGGAACAGTACTAAACAAATCACATTTAAATAGAAACACCTCCTCCGTGGGTCGTGAGAAATATGTCAGTTGCAAAATTTGTGTTAAAATGCCATAAAAATCATTAATGTGATTTTCAGGATCATCACCGCCTTTAACGAATACACCTGTATTGTTGATTAATTTTTCAGCACTGTATTCTTTGGTGTTATTTATATCCATTAACAAAATACATTGGATATGTCTTGACCAATTTTTTTGTCCCATTGCAAGATGTTTCAACCCTTATCAACAACACAATTTTTGGGTTCATAAACATAATTTGTAAACCAAGCAGAAAATTGTTTACCAATATCTCCGTTTGGATGTTCACGTTCATAAACGCTGTAAGTAGAAATAAAATTTTACGTTAATTATCATACATAAGCAAAAATGTAGAAATGAATAAAGCACTAATTGGTAGTTTAGATTGCCTAACAAAAGGTGCAACTTCAGCACAATTTAGAAGAATATAAGTGTGTGCTACATGGAGATCTTTATCGTCTAGCCATACGTCTACACATTTACCAGAAGGTCGACCGTGTTTTCTAAAAATAGAAAAAACTGTTTGAGACGATTATTGTTCGTCTCCTTCGTCATTTCGAGGAACACTTTAAAATGATATATTCACATGATCACGGAAATAATGAAAGAAAAAAATGAAGCTTCTTCTACAATGTAAGATTTACATATCGAGCCTTCAACTCATGCTTTTTCTCTCACTTTTTTCTTCAAATGATTCAGATATCTATACAAAATTAATTTACATTATTTCATATATTTTTAAGTGCAATTAAATTGGTGGGTCACATGTTTATATTTACCTCTCAAATAAATACATCCATCCATATTGGACGGGACCTCGAAGTCGTGCTTCAGTTGGAAGGTGAACAGGTAAATGCTCAATTACATTAAAAAAAGCCTGGTAGGAATATTTTCTCCAATTTTCAAAGCAATATTGGAATATCTACATCGAATTCACATAAATGTTCCATTTTTAAAGTAGTCAAACAAATCTCTTTGTAAAACAAGCTAAGCTCCGTTAACACCTTCCACACTTTTAATGGCAGTAGCTTTTTGAACATAACGGGAAATAAATACTCCATCATTATGTGACAATGTGACATTTCATTCCGCTCAATTTACCATTTTTGAAGTCAACACATCTATGAAGGTTTGATGAAATCCCTTCAGGAAATCTTAACCCATTTTAACGCAACCTTAACCTGATTATTATCAATTCATAACATGCTTTGGGTTTTTTTACTGTCATTTGGTCTCATATCAAGCTTGAGACGTTTGCATAATTCTTCTATATCGCGCCTTGATTTCAAATCATCTTTAGTTTTCCCTTTAACATTCAAAATCGTGTTAAAGACATTATCAAATACATTTTTCTCATTGTGCATCACATCAATATTATGATGAAGTAGAAGACGTTTCCAATACGACAACTCCCAAAAAATAGACTGCTTACACCAATTGTGATAAATCGATTTGCCTTCAATTTCTGTTTGAACTCCAGTTTCATATATTTTTGGATGATTTTCAACCATTTCATATATTTCTTCACTAGACCATAGTGTTGGAGCTTGTCCGGTTTCTACTTTATTAGCAAAAAAGTTTTTCTTGTCTACTCTAAAAGGATGGTTTACATGGAGAAAACATCAATGGCAGTCAAACCGTGAAATTTTTTTACCATGTGGTAAAGAAAACGCTCGTGTCTTTTCCATGCAATATGGACATGATAGACGACCAGCAGTACTCTATCCTGAAAGCATTGCATGAAAATCACTTATAGTCCACAACAAAGAAGCAAACATACGAAAAAATTTCTTCTTCGAAACATTGTATGTTTCTACTCCTTCGTTCCACAATGTTTTTAATTCTTCAATTAACGATTGTAAATAAAAATCAATTCCTTGTGATATTCATAGTGCTACACTGTAAATACCACAAGGTAGACAACTTGTGATATTCATTTGATGTACATATATATATCCATCTGTATATGTGATATAAAAATATATACATATCCATATATATATATACATATCCATCTATATATACATATCCATCTGTATACTTATTCATCTGATATTCATGTGATATAAAAATCAATTTGAACGTACACTGTAAATGGACTTGATCTGATACACACACACACACACACACACATATCCATCTGTATCTAAACAGCTTGTGATATTCACAATGGTACACTGTAAATACCACAAGGTAGACAATATACTCTAGTACCCGCAGATCAATCTCAAAACACTACACTGGTCTGCTGATTAGAACCACGTCAAAATTAGCTGATTTTAAACACCCACAACATAGTGCAGCGGTCTGCTGATAATATATTCATGTCCGACATTTTGGAAAGCCACACATATATACACTTACATATATATATATATATACATATATGTATATATGTATACATGTAGCAATGATCGGTCCAAATAAACATGGTTCAGCATAGTGACGAATACAAGACTCAAGCAGAGGTGTTCAAGCTCAAATGCCAAACACATGTCAAACAACCCAAACAAGTCCAAGTATGATGTAATTCGAGCAAGTATGAGTCGAGCAAGCAACACAAGTACATGGCAATATTTGTACAAGTGACATGGATCATAACAGCTCATTTCAGGACAATGCGAACAAGGAAGCACAAAGTGTGCAGCAATAAAGTGGTGTATACAAGCATGTCAATGCAAAGAAGTAAATGGTAAATGGTTGGTGCAGCAAATTCAAGTGTGTACAAATAAGGAGCAGTCTCATGTTCAAGCAAAGCTCAAGTCAGAAATAGTTTATGGAGCAAGTAAACAATGGTGCAGCAAGGACTATCCAAATGGTAGTATACAAGTAACATGTCAGTACCATATACATGGCTACTACATGGATGGTGCAACATTAAAGTACCAGCTCACACAAGGCAAGTCATCATGCAATGGTAACATGAGTACACAGAACAAAACAACAAAGTGATTCAGATCAGCATGGCAAAGTGACACAAACAACTCAGGTCAGACTTTTTCAACCTAAATATCAAATACAAGTGAGTGTACATATATAGGACATGTGGTTCAAACAGTTGAGGCAAAAAAAATTTTGTCCATGGAGAAGGAACAACACTGGGTATACACAACATAACATGAATGGTGATACAAATTATAAATTGATTATTGCTAATTATTTCTCCAGTAATCACAACGTTAAATATGGCAAAGTACAACAGGAGCTAATCATGCAAACAATCTCTGAGGATGGAACTTAAATACTCCAACATGATCAAGCATTCATAGCATATGCACAAGTGTGATGAACCAAGGTGCAGTACATACGGTTCATACGATTCAAGCCAGGTAAAGTGAATGCCTAGACAATCAGTTTGGGTAAGTATGTTTTCTAGAAACTCAGATCAACATACACACTGAAGAAATAAACACAATTCATTGAAGAGTAAATACATGTCTGGATTCATCCCCTAAATCATGCAGTCTGTTTCTTTTGAAGAAATTCAGTGAATAATATTTGGCAAGGGATCTTCATGATATTTTCTAGAAATGCTCATGCAAGAAATCATTTCTTGGTTTCATTATGTTTCCAGCTCTAGAAAGACGTTATTGGGCAAGTTATAATTTTAGAAATTCACAAATTAATTGCAGAAATCAGAGAAACTATTTTAGGCAAGAGAAAAATAAATTCTTTCTCAGATTTGAGTCAAATATCATTTCGAATTCGAAAGACCACGCAAATATCAATTTAAGCCAAGCAATCAAAGAGGAAAATCAATGCAATAAATCAACAAGTCATATATGGGAAATCAGAAAAGGATTTTTAGGATTTAATTATCCCATGTAATCTACACAATTCATCATAGGCATATCTCGAAGAGCATCGGAACCATAACAACTCGAAAGCAATTCAAAGAAATATAATTTAGATTACTTACTGTTGACACAAGCCACTAGAGACTGAAGCTACAGAGAATCAAAATCATACAGCAATCATTCAAGGTCAATTTGGGATTTTCCTCAAAGCCCTAGTTTTTTTCATCGACCGCCATGTTTTGAAGACAAAGGATTCTTCAAGAGAAAAGGAGTTGCCGGCCTACATCACATTGGCTAAGCCTATTTTGTTTTAAGGGACTAGGGTTTTAATTGTTTTATTTTTGAAGTGTTTTTACATTGTTTTTTTGTAAACCATTCGTATGTTTTCTAGTTTGTCAAACTAGGAATCTAGTTAGGGTTTTAACTGGCAGTTTACTAGAGTCTGTAAAAACTGGGGATACAGGTTATGGGTTTGTAATCCGAGGAAATCTAATCTAGGGGATATAGACCACTCTAGGGTTTTGAGCGAAGGATTAGAATAGGAGCGAGGGGTTCACGAGTTTACATGGTCATGTAAGTGGGATATGTTCTATTACCTAGTAGAAACCTTAGTGAATGAAGCAGTAGGCAGAGTCTGCTGAAGCTTGGTAAAATATGTGTCATTTACATTCCACATTTACTTATTCTATTATTATCTGCATTGTGATTATTTTTAATATCCCGATAAAATTCAATAAACCCTATTCACCCACCTCTAGGGTAAATCTAGATCCAACAAGTGGTATCAAAGCAGGTATTTTCTATTAACTCTAGCATCATGGGTCATCCTAGTTGTCAGCCTGGCGAGAGTCAGTCTATTTCATCCCTAACTATTTTCGATGGAACATATTTTTCAGACCGAATTCCAAAGTAGAATTTTATTTAAAATCTGTTAATATTAAATGTTGGGATGTTGTTATCAATGGGTTTGATAGGGTAGACATTGCTTTTAATTCTCGTGCTACATATATTTTATATTATCATCTTAATGATGACCAATATTGCCTTATCTCCCATTGTATATCTGCGCAGGAATGAGAACTCTCAATGCGCTGTATGGACAAAAAGACAACAACTACTCAAAACCCGGGAAGGACAACTCAGATTCAGATTTATGTCTAATAGGCTATACAGATAAAAATTAAGATGATTCAGATAATCGAGAATCAACAGATGATGTAACAGAAGATTTATCATACAAAAATTTAGTTTATAGGTGTACTGACTTAACTAAATATGTTGATAAACTCCAATGGAAAAACAAACTTCTGAAATCTGAAAATCGTGATTTGATTAAGAAAAATAATATGTTGGAACTAAAACATGAAAAATTCGGTTGCAAGAATTGTTTCAATTTGAAAATGATTTAGCTCATCTTAAAAAAAACCTTCAGAAATTTGAAAAAGAAATTATGGTTTTAAAACAAAATGAGGATGAGCTAATTTATAAAAACAATGCTTTGCAAAAGGAGTTGGATAATCTTATTTCCAAACATAATATTTTTAAAAATCAAAATTTACAGAAATCTAAATCAGTTTTGAAAGAGCTTGAAAAAGAAATTGCGAAATTCAAAGATTTTAAAAAATTTGCATCTAAAAAACAAGCTAAATTTGAATATGAGATTTCTGTGTCCCAAACCAAAATTAAATTGCTTAAAGATGAAAATTTGGTTTTGAAAGATGTAAGATCACTAAAAATCGTTGTTCAGATTTAATGAACGAAAACGGTGATCTTAAAACTGAAATTCAACAACTTGAAACAACTTTGGCTAAATTTTCTAATGGTGAAAAATCTTTAAATATATTGTTGAAAAAACGATTTTCATCAAGAAATAAAAGTGGACTCGGCTTTGGAGAAATTGATGATTTTGAAAAGAGAAGAGCAAATGATTTTAAAAATCCTTCAAATCGTTTTGAAAATTTGAATTCAAATAATTTCAAAGGGTTTTTAATTCGAAAGAGAAATGAGAATTTGTTTGATAACAATCCATTTAAACCATTTTGGACCCCAAAAAGAAATATAGTGAATTCATCTAAATTCAAACAGATTTGGGTCCCTAAAGGTACTTTGGTAAATTTTGATGGATTGTTATATAAACAAGTCTGGGTACCAAAACGTTTAAACAAAACTGGGAGTGGTTTTAGTCCACCCGATCCTATAAATTGTTACGTATGAGAGGAGGCTGAGTAACTGCTTTGCTAAAAGGAAATTGAATTCAAGCTATTCCATATTTCTGTGCCATTCAGAGTTCCTTCGCTAAGATGGATTGAGTTAGAGATTCATTTGCTTACATCGATTTCAGGTATGATCTCTAAACTCATCTTTGTAAATATTCTCTGTTTTTATTTTCTTTATTTTTCCCTTCTACCCTTACTGTTTATTTTCTTTATCTTTTCCGTTTTGATTTGTCACTGCCATATATTTTTGTCTTTCTGTTGTGTTTTCTTAACTTCCAATTGCAGAATTCTTGATTTTCTGGAAACTTGCCTCAATTTGAATAAAACTCTAATGTCTTAATCATTTCCGGATCTTGAATTTAAACTTGTAAATATCTACAATTGTTTTGAAGTTTTTTTTTTAATTTCTGAACTCCTTACAGTGTTGCTGTATTATTGTCATATCTTGTACACTATTAATTAGAATTCTAAGTTTTTGAAGATTTGAAAAACAATTGAAATTTCTCACTCCTCTGTTGTTTTGAGTTTCTTCTAATTCATTTTGGAAAGGCTTGAAAATTTATACTCATTACAGCACACTGCTATTTTTCAGTTGTGATAATTTCATTGATTTTCAGATTGGCTTAGATATTCTGTTTTGTCTTGAATCACAATGTTTCATCTTGAAATTCATCTTTATTCATGATTATTTTATTTGGAATTTGTTTGTTTGAAATCATCTTAAATTCCTGATATTTTGAATCTCACACACCTCTTAAATTTGAAATTATTAATATTGTGTGATTGATTCATTGTATCTTAAAACTTTACATTGATTCAAGTGATTTCAAATAAATTATTTTTAAATTTTGGGATCATGAATATCTCTCAAGCTTGATGTAAATGTTCTGAAATTTCTCTTGCACTTGTCAGAAATACTTCTGAAAAATTTCTTTGAAAATCTGGTCTTAAATCTCACTGTTACTTCATGACCATTTGATTTGAATATTTATTTGTTTAAAATCATTTAAAATTATTGACTTATTGAATCTCACATATATCTTGGATTTGAATCTTATAATCTGGTGTGATCGATTCATTGAATCTTGAGATTTTCGCAGTCCCTCAAATGGTTTCAAATAAAATGTATTTTTAATCTTGGATCATGAACCATCTTTTGTAACCATCAGAAATATTTTTGAAACATCTTCTTGACAATTCTGCATTGAAACTGTTTTTTGTGCTGCTCTGATATTGATTTGAGAATTGTTTTTTAATGACTGCTTGCTTTGATGAAATATTGATTGCTGTTCTGATAGATGGAATCAATTTGGTTGATTTGTTAGTCTTGCCTGCTTGGGATTTGTGAATAAAATTATGTTGTCTGAGATATCCTTGTTCGTCTCCAGTGTCATGTTAAAATTCTCATTAATAGAGACATCAAGTGGTATCAGTTTAGAGGTGCTGAATTTTTTCCTAACTGTATATATATATATGTATATTTATCCCCTCTTGTCTTGTATAAATCTTCCTGTTTTTCCTCTTGTAATTGATTTTCAATTTTAAAATTATTTATTGATTATTCATTCAGAAATTGAGATCAATGACCAAATTGAACTGTATTTAGAATTCATCAAAATTATTATCCGATTTTTAAATTGTGACTACAATATATTTCACAATAAGAGGAAATATTTATTTAATTTTTCATGATGATTGAATAGTTATTATAATATTTTTGAATTGGCGAATATTTCATGACCATCACCTTTATCTATCATCATTCTGTCATCCATCATGATTTTATCATAATGCGGAGAGTTTAATACTTTTTAAAAATCATCTTGAATAAACAGTGGAAATATTCGTGATGGAAATGTGACTGCATTATTTTTCAAAATTAGTGATAATTGAAAATTTTCAGTAGTCCTAGTATAGTTGAGCATATTTCATAATATGATTAATTTAGAAATTTATTTCACAACCACTTCTATACCTACCACTTTTCTATCATCCATATTGGTTTTATATATCGAGGAGTTTTTCTTTTGGAATTGAAAATGATATACATATATATGTAATTAATACATAAGTGTTTCTCTAACCTTATTTAAAAATCCAAGCTCTGGTCATGCATGGTTAAGAGATTACTTATAATTTAAGCTGCAACTGACCTTATTTGAAAATCCAAGCTCTGGTTATGCGTGGTCAGTGTGCTTTTAAATAAAAAGAAAAGGAAACGAAATAATTTGCTATAATCTAATTTTTTATATGAAATTCTCTTTGGTGTGTAAAAACTAGACTATCAATCCATTTTCTAATATGTGAAATGTGTTAATATTTTATGATGCATTATGATTTGTTGATTGATAGTTATTGAGATTTGAGATTATTATTGCGTCACTTAAATTTAATTTATAATTATAGTCCGAATCTATCACTGTTTTTGTGCCTCATTTTTTTAAAAAATCTTATTTTGAAAATAATTGGAATTCATTTTTTTAACTCTCCTCATTTTCATAAATTTCATCGTAAATCCGTCATTCTCTACAATGTGAAATATGCCACTTGTTCTTAGAATATTATGATTTTTGTTTGATTAATTGAGATTTACGATGACCGTTCTTCCTCTTAAGCTGATATTATATTTTTAGTCATTTTCATCTATATTTTAATTTTTGTATCCTTTTGACGGTAACAAAAGGGGGAGAATGGGTTGAGATTTTGATTTATGAGTGAGTATTTTATAAATATTTTAATATTGAAAATTCCATTCAATTTTCAATCTTTTCACTCATGCACGTTTCTAGGGAGAGTTTTCTGTTGTAGGGGGAGCATTCAAATAAGGGGAGTTTCAATATTCACTCTTAAACACATTTATTATATTCAAAATCTTATTATTTGTTTGTCATCATCAAAAGGTGGAGATTGTTGTATACAACATTGTTGTATATAACAATTACATGATTTTGTTTGATGATAACGACCAAATACATATATTACTATAAATGTGTTTGTTACTGTACTGTTATACTACATCATAGACATGAAATAATATTTATATTTAAATAAAATACGACTATACAAGAATTCAAATATTGAAATAGTATTTTATTTGAATATAATATTTTATTTCAACATTCGAACAAATTTATAACTCCATTGTTCGTACATTTTCACTGATACGCAATTCGTACACATTCAATTTTATAAAATGTTCCTCACTACAACTCTCAGTCACTCATTATACGAATTCATATATACAGACACTCACTGGTACATACACTCACTGACACAGTTGCATAAACACACTACTGCTTCATCTTCTGTCTTCACAACTTTCAGTTAGTCCAGTCATCCACACATGTCAATTACAGAAACACACACACACAGAGTATTTGGAACAAAATAATATTCTAAATTCTAGTAGATATGATTTTTATTTTAAAATTTTATTTGCCTCAGAATTTTGGTGTGTTTCGCATCATTTTTCCTGACTTGATCTGGTGTATATATATATATATATATCCATATGTATCTAGACAGCTTGTGATATTCACAGCGGTACACTGTAAATACCACAAGGTAGACAGTATACTCTAGTTACCGCAGATTAGCCTCAATACACTACACTGGTCTGATGATCAGAACCAGCATCAAAATTAGCTGATTCTAGACAACCACAACAAAGTGCAGCAGTCTGCTGATAATATATTCATGTCTGACATTTTGAAAAGCCACACATATACACACACATATATTTATGTACATACGTGTATATATACATATACATATATATATAAAAACATGTAGCAACGATCAATCAAAATAAAGATGGTTCAGCATAATGATGAATACAAGACTCAAGTAAAGGTGTTTAAGCTCAAATGCCAATCACAAGTCAAATAGCCCAAACAAGTCCAAGTATGATGTAAGTCGAGCAAGTGTGGGTCGAGAAAGTGTGGGTCGAGCAAGCAATACAAGTGCATGGCAATATATGTACAAGTGACATGGATCATAACAGCTCAATTTATGACAATGCAAACAAGGCAACACAAAGCGTACAACAATAAAGTGGTGTATACATGGTATACACGCATGTCAATGCAAAGATGTAAATGGTAAATGGTTGGTACAGCAAATTCAAGTGTGTACAAATAAGAAGCAGTCTCATGTTCAAGCAAAGCTCAAGTCAGAAACAGTGTATGGAACAAGTAAACAATGGTGCAGCAAAGACTATCCAAATGGTAGTATACAAGTAACATGTCAGTACCATATACATGGCTACTACATGGATGGTGCAACATTAAAGTACCAACTCACAGAAGGCAAGTCATCATGCAATGGTAACATGAGTACACAGAACAAAACAACAAAGTGATCTAGATCAGCATGGCAAAGTGACACAAACAACTCAGGTCAGACTTTTTCAACCTGAATATCGAATACAAGTGAGTGTACACAGGACTTGTGGTTCAAACAGTTGAGGCAAAAAAAAATTGTCCATGGAGAAGGAACAACACTGGGTATAAACAACATAACATGAATGGTGACACGAATTATAAATTGATTATTGCTAATTATTTCTCCCGTAATCACAATGTTAAATATGGCAAAGTACAACAGGAGTTAATCATGCAAATAGTTTGTGAGGATGGAACTTAAATACTCCAACATGATCAAGCATTCATGGTATATACACAAGTGTGATGAACCAAGGTGCAGTACATATGGTTTATATGATTCAAGCCAGGTAAAGTAAATGCATACACAATCGGTTTGGGAAAGTATGTTTTCAGAAACTCAGATCAACATACACACTGAAGAAATAAATAGAATTCATTGAAGAGCAAATACATGTCTGGATTCATCCCCTAAATCATGTAGTCTATTTCTTTTGAAGAAATTCAGTGAATAATATTTGGCAAGAGATCTTCAAGATATTTTCTAGAAATGCTCGTGCAAGAAATCATTTCTTGGTTTCATTATGTTTCAAGCTCTAGACAGACATTTTTGGGCAAGTTTTAATTTCAGAAATTCACAAATCAATTGCAGAAATCAAAGAAACTATTTTAGGCAAGATAAAAATCAATTCTCTCCAGATTTGAGTCAAATATCATTTTGAATTCAAAATTCCATGCAAATATTAATTTAAGACGAGCAATCAAAGAGGTAAATCAACGCTATAAATCAGCAAGTCATATATGGGAAATCAGAGAAGGATTTTTAGAATTTAATTGTCCTATATAATCTACATAATTCAGCACAGACATATCTCGAAGAGCATCGAAACCACAACAACTCGAAAGCAATTCAAAGAAATATAATTCTTATTACTCACTGTTTCGATCGCTAGAAATTCCCAAATCAAAGAACGAACAATCGAAGACATAAGCCACTAGAGACTGAAACTATAGAGAATCAAAATCATACAGCAATCATTCAATGTCGATTTGGGATTTTTCCTCAAAGCTCTAGTTTTTTTTCATTGGCCGCCATGTTTTAAAGACAAAAGATTTTTCAAGAGAAAAGGAGTGGCCGGCCTACATCACGTTGGCTAAGCCTATTTTGTTTAAGGGGCTAGGGTTTTAATTATTTTATTTTTGAAGTGTTTTTACATTGTTTTTTAAACTATTCGTATGTTTTCTAGTTTGTCGAACTAGGGAAGCTTGTTAGGGTTTTAACTAGCAGTTTACTAGAGTTTGTAAAAACTAGGGATACAGGTTACGGGTTTGTAATCCGGGGAAATCTGGTCTAAGGGATATAGACTAGTCTAGGGTTTTGAGCGTAGGATTAGAATATGAGCGAGGGGTTCGCGAGTTTACATGGTCTTGTAAGCGGGATCTATTCTATTACCTAGTAGAAACCTTAGTGAATGTAACAATAGGCAGAGTCTGCCGAAGCTGGGTAAAATCTATGTCATTTACATTCCGCATTTACTTACTCTATTATTATATGCGCTGTGATTATTTTTAATATCTCGATAAAATTAAATAAGCCCTGTGCACCCCCCTCTAGGGTTAATCTCGATCCAACACCTAGGACGAATAAATTATTGTAGATTGTGTCAGTAATACCTTAGAATGAGGTGGGTAAGATCATATATATGAGAGACATATTTATAGTTTTGATTTCAAAGTAATAAGTATTTTGGAAAAAACTTAAAAGTTAATCAATTAATTGATTGTTGGAGATGATGTATGGTTGCTAAATTTAGCTAATTAAGGAGTGATTATGAACTTAAACAGTTAGATTACAGTATGTAAATGTATTTTTTGGTGATTTTGGACAGTTGATAAATTCTAACACATATTAAGTTAAAATGCATAAGGAGGTTATATTCACGATTTTGGACAGTGGATGTACATTAAACTCATTTGTTATATTTATTAGAAGGTATAAGTTTAAAAGTACTAGTTTAAAACTTGTGTGTTGATTAGAAACTTTTTGTTTTTGTTGCGGAGATGTATAGGTAGAGGGATGAGAGTTGGGGGTAGGGGTAGGCAATTATCCATTCTCCGATATATGGTTCAGTTTGAGAGCCTGTTCCATCTAGTATCTCTTCCTCT
This sequence comes from Allium sativum, assembly GCA_030737875.1. Lineage (NCBI taxonomy): Eukaryota > Viridiplantae > Streptophyta > Magnoliopsida > Asparagales > Amaryllidaceae > Allium > Allium sativum. The sequence goes on from CM060916.1 coordinate 47,868,864, forward strand.
GAGGATATTCAGTGCAGTAGTTCTTCCAACTCGTTTAGCCAGGGCAGCGCTGACGAGTACCTTTCAGATGCCATATCAGCCTTCCAACCAACGGTTATTCTGATTTTGAATCAGGTTCTATATCTAAACCCGTATGGTTCGACTCTATATATTATTAGGATTCGTGTAACACCCCACGTCCATTAATGTCACTCACAAAGGGAATGCATTAACTTCCATGGAGGTTATAAGTGAATATAGAACAGAAAAATTACAACAAGACAGATAAGAAGTAGTACTTGGAAATCTAAAACCTTATTTTATTGTAGCGGAAATTAAACATGTTTATTATATCATAAAAACCATAAATCAGAGTCAAGTACAATATCCATCTTGATCAAATAAAATACATAATCCCATTACATAAATAGCCATAAAAAAAGATAACAAGCTGGACTATACTTCAACGGTCCAAGCTTTCCAAAGAGATGAAGCAATCCAATCAAACTCCACTAGAGCTTGGTCCAACCTGAGGACCTGGAGGGGGAAAAAGGATAGAAATAGAGGGGGTCAGACATAAAGTCTGGCGAGTATGATAACTCTAACAATATTATTATCGAAATAACTAGACTAAGGCATAAGTTGGAAGACAAGTAAATGTCTATGAACTATTAGGTATGGAATGAGCAGATAATGATAACGTGAAAGATAACGTTAAAGGCACACCTAATTACTAACGAATGATTACTACACTGCACCGCACATTACTACACTGCACCGCACCAGTCACCCTAAAGGTTGATCCCACTTGCTTCACACAGAAACTTTATAAATAGCCTTGCGTACCCCTAGCTGACTACATAGGTGCCGTCTGCCCCTATCTCCACTAGGTGCACCCCACTACCCACTTTCGATCGGCTCCCTACTCGTAGATACCCGTGCTGGCCCCATAGTGGGGTGTATCACTCCCCTAAAGTGGCAACCCGATACAACTTGAGAATGCACGGCTTATACCTACACGATGCAACAACGTCTTACCTACCAGCCCGGGTCCACACACGCATATGAAACCCGTTGGACTTGCGTTGCCACCGCTCCCCATTTTGGCCTCTTACAGTCAAGCCCAGCATGCGTGTCCCGTCCTAGACTTGGGTCGAGCCCACAAAGATACGTTTGGGATACTGGTTGAAATGGGCCCCCACAAGCCACCCACCTAAGCTTGTCACTAGTATATCCCACTTAACCCTCTTAGTCATGTTCATTTACATGTGTGTTTGGTTAAGTCTTACTACTCGTATTTCACATGCCACTAAGGGCACCCACTAGATTCCTCGTGCCACCCAAGGCACCTACTTAACCCCCATGTCCCACCTTACATGTTTATCTGGTTAAGTATTTCTTAATTCATTCGGGCCATAACCTCATAAAGACCTCTCACATTAGACTGGCATTTATGGCAGCTGGATTTGCCGGGCGGGTCCGGGCAGTCTTACACCATAAAAGAGTCTAACCTCGTGTCTTTACAACTGTTATGCTTTAGTTTAGGCCTAGGACCTCTCACATTGGGCTGACATTTGTGACCACTGGATTTGCCGGGCGGGTCCGGGCAGGTTTACGTCACATACGAGTCCAACCTCGTGTCCTAAGCATTGATTAACACTTATGATCTTTTACCCCAGTTTTAATAATTCCCTATCCAAATTATTAATTAAGTCCACTTTTATTGATGCCCATAATTGACTCAATTATGGTCATCCACTCATGGCATGCAAAATCATACACTACAATAAAATGACCATATTACAACGGTGGAAAAAAGTTGTAAAAGACTTTTTACAACGGTGGAGCCACCGTCGTCTATTAAGAAGTTGTAATAGACTATAATCTTTTACAACTTTTTTGCACCGTTGCGACGCCGTTGTGAAATGTATATTTTACAACTGTTTTCCACCGTTGTAATAAACGTTATTACAACTTTTTATAACTGTTGTAGTATACTTTATCAAAAGTATTATTTAAAGTTGTAATATATGATCAAATTATATACATATTATTAACAAAAGAATTCGTTTCAGAACATACTATCTACAAACTGAAGATATCAAACAAAATTAAAACATGAACCAAAACAATATATTAGAATTTTCAAACTCTCATCATTTATTTATAAATCATACAAGTATCTCAAGTACATAAAGCATCTACAACAAAATCCATTAATCAAGATTCCAAAATCCAAATGACTTGAAGTCATCTTTCATAAATATACATCACTAGGAGTAATACAAACATAATGAAATTGAGATTTCCTCGCAGTTCTGATGGTCTTGCAATGGTCTTCATTCTTGAGTTGACTTCCAATGAATTTGAGATTTTCTTGCAATGCTGCAGGTGTTCTTGAATTAAACTGTATGAAGTAACATATTAAGCAATAAGAATGAAATATATTAAAGTATGAAGTAACCTAACATTTTAACCGTTGAATCAAAATCCAACTCCAGTCCAAAGGATCTACTCTATCAATCTCACCTTAATCAATTGCATCAACTGTAAATTTAAAGGAAATAACACGTGAATGGATGGTACTGGAAAACTATTAACGGTTTCTATTATTACTTTTTCTCTACTGTTTCACTATGTTTGTACAACACAACAAAAATAAATTTGACATTCTAGTTAGACTCAAATCAAAACTGAAATTGTATGCATTGATATTGAATACACTTTTATTATTTCCCTAAGCATTGATTACTGTGTTGTACCAGACCTTGCATGTGCATATTTATGAAGCAACTAGAAAATAAAACATCCTGAGCTATCATGATACTAATTGTTTAAAGACCAAAAATAATATTCTACATTGTCAACTTGAAAGCAACTTCTATAACAAAATGGATAAAAACAATTATCCTTTTTTCCTCAAAACTACAGGACACACATCAGAGCCTGCATGCATGCATACTCACAAAATGTCCACTTTCCAATTCTAAATCACAACTACAAAAATCAACTCATCAAATACATACCTGAAAAGTCATACTAATTGTAGTTAAAAGTATTTCCGCCACACCTACCTGCCAAGGCAGCCATTTAGAATAAGGTAGCAAGGAGCAAAACAAATAGCAAACACGTAAATTACACTACATTGGTAGTCAGTAGTTAAACATACAAATTTTAGATACAATGAACCCAGAAACTAATATGATATGATAATGTGAAGTATGATTGTGCTGCTTGGTTTTTAGAACTTGGCCAGAGTAGCAACCAAATAGGCACTAGACAACCTTCAAAATAGTTTTTAATATGAACTCCTGTTTTTTGTCAATCATTTTGCATTCTTTTTTTTTGGACCTGTTTTTTGTCAATCATTTTGCCTTTTTTTTTATCTGTACAAAAATACATTGATCAATTAAAGTGCATAATATTTTACTTTTGTTCAAAGCATCCTTCAAACTTGAGAATAAATCACTGAAATATATAAAACATATACTGTTATAAAGTGAAACACCTATCTAACATAAACAAACAAATGAATTGTCATTCATGTTACCTGATTATGGCTGTTTCATATCCTGGTTATTTAAATAAAGATAGCTATGACCTTCTGAGAAAGCTGATTTTATACTTCGAGGTGAGAATCCAGTATACCCTTTCTCAATTTTAGCATAGCCAATGTCAACAATATGCTTCAGAAGTTCATGTTTTTGGACAAAAGGCTGCATTGCATATTCATCAATTGGCATCCAGTGTGCTTCCTCAATTTCTGATTCTTCTTTCTCTATGTCAAAAGAAAGGGGACGTAACATGCATACAAAGAACAAATCTGACTTCTCGAAGAATGCTTTTTGAGATTGCCTGAATGCAAGGACTTCATTAAATTCAGTATCCATTCCCGTCTCTTCTTTGACTTCCCTTACTGCACCAACTGATATGTCTTCGCCTTGTTCAACGACTCCAGTAGGAAAATTCCATACACCTAATCCACGCATTATTCCTGTTTTCTCTTGAACAACAAGCACCTCCTTTCTTTCATTGATCACAAAAGCACCGACACCAACTCTATGAGTAGCATTTACAGGTAGGGTATGTGGAGAAGCAGGGATCCAGTACACAAGCATTAAGTAAGTTGGCTCTGCATGATGATACCAAAATCCCTCCTCAACAGCTGGTTGAACAAGATTCACAAGATTGATAGGCAATTTTATCCATACACCCCTCTTTCCCTGCTGCCTCCAATTAGCCAAAAATGCTTTCAAAGACCGAGAGAAAGCATCCGCATTTACTGAATTCTTCATCTCAACAATGACTCCTCCATGATGATCATTCACTGCACTCAGCAGCTCAATTTCTTCTCCTTTGCACTCCATTTTCACTGTTTTAAGGTTTTCCAATTTACTTCTTGCGCTGCCTTTACAGCCTTTTACAAACAGAAAACGGGGAAACGATTTGATATGAGCAAGACTATTTACGAAGAGCAATCGAAGTACAGATCTGAGCATCTAAACATAAAAGAAATTTCATGTAATAACACCATAAACAAGGCTTGTTATTTAAGGTTGTTTCGATCATTTTGCCTTCCATTCAAAATATTCTTATCAATCATTTTGCCTTCCATTACACCTGTTTTTTGTCTAACGTCCATTAAATGTCCTTAAACTAGAGCAACTAGAACCCCTCAAAGGACCTCGATATCGTATATTTCACCATCAAGCTTAAAATCTGGTTCAGTAATTTTAACAAACACTTCACCTGCATATTTAGAAAATCCTAAGTAACACACTATATCGTAGAATTATCTAGTTTCACAACGCCAGACAAGTTTCTTACTTGCATTGAAATATAAATCAGATGAACACTATGGTATCATAAAGCAAATTTTGAAAATCAAACAACTAAAAGCTAAGGAATGAATTTTAGATGAGAATCACTTAACCTTTGCATGGAAACTTGGCTGCTGTAAAGTTACCATCATAGGCAATAAGTTCATAGTCCAAGCGCGTGTTGGATTAGCAAGTAAGACCAATTTAGCATTATTCTTTTTGCTGGTCAAAGTTTGATTTGCTAAAACTTCACACATTTTCGGCTGTTGAGATTGTGCCTGACTTTAGATTTGGGATCTGTATACTTTCGAATTTGGAAGAGGTTGCATGAGTCGGAGAAGGAAAGGGAAACGTTGATGCCGGATTCGCAGCGTGAATTTTGAGCATGGAGATTTTTGCAGATACAATTTTTAAGCATAGAAATATGGATCTGTAGAGTTTTATGCATTTAGAGCCAATTATTTTTGGCACTTTCCGCCTAAACTTTCACAAGATGCCGCCACAATTTCATAGGATGCCGCCAAATTTTTGTTATCCTGGTTACGTGCTCATCAGTTTTGTAAGAAACGTTCTAAGACTAGAATTAACAAGTCAAATTTCGTATTAACTATAATATGGATTTCTTGGATTTTTAAAAATGTATTAAATATTACTTTTTAAATATTTTAGGTTACTTTATTACTGTTGTCGAAAGTTAATTATTATGCATATATTATCAATTGTTAAATATCAAATATTTAATAGTTGTTTTTAATTTTAATATTCAATACAAATTATCAATAACTAATTTCTATTTACTAATTATTATTAATTGATAATTAAATATTTTCAAATAGAAATTATTAATAGTAGAAATTAACTTTTGCTTATTTCTACTTAGTTAATTATAATCGAGAGTAATACTTATTAAAAGCTTATGTTACTATTAATTAATAAGTAGTTAATTAACATAACTATTAAAAATAAATTACTACGTATTAACTATTAATTATTTAATAATAATTGATAAATATTATTGATTGCCAAAAGTTTATTATTAATTATTATTACTAAATATTAATATAATTAGTTATTAAATATAGATATTATAAACAAGAAGTTTGTAATAGGCATCTATTACAACTAATAAAGTGAAAAGTTGTGATATATATGTTTATTACAACTTTAGAGAGTTGACAGTTGTAAAAAACCTTTATTACAACTGTGCTTTTTGTACAGTTGTAAAAAAGTATTTATTACAACTGTGCTTTTCGCACAGTTGTAAAATTAAAGTTGTAATATGGTGTTTTTGTTGTAGTGATATCAATTGCACCCCAACTTCTTATTATTAAATCCTTAATATTACCCCTACCCCACGTTTATACGTTCTCTCAACGCATAATATAGGCTAGACTTGAATAGTCTAACACATAGCACAAAGTTAAATTATCACAACATATAGACAATTAAAATAAATCTAATCATAATAGGGGTGAAACTTGCATAAACTACACATGTTAAGGATCAAAAGGTGTCAACTTGTTAAATGTCTCAATTTACATGATATGATCATAGCCCAAATCTATACATAAACTTGCATATGGGGTTTTTAGGCAACATAATGATGATGTGAACTAGCATAGGATATCATATATGTCATAGCATAATTCTAGATGTCATAATAGATGTCATGGCATATGTTCATAACTTTTCTAATCAATCTAACTTGCATATGTGACTTGTCATATAGATCAACATAGCCCAAACATGATGATTTAATTAATATGAACTAACTATCATAGATAGTAACATCATGGCTTTTTAACATGTATGATTCATCACAACTTAGCATAGAAACTTTCAACGTACATAGCATCATCATAGCATGATTTACAACATATAGGATATCATCACCACATAGCATAGGATTAATAACATACATGATAGCAAAAGGGTTTACAACAACATATATGATAATTCACATCATCTACTCATAATCCATTCATAACTCAATCTAATTAAAATGATAATAATCTTGTTAAGACTATCATACTCACAATTTAGAGAAGAAAAGAGTTTTGCTTTGCTTTAGAGTTGATTAGAATTAGAATTGAATTAGCTTTTCTTCCTTCTTAGTTGGCGGCGGCTAGACTGAATTCCATGGCGGCGGTATGACGGTAGCTACTCTATTTTTCATATGAATTAGGGTGAGAGACTACCTAGGTATTTATAGAGTTAGAATTTATTTTAGACCGTCAGATCAACACAGAACTAATCCCAGCCAACCAGATTAGGTCAAAAACCCTAATGGGTCATCACTCAGTCAAAACAGGCTCAGTCAAAAACCCTAGCCGCCAGACCAGGTCGAAACCCAGGTCGACTGCGCAGTTGACCTGGTCCCTGGGGTGTCGACTGCCCAGTCGACTCCCCAGTCGACCTGGGGGGGGGGGTGTCGACTGCCCAGTCGACTTCCCAGTCGACCTGGGGTGCTGGGCGGGAAATTTCCCACCTAGCCTGTTTGACTTCGAATTTTGAATTTTAAATTTCCTGCGAGCTGTTTTAAATTTTCAGAAACTTCCGATGGCCATAACTTCTTCATACGAAGTCCAAATCACGCAAACTCGGACTCTATTTCAACCAGAATTCCGAGACGAACACAGTGGCATAACCCGTTTCCCACAATTCTCACGTCTGAGATTAGTTATTCGTTAATTTATGGATATTAATATTATCAGAATTACAGGGTGTTACATTCTCCCCTCCTTAAAGGATTTCGACCCCGAAATCTTTAAGTCAAGAAGAATGTATATCCTAACATCCAAACAACCATCTACTCAACCATCAAACACAGGCATCCATTGTCCTTATAGACCTCTAATGCTTTTATGTTTAAATGCACAGTGTGTGTATATGTTCCTTGTCTAATGCAAAATCAGGCGGTCCACTGATTCAGTTGACCTCCTTAATGTAAACCATGATAGTGCCATGCGTCCATTATGTATGAAAAAGAACCCTATCGATACATATTATTTCTACATGCGTGCACAACCATTCACCAAAATGCGGTATCCATATGATAGCACAACCATTAGACATCCATTTTACTAAATACAACCATTTATATGCAATATGCAGTATGAAGTGACTGAGCCGATCTAGTGCCTAATATTGTGTGTATATGCGTCCACGAGCAACCACTAGCAAACACTTGCATCCACTTTGCATCCATCATACATAACATGTCTCAAACACATGTTTCAACCATAGGGTTATCCTAACTAAAGGTCAAGAATACTAGCGAGAGGATATACTAAAGATAAGATAAGTACAAGCTAAGCGATAAAGGAGAAATTAAAGGACATACCCTCGCAAAGGAAAGGGTATTGTGAACGCATCTTCTCTTCTGTCTCCCAAGTAGCGTTGCTCTCATCATCTCCCCATTGTACTTTGATTAGTTTGACCTCTCGATTTATCAGCTTCTTGATCTCTGACCCAAGAATGTGCGTAGGAGCTCGTCGAATCGTCGCATCACGCTCGATCTCCACCTCTCTAAGCAAGCTCGGCTCTACCACTTCCGCAGTCTCGTGCAAGCACTTCCTCAAATGTGACACATGGAATACGTCGTGTTACACCACTAAGTCTCTCAGGCAACCCCACTCTATACGCCATCCGTCCAATCTTCTCCTTAATAGGAAACGGCCCTACAAACCTTGTTGCTAATTTCCCAACGGACCCAAAGCGAACAACGTTCCGTAATGGAGACACTTGACAAAGACCATGTCCCCAACATCGAACTCGAGATCTGTCCTCCTCGTATCCGCATAAGATTACTGCCTATCTTGCGCTACTTTCATCCTCCTTCGAATCAAGTCGATCTTTTCCGAAGTCTCCCTAATCACATCGGGCCTAAGTAAGATCTTATCCGTAGATTCCCACCAACATGTAGGTGAACGACAAGGTCGTCCATAAAGAGCTTCGAATGGTGTCATACCAATGCTGGACTGAAAGCTATTATTATATGCGAACTCAACCAATGGGAGATGCTCTTCCATGTACCCCCAAAGTCTAGGATACATAGCCTTAGTAGGTCCTCTAGAATACGATTCACCCTCTCGGTCTGGCCGTCCGTCTGAGGATGATATGCGGTGCTCAAACATAACTGAGTCCCTACCGCCTCTTGTAAGCTTCTCCAAAATTCGCTAGTGAAAATAGGATCGCGGTCGCTCACTATACTAGAAGGAACACCATGCAAACGAACTATTTCTCGGACATATACAGAAGCTAACCATGGAGCAGTCCTCTTACTCTTCACGGGAATGAAATGGGCACTCTTAGTAAGTCTATCTACTATAACCCAAATTCCCGTATTACCCTTCCTCGATCGCGGTAATCCATCCACAAAATCCATCGAGACACTCTCCCACTTCCATAGTGGAAACTCCAATGGGTGAAGCAACCCACCGGGTTTCTTTTGCTCCGCCTTTACTCGTTGGAACACCAAGCATCTAGCGACATACTCGGCCACATCTTTCTTTATGCCGGCCCAAAAGTAAACTCTCTTCATGTCTTTGTACATCTTGTCCCCGCCGGGATGAATGGTCATCTTCGAACGATGTGCTTCATCAAGAATAATCTTCCTTAGGTCATCGTCTTTTGGTACACAAAGTCTACCGTCCCTATGTAACTAACCTTTATCATCTAGGGTATACCTACGGAGATGGCTTGATGACTCCCCGCCTTTGAGCTTTTCTACTAACTCAACCTACTGCGGGTCGTCTCGCTGTGCCTCGCCAATCCGTCCCAAAAGCGTAGGTCTGACCTCCAAGGATGCTAGTAAACCGGGTACGAAGTCAACGGAAGGTCTAAAATCAAACATCGAAATGAATTCTAAGTTTCGCCGCTCAACAAACAAAGGACTTAAAGATAATCTTTTTCAACTTAAGGCATCGGCCACCACGTTACCCTTGCCAGGGGTATATGCTATCTCAAAGTCGTAGGATGCTAAGAACTCCATCCACCTTTGCTGCCTTAAGTTCAAGTCCTTTTGAGAGAATAAGTATTTTAAGGACTTGTGGTCAGTGAATAATTCGAATTTCTCTCCAAGAAGATAATGACGCCAAGACTTAAGCGCGAAAACAATAGCGGCCAACTCTAGGTCATGTGTGGGGTAATTCTTCTCATGCGCTCTCAACTGCCTTCCACCATAGGCTATTACCCTGCCCTCTTGCGTTAATACTGCGCCTAGTCCTGTCCCACAAGTGTCAGTATAAACGGTAAACGACTTACTCCCGTCTGGCAATACTAAGACTGGGGCTGAAGTCAAAGCTCTCTTCAAACGTTGGAACGCATCATCACAATCTACGTCCCATGTGAAAACTATGTTCTTCTTCGTCAAACGTGTCAATGGAGCTGATATCCTTGCGAAGTCTTTGATAAACTTCCTATAGTAGCCAGCCAACCCCAAGAAACTTCTTACTTCGGTAGCATTTTTAGGGACCTTCCAATCTTGGATGGCCACCACCTTCGCGGGATCCACAGCTATCCCTTCCTTGGAAACCACATGTCCTAAGAATCGTACTTCCTTCCTCCAGAAGTGACACTTAGAAAATTTGGCTTTAAGATTATGCGCTCGTAGGGTCTCCAACACTTCCCTAAGATGTAGGGCATGCTCTTCTTCATCCTTAGAAAAGATCAGGATGTCGTCTACAATGACTACCACGAATTTGTTAAGGTACTCCCTAAACACCCTACTCATCAAATCAACAAAATATGCTGGGGCGTTTGTCAAACCGAAGGGCATCACTAGCCATTCATAGAAACCGTCCGGAGTCCTAAAGGCAGTCTTGTCAATGTTATCCTCAGTCACTCTCAACTGATGGAAACTAGTGGCTAAGTCCAACTGCGAAAACACTGAGGCGCCAACTAACTGATCGAAGAGATTGTCAATCCTCGGCAGTGGGTGTCTGTTCTTCTTAGTAAGTTTATTAAGTTCTCTATAGTCCACACAAAGTCTAGGGGACCCATCCGCCTTCGTGGCAAATACTACTGGAGCACCCCACTCCGATATACTTCGTCTTATGAACCCCTTCTCAAGCAACTCCTTCACTTGCTTATCGAGTTCCCTTCTTTCACGTGGAGCCATGTGGCGTACTAGCAATGATACTGGTTTCGCATTCCATAAGATATATTCAAAAATCTATCTCCCGCTTCGGAGGCAAGCCCTTCACCTCCTCAAACACATCCGAATATTCTCGGACCACTCTAATAGATTGTAGATTTTCCTCAGACGCGTCAAGCGATTCTAAATAACTTAGCATAACAGAATTTATGGGATTACAAAAGATTTCGAGAGCATTTCCAAGGCGAGTCATGAGCCTAACTACTCTCCTTTCACAATCAAGAATGACCCCATTTCTGGATAACCAATCCATTCCTAAAATTAGCCCATAGCCCGTGAAGCCCAACACATAAGCATCACATCTAAACTCAACGCTAAGTATAGAAATTTTCAAATCCAAACACATCATGGACAAATAAGCTGAGCCCCCAATTGGATTCGAAACAATTAAGGGATCCTCTACTAAACTGGTGTTTAAGTGCAGTGATTCAACTAATGATGTAGAGATAAACGAATGCGATGCGCCTGAATCGAATAAGGTACAGACAGAATGATCAAACAGAAAAACTAAGCTTTCAACAGAAATGGTTTTACCTCGTTCTTGCAGCGGTGGGATCGCGAGAGCCTAAACTTATCCCCTTGCCTGCCCTGGTGCCATAAGAGCCTACACCTGTCCTCCCGAGGTAGCTCCTGCCCTCTGCCCCTTCTTTGGGATGTCCTTCACTAAATGTCCCGCATCGCCACAGTGGAAACAACCAGTCTTCTTTTTCTTTCGGCAATCCTTGCTAAGATGGCCTGGTGTCCCACAATTAAAACATTTCTTCTTTCCCTTGCCGTTATTGTCTTTACCACCCTTCTTGTTTTGCTGTTGTTGTTTCTTCTGATCCCCCTTCTTCTCGGGTGCCTTATCAGCTTTAGCGCTTTTCTCCTCATGCATGAGCGCCATTTCTACTAACTTCTCAAATGTGGCCCCCATAGGGATGTGGGTCATAGCCAACCCTTGCAACGGTTCATTCAACCCATTAACGAACCTCAGAGCCTTCTTCTCCGGCATGTTCACTAAGTCCAAGCCAAACCTTGCTAACTGATTAAATTTATTGACATATTCTTTTACTGATGAGCTTCCTTGCTTCAATGTCAAGAACCTTTCCATATATAGATTTTCTTTTGCCCTTGAGAGAAACTTCGCCTCGAACCTACGTCTGAAATCCACCCAAGAATCAACAGGGCGCTCCCCATTAGTGACCTCCCACCAAAACGAGGCCTCTCCCTTCATCAACCAAGCTGCTAAACGAACTTTCCTCCCTTCTTCTACTTCAAAGATTTCTAGAAATTCTTCCACCTCCTTAAGCCAATCTCTAGCTTCCACAAACGTTTCTGACCCTTGAAAAGGTTTTCCACCCATAGCCTTGAATTCCTTGCACGTCTTTGCAAAAGTATCTACGCGAGGAGGAGGAACGGGTGCAACTGGTGGTGGAGGAACATTAGCTGGACCTGCAGCGGCCCTAGCCTCTAATAACCTCCTATACCATCCTGGTATCGTTACATCGTCGGGTAGATTAAGATCTTCAGCCATGCTGAAACGAAAAAGGGAAGATTCAAAATGGAGAATTCGAAAGATAAAGATATATGGATATTTGGGGATTATGTTTTTCTAAAAAACTTTAATCTTTAAAATAACTCATTAAAACATGTTTTTGAAAGCACTTCTTCCAAAAATACTTTAGAAAAATAATTTTTCTAAAAATTTTATCTGTTCTGGTAACCTTAAGCTCTGATACCACGTGTAGCAGCCCACGTCCATTAATGTCACTCACAAAGGGAATGCATTAACTTCCATGGAGGTTATAAGTGAATATAGAACAGAAAAATTACAACAAGACAAATAATAAGTAGTACTTGGAAATCTAAAACCTCATTTTATTGCAGCGGAAATTAAACATGTTTATTATATCATAAAAACCATAAATCAGAGTCAAGTACAATATCCATCTTGATCAAATAAAATACATAATCCCATTACATAAATAGCCATAAAAAAAAGATAACAAGATGGACTTTACTTCAACGGTTCAAGCTTTCCAAAGAGATGAAGCAATCCAATCAAACTCCACTAGAGCTGGGTCCAACCTGAGGACCTGGAGGGGAAAAAAGGATAGAAATAGAGGGCGTCAGACATAAAGTCTGGCGAGTATGATAATTCTAACAATACTATTATCGAAATAACTAGACTAAGGCATAAGCTGGAAGACAAGTAAATGTCTATGAACTATTAGGTATGGAATGAGCAGATAATGATAACGTTAAAGGCACACCTAATTACTAACGAATGATTACTACACTGCACCGCCTATTACTACACTGCACCGCACCAGTCACCCTAAAGGTTGATCCCACTTGCTTCACACAGAAACTTTATAAATAGCCTTGCATACCCCTAGCTGACTACATAGGTGTCGTCTGCCCCTATCTCCACTAGGTGTACCCCACTACCCACTTTCGATCTGCTCCCTACTCGTAGATACCCGTGCTGGCCCCACAGTGGGGTGTATCACTCCCCTAAAGTGGCAACCCGATACAACTTGAGAATGCACGACTTATACCTACACGATGCAACAACGTCTTACCTACCAGCCCGGGTCCACACACGCATATGAAACCCGTTGGACTTGCGTTGCGACCGCTCCCCGTTTTGGCCTCTTACAGTCAAGCCCAGCATGCGTGACCTGTCCTCGACTTGGGTCGAGCCCACAAAGATACGTTTGGGATACTGGTTGAAATGGGCCCCCACAAGCCACCCACCTAAGCTTGTCACTAGTTTATCCCATTTAACCCTCTTAGTCATGTTCATTTACATGTGTGTTTGGTTAAGTCTTACTACTCGTATTTCACATGCCACTAAGGGCACCCACTAGATTCCTCGTGCCACCCAAGTCACCTACTTAACCCCCATGTCCCACCTTACATGTTTATCTGGTTAAGTATTTCTTAATTCATTCAGGCCATAACCTCATAAAGACCTCTCACATTAGACTGGCATTTATGGCAGCTGGATTTGCCGGGCGGTTCCGGGCAGTCTTACACCATAAAAGAGTCTAACCTCGTGTCTTTACAACTGTTATGCTTTAGTTTAGGCCTAGGACCTCTCACATTGGGCTGACATTTGGGACCACTGGATTTGCCGGGCGGGTCCGAGCAGGTTTACGTCACAAATGAGTCCAACCTCGTGTCCTAAGCATTGATTAACACTTATGATCTTTTACCCCAGTTTTAATAATTCCCTATCCAAATTATTAATTAAGTCCACTTTTATTGATGCCCATAATTGACTCAATTATGGTCATCCACTCATGGCATGCAAAATCATATCAATTGCACCCCAACTTCTTATTATTAAATCCTTAATATTACCCTTACCCCACGTTTATACGTTCGCTTATTCAACGCATAATATAGGCTGGACTTAAATAGTCTAACACATAGCACAAAGATAAATTATCACAACATATAGACAATTAAAATAAATCTAATCATAATAGGGGTGAAACTTGCATAAACTACACATGTTAAGGATCAAAAGGTGTCAACTTGTTAAATGTCTCAATTTACATGATATGATCATAGCCCAAATCTATACATAAACTTGCATATGGGGTTTTTAGGCAACATAATGATGGTGTGAACTAGCATAGGATATCACATATGTCATAGCATAATTCTAGATGTCATAATAGATGTCATGGCATATGTCCATAACTTTTCTAATCAATCTAACTTGCATATGTGACTTGTCATATAGTTCAACATAGCCCAAACATGATGATTTAATTAATATGAACTAACTATCATAGATAGTAACATCATGGCTTTTTAACATGTATGATTCATCACAACTTAGCATAGAAACTTTCAACGTACATAGCATCATCATAGCATGATTTACAACATATAGGATATCATCACCACATAGCATAGGATTAATAACATACATGATAGCAAAAGGGTTTACAACAACATATATGATAATTCACATCATCTACTCATAATCCATTCATAACTCAATCTAACTAAAATGATAATAATCTTGTTAAGACTATCATACTCACAATTTAGAGAAGAAAAGAGTTTTTCTTTGCTTTAGAGTTGATTAGAATTAGAATTGAATTAGCTTTTCTTCCTTCTTAGTTGGCGGCGGCTAGACTGAATTCCATGGCGGCGGTATGACGGTAGATACTCTATTTTTCATATGAATTAGGGTGAGAGACTACCTAGGTATTTATAGAGTTAGGATTTATTTTAGACCGTCAGATCAACACAGAACTAATCCCAGCCAACCAGATTAGGTCAAAAACCCTAATGGGTCATCACTCAGTCAAAACAGGCTCAGTCAAAAACCCTAGCCGCCAGACCAGGTCGACACCCAGGTCGACTGCGCAGTCGACCTGGTTCCTGGGGTGTCGACTGCCCAGTCGACTCCCCAGTCGACCTGGGGGGGGGGGTGTCGACTGCCCAGTCGACTCCCCAGTCGACCTGGGGTGCTGGGCGGGAAATTTCCCACCTAGCCTGTTTGACTTCGAATTTTGAATTTCCTGCGAGCTGTTTTAAATTTTCAGAAACTTCTGATGGCCATAACTTCTTCATACGAAGTCCAAATCACGCAAACTCGGACTCTATTTCAACCAAAATTCCGAGACGAACACAATGGCACAACCCGTTTCCCGCAATTCTCACGTCTGAGATTAGTTATTCATTAATTTGTGGATATTAATATTATCATAATTACAGGGTGTTACAATTCTAGTGGCCATGATGACTGGATGTTGAAAGACTATGCAGTAGAGGAGATCCAGTCTCCTCATATATTGGAGATTATACCCAATTATGTTCTAGAGCCAATCCATGAGGAGCGGGAACTTCCAGCGATACCGCTTCCCCAGATGGACAAGCCCGAGATTGACTTGGCATCATAGCTCGATGGTGAGGTCGAGGTGGAGATAGAGCTTGAGGACGGGGATGATGAGATTGACGAGCGCGACTCTGAGGCTGACGACGACGAGGAAGAATTTATGGAGAATGACCTCGATGCTTTTGACTATGTCCAGATCATGATTCCTCGATGGGACAGGTGGGATGATCCGGAGTCGGAGGATGAGTTTGATGTGGAGCCAGAAGAGCTCATGATCTGTGGACCCTCGATAGATGGTTCTGAATAAAATTGTCATGTACTGAAATAAATGTTGGATCATTAAAAATATAATTTTTAACATGAGTATGCGATGAATAAAATTGTCATATATAGAAATGAATATTGGATCATTAAAAATATAATTTTTAACATGAATATACGATGAATAAAATTGTCATGTATTGAAATAAATTTTGGATCGTTAAAAATATAATTTTTAACATGAATATGTGATGAATAAAATTGTCACATATTGAAATAAATATTGGTTGGTTAAAAATATTTTTTTAACGTATATATGGAATGTATAAAATTGTCATGTAATGAAATATACAATTTTGATTAAAAATTGAAAATGAAGTAGAAATCGTTTTAAAATGAATTTATAAACGATTTATAAAATACGATTTAAATGGAAATCAATGAAATATATATAATATATATATTATATAAAATTTAATGGCCTGAATAGAACGCGCCACGCAGCGACCATTCGCGAATTTCGAACATAGACTTCGAATTGACATTACGGGAGATCCGACCATCGGATTCTCCTAAAACCGGAACCGTTGGGTTCATATCGAAAAGAGCTTTCCAATGAATATAAGAGATTTGAAATCTAATGGTTGGATTTGGAATTATGTCCAAATCAAATTTGGAAAAGGTCGCTGTAAATGTAGTTCGATGACCATTTATGGAAATCGACTGAAAGGGCCTTAATAAATTTATTAAAAATATTAATAATTTGTGTAAAATCATAATATATGATTTGGAAAGAATTTGGATGAAAAATTCCACGTTTGTAAAGATAAAATTATTTTTTTTATCAAAATGAACTAGTTATTAACTAGAATAGTAATCCAATTGTTTTTAAATAAATAAAGTGGACTTGGAAAGAAAAGGAGGTTTTAAAATAACCAGAATTTTCCAATATATAAATTGGAATGGTTTGGAATGGAAATAATCTTCAGAATATTTCGGTATTGGATTCCGTGATTATATGGATATTGTTGTGGGAATTTGGAAGATATCAATATCGTTATTCCAATACGATATCCGTTGGTTTCAGAATTTGAAATTGAATATAAGCCGATATGTAACAACCCGGAAAATCAGAACCAATTTAAAATTTTTATTTTGGCAATTTTAATGAATTTTGAATATTTAAAATGATTTATTTTAAATAATAACGACGGAAAATTTATTTTCGACGAAGTTAAAACGAATAATTTTATTTTAATTATAAAAGGAATTGGAAATGGCGCGGTAGTTTCAAAATTCGATTTCAGATGAATGTACAAGATTCAAAATAAATTGGATTTTAGTGAAATCAAAAATATTTGAATCTGTTTGAAAATATGTTTCCAACGAATCCCAAAATTTGAAATTTCATAGCGGAAATAAAAAGTTATGTCTAGTTGAAAATTCAGAATGGTCACTATAGAAATATGGCCCTTAAAAATGGCAATTTTGCAAATGACCTCCGTTTTCAACGAAACCACTTTTTTTGGATCTGGGATGTCAGATTATTGCTAGATTCCAATTTCCGTAATTTTTTAAATCAATATGGGAGCGTGGCGAAGCTAAACGTGTTTTGATAGTTTCAGTCAATTTAGATCAACCGGAAAATGGCCATTTTTCAAACAATCTTCAAATTTGATGAAATTAGTTTTGTTAGGACCGTGTCGTCAATACGAAGCTAGAAATAATTTTTCTGGAATTTTTAGAATCAGTATGTAGCCCCGACAAATTAAAATGTACATTCAAATCCATATTTGAATGTTTTATATTTTAATTTAAAGAGAAACTGATTGTAACAGTCGAAGTGGGTTACGAAACATATCCCATTGTGTTCGGAATGTGGGTAATTAGCTAGGGACGATAGTCGGTGGGTTCGATTTGGGGTTCAAAAGAAAAAGCAACTTTATGGATTAGAAAATAAATAAAAATATAAATAATTAAAGCCCCTCATACCTCCTTTCTCTTCCCCGTTGACTTCACTTTTCAAAATCAAAAATAAGGAAAAAAAGCCCAAATCGATCAGAAACCCGCTCCCTAACCTAGCCGCTCCCCTCGCGTCGACGCGCCATGCCCGAGGGCCTCCACCGCCGCTGATGGCCTGACGACGCACCCTCCACTCCATCCCTCTCCACTTCGTAAAACCGCAAACCTAGCCCCTCCCCCACTGAGCCTCGGCTCTGATGCCTCGACCCCTTCAACCTCCACCGCGAGCAACTGCGACCACCCCAACTTTTTCGCTGTGAGTTTTTCTTATTTATTTCTCTTTTAAAAATTAGATTTTTAAGTTAGAAGAAAAATTAGATTTTTAGAATAAAATAAGGAAGATATTTTATTTATATTGAAGAAGAGATTTTTATTATGTAAATATAGAAATAGAAATTTGATTTTTATTTAGAGGATTAACATGATAAAGGTGGAGATTTTTAAATATGAAAGGTCGAGACTTTTAAATATGAAAGGTTGGATTTTTAATTATAAAAAGATTAATTTTTTTAAGGAGAAGATATGACTTTTCATAATATAAAAAGAGGATTTTTATATAACAGAGAATATAAAAATATTATTTTTATATGAGTAGCGGATTAAAAATAGGAATTTTATATAATAGAGAATATAAAAATATTATTTTTATATGAGTAGCAGATTGAAAATAGGATTTTTATATAATAGAGAATATAAAAATATTATTTTTATATGGATAGCATTAGAATAAAAATATGATTTTTATTGTATAAGGAGAATTATAAAAATATGATTTTTATAGTGAAAGTGAATGAATAAAAATATGATCTTTATACAGTAAACATCGATGTAAAAATGTGATTTTTAAAATATAAACATCATATTAAAAATGTGATTTTTAATATGAACAGCGTAGAAAAGACTGCGTTGAATATCGGGCCAAACCAAGCTATTCAGAAGTTCAGAAATAAAGAATGGAGGAGTGGAAACCCAAGGTGAGAACTTCTCACTTTAATTTTATTTTATACTTAAAAATATATATTAGGATGTAGGCGGTGTAGCAGCACCCGACACCCGTCGTCCACAGACCATGGACAACTTGTTTGTTTGTTTGATTGTGTTGCGAAAATTGTTTGTGATGTGAAGTGGACTGTATAAAATATTCATGTGTTAAATAAAATATTTTGTAGTTAAAAATATAATTTTTAATGTGTACATGAATAAAATAAATATTCATAAACAAATCGGACGATTTGTTTATGTACACACATTTGACTGATATTGATTGGGACGATAAATTTTACACATCGCCCAAATGCACAAATAAAATTCATTATTTGTTGATTGAAACCCCATACGGGTAAGGGGATGATATATGACATACACTAGTCTCAATAATTAGCTGTATGTTGATCGATTGATTGACAGGCTGTTGTAAGTGTTAAATATTTCTATTTAAGGCTTATGTAGTGTAGAATGCACTCTGGATGATGGTTGACTATGCTTGATTATTGTTGTACACTTGTGTGTATGAATTCATGTAATCAACATTATATGGTAATTGACTGTGTCTGATTCCAGTTCAAAAAGAAGGAATATTTTAAAATAATGAATATTTTAAAATAACGAATATTTTAAAATAATATTCAGTAAAAGATCAAAATCTGATTTCGATGTCTGATTTGGGATGGACATGAATATATTTAAATATATAAAGCCGTGTTGATTAGATTAACGCCATTTTGACGCGAATGATATTTATATCGATTTTATTCATTTCTATAACGAATATTGAAAAGGAAGTGATTTCAAATCTAATGTTTTGAAAATATTATCATTTTTATATCGATGATATGGAATATTCAATTTTGATTTGAAATTGAATATGAAGTTGAAATCGTTTTGAAAACGAATTTAAAACGATTTATAAAATACGTTTTAAATGGAAATCGATGAAATATATATATATATATATATATATATATATAATGGCCTGAATAGAACGCGCCGCGCTGCGGCAGGTCGCGAATTTCGACCATTAACTTCGAACGGACATTACGGGAGATCCGACCGTCGAATTCTCCTAAAACTGGAACCATTGGGTTCATATCGAAATGAGCTTTCCCAAGAATACAAGAGATTTGAAATCTTACAGTTGGTTTTGGAATTATGTCCAAATCAAATTTGGAAAAGGTCGCTGTAAGTGCAGTTCGATGACCGCTTATGGAAATCGACTGTAGGGCCTTGATAAAATTATTAAAAGTATCAATAATTTGTGTAAAATCATAATAAATGATTTGGAAAGAATTGGAATGAAAAATTCCATATTTGAAAAGATAAAAAATTATTTTTATTGAAATGAACTAGTTATTAACTAGATTTGAAATCCAATAATTTTTAAAATAAATAAATTGGATTTGAAATAGTTTTAAAAATAACCAGAATTTCCAATATATGAATTGGAATGGATTTGAATCGAAACTATCTTCAGAATATTTCGATATTGGATTCTGTGATTATACGGACATTGTGGAGGAATTTGGAAGATATATATATATATATATATCGTTATTCCAATACGATATTCGTTGATTTCAGAATTTGATATTGAATATAAGCCGATATATTTTCTATTCAGAGCCTTGTATTTAATATCAAATGGATTTTTGGGTTTGTCATGAACTGTCTTCACTAACACTGTTCTTAAACCAAGTTGAGAAAGGATTAAATCTTTTATTAAGATTTAATGAAGTTTACCAATTAATTAATATTAAATTGGAATTGAACTGAATTGGATTTTTGGGTTTATCGTGAACGGTGTTTTAAATAACACTTGTTCTTTAACATGATTAACAATGGAATGTGATTTTGGGTTTGTCATGAATGGTGTCTTAAATAACACTGTTCTTGAACCCCGTTTGAATAGAATAAATCTTTTAATTAAGATTTGAAGAAGAATTGTCAACTAATTAACATTTAATTGGAACTGAAAATGGAATGTGAATTGGATTTATTGTGAACTGTGTTTTTAACGACATTCGTTCTCTTACCCGATTTACAGTGAAATGTGATTTGGAATTTATAAATCTTTTTATTAAGATTTAACGGGAATTTTCCATACTTACGTCTTCCAACTTAATATATTAAATTGGAATTGAATGGAATTCGACTGATAAGAATCGAAGTGAACTTCTGTGGAGGAAGACTGTTAATACATATGGAATTTAAAAAGGCTTTGCCGTTATTCCATTTATATTATTTGTAGGATACGGAAATTGATATCGATTATATATTGATTTGTTTTCCTTGAAGATTCCATAACTAATGGAATGTGATTTGGGTTTATCGTGAACTGTGTTTTAAATGACATTAGTTCTTTAACCCGGTTAAAGGCAGGATTACATGTCTGTCATTATATTTCGAACTGTATGTTAATCTCTGCTAAATATATATCTGTTTGGTGACAGAGAATTTATTCTCTTGCTTAACACCCTTCTCTGAGACGTACGAGCTTAGAGGTTATATATCGGCGGAAATCAATAGTACGGTGTAGATTGTCAATGCGACATGTTTGCGTTTCCAAAGTTAAATAATCATTAATATTGATTTTTGAGAAGATTAAAACTAAGTGGAGTTTTAATGAATCTTTAATTAGATTGAAATGTGAATTGATAATTTAAATTATCAAATTTGGGGAATGATCGAGAATGGAGTATCACCAGTTTTGCTCCTAGCGATAGTTATATCTTTAATTAGATTTGAACGAGAAGTGGTAATTAAATTTACCGATAACACTGTGGTGTTAGATATGGAGTACGACCAGTTTTGCTCCATGGGATGAATAGGTTGGGATTGGGAAATTAAACAAATGATTACTTTGGTGTGGTTCGCTAATCCTGACTAGTTTGGAAAACCTTTATATGGTTTGAAATGATATCCAAACGAAGATTAAAGGATAAATTTAAAGAATTTATCTTTGATAAAATTAATGGGAACCTTTCCCAGATGATATGAATATTTGAATAAACGAATATTCTGGATTGGAATGGGGCGTATGTTGTGTTTTTATAACACTTGTTTATTATATACATGAGTTATTCGGAAAGGCCGAGTTTATTCCCATTCTGAATAACTGATTTGACGATAAGTCGACGATGAAGACGGTGGCTGAAGACCGAAGGTCTTCACATCGTTTGGATGATTATCGATGTCTTGATTGGGCTGTACACCCAAGATGAGGTAATAAGTGGTGATCGTCCAGACGTACTTGGAGATCGACCGGATATGCGAGGGCCTCACCCCTTTATTGAACATACGAGACGAGGAATAAGGTGTCTCCGGTTTCGTTCATACCCAGAACGAACTTGTAGATGGATTGTGTGTCTGACATTGGATTTTATTCTGTGTTGGTTGATTTCTATTAAATATATATCTGTTTGGCGGCGAAGAATTTATTCTCTTGCTTAACGCCCTTTTCTGAGACGTACGAGCTCAGAGGTTATATATCGATAGATATCAGTCGCATGGCATGAATTGCCTGTGTGGCATGCTGAGATGCAGTGATCAAGGATTTTGTTGAAAAGCAGAGTCTTGTGGTTGATGATCAAAGCATAGTTTTAATATAGCGCCGCATTGTGTATAGCGTTAATTCGCGAGCCTCACACCTCGGTATGAGTCAAAAACGGGATAAGGGAACGCAGTGAGTGCATGACGTTTTTGTCTAGCTGTGGGTGGTGTCAGCGTTTTACACGCCCTGGCATTTATATATTTTTACCTATGTAGTTGTTAGAATGCGAGGCGCCTCGGATATATCGGTTACTAGGAGCCAATGGATGGGTCCTTTAGGACAGAGAAACGTGTGTTCAGGTATAACCAATCCACTTTTGCACTTTGAGTGGACCGGCACTACAGGATCCAGGGGTTACCCAGAGTGTGTAGTCCAGAGACATTTGCTAGAGTGCCTCGAAGCGGAAAGGAGTATGTCCCTTGCCTAGACTCATGATGGAATCCAAATTTCCAATACGAAATCACGGATTTTAGTTGTAATCCTATATATGGCGACATAGTGGGATGGGGCGCTCATGCCGCCTATGATTGATATATTTATATTTGAAGCTGATTTCTTCACTTATAGTAATAATAAAAGATTAAATTTCGCGTATCAAGCATTATTTGGATATTATAAGGTAAAACCCTATCCTCCGGCTTGCATTGCATTGTGTGATGGGACCTAGGTCTTATAATAGCTTCATTGTTATTTATTTAGCATTGCGCTGTTTATAACTGTATATGCACTAGTATTCTTGGGAGGAAACCCGTTCCGTGTTATATGGCGTGGTCCCTTGATTTACTCTCTTTTAAAGTAAAGTTTTAAGTAACTGTTTTAGTTCTCACACCAGTCACATGACTGACCTGGAGTTTATTGTTTTAACCTAAACTCTGGGTGCCCCTACTTTCCACATGGGCAGCTAGTAGTTTTGGTTTTGCAGATTTATTCTTACAGGATCCTGGTTTACAGCTGGAATTATACTCGGAAAGCTCTGTATCCGAGTGTTTCTTTTAGTTGAGTTTTTGTATTATTGTTCCGCTGCTATGTATTTTAATGTAATTTGAACTGATATTTGTCAAATGTATATTATTTGTTCATACTCTGTATATTCTTGTACTCTGATGTAAATTGTTGTAATAAGCAATGAAATGTTCTTCTGTTTGTGTTCTGATCTATCGTGTTCTCAAAGCATTCTGGGCTTTCCTTCATGGGGAAGTTCGGGTCGTGTCACGATATAATTTCTATTCTGAGCCTTATATTTAATATCGAATTGGATTTTGGGTTTGTCGTGAACTGTGTTTAAATGACATTGGTTCTTTAACCCAGTTAAAGCAGGATTAATTTCCAGAAAGTTGGACAATCAATAAGAAATGATTTTAGAGATTGAAACCAATTGGGGCTTAATAGATCTTTAATTAGATTGTGAATATATAGATGGTAATTAAATTACCAAAATATGAAATGTGATTGAGCCAAATACACTTGGTTGCTGATATTGATTGTGATGGACTGACTGTTTGGATTGTGCTCGACTAGTATATGAGCAAAATATGCTTTTACATTTAGCATTGGATTGGGTAAAAATGTCTGTGTGCTAACACCTTGTGAAACACTTCACAATTTGACTATAAGGTGTTTAGTGATGTTGTTTATTTCAAAATTTAATAAATGATTTTGAAATGAGATTTCTTAAGTAAAAAGAATAGTATTCCCGATTTTGGACAGGGAACGTTTTATAAAATATTTTATAAAACAGAAAGGATTTTGAGGGCTAAACCCAATGATTTCGAAATGATTTGATGGTTCAAAGCATAACCGATTAGTTGCTATTGATGATATATCTGTTTGGTGGCGGAGAATTTATTCTCTTGCTTAACACCCTTCTTTGAGACATACGAGCTCAAAGGTTATGTGATTAATAGTGACTGAACATATGTGTGAATTGCTGATGTGAAGTACTATAGTTTGAAAGTACTTGTGATTATTATGTTGTGAAATGATTTTCCCTGCTTCGGGATATGAAATGATTTAGTATGTGGCTAAAGATCGGGTGACCCGAGAGCGACTAAAAGCGTGAGGGCTGTGTATGCTTTCCCCCAGAGTGTGGGATGGTGCATCGTTAGTGTAGCCTGCTCCATCAAGGGAGATGCACATATATATATCGAGTTGGTAAGGCGCATACAACCTTGTTTAAGGGAACATGACCGATATTTGGTTGCATACTTGTTTGTATGCATTGTTATGTTTTGGAATTCATATTTTCAAAGATTTTGGTTTGAGATCCCGAAGTGAAATCTACTTTGATATAAAAGCTAGATATGTATTTCAAATGATTTGAAATAAGAATTGGGAAATAAAGTCCAAAGAAATAATTTCTGTAAAGTGAATTGGATTTGGAAAATATAAGTGTGGGGATTAATCAAAATAGGTAGATTGGAAAATTGCATGTTGATTGATGCATTGTAGATCCATATGACTATTATTAGTTATTGTTTATGCACTGGTATTCATGGGGGTAAACTCGTTCCGTGACATGCAGCGTGGTCCCGTGATTTATCTTATTTTAAAGTAAAGTTTAGTAACAGTTTTGAGTTCTCACACCAGTCCCATGACTGATCTGGAGTTTATTGTTTTAACCTAAACTCTGGGTGCCCATATTTTCCACACGGGAAGCTAGTAGTTTTGGTTTTGCAGATATTTATTTATTGAGCAGGATTCTGGATTGAAGCTTAAAGCTACGTCCAGAGCATTAATAGGCTTCCACTATGTTAGTTTATTAGTTCCGTTGCATTGTAAATTAATCTTCCGCTGCAGTATTATTTTTTGATGTACTCTGATATATTCTGTACTCTAATGTAACATAATTATGATGTTTATAAAAGTCTTCTATTATTTGTTATGATGTGTTGTATGCCCAGAGTTAGCACAGCGGAAGCATGGTGGGCCCATAACCCACATATCCGAGCGAAATCCGTATCGTTACATCTAAACTAAGAATATTTAAAATAGTATATTTATTTACATTATGATAAAATTACTCACGGTTATAATATTTTGTAACTACTATCACAAACATAATAATTATGGATTTTCTATTACATATATTTTAAATTACTTAATTAATTAGTATAACACATACATCAAGTATATACGCCTTTTATTTCGAACAAGATTGTACATCAAATTAGATAAATGTAACAAACTACATAATTACCCTGACGATATACCACAGCTCTATCATTTGTTATATCAAATAATCCTTAAATATCATTTATATAAATTTCAACATTTTTTGACCACTTTAATTTTTTTTAATCTCCCTATTTAAATCATAACCTAAGATTGGTGCTTTTAATAGAGAACTTGATTTCAAAAAGAAAAGGGGTTCCTTTAAATAAATTCTTGCTTAAATATCCTAAAATAAATCATTAACACATATATAACTTTTTATAAAACTCATTCGAAAAGAATTTACACAATATCCAAAATAAGATAACCTCCTTTTACTTCACTAAAATTTCGAATTCCCAAAATGCATTCCTAACAGACTATCCTATATGGATTGTAAATTTTAAAACTTTGTTTGGTACATTAAATAGCTTTTAAACCAATTTATTTCTATGTTTTATACTACTATTACTATGAGTATCAAAATAACTAATGTCAAATATTGATAAGTGTTAAGACCATTCAAAATTCATAAGAATAACCTCTCAAATAACAGAAAGATGCCTGGCGACCACTGTAGCATTTCATCAATTGATATTGTTGACATACACACACACACACATACACACACACACACACACACACATATATATATATATATAGCGTTCAAGTGATCTTACAAGTCATTTACATAAACAAGACTGTATGTAGATCAAAATCAATATGATGATGAATCCTTTAGAACCCTTTAACAAAACCAAATCTTTCGAGGTGCCTTCATCACGACCTATTCGCAAAAAGCACTTTAACTTCCTTTTTCTTATCCCCTACAGAATGGGTATTTATGCCATTTTTTTCCAAGTGGATTCAACAACATCAAATACTATATATATATATATTTTATATATATATAACATATACAATAACATGTCGTCCTCATTTTAAAACTATTCCAAATTGAGATATCTCACTTTTGTATCCAAGCATGGCAACAAAATAAAACAAAGAACCTTGGAATAACCTCCTACCATCGCCTAAACGCCAAAGTTATCACCTTCGCTCATCGAAGCTCTGGAAAACTCTACCTCTCCCCTTCTATTTCTCACACACTTAGCTAAACCCCTTTCTTCAGTTTTATGATTATTGCAAAGAGAAACAGTAGAGAATAGTAGGAGTAATGGTGGGGTGGAGAAATGGTGGTAATTCTTAGGCGATATTTGTAGAGTTCAAGCATTTAAAAATAAGAAACCGTCCAATTGCAAATTTTAAGGTGATATTTTGAACTGTTCATGCATGGGTAACCGAATTTTAACCGATTCAATGCTTATCAGAAATGCAGTAAATGCTAGAAAAGAGCATTTAAAAATAAAAACTGTCAAGTTGCAAAATTTAAGGTGATATTTTGAACTATTAATAAAGATAGGAATGAATATGAGAATTTAAAGAAATTGACTGTTTCTAGAAATAAAGCAATTAATATTATAGGAATGAATATGAGAATTTTAAGGAATTTACTATTTCTGAAAATAGAGAAATTAATATTATAGGAATGAGTGTGAGAATTTTAAAGAATTAATGTTTCTAGAAATAGAGAAATTAATTTTGATTCAGCAAAGAGGAAATGTAGGACATAATTTCGAATAAAGGGCATTTTCGGTAGTTTGCGTGTACACCGAAAAAGTGTGACAAACCTATTCCGGTTATTAGTAAAGATGTTTTATACTACTAGTACTATCAGTATCAAAATAATTAACGTCAAATATTGATAAGTGTTAAGACCATTCAAAATTCATAAGAATAACTCGTCAAATAACAGAAAGATGCCTGGCAGCCACTGTACATTTCATCAGTTGATATATATATATATATATAAGTCAGCGTTTAAGTGATCTTACAAGTCATTTACGTAAACAAGACTGTATGTAGATAAAAATAAACATGGTGATGAATCCTTTAGGACCCTTTTACAAAACCAAATCTTTTGAGGTGCCTTCATCACGACCCATTCGCAAAGAAGCATCTCAACTTCCTTTTTTTTATCCCCTGCAAAATGGGTATTTATGCCATTTGTTTCCAAGTGGAATCAACAACATCAAACACTACATATAGGTATATGTAGAACATATACAATAACATGTCGTCCTCATTTTAAAACTATTCCAAATTGAGATATCTCACTTTTGTATCCAAGCATGGCAACAAATAAAACAAAGAACCTTGAAACAACCTCCTACCATCGCCTAAACACGAAAGCTGTCACCTTCGCTCGCCGAAGCTCTGGAAAACTCTACCTCTCCCCTTCTATTTCTCACACACTTAGCTAAACCCCTTTCTTTAGTTTTGCTCTCGAACATATGCCATTTTGGGTTGCTTGACTTCAAAGATTGGATATTTGTTATGGTGGTGTTAGTTATGCACGTAAGATTTTGAGAAGAAAAGGAGGTGTTTTGAATTATACAAGTGAAGAAGGAAAAGATAGAATGGAAGAGAGCAAAGTTAGGAAGTGAGATAAAGTGAATAAAATGAAGTAAATGAGCTTCTTTTATAAAAATGAGAAAAACAACAAAAGAATAATAAATCCCTTCACCAAATGACCTAATAACCACTTAGAAAATTCAACCATGGTGTATCTTTCCATGTGTCAACCCATATACTTCACACTCACTTCACATGGCTATGTACTTCTATTATGCTACCCAAAATATTTTAATAGTTTGCTTATTTGATTTACAATTTACTTATGTGATGGTTGGGTAAGAAGAGATTGCACACAATGCCATAATTTTCAGTGCAGTTGTAAACGAAAGAAACTCAAACTTTCCTCTGCCAACACGAGGGTAGTATTATTTAGTTTACTCAGGTTATTTTCTTCTTAATGGTTATTTACCACCTCATTGAAACATAATGTACCATATTCCTCATTCTCGAGATATAGTAAATCAACCAAAATCGAACAATGAAGTTTTTAATTTCTGCCATTCAAGTCTGTGTATGAATACTAAAAAAACCTTTGAAATCTAAAGAAAAAAATTGCTATTTTAAAGACATGCCAATGTATAGTTCTGAAACTCAAGTTAAAGTTGTTGTTGTTACAATGACTATATATTTATATAATTTTGTAAAGAAATACAATCTCAAAATGTATGATACTCTAAAAAACATTTCTGCATTGAGCGAAGAATTCATTTTTGTGTATTTGAGCGGAGAGTTGAATGGTGAATGAAAAAAGTACCATGATTAAAAAGAAGTGATATATTGTAATCAATTATTATAAGTAATTAAAATTAAAATACATATTAAAGAGGTGATTAAAGGGTACGCTTCCTCGGATACAGATAAATATTTGGCAAATTCTATTTGGACATCGAAAATTACTTTACTTACATCATGAGATTTTAAATAAAATTTTAGACCAAAATGACCTTATTAAAAAAGAATCAATATTAAAGAATGAAAATGTATACAATTCATTGTTTTTTGCATTATGTATACTCAATATTATTTCTCTTGTAAAGTTAGTAAATTAATTTATATCATTGGTTAAATTAAATTTTTATTTCTTTTGAGGATTAAAGTATATTCATATTGATTGTTACAAGAAACATTTATATACAGTTAATTTTAATAATTTTCACTTTAATTAAATATAAAAATTAAAAATTAAAACTAACTACTAAAATTAGTTTATCCAGAGTTCTAAATTCTTCAATCTTTCATTCAAATCTAATGCAAGTGTGTTCATTCATCTAAAATTAAAAGTGATTTAAGAATAAAACAATTAAATAATTTAAAATACTAATGTTAAAAATTTAAGTTTTTTTTATTTATTTTAGATAAATATATTGCAATTGAATACCCTGTTTTATGTAATTTAGTTTTAAGGTTAAAGAGGGAAGGTGATCAAACTATAAAAGGGTAATTTTGTGAAAGACGTGGTGTATGAAAAGCAATTTTTGGTGTATGTTATTTTATTTCATTTTACGGTGTGTGTTAAGAAATTATAGGTGTATGAATAGAATTAGCCTAAATAATTTAATGCATTGGACTTATAATCTCAGGAAAAGAGAACGGTACTACGCATCAATCTCAGAAACCGATTATTTTAATGTTCGACCTTTTTGCTCAACTCCTTGCTGCAATAGCTGGCTTTAAAGCTTCATTTTGAAGTGCGATGTTCGTTCTTGGAAATGCAACTTTTCTGGTTCTTATCAATTTGTTCTAATGTCATCCGCGTTGAACTAATTACGTCAAAATTCAACATACAGGTATGCGATGTTTTCTCGACAATTTAGTCTTTGTTTTGATACCTAGGTCTCTCCTGTTAACCAATCATCGATGCCAATTTTTGATTTTGAAAATCACGGTTGTGTACAATGGTAGTAAAACTGAATAACCTAGATGGCTGTGTCGTAAAACTGAAGAGGTTGTGTCGTTTTATCACCGTTATTTCATTTAAAGATTCATTGATGGCTTTTTGAAGGTTAATTTTGATGACTGACGTACAAGATGAAAATTTAAGTAACCCATATGCATAGAAGAATCGGGGTACTCAACTAGCACTTATTAATTAACTGAACATGTAAACTGAATTGCAACACTTTTTTTTTTGGGTACTAGCAGTTGCTCTTAAAAATAATTTTCTGATGGTTTTGAAGTGATCCATTACCTAATAAACAAAGACTAACTATCTTTCATCTTGTTCGTTTGCTTTTCCTGCAACATGTTATCCCTTAAGAAGCAAAAATAAAATGACCCAAACCAATATAAATGTCATAGTATCAAGTAGATCAAAACTTGAAAATGTTCTTTCTACTTTGGATATGAAGTGGAAAAGTAGGATGATGTTGATTTTGAGCATTAAAAATGAGTAACATAATATGTTTGGACTTTTGTTAACACTAAGGGTGCTTTCACTGCTTGTTTTGGCTACATTGATGTTGGCGTCAAGTAGGATGCATCTGAAGTAGTACCTACCAAATGCATCATTTGACCCAACCATAGGAAAATTAGTGGTTCAAATGGTCCAAGTGCGTCTGAAGCATTTGACTCCACCACCTTTTCCTATCCTATGTGCCCTTTTTGTGTGCCTCTTTTGTCGATAACACGTTATCCTTTCACGAATCATTCTCCGTTCGTGTCCCTTTCGCGTGCTCCGTTCGTGTCCCTTTCGCGTGCTCCTTTTGTGTTGCACAAGATCACACATTAATATGGTAGTGGAATGAGCTGAAATTGAAGATGCACCGATGAATTATGAGAGTTATTGCCATAAGAGTGACAAAGGATGGGCATAAGATGTTAATTCTGTGAACGAAAAATTATGACATTGTCACGTTGAATGCTTGATTTGGTTTCTTTCCTAATATCAGTAAAAGCATCCTTTATTTTGAAGAATTATTTCTCTTTAGATTAATTAAACTTCCGATGTCTGCATCTGTACTTGATTCATCCGATATATAGGCTACCATCTGCATTTTATTTTTAATGTCATTCATTTTATTATTTAGTGGCTCAGTGACACTTCCTTGCTCTTCTTGTTGTAGAAAAAGATTTGCAGCTGCTGCCATCCGCAAGCAGTTTCTATTCAGCTGTTTTGTATAATTTTGTATTTGATAATGAATAAATGCATTCATGTTATTTACTGGAATCCCTAAACCAGTTTACGTTTTCTTTGTTATCACAGTTATAAGTTTTTGCGCTGTTGCAAAATGTTAGTGTCATGATGCCTTGAGCTTGTTTGTTTTTCAATACAGTGGTGGTGGCAGAAATCGATCTTATACCAAGGCCAAGGGGATGGATTTTTCTCATATGGACATCGACGAAACCAAGGTGTGTAGTGAAAATCGTAAACAAAAAGTATGTGACCAGCCATTTCTTGTGATAACAAGATCTTTTAGCATTCATAGAATCATACATGCAACCTTTAAGCTTTAAAGTAAGTTATTTTTCTGGCATTACTTTATATCTTCCTTTTTTTATTAGACTGCATAGAATAAATACTTATGCATAGATATTACTTTGAATGATATGAATTGTTTTTAACACCAGGTAAAATCATACACTCTCAATCCGTAAGAACCAAATAAAACCATAGACTCTTAAATCATAAATTGTGTACTGTACTTTGATGTTAAAAGTTCACTGATAAGGCTTTCCAGGTAAATAAAAAAGGTTATATTCTTAAATCTGATTAAAACTAGCCTTTCCACATGCTTTGTCTTTACAGCAAAATGTATGCATTTGGGATGCAGTGCACGAATGCAATTTCTATATTGAATGTTAGGATAAAGTCCAGTGATTTACGATTACTTCAAGAACATGAAATCTAAGTGTTAAAACCAGATATAAATAATTGTCCTATTCTTCATTAGGTATACAAAGTAACAAAGATATTAAATTCCACCATTTTAATGTTTAAATTTGATAAAATGATGATATCTTCATGTTTACCATATAAAACTATAGTCTTAAAGACCATTGTGCATATAAAGATGTTTATATATTGCTAAACTTACTTTTAATTTATTTCTATTCATTTCAACTATGATGTGGTGGAAAATTTGCTGTTTTTTAAGTAGTGTTCCAGTGAAGTAATTAAATTTGGAGAATGTTGTACAACCTATCCTTTTGACTAACTTATTTATGAGTCATATAAATATTGCACTGCACAGTAACCACTATTTGGCACTGATGATCCACGCTGCTTTGAAATTTATCTTGTTATTTATTGCTATTGTTGTATGTTTTGAACTACAACAGTGTTCAGATGTCAATTTATGGTGGTTTGGTTAGAAAGTACGTATAAGTGACAGTTGTTTATAAAGAAAAAATATATATTATACCGCTCAACCGTATATTATGTATTATAAGAAATTTTACATGTTAAACTAGTTCTCTTTATTTGTTTATAAGTTACATTGGGTATAATGGATAATGTAAAATATTAGCCACAAAGAGGGGAAGATGTTAGTGAAAAACACCGGCAGTGCTGGTTATACCAACTCTGAGCCCTAAAAAATTCACCTTAGGTTACCAGGGAAGCACTACAGTCGCACTATTATGTGTTTAGGTGTATTTGCACATGAACTCCGTGTAAACTTCATTTATAAGTTATACAAAACATACTCAGAATATAAAAAATGAATCTAGTTATTCAAGATTAATCTGGATTGGAAGATTGCTATATCAAAAGATAACAAAAATTTCCGAAAAAGGTTTCATATACTTAACATCATAATATCTCTATTTTTTCTGTGTATGTGTGTTTACATTCAACCTGTATAAGCATAAAACAATTAACTTGTATTCAAATTTGAATTATTGGCCTGCTTGAGCTTCTACATTTATGGATTTTAAATAAGGGAAGAGAAAATTATGTCAAGCACGCACTAGAGGTTGAATTCTCAATAACTTTATCGAAAGGCACGAGATCCCCTTCCATTAGACTCCATAGCAGAACTCAAATTTTACTTCAGTCTCCGCTCCTTTTGTTGAATGGTAGATATCACTTCCTGGTTTTTCCCTAAAGCTAATATGTATCAGTGAGTATTGATATTTTATTCACTCATTGCAATTCTGAATTAGGAGCTAGGCGTTGTTATTAGCACTATTATTTAGTAGTGCCCAAAAATAATTTTTTTTAAACCTTTGATATACATACTGTATATCATTGTTTTGAAAAACTTGTCTTAATGCTCGTCTCTAAGATGCACCTCTAGGCAAGGAGAGGTAAAACACAATAAGCTTGCTCACGCCTTAGCAGCTTGAGGCATGAGGTACAAAACGTACATACAACATCCATCTCAAGAATTTTTTTGCATATGATTACAATGTGTCCTAATAGAAGCTATAAACCTTAATTATTTAATTGCAAGTTGAAAAAGGGAAATTTGTGGAGAAGAAAAGTTTGGTTTTTTTTGTTTTTAATTTCAATATCGACATGTTGAATAAGATTGATTTTGAAATATTGATCAGAAGCTACGTAATGACTTGCTCAAATTTTATTTAAAGAAAATTCTAGATTATCGATGCTTAACCAACAAATAAATTTGGCAAATCAATTTTAGTTGGCAGAAAAAATAGAAGAAACATTTGCATGATTTCCTACTCTACTGTGATAGAGATTGATTTCACTAGAATTAATTGAATATCATTTTAGAAATTATATTAAAAAATAAAGATAGATAAAGAAGGAAGAATGAAGAAATACATAGTTGTAGTGAAGTTAAAAAATGAAAATAAATTCGTCGAAGTTAATAATAAGAATTGAATTACTTGTGTATTAGTAAGTGCTTCATTTTTATTTATCAATTTTTAGATTTATTTATTTCTAGTTTTATGAATGATAATAAATAATGATTAAGAGTGAATTCTATAAAATAGTGTTTATATTGTTACGTATTTATAGTTTTATATGATTAATTGTTTGCTTTTTTTATGGATCAACAAATAAAAATAATAATCTATTTGACTTGGGTCTCAGTGCTCACTCGAAAATTGCTTCTCAGCGTTCTAAGGTCTATGGCTCATTTTCACGAGCAAAAAAAGCATTGATGTGTGTGCATGAGCGTGTGCATATTAGTATTTTCAATACATAGCTTTGGATCTCATGGTATAGCGTGGGGCATTTATGAAACTGTAGGTCACTACAAATTTGAGCTAATTGTCATTATATTAACTATAATTTTAATTGTTTGTAGTACCATTTTGCCCTAGGTTTTAAGAATTTAACTAATTTATAAGTAAACCATATGGAAGGGAGGGGAGTTTTTTTTCCTTTGTTTTTGTAAAAAGATAAGGTGGTGCCTGTCGCAACGGTAAGGTTACCTGGCTGGTAATCTGGAGCGCGCAGGTACGAGTCCCGGCCTCTTCACAAATGTGAGGGAAAGGCTGTGCGCACTAATCGACCACCTCCAGAGCCCGAAAAGTCGTAAGAATAGTACTAGGTGGGAGACTGCCTGGGAAGTCCTCTCGCTTGAGTACGGGAGCCTTTGGCACTGGGTATCCACCTGTTTTGGTAAAAAGATGAAATAAGTAGTTCACCATGTTCAACCATAATGTAAATCTCCATTTAAAAAATGGATGCTGGCCATGGGGTTCGAACCCATGTTCAACAATAATGTACATCTCCATTTAAAAAATGGATGCTGGCTATGGGGTTCGAACCCATGCGCATTGTGCAGAAGATCTTAAGTCTTTCCTCTTAACCTCTCGGGCAAACCAACTAAACACGCCTAAAGGTTTAAATTGATGATGGTATACTTGGACCTTAAATAATAAAATATATTTATAAATTCAAAATTATTGCTTTTGTAAGTTAACAACATGGAAGGGAGTGGAATTTTTTTTAGGGGATTTTATTGTGAAGGACAAACTTTCATAATTTTTTAAGCTCAAGGACAATCCATTAAAAATTTATTTTCAAAGACAATACACACTGTAAAATTGATATCATATACATCGTTAAACTGATACTTAAAAATTGATAATTAAATTTTGATACCATGAACACTTTAAACTAATACCTAAAATATAATGTTTTGTCCTTTAGAATAAAATTTCAACAGACTGTACTTACGGCTGAAAAGACCGTAACTTTGTCAGTAACACTATTTTCTTGTTTTTATGTTGTTTTTGTAAAAAAGATGAAATAAATAGTTCACCATGTTTGACAATATTGTTGTACCATCTCCATTTAAAAAATGGATGCTGGCTATGGGGTTTGAACCAAGGTTTTAAATCTCGGATATCGGTCATGTTTTGTCCCGGTGATTTAATAGACTCGGTCTCGTATCGGGGGAGATCTCGAACGAGATGAGTGTGTCTCGGGAGTTCGTCTCGAATTTTCATCTCGGGTCTGAAAGTTCATATCGGAACAATCTCGGGGTACATGATTTGTTAAAAATGATATTTTAACAAAATGATTTTTATGAATCTATTAAAAACATAGTAACTTAAACTTAAAATGCAAAATAACTTTATTATTTTTTATTTTGCGAAGATCATTCATACTCTAAATCGTAATATGCTTAAAACAGAAATATTGTTAGACGGGAAACATTAAAAGGATCCAAAATATTAAAAAATTCAGCATAAATAGACCATAAAATTCATAATTTCATAATTAACACGTATGTAAAAAGACGAATATGAAAATCATAAGCATTGTAAAACATATACAAACATACAATATAATCATTTAACATGCAAAATGTAAAATAACAAAAGATTGTTATGGCTAGAGTTGAATTTTTTAATTATTGTTCTAGTTCAGACACAAATTTAAATTTTAACAAAGAAAACTAAGATATCGGACAATATTCCAGTATTTCGTCTCGGTCGATTTATCGTTCGATATTGCAATATCTCGGGTGATATATTCGAAAGGAGATTTAGAACGATATTTGCTGTTTCGTTTCGGAAGGAGCCCGAAACGAGTTCCCGGAGGAGATCTCGGACGATATTTGCGATATTTGAAACAGTGGTTTGAACCCTTGCGCACTTATGTGCAGAAGATCTTAAGTCTTCCACCTTTATCTCTCGGGCAAACCAGCACAACATTCCTAAAGGATTAAATTGATGATGGCATGCCTGGAACTTAAATCCTAAAATATATTTCTGAAACTCAAAATTATTGCTTTTGAAAGTAAACAATATGGAAGGGAGGGGAGGTTTTTTTAAGGGGATTTTATTGTGAAGGGCAAACTTCATAATTTTTTAAGATCAAGGACAATCCATTAAAAAAATACTTTTAAGGACAATACACACTATGAAATTGATAATATACACACCATAAACTGGTACTTAAAAATTGATAGTTAAATTCTGATACCACACACACTGTAAAACAGATACTTAAAAACCGCCAGTAAAATTCTGATATCATGCCCACTGTAAAACTGATACCTAAAATTTAATATTTTGTATTTTAGAATAAAATTTCAACAGATTGTACTTACGGCTGAAAAAAACCATAACTTATTCATTGACACTATTTGTTTTTTCATTGTTTTTGTAAAATGATGAAATAAATAGTTTGCCATGTTCAACAATATTGTTGTACCATCTCCATTTAAAAAAATGGATGTTGGCTATGGGGTTCGAACCCATGTCCACTTATGTGCAGAAGGTCTTAAGTCTTCCCCCTTGACCTTGTAAACAAACCAAGACAACATGGATTGTGATTTATGATGTGTATTTTGGTAAGGTGCTATCATATACACCCACTTTTCTCATCAATAAATATTTGTTGTTCTTCATTACTTGTTCATTCTTGTTAATTTATTGTATTCTAAGTAGAAGTTTAGAATATGCAGCTTTCTTTTGACAAATGACTGCCTTTGATGATCAATCATTGAAGTCAGTGTTTGATTTTGAAAATTTTAGTTATTTGCAATGGCAATAAACTGGATAACTAGGATGTATAACTGTGAAAATAGAAAGCTTTTGTTGTTTCTAATTGTAGGTTCCAAGTGATGGCATTTTGTAAGTTAATTTGAAAGATTGATAACAGTTGGTTAATTTGAAAGGTTGATGTATAAAATATGTTTTAAAGTACTCAATCTCGTCGAGAGCCTTAGAACAAATTTTAGTACTGAACTGGCACCTATCAATTAATTGAATGTGTAAGTTGAATTGCTACAATTTTTTAGACCTATATTAGAAATAGCTCTTAAAAAATAAATTTTCAATTATATTATAATGAACCACCCTTAATAAGCCAAGACTAGTCATTTTCTATCTTTTGTCCACTGCTCTCCCACATCATATGATCCCTAAGAAGCTAAAATGAAAACCCAAAAAATACAACCATTATATCATCAAGCTCATAACCACAAACTGAGTTTTTTAACTCCAATATCTAACGTTGTATATTAGGCGTCAAAAATGGAGGGGTATGAAGTGGTAGAGTAGCTTGATATTGGTCTTGATCATGAAAAGTGATCATATTGTGTTTGGACGTTGGATAATGACGATACAGGAATATGATAGTGGTGAGGTGTTTTGTGATGTTATAATCATGGGCAAAAAATGCTTATTTTGCATTTGAAGGTTGGCATAGCTGCACATTGTTTTTTGTATGATCATTTATTTCATCAATTGATACTACATACTTATATATCAAAAAAGTAAGCGTTCAAGTTATCTTACAAGTCATTTACATAAACAAGATCGTACGTAGATAAAAATCAACATCGCGATGAATCCTTTAGGACCCTTTTACAAAACCAAATCTTTCGAGGTGTCTTCATCACGACCTATTTGCAAAAAAGTACTCCAACTTCCTTTTTCTTATCCCTTATAGATTGGGTATTTATGCCATTTGTTTCCAAGTGGGAATCGACAACATCAAACACTACATATATATATACACACACACACACACATGCAGATACACACACACGCACATATATATATATATATATATACACACAATAACATGTCGTTCCCATTAACTATTCCAAGTTGAGATATCTCACTTTTGTATCCAAGCTTGGCAACAAAATCAAATAAATAACCTTGGAACAGCTTCCTACCATCACCTAAACACCAAAAGTATCACCTTCGCTTGCCTAAGCTTTGGAAAACTCCGCCTTCCCTCTTCTATTTCTCACATACTTAGATAAACCCCCTTCTTTTAGTTTTTCTCTCGAACATATGCCATTTTGGGTTGCTTGACTTCAAATATTGGATATTTGTGATGGTGGTGTTAGTTATGCACGTAAGATTTTGAGGAGAAAAAGAGGTATTTTGAAGTACATAGGCGAAGAAAGAAAAGAGAGAATGGAAGAAAGCAAAATTAGGAAAAGTGGCTAAGATGAAGTAAATGAGATTCTTTTATAGAAATGAGAAAAACAACAAAAGAATAACAGATCCCTTCACCAAATGACCTAAGAATCACTTAGAACATTCAACCATGGTGTATCTCTCCGTGTGTCAACTCGTATACTTCACACTCACTTCACATGGCTATGTACTTCTATTATGCTACTCAAAACATTTTAACGGTTTTCTTACTCGATTTACAATTTATTTATGTGATGGTTGGGTGAGAAGAGACTACAGGCAATGCCAAAAATTTTAATGCAATAAATGATAGAAACTTTAACTTTCCTCACCTACCACGGGGGTAGCATTATTTAGTTGACTAAGGTTATTATCTTCTTAACGATTATTTACCACCTCATCGAAATGTAATGTACCATATTCCTCATTCTCGAGATACAGTAAATCAACCAAAATTGAATAATGATATTTTTAATTTCTACCATTCAAGACTGTGTATGAGTATCGAAACAACCTTTGACATCTAAAGAAAAAAATTGCTATTTTAAAGTGCATGCCACCGTACTATTTTGAAACTCAAGTTAAAGTTGTTGTTGTTGCTACAATGACTATACAAAATTTTGTAAGGAACTACAATACCATCGATTCATATTTTATGGCATTTGATGATAATCCTGATCTTGTACCAGATGAATATCATGAAGAACACCAAAATATGAGAAATAAGACAGGGGACGATACACAACGAGTGGAAAGATGAGTTAATAAAGCGACCGTACTCAGAGATTAGATAAGGGATGAATTAGTTGCAACATGAATGACATAATTGACATGTATAAATATTCAAATTAGCTATCAATGTATTTGCATTTATCTTATTTAGTATTTCTATAAGTTATTAATACTTACAGGTACAAGTTACTACTACTTATCGGTATTTTCGAGATAGATGCGTCTGATGTAATTTATTTAATATAAAATCCCATAAATTCTCTCTTTCCTACTACTAAATCAAAATCCAAGCTTCAACTAGAATATAACACAATGCAAACGAAAAAACGATTTGCCCATATCTCCACAAGTGACGATAAAGAAGCAAATGAGCTAATTTGCATTTTCTACCAGTTTTACCGTTACAAGATTTCTGTTACAAACATATATATATATATATATGGGAAAGTCTATTTTGACACAATTTGGTGACACAATTGGTGACACAATGAATTCTCACCATTGGATTGCCCCCTGAATTCCACTTACCCATGTAAAGACAAAAAGATCCGATGGTACAGATCTTTTGTGTCACCATTTGTGTCATCAAATTGTGTCAAAATAGACGCTCCCTATATATATATATATATATAACTGCTCAATACTCCGCTCACTTTAACCGTTCAAGATTACAAAAACACGTAATTCGCTCACTCATCCTTAACCGCTCAAGTAACTGTTTGGTCAACCTGTTCATTTCAACCACTCGTCATGCCAATAACGCATGTAAGCCTCGCTACGGGTGCTTTCTCGGCGATAACGAACAACGGCTAGTTTGAACGGAGTATTGAACAAATAAAATGAATTGAGCATAGTATGTTTTTGCGTATTTGAGCGGAGAATTGAATGATGAATGAAAAGAGTATCATGATTAGAGGGAAGTGATATATAAAAATTAATTACTATAAGTTATTAAAATAAACATTAAAGAGGTGATCAAAGGATTAAAAAATAATTAATTACGGTTGCTATGAAAGTAGATACATTATTTTAATGAGTTGGACTGAGCGGATGAAATCAGCAGACCCACTGATTCAGACTTACAATCCCAGAAAAAGAATGCGAACGATACTACGCATCAATCTCAGAAACTGATTACTCGACGGTTCACCAAATCTATTTGTCCTTTTACTCAGGGTGCGCGTGATTTTGAATGGGAAGGGGAATTTGGAAGAGGTATATTAAGGGTTATTTGAAGGGGAATTGTTACGAATGGGGAATGTGTTTTTTTTGCGAAAAGGGTGAATTGGAAGTGGTAAAATTATTATTTTATTAATTATTTGTATGTGTTTTACTTGTATGGGTATGTATAAAAGTGATGGAAAAACAGCTGTTGGCTTGCATCGGACGTTGCGTCCGATGCGAAAGCTACCTTTTGAATTGTTCGGTTGGAAGGGGCAAATAGTGTGGGGGGACCACACCGATGCGTCAAAAGCATCCGACGCGGACGCGACCATGAACTGGGCAGTTTGAAAATCAAATGTTACCTCAATTCTTTGGGAACATGCTGCAACAGCCGACTTTAAAGCTTCATTTTCACCAGTTACTTACATTGTTTAGGCGGTAAATGCATCTAGGAGGAGGGCCCCAGTTTTTTTTATCACTCTGCCGGTTGAAAAATCAGGGTGAGTGGCCGCTTGAAGCAGCGATGTTGGTTCTTGGAAATGCAACTTTTCTGGTTCTTGTCAATGTGTTCTAATGTCATCTGCGCTGAACTACTTACCTGAAATTTAAACATACAGATATGCGACGTTTTCTTGACAATTTAGTCTTTGTTTGACACCTAGGTTTCTTCTGTTAACCAATCATCGATGCCAGTGTTTGATTCTAAAAATCATGGTCATGTATAATGGCAATAAAACTGGATAACCTAGATATACAGCAGTAAAACCGAAGAGGTTGTGTTGTTTTATCACCGTTATTTCATTAAAAGGTTCATTGATGGCTTTTGAAGGTTAATTTAGACGATTGACATATAAGATGCAAATTTCAGTAACCCCTATGCATAGAAAATTTGGGGTACTCAACTAGCACTTTTCAATTAATTGAACGTGTAAACTGAATTGCTACCAAAAAAAATTGGGGGGAGGGGGGGTGTTTTTAATAGCAGTTGCTCTTTAAAATAATTTTTTGATGCCCTTGAAGTGATCCACTACTTAATAAACTAAGACTAACCATTTTTCATCTTGTTTGTTCGCTTTTCCTGCAACATGTTAGCCCTTAAGAAGCAAAAATAAAATGACCCAAGCCAATACAACTGTCATAGTATCAAGTAGATCAAAACTTAAAAATGTACTTTCTACTTTGGATATGAAGTGGCAAAGTAGGGTGATGTCGATTTTGAGCATTAAAAACCGAGTAACGTAATATGTTTGGACTTTGGTTGACACTAAGGATGCTTTCACTACTTTTTTTGGCTACGTTGATGTTGGCATCTAGTAGGATGCATCTGACGTAGGACATGCCAAATGCATCATTTGAGCCAACCATAGGAAAATCAGTGATTGGATTCAAATGGTCCAAATGCGTCTGAAGCATCTGACTACACCGCCTTTTCCTTCCATCTGTGCCCTTTTTGTGTGCCTTTTTCGTTAGTAACACATTATCCTTTCATGAATTGTTCTCCGTCTCTGTCCCTTTCCCGTGCTCCTTTTGTGTTGCACAAGATCACACATTAATATGGTAGTGAAATGAGCTGAAATTGAAGATGAACCGATAAATTATGAGAGATATTGTCATAAACGTGACAAAGGATGGGCACAAGATGATAATTATGAGAATGAAAAATCATGACATTGTCACATTGAATGCTTGATTTGATTTCTTTCCTAATATTAGTAGAACCATCCTTTATTTTGAATAGTTATTTCTCTTTAGATTAACTAAACTTGCAATGTCTGCATCCGTATTTGATTCATCGAATATGTAGGCTGCCATCTGCATTTTATTTTTAATGTCATTCATTTTATTATTTAGTTGCTTAGTGACTCTTCCTTGCTCTTCCTGTTGTAGAAAAGGATTTGCAGCTGCAGCCACCCTCAAGCAGTTTCTATTCAGCTGTTTTGTATAGTTTTCTATTTGATAATGAATAAAAGCATTCATGTTATCTACTTGAGTCCCTAAAACCATTTACATATTCTTTGTTATTACAGTTACAAGTTTTTGCTCTCATGCAAAATGTTAAGTGTCTTGATGCCTTGAGCTTATTTGTTTTTCAATACAGTGGTCGTGGCAGAAATCGGTCTTATGCCAAGGCCAAGGGGATGGAATTTTCTCATCTGAACATCGAAGAAACCGAGGCGTGTAGTGGAAAATCGTAAACAAAAAGTACGTGACCAGACATTTCTTGTGATTACAAGATCTTTTGGAATTCATACATGCAACTTTAAGCTTTAAAGTAAGTTATTCTTTTTGGCATCACTTTATACCTTCCCGTTTTTTATTAGACTGCATAGGATAAATACTTTTGCATAGTTTTTGCTTCGAATGATATGCATAGATTTTAACACCAGGTAAAATCATGCACTCTCAATCCATAATAACAAAGTAAAACCATAGACTCTTAAATCGTATATTGCGTACCGTACATTGATGTTAAAACTTCGCTACTAAAGCTTTCCAGGTAAATAAAAAAGGGTTATATTCTTAAATCTGATTAAAACTAGCCTTTCCACATGTTTTATCTTTACAACAAAACGTACGCATTCGGGATGCAGTGCTTGAATGCAATTTCTATATTGAATGTTGAGATAAAGTCCAGCGATTTACAATTACTTCAAAAGCGTGTCAGTGATACATAATAAATCAAATCTGAGTGTTAAAAACCTGATATAAATAATTGTCCTATTCTGCATTAGGTATACAAAATAACAATTTGATATTTAAAATTGGTAAAATGATGATATCTTCATGTTTACCATGTAAAACTACAGTCTCAAAGCCATTGTGCGTATAAAGATGTTTACATATTGCTAAATTTACATTTGATTTATTTTTATCCATTTTAAGTATAATGTGGTGGAATAAAAATTTGTTGTTTTTCTTTTCTAAGTAATGCTCCAGTGATGTAGTTAAATTTGGAGAATATTGTTGTACAATCTATCCTTTTGGCTAACTTATTTATGAGTCATAGAAATTTTGCATTGCACAGTAACCACTCTTTGGCACTAGTGATCCACACTGCTTTGAAATCTATCTTGTTATTCACTGCTACTGCTGTATGTATTGAACTACAACAGTGTTCAGATGTCAATTTATGGTGGTTTTGTTAGAAAATACGTACAAGTGAAAGTTGTTTATAAAGAAAAAAGATATATTTTACCGCTCAACCGTATATTATGTATTATAAGAAATTATACATCTTGGATTGGTTCTCTTTATTTTTTTATAAGTTACAATGGATATAATGGATAATGTAAAATATTAGCCATAGAGAGGCAAAGATGTTAGTGAAAACACCGGCAATGCTGGTTATAACAGCGCTGAACCCCAAAAATTTCACCTTAAGGGACCAGGGAAGCACTACAATTGCACTATTACGCTTTTAGGTGTATTTGCACATGAACTCCGTGTAAACTTCATTTATAAGCTGTACAAAACATACAAAGAATATTAAAAACAAATCTAGTTATTCAGGATTAATCTGGATTGGAAGATTGCTATATCACAATACAACAATAATTCCCGAAAAAGGTTTCATATACTTATCATCATAATATCTCTATTTTTTCTGTGTATGTGTGTTTACATTCAACTTGTATACAAATTTGAATTATTGGCAAGGTTGAACTTATACATTTATGGATTTTATATAAAGGAAGAGAAAACTATGTCAAGCACACACTAGAGGTTGAATACTGGATAACTTGGTCGAAACGCACGAGATCCACTTCCATTAGCCTGTATAGCAGAACTCGAACTTGGCTTCAGTCTTCGTTCCTTTGGTTGAATGGTTGATATCACTTCCTGGTTTTTCCCTAAAGCCAATATGTGTCGGTGAGTGATATTTTATTCACTCATTGCATGTCTCAATTGGGAGCTTGGCGTTGTTATTAGCTCTATTATTTAATAGTGCCCAAAAGTCAAAAATTTAAACCCTTGATATACATACTGTATATCATTGTTTTGAAAAACTCGTCTTAATGCCCATTTCAAAGATGCACTTATAGGCAAGGAGAGGTAAAACACTATGAGCTTGCTCACGCCTTAGAAGTTTTAGGCATGAGGTACAAAAACGTACATACGCCATACATCTCGAGAAATTTTTTACCTCTAAAAAGTGGCCTAATAGAAGTTATAAACCTCGATTATTTAATTGCAA
The DNA here is from genome assembly GCA_030737875.1 of Allium sativum. Classification (NCBI taxonomy): domain Eukaryota; kingdom Viridiplantae; phylum Streptophyta; class Magnoliopsida; order Asparagales; family Amaryllidaceae; genus Allium; species Allium sativum. The sequence goes on from CM060916.1 coordinate 47,913,519, forward strand.
GCTGAAAAAGGAAAATTGGTAGAAAAGAAAAGTTTGTTTTTTTGTTTTCAATTTCAATATCAACGTGATTGAATATGATTGATTTTGAAATAATGATCAAAAACTACGTAATGATTTTCTCAAATTTTATTTAAAGAAAAATTCTAGATTGTCGATGCTTAACCTACAAATAAATTTGGCGAATCAATTTTATTTGGCAGAAAAAATAGTGTGGACACTTGCGTGATTTCCTGCTCTACCGTGATAGAGATTAATTTCACTAGAATTAATCGAATATCAATTTTAGAATTATATTAAAAAATAAAAATAGATAAAGAAGGAAGAATAAAGAAATACATAGTTGTGAAGTTTAATAACGAAAATGAATTCGTTGAAGTTACTAATAAGAATTGAATTATGTGTGTGTATTATTAAGTGCTTCATTTTTATTTATTAATTTGTAGATTTAAATATTTCTAGTTTTATGAATGATAATAAATAATGATTAAGAGTGAATTCTATAAAATAGTGTTTATATTGTTACGTATTTATAGTTTTATATGATTAGTTGTTAGCTTTTTTTTATTAATCAACAAATAAAATAATAAGCTATTGGACTTGGGTCTCAATGCTAACTCAAAATTTTGCTTCTCAGTGTTCTGAGGTTTATGGCTCGTTTCACGAACAAAAAAGGCATTGTATATGCTTCTGCCTTTTAAAATTTTGATGTTCATTCGTGCGTGCGTGAGCATGTGAGCATTAGTATTTTCAAAACATATAGCTTTGGATCTCATGGTATAGCGTGGGACTTTTGTGAAACCGTGGATCAACACAAATTTGAGCTTTGGTTTTATTTGTTTTCAATTTCAATATCAACGTGATTGAATAAGATTGATTTTGAAATAATGATCAAAAGCTACGTAATGACTTTCTCAAATTTTATTTAAAGAAAAATTCTAGATTGTTGATGCTTAACCTACAAATAAATTTGGTGAATCAATTTTAGCGGGCAGAAAAATAATATGAACACTTGCATGATTTCCTACTCTACCGTGATAGAGATTGACTTCACTAGAATTAATCGAATATCAATTTCAGAATTGTATTAAAAATAAAAATAGATAAAGAAGGAAGAATAAATAAATACATAGTTGTAGTGAAGTTTAATAATGAAAATGAATTCGTTGAAGTTACTAGTAAGAATTGAATTATGTGTGTGTATTATTAAGTGCTTCATTTTTATTTATTAATTTGTAGATTTATTTATTTCTCGTTTTATGAATGATAATAAATAATGATTAAGAGTGAATTCTATAAAATAGTGTTTATATTGTTACGTATTTATAGTTTTATATGATTAATTGTTAGACTTTTTTTATTAATCAACAAATAAAATAATAAGCTATTGGACTTGGGTCTCAGTGCTAACTCAAAATTTTGCTTCTCGGTGTTCTGATGTTTATGGCTCGCTTCACGAGCAAAAAAACATTGTGTATGCTTTTGCCTTTTAAATTTTTGACGTGTGTGCGTGAGCACGTGAGAATTAGTATTTTCAAAACATATAGCTTTGGATCTCATGGTATAGCGTGGGGCATTTATGAAACCGTGGATCACTACAAATTTGAGCTTTGGTTTTTTTGTTTTTAACTTCAATATCAATGTGATTGAATAAGACTGATTTTGAAATAATGATCAAAAGCTACGTAATGACTTTCTCAAATTTTATTGTCGATGCTTAACCTATAAATAAATTTGGCGAATCAATTTTAGTTGACAGAAAAAATAGTATGAACACTTGCATGATTTCCTACTCTACTATGATAGAGATTGATTTCACTAGAATTTATCGAATATCAATTTCAAAATTATATTAAATAATAAAAATAGATAAAGAAGGAAGAATAAAGAAATACATAGTTGTAGTGAAGTTGAATAACGAAAACGAATTCATTGAAGTTACTAATAAGAATTGAATTATGTGTGTGTATTATTAAGTGCTTCATTTTTATTTATTAATTTGTAGATTTATTTATTTTTAGTTTTATAAATGATAATAAATAATGATTAACAGTGAATTCTATAAAATAGTGTTTATATTGTTACGTATTTATAGTTTTATATGATTAATTGTTAGCTTTTTTATATTGATCAACAAATAAAATAATAAGCTTTTGGACTTGGGTCTCAGTGCTAACTCGAAAATTTGCTTCTCTATGTTCAGAGGTTTATGGCTCGCTTCACAAGCAAAAAAGGCATTGTGTATGCTTCTGCCTTTTAAAATTTTATGTACGTGCATGCGTGAGCACGTGAGCATTAGTATTTTCAAAACATATAGCTTTGGATCTCATGGTGTAGCCTGGGACATTTATGAAAACGCGTATCACTACAAATTTGAGCTAATTGTCATTATATTAATTATAATTTTAATTGTTTGTAGAACCATTTGCCCTAGGTTTTAAGAATTTAATTACTTTAAAAGTAAACCATAGGGAAGGGAGGGGAGGTGTTTTTTTTGTGTGTGTGTGTGTGTGTGTGTGTGTTTGTAAAAAGATGAAATAAATAGTTGACTATGTTCAACAATATTGTACATCTCTATTTAAAAAATGGATGCTGGCTATAGGGTTCGAACCCATGCGCACTTATGTGCAGAAGATCTTAAGTCTTCCCCCTTAACCTCTCGAGCAAACCAGCACAACATACATAAAGCTTTAAATTGATGATGGTATGCTTGGACCTTAAATCCTAAAATATATATCTGAAATTCAAATTTATTGCTTTTGAAAGTAAACAATATGTAGAACATGCAAGCTGTTGGGAACACAAAAAAATTCATCATATTCACTTCTCTTACACATGGTAAGTCGAATGTAATGTTGCCATTTTGCACTCTTATGTGTAGAAGATCTTAAGTTTTCTTCTTGGCCTTTTAAGCAAACCAAGACGACATGGATTGTGATTTGTGATGTGTATTTTGGTAAGGTGCTATCATATGCATCTACCTTACTCATCCATAAATATTTTGTGAAACGCTTTGCTTATCCTTATACATCCATCTCTCATTTTCTTAATTTATTTGGAAAACATGCATTCATTCATTTGTCTTTTAAAAATATAACCGTAAACAACAACAACCTTGAACTCAAATCTCGTTTACTTAAAACCGTTTTTCTACAACTTCAATGAATGTCAAATTATGTAGTTATTCCTAGTTTTAGTATTGACTATAGATCTATGTAGAATTTGAGTTGATGTATCTTGTGTATATGCTTATTCTACTTGCGCATTGTGATCAAAACTTTCCAGTTGTGCCATGAACCAACTTGTTTGGGTTGTATGTGTGTTAATATATACTGTAAACATGCCCAAAAGGACTCAAAATCTTTAATTTTCGTAAACTTCTGATAGATGATACCGAATAATACTGGTGACCACCTAAAGAAAAATGATAGGTATGTCTACTGATCTGATGAACGTCCAAAGTCATTTACCTTAAACCGATCGCACAACCCACGTAAAAACATAAAATTTAATTTAAACATTTGCTTGTGGTCATTTGTGTAAAGAAACAACCTCCAAAAAATAGCGTACATCGCTATAAGTGGAGAGCACTCAGTATTTTTTAGTAAAAAGCGAAAGAATAGTAAGCTCTGTGCTCACGACACAACTGTGTTGTCCTATACGCTACTCCAGCGTGTCAAAAATCATAAAACTGCTTTCACTAGACTAATAGTACTTGTAGCGATGTGGTTATCTATATCCATCTGATAAACTATCAATGTACCTTTTTTGACTCTACTCTTCTGCTTTGCTAGTGGTTTACTGTATTTATAGGAATGTAAGTGTTGTTCTTCATTACTTGTTCATTCTTATTAACTTATTATATTGTAAGCAGAAGTTTAGAATATGCAGCTTTCTTCTGACAAATGATTGTTTTTGATGATCAATCGTTGAAGTCAGTGTTTGATTGTGAAAATTTTAGTTATTTGAAACGGCAATGAAACTGGGTAACTAGGATGTATAACAGTGAACTCGAAAAGATTTTGTTGTTTCATTAATGTTGTTTCTAATAGAAGGTTCCAAGTGATGGCTTTTTGTAAGCTAATTTGAAAGGTTGATGGCAATTTGTTGGTTAATTTGAAAGATCGATGTATAAAATATGTTTTTTTATTACTCATTCACACCGAGGGCCATAAAACAAATTTTAGCACTGAACCGGAACCTATCAATTACTTGAATGTGTAAGTTGAATTGCTTCATTTTTTAGAGCCATATTAGAGATAGCTCTTAAAAATTAAATTTTGATGATATTGTAATGGTCCACCCTTAATAAGCCAAGACTAATCATTTTCTATCTTTTCTCCACTTCTCACCCACGTCATATGATCCCTAAGAAGCTAAAACGAAAATTCGAAAAATACAATCATTATACCATCAAGCTCATAACCACAAACTGAGTTTTTCAACTTCAATCTGTAACTCTCTATATTAGGCGTCAAAATTGGAGGAATATGAAGTAGTAGAGTAGCTTGATATTGGTCTTGATCAAGAAAATTGAAAAGTGAGTATCATATCGTGTTTGGACGTTGGATAATGATAAAATAGGAATATGCTAGTGGTAAAGTGTTCTGTGATGTTAAAATTATGGGCAAAAGATGCTGATTTTGCAGTCGAAGAGGCATTACTTGGCGGGGACTGATTTTGGTAAGGTTTGTTGCTAGTACGAATAGAACCAACCTTTTTTCTGAATAATTAATTCTCTGTGAATTAATCAAGCTAGCAACATGCCTGCAACCATACTTGCCTCATTGGATATGCAGGCTGGCATATCTGCACGTTTTTTGTATGATCATTTGTTTCAATGTGTAATTGCTCCAGGTTTACTTGTTCTTGTTATATATAAGAAAAGAGGCTCACATCATCAGTCGTCATCATCAAGCAGTTCTATTCATGGATCATATTCTCATAAGCTTATGCCACTTCATATATTCAAATTTTCTATTTTGAGACCCCAACCCCAACATAGAGGTATTAGTTTATGTTATCATGCAAAATATTTAATGTCTCGTAACTGACTCCTAGATGACCATTTAATGCATCACTTCTATGTTTAATTCCATCCAAGTTTAAATTCATGAGTTTATATTGTCCAATCTTCAAGTGAACTCCCTACCAAATTTTATACCGACGTGTTCAAAATTTCATTATTTATAACATGTTAAAACTTTGGATTATGCACATTCATGCATGAAAATTTTCAAATAAGGATGAAAACAACTGTTTTACCGAAGTCAAATTTTTTGGTTCAAATAATAAAACTATTTATTCTATTTTTTTTCCACATATCATTGTAAGATGTTTAAGGGTTAATCATATTATTTAATATTCAAATTATCCACATGACAACTAATATGACTACAATAATATGTAGGGGATTTATTTCATAATCAATGGCATAACATATATGTCCACAATTATTAACAACTTACAGGCCTACACATGCAATCAATATTTAAAGTAACTTAATTAATCATATATATTTTTGGTCATTAATTATCACATATCAGATAGCAATAATATTTAGTTTTTAATTAACTTAAATTCAAATTCATACACAACACAATAATAACCATTTATCACATCACAACATGGATTTAGATTACAATAAAACTATAGTACTTCATGAGTCTAAATGCTCACTTTAGATTTAGTGCAATAGAATCCAAAACAGAAGTAAGCGAGACAACAACATGACAAAAATAACAACTATTACCAATGCACTTTTTTCGACAGTCTTCAACTCACCCAAACCAGTTTCATATCATCTTGAATTTCTCCACTAATCTATTGAAATAAATCGCACGTGAATGGAGTTCGCTTGTAACTGATGTACAAGTTATTAGATATATTAAGTATAATGGTAATTAGTCAAACACTTACATATGTCATTTTCATATTTGAAACAATTTTTTTATAATACAAAGTCGGAAATGGAACAATGACTAGTGTGGGAGAGGCGCCAACGAACAGTGGTGGGGGAAGGTGAAGCGGAAGCAGTGGCTGGCAGTGGCAGATGAAGTTTTGGATGGTAAAGATGGAGGCAGAAGTGTTTTGAGATGCATGCGAGATTTCAGGACAATGAAGAAAGGTGGAGGCAGAAGTGTTTTGAGATGCATGCGAGATTTCAGGACGATGATGAAAGGTGGAGGCGAAGAGTTACGAGATGCATGCGAGATTTCAGGACGATAATGAAAGGTGGAGGCGAAGAGTTACGAGATGCATGTGAGATTTTAGAAGGACGACGAACAAAAACAATGTATATATAGGTTTTCTTTTTTCTTTTTGAATTTTAAAAACAAGTAATGTAATATGTTTGGACTTTGGTTAACACTAAGGATGCTTTCACTGCTTTTTTTGGCTACGATGATGTTGGCATCAAGTAGGATGCATCTGACGTAGGACCTACCAAATGCATCTTTTGAGCCAACCATAGGAAAATAAGTGGTTGGATTCAAACGGTCCAAATGCGTCTGAAGCATCTGACTCCATCGCCTTTTCCTCACCTATGTGCCCTTTTTGTGTGCCTTTTTCGTCAGTAAAACATTATCCTTTCGTGAATTGTTCTCCGTTTGTGTCCCTTTCCCGTGCTCCTTTTGTGTTGCACAAGATCACACATTAATATGATAGTGAAATGAGCTGAATTGAAGATGAACCAATAAATTATGAGAGATATTTTCATAAAAGTGACAAAGGATGGGCGTAAGATGATAATTATGGGAACAAAAAATCATGACATTGTCACATTGAATGCTTGATTTAGTTTCTTTCCTAATATTAGTATAACCATCCTTTATTTTGAACAATTATTTCTCTTTAGATTAATTATACTTGCACCGTCTGCATCCATATTTGATTCGTTGAATATGTTGGCTGCCATCTGCATTTTGTTTTTAATGTCATTCATTTTATTATTTAGTTGCTTAGTGACACTTCTTTGCTCTTCCTGTTGTGAAAAAGATTTGCAGCTGCAGCCAGCCTCAAGCAGTTTCTATTCAGCTGTTTTGTACAATTTCCTATTTGATAATGAATAAATGCATTCATGTTATCTACTTGAGTCCCTAAAACCGTTTACATATTCTTTGTTATCACAGTTACAAGTTTTTGCTCTCATGCAAAATGTTAAGTGTCTTGATGCCTTGAGCTTATTTGTTTTTCAATACAGTGGTCGTGGCAGAAATCGGTCCTATGCCAAGGCCAAGGGGATAGATTTTTCTCATCTGGACATCGAAGAAACCGAGGCGTGTAGTGAAAAATCGTAAACAAAATGTAACGACCCAGGGATTTCGGCCTCGAAAATCGACATAAATACCTTTACCGTACTCATGACGACCTTCCAACACCGAAAACACTGGAACGTTTATAGAAAGAAATTAGAGGGTGAGATAAGAAAGAAAGAAATATTTGAATAGAAGAAGAAGAAGAAGAAGAACCAACACAGAGTCTCACATCGCAGCGGAACAAAATATAATACAGCAATAAATCTTTACTGAAAATTTCAAAATACTTACAATATCAGAGTACAACACACAGCTGGACAGTTTTGATATCCTGTCCTCATATATATAATCACACAGCGGAATATCATTCATCTGAACATCTTCAGCTCGTCTCTGGACTTTTCAGTACCTGATAACCTGAATCTGTACATCCCGGGCTAACCCGAGCATTTACAAAACACCGGGTCAGTCTGGTGAACCAGAGTGAGAAAAACTCGCACAGCATTAAGGTATCACACAACATGATTTTAGAGTTAAAAACCTTTCGAAAGGAAAAGGATAATCGTAAGACCAAATCCACACATAATTACGGACGGTTTTTACCTTACGATAACCCAAAACAGTTTTCGAAATCAATATCTTTCCTGATATTATAATAGTGTCTAAATACAAGTAAATATCAATCTAGTAGAACGCTTGCATCTCACGCTCTACGTATATATATACAATCGAAAACCGCGGGCGCTTATTGGAGATTGGATTCCAACCATGACAAGGTATGGGACCACCTGCCGCTCGTGTATCTCTAGAGGCGAATACACTGGGTTCAACAAGAACGTCTTGCAACCCGGCCCTCACATGACCGACCACTCATTTCGCTTGAGTGTATCGAATGTATATCACCGACGGTTGGTCTCAAACCACCGTCTCCCGATAAGGGACAGCATCGAACATAGATTAAGAAGCAATAGGAATTTCTCCAGATAGGTGATCATACATCCTAATGGGAGCGACCCACATAGCCATGCTGCCTACCCGATTTTTGTCATTTCCCGGTTGATGAGGCTTGAGGTCAGAACACATCTGGTCATCATATACTTTGAATGCCACATCGTCAGATCTGCCAGATCACACTTGATTGACGTCCACCAACATACTCTAGCTATCTGGCTAGAGAATAACCATTTCTCTGCCATCAACTATGGTACGTTTGGAGAAATCAACGCGTGCAATTCCTTTTGTAAATACTCTGTCAGACATCCGTCCATACAAGTCATCCAGGAACAGGATGAACCGAAGGTACTCTCCTACTGCATCTCATATAGGAATCACCCCATGGATCAGTAGCGAGAAGTCCTTGCAACCTGTAGATTTCAACCACGGCAGAACCACAGCTTATCTCTGGTTGCGATCCAGAGATTATTAGCAGTCCTTCCATTTTTGAAACTCCACAGTCTTCAATGCTCCATCTTGATCATCTCCCGATCTCTTCACGTATTTGTTGGTCGGAATGGTATTCGAATGTAATTCGATCCCGGTCTTTCCATACTAACAATCGTATTGGTCAACTTCGATAGTCGGTGATTTAACTATCGAATAACAATAGTGTGAACACAGCACTTGACACAACTCGACCACTTTAAAATATACTTAACGATATAAAACAATTTTTCTCTGATTAACTCTGCTTGAATTACTTTGATTGGTTAACTCTACTTAACTCACTCGACTTATTTAACTCGATTAACTTGACTTGATTACTCTTATCGATTAATTAAAATTCGACTTAACTCCATTCGCTCGACTCTAGATCGCAGCGATCACAATGGTTACACCTGATTCCCTCAGGAAACATCCGACCGCCGTAGGCTATCTACAGCCCTGCGAATTACGCTAGCAGTCGTACGCAATGGAACTTCCCTAGATAACTTGATTTGTTTATCTCTAACTATTTCGATCAATTCTAATTGACTAACAAATGGTTGTTGTAGTTTGAAAACAACATTTTCATCTCTTCTGTACTCATATCGTAATATTATTTAATTTCCAAAACCTTGCATCAGAGTTTGATATTCTCGTATAGGATAAGACCAATCTCAATACTTCACTCGATCTAAACTAATACTATACCTTGATAATAGTGAAGCCATCAAGTTGGGGTATTTTAGTTACCTCTCAGACCTTGATTGACCCGTTCTTACCTCAGAATAATATTAGTTCGTCCACTAACCTAAAAAAAAAACCTTTGCCCTTTGGGTTTCAATTTGGTTTTTAAACCCATCCCTTATATTTGAAACTTCGTTCAAGATCTTTTACTTAATTCTTTATTTAAGTAAACATCCTTTTAAAACACCACTTAATCTTCGGATATTCTTTCATTTATAAACCCTTGACTTATCATGTCAAACCCTCGCCAAATGATTTTATTCCATCTACTTGGACATTCTATAATAAACCCTTATCGCCTCTTTGGCTAAAACTCATCATCAGTTAATCACTTGTTAATTTGATTCCCATTTATCAAATCTTGTTTGAAACTTGGATTTTACAATCTCCTTATTAAAATTCTTACTTGGCATTAAATTGACTTCACTACTTCAAATCATTTTAAATTAAAGAATAAATTTGTTTTGACATCTACTACATTAAAATATAGTTAACTTTAACCTTAACCAAAAATAGTATTGTCATCATGTTTACACGCTTACTCAATAATAATCCAGGTTATTCCCAATGACCAATTCACTTATTTCTTTAGATTATAGTTAATCAAAGATTAACTAATATCCAACATTATTCGTTAAACTTTAACGAATATCTAAACCGATATTTATTTCCTTCGTCCATTTTACTCGAAATGGTGAATTTTACCAATCATACACATCAGTTAACTATTAACTGAATTCCAATTGTCATTTCCCCTTTCTTGAATAAATTAATTAACTTAATTAATTAAAGTCACTTTTTAATTGTTTGAAAACAATTATTTCATTTTTACTAACCCATGGAAAATTCTTGATTTCTGCTTCCCAACTGGTCTAAATCATTTAATTAAATTCTCTTACTAACTCAATTTAAAATATTTATTTGTGAATTCTCAATTTAAAATCCCATACAAAATAATTTGAAAACTTTAATTCAGTTATAAACGAATTTATAACTTTAAAAAAAATACATCAATTTACCTGACGGGTCGAATGACGTTAAAATCTCACATTTGGCCTTTTACTGCCAATTATCAAATCAACTAACATCCAATTCAAACAATTCCAATAATTTCCAAACACGTTTATAAACGTGATCAATCCAAGGAGTTACTTTGTTATGGGTCATCCCCAACAGTAGGTATTTTCTAAATTTAAACAATCGATGATCAACAGTATATATACCTAAAAGTCAACCATTAACACTCAGAACACGCAAAATAAATTACCCAGTTTATATAAAATATAAACGAGGAGGCTGAGTGAGTTTAACTCACCTGTATTTTTAAATCTGTCGATGAACAGTCTGTTTGGTCAAATTAAACTGATATTTTAATTCGACTAAAATCCCAGTCACTTCAGATCCCTACCAGGCCCGCTCCATCTCGAAGTACGCGTCTCCATGGTTCCAACGCACCTGACCGTCTGTAAATCGGACATCGTACGAGAGAAAAATCGCGTTACGAAGGTTATAACCAATTTAAATTATTTTAAACATGAATTTCCCTTTGAAAAATAAAATCTGGGCCTTACCTTGCATAGCCGGCCCAAACCCGCACCCGTTTCCACCTTAAAACCTTAACCCCTCAATCCTTATTCATTTTGATCGGCCGCCTCTAACATTTATCCAAACCCGAAACCCTAATTTCCCAATCAAAACCCTAAACCTGATTCATGGCGTCGCCCTCCTTCGTTTACCCAAATCGGCCCCTTCTTCCAAGCCTACGGCAGTCCCATGACGCGCCAATCCTCCTCCGAGTCTTCCTGAACTACGACGAGCTCCCAGTGGCTACAGATCTTAGGCAATCAAATCGAATCGAACTCGTCCGTTGCGCTGCCCTTAAGTTTCGAATGATTTCATCAGCAAATTGGTCCAAGAATCATTCAGACCCGGCGCGCATCACCTCGAGTAAAGCTAAGTTTTCCTTTGACTTTAAATTGCTGTAATGTTTATTTTGATTTCTTTTTTTCTGGTTTGTGAATGGGTGATAAAACACACCGTGTGCTAGCGTATTTATACTTGCGGTTGCTCTTAGATACGATTATTGTTTTACAGTAGCTACGAGTTGTTATTTCACTCAAAATCAAATCTGAAATTTAGATTTTTAGGCTCGGATTTCTGATATAGGATTTTAATTGTACTTGGATAGGTTTGGGCTATGAATTGTTACTTTGATTACAGACATTCGGATCTGTATTTGGATTTTGTACAGACTTTTCTTCTATATTTTAAAATATATAAAACAGTGATGGCACATGGAAATTTCTGCACACATTTATATATTCGATTCTGGTCAAGATCTGATGTATAAAATATACAATTCTCCTTAGAGGTTCATGTCTGTCCTTGTACAATTTACTGCTGTCCACTGTCTTGTTTATTCGGCCCGTATGTAGATGAAGATATACATATATTTTTTCCATTGATTTGTTTTATGGTTGTTCATACGATAGCTATACAGCTATAAATTTTAGATTTCAGATCTGTTTTCAAATCTTTTTTCCTAGCAGTTCATGGCTTGCTTAGATTTTCAAGTATAAATGTATCCATATATTTTCCAATGACATATAGGACTGGTGTATGACTATACATCTGTTTCGATTTAGCTGTTCATCCCCATACCCTATTTTCTTTGCCGCCCCTACTCTATCCCTTAGATGCTCATGGATTTTGTGGTGTACTACTGTATTTTGAAAGGACACATCATGTTGAAATTTATATTTTAAAAAGAATTGCCATGTTCAATTTACGGTTTTTGCTTAGCTGCAATTCCTCTTTCATTGTAAAGACTTGGTGTATATCTTATATTTGCTATGTAGCAGAACAGTCCTTGCGTTGATTCTTTTATTGGAAATTTCGACTTCATCTGCATATCATACATATATATCTTAGCTGTTTGTATTGTCTTAGTCCAAAGATTTGATTCTCTGTTTATTTTATATTTGCATTGGAAATTCAGTCTCATATATGTATTCCTTTAGGCTCTGTTCTAATTGTATGTACAGATTATATCTAGCTGTTCATACCCTTAGGATTTGATGCATAAATAGCTACATATATGTAGCTGTTATCCAAGCCGTAGCACATATGACTTAATACCATTTCTTAGTTGTTTAGCTGTACAAACATATAGCTGTTCTATTGTACTGTTTTAGCTGTATGACTTGATGTATCAAGATACATACTTTTTTTTTCTTCTCTTTCTTTTACTTAGCTGTTCCTTAGCTATATCTTTAGCTATTGAGATTGATGTTTCAATGTGCTCAACTGTTCATCATCATTTTTTTATTTTTTTTATTGTTCAAATGATGTCATTACCCTTTTTAATGGGTTTCTTCCTTTTCTTTTCGCAGATCACCATTGATGGCGACAGGTTCACTGGTTCGGCACAGAAAAGAAAAAGCATGATCTAAAAAAATGTTGATGTCTTGCCTTTTTGTCCAGAACTTGTATTGTCTATTGTAAAAACCTGAACTTGTATTGTACAACATGTATTTATTTTTCAGTTTCTTTTTCTTTGCCTTGTGCATTTGTACCAACAATAATAATATAAATATACATTTCATTTTTCTTTGTATTGATAAATGTCTAGTTTCCAGTTGCTAAGCTGTTTTTCTTTACATGTTTGATTGACTGTGTTCTTACAGTCTTACGGAAAGGACAAGGCAGGCTTGTCCCTTTTTGAAACATTGAATGAATTATGTTGGTTTTATTTGATTTGCATGCGGAGACTTTTAATGTATGTATTTTATTATCTAATATTGTGTTGATCACTTTCCAGTTCTCTGTTGAATTTGATGGAGGCAACTTTGGGTTTGTTGTATCTTCGGGTTTTATTCGAATTGCCGAATCAAAAGAACATGGCCAAATATACTCATATATATTATATTCAAACTGTCAAATTTATTGAAACTAAATTAACATCATTGTATTTAACAGTTCAAATTAAAACATTTAAAATTCTGGTTTCAAATAATATTCCATTTATATAAAAATCCTTTAATATAAATAAATTTGATTAAACATCCATTATATTTCAAATATAATATATTTACAAATTTAAATATTCGAATTTTAAATGGCCGAAAAATCCGGGATGTTACTTTCTTCCCCCCTTAGAATAATTTCGTCCTCGAAATTGTAAAGTAAGAAGAATATTTCGAATCGTATTATTTTAAAATCATTACCTTTAAATTATCATCAAAATAAATTCGGATTCTAAAATTTTCGAGGATTCCGCCAACACCTCCTCTGCATGGCTTGATCGGTATGACTACAACTGCCACTCTAGCCTTAACTTCTTCGAAAAGGAAATTCAAAATTCGAATGGCAATCCACTTTATTCGAATCCCAGTCTATTTATCCATTAAATTTTCAAACCCCAACTCATTCACTCAATTTGAATTCATTCTTGAATTGGTTTTACCTAACCAGGTTCAGTTTCATTTCTCATATCTGATTCAATTGACTAATTGATTTTTCTAATCAATTCAACTTTATTTCATAATTCAAATTTGATTTCAAATCAAATCAACCAGAACAAACAAACACTCCACATTAATATAATAAAGAAAATAAATTCCTTTTTCTATATAAAATATACGTTGGGTAAAATTATTTCATTTACCTTCTTTACAAAACAATATTGTATTCCTTATCAGTTCAACGCTTTTCAACACTTGAACCGACCAAACAACACAATACAAAACAATTGTATATGAAATTTACAAATACGCTCTCATATACATATACACTCAAACTCGATCTAGGGTGTTGCTAACCCCATCTCTATCGAGTTATACCCCAGAGCCAAGGTTATTACTAAACCAATAGCTCTGATACCACTGTAACGACCCAGGGATTTCGGCCTCGAAAATCGACATAAATACCTTTACCGTACTCATGACGACCTTCCAACACCGAAAACACTGGAACGTTTATAGAAATAAATTAGAGGGTGAGATAAGAAAGAAAGAAATATTTGAATAGAAGAAGAAGAAGAAGAAGAACCAACACAGAGTCTCACATCGCAGCGGAACAAAATATAATACAACAATAAATCTTTACTGAAAATTTCAAAATACTTACAATATCAGAGTACAACACACAGCTGGACAGTTTTGATATCCTGTCCTCATATATATAATCACACAGCGGAATATCATTCATCTGAACATCTTCAGCTCGTCTCTGGACTTTTCAGTACCTGATAACCTGAATCTGTACATCCCGGGCTAACCCGAGCATTTACAAAACACCGGGTCAGTCTGGTGAACCAGAGTGAGAAAAACTCGCACAGCATTAAGGTATCACACAACTTGATTTTAGAGTTAAAAACCTTTCGAAAGGAAAAGGATAATCGTAAGACCAAATCCACACATAATTACGAACGGTTTTTACCTTACGATAACCCAAAATAGTTTTCGAAATCAATATCTTTCCTGATATTATAATAGTGTCTAAATACAAGTAAATATCAATCTAGTAGAACGCTTGCATCTCACGCTCTACGTATATATATACAATCGAAAACCGCGGGCGCTTATTGGAGATTGGATTCCAACCATGACAAGGTATGGGACCACCTGCCGCTCGTGTATCTCTAGAGGCGAATACACTGGGTTCAACAAGAACGTCTTGCAACCCGGCCCTCACATGACCGACCACTCATTTCGCTTGAGTGTATCGAATGTATATCACCGACGGTTGGACTCAAACCACCGTCTCCCGATAAGGGACAGCATCGAACATAGATTAAGAAGCAATAGGAATTTCTCCAGATAGGTGATCATACATCCTAATGGGAGCGACCCACATAGCCATGCTGCCTGCCCGATTTTTGACATTTCCCGGTTGATGAGGCTTGAGGTCAGAACACATCTGGTCATCATATACTTTGAATGCCACATCGTCAGATCTGCTAGATCACACTTGATTGACGTCCACCAACATACTCTAGCTATCTGGCTAGAGAATAACCATTTCTCTGCCATCAACTATGGTACGTTTGGAGAAATCAACGCGTGCAATTCCTTTTGGAAATACTCTGTCAGACATCCGTCCATACAAGTCATCCAGGAACAGGATGAACCGAAGGTACTCTCCTACTGCATCTCATATAGGAATCACCCCATGGATCAGTAGCGAGAAGTCCTTGCAACCTGTAGATTTCAACCACGGCAGAACCACAGCTTATCTCTGGTTGCGATCCAGAGATTATTAGCAGTCCTTCCATTTTTGAAACTCCACAGTCTTCAATGCTCCATCTTGATCATCTCCCGATCTCTTCACGTATTTGTTGGTCGGAATGGTATTCGAATGTAATTCGATCCCGGTCTTTCCATACTAACAATCGTATTGGTCAACTTCGATAGTCGGTGATTTAACTATCGAATAACAATAGTGTGAACACAGCACTTGACACAACTCGACCACTTTAAAATATACTTAACGATATAAAACAATTTTTCTCTGATTAACTCTGCTTGAATTGCTTTGATTGGTTAACTCTACTTAACTCACTCGACTTATTTAACTCGATTAACTTGACTTGATTACTCTTATCGATTAATTAAAATTCAACTTAACTCCATTCGCTCGACTCTAGATCGCAGCGATCACAATGGTTACACCTGATTCCCTCAGGAAACATCCGACCGCCGTAGGCTATCTACAACCCTGCGAATTACGCTAGCAGTCGTACGCAATGGAACTTCCCTAGATAACTTGATTTGTTTATCTCTAACTATTTCGATCAATTCTAATTGACTAACAAATGGTTGCTGTAGTTTGAAAACAACATTTTCATCTCTTCTGTACTCATATCGTAATATTATTTAATTTCCAAAACCTTGCATCAGAGTTTGATATTCTCGTATAGGATAAGACCAATCTCAATACTTCACTCGATCTAAACTAATACTATACCTTGATAATAGTGAAGCCATCAAGTTGGGGTATTTTAGTTACCTCTCAGACCTTGATTGACCCGTTCTTACCTCAGAATAATATTAGTTCGTCCACTAACCTCAAAAAAACCCCTTTGCCCTTTGGGTTTCAATTTGGTTTTTAAACCCATCCCTTATATTTGAAACTTCGTTCAAGATCTTTTACTTAATTCTTTATTTAAGTAAACATCCTTTTAAAACACCACTTAATCTTCGGATATTCTTTCATTTATAAACCCTTGACTTATCATGTCAAACCCTCGCCAAATGATTTTATTCCATCTACTTGGATATTCTATAATAAACCCTTATCGCCTCTTTGGCTAAAACTCATCGTCAGTTAATCACTTGTTAATTTGATTCCCATTTATAAAATCTTGTTTGAAACTTGGATTTTACAATCTCCTTATTAAAATTCTTACTTGGCATTAAATTGACTTCACTACTTCAAATCATTTTAAATTAAAGAATAAATTTGTTTTGACATCTACTACATTAAAATATAGTTAACTTTAACCTTAACCAAAAATAGCATTGTCATCATGTTTACACGCTTACTCAATAATAATCCAGGTTATTCCCAATGACCAATTCACTTATTTCTTTAGATTATAGTTAATCTAAGATTAACTAATATCCAACATTATTCGTTAAACTTTAACGAATATCTAAACCGATATTTATTTCCTTCGTCCATTTTACTCGAAATGGTGAATTTTACCAATCATACACATCAGTTAACTATTAACTGAATTCCAATTGTCATTTCCCCTTTCTTGAATAAATTAATTAACTTAATTAATTAAAGTCACTTTTTAATTGTTTGAAAACAATTATTTCATTTTTACTAACCCATGGAAAATTCTTGATTTCTGCTTCCCAACTGATCTAAATCATTTAATTAAATTCTCTTACTAACTCAATTTAAAATATTTATTTGTGAATTCTCAATTTAAAATCCCATACAAAATAATTTGAAAACTTTAATTCAGTTATAAATGAATTTATAACTTTAAAAAAAATACATCAATTTACCTGACGGGTCGAATGACGTTAAAATCTCACATTTGGCCTTTTACTGCCAATTATCAAATCAACTAACATCCAATTCAAACAATTCCAATAATTTCCAAACACGTTTATAAACGTGATCAATCCAAGGAGTTACTTTGTTATGGGTCATCCCCAACAGTAGGTATTTTCTAAATTTAAACAATCGATGATCAACAGTATATATACCTAACAGTCAACCATTAACACTCAGAACACGCAAAATAAATTACCCAGTTTATATAAAATATAAACGAGGAGGCTGAGTGAGTTTAACTCACCTGTATTTTTAAATCTGTCGATGAACAGTCTGTTTGGTCAAATTAAACTGATGTTTTAATTCGACTAAAATCCCAGTCACTTCAGATCCCTACCAGGCCTGCTCCATCTCGAAGTACGCGTCTCCATGGTTCCAACGCACCTGACCGTCTGTAAATCGGACATCGTACGAGAGAAAAATCGCGTTACGAAGGTTATAACCAATTTAAATTATTTTAAACATGAATTTCCCTTTGAAAAATAAAATCTGGGCCTTACCTTGCATAGCCGGCCCAAACCCGCACCCGTTTCCACCTTAAAACCTTAACCCCTCAATCCTTATTCATTTTGATCGGCCGCCTATAACATTTATCCAAACCCGAAACCCTAATTTCCCAATCAAAACCCTAAACCTGATTCATGGCGTCGCCCTCCTTCATTTACCCAAATCGGCCCCTTCTTCCAAGCCTACGGCAGTCCCATGACGCGCCAATCCTCCTCCGAGTCTTCCCGAACTACGACGAGCTCCCAGTGGCTACAGATC
Source organism: Allium sativum (assembly GCA_030737875.1). NCBI lineage: Eukaryota > Viridiplantae > Streptophyta > Magnoliopsida > Asparagales > Amaryllidaceae > Allium > Allium sativum. Next base: position 47,931,776 of record CM060916.1, read on the forward strand.
TTAGGCAATCAAATCGAATCGAACTCGTCCGTTGCGCTGCCCTTAAGTTTCGAATGATTTCATCAGCAAATTGGTCCAAGAATCCTTCAGACCCGGCGCGCATCACCTCGAGTAAAGCTAAGTTTTCCTTTGACTTTAAATTGTTGTAATGTTTATTTTGATTTCTTTTTTTCTGGTTTGTGAATGGGTGATAAAACACACCGTGTGCTAGCGTATTTATACTTGCGGTTGCTCTTAGATACGATTACTGTTTTACAGTAGCTACGAGTTGTTATTTCACTCAAAATCAAATCTGAAATTTAGATTTTTAGGCTCGGATTTCTGATATAGGATTTTAATTGTACTTGGATAGGTTTGGGCTATGAATTGTTACTTTGATTACAGACATTCGGATCTGTATTTGGATTTTGTACAGACTTTTCTTCTATATTTTAAAATATATGAAACAGTGATGGCACATGGAAATTTCTGCACACATTTATATATTCGATTCTGGTCAAGATCTGATGTATAAAATATACAATTCTCCTTAGAGGTTCATGTCTGTCCTTGTACAATTTACTGCTGTCCACTGTCTTGTTTATTCGGCCCGTATGTAGATGAAGATATACATATATTTTTTCCATTGATTTGTTTTATGGTTGTTCATACTATAGCTATACAGCTATAAATTTTAGATTTCAGATCTGTTTTCAGATCTGTTTTTCCTAGCAGTTCATGGCTTGCTTAGATTTTCAAGTATAAATGTATCCATATATTTTCCAATGACATATAGGACTGGTGTATGACTATACATCTGTTTCGATTTAGCTGTTCATCCCCATACCCTATTTTCTTTGCCGCCCCTACTCTATCCCTTAGATGCTCATGGATTTTGTGGTGTACTACTGTATTTTGAAAGGACACATCATGTTGAAATTTATATTTTAAAAAGAATTGCCATGTTCAATTTACGGTTTTTGCTTAGCTGCAATTCCTCTTTCATTGTAAAGACTTGGTGTATATCTTATATTTGCTATGTAGCAGAACAGTCCTTGCGTTGATTCTTTTATTGGAAATTTCGACTTCATCTACATATCATACATATATATCTTAGCTGTTTGTATTGTCTTAGTCCAAAGATTTGATTCTCTGTTTATTTTATATTTGCATTGGAAATTCAGTCTCATATATGTATTCCTTTAGGCTCTGTTCTAATTGTATGTACAGATTATATCTAGTTGTTCATACCCTTAGGATTTGATGCATAAATAGCTACATATATGTAGCTGTTATCCAAGCCGTAGCACATATGACTTAATACCATTTCTTAGTTGTTTAGCTGTACAAACATATAGCTGTTCTATTGTACTGTTTTAGCTGTATGACTTGATGTATCAAGATACATACTTTTTTTTTCTTCTCTTTCTTTTACTTAGCTGTTCCTTAGCTATATCTTTAGCTATTGAGATTGATGTTTCAATGTGCTCAACTGTTCATCATCATTTTTTTATTTTTTTTATTGTTCAAATGATGTCATTACCCTTTTTAATGGGTTTCTTCCTTTTCTTTTCGCAGATCACCATTGATGGCGACAGGTTCACTGGTTCGGCACAGAAAAGAAAAAGCATGATCTAAAAAAATGTTGATGTCTTGCCTTTTTGTCCAGAACTTGTATTGTCTATTGTAAAAACCTGAACTTGTATTGTACAACATGTATTTATTTTTCAGTTTCTTTTTCTTTGCCTTGTGCATTTGTACCAACAATAATAATATAAATATACATTTCATTTTTCTTTGTATTGATAAATGTCTAGTTTCCAGTTGCTAAGCTGTTTTTCTTTACATGTTTGATTGACTGTGTTCTTACAGTCTTACGGAAAGGACAAGGCAGGCTTGTCCCTTTTTGAAACATTGAATGAATTATGTTGGTTTTATTTGATTTGCATGCGGAGACTTTTAATGTATGTATTTTATTATCTAATATTGTGTTGATCACTTTCCAGTTCTCTGTTGAATTTGATGGGGGCAACTTTGGGTTTGTTGTATCTTCGGGTTTTATTCGAATTGCCGAATCAAAAGAACATGGCCAAATATACTCATATATATTATATTCAAACTGTCAAATTTATTGAAACTAAATTAACATCATTGTATTTAACAGTTCAAATTAAAACATTTAAAATTCTGGTTTCAAATAATATTCCATTTATATAAAAATCCTTTAATATAAATAAATTTGATTAAACATCCATTATATTTCAAATATAATATATTTACAAATTTAAATATTCGAATTTTAAATGGCCGAAAAATCCGGGACGTTACACAAAAATTACGTGACCAGACATTTCTTGTGATTACAAGATCTTTTGGCATTCATACATGCAACTTTAAGCTTTAAAGTAAGTTATTTTTTTGGCATCACTTTATATCTTCCCTTTTTTTATTAGACTGCATAGGATAAATACTTATGCATAGTTTTCGCTTTGAATGATATGCATAGTTTTTAACATCAAGTAAAATCATGCACTATCAATCCATAAGAACCAAATAAAACCATAAACTCTTAAATCGTAAATTGTGTACTGTACTTTGATGTTAAAACTTCACTAATAAAGCTTTCCGGGTAAATAAAAAAAGGTTTTATTCTTAAATCTGATTAAAACTAGCCTTTCCACATGTTTTATCTTTACAGCAAAACATATGCATTCGGGGTGAAGTGCATGAATGCAATTTCTATATTGAATCTTAAGATAAAGTCCAGCGATTTACAATTACTTCCAACGCGTGTCAATGATACATAAAAAAAATCTGAGTGTTAAAAACCTGATATAAATAATTGTCCTATTCTGCATTAGGTATACAAAATAACAAAGATATTAACTTCCACCATTCTGATATTTAAATTTGATAAAATGATGATATCTTCATGTTTACCATATACAACTATAGTCTCAAGGCTATTGTGCATATAAAGATGTTTATATGTTGCTAAACTTACATTTAATTTATTTTTATTCATTTTAACTATAATGTGGTGGAATAAAAATTTGCTTTTTTTCTTTTCTATGTAACGTTCCAGTGATGTAATTAAATTTGGAGAATGTTGTACAACCTATCCTTTTGGCTAACTTATTTATGAGTCATAGCAATATTGCATTGCACAGTAACCACTGTTTGGCACTGGCGATCCACACTGCTTTGAAATTTATCTTGGTATTCAATGCCACTGTTGTATGTATTGAACTACAATAGTGTTCAGATGTCAATTTATGGTGGTTTTGTTAGAAAATACGTACATGTGAAAGTTGTTTATAAAGAAAAAAGTATATATTTTCCCGCTCAACTGTATATTATGTATTATAAGAAATTATACATCTTAAATTAGTTCCCTTTATTTGTTTATAAGTTACAATGGATATGACGGATAATATAAAATATTAGCCATAGAAAGGCGAAGACGTTAGTGAAAACACCGGCAATGCTGATTATACCAGCTCCAAACCCCAAAAATTCCACCTTAAGGGACCAAGAAAGCACTACAATTGCACTATTATGCGTTTAGGTGTATTTGCGCATGAACTCCGTGTAAACTTTATTTATAAGCTGTACAAAACATACAGAGAATATTAAAAACGAATCATGTTATTCAAGATTAATCTGGATTGGAAGACTGCTATATCACAATATAACAATAATTTTCGAAAAAGGTTTCATGTAATTATCATCATTATATCTCTATTTTTTCTGTGTATGTGTGTTTACATTCAACATGTAAAAGCATAAAACATTCAACTTGTATACAAATTTGAATTATTGGCAAGGTTGAACTTCTACTTCATACACCTCTGGGCAAGGAGAGTAAAACACAACGAGCTTGCTCATGCCTTAGCAGTTTGAGGCATGACGTACAAAACATACATACACCATACATCTCGAGAATTTTTTTACCTCTAAAAAGTGTCCTAATAGAAGTTATAAAACTTAATTATTCAATAGCAAGCTGAAAAAGGGAAATTTGTAGAAAAGAAAAGTTTGGTTTTCTTTGTTTTCAATATCAACGTGATTGAATAAAATTGATTTTGAAATAATGATCAAAAGCTACGTAATGAATTTCTCAAATTTTATTTAAAGAAAAATTCTAGATTGTCGATGCTTAACCTACAAATAAATTTGGCCAATCAATTTTAGTTGGCAGAAAAAATAGTATGAACACTTGCATGATTTCGTACTCTGCCGTGATAGAGGTTGATTTCACTAGAATTAATCAAATATCAATTTCAAAATTATATTAAAAAATAAAAATAGATAAAGAAGGAAGAATAAAGAAATACATAGTTGTAGTGAAGTTGAATAACGAAAATGAATTCGTTGAAGTTACTAATAAGAATTGAATTATGTGTGTGTATTATTAAGTGCTTCATTTTTATTTAGTAATTTGTAGATTTATTTATTTCTGGTTTTATGAATGATAATAAATAATGATTAAGAGTGAATTCTATAAAATAGTGTTTATATTGTTATGTATTTATAGTTTTATATGATTAATTGTTAGCTTTTTCTATTGATCAACAAATAAAATAATAAGCTATTGGACTTGGGTCTCAATGCTAACTGCTAAATCGAAAATTTGCTTTTCAGTGTTTTGAGGTTTATGGCTCGCTTCACGGCAGAAAAGGCATTGTGTATGCTTGCCTTCTAAAATTTTGATGTGTGTGCGTGAGCACGTTGAGCATTAGTATTTTCAAAACATATAGCTTTGGATCTCATGGTATAGCGTGGGAAATTTATGAAACTGTGGATCACTACAAATTTGAGCAAATTGTCAATATATGAACAATAATTTTAATTGTTTGTAGAACCATTTTGCCCTAGGTTTTAACAATTTAATTACTTTAAAAGTAAACCATAGGGATGGGGGTGTTTTTTTTTTCTGGTATGTGTGTGAAAAAAGATGAAATAAACAGTTCATTATGTTCAACAATATTGTACATCTCTATTTGAAAAATGGATGTTGCTATGGGGTTCGAACCCATGCGCACTTATGTGCAGAAGATCTTAAGTCTTCCCCCTTAACCACTCGGGCAAACCAACAACCATGCCTAAAGCTTTAAATTGATGATGGTATGCTTGGACCCTAAATCCTAAAATATATTTCTGAAATTCAAAATTATTGCTTTTGAAAGTAAACAATACGTAGAACATGCAAGCTGTTGGGAATAAAAATATTTTCATCATATTCACTTCTCTTACACATGGTAAGTCGAATGTAACGTTGCCATTTTGCACTCTTATGTGCAGAAGATCTTAAGTTTTCTTCTTGGCCTTTTAAGCAAACCAAGCCAACATGGATTGTGATTTGTGATGTGTATTTCGGTAAGGTGCTACCGTATACACCCACTTTTCTCATCCATAAATATTTTGTGGAACACATTCCTCATCCTTATACACCCATCTCTCATTTCCTTAATTTTTTTGGAAAACATGCATTCATTCTTTTGTCTTTTAAAAATATAACCATAAACAACAATAACAACCTTGAACTCAAATATTGTTTACTTAAAACCGTTTTTCTACAACTTTAATGAATGTCAAAATATGTAGTTATTCCTAGTTTCAGTATTAACTATAGATCTATGTACAATTTGAGTTGATGTATCTGTGTATATACTTATTCTACTTGCGCATTGTGATCAAAATTTTCCAGTTGTGCCATGAACTAACTTCTTTGGATTGTATGTGTGTTAATATATACTGTAAACATGCCCAAAAGGACTCAAAATCTTTAATTTTCATAAACTAATGATAGATGATACTGAATAATACTGGTTACCACCTAAAGAAAAATGATAGGTATGTCTGCTGATCTGATGAATGTCCAAAGTTAGTTACCTTAACCGATCGCACTACCCACGTAAAAACATAAAATTTAATTTAAACATTTGCTTGGGGTCCTTTGTGCAAAGAAACACCCTACAAAAAATAGCTGACGTCGCTATTAGTGGAGGGCACTCGGTATTTTTTAGTAAAAGGCGAAAGAATAGTAAGCTCTGTGCTCATGACACAGCTGCGTTGTCCTATACACTACTCCAGCCTGTCAAAAATTATAACTACTTTCACTAGACTAATAGTACTTGTTGCGATGTGGTTACTCTACATCCATCTGATAAACTATCAATGAACCATTTTTTGACTCTATTCTTCTGCTTTGCTAGTGGTTTACTGTATTTATAGGAATGTAAGTGTTGTTCTTCATTACTTGTTCATTCTTATTAATTTATTGTATTGTAAGCAAAAGTTTAGAATATGCAGCTTTCTTCTGACAAATGATTGCTTTTGATGATCAATTGTTGAAGTCAGTGTTTGATTTTGAAAATTCTAGTTATTTGCAATGGCAATGAAACTGGGTAACTAGGATGTATAACAGTGAATTCGAAACGATTTTGTTGTTTAATTAATGTTGTTTCTAATTGATGGTTCCAAGTGATGGCTTTTTGTAAGTTAATTTGAAAGGTTGATGGCAATTTGTTGGTTAATTTGAAAGATCGATATATAAAATATGTTTTTTAATTACTCAATCAAACCGAGAGCGATAGTACAAATTTTAGCACTGAACCGGCACCTATCAATTACTTGAATGTTTAAGTTGAATTGCTACATTTTTTAGAGCCATATTAGAAATAGCTCTTAAAAATAAATTTTTGATGATATTGTGATGATCCACCCTTAATAAGCCAAGACTAATCATTTTCTATCTTTTCTCCACTTCTCACCCACGTCATATGATCCCTAAGAAGCTAAAATGAAAACCCGAAAAATACAACCATTATACCATCAAGCTCATAACCACAAACTGAGTGTTTCAACTTCAATCTCTAACTCCCTATATAAGGTGTAAAAAATGGAGGGGGTATGAAGTAGTAGAGTAGCTTGATATTGGTCTTAATCATGAAAATTGAAAATTGAAAGTGAATATCATATCGTGTTTGGACGTTGGATAATGATGATATAGGAATATGCTAGTGGTGAAGTGTTTTGTGATGGTACAATTATGGGCAAAAGATGCTGGCGGTCGAAGAGTCATTACTTGGCGGGGACTGATTTTGGTAAGGTTTGTTGCTAGTACGAATAGAACCAACCTTTTTTCTGAATAATTATTTCTCTGTGAATTAATCAAGCTAGCAACATGCCTGCAACCATACTTGCATCATTGGATCTGGAGGCTGGAATATCTGCACGTTTTGTATGATCAATTATTTCAGTGTATAATTGCTCCAGGTTTACTTGTCCTTGTTATATATAAGAAAAGAGGCTCACATCATCAGTCATCATCAAGCAGTTCTATACATGGATCATATTCTCATAAGCTTATGCCACTTCATATATTCAAATTTTCTATTTTGAGACCCCAACATAGAGGTACTAGTTTATGTTATCATGCAAAATATTTGATGTCTCGTAACTGACGCCTAGATGACCATTTAATGCATCACTTCTATGTTTAATTCCAGCCAAGTTTAAATTCATGAGTTTATATTGTCCAATCTGCAAGTAAACTCCCTACCAAATTTTTTACCGTCGTGTTCAAAATTTCATTCTTTATAACATGTTAAAACTTAAGACTATGCACATTCATGCATGAAAATTTTCAAATAAGGTGAAAACAACAGTTTTACCAAAGTCAAATTTTTGCTTAAAATTATAAAACTATTTATTCTATTTTTTTTTCACATATCATTGTAAGATGTTTAAGGGTTAATCATATTATTTAATATTCAAATTATCCACATGACAACTAATATGACTACAATAATATGTAGGGGTTTTATTTCATAATCAATGGCCTAACATATATATCCACAATCATTAACAACTTACAGGCCTACACATGCAACCAAAATTTAAACTAACTTAATTAATCATATATATTTTTGGTCATTAATTATCACATATCAGATAGCAATAATATTTAGTTTTTAATTAACTTAAATTCAAATTCGTACACAACACTGTAATAACCATTTATCACATCACAACATGGATTTAGATTACAATAAAATTACAGTACTTCGTGAGTCTAAATGCTCACTTTTAATTTAGCGCAATAAAATCCAAAACAGAAGTAAGCGAGACAACAACATGACAAAAATTAACTATTACCAATGCACTTTTTTTGACAGTCTTCAACTCACCCAAACCAGTTTCATATCATCTTGAATTTCTCCACTAATCTATTGAAAGAATCCGCACGTGAATGGAGTTCGCTTGTAACAGATGTACAAGTTATTAGATATATTATTAAAATAGTATAATGGTAATTATTCAAACACTTACATATGTCATTTTCATATTCGAAACAATTTTTTTTATAATACAAAGGCGGAAATGGAACAATGATTAATGTGGGAGAGGCGCCGACGAACAGTGATGGTGGAAGGTGAAGCGAAAGCAGTGGCTGGCAGTGGCAGATGAAATTTTGGATGGTAAAGATGGAGGCAGAAGTGTTTTGAGATGCATACGAGATTTCAGGATGATGATGAAAGGTGGAGGCGAAGAGTTATGAGATGCATGCGAGATTTCAGGACGATGATGAAAGGTGGAGGCGAAGAGTTACGAGATGCATGTGAGATTTTAGAATGACGACGAACAAAAAACAATGTATATATAGGTTTTCTTTTTTTCTTTTTGAATTTGAATTACACAAGAGAAAAGACCAAAAATAGAGAACGAGTAGGTGTAAGGCCAAATATCAAGTGACTTGACAAGACATTCCCAGCATCTCAAATGTACGGCATATTTGTAAAATCTCAAGATTATTTTTATGTAGAAATATTTACATTTCGAAAAATAATATTTGTTTTTACTGCATAACTTTATCTTTTTTAAACTGAATTTGAAACAAAATAGATTTCGCCGAAAATTGAGTCTTTATAAAAGTAAATTCAAATCCTTGAAACCTAAACTAAACTCACTCCTCTTTGCCGCAACTGACGCGCCTCCTTTCTCCGGCCTCGTGCGCCACGAGAGCCTCCAACCACAACCCCCTAGTGTGAATCTCAACATATATATCCTCGAACCTCCAACTTATATGTTCATGTTTTCTATTTGAAGCCCCAAAACAGCGGTTAGCTTCCAATGAAGATTAGTTTATTTAAAAAAAATACACAACCAATAAAAAGTAACGGTAAACGGAAAACCCACAGGTGCAGACAGAAAATTTAATTTAAACAATTGTTAGGGTCCTTTATATAAAAGAAACACCCTCCAAAAAGTGGCGTATGCTGCTTTAAGTGGAGAGCACACGGTATTCTTTAGTAAAAGGCGAAAGAATAGTTCGCTATGTGCTTACCACGCAGCTGCGATGTCTTACCCTCTTACTGCCTATTCACTTTTATAGCACAACTTTGGTTGTGCTAAAAATGTTTGCAACGATGTGGGACTATAACGATTAAGCTTCAACCTGCACCCATCTCAAAAGCTGATTACTTAACCCTTCTTCGATCTATTCTTCTGCTTCACTAGGGCTCTTACCCAATTCAATGTATGTTTTTTGCTTCATTACTTAAGTTCGGTTTCATGGTTAATTTTTATGGTGGTCTGATTTCATGCACAGAATATGATGAAATGAACTTTCACTTCTTACTCTGGAAAATCTCAAACTTATGTTTATGTATAAATGTTTATATTTCAAAAAATAATATTTTTCACTGCTTGTTGCATAATTTAATCGTTTTAAACTGAATTTGAAACAAAATAGCTTTGTCCGAAATTTGAATCTTTATAAAAGAATTCAAATCCTTGAAACCTAAACCGGCCACGCTCCACTTCGGCGCAGCTGATGCATCTCCTTCCTCCTGTTTTGCGCGCCAGTAGAGCCTCCAACCACAACCCCTAATGTGAATCTCAACATATATCCTCAAACTAACAGCTTATATATTCATGTTTTCCTTTTGAGTCCCCAAAACTGTGGAATGCTTTTTGGTTAACTTATATATTCATGTTTCTATTTGAGGCCCCAAAACTGTGGAATGCTTTTTTGTTAACTTATATATTCATGTTTTCTATTCGAGGCCTCAAAACAGTGGTTAGCTTCCAACGAAGAGTAGTTAAAAAGAACATACAACCAATAAAAAGTAATAGCAAAAGGGGAACCCACACTGGTGTAGACAGAAAATTTAATTTAAACAATTGTTGGGGTCCTTTATATAAAAAGAACACCCTCCAAAAAATGGCGTATGCTGCTGTAAGTGAAGAGCACACGGTATTCTTTAGTAAAAGGCGAAAGAATAGTTCGCTCTGTGCTCACCACGCAGCTGCGATGTCTTACACTTCTACTGCCTGTTCACTTTTATAGCACAACTTTGGCTGCACTAAAAATATTTGAAACGATGTGGGACTACAACGACTAAGCTTCAGCCTGCACCCATCTCAAAAGCAGATTACTTAACCCTTCTCTGATAAATTCTTCTGCTTCATTATGGCTTTTACCCAGTTCAATGTAAGTTCATTACTTAAGTTTGGTTTCATGGTTAATTTTTATTGTGGTGTGATTTCATGCACAGGAATAATTATCGTGAAGTTTAACTTTCACCTCTGCCACATTATCTCAAGAATTCAATCTTTGTTTCATTCCATTACGATAATTCATTCATATTAATTCAGTATATCATAAGAAGAAATTTAAAATATGCAAATATTTTATTTCTTTCCAAATGGTTGCTTTTGTTAATCAATTATCAATCTCAGGGATCCAGTGGTCTCTTCCTTCTTAACAATATGTTCGATACATTTTTGTCATATACTACCTGATAACTTTATTCAGTTTCCATCTTGTTTGTCCTCTTCTCCATATCATATGAGCCCCAAGAAGTTTCTAAGCACCAATTCCAACTATCCCACCATCAAGCTGGCATTCTAACTATTCCACCGTCAAGCATGTCAGCTGAAAACTTAGTTTTCTACTTCAATCCATGTCTCTTGATAATGTTTGTCAAAAATGAGGAGGGGAATGATTTAATGGAGGAGGTTATTATTGGTTGTGAGCACGAAATGTGAGTAACGTGAGGGAAACCCGCAAGTAAAAACAGAAATTTTAACTTAAACAATTGCTGGAGTCCTTTACGTGAAAAGAACTCCCTCCAAAAAGTGGCGTATGCTGCTTTAAGTGGAGATCACACGGTATTCTTTAGTAAAAGGCGAAAGAATAGTTCGCTCTGTGCTCACCACGCAGCTGCGATGCCTTACACTTCTACTGCCTGTTCACTTTTATAGCACGGCTTTGGCTGCACTAAAAATATTTGCAACAATGTGGGACTATAATGACTTGCTTCAGCCCACACCCATCTCAAAAGCTGATTGCTTGACCTTTCTCCAATCGGTTCTTCTGCTTCACTAGGCTTTTACCTAATTCAATCTAAGTTTCTTGATTCACTGTTTAAGTTTGGTTTCATTGTTAATTTTTATTGTGGTCTGATTTCATGCACAGGAGTTACTATCATGAAGTTTCATTGTTAACTTCGGTTGCTTTTGTTAATCAATCATCAATCTCAGGGATCCGGTGGTTTTTTCTTCTTCTTTACAATATGTTGGATACATTATCATCATTCAGTTTATGATGTAATTGCTCTGGGTTTAATTACTTGTTCTTGTTGTTGTAGGATACATAAAAGGCTTGAGTCGGCAGTCATCATCAAGCAGCTTCCATTCATGAGATGTGTTATGGAACTTACCGCATGCATATTCATTTTTTTATTTGATTTGAGACCCTAACGCCTTTGTAAGTGATGCTTAGATGACAATTTGATACGCTGAAAATTGAATCTTTATAAAAATAAATTCAAATCCTTGAAACCTAAACTAAACTCACTCCGCTTTGCCGCAACTGACGCGCCTCCTTCCTCTGGCCTCGAGCCTCCAACCACAACCCCCTACTGCGAATCTCAACATATATATCCTCGAACTTGCAACTTATATGTTTATGAAATGAACTTTCACTTCTTACTCGGAAAAATCTCAAACTTATATTTATGTAAAAATGTTTACATTTAAAAAAATAATATTTTTCACTGCATAATTTAATCGTTCTAAACTGAATTTGAAACAAAATAGCTTTGTCCGAAATTTGAATTTTTATAAAAGAATTCAAATCTTTATAATCGTTTCAAACTATATGTGCATGTGTACTTGATTCATCGCATATGGAGGCCGGCATCTGCACTATTTTTGTGCTGTCATTCATTTTATTATGTAATTTCTTGGTGATACTTCATTGCTGCAACAATTTATTATTATTATTATTATAATTATTATTATTACTTTATTTTATTTTTTTTGGCGGCAACCATCCCAAGCAGTTTTTATTCAGCAGTTTTGTAAAAAGTCGATTTGATAGCGAAGTAATGAAATTCATCATAATTGCCACTAGTGTGAACCTCAGCATATATCCTCAAACTTACTACTTATATATTCATGTTTTTTATTTGAGACCCTAAAGCAGTGGTATGCCTTTTTGTTAAGGCAGTTGCAAGTCTTTGCTCTTATGCCAAAACATTGCCTTGATGCCTTGAAATCAGTGGTTTGCTTCTAATGAATTAGTACAAAAATATGACAAATGGGAAACCCGCTAGTAAAAACAGAAAATTTTAATTTAAACAATTGTTGGGGTCCTTTATGTAAAAGGAACTCCCTCCAAAAAGTGGCGTATGCTGCTTTAAGTGGAGAGCACACGGTATTCTTTAGTAAAAGGCGAAAGAATAGTTCGCTCTGTGCTCACCACGCAGCTGCGATGTCTTACGCTTCTACTGCCTGTTCATTTTTATAGCACAACTTTGGCTGCGTTAAAAATGTTTGCCACGATGTGGGACTATAACGACTAAGCTTCAGCCTGCACCCATCTCAAAAGCTGATTACTTAACTCTTCTCCGATCTATTGTTCTGCTTCACTAGGGCTCTTACCCAATTCTGTGTAAGTTTTTTGCTTCATTACTTAAGTTCGGTTTCATGGTTAATTTTTATGGTGGTCTGATTTCATGCACAGAATATGATGAAATGAACTTTCACTTCTTAGAAAAATCTCAAACTTATTTTTATGTAGAAATGTTTACATTTCAAAAAATAATATTTTTAACTGCATAATTTAATCGTGTTAAACTGAATTTGAAACAAAATAGCATTGTCCGAAATTTGAATCTTTATAAAAGAATTCAAATCTTTATAATCGTTTCAAACTATATGTGCATGTGTACTTGATTCATCGCATATGGAGGCCGGCATCTGCACTATTTTTGTGCTGTCATTCATTTTATTATGTAATTTCTTGGTGATACTTCATTGCTGTAACTTTTTTTTTTTTTCTTTCTTTTTTTTTTGGCAGCAACCAACCCAAGCAGTTTTTAAGTTGATTTGATAGTGAAGTAATGAAATTCATCATAATTTCCCCTAGTGTGCCCCTAGTGTGCACGTCATCATAATTGCCCCTAGTTTTTAAGCAGTTTTTTTCTTTCTTGGTGATACTTGTTGTTCTTGTTGTTGTAGGATACATAAAAGGCTTGAGTCGGCAGTCATCATCGAGCAGCTTCCATTCATGAGATGTGTCGTGGAACTTACGGCATGAATATTCGAATTTTCATTTGAGACCCTGACACCAGGGTGTGGGTTTTTGTTACCACTGCTGCAAGTTTTCAGTTCTTTGCGAACTATGAAGCGCCTTCGTACTAAGTACGATGCCTGGATGACAATTTGATACGCTGCTTCTTCAATGGTTAAACACCAGTTTATGTTGTTTTGAGAAGACTACGAGTAGCAATTCATATGTTGTTTGAGAGATGGAAAATATTGACGCATGTACTTTGCAGTTTGTACTTTTGCACAAGTGTATTAATAATACTCTCCTTGTACGCGTAAAAGTTAAACGAGTGTAAAGGCCAGTTCGGGAAGCAGCAGAACTTGCTAATACGTTGTTTTGTTAGCGTACTGTACTTACTCATACTAGGTAAAAATATCGGCTTTTCAGGAAGCAGCAGGTGTACCATGGAACTTGCTAATCATTAGACACAGTAGAGTTATTCTTCTGCTTTCTTTGACCTATCGTCTCTTTCACTTGTTCATCGTGTTGGAGAAGACGTACCATGTAGAACGACAGTTAACCTTTAACCACGTTTAATTTCGGTCATACGCCACACCTTTGATTCAATCATGAAGTAGCTTCTATAGGAGAATAGAAGGCATAGACAAATATCCAAATTGCCACTCCAAAATATCACAAACATATTCTGAAAGAAGCTCGATCAAAAGCAGAATTATTCGACTTAGACGTCTGGCCGTGATGGACAGATGTCTGGTCAAGATCATCGAAATATTCATTTCCAGCTCTTTAACTGCACATATTTCCAGTTACTTGAAGTCTGACCAACTAGGTCGGACATTTGACCTGGGTTACTAAGTTTTCTTGATCCAGTGACCAGACGTCTAACCTGATTTGTCAGACGGATGCGCTCTCCACCCCCGATTTGCCATATCTTTCTCCTTCGAGCTCCCATTTACGAACCGTTTTCTCCATTGCGAAGTTACTTCCATAACTAATATATATCTGACTTTAATGGACATATGATTTAACATCACCAATCACAACACTCCAACTTGATATGAAATCATATCAAAACATCAAACAATCAACAATCATGTCATCACCAGCTTTCACAAATCACAAAATCTCAATCAAACTACATTACTAACCTCAACAACACCAGCAAGTGACACATCTCCCTCATGAGGTGCGCCGCAAAAAATCGGTCTCGAAAACATTTATAATACCACAAAAATCTCCATCTTATCGATGTGAATTTTTCCAACTCGACATCCGTCCATCACTTGATCTTAGCTCATTACCTAATCGCTATCGATCCCTCTATCATCATCAACATGAAAACCCCTATTTGAAACATGATTCTCAACGCTAGAATCATAAGCAGTGACCACATTAACATTTGCACCTTACTGTGGACTAGGTCCTTTAACCGTCACTCGCTTTCCATAATCGACCACAAAACCAACCAATCTATAAAGGTTTTCTTCTTCCAAAACTCTTTTCACTGTTACACAACCCTTTCTTCACTCTCAAAACTCCACCTTGAGTCTCATAAGTGCAACTATGGTGATCTAACTGACCAAGAGAAATAAGATTATACGAATAAGCGGGTACATGTCTAACTACAGAGATTTCCTTTACCACACCATCATGCATACGAAATCACATAAATCCAATATCACAAACCGGTAGCTCTACTCTATTGGTCGTCCTAATCATGTCGGCATTCTTCTCATAAGAATAAAAATAATTCACATTTCTACAAATGTGAAACTGGCTTTTGAATCCATCTTACAAGGCTTACCTTCACTAAAGAGGATATCATAAGAACCATCACTAATGTCTAATGGTACCTTCAGGAAAACCTGTCTGTGCATCATCACTACCATCACCCTCACAACCTTCATTTGGCGTCTCTTATAAGCACAACACTTGTTGCGTATATGACCTTTCTTATTACAATAGTGACTGACGAGGGCACATTCACCATTAGCTTCCTTCTTTTTCCACATTGTATCTTTCTTCAAGTCCCTTGCCATCATAGTCTTGCTTTGAATTGATTCCAAGCTCTACCTTTTTTCTAAGCTCCTTATTCAAAAGAGTGCTTCGTAATTTCTAGAGAGATAGTTCCATTAGCATTCGAATACTCAATGAGACAACCAAAATTTCCCAACTATCTGAAAGTGAACTCATCAATAAAAGAGCTTGTGACTCATCATCTAAATTGACCTTCAAATTTTCTAATTGGTTTATTACATCTTGAAATTCATTCAAATGCTCTACGTCGACTTCTCTTCATTTAATCTCTGTTGTCCCAACTTTCGAACCATAAAGCCTTACCAGTAGCACTCTTTGACTCATATAAAGACACTAACTTGTCCCAAAAATCCTTTGCGGATTCACAACTAGTCACATGATGGAAAATCGAATCATCAAGGTATTAATGAATCAAAGCAATCTCCTTCTTATCCATCTTTTTCCATTTTCCTTCATCTAAATTAGAGGGCTTCTTTCCACTCCATCAATCGGATAATGAAGATTATTGAAGTACAAAACATCCTTCATCTTAGGCTAGCTCAATTCCTCCTATCAAAAATAACATTTTCGAAAAAGAAATCATAACCGACATTAAATTTTATTTTATTATTTTTGTTTGCAAACCAAATTACTTTAAGCTTTGCGATGATGTGCTATGAAACCGACTATTATGGAAATTTGCGACTTTTGCGAAAGCGTATATGCTAGAATCTTAATCACCCAAATCATAAAGAGATAACATGGATTGAAAAAATGGAAATGCAACAAACACAAGATATTCCATTCAACCACCCTCTTTATTGATTTACCAAAAAATAAATATTGTTTACATTTATTGGAACAAACCAAAAATAAAAAATTTACAATTGAATCAGTAGTCTAATTGAGAAAGGAAAAGAATATATAGATGACTAATACTAGAGAAGAAGAACCATGAAGAATGAAGGCTAACCTTTGATCACGTTTAATTTCGGTCGAAAGCCAGACATTTAGATCAATCCAGAAAGCAACTTATATCGGAGAATAAAAGCCAAATATCCAAATTGCCACTTCAAAATATCACAAACATATTCCTAAAATAGCTTGGTCAAAGCCAGAAATATCCGACCTAGATGTCTGGCGAGGATGGCAAACATCTGGTCAAGGTCATTGCAATTTTTATTTCCAGTGACCAAACGTCCCACCAACCGAGATAAATATCTATCCTAGGTCACTAGATTTTCCAGATCTAGTGATCAGATGTTTGAACCGATTGGTTAGTCGTCTGAACTTAATCATCGGCTCCTCCTCATCCTCCTGATTTTCCATATCTTACTCCTACGAGCTTCGATTTTGCAACTGTCTTCTCCCTCATGAAGCTAGTTTCATAACAAACACATATAGCCGACTTCAGATATGTAGTTTGATATCGCCAATCACCACACAGAAGTCTTAGAAAAACAAACCAAAAGACCAGAAACATCATTCAAAATCATAAAATATACCATGTTAGAAAATTTATTAGAATTTATTTCATCGTCTAGGTTTTGCAGATTGCATCTAACCTAATTTAGTGATTGTTAATCCCATTTAAACGCGACTCAAGAATAATACATTGGGTCGTTTATATGATGGATCAAGTGAAAACATCATGGATCGGTGGAATTAGTTAGATCGAGCAATATGCAGAAGTGCATGGATCGTGATGATGCGATCCATGCATGGGTCAGCAAGAACACAACGAAGTAGCAAGAGGGGTTGTATGAAGCACAATGGATTGTAGGAATCTGATAGATCGTAACAGAACGATCCAAGCATGGGTCGTGTAACATTGTGCACAAGAAAATTGTGCATGGGTCGGTGCACGTTCATGGTTCATTCATAAAGACCGGAGCATATGGATCGTTCAAATTCAATACACGGACCGTTGTAGCATGGATCGTGCGCATATAAGGTGAGATGTGGGCTTCCATGGAGCATCAAAAAATACATGGATCGTTGGCTGATCCATATGGACCTGGTTCTCTAAGCTGTGATCGCTTGCCAAGTCAAGCATCCGGAAGAAGGATGGCGTCCATCCTGTGGAATGATGCAGCAACTACCACTTTCCAAGCAAAGCAAAAAGTCCTTCCCAAGCGAAGGCAACCTTCCCAAGTGAAGTTAACAGTCCTCCCAATTGAGGCACCTAAACCAAAGACCTCTCTGGGGGCACAGGAACTAAAGACTTCTCCAAGAAGAAGCACAAGATCAACCAATAAAGTTGTGTTTCCTAGATATATTGGCAAGCTCAGAAGCTCTCAATACGCTGGTAGCAGAAAAAATAGTTCGCCAACAAAGTGGAAGCACAACACTAGAATGGTCATTTCATAACGGTTATAAACGTTACAACTCAATTTTCCAACGGTTATAACCATTGGTAAAAGGTACGTGATAAATTTTGTAACGTATTTACCAACGATTATAACTGTTGGTAAATTTTATTCATCTAACAGTTATAACCCATCGGGAATTTTTTTTGTTCCAATGGTTATAACCGTTAGGCTGTAGAATTTCTCAATGGTTATAATTGTTAGAAGAATGAAATTTCCTAACGGTTATAAGTGTTGGAAGTACAAAATTTCCCGATAGTTGTAAATATTTGAGATTTCTACACATATACGCTAAAAAATTTCCAACAATTGCACGTGTTACAAGTTAAATAAAGCTCAGCCATATCTCATTCAACATCTTATAGTATCATCACATTATTTCATTCTGCTATACAAATTCAAATTTATACCAATAATTGACACGAAATCAAATTTCAAATTTACACTTCACTGAATTGAGAAGAAAACATCAAAACATACTGAATAGTATCATCACATTATTTCATTCAGCTAAGGTTTGTTGTTATGGTCCTAATGAAATATGTTTCGTTGCAATCTGAGTCTGTTTGCTCAAACAGCGCTAGTTTGGCCTTAGATTATCAATTGATTATGCATACGTATTTACATTGAACGTTTATATCTCACACAACCATATACTAACTCCGATTGACCTGAATTTCAGAATCTTACAATAATTTAACGTTCCGAATCCGATAAAATTGGTTTCGTCGAAATCCGAGATCATTTCCAAAATGACTATTTTTCCATATTCAATTAAATCAAGACAATATAATTTAATTCAAAAGCAATTCAATTTAATAATAATAAATTAATATTATCGTATATATCCAAATAAAATATCATAAAGCTTCACAATAAGCATACTTGGGCTTATAACTCAATACTTTAAATCCAAGCTAAATCGATATTCAATTTATAATAAAATCTTTTATTTTATTTGATAAATCATTATGGTTTATAAACGAGTCCACAGAGACTTTCTGAAAATTAGATTTGGACATAACTCACAATCTATATGATGAAATCTCGATTTTTCTCATTCATTAGAAAACTATAGTTTATAGATTCGAATGTTTCTTGTTTCAATGAGTTCTGACTTATACTGGATCATGTATATTCAATTGTAGTACAAAACGTAGTATTACAAACTACCAAGCCGTTGTGAGCTCGTTTTTAACTATATTATAAATTATACATTCAAACTTGTTTTTAAATTCGAGTTAACTTCAAATCGTTAATTCTTAAAATAAATCGTTTTAAATATTTAAATCAATTAAACATTCTTGCTTAAAAATCGGGATCGTTACATTCTCCAATACTTAAAACGATTTCGTCCTCGAAATCAAAGATGGAACTATAGGTCATTTACTTATTCAACAAAACCATTATTCTAACTAATCTTAAGTTCCTCAGCTTTTTAGTTTTTGAAGAATTTCTCAATTCACGAATTTTTCTAATACCTTAAATTTTCGAAAAAATTCACCATAACCTCCTTTGTATGGCTCGTTCGGTACAACTACAACTCGCCTCTCTAGGCCCTTACCAATTAAAAAGAAAATCCAAAATCGAAGAGGCTTGCCAATCGGCTCATAAAATCATCAAACATAATCAACACTTTAAACATGTATCTTTTTGACGGGCATTCAATTTTATTCCTCTTGTTAGCTTTCATTCAATAACCTATTCAATACATATACGTCCAATTGCAACAAATTTCCAAATCAATGCTACACTAACATTCAATTCCACTCGATGTTGTTTCTAATCCAATCTAATTTTATTTAACTTCCCTTAAGATAAATTTTAATTTATTCGATTCGCTTTTACCTTTTCAATCAATTTAACTCGTACTAGTTGAATTTGAAATTCAAATCATCTTTATCATTTCCCAAATTACAACATTCTTTTAATTAACTTAAATATATATATATATATATATTTTTGCATTTCTGCTACTATTTAGCCTTCCAGCACATGTTCATCTCAAATCATCATACTAGACCATTAGTCTATAACCCAGCAATCAAAAATTCTTGAAAAATACAACATATCAACAAAAAAAAACATAAATATGTACAAAATACATAAGTTACCATCACATTAACAAAACATACAGCAAATCTACAAAGTCAACCGTACCAAAACATGTCTACCATCATAATACATACAAACCAAAGTCATACCCATACCATAGTCATAGCAACCCAGTCATTTATGTCTATATGCCCCCAACAACTAAAAACATACCTATCTAACTATCACTGATCGTCATCTTCTTCATCGTCATCTTCAGCAGATCCAGCCGATGAGGGGAAGCACCCATACTGTTGCGCAAACTCCGCTAAGCGCCGATCTGGAAGCTGAGTCGTCTCAATGGCTTGACGACGATTCTACTCCTCAAGATGTGCCACCCTAGCTCTCAGCTCCTCGATCTCTGCGGTGTCAGCTTTACTCTGTCTACTCCGTGCCTGATGACTGGTGGACTGTAACAATCATTTAAAAATCTTTTAATCATGTACTATGGTGGCTTGATGATTAACATATAATGGTTTAACTATAATCAAAATGGAATACTCATATTTGATCTAATTATTAAATACCAAGTGAAAATTAAACTAAGGTAAAACCAAATGAACCCCACAAAATCTATAAAACAAAGAGCATCAACCATTACTTTAATTGTCGATTAATTGGTTATTGTTAGTGCAAGTTGTAAAATGTTTGAGGGATCATTGCACTATTAGGAATGAGTGTTTCCCCACGTTTTGAAAAGTATATACAATGTAGTTATATCAACGTGAAGAGGAGAGTGACGTTTGATGGAACATTGCACTAATCTGAATTTTATTTCTAAATTGAAAATTAAATTAAGGTAAAAAGCCTTTACCACTTGATTTCCGAATCCATAACGTCTATCCCGCGTCGCTGGATCCATCACTAACTGGAAGATGACGTCCTCCTCGTCGGTAGTGAGCTGTTCTTGTCCAGTCTCAGCTAGACGCTGCTGACGTTGCTCCATAAGCTTCTATTGCAAGACCAAATAAGAATGTATCTAAAATTAATATCATGATATATTTTATTATTATAATTTAACAATTACTACAAATACTTCTACATATAGTGAAATCTTACGTGACTCTTCCTAGATTTG
Source organism: Allium sativum (assembly GCA_030737875.1). Taxonomy (NCBI): domain Eukaryota; kingdom Viridiplantae; phylum Streptophyta; class Magnoliopsida; order Asparagales; family Amaryllidaceae; genus Allium; species Allium sativum. Next base: position 47,952,900 of record CM060916.1, read on the forward strand.
TCGTATTTCCATGTGTATATGATGTTCTCTTCTGAATCGAGACGCTCGAAGGCATGCGTATGGGTGAACACATCAATATATGAAACCGGACTCCGCCCCTCAGCCTCCTGAATTTGATTATTACACGCAATTATTACATTTTCAAAATTATATAGCATATTAATTTTTATATAAGTCACATTTAAATTTTTTTACCAATTCCTATCGATACTGCTTAAAGGACTTCGATCCTCCTCGATGCGTGACTGAATTTTTATTCCGATTTGCACTGTTTCTTTCTGACTCCATCTGTTCATTCAAAATTTGATACATTACTTATCGAGCAAATATTTTTTATATTTTTAAAAAAATTAGTACACTAGCCTTCACTTCATCACTTTCCCAATACTTTAGAAATCCTTCCCAAACGGCTGCTCCCATCCGTGGAGGTTTTTTCATGCTTTTCTTCATTTTTGATATGCCATCTTTTTAAATTTATCTCATTTTCTGCATCTAGTACGTCCGAGCCAGCTGTAAATCATGCGTCTCTATATCCACCTCAGCCTGTATTTCACGTTAAACAAACATTACTATTAAATATGTACAGTATATCAGTGATTAAAAGAAATTAAAATGCAAAACATATATAAGAAAATACTTACTAGCACATCTTGTCAAATGACTTCCTGTATGTGAGGTGGAATTAGATCCCACTTAGACCAACATCTCAACATCCGAGCCTTATATGCAGCTCTCGAAATGTCCAAAATAACCTTCGAAGTTTGCAGATCGAAAACTCTGCATTAAATATGATATACATAAGTTACAATTAAAAATAAATAAATATCCAAAAATCCAGAAAATTATTATTTTAAAAATCATTATTTTAAAATAATTTTTTTTACTTCATTTCGTAATTTTCTGGATATTCTTCATTTTTTTTCCAAAATAAAGGGTATTTTCGTAATTTTAGCATTAAAAATCGTTTTTTTTTTACAATTCTTTTTTTGCTTATAATTTCGTAATTTTCTGGACTTTCTGAAATTTTTTCATTTTTTTCACTTTTCCCAACATGAAGAGCATTTTCGTAATTTTGGTCCCTTTGGCTTTAAAAATTGTTATTTTAAAATAATTCTTTTTTTACTTTTTATTTCGTAGTTTTTTGGATTTTCTGAAATTTTTTCATTTTTTTCACTTTTTCCAATATGAATGGCACTTTCGTAATTTTGGTCCTTTTAGCTTTAAAAATCGTTATTTTAAAATAATTCTTTTTTTACTTTTCATTTCGTAATTTTCTAAAAAAAATTCATTTTTTTTCACATTTTCCAATATGAAGGGTATTTTCGTAATTTTGGTCCTTTTAGCTTTAAAAATCGTTATTTTAAAATAATTCCTTTTCTACTTTTCATTTCGTATTTTTTTGGATTTTCTGAATTTTTTTCACTTTTTCTAATATGAAGGGTATTTTCGTAATTTTGGTCCTTTTAGTTTTAAAATCGTTATTTTAAAATAATTCCTTTTTTACTTTTCATTTCGTAATTTTCTGGATTTTCTGAATTTTTTCATTTTGTTCACTTTTTTCCAATATGAAGGGCATTTTCGTAATTTTGGTTCTTTTAGCTTTAAAAATCGTTACTTTAAAATAATTTTTTTTACTCTTCATTTCAGAATTTTCTGGATTTTCTAGAATTTTTCCTTTTTTTTTCAAAATAAAGGGTATTTTCGTAATTTTGACATTTTTTACTTTTAAATTTTATGTTTTTTATAAATGGGTAAAATGGGTTACCTATTTATGAACCACTTAAAAATGGGTCAACCCAATCCAATATCCATTTAATAAATTTCATAAATGGGTTAACCCAACCCATTTGTGGATAGGGTAAATGGGTTGGGTCATATTTTGACACCCCTAAATTCTAACCTAATTTGGTGATCCTCTTGGCCTTCTCATTTTGAATTCCAAGGGTGACTGCTGCTTTCCTTTTCTATATTTATTTTACCATTCAAAAATCACGTGAAGACAGCAACTCAGCTAGAACCACTACAAAAAACATACGGATTTCCGAAGGTTGTCAGTCGTCGACAACTGTCGGAAATTCCTGTCGAAAATTAAAGCGTCGATAAACAGGGTTTCCGACGGCTATTGACAAAACTCGTCGTTCATGTTTCCTACGGCGTGAATCCATTGGTAACGGTTTCTAACGGCTGTCGATAGCCGTCGGAAGCCGTTACTACTATTCACCAATACGTCGTCCCTAGCCGTTGGAAACCGTTGTACATTCATGAACCCAAAAGCCGTCGGAAAACATACTTTTTTTTTTGTATTTCTGCTACTGTTTAGCCTTCCAGCACACATTCATCTCAAATCATCATACTAGACCATCTGTCTATAACTCAGCAATCAAAAATTCATGCAAAACACAACATATCTACCAAAAAATCATGAAAAAAAAACATAAATACGTACAAAATACATAAGTTACCATCACATCAACAAAACATACAGCAAGTATACAACATCAACCTTACCAAAATATGTCTATCGTCATAATACATACAAACCAAAGTCATACCCATATCATAATCATAGCAACTCAGTCATATATGTACATATGTCCCAACAACTAAAAACATACCTATCTAAGCATCACTGATCGTCATCTTCTTCATCGTCATCTTCAGCAGATCCGATTGATGAGGGGAAGCGCTCATACTGTTGTGCAAACTCCGCTAAGCGCCGATCTAGAAGCTGAGTCGTCTCAATGGCTTGACGACGATTCTGCTCCTCAAGCTGTGTCGCCTTAGCTCTCAGCTCCTTGATCTCTGCGGTGTTAGCTCTACTCTGTCTACTCCGTGCCCACTGACTGGTGGACTATAACAATCATTAAAAAAAATCATGTACTATGGTGGCTTGATGATTAACATATAATGGTTTAACTATATTCAAAATGAAATACTCATATTTGATCTAATTATTAAATACCAAGTGAAAATTAAACTAAGGTAAAACCAAATGAACCCTACAAAATCTATAAAACAAAGAGCATCAACCATTACTTTAATTGTCGATTAATTGGTTATTGTTAGTGCAAGTTGTAAAATGTTTGATGGATCATTGCACTATTAGGAACGAGTGTTTCCCCACGTTTTGAAAAGTATATACAATGTAATTATATCAACGTGAAGAGGAGAGTGACGTTTGATGGAACATTGCACTAATCTGAATTTTATTTCTAAACTGAAAATTAAATTAAGGTAAAAAGCCTTTACCACTTGATTTCCGAATCCATAACGTCTATCCCGCGTCGCTGGATCCATCACTGACTGGAAGATGACGTCCTCCTCGTCGGTAGTGAGCTGCCCATGTCCAGTCTCAGCTAGACGCTGCTGACGTTGCTCCATAAGCTTCTCCTGCAAGGCCAAATAAGAATGTATCAAAAATTAATATCATGATATATTTTATTATTATAATTTAACAATTACTACAAATACTTCTACATATAATGAAATCTTACGTGACTCTTCCTAGACTTGTCGTAATGCCATGTGTATATGGTGTTCCCTTCTGAATCGAGACGCTCGAAGGCATGCGTACGGGTGAACACGTCCATATATGAAACTGGACTCTGCCCCTCAGCCTCCTGAATTTGATTATTACACACAATTATTACATTTTCAAAATTATATAGCATATTAATTTTTATATAAGTCGCATTTAAAAATTTTTACCAATTCCTATCGATACTACTGAAAGGACTTCGATCCTCCTCGATGCGTGACTGAATTTTTATTCCGATTTGCACTGTTTCTTTCTGACTCGTCTGTTCATTCAAAATTTGATACATTACTTATCGAGCAAATATTTTTTATATTTTAAAAAAAATTAGTATACTTTAGAAATCCTTCCCAAACGGCTGCTCCCATCCGTGGAGGTTTTTTCATGCTTTTCTTCATTGTTGATATGCCATCTTTTTAAAAAAAAAATTCTCATTTTCTGCATCTAGTACGTCCGAGCCAGTTGTAAATCATGCGTCCCTATATCCACCTCAGCCTGTATTTCACGTTAAACAAACATTACTATTAAATATGTACAGTATATCAGTGATTAAAAGAAATTAAAATGCAAAAAATATATAAGGAAATACTTACTAGCACATCTTGTCAAATGACCTCCTGTGTGTGAGGTGGGATTAGATTCCACTTAGGCTAACATCTCGACATCTGAGCCTTATATGCAGCTCTCGAAATGTCCAAAATAACCTTCGAAGTTTGCAGATCGAAAACTCTGCGTTAAATATGATATACATAAGTTATAGTTAAAAATAATAAATAGTCTAAATAAAGTTTAATTTTTACCCTGTACTCGTAGGGACCAAGGAGATGACTGGACGCTTAGAGGGTTGCGATCCAGAACTCTCTCCCGAAGAATTCCCTCTAGATGACATACCTGTCACATACAAATCATTTTAAAAGATAACAATAACATCATATTAAAATTTATTTAATAGCTAACTTACACAAACGATATAAGCTGCTAAATAAGCGGCATAAAATATAGTGAAATCGTTTATACCTGTATTGCATTGGGTGTCATATTCCAAGGAGTAACATATTACATTGCAGATTTAAGATAAATAGGAAAAACAGAGTTACATATTAGAAAATTAAACAGAGTTACATGAATTACAGAATGTACGTCGTATACTCCATAATTACATTACAACTAGACAGATAATACTCATCATGATCCACATCGGTCATCATCTTCTTATGATTCAGATTCTACCTCAAATACTACATTATCTTCCTCCTCACTCTCAAACGCTTCTACTAAAACATTTTTCTCATCGACCATAGATCCAAAATCTACATGATCGTCTTCAATTAGTATTTCATTATTCTGTTCGAGTTCTGTCTGATAGGCTCCTTCGTTTGGAATATTCTTCCTGTCGAACGTAAATATGGCCTTTGTTTAAAAACTGCTGATCAATCTGCTTTATCTCTTTTTAGAGACGGGTAAGGAGCGTAATAAACTTGAAATGCTTATTTGGCTAGTACAAAAGGATCTACTTATAATAGTGCAATGCATGCTTTATTTCAATCAGATTATAATCCTTATGCACATTAATCCAGTCCTGGAACAATACTAAACCAATCACATTTAAATAGAAACACCTCCTCCGCGGGTCGTGAGAAATATGTCAGTTGCAAAATTTGTGTTAAAATGCCATAAAAATCATTAATGTGATTTTCAGGATCGTCACTACCTTTAACGAATACACCTGTATTGTTCATTAATTTTTCAGCATCGTATTCTTTGGTGTTAAATTTATATCCATTAACAAAATATATTGGATATGTCTTGACCAGTCTTTTTGGTCCCATTGCAAGATGTTTCAACCCTTTATCAACAACACAGTTTTTGGGTTCATAAACATAATTTGTAAACCAAGCAGAAAATTGTTTACCAATATCTCCATTTGGATGTTCACGTTCATAAACGCTGTAAGTAGAAATAAAATTTTACGTTAATTATCATACATAAGAAAAAATGTAGAAATGAATAAAGCACTAATTGGTATTTTAGATTGCCTAACAAACGGTGCAACTTCAGCACAATTTAGAAGAATATAAGTGTGTGCTACATGGAGATCTTTATCGTCTAGCCATACGTCTACACATTTCCGAGAAGGACGACCATGTTTTCTAAAAATAGAAAAAACATTTTGAGACGATTATTGTTCGTCTCCTTCGTTGTTTCGAGGAACACTTTAAAATGATATATTCACATGATCACAGAATAATGAGAGAAAAAAATGAAGCTTCTTCTTCAATGTAAGATTTACATATCGAGCCTTCAACTCATGCTTTTTCTCTCACTTTTTTCTTCAAATGATTCAGATATCTATACAAAATTAATTTACATTATTTCATATATTTTTAAATGCAATTAAATTAATGGGTCACATGTTTATTTTTACCTCTCAAATAAATACATCCATCCATACTGGACGGGACCTCGAAGTCGTGCTTCAGTTGGAAGGTGAACAGGAAAATGCTCAATTACATTAAAAAAAGCCTGGTGGGAATATTTTCTCCAATTTTCAAAGCAATATTGGAATATCTACATCGAATTTACGTAAATGTTCCATTTTTAAAGTTGTCAAACAAAGCTCTTTGTAAAACAAACTAAGCTCCGTTAACACCTTCCACACTTTTAACGGCAATAGCTTTTTGAACATAACGGGAAACAAATACTCCATCATTATGTGACAATCATGACTTTTCATTCCGTTCAATTTACCATTTTTGAAGTCAACACATCTATGAAGGTTTGATGAAATCCCATCAGGAAATCTTAACCCATTTTAACACAACCTTGACCTGATTATTATCTAATTCATAACATGCTTTGGGTTTTTTACTGTCATTTGGTCTCATATGAAGCTCGGTACGTTTGCATAATTCTTCTGTATCGCGCCTTGATTTCAAATCATCTTTAGTTTTCCCTTTAACATTCAAAATCGTGTTAAAGACATTATCAAATACATTTTTCTCATTGTGCATCACATCAATATTATGACGAAGAAGAAGACGTTTCCAATACGGCAACTCCCAAAAAATAGACTGCTTACACCAATTGTGATAAATCGATTTGCCTTCAATTTCTGTTTGAACTCTAGTTTCATATATTTTTGGATGATTTTCGACTATTTCATATATTTCTTCACTAGACCATAGTGTTGGAGATTGTCCGGTTTCTACTCTATTAGCCAAAAAGTTTTTCTTGTCTACTTTAAAAGGATGATTTACATGGAGAAAAATCAATGGCAGTCAAACCATGAAATTTTCTTACCATGCGGTAAGGAAAACGCTTGTGTCTTTTCCATGCAATATGGACATGATAGATGACCAGCAGTACTCCATCCTGAAAGCATTGCATGAAAATCACTTATAGTCCACAACAAAGAAGCAAACATTCGAAAAAATTTCTTCTTCGAAACATTGTATGTTTCTACTCCTTCGTTCCACAATGTTTTAATTCTTCAATTAACAGTTGTAAATAAAAATCAATTCCTTGTGATATTCATAGTGCTACACTATAAATACCACAAGGTAGACAACTTGTGATATTCATCTGATGTATATATATACATATCCATCTGTATATGTGATATAAAAATATATACATATCCATATATATATATATATACATATCCATATATATATATATACATATCCATCTCTATAATTGTTCATCTGATATTCATGTGATATAAAAATCAATTTGAACGTATACTGTAAATGGTCTTGATCTGATACACACACACACACACATATCCATCTGTATCTAGACAGCTTGTGATATTCACAGTGGTACACTGTAGATACCACAAGGTAGACAGTATACTCTAGTACCCGCAGATCAGCCTCAACACACTACACTGGTCTGCTGATTAGAATTGTCAAAATTAGCTGATTTTAAACAGCCACAACATAGTGCAATGGTTTGCTGATAATATATTCATGTCCGACATTTTGAAAAGCCACACATATATACACTTACATGTATATATACATATATGTATACATGTAGCAATGACCGGTCCAAATAAACATGGTTCAGCATAGTGATGAATACAAGACTCAAGCAGAGGTGTTCAAGCTCAAATGCCAAACACATGTCAAACAACCCAAACAAGTCCAAGTATGATGTAAGTCGAGCAAGTATGGGTCGAGCAAGCAACACAATTGCATGGAAATATATGTACAAGTGACATGGATCATAACAGCTCAATTCAGGACAATGCGAATAAGGCAGCACAAAGTGTGCAACAATAAAGTGGTGTATACAAGCATGTCAATGCAAAGAAGTAAATGGTAAATGGTTGGTGCAGCAAATTCAAGTGTGTACAAATAAGGAGCAGTCTCATGTTCAAGCAAAGCTCAAGTCAGAAATAGTTTATGGAGCAAGTAAACAATGGTACAGCATGGACTATCCAAATGGTAGTATACAAGTAACATGTCAGTACAATATACATGGCTACTACATGGATGGCTCAACATTAAAGTACCAACTCACACAAGGCAAGTCATCATGCAATGGTAACATGAGTACACAGAAGAAAACAACAAAGTGATCTAGATCAGCATGGCAAAGTGACACAAACAACTCAGGTCAGACTTTTTCAACCTGAATATCAAATACAAGTGAGTGTACACAGGACATGTGGTTCAAACAATTGAGGCAAAAAAAAATTGTCCATGGATACACAACATAACATGAATGGTGATACAAATTATAAATTGATTATTGATAATTATTTCTCCAGTAATCACAATGTTAAATATGGCAAAGTACAACGGGAGCTAATCATGCAAACAATCTGTGAGGATGGAGCTTAAATACTCCAACATGATCAAGCATTCATAGTATATGCACAAGTGTGATGAACCAAGGTGCAGTACATATGGTTCATATGATTCAACCCAGGTAAAGTGAATGCCTAGACAATCAGTTTGGGTGAGTATGTTTTCTAGAAACTCAGATCAACATACACACTGAAAAAATAAACACAATTCATTGAAGAGCAAATACATGTCTGGATTCATCCCCTAAATCATGCAGTCTGTTTCTTTTGAAGAAATTCAGTGAATAATATTTGGCAAGGGATCTTCAAGATATTTTCTAGAAACGCTCATGCAAGAATCATTTCTCGGTTTCATTATGTTTCATGCTCTAGACATACATTATTGGGCAAGTTTTAATTTTAGAAATACACAGATTAATTGCAGAAATCAGAGAAACAATTTTACGCAAGAGAAAAATCAATTCTTTCTCAGATTTGAGTCAAATATCATTTCGAATTCGAAAAACCACGCAAATATCAATTTAAGCCAAGCAATCAAAGAGGAAAATCAATGCAATAAATCAGCAAGTCGTATATGGGAAATCGGAAAAGGATTTTTAGGATTTAATTATCCTATGTAATCTACACAATTCATCACAGGCATATCTCGAAGAGCATCGGAACCACAACAACTCGAAAGCAATTCGAAGAAATATAATTCAGATTACTTACTGTTGACACAAGCCACTAGATACTGAAGCTATAGAGAATCAAAATCATATTGCAATCATTCAAGTTCGATTTGGGATTTTCCTCAAAGCCCTAGTTTTTTTTCATCGGCCGCCATGTTTTGAAGACAAAGGATTCTTCAAGAGAAAAGGAGTGGCCGGCCTACATCACATTGGCTAAGCCTATTTTGTTTTAAGGGACTAGGGTTTTAATTGTTTTATTTTTGAAGTGTTTTTACATTGTTTTTTTGTAAACCATTCGTATGTTTTCTAGTTTGTCAAACTAGGGAATCCAGTTAGGGTTTTAACTGGTAGTTTACTAGAGTCTGTTAAAACTGCGGATACAGGTTATGGGTTTGTAATCTGAGGAAATCTAATCTAGGGGATATAGATCACTCTAGGGTTTTGAGCGAAGGATTAGAATAGGAGCGAGGGGTTCGCGAGTTTACATGGTCATGTAAGTGGGATTTGTTCTATTACCTAGTAGAAACCTTAGTGAATGAAGCAGTAGGCAGAGTTTGCCGAAGCTTGGTAAAATATGTGTCATTTACATTCCACATTTACTTATTCTGTTATTATCTGTGTTGTGATTATTTTTAATATCTCGATAAAATTCAATAAACCCTATTCACCTCCCCCTCTAGGGTAAATCTAGATCCAACAAGTGGTATCAGAGCAGGTATTTTCTATTAACTCTAGCGTCATGGGTCATCCTAGTTGTCAGCCTAGCGAGAGTCAGTCTAGTTCATCCCCAACTATTTTCGATGGAACATATATTTTAGACCGAATTCCAAAGTAGAATTTTATTTAAAATCTGTTAATATTAAATGTTGGGATGTTGTTATCAATGGGTTTGATAGGGTAGACATTGCTTTTAATTCTCGTGCTACACATATTTTATATTCTCATCTTAATGATGACCAATATTGCCTTATCTCCCATTGTATATCTGCGCAGGAAATCTGGAGAACTCTCGATGCGTTGTATGGACAAAAAGACAACAACTACTCAAAACCCGAGAAGGACAACTCAGATTCAGATTTATGTCTAACAGGCTATACAGATAAAAATTCAGATGACTCAGATGATCGAGAATCAACATATGATGTAACAGAAGATTTATCACACAAAGATTTAGTTTATATGTGTACTGACTTAACTAAATCTGTTGATAAATTCCAACGGACAAACAAACTTTTGAAATATGAATATCGTGATTTGATTAACAAAAATAATATGTTGGAACTAAAACATGAAAATTCTAGTTGCAAGAATTGTTTCAATTTGAAAATGATTTAGCTCATCTTAATAAAAACCTTCAGAAATTTGAAAAAGAAATTATGGTTCTAAAACAAAATGTGGATGAGCTAATTTATAAAAACAATGCTTTGCAAAAGGAGTTGGATAATCTTATTTCCAAACATGAAATTGTTGAAAATCAAAATTTACAGAAATCTAAATCAGTTTTGAAAGAGCTTGAAAAAGAAATTGCGAAATTCAAAGATTTTGAAAATTTTGCATCTAAAAAACAAGATAAATTTGAATATGAGATTTCTGTGTCCCAAACCAAAATTAAATTGCTTAAAGATGAAAATTTGGTTTTGAAATCTGATTTTGAAAGATGTAAGATCACTAAAAATCGTTGTTCAGATTTAATGAACGAAAACGGTGATATTAAAACTGAAATTCAACAACTTGAAACAACTTTGGCTAAATTTTCTAATGGTGAAAAATCTTTAAATATATTGTTGAAAAAACGGTTTTCATCAAGAAATAAAAGTGGACTCGGCTTTGGAAAAAATTGATGATTTTGAAAAGAGAAGAGCAAATGATTTTAAAAATCCTTCAAATCGTTTTGAAAATATTCGTTTTTAAAATTTGAATTCAAATAATTTCAATGGGTTTTTAATTCGAAAGAGAAATGAGAATTTGTTTGATAACAATCCATTTAAACCATTTTGGACCCCAAAATGAAATATAGTGAATTCATCTAAATTTAAACAGATTTGGGTCCCTAAAGGTACTTTGGAAAATTCTGATGGATTGTTATATAAACAAGTCTGGGTACTAAAACGTGTAAACAAAACTGAGAGTGATTTTAAATTTTTTGTTAGTCCTCCCGATCCTATAAATTGTTACGTATGAGAGGAGGCTGAGTAACTGCTTTGCTAAAAGGAAATTGAATTCAAGCTATTCCATATTTCTGTACCATTCAGAGTTCCTTAGCCAAGATGGATTAAGTTAGAGATTCAGTTTCTTACATCGATTTCAGGTATGATCTCTAAACTCATCTATGTAAACATTCTCTGTTTTTATTTTCTTTATTTTTTCCTCCTTCTACCCTTTCTGTTTATTTTCTTTATCTTTTCCGTTTTGATTTGTCACTGCCATATATTTTTGTCTTTCTGTTGTGTTTTCTTAACCTCCAATTGTAGAATTCTTGATTTTCTGGAAACTTGCCTCAATTTGGATAAAACTCTAATATCTTAATCATTTCCGGATCTTGAATTTAAACTTGTAAATATCTGCAATTGTTTCGAAGTTTTTTTTTTTAATTTCTGAACTCCTTACAGTGTTGCTGTATTATTGTCATATCTTGTACACTGTTAATTAGAATTCTAAGTTTTTGAAGATTTGAAAAACAATTGAAATTTCACACTCCTCTGTTGTTTTGAGTTTCTTCTAATTCATTTTGGAAAGGCTTGAAAATTTATACTCATTACAACACACTGCTATTTTTCAATTGTGATAATTTCATTGATTTTCAGATTGGCTTAGATATTCTGTTTTGTCTTGGATCACAATGTTTCATCTTGAAATTCATCTTTATTCATGATTATTTTATTTGGAATTTGTTTGTTTGAAATCATCTGAAATTCTTGATATTTTGAATCTCACACACCTTTTAAATTTGAAATTATTAATATTGTGTGATTGATTCATTGTATCTTTAAACTTTACATTGATTCAAGTGATTTCAAATAAATTATTTTTAAATTTTGGGATCATGAATATCTCTCAAGCTTGATGTAAATGTTCTGAAATTTCTCTTGCACTTGTCAGAAATACTTGTGACAAAATTCTTTGAAAATCTGGTCTTAAATCTCACTGTTACTTCATGATCATTTGATTCGAACATTTATTTGTTTAAAATCATTTAAAATTATTGATTTATTGAATCTCACGCATATCTTGGATTTAAATCTTATAATCTGGTGTGATCGATTCATTGAATCTTGAGATTTTCACAGTCCCTCAAATGGTTTCAAATAAAATGTATTTTTAATCTTGGATCATGAAACATCTTTTGTAACCATCAGAAATATCTTTGAAACATCTTCTTGACAATTCTGCATTGAAACTGTTTTTTGTGCTACTCTGATATTGGTTTGAGAATTGTTTTTTAATGACTGCTTGCTTTGATGAAATATTGATTGCTGCTCTGATAGATGGAATCAATTTGGTTGATTTGTTAGTCTTTCCTGCTTGGGATTTGTGAATAAAATTATGTTGTCTGGGATATCCTTGTTCGTCTCCAGTGTCATGTTAAAATCCTCATTAATAGAGACATCAAGTGGTATCAGTTTAGAGGTGCTGAATTTTTTCCTAACTGTATATATATATATATATATATATCCCCTCTTGTCTTGTATAAATCTTTCTGTTTTTCTCTTGTTATTGATTTTCAATTTTAAAATTATTTATTGATTATTCATTTAGAAATTGAGATCAATAACCAAATTGAACTGTATTTAGAATTCATCAAAATTATTATCCGATTTTGAAATTGTGACTACAATATATTTCACAATAAGTGGAAATATTTATTTAATTTTTCATGATGATTGAACAACTATTATAATATCTTTGAATTGGCGATTATTTCACGACCATCACCTTTATCTATCATCATTCTGTCATCCATCATGATTTTATAATAATGTGGAGAGTTTAATATTTTTTAAAAATCATCTTGAATAAACAGTGGAAATATTCGTGATGGAAATGTGACTGCATAATTTTTCAGAATTAGCGATAATTGAAAATTTTCAGTAGTCTCGGTATAGTTGAGCATATTTCATAATATGATTAATTTAGAAATTTATTTCACAACCACTTCTGTACCTACTACTTTTCTATCATCCATATTGGTTTTATATATCGAGGAGTTTTTCTTTTGGAATTGAAAATGATATATATATATATATAATACATAAGTGTTTCTCTAACCTCATTTAAAAATCCAAGCTCTGGTCATGCACGGTTAAGAGATTACTTATAATTTAACCTGCAACTGACCTCATTTGAAAATCTAAGCTTTGGTTATGCATGGTCAGTGTGCTTTTAAATAAAAAGAAAAGGAAACAAAATAATTTGCTATAATCAAATTTTTTATATGAAATTCTCCTTGGTGTGTAAAAACTAGACTATCAGTCCATTTTCTAATATGTGAAATGTGTTAATATTTTATGATGCATTATGTTTTGTTGATTGATAGTTATTGAGAATTGAGATTATTATATTGCATCACTTAAATTGAATTTATAATTATAGTCCGAATCCATCACTGTTTTTGTGCCTCATTTGTTTAAAATCTTATTTTGAAAATAATTGGAATTCATTTTTTAACTCTCCCCATTTTCATAAATTTCATCATAAATCCGTCATTCTCTATAATGTGAAATGTGCCACTAGTTCTTAGAATATTATAATTTTTGTTTGATTAATTGAGATTTACGATGACTGTTCTTCCTCTTAAGCTAATATTATATTTTTAGTCATTTTTCATCTATAATTTAATTTTTGTATCCTTTTGATGGTAACAAAAGGGGGAGAATGGGTTGAGATTTTGATTTATGAGTGAGTATTTTATAAATATTTTAATATTGAAAATTCCATTCAATTTTCAATCTTTTCACTCATGCACGTTTATAGGGGGAGTTTTCTATTGTAGGGGGAGCATTCAAATAGGAGGAGTTTCAATATTCACTCTTAAACACATTAATTATATTCAAAATCTTATTATTTGTTTGTCATCATCAAAAGGGGGAGATTGTTGTATATAACAATTATATGATTTTTGTTTGATGATAACGACCAAATATATATTACTATAAATGTGTTTGTTATTGTACTGTTATACTACATCACAGACATGAATATAATATTTATATTTAAATAAAATACGACTATACAAGAATTCAAATATTGAAATAGTATTTTATTTGAATATAATATTTTATTTCAACATTCAAACAAATTTATAACTCCATTATTCGTACATTTTCACTGATACACAATTCATACACATTCAGTTTTATAAAATGTTCCTCACTACAACTCTCAATCACTCATTGTACGAATTCACATATGCACTCACTGGTACATACACTCACTGACACAGTTGCATACACACACTACTGCTTCATCTTCTGTCTTATGTCTTCACAACTTCCAGTTAGTCCAGTCATCCACACATGTCAAATACAGAAACGCACACCCACACACAGAGTATCTGGAACAAAATAATATTCTAAATTCTAGTAGATATGATTTTTATTTTAAAATTTTACTTGCCTTAGAATTTTGGTGTGTTTCGCATCATTTTTCCTGACTTAATCTGATATATATATATATATATGTATCTAGACAGCTTGTGATATTCACAGCGGTACACTGTAAATACCACAAGGTAGACAGTATACTCTAGTTACCGCAGATTAGCCTCAACACACTACACTGGTCTGATAATCAGAACCAGCATCAAAATTAGCTGAATCTAAACAACCACAACACAATGCAGCACTCTGCTGATAATATATTCATGTCTGACATTTTGAAAAGCCACACATATATACACACATATATTTATATACATACGTGTATATATACATATACATACATATATATATACATGTAGCAATGATCACTCAAAATAAAGATGGTTCAGCATAATGATGAATACAAGACTCAAGTAAAGGTGTTTAAGCTCAAATGCCAATCATAAGTCAAATAGCCCAAACAAGTCCAAGTACGATGTAAGTCGAGCAAGTGTGGGTCGAGCAAGCAATACAAGTGCATGGCAGTATATGTACAAGTGACATGGATCATAACAGCTCAATTTAGGACAATGCAAACAAGGCAGCACAAAGCGTACAACAATAAAGTGGTGTATACATGGTATACAAGCATGTCAATGCAAAGAAGTAAATGGTAAATGGTTGGTGCAGCAAATTCAAGTGTGTACAAATAAGAAGCAGTCTCATGTTCAAGCAAAGCTCAAGTCAGAAACAGTGTATGGAACAAGTAAACAATGGTACAGCAAAGACTATCCAAATGGTAGTATACAAGTAACATGTCAGTACCATATACATGGCTACTACATGGATGGTGCAACATTAAAGTACCAACTCACACAAGGCAAGTCATCACGCAATGGTAACATGAGTGCACAGAACAAAACAACAAAGTGATCCAGATCAGCATGGCAAAGTGACACAAACAACTCAGGTCAGACTTTTTCAACCTGAATATCAAATACAAGTGAGTGTACACATGACATGTGGTTCAAACAGTTGAGGCAAAAAAAATTTGTCCAAGGAGAAGGAACAACACTGGGTATACACAACATAACATGAATGGTGACACAAATTATAAATTGATTATTGCTAATTATTTCTCCAGTAATCACAATGTTAAATATGGCAAAGTACAACAGGAGTTAATCATGCAAATGGTCTGTGAGGATGGAACTTAAATACTCCAACATGATCAAGCATTCATGGTATATACACAAGTGTGATGAACCAAGGTGCAGTACATATGGTTTATACGATTCAAGCGAGGTATAGTAAATGCATACACAACCGGTTTGGGCAAGTATGTTTTCAGAAACTCAGATCAACATACACACTGAAGAAATAAATAGAATTCATTGAAGAGCAAACACATGTCTGGATTCATCCCCTAAATCATGTAGTCTGTTTCTTTTAAAGAAATCCAGTGAATAATATTTGGCAAGAGATCTTCAAGATATTTTCTAGAAGTGCTCATGCAAGAAATCATTTCTCGGTTTCATTATGTTTCTAGCTCTAGACAGACATTTTTGGGAAAGTTTTAATTTCAGAAATTCACAGATCAATTGCAGAAATCAAAGAAACTATTTTAGGAAAGATAAAAATCAATTCTCCCCAGATTTGAGTCAAATATCATTTTGAATTCAAAATTCCATGCAAATATTAATTTAAGACGAGCAATCAAAGAGGAAAATCAACGCTATAAATCAGCAAGTCATATATGGGAAATCAGAGAAGGATTTTTAGGATTTAATTGTCCTATATAATCTACATAATTCATCATGTTGGAGTTAGTCAAGATGAGTTTAACTAATATTCATCATGTTGGATTCATAACAGTTCTGATACATAATTCTCTGAATATAGCACACAAAACATAAACCTAATATTCATTAATAATTTTATTAGATTAATTCAAATCAAACTAATTTAAAATCAGTTCCAATTACAATGGTTGACCTAGTCAAGTCAAGGCGCGGTTATCTTGTTAACCCATTTCAAATTCGCTCTCACTTTAAATTAATTAATAATATAATTAGTTTAAATAATTCCATTAAAAAAATTCTTAACAAACCAATTATGCACATTTTAACCGTTATATTAATTTCTATTCCCATATTCATAAATCTGATTAATCTCAATTTTCTTTGTAAAATCAATTTATAATAAATCAAAGTCTTTAATAAATAAAATATTTATTTATTTTTTTAATAACTTTTATTCAACATAATATATTCAAAAATCTATCTCCAGTTATAAAATAAATTTTATAACTTCATCTCTATTGACTCACCTAACGGTGAATCAATATCTATGAAACGATTGATTTTATAGGCCATACGCTATCAAATACTAAACGAATACTGCCCATTGGTTTAAACAAAACACAGGTTGACTTTTCAGTAAATGATCACAAACCAAACCAATCAACCAATCATGACAGTTCATATATGATAATATGAAAATAAATATTATATTCGAGGAATCCGGTTGGATCCGTCCAACCTGTTCTTCCCTGTATTCAAAACGGTTATCACAAACCAGATCATTCACTTTCATTTAACTGATAACAATAAATAACGACCATTTAACATCAATCACACGCAATTCAAACAATTTAACAATTTAAACACGTTTATTTTATAAACGTGACTAACAAGGTAAGTTACCTTTAATAGGTCCAATCGTTAAAATAACGATTTGGTATTCCACTGAAATTAAACGACGGTTTAATTTCATCGGTTATATCAACAAAAAATATAATACTAGAAAACAGTCAACCATTAGCAAACATAGCACACAAAACATAAACCTAATTTATATAAAATATAAATGGGAAAAACTGAGTGAGTTTAACTCACTGGATTTTCATTGTCATTGGAGCGGTTAAGTTCCCAATTAAATTAAACAAACGTTTAAATTTAACTACAGTCTCCAGTAGTCTTCAATACTGTCCCGGTCAGTTCCAAAATGTCGTATCCATCCCTACAGATCCAGCGCATCTTGTTTCGTCCAATTCTGACGACATACGGATTTTATTATTAATAATTAAATTGAAGCGATTTAATTAATTATTATAATAATTAACCACTTCAATTTGAACGGTAATTATAATTTAATTACTTTGGTCACTTGGTTATCAACTAAATATGATGATCCAATTTCACGGTTCCTCATATTCTTTGGCACCAATCATTCCTGCAAAAGAATTAGTTATAATTATTATAAATAAGCCTTAATTAGCTTAACCTTAAATACTAATTAATTTTAATATTTAAAAATTACTTTGTTAATCGCATCAGGTAGGAAATACAGCCCTGGTCCAAATCCATCCCCTTTTGCTCATAAAGCTTCTGCGTTGCACGATGATGCTTCGTTCAATCCTTGCGTCAAAAATTTACCATCACTGAATTATTACTAATTAGGTTTCTAATTAATTAAACTAAACATGCTCATTAAAATAATTCCATACTAAAAGTATACGGTCTTCTGATACTGCTCCCATCGCTGTGAATTCACGAACCTTCTCTATCTTGTTCCTCAAAATACTGCTCGTGACCTCACTCTGAAATGTACAGCTTGAACCCGATTTTAATGGATCTACCGCCACCAAGAAATCAACGCTGCGCCTCCTCCTATTCGTCGGAGGTCATCAACCCGCTGGAAAATCGAAAGCCAATCGCCTGCTCTACCAACACTCGAAGTATAGTGCCATTCGATCCTCTCTAGACTCCAGGGAACCAACTCAACGGCGGCGCCGTTAGGCTCCAATTCCTCCTGAATGACGAAGCTAATTAACATTACAACCATACAGTTTTCGGATCTCATTGAGTGGAATATTTTTGTAATTGAAACTCTTGTGAATTTGTGAATATATTTTATCAGAAAATTAAAGAAAAGATTGAAGCTTTCTCGATCGTTCAATCATTTGGTGGAGGCGCTAATGAAGGTTGACCAGTGGGAAGCCTTTGAAGCGGAAAATTTTAGGTTATAGATAATGTATTTATAAGGATGGGATAGTTTTTTTTATATTAGTTTATTTTTAACGAAACTTATGGGTAAAGTAATTGATTAAAACCCCTATAAATGATCTCTATTTAATACTAAAAATGCTAATCTTAGTGTAAAAAGATATTCCGGATCCAATGGGACAAGTTTCGTCGAATTCCGACATCGTATGAAAAAAATTCCTTTATAAAACCAGAAATAAACACGCGTTTAATTTTTCCATGGTTACTAGATAAATCAAATCAACTTGAAACTTCGAAATCCTACAATAATTAATCAATACGAACCCAACGACACTAGTTTCGTTGCATTCTGAGACTATTTCCTGGTACGCTATTTTTACACGCATCGCAATGCCATTTTTGACACCAAATTACCAGGTCTTCAAAAATAACAAACTATATACCTATCTTGACTCTAATCGACGATACCAACTCAACGGAACTGGTTTCGTGCCTTAATTCGATCATCTGCTCAAGTTACACTCAAATATCTCTCTATTACATTAATTACGTGCTATAGAAATTGAACGGGAGTTTACGGTTTCCTTGATCACATACCATATCGGCTTGCCACACAATTTGATTTTCTGACAACAATTTAACGATACGGTCCCAATGAAACTGATTTCATCGAAAACAGAGTCCGTTTGCAAAACGGCTTTTTTTAAAGCTATAAAAATATTGAATAAATATTAATTAAATTCCAAATAATTCAAATAAATCATAATAAATTATTTTCAACATATATATCCAAACAGAATATATATACAATTCTAAATATATTTTTAAACTCAATTTTGTCTATTTTGAGTTAAATGATTTAAATTTCCTATTTAAATATATATTTTAATAGCGATTTTCCATAGCGACTATTTCAAATTTTAAGTTGGTCATAACTAACAATCTATAATGCGGAATCTGGATTTTTCTCTTTTATATGAAAACTATCGTCAATACGGTTCCAACATTTCTTGTTTCACAGAAATCCGACTTATATCGGATCCTGTATTCTCAGTTGAAGTTCAAAACTAAATATTACGAACTGCCGCGCTAATTCGAGCTCGTTTCAACGTTCAAACTTCGTTTTAAATAACGAATTAAATATTAAAATCCGTTAATATTCCAAATATGATATTTAAAATTAATTAATTAAATTAAATATTTGAGGGCGAGAAAAATGGGACATTACATTCTTCCCCCCTTAAAATAATTTCGTCCTTGAAATTGCTAAGGTAGAAAACAAACCCTGTTATCTAGGTTAAAAATTATTCATTTACTTCTTAACGTTAGTTTCCACTGGACTAATTTATTTTAATTAAAATATTAATTTATTCCTACTAATGAGAATTTTCAAAAATCCCGAAAATTTTCAAACACCTTAAGTTTCCGATTTTTTTTGCTAGCACCTCCTTTGCACGGCTCAATCGGTACAACTACAACTCGCCTTTCTAGGCCTTCTCCAATCCAAAAGAAAATAAAACAGCCAAGCGGCTTGCCAAATAGGCTCATAAATTTCCAAACCCATATAAAAATAAACGTATACCTTTTTGTTGGGCATGTCATTAAATCCTTTCCGTCTGCTACCCTGTCAGCATATACAAATGCATTCCCAAACAAAATTCCAATTTTATCCTCAGAACCAAATCCTTCACGCATCCAAGCCAAATCCCATTCTTAACTCAATTTCTATCCATGATCAATTTCACCTCTTAACTTACCATTCCTATACCATTTCAGATTTCTGTCTCACAATTGAAAATCTGATTCGGCTTGACATATTATATCCCGATTCAGTTTCCAGTTAATTGGTTTCAGTTCAATTCATATTTGCCTTCCCAGTTTCTATTTAATTTTTCCTTTGTTCAACCAATTTCCCTGGCAGTTTTTAAATAGTTTAGCTCTTTCAAAAAAAAACCAAATATTCCTTTTCAGGATTCAAAACAACTTGTTTTTCTCAAAGCAATTCAAAACAAATTCTTTGGTAGTATTCCGTCACTTAAAACTCGGAAATGAACACTGATGATGTGGACAGCATCATCATAGTTATTTCCCAGCGATCGAAGTGAGTTCAATACTATATCACTTATCAAAACCGTATTTAAACATTTTCATTTTGAAATCTATTTCAAAATACTAAACACAATGCTCATAAAACAAATTAAAATCTCGCAGGATTTTAAAGTTCTCATATATTCAATCCAAGTTCATTTATAAACACCTTTCACTTTTAGGAATTTATTAATGTCTGGTTGGAATCCTTCAAAGACTTTACCTCCTTACGTAGATTGGCGGCATCTTCCCGATATTGTTTGGAGAAATCCTTCTCCACAGCCAACATGGCATCAACATTACGCTTGGCAGTTAAGGCATCTTTCTCTCTTTGTTTGGAAGCCTCGAGTTCTTCCCGGAGCTTCTTAATCTTGTTATCTGACGCTTCTAACTCTGCGACTCTTTTATTGAGAATCGCGATAGTAGCGTCACGATCATCCAAAACCTTTTCCCATTTGACTTTTATCACTTTCCAACTCGGCAATTTTTGTAAGGTGGGAATCATGACGCTTTTGGAGGTCATCACCAAGTTTCTCCCATCCATGCAACTTTTGGTAAAAGATATCTCTTACGACGTTCCATTTTGTTTCAAGTTGACTCTTAGCAGTATTGAACTGAGTGTGCGTTTGACTTATAACCGCATCCACCTCTTTAAGAAAATCATCGGCGTCGGTTATACTTACTCCACGATCAAAGTAAAGCCCTTTCAAATTCCAACCTGGGAGCTTTTCAGAAAAGGAAATGTTCTTTAAACCAGGATTATGGTGAGGTTTATTAATGATTGAATGAATCTCAGCTGGATGACCGGGAGGGCAAGAGGATGAGGGAAATCGAGGCTTAATAGGCAGCTTTTCTACTCGGGAATGCTTATAGGAACCATCCCTCCCTCGTTTCCTCCCTCGCTCACCTTCATCGAGAGTGTCTTCCCTCAGCCAACTGTGTATTTTAGCCTCTTCTTCTTCACGTATCTTCTTCCTCTGTTCCTCAGTCAGGACGGATTCTGATGCATGTAAAGATTGAGAAGAGGATTTCGAGGATAGAGGAGGATGGAGTTGCTCACGATGGTGTGATGATTGTTGAGGTTCAGATCGTAGTAAGTGCTTTGGATCGATTGCTTTGCTCCTTTTACTAAATTCTGATCTGATTCCTGATGAGCGTCTCCCGTGCATGTCTAGAACTGAAATGAGTCATGAATGAGTTTCTGATACTTAACATTACAAAGTATCTAAAGATATTAAAGTAAGATACAAATACAGAAAAGGAATTGGAATGCACAAGATGAATTTCTTTAAAAGGGCACTGTTATTAACAGACCGGTCATACCCCCGGGTCTAAGGGGATGTCTAAATATTTAAGATGCCTTTCTGGCTCAGTGGAGGCTGCATCCCTAAGTTCGGTTTCTACGGTTTGAGGATCGAGAGGCTGAGTAACTGCACTATCCTGACTTAGATATCTAGCGGAGTTGAGATCACTCAAATTGTCAAATGTACCTGCAGAATCTTCCTTAGCTGCATTTTCAGTAAGGGAATCTCCAGTTATAGTCTCAATATTTGGATTAGTTTCTAATGCGATTACGTCTTCCCCATCGTATTCAGTCTCGCGCTCGAATTCAGAAGGATTCACTTCCCTATTATCTCCCTTAACCTGTTCGGAATCTGATTCTGGCTCAGAATGCGGGGAAGTGTTCTCTTTCTCAGTCAACTCAGCCGATGTTATAGGATCCTCGCCCCTATGACGGTTAGAGTCTTCATCCTTATTCGAAGTCATTGACAAGTGCAATGTTCTTCCACTGATAGGCTCTGAACATATTTTCAAAGAAGGGTCAATAATAGGATTTTCATCGGCCTGAGTTACATTTCTGTCATCAGAACAGCCAAAGTTCGACTCTGTAGGGTTAGGTTTAGGAGTGGAAGGTCCAACCTTGCATAAAAACTTCCTCAAGGGGTGAAGTTGATCATATTGGCGAAGAGTATTTTCAGTAATTAAAAGTTTTCTACTTCTCTTAGCCTCATCAATAGCTTTCAGTGTTTCGTATGTGTCTTTAAGAAAAGAGGATGCTTTGTTGTCTTTAATCAGGGTAGGGAGTACTGCATTTTGAAACAAATAATATAAGAACGTGTAAATCAAAGGAAAATAAAGTCAGAGCCGCTCAGTAGACTATGCATACCTCCATCTATCCACTGCCCTCGAAATGGCTCGGGGCATCTAACAAAGAAAAATTGGTTTAAAAATCCTGAAACACTGTCCGGTAATTCGAGAACTAGCTTCCGATTTTTGACACCTTCAACATGCATAATGGAGGGGGTGTCCTTCCTTCTCTTGAAAGAACACAAGTAACGAAGCTCCTGGAAAGAAGGCTCCTGCTTTGTCGTATCCATGAAAAGAACATAAAGGCCCAGTAGAACCATGTAGCCATTAGAATGGAGTTGGAAAGGAGCAATGCCTAGACGGTTTTGGATTCTCCCTAAAAACGGATTAAACGGGGGAATAGCACCAGCTGCTAGCATTTGTTTGCTTACGACAACGTATCCAATAGGAGGGTCGTCAGCAAAAACACCATCCTTTGGTAATATTGCATCTATAAGAGGTATTCCGTATTGAACGCACAGTAGTTCGTATTGCTCCTGAGTTAGAGTGCTAGACTGTATCTCTTGATTCCTAGATTTAATCGGGCGAAAGTCCAAAGGAAGGGAGACAGAAACTTGGCTAGAGGTTATCGATGTTCCAATTTCGGAAGCCTTGTTTGAAGAGGGGTCGGTTTGGGCCAAGGAGGTCTCTTTACATTGAGGGGAAACTTGCTTTTCAGTAGTCATTCTACATAGACAATACTTGAGTACATTTCAGTTTTCTAGCAACAAGATTCGAAGAACAAAAATGTTAAAACACTTCAAAAGCATTGAAACAAGGGTGACAAACACTGAAGCGAGGCGTGTGTTGACATTAGAGTCATGTCGTTATGGCATGATTGCTCATATCGTGGTATCAACACGATGGCATGCTTATGTCGCTACCACGACCGGAAACTCATGTTGGTCCACGACACGAGATTCACGTCAGTTCACAGCATGATTTTCATGTCGATCTACGACTTGAAACCCATGTAGGTCCACGGCATGAGGATAACGACATGACGCCATGACTCATATCAATTCGCAACTAGGGATCCTAAAAGTAACTCAACTTCGACACAGGGTTCTTGACAAAAAAAAGAAGGGTGCTAGAACATTATCGCAATTTGAATGGAGCAAGGACGTGAACACCAACCCGTAGCCTTAAACTAAAGTCTTCAAAAGGTTAGCTCGTTTGAACCAACTCTCAAACTCAAGTCGTTCATGCGACATGTCACTTTGAACGGCCTGAATTACGGTTACGTAAGCATAATGACATAAACTTGATATCACGACTTGATGATGGGATCGTCAAATAAACACAACTTAGAGCACACCATATACCTATCCAGGAACAATACAAAAGGAGATCGTACAGCGGCTATAATAAAACAATAAAAGTTCACGGTTTGAGCATTTTAGCGAGCAACTAGTATGTAATATAACAAAATATTCAAAATAGCTCATATGGTCATCATCGTGTCAAAGGCCAAAACCAGATATTTTATGGCGTTAAAGATATGTCGCTCAAGAACGGTTTGAAACTCATGTCGTCGGAACAGCATAGGGCTCAAGTCATATGTATTACATAAAAATCAGAGCTCAAAGGAGATTAAAGGATTTCGAAGCCCTTATACATGATATACCCATTCTAAGTTAACTCGTTTTCGATTCACAAACATCTCAATAACACAAGATACTCAAAATTGATTCACGAGATCATCACTTTATCAAAAGTGAGTGAAAATCCTCGGATTCTATACAAGTCCTAGCATTCAAAAAAAAAGGAAAAGGAAGAGAAGTGAAATTTAGATCTAAAAATTACTTGCAAAAATCTCTGAATGGTCGTCAAAGGAAGGATTCTCCAAAATAGAGAGCGTAAGTGACGGATTGAATGTAATTGATAATGATTGCTGAAGTTTGATGAAGCCAGCTGGAGTCTGGTCGAGATGACTTTGGTGAAGGGGTCGGACTGATTAGATATGCCACTCACGAGGAAGACAATGTTGTCTCTCTAATTCTATCCGCCATTGACAAGAAAAGCTTCAGGATACAATGAAGAATGGTAATGGACACAAGGGTTGGAGATAATATAAGGGGTGCCGACATGATTGGGCCGAGTTCGATTCAGATTAAAGCCCAACACAACTTAGACAGTGCCACGCGACATGGAGAAACCAAAGCAGGTTGCGACAATATAACTTGCGACATAAATCCGAGAGCGACTTGACTCCTTTATAAAAAGTACCCTAACGACTTAACTAAAATACATGTAAAAGATGTCATAAGGTATAAGGATTCGAAGCCCATGCTATTTCTAATAACATGAACTTCGAGGGGCAAATGTTAACCCATAAAAATACGTGTTCAATATGTCATCAAAGTCATGCCGCTATTTATCAAGTCGTAGGGTTTAATATGTAAATGCCAAGTCGTTCTAAGGCCATGTCATGAGAAAAGGAAGGAACTGTGTTGTCTTCAGTTATGTCGTATCAGCCAGGTCATCATAGTCCGTATCAAATCATAAAGCGAATTCATGTATCACCATGCCGCAACCATGACTCCTTTGAATCATGTCATAGTTCGTCAAGGCGATCCCAGAAGGTTAAGTCGTTTTCAAGTTATGTCATGCTTGCTCTATGGCGTTGAGAGGATGATAAAGCATTCAACAGTCATGCCACTCTAATGTAATGACATAAAATAAGGCTAAGATTCATATCGGTCAGCGACATGACGTTATACTACTGTTATCCATGTTGTTCAGCGACATGGTGTACAAGTAATTCATGTTGGCCTTAAACTATGTCTAGAGAGCCAGGTCGGATTCAGGAAACACGCCATGTCGTCCATCCTCCATGTCGATCAGCGACATAAGGAGCAAGCTACTACTTAAGATCTCAATAAGAACCATGTCATGACCTACTCATGCCACATCCAGTTATTACTAGGTTGTTTACAGCTATCATATAAACAATATGAATCATGTCGAGGAGGGTCATGTCGTGTCACAAGCTCAAGGCGCCAAGGGCTATCCCGCCAGACGATATGAGTCATGTCGTTGGCAACATGAGTTATAGCGAAGATCCAAGTCATGCCGGTGGCGACATGAGTCATGGCGTTTTTCTGCATAATTACGAAACTGCCATCTGGTCTAAAATCACCTATAAATACCCCTCATAAGTCACTTGAGAGGGGGGCCAAAAATTCATTCCTACAAGGAGATTCCGTCAAATTCAAAGCTCATCTACAACTTCTCTAATGGCTTCTATGAATTCATCAATACTTTTCTAACTCCATGAAGATCAAACCCAAGTTAATGATCATTAGATCTTTCTACAATTGAATCTAAACGCCCTCAATCTCATTCAAGCTACACCATAAATCTCTCAAGCATCATTCAAATTATCTTTAATCCTCTCCAAAGCCTAAATCGAATGCTAGTTCACTATGAAATCTATGAAGATCATGGGAAAAGATCAAAGCACATAAGTGGTTGAAGATTCATCACAAAGCTAAACCTCTATCCTTTTCTTCGCCAAACTCAAGTGAAATAGATCGTCAAGAGAGTTAAAAGAGAGGAGTGATTGTAATGAGGGAAAATTTATATGTTGTAAGCTTGAATATCAAAATGAGAATTGACTGAAAGTGGATGTAGATTCGTATTGAATCGAACTACTATAAAAATTCCTTTGTGTTCTTACTTGTTTTTATTCATTTATTTTGTGATTACACGGTTCCATATTCTTACCAAATTGGTGAAGTGTAGCTTTACACCTTGGTGTTTGGTCCCAAATTTGGAGCAAACAAGAAATAATAGCAATACACAAATATTCTACCTACACACACACACATACACACACACACACACACACATATATATATGTATATATATATGAGTGTGTGTGTGTGTGTGTGTGTGTGTTCTTGTTGATATCGACTAAGCAGACCTTCAACCATT
Source organism: Allium sativum (assembly GCA_030737875.1). Lineage (NCBI taxonomy): Eukaryota > Viridiplantae > Streptophyta > Magnoliopsida > Asparagales > Amaryllidaceae > Allium > Allium sativum. The sequence goes on from CM060916.1 coordinate 47,979,659, forward strand.
TACCTATATTTTAGGCATATTTTTGTCATTTAATACCAATCCCAAGATAGACTGGTTACTAGTACTATCTAACTAACATCGCTTAGAATCTCGCTATGCTACTTAATTCCAATATGTTAATGACATTCCATTAACATATTTAAATCATTCCAACTTAAATTTTAACATATATAAATCATTCCAACATAAATTTTAATGTCCATTGTACGCATATCGTGGAACGTTCCAAATCGATTTCTTTCCATTACGAATATTCATCGTAATGAATTATACTTTACGTCCATCCAAAATCGTAGGTCATATTTTGAATTTTATTTTTAACTCATTATTATATTATATTAAAATATTCAATTAATTCCCAATATGGTATAAAACTCGACTAACAACCATATAATTCAACTTGTATGGATCCAATATGTTAATAACATTCCATTAACATATATAAATCATTCCAACATAAATTAACATATATAAATCATTCCAACATAAATTTTAATGTCCATTGTACACATATCATGGCATAGTACATAACATGCAAGCGTTGAATATTTAACACTTATATGTTTTTGTCAATCAACAGATTAACCGCAATACACAATCATCAACTAACATACACATTTCAATATCAAATGGGGTTCACACCCATATACTGTTTATTTTGACAAAAGTTGCATCAAAATAAATGGTGATTCACTATTCATTCATATACTTATTTATTCAAGTAATTGTTTCAACTACCACAAACACTACATATACATGTCATTTTGGATACGGTAAATTACCCAAATCCGTCGCTACTTGTTCAATCACCTAGCAACCCAATATTTTACTTGCAAATGTTTTATTTTATTCAATGTACTTGCAACATAACACCCAAGTTATAAACCAATTCAACCAATCATTTTATTTATGATTTCAACTTCTAAACCACTTACCATACCACAATAATTCCTAACCAATATCAATAGTTCATACCCAAACATCATACTCATGAAACATTGCATACATTTACTTGCATAAGATTTCATGTAACATCAACTGCCATAAAAAATAAATGATAATTTAAATATGAGCATACATTACTCACCATCTGTTTCCACTCCGTCTAACTTTAAAAAGGTTGGATTTTTCTTGCCTAATTGATCCTGAAAAATTCCAGCACCCTTCCAGCGTCGTCGGGGTTTCCTGCGTTTTTGGTTTATGAAATGATAGTGTATATAAGGACATCTATTTTTTTGTTTGAGAAGAAAACAAAGAGGATTTTAAGGCGAACGGGGCTTGGATTTTGAGGAGCGGGGCATGCTGACATCGACAACACATGGGTGGGGTCCGGGCGGGTTGATGTGGTAGTGGTGGGGTCACGAGCTAGAAATGGATGGAAGGGTGTGCGTTTTTTAGTTTTAAAGGGAGCAAACGGTGTTTTTGGAAATTTTGGAGAAGATGGGACCCATAGGGAGGAGGGGGATGACGTGGCAAATAGAGGGGGAAGGGAGTTGGGGATAGTGGCTATGGTAGGGAGGAGGTGGTGGTAGAAGGATGAGGGAGAGGAGAAGGAAGGAGTAAAAATGGAAGGATGTATACCTCCTTTTTTTAGAAATTTTGGATATATGGATTGCGGAGGTGTCGCCGTTAGGGACGAGGAGAGGAAGCACACATTGGTGGCTTGGATGACTGACAACTCCAAACAAAAACACTTTGGCTTAAATGAGTAGTTTAAGCTTAATGAAGATATATAGGCTAATTAGCTTATATACATACAACTTGTTAGTAGAACAACACATGCAATATTAAATATATTTTCCAGGCACATTAACCAGTTTTTTGTGATCTTGATAATATGTAAACAAAATTTAAAATGTAATTTATTTATTAGTTTTATTAACTAAAACAAGCAATAATTGACTATATAAATCTTTATACAGTTTATTACACTACTAAACGTTATATAACGATATGCCAAAGCTTACGGAAATAAATTAACATTCTAAAAACATTAACACAACATTAGACAACTATATTTTATTTTTAAATAATATTTATTGGCTCAAAACTAATTAATTAAATCGTTTAAATCAATTTTCATTTAAAATTTACCTATGTGTTTCCTACTCACACAACCACATGCTAATCCCAATAATTATGAAATTTGAAACTCTGCTATATTTTTCAAATATGGTTCTAATGGTCATGGTCTCGTCAAATTCAGAGACCAGTGGTAAAATGGCTTTTGTTAATGTTACTATTCAATTTTAACCGATTTTCTAAACTGCGTTTATATTACGCATGCTCACATACTAGTACTAATTAACTTGAAATTTGGATCTTACCATAATTTATTATTACGAATTCGATAAAAATGGTTTCATCGAATTCTGATATCATTTGCAAAATTTCAATTTTTCTAGCTTTTTAAACTAACACTGATTATCGATTTTCAAAATAACCTTGCTAATTATTATTTTAAAATTTCAATAACCATATTCTAACTTACTATATAAGTCATACTCAATTGCTTATCTCAAAATCTCAAAATTTCACAGTTTTGGTGAATAGTATCAAATTTTCATTTTTGACTAAAATTGTTTGAACTGGTAAGTTGATGAAACTGATTTAAATAACTCATCTGACCGTTATACTTTTTGAGATCGTATTTGAAAATGAGTGTATGCATCCAAAAAAGCGCGGTTATTTTAAATTTCAAAACTTGTATTTTAAATATTTTAAATTGATTCCAAAATTTTAGGTCGTTACATTCTCCCCTACTAAAAAACTTTTCGTCCCTGAAAAGGAAAGAAGATGAAGAAAAGAACAGAGTACTAAGGCAGTATATATAACTGAAAGATCTCATTTCGTATCATATATAAACTTCTACATATTACAACCCAAAATATTAGCTATATCACATACATAATTTATACCCCAATGTATAGTATTGCTTAAGGTATAAGAGATGTATATGCATCTATACCGACTAACCTGAGCACGTACTACGTATTTTAGGTAGCCTATGCAAAATGGTATCATGCTCCAAAATATGAGGTAAGTGCCTGTACTGCATCAAAATGAAGCTAACATCTACGTATATATACAATATATATATCCCAAAACAAAACTATCTAATATCTGACTGTCTACCAGTCATCCAGAACCATCTGTCGAGGGTCCAGAGATCATAAGCTCTTCTGGCTCCTGATCAAACTCATCCTCCGACTCCGGATCATCCCACCCGTCCCATCGAGGAATCTTGATCTGGACATAGTCAAAAGCATCGAGGTCATTCTCCATGAATTCTTCCTTGTCGTCGTCGGCCTAATAGTCGCGCTCGTCAATCTCATCATCCCCGTCCTCAAGATCTATATCCACCTCGACCTCACCGTCGAGCTATGATGCCAAGTCAATCTCGGGCTTGTCCATCAGGGGAAGCGGTATCTCTGGAAGTTCCCGCTCCTCGTGGATCGACTCTAGAACATAATCGGGTATAATCTCCAATATATGAGGAGACTGGATCTCCTCTACTGCATAGTCTTTCAACATCTAGTCGTCGTGGCCATTAGAATCCTAATAATATATAGAGTCGAACCATACGGGTTTCGATATAGAACCTGATTCAAAATCAGAATCACCATCGGTTGGAAGTCTGATATGGCATCTGAAAGGTACTCGTCAGCGCTGCCCTGGCTGAATGAGTTGGAAGAACTATTGCACTGAATATCCTCAGAGGAAGAGCTACTAGATGGAACAGGCTCTCAAAACTGAGTCATATATCGGAGAATGGATAATTGCTTACCCCTACCCCCAACTCTCATCCCTCTACCTATACATCTCTGCAACAAAAACAAAAAGTTTCTAATCAATACACAAGTTTTAAACTAGTACTTTTAAACTTATACCTTCTAATAAATATAACAAATGAGTTTAATGTACATCCACTGTCCAAAATCGTGAATATAACCTCCTTATGCAATTTAACTTAATATATGTTAGAATTTATCAACTGTCCAAAATCACCAAAAAAAAAACGTTTACATACGGTAATCTAAACGTTTAAGTTCATAATCACTCCTTAATTAGCTAAATTTAGCAACCATACACCATCTCTAACAATCAATTAATTGATTAACTTTTAATTTTTTTCCAAAATACTTACTACTTTGAAATCAAAACTATAAATATGTCTCTCATATATATGATCTTACCCAACTCATTCTTAGGTATTACTGACATAATCTACAATGATTTATTTGTCCTAGGTGTTGGATCGAGATTAACCCTAGAAGGGGGTGCACAGGGCTTATTTAATTTTATTGAGATATTAAAAATAATCACAACGCAGATAATAACAGAGTAAGTAAATGCGGAATGTAAATGACATAGATTTTACCCAGCTTCGGCAAACTCTGTCTACTGCTGCATTCCCTAAGGTTTCTACTAGGTAATAGAATAGATCCCGCTTACAAGACCATGTAAACTCACGAACCCCTCACTCATATTCTAATCCTACGCTCGAAACCCTAGACTAATCTATATCCCTTAGACCAGATTTCCCCGGATTACAAACCCGTAACCCGTATCCCTAGTTTTTACAAACTCTAGTAAACTGCTAGTTAAAACCCTAACTAGATTCACTAGTTTTACAAACTAGAAAATATACAAGTAGTTTACAAAAAAACAATGTGATTAATTAACCAACTCAGAGAAGGGTCAAAGACTTCGATAGTCGGTGAGTTAACTATCAAAGAAAAAAAAGTGTGCAAACAACGATATTATTTCCAAACGGAAAGTATATCGATCAATCATCAATCAACATTTTCTCTTTTGTTCATTAATTTATTAATTTCCTATATCCATATATTCAACATTCCTTATTTTCTAAATTTAGAAAATATACGTTATTAATCATTGGAAAACATTTCCATCTCTTTTTCACGTATCACCGTCATTCCAGTATTCCTTATCATCAAACATTTCATTTTCTATGATTAGAAAATATCTCTGATTATATTTGGAAAACGTTTCCAAAACTCATTCCTTGGATTTAAACAGATGTTTAAATAAAACATCGCTACGCCAATTCAAACCATTACCTTTATTTACTATATTTCCTTAACCAAACTTTACTATCAGACCTTAACCATTCCTTAGTTACAAACGAAGTCAATCAAGTTGGGGGTATAACTACCTCTCAGACCTTAATTGAACATCATTTCTAACTTCGAAATAGACAAAGTTTACCTTCTAAATCTTTAACAAACTTCCTTACGTAACTCTCGGATTCTGTTTACGAATTCACTTCTTTTACAGAAATCATTTGATTATACCAATAGTGTTCTAATCCCTATTTCTGAAATATCTAACTTCAAAATATAACTTTTATTCCTTAATTTAACAAAATAATTAAATAGACAATTTATAAAGAAATCATTAAATCTTGATTAAAAACGGAAAGTGTACTTTCCTGAATTCGATATAATCGAATTCCAACGTATAACTCTCTTTCGAAAAATCTCTTTTCGATAACTCCTTTTCGAATAAATTATATTCGATAACTCTTTTTTTTCGAATAACTATATTCGATTAACTCTCTTCGAATGATTTACATTCGATTAGCTCTCTTTAAATATTTTACATTCGATTAACTCTCTTCGAATGATTTACATTCGATTAATCTCCTTTCGAATAAACTGTATTCGGTTAAATCCCTTAATTCTATTCGAATAAACTATTTCGAATAACTCCTTTAATTCTGTTCGAATAAACTATTTCGAATAACTCCTTTAATTCTGTTCGAATAAACTATTTCGAATAACTCCTTTAATTCTATTCGAATAAACTATTTTGAATTAATCCTTTAATTCTATTCGAATAAACTATTTCAAATAACTCCTTTGTATTAACTCATTTTGATTAACTCATCTTGACTAACTCCACACGATTAACTTACTTAATTAACTCCTATCGAATAACTAATATTCGATTAACTTATATTCGAATAACTATGTCTGCTTTAAATTTATTTCGAATGGCTAATATTCGATTTAACTCCATTTTCTTGACTCTAGATCGCAACGATCACAATGGTTACGCCTGATTTCCTTAGGAAACATCCGACAGCCGTAGGATATCTGCAGCCCTGCGAATTACGCTAGCAGTCGTACGAAATGGCAACTCATCCTGAGTAACTATGTTTGACTAACTCTATCTCAAATAACTATATTCGATCAACTCTAATTGAATAACTAATATTCAATTAATCCTAATTCGATTAACTATGTTCAATTAACTCTATCTGGTTAACTCTTACTAGTTAACTTTATCTAATTAACTCTTACTGGTTAACTCTGATCGATTAACTCTAACTCTAATCGATTAATTCTAATTGAATAACTGTAACTCTTTAACTCTAATCGACTAACTCTTATTCAAATAAATTATATTTGATAACTCTATTCGATTTCAAATGCTTCCTTTTCTATTTGTCTATATTTATTTCATATAAATATTTCCTTTATAAAATTCTATTAATTTCATAAATATTTCCTTTATATAGTTCTATTTATTTCCTAAATAAATATTTCCTTTTATAACTTTATTTATTTACCAAATAAATATTTCCTTTTATAACTTAATTTATTTACCAAATAAATAATTATTTTTCAATTCTATTTGTAAAAGGTTTACAAATATTTCTTTTTCAATTCTATTTTTAATTTTTTTACAAATATATCCTTTTCTATTTGTTTTACAAATATATCCCTTTTCTATTAGTTTTACAAATATACCCTTTTTCTGTTCTATTTGTAAATGTTTTACAAATATATCATTTTCTACTTTTTTTTTTTACAAATATATCCCTTTTCTATTTGTCTTTGATTTTATAATTTTCCTTTATAAAATTCCTTTCATTTTATATATAAAATCCATTGATTTTATATAAATAATTCATTTTCAAAAATACACTTTGAAAATCCCCTTTTCTACATCCCAATATTTCTTACGGTATTTAAAGTACCAAACAACAATGATCGACATCATTCAACATACGTAATCAACACCGATTATATATGACATCATATATTACAATATATGAAAAACAGTACAATAAATGCAACGACCCAAGGTTTTCGGCCCCGAAAATTGACATAAATACCATTACCGTAACTCATGCCGACCCTCCAAGCACCGAAAACACTGGATAGCATTAGAAAGAAATTAGAGGGTGAGATAAGAAAAAAGAAATATTAGAATAGAAGAAGAAGAAACAACACAACACAAAGTCTCACATCGCAGCGGAACAAAATATAATACAGAAATAAATCTTTATTGAGAGCTTTAAAAATACTTACAATATCAGAATACATGATACAACTAGACAGTGATCATAACCTGCCCTCATATACAATCACACAGCGGAATAAACACCATATATAATATGTCTGAACTTCTCCAGCTCGTCTCTTCATAGCATTCAATAACCTGGACCTGTACAGCCTGGTCTAACCCGAGCATTTACAAAACACCAGGTTAGTCTGGTGAACCAGAGTGAAAAAAACTCACATATTATTAAAGGAAATCGTCCAACTTGATTTTTAAGTTAAAATCCTTTCGAAAGAAAAAGATAATCGTAAGACTAAATCCACACATAAATACAGACGGTTTTACCTTACGATACCCAAAACATTTTTGAAATCAATATCTATTCTGATATCATGATAGTGTCTAAATACAAGTAGATATAAATCTAGTGGAACACTTGCATCTCACGCTCCACATATATAGTACACAATCAAAACCGCGGGCGCTTATTGGAGATTGGATTCCAACCATGACAAGGTATGGGACCACCTGCTGATAGTGTACCTTTAGAGGCGAATATACAGGGTTCAACAAGAACATCTTGCAACCTGGCCAACACATGACCAACCACTCATTTCGCTTGAGTCTATCGAATGTATATCACCAACGGTTGGGATCAGCAACCGTTTCCCGAAAAGGGACAACGTAGAAATATAGAATAAAGAAGTAAATAGGAATTTCTCTAGATAGGTGATTATACATCCTAATGGGAGCGACCCACATAGCCATGCTGCCTACCCGATTTTTGTCATTTCCCGGTTGATGAGGCTAGAATTTGCTTTTGAACATCGGGTCACCATTCACTTCGAATGCCACATCGTCAGATCCGTTAGATATCATTAATTGACGTCCACAAAAATACTCTAGTTATAAGCTAAGAGAACGGCTATTCTCCGCCAACAACTATAGCATGTTTGAAGAAATCAACATACATGATGCTTTGGAAATACTCTGTCAGACATCCGTCTATACAAGTCATCCAGGAACAGGATGAACCGAAGGTACTCTCCTACTGCATCCAATATAGGAATCACCCCATGGATCAGTAGCGAGAAGTTCTTGCAACCCGTAGATTCCAACCACGACAGAATCACAGCTTATCTCTACTTACCAGGCAGATATTAGTGGTTCTTCCGTTTATGAAAATCCACGATCTTCAATGCTCCGTCTCGATCATCTTCTGATATCTTCACGTATTTGTTGGTTGGAATGGTTTTTGAATATAAATTCGATCCCGGTCTTTCCGTGCCAACAATCGTATTGGACAGGTTTGATAGTCGGTGATTTAACTATCAAAATATACAGTGTTTCAATCATGGCACTCCAATGAGTTCAATGGTTCAGTATTCAACATCACATGGCCTTTAACTTTAAACCAAACTAGTTCACTTCTGCTTAATTAAAACTTCTAACTCTTTAATGTTTAAAATACACGATGTTAAATCATTAATTAATATACTCATGCTCTCAAAACCATTTCATTGAAATACTTAGTAACATAACTCATAACCATATTCAATTTCCACTTAATTCTCCTTTCCAACATATTTGATACACCATTCTTTATTATTTAAAATTGGGAAATCCATTCAAGCTATTATTCATAATAGTGCTATGTAATATCGCTTATTCCATTCATGAACAATAACTAATATTTATTAGTATAAAATAAAACTAACTTTACATTTCCTTTACTTCGGATCTCTCGTTATATATATATATTATATCCAAATTTCCACCAAATGTTGCATTTATTTCACTAATGGAAATAATGAACTATCACTAACCTCTTTTACGATTACCAACTAATATCATCCTCAAATAATCCTGATGTTGTTCAAGTTGGGTATTTTTAATTACCTCTCAGACCTTGATCAACAACATTCATATCCTCAGATAAATTTAAGTTGTAATCAAACCCATATTCCATTCCAGTCTCAAAACAAATCACATTATAATTTGGATTTGGTTATACAACCCTACGACCCACTTCTTTACCTCAAATACACTTTTACAATCTCCTTTCAAACCATCCAACCATTCCCCATTTTGGTATCTTATTTCAAATTCCCCCTTTTACTTGATCTCATTTTCAAGTAACGTTAATGTCAAATTAACGCCCTTACTCTTTTAAATCTCATTTATAAAATCCTGGTTTATTATAAACCCTACCCATTTTCTATCCTTTTGCTTAATTCAAGTATCCTTCAAATTAAACACTCGTATTCTCTTACCATTCTCTTTATAATTTTGTTATAAAAATTCGGGTTTTAAATATAAAACCCATCCATAAGCTTCTTTCACCATCCATTTGATTTCCTTTCAACTTTAATTACTTTTTAAATGAATTCAAATAAAAAGTAATTCTCTAAATTTATCATTAACGATAATATTTTATTTCAACCATTAACTTTTGAGAAGTAGTTAATCTATTTATTAACTAAATAGTAAATCACTTTTTAAAACCTTATTAAAATTAAAACAATATTCATTAATAATTTAAAACCCGAATTCACTAGTTTTACAAAAAGAATTATTAATGAATATTGTTTGCATTACTTAGGGGATAGTTTTGCACGTACTTTGGCACTTGTTTGGGAGCAAGTACTTGAGATTAACGGTGATGATTGTAGCGAGGACGAACTCATTGATGAACTCTTAGACGACAGGTCTAGAAAGGCTTTAGTAGAAGGAAAGGCACAACTAATGGATGAGAGGACCGGTACTTCCGGTGAGAAAGTTCAAACTCAACCTGATGTCAACCTTCCTGTTGATCCCTCCGCCTTTGAAGCTTCTGGCTCACAAACATTAGCTGACCTAGTTGATGCTCCTAAAAGTAAAGACGTCACTATCGAGGGGAATATCAATACAGAGGATATTGCTGATGAACATGGTGGAAACGATGAGGCTGATGATGACAATCCCGATCACTGGAGAATCGAACATAGGGATCCCTCGGAGTGTCTTCTAGATACAGGTAAAATTGAAACTAACTTTACCCTGTCATGCTTAGAGTCCATTTTCGATTCACCTGGGTCCCTTGCTTATTATGCTCAATGTTTCCATACTTTGAATTTAATTTCACCCCTGTCTTCTCCTGCCATAGGCAATGCAACGACAACAGGAGCTATTAGGGCTGACTCACCATTGACAACTTCCCCTCTTACTTCTGTCATTACTTCCCCTCCTCCCAGTAACACACCTTTGCTTATTACAGCTCCTGGATCACAAGATGTAAAGATCGGAGCCTTCTCGGATTTGGATGTTGTTGACTACAGCCTTAGCGATGACCTCGAAGTTATTAATGCAGATGAAAATCCCCAAGTTACTACCAAGGACAAAGGAAAGAAATCTGCCAAGACTTTATTGTCTAAGAATAAGAAGAAGAAGAAGGAGATGGAGGCTATCGTTTTTTATTCCCAAGAGAATCAGAGTAACGTGGAAGAGACCCCTCCACCTTTACTTAGCAAGCCAGCTTTGAGATCAAGTGACAGGAATAAATGATCATACTCAGTAGTTGCTCAACTTGGTTGTTAATTGCTTTCTTTTGCATGTTGTATTCAGGCCGGTTGTATATGCGGGCGCCGGTCCCCGCTTATTACTCTTGTACTTGTCGTCTTTATATACTCTGTCATTTGATGTTTTACACTTTAACATGTGACTTTATGGTATAGTTCTGCTTTGTTGTCAGGAAATTGTTTCCTGCTTTCCATGCTTTAAATTTTGCTTTTAGCCTCGCTGTACTTTTTTATTTTGTATTCCATGTCTGTTCTACATCTGCAATTCAAACTGTATGTTATTACAGGATGAGTTAATTTAATCAACTTTATTGTTTTGTAGAATCCGGTTTTGTTGGTTGGAATGAGTTAATGCCGGGTTTTCATGAGATTATGACCGAATTGTAGTATGTTTAAGAGAGCGTAATTTGATTTCATTAATGCGATGGTAATGCCCCCATACCACAATTGGTTTTAATATTTTGAAAATTAGGCATGGTTTCTATAGTTAGATAAAGAAATCTGTTATTCCTAGTAATTGAGTGGACCGGTTACTCTTGTTTTTTATCAGATGACTTCGAGAAAAAAAAAATTGTCATTAACTGAAATTTGGAAGATTCGGCTTATGACTGGATGCCCTTGAAAGGATCTTTGATCCGTTGTTCGTTGAATCTGAATAATTCGGATGCTTGTTGAACTTGTCGGATGCCTTCGAAGAGGTCTTTGGGTCTGTCAGTAACTAGGTTTGAAGGACCCAGAATCGATAGCCGGATTTGTAAGATCCAGCATCTGAGCGGATGCCTCCAATGAGGTCTTTGAAAACCCTATGTTTATATCGCTATCCGGCCATGTATTAATGGTGTCGGCGATGAACCGGGTGCCCCCCGGGGAGGTCTTGGGTTAAAAGCCCAGTGTTTGTATCGCTATCCAGCCATATCCTAATGGCGTCGGCGATGAACCGGGTGCCCCTCGGGGAGGTCTTGCATTTAAAAGCCCGGTGTTTGTATCGTTATCCAGCCATATCCTAATGGCATCGGCGATGAACCGGGCGCCCTCGGGGAGGTCTTGGGTTTAAAAGCCCGGTGTTTGTATCGCTATCCAGCCATATCCTAATGGCGTCGGCGATGAACCGGGTGCCCCTCGGGGAGGTCTTGGGTTTAAAAGCCCGGTGTTTGTATCGCTTTCCAGCCATATCCTAATGGCGTCGGCGATGAACTGGGTGCCCCTCGGGGAGGTCTTGGGTTTAAAAGCCCAGTGTTTGTATCGCTATCCAGCCATATCCTAATGGCGTCGGCAATGAATCGGGTGCCCCTCGGGGAGGTCTTGGTTTTAAAGTCACATTGTTCCACGTGGCTGACGCTAGCTTATTTGTCCGACCTTGGTTGTGACTTGTCGATACTAGAACTTTGAACTCTGTCATTAAGAATGTGCCCCTACGGTGAAATTCAAAGCCTGGTCCGTAGTTTGGGTGTTACATCATTTTAGGTTTAGAGTTCTTGATGCTGCTTATTTATGGCTTTGCACTTTACACCCTCCGTGGCAAAAGTGTGTGGATGTTTGAATATTAAGAAGCAGGCGCTTGAGCTTTCCCATTGGGGATATGCTATAGCTTTCATCAAACCCTATTTGATTTTAAATGCGCTTTCGTTTGCTCAAAAAGTCTATAATTAAAATCGATGTCAGCAGCTTGAAGTCAAAAACTTGCAAATGTATGATTTTAGACAGGTAAAGTAATTTGTTTCACTAATTTGTACAAAATTTGTAAGATATTCATAATGCATGATATATTTACAATTCATGATGTATGTATAATGCGTAATGTGTGAAAGGAACTTCAAACAAAGTAACAACAAAGATGGATGCTATTCAATGCTCGAGGGAGTGCAATTCCGTCTGTCGTTTTTAACTCAAAAGTACCATCTGCAAATTTCTGATTTATCATGTATGGCCCCTCCCAATTGGGTCCGAATACCCCGATTCCTGTCATAATTATTTTCAGGACGAGGTCCCCGACTTGAAAAGTCCTTTGCTTGATTTTTGCATTGAAATATCTGGCTACTTTCCGTTGATGGGCCATTATCTTAAGCTCTGCTTCTTTTCGCTTTTCCTCGAGTAAATCAAGTTCCTCCAACTGCAGCTCTTCATTCTCCTTCTGGTTGAAGTGGATTCTACGCTGAGTTGGTACTTCCAGTTCTACTGGGATCATAGCTTCTGACCCGAATGCAACTGAGAATAGGGTGTACCCCGTAGCAGTTTTATGTGTTGTCCGGTATGCCCATAACGCGAAAGGTAGTTCATCAACCCAGTTGCCTTTGGCTTTTTCGAGACGCTTCTTGATGGTTGAATTTAGTATTTTGTTGATGGCTTCCACTTGCCCGTTTGCTTTCTGGTGAGCCACAGCTGCAAAACTCTTTTTGATCTTATATTTAGCGCAGAAGTCTAGGAATTCATTACTTTCAAACTGGGTTCCATTATCGGTGATGATCTTTTGCAGCACTCCAAACCTGCAAATGATATTTTTCAAAATAAAATTGATCACTTTCTTTGACGTGATAATAGCCATAGGTTCTGCTTCAGCCCATTTGGTAAAGTAGTCAACAGCTACTATAGCGTATCTCATATTCGCTTTTGCGGTGGGTAATATCCCAATCAAATCTATGCCCCAGACCGCAAATGGCCATGGGCTAACCATTTGAGTTAGCTCTGTGGGAGGAGGTCTTGGAATCTTAGAGAATCTCTGGCACCTGTCACACTTCTTTACATAGGTCATGGCATCTAGGTTTACATAAGGCCAGAAATAGCCATATCGCAGGACCTTCTTGGCTATCGTTTGACCGTCGGTATGTCCTCCGCATTCTCCCTTGTGCAACTCTGCCAAAATCGCTCTACATTCCTTCTTAGTTACACATCGCAACAACGGCATGGAGAATCCTCGCCGGTACAGCCTTCCGTCTTGAATAAGGTATAAAGGGGCCTTACGCAATATCTTCCTTTTGTTTCTCCGTTCTTCAGGTAGTGTCCCATTGAGGATATATTCTTTTATTGGAGTCATCCATGATGTAGATTCTTAAACGGTTTCCATTATCCAGTCCACACTCACTTCCTCAATGGTTGGAGTAGAAAGGACTTCGATGGGGATTAAACCCAGCAGCTGAGCATCTGATGAACTAGCATACTTGGCGAGAGAATCCGCTTTTGAGTTTTGTTCTCTTGGAATGTGAGATATAACATAGTGGTGAAGGTCATTTAGAAGTTCCATAACTTTGATTAGATAAGAAGGGAGGTTCCCAGTTTTGGTTTGGAATTCTTTGCGTACTTGACCCACTACCAACTGAGAGTCGCAGAGAATCTGGAAAGCTTTTAGGTCTAGCTCTTTTGCTAACTTTAACCCTGTTATCAATGCTTCATATTCGGCCTCATTATTGGTTGATGGAAATTCCAATCTCAAGGCATAGCATAAAGAGTAACCTTCTGGGGTTTCTAAGACAATTCCAGTCCTTGAACAATTGTCGTTTCTGGATCCATCAAAGTATAATTTCCAAGCAATCTCTGTTTCCACTGGTTCTTTAACCTCTTCTCCTCTATTTGTAAACTCAACAATAAAATCCGCTTGGGCTTGGCCATTAATGGCCCTTCGAGGGTGGTAAGTGATATCATATTGACTTAGCTCAATGTTCCATTTTAGCAGCTTTCCTGAAGTTTCTGGACGGAAGAGAATCCGCTTTTATGGTTGGTCAGTGAGAACCTTAATAGGATGAGATTGAAAATACGATCTCAGCTTTTTTGAGGCAACAAGGAGGCAATATGCGAGCTTCTATAGCTTAGGGTAATTTAGCTCTGCCCCGGCGAGCCTCTTACTAATGTAATATACTGGCAATTGCACTCTCGCTTCTTCTGGATTAGTGCTGCACTCAAAGCATGCGACGAAACTGCTAGATATAAAAATAGATCCTCCCCATCTTTAGGTTTTGATAACATCGATGGTGATTCCATATGCCTTATCAATTCCTCGAAAGCCTCCTGGCACTCTGAGGTCCATTGGAGGTCCTTCTTTCCTTTTTTTCAAAGCATCGAAAAGCAGAATACATCAATCCGTTGCTTTGGAAATGAACCGGTTCAACGCTGCTACCTTTCCATTTAAGCTCTGGAGTTCCTTTTTTGTCCTTGGGGCCCGCATTTCCCTTAAAGCCGCAATTTGAGAGGGATTCGCTTCGATGCCCCTAGCATTGATGATGAACCCGAGAAATTTCCTCGAAGAGACTCCGAATGAACATTTTAACGGGTTTTGTTTCGTCCCATATTTCCTGAGTATGTGAAACATTTCTGCTAGGTCCTCGAGATGATCTTCGACCTTCTTTGATTTGACTAGCATATCGTCTACATATACTTCCATTGTATTCCCTATTTGAGATTTAAACATGGAGTTTACAAGACATTGGTAAGTTGCTCCTGCGTTCTTCAGTCCAAATGGCATGACTTTATAGCAGTATAGTCCTCTATCTGTTATGAAACTCGTGTTTTCTTCGTCTAGCTTGTGCATCATAATTTGATTATATCCAGAATATGCGTTCATAAAAGATAGTAACCCGTGCCCCGCGGTTGGATCTACGAGTTGGTCAATTCGGGGCAAAGGAAAAAACTGTCTTTTGGGCACGCTTTATTAAGATCTGAGTAATCTATACACACTCTCCACTTTCCATTGGACTTTTTGACAAGCACTGGGTTAGAAACCCAATCTGTATACGTAGATTCTCATACGAAATTGTTTTTGAGTAGCCTATCTACTTCTTCTTTTAGAGCCTCGGATCTTTCAAATCCCTGCACTTGTCTTTTTTGTTTCACAGGAGTCAACTTTTGATTTATATTCAACTTGTGAACAATTACATTCGGTGGGATCCCACACATATCTGAGTGTTCCCAGGCAAATACATCTAAGTTTGCTTTTAAAAACAAGATTAATTCCTTTTGCAGCTTCATACCTAGCTGAGATCCTATCTTCAAGATCTGGTTAGGGTTCTTGTCGGATACTGGAACGGGGATAGTATCTTCGTCCGGCGCTGCTCTATTTTCCCCCATACTGTTTTTCCTTGGATCAATTGTTTTCCGAGCGCCACTGTGCTCACCAGTATGGGGTTTTTTCTTTAGTTGCTATAAGAGGGGTTTTTGGATGCGGAGCGACGGCTCTACATCCTTCTTCAATTCCTTCTTCCTTGCCTCTGCCAATTCAACCGGATAACACTCTCTTGTCACTTGTTGATCACCTATATTTATGCCAACACCATTCTCTGTTGGGAATTCACAGTGAGGCGCCACAGAGCCATAGATATTCTGAATGCTGCAAGAGTAGGTCTTCCTAGGAAGGCATTGTAAGCAGAGGGTTCATCAGTTATAACAAAGTCCTGTACCAGTGCGGCTTTCTGTTCTCCTTCTCCGAGCTCTACTAGTAGACTGATAACACCAATTGGTTAAACAGGTTGACCAGTGAATCTGTGGACCTTGTTCTGACAGGCTTTTACATCGCCCATGCAAAGCTTCATTCTATGGAATGTGCTAAAGAAGAGGATATTAACTGATGCTTCGCTATCGACTTACACCCTTCTAATTATGGCTGGGCCCAAACCAATGGTTATCACCATTGGATCCTCTGTAGGTGTTATGATCCCAGTCGGATCTTCATCTTTAAATGTGATGTCGTCTAGCAGGACTCTTGGAACTTTTGCTGATAAAACCTCACTCATAATTATGAGTTCACCTCTTTTCGAAAAGTCCTTCACCTCGTGAGCATACTTCACCATGTCCCGCCAGCTTTTCCCAACCGGGTAGGGGCCTCCTGAAATGGTGTTTATGATCATCCTTGTTATAGCGGCAACTGAAGCATTCTCATTTTGTTTAGGCTGTCCTGTAGAGGTTCCTTGGTCTTGAGCTCCTTGAGCATTCTGGGAGTTCTTTGTATACTGTTGAATCCTGTTATTCCTTATTAGTTCTTCAATTAAGCTTTTCAAATGTCTACATTCGTTCGTGCTATGCCCTAGCTGGTTATGAAATCGACAGAACCTGCCGGACTTTATTGTGTTATCAATGATTTTCAACTTCCCTGGCTTTGGGTATTCTTCAGTGTCTTTGGTCACCATATAAATGTTTTCTATGGTATCGTTAAGGGGAGTCATTTCGAAATTCTTGAAGAAATGAAGCTTTTTGTTGTTTCGACCATCTTTCCCTTCATTCCCCTTTTTTGATTTCCTCCGGCATTTTTCTGTCCTCCTTGCATGTTTACATCTTTTTTCTATGACGGCTCTTTATTTCCTATAGCTTCTAATGTATAGGCCGGATCCTCATCCACGCCTATATATTCCTCTACCTTGTCAAATAGCTCTTCGAGAGTCACGGGTTCTTCTTCTTGATCCACCGCCCGAGTTTGGTCTTATACCTCCTTTTAGAGTCATCAAGGCCAAACGTAGCTCATAGTTTCCGACTTCGGCCGCAGCTGTGTTAAAACGAGAAAGGAAAGTTTTAATGAATTCCCCTGGCACTTGTTCCAGCTCATTTAGTTCCATCACATCACGCACATTAGTCGCTTGAAGCCTGAATTACTGTTTGAACAGCTTGGCCAAGGTGGCAAAGTCATCTACGGATTTTGGCGGGAGTTCTGTGAACCAGAGTGAAGCTACTTCCTCCAAGTAAGTGGGGAAGTATAAACATTTGAGCTCGTCAGTAGCACGTGCCCCATCCATGTGCTGATCATACCTGAACAGGAACACTTGGGATCTCCAGTTCCATTATAAGCTTGTACAACCAGGGGTTTGAATTTATTTGGATATGGCGCCATTTTTGTTCTTTCTGTAAGTGGGGTTTTTGTAGAAGCAAATCCCCATTCTTTCTCATCATCCACCTTTTTCTGGCTCTCATTCATAATCTTTCGTACCATTCTGAATATACGCTCCTCCTCATTGAGTTGGTCCACGGGGCGGACGCCTTCCTCTTTACTGGATTTTTGCCCGCACAAATGATCACAGTTCAGATTCCGGGGCCCTGGACCTCCCGCATGGGGAGGTTCCCCTTTGGTGGAACCAAACGCTTGTTGAGGGGTCGCTTTTCCAGAGTGTTTATGATCAGGTGGCTTTATTCCCCTATGACTAGGATTTGCAATCTCTTGGATAGAAATTCCTTTATTGGGCTTGAGGAAGAAGATCCAGTATCTTCCGTTCCAGTGGTTTTAGCAGTTTTAAGATGGTTTGCACTCATGGTGACTTTGGCCGTTGTAGCTTGCATGGCGAACATGGTGTCAAGCTTCTTCATCATGGCCTCATTTGCAATATCAATTCGACTTGTTAATCCTGCTGCCACTTCATCCAACTCCCTCCTTGTTATGGCAGTTCCGGCTTTTGAACTTTCACCGACTTCAAACTGATTAGTAAGCGGGGTGTTTTCCATGTTAGTGGCATTATCGACATTTCCGACACTTTTACTTGTAGCTTTCTTCAATCGTCTACCTGTCTTACCCATGGCTTTAGAGGTAAGTATCTCTATTCGAACAACTTAGATAATCAGAGTGTACTCAAAATTCCAATGCAGGGCCTTCTACCTTGTGAGAGAGCGGGAAATGGATTGGCAATCTGGGCCCCACGGTGGGCGCCAAATGTTTGCTCCAAATTTGGGACCAAACACCAAAGGTATAAAGCTACACTTCACCAATTTGGTGAGAATATGGAACCATGTAATCACAAAATAAACGAATAAAAACAAGTAAGAACAGAAAGGAATTTTTATAGTGGTTCGATTCAATACGGATCTACATCCACTTTCAATAAATTCTCATTATGATATTCAAGCTTACAACATATGAATTTTCCCTCATTACAATCATTCCTCTCTTTTAACTTCTTGACGATCTACTTTCACTTGAGTTTGGCGAAGAAAAGGAAAGAGGTTTAGCTTTGTGATGAATCTTCAACCACTTATGTGCTTTGATCTTTTCCCATGATCTTTATAGATTTCATAGTGAACTAGAATTCGATTTAGGCTTTGGAGAGGATTAAAGATCATTTGAATGATGCTTGAGAGATTTATGGTGTAGCTTGAATGAGATTGAGGGTGTTTAGATTCAATTGTAGAAAGATCTAATGATCATTAACTTGGGTTTGATCTTCATGGAGTTAGAAAAGTATTGATGAATCCATAAAAGCCATTAGAGAAGTTGTAGATGAGCTTTGAATTTGATGGAGTCTCCTTGTAGGAATGAATTTTCGGTCCCCCCTCTCAAGTGAATTATGAGGGGTATTTATAGGTGATTTCAGACCAGATGGCAGTTTCGTAATTATGCATAAAAACGCCATGACTCATGTCGCCACCGATATGACATGGATCTTCGCTGTAACTCATGTTGCCAACGACATGACTCATATCGTCTGGCGGGATAGCCCTTGGCGCCTTGAGCTTGTGACACGACATGACCCTCCTCGACGTGGTTTATATTGTTTAGATGATAGCTGTAAACAACCTAGTAATAACTGGATGTGGCATGAGTAGGTCACGACATGGTTCTTATTGAGATCTTAAGTAGCAGCTTGCTCCTTATGTCGCTGATCGACTTGGGGGATGGACGACATGGCGTGTTTACTGAATCCGACCTGGCTCTCTCGACATAGTTTAATGCTGGCATGAATTACTTGTACACCATGTCACTGAACAACATGGATAACAGTAGTATAACGTCATGTCGCTGACCGATATGAATCTTAGCCTTATTTTATGTCATTACATTAGAGTGCCATAACTGTTGAATGCTTTAGCTTCCTCTCAACGCCATAGAGCAAGCACGACATAACTTGAAAACGACTTAACCTTCTAGGATCGCTTTGAAGAACTATGACATGATTCAAAGGAGTCATGGTTGCGGCATGGTGATACATGACTTCACTTTATGATTCGATACGGACTATGATGACCTGGCTGATACGACATAATTGAAGACGACATGGTTCCTTCCTTTTCTCACGACATGGCCTTAGAACGACTTGACATTTACGTATTAAACCCTATGACTTGATAAATAACGGCATGACTTTGACGAAATAATGAACACGTGTTTTTATGGGTTAACATTTCTGATGTATTGTGTTGTTATTTTTCAATCAAATTCATCTTAAAGTGATTGGGTGAAAAGATCTCTTTTTTGATGTTTTTGCTTTTCCGCTGCGCATAAAACCCCACAATAATAAATAAGAGTTAGCCTAACAATTATGAAATAGTTAGTAAAAGGGTAGTAATTGGAAATTAGTAAATATACGTAGATGTCATTGAAAATGTTCGTTAGGACGATATTCTCTTATCATGGGCTAGTTGATGTTTATGGAAGGAATAAATAAAGGAGGGTTATGGGAAATTGAATATTTAAAATTGGTTATATATTCGTAAATAAATAAGAAAAGGTAATTAAGCTAAGTCCAATATTCAACTTTGAATGCAAAACATAGGAACAATAAAGCCTGTGATAATATCGATTGAAATTTATGAAGCTTAGGATTGTTATTTGGATTTAATGGGTTGATATGAGAGTTCGGTAGAGTAACATAAAAGAAGAAAGCCCTTCCTTTTAAGGCTATCCTCAGTTGTGTACATTTCCTATTGTTGTGAGACATCTTTAAGTATAAGGCCTATAAATATTTGGGCTTAGAAGATTAGGATGCACGGTCAGTAGAGTCGCTCAACGGAAGAATGCCATACAGGTACAGGTAAACGGAATTTGTATGCACTTATTACTGATGTGAGTCATCATCAATCATACAATCTATAGGAACTGACTATGCAATACTTAGGGGTTAGAGATATTAAGTGATTATTTGATAAGCGCCTCTTTCCTATTTAAAACTATTATGTGGTCAGAATTAGTGGTTGCAAGAAATAATGGATATCTTTGAAATGGTTCTCTTTGGGTTTCAATTCTAAGTGAGTATTATTTAGTCATCTCTCCTTTTGGAAGAATAAAGTAGCATAGCAAGATTTTAGGCAATGTTAGTTAGATAGTACTAGTAACCAATCTATCTTGGGTTTGGTATTAAATGACAAAGATATGCCTAAAATATAGGTAAATGGTCAAAGGTCTGCCTAGTCCCTATCAATAAGATGTTAAGTGACTTTGGTACTACCTCTTGCATGGTTAAGACTTTGATGACGATAAATGTGCTAGTAGTATGGTTGTGTGTACACACACACACACACACACACACACACACACATATATATATATATATATGTGTGTGTGTGTGTGTGTGTTATAAAGACTTAAATAGCGGTCAAAATTTTCTATATCTTGGACCAATAGACCAATGATGATGTTAGGGGTCTACTTCATATTATGAAATATTAAGTGGATAATAGACCTACATCAATATTTTGTACCGTGGAAAATGGTAGATAAATGAATTGTGTGTGCAATACTAAGTTTCATTTATTGACCTTAAATTATAAATACAACAAGTAAATGGAAATCGATTATTATAAACTCATGTTATGGGCACATTATATGGTATTTCCTATCACAATAGTGTTGTTCCGACCCTACTCCTTATTACAACGCACATGATAGATTTATAGTGGCATGTCACTAGAGCTGGACATGATGGTTGTTGGAGAAGTCTTCTTATCTCTCATCCTTGATACTGATGTGACAACTTGATATCCAAGGAATACCCATTAATTCAATGATCGCGGTCAATATTTATATCATATTATTATTTTTCCTACGAGTTTTGATTTTCAATCTTTGGTGTGCCTGTGCTTATTTGCAGGTACGAAATCCAATGATTTATTCTCTGATGGACTAAAATTTTATTTTTTGTCGAAATTTCTTCCAATTAAAGTGCATGTTGTTACAGTACATATCAATATCCAGTCTAGGTACATCTAATGTAATAACCCGGAATTTTGGAACCAATTTAAAAATTTTATTTTAGCTATTTTAATGGATTTTAATATTTAAAATAATTTATTTTAAATAATAATGACTAAAAATTTATTTAAATCGAAGTTAGAACGAATAAATTTATTTTAATTATAAAATGAGTCTGAAATTGCGCGGTAGTTTGAAAATTTAATTTCAAATTTCAATTGAATGTACAGGATTCAAAATAAATCAGATTTCAGTAAAACTAGAAATATTTAAATCTATTTAATTATATCTTTCTAATGAACGTGAAAAATCTAGATTTCATAACGGGAATAAAAAGTTATGTCCAGTTTAAAATTCAAAATAGTCGCTATTGAATTTATACATATTTTAATATAAAAAATAACCATTTTGCAAACGACCTCCGTTTTCGATGAAACAACTTTTGTTGGATCCGGAATGTGAAATTATTGCTAGATTCCAATTTTCATAATTTTTTGAATTAATATGTGAGCGTGGTGAATTTAAACGCATTTGGCAATTTCTGTTGAATTGGATCAAACATTAAAAAGACCATTTTTCAAATGGTCTCCAAGTTCTACGAAATTAATTTTGTTAGGACCATATCGTCAAAACATAGCTAAAATTATTTTTCAGGAATTTTTGGAATTAGTATGTGGCCCTGGTAAATTAAAATGTATGTGCAAATTTAATATTGAATGTTTTATATTTTAATTTAAAGAAAAACAGGTTGAAACAGTCAAATGAGCTTACGAAACATAGTCCATTGTGTCCGGAATGGGGTATTTAGCTAAGGGCGACAGTCGCTGGGTTTGATTTGGAGTTAGTATGGGTTAACGGGCCTTCTAGTGTTAAAGAATTAAAGAATTAAATATTATAAATACCCTAGGAATTAACAAACCTTAATTCATCTCAAAGCGGCCGCCACTTGCATCCCAACAGCCAAAATGCTTTGATTTTCATTTTATAATCACATCAAATCTTGCAACAATTAAAGTACGATTTTTACATAGAAATTAAAAAGATTATTGAGGGCTTTAAAATCCTATGGATAAGATCGAACCTAGTTGTATGGATTGGGAGTATTCTCAGCACAAAGCAGTCGCGTTTCAGCACAAATCCCGAAGTCTTGGCAGGTGTGAGTTCGACTTGGGGTTGGGCGATGAAGGAGTACATGTAGGCAAACGATGTGGTGCCATTGGATCGAGGTCACGATGATCAGGGAGGCGCCGGCGGTGGAAAGTTGTTTCGAACGATGGGTTCCAGTTTTAGCAAAAAGGGGAACGGAAGCGAGTGATTAACAGGGGCTAATGATGTAATTAAGTAAATTAATTATATTTAATTTATAAATTGTTTTATCCAATGTATTAACGGCCATAACTTCTTCATACGAGATTGGAATTAGACGATTTCAGATCCCTAGAATCGTGATGAAATTATCTACAACATGGAACTGACTAGAAGGATTTTGAAGCTAGTTGATATTTTTGATCAAATTAAAGTCCTGTTTAATTTGATTAAAGTAATCATTTTATTGATTTCTGAAACCTATCACGGTGAGAACTCCTTCTCACTCTATTTATTTTACAGTTAAATATATACTAGGATGCAGATGGTGCTTAGTAGCATCCGACACAATTTATTGTACAAACCATGATTGTTTGTTTGGATTGAATTGTGTATGAAGTTAAAAATACGATTTTGTTTGATTAAAATATTATCATGCGATGTTAAAAATATGATTTTGTGTGATTAAAAAGTTTTATGTTTATAAGAAAATGTTTTTGTAATAAAAATTACATTTTTATTGTAGTGTTGATTCATTAAAAAGAAACATGTTTAAAAGAAAATGTTTTTACAATAAAAATTACATTTTTATTGTATGATCAAATCATTAAAAAGAATCATGTTTTAAATAAAATGATTGGACAATAAAAATTATTTTTTATCGTATGTTTGATTTATTAAAAAGAATCATGTTTTAAATAAAAAAATTAAACACTAAAAATTATATTTTTATTGTATTTTTGATTCATTAAAAATAATCATGTTTTAAATTAAAAAAATTAGACAATAATTTTTTTATTGTATGTTTGATTCATTAAAAAGAATCATGTTTTAAATGAAAAAATATTAGACGATAAAAATTATATTTTTATTGTATGTTTGATTCATTAAAAAGAATCATGTTTTAAATAAAAATATTAGACAATAAAAATTATATTTTTATTGTATTTTTGATTCATTAAAAAGAATTATGTTTTAAATAAAAAAAATAGACAATAAAAATTATATTTTTGTTGTATTTTTGATTCATTAAAAAGAATCATGTTTTAAATTAAAAAAATTAGACAATAAAAATTATATTTTTAATGTATGTTTGATTCATTAAAAATAATCATGTTTTAAATATGAAAAATTAGACAATAAAAATTATTGTATGTTTGATTCATTAAAGAGATTTTGCCAAATTAAAATGTAAATCATTTACATCATAGCAAAGTAGAAAATGATCATTTGTTAATACATGTTTTGTTTATTAAAATGTAATCATTTACATGCTAGCAAAGTAGAAACTGATCATTTGTTAATGCATGTTTTGTTTATTAAAATGTAACCATTTACATGTTAGCAAAGTAGAAAAATGATCATTTATTAATATATGTTTTGTTTATTAAAATATTATCATTTGCATGTTAGCGAATTAGAAAAACAATAATATGTTTTGATTAAAATCATGTCGTTTACATGTTAGTGAAATAGAAAAATGTTCATTTGTTGAATATGCATTGATTCATTAGAATCATGTCATTTACATATTAGCGAAGTAGAAAAATAATTACATGTTAATATACGTTTTGTGATTAAAAATGACATTTTTAATATGTTAAGTTAGAATAAAAAGAAATTTATATTAAACATGTTTTGTCATTAAAAATGACATTTTTAATATGTTAAGTTAGAATAAAAAGGAATTTATGTTAAACATGTTTTGTCATTAAAAATGACATTTTTAGTATGTTAAGTTAGAATAAAAAGGAATTTATGTTAAACATGTTCTGTCATTAAAAATGACATTTTTAATATGTTAAGTTAGAATAAAAAGGAATTTATTTTAAACATGTTCTATCATTAAAAATGACATTTTTAGTATGTTAAGTTAGAATAAAAAGGAATTTATGTTAAACATGTTCTGTCATTAAAAATGACATTTTTACTATGTTAAGTTAGAATAAAAATATATATGCGAAGAATTAAAATATATATGCGATGAATAAAACATATATATAATGTGAAGAATATATATATATATATATATATATATATATATATATGAAATGAGAATAAACCATATATATGTGATATATAAAATGGTCATGATATGGAATAAATATTTGTTCGTTAAAAATACTGTTTTTAACTTTTTATATATATATATATATATATATATATATATATATATATATATATGAGATATATAAAATTGGCATGTAGTGAAATGATTATTGGATCGTTAAAAATATAATTTTTAACATGAATATGCGACGAATAAAATTGTCATGTACTAAAATAAATATTGGACCGTTAAAAATATAAGTTTTAACATGAATATGCCATAAATAAAATTGTCATGTATAGAAATGAATATTGGATCATTATATATATAATTGTTAACATGAATATGCGACGAATAAAATTGTCATGTATTGAAATAAATATTGGATCGTTAAAAATATATTTTTTAACATGAATATGCGATGAATAAAATTGTCATGTATAGAAATGAATATTAATTCGTTAAAAATTATATTTTTAACATGAATATGCGATGAATAAAATTGTCATGTATTGAAATAAATATTGGATCATTAAAAATATAATTTTTAACATAAATATGCAATGAATAAAATTGTCATGTATTGAAATAAATATTGGTTGGTTAAAAATATTATTTTTAACGTATATACGGAATGTATAAAATTGTCATGTAATGGAATATTCAATTTTGATTAAAAATTGAAAATGAAGTTGAAATCGTTTTAAAATGAATTTATAAACGATTTATAAAATACGATTTAAATGGAAATCGATGAAATATATATAATCTATTTATATTATAATTCCGAAATCTTTAATGATTACTAATTGGTCTAACCGTAAAATACTCAAATTGCCCATATTTATCATAGTCATTTAATTATTCTAATCTTTGGTCTGACCTTGAATTATTCCCACTAATCTTAAATTATTCCAACTTTGTAATGCTATAAAATTGATTAAAAATATTATTTTATTGTAGCTTTTAAAATTATTTGAAACTACATACGAATGACAATATATTAAAAAAATTACATGTATTGTTACAAATTAGTAATAATTATTCTAACTAATCAAGCACATGCAAATATTAAATACATAAATAAATATTCAACAAAAAAGTCTAAAAGGTTTGATATAATGATTCAAATTATTTAACCGTTAATCTATTTATTTAATTAAATCATATTAGTTTCAAATTTTATATTATATACGTTACTTACGTTATCCTAAACAGATTAAAATAACATAACATATATCAATATAATTACTAATTAATCTAGATTCATTTAGAACTTTTCTAAGTTTCATTTAAATAAAAGCAATATTGCATTTGGTTTCACAAATAATTTTTTAATATAGTTTAATGTGTATATAAATTAGATTGTATCAAATATACTCTTATATACATATTTGTGCAAGGTGGTTACTTATTAAATTTATTCAGAGAAGGAAACCTTTCCTTTCCTTTCTCTTAGCTTAATTTACTAATAAAGGAGCACAATTTTATTTAAGGAATGAAATTTTTTGTTTTCTTTACTTAACTTATTTCAATCTGACAAGGATTGCAAATGATATTAATTAGAGATAGAAAACTTTACATTTCCTTCCCTTTAATTAAATTGACTAATTGATTAACGATCGATCAACATGAGACATGAAATGTCCGTTAATCTATTTATTTAATTAAATCATATTAGATCTTATATACGTTACTTACGTTATCCTAAACAGATTAAAATAACATAACATATATCGATATAATTATTAATTAATCTAGATTCATTTAGAACTTTCCTAAGTTTCGTTTAAATAAAAGCAATATTGCATTTGGTTTCACAAATAATTTTTTATTATAGTTCAATGTGTATATAAATTAGATTGTATCAAATATACTCTTATATACATATTTGTGCAAGTGATTACTTATTAAGTTTATTCACAGGAGGAAACCTTTCCTTTCTTTTCTCTTAACTTATTTAACTAATAAAGGAGCATAATTTTGTTTAAGGAATGAAAAACTAATTATATGAAACATAATAACTAATAAAGGAGCACAATTTTATTTGGAATTCTATAGTTTAAATAGAATATTTCAACATTTTAACATTTCTTAACCATTTGCATATATATGCTTATCATAGTAAAATACGCAAGTTTCATTCATTTGCGAGATTTTAATTAGATCCATAACTTCTTTGAAAACAAAATATTTTTTAAATTTAAATATTTCCCTTTTTAAATACTAAAACATTTCTAATGCTGATGTCATAATTAGTTTCATAAAATTCGGATATAGCTACCTCTGTGTATTTAATTTTAATTGTTTAAATGTGTAAAATATATCAACATATACATATATGCGTATACCTACAATTATCTTCCCTGATTTCTTTCCTTTCTATTCAGTGATTAGTACCAAATAACCTCTTGAATTTTGTAAAGTTATTAATATGTTTCAATTAGTATAATTAGAATACAACCATTTTTTACCTTTCAGAAATTAAATTTTATTTTAGAATTTAATGTTGAAATTAATGCTTTTAATTGGAATTTTATATTTAAATAGAATATTTCAATATTTCAACATTTCTTAACCATATGCCATTACTTTACACAATCTCCCACGATCTCTTCTTCTTAGTTTGGTTCTACGCATAATTTTTTACTCAATTTTCATTTCCTCTTAAATTTACTCCTCTTCCTTTTACGTTTACTTCAGGTTTCCCATTCCACGGAGTGATGCTTTGCAAGTTTGATGGCTTTGATAATTGAGGATTCTTTGATATCAAATTTGGTTTGAATTTTCTATTCGGGTTCAATTTACTGCTCTAAACTTCACATTTAGTTTGTTGATAATGACTTAGATTTTGTGTCTGTCAATTCCTTCTAATTCTATGTACTTCATATATTTTTGGGTTTTAATGTTACTTTTTGTTTATTGATTTTCTACCGCATGAATATATTATCTCTCTTTCTGTAGATATATATACATCTGTTTTGGTTGATTATTTGAAGGAGCATATAAGTTTTTCCCATTTCAATTTTTAGACTGTTTAAAACCATTTTGATTTTCAATAATTTTTTATTTGGATTAAGGATATCAACTTGATCAATGGTATGTGTTCTCCGATTTATGTTTCTGATTTTACGCCTTGAACTCAACTTGATGGTTTGAGTTGAAATTTGGTTTAGGGTTTATTTGAATTTGTTCTTGGGTTTTGGCTCGAATGCAAATTACTTCCATTTGTTGATGATGATTTTTGGTTGAATTTACAGTGTATAAAACCTTTATTTTCATATAAGAGCTGCTCTAATTTTAATGCGCTCATTAGCTTTGTGATTGTATTATATTCTGTTGTTGCCACGTTGCATGTATGACTACCTTTACTTTTGTTTCTTCTCATATTAATTTTGTTTCCTTTTTCCAGTAATTGCTTTCGGGTTTATTTGAATTGAATCATGTGAAATTTTTAATTATTTCATTCTATTTTTGCACTAATAAATTGAATCAGGTATGGAACAACTTAATTTTGAGTCCAACAATCAAGTATATACAAATTTGCACTTAATTGACTGCTTTCTGAATCACATGTATACCAATTTGCACTTAATTGACTGCCATATTCCAATTTGTTAATCAACCTTTAGTTTTATGTTTTTACCAAATATTCACTTCTCATATTTTCAATATATGAAACTCTTTTTTTTTCTTTATTCTTTTTTAATTTTACTTTACATCGGGTTTTCTACTATTTGTTAAACCTTTAAATGATTTGACATTTAAGGAAACAACAATCAATTGAGATAAGTTATAAAAGGAGTTCTTTTGCAATTACTTTTTAGCTGAATTGAATCATGTGAAACTTTTAATTATTTCATTCTATTTTTGCACTAATAAATTGAATTAGGTATGGAACAAATTAATTTTGATTCCAACAATCAAGTATATACCATATTGTATAGAAATGACAAGAATAATGGTTATATAATATATACAATAAATGGTTACATAGTATATATAATTAAATCTCATCATGTACAGTAAAAATGACATAAATGATGGTTACATAATATATATGCTATATTTGAAAAAATCCAACATGCTTTCTGAACAACATGTATACCAATTACTAAAAGATAATATCAACGTTTAATCAATCAAAGTTATGGGTTTTGTTAATGTATGCCTAATGGCATATGTTAAGGTTAAATAAATAATTAAGATAAGAAAATTTATTTTAAATACCTAAATTATCCATATACAACTAAAAGGGAGAAGATATATGTATGTAATTTAGCCATCTTAACATTTTCCTAAAATTGTTGGCCAACATTTATGTTTTAAATCCTTATTCAACATAAATTTATTTATTTTGTCAGCCAACGTTCATCGGGATAACAAGTAATAAAAAAGGAATACAATAAGTCATCATTTATGTTTTAAATCCTTATCCGAGTTATTTGTATTAGTTTATTAGTCTTGATTGTTGCAATATATGTATTGTAAATGTCATTGAAAAAAAAAAGAAAAAAAATTATTAATGAACATCAAAACGAGTTTGTCAACAAGATGCTTCTACAAAAAG
The DNA here is from genome assembly GCA_030737875.1 of Allium sativum. NCBI lineage: Eukaryota > Viridiplantae > Streptophyta > Magnoliopsida > Asparagales > Amaryllidaceae > Allium > Allium sativum. Next base: position 48,009,322 of record CM060916.1, read on the forward strand.
ATATTGTAATATAAAGGTTTAAATAAAATGTTAGCTGAGGTATTGAGATCAACATCTGAATACAAAGAAAGTAATGTGAAAATCAATTAACATTTAATGACAAGATCAATGTTTAATTAATCAAAATTATGGGTTTGTTAATGCATGCCTAATGCATATGTTAAGGTTAAATAAATAATTATTAAAAGAACTAATTTCGTAACCAATAAAAATTCATGTTTTAGGAGAAAATGCAAAAGTATTCAAATTATTTCATCTTTACATGATACAAATAAATAATTATTAAAAGATAAGGAAATTTATTTTAAATACCTAAATTATCCATATACAATTTAAAGGGAGAAGATATATGTATGTAATTTAGCCATCTTAACAATTTCCTAAAATTGTTAGCCAACATTTATGTTCTAAATCCTTATTCAACATAAATTTATTTATTTTGTCAGTCAATGTTCACTGGGATAACAAGTAATAATAAAGGAATACAGTAAATCATCATTAATTTCGTAACCAATAAAAATTCATGTTTTAGGAGAAAATGCAAAAGTATTCAAATTATTTCATCTTCACATGATACAATCAATTAATTTTGTATATATAGTAAAGAAGGTTTAATTTGAAAAAATTACCAGAATTGTTTTTTTCCCAAAATTAGTCTTTGTGCCTATATTTAAATATTACCATACAGTGGAGACACAACGTAGGAAAACATAAAATAGAAAACATGAATGAAAAATTATAAATGAAAAAATATGAAAGGATAGAAAGTTAATGACATTTATTACAATGAAAGCATATCGTATTGACATTAATTAGAAACAAATTATTTTTATTTATCGGAGATTTATATAAAAAGGATTTATTTCCTTCCTTCTAAAGGCCTTGCATTGTATTCCTCTGTCCTATAAATAAGTGTAGCAAACATTATAATATCAAGAGAAGGAAACGATCCGTAAGAATATCAAAATACATGGCGACTAGCAAAGGAAAATTGAACTTTATCATGTTATTTGCTATATTGCTCTTTTGTTTGGTTGGTGGGAGCATTGCAGACTTTGGAAAGTGCAACGAGTGCTGTAGCAAGAGCTGTAGTTCCTTTCACTGTTTTTTCGAATGTATTACTGTGCCAACCCCAAATTGTTGTGTTAAAGAGTGCTGCTGATTTTAGCCTTTGATTCCTAAATGGTTGTCATGTGTGATCTTTTGTATTCCTAAGTCGTATTATCTGAAAAGATTCACACGTGAACACTGTGTGATTTTGCATTCCTAAATGGTTTTGTATTGCCCACAATGTTCATCAAAACCTTCAAATATTTCAAATGCTAATTTGGACCATGTGCAGCAAGTTTGTTTTCTCCCCCAAATATAATATCACATATTTCATAATTTAAAATTGTTTATCATACTGGCTATTATTTCCTTTCAATTCATATTAATAATGTTTTGACAAAATTTTAATTTTAGCTATGTATGTTGTTGAGTATCAAAAAAGAGGACTTCCCCATGCGCATATGTTTATATGGTTGGAAGAAAGTGGTAAGAAGGATTTGAAGAGTAATATTGATAAGTATGTATGTGCAGAGATCCCTGATGAAGAGAAAGATCCATATGGATATGCGGTTGTTAAACAATTTATGATACATGGTCCTTGCAGACCTGGATTTCAATCTCCTTGCATGAAGGGTTCTAAATGTACAAGGAAATTCCCAAAAAAGTATGATCAAAAACTTTATTCAACTCTAAAACATAAATTATTATTTTTTGTACTTAACTCTAATTTTTCTTTTTCTTTTTCAGGTATTGTTCAAGTACAATGTTTGATGATTGCGAATTTATAACTTACAGAAGAAGAAAAACCAAACATACTGTCAGAGTTAGAAATACAAATTTAGATAACCAGTGGGTGGTTCCTTATAATAGGGATCTTTTGATTCGATATTATAATAGGTATCTTTTAGATCAACAATCGGGGGAGAAAAAAATAGTAAATGAGATTAAAACATACTTAGATGGGAGGTAATTTACACATGATCTTATACTTATTTTGCTCTGAAAACTACTATTGGTTAATGTATTTTTCTGATATGGATGTTTATTTTTATGTTGTAATTTGCTTTTTTTTAAAGATAGAATGCCTCTTATACATAAAAAGATCTATTTAAAACTTAATAACAAATCATACATTGAGAAACAACTACTCATACATTGTTTAGAATGCCACATATATATATATATATAACTATCTAATATTAATTACAATACTTTATTTTTCTTTTATTTTTGATATTTAATCATTACAGTATTTTTTTTAATAAAATAAATTTTATTGCCCATAAAAACGGGCAAAAAATACTAGTATATATATTATATATATTTAATGGCCTGAATAGAAAGCGCCGCGCAGCGACCGTTTGCGAATTTCGACCATTGCCTTCGAATTGACATTGCGGGAGGTCCGACCGTCGGATTCTCCTAAAACCGGAACCGTTGGGTTCGTTTCGAAAAGAGCTTTCCAATGAATATAAGATAATTTAAATCTAATAGTTGGATTTGGAATTATGTCCAAATCAAATTTGGAAAAGATCACTGTAAATGTAGTTCGATGACTGTTTATGGAAATCTACTGAAAGGGCCTTAATAAAATTATTAAAAATATTAATAATTTGTGTGAAATCATAGTATATGATTTGGAAAGAATTTGGATGAAAAATTCCACGTTTGTAAAGATAAAAATATATTTTTATCAAAGTGAACTAGTTATTAACTAGAATAGTAATCCAATTGTTTTTAAATAAATAAATTGGACTTGGAAAAAAGGGGTTTTTAAAATAACCAGAATTTTCCAATGTATAAATTGGAATGGTTTGGAATCGAAATAATCTTCGGAATATTTTAGTATTGGATTCCGTGATTATATGGATATTATTGTGGGAATTTGGAAGATATCGGTTATTCCAAAACGATATCCGTTGGTTTCAGAATTTGAAATTGAATATAAGCCGATATAATTTCAATTCTGAGCCTTATATTTAATATCGAATTGGATTTTGGGTTTGTCATGAACTGTGTTTAAATGACATTGGTTCTTTAACCCAGGTAAAGTAGGATTAATTTCCAGAAAGTTGAACAATCAATAAGAAATGATTTTAGAGATTGAAACCAATTGGAGTTTAATAAATCTTTAATTATATTATGAATGTATATATGGTAATTAAATTACCGAAACATGAAATGTGACTGAACCAAATACACTTGGTTGCTGATATTGATTGTGATGGATTGACTGTTTAGATTGTGCTCGACCAATTTATGAGCAAAACATGCTTTTACATTTAGCATTGGGTTGGGTAAAAATATCTATGTGCTAACACCTTGTGAAACACTACACGATTTGATTAAAAGGTGTTTAGCGATGTTGTTTATTTCAAAATTTAATAAACGATTTTGAAAAGAGATTTCTTAAGTAAAAAGAATAGTATTCCCGATTTTGGACAGGGAACATTTTACAAAATGTTTTATAAAACAGAAAGGATTATGAGGGCTAAACCTGATGATTTCGAAATGATTTGAAAATTTATTATGTGCTTTACATTGTGGTTCAAAGCATAACCGATTAGTTGCTACTGATGATATATCTATTTGATGGCGGAGGATTTATTCTCTTGCTTAACACCCTTCTTTGAAACGTACGAGATCAAAGGTTATGTGATTAATAGTGACTGAACATATGTGTGAATTGCTGATGTGAAGTACTATAGTTTGAAAGTTCTTGTGATTATTATGTTGTGAAATGATTTTCCCTACTTCGGGATATGAAATGATTTGATACGTGGCTAAAGATTGGGTGACCCGAGAGCGACTAAAAGTGTAAGGGTGGTGTATGCTTTCCACCAGAGTATGGGATGGTGCATTGTCAGTGTAGCCTTCTCCATCGAGGGAGGTGCACATATATATATCGAGTTGGTAAGGCGCATACAGCCATGTCTGAGGGAACATGACCGATATTTGGTTGCATACTTGTTTGTATGCATTGTTATGTTTTGGAATTCATATTTTCAAAGATTTTGGTTTGAGATCTCGAAGTAAAATCTACTTTGATTTAAAAGCTAGATACGTATTTCAAATGATTTGAAATAAGAATCGGGAAATAAAGTCAAAAGAAATAATTTCTGTAAAGTGAATTGGATTTGGAAAATCAAAGTGTGGGGATTAATCAAAATAGGTAGATTGGAAAATTGCATGTTGATTGATGCATTGTAGATCGATATGATTATTATTGGTTGTTGTTTATGCATTGGTATTCATGGGGGGTAAACCCATTCTGTGACATGCGGCATGGTCCCGTGATTTACCTTATTCTAAAGTAAAGTTTAGTAACTATTTTGAGTTATCACACTAGTCCTTTGACTAACCTGGAGTTTATTGTTTGAACTTAAGCTCTGGGTGCCCATATTTTCCACACGGGCAGCTAGCAGTTTTGGTTTTGCAGATATTTATTTATTGATCAGGATTCTGGATTGAAGCTTGAAGCTGCGTCCAGAGCGTTGATAGGCTTCCGCTGTGTTAGTTTATTGGTTCCGATGCATTATAAATTAATCTTCCACTGTAGTATTATTTTTCCATGTACTCTGATATATTATGTACTCTGATGTAACATAATTATGATGTTTATAAAAGTCTTCTGTTATTTGTTACGATGTGTTGTATGCCCAGAGTTAGCATAGCGAAAGCGTGGTGGGCCCATAACCCATAGGTCCGAGCGAAATCCGTATCGTTACATCTAAACTAAGAATATTTAAAATAGTATATTTATTTTCATTATGATAAAAGTACTCACAGTTATAATATTTTGTAACTACTATCGCAAACATAATAATTATGGATTTTCTAGTACATATATTTTAAATTAAATTAATTAATATAACACATATATCAAGTATATACACCTTTTATTTCGAACAAGATTGTGCATTAAATTAGATAAATGTTACATAATTACCTCGACGATATACCACAACTCTATCATTTGTTATATAAAATAATCCTTAAATATCATTTATATAAATTTTAACATCTTTTGACCACTTTAACTTTTTTTAATTTCCCTTTTTAAATCATAACCTGTAACAACCCGTAAAATGCGAGCCAGTTTGAAAATTTTTATTTTGGCAATTTTAGCGAATTTTGAATATTTAAAATGAATTATTTTAAATAAAACGACGAGAAAATTTATTTTGAATAGAATTCAACGTATATATATTATACGCGTCGTCGCTAGAATATAAATATTTATATATAATTATAAATAGAATAGAAAATGGCGCGGTAGTTCGAAAATTCGATTTCTAATTTCAAAGGAATATACAGAATTCAATATAAGTCAGAATTGAACGAAACAAGAAATATTTGAATCTGTATAACTATATCTTTGTAACGAAGTTAACAAACTGAGATTTCATCTTAGAAATGATAAGATATGTCCAGTTTAAAATTAGAAATAGTCGCTGTGGAATTTATATATATTTTTATATATATAAGGCCCTTAAAAATAGCAATTTTGCAAACGACCTCGGATTTCGACGAAACCAGTTTTGTTGGGTCCGTGATGTTAAGTTATTGCTAGATTCCAAATTTCATAATTTTTCGAATCAATATGTGAGTGTGGCAAAGGAAAACGCATTTGACCAGTTTCAGTTGAATTTAATCGACTGGAAATTGGCCATTTTTCTAACGGTCTCAGAATTCGACGAAACTAGTTTTGATAGGACCGTATCGTCAATACGAAGCTAGAAAATATTTTTCGGGAATTTTTAGAGTTAGTATGTGACCCCGGTAATTTGAAATGTGCGTTTAAAATTCAATATAGTGATTTAAATGCAAATTAAACGGAAACCGATTCAAACAGTCGAATCAGCTTGCGATACATATCCCATTGTGTTCGGAATGGGGGTAAAACGCTATGGACGACAGGCGGTGGGCCTCGTTTCGTGATCGTATGTGAAAGTCAACTCTTTAGGATTAAATAAATTAATTAATTAATAAAAAAAAAAAATATCTCTCTCCTATATTCCCTCTGGCCCCCCCCCCCCCGTTTCATTCGAACAGGAAAAAAAGAAAAAAAAAAAAAAAAAGAAACCTAAATCTAAAATCGAAAATCGAACGCCGACAGCCAACCCCGCCTCACCACCGCTCCGACCCTCCCCCTCACCCGCGCCCTCTCCGTCAACGCCCCCTCGCATCGCGCGCCGCCCCTCCAACGAAGTCCGCCATCGGAGACCACCCCCCCCTCTTCCCCCTCGCCTGCGCACACCACCACCTCCACACCCCGACCTACCACCTGAGATGAACCCCGACCCCCCTGCGCCCTTTCCCCCTTCTTCGAGATTGAGCAGTAAGTATTTTAATTTCTTTTCTTTTTTTTTTATATATAATGTTTTGTTTTTTAAAAAAAAGGGGGATTTTAAAAACCTGAGCTGTTGTTTTTTTTTATATAATGATTAACTGATTTTTTATATAATGTTAAAACTGATTTATATATAATGTTAAAACTGAAAATTTATTTTAAAAGCTAAGATGGGAATTTTATATATGAAAAGGCAATATTTAACACTGGAAAAATAGATTTTTATATATTGAACTTCGATAGAAAAATAGAATTTTTATATATTGAACTTCGATAGAAAAATAGAATTTTTATATATTGAACTTCGATAGAAAAATAGAATTTTTATATATTGAACATCGAAGTAAAAATAAGATTTTTATATATTGAACATCGAAGTAAAAATTCGATTTTTATATATTGAACATCGAAGTAAAAATATGATTTTTATGTATTGAACATCGAATTAAAAATATAATTTTTACATGATAGAAATATTAAAAATAGCATCTTTATATGTGTAGAAAAATAAAAATGTGATTTTTATAATGATATATTTGAAAAGACGAAATCTATATTTTTGAAAAGGCGAAATCTTTATATGAAGAATAGCGGGATAAAAATAGAATTTTTATCTATATAGCATTATAAAAATTCGATTTTTATATATTGAATAGCATAGTAAAAATTCGATTTTTATATATTGAACTTTGAACTAAAAATTCGATTTTTATATATTGAACTTTGAACTAAAAATTCGATTTTTATAAAAATTCGATTTTTATATATGTAGTGGCTACGGGCAACAAAGGCGATAAAAAGGCGAGTTGGCGAAGATTTCCTGCATTAGAAGTGCCGTGGAGCTAGGATAGCTATAAGTGAGAATTTCTCACTTTTCAATTTACTTTTCTAGTTATATATATACTAGGATGCAGACGGTGTTTAGTAGCACCCGACACAATCGTCCACAGACCATGGACTTGTTTGTTTGGCTGTTTGGTTATTGATTGTGATATTGGTTTGAATGTGGTTTGTGGTGTGAAAAATCGAATCGATAAATTGGTTAGGATTAGACGTGCGCCGTTATAAGGCGAAGGAGTAAGGCTAGGTTAGACCCTTACTCCAAATTTTGTGGTTTGCATAACGAAAGTGAATTTGATTGATGTGTGAATGGCGTGGGCCTTCACTAGACCGGGGATAAGGCTAGGCCTTGTCCCGTTTCTAGTATCGTGCCGTTATGCCGCCGAAATTTTCTAAAATAAGTTAGAAAAAAATAAAAATAGCATTTTATTTAAAGAATGAACTGAATAGAAATTCATATGTTAAAATAAAATGTGTTATCGTTAAAAATATAATTTTTAACGTGAATGTGAATAAATAAATATTCATTTACAAACCAGACGGTTTGTTTATGTACACCTATTTGAATGACGTTGATTGGGTCGATAAATTTTACACATCGCCTAACTGCACAAATAAAATATGTGTTTGATTGTTTGAAACCCCACACGGGTGTTAGGATGAAATTTGAAGTTCACTCATCCTGATTGATTAAATATGTCGATCGATTGATTGACAGGCTGTTATAAGCGTGGATATCTATATTTGATGCTTATACAGTGTAGTGCACTTTGGTTGATGGTTGATTATTTTCAATGCTATTATATACATGTGTTGTATGAAAATCCATATAATTAATTTTATATGGTAATTGATTGGGCCTCATTCCAGTTTTGAAAAAGAAATATTTGAAAAAGAAATATTTGAAATAGAATATTTGAAAATAAAGGAATATATGAAGCCGTGTTGATTAGATTGACGCCATTTTGACGTGATCGATATTTATATCGATTTTAAAAACAATTTCGAAATGAAATGAATTGAAAACGATTTCGAAATGAATTGAATTGAAAACGAATTCAAATTGAATTGAAAACGATTTCGAAATGAAATGAATTGAAAACGATTTCGAAATGAAATGAATTGAAAACGAATTCAAATTGAATTGAAAACGATTTCGAAATGAATTGAATTGAAAACGATTTCGAAATGAATTGAATTGAAAACGATTTCGAAATGGATTGAATTGAAAACGATTTCGAAATGAATTGAATTGAAAACGAATTGAAATGAATTCAAATTGAATTGAAATTTGAATTGAATAGAAATGAATTTTGAAACGAATTTATAAAGAAGAATTCAATTTTGATTTGAATTGAAAAAGGAAGTTGTAATTGCTTTTGAAACGAATTTAAAACTATTTATATAATTCGTTTTAAATAGAAATCGACGAAGTATATATTATATATATAATATAATGGCCTGAATAGAACGCGCCGCGCCGCGGCAGTTCGTGAATTTCGACCATTTATTTCAAACGGACATTGCGGGAGATCCGACCGTCGGATCCTCCTAAAACCGGAACCGTTGGGTTCGTATCGAAAAGAGCTTTCTAACGAATATTAGAAATTTGAAATCTAACGGTTGGATTTGGAGATACGTCCAAATCAAATTCGAAAAAGGTCGCTGTAAGTGCAGTTCGATGGCCATTGATGGAAATCGACTGTACGGGCCTTGATAAAATTATTAAAAATAGTAATAATTAGTGTAAAATCATAAGAAATGATTTGTGAAGATTTGGGATGAAAAACTCCATATTTGAAAAGATAAAAATAGATTTTTATCGAATTGAACTAGTTTTGAACTAGAATTATAATTCTATTTATTTTTGGATAAATAAATTGAATTTGAAAAGGGTTTTAAAAATAACCAAAATTTCCAATGATTGCATTGGTGTGGATTTGAATCGAAATTGTCTTCGGAATATTTCGATGTTGGAATTCGTGATTATACAGATGTTGTTATGGAAATTTGAAAGATATATATTTATATCGTTATTTCCAATACGACATTTGTTAATCGTAGAATTTGATATTGAATATAAGCCGGGATATTTTCTATTCAGAGCCTTGTATCTAATATCAAATGTGATTTGGGTTTGTCGTGAATGGTGTCTTCACTAACACTGTTCTTGAACCCAGTTGAGAAAAGATTAAATCTTTTTATTTAGATTTAATGAAGAGTACCAATTAAAGAATATTTAATTGGAATTGAATGAATATTGATTTTTGGGTTTATCGTGAACAGTGTTTAAACAACACTCGTTCTTTAACCCGATAATTAATGAATGTGATTTTTGGGTTTATCGTGAACAGTGTTTTAAATAACACTTGTTCTTTAACCCGATAATTAATGTGATTTGGGTTTATCGTGAACCGTGTTTTAAATGACACTGATTCTTTAACCCAGTCGAAGATTAAAACTAAGGGGAGTTTTAATGAATCTTTAATTAGATTGAAATAATCGAAATGGAGTATCACCAGTTTTGCTCCAGGCGATAGTTAAATCTTTAATTAGATTTGAGCGTGAAATGGTAATTGAATTTACCGATAACACTGTGGTGTTAGATATGAAGTATTACCAGTTTTACTTCATGGGATAAATAGGTTGGGATTGGGAAATTAAAACCAATGATTACTTCGGTAAGGTTCGTTAATCTCGACTAGTTGAATCGAAATTCAAAAGAAGAATAAATTCAAAGAATTTATCTTGGATAAAATTAATGGGAACATTTCCCTATGAATGTGAAATTTAGAAACTAACTGTCGGTTGGCCAAGCAGAATGGTTTTCTGGATATTGATCTGATGTTGGTTTCGGCCTTCGGGGTTAATATTTGGGGAATTATTCTCTTGATTAATTTGCGGTTAGTGACTGATGAATTGGAATGAGGCGTATGTTGTGTTTGTGTAACACTTTTATAATATATACGCGAGTTATTCGGGAAGACCGGGTTTATCCCATTCTGAATAACTGATACGACGATAAGTCGAAGATGAAGACGATGGTCGAAGACCGGAGGTCTTCACGTCGTTTGGGTAATTACTGATGATCTTGATTGGGCTGTACACCCAAGAAGATGGAAACAGTTAGTGATCGTCCAGACGTACTTGGAGATCGATGGATATGCGGGGTACTAGGTGCCTCCGGTTTCGTTCAGACCCAGAACGGACTTGTAAATGGACTGTGTGTCTGACATTGGATTTTAGTCCGTGTGATTGATCTCTATTAAATATATATCTGTTTGGCGGCGGAGAATTTATTCTCTTGCTTAACGCCCTTCTCTGAGACGTACGAGCTCAGGGGTTATATATTGATGGATATCAATCGCATGGAGTGAATTGCCTGTGTGGCATGCCTAAGTGGCAAATGATCAAGGCTTCTGTTGAAAAGCAAAGTCTTGTGGTTGATGATCGAAGCACGGCCTTTGTGGCGTAGCTTTGTGTAACGTTGATTCGCGAGTATCACACCCGGTATGAATCAAAAACGGGAGACGGACCTCAGGGAGGGCATGCGTTTCTTTCTAGTTATGAGTGGCGTCAGTGCTTGAACTGGCTGACGAGTTTGACTCATGTGGATGTTACTTATTATTACTTGCTGAAAAGCGAGGCGCCTCGTGATATCGGTTTCGGCCGATGCTTCTGGTCGGCTGACGGGCCAGATTTACGCCCCAAAGGGCGGAGAAACGTAGTGTTCAGGCATAATAATCCACATCGGTGGACCGGCCCTGACGATCCAAGGGGCAGTTGCGGCTGTTCCGGAGACATGGGCTAGATTGTCTCGAATCGGTTGAGGATCTTGCCCCTAGCCTCGGTTCATACCATAAATGATAACCCAACTTCCAATACGACATTTGCGGTTTTGATTGTAAACTTATATATGGCGACATAGTGTTATGGGCCGTTCATGCCGCCTATGATTGATACTTATGATTTGAAGTTGTTTTATACACTATGCACTTATTATAGTATCAAATGATTTGTTTTAAACGTATCAAGCATTCTTTGGCTGTTATAAGGGAAAACCCTATCCCCCGGCTTGCGTTGCATTGTGTGATAGGACCTGGGTCTTATAACAGCTTCATTTTTCTTTATTTAGCATTGCGCTGTTTGTTTTATGCACTCGTATTCTTGGGAGGAAACCCGTTCCGTGTTATACGGCGTGGTCCCTTGATTTACCTAATGATTTAAAGTAAAGATTAATAACTGTTTTAGTTCTCACACCAGTCACATGACTGACCTGGAGTTTATTGTTTTAACCTAAATTCTGGGTGCCCTTATTTTGACACGGGCAGCTAGTAGTTTTGGTTTTTGCAGATTTATATTCACAGGATCCTGGTTTACAGCTGGAACGATATCCGGAAAGCTTTGTATCCGTATATCTACTTCTAGTTGTGTATTGTATTATTTTCCGCTGCTATGTATTTAAATGTAATTTAAATCTCTGATATTTCTGTGTAATATTCATTTATACTCTGTAAATTCTTGTAATCTGATGCATTGTTGTAATATACAGTGAAATGTTCTTCTGTATGCGTTCTGTTTTGTCCTGTTCTCAAACGATAGGGCGTTTCGAACGGCCTGGATCGGTTTAGCGACTGGTTCGGACCGAGCGAAATTCCTTGCCGTCACAGTTGGTATCAGAGCTTTGGTTTACAAAGCAGAGAACAAGACACATTAGAACCATACGAAAGAATTCATCAGATATTGGATTAGTAATATCCAATGAGAATGACTCGTTAGAGATGGGATCAGTGGTATCCTAGAACGAGTGTGAAGAGTATATTTTTCAAATGAAAACAATTTTTGTTTTGAAAATTTAAATCAATTATTCGTATTTGATTATTTATATTGAATGTGGACAATCCAGTATATATAGATTTTGCGTATACGTCTGATCCGCGTGTATTTGAAATTTTAATATACTGGATAGATATGGAATCACACTCTAGTCGCCCGGAGATAATTTTGGTAATGCGGCCGCATTATCAATATTTATATTCGTGTTTCGAAGGTGTGATATCTATATATTTCCATTAGACTGGTGTGAGAACCAAAATTTATATAGTTAGAACACATTGTTGTGAATTGGCATCAAAAACACGATTTTAGTATATGTATCAAATTATGAATTTGAAACGTTAAATTCACTAATTGATTGATGTTTGTGTTGTTTGTTTATTTGTTTGATAATTTTGAACCATTATGCCTAATTTGATCGAATATTGAACTATATTGAAAATTGGTCGCATTTGCTTGCATATACTTGTACTTACATTGAACATGTCATAGCAAGGAGGCTAGAGCCAGAGAATAAAATTTGTTTGCCCGACAAATAGGTACATGTTTACTACATAATTTCCTGTTTTGTTTGGGTGATGATGATTTTGTGAGCCTATTGGCTAGCCGCTTGGCTTTTTCTTTTTCTTTTTGAGATCTGAAGGACCGGGGAAGCTATTTGAAATTCCCCGATGCTCCCATTGCAGGGGAGGTTATGGCGAAATTTTTCGAAAATTTAGGGTGTTAGCCAAATTTTTGAAGTTTTGAAAATTCTCAGAAACTAAAGAGTTGGAGAATGGAAGCCTGATCGATCGTAGAGCTGAATAATCAAACCACTTTCGACTTTGTTCCTTTCGGGGACGAAAAGTTTTAAGTGGGGGAGATTGTAACAACCCGTAAAATGCGAGCCAGTTTGAAAATTTTTATTTTGGCAATTTTAGCGAATTTTGAATATTTAAAATGAATTATTTTAAATAAAACGACGAGAAAATTTATTTTGAATAGAATTCAACGTATATATATTATACGCGTCGTCGCTAGAATATAAATATTTATATATAATTATAAATAGAATAGAAAATGGCGCGGTAGTTCGAAAATTCGATTTCTAATTTCAAAGGAATATACAGAATTCAATATAAGTCAGAATTGAACGAAACAAGAAATATTTGAATCTGTATAACTATATCTTTGTAACGAAGTTAACAAACTGAGATTTCATCTTAGAAATGATAAGATATGTCCAGTTTAAAATTAGAAATAGTCGCTGTGGAATTTATATATATTTTTATATATATAAGGCCCTTAAAAATAGCAATTTTGCAAACGACCTCGGATTTCGACGAAACCAGTTTTGTTGGGTCCGTGATGTTAAGTTATTGCTAGATTCCAAATTTCATAATTTTTCGAATCAATATGTGAGTGTGGCAAAGGAAAACGCATTTGACCAGTTTCAGTTGAATTTAATCGACTGGAAATTGGCCATTTTTCTAACGGTCTCAGAATTCGACGAAACTAGTTTTGATAGGACCGTATCGTCAATACGAAGCTAGAAAATATTTTTCGGGAATTTTTAGAGTTAGTATGTGACCCCGGTAATTTGAAATGTGCGTTTAAAATTCAATATAGTGATTTAAATGCAAATTAAACGGAAACCGATTCAAACAGTCGAATCAGCTTGCGATACATATCCCATTGTGTTCGGAATGGGGGTAAAACGCTATGGACGACAGGCGGTGGGCCTCGTTTCGTGATCGTATGTGAAAGTCAACTCTTTAGGATTAAATAAATTAATTAATTAATAAAAAAAAAATATCTCTCTCCTATATTCCCTCTGGCCCCCCCCCCGTTTCATTCGAACAGGAAAAAAAGAAAAAAAAAAAAAAAAAAGAAACCTAAATCTAAAATCGAAAATCGAACGCCGACAGCCAACCCCGCCTCACCACCGCTCCGACCCTCCCCCTCACCCGCGCCCTCTCCGTCAACGCCCCCTCGCATCGCGCGCCGCCCCTCCAACGAAGTCCGCCATCGGAGACCACCCCCCCTCTTCCCCCTCGCCTGCGCACACCACCACCTCCACACCCCGACCTACCACCTGAGATGAACCCCGACCCCCCTGCGCCCTTTCCCCCTTCTTCGAGATTGAGCAGTAAGTATTTTAATTTCTTTTCTTTTTTTTTTATATATAATGTTTTGTTTTAAAAAAAAAAAAGGGGGATTTTAAAAACCTGAGCTGTTGTTTTTTTTTATATAATGATTAACTGATTTTTTATATAATGTTAAAACTGATTTATATATAATGTTAAAACTGAAAATTTATTTTAAAAGCTAAGATGGGAATTTTATATATGAAAAGGCAATATTTAACACTGGAAAAATAGATTTTTATATATTGAACTTCGATAGAAAAATAGAATTTTTATATATTGAACTTCGATAGAAAAATAGAATTTTTATATATTGAACTTCGATAGAAAAATAGAATTTTTATATATTGAACATCGAAGTAAAAATAAGATTTTTATATATTGAACATCGAAGTAAAAATTCGATTTTTATATATTGAACATCGAAGTAAAAATATGATTTTTATGTATTGAACATCGAATTAAAAATATAATTTTTACATGATAGAAATATTAAAAATAGCATCTTTATATGTGTAGAAAAATAAAAATGTGATTTTTATAATGATATATTTGAAAAGACGAAATCTATATTTTTGAAAAGGCGAAATCTTTATATGAAGAATAGCGGGATAAAAATAGAATTTTTATCTATATAGCATTATAAAAATTCGATTTTTATATATTGAATAGCATAGTAAAAATTCGATTTTTATATATTGAACTTTGAACTAAAAATTCGATTTTTATATATTGAACTTTGAACTAAAAATTCGATTTTTATAAAAATTCGATTTTTATATATGTAGTGGCTACGGGCAACAAAGGCGATAAAAAGGCGAGTTGGCGAAGATTTCCTGCATTAGAAGTGCCGTGGAGCTAGGATAGCTATAAGTGAGAATTTCTCACTTTTCAATTTACTTTTCTAGTTATATATATACTAGGATGCAGACGGTGTTTAGTAGCACCCGACACAATCGTCCACAGACCATGGACTTGTTTGTTTGGCTGTTTGGTTATTGATTGTGATATTGGTTTGAATGTGGTTTGTGGTGTGAAAAATCGAATCGATAAATTGGTTAGGATTAGACGTGCGCCGTTATAAGGCGAAGGAGTAAGGCTAGGTTAGACCCTTACTCCAAATTTTGTGGTTTGCATAACGAAAGTGAATTTGATTGATGTGTGAATGGCGTGGGCCTTCACTAGACCGGGGATAAGGCTAGGCCTTGTCCCGTTTCTAGTATCGTGCCGTTATGCCGCCGAAATTTTCTAAAATAAGTTAGAAAAAAATAAAAATAGCATTTTATTTAAAGAATGAACTGAATAGAAATTCATATGTTAAAATAAAATGTGTTATCGTTAAAAATATAATTTTTAACGTGAATGTGAATAAATAAATATTCATTTACAAACCAGACGGTTTGTTTATGTACACCTATTTGAATGACGTTGATTGGGTCGATAAATTTTACACATCGCCTAACTGCACAAATAAAATATGTGTTTGATTGTTTGAAACCCCACACGGGTGTTAGGATGAAATTTGAAGTTCACTCATCCTGATTGATTAAATATGTCGATCGATTGATTGACAGGCTGTTATAAGCGTGGATATCTATATTTGATGCTTATACAGTGTAGTGCACTTTGGTTGATGGTTGATTATTTTCAATGCTATTATATACATGTGTTGTATGAAAATCCATATAATTAATTTTATATGGTAATTGATTGGGCCTCATTCCAGTTTTGAAAAAGAAATATTTGAAAAAGAAATATTTGAAATAGAATATTTGAAAATAAAGGAATATATGAAGCCGTGTTGATTAGATTGACGCCATTTTGACGTGATCGATATTTATATCGATTTTAAAAACAATTTCGAAATGAAATGAATTGAAAACGATTTCGAAATGAATTGAATTGAAAACGAATTCAAATTGAATTGAAAACGATTTCGAAATGAAATGAATTGAAAACGATTTCGAAATGAAATGAATTGAAAACGAATTCAAATTGAATTGAAAACGATTTCGAAATGAATTGAATTGAAAACGATTTCGAAATGAATTGAATTGAAAACGATTTCGAAATGGATTGAATTGAAAACGATTTCGAAACGAATTGAAATGAATTCAAATTGAATTGAAATTTAATTTTAAAAAATGAATTTTGAAACGAATTTATAAAGAAGAATTCAATTTTGATTTGAATTGAAAAAGGAAGTTGTAATTGCTTTTGAAACGAATTTAAAACTATTTATATAATTCGTTTTAAATAGAAATCGACGAAGTATATATTATATATATTATATATATAATATAATGGCCTGAATAGAACGCGCCGCGCCGCGGCAGTTCGTGAATTTCGACCATTTATTTCAAACGGACATTGCGGGAGATCCGACCGTCGGATCCTCCTAAAACCGGAACCGTTGGGTTCGTATCGAAAAGAGCTTTCTAACGAATATTAGAAATTTGAAATCTAACGGTTGGATTTGGAGATACGTCCAAATCAAATTCGAAAAAGGTCGCTGTAAGTGCAGTTCGATGGCCATTGATGGAAATCGACTGTACGGGCCTTGATAAAATTATTTAAAATAGTAATAATTAGTGTAAAATCATAAGAAATGATTTGTGAAGATTTGGGATGAAAAACTCCATATTTGAAAAGATAAAAATAGATTTTTATCGAATTGAACTAGTTTTGAACTAGAATTATAATTCTATTTATTTTTGAATAAATAAATTGAATTTGAAAAGGGTTTTAAAAATAACCAAAATTTCCAATGATTGCATTGGTGTGGATTTGAATCGAAATTGTCTTCGGAATATTTCGATGTTGGAATTCGTGATTATACAGATGTTGTTATGGAAATTTGAAAGATATATATTTATATCGTTATTTCCAATACGACATTTGTTAATCGTAGAATTTGATATTGAATATAAGCCGGGATATTTTCTATTCAGAGCCTTGTATCTAATATCAAATGTGATTTGGGTTTGTCGTGAATGGTGTCTTCACTAACACTGTTCTTGAACCCAGTTGAGAAAAGATTAAATCTTTTTATTTAGATTTAATGAAGAGTACCAATTAAAGAATATTTAATTGGAATTGAATGAATATTGATTTTTGGGTTTATCGTGAACAGTGTTTAAACAACACTCGTTCTTTAACCCGATAATTAATGAATGTGATTTTTGGGTTTATCGTGAACAGTGTTTTAAATAACACTTGTTCTTTAACCCGATAATTAATGTGATTTGGGTTTATCGTGAACCGTGTTTTAAATGACACTGATTCTTTAACCCAGTCGAAGATTAAAACTAAGGGGAGTTTTAATGAATCTTTAATTAGATTGAAATAATCGAAATGGAGTATCACCAGTTTTGCTCCAGGCGATAGTTAAATCTTTAATTAGATTTGAGCGTGAAATGGTAATTGAATTTACCGATAACACTGTGGTGTTAGATATGAAGTATTACCAGTTTTACTTCATGGGATAAATAGGTTGGGATTGGGAAATTAAAACCAATGATTACTTCGGTAAGGTTCGTTAATCTCGACTAGTTGAATCGAAATTCAAAAGAAGAATAAATTCAAAGAATTTATCTTGGATAAAATTAATGGGAACATTTCCCTATGAATGTGAAATTTAGAAACTAACTGTCGGTTGGCCAAGCAGAATGGTTTTCTGGATATTGATCTGATGTTGGTTTCGGCCTTCGGGGTTAATATTTGGGGAATTATTCTCTTGATTAATTTGCGGTTAGTGACTGATGAATTGGAATGAGGCGTATGTTGTGTTTGTGTAACACTTTTATAATATATACGCGAGTTATTCGGGAAGACCGGGTTTATCCCATTCTGAATAACTGATACGACGATAAGTCGAAGATGAAGACGATGGTCGAAGACCGGAGGTCTTCACGTCGTTTGGGTAATTACTGATGATCTTGATTGGGCTGTACACCCAAGAAGATGGAAACAGTTAGTGATCGTCCAGACGTACTTGGAGATCGATGGATATGCGGGGTACTAGGTGCCTCCGGTTTCGTTCAGACCCAGAACGGACTTGTAAATGGACTGTGTGTCTGACATTGGATTTTAGTCCGTGTGATTGATCTCTATTAAATATATATCTGTTTGGCGGCGGAGAATTTATTCTCTTGCTTAACGCCCTTCTCTGAGACGTACGAGCTCAGGGGTTATATATTGATGGATATCAATCGCATGGAGTGAATTGCCTGTGTGGCATGCCTAAGTGGCAAATGATCAAGGCTTCTGTTGAAAAGCAAAGTCTTGTGGTTGATGATCGAAGCACGGCCTTTGTGGCGTAGCTTTGTGTAACGTTGATTCGCGAGTATCACACCCGGTATGAATCAAAAACGGGAGACGGACCTCAGGGAGGGCATGCGTTTCTTTCTAGTTATGAGTGGCGTCAGTGCTTGAACTGGCTGACGAGTTTGACTCATGTGGATGTTACTTATTATTACTTGCTGAAAAGCGAGGCGCCTCGTGATATCGGTTTCGGCCGATGCTTCTGGTCGGCTGACGGGCCAGATTTACGCCCCAAAGGGCGGAGAAACGTAGTGTTCAGGCATAATAATCCACATCGGTGGACCGGCCCTGACGATCCAAGGGGCAGTTGCGGCTGTTCCGGAGACATGGGCTAGATTGTCTCGAATCGGTTGAGGATCTTGCCCCTAGCCTCGGTTCATACCATAAATGATAACCCAACTTCCAATACGACATTTGCGGTTTTGATTGTAAACTTATATATGGCGACATAGTGTTATGGGCCGTTCATGCCGCCTATGATTGATACTTATGATTTGAAGTTGTTTTATACACTATGCACTTATTATAGTATCAAATGATTTGTTTTAAACGTATCAAGCATTCTTTGGCTGTTATAAGGGAAAACCCTATCCCCCGGCTTGCGTTGCATTGTGTGATAGGACCTGGGTCTTATAACAGCTTCATTTTTCTTTATTTAGCATTGCGCTGTTTGTTTTATGCACTCGTATTCTTGGGAGGAAACCCGTTCCGTGTTATACGGCGTGGTCCCTTGATTTACCTAATGATTTAAAGTAAAGATTAATAACTGTTTTAGTTCTCACACCAGTCACATGACTGACCTGGAGTTTATTGTTTTAACCTAAACTCTGGGTGCCCTTATTTTGACACGGGCAGCTAGTAGTTTTGGTTTTTGCAGATTTATATTCACAGGATCCTGGTTTACAGCTGGAACGATATCCGGAAAGCTTTGTATCCGTATATCTACTTCTAGTTGTGTATTGTATTATTTTCCGCTGCTATGTATTTAAATGTAATTTAAATCTCTGATATTTCTGTGTAATATTCATTTATACTCTGTAAATTCTTGTAATCTGATGCATTGTTGTAATATACAGTGAAATGTTCTTCTGTATGCGTTCTGTTTTGTCCTGTTCTCAAACGATAGGGCGTTTCGAACGGCCTGGATCGGTTTAGCGACTGGTTCGGACCGAGCGAAATTCCTTGCCGTCACATAACCTATTTAATAGAGAACTTGATTTCAAAAAGAAAAGGGCACCTTTAAATAAATTCTTGCTTAAATATCATAAAATAATTCAACAATAGTATATTTAGAACTTAAACTCATTTTTCAACACATATATAACTTTTTATAAAACTCATTCGGAAAGAATTTACACAATATCCAAAATAAGATAACCTCCTTTTACTTCACTAAAATTTCGAATTCCCAAAATGCATTCCTAACGGACTATCGCTATATGGATCGTAAATTTTGAAACTTTGTTTGATACATTAAATAGCTTTTAAACCAATTTATTTCTATGTTTTATACTACTATTACTATGAGTATCAAAATAATTAATGTTAAATATTGATAAGTGTTAAGACCATTCAAAATTCATAAGAATAACTTCTCAAATGAAAGAAAGATGCCTGGCGACCACTGTAGCATTTCATCAATTGATACTGTTGATATATATATATATATATATATATATATATATAAGTCAACATTCAAGTGATCTTACGAGTCATTTACATAAACAAGACTGTATGTAGATAAAAATCAACATGATGATGAATCCTTTAGAACCCTTTAACAAAACCAAATCTTTCGAGGTGTTGTAACGACCCAGAAAATCTGAACCAATTTAAAAATTTTAAATTGGCTAAAATAATGGATTTTCAATATTTAAAATAAATATTTTAAATAATGGCGATGAAAACTGAGTTTGAATCGACAATTGAAAACGAATATAATTAATTATAATTATAAACAAGGCCTGAAATGGCGCTGCAGTTCAAAAATTGAATTCAAACTTTGTCGGACTGTACCGGGTGCAAAACAATCCGGATTTTAGTGAAACCAAAAATATTTAAATCTGTTAGTGAATACCTTTCTAACGAATCTGAAAAATCGAAATTTGATAGCAGGAATCAAAAGATATGTCCAGTTGAAAATTCTGAATAGTCGCTATGGAATTCAGGCCCTTAAAAATGGACATTTTGCAAACGACCTCGGATTTCGACGAAACCACTGTTGTTAGATCCGCAGTGTCAAGTTATTGCTAGGTTTCAAATTTCATAATTTTTCGAATCAATATGTGAGCGTGGCAAAAGAAAACGTGTTTGACCAGTTTCAGTTGATTTTAATCGACTGGAAATTGGCCATTTTTCCAACGGTCTCAGAATTCGACGAAACTAGTTTTATTAGGACCGTATCGTCAATACGAAGCGAGAAAATCTTTTTCTGGAATTTTTCGAGTCAGTATGTGACCCCGGTAATTTGAAATGTACGTTTAAAATTCAATATAGTGATTTAAATATAAATTCAACGGAAACTGATTCAAACAGTCGAATTAGCCTACGATACATATCCCATTGTGTTCGGAATGGGGGTAATTAGCTATGGACGACAGGCGGTGGGCCTCGTTTAGAGGTCGTATGTAAAAGTCAACTTTTTGCAAAATTAAATAATTAAATAATAAATAAATAAATAAATAAAAATTTTAATCCCCTCCCTTATCTTTCGTTCTGGCCCCCCTTTTTTCTTTTCTTCCTTCAGTTCGAATCAAACAGAAAAAAAAAGAACCGCGACACGAAATCGCTCGACCACCATCGAGAACCTCGCGCCCCCCCCCCCCCCCCCCAGAGTTCACCGCCGTTGATCTCGCGCCGCCCCACCCCTCGTTCGCCAGCACCCCCTCCTCCATTCGAACCGCAGCTACCCAAAGACCCCAAATCGAACAGCCCCAAAACCCCTCAACCCAACGGAAACCGCGTCCCCGCCCCGTCGAGGACCACCGCGCGCCAGTGAACCCTTTTCCCCCGACGCGCAGAACTTCAGCCACCAGTTCGACCCTGCAAACACAAAACTGAAATGAAAGGTGTGTTTTATTTAGTTAATTCATTTATATATGCATGAGCTTAAATAAAAATCAGTCCTTTTTATATATAGCATTAGTCTGAGAAAAATGATTTTAGTTAGATGAAGATATTAATTTTTATCGTATAAGGAAAATGTTTTAACTTGTTTTAATTTCTGAAAATTAAAATGGATCTTTATCATATGTAAAGTAAGAACAAGATTGGATTTTTCTAAACAAAAAGGAATAGATTTTTATTTACAAGAAGAAGCGATAGAAGAAAAAATTCGATTTTTATATATTGAACATCGAAGTAAAAATTCGATTTTTATATATTGAATAGCGAAGAAAAATTCGATTTTTATATATTGAACATCGAAATAAAAATATGATTTTTATATATTGAACATCGAAGTAAAAATATGATTTTTATATATTGAACATCGAAGTAAAAATATGATTTTTATATATTGAACATCGAAGTAAAAATATGATTTTTATATATTGAACATCGAAATAAAAATTCGATTTTTATATATTGAATAACGAAGTAAAAATTCGATCTTTACATATGTAGTGAATACGGGCAACGAAAGCGACAAAAGGCGAGAACGGTGAAGATTTATGCAAAGAAGAGTCGTGGGATTGAATTAGCTAATCGGTGAGAATTTCTCACTCTTCAATTTCTTTTTCTAGCTATATATATATATATGTGTTGAAATAAAAGTGAATTGCTATATATAAATATATATATACGCCCCTCGTCCACAAACCATGGACGATATTTATTGATTGAAATTGTTGTGAAAATTGATTGATAGCGAATGATTGTTTGGGATTGTTTGTGGTTGATATTGATTGATTGAGGTTGAAAAATACCCGTTTGTGGTTGAGAAATATTTGGTTGAAACCACATAGGATTAGTTTGTGGAAATGAAATAAATATATACATGCCGCCTGCGTGCGAACTAGATGCTTGATCCCCATTGTCAAAAACCGCGAGGTTTTAAGGTAGAGCGAGGAGCCGTACTAGGGACGGTCCCGGTTTTAACTACCCTGCCGTTATGCTACCGAAATTTTGAATAATATTCGAGTGTTTGAACTATTTTCATCTGCTTAAACTATATTTATTCATTGAATAGAAAACCTTCATGTGTTGAATTGATATTCATTCGTTGATTAGAAGTTCATGTGTTGAATGGTATTCGCGTTTTAAATATAAAAATCACATTTCTATCTATATATAGAAACTATAGAAAACCTTCATGTGTTGAATTGATATTCATTCGTTGATTAGAAATTCATGTGTTGAATGGTATTCGCGTTTTAAATATAAAAATCACATTTCTATCTATATATAGAAACTATAGAAAACCTTCATGTGTTGAATCGATATTCATTCGTTGAATTGAAATTCATGTGTTGAATGGTATTCATATTTTGAAATAAATTGTTTGATAATAAAAATCACCTTTTATCGACTATAGGAACTGTGTAAAATAATCTCGTTTTAAAAGAAATTGTTTTATGATAAAAATCCTATTTTTATCACCTATATGAACTATATAGAAAAATAGTGTTTTGAAATGAATTGTTTTACAATAAAAATCACATTTTTATTATATACATGAATCGTTGAAATGTGAAATGTTAAAAATAGCCACTTGTTCAAATAAACATATATGAGTTGAAATATTCATTAATTAGCTAATGATATGATTTTTGCCTATACATGCAACATTAGAATGAATGGTGTTTTTAAACCAAATAGAAATCAAATATGAAGTTGAATAGAAAATGATAAATGATAAGAACTATATATATGTACATGCATATTCATTGAACAGGTTATAGCAAAGGGGCTAGAGAAGAGGAATAAAATTTTGTGCCCGACAAATAGGTACACATTTACTGTTTTGTTTGGGTGATGATTTTATGAGCCTGTTGGCTAGCCGCTTGGCTTTTTCTTTTTGAGATTAGAAGGACCGGGAAAGCTATTTGCGATTTCCCGATGCTCCCGGTGCAGGGGAGGTTATGGCGAAATTTTCCAAAATTTTAAGGCGTTAGTGAAATATTTGAAATGAAAACGATATAGGAATTTTTGAAGAAACTATATTTATATAAATATATAAATATAAATAAAAATTAAAACGAAACGAGGCCGTGCAGTTCGTATTTTGAAACCGTGATTTCAAACAACTAGTACGGGAAATCCGACCATTGGATTTTCCCGAAAACTCAACCGCCGGGTTCGCCTTGGAAATATCTTCCCAACGGCACCAACTTTGTAAAAATCCAACGGTTGGATTGTCTGGAATGTTTAATTCAAATCTGAAGAAAAACAGCGCCAGAAACGATTATATTTATATATAAATATAAATATAATTTTAATTAATCGAATAACGACGCTGCAGTTCGTATTTTGAAATCGAAACTTCAAACGATTGTACCGGGAGATCCGACCGTCGGATTTTCCCGAAACTGGAACCGTTGGATTCGTTTTGAAAAGACCTTTCTAATGATGTAAATTTTGTGAAGATCCAACGGTTAGATTTTCATATATGTGTAAATCAATTCTGAAGAAAAACAGCGCCACGGCCGCGTTATGGCCCGAAGCGTCGTTTTGAATAAATTGGCTATTTTAAAATAAATAAAAATAGCGATAAATCGTTATAAAATATCATAAACGATATGGAATAGAAATAAACTGAATTTGCTCGATTTATGTTGTATTTGATGGTTGAATGTGTTTGGTGTGAAAATTACATTAAAGAACAAAATTGGTGTTGTCGAATAATTTAACCATTGAAATAAATTGATTTGAAATTCTAAATATACGTGAATTATTTGAAAAGGCCGAGTTAATTCTCATTTCAAATAATTGACCGACGATTGAAATTCGAAGATGAAGGCGACGGTCGAAGACCGGAGATCTTCACCTCGTTTGGATGGTAACCGAGGTCCTGATTGGGAGGCATCCCGAAATATGGATAATGAGTGGTGATCGTCCAGACGTACGTGGTGATCGATGGGTTTGCGAGGTATTTAGTGCCTCCGGTTTCGTTCAGACCCAGAACGGACTTGTAAATGGACTGTGTGTCTGACATTGGATTTTATTCTGTGTTGATTGATCTCTGTTAAATATACATCTGTTTGGCGGCGGAGAATTTATTCTTTCGCTTAACGCCCTTCTCTGAGACGCACGAGCTCAGAGGTTGTATATCGATGGACATCAGTCGCATGGCATGAATTGCCTGTGTGGCATGCTAAGATGCAGTGATCAGGGCTTCTGTTGAAAAGCAAAGTCTTGTGGTGATGATCAAAGCACCGCCTGTGTGGCGTAGCTTTGTGTATAACGTGAATTCGCGAGCCTCACACCCCGGTATGAACCTAAAACGGGAGAGGACATCAGGGAGGGCATGCGTTTCTTCCTAGCTAGGGTGGTGTCAGTGACCTACCAGCCCTGACATTTATATACTTTTCACCTATGTGGTTGTTGTTGTTGCGAGGCGCCTCGGTTTGATCGGACGATCCGGGTCCGATGGAGTCATTCGTTGGCTCGTTTACGCCCCAAAGGGCGGGGAAACGCATGGTTCAAGCATTTTAATCCACATCGGTGGACCGGCCCTGACGATCCTAAGGCTTGACAGAGTACTTGCCTGAGGCTCGGGCTAGGCATTCTCGAATTCGGTAAGGACTATCTTTTGCCTTGGTTCATGACGGAAATCCAATTTCCAAATACGTGATCGTGCGGTTTTGATTGTATATATATTTGGCGACATAGTGGCATGGGACGCTCATTTCGTCTATGATTGATAGTTATGATTTGAAATTGTTTTCAAAACATATAAACACTAGCAATAATACCAAATGCCTTTGTTTTATTCGTATCAAGCATATTTTGGCCGTTATAAGGTAAAAACTCTATCCTCCGGTTTGCGTTGCATTGTGTGATGGGAACTGAGTCTTATAACGGTTTCATTTTTATAAAAAGCATAGCGATGTTTAAAAGAAAGATTTGTTTTAAAGCACTGGCAATCCAATGGAGTAAACCCGTTCCACGAAAGTGGCGTGGTCCTGTGATTTGCCATATTATATATGTGTTCAGTAGATTTCTCATACCAGTCCCATGACTGACTCGTAGTTTGTTTCACTTTCAAACTCGGGTGCCCCTTTTTCTACACGGGCAGCCTTGTATTCAGGTTTAGCTGGTTCTTTCTGGATAGCTGGAGCTGAAGATGGATTCTATCATTTATCTCTTTTTATGCTGTTCAGCTCCTATTGTACATATTTTGTTTGTTTTCCGCTGTAGACATTTATGTATAGCTGAACTGTATTTGTACTAAGTAAGATCCTGTATACTGTGTAACTCTGATGATTACTTTTATCCGGTATATTCTATTGTTCATTATCTGGTGTATTTGTTTAATTTTTGTTCTGCTATTATCTGTTTCTGTGTTATATTCCAAAGATAACCCTTGTTTCCGTATGAACGGGATTTCGGGTCGTCTCAACGTGGTATCAGAGCTTTGGTTAAGCTTAGTTCTGGAATATAACATATGAACAAACTCGTCAGAAATAGAACCAGTAGTGTTCTAGGACGGGTAACTCTATACAGATAGGATCAGTAATATCCTAGTATGAGTAAAGCAGAATGAAATTACACCTTGATAGACACATTTACATTTGAAGTATGTGTTTCTATATTTTAAAATGCCTTTTCTGTGACCTGACACTTGATCTGCCATTTGCAGAAGTACTAGAAAATGAGTGTCAGAAACAGAAGGAATTCAGAACTGGATATTGAGGCCCTATTAATCAAATATCGAAATATGGGTGGAATACCGTTCTCTGGTGAAGAATCTATTATGAAGACACAGGCTTGGATTCGTTCGGTTGAAAAGATCTTTGATGGTTTAAAGCTTAGGGATAACCAGAAAAGGAAATGACAGTATTTGGGTGATCGTAGATCGCTTCACGAAGACCGCCCATTTCATACCTGTCAGATCAAATAGAACCGCTCAGAGTCTGGCGCAGATATACTTCAAGGAAATAGTTAGACTACATGGAGTGCCGCTCAGCATAGTCAGTGATAGAGATACAATATTCACTAGCAAATTCTGGGAAGCATTTCAAGTCGAGCTGGGAACAAAGTTGAACTTGAGCACCGCTTATCATCCTCAGACAGACGGTCAGACTGAGAGGGTGAATCGCATTTTAGAAGATCTATTGCGGGCTTGTGTTCTAGATTTCGGTGGATCATGGGAAGACCATCTGCATTTGGCTGAATTCTCTTATAACAACAGCAACCAGGCGAGTCTGACAATGTCGCCATTCGAAGCATTGTACGGTAGACCGTGCCGATCTCCTGCTTGTTGGATCGAGCCTGGAAATAGACTTGTGTTGGGTCCCGATATGATTCGAGAAGCTGCCGACAAAGTCGATTTTATCAAAAAGCGATTACTCGCCGCTCAAAGCCGACAAAAGAGCTATGCCGATAGAAGAATAAGAGATATATCTTTTGAAGTTGGCGACTATGTATATTTGAAGGTATCGCCGATGAGAGGAGTTATCCGGTTCGGTAAAACTGGAAAGTTAGCGCCCAAATTTATTGGTCCGTTTCCTATTCTGGAACGGATCGGAACGCTCGCTTATAGGGTCAAACTGCCTAATTGGTTGCCTGAAATTCATGATGTATTTCACATATCTCAACTTCGAAAGCACGTTCATGATCCAGACTTGATCGTGGAAGAAGCAGCTCAACATGACATTGAAATAACCCCAGAATTAGCTGTGAGAAGAGAGCCGCTAAAGATAATAGGCAAAGAAACCAAAGAGCTGAGGAACAAGAAGGTTCGCTTGGTCAAAGTGCAATGGAGTGGAGATCCGCGAGATTGTACTTGGGAAACGGAGGAGAGCATTCAGAAAGCTTATCCTAGATGCCGAGTAGATATCTCTGATTGACTCCGGTGCAAGGTACATTTACCATACTTTGCACTACCATTCAATTCTCTACTCTATTGTTATTTTCTTTTCATAGATGTGCACTTTTAATTATATAGTCTGAATGATTTTTAAGGGGTATAGGATTTGATTAGTATATTTTTGAAGGTTAAAAACAATTGGATTGGTTGTTGTGTTGTGTGATTGTAGATTTATCAAACCACTTTAGACTTTGTTCCTTTTCGGGGACGAAAAGTTTTAAGTGGGGGAGATTGTAACGACCCAGAAAATCTGAACCAATTTAAAATTTTTAAATTGGCTAAAATAATGGATTTTCAATATTTAAAATAAATATTTTAAATAATGGCGATGAAAACTGAGTTTGAATCGATAATTGAAAACAAATATAATTAATTATAATTATAAACAAGGCCTGAAATGGCGCTGCAGTTCAAAAATTGAATTCAAACTTTGTCGGACTGTACCGGGTGCAAAACAATCCGGATTTTAGTAAAACCAAAAATATTTAAATCTGTTAGTGAATACCTTTCTAACGAATCTGAAAAATCGAAATTTGATAGCAGGAATCAAAAGATATGTCCAGTTGAAAATTCTGAATAGTCGCTATGGAATTCAGGCCCTTAAAAATGGACATTTTGCAAACGACCTCGGATTTCGACGAAACCACTGTTGTTAGATCTGCAGTGTCAAGTTATTGCTAGGTTTCAAATTTCATAATTTTTCGAATCAATATGTGAGCATGGCAAAAGAAAACGTGTTTGACCAGTTTCAGTTGATTTTAATCGACTGGAAATTGGCCATTTTTCCAACGGTCTCAGAATTCGACGAAACTAGTTTTATTAGGATCGTATCGTCAATACGAAGCTAGAAAATCTTTTTCTGGAATTTTTCGAGTCAGTATGTGACCCCGGTAATTTGAAATGTACGTTTAAAATTCAATATAGTGATTTAAATGTAAATTCAACGGAAACTGATTCAAACAGTCGAATCAGCCTACGATACATATCCCATTGTGTTCGAAATGGGGGTAATTAGCTATGGACGACAGGCGGTGGGCCTCGTTTAGAGGTCGTATGTAAAAGTCAACTTTTTGCAAAATTAAATAATTAAATAATAAATAAATAAATAAAAAATTTTAATCCCCTCCCTTATCTTTCGTTCTGGCCCCCCTTTTTTCTTTTCTTCCTTCAGTTTGAATCAAACAGAAATAAATAAATAAAAAAGAACCGCGACACGAAATCGCTCGGCCACCATCGAGAACCTCGCGCCCCCCCTCCCCCGGAGTTCACCGCCGTTGATCTCGCGCCGCCCCACCCCTCGTTCGCCAGCACCCCCTCCTCCATTCGAACCGCAGCTACCCAAAGACCCCAAATCGAACAGCCCCAAAACCCCTCAACCCAACGGAAACCGCGTCCCCGCCCCGTCGAGGACCACCGCGCGCCAGTGAACCCTTTTCCCCCCGACGCGCAGAACTTCAGCCACCAGTTCGACCCTGCAAACACAAAACTGAAATGAAAGGTGTGTTTTATTTAGTTAATTCATTTATATATGCATGAGGTTAAATAAAAATCAGTCCTTTTTATATATAGCATTAGTCTGAGAAAAATGATTTTAGTTAGATGAAGATATTAATTTTTATCGTATAAGGAAAATGTTTTAACTTGTTTTAATTTCTGAAAATTAAAATGGATCTTTATCATATGTAAAGTAAGAACAAGATTGGATTTTTCTAAACAAAAAGGAATAGATTTTTATTTACAAGAAGAAGCGATAGAAGAAAAAATTCGATTTTTATATATTGAACATCGAAGTAAAAATTCGATTTTTATATATTGAATAGCGAAGAAAAATTCGATTTTTATATATTGAACATCGAAATAAAAATATGATTTTTATATATTGAACATCGAAGTAAAAATATGATTTTTATATATTGAACATCGAAGTAAAAATATGATTTTTATATATTGAACATCGATGTAAAAATATGATTTTTATATATTGAACATCGAAATAAAAATTCTATTTTTATATATTGAATAACGAAGTAAAAATTCGATCTTTACATATGTAGTGAATACGGGCAACGAAAGCGACAAAAGGCGAGAACGGTGAAGATTTATGCAAAGAAGAGTCGTGGGATTGAATTAGCTAATCGGTGAGAATTTCTCACTCTTCAATTTCATTTTCTAGCTATATATATATGTGTTGAAATAAAAGTGAATTGCTATATATAAATATATATATACGCCCCTCGTCCACAAACCATGGACGATATTTATTGATTGAAATTGTTGTGAAAATTGATTGATAGCGAATGATTGTTTGGGATTGTTTGTGGTTGATATTGATTGATTGAGGTTGAAAAATACCCGTTTGTGGTTGAGAAATATTTGGTTGAAACCACATAGGATTAGTTTGTGGAAATGAAATAAATATATACATGCCGCCTGCGTGCGAACTAGATGCATGATCCCCATTGTCAAAAACCGCGAGGTTTTAAGGTAGAGCGAGGAGCCGTACTAGGGACGGTCCCGGTTTTAACTACCCTGCCGTTATGCTGCCGAAATTTTGAATAATATTCGAGTGTTTGAACTATTTTCATCTGCTTAAACTATATTTATTCATTGAATAGAAAACCTTCATGTGTTGAATTGATATTCATTCGTTGATTAGAAGTTCATGTGTTGAATGGTATTCGCGTTTTAAATATAAAAATCACATTTCTATCTATATATAGAAACTATAGAAAACCTTTATGTGTTGAATTGATATTCATTCGTTGATTAGAAATTCATGTGTTGAATGGTATTCGCGTTTTAAATATAAAAATCACATTTCTATCTATATATAGAAACTATAGAAAACCTTCATGTGTTGAATCGATATTCATTCGTTGAATTGAAATTCATGTGTTGAATGGTATTCATATTTTGAAATAAATTGTTTGATAATAAAAATCACCTTTTATCGACTATAGGAACTGTGTAAAATAATCTCGTTTTAAAAGAAATTGTTTTATGATAAAAATCCTATTTTTATCACCTATATGAACTATATAGAAAAATAGTGTTTTGAAATGAATTGTTTTACAATAAAAATCACATTTTTATTATATACATGAATCGTTGAAATGTGAAATGTTAAAAATAGACACTTGTTCAAATAAACATATATGAGTTGAAATATTCATTAATTAGCTAATGATATGATTTTTGCCTATACATGCAACATTAGAATGAATGGTGTTTTTAAACCAAATAGAAATCAAATGTGAAGTTGAATAGAAAATGATAAATGATAAGAACTATATATATGTACATGCATATTCATTGAACAGGTTATAGCAAAGGGGCTAGAGAAGAGGAATAAAATTTTGTGCCCGACAAATAGGTACACATTTACTGTTTTGTTTGGGTGATGATTTTATGAGCCTGTTGGCTAGCCGCTTGGCTTTTTCTTTTTGAGATTAGAAGGACCGGGAAAGTTATTTGCGATTTCCCGATGCTCCCGGTGCAGGGGAGGTTATGGCGAAATTTTCCAAAATTTTAAGGCGTTAGTGAAATATTTGAAATGAAAACGATATAGGAATTTTTGAAGAAAATATATTTATATAAATATATAAATATAAATAAAAATTAAAACGAAACGAGGCCGTGCAGTTCGTATTTTGAAACCGTGATTTCAAACAACTAGTACGGGAAATCCGACCATTGGATTTTCTCGAAAACTCAACCGCCGGGTTCGCCTTGGAAATATCTTCCCAACGGCACCAACTTTGTACAAATCCAACGATTGGATTGTCTGGAATGTTTAATTCAAATCTGAAGAAAAACAGCGCCAGAAACGATTATATTTATATATAAATATAAATATAATTTTAATTAATCGAATAACGACGCTGCAGTTCGTATTTTGAAATTGAAACTTCAAACGATTGTACCGGGAGATCCGACCGTCGGATTTTCCCGAAACTGGAACCGTTGGATTCGTTTTGAAAAGACCTTTCTAATGATGTAAATTTTGTGAAGATCCAACGGTTAGATTTTCAGATATGTGTAAATCAATTCTGAAGAAAAACAGCGCCACGGCCGCGTTATGGCCCGAAGCGTCGTTTTGAATAAATTGGCTATTTTAAAATAAATAAAAATAGCGATAAATCGTTATAAAATATCATAAACGATATGGAATAGAAATAAACTGAATTTGCTCGATTTATGTTGTATTTGATGGTTGAATGTGTTTGGTGTGAAAATTACATTAAAGAACAAAATTGGTGTTGTCGAATAATTTAACCATTGAAATAAATTGATTTGAAATTCTAAATATACGTGAATTATTTGAAAAGGCCGAGTTAATTCTCATTTCAAATAATTGACCGACGATTGAAATTCGAAGATGAAGGCGACGGTCGAAGACCGGAGATCTTCACCTCGTTTGGACGGTAACCGAGGTCCTGATTGGGAGGCATCCCGAAATATGGATAATGAGTGGTGATCGTCCAGACGTACGTGGTGATCGATGGGTTTGCGAGGTATTTAGTGCCTCCGGTTTCGTTCAGACCCAGAACGGACTTGTAAATGGACTGTGTGTCTGACATTGGATTTTATTCTGTGTTGATTGATCTCTATTAAATATACATCTGTTTGGCGGCGGAGAATTTATTCTTTCGCTTAACGCCCTTCTCTGAGACGCACGAGCTCAGAGGTTGTATATCGATGGACATCAGTCGCATGGCATGAATTGCCTGTGTGGCATGCTAAGATGCAGTGATCAGGGCTTCTGTTGAAAAGCAAAGTCTTGTGGTGATGATCAAAGCACCGCCTGTGTGGCGTAGCTTTGTGTATAACGTGAATTCGCGAGCCTCACACCCCGGTATGAACCTAAAACGGGAGAGGACATCAGGGAGGGCATGCGTTTCTTCCTAGCTAGGGTGGTGTCAGTGACCTACCAGCCCTGACATTTATATACTTTTCACCTATGTGGTTGTTGCTGTTGCGAGGCGCCTCGGTTTGATCGGACGATCCGGGTCCGATGGAGTCATTCGTTGGCTCGTTTACGCCCCAAAGGGCGGGGAAACGCATGGTTCAGGCATTTTAATCCACATCGGTGGACCGGCGCTGACGATCCTAAGGCTTGACAGAGTACTTGCCTGAGGCTCGGGCTAGGCATTCTCGAATTCGGTAAGGACTATCTTTTGCCTTGGTTCATGACGGAAATCCAATTTCCAAATACGTGATCGTGCGGTTTTGATTGTATATATATTTGGTGACATAGTGGCATGGGACGCTCATGTCGTCTATGATTGATTGTTATGATTTGAAATTGTTTTCAAAACATATAAACACTAGCAATAATACCAAATGCCTTTGTTTTATTCGTATCAAGCATATTTTGGCCGTTATAAGGTAAAAACTCTATCCTCCGGTTTGCGTTGCATTGTGTGATGGGAACTGAGTCTTATAACGGTTTCATTTTTATAAAAAGCATAGCGATGTTTAAAAGAAAGATTTGTTTTAAAGCACTGGCAATCCAATGGAGTAAACCCGTTCCACGAAAGTGGCGTGGTCCTGTGATTTGCCATATTATATATGTGTTCAGTAGATTTCTCATACCAGTCCCATGACTGACTCGTAGTTTGTTTCACTTTCAAACTCGGGTGCCCCTTTTTCTACACGGGCAGCCTTGTATTCAGGTTTAGCTGGTTCTTTCTGGATAGCTGGAGCTGAAGATGGATTCTATCATTTATCTCTTTTTATGCTGTTCAGCTCCTATTGTACATATTTTGTTTGTTTTCCGCTGTAGACATTTATGTATAGCTGAACTGTATTTGTACTAAGTAAGATCCTGTATACTGTGTAACTCTGATGATTACTTTTATCCAGTATATTCTATTGTTCATTATCTGGTGTATTTGTTTAATTTTTGTTCTGCTATTATCTGTTTCTGTGTTATATTCCAAAGATAACCCTTGTTTCCGTCTGAACGGGATTTCGGGTCGTCTCAGGTGTCTTCGTCACAACCTATTCGCAAAAATCACTTCAACTTCCTTTTTCTTATCCCCTACAGAAAGGGTATTTATGCCATTTGTTTCCAAGTGGATTCAACAACATCAAACACTACATATATATATATATATATATATATATATATATATATATAACATATACAATAACATGTCGTCCACATTTTAAAACTATTCCAAATTGAGATATCTCACTTTTGTATCCAAACATGACAACAAAATAAAACAAAAAACCTTGGAAAAACCTCCTGCCATCGCCTAAACGCCAAAGCTATCAACTTCGCTCGTCGAAGCTCTGGAAAACTCTACCTCTCCCCTTCTATTTCTCACACACTTAGCTAAACCCCTTTCTTCAGTTTTATGATTATTGCAAAGAGAAACAGTGGAGAACAGTAGGAGTAATGGTGGGGTGGAGAAATGGTGGAGAATCTTAGGCGATATTTATAGAGTTCAAGCATTTAAAAATAAGAAACCATCCAGTTGCAAATTTTAAGGTGATATTTTGAACAGTTCATGCACGGGTAACCGAATTTTAGCCGATTAAGGGTATTATAATATTAGGATTTACGGGTAGTTAAATGTTGAGGATTAAGGGATTCAAAAGGGGTTGTCTTGTATAACATAGAAGCATCGTTTTGAACACAGTCCGGTGATTGCCAGGAAGGAACGTTAATTTTGAGGAGGTCGCCAGGAAACGGTGATGGAGTGGTTTTGAACTGCGAAGAAGAAACTGTCGAGGGCAAAGAGGTAAGCATGGTTTTTCTGGGAATGGATAAAAAGAAGTTGGCACACTTTTTTTGTTGCTACCTGTGTAAAACTGATGAAATGGGTGGACCGGTCTATCGCTAGGGGTGCTGGGAAGGAGCTCGTGTTGTGTGAGTACTGGACATGGGTCTCGCGGTGGAGAGGAGTTGGGGTCTTGTGAAGAGTTCGGTGTCGAGATGTATATCGGGAAGAAGAGGGTGGTTAAAGTGGCTAAATACATAGCTGATGGAGGATTTATCTATCATTAAGGGGAATAGTGTTTCGAACTGTAACCGGGTTGTTTGCTGGATAAGAAGGACCAATTTGTTTAAACCGTGATTAAGGCAAGAAGTTGATTTTCTTTAGGAATAGTGGAATTTAAGTGAGGAGAAAAATGGGCATGTTGTGTTCAATACGAAAACGAAGTTAGTCAATGCCTGGAATAGAAGAAAGTCGGGTATTTTAAAAAGGGGAGGAAGATTAACAATGGTCAATCAGTGATTTGGCAAGTAACTATTGCAACAATTGACGGTAATTATAAACAAATGGGGTAATTAAAGATTTATATAATTTGATTTAAGATAAAACCTTGTGACACATATATCTATTTCGTGTGTTACCAGAATCAGACAAGGTTAGACCCATTAGAGTCGTAACAACGAAAACTCCGTTGTGGAATTGACTTCGTTGAGAATAGAGCCATTAGATTTTCAAACGCCTATTCGATTTTCAAACGATAACATAAGCAGAATTGTCAACTGCGGACCAAGGTGAGTAAACTCACTAACTCTGCTTCGTTTATATTTTTATATAAACGAGTTTTTAAATTTATTTTATACTGTGTGATAGTTGCTTGGTTGAATAGTTGATAAAATTGGTTGATATGATTACATCGTTGATCGATTATTAGTTCTGATATTTCATACTGATGTGAACTAATATTATTGATTTTGATTAACATTTGGATGCAGGGAAACATGTTGCAGGGACCCAACTGGGTTTCTCAATATTTATATTACTGTTTTTCCTTGATTTTGATGTGTGGCGTGATATATATAGTCAGTGATTGACTTTGTTGTGTTTGAGCTACCCTGGCCCTAGAATTTTGATATTTGAATACCGTAAAATATTCTCGAATAGAAAATGAAATTTGAGATTTAAAAAAAGAGAATATATTTTTCCAAAAAAATTGAGGTGTTATTTCGAATATAGTTAAAAGGTAGAAACTTGTTTTAACCAGAAGTTGATTTTAAATGAGTATATAAATTAAGTAAATTAGTGATCGTTGGATAAATTGAAATATAAATTCAAATTTGAATTTATATGAAAAAGTGGAAATCGGTTTTGAAACTGATATTTCAATTAAGATTTGAACTTAGAAAATTATAAAGGAATATATTTACGATTAAAGTGAATAATGGTTTAAAAGAAATATTTTGCAAATGGAATCTCTATAAAGAAAAATTTATATGATTTGAAATATGAACCCAAATTGGGAATTGAGTAAAAAGGGAAAATGAGAAATCGTTTCAAAAGAAAACGATGAGTTTTAGTTCAAGGTTCAGAATATAAAATAATTGTGATAACGTTTTGTAAATTGAAATGGTTATAAAGGAATTGGTTTGAAAAACAGCTTTTTAAACACTGCTATTATAACTAATGTCTTGTAAATCAAATATTTGGAAAAAACAACGATTATAATGCTGCTATAGTAAGTGTTTTGTAAATTAAAACAGCGATTTTAATGCTATCATGATAACAAATGTTTGTAAATCTAAACAGCAATCTTAATGCTATGGTTATAATAAATATTCTATAATACTACACAACGATTGTAACGCTGTTGTTAAAAGCAATGTTTTATAAATCAAATGTTTGGAAACAGCGATTATAACGCTACCGTTATAATCAATATTTTTCTGTAAAGGAAGTGTGTTCTTAGATCGAATCCAAGAGTCGCGTAAGCGACGACTTGTTTAAAGTTGTGAGCTTTGACTATTTTTAAATTGAGAATGTTGTTCGATTAAGGTCTGAGAGGTAATTATACCCTAACTTGATTGACTTCATGATCGATGGAGGAATGGTTAAGGTTCGATGGTGAACGTTGGTTAAGCAATATGGTTAGCTAATAAATGATTAGTCGGTTAAATTAAAATAACGATGTTTTATAACATCGCGTCAATTTGAAATGTTTTCTCAAATATTTTCTTCACATGGAAAATGAAAGGAATTGTCAACGAGGAATTAAGAGACAGGAATTGGAAATAATAATTTAATAAGAAATTAAATTAAAAGGGGCCCAGTGTTGTTTGATGCTTGATCGGTAGAAATTTCCAATTGGAAATAGGACCGTTGATTGTATGGATGTTTCTTTGATAGTTAAATCACCGACTATCAAAGTTTTGATTTATATTATACCTCCGTGGTCAATATGGAGAGACCGAGATCATATTTAATATCTGAAAACCACTCTTATTGGTATAAGCGTTATGAATCAACTTATGCTGAAGATAATTGTAGACGGAGTAAGTGCAAGGGCTGTTTTGTTAATCCTAGGTAGAAAATGCCCAAGATGGATTAACAGGATGGTGCCTTCGGTTTGTCCAGACCTAGAACAACTTGTAAGGACGAGTGTCTGACAGAGTATTTTCAAAGGGGTTACGTACGTTGATTCCTTCAAACGTACGAAGTTGGTGGCACAGAAGGGAAACTTCTTTAGCCTAACAATCTGAGTATTTTTATGGGAACCAATTAGTGATTTCCAATGGATCTGACGATGTGGCATTCAAAGTGAATGGTGGCCAGATGTTCTGGAATCAAACATCAAGCCTCACAGCCTGGAATTTGACAAAATATCGGGCAGGCAGCAAGGCTATGTGGGTCGCACCCATTAGGATGTATAATCACCTGTCTAGAGAAATTCCATTTGTTCTTTAATCTATCGATGATGTCCCTTTCGGGAAACGGTTGCTGATCCTAACCGTTGGTGATATACATTCGAACACTCAAGAGAAATGAGTGGTCGGTCATGTGAGGGCCGGGTTGCAAGACGTTCTTGTTGAACCCAGTTTATTCGCCTCTAGAGATACACTATCGGCAGTGGTCCCATACCTTGTCATGTTGGAAATCCAATCTCCAATAAGCGCCCTGCGGTTTTGGATTTAATATTATATATGGAGCGTGAGATGCAAGCGTTCCGCTAAATTCTATTTATTTGATGTAGACACTATTATAATGTCACCAGATTTTGATACCAAAATGTTTTGGGTTATCGTAAGGTAAAAACCATCCGTGTTTATGTGTGGATCGGTCTTACGATTATCATTTCTTTCGAAAGATTTTGAAAGTTAAACAAATGGTTGGAGTTTACTCACACCAGTCCCATGACTGACCCAGAGTTTATTTTGTTGTTTTCCCTAAACTCTTGGGTGCCCGAATTTGTACGGGCAGTCAAGTAGTCGGGATTTTTCAGATTCACTTGGAAGAGCTGGAAGTAGGAGGCTTCACCAGTTAGCTATAGACTATCATATTTCTGCTATGTACTATGTTGTATCTGGAAACAGGTGTTTATGACTGTTCCAGGAATAACTGTTGTGCCCTGATGATGGTATGTATATACAGTTACTGTTTGGTATTTCAAAAGTTATGTTATTTAATATATTTTATTCGTTTCGCTGTGAGTTTATGGTCTTGATTTTCTTCTATTCTAATATTTCTTTCTTTCTATTTCTCATCCTCTAACTTTTTTCTAATAATGATTCGTGTTTCTGTGCAATTTGGGTTGGACGTGTGGTGTTATTAGTCGACTCAAAGTGTACAGAAATTCGGGTCATTACATTTGGTATCAGAGCTGAAGGTTGAGTAGTAACCTTGGCTCTGTGGCGTGACTCAATAGAGATGCAGTTAGTAATACCCTAGATTGAGTTTGAGTATATAATGAGAGCGTGTATTTGTAGATTTGATATAAAAATGGTTTTATATTGTGTTGGTTGGTTTGTTGAGTGGTTTATGAATTCTGGTCGATACAGGATGTACATCTGCATCGATAGGTGTTTCCAAACTCTCGAACAAAACAATTCGACGCGATATTGTTTTAAAATGGGTAAATGAAATAATTTTGCCCAAAAATTATTTTGATATAAAGGGGAATAATTTCTGAAATATTATATTATATAGATTTGTTGATTGTTATTACAATCAAATGGAATTATGAAATATTGAAACAGTTATATAACCAAGATAAACTAGAATTAAATTCAAACCATAATTTGAATTTAAATCCCGGGTGTTTAGAAAATATTTTCTCAAATATTATGAATATAGCATTATTTTGAAGCATTTTTGAATGAGAATGGTTTAAATGAATTTTAAAAGTAATTAAGCACTGAAAGCACTTCAAGGGGCAAGAAAATAATACTGATAATGAGTCGCGACATTTTCGGTATTCATTTTCAAGTTTCTGAGTGATGAATTGCTACCATAGTAATTCGGGAATGAAAAAAAAATGTTTGAAATGGACAGGATAAAATGGAAATTCAAATGGTTTGAATTGAGTTGATTATATATATATATGATTTTAAAATGATTTGAAATAAAAACCGGGAATTTGAATTATAAATTAAAAGTAAACTTGTGTAAGTTGAATAGATTGTAATGGTAAAGTGTATCAAATAAATTGAAATTGAATTGTGATAAATTTGGATTCAAGTATAATAAGTGGATCGACTTAAATAGGAACCAAGTTTGAATTGATAGAATGGAAGTGAACTAATCAGAATTCGATTAGAGAGTTAAAAATGAAAATTGGATTGATTTGAAACCAACTGGAAATGGATATACGTACGCTGAGCAGATATTGTATGGAAGCAAATGCAAGAGATAGAATTATGGCCAACAAAAAGGTACATATTTACAATATTACTTGGGTTTGATGGTTTTATGACCCTGTAGGGCAAGTCTCTTGGCTTTTTGATTTTCTTTTGGATTTGAGAAGGCCTAGAAAGGCGAGTTGTGGTTGTACCGATTGAGCCGTGCAGAGGAGATGCTGCCAAAAAATTTCAGAATTTAAAGTGTTAGAAAAATTTCAGAATTTTTGAAAATATTCGTTAGTAAGAATAAATAAATATTTTAATTGAAATAAATTGGTCCAGTTAAACTGAAGTTAAGAATTGAACAAAAAGGACTTTTGGACCTAGTTTATAGGGTATGTGGCATTTTCCTACCTTAGCAATTTCGAGGACGAAATTTTTTTAAGGGGGAAGGAATGTAACGACCCGGATTTTTAGACATTTCATTTTGAACATTTAAATTGGTTTTAAATGTTGTATGTATAATTTAAAAAGGATTTTATAATGAATTTATTTAATAAAACGATATTTAAGCGTATAATTTATAATATAATTTAAAATGAGCTCGTAAAGTCGTGGCAGTTCGTAAATTAATGTTTTGAACTTCAATTAGATATACAGGATTGAAAATAAGCCGGATTTCTTTGAAACAAGAAACTTCGGGACCTATTTGATTATATTTCTCTAACGGAAGAGAAAATTCGAGATTTCGTCTTATATATTGGGAGTTATGTCCAAATTAAATTTTCAAAAGGTCGCTGTGGAATCGTATATAGGCCATAACGGTTTATTTAATATAATTAAATATTGGTTGTGAATTTGGACAAGATTCTTTGGAGGCGTAGTTATAATTTAATTTTTAGAATTTTACTGTAATTTTTAATTAATTAATTATGCAACTTTTTATTTGGAGTATTTTGCACCCTATATCAATATTTTGGGGTTTCACAATATAAGTTAAACTACCGATATTATTATATTTTTGGGATCGTCGTACCTCGCTGGACACGACCGTATTCTTGCTTCTGTCTGTAGCGGCTCGAACATAAACGGAATTTTCATCCTACATGTTCACTTAAATGAGTAAAAACATTTTTCATCATAAATATAAACTTTGATGGTATTACTAGTTATGTACGCCATAACAATGACACACTAAATAAATAAATAAAATCCACCTTACACTGTAATCTTTAGAACAACTTGTTGTGAGTGTCAAGCATATTGAAACATGTCATTCCTCTTCTTATATAAATTCACAACTTCAAAACGAACTAGAAAAGAAATCCTACCCTATACTGTAAACTGCACAACAACGTGCACTCCACGTAAATCATCTATGCTTACCAACGCTTGCCTCAAGTTTTTTTCTTTTCTTTTTCAAACTGTGTTCTTCACGCTTTCCTGAACCGTGCCAGGCAAGCCTTCCCAAATACCGTGCATAGCACGTTGTTCCAATGCCGTGAGTACCACGTTCTCAAATCACTATAAAAGAAACAAGTCGTGCCCTCTTATTTTACTTTCTTTCAGCAGTACATAGAAAAACTCCCATCTTTAATTCAAATTAAAAATCAAGTAAACAACGAAATAAACGATCCAAGCTCTCCTTAATTTTCCACTCTCGTTCTCCTCCCACAAGCCTCTGTTCGCAGTTAACTTTGAAGAGTGTTGCTCGCCTCGAGGAGAACGGCCCAGGGACGGAGGCGTTTGAACCCCGATGGTCTGACGAAGCTGATGTGAGCCGAGGAGTGTTGAATGGTTCTTGGTTGTTTCCGGGAGCCATGGTAGTGGTAGGGTGATCGGATTTTCGTTGATGATGGAAGGAGTGGTGTCGATGACGTGTGATTGTTAACAACGAGGTGGTGGAGATGGTTGTTCAATGAGGCTCGGATTTTGTTTAACGGTAGAGAAATGGTTTTTGTTTGGCTTGTATTGATAAGTGTAGTGGTGTTGAAGGGAGCTGTTTATTTGGACAAGGTGGTGAAAGTTTTATGAGCGATAATGGAGGTGTCCAGTTGGGTTCTGTGGTGATCAACGTGATTAAGGGTATTATAATATTAGGATTTACGGGTAGTTAAATGTTGAGGATTAAGGGATTCAAAAGGGGTT
Source organism: Allium sativum (assembly GCA_030737875.1). NCBI lineage: Eukaryota > Viridiplantae > Streptophyta > Magnoliopsida > Asparagales > Amaryllidaceae > Allium > Allium sativum. The sequence goes on from CM060916.1 coordinate 48,050,586, forward strand.
GTCTTGTATAACATAGAAGCATCGTTTTGAACACAGTCCGGTGATTGCCGGGAAGGAACGTTAATTTGGAGGAGGTCGCCAGGAAACGGTGATGGAGTGGTTTCGAACTGTGAAGGAGAAACTGTCGAGGGCAAAGAGGTAAGCATGGTTTTTCTGGGAATGGAAAAAAAGAAGTTGGCACACTTTTTTTGTTGTTACCTGTGTAAAACTGATGAAATGGGTGGACTGGTCTATCGCTGGGGGTGCTGGGAAGGAGCTCGTGTTGTGTGAGTACTGGACATGGGTCTCGCGGTGGAGAGGAGTTGGGGTCTTGTGAAGAATTCGGTGTCGAGATGTATATCAGGAAGAAGAGGGTGGTTAAAGTGGCTAAATACATAGCTGATGGAGGATTTATCTGTCATTAAGGGGACTGGTGTTTCGAACTGTAACCGGGTTGTTTGCTGGATAAGAAGGACCAATTTGTTTAAACCGTGATTAAGGCAAGAAGTTGATTTTCTTTAGGAATTGTGGAATTTAAGTGAGGAGAAAAATGGGCATGTTGTGTTCAATACGAAAACGAAGTTAGTCAATGCCTGGAATAAAAGAAAGTCGGGTACTCTAAAAAGGGGAGGAAGATTAACAATGGTCAATCAGTGATTTGGCAAGTAACTATTGCAACAAATGACGGTAATTATAAACAAATGGGGGTAATTAAAGATTTATATAATTTAATTTAAGATAAAACCTTGTGACATACATATCTATTTCGTGTGTTACCAGAATTAGACAAGGTTAGACCCGTTGGAGTCGTAACAACGAAAACTCCGTTGTGGAATTGACTTCATTGAGAACAGAGCCATTGGAGTTTCAAACGCCTATTTGATTTTCAAACGAAAACATAAGCAGAATTGTCAACTGCGGACCAAGGTGAGTAAACTCACTAACTCTGCTTCGTTTATATTTTTATATAAACGAGTTTTTAAATTTATTTTATACTGTGTGATGGTTGCTTGGTTGAATAGTTGATAAAATTGGTTGATATGATTACATCGTTGATCGATTATTAGTTCTGATATTTCATACTAATGTGAACTAATATTATTGATGTTGATTAACATCTGTGGATGCAGGGAAACAGGTTGGAGGGACCCAACTGGATTCCTCAATATTTATATTACTGTTTTTCCTTGATTTTGATGTGTGGCGTGATATATATAGTCGGTGATTGACTTTGTTGTGTTTGAGCTACCCTGGCCTTAGAATTTTGATATTTAAATACCATAAAATATTCTCGAATAGAAAATGAAATTTGAGATTTAAAAAATAGAATATATTTTTTCAAAAAAATTGAGGTGTTATTTCGAATATAGTTAAAAGGTAGAAACTTGTTTTAACAAGAAGTTGATTTTAAACGAGTATATAAATTAAGTAAATTAGTTATCGTTGGATAAATCGAAATATAAATTCAAATTTGAATTTATATGAAAAAGTGGAAATCGGTTTTGAAACTGATATTTCAATTAAGATTTGAACTTAGAAAATTATAAAGGAATATATTTACGATTAAAGTGAATAATGGTTTAAAAGAAATATTTTGCAAATGGAATCTCTATTAAAAAAAATTTAGATGATTTGAAATATGAACCCAAATTGGGAATTGAGTAAAAAGGGAAAATGAGAAATCGTTTCAAAAGAAAACGATGAGTTTTAGTTCAAGGTTCAGAATATAAAATAATTGTGATAACGTTTTGTAAATTGAAATGGTTATAAAAGAATTGGTTTGAAAAACAGCGAATTTAACGCTGCCATTATAACTAATGTCTTGTAAATCAAATATTTGGAAAAAACAACGATTATAATGCTGCTATAGTAAGTGTTTTGTAAATTAAAACAGCAATTTTAACGCTATCATGATAACAAATGTTTGTAAATCTAAACATCGATCTTAATGCTATGGTTATAATAAATATTCTATAATACTACACAGCGATTGTAACGCTGTTGTTAAAAGCAATGTTTCATAAATCAAATGTTTGGAAACAGCGATTATAACGCTACCGTTATAATCAATATTTTTCTGTAAAGGAAGTGTGTCTAGATCGAATTCGAGAGTTGCGTAAGCGACGGTTTGTTTAAAGTTGAGAGCTTTGACTATTTCAAAATTGAGAATGTTGTTCGATTAAGGTCTGAGAGGTAATTATACCCCAACTTGATTGACTTCATGGTCGATGGAGGAATGGTTAAGGTTCGATGGTGAAAGTTGGTTAAGCAATATGGTTAGCTAATAAATGATTAGTCGGTTAAATTAAAATAACAATGTTTTATAACATCGCGTCAATTTGAAATGTTTTCTCAAATAAAATGAGAGATATTTTCTTCACATGGAAAATGAAAGGAATTGTCAACGAGGAATTAAGAGACAGGAATTGGAAATAATAATTTAATAAGAAATTAAATTAAAAGGGGCCCAGTGTTGTTTGATGCTTGATCGGTAGAAATTTCCAATTGGAAATAGGACCGTTGATTGTATGGATGTTTCTTTGATAGTTAAATCACCGACTATCAAAGTTTTGATTTATTTTATACCTCCGTTGTCAATATGTAGAGACCGGGATCAGATTTAATATCTGAAAACCACTCTGTATTGGTATAAGCATTATGAATCAACTTATGCTGAAGATAATTGAAGACGGAGTAAGTGTGCAAGGGCTGTTTTGTTAATCCTAGGTAGAAATTGCCCAAGATGGATTAACAGGATGGTGCCTTCGGTTTGTCCAGACCCAGGACAACTTGTAAGGACGAGTGTCTGACACAGTATTTCCAAAGGGGTTACGTACGTTGATTCCTTCAAACGTACGAAGTTGGTGGCACAGAAGGGAAACTTCTTTAGCCTAACAATCTGAGTATTTTTATGGGAACCAGTTAGTGATTTCCAATGGATCTGACGATGTGGCATTCAAAGTGAATGGTGGCCAGATGTTCTGGAATCAAACCTCAAGCCTCACAGCCTGGAATTTAACAAAAAATCGGATAGGCAACATGGCTATGTGGGTTGCACCCATTAGGATGTATAATCACATATCTAGAGAAATTCCATTTGTTCTTTAATCTATCGATGCTGTCCCTTTCGGGTAACGGTTGCTGATCCCAACCGTTGGTGATATACATTCGATACACCCAAGCGAAATGAGTGGTAGGTCATGTGAGGGCCGGGTTGCAAGACGTTCTTGTTGAACCCAGTGTATTCGCCTCTAGAGATACACTATTGGTAGGTGGTCCCATACCTTGTCATGTTGGAAATCCAATCTCCAATAAGCGCCCTGCGGTTTTTGATTTAATATTATATATGGAGCGTGAGATGCAAGCGTTCCGCTAAATTCTATTTATTTGATGTAGACACTATTATAATATCACCAAATTTTGATATCAAAATGTTTTGGGTTATTGTAAGGTAAAAACCATCCGTGTTTATGTATGGATCGGTCTTATGATTATCATTTCTTTCGAAAGATTTTGAAAGTTAAACAAATGGTTGGAGTTTACTCACACCAGTCCCATGACTGACCCAGAGTTTATTTTGTTTTTTTCCCTAAACTCTTGGGTGCCCAAATTTGTATGGGCAGTCAAGTAGTCGGGATTTTTCAGATTCACTTGGAAGAGCTGGAAGCAAGAGGCTTCACCAGTTAGCTATAGACTATCATATTTCCGCTGTGTACTATGTTGTATCTGGAAACAGGTGTTTCTGACTGTTCCAGGAATAACTGTTGTGCTCTGATGATGGTATGTATATACAGTTACTGTTTGGTATTTCCAAAGTTATGTTATTTAATATATTTTATTCGTTTTGCCGTGAGTTTATGGTCTTGGTTTTCTTCTATTCTAATATTTCTTTCTTTCTATTTCTCATCCTCTAACTTTTTTCTAATAATGATTTGTGTTTCTGTGCAATTTGGGTTGGACGTGTGGTGTTATTAGTCGACTCAAAGTGTACGGAAATTCGGGTCATTACAACTTGGTCGACCTAGGTCCTGGGAGGGAAATTTCCCGCCCAGCCTGGGTGTGTGATTTGAATTTCGAATTTGAAACCTGAGCCGCTTTATTTGAATCTCTGAAACTTCTGAAGGTCATAACTTCTTCATATGGAGTCTGATTTATGCAAACTCAGACTCTATCTCAAGCAGAATTCCAAGACGAACGCAGTGGCGTAACCCGTTTCCCTTAATTCTTCTCTTAAAAATTAAGTATACTTTAATTTGTTACTTTGACGTTCGTAGGAAACACGGGGTGTTACAGGTATTTTGAAGGGAAATTGTTCCGAACGGGGAATGTGTTTTTTTTTTATGAAAGGGGTAAAGTGGAAGGGGTAAAATTATTATTTTATTAATTATTTGTATGTGTTTAATTTGTATGGGTATGTATAAAAGGGGTGGAAAAATAGCTGTTGGCTTGCATCGGACGCGGCGTCGGACGCGTCCAATGCGAAAGCTACCTTTTGAACTGTTAGGGGAAAACGGTGTGGGGCCCACATCGATGCGTCAAAAGCGTCCTATGCGGACGCGACCATGAACTGGGCAGTTTGAAAATCAAACGGTACCTCAATTCTTTAGGAACGTGCTGCAACAGCCGGCTTTAAAGCTTCATTTTCACCGGTTATTTACATTGTTTTAGGCAGTAAATGCATCTGGGAGGAGGGGCCCAGTTTTTTTATCACTCCGTCGGTTGAAAAATCAGGGTGTGTGGCCGGTTGAAGTAGCGATGTTGGTTCTTGGAAATGCAACTTTTCTGGTTCTTGTCAATGTGTTTCAATGTCATCCGCGCTGAACTACTTACCTCAAATTTAAACATACAGGTACGCGATGTTTTCTCGGCAATTTGGTCTTTGTTTTTACACCTAGGTTTCTTCTGTTAACCAATCATCGATGCCAGTGTTTGATTTTGAAAATCATGGTCATGTATAATGGCAATAAAAAAACTGGATAACCCAGATATACAGCAATAAAACTGAAGTGGTTGTGTTGTTTTATCACTGTTATTTCATTTGAAGGTTCATTGATGGCTTTTGAAGGTTAATTTGGACGATTGACATATAAGATGCAAATTTAAGTAACCCATAGCACTTATCAATTAACTGAACGTGTAAACTGAATTGCTACAAATTTTCTTTTCTTTTTTTTGGAGGGAGGGGAGGGTGGGGTTAATAGCAGTTGCTCTTAAAAATAATTTTTTGATGCCTTTGAAGTGATCCACAACTTAATAAACTAAGACTAACCATTTTTCATCTTGTTTGTTCACTTTTCCTGCAACATGTTAGCCCTTAAGAAGCAAAAACAAAATGACCCAAGCCAATATAACTGTCATAGTATCAAGTAGATCAAACTTAAAAATGTACTTTCTACTTTGGATATTAAGTGGCAAAGTAGGGTGATGTTGATTTTAAGCATTAAAACTGAGTAATGTAATATGTTTGGACTTTGGTTAACACTAAGGATGTTTTCACTGCTTTTTTTGTCCACGTTGATGTTGGTATCTAGTAGGATGCATCTGACGTAGGACCTGCCAAATGCATCGTTTGAGCCAACCATAGGAAAATCAGTGGTTGGATTCAAAAGGTCCAAATGGGTCTGACTCCACCACCTTTTCCTCCCATTTGTGCCCTTTTTATGTGCCTTTTTCATTAGTAACACATTATCCTTTCATGAATTGTTCTCCGTTCGTGTCCCTTTCCCATGCCTCTTTTGTGTTGCACAAGATCACACATTAATATGGTAGTGAAATGAGCTGAAATTGAAGATGAAATGATAATTTATGAGAGATATTGACATAAAAGTGACAAAGGATGGGCATAAGATGATAATTATGAGTACAAAAAATCATGACATTGTCACATTGAATGCTTGATTTGGTTTCTTTCCCAATATTAGTAGAACCATCCTTTATTTTGAACAATTATTTCTCTTTAGATTAATTAAACTTGCATTGTTTGCATTCGTACTTGATTCATCGAATATGCAGGCTACCATCTACATTTTATTTTTAATGTCATTCATTTTATTATTTAGTTGCTTAGTGACACTTCCTTGCTCTTCCTGTGGTAGAAAAAGATTTGCAGCTGCAGCCACCCTCAAGCAGTTTCTATTCAGCTATTTTGTATAATTTTCTATTTGATAATGAATAAAAGCGTTCATGTTATCTATTTGAGTCCCTAAAATAGTTTACATATTCTTTGTTATCACAGTTACAAGCTTTTGCTCTCATGCAAAATGTTAAGTGTCTGGATGCCTTGAGCTTATTTGTTTTTCAATACAGTGGGCGTGGCAGAAATCAGTCTTATGCCACGTGACCAGACATTTCTTGTGATTTCAAGATCTTTTGGCATTCATACATGCAACTTTAAGCTTTAAAGTAAGTTATTTTTTTGGCACCACTTTATATCTTCCCTTTTCTTATTAGACTTCATAGGATAAATACTTTTGCATAGTTTTTGCTTTGAATGATATGCATAGTTTTTAACACTAAGTAAAATCATGCACTCTCAATCCATAGTAACCAAGTAAAACCATAGACTCTTAAATCGTAAATTACGTACTGTACTTTGATGTTAAAACTTCACTACTAAAGCTTTCCAGGTAAATAAAAAAAGGTTATATTCTTAAATCTGATTAAAACTAGCCTTTCCACATGTTTTATCATTACAACAAAACGTATGCATTTGGGATGCAGTGCATGAATGCAGTTTCTATATTGAATGTTAAGAAAAAGTCCATCTATTTACAATTACTTCAAAAGGGTGTCAATGATACATAATAAATAAAATCTGAGTGTTAAAAACCTGATATAAGTAATTGTCCTATTCTGCATTAGGTATACAAAATAACAAATATATTAACTTCCACCATTTTGATACTTAAATTTGATAAAATGATGATATCTTCATGTTTACCATATAAAACTATAGTCTCAACGCCATTGTGCGTATAAAGAGGTTTATATATTTGCTAAATTTACTAAGTATAATGTGGTGGAATAAAAATTTGTTGTTTTTCTTTTCTAAGTAGCGTTCCAGTGATGTAGTTTAATTTGGAGAATGTTGTACAATCTATCATTTTGGCTAACTTATTTATGAGTCATATAGCAATATTGCATTGCACAGTAACCACTCTTTGGCACTAGTGATTCACACTGCTTTGAAATTTATCTTATTATTCACTGTCACTGTTGTTTGTATTGAACAACAACAATGTTCGAATGTCAATTTATGGTGGTTTTGTTAGAAAATACGTACAAGTGAACGTTGTTTATAAAGAAAAAATATATATTTTACCGCTCAATCGTATATTATGTATTATAAGAAATTATACATCTTAGATTAGTTATCTTTATTTGTTTATAAGTTACAATGGATATAATGGATAATGTAAAAAATTAGCCATAGAGAGGCGAAGATGTTAGTGAAAACACCGGCAATGCTGGTTATACCAGCGCTGAATCCCATAAAAAATCACCTTAAGGGACCAGGGAAGCACTACAATTGCACTATTACGCTTTTAGGTGTATTTGCACATGAACTCCATGTAAACTTCATTTATAAGCTGTATAAAACATACAAAGAATATTAAAAACGAATCTAGTTATCCAGGATTAATCTGGATCGGAAGATTGCTATATCACAATATAACAATAATTTCCGAAAAAGGTTTCATATACTTATCATCATAATATCTCTATTTTTTCTGTGTATGTGTGTTTACATTCAACTTGTATACAAATTTGAATTATTGGCAAGGTTGAACTTCTACATTTATGGATTTTAAATAAAGGAAGAGAAAACTATGTCAAGCACATACTAGAGATTGAATACTCGATAACTTGGTCAAAAGATCCACTTCCATTAGCCTCTATAGCAGAACTCGAACCTGACTTCAGTCTCCGTTCCTTTGGTTGAATGGTCGATATCACTTCCTGGTTTTTCCCTAAAGCCAATATGTGTCAGTGAGTATTGATATTTTATTCACTCATTGCATGTCTCAATTGGGGGCTTGGCATTGTTATTAGCTCTATTATTTAATAGTGCCCAAAAGTCAAAAATTTAAACCCTTGATATACATACTGTATATCATTGTTTTGAAAAATTCGTCTTAATGCTCGTTTCAAAGATGCACCTCTAGGCAAGGAGAGGTAAAACACAATGAGCTTGCTCACGCCTTAGCAGTTTGTGGCATGAGGTACAAAAACGTACATACACTGTAAAGACCCATAAATCCCAACCTTTTTAATCGACCATAAACCACACAGGTCTGATCCAAAAGTTGTAAATCCACGAATACTTTAACTTTGAGAATACAACACATCAGAACAAATAACAGAAGACTTTTATAAGCATTATAATAATGTTGCATCAGAGTACAAAATATCAGAGTACACTGGATAAATAATACAGCAGAAGATAAATTACAATAATCTAATACAATACACAATAGAAGACTTTCTATGCTCTGGACACATCTTTAAGCTTCGATCCGGAGTCCTGCTCAAGAGATAAATATCTGCAAAAAGCTACTCAACTGCCTGTGTGGAAAAGAGGGCACCTGAGTTTGCAAGTGAAACAAACTATAGGTCAGTCATGGGACTGTTATGAGAGATCTTAGCAACTTATCTAATAATAATAAGGCCAATCACAGGACCACGCCGCTAACGCGGAATGGGTTTACTCCATTGGATTGCTAGTGCATAAATAAAATAATTCGTTAAACAATGCAATGCTTTTAAGAAAAATGAAACCATTATAAGACTCAAGTCCCATCACACAATGCAACGCAAACCGGAGGATAGAGTTTTACCTTATAATGGTCAAAAATGCTTAATACGATAAAACGAATTTGATATTATCATTAGTGTATATGTGTTTTAAATCATTTCAATCATAATATCAATCATAGACGGCATAACTACCATATATTATGTCGCCGTACTATTAATGCAATCAAAACCGCATGGGTCGTATTGGAAGTTGGATTTCCATCATGAACAAGGAAAAAGATAGTCCCTACCGAATTCGAGACAGTCTATCCCATGTCTCAGGAACAGAACGCATCGTCCCTTGGATCTTCAGGGTCGGTCCACAAATATGTTAGTGGATTAATAATGCCTGTACAATACGTTTCCCTGTACTATGGGGAGTAAATAGAGCCACTAGGGACTCAAATAACTGAGGCGCCTCATTCCATCATCCACATAAGTAAAAATGTCAGGCCTTGTAAAAACCATGACACCACTTCTAGCTAGAAAAAAACATATGTCCTCCATGCAGTCCTTACTCCCGTTTCTGGTTCATACCGGGGTGTGAAGCTCGCGAAGTATCGTTATACAGAAAGCTATGCTATTTGAAGATGTGCTTTGATCATCAACCATAAGGCTCTGCTTTTCAACAAAAGCCTTGACCATTTGCATCTTGGCATGCCACATTGACAATCCATACCATACCATTGATTTCTGCCAATATATAACCTCTAAGATCGTACGTCTTAGAGAAGGGTGTTAAACACCAAACAGATATATATTTAATAGAGAACAACGAATACAGTATAAAGGAATACAATGTTAGATATACAATCCATTTACAAGTCCGTTCTGGGTCTAAACGAAATCGAAGGCACCTTATACTTCGCATATCCGAATAATCAACAATACGTCCGGACAACTACCACTGAAACCTTCTCATGGCAACAACTCCAATCAAAGGCATCAGTAGGCGTCCATTCGATGTGAAGATTGTCGGTCTTCAATCACCGTCTTCATCTTCGACTTTTAATCGTCGTAGTAATTATTCAGAATGGGTTAAACCCGGTCTTTCCGAATAACTCGCGTATCTTATAATTAAGAATCAAGTGTTATAAAAACACATCATACGCCTCATTCCAATTCAGAATATTCTTTTAAATAAATATTCACAACATTAGGGAAAGGTTCCCATTAATTTTATCAAAGATAAATTCTTTAAATTTATCCTTTAATCTTCTTTCTAAAGATTCATTAAAACCCCAATTTGGTTTTAATATCAAAAATCATTATTTAATGATTATTCAATTTAAGAAATAAATCTTATCTTTTAACTGGGTTAAAGAACTAATGTCTTTTAAAACACCGTTCACGATAAACCTAAAATCATCTTCCATTAAATAGGGAATTTTCTCAGAAATCAAATCAATATATAATCGATATGATTTTCTATATCAGACTAATAATATACATGGAATAACGGAAAAGCCTTTTAAATTCCTTATATAGTAACGGTCTTCTTTTACAGAAGCTCATCTCGATTATTATTAAATCGAATTCCATTCAATTCCAATGTAATATATTAAATTGGAAAACTTTACTTTTGAGAATTTCCAATTAAATCTTAATGAAAGATTTATAATTTCCAAATTATATTTTCACTGTTAATTGGGTTAAAGAACAAATGTCGTTTGAAACATAGTTCACGATAAATCCAATGCACATCCCATTCTATTCCAATTACTAAATATAATTAGAAACCCCACTAATCTTAATTAAAAGATTTATTCTTTCATACGGGGTTCAAGAACAAATGTCGTTTAAAACATCGTTCACGACAAACCCACAAATCCAGTTTATCTTATTTAATTACAATTAAATATCAATTAATTGGAAAACTTCATTAAATCTTATTTTAAAGATTTATTCTAGTTAATAACTAGTTCAATTCGATAAAAATATATTTTTATCTTTTCAAATATGGAATTTTTCATCCAAACTCTTTCCAAATCATATATTATGATTTTACATAATTTTTCCATATTTTTAATAATTCTATTTAGGCCTGTACAGTCGGTTTCCAATAACGGCCACCGAACTGCACTTACAACAACCTTTTTTGAATTTGATTTGGACATAATTCCAAATCTAACCGTTAGATTTCAAAACTCTTATATTCATTGGAAAGCTCTTTTCGATAAGAACCCAACGGTTCCAGTTTTAGAAGAATCCGACGGTCGGATCTTCCGTTACGCCAATTTGACGTTAATGGTCGAAATTCGCGAACGGTCGCTGCGCGGCGCGTTCTATTCAGGCCATTAAATAAATATATAATATATATATCGTCGATTTCTATTTAAATCATATTTATAAAATATTTATAAATTCATTTTAAATGATTTTAATTTCCCTTTAAATTTTAAAGAAAAATTGAATATTCTATATCTTTATTATATTAAAATAATAATATTTTCAAAATATTATATTTCGAAATCACTTATCCATTTTATATTCATTTTAAAATGAGATAAATCGATCGATAAACCCATTCGGGTTAAAAATAGCGTTTCTACATAACACGACTTCATATTTCAGTATTTTGTGTCCATCCAAAAATGAGCATAAAAATCATAATTTTAATCTTCATTAAATTTATATAAAAATATTCGTTATTGAAAAATATTCTTTATTTAAAATATTTCTTTAAAACATTCTTTATATCAAAATGTTCTTTATTTTAAAATATCCTCTATATCAAAAGATATTCTGAATCGGAATGCGACTCAATCAATTACCATACAATTTCAGTTGTATGGATTTCATATATCGCATGTATATATATAACAATAATGATACATAATCACTAAACAATCCATTCACAACCAGAGTGAAATTTATAATTATGTGAGTGTTAAAATAAATAAATAACGTTCAACACAAACTGTCAATCCATCGATTGACATACAGCTAAATATTGGGACTAGTGTTTGTCATCCCAACACCCGTGTGGGGTTTTCAAACAAAAGCAGTTCATATAAATAGATTATTGGTTAATAAATTTAACCAATTATAATTCTATTTTAAATATTTCCAATTTGACAAATTTTCACTGCTTAAATTATAAATGCATGTTTACAATTTAATTTCAACAAAACATATATCTTGACAGGTAATTATTTTTATTCTTGTCTAACAAGATGATATTATTATTTTAACATGACATTTCTAAATAAATGACATTTCTAAATGAATGACATTTCTAAATAAATGACATTTCTAAATAAATGACATTTGTAAATAAATGACGTTTCTAAACAAATGACATTTCTAAATCAATGTTTTTTTTACATATCATGATTCTAAACAAAATGCTATCTTTATCTACATGACATGATTCTAAGTAAAAAGTATATTTTTATATTAACATGAACTGATTAATGTAACATGAACATATCTAAATATATGACAATTCAATTCTAATGTAACATTTCTAGCAAAATGTGACATTTTTATTCTAATAAACCATTTTTAACTAACATGCCATATTTATTCTAATGAACTTTTCTTAACAAAAATGCTATTTTAATCTTTCTTACCAAAATTTTTATTTTAAACTAATGTCCCATTTTATAACAAAATATTATTTTCTCCAATGTCACATTTTAAAACAAAAATGCTATTTTATTTCTAATGCATATTTTATACTATTCTTTCTTTTGTATCAAAAATGTAAGTGAAAAATATAACCTTTCTTCTATTCTTTTATTTGTATCAAAAATGCAAGTGAAAAATGTAACTTCTTAAACTAGGCTTTTATCTGCATCTAAAATGCAAACAAAAAGGTAACCTTTTTAATTCAGGTTTTATTTGCATCAAAGAATGCAAATAAAAATTCAACTTTTAATTTCATGTTTTATTTGCACCAAAGAATGCAAATAAAAAAGTAATTTTTTTTCATTTCATGTTTTATGTTTGCATCTAAAATGCAAACAAAAAATGTAATCTTTTCTACAGTGTTTATTTGCATCTAAATATGCAAATAAAAATGTAATCTTTTTCTTCGAATGTTTATTTGCATCTAAACATGCAAATAAAATGTAATTTTTTGCTTTGATGTTTATTTGCATCTAAATATGCAAATAAAAATGAAATATTTTTCTTTGAATTGACAATTCTATTTCAATTCAACAATATAACCAAAATGATACTTTTAATTGAATTGGCAAACTAATTCAATTTAACAAATATGACTAAAATGATATTTTTAATTGAATTGACAAACTAATTCAATTCAACAAAAATGATAACATAATATTTTATACTGAATTGACAAACTAATTCAATTTAATAAAATTGACCAAAATAATATTTTATATTCTACATTTCTAATACCACAAATTTGACACTTTTATATTTTACATTTCTAATACACCAATTTGACACTTTTATATTTTGTTGATTGTAATACAACAAAAAGGACAATTTTTATTTATTGGTTCTAATTCAACAAAGAGGGACAATTTCATTTGTTGATTCTAATTCAACAAAAAAGGGGAATTTTCATTTGTTGATTCTAGCAAATTATGAACATCAGAGTACACCACAAACAACAATCAATACATTCTAAATCACAAACATCGCAGATCTGAATTATCAACATACATACAATGATTTTCAAAGCAGGAAAAATAATTAAAATTTAATTTAATTATTAAATCAGAATTATCACATTGATTTTATTCTGAATTTCCAATTGTCTCCATTTCAGATCTGGTCTGTTCCGTGCTGTGGTGTTCGTCAAGAAGTTTCTAATGCAACAAATTTCGTTCGATTCTGGTATGGTGTGGAAAAGTTATGGTATTTTAATCGTCGAGTGATTAAATAAGAAACTAACCAATTTTAATTATCTAATAAAGTCCTTAAACCTTTCTGCTAATCCTTCCTTCATCGTTCCTTATCTGGAAATAGCCGGACTTTCTTCAACTTCCAGGGTTTCAATTCACCGCCGCTGTGCTTGATCATCATCCGATCTGATACCAGACCTCGCTGCGCCTACGCCAGCGCACCCCTACCAGAGGTGTTGGCCGACTCGAAGGCCCAGTGGCCTGGAAAAACGCGCCCATTCGAGGTGACTTTGGCCACAAATCCCGAACAGTGAACTAGACGATATTAGGTCATGGTCGTATCAATCTAAAGCTCTTGAAGAGCCTAACAATTTTGGTTTGGATGTTTGATTTAATTCGCATCGAGGAGGGAGAATTTGGGCGATTTATTTCGGAAGTTCTAGGCCCTTAATTTGCTTCTGGCGGCGGCCAATGTATTAGACGATAGAATTAGGGTTTGCTTTTAATTCATTATTTATAATAAAATATTATTAAAACCCTAACTGTTAGTTTTAGCCCATTAACCCCTTTCAGCTCCAATTTCAGCTCAACGGAAGTTGTTCCTACCCAAATGCCCCCCCATTTGACCGTCTCATCCCAATTTAAATTATAAATCATTTAATTATTTAATTTAATCGTACATTTTAAATTACCAAGACCACATACGTACTCTAAAAATTCCAATATGCTCCCGCGGTTTTGGTTTGTATACTATATATGTAGAGTGTAAGATGCAAGCGTTCCGCTAGATTCAAAATTACTTGTTTTTAGACACTATGATAATATCAGATTAAGCTATGATTTCAAAACTGGTTTGGGTTATAGTAAGGTAAAAACCGTCCGTGTTTACGTGTGGGCTGGTCTTACTATTATCCTTTGATTTCTGAAAGATTTTCCAAAGTTAAACAAGTTGCTTGTGCTGTGAATTTATCACTGATAGTACTCCAGACTGACCCGGTGTATTTTGTTTTCCTCCAAATGTGCTCGGGTCAGACCGAGTGTATTTACAGGTTATATTCGCTTGGAGTTTTCAGGAGCTAGAAGCAGGCGGCTTCACCGCTAGTTATTTACAGTTATTATTCCGCTGTGTCTGATATATGTTGTACTCTGATGATTGGTATGTATATATAGTTCTTTTGCATAAGGATTTTGATATTATATTTTACTCGTTCCGTTGTGAGATTCTGATGTGTTCTTCTTCTTTCTTCTATTCTAATATTTCTTTCTTTCTATTCTCAGCCTCTAAATTCTTTCTCATGACAATCCAGTGTTTTCAATGCTTGAATAGTCGACATGGTGATTTTATTTCGATTTTCAGGGTGAAAACTGCTGGGTCACTACAGTGGTATCAGAGCTATTGGTTTAGAGATAACCTTGGCTCTGTGGTGTGACTCAATAGAGATGGGGTTAGTAATGCCCTAGATTGAGTTTGTATATATATATATATATATATATATATATATATATACACGAGAGCGCGTATTTGTAATTTGATATAAAAAATTATTTTTGAAATTATTTTTGCCTAATTTATTTTATAATAAGATAAAAGTGATGATCATTATAGTGTGGGCAAATTATTTGGACTTGTTAATGCTGATTGTGTGATATGTTTGGATGGTGTGCTCGATGGATGAACTTGAGCATGAATCAATTTGATTGGAACCCAACATGAAATAAATAATTCGAATAAATCGATCCATATTAATAAACCTGAATGGATAACTATAAGGAATAATTGAAGTGATTATAAATACTTATAATCTCATATGGATTGAATTGTGTGTGATATGGATGGTATGTATGATATGGATGGTTTGAACCTTATTGATATTGTTTTGAGGACTAATGAAATCCATTTGAGTTAAGAACAGGTGCAGAAGTGCCAATTCAGTTTTAAAATCCATCTAGGAGAGAGAATTCTGGAGTTAATTGAATCCAGAGCTGCACAATAATTGAGCAAGCTTGAATATAAATTATCGTATATCGCATAATAACGCTCGCCAAAAGGTACGCCTACGCAAATATGAAATTTTGGTTTTGTTTGGATTTTGGGATTTGATTTTTGATTTTTCCGACCATGAGAGTCGAGGTATATATATTTCTTGATCCTGCAATATTGTAGATGGTCTTCCGTGCAAGGGAGACTTTGCCAAAATTTAAGATGTTAGAATTTTTTTGAAGATTTTTGCGAAATTATTTTATTTGAAATAAATTGGTTTTAAACCAATTGGGTCAGTTTGGAAATAAAATCAAATTTTAAAATTAATTATTTTTGGAAAGATAAAGGGATTTAACGTTCTTTCTACCTTAGCAATTTCGAGGACGAAATTATTTTAAGGGGGAAGGAATGCAACGACCCGTATTTTCTGCCTATTTTTTTGGATTATTTTAATTATTTAAAATATTGGTTTGGGTTTAAATGATCGAATTTAACGATTTTGCTAGGAATATATTATTTAAATAAATAATAAAATAATATTTTAATTTCCAGAATATTTGGGAAAATATATAATTTGCCATATATTGTGATCGGGCAGTTTAAATTGGTCAAATATTGGTTATATTAAATTTACAACGACGATTTCGTTTATTTAACGACGGTCGAGCGATATGGTTTATAATTTTAATTAAATAACGAGCTGCAGCGGCGCGGTAGTTCGCGATTTGGCGTTTTGAACTTCAGTTGGTCGTACCGGGTTCAAAATAAGTCGGATTTCCTCGAAACAAGAAAAGCCGGGACTGGTTTGATGATATCTTTCCAATGGCAGAGAAAAATGTAATTTTCGTCGTGTAGATTATATTTTATGTCCAAATCAATTTTTTTAAAAAATGCTATGGAATTTCCTTTATATATATAACGTTGTGTTTATATTAAATAAAGGGGTTTTTAAATATTTTATATATCGATTTGGCTTCAAACTCAACCCGGGATATTTTATTGTGGTAGTATACGATATTCTGGTCATGTATGGCCGATTTCAATATTTTATTAATATTATGTTGAGGTATTTTAAAATTGGTTTATTTTATTTGAATTGGCCAGTTATAAAAGGGCCTTTATTCAAACGACTTCAGTTTTCAACGAAACAAATTTTGTTGGGACTGCAACTGTAAATTATTGCTAGATTTTCAAGTTGCACGCAAAACGATGTTATTCTGTGAGCGTGGCAAAATAAAATGCAAAATAAATCGATCGTTTGAACGTGAACGAGGGCCATTCGAGCAAACGGACTCGGAATTCGACGAAACAAGTTTCATTAGGACCGTATCGTCAACATATACTAAGTCATCCATTCGCATCACGAACGGGGTTTGTATGTGAGCGCAGCAGCGAATAAACGATGTTTGAAATTGTGATAGACACGAAATAAAATATTGCTAGTCAACGTCGCTCGTCACATCAACTTAAAATAATAATTTTTACACTTATATAAACCCCAAAATATTAGCCGACCCATTCACAACCTTGCCACCATTCAGAAATTTTACACAAAAGTCAATGAACAAAATCAATTTATATCTTCCGATCTGTTGAGAATTTGTGAGGGAACCTGAAGCAAAGCTGTAGATCAGGTCCAGATCTACCTACTGTAAAAATCCGGGGTGGAACGGTCGCCTGAGATGGAGGGAAATCGCGAAGAACGGCAAGTTTTCAGTTTCGTTCTTTTCAGAAATTGAAGAAGTAGGGTTGATTTGGAGGGACGGGACCTTGGGGATTTTGTAGAGGAGAGATCAGGCTTTCGTTGGGCTATGGTCTCGGGGTCTCTGGTGGTCGTGGGGTTGAGATGAACGGAGGAGGTTAGTTTTGGGTATTTTTAGAAAGTTATGATCCGAATTTCATTGATTTCGGCGTCGTGGGTCGTCGAGGGGCCGGTGGCCTAAAGTGAAAAGGAAGGGGGTGGCGAGCTCCTTCGATTGGTGGTGGTCTGGTCCGAGTTGGATGTCTGTGGTGGAGGAATTCGAGGAAGGAACAAATTCCGTTCATGGCGGAAATACTGGCGGTGGAGGTTGAACTGTGGCAAGCGGCTTCAGGCGAGTGGGGCCCTCGGTGGTGCGGAGACGGTGAGGTAGTCCGGTGGTGCTCCGGTGATGGTGCAGCGGAGGTAGGAGGCTCCAACAGTCTTGTGTTTTGGGGTTCGATCTTCAGGAATAAAGAGGAGTCGGGTTTCAGATTCCACGATAGAAGAAAACTCGTTTTGGCAAAAATGAGGATGATGTGGCAAGTTTATTAAGTGAAGGTAATTAAAATGTTTAATTAATTTATTAATAATTAGTTAGTTATTAACCGATAAATTATTCAAACCGTATTTTTGCGATAACTTTCTCATACATGAACAGAATCCGACGAAACTGGATCCGTTGGGATCGCAGGGACGAGACCTATTCGATGGCACTGACTAGGAGTTGATCTGATGTAGTTGAAATTTCAGCAAATTTTGAATGCTCGACTCAAATTAGATGCAACAAACGCGTCAACTGTAACACCCCCGTCCTCCGCTAGGGTCACTCGCAAGGGAATGCACTAGCTTTAGAGGGGTATTATTGGTAAACATGCACATAAATATCACAAGACAGAACATATAAAACAACGGAAGTAAAATTGAAATTTTCATAAACATTAATAATTAAGGTCTGAAGCCTTTTACATCAGAGTACATCAAAAACCTGTTTTGCAATAATAAAGAAGCATAAGGACTTTTTCATAAATTATTCCCCAAGTAAAAACAGTAAAGTAGCCATAGCCAAGAAAAGTCCAAGCCATCCATGATGACCTTCAAGCAGAAGAAGTCTGGACTAACAACAGTATTTCCTCCCTGTAACCTGGGGGGAAAACGGAAGAAAAGAGGCGAAACAAAACGGGTCAGTCAAAAAGACTGAGTAAGCCCTATCTACTATTAGAAAAACTAGTAAAGTTAACTGACATGAGAAACTGAGATGAACATAAGCATGATAACAAAATAGATAAGCTAAATCAAAATAACAGGATGAACTACTGAACTTAGATAAACTAAGGTGTCATGATAAATTACGATGTCAAGATAAAACAAGGTATCACATCGTCAGGTTTCTATCAAGTATAGTATCCCCAAGATATCTATCACGTATAACGTCCCATGTATCTATCCTATATGCCCGCTCTGCACCTACCGTACTAGTATCCCAACTGTATCACGTGTTATCCGTGAATGACCCTTACTCAAAAGTCGTATAATGGTCCATGTCAACCCAATATATCGCATATATAGGTTACTCAACTTGTATGTTTTCTTCCACGTAAATGTTCAGTCCCTTGCCGTAGACCATACGGGCTTTTCCATGAGATTCTATATTACTTTAACATAGTTCCATGATCCTTAAGATCGGTTTGGACTATTACCCTAAACCTAGCTAGGGTCTTCCAACATGAATTATCGTCTGTACAACTAGGACTTATGCTACCTAGGGCTACTAGGGATTACGCTTACCTATTGCACGTTTTCGTATCTCGGTTTGGGTTCAACCACCTAGGGCCACTAGGGATTACGCTAACCGCCAACCGCGCCCTTTTTCCCACGCATTCATCGTGAATCGTTTTTCCATGACTGTATGCACATGTATCACATCGTGCCATCCGAGTCCTGTCGCAGGGCAGACCAGGAAATACAGGACTCGGTCGGGAGCTTACGATTTATCTGCCGATGCAGATGCTAAGGTCTGTTTTTCTATACGTGGCTATGGTCCCACGCGACCCCTCCCTCAACTAGCGAAAGACAAGACAGGATAAATCCTGTACGAGAACACACTACTGGCCAACCCACAATCCTAGCCTTACCGCACCCATAATTAGATAGCAATTATGGTCTATTAGGTGTTCTCTGCCTTTCCATACGTACACGCTTGACCAAAGATGGTAGGTAGCCTGACGAAAAATGCTATCTAGGGTACGACCGTGTTTCGTCGACTATACCCTATCCATCCCCGTCTTTAGGTCGCTCGTATAGCAACCAAGGCATACTCTTGGTTCTTCTAACGCAGACCTTAACCTCTCATGAGCCTAGTATAATTACCTGGCAGCCCACAGAGGGATCCCAAGAATATCCTCACGTTCCCCGATGTCGCTGCTTCGTTACCCAGTTCGCTGGAGCCTTTATCTAAATCAGATACTTGCTCCTACTCGTATACTTAAACGATGACCTACCGTATCAGGTTACTCATCTATCTATGAACTGGTCTAAATTTCCTTGACTAAGAATCATTACTTAGTTATCCCTCAACTAAGGTTTACCACTTAGCCATATTCCCGTTATCCTTATTAATTACGGTTACCCACCTAATCCTCAGAACTAGGGTTTTCATAATGGATTAAGTGTCACTTAAGTTCATGACTTAACCCGTCTACAAATCATGTCAAAATTGGCTAAGTATCCAAGTTCAAGACTTAACCCTACAAACCATGCTCAAGTTGGTTAAGTATATATTAACTTGACCCTATCAAATTACTTAGTCAAACCGGTCAAGTGTATTCAAGCGATTCCTGACTTAGCCTTATCATGTTTTCACATTATATTGGTTAAATATGGGTTAACTTAACCTCAATAAATTCACGAGTTAGATTGGTTAAGTATAGATCACTTAACCACATCAAATTAACGAGTTAGATTGGTTAAGTATAGGTCACTTACCCACATCAAATTAACGGGTTAGATTGGTTAAGTATAGGTCACTTAACCACATCAAATTAACGGGTTAGATTGGTTAAGTATAGGTCACTTAACCCCATTAAACTACCAAGTGGGATTAATTAAGTCTAGGCTAACTTAGCCCCATCCGATTATCATGTTTAGACTAATTAAGTCTAATCTTAACCCCATCCATTAACTGTATCTTTCAGTTAAGTGTCATTAAGAAAACTTACTTAACCTTACCGAGTTATCGCGTTGGATTGATTAAGTGTTGGTTAACTTAACCTCGTCCACTATCGTATAAAAATGGTTAAGTGTCATTAGGCAAATCAAGTCACTTAACCTTCCCAACCTTGTCATGTTTTGTTAAGTACCATTAGCCTAATCAAAATTACTTAACCCATTTGTCCATGTCATATTTGGTTAAGAGTCATTAATCAAATTAACTCAACCCTATCATGTGGCATTAATTACTTAATGCACCTTCACCTCTCACATTAGACTTTGTTGTGGTTACTAGTTAAGCCGGTCGGTTCCGGGTAGCTTTACACCACAACTTGGTCTAACCTCGGGTTCAAGCACAACATGACCAACTTCTCACATTGGGTCCTATTGTTTGCAACTACTAGTTAGGCCGGTTGGTTCCGGGTAGTTTTACGTTGCAAACTCAACCCAACCTCGAGTTGGCCACACTTATATTATCTAAGTGTCATGTTCATCATGTTTCCAAAACATGTTACAAGTTTTTCAAGCATTTGGGTAGACCTAACTTAATAGGTAAATTCCCAAAGGGTAGACCTAACTTAATAGGTAAATTCCCAAGCTTATGTTTTTATGCATACTTACATGTCAACTTCCATGTTATATTTCAAGTCATGTTTTCAAGTTGTATTTTCATGTCATTAGAAATTACCCATAACATAACCCAACGCTTTTAAACTCGCATATACGTTCGCAACAACGTAATGGATTAAAAGAAGAGACTTGGCAAAGGCATGACAAAAATGGATATTAAGCCACAAGTTAATCATGGTGGCGAATGAGGCACAAATGTGTTCATTAGCTTGCATGTTACATTCATAAGCCTCACAAAAACATGCATAAACCCAAACTTGGAACATAAACGAATCATGGTGACAAAAGACATGGAATGATGACTAGAAACTCGCATATATCATCATATAAGGGTTATGACTTCATATGCAAGTTGACATAAAGATTATGAAGGTTCTCATGTTGCATAATGCAACATTTCAACATAAAGGTTGTAGCTTTTAGCTCATAAGATCAAGATGATGACTTCATAAACTTGCATAACATGATAGCATGTATCATTCTCAATGATCAAACCCAAACTTGCAACATGAACATTTAACTTCATAGTTAATATCTAAGAGTAGGGAAAGGGCTTACATTGCTATGAAGGCCTAAATCGATTAAACTAGAGCTTGTGATGAAGCCTATGCATGCCATCACCCAAAAACCCAAAGATGAACATTCCAAATCAATAAAAACCCCATCTTTATGAACAAAGATCAAAGCTTTTGCCTTGAAATCAACTTGAGAAGCTCTTATACTAACATAGGGACTCTCTAACACTCTCATGATCATGAAACCTTTCATAGAAATGAAGTGGAGGCTAGGATAGTTGAGTGGAGGCCATGAGAGTAAATTTTTTGCCATAGTTTAGTTACATGAGTGAATAATGAGGGTTTAGGGGTGGGTTAGGGGCTTATTTATAGAGATTAGGATTAGTTAGGACCCTTAGATTAACCCTAGGACCAACCTGAACCGTCAGATTTCAAACCAGGCCCAAGAACCTAGCCAAGATAGAAAATAGGTGCACCAGGCAAAACTGCCCGGCCACCATAGGTCGACCCCCAAGTCGACAGGGCTGTCGACTTGGGTCAAGCAGGTCGACTCCCAAGTCGACAGGGCTGTCGACTTGGGGCACCTGGCGGGAATTCTTCCCGCCTACCCTTCATGCCCTAGTTTTTGAAATTAGAACTCGTTTTTGAACTTGAATTTTCTGAAAACTTCGTCGGACCATAACTTGGTCATACGGACTCCGATTCTCGAAAAATCAGACTCTATTTCGCGTATTTTTCCGAGACGAACGCAATGGCATAGCCCGTTTTACTTGATTCAGAATTTAAAATTAAATTCTGCCTTGATTCTCGTCTTTATCATGTTATCGAAATACGGGTTGTTACATCCTCCCCACCTTTTAGGATTTCGTCCCCGAAATCTCCAAGTTAGGAAGAACATATCCTACCATCCATCATCCATCTACTCAAAACATCATCCACAAGCAACCATTGTCCTTAGATGATGTCTAATGCTGTATGAATATATGCAAAACGTGTGTGTACATGTTCCTTAGCTAATGCTGATGATCAGGCCTGAATAATCTTTCTAATGCAAAATATGTATAGTGCCATGAATCCAACATGTATGCAAATAGTCCTAGTCATATAGATACTATATGCGTGCACAATCATTCATTCATATGCAACAACCGCATGATAATACATCCGATTTCATCCATAAACAAGTATAAATACTCGTGTATATGCAATATGAAATGTGACCGAGTCGAGCTAGTATCTAATGTGTATTCGCGCATCCACGAGCAACCACTTGCAACCACTTGCAACCATATCAATCATAACATGTTCCAAATACATGTTTACATCCATAGGGTTCTACCTAGGATTCCCTGAAACAGGGTCGAGAAGATAAACGAGACAAACTCCTTACGGGGTTTGTAATAGAATATAGGACCGAGAGGATATTCACAAAAGATAGCCTACAAGCAAGCTCTACAGAAAACAGGGATCAAGGATATACTCTCAAAAAGAGATATCATGCGCGTATCTAGTCTTTGACCTTCAATGTCGTATCTCCTTGAGCTTAATTCCATTGTGCCTTGACCGTCCTTTAACTTCGCGATTTCATAGCTTCTTATTTCCTGTTTCCATAACATGAGCTGGAACTCATTTCTTCATCGCCTCTCGTTCCACTTTGCACCTATACTTTTTCTAGAATACTTGGCACAAACATGACTGCGTACTCGTGATCTCATGCAAGCTTTCCAAAATTCACTAGTGAATCTCGGACCTCGTACCACAAGGTATTCCACGTAGAAGAACTTTCTCTTGAAAGTAAACAGATGCCAACCAGGTTATCAAGCGCACTTACTAGGGTGATTTCTATAATCCATGCACAAGTGAAATAAACCATCCATCTTATCGGCGAACACCACTCGATCGGGCTTCAAACTTCCAACAAAGGCATCAAGGGATTCCAAGTAACTAATCATGACCGAACCCAAAAGGTTACACGAGACTTCGAGGGTATTACCAAGGCTAGTCAAGAGTCTAACTACCCTCCTATCAAAACTGAGAGTGGCACCCCTTACTGGATAACCACTTCATCCCTAGAATCCATCCATAGCTTATAAACATAAGCATTATTTCCAAACTCAACTCTTGGCATAGACATTCTCAAATCCCAACAGGTCATGTATAAAATAGACTGATTCTCCAATAGGACTTTGAGACAAAAATTGGGATTCTCTATTACGCTAGTACTTAAGGTACAGAGACTCAACTATCGAAGCAGACTTAAATGATACGATGATCAAAACAAAGTCCTAATGGGATGATAGAGAAGAAGAGCTAAACCTTTAACAAGATCGTTACCCTCCTTCCGAGGTACCCTAGAAATGAGAGCATACTATTGCCCTCCCGATGATCTTGTCCTTGTCCCATGATACTTAACTATCCACCCCGTTTCACCATGCCAAAGGTACTCTCTCGTCATGGGTTGAGCCATACCAATCAAGTTGCTCATCCTTAAGCTCGTATCCTTTATCCTCTTTCTCACTATCCTTTCTTATAACGCGGCCACTAGTCTCTCGAGAACCACCTCCATCGTATGGAAAGCACTTCCGTAGATAGAAAAGACTAGTCGCAGTTAAAACCACTGTGACTACAGATGGAGGAAAGAAGGGAAAAGGGATTCAATTAAGGAAACAAGGATAGTGCTAATGGCCTTTGGGGAATAGCCTTTCTCTTTTAAAAGAAAATTTTCTTGAAAAATGCTTCTTTGTAAACGGTTTTCAAATAGTTTTCAGAAGGTCTTTAAAAACTTTTGCCCAGTCTGGTAACCTTCTGCTCTGATACCAAATGTAACACCCCCGTCCTCCGCTAGGGTCACTCGCAAGGGAATGCACTAGCTTTAGAGGGGTATTATTGGTAAACATGCACAGAAATATCACAAGACAGAACATATAAAACAGCGGAAGTAAAATTGAAATTTTCATAAACATTAATAATTAAGGTCTGAAGCCTTTTACATCAGAGTACATCAAAAACCTGTTTTGCAATAATAAAGAAGCATAAGGACTTTTTCATAAATTATTCCCCAAGTAAAAACAGTAAAGTAGCCATAGCCAAGAAAAGTCCAAGCCATCCATGATGACCTTCAAGCAGAAGAAGTCCGGACTAACAACAGTATTTCCTCCCTGTAACCTGGGGGGAAAACGGAAGAAAAGAGGCGAAACAAAACGGGTCAGTCAAAAAGACTGAGTAAGCCCTATCTACTATTAGTATAAAAACTAGTAAAGTTAACTGACATGAGAAACTGAGATGAACATAAGCATGATAACAAAATAGATAAGCTAAATCAAAATAACAGGATGAACTACTGAACTTAGATAAACTAAGGTGTCATGATAAATTACGATGTCAAGATAAAACAAGGTATCACATCGTCAGGTTTCTATTAAGTATAGTATCCCCAAGATATCTATCACGTATAACGTCCCATGTATCTATCCTATATGCCCGCTCTGCACCTACCGTACTAGTATCCCAACTGTATCACGTGTTATCCGTGAATGACCCTTACTCAAAAGTCGTATAATGGTCCATGTCAACCCAATATATCGCATATATAGGTTACTCAACTTGTATGTTTTCTTCCACGTAAATGTTCAGTCCCTTGCCGTAGACCATACGGGCTTTTCCATGAGATTCTATATTACTTTAACATAGTTCCATGATCCTTAAGATCGGTTTGGACTATTACCCTAAACCTAGCTAGGGTCTTCCAACATGAATTATCGTCTGTACAACTAGGACTTATGCTACCTAGGGCTACTAGGGATTACGCTTACCTATTGCACGTTTTCGTATCTCGGTTTGGGTTCAACCACCTAGGGCCACTAGGGATTACGCTAACCGCCAACCGCGCCCTTTTTCCCACGCATTCATCGTGAATCGTTTTTCCATGACTGTATGCACATGTATCACATCGTGCCATCCGAGTCCTGTCGCAGGGCAGACCAGGAAATACAGGACTCGGTCGGGAGCTTACGATTTATCTGCCGATGCAGATGCTAAGGTCTGTTTTTCTATACGTGGCTATGGTCCCACACGACCCCTCCCTCAACTAGCGAAAGACAAGACAGGATAAATCCTGTACGAGAACACACTACTGGCCAACCCACAATCCTAGCCTTACCGCACCCATAATTAGATAGCAATTATGGTCTATTGGGTGTTCTCTGCCTTTCCGTACGTACACGCTTGACCAAAGATGGTAGGTAGCCTGACGAAAAATGCTATCTAGGGTACGACCGTGTTTCGTCGACTATACCCTATCCATCCCCGTCTTTAGGTCGCTCGTATAGCAACCAAGGCATACTCTTGGTTCTTCTAACGCAGACCTTAACCTCTCATGAGCCTAGTATAATTACCTGGCAGCCCACAGAGGGATCCCAAGAATATCCTCACGTTCCCCGAAGCCGCTGCTTCGTTACCCAGTTCGCTGGAGCCTTTATCTAAATCAGATACTTGCTCCTACTCGTATACTTAAACGATGACCTACCGTATCAGGTTACTCATCTATCTATGAACTGGTCTAAATTTCCTTGACTAAGAATCATTACTTAGTTATCCCTCAACTAAGGTTTACCACTTAGCCATATTCCCGTTATCCTTGTTAATTACGGTTACCCACCTAATCCTCAGAACTAGGGTTTTCATAATGGATTAAGTGTCACTTAAGTTCATGACTTAACCCGTCTACAAATCATGTCAAAATTGGCTAAGTATCCAAGTTCAAGACTTAACCCTACAAACCATGCTCAAGTTGGTTAAGTATATATTAACTTGACCCTATCAAATTACTTAGTCAAACCGGTCAAGTGTATTCAAGCGATTCCTGACTTAGCCTTATCATGTTTTCACGTTATATTGGTTAAGTATGGGTTAACTTAACCTCAATAAATTCACGAGTTAGATTGGTTAAGTATAGATCACTTAACCACATCAAATTAACGAGTTAGATTGGTTAAGTATAGGTCACTTACCCACATCAAATTAACGGGTTAGATTGGTTAAGTATAGGTCACTTAACCACATCAAATTAACGGGTTAGATTGGTTAAGTATAGGTCACTTAACCCCATTAAACTACCAAGTGGGATTAATTAAGTCTAGGCTAACTTAACCCCATCCGATTATCATGTTTAGACTAGTTAAGTCTAATCTTAACCCCATCCATTAACTGTATCTTTCAGTTAAGTGTCATTAAGAAAACTTACTTAACCTTACCGAGTTATCGCGTTGGATTGATTAAGTGTTGGTTAACTTAACCCCGTCCACTATCGTATAAAAATGGTTAAGTGTCATTAGGCAAATCAAGTCACTTAACCTTCCCAACCTTGTCATGTTTTGTTAAGTACCATTAGCCTAATCAAAATTACTTAACCCATTTGTCCATGTCATATTTGGTTAAGAGTCATTAATCAAATTAACTCAACCCTATCATGTGGCATTAATTACTTAATGCACCTTCACCTCTCACATTAGACTTTGTTGTGGTTACTAGTTAAGCCGGTCGGTTCCGGGTAGCTTTACACCACAACTTGGTCTAACCTCGGGTTCAAGCACAACATGACCAACTTCTCACATTGGGTCCTATTGTTTGCAACTACTAGTTAGGACGGTTGGTTCCGGGTAGTTTTACGTTGCAAACTCAACCCAACCTCGAGTTGGCCACACTTATATTATCTAAGTGTCATGTTCATCATGTTTCCAAAACATATTACAAGTTTTTCAAGCATTTGGGTAGACCTAACTTAATAGGTAAATTCCCAAAGGGTAGACCTAACTAAATAGGTAAATTCCCAAGCTTATGTTTTTATGCATACTCACATGTCAACTTCCATGTTATATTTCAAGTCATGTTTTCAAGTTGTATTTTCATGTCATTAGAAATTACCCATAACATAACCCAACGCTTTTAAACTCGCATATACGTTCGCAACAACGTAATGGATTAAAAGAAGAGACTTGGCAAAGGCATGACAAAAATGGATATTAAGCCACAAGTTAATCATGGTGGCGAATGAGGCACAAATGTGTTCATTAGCTTGCATGTTACATTCATAAGCCTCACAAAAACATGCATAAACCCAAACTTGGAACATAAACGAATCATGGTGACAAAAGACATGGAATGATGACTAGAAACTCGCATATATCATCATATAAGGGTTATGACTTCATATGCAAGTTGACATAAAGATTATGAAGGTTCTCATGTTGCATAATGCAACATTTCAACATAAAGGTTGTAGCTTTTAGCTCATAAGATCAAGATGATGACTTCATAAACTTGCATAACATGATAGCATGTATCATTCTCAATGATCAAACCCAAACTTGCAACATGAACATTTAACTTCATAGTTAATATCTAAGAGTAGGGAAAGGGCTTACATTGCTATGAAGGCCTAAATCGATTAAACTAGAGCTTGTGATGAAGCCTATGCATGCCATCACCCAAAAACCCAAAGATGAACATTCCAAATCAATAAAAAACCCCATCTTTATGAACAAAGATCAAAGCTTTTGCCTTGAAATCAACTTGAGAAGCTCTTATACTAACATAGGGACTCTCTAACACTCTCATGATCATGAAACCTTTCATTGAAATGAAGTGGAGGCTAGGATAGTTGAGTGGAGGCCATGAGAGTAAATTTTTTGCCATAGTTTAGTTACATGAGTGAATAATGAGGGTTTAGGGGTGGGTTAGGGGCTTATTTATAGAGATTAGGATTAGTTAGGACCCTTAGATTAACCCTAGGACCAACCTGAACCGTCAGATTTCAAACCAGGCCCAAGAACCTAGCCAAGATAGAAAATAGGTGCACCAGGCAAAACTGCCCGGCCACCATAGGTCGACCCCCAAGTCGACAGGGCTGTCGACTTGGGTCAAGCAGGTCGACTCCCAAGTCGACAGGGCTGTCGACTTGGGGCACCTGGCGGGAATTCTTCCCGCCTACCCTTCATGCCCTAGTTTTTGAAATTAGAACTCGTTTTTGAACTTGAATTTTCTGAAAACTTCGTCGGACCATAACTTGGTCATACGGACTCCGATTCTCGAAAACTCGGACTCTATTTCGCGTATTTTTCCGAGACGAACGCAATGGCATAGCCCGTTTTACTTGATTCAGAATTTAAAATTAAATTCTGCCTTGATTCTCGTCTTTATCATGTTATCGAAATACAGGTTGTTACATCAACCGCCAACCGTATAAATCTGGTGAGTTAATTCTCACACCTTCTGGAGTCCTGTGATGTGGTAAATCCATAGAAAATATAATCTACAATTTACAGTATAAATTGGTTGATTGGATGCGATGGATGCAAATTGGTTGTTATGGTTTGATTGGTTGCAGTTATTTATATTCCGTCATTTTTTAATTCGTATATTTTTATCAACTGATATCTGTGATGCAGAGAAGGACAGGTTGGAGGGATCCGACCGGATTCCTCAAATAAACTGTATTTTTGTTTGTTGTGCATATATATGAATTGTTCACCCCGACTGACACCAAAACCTGTCTGTATGTTGATGGTTGAATAAATATTCACATGTGTTGTGTTTAAAATCAACCGACAGTGTTGATTGGATAATTGGCAGTGAATGGCCTAAATTGTGTTGTTTCTGACGTCAGTTGACCATTCGGTGAATTGACATAGTTGAAATTATAAATTCTTTTATAACTGGATTAAAGTTCTTCAAATTATTTTGTGTAAATATTTAGATTTTGAAATTTACAAATATATGTTTTAAATCAAGTTTATATAAGAAATTATATAAGTGGTTTATACAGGATTTAAAAGCTAGAAGGGCAAAGAAATTACCTACGGGTTGGTAAAATAGAATAATGGTTTTTTTTATAACAATTAAATAGTGATTTTAAATTAATTAAATTGTTTAATTAATTTAAACGGGAAATGACAAATGGAAAATTAGTTAATGGTTAACTAAGATGTCGGTCGATAAAAATCAACTATTTTAATCGAAAGTGATAATTGAATTACTTTGGTTAAAATTGTCTGGATATTTGTTAAACATAGAGAATAGTGTTAAATATTAGTTAATCTTCGATTTACTATAAATCGAAGTAATCATTGAATTATTCAGTGTTAATATAGTTAATCTTAACGTTAATGGTTATTTTAATAATTAAAGTGATGACTTTAATTTGAATTCAATTAAAGGGTGATAAAGGGGTGATATTGTTTGACCAAAAGAGCAATAGGAGTTTTATAAAGAAATAACCCAAGTTCCAAGACGAGATTTTAAAATGGGACGTGTAGTGAATATAAAGGTTTAAGTAAGAATTTACTTAATCGCTTATTTAAGGAAAATGAATTCAACTGAATGAAATTAGAAAAGTGTTAATGGTTTTAATACGAATTATAAGCCAAGTTGCGAAAGGATGATGAGTTGATTATTATAAAGAATCCAAGCTAGGTTTTAAAAATGAGGTTAAAACCAAACGAGGACTTAAATGTTAAAGAATTTCAATAAGCGAGATAAGGTAGTTGAAATAAAGATTTCAAATGCAAAAGGGAATACATGTAGTGGTTTGTGTTAAATATTGGTAATGGATTTTTGAAATAAAAATCCCAATTAACGAGTTTTATTTAAAGAAGGTGTTAAGTGGATTTTAAATATAAAATCCAAGATAAATGTTGAGTATAGGAATGCTCGTATAAATGGGAATAGATTATTCGACGAGTGATAAATCAAAGTGTTATAAGCAAAAATGATAATACAAGTTAAAGGGTGTGTTTTGTGGACATTTACATAATCAAAGGAATTAAGTAAGAAGATTATTGAACGAAGATTTCAAATGGAAGAAACGGTTCATAAAACCAGATTTGAAATCGAGATGGTAAACAAGTTGTTATGAGAGTTTAAGTCACAAACTGGTATTCATTCTGAGATAAGAACGTTGTCAATCAAGGTTTGAGAGGTAAATAAAATACCCCAACTTGGTTGACTTCACTATTATCGAGGAATGGTATTAGTTTGGAGCGAGTAAAGGTCTTGAAATTGGTTTTACCCTATATGAGGAATATCGAATTCTAATGCAAGGTTTTTGGGAAATATATAATATTGAATTATTAGTTTCAAAAGAAATAAGAATATTGATTTCAAATTTTATTGAATATTTGTTATTCAATTAGAGTTTATCAAATATAGTATTTGAAATAGAGTTAGTCAAACATAGTTAATCAGGAAGAGTCGCCATTGCATACGACTGCTAGCGTAATTCGCAGGGCTGCGGATAGCCTACGGCGGTCGGATGTTTCCTGAGGGAATCAGGTGTAACCATTGTGATTGCTGCGATCTAGAGTCAAGCGAATGAAGTTAAGTCGAATATTAGTTAATCAATAGGAGTAATCAAGTCAAGTTAGTCCAGTTGAGTTAAATAAGTCAAGTTACTCAAGTTAGAGTTAATCGATCAAAGTAAATCAGTCAGAGTTAATCAGAGGAAGTTTGGTTTATATCATTAGTATATTAAATAAGAATTCAATTATCGTATTTTAAAATATTAAAAGGGTTAGAAGTCTTAATTAAGCATAATTGAATTAGTTTGTTCTAAATTAAAAAAAAAAACCCAGGTAATGCTGAATATTGAACCAGTAAACTCACTGGGGCGTCATGTTTGAAACACTATATATTTTGATAGTTAAATCACCGACTATCAAATCTGTCTAATACGATTGATGGTATGGAAAGACCGGGATCGAATTTATATTCGAAAACCATTCCGACCAACAAATACGTGGAGATATCGGAAGATGATCGTGATGGAGCATTGAAGACTGTGGATTTTCATAAACGGAGGAATCACTAATGATCTCTGAAGTTGCAACCAGAGATAAGCTGTGATTATGTCGTGGTTGGAATCTACGGGTTGCAAGGACTTCTCGCTACTGATCCATGGGGTGATTCCTATATGAGATGCAGTAGGAGAGTACCTTCGGTTCATCCTGTTCCTGGATGACTTGTATGGACGGATGTCTGACAGAGTATTTCCAAAGAAATTACATGCGTTGATTTCTCCAAACGTACCATAGTTGATGGTGGAGAAATGGTTATTCTTTAGCCAAATAAACTAGAGTATTTTTGTGGACGTCAATCAAATGTGATCTGGTGGATCTGACGATGTGGCATTCAAAATAATGACCAGATGTTTTAAAGTTAAGTTCTGGCCTCAAGCCTCATCAACCGAGAAATGACAAAAATCGGGCAGGCAGCATGGTTATGTGGGTCGCTCCCATTAGGGTGTATGATCACCTATCTAGAGAAATTCCAATTGCTTCTTTAATCTATATTCGATGCTGTCCCTTTTCAGGAGGCGGTTGCTGATCCCAACCGTCGGTGATATACATTCGATACAATCAAGAGAAATGAGTGGTCGGTCATGTGAGGGTCGGGTTGCAAGTTGTTCTTGTTGAACCCAGTGTATTCGCCTCTAGTGATACACGTTCGGAAGGTGGTCCCATATCTTGTCAAGGTCGGAATCCAATATCCAATAAGCGCCCGCGGTTTTGGTTTGTATACTATATATGTAGAGCGTGAGATGCAAGCGTTCCGCTAGATTCTAAATTACTTGTATTTAGACACTATTATAATATTAGATTAAGCTACGATTTCAAAACTGGTTTGGGTTATAGTAAGGTAAAAACCATCCGTGTTTATGTGTGGGCTGGTCTTACTATTATCCTTTGATTTCTGAAAGATTTTCCAAAGTTAAACAAGTTGTTTGTGCTGTGAATTTATCACTGATAGTACTCCAGACTGACCCGGTGTATTTAGTTTTGCTTCAAATGTGCTTGGGTCAGACCGAGTGTATTTACAGGTTATATTCGCTTGGAGTTTCAGGAGCTAGAAGCAGGCGGCTTCACCGCTAGTTATTTACAGTTATTATTCCGCTGTGTCTGATATATGCTGTACTCTGATGATTGGTATATATATAGTTATTTTGCATAAAGATTTTGATATTATATTTTATTCATTCCGCTATGAGATTCTGATGTGTTCTTCTTCTTCTAATATTTCTTTCTTTCTATTCTCACCCTCTAAATTCTTTCTCATGACAATCCAGTGTTTTCGATGCTTGAATAGTCGACATGGTGATTTTATGTCGATTTTCGGGGTTGAAAATCTGTTGGGTCGCTTCATTTCTCGACACAAGGGCATGCCTGTATCGACAAAAGTAGTGAAAATCACATAGCAAAGTTTGCTTATTGCTTGTATTATTCTAGTGATTCCCTGTTGCAATTCTTGACTCAACAGAGCCTAATTTTACTTTGTCTCCTTGCCTAATTTTCGTGAACAATTTAATGAAATTATTATACCCATTAGTGGTTTCCTTGATTTCTAGAATTTAGTGTATTTAATGTATTATATTGGTATTCTGTGAGATGATTTTTCACATTAAGAACATTTTAAAAAGATGATTTCTAAAATAATTTTCCTAATATATATATATATATCGACGTGACGATGAAATTATCTTACGTTTTTGTTTTATAAATTATAATCGTCTCGAGGCAATAATACAAAACTTATTTTTCGTAATAAGAAGATTTTGAAGTAGTAACACAAAATGTTTTCTAAACTAAATATTTTCCATATATAAAATCACACGATTTTGCTTCCTCCGAAAATATGAAACTGTGATTAAACAATTTAGTAAACCACGTGGTATGAGACACAAAGGCATATTATATCGATTAATTCTAGACTCGTCGATTGAAGTTATTATTGTTGTTTCCTGGTGTGAATTGGAATAAATAATGATGCATCAATTAGTGAAATTTGCGGTATGTGACATATTGTGTCCACTTTTCGAGTTACTATTTGAAAGTCTATGACACTTTTATTTGTTATGCCCATACTTACGGCTGTTAGGTTATATATACATACATACATATATATATATATATGTGTGTATATATATATATAATTGTTTGGTGTTTGGTGAAGGAAAGTTGGGTCGGAATAAGGGATGTGTGTTCTTTTATTCGTATATTAAGCTATTGAGTTTTGATATAGAGAGCTTTGAGTCTCTCAATTTATGTTGTTGTTGGGATGACGGGTCACGATTGAGGGCTGACGGGTCTCTTTATATAAAAGAACTTGGCATACTTCATATACTTATTTGTTGTTGCACATGCAACTTTGTTGTTATGGATCCATAAAGATTCTTTTGTTATCATTGTTGCATTTGTTGTTTTGGACCTTAATTACGTTGATTTGTTGGGTTGATGCTACTTGATTTCTTGGGTCCAATTTATGTGGTTTGTTGATGTTGAAACCCTTTTATAGACTTCAAGCTATTTTGATGATTATTTAAGTATAATGATCACTTTTAGTTGAATATACTCACATAAGAGTTTATATATTGTTATTTAAATGAGTTTTGGGTGTTATTCTTGATGGTTTATCCTTGTGCATTGCTTTGATGCATAACACCTTTCGTTAGAAATAAATTCTCCATGTGGTTGTTTATGATGTTCATGAGATTATATGGGTAGTTTAGCCATAATTGTCTCATGAACTAGATGTTGACTTAGACTTAATCTGTTCCTTTTCTATGAAAAAAAATTCTTACATATATTACTCTATATTCACTTGGCATATTATTACTAATATGTTTAGGCTAGACTGACCTGTGTATTTATACTCAGGTCAGCAAAAGTTGTTTCGGGATTAACTTGCTGTTGACTTGGGTTTAACTGTATCACCTTTGGACGACCTTACCTAAAGCTATTACCTAGTTATGAATTCGATCCATACGTATATTTATTCTTTTGGATCATGTTGTATATGTAAGTGATTTATGTAAACCATTCGAGTATATAACACATGTATCGACTGCATTCTGTTATTGTACCTGTATGTATTTTATTCTATGATATGTTATGACTTGTTCTGAATACGATTCTTAGCCATTGTAGTTTTATATTAAATGAAATGAGAATGTTGTTCCACTTGAAATTAAAAAAAATATACACTCAACTACCATATATGACACTCATCTAGTACAAGATCACAGATGGTCGCTCCTAACCAACCTTATTCTCCGCTCTAATAGAAAGCATTACTCAGTAATGCTCTTTATTAGGGCGAGTCTAGGGGTGGGGCATTACAAGTCCACTAGTGGAATCCATTAACCAATGTTATCAAGACAATCTCCATTCTTGGATTGCTCACATTGGTCGTTGGAACATTAAACCTCTTAAGAGAATCTTCCATATTCTCTCCAAAACTCTTATGAATGTCCGATAAAGGCATTGTAATTTCGTTCGAGTATTATGGAAATGGAATTACGATATAAAATTCTTTGCTATCTGATCAAATAAGAATATAGAAATCGGTGCAAGCTGAGCGAATCATATTATAGCAAGTACATTAAGAATATTCGAAATCACATACATCTCACACCATTTGTAACATGTGCACTATTCACGTGTTATTCGTACTTCAATAGATGCAACCTTGGATTAGTAGTTTTATCATAGGATGACATTGTTGACATCGCAAACTTCTTTATTTACCTCTCTACTATAATATGTCTAATGATTGGGGTTTAACTAGGCGTTGTGTCCCACTCGTCGTTGAATCTGTGTTGGTTTTTGTTTAAAAACCACTTCACCATAGATGTGATATACTCCTAAATGCTTTGGAAAATTGGATGGAAATTGTGCACAACCGAAAATGTTTGATTCTATAAATGCTTCCGGTTCGTAACATGATGTCTAAGCTGTCTGGCTCTAGGAAAGCCATTTATCCAAACCCTCTTTGTCTACCTTGTTGGCTCTATAATGTTCATCTGAACAAAGGCACACTAAACACTAGTAACTTGTAAATCATCTTCACCATCGAACAAGTTCATTGCCTCAAAATTCATCTCGGTACCATCCTTGTTAATCACTTTGGTAACGACTTGATTAGTAGTTTCCTGATTAATTCCATCTTACACTCTGCCTCCTTGATGTTTCGCGTGCCCTTCTTCGTTTTTCTTTCTTCTTTGATTCTAATATAATGAAGATGAACTTTGTTCATCGAAATCTAAACACGATGAATTTTTATAGCTTCTTCTATGCCTTTGTGTTGCTTGGGACATCATAACAAAGCTTTTCTCCATTTTCTCAATGACAACAGTTTGGCTTTCCAATTACTTTTTATTCATCCCAACCATTGTATATATAGTTCAACATTTATTATCATCCCCAACTACGATGAAGGTCATGGTAAAGCACTAAAATGTTGATTCGTCCCTTCATTGTGCCAAAAGCATTCTTTACCTCCAGAAACAACTCTAGACTTAGAAATATCTTTTATTAAGGCCATTTCTTATTAGATCCATAATAGACTTTTCATCAGAGCCCAAATAACATCGGATATATAACAAGCAACAATAAATATTTAAAGGGTGCGTTTTTTACAGGTCCCTATTAAGTTTCAAAATACAAAAAAAAACCCGGTGATAAAAATAATATAGAATACATCCCTATTTTTGAATTTCCATTAAAAAATTTCCTGATCTACCCTTACGCACCTAAAAAACTATCCAACAACTGTTCGTCCTCATTTACTCAGTCTATCGCTCCTATTATCTCGCTCAAAAACCTAATCCTACAAATCTGGAAAACCGTTGATCACTCCAACAGTGTTTTTTTTATTACTTTTTTTGATTTTTACGAAAAAAATAGACAATTAGATACAAATATTACGTAAAATTGCATACACTTATGCAACTAAGTGAAATAATTGCATACATATATTAATATTATACAGAAAATAAATTATTAATTTTACGCAACAATGAATTAGACGTGCATACATTAATATTATACAGAAATAAATTATTACTTGAATGTAGTGACTACAATTTTTATATTAAGATTTTTGATTTTTACGAAAAACTAGTCAATTAGATACAAATATTGCATAAAATTGCATACATTTATGCAACTAAGTGAAATAATTGCATACATATACAGAGCTGTGCTGCATAATTGCTGAAACAAAAGAAATAACAACAAAATAAATACATATAGTTATAACAAGATGCATATATATATATATATATATATATATGCAAATAACAGAAATATGTGCATACTTACATGAAAATTTTCATAACATTTACATCTACTGCATCAAAAAATAAGTACAGACCACATTTACATGTAGTACATCAAAAATTTCAGAACATTTACAAAGCAATGCTAATGGTCTTTTGAAGAACAAATAATTTTGTTAAGACCCAGCTTATTGCACAAACCACATCTACTAGTCTCTGTAGAAACAACTGCAGATTACAATCATTTGGAAAAAGATGGACGACCAAGCTTCAACAACACCACTACACCAATATCCGCCGAAACACTGTTATCAAATAAAGAAAATCAACATTAATAAGCTTAATGTGCAGTAACCTAAATTACAAAAACAACTTCAAATTAATATAAATACATGCGTACAATGCAGCAAAATAACAATAATATCTGAATATTTATGTGCAAGTATTCTAGATATATGCATAGAAATATGAATATATTTGTAAAATAATAAGTTTTTTTGATTGTTTGATAAAAAATTGCATACAGATGTGCATATATTAAGAATAGATGCATATTTGTCTGCAATTTTTTATTTGAAGTTCAGCAAAAATCACCGAGTTCTAACAATAGTTTCATGAATTTATGTTTTTTTACAGGTCCTTATCATATGAAAAAACGTATTTTTATGCTAATAAAAACCTTAATATAAATACATGCGTACAATGCAGCAAAATAACAATAATTTCTGAATATTTATATGCAAGTATTCTAGATATATGCATAGAAATATGAATATATTTGTAAAATAATAAGTTTTTCTGATTGTTTGATAAAAAATTGCATACAGATGTGCATATATTAAGAATAGATGCATAGTTGTCTGCAACTTTTTATCAGCAGTTCAGCAAAAATCACCGAGTTCTAACAATAGTTTCATGAATTTATGTTTTTTACAGGTCCTTATCATATGAGAAAACGTATTTTTATGCTAATAAAAACCTTATATTTATCCTACAAATAAAATCAGATAGAAAAGGAAAAAAACTCACACAATTTTAGGTTTTGGATCTCCAGAGCCAGAAAGGGTGGAGGGTTTGCTGTGGACGGTTTGCTGCCTTCGACTGAAGGGGGGCTGGTCGATGGTGGTCGTCGCTGGTTGCTGGAGGTGGGGGTGCGCCTGTGGGTAGCGGCGCGTTGGCGGATCCTAGTGCTGGAGCGGCGGTCGAGGTTTTGGGGTCTCGTGAATTGGGGCTCAAGCGTCTCGGGATTTAGGTTTTTGTGCTGGAGCCGCCGCCGCCATGGATTAGAAAATTGTGTTTCTGTAAAAAATAAAACCCTAATATGTAACCTATAAATAATAACAACACCGTTAAATTTGAATGAGGGCATTTCCGGAAAAATAAAAGCTGTGTTTTAAAAATAGAGATGAGATTTAAATGTTTCAAAAGGGGAGGATGTGAGCCTAATTAACTTTAGTTTTAAGGATGTGAGCCTAATATTCACATATTTAAAATCCAACAAGCTTCAAATCTATAACAAATAATCCTTGGATCTACCTTTAAGACTCTTCAAATCTAAGTTAAAGCCATATCTAAGATTGGGAGTCTTCGATCTCAATGAAAACAACAAAGGCGTTAATGCAAAAAAGGACACATGCATTTCTCCAAGTTAAAGCCATACCATGATACCAGCTGTAACAACACGGATTTCGCCCGGACCTAATCGATCGCTAAATCTACCAAGACCGTTTGAATCCTGCATACGCTAACTTTGGGCATACAACACATCAGAATAAATAACAGAAGACTTTTATAAACATTATAATAATGTTACATCAGAGTACAGAATATATTAGAGTACGTCGAAAAATAATAATACAGCAGAAGATTAATTTACAATAAACTTAATACAATGCAGCAGAACAATTAAACATAATATACTAAATAAAGTCTGAACAACATAATAGAAATGGTAGAATTCATCTTCAGCTCCATAGTTATCTGGAATGAGTCTGCTAAAATCTGAATACAAGGCTGCCTGTGTGGAAAGAGGGCACCCGAGTTTGCAAAGTGAAACGAAGTACGAGTCAGTCATGGGACTGGTATGAGAACTCTTACTTGACATATTTAATAATAAGGCTAATCACAGGACCACGCTGATAACGCGGAACAGGTTTACTCCATTGGATTGCCTGTGCATAAATAAAGTAAATCGTTAAACGACGCACTGCTTTTTAGAAAAATGAAACCATTATAAAACTCAAGTCCCATCACACAATGCAACGCAAACCGAAGGATAGAGTTTTACCTTATAGTGGTAAAAAATGCTTAATACGATAAAACGGAGTTGATATTACTATTAGTGTATATATGTTTCAAAAACATTTCAATCATAATATATCAATCATAGACGACATAGCTACCATATACTATGTCTCCATACTAGTTTTACAATCAAAACCGCATGGTGTCGTATTTGAAGTTGGATTTCCATCATGAACCAAGGCAAGGGATCGTCCTTACCGAATTCGAGACTCTCTAGCCCGAGTCTCAAGATACAACCGCAACTGCACCTAGGAGCAGCAAGGCCGGTCTACAAATACTTTAGTGGATTAGTTATTCTAGAACAATACATTTCCCTGCCCTATGGGGCGTAAATCTGAGCCACTAGGGACTCAATATCCGAGGCGCCTCATTCCATCATCTACATAAATAAAAATGTCTTGATCGCAAATAAGAATTATAATTTAAAAAACAAAGCTTAAATGCTTGAACATATAATTTTTTATAGTGGTTCGACCTCATATCACTACCTACCTCTACTTTAATTTTAGTAAATTTTGCACAGAAATAGCTGAATTATGATGTTCTAGATCTATAAAACAAAGGAAACTTCAACAATTTGTGGTAAAATAATAGACATAAGAGATCCAAATTGTCCTTCTTACGTTACTTTAGCATAGAGATTTACAAGCGAATTCATGCATAAAAGTCGCTGATTAGTAAAGTATAGGTAAGAGACCATACTCATGCCTTTAGGAAGGGGGAATTAGTCAAACTCTTAACTCAAGTCATGTCGATTTCGACATTATTTTGTATCTTACTCCTTTGTATCCATTGAATTCTTCAAATTTCAAAGCTTGGCCAAAAAATTGCTTCAACAAAATATGTCAAAACCAAAATGATTTGCTACATAGATTTTGTCTTTTTCGCAAAGTACATTAGTAGTTCATTTATTATTCAAAAGTGGACACCTCGCAAGATCAACTTGGTAGCGGCATGACTGATCATGTTGGTACTAACTTGATTTCACATATGCAAATTTTTGCCAAACTTCTTATACCTTTTCTTATTATCATCCCTAACAACTTTTGAATCCCTTGAACAATTCCTTCGTCATCTTGAAGTCCGGATTTATCAAGCCACGTGGCTTATAGTTGGATAACAATAAACACATAAAGACATGTAATTATTTGTACATTCATTACCTATAAATTGTTAAAAAAAAAATAAGTGTTTGATAAAATGACTTTGAATATGAATAAGGGTATAAAGTGAAAATATCAATAAACATCATTTGGACATGGAAATTTATATTGAGTTCACTACACCATGAAAAAGTAATGTTAGATTCAACATCGATCTGTGATGAATACTCATTTATATTCATTTTTGAGTCCCTTAATTAATCGTTCTAGTTGTGTTAGCATTATTTCATTATTGAATGAATGTACAAGTTTAAACACACAATCCCTAAATGCAAAATCATATAAGCGATGCTTTTGTTCCAAATGGTGCAAATACCTTGAGTAGTCTTTTCATTATATGATTGTTAAATGCAAATCAAGTTTACTCAATGCACACGGGTATGTTACCAATATATCCATTGTGTGCATTAAATGGAAGAGACACTAATAAATGTTTCAGTGTGTATTATGAAACCATAATAAATGGTGTCTACATTGATTATTATATTACTCTACGATATATTATTTTTTTAAAATAAATATTTTTAATTATTTATACAAAAAACTAGGTTATACGGAGAATGTATTCAAAGAAGTAGAAATGATACAGCAGGAATTTTTGCAAAACTGCGTTGTGTAGTTTGATTTGCATTTAACATTAGCGTGCATTCACCACTTCCACAAGCACAAAACGTGCCCTTAAGCCTTATTTTATTTTGTTAGATCTGAATTTCCCCTACCGAGCAGATCCATCGTTCTCCCTCTATCAATTACTCCAATTGCAGCTGGTGGTAGAGTGGTCAACGGACAACGGCAGTGACAGTCACATCGCTGGCGAATGTGGTGGTAAAGAAATAGAGGACAGGAGTGCCGATGATTGTTTGTCGGCCCACCAGTCATTGATCCATGGTTTCCGTCCGTCGAGGTCCTATTCCTTCTTCTCCATTTTCCCCAGCTTCTTCATCAAACGGCCATCACTATCTTTCTCATTCCGAATCTCAAGCTCTTGAAAGAAGAAGAGAAGGTACTTCTTCTTTTTTCCGTATTTTCTTCATCCCGCTACCTAATCATAAATCCAACAATATCAATAACAACACTGAATATCACCAACAACATCGTTTCTTTTCCGACATAAATTCGAAGTTGAAGTTAACGTCATGGAAAAGATCCGTACTTGTAAGAAGACCAGTCATAGTACTCTTCTTCCTTGTTGGTTTCTTCTTTGGTATCTTCACCTGCCTCCATGACTCTATTTCTATAAGCGATGATCATGGTTTTCGTCCACGTCATCATAGTCAAACCATCTCATATAGCAGCAGCACCAGTAATAATGCAAATGCTGCTGCCGATAATGATAATCATGATAAGTTCTTGTTGGTTGAATCTACAAAGAAGAAGAAACCCTTAATATTGGTGACCCCAACGTACAACCGTGCCCTCCAGGCATACTACCTGACAAGGTTGAGTCAGACACTAAAGCTTGTTCCACCTCCACTTCTGTGGCTAGTTGTTGAGATGAACAGTGCTTCCATGGAGACAGCTAATCTACTCAGGACATCAGGAGTTGCAGCATATCGTCATCTCGTTTGTGACAAGGTCTCTAAAGATGTAAAGGATAGAGGGGTACATCAAAGGAACACTGCCCTTGAACATATTGAGAGACATCATCTGGATGGTATTGTCTTCTTTGCTGATGACGATAACATTTATACTCTTCGCCTTTTTGATGAACTTAGAAAGATCAGAAGATTTGGAACTTGGCCTGTCGCCATGCTAGCACAAGGCAAAAACAAGGCAACACTTGAAGGCCCAGTATGTAGTGGTGGGCAAGTGATAGGGTGGCATACGAATGAGAAGAGCAAGAAACTAAGAAGGTTTCACGTTGATATGTCAGGATTTGCTTTTAATAGTACTATTCTTTGGGATCCACATCAATATCGGCGCCCTTCTTCTGTTCCCATCAGACAACTAGATACAGCGAAAGAGGGATTTCAAGTAGGTGATCCTTTTTTTCCATCATCATACTTGCTATATCTGTACATACTGTTTGATGTTCTCTTTGCACTGAGACATGCATACTTCAAACTTGAATGTGAGGTGGCGGTTGTAGAATAGCCATAGATAAAAAGATGTTACCCCTACTTACTATCACCAAAAATTACTACAACAAAATTAGAGTTGACTAGGATATGAATCTGCCATCTTTGATGGCCTTTCAAACCCTCTTATCGGATATTCAGTGTTGGACTGGATGAATTGCCAAATAGGTTAGTGTCTATTATAGGATTCTGCGAAACAAGCAAGAATGTTGCTATTTTTCAGTTACCTTATAGCAAATTAAGCTCATGCCATATTTGTTGAAATCATTCTATATTTTTCTACTGTAATATGAACCACCATAGTCGATGGAGTACAACAATAAATTATTGTCCTAATTTTTTAGTAATATATCATATATTTCAGGTTTATTGTAGAAAAATAATTATCTTAGCAAATTGCTTTAAGAAATTATATCTTACTTGTTTTGAAGTTCATGTTTTGATTTTCATACGCTAGCAGAGTAACTCATTTGAACTTTTAGCATGATCCCTGTTTGTGTTTTTGACTGAAATAAATTAAGGAAACTGTAATTATCATTCTACTTTCCTCATATGTGAATTATCAAATATTTCAAATTTCATCTCTGCTATTAACGCAAAATGAGGGTAGTAGTTCTAAAATATTGCTGAAGTTATTTTTTTAAACAGATTTTTCAGATGCAGCCATTTCTTATACTTGTTATTTGTAAAATAAGAACTTAATCAAGATTGTTACATTTTACAAAATTTTGATTCCAACGTAGATATTTATCAGCACTAAAAATGGTACAGGAAGGTGCTCTACCTTAGAAGTTCATGAGCTTGTCATTCCTTGTGTTAACTTATGCATTTGGCGTGTCATGATTGATGTTGAATGAAAAAGAACACAACTTTTAAGTAAACTTGTACATATGCTATTGAATCTTTTTCTTTTTTTCCTTTCTCAGCTTTGCATACAATTGCATTGGAGATAACAAAATTTAAGATAGGATGTACCGGGAAATGGAGTTGGGCATGCGCGCCACTCTAATATATCGATATGATTACTTACATGTACTACTGGTTCCCATTTTCAAAAGAACCGAATCTACATTTGCTTATAAAATGTAGCTGTCGCAGGACTCAGGAGACCAACTTTTTTACCACTGTTATGAATGTCCTCAACCAAAATGGATAAGTTACTGGTCACCACTGAAGATGCTATGTTGTATTTGGAAATAAAAATTACTTTCTTTTATGAACTAAAATGCTTATCACAGCGTAATATAGATTTTGACTCGTTACTCTGAAAGAGTGAGATAAGAAGTCATTCCTTAATGAGCAATTGGCATTACTATTCAAATCTTCCATATGCATTCATTATCTATGTCAGTACCTATATGCATATGTTGGTCACTGGAAATCCATCATTAGTGCTACTTGTGGATGTCTACTGTTCATGTTATCATGCCTGCTACTTCTCATTTAACATTAGTACTGTTAGCAGTATCGTGGCAAATTCCACAGCACTTTGCTGGGCATATTATTATAACATATAAGCATATAATTTACAGTGAATTTTTATTCTATAATACTTCAAAACAGATTTTAATCCATAGATCTCACTGGTCATTAAACCATTTTACAGGAGACAACATTTATAGAACAGGTAGTTGAGGATGAATATCAAATGGAAGGCATGATTCATAATTGCTCAGTAATCATGAACTGGCATATCCACCTAGATGCAAAGCACCTTAAATATCCTCAAGGGTGGCATGTCTCCCGAAACCTTGATGCTGTTATCTCTCTGAGCTCGAAGTCATAGATTTAGACTGTAAGTTGCTTCTTCATATTTAGTCAGGGTTCATTCTTTATGCATATACATAATTTTTCCTCATCTTATCTAAACTTTATGGATATAGAGAAACAAGTCTGAATATGTAATATAACATGGATTAAACAGGTAGTAAGCAGTAAACTGATTGTTATTATCTCAAAACAGAGCCTTGTTCATATTTAGAAGATAATGTATAGAGCGAGGACGCCAATAATAGCTACATAGCCATTTAATATTTATATTTTTAGCACTCAGTATGGCATTTCTGAACAGAAAATTAACACTGATATATACAAACTTCTTATGCAGTGAAATGAAAATGGTAAATT
Organism: Allium sativum; assembly: GCA_030737875.1. Taxonomy (NCBI): domain Eukaryota; kingdom Viridiplantae; phylum Streptophyta; class Magnoliopsida; order Asparagales; family Amaryllidaceae; genus Allium; species Allium sativum. The sequence continues at coordinate 48,095,036 of CM060916.1, forward strand.
TTATCTATTGGTGGTATGAGTATAATTTCTACCACGATTAGTTGGACGCTTTACATCTGCCAGATTATGAAGTCCATGGATCAGAACTAATGTGTAATCCCAATCTTATTCTTTAATTATATCTTCATACGGATGATCATCTAGTCTGCCATTGATCGATTTTTATTTTAATGGCGTCTTGAGAAACATATTGTAAATCAAACTCGAGTATCGTGTATTTCGATATCTAATTCTTTCATAGGATATCAGACAAGAATACATGCACTTATTAATACATTCATCTTGGAAAATGTAGCAATTAGCTATGGGTAACTTGCGCACGAAATAGAAATAAAGCACGTATCAAGAAAGATTTGAAGCTTGAAGAAAGCAAGTTAAGGCACACCTCTCCATTTTAACCAATTAAGGTGGATAATATGACCACATATCGTGTTCTAACTATTTCATTTCCTTTTTTATTGTAAATATTGTTTTGAGATGATAAAAATATTGGTTTTGGGCATATGGTTACGATAATGCTTCAATGAATTTATATGGAGAGTTATATAGAAGAAAAAAAAAATGACGTTTCCAAAATCAAAATATATGTAATATTATCCTAACACTTTGAAATTTCTATTTCATCATGTTAAATCAGGGATGAGTTTTCAATTTCGTAATTTTTTCACATGTAGATATTTTTTAGTGTAATTTTTTAATTTCTGTCTGATAGTAAGAGTGATGCTTGAGTTGAGCAGATCACTTATTTTATTGTCTTTTAAGGTTTCAAATTCATGACCTGTAGAGTCAAAGTACATAGCGCCATGCCACTAACCAATTGAGTCTGTGGTCGTTAGTCAATGAGTGTGTGTAGGGTTGACAACTAGAATCGAGAACCGAAAACCCAACTGAACCAATCCAAAAAGATCCGGGTTCGAATCGAATCCGATGGGTCTCAGATCGGATCTAGGTGATGAAAAATAGAATTAAGACCCGAACCAATTCGACCTGAAAGACCCGACCAAAAAATATTAAAATATATGTATTTTTAGTGTTGCTATCCAACCGACCCGACCCGAACCGAAGCACGGGTTCAGATATATATTTTTGAAATGTATAGTTCAGACCCGACAAAACCCGATCCTTCTAAAATCGATATTCGCCGGGTTACGTCTGGACCATCAGGTCGGGTCTAATTGCCACTGTGTGCATGTGCGTGTGTGTCGAGGGTGTGTGTATTGTGAATTTATATAGGAGAAATAAGAAGCTTTTGACTGTAAAAATAATGTTAATAAATTGCAAATATTAGCATTTTGATTTGAAATTTTTACACGAGGTAAAGATAGCTTTAAGATTTTTGGTGCATTTTCCTTAATTTTTCTAATTGACATGAATTAAATAATACGGAAATGAATCACCTTAAATATGGAATTAGTTAAGTTAATGACAAATGAAGGAGATCAAAATAATATGGAAATGAATCACCTTAAATACGGAATTAGTTAAGTTAAATTACAAATTGAAGGAGATCAAAATAATATGGAAATGAATCACCTTAATTACAAAATTAGTTAAGTTAATCAAAAGTTAAAGGAGATCATTGTTGGTTAGATCAGACTTTCACCGTTACATTTATGTTTTCGAAGTAACAAATGAGATTTTACACGTAACATTATTGATCAGTAGTGATCACTTTATAAGGATACAAATCGACTTTAAATCAAATTACGAGATTAGCATTACATGTCATATTTTAGATAGCAATGTATAAGTCATGTTTTTTTATAGCTATGTATTAATCATGTTTTTGATAGTTATGTATAAGTCATGTTTTCAAAAATTAAGCTCAGTAGCTATTTATAGATCATGTTTTCAATAGTTATGTAATATTTTCGATCTGTGATTCATGTTTTGGATAGTTATGCATAAACCGTATTTTCGATAGGTTAAGCCATGTTTTCAATAGTTATGCAAGTCATATTTTATATAGTTATGTATAAGTCATGTTTTAGATAAATGTATAAATTTTATTTTTGATAACCATATATACGTCATGTTTTATAGTTGTATATAAATCATGTTTCCGATAGTTATACAAGACATATTTTTTATGGCTATATGTAAGTCATGTTTTCAATAGTTATTTAAGTTATGTTTTTTGGTAGCTATGTATAAATTGCGTTTTCGGGTTGCGTATGTAAGTTATGTTTCGGTGGCTGTGCATGAATAATGTTTTCGGTAGCTATGCATGAACAATCCCTCACAAAGCAATAAGTGCACAACCATCCAACAACATTAACACATATTCCCAAGATCATTAACTAAATAACTTATAACTTACATCCATCTTTACCGTGTTCTTCTTCCACTGTTGCTCCTCGTCGAGGAGGCCGCCTAGTTCTGGAGGCGGCCACACACCCATACCTCTCTGATAGCCTTTGAGGTGAATTTTCCATAGCTTATAAAGGGGGAGAAAATGAAAAGTGTTAAGGTATAACGTTTCACTATTATTAACTTTTGAAATTAGCCTCAAACGCTGTTAAAACATGCATTCACATATTGAAAAGAATGAGTATTGGGTCAATAAATTAGAACACCGTACCTAGTAAATTCAGATACCTCACAGTGGAACAAGAGAATAATATGTTACTTCAACAATGTACAACATCCTAGAACCAGTACGACAAATAAAATAACAAACAACTATGTAGGTACCTAATTACATTAGCTATCACTAAATTTACAAGTAATACAAATATGATATTTACATTATTTACCCTGTAGATGCAATCTGCAATCATGCTTCATTTCTCTTTCTACCGCTTTCACCTACAAACTTTAAGATTGTATGGGCGCTTATATCCAAAAAAAAAAAAAAAAAAAAAAAAAAAAAATGAAGAAGAAGAAGAAAAAAAGAAAATAAAAGGTGTCCACTAGTTTTGTGTATAAATTCCATACGCTCTAGCTCAATCTTCCCGTGGCTAGCGCATTGAGTGGAATTGCCTAAGCTAAGTATCCCTTAGGGTTCAAACCCACTTAGTTCTCCTGTAGGCACAAACATTTGCAGAAGACATTGTTAGTGCATTCACATAATAATATTAATATATTTATTATACCATGCGTAACACTGGCGGATCCAACCTTGGGCTCAGCTGGGCTGCAGCCCAGGGTAAAAAAATAAAATAAAAAATCAAAATCCTATCTTAGTCCAGCGTCAAAATGAAGCAAGTCTAAAAACTAAAAACCACGTTTATTGTTCTTCCATTTCATTTTTCTACCGTTCGTTCTGTTTTTGTCTACGCACCTATGCATCTCTTTTGTCAAATGTCAACTCTAATTTATGGATGATTCTTGAATTCAGATAAGTATCTTAACGAATTCATGCGATTTTTCCACTTGCTTGGAAATTGATTCTTTGAATGTAAAACCCTAAATTTTTGGGTTGTCTTTTGCATTATTGCGTATAGTTTTTTTTAGGAATTAGGTTATAAGCTAAATGATTTTGATTTTCTTGTTATTTGTTGGTTAATATCTTTATTCATTGGTTGTATTACATAATTATAGTTCGGTTGCTTTTCGTTAGTGATTGATAAACCAATTGGTTTTTGCTTTAGAATTGAAATGAGAATATATAAGTTCCTTTTAAATTATGCTTTTGTTGAAGTGTTTTTTTTTTATAAAAAAAATTGAAAATGATTAATTTTTTTCAAATAGGAAAATTGAGTATATTGTTATAGGGTTCGTTTGTGTTTACATTTTTTTTGGGCATCCGTACGTTAAATTAACCCATCCTAGTTTTGATTCCTGGGTCCGCCCTTGATGCGTAATATGATAATACAAAATAGGGAACAATACTTGAATACTCGAACACATCATAAAATTATTCGATCCCCACTTCAAATCATGCTAGTCAAAAGAGTGAACAAACACGAATACTCAACATAAATGTGAATACTAACCATACACCAAAACAAAATAAAAACTTTCAGTGAAACTAACAATCAAACATAGTAACAAATGGTATTATACACACACACACCAGCGTCACGGCACGCGCTTCACGCGTGTATTTTTCCTATGTTTAACAATTTAAGGGAACTAATTTACCTGTGTATTTAATTAGTTTCTCACATTGAAGCCATATGTAGTTAGTTTTTATTTTAAGTAACGACGTCTATTTTTCTTATATTTTAAAATAAAATTTCAATTATAGTATTTATTAATGAATAATGAAGTTATACATAAAGCTTATTTGTTGGATCATAATTTTGGGTGATACTTATATTTGATAATATTTGTGAAGAAGTACTTTAAAATGGTAAGAGAAGTTTATATTTGTTTAAATGGTATTTGTTTGTTTGATCCTAAATTTAAACATGGAGGAATATTTTGAATTTGTAAATATGTTTAGATTCTAATTTTAAGCAGATATTTTGAATTTGTAAAGATGTTTCATTATTAGATCCTACTTTTAAGCGTGGAGTGATATTTTGAAATTAAAAATAAACTTAATTATTAGATCCTACCTTTAAGGGATACTGAGAGTTGTTGATATCTGCATAGGGCCATTTTTGGTAGTTCACATCGACACCATCCAAATCCATCTAAATCCAACAATATATTGTAAATGTTCAGTTCACATATGCATAATTATCTATCCAAAATTTAAGCTCGTTCGGATATAATATATTTGATGATTTAATTTAAAGGTTCGAATAAATGTCTGAACGATGAATAATTGAGCTAAGATTTTGAAAATGTTATGAATGTCAGAACAAGCTCAAATTTTGGATAGATGATATATATATGTAGATTGAACATCTACATATTATTGTTGGTTTTGGATTTGTGTAGCTCATGAATGGATAGGGGTGCTTAGGAACACTCCTTATGTGTATGTATGTGTATGTGTGTGTGTATATATATGTATGTATGTATGTATATATATATATATATATATATATATATATATATATATATATATATATATATATATATGAGATAGGATCAAGAGCACCCCAAATAGTGTAGCACCCCTTTAGCCCCCTGATTTCCACCACACATTTCCGTTTCTCTCTCCTTCCACCAACTCTCTCTCCCCTCACTAACTTTTTTTAATATAAATATGTGGCTATTAATGGGGTGCTCCCAAATTGGGGTGCCATGGAACCCTTATATATATATATATATATATATATATATATATATATATATATATAGACACACACACATTTATATTTATATATATGAGAGTTCTGGGAAACCCTTGTTTTACAACACCCCTTTAGCACCCTAACCCCGACGTCGCTCAAGCTCGTGACATTTTGGTTGGACAAGTCACCGGCTTTGGCATAGGAAATGTGGCTCAAGCGCCTTTGCGTAAAGGTTTGGATGGTAGTGATTCCCTTCCCATGGTTCCTAAAGTAAGCATAGCACCCATTGCGACTCCTTAGGTTGGGATCAAACTGGAAGACCAGTCGGTTGCTAATGTGGAATTAAACAATCGTGGAACCAGTGTCGGCTTGGATAATCTGAATTAGTTGCTTGGTATTGGTAATGGATCTCAAGTCGCAGATGTTATTCATCGCTTTACGCAAGGCGGAGCCTGTTTTTTGGATTTGGATTATTTTACTCGCAGTCCATCCTCTTTGGAAATTAGGAATTCTCGGAATCCACCGGACTTCAAACTGCCGATGTTGGAAGCGTATGATGGTCGGAAGGATCTAAATGCTCACTTAATGTGCTATGTGCGCTATATGGAAGTTCTCTCGGCATCGGATAATGTCATAGCAAAGTGTTTTCCGCTTTACTTGACAAACGTAGCTACCATGTGGTTTCGACAGTTGGAAACAGAATCCATTCATTCTTTAAATGATTTGGTTGGTAAGTTCGTCGAGCAGTTCAGAGTTCACATCGCTCGTCCTAAAAACATTATGACTCTAACGACGATCAAGCAAAAGTCCGACGAGACTTTAAGCAAATTTTTGAAGAGGTTTAATGCGGCAGTGACGTCGATCGATAGGCCCGATCCGTCCATGGTTTTGATGGATATTGGCTCTGGTGTTTTGGATAAGACTAATTTTAAGATCTCACTGCAATAGGACCCGCTGAGGGATCTTGGTGAGCTCTACTTCGTAGCTGAATGATTTCTGCATGAGGAGGATACAAGGACTGACAAAAAGGTTCTCGATGCTAATTCGGTTAAGGGTGGAGGACCGCCCGACTCTGGTAAAGTAAAGAATTATGGCAAGGGTAAATCTTCTTTGGTGAATGATCGAAAATGGCTTGAAAGGACCATAAATTCCCGACATACTCAGAACTTACTCGCACCCTGGAAGAGATTTACTTGGAAGTTCATCCCACGACTCCGTTTAGAAAGCCGACCAGGTGATAGCCATCTCAGAAGGAAAGGGATTCTGGTCTGTAATGTTTTTTCCATGATCTCGACAATCATAATACAAACGATTGTCGACATCTTCGGGATATGGTTGAAGAGCGTGTCGGACGAGGCGAGCTGACACAGTTTGTTCGGACTTGGACTGTGGCGTCAGGACAAGCACAACCCTCTACTCCTACTTAGGATAGGCCCGAGCCTAGTACTCATGATATCGTTATTAACTAATCTTGGATTTCTGTGGCGTCTGATGTCTCAGAGTCTGGCTTCTCGGGCATCAGTATCTTTTGGCTTGTGGTTTCTGGTCTTCTGGATATTTTGGCTCTTTGGTTCCTTGGTCTTTGGCCTTTTGGATTTTGGTATTTTGGCTTTTGATTCTCAGTACTCAAGCTCTTGGTTTTTTCGGGCTTTTGATCTTCTCTTTGGCTTATGGTTTGCCTCCGTCTTCTTCTGGGCTTTGGTTATTCGGGCTCTGGCCCATGGTTATAGCTATCTGGGCTTCGACCCTTGGTTTTGGCTTTTTGGGCTTCAACCCTTTGGGTGTATCCTTTATGGCTATTTTGGTTGTAGATGGTTGAATTGGCATATTCATTGTCTGACAATACACCATCACCCCCTGGTTATTAATGAATTTAACTTTTCTGGTTTTGGATTTGAATGGCTAAGTTGCTTACCATGTAACAGGAACTGGCGAGATCCTTAGGCGTGCTCTTCATGAATGATAATTCGCTCAAATTCCTTCACGAATGAATTTGAAACCAAAAGCGGTCAAATCTGCATACCCATATACGGGAACAAACGAGTCTCTAGGCATGCTCTTTACGGATGATAATTTGTTATGTTTTTTTTTCGGTTTTACTAAAATCCCCAAGTTTTATAATTTTAATAAGATTACTTCACTCTTTGCGGAGTATGAAATTCGTATTTGGATTTGAACTTTAAGGACTTTGGTCCATAGCTTTTGGGATCCGGTCCACCATTTCTGGACTTTGGCCCACAACTTTCAGACTTGGTTCGCCAAGTGTACATTCTGGCTATTCTTGGTCATCTTATCATATCTTTGCAGGGCCGCCTTGAACTAATACGGCTATCCTGGTCATCTTGTCAATTCCTGGCAATGTCGCCTTGATTTGTGGCGGTTAAGGTCTTTACTCGTTTGGCTTTGGGTTGTTCTGTCAGTTCACGACATGCAACTCATCTGTACTCGAGTTGTCTTGTCGGTGACATAGGGAGATCGCTCACTCTCGGCTTTTAGTTGTTTTGTTGGCTCATGGCATGACGTTCCGCTTGGTTATCTGGTCATTTAGCTATCAATTACTTTGATTTTACGGATGTCGGGTTTCCCCGATTTCCTAGCAATGGTTACTTTGGATTTTTGGCATTCTGGCATTCGGGTTTCCGATTCCCCGACTTTGGTTGTTCTGGTATTATGGTTCTCGAACCTTAGTGTTCCCTCGGCTATTGGCTATTCTGGATATCGGATCTCCTCGTTTCTTTTGCTATTTTGGCTACTACGGTTATTCTGTTTATCCGATTGGTTTGGTTGTCTCTCGACAAACGATCCACGACAATCGTCAGCTTTCATTAGATTTCGGGCTTTGATTTTCTGGCTAATACAATCCGGCGCAATCGTGGTGTTTGATTGGTACAATACGGCGAGATTGTGACTTTCTAGTTATTTGGTTTTTCGATTCTCCAGTTCTTTGGTTCATATGATCCAACGCGATCATGCTTCGGTTTTTTGTTTTTTGGAATTCTCTTCGAATTTCTCCCGGCTTTCGGTTTGTGGATTCTTGGATTTCAGGATTTATCGCAAAACACATCTCCCTTTTTCCAAGAAAGACATGTTTTGAGGGGCAAAGTATTGATCCGCTTTTTGACAACACAATCACACGTCGAGTTTATGGTTAGCGACGTTCTCGGGACTCGAGTGCGTTCTTATGTAAGTGTGCAATGATTTAGTAGAATTCGCGAAGTGCTCGGAAAAGGCTTAGAAAAATCGTCGATTCCCGGATCGGGGTTTTCGGATTGGCAAAGTCGTTCAAGACTTCGAATACGAAATTATATTTCGTACTTGGAAAAAATGTTGGTTTTGGCATGGCCCGGGTAAGATCATCTAGAATCACCTGAGCGCATCATGTTGATCAAGCAAAAGAGCTTGCACAAACATCAGATTGGATTTCGTACTTGGATTTGGCATTTCGCATTAGGCATGAGCGGATCAACTCAAAACTCCTTAAGCACCTCGGCCAAAATACGCAAAAATAAGACTATGCATTAGACTTCAGATATCCGGATACGAATTCTGGCTTGAACTGTACATACAAATCACAAAAAATCACTTGTACAAACAAGGTTTTGGGATCTGTATTCAGGAGTTTGTCTGGGGATCGGTATTAGATCTGGCGAATTCCGGGATATACGCGGATCACCTATTTTCTAGGGATCGACATGGGTTGGATGCTGGCTTTCGGGGTACGAATTGTTCCTGGACAATGGGGATATGAGTTCTTACATCTGGCTTGGCAAATCGGGATGCGTGATCAACATGCGGTGATCACTCATTTCCAGGTGATCAACACATGGTTTCGGCTTGATCACGGTTTGTGGCTTGGAAGTCTGGCTTCTAGAAAACGACTCAGATTTTGGCTAAGTTCTGGGGTACGTACCGATCATGGGATACAAATTTTTGGCACTGACTGATATTTTCCCCTATAAATACCCCTGGTACTTGGCTGTTTTGGGGGATCTTTTTACTACTTTTTTCAGCACGTAAGAGCTCTCTTCTTGAAGCTTTTTAATGTCTTACTTCATAGTTTTCATCGCTTTGGAAGGTCTTTTGGACCTACAAACTTCACATTGAAGTTTACTCTCAACATTTTGGCATTTGGATTGACTTTGGACTTGCTACTTGGATATTGGAGCAATCTTGGACATATTTGGACATTCCTACACATTTTGGCCTTAGAAGAAGAAGAATGACATTTTGGTAAAATAGGGAATTAATGAGGACTTTACTATTCTTTAGCGTATCTTTGTAAATTCAAAGTGGTTGGACTTGGATTAACACTGTAATTATAACAATGATGATGAATAATTACTATAAAGTGGATGTAGGTGTTAGTGCCCAACTACTATTAAAAGTTGCGTATCCCTTTATATTTCTTTCTTTTGGTTGTTGGATTTACTACTTAACCCTTTCTTGGACGTTGTCGTGTGCGAGTGACAAACTTACCGTGTCATCAAGGAGGAAGAGGAAACATCTTTTACTTATGTTGGTGGATTCAATCCTGCATTAGAAGTTGCAACAACCTTTGTAGTGGCTTGTTTATTTAGAAAACTAGTCTTGAAGTGGAACGAACTGGAAATAGGAGATGTAACGATGCTATGTGTTTGTTCATCAACTACTACATGTTATTTCACAAAATCTTCTCCTAATTGCAAAGAGACTCCATTGTTCTTTTCACCTGTAGCTGGTTCAACTACCTTCTTTTCAGAGTTCACACTTTCTTTTAATGCCTCTTTTTCATTATGTTCTAAAGTTTGCACTCTAACATTGGCACTTACCTTGTTAACAATAGTGGAATGCTGCCAACGCTGATTTTCTTTTCAAGTTCTTACTTGAGTTTTTACGAGACACCAAATTATCACCAAAGACTTTGCAAATATTACAGATAGAAGGTTTCCATAAATATTGTAAGTGCTCAGAACCATTAGTTAATTGAACCGAAAATTCATTCGGTAGATCATTTCCAGGGGATATTTCTACCATGCATTTAGCATATTCTATCCTTTCTATTTTTTCTGTGGATTTATCCATATAAAGAAAACCACCTACCCTAGTTGCTAGCCAAACTATCCCTAGCAATGATGAGGTAAACATCGAGATATCTAGCATTTTAATTCACACTGGCACTTTCTTTATACTACCGCTATCATTACTTATTGTAGTGTCCCATGGTTTGACAATAGATATTTTGTTTCTAATAATCACTGGATCTGCTTGAACAACTTTTAGTCTATCTTTATCACATGCAAAGTGGGAGAAAAACATTTTACCATTAGACTTCACCTTGATGGCTCCAGACGGTTTCCAGAGTTTCTTCTGATGGTTGATGATAGTGGTGTATGAGAGCGGCAAATCGAGGAAAAATCCAACAAGGTAATTGTTCCAAATCTCAATTCCAGCGTTGATGATGTCTTCAGTAGGTAGGACCATCTTACCAGAGAAGGTAATATGTAGGGAGGTGAGGAATAAGACCCTGCATTCTACCTAAGAAGGTCACTCTATAATTATATACCCGAAGTAATAATATTTATTCACTTTGAATACCCTAAAACATTGTATTACTGTTTTAATTTTTTATTGTAGTTATCACCCTAAGCTCTCTTTCAAAATTTATCATTATTGTTTTTTTTCTTTCTAAAATTGTGACTTTTTTAAAAACCACGTATACTCTTTGTTCATTTAAACCCAAATAATACTGGTAATCTAAATTAGCTATTTCAAAATAGATAATGTCTCACTCTCGAAACACTACTATTATCTACCTCAATATTAATAATTTAATAAAAGTACACTTTTGAAATATTCCTGTATTATTTCCCTAAATATCTCTCGTTGCTTTGATTCATAATAATATCAGTTTTCAATAAAATATGTAAAATTTGTAGTAGTCGGATACATGGCCTGACTCTTGTTTTTCACTGTATTCATTAGTTGTTGTAATGATAGTGGTTGCGGCCATTATAAAAGCGGCTTAGCTATGATAAAAAATAAAATACGTAAAAGCAATCATATTATATTTACCCAAAAAATAGTGATTATACTTATTTAAACCTCTGGAAAGCTGAATATTACTCTTGATCTGAAACAATATTGGTTTATTCTTGGCCTTGCCAAAAAAAATTGGTTTATCTCCAAATTCTCTTATACTTAATTTTTGCGGCGAACTAAGCAATAATATTAATTTATCAAAAATCATATTATTATTTACTAAATTTCAATTGCTATATAATTAATAATAATTTATCCAAATTGATTATAAATAGACTTTTCATTATCATTAATGAATTTCCTCAAAATCCCCTGGGTAATAATTTTACTAAAATTTACACATTTACATGATCCAGTCAAATAATTTTATATAGTCTTAGCAACACTTATTCCTAACTAATTGGTTATTTTCCTTAAATATATAACTAATTATCTCAAAATATTAATCTCTAACAATGTAATAATTTAGTAAATAAATAGTTAAATCATGATATATACGCCACTCAAACATCCAAACAATGATAAAAGGGCACAATCGTATCTCAACAGTACTATTTTATCAATATACATATATATATATATTCATTTATTATTTTAAAATATAAATTTTCACTACTTTTGAATCTCGCCAAGTCACTATCACGAATAGTCTCAAAAATTGGCAAATCGTATGCCGAAATGTCCCAAATCTCACAACCGTGCATGAAATCGAAGTTATATGCAGAAGTTATAGGTTATAATATTTGCCATAAATTTTATTTTCTTTCACCTTTTCCTTTCTTCATCGAAGTTTGTTTCGATTCTAATTTCGACTTCAATTGGTGATGTATTTCTCTCAAATCTACGCAATTAGTTCCGTAATTGGGTCTTTTAGGGTTTCATGGTTGCTCGGTTCCTTTCGCCTGGTTTTTGCACGATAGGCTCTTTCGTGGATGCGAGCCCTGATATTGGAGTGGTATCGTTGGTCGTGTGTTCGACAGTGGATTTCAAGGTTGATGTTGCCAATTTAAATTCGTCTATGGTGCTCTTTAGAGTAGGGTCATTGCTTACTTTTGGGGATTTATGTCGCTGTCGTTTCTTGGTGGTGGGAAGTGTTTTCATGGATGTTTAGCCTTGCCATTTTTATTCTGGCTATTCAGCATTTGGTGTTTCTAGTCGTTTCTCTAGTTCGAAGTGTTCTATTGGGGAGGTTATGGTGACTCCTTCCTCTGTAGCGTCTATCACTGGCAGTCGTCAGGTGTAGCCAGTTTCTTCAATCCGTTTCTTGCCTAAATTTATCACTGGCAGTTGTCAATGTGTGGAAGGTTTCAAGTCCTCATCGAAGGAACTTTAGCGCTTCGTGTAAGCCTCAGTAAAGCCCATCTCATCGTTTTCTTTAGCAAAAGTTATCGTCGATCACTCTGCAGCTGCTATTAGTGCATAAGTCAGGGCCCTGCCTTTGTTGGTTTTGTGTAATAACTTCTCCCCTTTTGGCAATGCCGAGGAGTTGGTTGGCAGTTCTGTTTTTAAGGGAGTCAAACCTGCTTCGGCTCCTTTTAACCGCTTCTGGCTCAGGGGCAGCGACTACGGATGTCTTTGGTAGCTATGTGTTGTCAAGAAGCGGTTAGATGGGACGTTGGGAGTCTCCAAATGCAGCCGATTCTCAAATTTGGCATGGAAGACGGTGATGATAATGTTAGTGGTGTTGGTTTGAAGGTTGTGGTAGCTACCCTTCGCAGGCTTTGGTCATTTCTAATTGTCAGGTTTGTGCTTTGTTTCCTTTTTATCCCTATTTAAATTTGTATTGGTGCTCCCTTTGTCGGCATTGTGTTCGTAATGTGGCGTTGAGTTTGAGTGGGTTTTCTACGGATTTTTCTGTATGCGAGAGAACAACGTTGTTGGTTCATTACATTCTAGAGTGTTAGCGCTTTTGACATGTGATGTATCCATTTTTACTCGTGACTATGTAACATACCATTCTCTTGTTTACTTGGAGGTTGGTAGTGTTCCCTATTATCTTTTGTTGTCATTTGGGTTTATTGGTGGTTGTTTGGTCATATGGGCTTGTGCAGGTTGGTTCTTTAGGGGTTGGTCTGTTGGCATTGTGTTTTCTAGGTCTAATGTTTTTGCTTTCTGGTCAGTCGCTGATAGGTTTGTTGGATTTTGTGTAGCACCATTTTTCTGGCTTCGGTTTGTGCTTCTTCTAGGTGTGGGTTTGTGGTTCAATGATGAGTTTGTGATAGATTTTGTTGCGGATTGCGCCTTCGCACATTGATGTCGGTTATTGGGTATTTGTTCCTCTCTTGGTCGACAACATGTGGTTTACCGCGGAGTGGCAGGTTATATGTCGTTCGCTTCCTCTTTGGGTTCTACGCGGCTATTAAATCAGGTGACGTGCCAACGGTCTACACGTCTTGTGCTCTTCTCGCTTTCGGTCGGTCTTCAGATCTCCCGCTCTTTGCAAGATTGTGTGGTGGAATCCATACAACAGACGGTGACGTCAATAAGAGACATCATAACATTCTCCTCCTTTTTGTCGTCTCCTTTTTCCCCTTCCGTTTCTCCTTCTTCTTTTGATCATGCGATTCCCCCTTCTAAGCTCCTACGAAATACAGATCATTAATGATCGCTTAGATCGTCTGATTAGGAACTCTTTTCTGTGTAGGCTAGAGAATCATGTTGCTACTGGTCGTGTTTGTAGTGCATCTGGTCCAAGTCGCTCAGTTCAGGTCTTGTCAGAGATTGGTCCTACGAACGGTTATTTGTATCGTTCTTCGGCCCTTACTATGAGGGGGAGTTCGCAGTCTATGCCACGCACTCCTTGCACTATTCGCACTCGGTTTCTCGTTGCAACAGAGAAAATTGTTCGATCGACTCGCCATACTCTTTACCTTATCTGATATGTCTTTGTCTGTGCCCTTCCTCTTGTCATCCTGTTTATTTTCTCCGTACTTTTTTGGAATGTCGAGCATCCTATTCTGGAATATTTGAGGTATAGGTAATAAAGCCTCTCTTGTGCGTTCGATGCACATAGTCAAGAAGCACTCCATTTTCCTGATGGCTCTTCAGGAACCCCTCGCGAGGTCAGAAATAATTTCCGACGTTGTCCTTCGTCTCAACTTCGGGGGAAGCACTTCCAACGTTTCCAATAAATTCTGGATCCTTCGGAATAAGGACATCTCTACACAAGTAGTCTTCGACTCATCTTTGTTTTTGTCAATCAAATGTTCGCTCCCTAGTTTCCTTTCCCTTTTTCTCTTTTCTTCCGTTTACTTCAGATGCGAATTGTGGCGAGATTTGTTATCTCTTCCGGAGATGCCCTCCGGGGCATTTATCGTTGGGGGTGATTTCTTTGTTGTGGCTTGCTAAGCGAAAAAGAGAGGAGGAGCTTCTATCAACCGCGCAACGGTTGAGGATTTCAATTCTTTCGTTATCCAATCGGGTTCGTCGGAGGTTTCAGGCTTTTACCTGCTGCAATAATCAAGAAGGCTCCAATAGGATCTTTTCTCGTCTAGATAGGGTTTTCGATTCTGAAGGTTGGTTTGGTTTCCTCTTCTCTTTCTCAGCGGAACATCTTCACCGCAATAACTCAGACCATGCTCTATGATTCTAGGGTGTTCCCTTTTTCTTTGTCCAGACCATCTTGTTTTCGTTTCCGATCTATGTCGAAATCCCATCACTCGTTCACCCAGACGGTGCAGAAATTTTGGTCTATTCTCGTCCTTGGTTGCCCGATTGCGGTTTTCTCTGTCAAACTCAAGCGTCTAAAGCTTTGTTTAAAGCTTTGGAACATGCAGGTATTCAAGAACATTTTTGATAGAGTTCGTCCGATAGAAGAATTTCTCATCATGGTTGAGGCATCGTATGATGTCGATCCTTCTCCTTTACTGAGGGAAGGATGGGTTGAAGCCCAAACCGTTTTTAACTCTAAACTGCCAATTGAGAATGCTTTCCTCCAGCAGAAAGCCTGGATCAAGTGGATCATTGATGGCGATGTCAACTCGAAGTTCTTTCATTCTTCCATTAGAAAGAAGAAGAATATTCTCTCTATTTGTCATATCCTTTGATCGGACCAATCAATTGCATCATCTCTTCCCGATCAGAAACAATCGTTTTTGCATTTTCTCTCTTTTCTAGGTTGCCCTTTAGTTGTTTTCTCGGTTCCTATTCTTCTTTCCTTTGTCCCTTTCCTGGTTCTTCCATAGGAGGTCGACCCTCTTTGCTGTCCTCCTAAAGGGGAATAAATTCGCTCATGAGTATTCTTGCTCAATAAGGATAGTGGGAGTGGTCCCGATGGTTTCAATGGTGACTTTTACCATTATGCTTGACCGATCGTTTGTAAGAATTTCTCCCTGGCGATCCACTCTTTTTTCTCTAATGCCACGCTTCCAAAGAGCCGGACTTCCACCAATTTAGCTCTTATCCCTAATTATAAAAATCCCAGTCGTGTTCTGATTTTTCGTCTGATTGGTCTTTGTAACTTCTCGAACAAGGTCATTTCCATGATCTTGGCCTCTAGGCTAACCTCCATTCTTGATCGTGTTATCTCCTCTTAGGTGGGTTTTGTGAAAGGCCAACAATGTCCTTCTTGCTCAGGAACTCATTTCCCAAATCGATCAAAAAACTAGAGGATCCAGTGTAGTGGTCAAGCTTGTAATGGCTAAAGCTTACGATTGCATGTCTTGGTTTTTCATCGTTCGTGTTCTTCGCTCTTTCGGGTTCCCTAGGCCTCTTATTGATATGTTCTGGAGACTGGTGTCGAATTGCTGGTTTTCGGTACTTACCAATGGTGCAGCCAACGGCTTTTTCCGTTCGGGTAGAGGCCTTCCTCAGGGAGACCAACTTTTCCCTAATCGTTCTTCATCACCGCTGAAGCCCTCGTTAGAGGGGTTCATTATCTTACCATTGCGGGGGAGGGGGGGGGGGGGTAAATTCACCGTTTTGAAATCCTGAGCAGGCGTCTAGTGATCTCTTCATTGTCTTTTGCAAATGACCTCATTATCTTTACAAATGGTCTCCGTAGGCTCCTTTCTCTTCTACATCTCTAAATACATTTCGAAAAGTTGTGTTGTCCCAGCCAAGTCTATGACCCCCTAACCGACAAAGTCAGGGGAAAGATCTTTCGGTAGAACTCTTCTCTCATCTCCCAATCAGGCCGCCTTGTTTTGATCAAGGCGGTTCTCGATTCTCTAAGGTCTCATGTTTTTGCAGCATTGACTCCTACCTTTTCTTTTTTTCGTTCCTATCGTTCTTTGGCTTCGTCCTTTTTTGGGTTAAAAGGGACGAAGCACTAATGTATCATTGGATTTCTTGGGACACGATTTACCATCCCAGGAGAGAGGGTGGCCTTGGTTGCGCAACCTGAGAGATGTGCGTAAGGCTTATGCTTACAAGGAATGGGTTAGGTTCCGAGCTAAAGGATCTCTCTGGGCTTCATTTCTTTATGCTAAGTATCGACAGATGAAGGAGGCTGACTTCTCTGGTTCCCCTTCTCATGCGAGTGAGATGTGGAAATATATGTAGTCAGTAAAAGTTTTTTGTGATTCTCACGGTAGAGGTTTCAACTGGAAGGGGAAGCCTTTCTCCCTTTGGGATGCTTGAAATTCAATTATAATTCTGATTCCCAGGATTATGTTCTTCTCCTTTATCCGAGCCTCTCGGATTTTCCGAAGGTCTCCATTCCGATGTGGAAAATCTTCCATGGTAGACTCCCCTTGGATGCTAACCTTATAAAGATCGGCATCCAGTTGGCATCTAGTCGCAGATGCTACAAATCAAGCTCCGTCAAGTCTATTGCACACTTATTCTTGGAAGGAGAGTACGCTCGCTCTATTTGGTCTTTTTCAGTAGTCTGGTTGAGCTTTAAGGAACCTAGTCCTCTCTCATGTCTCTGCTGGGAGCTTAGTGTGCTCGGGGATTGGGAAAGGATCTTAGATTGATCCTCGTCAGACTCATCCCATGTCTCGACTACTGGCCTATCTGGTGTGGTGGGAACGAGGCAGTTTGTGATGAGACCCCATTGCTAGCTTCGTCCATCTCTTGGTAAATCTCCCATGTTATCTTCTTTGCTTTCCGAGGCAGGCCCTTTATGGGAACCTTGAATCCTTTGTTGACTTCTGTGGCGAGTACTTTCTTTGTGACTCGTGGGTCTCGCCTTTGAGCGGTTGTGGGGCAGTTGTTTTTTTTCTTCTTCAGATGGTGGCAATGGACACTTGGAGTGGCTTTGTTGGCTTGTGGTCTCTTGTAGCATTTGGAGGTTCTTAGTGAGGGATGCATTTTAGATAGCCAATGGTTGTCCTATCACTGTGTTTGGGCTGTGGAGTTGTTTGACTAGGAGGATTTTGTGTGGCTTGCAGGGATCTTTGGTTGCGTGATTGGTTCTTTGGCTCTGCGACCTGGCAGGTTACTAGCTTTGGGTAGACTTTGCTCTCGTCGAGGTCCATGTGCTTTCTTCGCTTTCTTGGTGATTATTTTTCAGTGGTGTCTGGCTCTTTGTTCTTGTTTATTGCCTTTTGTTCGATGGTTCGGGCTTGTGTATATATATTTACATTGTTGGTCCAGTCCCAAAAGCGATTCGCTCTTGTGTAGTTTGTTGTATACCACGGGAGAAAGACTGTTTTCTCTATTTTTGTTGTATATTGTCTATTTCTATTAAAAAAGGAAGAAAAAAAAATAGGTGATGACTAAGTTGTGCAAAGTTAGTTTGCACCGGAACGAGTTCTTTAGAGGTTCATGACCCTATCATCTTTGATTGGTCAATCGAAGGAGAAGAAGTTGATGACGACGACGATCGAAATAACGATGGAAGTGACAATGACGATGATGGCGATGAATGATCATGTTAGTTTTAAAACTTTATTTTGGTATTGTATAATAATCACTTTTAAAACACTATGCTTTTGAATGATTGCTACTTGATGGGCTATGTATAATTGTACTTGGTGTGTTGATGTTATGTTATGCCATATTCCAGGATGTTGTTTATGCAAAGCTATGATTTTTTTAATATGATATGAGTAGCACTATGTTTTCATTTCAATGCTATCATATGTTTATATTGATGCTTTCTTAAAAAAAGGAAGTAACTTTGTTACTATATGCCATGTTCTTGTTGACTTTGAACCCGTGATGACTTTCATCATGATATTTATCATTTACTAAATTTATATAATCGGAAGTCATGCAATACAGTCAAGCATGCATGTTTGTTTTTAGCTCATGTATGTTAAAATTGTTCTATAATTTACTCCATGAACTATGTACATATATTAGTTTCCCATTGTCTGTTACTCCTTTTTATCGATGACAAAGGGGGAGAAAAATATACAGCATATGTTTAGGGAGAGCAATATATTTAGGGGAAGCACATGTAAAATTTATAGTTGTCATCATTAGAAAGGGGGAGACTATTAGAACCTCCACTTTTGAACTAGATTTTGATTACGACAACTAAATATCGACGATATTGTTCACTAACGTCTTTTATAGGAAGAAGGAGAAGAATATAATCTAAACACACGAAGATTCGACAAGACGATATGTTGATATACTTAGTATAAAATCGAGTCAGTGTTTAGATGGTAACTACTGTTAAAATCTCTCCGATTAGTGTGTATATATATTATAAACTCTATTTTTCAATAAGGCTAAAAAGGAATATGCAGATTGTGTGCATCAGATATTTGAACTGGAATTTCAAACGTTTAAATTCTGAATATTCAATATTTCGAGTTTGGATATTCAAACGTCTGAAATTCCAATTTAGATGTCTGAATAGGCAGATTTGTGCACATGTCCATCCATTTTTAAATTATAGTCGTTTTTCAAACTTCTGAATTATAAATTTAGAAGGCTGAATTGAAAGGCTACGACTTTTTAAAGAGTCATAACCCTTTAGTCCAAGAGTTAGGACTATATCTTTTGATCAAACATTTTTACGAACAATTGCAACCTTTTACTTATGATAAATACACTTCAGAATCATTTGTTTCAATCATCGAATTTTCTTGAACTATCTATTCTCTGATTCTGAACTATTTTCTTTTCTAATTCACTTGTGCTCTCAAGTATTACATGATTATAAATCACTTTCCTTCTTTATTCTTCACTTTCTTTCAAGTATATATACAAATGACAAGATTAGGAAGGGTGTGCTCAAACTGTGACTTTTCAGTGTTATTCAGAACACATACTCAGTTAAAACAATATTTTTATTTGTTGAAGTCATGTTCTGCTGCTTACGCAAGAAGTCCTCTTCGGTTGCTGAGACGAAATCCTGTTCTGCTGCCCAGGTCCCATTTCTTCTGCTTGGGTGTTGTGACACTTGTTCCTTTGGGATAAGTGAGGGTGTTGATTAGTGAAATTCCAGAAAGAGTTTAGGACTGGACGTAGGACGATGCTCCAAACTAGTATAAAAATTCCTGGTGTTATTTACTATAATTTACTGCATTTAATTTTCTTATCTATGATATTAGTTTATATAGTTTTCTCATTAAATATTTACTTACATAACTATATCAAGTATAATATGTCACACCATTAAGACTTTCTTATATACACTCAGTTTCATATTACTCGATCTTACTCTTGTAGATTTTTCACAACATATCCAAATGCTGATGAAGTCTGGGAGGTGGAAGCGAAAAGGAAGGCCATTGAAAATCATTACTCAAGGCTCAATCAGAGGCTAGGGAGAAAGGCAATGCAGAAGCCCTGATTAAAATTTAGGAGGAAGCCCCAAAGAACGTCAAAGAGGAAGCACACTCCGAAGAGAGCAGAGGAGGAGTTGGCAAGGCTGAAAGCCGATAGGGAGGCGAAGCTGAAGGTTGAGGCCCAAACGAAGGCCAAGAAAGAGGCTAAGAGGAAGGCCGACAAGGAGGCCAAGAAAGCTAAATAGTCATCCCGAAAGGAGGCAAATAAAGCTATGGTTCTTGCACTACCCATGGAGCATCAGCTTAATCCGTTGAAGGTCATACCTGGCCAGATGTGGAAGCTGAAGTCACCGAGATCCCAGGTGACTAAGAGGAGGAGCTATTGTTTGAAGGAGACCTAGGGAAGGGTTAAGTCTTGCACCAGCCCAGTCGGTCGAAGGGACAGAAGGGAAGCTATAGAAGTAGCTCGAAGAGGAAAAGTAATAAGGATAAGGAGGATCCATCCGAGTCCGGGTCAGAGAAGAAGAAGAATGGCGACCCTCCTGAGTTATTGTTGCATACAATTTTCGATTTGTAGGCCAATACAATACACGAGTATGACCCTCGCTTTTAGAGGCATGATTTGGTTTCAATGTACATCGTGTCATTAGAAAGAAATATTTTGACTTGTGAATGAAAGTTAGTTTACTTTGCTTTCATCACATATCGCTTTAAGTGTTCAAGTATTCTTTACATTTCCCAATACTGGACTTATGTAAATTTATTTGTTTTTTAACAAAATAATAATAATAATATAACTAAAGGGAGAATCTCGCCATTCTCCAACGGCTCCCAAAAACTATTTCCGGAAAACAAAAACCGTGCACACACAAAAGAGAAAAAGAGGAAAGACGACGCAAAAACCAAATAAAACCACTAGAAGGACTAAAGACAACAACGACTAAAGTCTATAACAAATTAGATGACACTGTAACAAGCGTAGGAGCCGCAAAGCAAACCAAATCTCCACAATGAAAGCCATAGTCCGAAATCAAAGGACATGGCCTCTAAAGAAGGCAGAAGGCATAGGAAGGTTGACCCCAAGTGTCGTCCCTGAATCTCCGAGAACTCCGGCTCCTCTTTCTCCCTCAAAACATGGTGGGAAGCGAGTCCAAAGCCAAGGAAAATGAATAATCCTCTTGGTCTTCTAACATCCTCAGTAGCACCTTCTCTAGGGACCCACCTCGATAGCGTCCAATAGCTCTTGACTGATCAATTCCAGCACCTAAAAACCAGAATCTACACAACTAGCAAACAACATAAAACCGGGAGGGAGGAGGGGGGATACCAGAGATAAAAGCAGCTATAATGCAGAGTAAAATAAAACAAAAGCAAATGCAAAAGTAGAAAACAAAACTCAACCAATGCCTACCCTAGGAGTGGCGTTCACCTATAAGACATCAAAGGTGACAGCCAACCTTCTAGAGTGGGAACCGATGACGCCCCTGAAAGGCCTACCACGGAAAGTAAGGAACACATCATTCTAACTTTCCGGATAATGGTCCATCCTAACATCGTCTAAAACTGCCTTATTCCTGGCACACCAAATGTGCCAGTAGACAAGACAAGGAATCAGACGCTGGAGAATAGAGCGTAAAGATTTACCTGAGTCGCCAGCCTACCAGAGTCTTAGATAATCTTCCATCGATGTGGCATTGCATCGGCAATCCATCAGATTCCCGAAGAAATTCTAGACAGCCCGGGCACAAGATCCGGAAACGAACAAATGAAAGGAGGACTCTGAGCTTCCAGAATTGCAGCACCTGCACCTGGACACTAGTGGGATGCCAACACGCTGAAGATTTTCGTTTATAGGTAATCCCTCATGCAAACATTCCTAACAGAGCTGAAAATAAGGAGATGTGGACTAGGATACCTAATCGAATTTCATGCTGCCTTAAGTGAGAAGGGGTTGCCGTCCCAAATGAGACCACCCTCATGAGCATCCATAAGACCCTTCATGGATTGAATCCGTTTCCACGTCTCATTGGCGTAGGATGACATACCGGAGAAATTCACCTCAGCAAGCCTGCGGTACTTGGCATGCAGGAACGTCTCCCAAAGGGAGTTGATCGCTCCAAACCGCACCCATAGCGTACAGGCAAAGGCCAAACAAAAGTCCTTAGGGTTACGGAGACCTAGGCCTCCCTCACTTTTGGGACGACAGATGGTGTTCCAAGAAATCCAGTGGTGGCGCAAAGCATTGTCCTTACTTCCCCAGAAAAAAGGAAGAAATCAAGGACCGATAGGAGCGGAAGATAAAGAAGCAGTGGGAGTCATAGCAGCGAAGATATGAGATCCCAGCGAATCAAGGACAGACTTGATGAGAACCAGTTTGCCGGCCTGGGAAATGAGGGAAGCATTCCACCTAATAATCTTGCCCATGACTTTGTCAGTTAGGGGGCCGAAGATGGCATTAAGCTTCCTACCTCGGTATAATACTATACCCAAATAAGGAAGAGGAAGAGAGTCCGCCTTAAATCTAGTAGTAGACTCAATCCAAGAGGATCTAATTATTGGCAGATCTTTCGCGGACACGAAGCATCTTTTAGAGGAGTTTACGAGTTTCCCTAAGTTACTCTTATACTGCCTAATAAGGCCAGCAAGGGTAGGATAGAACGACGAGTACCATTCGTGAAAAAGATGATGTCGTCTGCAAAAAAGAAACATGAGATAAGAGGACAACACCTAGGGATGCCGAACTTATGAATCTGCCCAGCTATCGTTAGAGAGTGCAAACCTCGAACGAATGCATCGACAACAATGACGAAAAGGGTTGGAGACAAGGGGTCCACTTGACGAAGACCGCTCCCTGATCTGAAATAGCCTGCGGCTGTCCATTGATGAGAACGGAAAAGCATCAGTTGGAGATAAGTCTCCAGACAACGTCGATAAGGGGTTCCAAAAAGCCAAAAGCCCTTAGAACCCTGATGATGAAGAACCATGATATACGGTTGTAAGCTTTAGCCATATCAAGATTAACTACCACATTAGAGCTGCGAATCTTCTTATCAATATGAGAAACCAGCTCCTGGGCTAGAAGGGCATTATCAATGATCAAACGTCCTTTAACAAACCCGGCCTGCGAGGAGGAAATAATGCGCTTGGGAAACGATGCTAGCCTGGAGGTTAAAACCTTAGAAATGACCTTATTAGAGAAGTTGCACAAACTAATTGGTCTGAAGTCCTCACAAGAACTTGGATGATCACATTTAGGGATAAGAACCAGGTTGGTGGAGGTCCATCCTATTGGGAGATCAGCACCTGAGAAGAAGGATTGAATGGAGAGACAAAAAATCCGCTTAAATAATAGGCTATACACTCCTATAAAACACTCCATTGAAACCATATGGCCCACTCGCACTGTCCTTGCTAAGTGAAAATACGTGCGCCTTTATTTTTTCTGAGGAAGGGGGTGCGGCTAGGTCGGCTATCCGACGGAAGGATCATACAAGGGATGAAGGCAAGCATGGACGGATCAGATGCAGAAACCGAGGGAAAACTAAGGAAGGATTGGAAATGGGAAAGAATAGTATCCTTGACTTCAACAGGAGTTGAAGCCAATGAGAGATCCGACCCATGGATCTGGCGAATGGTGAGGAGACTATTATTCTTACGAATAGTCGAGTGAAAAACTTGTAGTTTGTATCTACATCAATAACCAACTTGATCCTATCTTTCTGCTAAGGTGGTTATGTTCGATACAAAGTTCCGAAGAGAAGGTAAGATAGGCCATCACCCAAGCCTCCTTGTTGGCAGCATTGGGATCTTCATCAAAAGATGCTTCAAGGAGAATAAGAGTTTCTTCAGCCGCTCTAACACGGTCAAAGATATTCTTGAAGACAAGCATATTCCATGCCTTGAGACAAGTCTTAAGGCGCTTCAGCTTGCGAGAGAAAATCAAGCAAGAGGAACCAGACATAGAGGATATCCAGGAGTCTTTGACGATTCTGTGGAAAGACTGGTGCGATCTCCACATACTTTGGAATCTAAAGGAAGACGGTCCAGAGAGGGAAAAGGGGTTACAACTAAGGAACAAAGAAGCATGGTCTGAAAAGGTACGATGAAGGTGGGAGATAGTGAACGTGAAGGGTAAGCTGAACCACCCTTCAGTGGCGAAGACTCGATCAAGCCTAGATGGAATCCGATTAGGGCCGTCTTGGTTGTTACTCCAGGTAGAAGCTGATCCAACAAAAGACACTTCGAAAAGACCGGAGCTGATGATGAAGGAGTTAAAATCCGCAACCGCCAAATGGTTAACAACATTGCCTCCACGCTTTTTTGCTTGGCTAACGACTATGTTAAAGTCGCCATCCAGACGTAAATTTATTTGTCGTCACACTTGAGTTTTAATTGTTTGAAGATTTGCTCTTGAGAACCTCAAGTCATGTGAAGTTCAAGTGAATCGGCTCCACTCTCGGGACTTTTTTTCGGTCTATAATCTTGAGTCGTGTGAAGCCATGAGTGAACGTCGTTGTTTCATCCTTTATACCCTTCCATCATTTTGTTTGGGTTAGATTCAAAGGCATCATTGTTTTGCCGGATTTATACTTGGATCCATACTTTGAGGGTCATAGTTAGCCAAGCAAGTAGTCAGAATCACATTTACTTGGCTGGTGGGTTGTCCCCAAGTCCGGAGATTAAGAGTGAGTTGGACACTTAAGTTAATATGCGTCGCGAGTCGTTTATACCCGGCCTCGTCGATGGTTCGAGAGTCGAGTTGACTTAAGGAGGGCGGACCACTCCACAAGGTTTGAGTCTTCATAGAGACTCAGGATGGTGGATCGATTCCAATCCCTGAGGTGCTGATCTGGTGTTATGCGCTCGTGTATGCAAGTCGTTTGTAAACTTGTAATCATAGCTCTAATATACGAAGAAGAAAGTAAATACACCAAGAACATTGAGATCTGAAAAACTTCACTGATAAAATGTTGGTGGTAACGACCTTTTCTTTTACAATGCCCTTAATTGAAAACGAAACATTCTTGGAAAGCAGTAAGCCTCTACAGTAAGCTAGGCTAAGTAGCGATGAGGAAGCTCATTGTTCCATGCTCTCGGTAGTTTAGTGCCATCAACGGTTGTTACTTTGAATGTGCCACCTCCATGCCTCCACTGAATGACATACAGTCTTCCCAGTGAGGACCGAGGACGGTTGATGTAGGACAGATTCGGTAACGACCCGTATTCTACGCATCAGAGGGTCGTAGAATATTTATTTCTTTTACATACGAAGTCGTATGGTCGTGTAACTTTGGGGAATGACTATTGGGGTCATTTCCCACGTTCACGATTTTTGCTGACTTTTAAATGACCGTTTCGCCCCTGGCGAAACTTTTTTTGCCTTTAACTTTGATTGGAAAGGAGTTTTGACCTAAAACCACCTTCATTCCTTCGTTGGATTCGAATGATGGTTTACCTTTCCGTAGAGTGGTCACATTGATCAAACGGACTTACCGTTTGGGAGAAATGGCTGAAACAAGGTTTGTAAGGTGAAAACCAGCATAATTAGGCTTAGTCGGGTGATTAGCAGCTAAGCCCGTAACCCATTTCGGGATCAGGGTTATGGGAGGGCTGAAATGAGTTAGAGAATAGTTCTTATTCATTTTTTCCAGCCACCACAAACCTCCCTTGAGCTCTAGCAATGGCCTTAATCTTCTAAATCGCTCCCAAAACACCGTTTTTATCATTCCAAATCACTAGTTAAGCAAATCAACACCAAATCAAGGCGGATTAGCATCAAATCATAGATAGAGCTGCTGGAATACCTTGGGATCCATGCCATAACAGTAGAGTTTCAGACCTTAGATTATATTTGTGGCTAAGGTGAGTGATTTGCATTGTTTTTCACTAATTACGGCTAATTAGGGGTGATTAGTGATAATTAGCGAAATTATGGCTCAGAAAAATCTGGAAAAATTTGTAAAATTCTTAAATATTATTTTAGAGCTCTGATAAAAATTTGGGTTAATTTGGAAAAGTTTTTTTTAATCGTACGATTAAGTCATGATTAAGGGGATTAAGGGGAAAACATGGGTTTTGGGTATGTTTGATCCATATAAACATGTCATATTGTTGTTTTGGTGTTTATGGTCGATTCTCCATGTTGCTATTACTGTTTTGAATGTTTTGTGATTTCCTAGTGAAGTTAGATTGGTCAAAAATGACGTCGTATGGTGTAAATTGCTTGCTGGGAAAGTTGCAGAAATTGGTTAGACACCCCGTTCGTGAAGCACTTGTCACGAACCGACCCCCGTTCGTGAAGCACGTATCACGACCCGATCGATCGTGACACCACCTCTCACGAACCGACCATTCACACAGTGCTCCACGAACCGTGAAGTACCACCTTCCACGAGCCGCCGTGCTCCACGCATCACGAACCGGAGGACCATGAAGTACCTCGAGTCGATGACAAGGAGAAGAAGCTCCCACGAGCCAAACCGATGGCACGAACCGCATGAAGTGCGAACTGCGAATAAGGACAGGGATCACGAGTGGGTCCCGTAACTCAAATGTGGTCCACGAGTTGACCATGAGTCACGAATCGGAGCAACCACGAACCACGTGCCGACCTGAAGACTTGAGTATTGAACTGAGACATGACGAAGGATATGAGATGAACTGAATGGAAACTTGGAGTTACGAACCGGACCGGGATGATGACCAAAACCCGAGATGCAAAGGTAGTCCAAATATGAAGTAGAACTCAGGATCCAGATGGGAACCAATGAGTTAACTTAATGATTGGGCTTTGTTGCGGGACGTGTGCAAAGGGGTTATCGATATCCATATCCTTAGTTCACCTCTGAGAGATGGATTAGTGGCTATGGATAAGTGCAATGGGGTCATTGTGACTCCATGGAGCAAAGTGATCGTAGCAAAGGATTGGGTGATCGAGTGGTGGATATTGTATGCTTTACGCACTGAGTGAGAGATGTGAGGATGATTGTTATGTTTGATGTTTGCTGTCACCATGACCCCACCCCCATTTACACTTTATGTTAGTGTTTCCTTAGAGTACTGTACATCTTGTTGTGCTAACTCTTTGGTTGTAGGAATAGGTTCATGTATGATTGGATTATACCTGTCATTGTTTTGTTTTGTTGCTTATCGCTCATACCAGACTTTTGTCTGACCCAGAGTTTTATATCTCTTCTTATTACTCTGGGTGCTCCTAAACGGGCAGACTAGAGACAGGTTAGCTGGTTATGCACGAGTAGATATCCGGAGACGAGCAGGAGGCTTACACATATCATTTCCATATATTCTCCCTGTGTAGTTGTTAGTCGCTACTTTGGGCATTAGTAGTGCACCTTTTCTATTTTCTTTAGAGATAGTATTTTGAAGTTGTAATAATGATGTGGATCATAAGCTGTATTTTGGATTTCTGCTGCTATGATGATTTAGTTTTAAGCTTATGCAATGTCTCGCCTGTTTTTTGTCAAGTTATGTTATTATTATATTTTATTCCATGCGCTGTGAGATATACTACAGGTTCTTTAATGATTCACAGTTTTTAATTCCTGCCCTTTCCTTTGCTTTGACGACCGTCCCATGTTGGTTGGATGTCGGCACAGCGCGTTTCATTGGAAATGTCGGCTGGTACGGGGCAGGCCCTCACACTTGGTGTCAGAGCTTTAGGTTGCGTAGTTTAACCTAGGGAAGACGTCAGAGAGAGATAGTATATGTATATGAGAGAGCGTATTTGTGATAGTTTGGTTTTCAAAGCTATATATATACTATTATTATATCTAAGGATGACGTCGTACTACAGGGCACCACATTGAGATGGTTAATCGTTTTCTCGTTACAGATTGAATGATGAGCCGATATACGAGGAGTACGAGTTCAGGGGCCAACAGCAGGAATGTCCCTGATATAAGGGCGATGTTTACTACCTTCATGCGAGAGATGCTTAGGGATGCACGGGGAGCAGTTCCTAATGCTAATAACGGTGGTGGTGCAGTAGTGGAGGCACCTAGAGACGTTTTCGCCAGGCTCAACAAGGATTATACTAGTCTTGGTGGGAAGCCGTTCCATGTAATGGAGTCGGCTACGGAAGTTCAAGATTGGCTTGATAGTTGTGAGCGCATCTTTGAGGATTTGGGGATCGAGCATGGAATGAAGAGGAAGCTAGCATCTCGTCAACTTTAAGGACAGGCTATGAATTGGTGAAATGCTATTAAAGCAGCTACTCCTGAGGACCAAGTTACTTGGACTCAGTTTAGGACTCACTTCAGTGATAAATTTATCCCAACTGCTCAGAAATCAGAATTGTTTAGGAAGTTTTTGAAACTTAAGCAGAGTGGTAGGGCTGTCTCGAAATATATTACTGAGTTCGATACTTTATCGAAATATGGATTATCTCTTATTGATACTGTCAATAAGAAGAATGAGAAGTTCATAATTGTCTTAAATAGGTACTTGGGAGAAGGATTTATAAACCAAATTGATGAGACTTTCGAATCCATTTTGGGGAAAGCATTGAGATCAGAGAGCCTTTACCCTAAGTCAAAGACTGAGGTTGCTATTACATCTGCAGAGGAGCCAAAGCCGTAGGCAAGCGGTGCAGGCAAGAATAATTCCCAGAATAAGAGGAAACACGACCAAACCAAGGATGGTAAAAAAAAAGAATAATAAAGATGGAAAGTGCTTTAGTTGTGGCAAGAAGGGCCACTATGCCAGAGATTGTCAGGAAAAGCCTGGGAAAGGAAGTGCTTCAATTGCGGTCAAGTGGGACATCACAAGGATAATTGTCCGCAACCTCTTAAAGAAAAGCAGATCGTGAAAGAATATGATATCAACGTTGTTCCTTCTTCGTCGAATGCCCCAACTGCGGCGCAGAAGGGAAGGAGTGTCGTCATTCAAGGTATGCTTTCTATTTATGGTACTTCTGTTCGAGTTTTATATAATACTGGAGCTTCTCATTCCTTCATATCTAGTGACCTGGTAGATAGGTTAGGATTGGAACCCGAAATAGTCGATAGACCTTTAGTTGTGATGAACCCGGTTGGTGGTTCGACTAGCCTTAGTATGGTTTGTCAAAATTTGGTCTTATCGAGTCACGGATGTATGTTTTCATATGATTGCTTTGTTTAGGCTTTACTAGGTTTAGCATTATTTTGGGGAGTCGATTTACTCCAAAGGTATAGGGTGGTATTAGGTACCTACCTAGTGATGGCAATAATAACTGGAGTTAAGGAAGATGAGAGATTACCGTTGTCGTAAGTTCTAGTTGTCTCTGAGAGGCAAATGTACGTTGGACATGCAGTAGTCTGGTTAAAACTTGGGTTGCCATTTACTCTTGGCATATGGCATGGGCCGTTATAGGACCATCAATAGTTTCGAAGGAGGATTAGCGAGGATAACCAGAGTCAGTTATGAGTGCTCGAATGTTTGGTTTTTTTGCTAGTATCATCTCACACAGATTGTCTGAATTCGGTGGAGATGTTCCTTGAGTGCTTGTCTGATGTTGGTTTAGGCCTTTAGGGCTTGTGCTTGGGAAATGTCGACTAGGATGGTTTGCGTGAGATATAAGTAGTTGTTGTGATTTCCATTGAATGATATCTCGGCTTACTCGAGGAGCGATGTGCAACCGTGACATGATAAGACTGTTCAATGGTATGGACTGCCCTGAGTTGGACTCGATAGGATTATGAGATGACTCGAGTGGGACTTGAGAAAGCTACAAATTAATGGATTGTTTAGGACCCTATATTGATGTTCTCTTTGGTTCAAGAATGGTAGAACTTTGAAGGGATAGGATGTGTTCGTTGATCGTGGAAGATGCAACGAAAGTTAGGACGATTCAAGTTGGACTTGAACTCGTAGAGGAAAAATGGTTATTCATTGATCTTGGAGATGCAATGAATAGGGAGACGACTCATGTTGGAATTGCGTTTGTCGGTAATGTATACTCAAAACTAGGTCTGAGTTTGAGGGTAGCTCTTCTGGTGAGAGTACTAGGGAATCGTCGATAGCTGGAGTGTTCTAGGCAGACTCGAAGCACGTGTATCTGGGGACGCCCGTTACCTTGGATCCAGTGGACGTGATCTAGTTATCCTTGGAGGATAAACGTGCGTTGGACGTGCGGTAGTCCGTTTGGGGTCGGAGCTTCCATTAGCCCTTGGGATTGGTTGGACCAGTCATGTAGGTGTCGACGTATTCATGGCTTTAGCCGGTGATAGATATGACATATTTGATGGATGCTATGGTTGCAATGTTTGTTCTTAGTTTCTTCCCTTAAGTAGACTATCACCTGTAGGGTTCCGGTAATGGGGAATGAAGAGATGACGATATATACGGATGCATGTGGTACTAGTCTACGTGTTGTACTGATGCATTGAGTATGAGGCATACCAGTTTAGGTGCTATGTTTCTTGAATGAAAGTAGCTGGAGTATATCGCGAGATATGATTTCAGACCTAAGTATGGATTGGATCCAGAAATTTTGGAAAGTTTGACAATCAGACCAACTTTGATTGAGCGGACTGGTTCCAGTCAGAGGGACGATCCTAATCCATTGGAAATCATCTCCAAGGCGGAGACGAGCATCAATAGAGAGAAGATAAAAAAGTATGGACTTGATCGAGAAGGATGGCTTAGAAAGAATGATAGACTGGTTGTACCCAAGGTCAATGGATTGAGAGATGAAGTGCTTAGAGAATGTCATCACTCAAAGCTGACTATACATCCCGGTGGTAACAAATGTATTGAAACATGAAGCAGACCTACTATTGGGATGTGATGAAAAGAGACGTTGGGATGTTTATATCCAAATGCATGAATTGCTGACTAGTTAAAGCTGAGCAAAAGAAGCCTAGTGGTTTTTTACAATCGTTGGAAATTCCCGAATGGAAATGGGTTCAAGTCTCAGTGGATTTCATTGATGGTTTACTAAGGATTACATCGGGTCATGATAGCATTTGGGTGAATCGTGTATTAGAGGTTCTCTTGAGGGGTTGCATACTGGATTTTGGAGGGTCATGGGATGACCACTTGCATTTGGTTGAGTTCGCATATAATAATAGTTATCAGTCCAGTATTGGTATGGCTCCATTTGAAGCTTTGTATGGAAAACCATGCAACTCACCATCATGTTGATTGGACAACGGTGAGAAATTTGTGCTTGGACCAAAAGTGATAAGAGAAACTTCAGATAAGATTGAGGTTGTCCAACAGAGAATGAAGACTGCCCAAGATAGGCAGGAGCATTATGCCGCTAAAAGACAAAGAGATTTGGAATTCTTCGTTAACGACTTGGTATTCGTCAAGATCTCTCCATTGAAGAATGTGATTCGGATTGGTAGGAGAGGTAGGTTAGTACTAAGATTTGTTGGTCCATTCCTAGTTCTCGAGCAAGTTGGGAATTTGGCATATAGAGTTGGATTGCCTGACAGGATGGCAGGAGTTCACAATGTATTTCATGTTTCCCAGTTAAGGAAGTTCGCCCACGATTCTGATATGACTATTTCACCGGATCAATTGGATGATACCGAGATAGAATCCGAGGTAGTAAGGAGTCGCAGGACGATTCATATTGTCGGACACGATACGAAACAACTTCAAAGGAAGACGGTGAAACTAGTCAAGGTCTAGTGGGGCGATAAGGAGAAGAACTATACTTGGGGAAACAGAGGAAAACATAAGAAATTCAGATCCAGAACTCTTTGCCTGGTAAGACTCTAATCATGGTATAGTTATTTCCCTCGTTAGTAACCCGCATGCTAGGATAGGCTTGTTGTGTCGTTATGTATGTTTGATTGTTTGAAAATGGTTGATATTGCATGTCGGGCACCTTTGTATGTTTTGATTAAGGAATTTCGAGGGTGAAATTTCTTAAGTGGGGGCAAAATGTAACGAACCATATTCTACGCATCGGAGTATCATAGAATATTTATTTCATTTACATACAAAGTTGTATGGTCGTGTAACTTTGGGGAATGACTATCGGGGCCATTTCCCATGTTCACGATTTTTGCCAATTTTTAAATGACCGTTTCGCCGCTGGCGAATCCTTTTTTGCCTATAGCTTTTGACTGGAAAGGAGTTTTGACCTGAAACCACTTCCATTAGATTAAAATGATGGTTTACCTTTCGATAGAGGGTCATATTGATCAAACGGACTTACCAATTGGGAGAAATGGCTGAAACAAGGTTTGGAAGGTGAAAAACATCATAATTGGGCTTAACCGGGTGATTAGCAGCTAAGCCCATAACCCATTTCGGGATTAGGGTTATGGGAGGGCTGAAATGAGTTAGACAATAGTTCCTATTAATTTTTCCATCCGCCACAACCCTCCCTTGAGCTCTAGCAATGGCCTCCATCTTCTAAATCGCTCCCAAAACACCATTTTTTTCATTCCAAATCACTAATTAAGCAAATCAACACCAAATCAAAGCGGATTAGCGTCAAATCAGAGATAGAGCTGCTGGAATACATTGGGATCCATGCCATAATAGTCGAGTTTCAAATCTTAGATTATTTTTGTGGCTAAGGTGAGTGATTTGCATTTTTTTTCACTAATTACGGCTAATTAGAGATAATTAGCAAAATTATGGCTCAGAAAAATCTAGAAAAAATTGTAAAATTCTTAAATATGATTTTAGGGCTCTGATAAAAATTTGGGTTAATTTGGACATGTTTTGCTAATCGTACGATTAAGTCATGATTAAGGTGATTAAGGGGAAAAACATGGGTTTTGGGTATGTTTGATCCATATAAACATGTCATATTGTTGTTTTCGTGTTTATGGTCGATTCTCTATATTGCTATTACTGTTTGGAATGTTTTGTGATTGCCTAGTGAAGTTAGTTTGGTCAAAAACGCCGTCGTATGGCGTAAATTGCTTGTTGGAAAAGTTGCAGAAATCGGTCAGACACCCCCGTTCGTGAAGCACCTGTCACAAACTGACCCCCGTTCGTGAAGCACATATCACGACCTGACCGATCGTGACACCACCTCTCATGAACCGACCACTCGCACAGAGCTCCACAAACCGTGAAGTACCACCTTCCACGAGCCGCCCTGTAACGGCCCCGGATTCCGCCCGACCCGATCGATCGCAAAGTCGACCAAGATTGTTCAAAAACCCGAGTACATTAACTTCGGGAATACGACAACATCAGAACAACAACAGACTTTTATAAACATTACAATAATGTTACATCAGAGTACATAACATATCAGAGTATATTGAATAATATTACAACGAAAGATAAATTACAATATTTTAATACATTGCAGCGGAAATAAAATAACTAAGGCAGCGGAAGACAACTATGTTCTGGACACAGCTTTAGGCTTCAATTCAGAATCCTGCTCGAGATAAGAACCTGTAGACAAACTACTCGACTGCCCGTGTGGAAAGAGGGCACCCGAGTTTGTAAAGGTGGAAACAAACAACGGGTCAGTCATGGGACTGGTGTGAGAATTCTTAAATAATTTCACTAACAGTAATAAGGCAAATCCAAGGACCACGCCGCTAACGCGGACCGGGTTTTATCCTACTGGATTGCCGGTGCATAATTAAAAGTAAATCGTTAAACAACGCAATGCTTTTTAGAAAAATGAAACCATTATAAGACCCAAGTCCCATCAAACAATGCAACGCAAACCGGAGGATAGGGTTTTACCTTATAACGGTCAAAAATGCTTAATACGATAAAACGGATTTGATATTATTGTTAGTGTATATATGTTTCAAAAACATTTCAATCATAATGTATCAATCATAGACGGCATAGTACCCCATCCTACTGTGTCTCCATACTAGTTCTACAATCAAAACCGCATGGTGTTGTATTGAAAATTGGGTTTCCATCATGAGTCAAGGCTAGGGAGGAGCTCCTTACCGATTCGAGACACTCTAGCTAATGTCTCAGGATTCCCCGTAGAGAACCCTTGGATAGCTGCAGGGCCGATCCACACTTGCGGTTTGTGGATTGGCAATTCCTGAACACACGTTTCCCGGTCCTATAGGACCTATCATCCGAGGCGCGCCATATTCCATCATCCACATAAGTAAATATCAGCCAGTTTAAGCACCGACACCACTTCTAGCTAGAAAGAAACGTGCTGCTCTCCCTGCATTCCCTTCTCCCGTTTTAGACCCAACCGGGTTGTGAGGTTCGCGAAGTAACGTTCTAACCACAAGGCCTGGTTTTCAACAAAGCCTTGATCATCTTCATCTTAGCGTGCTACGTTGACAATTCATGCCATGCGATTGATAACTATTAATATACAACCTCTAAGGGTGTTAAGAAAAAGAATAAATTCTCCGCCACCAACGGTCGTAATATTAATAGAAATCAATTTACATAGAACAAAATTCAACGTCAGACACACATTCCATTTATAAGCTTATGCTCTGGGTCTGAGCGAAAGCCAAATCCGTACAAATCAACACTACGTCCGGACGGCCTCCACTGTAGCCCCTTCAAGGTAGCTACTCCAATCACGGGCATCAGCAGTCATCGTCCATTCGATATGAAGATCATCGGTCTTCTATCGTCGTCTTCAAAACTTAAATTTTAAACATCGCTTAAATTATTTGGAATGAGATAGACTCGGACTTTCCAAATAATTCTCGTATATATATAAGTTGGAAATCATTTCATATCGTTATTAGTAATTTATAACGATTTATCTTTATTTTTATATATATAAAAATATTTAAATTCCATTTCATTAACGTAACTATATAACAAGGAGTGAATGTTTTGTTTCACAACCTATCGAAATGTTTATAATGTGTAATGAAATGTATTTTATTTCATTACATTTTGCTAACGAAAAATATTCCTATTCGTATATACAATATTAACGTACAATGTACACACCATTTATTTTCATACACATACGCATCTTATACACAACAATGTACATTTTCTTGTTTATCATACCAATTTCAACAAAAATGAGCATTTTTGTGTTTCATTTCAATTTCAACAAACGAATATTTTTTTGTTCATTCACCTTTACTTCTACAAGAATGAGTATTTTTGTTTGTTTATTTCAGTGTAACAAAATTGATAATTTTATTATCTTTTCAATGCAAAACAAAAATAATAATTTTATATTACAAACAAAACGATAATTTTGTGTGTTAATCTATTTATGTGAAAATATAATTTTCATATCTTTAATCTTTTTAATGAAAATCCAATTACATAAAAATGTAATTTCATATCCTTATTCTTTTTAATTAAAATCCAATTACATAAAAATGTAATTTTCCACTTTTAATCTACATGCATGAAAAATGTAATTTTTCTCTTTTAATCTAATTTACATTAAAAATGTAACTTTTACCTTTAATCTTAATTTCATGAAAATGTAAATTTCTTACCTTTGGTTTTAATTACATAAAGATGTGATTTTCTTTCTTTCTCTTCATCTTAATTACATAAAAATATAAATTTCTTCTTTTAATCTAATTACATAAAAATGTAATTTTCTCTTCTTTAAACATGATGGTGAAAATAATGTAACTTTCTAATTTAACTCATGACGGTGTAAATAATGTACATTTTCTATTTAACCAGTTATATTTTAATATGGGCCAGACCTCTCACATTAGGCCTGCAACTTGTGAATGCTGGATGGGCCGGTCGGTTCCGAGCAGACTTATCCCACAAGTTGGGCTTAACCTCGTGTCTTGACCCAATTTGCATTTGCGCACTTGGACCTCTCACATTAGGCCCAACATTTGTGGCTACTGGATATGCCGGTCGGGTCCGGGCAGATTTCCACCACAAATGTGACCTAACCTCGTGTCCAAGTATAATTTTAATTAATCATTATAATTGTTCTACTAAAAATATTATTTTAAACTGTTTCTCATTTCAAAATATCTTAATTTTGGAATATTCCATATTTCCAAAATAACTTGATTTCACATACTATATCTTACCTGTTCAAATCTTAATAAAACTTGGGACTTTCTCAATTATTATATTAATAACAATAAACCTTTCAAAATGCCTAATTCTGAATCTAATCTTCTTATCTTAGCATATTGGCAGTAAAGATAGAATCTTTTTAATTGAATCCCTTTTTATTTATGACTCATATTTCATTTACATTAAAAATGCAAATTCTTATGTTAACAAAATTCCATTCTTCCTTATATAGTTTAATGATTCATTCTTATGTTAACACAATTCCATCTTTTTAAATTACATAAAAAGGTGATTTTGATTCCATTGTCAAATTGCTCTTTTTACTTATGCTTTAATTACATAAAAAATGCAATTTTATTTAATGTAAATTCTTATTCTTTAATTACATATAATGTGATTCTCTTTCTTTGTAATCTTGATTACATAAAAATGCAATTCTCTTTCTTTAAATCTTGATTACATAAAAACGTAAATTTTCCTACTTTTAATCTTAATTAGATAAATATGTAATTTTCTCCCTTACTATAATTTAAATGATAAATGTAAAATATCCACTTGTAATCTAATTCACATGGAAATTGACTTAATTACATAAAATGTAATTTTTATGTTCTTTTATTTCACTACGTACAAAAATGACTTTTGTCCTTTTATTTTATTTAGAAACAAAATTTAATATCTTTATTTAACCACAAAAGGTAAAATCTCTTATTCAACAAAGAAAAATAATTTCGTTTAATTTGCAAACAAAAGTTAATGGTTTTCATTTACAAATAAAAGTTAATATCTTTTCATTCGCAAACAAAAGTTAAAATCTTTCATCATGTTTACAAACAAAGTTTCAAATCTTTTATTTATAAAGTTACAATCTTTTTATTGTTAAACCAATTCTAACATTTCAACAAAAACAAGTAAAAAGATACTTTGTTTATCGTAAATTTTAACACAACAAAATATATAAAGATGATATATTTTGTCTACTTAACATTTTACATCTAAATTGTTATTGTAACCAATCTTAACGTGTTATAACTAAAATGTCAATGAACGTTTAGTTTTACATGCCTTTCTATTTAACAAAATAAATACTTTTTTTACATACGTTCAACAAAGACGTTGAAAATAAGTTTAATTTCATATCTTAACTTGACGCTAAAAATATGTTTAATTTTCATGTTAATACATAATGCTAAAAGTATCCTTATGTTCATATTAAAATATAACGCTAAAAATATCATTTTTCCATGAAATCACATATGGTGTACATTTCCATAATACTTCATGTAACATATAATTTTGGTGTAAATATTCATGTCACAACATAGGATAACAATGTATGATTGGGTATCAAGTCTCATGTCAATCTTCTCATTCTATTCTTTTTTACTGAATATAAAATAACAAATAGAATGATAATTTAAAATCTTCTATTTTTTTATTGTATGACAATAAAATTAATACTTATGTTTCAACTCTTTTCGTGTTAACCAATTGAAAATAAAATCTTTATTTCAATACTATCTCATATTGACAAAACAAATGTTATAATTTGTTCTGACTATTCTATTTCATCGCAATAATCCATCACGTCAGATAAATCAACAAACAACATTACAATCAACAATCAACAAATTCCAAACAACACCACAGATCTGATTAAATAAGTATACACACATGAAACTTAAATAACGAGGGATAATTTAGTTTTAAGTATTTTAAAATATAGAAATCTCACCGAATAATTCAAATCTGAAATTTGTTGAATTTCTAAGATGCTCTGTTTACGCTCTAATCTGTTCCATAGTGTAGATCTTGTCACAAGGATTCCAACGCAATTCGCTTCGTTGAATTCGTTGCTTTCTTAATTACTCGTCTTCTTCGTCGAATACTCCAGAAATAAGGTCCCCTTTTGAACCCATCGTCGCATAGACCAACTCCACCACACACCTCCACTCGAACCACCATCCACCGATCAAAGACCATCACCTCTGTTAAATCTTTAGATCTCATTGTGCTGAAGAGTTTTTGTTTCACAAGTTTTAGGAAATACATTTGGACTGAGGGAAATTTAGGCATTCGTTTTGGAGTTTCGTGGCCATGGGTTTGGGTAGATGGCGGCTGGTTTAGTTTTGAAGATTGCAATTACAAAGAGAAGAGAGAACAAAAGGAACAAATAGGGGGAATAAAGGGAATAGTTTTATATCTAAAAATGAATTTGAGTGATAAATATAAGAGGAGAGAGAGTAGAGAATAAATGCACAAATCATTTTCCCCGTATGCCTTTTTGTATTTACAAACACATTAAATGCTTGCTTTATTTTATCTAATTATTCAAATTGTGCAATTTTTTCAAAACATATATTATTAAGTAATATGTATCAAAAGGTTTTACATAAATAATGGACACAAAGTAATATTCTTAAATTAATATTTTTATACTTACTCTAAAAAATTCATTAACATGCAATAAATAAAAATTAAACAATGAAAATTGATAAAGACCACACATGTTTATACAGAAATGACCACACGAATATATGGACAATTACAGTGGAAAGAAACATAAGTGCAAGATTTAACGTTTCCTTGTCTTTTCCTTTATATATATATATATATATATATATGAACATTATTGATAATAAAGGGGCAAACATTGCATGGTTCTTTTTATTTTTAGTATACGAAGAATTCAAAATAAGGGAGCATTTACATACGTTGAAAATAATGAATGAATATAGAGAGAATGACCTAACGTTTTAAGAAACACGTGCATGTCTCCAACATGACAATTTAATGAAAGGAAGGAAAAAGAAAAAATTAATTAATGTGCATAGAATTAAATTGCATGCATACGAAGATATAAAATATTGTGACAAGTTTTAAATGTGCATAATGCATGAAATTTATTGTAGTGTGTCATTCTTTATTTAATGCTCATATATGGTGCGTTGATTAGATAATTATCTATTTCTTTTCAAAATTCAAGGGAACAATTCACATTTGGAATTTATTAATGAATGATACAATTAGAATAGATTGGGGAAAGTATTAAAAAGAATAGCCAAAGATATATATATATATATATATACACACACACATACATATCTTATATTGTCAGAATTTATTTCATTTAGACCCTACACATTATTTTCAATCAATAAATTAACAGATTTTATTAAAATTCCAAAGGCATATTTTTCCCTTGGCAAGTAGTCAAAGATTTTAATACAAGGATAACATCCTTGCTATTAACATTTAATTGAGGAAATATTTTTAAGTTATTATATTTTTTTCCTTTGAATATTTAGAATGTGCATTAAACAAGCGCCTACATGAATTATGTCAATCAACATTTTAAATCTTAGGATTTAACTTTTCCATCAGTAAATGTAATCTTACAATCAAACTTAAATAATTTTTCTTTCCGTTGTTATTAGTTAAAATAAATTATTTTAAATATAAATATGAACCAGGACAGGGATCACGAGTGGGTCCCATGACTAGAATGTGGTCCACAAGCCGACCACTAGTCACGAATTATAGCATCCACGAACCGCGAGCCGTGTTGAGGACTTGAGTATTGAACCGAGACATGACGAAGGGTATGAGATGAACTGAATGGAAACTTGGAGTTACGAACCGAACCGGTATGATGACCAAAATTCGAGATGCAAAGGTAGTCCAAATAGGAAGTAGAACTCGGGATCCAGACAGGAACCAACGAGTTAACTTAATGATTGGGCTTTGCTGTGGGACATGTGCAAAGGGGTTATCAATACCCATAACCTTAGTTCACCACTGGGAGATGGATTAGTAGCTATGAATTAGTGCAATGGGGTCATTGTGACTCCATGGAGCAAAGTGTTCGTAGCAAAGGATTGGCTGATCGAGTGGTGGATATCGTATGCTTTACGCACTGAGTGAGAGATGTGAGGATGATTGCTATGTTTGATGTTTTCTATCACCATGACCCCCACCACCATGTACACTTTAATTAGTGTTATCTTAGTGTACCGTACATCTTGTTGTGCTAACTCTTTGGTTGCAGGAATAGGTTCAGGTATGATTGGATTATACCTGTTATTGTTTTGTTTTGTTGCTTATCGCTCATACCGGACTTTTGTCTGACCTAGAGTTTTATGTCTTTTCCTATTACTCTGGGTGCTCCTAAACGAGCAGCCTAAAGATAGGTTAGCTGGTTATGCACAAGTAGATGTCTAGAGACGAGCAAGAGGCTTACACGTATCATTTCCATTTATTCTCTCTGTGTTGTTGTTAGTCACCACTTTGGGCATTAGTAGTGCACCTTTTCTATTTTCTTTAGAGACAGTATTTTGAAGTTGTAATAATGATGTGGATCATAAGATGTATTGGATTTCCGCTGCTATGATGATTTAGTTTTCAGCTTATGCACTGTCTTGCCTGTTTTATGTCAAGTTATGTTATAATTATATTTTATTCCATGCACTGTGGGATATACTACAAGTTCTTTGATGATTCATAGTTTCAAATTCCTTCCCATTCCTTTCCTTTGACGACCGTCTCGTGCTGGTTGGACGTCAGCACAACGCGTTTCATTGGAAATGTCGGCTGGTGCGGGGTGGGCCGTCACACTTGGTATCAGAGCTCTAGGTTGCGTGTTTAACCTAGGTAAGATATCAAGGGGAGACAGTATACGTATATGAGAGCGCGTATTTGTGATATTTTGGTTTTCAAAGCTATATATACTATTAGTATATCTAAGGATGAAGTCGTACTGCACAGGCACCACATTGAGATGGTTGATCGTTTTTTCTTTACAGATTGAACGATGAGCCGATATACGAGGAGTACGGCTTCATGGGCCAACAGTAGGAGTGTCCCTGATATAAGGGCGATGTTTACTACCTTCATGCGAGAGATGCTTAGGGATGCTCGGGAAGCAGTTCCTAATGCTATAACGGTGGTGGTGCAGTAGTGCAAGCGCCTAGAGCCGATTTCACCAAGCTCAACGAAGATTATACTTGTCTTGGTGGGAAGCCATTCCATGGAACGGAGTCGACAATGGAAGTTCAAGATTGGCTTGATAGTTGTGAGATCATTTTTGAGGATTTGGGGATCGAAGATGCAATGAAGAGGAAGCTAGCATCACGTCAACTTCAAGGACGGGCTATGAATTGGTGGAATGAAATTAAAGCAGCTACTCCTGAGGATCAAGTTACTTGGAATCGGTTTAGGACTCGCTTCAATGATAAATTTATCCCAGCTGCTCAGAAATCAGAATTTTGTAGGAAGTTTTTGGAACTTAAGCAGAGTGGTAGGGCAGTCTCGGAATATATTGCTGAGTTCGATACTTTATCGAAAAATGGATTATCTCTTATTGATACTGCCGAGAAGAAGAAGGAGAAGTTCATAGCTGGCTTAGATGAGTACTTGGGAGAAAGACTTATAAACCACATTGATGAGACTTTCAAATCCATTGTGGGGAAAGCATTGAGATCAGAAAGCCTTTACCCTAAGTCAAAGACTGAGGTTGCTATTACATCTGCAGAGGATCCAAAGCCGCAGGCAAGCAGTGAAGGAAAGAATAATTCTCAGAATAAGAGGAAACAAGACCAAACAAAGGATGGTCAGAAAAATAAGAAAAGTAAGATGGCGAGTGCTTTAGTTATGGAAAGAAGGGCCATTATGCCAGAGATTGTTAGGAAAAACCTAGGGAAAGGAAGTGCTTCAATTGTGGCCAAGCGGGACATCACAAGGATAATTGTCCGCAACCTCCTAAAGAGAAGCAGATCCTGAAAGCATATGCTATAAACGCTGTTCCTTCTTCATCGAATGCCCCAACTGTAGCGCAGAAGGGAAAGAGTGTCGTCATTCAAGGTATGCTTTCTATTTATGGTGCTTCTGTTCGAGTTTTGTTTGATACCGGAGCTTCCCATTCCTTCATATCTAGTGACCTGGTAGATAGGTTGGGATTGAAACCCAAAATAGTCGATAGACCTTTAGTTGTGACGAACCGATTTGTGGTTCCACTAGCCTTAGTATGGTTTTTTTAAAATTTGGACTTATCGAGTCATGGATGTATGTTTGCATGTGATTTCTTTGTTTAGGCTTTACTGGGTTTGGCATTAGTTTGGGGAGTCGATTTACTCCAAAGGTATAGAGTGGTATTGGGTACCTATCTAGTGATGGCGATTATAACTGGAGTTAAGGATGCTGAGAGATTATCGTTGTCGTAAGTTCTAGTTGTCTCTGGGAGGCAAATGTACATTGGACGTGCAGTAGTATGGCTAAAACTTGGGTTGCCATTTACTCTTGGCATATGGCATGGGACGTTATATGACCAACGGTAGTTTTGAAGTAGGATTGGCGAGGATAGCCAGAGTCAATTATGAGTGCTCGACTGTTTGATTATTTTGATAGTATCATCTCACATAGATTGTCTGAATTCGGAGGAGATGTTCCTTGAGTGCTTGTCTGATATTGGTTTAGGCCTTTGGGGCTTGTGCTTGGGAAATGTCGAGTTCGACTAGGATGGTTTGCGTGAGATATAGGTAGTTGTTGTGATTTCCATTGAATGATATCTCGGCTTATTCGAGGAGCAATGTGCAGCCGTGACATGATAAGACTGTTCAATGGTATGGACTGCCTCGAGTTTGACACGATAGGATTATGAGATGACTCGAGTGGGACTCGAGAAAGCTGCAAAGTAATGGATTGTTTAGGACCCTATGTTGAATTTCTCTTTGGTTCGAGAATGGTAGAACTTTGAAGGGATAGGATGTGTTTGTTGATCGTGGAAGATGCAACAAAAGTTAGGACGATTCAAGTTGGACTTGAACTCGTAGAGGAAAAATGGTTGTCTATTGATCTTGGAGATGCGACGAATAGGGAGACGACTCATGTTGGACTTGAGTTTGTTGGTAATGTATACTGAAGCCTGGGTCTAAGTTTGAGGGTAGCTCTTCTGGTGAGTGTACTAAGGAATCGTCGATAGTTGGAGTGTTCCAGGCAGACTTGAAGAAGGTGTATCGGGGGACACCCGTTACCTCGGATCCGTTGGAAGTGATCTAGTTATCCTTGGAGGATAAAAGTGCGTTGGACGTGCGGTAGTCTGTTTGGGCCCGGGGCTTCCATTAGCCCTTGGGATTGGTTGGACCAGTCATGTAGGTATCGACGTATTCATGGCTTTAGCCGATGATAGATATGACATGTTTCATGGATGCTATGGTTGCTATGTTTGTTCCTATTTTCTTCCCTTGAGTAGACTATCACCTGTAGGGTTCCGGTAATGGTGAATTAAGAGATGACGATATATACGGATGCATGTGGTACCAGACTAGGTGCTGTATTGATGCATTGAGTATGAGGCACGCCAGTTTAGGTGCTATGTTTCTTGAATGAAAGTAACTGGAGTATATCATGGGATATGATTTTAGACCTAAGTATGGATTGGGTCCAGAAATATTGGCAAGTTTAACA
This sequence comes from Allium sativum, assembly GCA_030737875.1. Lineage (NCBI taxonomy): Eukaryota > Viridiplantae > Streptophyta > Magnoliopsida > Asparagales > Amaryllidaceae > Allium > Allium sativum. The sequence continues at coordinate 48,138,219 of CM060916.1, forward strand.
ATTAGACCGACTTTGATTGAGCGGATTGGTTCCAGTCAGAGGGACGATCCTAATCCATTGGAAATCATCTCCAGGGCGGAGACGGGCATTGATAAAGAGAAGATAAGCAAGTATGGACTAGATCGAGAAGGATGGCTTAGAAAGAATGATAGACTGGTTGTGCCAAAGGTCAATGGATTGAGAGATGAAGTGCTTAGAGAATGTCATCACTTAAAGGTGATTATACATCCTGGTGGTAACAAAATGTATCGAAACATGAAGCAGACCTACTACTGGGATGGGATGGAAAGGGTCATTGGGAAGTTTATATCCAAATGCATGAATTGCCGGCTAGTTAAAGCCGAGCAAAAGAAGCCTAGTGGTTAACAACCGTTGAAAATTCGCAAACGGAAATGGGTACAAGTCTAAATGGATTTCATCGTTGATTTCATCGATGATTTCATTAGTGCATTTCATCGATGGTAGGACTATATGATTTCAGACCTAAGTCACAGATCAGCTTAACGACAAGGTTTCCGATGTCAATGTGCTTTAAATGGACTTTGGTGTTAAAGTATCGGGCGACCCATTGGCAGTGTGCAGTTGTTTTGAGTTGAAACTCATCCCACTTCTCTTTGAGTAGGTCGAGAGATTCCAAAAGGAGATCTATGTTGGTCTTCGGACCGTAATAAGTGAATCGATGAGATTGTAGTTCAAGCTCGATGGAAGTTACAGTTTCAGGTCCATACGAGAAAGCGAACAGTGTGTGGTTGGTCGTTGACTTATAGGTAGTCCGGTAAGCCCGAAGGACAGTGGGAGTTTATTAACCCATATGCATTCAGCCTTTTCCAAATGCATATTGACGATGGATTTGAGGACTTTGTTGATAGCTTCGACTTGTCCATTGGCTTGACGATGAGGTACTGTCGAGAATCGTTTCTCAGTATGGTGACAGTGACAGAAGTCTTTGAACTCAGAACTCTCGAATTGGATCTCGTTATCAGATATGATTGTCTGGAAACCCCAAAATGATAGATGCTGTTGTAGACAATGAAGTTGATTACTTGTAAAGACCCATATTTTTTGATATTTTGAAAATTCGAGGTTTTAAGATTTTGAAATAACCGTGCATAGTTCTGTATACATACACCCAATTTTTAATATGATTTCAAAAGTATAAACGAATACCCGTACATACACATGCTAGTATATGAACGATAATACACAAAAGGAAAAGAAATATACACACTTGTATACAAGCCCATGCTAGCACTCGGAAGAAGACATTTACCATGGAAAAGTACACACTAAAACTGAGAGAGGACAACCACATGCAAGCACATGAGGGAAACTTTCCAACCACTAAATGCCAAGGAAAAGGACACTATAGGCTTGCACATATTGCACCACATGGAGGGCCATCCAATCCGTCAATTCAACCATAATATCTAGGTTTGAAGAGGGATAATTTTGTAAATCCCAAAGCCATAAAACCCTAATATTTGTTGCTTATAAATACATGCCTTCACTCTTTTTTTGTCTCACTTTCTATTTGACTTTCTTCTCCATTCTTTCTCTCTTCAAACTTCACTTCAATGGCTTCCAGAGCTTAGGAAAAACTAGAGAGAATCCATATAAAACACATCCAAACTCAAGTAAACCAAAGATCCATATTTCTCTCAACAAGGCATTAACAACCATGCAAGTTTCGTGGAGTTTGAAGTCCATCTCCACCTATTTCTAGTAGAGGCCGAACATAAGGGAGGAAGAAGGGGAGGTTGTGAAGTTGGTAGCTTACAAAATGACGTAACTTTGACCTTGGGATGTTCCAGTAGAGATCTAGGAGCTTTTGGGTGAGAATACTCTTCTTTTAATAAGCCAAAAGTGGATTCAATTTTCTCAAGAATGCAAATATGTTTGAAATGTTTCATAATAAGTTATTATGGTTAATATGTGATGTATGACATGTTTAACGAAGTGATAGCTTGGTTTGGTAGTGGATAAATTAGAAATCATATAGTCATATATAGTTGTTTTGATCATTTATGATTCATAAGGTAAGACAAGTTATTTATCTAAGATATATTCATATATGATTGTGTTGGATGTCATGGTTGTTTACATGATGTTTGCAAAGTCACGTAAAGACACGTCGACAAGCACTAGTGGATAGAACACTTCATTCATAAAAAGAGAAGAAATTGTATAATCATGAGATTATCTCCTCGAAATCTGATTTGACATGTTATACTAAAAAATATTTGATTTGATTTGACATGTTATAATATAAATAAAGATTTGATTTGATTTGACAGTAATAAAGATTTGATTTGACATATCATAATAATAAACAAGGATTTGATTTGACCTATTATAATAATAAAGATTTGATTTGACATGATATAACAATGTAAATAAACAAAGGAGTAGGCAGTGATTCATAAGAGTACTGTAACGACCCGCATTCTACGCATCAAAGGATCGTAGAATATTTATTTATTTCACATACGGAGTCGTACAATCATGTAACTTTGGGAAATGACTATTGGGGTCATCTCCCATGTTCATGATTTTTGCCGATTTTTAAATGACCGTTTTGCCCCTAGCTGATCTTGTTTTGGCCATAACTTTTGATTGGTAAGGAGTTTTGACTTGAAATCACTTCCATTAGACCTGGATGATGGTTTACCTTTCCGTAGAGTGGTCACATTAGCCAAACGCACTCACCGTTTAGGAGATATGGCTGAAACAAGGTTTAGAAGGCGAAAAACAGCTTAACCGGGCCTACTTAGGGTGATTAGTAAGAGGGCCCATAACCCATTTCGGGAGTTGGGTTATAAGGAGGCTGAGAACAGTGGGAAAAAGAATTTTGTTTCATTTTTCAGCCGCTAAAACATTTCTCTAACCCTAGCCATGGCCTCCACATTCTAATTTCATCCCAAATCGCTTCTAATCGCTTCCTAATTGAAGATTGAGCCATGCTACAAATCAAGGAACATTAGCATCAGATTGGGAATAGAGCTGCTGTGTTTCATAGAGATTCAACCCAAATCCGATAATATTTCAGATCTATAGCTTGTTTGTGGCCAAGGTGAGTGATTTGCATTGTTTTTCACTAATTACGACTAATTAGGGGTGATTAGTGATAATTAGCGAAATTATGGCTCAGAAAATTCTGGAAAAATTTGTAAAATTCTAAAATATTATTTTATGGTTCTGATAAAAATTTGAGTTAATTCTGACTAAATTTGCTAATCCTATTGTTAAAACATGCTTAAGGGAATTAAGGGAAAACATGGGATTTTGGGGTATGTTTGATCTTAAATGACCTATATGCTTGGTGTTTTGACCTTGTTGATTTATCCTGTATGTTATTACCACTGTTTGGATGGTTGTATGATTGATTAGTAAAGTTAGAATGGTTGAAAATGCCGTCGTATGGCGAGAATGGACGATATAAGCTCATTGGAAAAACTGCAGGGATCCGGATCGGAACGGATGTGGGAAAGAGGTTCGGATTGAATAGGATTGGTCGAACCGAACCGACACCAGAGACATGGAATCCGAACCGAATTGGGGTCCAGGCAAAAGAAGAGTATGGAAACAAAGGAAGGCCGCTAACTTGGAGTTGGAGTTGGAGTGAAGATCCGAATCGAACCGAGATCCATGAGCACCGAACCGAACAAGGGACATTGGACTGGAATGAGGTGAAGTACAAGAGCCTAACCAAGAGATACGAAATGAACCCAGCAGAAGACATCCGAACCGAACCGAGCCAGAAGGGGAGCACCGAACCGAACCACACCCAGGAGCATACTAGGAAGCACTGGACCGAACCGTTCCAGAAGGGAGGCACCGAACCGAACTACATCATGGAGTTTCACGATCGAACCGAGGCAATGGCCAAGGACCCGAACTGAACCGAGGAGGTGACCCAATGATGATCCGAACTGAACTAGGGCGACAAGTTGAACCGAACCAGATGTGCACTTCTGCTTACACGTGACGACTCTCCTAAAGACTAACTCCAATTCGACCAAAACCTGAGATGCAAAGGATATCCAGATGGGAGGTTATTACTCAGGATCCAAATGAGAACCAATGAGTTAACTTCATGAGCTGGGCTTTGCTGCGGGACGTGTGCTAAGGGGTTATCGATGTCTACAACTTTGGATCACTATGGAGTACGGGGTATGTGGACGGATTCCGGGCCATAGTGGCCTAGGTAGGACTATTAGCTATGGACCAATGAAGTGGGGTCATTTGTAAGGATTTAGTCATGACTCCATGGGGCAAGCTTGGTGGTAGAAATAGTTATACAAGTCGGACTCCGTCACTACCTCGATGGGTCTAGTGATCAAAGTGGTAGATATCGTATGCTTTACACACTGAGTGAGAGGTGAGAGGATGATTGCTATGCTTGATTGTTTGACATCACTATGACATGCACACCCTACCCCTGTATCTTTACACCATATGTTAGTGTCACCTTAGAGTATTGTATGTCTTGTTGTGCTAACTCTTTGGTTGCAGGTCCAGGTTCAGGTATGTTTTAGTATACCTGTTATTGTTCTGTTTTGCTGCTTATCGCTCATACCAGACTTTTGTCTGACCCAGAGTTTTATGTCTCTTCTTATTACTCTGGGTGATCTTAAACGGGCAGACTAGAGATAGGTCAGGTGATTATGCACGAGTAGCTGTACAAGAGACGAGCAGGAGGCTTCCACATATGATATATATAGATATTCTCCCTGTGTCGCTGCTGGTCACTACTTTGGGAATTAGTAGTGTACCTTTCTTATTTTTACTTTAGAGACGGTTTGAAAAGTTGTAATAATGATGATGTGGAACATAAGCTGTATTTTGAATTTTCCGCTGTTATCATGGTTTAGTTTTCAGCTTATGCACTGTCTCGCCTGTTTTATGTCAAGTATGTTATTATTATATTTTATTCCATGCGTTGTGAGACATTCTACAGGTTCCTTGCTAGTTCAAATTCCCTTCTTTCCTTTCTTTGGCGACCGTCCCGTGCTGGTTGGACATCGGCACAGCGCACTTTCATTGGAAATGTCGGCTGGTGCGGGGCGGGCCGTCACAAGTACAATCTAGTATGACCTGTGAGATCTAACCGTTTTCCTGTTAGGCGAGGGGTGGGAAAAACCAAAAGGAAAAGTAAGATATTTTACTAGTTATCATAATAAAGATATTGATTTGACTGGTTGTTATAATAAAGATATTGATTTGACCAGTTGTCATAATAAATATATTGATTTGACTTGTTGTCATAATAAAGATATTAATTGACCGGTTGTCATAATAAAGATATTGATTTGACTGGTTGTCATGATAAAGATATTTATTTGACTAATTGTCGTAATAAAGATTTGATTTGATCTATTACAATAATAATATTTGTTTTGATATGTTGTCATATGAAGGATTTGATTTGACATAAAGTCAAAATATTTAAAAAGAGAAGATCGAATCAAATGATAAACACTAAAGGAAAACCTTTTATCGATGCTTGGTTTTGAAGAAATTGGGACCGGATTTTGGTTCTCTAGATCCGTAAACCCCTTCGAATCAATTACAGGTTCAAATGTGGGAGCTATTGAAGATAGGGAAACTCTCTGTTGAATAGAAGCCCAATGTCTTCATGATAAGCGGATTACTCGTTGATAACGTTGGTTTGGCCACTGAGGTAAAAGTAGCAGCTATCCCTTATTGTGGGATCTTCGATGATGCAAGGATCGCGGTCACTGCAAATTAGGGGAGCATTGGGATTGGGCCTTCGGTTCATCCTGTTCTAGAATGACTTGTTATGGATGAATGGTCAGACAGAGTATTTCCAATGATTACAAATGTTGACTTTTAAAAACGTACATCTATTTGGTGGCGAGGATTTATCCCTTAGCTTAATACTTAGAGTATTATTGTGGAATTCAACTGGTGGTTGACGGATCTGACAATGTGGCATTTAAAGATATGAAATGTGTTAAGACGTTACCTTATCAAGACCTTACACTCGGATTGGCTGAAACAGGGCGTGGTGCAGGTTTATAGGGTTGCATGTAACCCAGGAATATGGCCATCACCATTCTAGATTAAACATTGAATATTGAGTAAGTGACGCGGATAGGTCGGTAACGACCGGGGAAAATGTCATACTCGTCCTGTTATCGAAGTCTGATTAGGGCCGACCTTATAAGTGCATCGAGCTGGTAGCTCGGGTGCACTCTTCTAGAGATGCACTGTACGGTCGGGTGGTTCCTTACCCTAGCCATTGTTGGAAATCCATTTCCTTAAGAGCTTGTGCATTCTATTGTAGAGCCTCTTTGAGGGTGCGTATTTTAGTTGGAAATAATTTTGACTATTTCTAAATCTTATTTTAATGAGTTTTATTCTGCAATTCATTAAAAATAATATCAAATGATTTTATGTATTAAATGCTTTGGTTACCATAAGGTAAAAACCTGTCAATCAATTTATTTACGGGCGTGGTCTTATGGGATACCTTTTATTTTTAAAAGTAAACGAGTTTTAAAGTATTTTCACACCAGTCTCATGATTGACCAGGAGTTTTTTCCTTTTATAAACTCTAGGTGCCCTTATTCTTCTACGGGCAACCTAGTAGTCAAGATATGGATGGAGCATTCAGGAGCTGGAGTTTCCTGGAGCTCGGATTTGGTTTTCCTTTGAAGATATTACCTATTTATTTGTATTTCTGCTAAAGTTTATTTATCATCTACCTATGTATGTATTTTCTACAGAGTTTGAGGGAATAGGCAATTCTACCTATTCCCGACCTTGTTAATAAGGATTGTAACTCTGATGTACAATTTCTTAGAGTGATGGTTTGTACTCTCTATATGTTTATCTATATATTATCATGACGTTGGTGAGATTCTATGATTCAATTTCTGTCTTTTATTTCTTTACCCTGGTTGTCCAACTTTCTTACACTTGAATCTACGTCATGTGAACACCTGATTGTGTTAGTGTTGGTTTTCGATGGTCCAAAATTTGGGTCGTCACATTGCATATAGTAATTTTCATAAGGGCCTCGGCTTTGGCCCACTAAGGAAAGTAATCAATTGTGACAATAACATATTGAGCACCGCATTTTGCCATCGAAAAAGTTCCAATAATATCGACCCCCATATTATGAATGGCCATGGACTAACCATTTAAATAAATTTCATAAGTGTGGATCTAGGAATCTTGGAGTATCTCTGGCATTTGTCACATTTTCGGGTATTGTCCGCTGCCCCTGTTCAGGAGTTGGCCAAAAATAGCCATATAAAAGAATCTTTTTCCCCCGAATTTGCCCTCTGGTGTGGTGGCAGCACTCGCCTTTGTACAATTCCAATAGTACATGTTTGGCATCATTGTAGGCTATACATAGGAGTAGCGGATTAGAGAATCCTCTTCAGTAGAGTACTCCTTCTTGAATGATGTATCGTGATGCTTTGCGAAGGTGTGATCGCTTTTCATTTCGAGAGTCTGGGAGGATTTCATGTTGCAGGTATCCTTTGAAAAGAGTCATTCATGACTCAGGTTCAACCTCGACCTTTGTCTTTGGTATCGAATCAACCTCCATCTGACCGATACTCGTAGAACCGAGCACTTCGACAGTGACAAGTCCTAAGAGCTGCGCAACCCTGGAACTTGGTAATTTGGCTAACGAATCGGCCTTCTCGTTTTGTTCTCGAGAGATGTGAGTAATGATGTAGTGATCGAAGATGGAAAGAAATTCTAGAACCCGAGCTAGGTAAGGAGCGATCCATGCTCCTTTATCTTGGTATTGGTATTCCCCACGTACTTAGCATACGATGAATTGTGAATCTAAGTAGAATTGGAAAGCGTTGATGTTGAGCTCGATTGCAATTCTGAGTCCATCGATCACGGTTTCGTATTCTACGTCGTTGTTAGTTGCGGGGAAGCTAAGCTTTAAAGCATAACAAATAGGGCATTCTTACGAATTATAAGGATGACTCCAGTGTTGGAACATCAATTGTTTGACGAACCATCCACATACAATTTCCATTGGATAATAGGAGGCTCACTATCTTCTGGCTGATCTTCAGGAGTAGTGAACTCTACGATGAAGTCTGCTAGAGCTTTTTCGAGGATGGATCTAGGAGGAATGAAGGTGAGTTTGAGTTGACCAAGTTTGATATTCCAAATCAATAGCCGACAAACGACTCGGGTCATCAAGACTTATCACAGCAACTGGTAAGTGTAGACTTTGATTGGATGTGACTGAAAATAGAGCGAAGCTTTCAAGAAGAGATCAATAGGAAGTAAGCGAGCATTTCAAGGTTCAGATAGGTATTTTCGGCTCTTGTCAATCTCTTATTGATGTAGTAAAATAGTCTTTAGACACGATCTTTTCGCACATAAGTGTTGAGATAATTTCCTATGCAGAAACAACCAAATAGATAAATAAGTCCTTGTGGTCCACAGGTTTAGATAGGATAGGTGGCCGTTCCAAGTGATTCAAGAGGTCTTAGAATGCGATAACACATTCCAGTGTCCATGTAAAGTTGCACTTCGCTTTCCTATTAAATCAAATAAAGGAATGCACTTGTCAGTTTCTTTAGAAATGAACCGAATTAGAGTGAGTAATTTCCCGTTTAGGCTTTGAATGTCTTTGATGTTCTTTAGAACTTTGATGCCCTGAACTACTTCAGTCTTTTCTGGATTGACTTTGGTCCCTCGTGAAATAACGATAAAATCGAAGAATTTTCTCGACGTAATGCACTAAGAGCATTTCATGGGATTGAATTTCATGCCATATTTACGAAGAACACTAAACATCTCCGAGAGATCATTGATGTCGTCATTCGACAACCGTGTTTTCATGAGCAGGATCTCCAAGTAAACTTCCATTTATCTTCAAATTTGGTCTTTGAACATTCCATTGACCAGTCGTTGATAGGTGGTTCCAGTATTCTTGAGATCGAAGAGCATGACAACATAGAAGTATAGCCCTAGATCGATTATAAATAAAGTGTTCTCCTGGTCGGGAATATACGTTGAAATTTGAGTGTAGCCCGAGTATGCGTCCATGAAGGACAGAAGATGGTGACATGGAATCAACAAGTTAGTTGATCTTCGAAAGTGGGAAAATGTCTTAGGGCATGGTTTGTTCAAGTCTGAATTATCGATGAATATCCACTGTTTCCCATTCGATTTCTTGACCAAGACCGGGTTAGAAACCCATTCTGGATAGAGGGTGTTGCGGATATAGCCATGGTCGAGTAGGTTGTCCACCTCTTCTCTAAGTGTTATCGATCTTTCTTATCTGAAGATTCGGCGCTTTGTTTCATGGGAAGGTGCTCTGGGTCGATACCAAGCATATGACCATTAATTCCTGGGTCAAATCCACACATATCAGAGTGAGTCCAAGCGAATACATCCAAGTTGTCCCATAGAAAATCCACGGTTCTTCCTTGACATCTAGGTGGAGTTGTGATCCAACTTTGAAGACCTGAGATTGGTCAGTGGTTTAATCATAACATCAATGGTCAGCTACACTGGAGTAGCCCTTTCGCACTCGGGCTCATCGTGCTTCCGCGGATCAAGATACTAAGTGAGATAACTATGGTGTTTGAGCCTAAACTCAGACTTCGGTGACTGTTATGCACAGAGGCTCTTGGCTTAGATGTCGTCTCGACACCTTTTCCTTTTTCCCTGTTGATTACGTCCTTCCATTCAGCAACTAGTAGGCTCTTGTTGCTACTTGGTCATCCTGGACGGTCCCGATTCCATTGTCCATCAGGAACTTCATCACCAGACACCGAGGCAGCATGAATATTCAGAGCTTGGTGAGTGTTGGTCATTCGATGAAGATGTTGTAGTGATGTAACAACCCGGTTTCAGAGATTTCCTGCTATATTAAATTGTAACAGAGATTAAAATCTAATACAATAACAATAAACTGAAATTTCAAGATGTATGCTTAGGAAAAAAATCAACAAATTTGAGAAGTTGTTGTGAAACTAAAGTTTGAATACTATATTTGAGATTTGAACCGTGATAGTAAATTATTGAGTCAAATATAATGATATTGGAAATTTATTCCAATATTAGCATTTTATTGTAAAATAAAAGGTCAAACGAAAAAAAATCAAAGTGTAATAATGATTGAAAATAATGTTTTGATGCTCTAAAAATGGTAAAACATTTTTATTACACTTTATTTGGCTAAGAAATAATTTTTATTTGACTAAGTATGTTGTAAACAGTGATTTTTGTTTAAGAATGTCAATATTTTGTGTAAATTGTCAATATTGTTGTAAAGCATTTAAATAAATATAAATTAACTTAAAATGGTTTAAGAGTAGTATTATATATATATATATATTCTTAAGGGTCTAAAAAGTCGAAGGAATGTAAATATTATGGAGAAATGGTTTGTATAAGTATTAACTTGTGAATTAATGCTAAAATGCTTTGTTGATTAGCCTAAACCTATGTCTAAATGCCTAAGTACTAAACATTGGGCTTAATTAATTGATTTTGGCCCTAATATTGTAAGTAAGGAGAGAAACCTCTAGAGAAAACTTATCCATACGTACTCTTTCTCTGGAAACCCTTCTTCTTCCCAAAAACAAAAGGAAACTTTCAAACCTAAAGGAAATCAATGGTAATCAAAGATCTATGCCTCCAATCCCTTCAAAGTTATTAAATTTAGATGCTAATCCATCTCTACAGCATGTAATCTATCCAAAAACACAATTTTATTCCATCAGTTCCTCTATTTTGTGGTGAAATTTTACTATAGGCTGAATCTATGCTTGCATGTTGCTGTAGTAAGCATTTTAGGTAGCAAAGCATTTTCTTCCTAGCTTTAGAGCGTTCTACTGCCTTAATTAACCTCAATCTTCGTAGCCAAATTGCTTAGGTGAGTTTAATCTCACAAAATTGCTAGTAAAATATTAAGTTTTTGTGCAAAATTCGTGTACATTGAATTTGCTGAAATACACAGTAGTAAAATTTCCATATCTTTTACGTTTCTTACCCGATTTAACTCAATTTTTTTTGTAGAAACTAGACTCAATAAGGAACAATTTCTCTTCAGGCTACTTTTCGATATTATGATGTTTGATTGACCTGAAATAGGTTTGAAGACAGAAGCACGATTCTATCTTTAACTAAATTTCCTGAGTTTGAGTCTGATGTTGAAATGGCCATAACTTTCTTGTTTTGATCGGAATTCAATTATTTTTGTTGTTTCGAAAAGCCCAAGATCTGATCTAAAACCTTCCTTTGAAGTGTTTTGTCAAATTATGAGGTTTTCTTGTTCGATTAGTTTATTTTCTTCGTTATCCTGAGAATGAAAGACAGCAGTTGTAAATTTACATCTGAAATCTATTTTAAACGAAACTTTGGAACTGTAAGTCCAAATTCGATTATTTTTTATGTTTCGGAAAGCGCAAGACCTATTCTAAAACTTTCCTTTGAAGTGTTTTGTCAAATTTTGAGGTTTGCTTGCCTGAAACAGCGCATCATGGTCGTTGTTCTGCAACAACAAAATTTAATTTTGAGTTATATTCCTTTTGTAAACCTCTTCTAACTTAAGTTGTAGTGCTTGTTTTCTAATTTAGAAGTTCTATCGTGATGTAAAAACCTTATAATACAAATTATACTTGAAACTATCATTTAATTATATGTTTTTATGTTTGTAAACCGTGTTAGAAATGGATAAAAATGAAGTCATTACATGATTAGATATTGAATTGGATATTTTTGAAAGGAAGTTGAGGCTATGATATCCATCCATGAATTAGCCGATTTTGTGGAAATTCAAGGTTTATATTTTGAGCATTTTGAAGTTGAATTCAAATATCAATTTTTTTGATATCTTTGATGTTTTAATGTCGTTTTGAGCACGATTTTCTATAAACTAACTTTGGAAAGGATTTTGATTGAAATAGGGTTTTAGAATTATTACAACATAGTATTTTAAAATAACTTTCTTTTCTATAATAAAATTCTATAAAGTAAATTATAATATTGGTTTTGAATAATGTTTTGGAAAATTGTCTTGAAAGCTAGTTTTCTTAAATAAAATATTTTTGTAAAGTACACACACTGAAGCACCAATCGAGCATATGAGAAAGAGAATTAGACGATTTAGTAAAACACATGGCATGGTGTAGTGACCCGAAAAGTTCTGATCCTGATTATCAATACTAATACATATCCTGTATCACATATCGACTAATCGAACAACATAAATTCACAGATCGTTAATAGAAAGAAGTTAGAGGGTGAGAAATAGAAAGAAATAAAGTTAGAATAGAAGAAAAAGAAGAACTGAACACAATAAAATTAGAGTATAGCGAATCTCACAACGGAACTGAATAAAATATATTATATAACATCTTGAAATACAAAACTGTATTTACTTTCATGCATCATCAGAGTACAACAGATATACAATATAGCAGAAATAAACCCTATATATCTAGTGCTAAAGCCTCATGTTCCAAGATCCTCCAAATGAATCTGTAAAATCCTGAAACCACTTGAATGTCTGTACAAATTTGGGCACCCAGGAGTTTAGAAAAAACACAGAAAAATAAACTCTGGGTCAGTCATCGGACTGGTGCGAGTAAACGTTTTTAAATAGCTTGATTTTAAAGTTCGAAAATCTTTTCGAAAGAAAGGATAATCGTAAGAACAAATCCACACATAAATACGGACGGTTTTTACCTTATGATAACCCAAAAACATTTTTGAAATCATATATATCATTTGATATTATGATAGTGTCTAAATACAAATAAATATTAATCTAGCGGAACGCTTGCATCTCACGCTCCACATATATAGTATACAATCAAAACCGCGGGCGCTTATTAAAGATTGGATTCCGACTATGACAAGGTATGGAACCACCTGCAGATAATGTATCTCTAGAGGTGAATACACTGGATTCAACAAGAACGTCTTACAACCCGACCTACACATGGCCGACCACTCATTTCGCTTAAGTATATCGAATGTATATCACCAACAGTTGGGATCAGCAACCGTTTCCCGAAAGGGAAAGCATCAATAGATTAAAGTAGCAAAAAGGAATTTCTCTTGATATGTGATTATACACCCTAATGGGACCGACCCACATAGCCATGCTGCCTGCCCTATTTTTGTCATTTCCCGGTTGATGAGGCTTGAGGTGAGATTTTACATTTAGAACGTCTAGTTACTATTTACTTTGAATTTCACATTGTCAAATCCATCAAATCACTAGTTGATGTTCACAAATATACTCTGGATGTAAAAGAAGGGTCATTCTTTGCCGTCAACTTGGTATATTTATAAAAATCAACGTATGCAGTTTTTAGGAAATACTCTGTCAGACATTCGTCCATACAAGTCATCCAGGAACAGGATGAGCTGAAGTTACTCTCCTACTACATCCAATATTGGAATCACCCTATGTATTAGTAGCAAATAGCCCTTACAATCCGAAGATTTCAATCACGATAGGATCACAAGTCAAAATAACTCTGGTGGACCAGACCGAAGAAATTAAACGAGTAGTTCTTCCGATCATCGATCTTCAATGCTCCATCTTTATACACCTGCAAGTTTGTCGTGAATGCACAGTTGGTTCGAAGTGGTTTTGGGTCTAGTTCCCATCCCGGTCTCTTCGAACTAACGCATAGGGAATATTTCTTTGATAGTCGGTGTTTTAATTATTTAATTCAAACAGGTGATCATGTAAAACTTATTCAAATTATTTCAGATCATATATATATATAATGTCCATTTAAATTAATTACTTGTATAAATATATTTTCTAATTTCGGAATAGCAATCAGCCCATGACGATTAAAATAAAACGTGTCAACGTTAAACTATTTTGATTGATCACAAAAATCATTCATCACACAAAAACAATCAATAATATTTGATGTTAAATTCTGACTTAATAGCAGCTCGAAAATATGTGACCTTCTGTAACACTTATTATATTACTCATAACTCATAGGAATTAAATCAATTTTATTTAACATTTATTTCGTTTTCAGTAATTTAAATACATACATATAAACATCATAGATTCGAGCTTAAGTTTATACAATGATGTCTATTTCTGCAATAGCTTCCCGTTCCTTCTTCTTTTGTTTATGTTGATATATTTACTTCTATTTTATTTTTCCTCTATCAATTTTATTAAAATAGATTAAATTAAATAATACGAACTTCTTAGACCATTTACGGTCCATTCCTACACACAAATCTTAATTAAAATTGTCATTCGCTGGATTCATTTAAGTAGACTCCTTACTTTTAAATTATATAAATAATATTCATATTTAAAAGAAAAAACATAGATTTAACAAAAACATTATTTAATTTTACCTTTATTTTCAGGCCCGAGGCCCAAATGCTCGAAATCAGCCCACTACACAGTCCCATATCCTATTCTTTTCTGGCCGGTTCTCTTTTTCTTTTGTTTAATCCAAATCAAGTTAAAACATGTGGTTGGTACATCTAAAAACATGGACCCGCAATATGCAATTCTTATTATCCTCCCTAATTACATTTATTAAGTTTATAGCCAGGTAAAGTATTTTTAATGGAAGAAGAAGACAACTAGTTTCTAGACTATGCTAGCCTCGGTTGTCATAATCTCCAAGGAAGAGAGAATGAGTAGAACTGTAGAGAATCATAATGGGAACATGGAAGTTGATTATAATGATGCTGCTGCTATGCATGATATAATAATGATAGCACGGTTCACTTACATCGGTCATATCGGTCAGTAAACCAAAAAATGACCCCCAATAACGAAACCATACACGCATCAACAAACCCGCAGCCAAATGGTGGATCTGTCCCTAGCACAGACGTGAGATATCTCAACATTGGGATCGGCTGCTAGGAATATGTTCAACTTTAATTTTGTCTCTATTTTTCTATACATCAGGAGGAAGAGAAAATGCAGTTTGTTCTTGCAACTATCGAAAGCTACTACCATGAATCTCTACCAAAAACATGCAGTAGGGTACTCTTTCTCTTCTCCTTCTTTATCTCCTGTTTCCTCACCGTGCACATGTGCACTATGCACGTGCACCATTGATTATCCGTCGATCTCACTTCCACGACGCCCATCACAAACCATACTACGCCGCCTGAATCTACTCCTCTCACTCGCATTCGCCCCAATCCAGTAAATTAAAATATGGAACTTCCATTGACAGTTTACCAAAAAATGTCTCCATCCTTCTTCCCATATCTGTTCATGTACACACTCCATGGTACACAAATATCCATCTTTCTTTTCTCCTCCCCTGCTATTTCTCTCTTAGTACAAAAACATCCCACCAATTGGAAACATGGCCATCATTGAGGTGACGGCTACAGAACAAGTGTCTCCCCCAAAACAAATAGATCACCAACACATAAAGGGTCTAGCACTGTCGCACTATAGGTCCTCACTTAACCTGTAACACCCTGAATTTTCTGTGACTATTAAAAGAACGAATTTTAGAATACTTAATTTTTAAAGAGATAATTAAGGGAAACGGGTTACACCATTGCATTCGTCTCGAAATTCTGCTTGGCATAGATTCCAAATTTTCTTAAATCGGACTTAGTATAAGGAAGTTATGGCCCTCATAAGTTACAGTAATTTAAATAAATTAATAATAGTTGAGAATTAAAATTCAAAATTTCAAAATTCAAACGAGAAGCGAGCTGGGCGGGATTTCTCCCGCCCAAGGCCAGGCCGACCAGGGGGTCGACCAGGGGCTATACAGGTCGACCAAGGGGTCGACCTGGGGGTCGACCTACCTCCCGGGGCAGATCTGAAATGTGATGATCCTGACTTGTTGCTGAGTCTTTCCTGACCTATTGCTGAGCCACTAGGGCATAGGTGGCAATTTTGGATAACTCAATCTAGTCTGGATGGTTGTGATTGCTCCTATGATAATCTAATGGTCATTCACAGTGTATATCGGTGCTTGCGGGACAGGGCTTGGAGCAGTTTTCAATGCAAGAGGAAAATGTGATATGAAAAAGGCGGCAAGTACGAGCATCGCTTATCGACCACAGACGGATGGATGGATAGAAAGGGGTAAATAGAATCCTTGAAGAACTTTTGAGGTTATGTATCCAAAATTTTGGAGGGACATTAGAAGAGCCAACAAGCTTAGTGGTGTTCACGACGTGTTTCAGATTTGCGTAAGTGTTTACATGATACGGCGGAAGTGGTGGAGCCGAGCATGCTCAAAGAAGTGGAAGTAGAGCGAAATGCCACAGTAAGACGAGCTCCTACATGCATCCTTGGGTCGGAGGTATTAAAGCTACGCAACAGAGAGGTCAAGTTGGTCAAAGTGCAATGGGGAGATAATCAAGGAGACGCGACTTGGGAAATGGAAGACAAGATGCATACGCTGTACCCTTTCCTTTTTGAGGGTATATTTTTAACTTCTCATTTTTCCTACCGCTTTGTTTATAGTTGTCCTATCGTTTAGTATGTCTTCGCGATTATATCTTCGATCTTTAGTTAGGAAAAACCCTATGTAAACATGTATTTGAGACATGTTATGTTTTGGATGCAAATGGATGTGAGTGGTTGCAAGTGGTTGCTAGTGGTTGCTAGTGGTTGCTCGTGGATGCATGTACACACACATTAGGCACTAGATCGGCTCAATCACTTTCATATTGCATATAAATATGTGTGCATATTTAAATTTAATGGATGTATAATGGTTGTGTTATCATATGGATGCTGCATTTTGATGAATGGTTGTGCACACATGTAGAAGTAATATGCATTGTTAGGATTCTTTTGCATGCAAAATGGACGCATGGCACTATCATGATTTGCATTAAGGAGGTCAACTGAATCAGTGGACCGCCTGATTTTGCATCGGATAAGGAACATATACAAACGCTTTTTGCATATGTTCATACGACATTAGAAATCTTGTAAGGACAATGGATGCTTGTGTTTGATGGTTGAGTAGATGGATGATTGGATGGTAGGATATACATTCTTCTTGACTTGAAGATTTTGGGGACAAAAACGTTTAAGGAGGAGAGAATGTAACACCCTGAATTTTTTGTGACTATTAAAAGAACGAATTTTAGAATACTTAATTTTTAATTTCAGAATTAAGGGAAATGGGTTATGCCATTGCGTTCGTCTCGAAATTCTGCTTGGAATAGAGTCCAAGTTTTTCGTAAATCGGACTTCATATGAGGATGTTATGGCCCTCAGAAGTTTCAGTAATTTAAATAAATTAATAACAATTCAGAATTAAAATTCAAAATTTCAAAATTCAAATGAGAAGCGGGCTGGGCGGGATTTCTCCTGCCCAAGGCCAGGTCGACCAGGGGGTCTACCTGGGTGTCGACCTAGGGGTCGACCTACCCCCTGGGGTAGATCTGAAATGTGACAATCCTGACTTGTTGCTGAGTCTTTCCTAACCTATTGCTGGGTCACTAGGGCATAGATGGAAATTCTGGATAACTCTATCTAATCTGGACAGTTGTGATTGCTCCTATGATAATCTAACGGTTTATGTTGAATTAAACTTCTATATAAGCACGCATAGACTCAAGCCCTAAACCTAAACTAAATTAGTCTCTTGGCCTCCATGCTGCTGCTAGAATAGTTCTTCTTCCTAAAGCTTAGGAATTGCAAGTCAGAATTCTAATACAAACGATGAACGAATTATTCTCTTCTCTAATCCGTCTTTGTGAGTACAATTTCTTTCACAAAATAATTAATAAATTAATTATGATGAGTTATAACTTGGATTATGAGAATATGACTATTGAATCATGTAATGTTACTTAACTTTGTTATCGGTAGTTGGTGAACATATGACAGTTTCGTTAACTTATGTTGGTAGATCCATTTCATATGTCTAATCACATATGTTTAACTTGATTTCATTTTATGACATCAGTTTATATGCAAGTTTGGGATGTAAATCATATGCTAGTGAATCTTATGCAAGTCTGTTTTTACATATGCTAGTATGTATGT
Organism: Allium sativum; assembly: GCA_030737875.1. Taxonomy (NCBI): domain Eukaryota; kingdom Viridiplantae; phylum Streptophyta; class Magnoliopsida; order Asparagales; family Amaryllidaceae; genus Allium; species Allium sativum. The sequence continues at coordinate 48,156,220 of CM060916.1, forward strand.
GAATCTTATGCAAGTCGGTATGCGAATTATACACAAGTTTATATGTGAATCAAGTATATATATACATGCAAGTTTATTTGTAAAACATGTGATATTAGTTTACACGTTTAAATTCATGATGTTGGTTCATATGTCTAAACACATATGCTAGATTTGATTCATTTTTTGACATTTACATGTCTAAATCATATGCAAGTGTAAATGTAAATCTTAATTTACATGTCTAAATTATATATTTAAGTTTATATATAAGTTTGGATGTGAATCATGTGCTAGTTTATATGTAAGATTGTAGTTTTAATTTACATATCTAAATTGCATATGCAAGTTTAATACAGGAGTTTGTGTAGATCATATGCAATTTTATGCGAAATCCATGTTCATGTATGTAAGTTCACCTTTATGTGTATAGATCTATGCAAATCATATCTTATATAATTTGATTCATGCCATTTTGTAGTTTATGCAAATTATGCTTATTGCCTATGCAAGTTATTGATTATGCAAATTTATGATTATATAAATTATAGTCATGCAAGTTTTGGTCCATGCTAGCCTATTTTTATTCGCAAGTTAGATCTATTTTTGCGTGTTATGCAAGTTGTGATGTTTTTGTGAGTTAGGCTATTTGCTAGCCTACGTATTATATGTATTACACGTACGAACAACGTGGGGCAATGGGATAATATTAAATATTAATATTGTGAAAATTGGCATAAAATGGCTTTAAAACATATAATAAATTTGAGACATTAATAGGCCTAATTTATATGCATAGAAATTATGGACATAATTTAGGTGACAACAATGGACATAGATTAATTTAGAAGTTATTGACAATTTGAAATAGGGATATTAATTCAAATTGGGGTTGAATAATAATGTGTAATACTTAATGCCTGAGACACGAGGTTAGACTCGTTTGTGGTATAAGAGTGCCCGGAATCGCCCGGCACATCCAGCAACCACAAACGGTGGTCTAATGTGAGAGGTCAAATGCATAAATTAAATGAGTAATAAATGCCTAAGACACGAGGTTAGACTCGTTTGTGGTATAAGACTGCTCGGACCTGCCTGGCACATCCAACAACTGCAAACGGCAGTCTAATGTGAGAGGTCGTAGGCATAATTAAAAGATGCTTAGATACAAGGTTAAGTCTGGCTTGTGGTAGAAGTCTGCCCGGAACCGCCCGGCATATCCAGCGGCCACAAGAAAATCGACTTAATGTGAGGGTCTGTGCATTAATAATTAATTAATGTTGATCAGAGACGAATATGAATGACAAACAAAAGTTTGGTTGAGTTGAGTAATTCTCTGAGTACCAATCTGATGTTGATTTCCGTCTTCGGGGTTGATACTTAGGGAGTTATACTCTTAACTAATGTGATAATGATACATAAAATATGATAAGTAGGTAGGGTTAAGACCAGCTTAACCAATAATACGTTAATCTGATAAGTGGATAGGGTTAAGACAAACTTAACCAATATGGATCTGATAAGTGGATAGGGTTAAGACTGGCTTAACCAATAATATATATTAATTTAATAAGTGGGTAAGGTTAAGACCAGCTTAACCAATAATATCTATTAATTTGATAAGTGGGTAGGGTTAAGACAAGCTTAACCAATAACACATGTTGATTTGATAGGTTGGTAACAAAGGTGACATGTGGAATATAATTATAAACACTTAACCAAGTTGAAACATGTAAGAAGACATGAATAAGAGGGGGTTAAGTGGGAAAATCCTAGTGAGGACCAAGCATATGTGGAAAGCTTGTGTCAAGTGTGGGGACCCTTTTCAACCAGTAACCCATTTAGTATCTAAGTGAGCTCGATCTAGATCGAGGATGGGACACGCTTACTGGGCTTGATTATAAGAGGTCAAAACGGGTTAGCGGTGGCAACGCAAGTCCAACAGGGTCATGTGCGTGCGTGGGCCCGGGCTGGTAGGTAAGACGTTGTTGCATCGTGTAGGTATAAGCCGTGCATCTTTAGTGGTATCGGTTTGCCACTTTGGGGAGTGATACACCTCACTGTGGGACCAACACAGGTATCTACAAGTTAGGGAGCCGATCGAATGGGGAAGGTAGTGGGTACGACTAGCGGAGATAGGAGCAGGCGACACCTATGAAGACAGCTAGGAGTCCAACTACCATATTATGAATAAATGTTGTAACTAGAATGGGGAGGGTAGTGGGTACAACTAGTGGAGGTAGGAGCAGGCGGCGCCTATGAAGACAGCTAGGGGTACACGAAACTAGCATTATGATTATTATGTTTAGAAGGCGGGACCAACTTTTAGGGTGACTAGTAATGGTGCAGTATAGTAATTATCCTATAGTGATTAGGAGCGCGATTAACGCCAGTATATTCCTCTTGTTTGTCTTCTCTTGCCCACTTGCTTCACAGTCATTCCTTGTTTTACTAGTTTATGCCTTATCCTAATTACTTTAATAATTATATTGTTAAAGTTATTGGACTCGCCAGACTTTATGTCTGATGTAACGACCCGTATTTTCTGGCCGATTATTTAAAATGTTTGTTTGAATTTTAATAATCAAATTTAATTGTTTTGAATATTTAATTAATAATATAAATAGAATAAAATTTCAAAAATATTTGGAAAATGTTGAATTCGCCGTATAGTGTGAATTGGCGAAATAAAGGGTTAATATGGTCTGTATTGAAAATATATCGACGATATCGTTTATTTAACGACCGTTGGACATGCAATTTATAATTTAATTTTAAAACGAGCTACAGCAGCGCGGTAGTTCGTAAAATGGCGATTTGAACTTTAAACGGCCGTACAAGGCCCAATATACGTCAGATTTTCTCGAAACAAGAAACATCAGGATCGATATATTTTTCTAATGGAAGAGAAAATTCGAGTTTTCATGTTGTAGATTTTGTTTTATGTCCAAATCAAATTTTGAAAAGGTCGCAGTGGAATTCTTTTATAAATTTTATCGTTATTTATATTAAATAAAGGGGTTTTTAAATATTTTGAATATCGATTTGGCTTGAAATCCAACCCGGGATATTTTATCTTAGTAATACATGAAATTCTGGTCGTATATGGCGAATTTCAATATTTTATTAATATTATATTGAAGTATTTTAAAATTGGTTTATTTTATTTGAATTGGGTAGTTATAAAAGGGATTTTATTCAGACGACCTCAGTTTCGACGAAACAAATTTTATTATGACCGCAACAACAAATTATTGCTAGATTTTCAAGTTGCACGTCAATCAGGGTTATTTTGTAAGCATGGCAAAATAAAATGCAAGTAAAAATGAACAATTGGACGTGAACGAGCGCTGTTCGAGCTAACGAACTCGGAATTCGACGAAATAAGATTCGTTAGGACCGTATCTTCAAATTATACTATGCCGTCCATTCGCATCTCAAACGGGGTTCGTATGTGAGCACAAGAGCGAATAAACAGTATTGAAATAGCGATAGACACGAAATAAAAATCGTCGGTCGTTGTCAGACATCGCGTCAAGTTAAATTAATAATAAACCCGCCTATATATACTCTTCCCCATCAGAAATTCCAGCCCACACATATTTTCCATCCTCAAATTTGCAAATAAGTCCCTATTAATAAAAACATTTATATCTCTCGATCCGTGATGAAATTGATATGGGGTTCTGAAGGGAAATGGTAGATCGGGTCGAGGGCTAGCTACCATAAAAAGTTGGGGAGGTTTCGTAGCTGGTGGTGGCCGGAAATCGCGAAGAACCGCCAAAACCTAATTTTGTTTTTGGGGCTTTTGGAGGGATTTGGGTGGTCGATCAATGGTGGATTCAAAGGTGATGTTGTAGAGGAGAGAAAGGCGGTGGTTTTTGGCTTTGGTCGTAGGTGCTGATATGGCCTGTGGTGGTCGGGGTTGTAAGTTGAACGAAGGTGAACATTTGGGTTTGATTTTTTGAAGTGATGGTCAGATTGCCTCGATTTCCGGCGACTGGGGGAGGAAGTAGCGGAGGTGTCTGTGGGATGATCAAAGGCGGGAGGTCGACGATCAGAACCAGGGTGGTGCAGTGGCCTATCGTGGACCACGACGGCGGAATTTTGGGTTTGAACCCATTCCAGTCGGGGGCGGTTTCTGGCGGCTTGGAGGGTTGCTGGAGGACAGTGTCACTGGTGAAGTGGGCTCACTTTGGCGCATTTCCAGGGAGGTGGTCGGGGCATGTTCAGCTGTGCTGGAGGTGGCGCGATGGAGTACTGACGCAGGGGATGGTGTTGGGTTGGTTTTGACGGGGAAAAGAGACGGGTTTGAGAACGTGATAGAAGAGAAAATGCGTGAGCCATTTGCTGTCGTGGCCAATGATTAAAACGGTTTAATGATGGATTAAGGTAAATTTTAATTTAATTATTTAATTAATTTATCGTTAACTTTTATAAACTTTAAACTGTGACAGTTTCTTCATACGTTGACGAAATTCGATGAAACAGGATCCATTGGGATCGTGGCGACGAGCACTACGCGTACGAACTGGTTGGGTTGCAAATAGAGATAGTTGGAATTTCACGTAATTTTAAATGTCCGTTTAAAATTATATGAAACAAATGCTGAAACCATCGACTGAAAATAACTTGTGAGTTAATTCTCACACTTTTCTGGAGTGCCATGATGTGATAAATCCATATAAAAATACAAATTGGTTGATTGGCTGCTTTGGCTACTTATGGTTGATTTAATGGTTGCTGTTGATTATATTATCATCATTAATTTGAAGCTATTTATATAAGTTAATTAAAATAGAAATTTATAAATATATTTATATTTATAATCATGTTTTATCAAAGAATTTGTTTTAAAAGGTTTATATAATGAAGAAAAATGTCATTAATGATCAGAAAAGCAGAAACCAATATATTGATTAGTAAAATTGAATCGGTGTTTGACAAAACAATTAAAATGATATTTTTAAAATTAATTAAGTTATTAATTAATTTAAAAAGGGGAAATAGTGTATGAATATCAATTAATAATTAATTAATGTGGACGGTCGACAAAGGGGAATGCTTTAATTAAAGCTGACGATTGAAATGATGTGATTTTAATCGATAAATTTTTGAATATTCATTAAGCTTAACGAATGTTGTTTAAAAGTAGTTAATATTTGATTAACTATATTTTTTAAAACGATAATCAAGTTAATTTCGTTAATAAAGTTAATTATGATTCAATGATCTTTTAAAAAGGTTAATTATTTTGTTTCTAGTTTAAAATGAAATTAACTACTTTTAAAGTGGTTAATGTTAAAGTAAATCATTTTTAAGTAGTGATAATTAAAGCGATTACCTTTTAATGATAAATTAAATTAAAAAGTGATCAAATGGATATAAGGTTGACTAAGATTTAGTTAGAGATTTATAAGAGAGTGATAACCCGGGTTTACAAACAGAGTTTGTAAAAGTGACTTGTGAGCTAAGGCGAGGGTTCCAATGGAAGTTTACTTAATCAACAGAAGTGAGTATGGTTAAAGATAAGACTAATAAGGGGTTGGTAAATATTCACATGATAAGTTAAGTAAAGTGAGAATGGTGATAAAAAGGACTTAAAAAGGGGGAATAGTATACTTACTTAATATATTAAGTAAAGAGATTCAAAGGAAATATCCAAAGGAAGAAGTGGGTTAAAATACCATGTCACGGTCAAATGGGAAATAAGGTTTTATCGACGAAATTACTTAACCAAGGAAAGAGAATTTGCATGTAAAGTGGGTTTTTAAATGAAAGGAAATGATGTTTTAAAAACCCTAGGAAATGGAAATGGAAATGATATGGGATTTTAAGTTGTAAACTCTTACTGTCTTGCGAAAAGAACGTTGTCGGTGAAGGTCTGAGAGGTAATTAAAATACCCCAACTTGGGCGACTTCACTATTATCAAAGAATGATATTGGTTTGCAAAATGGTAGAGGATGTTGGGTTTTCATGGGAATGAGAAATCAAGAGCGATATTGGTTTTGTAATGAAATCGTATATTGAAAATAAGACTATAATAAAATGTTCAAAGTTAAGGGCGTATGAAAAGGTTTTGAAATTAGAAACCAGGTTTCCAGGATATAAGTAAAGTAAAAGATAGCATTTTGAAATAAAGGAAATAAAAGTAAATAAGTTATTTCGAAAGCAAGTATTGATTATGTTTTCAAATTAATGAATCACAAGGATTTTGTCGGGATAAGATTTATGAAATCGATTATAGGAACTTATAAAATGGTTTAATGAAGTATTTTAACATAAATGACCTGAGATGCCAATGTACTTAACATCACCGTTAAGATTTGATAGTTAAACAAACGACTATCAAATGAAATATTCTACCTACTTTTTGACGTGTTGTTTCGAAGAGACAGGGATGGAAACTAGACCCAAAACCACCTCGAATCAACTGTACGTTCGCGACTAATTGGCAGGCGATGAAGATGGAGCATTGAAGACCGTATATCTTCATAAAATGGAAGAACCACTAACAATCTCTGAGTCGATGCAGAGATATACTGGGGTTCTGTCATGGTTGAAATATACGGGTTGCAAGGACTTCTTGCTAATGATCCTTGGGGTGATTCCTATATAGGATGTGGTAGGAGAATGCCTTCGGTACATCCTGTTCCTGGATGACTTATATGGACGAGTGTCGGACAGAGTATTTCCAGACGGTCACGTATATTGATTTCTTCAACCATGCCAAGAGTGGAAGCGGAGGAGTAAACTTCTTTAGCTAACACGTAATGTATTGTTGTAGACTTCAATCAGTGATTTTGATGGATCTGACAATGTGGCATTCAAAGTGATGTGCTGATCTAAAAAAAAGGGAAGAAAGTCCTAGCCTCAAGCCTCATCAACCGGGAAATGACAAAAATCGAACAGACAACATGGTTATGTGGGTCGTTCCCATTAGGGTGTATAATCACCTATCTAGAGAAATTCCTTTTGCTTCTTAAATCTTTCGATGCTTTCCCATTTCAGGAAACGGTGGTTTGAGCCCAATCGTTGGTGATATACATTCGATACACTCAAGCGAAATGAGTGGTCGGTCATGTGTGGGCCGGGTTGCAAGACGTTCTTGTTGAACCCAGTGTATTCACCTCTAGAGATACACTATCGGCAGGTGGTCTCATACCTCGTCATAGTCGGAATCCAATTTCCAATAAGCGCCCGCAGTTTTTGATTGTATACTATATATGTAGAGCGTGAGATGCAAGCGTTCTGCTAATTCGTTATTTATTTGTGATTTGGTAGACACTATTATAATATCAGATAAGATATGGTTTCAAAAATGGTTTGGGTTATAGTAAGGTAAAAACCATCCATGTTTATGTGTGGACTGGTCTTACTATTATCCTTTTATTTAAAAAGGATTTCCAAAGTTAAACAAGTTGTTTGTGTTATGAATTTTTCACTGATAGTATTCCAGACTGACCCGGTGAATTTTGTTTTAAATCAAATGTGCTCGGGTCAGACCGAGTATATTACAGTTTAGTTTTCGCTTGGAGTACCAGGGGCTGGAAGCAGGAGGCTTCACCGTTAGTTATTCAAAGAGTATTTCCGCTGTGTCTGATATATGATGTACTCTGATGATTGGTATGTACATATACAGTTTTCTTTTTTTGTAAAGAGATTTGAGATATTATATTTTTTCGTTCCGTTGTGAGATTCTGATATGTATTCTTCTTTTTCTTCTATTCTAAAATTTCTTTCTTTCTTCTCCTCACCCTCTAACTTCTTTCTATTAACAGTCAGGGGTTCGATACTTGGGTTTTTGGCAAGAAATGCGGGATTGTGTATCATTGTTGAAAATTCGTGCGTCAAATTTTCCCCGGGTCGTTACAGTTGGTACCAGAGCTATTGGTTTAGTGATAACCTTGGCTCTGTGGTGTAACTCAATAGAGATTGGGTTAGTAATACCCTAGATTGAGTTGAGTGTATATATATGAGATCGCGTATTTTTAATTGAATATAAAATTATTTTAAATATTTTGTAAAGCGGGTAAATGAAATAATTTTGCCCAAATTATATTTGTATAGTAAATAAATTATTTATATATCTGGTTGTTGGATTGATTTAGGTGGAAATTAAAATCAAATATGGGAATACTACTTACCTTGGTTAAGTCAAGTTAAATCAGAAATGGATACGGTGTTGGAACTAAATAAAATACATTGGAATTTGGTAATTGAATTAATAATTGATAAGAAATCGATTTGACATGAATCGATAAGTGAAACCAAAGCGAAACCAAATGAAAAATATTAATGATGAATCAAAGTGATTGGTTGAGTTGATATGCCTTGTTTGTTTGTTGGTTTGTTTTATGTTGGATGGTTTGTACAAATTTCACCAATGCTTAAATCTAAAAGTTGAATAAATTAAAAGGTTAAGTAAATAAGATTCAGTATGATAATGGTGATTGGAAACCAAGAGATTTAACCCAATCATGATGACAAGTGTTTAATTTTGGGGATTTGTGTGATCATAGTTATATCATTGAAATATTGTTCCATATATTGTTGCTTACCTGGTAAATGAAGTTAAGTACATGTATGAGACTACTTTGAAGATAGAATTTGATTGCGTAGATTGCTATAAATTGAAAAGTACGCTAAAATAACGCTCGCAAAAAGGTGTGCCTGCGCCAAATATAAATTTTTGGGTTTGGGTTTCGAGATTTGATTTTTGGATTTTCCGACCATGAGAGTCGATGTATATATATTTCTTGAACCTGCAATATTGCAGATGTCCCTCTGTACATGGGAGACTCTACCGAAATTTTTCCAAAAATTAAGGAGTTAGATTTTCTTTAAGATTTTTGGGAAATTGTGTTATTTGGAATTTATTGGTTTTAAAACCAATTAAAATAATTTTGGAAATAAGACCGTGCTTTTGATTAAATATTTTTGTAAAAATAATAGGGCTGTACCATTATTTCTGCTTTGGCAATTTCGGGGACAAAATTATTTTAAGGGGGGAGGAATGTAACGACCCGTATTTTCTGGCCGATTATTTAAATTATTTTATTTGTCTAAAATGTCAGTTTGAATTTAAATAATCGAATTTAGTTGTTTTGAATATTTAATTAATAATATAAATAGAATAAAATTTCAAAAATATTTTGAAAATGTTGAATTTGCCGTATAATGTGAATTGGCAAAATATAAAGGGTTAATATGGTCTATATTGAAAATATATCAATGATATCGTTTATTTAACGACCGTTGGACATATAATTTATAATTTAATTTTAAAACGAGCTGCAGCGGCGAGGCAGTTCGTAAAATGGCGATTTGAACTTTAAATGGCCGTGCAGGGCCCAATATAATTCGGATTTTCTCGAAACAAGAAACGTCAGGATCGATTGGATAATATTTTTCTAATGGAAGGGAAAATTCGAGTTTTCGTGTTGTAGATTTTGTTTTATGTCCAAATCATATTTTGAAAAGGTCGCGGTGGAATTCCTTTATAAATTTTATCGTTATTTATATTAAATAAAGTGGTTTTTAAATATTTTGAATATCGATTTGGCTTGAAATCCAACCCGGGATATTTTATCTTGGTAATACATGAAATTCTAGTCGTATATGGCCAATTTCAATATTTTATTAATATTATATTGAAGTATTTTAAAATTGGTTTATTTTATTTGAATTGGGCAGTTATAAAAGGACTTTATTTAAAAGACCTCAGTTTTCGACGGAACAAATTATATTGAGACCGCCACAACAAATTATTGCTAGATTTTCAAGTTGCACGTCAATCGGGGTTATTTTGTAAGCGTGGCAAAATAAAATGCAAATAAAAACGACCAATTGGACGTGAACGAGCGTTGTTCGAGCTAACGAACTCGGAATTCGACGAAACAAGATTCGTTAGGACCGTATCGTCAAATTATATTATGTCGTCCATTCGCATCTCAAACGGGGTTCGTATGTGAGCATAGGAGCGAATAAACAGTATTGAAAAAGCGATAGACACGAAATAAAAATCATCGGTCGTTGTCAGACATCGCGTCAAGTTAAATTAATAATAAACCCGCCTATATATACCCTTCCCCATCAGAAATTCCAGCTCACACATATTTTCCATCCTCAAATTTGCAAATAAGTCCTTATTCATAAAAACATTTATATCTCTCGATCCGTGATTAAATTGATATGGGGTTCTGAAGGGAAATGGTAGATCGGGTCGAGGGCTAGCTACCATAAAAAGTTGGGGAGGTTTTATGGCCGGTGGTAGCCGGAAATCGCGAAGAACCGCCAGAAAATGATTTCGTTTTTAGGGCTTTTGGAGAGGTTTGGGTGGTCGATCGATGGTGGACTCAAAGGTGATGTTGTAGAGCAGAAAGAGGCGGTGGTTTTTGGCTTTGGTCGTAGGTGCTGATATGGCTTGTGGTGGCCGTGGTTGTAAGTTAAACAGAGGTGAACATTTGGGTTTGATTTTTTGAAGTGATGGTCGGATTGCCTCGATTTCCGGCGACTGGGGGAGGAAGTAGCGGAGGTGTCTGAGGGATGATCAAAGGGGGGAGGTCGACGGTCAGAACCAGGGTGGTGCGGTGGCCTATCGTGGACCACGGCGGCGGAATTTTGGGTCTGAACCCATTCCAGTCGGGGGCGGATTTTGGCGGCCTGGAGGGTTGTCGGAGGTCAGTGTCACTGGTGAAGGGGGCTCACGGTGGTGCAGTTCCAGGGAGGTGGTCAGGGCATGTTTAGCTGTGCCGGAGGTGGCGCGATGGAGTACTGACGAAGGGGATGGTGTTTGGTTGGTTTTGATGGAGAAAAGAGACGGGTTTGAGAACGTGAAGGAAGAGAAAACGCGTGAGCTATTTGCTGACGTAGCCAATGATTATAAAGGTTTAATGATGGATTAAGGTAATTTTTAATTTAATTATTTAATTAATTTATCGTTAACTTTTATAAACTTTAAACTGCAACAGTTTCTTCATACGTTGACGAAATTCGATGAAACAGGATCCGTTGGGATCGCGGCGACGAGCACTACGCGTACGAACTGGTTGGGTTGCAAACAGAGACAGTTGGAATTTCATGTAATTTTAAACGTCCGTTTAAAATTTTATGAAACAAACGCTAAAACCATCGACTGGAAATAACTGGTGAGTTAATTCTCACACTTTTCTGGACTGCCATGATGTGATAAATCCATATAAAAATACAAATTGATTGATTGGTTGCTTTGTTTGCTTATGGTTGTTTTAATGCTTGTTGTTGATTATATTATCATCATTAATTTATTTATTTAAGTTATATATACTATCGTGAAATGTTAAAACAGTCTATGATGCAGGGAAGGACATGTTGGAAGGATCCGACTGGATTCCTCAAATTATCATGTGTGTTGGTTATTTTTATAATGTTTACACATAAACTGATTAAACCCCAAATTTGACATCAAAACCTGTTGAATGTTAATGGTTGAATGGTTGTTGATCGTGTTGTGTTTTTAATCAATCGACAATATTGATTAAGTGATTGGCAGTGATAGTGTAAAATCCATCGGTTATGGTGTCGTTTTGCCGTTAGGCGAACTGACAAGGATTTCAGTTCTCAATTTATTGTTATAACTAAAATGAAATTTGAAGCTGTTTATATAAGTTAATTAAAATAGAAATTTATAAATATATTTATATTTATAATCATGTTTTATCAAAGAATTTGTTTTAAAAGGTTTATATAATGAAGAAAAATGTCATTAACGATCAGAAAAGCAGAAACCAATATATTGATTAGTAAAATTGAATCGGTGTTTGACAAAACAATTAAAATGATATTTTTTTCAAATTAATTAAGTTATTAATTAATTTAAAAAGGGGAAACGGTGTATGAATTTCAGTTAATAATTAACTGATGTGGACGGTCGACAAAGGGGACTGTTTTAATTAAAGCTGACGATTGAAATGATGTGATTTTAATCGATAAATTTTCGAATATTCATTAAGCTTAACGAATGTTGTTTAAAAGTAGTTAATCTTTGATTAACTATATATTTTAAAATGATTATCAAGTTAATTTCGTTAATAAAGTTAATTATGATTCAATGATCATTTAAAAAGGTTAATTATTTTGTTTCTAGTTAAAAATGAAATTAACTACTTTTAAAGTGGTTAATGTTAAAACAAATCATTTTTAATTAGTGATAATTAAAGAGATTACTTTTTAATGATAAATTAAATTAAAAAGTGATCAAATGGATATAAGGTTGACTAAGATTTAGTTAGAGATTTATAAGAGAGTGATAACCCGGGTTTACAAACAGAGTTTGTAAAAGTGACTTGTGAGCTAAGGCGAGGGTTCCAATGGAAGTTTACCTAATCAACTAAAGTGAGTATGGTTAAAGATAAGACTAATAAGGGGTTGGTAAATATTTACATGATAAGTTAAGTAAAGTAAGAATGGTGATAAAAAGGACTTAAAAGGGGGGAATAGTATACTTACTTAATATTAAGTAAAGAGATTCAAGGGAAATATCCAAAGGAAGAAGTGGGTTAAAATACCATGTCGTGGTCAAATGGGAAATAAGGTTTTGTCGACGAAATTACTTAACCAAGGAAAGAGAATTTGCATGTAAAGTGGGTTTTTAAATGAAAGGAAATGATGTTTTAAAAACCCTAGGAAATGGAAATGATATGGGATTTTAAGTTGTAAACTCTTACTTTCTTGCGATAAGAAAGTTGTCGGTCAAGGTCTGAGAGGTAATTAAAATACCCCAACCTGGGCGACTTCACTATTATCAAAGAATGTTATTGGTTTGCAAAATGGTAGAGGATGTTGGGTTTTCATGGGAATGAGAAATCAAGAGCGATATTGGTGTTGTAATGAAATCGTATATTGAAAATAAGACTATAATAATATGTTCAAAGTTAAGGGCATATGAAAAGGTTTTGAAATTAGAAACCAGGTTTCCAGGATATAAGTAAAGTAAAAGATAGCATTTTGAAACAAGGGAAATAAAAGTAAAGAAGTTATTTCAAAAGCAAGTATTGATTATGTTTTCAAATTAATGAATCACAAGGATTTTGTCGGGATAAGATTTATGAAATCTATTATAGGAATTTATAAAATGGTTTAATGAAGTATTTTAATAGAAATGACCTGAGCTGCCAATGTACTTAACATCACCGTTAAGATTTGATAGTTAAACAACCGACTAACAAATGAAATATTCTACCTACTTTTTGACGTGTTGTTTCGAAGAAACCGGGTTGGGAACTAGACCCAAAACCACTTCGAATCAACTGTACGTTCGCGACTAATTGGCAGGCGATGAAGATGGAGCATTAAAGATCGTATATCTTCATAAAATGGAAGAACCACTAACAATCTCCGAGTCGACGCAGAGGTATATTGTGGTTCTGTCATGGTTGAAATATACAGGTTGCAAGGACTTCTCGCTACTAATCCTTGGGGTGATTCCTATAAAGGATGTGGTAGGAGAGTGCCTTAGGTTCATCCTGTTCCTGGATGACTTGTATGGACGAGTGTCTGACAGAGTATTTCCAGACGGTCACGTATATTGATTTCTTCAACCGTACCAAGAGTGGAAGCGGAGGAGGAAACTTCTTTAGCTAACACGTAATGTATTGTTGTAGGCTTCAATCAGTGATTTTGATGGATCTGACGATGTGGCATTTAAAGTTATGTGCTGATCTAAAAAAAAGGGAAGAAAGTCCTAGCCTCAAGCCTCATCAACCGGAAATGACAAAAATCGGGCAGGCAGCATGGCTATGTGGGTCGCTCCCATTAGGGTGTATAATCACCTATCTAGATAAATTCCTTTTGCTTCTTAAATCTTTCGATGTTGTCCCTTTTCGAGAAACGGTGGTTTGAGCCTAACCGTTGGTGATATGCATTCGATACACTCAAGCGAAATGAGTGGTCGGTCATGTGTGGGCCAGGTTGCAAGACATTCTTGTTAAACCCAGTGTATTCGCCTCTAGAGATACACTATCGGCAGGTGGTCTCATACCTTGCCATAGTCGGAATCCAATTTCCAATAAGTGCCCGCGGTTTTTGATTGTATACTGTATATGTAGAGCGTGAGATGCAAGCGTTCTGCGAATTCATTGTTTATTTGTGGTTTGGTAGACACTATTATAATATCAGATAAGATATGGTTTTAAAAATGGTTTGGGTTATAGTAAGGTAAAAACGGTCCATGTTTATGTGTGGACTGGTCTTACTATTATCCTTTTATTTCAAAAGGATTTCCAACGTTAAACAAGTTGTTTGTGTTATGAATTTATCACTGATAGTATTCCAGACTGACCCGGTGAATTTTGTTTTAAATCAAATGTGCTCAGGTCAAACCGAGTATATTACAGGTTAGTTTTCGCTTCGAGTCCCAGGAGATGGAAGCAGGAGGCTTCACCGTTAGTTATTTAAAGTGTTTTTCCGCTGTGTCTGATATATGATGTACTCTGATGATTGGTATGTATATATACAGTTTTCTTTTTTTGTAAAGAGATTTGAGATATTATATTTTTTCGTTCCGCTATGAGATTCTGATGTGTATTCTTCTTTTTCTTCTATTCTAACATTTCTTTCTTTCTTCTCCTCACCCTCTAACTTCTTTCTATTAACAGTCAGGGGTTCGATACTTGGGTTTTTGGAAAGTGATGCGGGGTTGTGTGTCATTGTTCAAAATTCGAGCGTCGAATTTTTCCCGGGCCGTTACATCTGACCCCCTTTGTTTTCGCCTCTTTTCTTCCTTCCCCCCCCCCCTTCTCCAGGTTCTCAGGGTGGGACTAGTGCTAGTGGAGCTTGATTTGGATCCCTTTCCCTCTCTTTTGGAAGTGCTTGGATTGCTGAAAGCAAAGTTCAGCTCATTTCTTTTATGGCTACTTATGTTGGGGTTTTGCTTTTTTACTTTATGTATTCAGAAAATAATTTGTCAAGATGGCTATTAAGTGTACTTGATTTTATTGTTGGTTTTTGATGTTGTTGTAACCAAACTATTTCTCCGTTGCAATAAAAGTTGTTTTAATTTTTCAAGTACCAATATATGTATCTATCTTGTAATATTATGTTCTATACACCAACAATACTCCATGAAAGCTAATGCATTCCCTTTGAGAGTGACATTAATGGACGTGGGGTGTTACACGTGATATCAGAGATGAAGGTTACCAAGAACAGATAAGAGATTTTGAAAAACTGTTTTTCAAAAGCGTTTTATAAAGAAATATTTTCAAAATTAGGTTTTAAGGAGATTATTTTCAAGAGAAAAGTTTATTTTGAAAAACATCAGGCGGAAAACCGCTTCATGGGACTGGGACGTTTGTCAAAGCTAGAAGGAAACGGAGGACTTGTTGGTACCTTTAAGATAGACGATGGGAGGAAGGTTCAATTAGCTTCTTGTTTAATGAAGGACGAAGCCTCATTTTGGTAGGAGGTCATGAATGGAGAATTTGCAGGAGAGACATGGATAAGAGACATGATAAGAAAGTAGATCCAAAGAAAGGCAGTAACGATAACAAGGGGCCAAGAGAAAAGGAAGGGCCACACTTGTGAAATACCTGACTACTTAAATAAAGACGTTCGAAAGAAGAGGAAGACTAGTTGTTATCGTTACGGAGAAACAGGACATCTTATTAGGATCATCCAAAGAAGCAAAAGGCAAAGGTAAGGACAAAGTATAGGATCTTCTTGAGGGAAGACGCGTTCCCTTACGGCTGGCATACCTGATAGAGGTAGAAATATCTTTGTTGGAAGTTTGTTTTTCTTTTTGATCATCCTGTTCGAACCTTGTTTGAATTCTGGCGCTTCACACTCGTTTGTATCTGCTTCGTTAGTTGAAACAATGCACCAAAATACTAGTCTAGTTACGGATCCCATAGTAGGCTCAAATCCTATTGGTTGTTCGGCTCATCTTTCAATGATTTGTCGGGATTTGAGAGTGTCTATCTTGGCTGTTGTGTTTGAATGCAATGACTTCGTTCTTGACTTCATGGGTTACGGCTTGATTTTAGGCATGGATTGACTAGCCAAATACGGTGCCATCCTAGACTGTGAAAGAAGGGTAGTTAGATTGTTGACTCGTTGTAGAAAGACCCTTGATATTTCTTGTGACCCTAGAGATCTGGTGATGCTTAGCTACCTAGAATCTCTTGACGTGTCCAACGATGATTTGGAATTTGTTCATGTGGTCCATGAATATGGTGACGTCTTCGGTGGAGTTCGGGGTTTACCCCTGAGGCGCGAGATAGACTTTCGTATATACCTTGTAGATAATGCAAAACCAGTTGCATTACTGGTGCACCACATGGCTCTGAGAGAGATAAGAGAACTCAGTAAGCAAGTAAAGGAGTTTCTTTAGAAGGGGTTCATAAGAATAAGCATTTCGGAATGGGGTGCTCCAGTTATTTTTGCTGCAAAGGCTGATGGTTCACCTAGATGGTGCGTGGACTGTGGAGAGATGAATAAGCTCACAAAGAAGAACAGAAACCGATTGCCAAGGATAGATGATTTATTTGATCAGTTGGTTAGTACTTCGGTTTTCTCGCAGCTGGATTTGGTTACAGGATTTCATCAGCTAAGGGTGGCTGAAGATAGCATAGATAAGACTGCATTTAGAACTCCTAGCGGTTTGTTTGAGTGGCTCGTCATGCCTTTTGGTTTGACGGATGGACCCGCATACTTCGTTGATTAATGAGTAGGGTGTTTAGGGAGTTTCTAAACAAGTTTGTGGTAGTCTTTGTGGACGATATCTTGATTTTCTCTAGGAGCGAGGAAGAGCCTGCCCTACATCTTAGGGAAGTATTAGAGACCCTACGAGCACATCAACTCAAAGCTAAGTTCTCCAAATGCCATTTTTGGAGAAAAGAAGTGAGGTTCTTAGGACACGTGGTCTCTAAGGAAGGGATAGCTGTGGATCCCGCAAAGGTGATGGCAATCCAAGATTGGAAGATTCCTAAGAACGCAATAGAAGTAAGAAGCTGTTTAGGGTTGGCTGGTTATTATAGGAAGTGCATTAAGGACTTCGCGAAGATATCAGCCCCACTTACTCGGTTAACGAAGAAGAACTTGACTTTTTCTTGGGATGTTGACTGCGACGATGCTTTCCAGCATTTGAAGAGGTCTTTAACGACAACTCCAGTTTTAGTTTTGCCAGATGGGAGTAAGCCATTCACAGTGTATATCGGTGCTTGCGGGACAGGGCTTGGAGCAGTTTTCAATGCAAGAGGAAAATGTGATATGAAAAAGGCGGCAAGTACGAGCATCGCTTATCGACCATAGACGGATGGATGGATAGAAAGGGGTAAATAGAATCCTTGAAGAACTTTTGAGGTTATGTATCCTAAATTTTGGAGGGACATTAGAAGAGCCAACAAGCTTAGTGGTGTTCACGACGTGTTTCAGATTTGCGTAAGTGTTTACATGATACGGCGGAAGTGGTGGAGCCGAGCATGCTCAAAGAAGTGGAAGTAGAGCGAAATGCCACAGTAAGACGAGCTCCTACATGCATCCTTGGGTCGGAGGTATTAAAGCTATGCAACAGAGAGGTCAAGTTGGTCAAAGTGCAATGGGGAGATAATCAAGGAGACGCGACTTGGGAAATGGAAGACAAGATGCATACGCTGTACCCTTTCCTTTTTGAGGGTATATTTTTAACTTCTCATTTTTCCTACCGCTTTGTTTATAGTTGTCCTATCGTTTAGTATGTCTTCGCGATTATATCTTCGATCTTTAGTTAGGAAAAACCCTATGTAAACATGTATTTGAGACATGTTATGTTTTGGATGCAAATGGATGTGAGTGGTTGCAAGTGGTTGCTAGTGGTTGCTAGTGGTTGCTCGTGGATGCATGTACACACACATTAGGCACTAGATCGGCTCAATCACTTTCATATTGCATATAAATATGTGTGCATATTTAAATTTAATGGATGTATAATGGTTGTGTTATCATATGGATGCTGCATTTTGATGAATGGTTGTGCACACATGTAGAAGTAATATGCATTGTTAGGATTCTTTTGCATGCAAAATGGACGCATGGCACTATCATGATTTGCATTAAGGAGGTCAACTGAATCAGTGGACCGCCTGATTTTGCATCGGATAAGGAACATATACAAACGCTTTTTGCATATGTTCATACGACATTAGAAATCTTGTAAGGACAATGGATGCTTGTGTTTGATGGTTGAGTAGATGGATGATTGGATGGTAGGATATACATTCTTCTTGACTTGAAGATTTTGGGGACAAAAACGTTTAAGGAGGAGAGAATGTAACACCCTGAATTTTTTGTGACTATTAAAAGAACGAATTTTAGAATACTTAATTTTTAATTTCAGAATTAAGGGAAATGGGTTATGCCATTGCGTTCGTCTCGAAATTCTGCTTGGAATAGAGTCCAAGTTTTTCGTAAATCGGACTTCATATGAGGATGTTATGACCCTCAGAAGTTTCAGTAATTTAAATAAATTAATAACAATTCAAAATTAAAATTCAAAATTCAAATGAGAAGCGGGCTGGGCGGGATTTCTCCTGCCCAAGGCCAGGTCGACCAGGGGGTCTACCTGGGTGTCGACCTAGGGGTCGACCTACCCCCCGGGGTAGATCTGAAATGTGACAATCCTGACTTGTTGCTGAGTCATTCCTAACCTATTGCTGAGTCACTAGGTCATAGATGGAAATTCTGGATAACTCTATCTAATCTGGACAGTTGTGATTGCTCCTATGATAATCTAACGGTTTATGTTGAATTAAACTTCTATATAAGCACGCATAGACTCAAGCCCTAAACCTAAACTAAATTAGTCTCTTGGCCTCCATGCTGCTGCTAGAATAGTTCTTCTTCCTAAAGCTTAGGAATGTCAAGTCAGAATTCTAATACAAACGATGAACGAATTATTCTCTTCTCTAATCTGTCTTTGTGAGTACAATTTCTTTCACAAAATAATTAATAAATTAATTATAATGAGTTATAACTTGGATTATGAGAATATGACTATTGAATCATGTAATGTTACTTAACTTTGTTATCGTCTGTTGGTGAACATATGACAGTTTTGTTAACTTATGTTGGTAGATCCATTTCATATGTTTAATCACATATGTTTAACTTGAATCATTTTATGACGTCAGTTTATATGCAAGTTTGAGATGTAAATCATATGCTAGTGAATCTTATGCAAGTCTGTTTTTACATATGCTAGTTTGTATGTGAATCTCATGCACGTTTGTATGCGAATTATACACAAGTTTATATGTGAATCAAGTATATATATACATGCAAGTTTATTTGTAAAATGTGTGATATTAGTCTACATGTTTAAATTCATGATGTTTGTTCATATGTCTAAACACATATGCTAAATTTGATTCATTTTGTGACATTTACATGTCTAAATCATATGCAAGTGTAAATATAAATCTTAATTTACGTGTCTAAATTATATATACAAGTTTATATATAAGTTTGGATGTGAATCATATGCTAGTTTATATGTAAGATTGTATGCGAATCATATGTAAGTTTTAATTTACATGTCTAAATTGCATATGCAAGTTTAATACAAGTTTGTATGTAGATCATATGCAAGTTTATGCGAAAACCATGTTCATATATGCAAGTTCACCTTTATGTGTATAGATCTATGCAAATCATATCTTATATAATTTGATCCATGCCAGTTTGTAGTTTATGCAAATTATGCCTATTGCCTATGCAAGTTATTGATTATGCAAATTTATGATTATATAAATTATAATCATGCAAGTTTTGATCCATGCTAGCCTATTTTTATTTGCAAGCTAGATCTATTTTTACGTGTTATGCAAGTTGTGATGTTTTTGTGAGTTGGGCTATTTGCTAGCCTACGTATTATATGTATTACACGTACGAACAACGTGGGGCAATAGGAAAATATTAAATATTAATATTGTGAAAATTGGCACAAAATGGATTTAAAACATATAATAAATTTGAGACATTAATTGGCCTAATTTATATGCATAGAAATTATGGACATAATTTAGGTGACAATTGTGCACATAGATTAATTTGGAAATAATTGACAATTTGAAACAGGGATATTAATTCAAATTGGGGTTGAATAATAATGTGTAATATTTAATGCCTGAGAGACGAGGTTAGACTCGTTTGTGGTATAAGACTTCCCGGAACCGCCCGGCACATCCATCAACCACAAACGATAGTCTAATGTGAGAGGTCAAAGGCATAAATTAAATGAGTAATAAATGCCTAAGACAAGAGTTTAGACTCGTTTGTGGTATAAGACTACCCGGACCCGCCCGGCACATCCAGCAACCGCAAACGGCAGCCTAATATGAGAGGTAGTAGGCATAATTGATAGATGCTTAGACATGAGGTTAAGTCTGGCTTGTGGTAGAAGTCTGCCCGGAACCGCCCGGCATATCCAGCGGCCACAAGAAAATCGACTTAATGTGAGGGTCTGTGCATTAATAATTAATTAATGTTGATCAGAGACGAATACGAATGACAAACAAAAGTTTGGTTGAGTTGAGTAATTCTCTGAGTACCAATCTGATGTTGATTTCGGTCTTCGGGGTTGATACTTAGGGAGTTATACTCTTAACCAATGTATCTATGAACTAAGATGTACTTAATCATAGATTAAGTAAAAGATATTGTATGATATATATATAGATAATGATACATAAAACATGATAAGTGGGTAAGGTTAAGACAAGCTTAACCAATAATATATATTAATTTGATAAGTGGGTAGGGTTAAGACAAGCTTAACCAATAGCACATGTTGATTTGATAGGTGGGTAACATAGGTGACATGTGGAATATAATTATAAACACTTAACCTAGTTGAAACATGTAAGAAGGCATGAATAAGAGGGGGTTAAGTGGGAAAATCCTAGTGGGGACCAAGCATAGGTGGAAAGCTTGTGTCAAGTGCGGGGACCCCTTTCAAACAGTAACCCATTTAGTATCTAAAAGAGCTCGATCTAGATCGAGGACGGGACACACTTACTGGGTTTGATTGTAAGATGTCAAAACGGGTTAGTGGTGGCAACGCAAGTCTAACGAGGTCATGTGCGTGCGTGGGCCCAGGATGGTAGGTAAGACGTTGTTGCATTGTGTAGGTATAAGCCGTGCATCTTTAGTGGTATTGGGTTGCCACTTTGGGGAGTGATACACCTCACTGTGGGACCAGCACCAGTATCTACGAGTTAGGGAGCCAATCGAATAGGGAAGGTAGTGGATACGACTAGCGGAGATAGGAGCAGGCGGCACCTATGAAGACAGCTAGGAGTCCAACTACCATATTATGAATAAATGTTGTAACTAGAATGGGGAGGGTAGTGGGTACAACTAGTGGAGGTAGGAGCAGGCGGCGCCTATGAAGACAGCTAGGGGTACACGAAACTACCATTATGATTATTATGTTTAGAAGGCGGGACCAACTTTTAGGGTGACTAGTAATGGTGCAGTATAGTAATTATCCTATAGTGATTAGGAGCGCGATTAACGCCAGTATATTCCTCTTGTTTGTTTTCTCTTGCCCACTTGCTTCACAGTCATTTCCTTGTTTTAGCAGTTTATGCCTTATCCTAATTACTTTAATAATTATATTGTTAAAGTTATTGGACTCGCTAGCCTTTATGTCTAACCCCCTTTGTTTTCGCCTCTTTTCTTCCTCCCCTCCCCCCAAGTTCTCAGGGTGGGACTAGTGCTAGTGGAGCTTGATTTGGATCCCTTTCTCTCTCTTTTGGAAGTGCTTGGATTGATGAAAGTAAAGTTTACCTCATCTCTTTTATGGCTACTTATGTTGGGGTTATGCTTTTTACTTTATGTATTCAGAAAATAATTTGTCAAGATGGGTATTAACTGTACTTGGTTTTATTGCTGGTTTTTGATGTTGTTGTAACCAAACTATTTCTCCGCTACAATAAAAGTTGTTTTAATTTTTCAAGTACCAATATATGTATCTGTCTTGTTATATTATGTTCTATACACCAATAATACTCCATGAAAGTTAATGTATTCCCTTTGAGAGTGACATTAATGGACATGGGGTGTCACATAACCCTTAAGTCATTCCCCAACTAGCAACACATAATTGCGCTTATGTATCCACACCCTTCAAGAATGCGATTCTACATATATCCTCTTAACTTACTTTAGTGTATTAACATGTCATGATGAAATTCACACTTGCATATCCCTATAAATTAGCAGAAGTTTCTACATATCAGAAAAACACAATCATCTTAAGTTCTTAATGGTTGCGTTCTTGAACAGCTAAGAAAAACAAAACAGTAAACATTGTTTCCACTCTAGTATACAACCGTGATTTGGCACTAGAAATAAAGTTGCTCTACCAAAGACTATTTACTACCCCTCCCTGTGTCAAGTTTTCATGAAATCCTTGCCACTAGCTCATGCGTGAGCTTCTCCATTTAGATATATATTTTTTAGCACGCTAAAATTCGATTATAGATTTTAGACTTTAGAGGATGTAAATATTCTTCCGTCAACACACACAGAGGTTGTAAATAATTTGCAATGACCGCTCAAGCCATACATAGCATGTGTATATAGTATTATACCTTCTGCGGAAGTTCATGAACATATAAAATTTGATGCCATTACAAAACAGATTTCTTTTAAGAGCAAAACAAATCTCTACTCACCCTATATTATTTGTCTTTCGATTTTCTTTCATAGATTATTTAAACTTACTATTTTCCCGAATTAAATCCTTTAAATACTTTAATATTTGAATGCAATAGGATGAATACCTATCATCTTACACCTAGTTCGAATCTCCTAAAAATTATATCAACAGCAGAGTCATTTAGAATGTTTATTATATTATTTCTCTGTTGTATTCCATTTCCAGGTTTGCTTTTATCTTGTAACTCTGGTTTAAGATTTTTCACCAAGGAAACATATATATATATATATATATATGAGTAGATAAATTTAAATGAGATACAAGGGTATTTTTACTTACCAATATTTTACTGTTCTTTTGTTTTCAAAATCATCTATTCATAATTTTATTATTTACAGAACTTAACCCTTAAACAATTTCAAATGTTTAGTTCAACAGTGCAGATACATATAGCACATATGCAGTACGAATTCTACTTAGAATCTAATATAACAATAGGGAAATTTTCAAGTGTTTACTTACTTATTTCATACCGTGTTCTTGTTTTTCTTTTATTTGTTTCTCAGATCTGTCCAACTGGTGAGCCACGGGTTAATTTTCCTTAAACAACTTTAAACATTTAATCAAATAATATGGATACATAATAACATACATATGGTTTGAATTCAAACTAAGATCTATATAACAGTATAGGTAGTAAGTATCTACTTACAAGTATATGATTACTGTCTTGCAATTTCCCTCAGGTGTTCAAACTAGAATTTAAACATCAATATTTAATCAAGGTGTGTTGGGTACATATCAACATATAAACCTACTTAGAATTTAATAACAATAAAGAGATTTTAGTAGGATGTTTTCTCACAAATATATAGCTCCTGTCTTTTCATTTCTATCCAGTTTTTGTTCCCGATTTATGCTATGTTCTTAACCATTTTCACTTCCAATTTCTTCTCATTGTTTTCATTTGTTTTTTATGTGAACTTGTATGTGTTTGGCGTAAATTTTTAGTGTATTTATAGAAGCAAACTTAGGCTTAAGTCAAGGAGGTCTTACATCATGCAGGGTACAACAATTTGATTGAAAGGAAGTTCTGTTCAGTCATCTCTTGTTTAATCCTTTCCTAGTTACAAGTCATGGCCAACTATGTTTGTGTACTCATTGATGTATAATACCATGCACAAATAATGGTTCTAGAAGCTAGCAAATGGGTAGGCTATCTTGGGCTAGCTTGAAAGGGCAAGTGATAGATGCATATATATGATGCAGCTATAAGATAATGTATGATTTTATTTTATTTTTAATATTTTAAACATTGACAAACTTTGTGCCTAAGTATGTCTTGCTGTACATATAGGTACATGTGCATCTATAAATTTTAGAGGCTAGGCTATTGTGTTTATTTTCTTTCTTTTCCAATGCAAATATCCAGCTGCTGTATCTATGAATTGCCTCTTGATTTGATTTGAATACTTGCAGCCTTGTTCCTTCCTTTCATTACAGATTTGGTTAGATTTCCTTTATTCTAATATTTCATTGTTTTTTATTCTTTAAGTAACTCACGACTTAAAAGCAAGTTTCAAAATACAAGAAAAATGTTCAACACATTTACTAGCTTGTATATATTTATATTTATAAACATGACAAGTTAATATTGGCATAAGAAAAATGATTATTCAAATTTATGAATTAGTTCTTATCGACATTATCGATGTTAATGAATATCTTGCATTAAATAATAATATACTTTTTATATTCCTTCTTATGAAGTAATCTTATTTTATTTTCAAGCAATTCATAATTAATCTTGTTTATCTTTTATATGAAGTAATCAAATTGTCCTTTTTTATTTTTACTTGGATGCTCTTATATTCACATGAGATAAGTAAATTAATGTTACAACAAAATCATAAAACATCAATTACTTGTTTTATATATACATCGGTTAAGGAATCAACATATATATATATATATCCCTGATATATTTCTAAATATACAAATCTTTAATTTAATTAAATCAATCACCAGTATAATCTATACATTATAAATTATAAAATTAGTCTGAAAACCGGGTTGTATCTACCCCCTTAAAAGAATTTCATCCCCGAAATTAAAGAGTAACGAGGATGTTTCAATTATATTCAAAATCATAGACATATCTCAACACATACATGGGTCATCCCCTAACAATCACTACAACCAAGGTAACCAGAATTCCCAAGTTATCTACCAAAATATCTTACTGCAATCAAAACGTTCAATACACACATCAGCAATTTGCTATCTATCATAGTTATTGTTTTTATAGCTAGAAATATGTGTTATTTTAGTTGGAAAACATTTTCATTCATATTCACGCATCACTATTCTCCAGTAATCATCAGTTCCTGACCATAAATCGATAAGACAAATCGTCCTGTAAGTATCAACCCCGAAGACCGAAATCAACATCAGTTCAGTACTCAAAAAATCATCCAACTCAACCAATCTCCAGTCAGGTTCCAATTTCTTAACTCCATATCTTAATTCTTCTCAAACCATATTACTCCATTTCCCTTTTGTAAATATCCTAGAGGAGACATTTGGAAAATAAATTCCAATTCTTATCTAATCCCTTAATTTGCATCAAACTCATTCCAACATTTACCTCTACTTCAAATTTTCTTTCCAAACTTAAATCCAATTTAATTCCATTCAACTTAGCTATATTATTCCAATCTTGTTCTTATTGAATTTCCCAATTCATGAATCTTAATGCCTGGTTGTATTTCAAAACGGCTTGAAATCACCTATCTCTACTCCATTATAAATTCAAAGCCCTTGAATATTTCCAAGACATTTTGTTTTTCTCAAACACATTTTCCGGTTTGTCCTGTTTGTAAATTTCATTCCTTATACAAATTCAGTTTGGTTCATTAAATAACCATTTCAGTCTTTATAATCTTGTTAGATTATAACAACACATCGATATATAATAATAATTTCAAAAAATTATTCTTTTTATATCAAACTAAAATTTTGAGTAAATTATTTCATTTACCCAACTTTTAAAACAATATTGGGTCTAATTACCTTGTTTATAAGTTTAGGAACACCCATCGATATAGTTTCGACTACCATATCGACCAAAATTCATAAACCACTCGACAAATTAATCAACACAGTATTAAACAGTTTTTATATCAATTATCAAATACGCGCTCATATATATATATATACACACATATACATATACATACACACACACACTCAACCTCAATCTAGGGTATTACTAACCCCATCTATATCAGGTTACGCCACAGAGCCAAGGTTATTACTAAACCTCGCTCTGATACCAACTGTAACGACCTGAAAATTTCTAATCCTGATTATCAATACTAATACATATCCTATATCACATTTCGAATAATCGAACATCATAAATTCACAAATCGTTAATAGAAAGAAGTTAGAGGGTGAGACACAGAAACAGACAAAGTTACAATAGAAGAAAAAGAAGAACTGGACACAATAAAATCAGAGTATAATGAATCTAACAGCGGAACTGAATAAAATATATTATATAACATCTTGAAATACAAAAATGTATTTACTTTCGTGCATCATCAGAGTACAACAGATATACAATATAGCAAAAATAAACCCTATATATCTAGTGCTGAAGCCTCCTGTTCCAAGCTCCTCCAAATGAATCTGTAAAATCCTGAAACCACTTGACTGTCCATACAAATTTGGGCACCCAAGAGTTTAGGGAAAACATAGAAAAGTAAACTTTGGGTCAGTCATGGGGCAAGTGTGAGTAAATGATTTTGAACATCTTGATTTTAAAGTTCGAAAATATTATTGAAAGAAAGGATAATCGTAAGACTAAATCCACACATAAATACAGACGGTTTTTACCTTACGATAACCCAAAAACATTTTTGAAATCATGTATATCATTTGATAGTATGATAATGTCTAAATACAAACAAATATCAATCTAGCGAAACACTTGCTTCTCACACTCCACATATATAGTACACAATCAAAACCGCGGGCGCTTATTGAAGACTGGATTCCAACTATGACAAGGTATGGAACCACTTGCCGATAGTGTATCTCTAGAGGCGAATCCATTGGATTCAACAAGAACGTCTTGCAACCCAGCCCACACATGACCGACCACTCATTTCGCTTGAGTGTATCAACTGTATATCACCAACGGTTGGGATCAGCAACCGTTTCCCGAAAGGGACAGCATCGATAGATTAAAGAAGCAAAAAGGAATTTCTCTAGATAGGTGATTATACACTCTAATGGGAGAGACCAAAATAGCCATGCTGCCTGCTCGATTTTTGTCACATTATCAATTCTTTCAAATCACTAACTGATGTTCACAAATATACTCTAGATGTAAAAGAAGGGTCATTATTTTCCATCAACTTGGTATATTTGTAAAAATCAACGTACGTGGTTTTTAGGAAATACTCTGTCAGACATTCGTCCGTACAAGTCATCCAGGAACATGATTAAACAAAGTTACTCTCCTACTACATCAAATATTGGAATCACCCCATGGATTAGTAGCAAATAACCTTGCAATCTAAAGATTTCAATCATGACAGAATCACAAGTCAAAATAACTTTGGTGGAACAGACCGGAGAAATTCAACGAGTAGTGCTTCCGATCATAAAGATACACCTGCAAGTTAGTCGCGAACGCACAGTTGGTTCAAAGTGGTTCTGGGTCTAGTTCCCATCCCGGTCTCTTCGAACTAATGGGTAGGGAATATTTCTTTGATAGTCGGTGTTTTAATTATCTAATTCAAACAGTGTGATCATGTAAAACTTATTCAAATTATTCCTGATCATATATATAATGTCCATTTAAATTAATTACTTGTACAAAACTATTTTCTAATTTCGGAAAAGCAATCAGCCCATGACGATTAAAATAAAACGTGTCAACGTTAAACTAGTTTGATTGATCACAAAAATCATTCATCACACAAAAACAATCAACAATATTTGATGTTAAAATCTGACTTAATAGCATCTCGAAAATTTGTGACCTTGGGTAACACTTATTATATTACTCAAAACTCACAGCAATTAAATCAATTTTATTTAACATTTATTTCATTTTTAGTAATTTAAATACATACATATAAACATCATAGATTCGAGCTTAAGTTTATACAACGATGTCTATTTTAGCAATAGCTTCTCGATCCTTCTGCTTTTGTTTATATCGATATATTTACTTCTATTTTATTTTTCCTCTATCAATTTTATCAAAATTTGATTAAATTAAATAAAACGAACTTCTTAGACCATTTATGGTACATTCCGCACAACACATAACTTAATTAAAATTGTGTAACAACCAGGAAAATCAGAACCAATTTAAAATTTTTATTTTGGCAATTTTAATGAATTTTGAATATTTAAAATGATTTATTTTAAATAATAACAGTGAGAAATTTATTTTGAACAGAATTAGAACATATATATTTATTTGAATCGACGTTAGAATATAAATATTTATTTTTAATTATAAAAGGAATTGAAAATGACGCGGTAGTTTGAAATTTTGATTTCAAATGAATGTACAGGATTAAAAATAAACCGAATTTTAGCGAAACCAAAAATATTTGAATTTATTTGAAAATATATTTCCAACGAATCTGAAAAATCAAAATTTCATAGCGGGGATAAAAAGTTATGCCCAGTTAAAAATTCAAAATAGCCGCTATGGAATTTTAGCCCTTAAAAATGGAAATTTTGCAAATGACCTCCGTTTTCGATGAAACCACTTTTGCTGGATCTGGGATGTCAAGTTATTGATAGATTCCAAAAATCATAATTTTTTGAATCAATATGTAAGCGTGGCGAAGTTAAACGTGTTTTGTCAGTTTAAGTAGATTTAGATCGACCAAAAAATGGCCATTTTTCAATCGGTCTCCAAACATGACGAAATTAGTTTGTTAGAACCCTATCGTCAATACAAAGCTGGAAAATATTTTTCGGGAATTTTTAGACTCCGTATGTGGTCCCGGTAAATTGAAATGTGCGTTCAAATTTAATATATAGATTTTGTAATGACCTGCATTGGCAGAGGTATTATAATTAATTTATTTAATTATATAAATAGTTATATAGTGAATTAAATGGTCATGGAATTAAATAATGATGAATATTTAATTAAAATAATAAACTAAACAATATATTTAATTCTGAAATAATCAGAATTGGCTGAAATGGCGATATGATGTGAACTGGATCATCTGTGGTATTTAATTCAGCTTGGAATTTTATTTGAATAACGAATATATTATATAAACGACAGTTTGAATGTATAATTATATTATAATTAAAATCGAGCTTGAAATGGCGCTGCAGTTCGTAAATTGGCGATTCGAACTTCAACTGAATGTACAATATTCGTTTTAAGCCGAATTTCTGTGAAATAAGAAACGTGTGGAGCTGGTGGAGTATATCCTTCTAGTGGAAGAGAAAAATCAGGATTTCATCGTGTAGATTTTGATTCACGTCCAAATCAAATTTCAGAAAAGTCGCTGTGGAATTCCTTTATAAATATCACTGTGGAATTCTTTTATAATTTATAAAGGAATTATTTATATTTTTAAAAGGGATTTCAATATAAATCGAATATCGGGTTGTCCCAGAAGTGAATATCAAGTTAGAAATTCATATAGGAATATTCTAGAGCTGTATGGTATTCCACTGTGAATATAGACGATAATGTTTATTTTTAAATTATTTAATTTAATTATATTTATATATATTTATATATTTAAAAGGGTCATCTAGAGCTTTAAAAATAGCCGCTTTTGCAAACGAAGTCGGAATTCGACGAAACTAGTTTCGTTGGATCCGCAATGTCAAATAGTTGTTAGATTTCCAGTTTCGTGATTTTTAGAGTCACTGTGTGGCCGTACGGATTTTTAAAGTGAAAAACAGTCAGTATTTTGATGGTTAGAAATACGTTGTGTGAGCATACGAAGTCGGAATTCGACGAAACCAGTTCCGTTGGGACCGTAATGTAGAACTCTACCTACATGTCCAGTTTCGTGATTTTTGGGTATTGTATGTGATCACGGGAATTTTAGAGGACGAATACAGATAGCATTTTCTTATAAATTAATAAAATAATCAATATAAAAATAATAAAAATTTACTATATAATACCTTTAACTTCCTCTAAACCTAAATTTTCATTTCATTGGTCAATGCAATTTGTTTTCCGCCGCATTCTTCTTTCTCCACAGAAAATCGATTCATTCAAAAATCAAAACAAAATGAAGTAAAAGTCTATAAATCATTCTACACATATATTTGCACTCATGACGGAGTCCTCTTCAACCTGATACGTGTTTCGTGGAGTTCGGATGTAGTATGGTTCGATGCTTGTTTACTGCGTCAAGCTAGGGTTGAGATTATTGTTCGATTTAAGTGTTTGTAGCAAGAATGGGTAGCAGTTTGGAATTCGTGATGGAGTTTGGCTTCGTTTGTAGGAGTTTGGGAGGATTCAGTTTACAAGAGAGTCGCTACTTCATATTTCAGCGTGATGGGAGTTCGAACTAAACTCCACCGAGTTTTCTGAAAATGATGTGCGTAGAAAGAGAATTTGAAGTGGAGTTAAATGGTGGTTGGGGTTTTGGAGATGGATAAACATGGATGGAGGAAAGGGTGGAGGAGGTCAGTGAAATGGCTGTGTGGTTCACTGGAGGTCGCGTCTGGAGGATTTGGGGAAGAACGGGTTAAAAGGTGAGCGGGTTGGGCTTTAAAAAGGGTTAGGGCCCATGTGAAGATTTAAAATCCAAGTTTTATTATTTAATAGTGTACAAACTTCGTAATGGTATAACTTGATCATAAGATATCAGATTGACGAACCGTAAGTTGCGTTGGGATCGTATGGACGACGGCTACGCCCTAGAACTAACTGGGAGTGGATAGAAGCTCGTTTGAATTTATAGCGGAATAAATTGTTTGATTCAAATCAAATAACAGTTTATCGTTCTTTAACAATGAACTGCCAATGTGAGAAAATCTCACTAACTCTGAACAGTTTATAATTTCATGTTATATTTTTAGAACTGTTAAATATTGGCTGATTGACTGTGTGTTGACTGTTTGATTGAACTGCTAGTTAGTTAGTTGAATTTCTATATTGATTCTGTTTAACAGAATATATCATATGAAATTGAAAGTGATGTTGATTTTATTGTGTAACATCTATGGATGTAGGGAGACAAGTTGGAGGAATCCGACTGGATTCCTCAACAGTTATTTTATTGTTTTTCATATATTGTGATATATGATGTGATATATAATCCGTTGTCAATAATATGTGGTTGAATGATACTGATCATCGTGATTTGATATGTTGAATACCATAACAAACCGAAATGTTGATAGGGAAATATTTTCAAAGTGATATTTGAAAATAAAATATTTATAAATGGAATATTTATAAATAAGAAATATTTATAAATTGGGATATTTATAAATAGGAGATATTTAGAAAAAGGGAAAATGTTATAAAAAGGAAACTGTTATAAGAAGAAAATCATTTTAAAGTGGAGAACCGTTACTAAAAGTAAATCTTTAAAAATGAATAAACGTTGTTAAAAAGGGGAAATCTTTATAAAGCGAATAAAGGAGTTAAATCGAATATGGTATTCGAAAGGAGTTAAATCAAATATAGTTATTCGAAAGGAGTTAAATCGAATATGGTATTCGAAAGGAGTTAAATCGAATATGGTATTCGAAAGTTAGTAAATCGAATTAGTTATTAGAAAGGGGTTAGTCGAGTCGAGTTAGTTGAATAGGGTTAATCGAATATTTGTTATTCAAATTAGAGTTAACCAGTTAGAGTTAATCAATTAGAGTTAACCAGTTAGAGTTAATCAATTAGAGTTAACCAGTTAGAGTTAAACCAGTTAGAGTTAATCAGTTAAAGTAAATCGAACTAGAGTTATTCAAATGGAGTTATCGAATATTAGTGATTCGGATAAAGCAAAAGGAGTTATCGAATATTAGTTATTCGAATAGAGTTAAAGGAGTTATCGAATATAGTTTATTCGAATAGAATTAAAGGAGTTATTGAAAATAGTTTATTCGAATAGAATTAAAGGGGTAATTCGAAT
The DNA here is from genome assembly GCA_030737875.1 of Allium sativum. NCBI lineage: Eukaryota > Viridiplantae > Streptophyta > Magnoliopsida > Asparagales > Amaryllidaceae > Allium > Allium sativum. The sequence continues at coordinate 48,188,033 of CM060916.1, forward strand.
ATAGTTTATTCGAATAGAGTTAAAGGAGTTATCGAATATTAGTGATTCGAATAGAGTTAGAGGAGTTAATCGAATATAATTTGTTCGAATATAGTTAGAGGAGTTAATTGAATACAGTTTATTCGAATAGAGTTAGAGGAGTTATCGAATATAGTTTATTCGACAGGGGTTAAGTGAATAGAGTAAATCAAAAAGAGTAAATCAAATAGAATAAATCGAATAGAGTAAATCAAATAGAATAAATCGAATAGAGTTAAGTGAAAAGAGTCAATCGAATATAGTTATACGAAAGAAAGGTTAAGTAAGGAAGTTAGTTAAAGAAATTTAAAGTGAACTTTGCCTATTTCAAGGTTAGAAATGTTGTTCAGTTAAGGTCTGAGAGGTAGTTCTATCCCAACTTGATTGGCTTCGTTTTTAACTAAGGAATAGTTAAGGTTCGGCAGTAAAGGATGGTTAAGTGAATTTAGTAATTAAAGGAAATGGTTTGAGTTGGCATAGCAATGTTTATCTAAACATCTGTTTAACCCAAACGTAGGAGTTTTGGAAATGTTTTCCAAATAAGAACCAGAAATGTTTTCTGATATAGAAAACAAGAAATGGAAATGTTTTCCAATGGTAATAACATATATTTTCTAAATTTAGAAAATAAGAAATGTTGAATATAGTGAAACAAGAGATGAAAAACGAACTAAGGAGATGAATGTTAAATGATGGTTGATTCGATAGAATTTCCACCTGGAAATAATATCGTTGTTTGCACACCTGTTTTTCTTTGATGGTTAAATCGCAGACAATCGATGTTTTGACCATTTTAACGTTGTTAATATGGAGAGACCGGTTGGATTATTATCCAAAGAACCACTCTGTATTGGCATAAGCGTTGCGAATCATATATGCCAAAGATAATTAAAGACGGAGTAAAGTGCAAAGGCTATTGTATAAGTCTTAGATAACAGTGTCTAAGATGGATGTATTGAATAGTGCCTTCGGTTCATCCTGTTCCTGGATGACTTGTATGGACGGATGTCTGACAGAGTATTTCCAGACGATCACGTATATTGATTTCTCCAACCGTACCACGAGTGGAAGTGGAGAAGGAAACTTCTTTAGCTAACACATAATGTATTGTTGAGGACGTCAATTGGTGATCTGATGGATTTGACGATGTGGCATTCGAAGTGAATCTGGTGTGATGATTAAGCGTAGCTTCTAGCCTCATCAACCGGTAAATGAAAGAAATCGGGCAGACAGCATGGCTAAGTCGGTCGCTCCGAAGTAGGGTGTATAATCACCTGATCTAGAGTTTCATTTATTTCAAAAAATCTATTGTTGATGCTGTCCCATTCGGGAAACGGTTGCTGATCCTAACCGTTGGTGATATACATTCGATACACTCAAGCGAAATGAGTGGTCGGTCATGTGTGGCCGGGTTGCAAGATGTACTTGTTGAACCCAGTGTATTCCTTTCTAGAGGTACACTAGCGAAAGGTGGTTCCATACCTTGTCATAGTTGGAAATCCATTACCCAATACGTGGTCGCGGTTTTGATTGTATACTATATATGTAGAACGTGAGATGAAAGCATTTCTGCTAGATGATTATTATATTGTGGTTGATAGACATTATTATAATATCAAAAGGTTTTTGATATAAAGATAATTTGGATTCTCATAAGGGAAAAATCCGTTCCATTATATGGCGTGGTCTTATGAGATATGTTTAATGGCTTAAACTGTTTTACTCATACCAGTCCCTTGACTGACACGGAGTTTATTTTTTTGTTTTCCCTAAACTCTTGGGTGCCCAATGTTGTACGGGCAGTCAAGTAGTCGGGATTTACAGATATACTGGAAGAGCTAGAGCAGGAGGCTTCAGGATCATATAGCTATAGTTTATTTCCGCTGTGTTGTAAGTGTTGTACTTTGATAATGATGTATATTCAAGTACAGATGTTTATTTCAAAGATATATTATCTATTATATGTTATCCGTTCCGCTGTGAGGTTCGTGTTACTCTGATGTTGTGTTCTTCTTCTTCTTCTATTCTAAGTTTCTATCTTATCAATCCTCACCCTCTAATTTCTTTCATTAACTACCAGGTTTTTCGATGTTTGGTTAGTCGTCATTGAGTTTATGTCGATAACCAAAGTCGCCAAAAACCGGGTCGTTACAGATTTATATTTTGATTTTGACAGAAACCGATCGTAACAGCCAAACCGGCTTACAAAACATATCTAAATGTGTTCGGAATGGGGGTATTTAGCTCAGGACGACAGGCAGTGGGTCTCGTTTGGAGATCGAAATTTAAAGTTACTTTTTGGGATTTAAAATAATATAAAAATATATTAATATATATGGGCCCCCCTTTACACTTTCTCTCCCCCTTATACTTCAGATTGATCAAATAAAAAGAAAGAAAAGGAAAACGACGACGCGTCTCCACTACAGATCCCCCACCCCGGAGCCGCCTCAACCAAACCCCTCTCGCGCTCCACCTCTATCCCCTACTCCTCTCCTCTCTCGATTGAAAACCGACGCCCCTCCCCTTAATGCCCAAACCGAGGCCGCCTATGCTTCCTGTCACCATCCAAACCCCATCCCGCCGCCGCCGTGGGTCCCCTGGCCACCTTCTCCGCCCTCTACACCGCCCTCCAGCAGAGACCGCAGACACTAGCAAGCCATTCACTTCTCCGACGTGCTTCCTTGCGAGCGTGAAACCATGGTTGCTGCGCCGTTCAATGTGAGTAACCCTCACGATTTATACTTGTTAAAAATGAGATTTTTATTTATTTGTAGCAAGTATAAAAATATAATTTTGTGCTTTTGTTTAATGAAAAATATATGTAGCTTAATAGAAAGATGAGATTTTTGATTTGAGGAGATATGATTTTTAACAGTAAAAAGAAATGATTTTTATATTATAGTGATAATAAAAATATGATTTTTATACGATAGGGAATATAAAAATGCAATTTCTACATATGTAGTAGAGATATAAAAGTACGATTTTTATATATAAGAATGTGATTTTTAAAATAAACATCATATTAAAAATGGGATTTTTACAATGAACAGCAGGAAAAGATAGCGATGGTATCGACGGAAAGCAAAAGAAAATCTGAGCCGTTCAGAAATAAAGAATGGAGGAGTGGAACCCTCGATGAGAACTCCTCACTTTTAATTTATTTTATAGTTGAAATATATACTTGGATGTAGAGGTCGCTTAGCAGCACCCGACACCCGTTGTCCACAGACCATGGATGACTTGTTTGTTTGATTGATTGTGTTGTGAAAATTGATTGTGTGTTGTGGAATGGAGTCAAATATTTTATAGTTAAAAATATATTTTTTAACGTGTATATGAATAAAATATATATTCATAAACAAATCAGACGATTTGTTTATGTACACACATTTGACTGATATTGATTGGGACGATAAATTTTACATATCGCCTAACTGCACAAATAAAATTCATTATTTGTTGATTGAGACCCCCACACGGCTATTGGGATGATATATGACATACAGTAGTCCCAATAATTAGCTCTATGTCGATCGAATGAATAACAGGCTGTATAAGCGTTGAATATTTATATTTAATGCTTATGGAGTCTAGAATGCACTCTGGATGATGGTTGAATGCGTTTGATTGTTGTTGTATACGTTTGTGTGTGAAATCCATATAAGTCACATTATGTGGTAATTGACTGTGTCTGATTTCAGTTCAGAAAGAATAAATATTTTAAAATAGCGAATATTTTAAAATAATGAATATTTTAAAATAATATTCAGTAATGGATCAAAATATGATTTTGATGTCCGATTTGGGATGGACACAAAAATATTTAAATATATAAAGTCGTGTTGAGTAGATTAACGCCATTTTGACAGGAATGATATTTATATCAATTTTATTCATTTCTATAATGAGTATAGAAAAGGAAATGATTTCGAAATATAATGTTTTGAAAATAGTATCATTTATATATTGATGATATGGAATATTCAATTTTGATTGGAAATTGAATATGAAGTTGAAATCGTTTTGAAAACAAATTTAAAACGATTTATAAAATATGTTTTAAATGGAAATCGACGAAATATATATTACATATAATGGCCTAAATAGAACGCGTCGCGCGGCGGCAATTCATGAATTTCGACCATTGACTTCGAACGGACATTACGGGAGATCCGACCATCGGATCCACCTAAAATCGGAGCCGTTCGGTTCGCATCGAAAAGAGCTTTCTGACGAATACAATAGTTTTGAAATCTAATGGTTGGATTTGGAATTATGCCCAAATCAAATTTGGAAAAGGTCGCTGTAAGTGCAATTCGATGGCCGTTTAGGGAAATCGATTGTACGGGCCTTGATAAAATTAGTAAAAATATCAATAATTTCTGTAAAATCATAATAAATGATTTGGAAAGAATTAGGATGAAAAATTCCATATTTGAAAAGACAAAAATATATTTTATCGAAATGAACTAGTTATGAACTAGAATTATAATCCAATATTTTTAAATAAATAAATTGGATTTGAAATGGTTTTAAAATTAACCAGAATTTCCAATATATGAATTGGAATGGATTTGAATCGAAATTATCCTCAGAATATTTCGATATTGGATTTCGTGATTATACAGATATTGTGGAGGAATTTGGAAGATATATGTGTATCGTTATTCCAATACGATATTTGTTGGTTTCACAATTTGATATTGAATATAAGCTGATATATTTTCTATTCAGAGCCTTGTATTTAATATCAAATTGAATTTTGGGTCAATCGTGAATGGTATCTTTAATAATACTATTCTTAAACCCAATGGAGTTAAGAAAATTAGAAACTGACTGGAGATTAGCTAAGTTGAATGGTTTCCTGGGTATTGATTTTATGTTGGTTTCGGCCTTGGGGTTAATACTTAGGGAATTGTTCACTTGCTAATTTATGGTTAAAGGCTGATGAAATGGAATTTTTCATCCTAATTCTTTCCAAATTATTTAAAAAAGACAAAAATAAATAAATAAAAGTAGCGTGACAGGTATATAAAGTGGATAAGAGAGATTACTACATAAAAGACAGGTGTGACAAGGTAGACAGGATAAGGTGTATACGCTTCCCTACTGATTACTCTGCACTATTACTAGTATAACCAGAATGAAATGATCCCTTCCATTATAAGGTGGTAGACTTAGGCATATGTCCAAATGTATCCTAACTACTACCCTAATCGATCGGCTCCCTAATCCGCGTAGATACTCCGTGATGGCCCCACCGTAGGATGAATCACGTCCTAAAGTGGCAACCCTCCGCTGATATGCACAGCGTAATATCTACAGGTGTCACGGTCGTCTGTTCCCCTTCTTCCCGGCTCATGCACGCACATGGCCCGGTTGGTTTGTGTCGCCCACACTGTCCTCCACGTTTGGATCTCTGGCAATCATTCCAGTAAGTGTGCTCCTTCTTCGACCTAGTTCAGAGTACATGTTTGATACCTACTCCGAGTTACTGGATGAAACAGGTCCCAAGTACATGTTTGATACCTACTCCGAGTTACTGGATGAAACAGGTCCCACACAATATGATATAAGCTCTCCCCTTTGCCTTGTACCCCTCACTAGGTTTTCCATTTGATTATGTATACACTAGGTGTCTTTAATTACATATCTTTATTATTTCCATCGGTTATGTATACACTAGGTGTCTTTAATTACATAACCTTATTGGGTTAAGTTTGTGGGCCTATATGTAAGTATTACCCACCCCCTCCAGATTTGCTTTAACCACCCACTGTCCAACCAATTTTACTTAACCCTAACTTTAGTTCATAATCATACATTCCCTATGAAATAGAGTAGGTTAAGTAGTCCAATTTATTACAGTGTCCATTTATGGTTTATAATGGGCTTGTCCTCCCACATTAGGTCTACAACTTGTGGATGTTGGATATGCCGGTCAGGTCCGGACAGACTTCTTCCATAAGTTGGGCCTAAACTCATGTCCTAGCCCAATTCGTATTTGTGCACGTAGACCTCTCACATTAGGTTCAACACTAGTGGTTGCTGGATATGCCGGTCGGGCCCGGGCAGACTTCCGCCACTAATGCAACCTAACCTCATGTCATAAGTGCAATTACAATTTCTAATTATAATCTTAGACATCTCGTTATTATCCAAATTCTTACTTATATCTTTATAGGTGATTATGCCCTTATTTCCCCTTTTTGAATTATATGTCCAATTCATATAAATATAATTTAAATTATGCCAATTCTAACCTTTTTCCCCGGTTCGCTAACTAACACATTCCCATATATTTGGCGGCATCTAGGCTAGAAAGTAGCCTAGCCATAAACAATAAATGGGAAAGGTGATGAGAAAAATGACAACAGTGATCACTCTAACAAAAGCGACATAAGCATATATACTGGCATAGACATGTAATTGGCATAATAATAAGGTGGACATAAAAACGGATGTATTGAAAAGTGTAATGATAAAACTAGATCTATCATACTTAGGATGAACAGATCCAAATAAGAATCCATATGTCCAATAATGACAGATCTCAAATAATCACAACATGATGATTTAGATCTAAACAAATGTTTAATTTTCTAGATAATGATAATCCCAAATTAACAACAAACTTAGAAAAAGGTAAGATCCACATAGGTGACATGATTAATTAACCACAAAAGAATTAGATCTATAAAATAGATCTAGCATGATAAGTTCTAGGCTTATAGATTCACAAATTATGATAGATCCAATATGATTCAGTCACATGCATGTGTATATCCAAGTAACAGTCATATCACAAATTACTTTTAATCATTTAAATCTAAAATTAACTAACTCACAGTGTTTGGATTAAAACAAGAGGTAGAAAATAGCTGAGGTTGGATCTACACTCGAATCTCTAAGTTTGATTTGCAAAGTTGATCGTTGTTGAAGAAAGGATCTGTCTCAGTTTAGACACCGGCAGCATTTGCCCTCCGTGATTTCCACTGAAGAAAACAAGAGAAATGACCATGTATCTATAACTTCCAGCCCCTCTGGAACCAACTTCCATGTCAGCTTTAGAGGTTTCAACACCCATGTAGGGGGATCAACCCTGGTGTCGACACCCCTTAAGGGGGGTTGATCCCGGTGTCGACACCCCTCTAGGGGGTTGACCCCCTAAAGCCGGAAAACTACCGCCACTTTCTTTTTCAATTTTTGAATGATATTATGTAAGGTTCTGACTCATAAATATATATATAATTCTTCTGTGCGTATACAAACTTAAAATCCTCATAACTTCTTCATACGGCAACCGTTTTATGTAAACCAAATGTCTGTCTTGACCAGAATTTCGAGTCGGACGCAATGGCGCAATCCGTTTCCCTTAATTCTGAATATTAAGTTAATCATTATTTAATTTATCCTCTTTTAGTGTTGTTAAAAATACGGGGTGTTACAGGTTCCGGGGATACTTCTACCACAAGTGTAATCTAACCTCGTGTCTAAGCACGGTTACAGTTTCCTATTCATTGTATGCATTTCCATTCTTTCAAGTCTATATTTAACATGTCATCATATTAACCCATTTTACGTCGCATGTTCTTTTTAACATACAATAAATTCTATTCTAACATGTAATCATTTAATCATGTAATGTTCTCAATTTCTACCGTTAATGGTCCAGATACATAAATGTCAAAAGTTAACATGAAACTGAAAAAACTGTAATAGCGGCACATATTTTGACAAGTTTATATTTCAACATATGAATTTTCCAACATATTAATATCTTAGTATATTAATATTCCAACATGTCATATTCGTCACTTTAATCCTTTTAACATATGTTTAAACATTTTAACATATCATATTTCAACATGTCATAATAACATTTCAACACTTTTAATTATTCTAGCTAATTCACATTGTACGATAACGGGGAATGTTAAACGATAATATATCATTATCAAAAATGATATAACTTAAATCCACTCACCTCATTTGTTTTCCAAATCCTGGATCTGGTCCAAATCTAGCATTCAATGGTTTTCCCCTAAATGGATTTAGAACCTAACAACCATGGATTCATAATTTTTACTAAAAGAAAAAGGAAGAAATAGGAAGAAAATTGAATAGACCGGATCTAGAAAATTACCTCACTTCACATATGATTTTGAACACCTTTTTATTAACGTCAGTTCTTTTCCTATAGATCTTGATTTAGAATTTTCCCTAAACTAAAAATCTTAATTTTCTGAAGATATTTGAGGAGGAGGAAGAAGAATGGAAGAGCTTCTGCGTTGTCTCAGAAATATGAGATTTAGCTCGGCTCTGCTAGCCTATTTATAGGTGTTTATGATCTTATCGTACACGCAGCGCTGAGTCAGCATTGAACTTAGTTAAGAAAACTGTCCAGGTACATTAACGAATCTGCTTGGATCTGTGTTGGGTTCGACTCCGGGGTCGACCCCCCTATGGGTGGGTCGACACATGGGTTGACCCTCCCATGCCTGGGCCGACCCCGGCTATAGATTTTTCTTCTTCTTTTTTTCTGTGTATGTTCTTCGGTTTGAATTGATTTGAATTATGTTCGTATATAAGGCCCTTATATGTATACAATACTTGTAATGATCATTTTACACATATATATACGCATAACCAATATTACATTTTCAAAATTTAAACGGTGTTGTATCGTTATTTAATTTTTGCCATATTTCTTTAATTGCAGCCTTATCTTGAACTTTATCTCTTGTATATACATATATATATATATATTCCTACACATATATACGCGTATACTATCATATACATATATACATATATTTTCTTTACTTCCTCATATGTATATTTTTCCTTATATGTGTGTTTGTACATATTTTCTCTTATGAACATGTGTTATTTCATCTGTTCCCTTAAAACAAAAATATGACGGCGGTGGGGATCGAACTCTACACATCATGTATGCAAGTCACTTGCACTAACCAACTAGGCTACTAAGTCTATTGTTAACAAAGGTTTGAACAATGGTTGTAACACCCCACATCCATTAATGTCACCCACAAAAGGAATGCATTAACTTTCATGGAGAATTATAAGTGTATGGAACAGAATATAACAAGACAGATACATAAATTGGTACTTTAAAATTTTAAAACAACTTCATTGCAGTTGAAAAATAGTTTGATTACAACACCAAAACCAACAATAAAACCAAGTACACTTAATATCCATCTTGACAAATTATCTTCTGAGTACATAAAACAAAAAAAAGCATAACCCTAACATAAATAGCCATAAAAAAAGATAAGTTGAACTTTTACTTTTAGCAATCCAAGCACTTCCAAAAGAGAGAGAAAGAGATCCAAATCAAGCTTCACTTGGCCCACCCTGAGAACATGAGGGGGGAAACGGAAAGAAAAGGGGCGAAACAAACAAGGTCAGACATAAAGTCTGGCGAGTCCAGTAACTTTAACAATATTATAATTAAAGTAACAGGATAAGAACATAAATTGGAAAGGAAGAAATGACTGTAACATAAGTATATATGACAAGGTAAGCAAGATGAATAAGGTAAACGTTGATTGCGCTTCTAATCACTATAGGATAATTACTATACTGCACCAACCCTATTTACTCTAAAAGTTGATCCCTCTTACTAATCATAATGATAATAATAATAATAATGGTAGTTTCGTGTACCCCTAGCAGCTGCCATAGGTGTCGCCTGCCCCTATCTCCACTAGTTGTACCCACTACCCACCCCATTCGATCGGCTCCCTAACTCGTGTGTATTTATTACTTGTGTAATTCGCCCCGCTTGTTTGTAGATACATGTGCTCGTCCCACCATGGGGTGTATCAATCCCTATGATGGCAACCCGACAAACTTTAAGATACACAGTGTATAACTATAGATGCCTAGTGCCTGATTTTCTCTGGAGCACGTGCATGCCCGTACTCTGTCGGAACCTACACTGATGCACCACCTGTCGTTATTTTGACCGCTTATAATCATCCCAGTAATTGTGCCCCACCCTGCCTAGTTCAGGGTACCATGATACATCTATATCGAGTACTGCTGAAATGGGTCCCCGTTACTAAGGTTTCCTAATCAACATGTTATAATGGTTAAGTGTTCTCAATTTAGCCTAACCTCACCCATGTGTTTAATTAACATGTTGTATTGGTCAAGTGTCGCTTATTCATATGTTACTTAACCTTACCATTCTTAGCATGTCTGTTCATTGGCATTTGATTAACATAGAAATGTGTTTATTTTATGCTCTTATATTTTATCTTTTGTAAATAAATAAATGATACTTTGGGTACTTTTGTGTGTGTTTACAGGTTGTCAAGAAATGCCTCCTTCGTTTCAAATTAAAGGCCAACTACAAATAAAAAGCTACTTCCCCGTATTAAAGCCATCTCAATTACAAAAGACGTTGTAGCTCACTGGTAAATGCATAGAGATTTGTACTGAGAGACCTGAGTTCGATCCCTGTCGAGCTCACTTTTTGCCAAAGAACGGAACTTTCACACTGCCCCTTTGCTATGAAGAATATATTAATTAGTGTTATATTATATATATATATACATATTCATGTGTATGTATGATATTCACTAATAGACATTTCAGGAGTAGTCATGGAAATCAATTCAGAACATTCATTTTTCAATTTCCAATTAGAAGAATTTCCGATTGATTTATTGCCAAGAAAAAAATCAATTTTGAAGATTTTATCCTTTGTTGCCTTAGGAGTCTAATGAGTATCCTTGTTTGGAAGAATTAATCACATGGAATCTGCTCATCAATCAATCAATCAATTTGCTACATGGAAGATAGGAAGATTTGGAAGATATTCACCATGTTTTGCTTTCCAATCAAACTTGGGCAAGGAAGGCAAGAGATATAATGGTTGAGTCATGGCCCATTAAAGGATTAGGGTTTTTCAGTTCACCTATATAAGCACATGTATACCCATTGTAACGGTCATCTCCATTTTTTTGTATTCTCTTCTCCATTAATAAAAGTTCTTCTTTTTTACTATTTCTGCATTTTTCTTTCTTAGCAATCGATGTTGTCTTCACAATTAGTTTTGGAAGAGCACCAATTGTATTTTACATTTTTTGTTAGTGATTAGTTGTTTGATTAGTTTCAACGACAATCCTAATTTACTTTTAGTTGTTCTTCTTTTCCTGCAATTTTACTTTCTGCATTTTATTTCTGTTTTGCATTTTAATTTCCAATTGATAGTTGTGATTTGATCGTCGGTTCAATTAGATTTGTTCTGAATCGGATCGCAGTTTCAATTTTTATTGTCTTCAAAAACCAACCTCGAAAATCGTCTAACTCGCCCAAGAGATTAAATAAATAATTTGATTTTAATCTACCTCCTTGTGTTCGACCTGTATGCTACACACCTGTACGCTTGCAGAATTTAATTTAAATATCGCGCTTTTCTAATTCATAGGAAGCGTCGATCAAGTTTTTGGCGCCGTTGCCGGGGAGGTAACGATTAAATTTTATTATTTATTTAATTTTCGATTCGTGTTAGTTTTTATTTTATTTGTTTTACTTTTGTTTTCTTGTATATATAGAAGAAAATTCTCAATTAGTTGGTTTGGTATTAATTATTGATACTATAATCTTCTATACAAGAGAAGAAAAAAAAATCTTGCAAGTTTTTCTTTAATTTCTTTCCTTTTTATTTCTCAATCCCTTTCTTTTCTTTTACAAATCCTTCCTTCTTTTCAACAATTTCCTTGCTACTCCCTTTTCATTGCTTTCCTTTTACACACCAAAAAAAAAAAAACCTTTCCATTTTCTTAGTTTCTTTCTGTTTTTGTTCTCCCCGTTATTGCTTTTCCTATTTGGATCTCCTTTCAATCTTTACAATCACTTGCCTTTTCCCAAAACAAAATAAATCACTAAGAAAAAAACTTTCAATTTTCCTTTATTTATTTTCATCTTTCAACTTCCCATTCATTCGTTTACAATTTGAGTCCATTTTGTCAGTTCCTTTCCCTTTTTACAGGCTGAACAAAAAGAAACTAAATAGAAAAAAAATTGCCTTTTGTTTTTTTTTATTTCTTTCCTTGTTACCTTTCCAATTTTCTTCTAAAATTTCTTTCCTCTTATATTCCTCATTTTCTTTTATAATTTCTCTGCCACAAACAAAACATTTACCATCTTTCAATTTCACTACCGTACTTCCATCAAAACTCACAACCCCGTTCATCATCCCATACACAACATCCTCTGCTCACCAATAATCACTCACCATTGACCATCATCCTCTGCCAACCACCCCATAATCGCGTTCTACCTCATCTGACTGCAATAGTCAATACTTCTTCTACCCATTTTCTCTACATCTTCATCCAAACCATCTTCTACTACCCACAAACCAAACATCGTCGTCCTCTACCAAACCAACAGTGCCCACGCAACAAAAATCCCCCTTTCTCCCCAGACAATTTGACCGTCAGCTTTCACAACAGTCCATCATCTTCACCAAAACTAACTTTCCATCCATCCAATAACCCCACTTCCAGCAACTCCTTACTCTCTACCGAATCACCCCCTTCACCTGAAATCAAAACACTGCTTCTTCACCACGCAGTTTCATTTTTCCACAATCGCAAAAATAGAATTCACCTTCTAGAACACATCACAAACTTCCTCAACATCTCCACAGCAACCCACAAACCCCCTTGCTTTCACCCTAGATCTGAACTTCATCACCCCTGATCTTCATCACTAACTTCTCATCATAACCGATCAATTCCCCATCACCAGTCTGCGCTCCACGGTTACAGCAATCACCTACTTTGGACCAACAAAGCCATGATTTTCAAAGACAAGCTCAACATACCTTTCAATAACAACAACAACAAAAATTCTCTTGCGCAAAATTCACAAATATTTCCCATCACAATCTACTGTCCTCATCTTCACAACACACAGTCCCGATCATCGCCTTCACCCTTTTCAGTAACTCACAAAGTCCATCCCACCACAGACCCAATTTACATTGCAACACCCAGATCCGATTCCATCAGTTCACCATACAAACTCATCTCAAAACCATAAATCCAAATCAGAACCCCAACATCAAATTCATACCGAAATTCGAAACCCTTCCCGATTCACATCCAATTCGAAGCTCTAAAAAAATTTTGACTTCGATTTAATAATTCGTTTTTGTTCCTGAGAAATAGGTTCGAGGGGCGATTGGTTTCCAACCGTTGTTGGCACGATATGTTTTGAAGAAATAAAAGGGTGAGTTTTGTTTTGAGCCTGAGCGATTTGGGAATACTGTTTTAACTTTTATCGGGGGTAGAGTGTTTGTGTATTTCAGATTTTTGGGCATGATAAGGTGATGTTGGGACTTTCTTATGAGCGCATTTTTGGGCTTCTGCTTGAGATTTATTTCTTTATTTTGATAAGTGGTTGACCACGTGGCTTGACCTTTGTTGTTGATCTTGTTATTTGTTTTACCGGTTGCATTTGGAAAAGCAACTCAGTTATTTTTGAAAAAAAAAAGGAGTGGACAAGTGATTTATTGGTTTTTCTCTGAGCGGTTTTTTTTTTGTTTGTTTTTGAGCTTAATTAGTTTTATCTTAATTGTCTTATTTGCTTTGAAAAAAAAATTCAAGCAAAGAGAATAAAATTCGAAGGTCAAACCGAATTGCAAACACTGGAATTTGAAGCGTGAACACTACTCAAATTCTCTGGACGGACAGCCATACCCCACTGTAAATTTCTTTTAACCCTACAGGTGCTCTGCTGCAAAGAAAAAAATACAGACAACTGTTGTAAAAAAATTCTTCAGGGGCAGCGGCTTGAATGTAAATTTTTTAATTTCTGCCATTAAATTATGTGATTGTTGTTATTTCTGCACTTTTTATTCATTCTGTTAAGGGCAATACCCCAATTCGCATAAGGTGAGGGATTTCATCACCCTTTCCTTAGCCCACAAATTGCATTTCATCGTAGAATCTGACTAATAATAACGGTTAGACGTTGGACTTAAGGGAGTCACGGGCTCATCTAGGGCTTAATTGTATTGTGATAGTTGATTCATTTGGAACGAATTATTTCTTGGTGTCTAGACTACGGCAGAGAAATAACTGTTTATAAATATTACGGTGATTCGTAAATATTATATCGGTTGTTACACTGAAGGTACTCAAACCTTCGGCTGCATTGCTAGGGTGATTCCTGGTGCACCGATAACTCCTGTCCGTTAACTGGCTGAGAAATCTTTTGATCTAAGTAATCAAACGCGTCACTTTATAATTTTGGGTTAGGAGCCAATAAGGACAGAAAATTTCATTGTAGCAGATTTCTGTGCTTGCATTTAACAACAATGAGTGAAAAAAGTGTTAGCCAAAATAATTCTCCCAGGGGTTCTGGAATCAACCAAAATTTTCCAACCGAGTTGGATCAAAATCGATTGAATCAAAATTTTCCAAACTTTGGGGATCAAAATCGAATAAATCAAAATTTTCAAAATTTCAATATGGAAATGGACAGACCCTTATCTCTTCGTGATCGATGTTATCCAACTAGGACCATCCAACCCTCTATCATCGTGTTCCCACCAGCTGAAGGAAACAATTTTGAGCTAAAACATTCTTTTATCCAAGGGGTACCAAAATTTACTGGGTCTGAAATTGCTTATAATTTCTAAGTGAATTTGAATTGTATGCGTCCACAACAAAAATGCAACAATTGTCTAACGAATCGATCAAGCTGAGGCTAATTCCATTTGCACTACTTGAAAGTGCTAAAAGATGGCTAAATTCTCTTCCAAAATATTCCATAAGAAGTTGGGATGAATTTGTCACTGCATTCTTGAAAAAGTTTTTCCCTTTCCATAAAACTCTCAAAATTCGAACCGAGATAAATCGATTTTGTCAAAAATGAGGGGGAAACTTTTTCAAAATACTTTGAAAGATTCAACCAACTATTGTATAGTTGTCCTCATCATGGAATTCTAAAAGACCACTTGTGTCAAATTGCATATGAAGGGCTAAACTATCAGACTAGAACTCAACTAGAATCAATGTGTGGAGGAGACTTTATGTCTAAAACAGCCGATGAAGCTTGGCGGTTTTTAGAAGATTATTTTGAAAAGGACATGCAGTGGGAATCGATTCGTGTTCACATCCGTACTTCTACTAGAGGAGTGCATGTCGTGGACCCAAGTCAAATTCCTTTAGAAAATCAAACTCCTCAAGCCGGAGAAGGGTTACCCCACTATTACTCTTAGGACCAAGCTAATGCCATAGCTTAAAATAATCCTTACTCATCCACATACAATCCTGGTTGGAGGAACCACCCAAATTTTTCTTGGTCAAACCCCAATAATTCGGCTAACCCATCTCACGTGCAACCCTTTATCCCAAATCCAAATTATCAAGCTCCACCTCTAATTTCTCAAACCTCTCAAACAGCATCTCAATCCAAACAACCTTATAGGCACCCCAACTTTCAATCATCAAACCAATCCTCTCAACCTTCTCAACCGCCACAAGATATTGTGCGGTTAGAGAAACAGTTGAACTCTCACGAAGCTAAAATGAACTCACACGATGCTAAACTCGACCAAATGATGAGTATGATGAAAGAACTAATGAAAATTAATGAGAAAGGAAAGTTGCCGAGTCAACCTGAGGTGAATCCAAAATATAACTCTCGTGTTGTAAATTCTTGTGAGGACTAAAACCATAATCCAGTCAATGCTATTACAACCCTTCGATCTGGAAAGAGGATTGATAAGAACATGGGTGACCCTGGCGAACCTTCTAACTCGACCCCATTGTCAAATCTTGATGATCACCCATTGGCTTCGAATGCCAATTCTTCTAAACCTCCATTTTCCTCAAATGTTGGCAATCCCAACAGTTCCTCTCCTAGTGTCGGCAAACCCGACCCACCTTCGAAAAATAATGTTGGCAATACCAACATTCCATCTTCTGCAACCTTACCACCTTCTATTTCCTTGGATAAACCTTCTTCCTCGAATGATGAAACTCATCACAGAGTCTAAAAACCAATAGCTCCATTTCCCCATCGACTCAATAATAAGAAGAAAGCGGCAAATTTCGATAAAATTTTGGAAATTTTCAAACAAGTCCATGTGAACAATCCTCTTTTAGACACAATTGAACAAATTCCTCAATATGCCAAATGTCTTAAGGAATTGTGCACGCAAAAACGTGTGACTAATGTCCCAAAAACCGCCTTTCTAACTGCGAATACAAGCTTTGTTCTTTCAAATCTTACCCCAGTCAAGTACAAAGACCCTAGCTGCCCTACGATTGATTGCAAAATAGGAAACACCCATATCTCTCATGCCTTACTCGACCTTGGTGCCAGTGTCAATCTTCTTCCTTATAATGTTTATTGTCAACTTGGGTAAGGGGAAATTAAACCAACAAACATCACTCTTCAGTTAGCCGATCGATCTGTCAAAAAGCCATTGGGAATTATCGAACACGTCTTGATATAGATCGAACAGTTTTACTTCCCTGTCGATTTCATAGTTTTAGAAACAGAGCCTGTCTCAAATCCCAAAGTTAAAATACCGTTGATTTTAGGACGGCCCTTCTTAGCAACCTCAAATGCTGTCATTAATTGTAGGAACGGTCAACTTCGACTTTCCTTCGGGCACCTAACCATTGAGCTAAACATCTTCAATCTCAACAAACAACCTAGGGATTTGAGACCGATGAAATCGACATGATTCAAACCATAGTTGACGAAACCTCTAATGACACTTCTGAAGCCTTGAAAATGTGTCTGGAACATTTCGACTCCGATTTTGACGAACTTGAATACATTTCTGAACTGAATGAATTTCTTGACTTTAATCCTTCGTCTCCTGAATCTAACCAAGGAATGTTAACCAATGTTAACACTCAAGAATATCCTAAGTTAGATCTCAAACCCTTTCCACAAGACCTTAAGTACGCATACTTAGACTCCTCAGAAACTCTTCCCGTAATCTTGGCCTCTGATCTTACCGAGGACCAAGAAGAAAAACTCTTAGAAATTTGGCGGGAAAATAAAGATGCCTTAGGGTGGGAACTGAGCGATATAAAAGGAATTAGCCCGTCAATTGTGGAACATCGCATACATTTAGTTGATGAGGCTAAACCCACCCGTGAGGCTCAAAGGCGATTAAACCCAAACATGAGAGAAGTGGTCAAGGAGGAGATAATCAAATGTCTAGACAATAACATCATCTATCCCATTTCTGATAGTACCTGGGTGAGTCTGGTACAAGTCGTACCAAAGAAATCGGGAGTCACAGTGATCAAAATTGAAAGTAATGAGCTCGTCCCAACAAAAATCAAAACAAAATGGCGTGTGTGTATCGACTATCGAAAGCTCAACTCAGCCACACGAAAAGACCATTTTCCCTTACCTTTTATTGACCAAATGCTCGAACACTTAGCAGGTCATGAGTACTATTGTTTTCTCGATGGATACTCTGGCTATAACCAAATTCCTATTGCTTTAGAGGATCAACATAAGACCACCTTTACTTGTCCCTTTGGAACCTTTGCTTATCATCGCATGCCTTTTGGTCTTTGTAATGCCCCCGCGACTTTCCAAAGTTGTATGATGAGTATTTTCTCTAATATGGTGGAAGAATTCTTGGAAATATTCATGGATGATTTTTCAATCTATGGATCATCTTTTTCCCAATGCCTCACTCATTTAGAACTCGTCCTAAAACGTTGTAAGGAAAAATCACTCGTGCTTAATTGGGAAAAATGTCACTTCATGGTAAAAATGGGGATAGTTCTAGGTCATGTCGTCTCCAAAGATGGCCTTGAAGTCGATAAATCTAAAATCGATTTGATTGCTAATCTGCCTCCTCCTAAGTCTGTTAAAGATGTTCGTTCATTTCTTGGCCATGCGGGATTCTATAGAAGATTCATTAAGGATTTCTCGAAAATTTCAAAACCTCTCTCAAATTTACTTGCCAAAGACGTTAAGTTCGAATTCTCCAATGACTGCAAAACATCTTTTGAAACTCTTAAGTCAATCTTGACCACAACTCCCATCATTCAACCTCCTGATTGGACTCAGCCCTTCGAACTTATGTGCGACGCTTCTGACTTTGCAATTGGAGCCATCTTAGGTCAACGTATCGATAAACTCCCTCGAGTCATTTATTACGCTAGCAAAACCTTAAACGAGGCCCAATTGAATTACTCAACTACTACAAAGGAATTTTTGGCAGTTGTCTTCGCTCTTGAGAAATTCAGACCATATCTCGTAGGATCCAAAGTCATACACTGATCATGCTGCCCTACGATATTTGCTTTCTAAGAAGGATGCTAAGGCCCGCTTGATTCGTTGGATCCTTCTTCTTCAAGAATTCGATATAGAAATACAAGATAAAAAGGGTTCTGAGTGATCATCTCTCTCGAATTGTGCACAAAAATGTTGATGACACCCAAATCGATCACTATTTTTCGGACGAACAAATCCTTTCCATCTCTAACACCCCTTGGTACGCTGACATTGTGAATTATCTTGTCACACAACAAACACCCGCTAAATGGTCGAAACAAGATAAACAAAAATTTCTCTCGAAAGTTCGAAACTTCTATTGGGACGACCCATATCTTTTCAAATACTATCCAGACCAAATCATTCGAAGGTGTGTGCCCGATCATGAACACCAAAGTATTCTCTCTTTCTCACATGACCATGCTTGTGGCGGTCATTTTGGAGCAAGAAAAACTGCTGCAAAAGTTTTGCAAAGCGGTTTTTATTGGCCCACACTATTTCGTGACGCGTTCGAATTTTGCTCTAAATGCGATCGATGTCAAAGAACGGGTCGAATCACTAAGCGAAACATGATGCCTCTCAACCCCATTTTAGTGATTGAGTTATTCGATGTTTGGGGCATCGATTTCATGGGACCATTCCCTAATTCATTTGGGAATCTTTACATCTTGCTGGCGGTAGATTATGTCTCAAAATGGGTTGAAGCCATTCCGACCAAAACCAACGACAACAAGGTTGTTGTCAAATTCCTCAAAGAAAACATCTTTTCGTGCTTTGGCACACCTCGAGCTATCATTAGCGATAATGGAACTCACTTCTGTAATCGTGCTTTTGAGTCCTTGCTCAAGAAATACTCAATCACACACAAGCTATCGACCCCTTACCATCCACAAACTAGTGGGCAAGTAGAAGTTTCCAATAGACAAATCAAAAAAATTCTTGAGAAAACCGTGAATTCCAATAGAAAAGATTGGTCCGTAAAAATGATTGATGCACTTTGGGCTTTTCGCACTGCTTATAAAACCAATCTAGGGATGTCACCATATCGATTAGTCTTTGGAAAGGCCTGTCACTTACCTCTTGAATTAGAGCATCGTGCTCTTTGGGCCATAAAATTTTTGAACTTTGACTTAGAGAAAGCCGGCTCACATAGGAAGTTACAAATTTATGAATTAGAGGAATTAAGAAATGAGGCATATGAAAATGCGAAAATCTACAAAGAAAGAACCAAAGCCCAACACGACAAAAACATACTTCGTAAGGAATTCAACGTAGGTCAAAAAGTTCTTTTATACGACTCTAGACTTCACTTGTTTCCAGGAAAACTCAGATCTCGATGGACTGGACCTTATGTTGTGAAAACAGCGTATCCTCATGGAGCAGTTGAAATTGAAAATCCTAAGGATGGAAAAGTCTTCAAAGTAAACGGTCAACGACTGAAACCATTTTTAGAATTCGAGCAATATGACGAAGATGACCTTATCGATCTTCATGATCCTGATCATCCACCGTGAAATCAGGTGGTACACGTTCTTTTTCTTTTATTTTTATTTTTCATTTTTTTTATTTTTTTTTCCGCCATTTTGGTCTGCATACCTTAGACAGTTGGGACACTGTCTCAATCTAGTGTGGGGGAGTCAAGTCTGCATCACATCTTCTCCATTTTTGTTAAAAAAACACACACACACACACAATCACACCGACACGACTCATTTTAGAGTGATACCGCGAAACAAGTTTACAACTTTTAGTCAGTTGATAGTATTTTTTTCTCTCAACTTAGATCAAATAAGAAATATAATGAAAAGTTTAATTTTGAAGAATAATAGTGTAACCGGTACATAGGGAGATTCTTAGGTGATGGCCATGAAATCTATTCTATATTATAGACTTTGTTTAAATAAGTGGAGGACTTAAAATACTTATATTGGCTTTTCGAATCTATAAAACTAATTTGTGTTAAGTTGAATTCGCGTAACTCTCTTTTGTGCTTATATTTCCAATAATAATAATAGTAATCCAAGGGTATCCAACATTGCTCGTATATCGAGCGTTGGTGTGCAAACCCGCCAAGCTCTATCCGACATGTTGTTGACAAAGTCAGTGTTGGAATATCTTGGTCTCATTTTATGAGATTGGGCACCTAAGGATTACCGACACGTTGCTGACAAAGTCAAAGTCGGCCTGCACAATCCGCCAAGCTCTTTACCCACTCTCCGTTAGTCCACGAGGTAGTGCATGGGTGGTAAACCTTGGTCTTCTAAGTTAGATGTATGTACTTAATCATAAATTTTAAGATTTTATAGAATAAATAATAAGCGATGATGCCCAAACACTTCTTGACCTTATTGATTTGACTAGCCATACATGAGAAAATAATAATTCCACTTTGCAAACTGTGCCAAGCAAACTAAGAATCTATTTCATGGCTGCACTATGTTATCGACCAAACTAACTGGCCAAACTGGGATTTAACATTTGAAAACTTGATTTATATTGAAAATTTGTGACAAGTTGAGGTATCTAAAATAAAATCAACTGATTAGAAATTGTTAACTTAATTTGTTGTACCACTTTCCTGAAACAAGTCGTGTGGTCATTCTTGTTGCCTTTGTTTTTTGTATATAACCATTGCATTCATATAGTTACATTAGATCCACACATACTGCATTTGGATTTTGTGGGTAGTATCCGCTGAAAACCCTCACGAGACACCACTCGTCCTACTAGGGACACCTAGAGGTTTAACGGCTTGTTGCATACGCTCAATGCAATCATGTTTCCTACGAAAGTGTGACCTATCTAGTTAGTTTTTCATTTTCTTTTTACTCGAGGACGAGTAAAAGATAAGTGTGGGGGTATTTGATTAACATAGAAATGTGTTTATTTTATGCTCTTATATTTTATCTTTTGTAAATAAATAAATGATACTTTGGGTACTTTTGTGTGTTTTTACAGGTTGTCAAGAAATGCCTCCTTCGTTTCAAATTAAAGGCCAACTACAAATAAAAAGCTACTTCCCCGTATTAAAGCCATCTCAATTACAAAAGACGTTGTAGCTCACTGGTAAATGCATAGAGATTTGTGCCGAGAGACCTGAGTTCGATCCCCGTCGAGCTCACTTTTTGCCAAAGAACGGAACTTTCACACTGCCCCTTTGCTATGAAGAATATATTAATTAGTGTTATATTATATATATACATATTCATGTGTATGTATGATATTCACTAATAGACATTTCAGGAGTAGTCATGGAAATCAATTCAGAACATTCATTTTTCAATTTCCAATTAGAAGAATTTCTGATTGATTTATTGCCAAGAAAAAATCAATTTTGAAGATTTTATCCTTTGTTTCCTTTGGAGTCTAATGAGTATCCTTGTTTGGAAGAATTAATCACATGGAATCTGCTCATCAATCAATCAATCAATTTGCTACATGGAAGATAGGAAGATTTGGAAGATATTCACCATGTTTTGCTTTCCAATCAAACTTGGGCAAGGAAGGCAAGAGATATAATGGTTGGGTCATGGCCCATTAAAGGATTAGGGTTTTTCAGTTCACCTATATAAGCACATGTATACCCATTGTAACGGTCATCTCCATTTTTCTGTATTCTCTTCTCCATTAATAAAAGTTCTTCTTTTTTACTATTTCTGCATGTTTCTTTCTTAGCAATCAATATTGTCTTCACAATTAGTTTTGGAAGAGCACCAATTGTATTTTACATTTTTTGTTAGTGATTAGTTTCAATGACAATCCTAATTTACTTTTTGTTGTTCTTCTTTTCCTGCAATTTTACTTTCTGCATTTTATTTCTGTTTTGCATTTTAATTTCCAATTGATAGCTGTGATTTGATCGTCGGTTCAATTAGATTTGTTCTGAATCGGATCGCAGTTTCAATTTTTATTGTCTTCAAAAACCAACCTCGAAAATCGTCTAACTCGCCCAAGAGATTAAATAAATAATTTGATTTTAACTTACCTCCCTGTGTTTGACCTGTATGCTACACACCTGTACGCTTGCAGAATTTAATTTAAATATCGCGCTTTTCTAATTCATAGGAAGTGTCGATCAGCATTAATTGATTTATTAATGCACCAACCTCTCACATTAGAATTGTTGTTTGCGGTTACTGGATGTGTCGGGCGGTTCCGGGTAGACTTCTACCACAAACTCATTCTAACCTCGGGTTCTGGGTTTGATGCACTAACCTCTCACATTAGACCTGTTGTTGCGGTTGCTGGATTTGTCGGGTGGTTCCGGGCAGTCTTACACCGCAACTCAATCTAACCTCGGGGTAGACATGTTCATTATCTCATTTTATTATTCAACCCCAATTTGAATTAATATCCCTATTTCAAATTGTCCATAATTTCCAATTCAAGCTATGTTCATAATTATCCTCCAAATTATGTCCATAATTTCCATGTATATAAACTACACCAATTTATGTCTCAAGTTAATTACATGGTTACTAACCAATTTGTGCCAATTTCATAATATCCAATATTTAATATTTCCCAAACTATTCCCTAACGTTCTCACGTCGTTCGTACATATAATTCATATAATACGTTAGGCTTGCTATTAGCCTAACTCATAAGAAAAGGAAAAGAAAGAGGCATATGACATCCACACTAGCATAAAACAATGTAAATCTAATTAAGCATGTATAACACAAACTTGGCATAGAACAACATAAATCTAATTAAGAATATATACGTGAT
Organism: Allium sativum; assembly: GCA_030737875.1. Taxonomy (NCBI): domain Eukaryota; kingdom Viridiplantae; phylum Streptophyta; class Magnoliopsida; order Asparagales; family Amaryllidaceae; genus Allium; species Allium sativum. The sequence goes on from CM060916.1 coordinate 48,211,097, forward strand.
CTAGCATATAAGATGGATCCAATTAACATATGCAATGTAAACTGACATAGATCTAAACATAAGAATTGGCATGGATCTAAACATATAAGCATAAACTTGAATAAATGAACATAACCTGCATATAAACTTGCATAGATGAACATAACTTGCATAGATGACCATAACTTGCATATAAACTTGCATAGATAAACTTGACTTGCATATAAACTTGCATAACTTGTATAGATAAACATAACTTGCATATAAATTTGCATAGATAAACTTGCATAGATAAACATAACTTGCGTATAAACTTGCATAACTTGTATAGATGAACATAACTTGCATAGATGATTCTAATCAAACATATGTAATTAGACATAGGAATTAACATCATAAAATGAAACTAATTACATATGATAACAAACTGGCATATATTAACAAAATAGATGATAATAGATCTGGCTAATAACATATGATTCAACAGGCATATTCATACAGTCCAAATCACAACTTATCATAATTATTTTAATTAATTGTCTTGTGAAAGCAATTGTATTCACAGTGATAGAAGAAATAATAGATTCGTTCGTTGCTGTTCTACAATCCCTTTTCACAATTCCTAAGCTTTAATTTGTTGGAGAAGAGACTGGCTTAGTTTAGGATGCAGCAGCATGGCAGCTTATGTTTAGATTAGGGTTTAGGTTTATGGGTGTCTATATAGATGTGTAGGATTAATTAGAGCCCTTAGACTAGTTTATGATCAATCTAAACCATCCATTTCACAATTACACATCACTCATCCAACCAAATGAAGCCACATAAGCCCTAAAATCAGAAAAATCGTCACCCAAACACGTCAGCCGAACCTAGCCGGCAGGGGTCGACTCCCCTATAGGGGTCGACACCTATGTCGACACCCCTATAGGGGGGTCGACACCACTGAGCGGAAAATTTCCCGCTCAGCCCAATTCCGCTGTTTTGAAATTCGAACTGGTTTTAGATTATTAATTTAATTTAATTTCTGTTTAAACTTGAAATCTTCTAAGCTCCATAACTTCTTCATATGGAGCCTGATTTATGCAAACTCGGACTCTATCTCAAGCAGAATTCCGAGACGAACGCAATGACGTAACCCGTTTCACTTAGTTCTTCTTCTAAAAATTAAGTGTCCTAAATTTTGTTAATTTTAATATTTTAAAATTACAGGGTGTTACAATGGTAATTGTTGTTCTCTTCTTACTTCTCTTTTTCATATTTGTTACAATATTTTAATTAAACCATTGCATGAATCTGTTTTTTTATTCCTCTTTTATTATTAATGCATAATCAGTGCATGCAACATATTTACACCGCATGCAACCAATGTTTTCTTTCTTTTAATGCATGCATTACATTTTTATTTGCATTAAAATTTATTTATTCTTCATATATACATTTATGCATATGCATTATTTAATTATTTAATTGCTATAAACTGCGGAAGTGTTACAATTTCAATACGGAATTCCAAAAAGAAGATAATCTATTAGTCCAAGTATAACTAGTATCAAAAATAATTTTGTCCCCATCATAACAAAATTTAGATACTATTTGCTTCCAAGTTGTCGATACTTCTAAATTTCTAAATTTCCATAACCATTTAGCAAACAATGAGGAGTAAAAATTATATAGATTGACAACCCCAAGACCCCATCCTTCTTGGATCTACAACAAAATTCCCAATTAACAAAACATTTGTAACCTCTACATGTGTTTTCTCCACTCCATAGAAAACTACGTTTAATTCTGTCAATTTTTTCAGTCATCCATTGAGGGAAACGATGAACGGTCATCCACTATGTGGGAATAACAGATAGTACGAAATTAATAAGAACTAATCTACCATCTCTTGATAAAATCTGCTATTCCAACCCGATAGTCTATTATTAGTTTTATCAATAATAGTCAACCAGTCATCATGTTTGAGTTTTGAAGGCCTAATCTTAAACCCCAAATAATCGAAAGGGAAATTCATAGTTGAATAGTTTATGATGTTGGCAACATGATTTTCAACATTATCGAAATAATTTAGGACATAACCAAGCTTTTATCAAAATTAATTCTGAGAACAAAACGAATTTCAAAATAATAAAGCATAAATTTCAAAGCAATAATATGTTTGGGTAAGTGGGAGGAAAATAATAGTGTATTGTCAGCAAATTGAAGTAAAAATATTTCATTATTAAAAACCCCATTACCTAAAATAACTTTCCTCTCCCACTCTATATAATTTTGGTGAATATATCAACATCGAGATTAAACAAAAGAAGCGATAAAGGATCACCTTGTCTAAGCCCCCTTTAAGACAGAATTTTCTTTCCTATAACCCCATTAAGTATAATTTTTGAACAACTAGATTTGAGTAATAACATGATCCAATTAATCCACCTAATACTAAAACCCCTTGCTAATAATAACCCACATATAAAATCCCAATCTACCAAATTGAAAACCTTTTCAAAATCAATTTTCAAAATAGCACAAGAAAAATTATTCTTACAACATAAATTAATATATTCCCAGACAGCGGCCACCCCATCAACTATGTTCCTACCTTTTACAAATGCAGTTTATGAACAATCAATTAGATCATTCATCTTTATACTAAGCCTATTTGGTAATTGTTTAGTAATAATCTCAATAGAACAATTGTTTGTAAATGGAAATTCTTTAGAATTAGAAAACCGTCAACAAAATGGGATAGACTACAAGCGCATGGCGTACACTTTTAGTACATTAGCGAGTACGGGTCGATCCACGGGGAAAGAAGTAATTTTAATCTCACTCAATCAAATTAGACCATACTTTGAAATGTTTTAACTAACAAAAATTAATAAAAATTAGAAACTAAGTTGAGAGCTAAACATGAAAGTATAGAGCAATTTAGAGGTAAATCCCCTCTCATATTTATGTAAATTAACAAATATACGATTTATGATCTCTATTTTAAAGTAGCATAAATGTTGCATTAGTCATAAGCACAGTTTATTTATGTTAATAATTAACACAACATAAACTATCAAACCTTAACACAACAATTAAACCACTCATTGTTCTCATGAAAATGGAACTACAGCAAAAATTATTTTAAGCATGGCCTATGAACTATTAATTAGAACTATAGACCATCATATTTTGTTCTTACTTTCATTTCAAAATCAATAACCACTTAGCAAATATTGATGTAAATTGTGTTTATACCAATTCAAAATAACTTATTTTCATATGCAACATAAACTATCAAACCCATTTGTATAAACTTACATCAAAATCCACTACCCTGAAGCACAAATTAGAGAGATCACAAATCATACAAATGTTGAACTTACATAAAATTAGAGAGCTTCATTACCTCTAAATTGTAGGGGCTAAACTTCTAATGTATTTTATCATATTAACACATGTAAGTTTCAACATTGGAAAAGAAAGAAAAATGAAAGAAAATCTAAATGGAACAAGAAAAGAACTAAACTAAGTGCATGTAAATAAATCTAAACTATGAGCAAAAAGTAGAGAACACGTAAATGAATCTAAGCTATGAACATAAAGTAGAGAGCATAGAAATTGAATTTCATTAAAATGAAAATTACATAAGAAAATGGCTAAGCAGCCATGGAAATAAAAGAGAGGTTTCGATTTGAGCCTCCACTCTAAGCTAAACTAACCAAAAAAAGCTCCTAAACATGTACACAGGTGGGTTATTTATACATGAGTAAAACCCTAATTCAACATTAAACATGCTACCAAAAATTCCCTTTAGGAAGTGTGGCCACCAAGTAATCATTAAGCTTTAATTTATCAATCAACAAATTTGCATGAAGCTTTAACATCCACTTATTTGTCCACTAGTTTGTAAGTGTAGAATTAGGTAAGTGGGAACGTAGATGGGGTCCTCCATGATCATGTATGAGAATTATTTCCTCTTCATTCCTTTGTATGCAAATATATCTTTATGAAGCCCTATTCTACATGCACTAAATTTCAACAAAAACAATGAAAAATATCCAAGTAAAAATTCTCAAAATAACTTAAGCACAAAAATGACCATTTTTCCCCTATATGATGATGAATATATGATGTTTTGAAATCAACTGAATTATGATTTAAACATGATAAAATACCCACATATGATATTTATTTAAACTAAACAAGAATAAATATGTGAATATAAATGTGCGTTTTTCCATGCACATCAATTACCCCTACATTATCTTCTTATTCGTCCTCGAATAAAGAAAAAAAACTACATAAATCTGTTTTTGTAGGGAGCATGATTGCATTGGGCGTATGCTACAAGCCGTTAAACCTCTAGGTGTCCCCAGTAGGACGAGTGTTGTCTCGTGTGGGTTTTCAGCAGATACTACCCACAAAATCCAAATGTTAACTGCAAAAAATATTTGCAAAATGCAAGATTCGAAAATATTTACAAGATGAATGCTAGTTTTTAAAAGAGGATTTACATATGGGTAATTTGCTTCTAAATTTAAAACGAAGGTGTTAATACAAGTTGGGTCGTCACTATGAAATTTCAGTCCGTTACTAACCAAAATATCAAACAAAGTCAGGTTTTCGTTACAAACCCCTCCAACTTGGCCAGTTATTTCGGTAGAAAACATAGTGCAAATATGAAATAAATTCTATAATCGATATCAACAATCGTAAAATGGCATCTCAATTTCCTTTTGGTTAACAAGTTAGGTCAAATAAGTGAAGAAGGTGCTTGGATTTCAAGTGCTTACTCTCTCTTTATTATGAAAAATATTTACATTATTGTTATTTACAAATACCTAAGTATACTAACTCTACATTGCATTACGACTTACATGAGGGTACATAATCCTAAGGTGTTCAACACATGAAATGAGACCAAGATATAACCAATGCACTGCATTACGGCTTACGTGGAAGTTGGGACAAAGCTTGGCGAGTTTGCACACCAACGCTAGATGTACTAGCTATGATGAATACCCTTGGATTATTATTATATATATATATATTTCTTTTTTTTCTTTTTTTCTTTTTTCATTTTCTATTTTTAACACAAGAGAGACAGAGTTAAGCGTGAATATCTTAGCATAACTTCACTTAAAAGATCTAAAATGTTATCGAAAATAGTCTAAATCAACCATTCATTTAATTAGATTACAATTTAGAAAAAATTCCATACTCATTACCTACGAATCTCCTAATACACCAATTACACTGATTTTTCTCACAATTCAAACTTTTCTTTCGTTATCCGTTAAGAGAGGTAAAATTCCAAGCATTTTAATCATACGACCAAAATCGTATGTTTACTTCATCGTGCCTATTTAAAAGTAAATTAAAATGCTTTTTTGATATGTTTTTTGATTTTTTGGGACAAAAAAAGTGAAATCTATGCAAAACCAAAATAAATATGAAACTCCCACACACTTGATTTTGACTGTGTCCCTACAGGCAACCCAAGTGGAAGGAGAAAAGAACATTTTGAAAATATGACTTATATTCACAAAGAAAAAAGAAAAAAAAACTATTTACATTGTATCTGAAAATATAACGACAAAAAGTAAATGAAACGATCTTCTAAAGACGAATTCATTTGTCTCTTCAAGTATGAGAGACACAGTTTAAGCATGAAAAACCAAATCGTAAAAAAATTTGAAGTTGAATATAGATTTGGAAAAAGGAATGTCGCTTTATTAAAAATCACATGAGTTGTTTTATTTTTGATGATTTTTGGGGAGATTGAATAATGGATTGAATTTCATTTTTATTTCCACCAAATTGAATTTCAAAATTATCATTGAAAAAATCTTTTGAATTATCGATTTCAAAATCAAAATGGTGATTCAAATCTACCTCTTTAAAATTCAACCCATTTCCGAAAAGTCCAAAAAATTCGTATTCATCAAAATCGTCTTCCTTTGGTGAATTGTCAACAACTTCAATGCATGTATCATTTTCAAAATCTAAATTTTAGTTTGAAATTCATTATTTTCAGAAAAAGGAATATCGAATATGAGATTTGTTTCCTCTCTCTCAAAAGAATTGCAATCCAACTCAATTACCATGTTTTCAACATCTTCGTTAAGATTGTTATTTTCAGTTTTAAAAGTTGTTATTTGAAAATCATCGATTGTGGTAAAAGGTGGATTAATGTTCAAATCGTCACACGTTTGGATTTGATTATGTTTCTCACGAAACTTCAAGTAGTTTTCATACAACAAATATGTGCAATTATCATCAATTTCTTTCATTTGTTCAACAAAATCAAATTTACAATTATTAACATGAGAATTTTCAATTTGAAATTGTTGAGAACAGAAGTTTCCAGTTGCACAACAATTGAAAATATTCCTATTGCCAAAACCATTTGAAATTTCATTCATATTTCCATTTTGAACTTGAGATTCATTTTGGATTTCGGGATTGAATTGGCATAGGCTATAATCAAAATCATTTGAATTTGGAATTGAATTTAAATTTTGATTATTCTGAAAACATTGATTTGAATTGTTGCACAAGTTTGAAATATACAATTCGTTCATTTTTTGAATTTCAAGTAAAGATTCAATACTTGTTTCCAAAGTTGAGGGTTGATCATTGTTTTAAAAAAAATTGTGGTGTAAAATCAGTATTATTTCGAAAATTTTGAAAAGTTGGTTGTGCAAAATCCAAATTGTTTGTACAATAGTTGCTGTTTCAATATCCATAGGAATTTGGTGTAAATTTATATTGATTTTCACAACTATCGTAAAATCCGTGAAAATAACGAAATTGAGACATTTTCAAAAGAAATGGTTCTTTTTTTTCTTCTTGGTTTTTTAAGAGAATAGGAAATAAATAATTACAAAAGGGAAAGTTTTTTTTGGATTTTTAATTTTAATTTTTAATTATTTATTTTTTGATTTTTGAATGGTGTGTGTGTATATATATATATATATATATATATATATATATATATGCATGAACCTAATGCAACTATATGAATGCAAATTACTTAGTTACAAATTTCCTAAAGTTATATAATGACAGTTAGATTAATTTCAACAAAAGATTTCTTAGCCAGTTAACAGACATGAGTTATCAGTACACCAGAAATCACCCTAGCAATTCAACCGAAAGTTTAAGTACCTTCAGAGGAACAACCGATATAATTTTTACGAATCACCGTAATATTCATAAACAGTTATTACTCTGTCGTAGTCTAGACACCGAGAAATAATTTGTTAAAAATAAACCAATTTGTCAAAATATAATTATGTCCTTAGAAAACAAAAACAAAAATAAGATGAATGCAAAACAAAAATTAAACGTGAATTAACGATGCAAATACTAATGACTTTTTTGGATTTTTTTAACAAAAAGAAACTAAACGAAAACAAGAGAAACAACGAGAACAAACAAAATAACCAGACTAAGGAAAATCACAACAATTAAATGCAAATAGAAGTGATAAGACAAAACAAAAATAAAACATTTTTCTAAATGAATAGGCCCAAGCCCAAGTAAAGTCAGTTCCCTAGCAAACCCACTTATAATTACCAAACCCAAGTATCTCATTTCTAGAATGCTTCTAATTAACCCCTAAGCGCACTCATATTCACAAAGATAAAAAATTTGAATTAAAATTAAAATCTAAGATTGCAACTATCTGAGAGAAATTAAACACGATACGGTTTCGTGGTTTGTGATTAAGCAGTTAAATTTTTGGAACTGGAAGAGCAGGGAGATTTGCGGAATCGATTTGGGAGATGGAGGTGATTTCGGTTTGGATTGGGAATTATGATGTGAGGTTTGGTGGTCTAGGGCGATGGACTGTTTTGACAGTTGTGGGTGGTATTTGAAACCGAAGTTGCGGGTTTTTCTTTCTTTTTTTCGATTTGGGAGCTAGCTGTTGTTGATTGGAACAGTTTTGATTTGTGGTTGAGGAATCAGCGAAAATGTGATAGTTGGCAGAGGGTTGTAGATGTAGAATGGAGTCTGGGTAGTTGCTGAAGTTTTGGTGCTGCAGTAGGTCGGTAGGTGGTATGCGACTATTGTAGTTTTTTGAAGTAGAGAAGTAGTTGTGTTGATGGAAGTTCAGGTTTGTGCGAGGCCATGGTTGGTTTCTGGTGTTGAAGTGTTTTTGCGATGTGAAGGAAGGAAGGAAGGCGGTGATGATTATTTGATAGTGAGTGGATGGGAATGTTTGTGAACGAGATTTGTTTTGGTCTATGCTTGCTATGGTGGTGTAGGTTTATAGCAGTAGGCGATGGGAGAAGCGTCTGATACGATGGAGACGTGAAGGATGGAAGGTGCTGGTGTTATGTAGTGTGCAGGTGAAACGGGTTTGTATGTGGAGAAATTATATGGTATGGAGGAGTTTTGGCAAAGAAATGGAGATCGGGATGCTGAAGTTTGTATGGACAAGATTATGGGGATGGGGGTGTAGCAATAAAGACGATGCAGTGAGTATGGTGTTTGTTAAAGTCAGAAGCTCAAGCACAGTGAAATGTATGGACTTTGGTTACTGTGGTGTATGAAATTTGCGTATGAATTGAGGGATGTTGGGAAAGCAGTCTTTTGTGGTGATTGGGAAGTTTTGAGTGACACTGTTGTATGGATGTGAGTGAATGAATTGTTAAGTTTTTGTGGAGGTAGTGTAATTGTGGAGTTTGGTTGGACAAACTTGAACATCTTGGAACGAATAAGTGTGAATGGCTTTGCTATAACTGCCAAATGGCTTCAGTGAGTTAAATGTTGGATTGGCAGGGGAGTTGTATCCAATAGAAATGTAGACTAAGAGAGAAATTCATACAAAATTGTAACTCCATAGAAAAACAGTTTGTAAAACGCTATATTAATTGAAATAAAGAGGAATGAAATTTTGTTGTTGTTGTGCAATACTGTTTCCCCTCCTCTCTTTTTTTTTTTTTTAAAAAAAAAAAAAAAAAAAAAAAAACTGAAACTAGCTACAAAGCAGATGAATGTGCAGAGAAATGCAAAACCAAACTTCTTAAGAAAAAGAAAAAACTGAAAGAAAAGTGAAAAAACTACAAACTAAAGCAAGTGTGAATTGTTTGTTAATAGAAAATATGCAAAGGAGCACTCTGAAATGAAAACAGGAGCAAGATTCACAACAAAATGAAAATGGAACCAAGTAGCAAATGCAGTATGCAAAGTGAAAAAAAAAAACACAGTCGGTTGAAATTACAAAAAAAGAAAAAAAAATGAATGAAATACACAAACAAATCAAAAATGGACAACTAAACACAACAAAACGCACACAAATGCAATTGAAACAAGATCAAACAAAATATAAACAAAAAAATGACACAAAACACAAAAACAGGTGAACAAACGAAAAATCTACGAATAGTATCACTTTTTTTTAAGAAGAACAGCTAACTAGAAAATTAATTCGAAGAATAAAATCAAATTTAAACACTTTCTTGGGCAACGGCACCAAAAACTTGTTTGCAAACGGAAATTCTATAGAATTAGAAAACCGACAAAAAAATGTAATAGACCGCAAGTGCACGGCATACACTCGTAGTACGTTAGCGAGTACGGGTCGATCGACGGGGAAAGAAGTAATTTTAATCTCACTCAATCAAATTAAACCAAACATTGAAACGTTTTAACTAACAGAAACTAATGAAAACTGGAAACTAAGTTGATAGCTAAATATGAAAGTGGAGAGCAATTTAGAGGTAAATCCCCTCTCATATTTATGTAAATTAACAAATATACGATCTATGATCCCTATTTTTAAATGACATAAATGTTGCATTAATCATAAGTATAGTTTATTTATGTTAACAATTAACACAACATAAACTATCTAATCTTAATACAACAATTAAACCACTCATTGTTCTCATGAAAATGGAACTAAAGAAAAAATTATTTTAAGTATGACCCATGAACTATTAATGAGAAGTATAAACCATCAAATTTTGTTCTTACTTTCATCTCAAAATCAATAACCATTTAGTAAATATTGATGTAAATTGTGTTTATATTGAATAAGAATATCTTATTTGCATATGCAACATAAAATATCAAACCGACTCTTATAAATTTACATCAAAATCCACTACCATGAAGCACAAATTAAGAGATCACAAATTATACAAATGTTGAACTTACAAAAAATTAGAGAGCTTCATTACCCTTAAATTGTAGGGGCTTAGCTTCTAATGTATGTTATCATATTAACACACGTAAGTTTCAACATTGAAAAAGAAAGCAAAATGAAAGAAAATCTAAATAGAACAAGAAAAGAACTAAACTAAGTGCATGTAAATAAATCTAAACTATGAACATAAAGTAGAGAGCACGTAAATGAATCTAAGCTATGAACATAAAGTAGAGAGCATAGAAATTGAATTGCATTAAAATGAAAATTACATAAGAAAATGGCTAATTAGCCTTCGAAATAAAAGAGAGGTTTGGATATGAGCCTCCACTTTAAACTAAACTAACTAAAAAGACCTCCTTAACATGTACACAAGTGGGTTATTTATACATGAGTAAAACCCCTAATTCAACATTTAGCGTGCTACCAAAAATGTCCTTTAGTAAGTGTGGCCACTAAGTAATCATTAAGCTTTAATTAATCCATCATCAAATTTGCATGAAGCTTTAACCTCCACTTATTTGTCCAATAGTTTTTAAGTGTAGAATTATGTAAGTGGGAAGGTAGGTGGGGTCCTCCATGATCATGTATGAGAATTATTTCATTTTCATTCCTTTGTATGCATATATATATATATATATATATATATATATATATATATATATATATATGAAGCCCTCTTCTACGTGCACTAAATTAAAACAAAAACAATGAAAAATATCCAAGTAAAAATTCTCAAAATAACTTAAGCACAAAAATGACCATTTTACCCCTATATGATGATGAATGTATGATGTTTTGAAATCAACTGAATTATGGTTTAAACATGGTAAAATACCCACATATGACATTTATTTAAACTAAACAAGAATAAATATGTGAATATAAATGTGCATTTTTACGTGCACATCAACAGTTGATTAAGGATATTAGCCTAAATTCTTTCAATTTATTAGCTCCTAATTTCTTATGAATAAGAATAACATTTGCACAAAGTTAAATCTACATATCTGCAAATTCCCATTATAAAAATCATTAAATTGGTTAATTATATAATATTTCAAAATAACCCAAAATTGTTTTTAAAAAGGAATAGATAAACCATCTGGCCTAGGAGCTTTATCACTAGGCATATCATTGATATCCTTCCAAATCTCTTGTTCAGAGAATGGCTTATCTATATCTACTAAATCAATCGTAGAATAAGAAGGATACATGTCATTCCATCTAACATTAATCCTCCTCTTAATTTTTTATCCAAAATTTTTCCTATAATAGTTAGTAAAAGCTTCATTTAAGTCTTTTTGCATAACTAATTCTATGTCGTCAACGAAGATAGAGTGAACGAGATTGTTACGCCTTCTTTTATTAGCCACACTATGAAAAAAATTCGTATTATTATCACCTTCATTAATCCACTATATACGAGCCCTTTGTTTCCACATGATCTCCTCTTTCTCTAGAATCAATTTAAGATCATTCTTAAGATTGCAAAGTTTATCACTCTCATTAGGATTAAGAAGCCAGTTCTTACTTGTCTTATCTAAATCTAATAACTCACACACAATCTTATCTTTCTTGATTCTAACACTACCAAATACATAATTATTCCAATTTTTAAGGAAAAAATCTAAGTTTTCTGAACTTCACAACAAAAATCTTAGCAGAAATACCAATATATACATATATATATTATTAAAATAAAATAAAAATTCCATTTAAAAGCAAATAAATTAGAAAAAATAGAACGTAAAAGCCATATTTTTCAAATTTAAAGCTATCGTTAATGGATAAAATCGTTTCACATGACAGAATAATAGGACAGTGGTCTGAATATAAAAAAGGCAAACCCTTTACTTTACATAAAGAGAACCTATCCTCAACCTCATTACTTATGAAAAATTTATCTAATAGCGCAAAAGATGGTTCATCTCTCACATTTGATCATGTAAACGATCTATTGTTTAATGGTATTTTAATCAAATTATTGTCTAAAACTAATTCGTTAAATTCTTTTACATCAGAGAAATCGCCTTCTTGAGGCGATCTCTCCCCCGAAAATCTAGTAACATTAAAATCTCTCTCCCCCCCCCCCCCCCCCCCACAATCCATTAACCTGTGACTAGATTTTTGAATTCTGCACATTTCTCCCACAAAATTCTCCTCTCTATTTTTGTATGAGGACCATACACACTAGTAATAACCAACATAGTATTATATACTAGGGAGGATAATAGGATATGAAGGGTGCTTCTTAGGAATTTCTTGAAGAAGTCTAAATTGATTTTCCCTCCAACCAAACATTAAACCCCCTTCGCTACCAATAGCAGGTAGGCAAGCCCAGTTACGAAAATGAGATCCTCCTATCCTCATATGAAACCTTAAATCAAGGTCATCTATTTTTGTCTCTTGTAATAATGCAACATCTATATGGTAATCCTTAACAAATATTCTAACTCTATCACATTTTTTTGGGTCATTAAGACCCATAATGTTCCAACTAACTAATTTCAACATATGAATGAATTAACTCTCTCTAATTCTCTACTCCTAATATAATCAGAATCTAACTCCGAATCGGTAAAAATAAACGTTTTATCCTCCGCTAACTGGCATAACTATTTGGTCGATAAACTACCCAAAGCAAAAGGTGTATAGCTACTACCATGAACAGAATACATATCTGAGCCCTCATTCGAAGTACTACTACTAGCATTCGAATCAAGGTACCTACCAAAAGAGGTGAGGAAGCAGATCTGTAACGACCCGCCTTTTTGTCCGATTCTCGCCGGCTCTGATACCAACCAAAACAATCCGTCTTTATGAACGATTTAAATTGGTTTAATTAACGGTGAGAATCGGGAAAAAAGCCGGGTCGTTACAAGATCTAATCCTCGCACTGCGACGAACTAGTCTAGTAATCGGAGTCATCTCTTACGTCTACCCATTCTATCCAATGTAGATGACACATCACTACTAAGAGAAATCTCAAATCTATCCACAATCGACCCATCCTCATCAACAATGCTCTTATCCATAGAGTCTACAACTCTGTCATCCATCTCCACCCTCTCAGTAAACAACTGTGAAACACAAAGCCTCGGATTCGACAAAAAGGAAATGACCATCAAACCCATCTTTCCCAACAACAAAGTACAAGCAAACTTATCAAAACTATTACCAAAACCTACAGACTTTGTTACACACGAATCTTCCAAACCCCTCGGAAATACGCATTGCGCTTGTCTACCAAAATTAATTCCATTACTATCCATATCCCTACCAAAATTAACACTAATCAAGCCATCACCTTCATGCACTAAACCCAAATTTTCACATTGACTATTATCTGACCTGGGAAACCAAACAAATAGTATTACTAAGCCTACAATTATTCCACAAAAACTTATTACCATATTTCGAATAGTTTCCTTCTGCACGGATATCCAACCCTACCAAGCCTTTTATGTTTCTCCTCCAAACGGTACGGTTTTTTATTCCATTCGAAAAAACAAAGTCCTTATTCACCCCTCCCTCACATACTTTCCTGTTAATTATTGTTGACAATCTATTATTGCCTAGTATAATTATATTGCACTTTGTTCTCATTCCTCCCCTTCCTGAACATTCATCAATCTCATATCTACCAATATCATTAGCTTCTAACATGCAATCAGATAGATCCATGCAAGAGTTCCCATTTTCTACCTCCTTGACAAACGCCCCAGCCTCAGGCTCATAACAATCCTCTTCGACCTTACCCAACATACATTTTTCTCCATTATCCACAACAACACTGCTGTAATTCAAATCCCTGCCTTTCAATTTCTAAGGATTTTATGTTATCATCCTTTAAACCATTAAAAGTATATCCTTTCCCATATTCAACAATATCTACACTGTCCTCGTAATCATTCAACAGCTTGAAACTATTGCTCAAACATTAATCATCAGCTACACACCATTTATCTAATTCTATCTCTCCAACATCATATACATCAGATGTTGCAATGATTTGTGTATATTCATCATAACAATCCATAGCTTTGTTGTTCATATCAACACAGTCAACCCCTGCCATCAACTCCTCTACCAATAAACCCCTCCTCAAAACTGAATTTTCAACAATGCTCACACTTGATTTCATACTCAAACAATTCTGAACAAAAGGATCCATCAACGTACTATCCATATGAAATTCACCCAATACCAAAAAGGAACAACCAACAATGTCACCGTCAGCTGTATTTGAAACAGTAGTGACACCAGCCATTTTAACAATATAATAATCATGCTTAGAAATAGGTTGAAATAAAGAAATCCCGGGATTGCAATTAATCGAGGTACTGATGACATCAAAATGCATCAATAGTTCGTTTAATAGTTTTAAACCCTTCGACTTATTTCCAAAATTATCATATGTGTATATCTTCTTTAACCCCAGAAAATTTATACTTAAAGCTAAGGCGTGTTTCTTTCTTTCTAGAGATTTAGGAAACTGAGCAATCATCATAAAAATTCCTCTTTTTCCATACTATTCCATCCAAAATACCCTCAATGTGCCAAATCAACACTAACAACAAATAAGAACCCTCCCCTTTCTGTTTCGAAACATACTTTTCATATATATTCAAGAACAATAAAAAAAATTCGCAAAATTGCATGCTGTTAAAAAGCATCAGATCAAACGTCGATTTATCTTTATAAATTTCAAAAAATATTTCTTTTTGATGTCCATTTCTCCCACATTGAAATCATCTCATGAGATTTCTACAATCTTTAGCCATGTGATTGGATTCGCCACATATGAAACATTTTCGAAATTTTTTGATTCCCCCGTTAAACACTGATCGAAATGGAGAAACCTCGCTGTTTTGACTAGGATGATAATACAATAATCGCATTGGCATATGACAGTTTATTGCCAGTGAACAATATCGATGATTTTTAAAGAAACTTTCTTTAAATTCCATTTCGAAAATTTGTACCTCAATGCGGGATGCGAACTGTCCACTGGGCTAAGGCCCGAACCCCTCATCCCCTATAAATTTGAGCCCTCTCTCCGTCATTCCCCTTTTCTTCTACTTTTTTTATTTGACTGCAACTTGGATACGTAACCTAGAACCCGAAAGACAAAGGTGGGTTCGTATCCAGTCAACAACAGTCGTCTCTCGACTCGAGCTTGGCGCTAGCCATTGGATCGGCCTCGAGGTAGACCTCGACACGATCTGAAACCGTTCCTGCTCTTAAGCTTTAGACCGGAGATCTTGAGACTTGCGAACGTGTTTCGGGTCTATGACGACGGTGAATCTCGAGGCAGAGCCAGGCGCTTGCGTTGAGCCTCGTGTTCAGGGAAGGATAAACTCGGGGGAGATCGGATTTTAAGGAGTAGGATCTCAAAGAAGAAGAAAGAAAGGGATCGAAGCGCTAAGCGATAGATGATGGAAAATAAATGCGTCGTGGAGAGGGAGGACGAAGTTGGGGCTTGCTATGATGGAGCTCATATCCCTCGCTTTTGGTATGAAGTTTCGTACCCTAAAGGGGTACAAAATTACGTATCCCCGATGGTACAAAATTTCGAACCCCTAAAGGGGTACAAAACTTCAAACCCCTGAGGAGGTACGAGATTTCGTATTTGAAAGAGGGATACGGGATTTATTGTTGTCCCGAGTATTTCATTGCCCATCTATGTGAAGCTTTGTATTCTTCGTCCAAGAATTTGGCCTTTCGACTCTCTTCTTTGGGATTTCGTCATTCTCACAACAATGTACGGTTGGACCGGGGTTTATGTCGATTGTCCTTTAGTTGGCAATCCGGCCTTGCACATTGGATTTGAACATACATTTGGACTATGATAGGACTGTTGAATATATTTTTTCGGTTTTTATCATGATGTAGTCATGGATTGCTGTGAATCCTGGTGACGTTGGTTGATGATGAAAATGGTTACAGTCCAGTAGACATGTGATCATCGCCATGTCCTGAATCTTTAAACTATAATTGCATTATCATCACACTGTATTGCGTGTACATGTTAGTCTACACCATCAAGAGGGGTACAGGTTATACAATGCGATGTCTAACGCAAGTATATTGAAAGTATAGCTAGCAAATGGATACAATATCTAAAACACAGAAAATCTTGGAAACCTAGGCTTCGTAGCATTCACCGTCCCCATATGACTCAACTAGCGAAATTAGCTCGAAAGGCAGCGAACTTGAGACTTCCAAAGAATCCACTCCTTACCAGGCGATAGGTTCGCCGAAAGCGTCTGATCATGCGATCCAGCTAGGAGGACAACAACCATCGGTCGAGCATGAGGAGGTAGAGCATGTAGATATCGTCGAGGTAAGCGCGTTGGTGGTGTCGGACATGTTGGCAAGTCCAGTTATACTTGAGATCCCGGCGGATTTGGTGCCATCGCATATATGGATGAAATGGGTGAGGCGCATGGCGTTGCGGTTCAGCATTCCCTCGAAAGATTTCTATGTTCCCGGGAAGGACGATAGGGCTCATGCACCGCTGGAAAGATAAACTGCCTGGAACAGGAAGGCAAGCATTACTAGGTGTGTTCCCCTGGCTAACAACTTCATTCGGGATATGCTGCACTACTTTCTCCTTATGCCAACGCCACTCCATCAGAATGTGTACGCTTTCCTTTTAGGTACTTTCATTCTCTATAGAGAGTACCTGCAGCTAGAACCCACCGGAGATGACATCTGGTACTGGTTTCAGTTGAAGAGGAGAGCCAATATTTCTCCGTCTCAATATTTCTTAAAAGCTTCGCCCAACACCAAGTTCTTCAATGGGAAATGGCCTAAGTTAACTGTGTATAAGAACGACTGGTTCTCATGCGTTGTCCTCCTGGGTTTGCGAGGAGATGGTTGGAAGGAATTAAGCATTCCCCTTTATTTTTACCTTGAAACTTGTGGGTTTGGTAACTGAAGTTTAACTCCGTTCTTGTATAACAGGAAATCCTGATGCGCCTACGGACATCGTGTACCAACAATGTCTCGAGTCATTGTTGGCCATCCAAGCTAAGGCTTGCTTCACCGAGACCGTTTTGGATCAAGATCGACTTCATCGTGTAGGATTACTTCCTGACGATCGAGCGATAATTAGACCAACCATTGTTGGAGGTAGAAAGAAAGTGGAGACTGGGAAAAGGGTAGGCTCTCAGAGCCGGAAAAGGAAGGCATCCCCTTTTGGGTCTAAGCCGTGCAAGATAGCGAAGACTCGGGAGGAAGACGACGGAAGCGAGACTGGCAATGAGGAGGCATTTTCTAGGGACGAGGGCCCGTTGGTCAATCTTTTCCTACCTGCGGTAGGTGTGGCAAGGATAGAAACGTCGATTAGGCTGTAGTCTTTGGTGACTATCTTTGAGACCGCCATCTCGTTCGAGGAAGAGGGCCAATTTAACGAGCTCAATAAACTCCCACCCGAAATGTTTCCCTGGCCTTGCGTCACAAGTATGGAAGAACTAGCTTTAGCTATGGGGGAGATTACTCCTTCAAACGGACCACCATCTGGGTTTTTAAGAGAACACTTAGGATACACATTCATAAACACTGCATGAAACAACATTTGGTAGTGTACATAGGGTGCTTGAGTTTAAACGTGGATCTATTTTTGTTATAGGTAACATGACTCAAGCAAGAGGAGGCTTAGGCGATGGGTATGGTAGTCGTCGACCATCTAGGAGAAGTTTCATTTCGAACTCTGGGAGGAGTGCCAGTTTGGTCAATGAGCCCCCATATCTCTGTGACCACATTAGCGAATACCATCACAGGGAGCAGTCCCAGCGGTCTCCGTCTCCTCCACCCCCTATTCAGACATCGGGGGCAGACTCCAGGTTTGACGTAACGAGCACCATACATTCCTCGTCAACAGTTCCTCCTCATATTGCGCCTTTGTCTCCTTCCCATGCTCCCCATGGAATGGAGGTGGAGACTAGTCATCAGAGAAAGAAGGAGATATCAAAGAAGAAAAGGCAGGATTTGGTTGTTCCTGAGGTTCAAGAGCTTACTACCGAGGAGAGAAAAGCCCTGTTGAATCAAAAATTTGCTAATCACTACATTGACGAACTAATGTTCCTTCCTGATATCATCTTGATTCTTCGTGAAGACAACGAAGAGGTTTAGATGAAGATGAGGGTTTCATATTACCACGTTAGAGAGTTTAAAATGCACTCCGCGAATCTTTCAGACTTGATTAGGAAGAAGAATGTGGAGATCCACAGTTAGGGGTTGACCATTGATGCCAAGCGGACCGCCATCTGTAATTAAGAGAAAGTGGTAGGTAAGGCCGATTCTCATGGCATGACTGTTTCTTTTCTCGTAGTAGCTTACTTAAATGTTAATCATTGCTTTTTGAAACAACAGGGCTGACGGAGAAATACGAGAAGCTGGAGAGGGAAACGACACATACTGTTGAGACCTTCAAGAACATCGTGGCTTCAGTGACGACCGAGAATGTTCGCCTTACAGAAGGAAAATTCTTATTTAACGGAGGTAAACATCCACTTGTCTAAAGAGAATGAAATTTTTCACTAACTCAAAAATGATAACGAGGCCTTGGTACTGGAGAATGAGAGGCTGAAAATTTAGGACGAGGGAGTCCATAGGTTGCAGAGGGAGAATGGTGAGCTGCGGTGGCAGGTGGAGGTGGCTAAGGAGGAGAAAGAGAAAGCCGAGGCCAGTAATAGAGACATTCTTAGCTCGCTGGAAGGGCTAAAGGCCGAGCATCAAAGAGAGGTTTATAGGCTTAGTGAGGAAATTGAGGACATCGAGGCTAGGGTGGAGGAATCGCTGGAGGAGCCTATCCGAGGCATGTATGTAAAGGCACAAAGGTTCCACGGAATTTCGTAGGTCAATGATTATCCTCGAGAGATGGCTCGGAAATGGGATAAGTTGGTGTCGTTCGGGCTTAGTTGCGAAATGAGGATGCAGTGGATGAAAACCAACTTATGGTGGAGCTCTTGACTAAGGATGAGCGTAAGAAGTTGGAGGAAGGGATGAGTTTGCTATAAGAGGTTGCCAAGAGGGAGAGGTTGGCGAAGCGTGCCGACGAAATGGGAAAATTCATACCACTGAGAGTGTGGAAATCACTCATGAATTTGCAGAGGGAAGTTCTTACTGACCACCAGCAGCTACGGCTAGTGGTCCCACTGCCTCAGCTCTTGGTTCGGCATGTGCAGTTAAAGTGCTTAGCGGTTCCATAGCGGTAGAGGTGCAAAAAGTTATAGCGGGGAAATATCGGATGTGTAAAAAGGTTAATTACATGTAAAACCAAATATTAAAATTAATTAATTATCATTCTCACATCATTTTTGTAGAAATACGGAATATTAACTTATAATATATATAACATAATAAAAGAATATCATGTTTTTGCACATAAGATTTGGCGATTATTATAGATTTTTACCTTATATAGTGCACTTTTTCCTTGAATTAAATCTTTACACTAATTTTTTTTAGTTTGTTTCAGAACAGAAAAGATAAAATCATCCTTTGTATACTAATATTATTAAAAAGGGTGCTAATTAGCCTTGATTTAGCGAGTGTAGCAGAAAAAAGCGGGGCTAAAAGCGGATCTACTGTTCATCAGCGCTAAATAGAAATTGCATATCGGTTGGAAAGTGCTATGGTCTATAACAGGGATTTTGCTGGGCTTTAGCATGGCTTTAACTGCATACGTTTCGGCTAAGTATGACTCCACAAATCAAGTGTGACGATCCCAAAATCCGAGGGGCGGTATTAAGGATAATCATTAGGAAATAACACATTAATCATCATAGCAGAGTACAGATAATAGCAGAAACAATAAATAAATTAATTTTACATGAATATGACAGCGGAATCACAACATGTAGGAATATCAGAATAGCATAACGTGGGATACACTTAGTAAAAAGAAAGGGAAGTGATCAGTCATCATCGCCAGAGGCGGAATACATATACATATAGTGACATAATAAGAGTATCAGTCTACATCGCCGAAGGCGGAATACATATACATATAGTGAGAAATACGGAAAGTAAATCAGTCTGCATCGCCAGTGGCGGAATCATAATATAAACATAGTAATGGCGGAAAATATCTAAGTCATCTCTATGAAGTCAGCCTCACCGTGAGCCAAAAGTGCATGCTGTGCAGCAGTGCAGAACCAAAAACCACATGTCACCTGTGTACTAGGCTGCCCGTGTGAAAATAAGGGCACCCGCGTTTCCAAAGTGAAACAAACAACGAGTCAGTCATGGGGACTGGTATGAGGAATCCATTTAACAGTTAAACAATAGTAATAGCGAATCATAGGACCACGCCACTTTCGCGGAACGGGTTTACTCCAGTGATTGCTAGTGCTTTTAAAACAAGGTAAATTCTTTTAAAACAATCGCAATGCTTTTAGAAAGAATGAAGCTATTATAAGACTCAGGTCCCATCACACAATGCAACGCAAGCCGGAGGATAGAGTTTTATCTTATAATAGCCAAATATGCTTGATACGTATAAAGAGAAATCATTTGATATTATTACTAGTGCATATATGTTTCAAAAACGAATAGCATCATAAATATCAATCATAGGCGGCATAGCTACCATATACTATGTCACCATACTAGTACTACAATCAAGCCCGTTATTTCGTATTGGAAATTGGATTTCCGTCATGAGTCGAGGCAAGGGGCAAGCTCCTCTCCGCTTCGAGACACTCTAGCAAATGCCTCAGGATTACGCACACTGGGTAACCCCTGGATCGGCTGGGCCGGTCCTCACTTACGTTAGAGGATTATTTATTCCTGAACACACGTTTCCCGGTCCTTACAGACCTATAATCGAGGCGCCTCACATTCCAACAACCACAAAGGTGAAAAGTAGATATATATGTCAGGGCTGGTAAGTCACTGACACCACCATAGCTAGAAAGAAACGTCGTGCTCTCCCAGCGGCCCGTATCCCGTTTTAAACTCATACCGGGGTGTGAGGTTCGCGAATCTACGAAATACACAAAGCTAGGCCACGTAGGCCTTGCTTTGATCATCATCTACAAGACTTTGCTTTGCAACAGAAGCCTTGATCACAGCATCTTGGTATGCCACATAGGCAGTCCACTCCATACGATTGATTTCCATCGATATATAACCTCTAAGCTCGTACGTCTCAGAGAAGGGCGTTAAGCAAGAGAATAAATTCTCCGCCGCCAAACAGATATATATTTAACAGAGATCAATCAGTATAGAACAAAATCCAATGTCAGACACACAGTCCATTTACAAGTCCGTCCTGGGTTTGAACGAAACCGGAGGCGTCAAATTCCTCGCATATCCGTCCAATCAACACATACGTTCAGACGGCTACTACTTCCGTCCCTTTCCGGTAGCTACTCCGGTTAGGAACCTCAATAGCGCCCATCCAACCAATACGAAGATCGTCGGTCTTGAATCGTCTTTGCACTTTCTAATTCGAATCGCTCGATGAATTATTTGAAATGAGGGCTAGCTCGGCCTTTTCAAATAATTCACGTCATTAGAATTTAAATCGATTCTTTATATGGTTATATTATTCGACATCCATCTTTCAGTTATTTAGTGTTATTTTCATGTCATACACATACAACCATCAAATATCAAACAATTCAAGCCAAATCGGTTTATTTGCAATCTATGTTGCTTATAATATTTTATAACGATTTTTCGCCATTTTTATTTATTCAAAAATGGCCATATTTAATTAAACGACGTTTCAGGTCGTTTCGCGTCACTGGCGCTGTTTTTCCCTAAATTTGTTTTACACATATCGGAAAATCTAACCGTTGGATCTTCAAAAATTTTACATTATTAGGAAGGTCTTTTCAAAACGAATCCAACGATTCCAGTTTTGGGAAAATCCGACGGTCGGATCTTCCACACTAACCATTTGAAGTTACGATTTCAATTTACGAACTGCAGCGTCGTTATTCGATTTAATTTAATTATATTTATATATATATATATAAATATAATCGTTTCTGGCGCTGTTTTTCCTTAATTTTGAATTAAACATTCCAGACAATCCAACCGTTGGATTTTTACAAGGTTGGTGCCGTTGGAAAGATTATTCCAAGGCGAACCCGACGGTTGAGGTTTCGGGAAAATCCAATGGTCGGATTTCCCGCACTAGTCGTTTGAAATCACGGTTTCAAAATGCGAAATGCACGGCCTCGTTTCGTTTTAATTCTATTTATATTTATATATTTATATAAATATAGTTCATTCGATGATTTCTATATCGTTTTCACTTCAAATATTTTTCTAACACCCTAAATTTTGGAAAAATTTCGCCATAACCTCCCCTGCACCGGGAGCGTCGGGAAATCGCAAATAGCATCCCGGTCCTTCTGATCTCAAAAAGAAAAAGAAGAAGCCAACAGGCTCAAAATCATCACCCAAACAAATCAGTAAATGTGTACCTATTTGTCGGGCACAAATTTTATTCCTCTTCTCTAGCCCCTTTGCTATAACCTGTTCAATGAATATACATGTACATATATATACAGTTCATATCATTTTTCATTTTCTATTCAACTTCATATTTGATTTCTATTTGGTTTAAAAACACCATTCATTCTAATGTTACATAAATAGGTGCAAATCATTTCATTAGCTAATTAATGAATATTTCAACTCATATATGTTTATTTTGAACAAGTGGCTATTTTTAACACTTCACATTTTAACGATTTGGTGCATACAATAAAAATGTGATTTCTATTGCAAAACAATTCATTTCAAAACACTATTCTTCTATATAGTTTAAGTGGGTGATAAAAATGGGATTCTCATCATAAAACAATTTATTTCAAAATATGAATACCATTCAACACATGAATTGCTAAACAACGAATGAATATCAATTCAATACATGAATGTTTCTATAGTTTCTATATATAGTTAAAAATGTGATTTTTATTATCGAACAATTTATTTCAATATATGAATATCATTCAACACATGAATTGTTAAACAACGAATGAATATCAATCCAACACATGAATGTTTCTATAGTTTCTATATATAGTTAAAAATGTGATTTTTATTATCGAACGGTTTATTTCAAAATATGAATACCATTCAACACATGAATTGCTAAACAACGAATGAATATCAATCCAACACATGAATGTTTCTATAGTTAGATAAAAATGTGATTTTTATTATCGAGACATTTATTTCAAAATATGAATACCATTCAACACATGAATTTCTAAACAACGAATGAATATCAATTCAACACATGAATGTTTCTATAGTTAGATAAAAATGTGATTTTTATTATCGAGACATTTATTTCAAAATATGAATACCATTCAACACATGAATTTCTAAACAACGAATGAATATCAATTCAACACATGAATGTTTCTATAGTTAGATAAAAATGTGATTTTTATTGTCGAGACATTTATTTCAAAATATGAATACCATTCAACACATGAATTTCTAAACAACGAATGAATATCAATTCAACACATGAATGTTTCTATAGTTAGATAAAAATGTGATTTTTATTATCGAACAATTTATTTCAATATATGAATATCATTCAACACATGAATTTCTAAACAACGAATGAATATCAATTCAACACATGAATGTTTCTATAGTTTCTATATATAGTTTAAACATATGAAATTAATTCAAACACAAGAATATTATTCAAAATTTCGGCAGCATAACGGCAGGGTAGTTACACCGGCACCGTCCCTAGTACGGCTCCTCGCTCTACCTTAAAACCTCGCGGTTTTTGACAATGGGAATCATGCATCTAATTCGCACGCAGGCGGCATGTTTATATTTTTATTCATTTCCACAAACTAATCCTATGTGGTTTCAACCAAATATTTTTCAACCACAATTGGGTATTTTTCAACCGCAATCAACCAATATCAATCACAAACAATCCCAAACTATCAATCAATTCTCACAACAATTTCAACCAATAAATATCGTCCATGGTTTGTGGACGAGGGGCGTATATATATATATATAGATATTTATATATAGTAATTCACTTTCATTTTCAACTCATATATATTATTTTAAAATGAAATTGAAGAGTGAGAAATCCTCACCAATAGCTATCCACTCACACGATTCTTCCTTAATAGAAACTTCGCCTACTTGTTGCTTTCGTTGACTGTATCCTCTACATAGGTAAAAATCGAATTTTACTATGTTATTCAATATATAAAGATTGCATTTTGACTTCGCTATTTAAATACAAAGATTATATTTTTATTATTCTTATGATGCAACTATTATATTTTTATTGCTTTAAAAATATAAGAATCATACCTTACTATTTCTATTTAACAAAAATTCCATCTTTTCTATTTTTAAAAATATGATCTTTATTTTCAAGTTCAAATCTTTTCCTATTAAAAGATCAAACCCTTTTTCTATTTCTCTATTTCAAAGTTTAAAATAAAATCAGTTTTCTTTTCCTTTTCAAATCAGTTTTTATTTTCTTTTCAAAACAGTTTTTAAATTATTTTTCAAAACAGTTTTTGGTTTCTTCTTAAAAATGCAGTTTTTATCCCTTTTAAAAAAATGCAGTTTTTTTTTTTTTTAATCTTTTAAAAATGCAGTTTTTTTCTATTCTTTCAAAAATGCAGTTTTTTTTTTTATTAAAAATGCAGTTTTTTATTCTTTTTAGAAAAATGCAGTTTTTTTTTTCTTCTTTTAAAACAGTTTTCATAATCCTTTTTAAAAATTCTGTTTTAAAAACCTAAAACAAAAATCAGTTTCTCTTTTTAAATTTCTGTATTTAAAACTCTTTTATAAAAAAACAGTTTTAAAACTTTATAAAAATTCAGTTTTATTTTCTTTTATAATTCAGTTTTATTTTACTAAAAAAAAACAGTTTTCAAATCAAATGAAAAAAAAACAGTTTTTATATTTACTGTAAAACAAACACAAAAGCAAAAATAAAATAAAATTAAACGCTCACCGATTTCGAATGGGAGGAGGAGGAGTCGGCGGTGGCTCGTGGGTGGACGCGCGCGAAGGTGTCGCGATGTCTTCGGGGGTTGCTTCGATTCGATGTCGGCAGCGTCTGGAGGGAGGTGGTCGCGAGGCTTCGGGGCGCTGCTTCTTCGACTGTCGGCGGTATCGGCGGTGGCTTCCAGGTCAGGGGGCGGCGGCGATTTAGATTAGGGTTTTCTCCTTTTTTTTTTTCGTTTTATGAATAACTGATTCGGGGGGGGGCCAACAGAAGAGAAAAGGGGAAAGGTGGGTTTGTTTTTTTTTTATTTATTTTATTATTTAATTATTAAATTTTTGCCAAAGGGTTGACTTTTACTTATGACCTCGAAACGAGGTCCACCGCCTGTCGTCCATAGCGTTTTACCCCCATTCCGAACACAATGGGATATGTATCGCAAGCTGGTTTGATCGTTACAATCAGTTTCCGTTGAAATTTACAATTTAAATCCTTATATTGAATTTTAAACGTACATTTCAAATTACCGGGGTCACATACTAACTAGAAAAATTCCAGAAAAATATTTTCTAGTTTCGTATTGACGATACGGTCCTAACAAAACTAGTTCCGTCGAATTCTGAGACCGTTTGCAAAATGGCCAATTTCCAGTCGATTAAATTCAATAGAAACTGGTCAAACGCGTTTTCTTTTGCCACGCTCACATATTGATTCGAAAAATTATGAAATTTGAAACCTAGCAATAGTTTGACATCCCGGACCCAACAAAAGTGGTTTCGTCGAATTCCGAGGCCATATGCAAAATATCAATTTTCAAACTGACTTACTATTTCTCAACTCACTAATTTATTGAAATATTCTATATTTTATGGGAATAGGCTATTTTAATCATTCAAATTTCTTGTTAATAACCTAATTTAAAAATTTTAAACTGGTTCACATTTTCCGGGTTATTACAATCTCCCCCACTTAAAACTTTTCGTCCTCGAAAAGGAAATAATAGTTAAGCAGGAAATAAAATGTAAATGCAAAGTATTGTAAAGGTACCTTGCACCGGAGTTAGTCAGAGATGTCCACTCTGCATTTGGGATAGGCTTGTTTAATGCTCTCCTCAGTTTCCCAAGTACAGTCTCTAGGATCACTACTCCACTGCACTTTGACTAAATGGATCTTTTTCCTCCTTAGCTCTCTGGTTTCTTTGCCAACTATCTTTAATGGATCTCTTTTGAGTGCTAATTCTGGAGTTATGTCAATATCCTGTTGTGCTGCTTCTTCCACAACAAGATCTGGATCATGAACATGTTTTCTGAGTTGAGATACGTGGAACACATTATGTACACCAGGCAACCAATCAGGTAATGAAACCCTATATGCAAGAGTTCCAATCCGTTCAAGTATAGGAAAGGGACCAATAAATCTCGGTGCCAACTTCCCAGTCTTGCCAAATCTGATTACCCCACGCATTGGAGAAACTCTCAAATAAACATAATCGCCAACGGCAAACGATATATCCCTTCTCCTCGCATCAGCATAACTTTTCTGTCGGCTCTGTGCGGTTTTTAATCGCTTCTTAATGGAATCGACTTTATCCGATGCTTCTCGAATCATATCGGGCCCTAACACAAGTCTGTTGCCAGGTTCTACCCAACATGCGGGAGATCTGCACGGTCTACCGTATAGTGCTTCAAATGGGGACATTCCCAAACTTGCTTGATAGCTATTGTTGTAAGAGAATTCTGCTAAATGTAAATGATCTTCCCATGAGCCTCCAAAATCAATAACGCAAGCCCGCAGCAAATCTTCTGAAATTCTATTCACCCTCTCAGTTTGGCCATCTGTCTGAGGATGATAAGCGGTGCTTAGATTTAATTTGGTCCCCAATTCTTCTTGGAATGCTTCCCAGAATTTTCTAGTGAACAGGGGATCTCTATCGCTGACTATATTGAGCGGTACTCCATGAAGTTTAACAATTTCTTTGAAGTAAATCTGTGCCAGACTTTGAGCCGTTCTGTTGGATCGGACAGGGATAAAATGGGCAGTCTTCGAGAAGCGATCTACGATTACCCATATACTGTCGTTTCCTTTTCTAGTCCGAGGCAGGCCATCGATAAAATCCATCGAGATTTGTTCCCACTTCCAACCTGGAATTTCTAATGGTTGCAATAATCCAGCCAATTTCTGCTGATCACTCTTGACTAGTTGGCAAGTGGAGCATCTGCTAACATATAATGAGATATCTCTCTTCATTGACCTCCACCAGAATGTGCGTTTGATATCGTTATACATTTTGCTCACACCCGGATGGATACTTAATTTGGATTTGTGGCATTCATCAAGTACTTCTCTCCTGAGCTCGGGAAGGTTTGGGATGAAGATTCTACCTTTTAATCTAAGAACTCCCTTGTCATCGAGTCGAAAACTTGTGGATTCACCTCCTTTGACTCTTTGTCTGATTCTTTGAATAAATTCATCGTCTTTCTGAAGAGTCGAGATCCTATCTATTAATGAAGACGTGATGACAAAACTGGCGATGATTTCATTCTTTTTGCTGAGCGCATCTGCTACAACATTGGCTTTCCCTGGAGTGTATATAATTTCAAAATCGTATGCTGCAAGGAATTCTAACCAACGCTGTTGTCTCAAGTTTAGATCTTTCTGGGTGAAAAGGTATTTCAAGGATTGATGATCGGTGTATAGTTCGAATTTCTCGCCCAGTAGATAATGCCTCCATATTCTTAAAGCGAACACGATAGCTAATAACTCAAGATCATGAGTAGCATAGTTTCTTTCATGCGGCTTTAGTTGACGACTGGCATATGCGATCACTTGGCCTTTTTGCATTAACACTGCTCCTAGCCCTCTAATAGAAGCATCTGTCCATACTGTCAAGTCTTGGTTACCTTCTATTATTGTCAACTTCAGTTTCAGCTCCTGGAAAGCTTCTTCACATTCGGGAGTCCATTTGAATTTCTCATGCTTCTTTGTAAGCTTTGTCAGTACTCCTGATATCTTTGAAAAATCTTGAACGAATTTCCGATAGTAACTAGCTAATCTAAGGAAACTTCGAACTTCGGTGGGTGTAGTAGGTTGTTTCCAGTTCTGAATCGCTGTAATTTTGCTTGGGTCTACAGCAATTCCTTCTTTTGATACGACGTGCCCAAGGAATTTAACTTCATTCTGCCAGAAGACACACTTAGAAAATTTAGCTTTCAAGACATTTCTTCTTAGAATTTTCAACACTTGTTCTAGATGTTTTGCATGTTCTTCTTCCGACTTAGAGTAGATTAGAATGTCATCGATGAAGACTAGAACAAATTTATTCAACACACCACGAAACACTCTGTTCATAAGATCAACGAAGTATGCCGGAGCGTTGCACAAACCGAACGGCATTACTAACCATTCGTAGAATAGATCGGGACCCCTGAAGGCTGTCAAAGGAACACAGTCTTCGGCTATACGCAATTGGTGGAAACCTGTAGCTAGGTCCATTCTGGAGAATACGGTTGCTCCATTTAATTAATCTAACAGATCGTCTATTCGGGGCAAAGGATATTTGTTCTTCAGTGTTTGTTTATTGAGATCCCTGTAATCAACGCAAAGTCTTAGAGTACCGTCTGATTTAGGGACAAATACTACTGCGGCTCCCCATGCTGAAAAGCTTGGTCTGATCAGACCTTTCCAAAGTAATTCTCGGGTTTGGCTACTTAGCTCTTCTTTTTCTTTTGGGGCCATTCTTCTTATTGGATGAACTACTGGTCGGGCGTTCGGAATTAGATCAATTCTAAATTCAATTTCTCTTTGCGGCGGTAAGTTTTCTACTTCTTCAAACACATCCGCATAATTTTTCACGACCGGTATCTTTTCTATTGAAGGGGGAGTAATTTCTAAAGAAGACCAAAATTCTGTTCTATTAATTTCTGAACCGAGACAAGGTATAATGATATGCCCAGATTCTGTTTCAACTTTAACGATTCTTTCGGCACATCTAACTTCGGCCTTATATTTTGTCAACCAATCAAGCCCCAGAATAATATCAAAGTCGGAAAGGTCCATGAGAATTACTTTAAAAGAGAACATGTATCGAGAGAAGGAAATAGGTACTTTACAATATGTACTGAGACTCACAGAACCCCCTATCGGGTTTTGAACTTTAATTGGTTCCTTAAGTTTTCCTCTTTTCAGTTTTAATTTGTGAACAAGGTTACCAGAAATGAAGCTACGTGATGCACCAGTATCAAAAAGTACAGAAACAGGAATATTTTTGATAGTAAGGGTACCTCCCAAGACATCGGGTTTACCTGATCCGTCGGTGATAGCTGGTGGGGTATCCCCGTCATAAACATGGGCCACTTGTGCGCTCTTCTTCAACGGACAATTCTTGCTGTAGTGCCCCTTCTGGTGGCAATTGTAGCATTCAACTGAGTCACTGGCCCTTGGCTTCTTTGGGGCTTTGCATACATTAGAGAAATGACCGGGCTTCCCGCAATTGTAGCAGTTTCCTTTCGGGATCTTTGCGGGTTTTTGAGTAGCGGCCGCGGTGATGCTAGATTCGGGTTGGTCAGTTGAAGTCTTGCGCTTATTCCCTGCTTGGCTCTTAGCGCGGTCTTGGCTAGCATGCCTCTCATCCATGTCCTCGTAGTTGCAAGCCATCTCTACGAGTTCTGTAAAAGAAAGTTTGATATTGCTCATAGCTCTATCGTGGTATTTGCGCTTCAGCCCAAAAATGAATCTCTTATTCTTCGCTTTGTCGGTCAAAACCAACTCTGGGGCATAGCGCGATAGCTGAGTGAACTTATTCAGATAGTCCTGAATAGAGAGGTCTCCCTGTTGGAGATTGGCAAATTGCTCCCGCATCCTCTCAAGAGCTTGTTCTGGCACAAACTTCTCATTGAATAAAGCTTTGAACTGCTCCCAAGTTCGGATAGTACCAGCTGCATCTCCAGAAGTAATGGCATCCCACCACAGCTCTGCCACTTCCTGAAGAAGCCAAATGCCAAGTCGGGCTTTATTGTTAGTTCCCATGCCCATACCTTCGAAGATTTTCTCACAGGTTTTTAGCCAAGCGATAGCTTCTGTCACTGTGCCTGTGCCAGTAAAAGGTTTCCCTCCAAGATTTCGGTATCTCTTTGCCACTTTATCTAACTCAAAGTCTTCTGCGACTAGTGGCTGAATAATAGGGATCTCTACAGCTTCGGGGATATTCCCCCGTCCTCCTGCTGCATCTCCTCGGCCTCCACGGCCTCCTCTGGCTGCTGCTGCTCGTGTAGCCATCTAAGAGTACTGTATAAGCAAGAAAAGAGTCAAGCTCACAGATTTGATAATTTTCATAAATGATAAAGCAAGGAAATACAAGGAAAGATAATGATGATGTACTGATCAAATTGTTTTGCTGATCTGCTTAGCTCATTCTAGGATATTGCTAATCCTATCTCTAATGAGCTACTCGCATTAGAACACTACTGATTCTATTCTGACGAGGTGTTTAATGTGTTAGATCCCGGAGCTAAGATTAACCAAAGCTCTGATACCAACTGTGACGATCCCAAAATCCGAGGGGCGGTATTAAGGATAATCATTAGGAAATAACACATTAATCATCATAGCAGAGTACAGATAATAGCAGAAACAATAAATAAATTAATTTTACATGAATATGACAGCGGAATCACAACATGTAGGAATATCAGAATAGCATAACGTGGGATACACTTAGTAAAAAGAAAGGGAAGTGATCAGTCATCATCGCCAGAGGCGGAATACATATACATATAGTGACATAATAAGAGTATCAGTCTACATCGCCGAAGGCGGAATACATATACATATAGTGAGAAATACGGAAAGTAAATCAGTCTGCATCGCCAGTGGCGGAATCATAATATAAACATAGTAATGGCGGAAAATATCTAAGTCATCTCTATGAAGTCAGCCTCGCCATGAGCCAAAAGTGCATGCTGTGCAGCAGTGCAGAACCAAAAACCACCTGTCACCTGTGTACTAGGCTGCCCGTGTGAAAATAAGGGCACCCGCGTTTCCAAAGTGAAACAAACAACGAGTCAGTCATGGGGACTGGTATGAGGAATCCATTTAACAGTTAAACAATAGTAATAGCGAATCATAGGACCACGCCACTTTCGCGGAACGGGTTTACTCCAGTGATTGCTAGTGCTTTTAAAACAAGGTAAATTCTTTTAAAACAATCGCAATGCTTTTAGAAAGAATGAAGCTATTATAAGACTCAGGTCCCATCACACAATGCAACGCAAGCCGGAGGATAGAGTTTTATCTTATAATAGCCAAATATGCTTGATACGTATAAAGAGAAATCATTTGATATTATTACTAGTGCATATATGTTTCAAAAACGAATAGCATCATAAATATCAATCATAGGCGGCATAGCTACCATATACTATGTCACCATACTAGTACTACAATCAAGCCCGTTATTTCGTATTGGAAATTGGATTTCCGTCATGAGTCGAGGCAAGGGGCAAGCTCCTCTCCGCTTCGAGACACTCTAGCAAATGCCTCAGGATTACGCACACTGGGTAACCCTTGGATCGGCTGGGCCGGTCCTCACTTACGTTAGAGGATTATTTATTCCTGAACACACGTTTCCCGGTCCTTACAGACCTATAATCGAGGCGCCTCGCATTCCAACAACCACAAAGGTGAAAAGTAGATATATATGTCAGGGCTGGTAAGTCACTGACACCACCATAGCTAGAAAGAAACGTCGTGCTCTCCCAGCGGCCCGTATCCCGTTTTTAACTCATACCGAGGTGTGAGGTTCGCGAATCTACGAAATACACAAAGCTAGGCCACGTAGGCCTTGCTTTGATCATCATCTACAAGACTTTGCTTTGCAACAGAAGCCTTGATCACAGCATCTTGGTATGCCACATAGGCAGTCCACTCCATACGATTGATTTCCATCGATATATAACCTCTAAGCTCGTACGTCTCAGAGAAGGGCGTTAAGCAAGAGAATAAATTCTCCGCCGCCAAACAGATATATATTTAACAGAGATCAATCAGTATAGAACAAAATCCAATGTCAGACACACAGTCCATTTACAAGTCCATCCTGGGTTTGAACGAAACCGGAGGCGTCAAATTCCTCGCATATCCGTCCAATCAACACATACGTTCAGACGGCTACTACTTCCGTCCCTTTCCGGTAGCTACTCCGGTTAGGAACCTCAATAGCGCCCATCCAACCGATACGAAGATCGTCGGTCTTGAATCGTCTTTGCACTTTCTAATTCGAATCGCTCGATGAATTATTTGAAATGAGGGCTAGCTCGGCCTTTTCAAATAATTCACGTCATTAGAATTTAAATCGATTCTTTATATGGTTATATTATTCGACATCCATCTTTCAGTTATTTAGTGTTATTTTCATGTCATACACATACAACCATCAAATATCAAACAATTCAAGCCAAATCGGTTTATTTGCAATCTATGTTGCTTATAATATTTTATAACGATTTTTCGCCATTTTTATTTATTCAAAAATGGCCATATTTAATTAAACGACGTTTCAGGTCGTTTCGCGTCACTGGCGCTGTTTTTCCCTAAATTTGTTTTACACATATCGGAAAATCTAACCGTTGGATCTTCAAAAAATTTACATTATTAGGAAGGTCTTTTCAAAACGAATCCAACGATTCCAGTTTTGGGAAAATCCGACGGTCGGATCTTCCACACTAACCATTTGAAGTTACGATTTCAATTTACGAACTGCAGCGTCGTTATTCGATTTAATTTAATTATATTTATATATATATATAAATATAATCGTTTCTGGCGCTGTTTTTCCTTAATTTTGAATTAAACATTCCAGACAATCCAACCGTTGGATTTTTACAAGGTTGGTGCCGTTGGAAAGATTATTCCAAGGCGAACCCGACGGTTGAGGTTTCGGGAAAATCCAATGGTCGGATTTCCCGCACTAGTCGTTTGAAATCACGGTTTCAAAATGCGAACTGCACGGCCTCGTTTCGTTTTAATTCTATTTATATTTATATATTTATATAAATATAGTTCATTCGATGATTTCTATATCGTTTTCACTTCAAATATTTTTCTAACACCCTAAATTTTGGAAAAATTTCGCCATAACCTCCCCTGCACCGGGAGCGTCGGGAAATCGAAAATAGCGTCCCGGTCCTTCTGATCTCAAAAAGAAAAAGAAGAAGCCAAGCGGCTAGCCAACAGGCTCAAAATCATCACCCAAACAAATCAGTAAATGTGTACCTATTTGTCGGGCACAAATTTTATTCCTCTTCTCTAGCCCCTTTGCTATAACCTGTTCAATGAATATACATGTACATATATATACAGTTCATATCATTTTTCATTTTCTATTCAACTTCATATTTGATTTCTATTTGGTTTAAAAACACCATTCATTCTAATGTTACATAAATAGGTGCAAATCATTTCATTAGCTAATTAATGAATATTTCAACTCATATATGTTTATTTTGAACAAGTGGCTATTTTTAACACTTCACATTTTAACGATTTGGTGCATACAATAAAAATGTGATTTCTATTGCAAAACAATTCATTTCAAAACACTATTCTTCTATATAGTTTAAGTGGGTGATAAAAATGGGATTCTCATCATAAAACAATTTATTTCAAAATATGAATACCATTCAACACATGAATTGCTAAACAACGAATGAATATCAATTCAATACATGAATGTTTCTATAGTTTCTATATATAGTTAAAAATGTGATTTTTATTATCGAACAATTTATTTCAATATATGAATATCATTCAACACATGAATTGTTAAACAACGAATGAATATCAATCCAACACATGAATGTTTCTATAGTTTCTATATATAGTTAAAAATGTGATTTTTATTATCGAACGGTTTATTTCAAAATATGAATACCATTCAACACATGAATTGCTAAACAACGAATGAATATCAATCCAACACATGAATGTTTCTATAGTTAGATAAAAATGTGATTTTTATTATCGAGACATTTATTTCAAAATATGAATACCATTCAACACATGAATTTCTAAACAACGAATGAATATCAATTCAACACATGAATGTTTCTATAGTTAGATAAAAATGTGATTTTTATTATCGAGACATTTATTTCAAAATATGAATACCATTCAACACATGAATTTCTAAACAACGAATGAATATCAATTCAACACATGAATGTTTCTATAGTTAGATAAAAATGTGATTTTTATTGTCGAGACATTTATTTCAAAATATGAATACCATTCAACACATGAATTTCTAAACAACGAATGAATATCAATTCAACACATGAATGTTTCTATAGTTAGATAAAAATGTGATTTTTATTATCGAACAATTTATTTCAATATATGAATATCATTCAACACATGAATTTCTAAACAACGAATGAATATCAATTCAACACATGAATGTTTCTATAGTTACTATATATAGTTTAAACATATGAAATTAATTCAAACACAAGAATATTATTCAAAATTTCGGCAGCATAACGGCAGGGTAGTTACACCGGCACCGTCCCTAGTACGGCTCCTCGCTCTACCTTAAAACCTCGCGGTTTTTGACAATGGGAATCATGCATCTAATTCGCACGCAGGCGGCATGTTTATATTTTTATTCATTTCCACAAACTAATCCTATGTGGTTTCAACCAAATATTTTTCAACCACAATTGGGTATTTTTCAACCGCAATCAACCAATATCAATCACAAACAATCCCAAACTATCAATCAATTCTCACAACAATTTCAACCAATAAATATCGTCCATGGTTTGTGGACGAGGGGCGTATATATATATATATAGATATTTATATATAGTAATTCACTTTGATTTTCAACTCATATATATTATTTTAAAATGAAATTGAAGAGTGAGAAATCCTCACCAATAGCTATCCACTCACACGATTCTTCCTTAATAGAAACTTCGCCTACTTGTTGCTTTCGTTGACTGTATCCTCTACATAGGTAAAAATCGAATTTTACTATGTTATTCAATATATAAAGATTGCATTTTGACTTCGCTATTTAAATACAAAGATTATATTTTTATTATTCTTATGATGCAACTATTATATTTTTATTGCTTTAAAAATATAAGAATCATACCTTACTATTTCTATTTAACAAAAATTCCATCTTTTCTATTTTTAAAAATATGATCTTTATTTTCAAGTTCAAATCTTTTCCTATTAAAAGATCAAACCCTTTTTCTATTTCTCTATTTCAAAGTTTAAAATAAAATCAGTTTTCTTTTCCTTTTCAAATCAGTTTTTATTTTCTTTTCAAAACAGTTTTTAAATTATTTTTCAAAACAGTTTTTGGTTTCTTCTTAAAAATGCAGTTTTTATCCCTTTTAAAAAAATGCAGTTTTTTTTTTTTAATCTTTTAAAAATGCAGTTTTTTTCTATTCTTTCAAAAATGCAGTTTTTTTTTATTAAAAATGCAGTTTTTTATTCTTTTTAGAAAAATGCAGTTTTTTTTTCTTCTTTTAAAACAGTTTTCATAATCCTTTTTAAAAATTCTGTTTTAAAAACCTAAAACAAAAATCAGTTTCTCTTTTTAAATTTCTGTATTTAAAACTCTTTTATAAAAAAAACAGTTTTAAAACTTTATAAAAATTCAGTTTTATTTTCTTTTATAATTCAGTTTTATTTTACTAAAAAAAAACAGTTTTCAAATCAAATGAAAAAAAAACAGTTTTTATATTTACTGTAAAACAAACACAAAAGCAAAAATAAAATAAAATTAAACGCTCACCGATTTCGAATGGGAGGAGGAGGAGTCGGCGGTGGCTCGTGGGTGGACGCGCTCGAAGGTGTCGCGATGTCTTCGGGGGTTGCTTCGATTCGATGTCGGCAGCGTCTGGAGGGAGGTGGTCGCGAGGCTTCGGGGCGCTGCTTCTTCGACTGTCGGCGGTATCGGCGGTGGCTTCCAGGTCAGGGGGCGGCGGCGATTTAGATTAGGGTTTTCTCCTTTTTTTTCGTTTTATGAATAACTGATTCGGGGGGGGCCAACAGAAGAGAAAAGGGGAAAGGTGGGTTTGTTTTTTATTTATTTATTTTATTATTTAATTATTAAATTTTTGCCAAAGGGTTGACTTTTACTTATGACCTCGAAACGAGGTCCACCGCCTGTCGTCCATAGCGTTTTACCCCCATTCCGAACACAATGGGATATGTATCGCAAGCTGGTTTGATCGTTACAATCAGTTTCCGTTGAAATTTACAATTTAAATCCTTATATTGAATTTTAAACGTACATTTCAAATTACTGGGGTCACATACTAACTAGAAAAATTCCAGAAAAATATTTTCTAGTTTCGTATTGACGATACGGTCCTAACAAAACTAGTTCCGTCGAATTCTGAGACCGTTTGCAAAATGGCCAATTTCCAGTCGATTAAATTCAATAGAAACTGGTCAAACGCGTTTTCTTTTGCCACGCTCACATATTGATTCGAAAAATTATGAAATTTGAAACCTAGCAATAGTTTGACATCCCGGACCCAACAAAAGTGGTTTCGTCGAATTCCGAGGCCATATGCAAAATATCAATTTTCAAACTGACTTACTATTTCTCAACTCACTAATTTATTGAAATATTCTATATTTTATGGGAATAGGCTATTTTAATCATTCAAATTTCTTGTTAATAACCTAATTTAAAAATTTTAAACTGGTTCACATTTTCCGGGTTATTACATCAAGAGTTGGGACTAACAGGGTTCACTTTTATCACGACAGTGAGCACCCTTCATGTTATGCATACGCCATACCTTCCTGGAGGTGAACTTACATTACCGCGAATACCTGAAGAGGATGAGAGCACTAAATCCTCCAAAATTAAATAGTTGCCTTTTTTGCCGTGCAGCCCCTCATGGAGCGGAAGCTACACCAGCCTTTGCCCACTTGCTTTCTCCATCTGAGTCTGGATTGGGGTTATAGAGAATACAATTTAGAGAAGGAAGCGATCTTGTGGATACGTTCTCAGATGTTGAGTTAGGGTTCAACCTTTACAAGGATCTTCTGGAGGAAGGAAAGGTTACGAATGGCCAGAGTACTCAGGTGATGTGTAACAACCCGCATACGTATCGGAAGATCGTAAAATATTTTTATTTTATTCCCTAAGGGTTG
The DNA here is from genome assembly GCA_030737875.1 of Allium sativum. Taxonomy (NCBI): domain Eukaryota; kingdom Viridiplantae; phylum Streptophyta; class Magnoliopsida; order Asparagales; family Amaryllidaceae; genus Allium; species Allium sativum. The sequence goes on from CM060916.1 coordinate 48,248,386, forward strand.
GATCATTCTCATATTTTAATATGTTATTTATGGGGATGTGAGACATGTCCATAATTTTTACCAATTTTGTTTGTGACAATTTTTCCCTTAGCAGTCTTGTACAGGGCATAACTTTTGACTTAGGTAGAATCAGGTGTTGAGACCTCTGCCACTGGAAAGAAAACGATATTTCCCTTTCCGTAGAGCATTCATATTAAAGATTTGGCTCAGCGGGTTAGGAGGAATTGCTACTTTAAGGTTTTATAGTTGGTTGTTCAGGTTTTGAAAGCCTTAATGGGCTAATTTGGAGAGTCCCATTAGTGGGATGGTGGAAGGCTATAAATAGGGGGTAAGGGGCATGGAGAATAGTTTACTTTCTCCATTCTCTCATTTGGAAGAGCTAGAGTTCCTCCATTCCTCCATTCTTCTACACCTTTCCACCATTAAAATTCGAGATTTACATTAGAGAATCGAAGATCTACATCGTTGGAAGCTAGATCTACATCATTCCAAGGGAGGGATCATCGAATTGAAGAGTTTGGATCAAATTCTTCGCTGTGCAGAATCTAATTTAATTGCTTTTTTTTGAAAGGTAAGCTCAAAAATTTTATTAATCAACATGAGATTTACAATAAGTACAATCACTCAAATATACAAACTTGACCAATACAAATCACTCACTCAAGAATAAACATACTCAATGTAGATAAATATCAACATTTACTACAATACCCAAGTAATTAGCATGACAGCTTCTATTACTGCTTTGAAAAAAAAGCATCAGCTTCACAATTCTTCAAACCAATACCAACTACATTTTTTAAACGCAAACATCTACAAGCTTCAGTAACAAAAAAATCCCTATGAAACCAGCTACATTCTTCATATACATTCAATAGCATCAGACCAAAAGGAGCAGAATGAATCACAAATTACACTGAATAACATCACTATAAAGAATACCCTACTCAATCACACAAAAAATACCAAAGCCTGTCGATAACCAGAAAACCCAAAAATCTACCGAACTCCTCAATACAGAAAAACCAATCTCCACAAGTCAATCAAATTTATAACAAAAAAAATAGTTCAAGCATATTCACAATTCTAAGCAAAAAATCTACCAATCTCCGCAAATCCAATATCTAGCTTCAATCAAGGAGAAAAAATAACTCCACAAAAACCAAAGCCATCTATCTGCATCATGTGAAGAAGGGATCAAACAATGGTGAAGGATTGCATCGCGTATGCCTTTTCATTGATTTCACATTGCTATTAAAAGGTTGAACATCTTCAGGTCCAAGTTCATTACCCTCATCTAAGTCTGCCCAAAATTTACCTTTTAGTTTACTAATCTTAGTTTTAGACGAGGGTAATGAACTAGAAGATCCTGCCAATGATGTGTTAAAATTGGGAAAGGTAAGACCAGATCCAAAAACATTTAAAGATGGAAGCTTAATATTTGAACGAGGCTTCAATTGTGCATATGTAGATGACATAGTTTGAGCTGATGCAGAAATCGATAGAGTAGCAGAGTTGCTAACAGAGTTACTAACATTAGAAGAAGATGTGAAACTAAAAGTTGACGCACAGGACATGGAAACATTTGGACATGAGCTTGAAGCATTGTTTACTATATTGCTCAATCTAGACCTAGAACTAGCAGCAGCAGGCGAGTTCTTACCAGAAAAATTCATAGCAGAATTATGAAGAATTTTATAATTTTCAGTAGCTTCCTCAAATATGTTTCCAATCAAATTTTCCTCATCGTCAACAGAAATTTCTTTATTCACTTTAGACCTATCCTCAACATTTATCTCAATATCATTACCCATTGATATGTAATCAACAAGCATATCAAACTTGTTACCATATGAAGACTTTGTTTGATCATGCGAAACATGAATTGGCTTATCACTATGTACACTCGTTTCCATATTTCCAATATCTTTCTTTCTCCAAAATATCTTCTTTTTATTATATGCAACATTAGTCTAACCATTATTACTATAAGTGGAAAAATTCTTGTTCCTATTCTATTTTCCATTTATCACTTCTTTGTCATTTTCCTTCAGTAAGTATCATCATAATGAGAATCATTATTCATGTCATCATTAACAAAAAAGTCACAGTCGAAAGTCCTATGTCCAAAACAGTTACAAATTGTATAAATGTTTGGCTTCCAATCATATGAAAGTTTAACCGGTGGACAATTGCCTAAATCGTCTAATGCAATATACTCAGGTAATTCTACATCTGGAGTAATTTCTACAAGAACTTTAGCATATCTAAACCTTTGTAACTTCTCAGTGCTGTTATCAAAACAAATAAGTCTTCCTACATTACACGCTAGGATTAAGGGAATTTTGTAAATGTGAATCCATACAGGAATTTTCCTTATTTATGATTGCGAATTTCCTATTGTAGGACCCCATTGAGTAATAATAAATATCCTACCATAAATGAAAATCGAATCTAAATGCAGGATTTTATGACGATCAGAATCATTTGAAAACTAAAAATAAAAGTTTACACCATTGTATTTTGCACTAAAATCTCCTTGCAATTTCCAGAGCCTCTTAAGAAAATTGACAACAGAGAAGTAATAAATTGTGCCGTCCAAGAAGAACCCTACCAGATGATTCCTCTAGAATTTAAGGCCTTCATTCTTTACGAGATCTGGTGGCTTCTTAGGTTTTCCATCTTTAACAATTTCAGAATGAATCGGCTTGAATACGCCAGCATTTCTTGGCAGAGAATTAAAAAGAGACACATAATCTACCTTTGTAGCAGATCTATTAGGTTGTGTATGTAGGCCACGGGTCGACCGTGCAGTACAATGTGTAGTACAATATGCAGTACAGTGTAGTACAAGAGAGGGGTCGATCACACCATGTTCGGGTCGGTCGAGCGTGAGGTTTGGCCGGTTGTGCACGAGTGGCTCGAGTCAAGCAAAGACCTGGTCGGTCGGCACAAGGGTGGTTGGACGGTTCAGTCGTACAGAGAAAGTTCGGGTCATTTATACTTCGAAGTGAGTAGGATCTGGTCGGTCATGCTTTGGGTCAAGCAGCATCGGGTCGAGCATGGACCTGGTTGAGCAAGCGGGAATCGGGTAAGTCGAGCATGGGCTCGAGCATGGCTTGGGGGTTGGTCGAGCACGTTCGGGTTGGTCAGAAGGCTCAGTCGTGTAGGATGGCTTCTGGTTGAAGGATTGTGGTCGAGCAGCATTTGGTCGGTCGTGCTCTTATGGGTCGAGCATGAACTGGTCGGTCGCATAGGGTCATTTTCTGAAAAATTATATTTTTCGGGTATGACCCAGATTTGAGCAAAAGAGCATGAAAAAAAAATTGTGGGGCAACCCCCCGAACTCTAGCCATAGCGTAATGATGTAATTTGGTTCAGTGATGTGGTGACTTCGAGGGGAATCCAAGCGGGAATATTCGAAGTAGTGTTGAATGTGTTCGTTGATCGATGTAGAACAACGAATGGTGTGACAACTCAAAGGTTGTGAGTTGGTGGATAATGTTGCTCCAGAAGGTTGCTTGAGCTATGAAAAGTCGTCGGGATGGATAATTAGAGATACTGAAGGCTAAGGAATTATCATTGTCGTAGTTCTAGTGGGATCAAAGCAGGGGTAACAGGGGCACCTAAAAGACCGGATGTAAGTCGAATATTTTGGGCGTTATATGTGGCTTAGATATGTCAAATTGTATGACATATGGGTTTTTTACTAAAACCGGGGTTACCATTATCTCTTGACGGATGGCAGTATGATATGGCCAGTCATACGATTAACAATGGTTTTGAAATAGGATTGGCAGTGATAGCTAGAGTCTGTCATGGATGATTGGTTTCTTTATTTGTACCGTCTCATGTAGATTGTCCAACGTATAAGGAGATGTTTCTTGGGTGCTTATCTGATATTGGTTTAGACCTTTGGCGCTTGTACTTAAGGGATGTTAATTCGATTAGGATGGTTTACGTGAGATCTATAATCTGGTTGCTATGAGTGTTATTGATTGGTTGCTTCTGTTTGCCATGATTGAATGGTCGTTCTGATTACCATGGATGAATTGTTGTTCCTTTGGTTGTATGGATTGTAAAGGCTATCACTGTCTGATGTGGGGAAGATGGGAGTTGAGTTATTCTCTGGTGATGTGGGTAGATAAGTTCGTTTATTTACCCATTCTCATATACTTTGTTAATGATGTTAGTTAGCTATTTTATCATTCACTAAGACTGTTGTCTGACTCAAGGTTTTATGTTTCCCTCTTATTACCTTGGGTTGTTCATCAATTTTTGGATGGGCAGACTAGGTGGCATGTGATAGGTGATAGCTTAGTAAGGATGATGTAGCAGTTCGGAGGCGAGCAGCAGGCTGGCGTATTATCTCTCTTACTATATAGTGTATGGGTTTCCGCTATTTGTTAGTTTACTCTGAGTGCTGTAGTGAGGCAGATTTGTACATACATATGTTGCGATCCTGGTGTATGGATATAGTTTCTTATTGTTTTGAAAATTTGAGATTTCTTCTCAAATATGCTTCACTAATATTACCTGTTGTATAAGTTCTATTATATTTTATCCTTGCGCTGTGAGATTTATGACAGGTTTCACTTGTGTTATCATACCTTGATGATCGTCCATAGCTTCCTAGCATACCTTTCAGCGCACTCTTCCTCTTGTTTAGTGTAGGGGTTATGGGCAGTCGTCACATGATGGGTGCAGCTGATGCAGGTGTGCACACATTACATGATCTGGTGCAATCACAAAAAGTTCATATAGCGACAAAGTCTAAGGAGCAGGAGGAAAAGAGGAAACATGATGAGGCTGCCATTTAGGATGCACCGGCTAAGGCTAGGCAGGACGCTGAGGAGAAAGTTGCAGCTGTGGTGGCTAAGAAGAAGGCTGGCGCTAAGGCGGAAAATGAGAGGGTCGCTGAGGAGGCTAGGAAGTAGAAGGCTGCAGACGATGCTAAACAACGAGCCTCAGAGACCTATGAGAAGCTTAAGGTGGATGATGCTGTGAAACTCAAGGACAAGAAACTGGCCGATCAAAAGGTCGCCGAAGAAGCCAGGAAGAAAGCGGAGCTGGAGGTCAAGAAGACCCAAGGAGAAACTTAGGTTGTGTCGGCTCTTACCTCTGATGTCAATCCTATACCGCTGCAATGTATTCCACATAGGGAGATCACGGTAATTACAAGTGGCGAGGATGACGACGAAAAGTGCACATTAGTGTCTCACGAGTCTGTCACCCCTGTAAAGAGCATAGGAGAAAAAGACAGGAGCGGCTCTGCAAGGAAGAGGTCCAATAGTGGTGGTGACCTGCCTAGTGCCGAATCTGTTCATAAAAAGAAACGAAAAAAGAAGAAGGAGTCGGTGGTTGTTATAGATGTTATAGACATTCTGGTTATGTAGGCCGATAGTATACGCGAATAAGGCCCTCGCTTTTGGTCTTTTGGAGGCATGGTATGGTTCTCATGTACACCATGTCGTTAGAAAGAAAGATACTTAAATATGTAGTTGACTTTTGTTATGTGAATAAAAGTATTAGTTAACTTTCCTTACACTTCATTTCATGTTAAGCGTTCGAATGTTCGTCTCATGCTTTCCAGCATCTTGTACTTGCACAAGCGTACTTGTTGCTACACTTAAACGTATGCGATTAGGGACCCCGCCCTGGGGGTCCCCCCCAGTTGTGCGGAGGTCGTATGCTGGTTCCACTCTCGGAATTTCCTTTGTTCAGGAGTCCCAAGTCGCGTGGAGTCCAACTTAAGTGCCCTCTCTCTCGGACCTCCCGGAGGTCGTTACTCCTAACTCGTGAGATGGTATGGCGTCGTGAATTCGTCCTTTTTGGCTCTCCCTTCGTTCGTTCGTTCCTAGAGCTCGAGGGTGTCGTTTATTCGCCAAATGGTACCCGGATCTGGACCCGGTGGGTCGGATGGAGCCGTGGGACTAGTCGATATCACACTATCTCGGTTAATGGGCAGCCTCCAAGTCCTGAGACTTGGGAACAAAATGATTTATACTCGATCTCGTCGTTGGTTCAAGATTTGAGAGGTACCCGGGTCCGGATCTGGACCCGATGGGTCAGATGGAGCCGTGGGAATGGTCGGTTCCACACTAGCTTGGCTGATGGGGTGCCCCCAAGTCTGGAGTCTTGGGAATGAAATGATTTGTACTCGGTCTCATCGTTATTTTGAAATTCATGTGATGTTATTTATACTCGATCTCGTCGTTGGTTCGAGATTCTAGCGGTGTTATTTATACTCAGTCTCATCAATGGTTCGAGACTCGAGTGACAGTACCGGATTACATACTCGAGGTGCTGATCCAGTGTTATTAATACTCGGTCTCGTCATTGATTCGAGACTCAAGTGGAGGTACCGGCTCCCATGCTCAAGATGTCGGTCCGGCGTTCATGTATTTGTGTGTGCAAGCTAGTTGTGATTGTCAATCAGACATATCATGCAGAAAGTAAACACGTCAAGGACATAGAGTACTGAACACTATCTTTACTAATAACTTTGGTAGTAAAAGCCTTACAATGTTTTGAATTAAAGTAAAACAAAACATTGTTGGAAAGCAGAAAATATGTACACTAGGTAAGGTGAAATAGCGGCGAACATGTTCACTGTTCCATTCCCTTGGGAGTTTAGCACCGTTTACGGTCACTAGCTTGTAAGTTCCATCTCTGAGCCTTCTTTGTATGACATACGGGCCCTCCCAGCGAGGACTGAAGCCTGTCGGTGTGGGAAAGACCCATTTAGGATGAGGTCGCCAATATTGAGATCCTTGTGGAAGACATTATAATTGAAGTATCGGGCTGCTCATTGGCGCTGAGCTGCAGCTCTGAGCTCTGCTTCGTTCCTTTTCTCTTCGAGCAAGTCGAGTGAATCCAAAAGTAAGTCTTGGTTGGTCTTAGGATCATAACAGGTAATTCGATGAGACTGAAGCTTTAGCTCAATGGGGATGACGGCTTCAGATCCATAGGCAAAGGTGAATGGAGTGTGGTCAGTCGTTGACTTATGGGTGGTCCGGTAGTCCCATAGGGCCAGAGGGAGATCATCTTCCCATAAGCCTCCTGCTTTTTCTAGATGCTTCTTGATAATGGATTTAATCACTTTATTAACAGCCTTGACTTGTCCATTGGCCTGAGGATGAGCCACTGCCGAGAATCTCTTCTCGATGTTATGCAGTCCGCAGAAAATCTTGAACTTGGTGTTCTCGATTGGGTTTTGTATTCAGAAATGATCGCTTGGGAAACTCCATATCGAGTAATGATGTTATGGACGAAAAAGGTGATTATCTTTTTAGAAGTGATCGTAGCGAAGGCCTCATCTTCGGACCAATTGGTGAAGTAATCAACCGCGACGATGGCATAGCGTGCCACACCTTTGGCCATAGGAATCGTTCCAATGATATATATCTTCCATATGGAGAGTGGCCAAGGACTGACCATTTGCATTAGCTCGGTAGGCAGGGCCCTTGGAATCTTGGAGAACCGATGGCATTTATCAGACTTGCGGACAAAGTTTATGGCGTCTTGGTCAAGTATTGGCCAAAAATAACCATATCTGATAATTTTTCTTGCTAGAGTTTGCCCTCTAATGTGGTCGTCGTACTCTCCATCATGCACGTCCAGTAATACATGGTCGATGTCGTTGTGAGCTACACACCGAAGTAATGGGACGGAGAAACCTCTTCGGTAGAGCACTCCATTTGAGATGATATAGCGAGGCGACTGGTGAGTGAGTGCCCGTCTTTCCTTGTAACATTCAGAGGAGGGTTCCATATTTGCAAGTAGTTCTTGATTGGTGTCATCCAAGACTCGGGCTCAGTTTCGGTCTTCGTTGTTGCTACCAAATCAGTTCGAATCTGATAAATGCTCGGAGAGTCGAGTACTTCGATCGGAGAAAGTCCCCTTTTTGGAGCATGCCAGTTTGGCTAACGAGTTAGCATTTTCGTTTTGTTCTCGGGGAATATGCCTGAAGATGTAGTGGTCGAAGTTGACGAGCATTTCACGAACCTGAGTGATGCAGGGCGAGTTGTTCCCCCTTAGTTTGGTACTCTCCTTTTACCTTACGCACGATGAGCTTCGAGTCGGAGTAAACAAGAATGGCCTTGATGTTAAGTTCGTTTCAATTCTAAGACTGTGATCAAGGTTTCATATTCTGCATCGTTTTCGGTAGCGGGAAAGTTGAGTTTTAAAGCGTAGCATATTGGGCGCTCCTCTGGAGTGATAAGCATGACTCTGGCACCGGAACACTTATTGTTGGAAGATCCATCCATGAACAGTTTCCATTGAATGTCTGGAGTTTCAATGTCTTCCGGAGGAGGCTTTTACGGGACGGTGAATTCCACTATGAAATCAGAGAGGGCTTATCCGAGGATGGCCTTATGAGGGATGAATGTGATCTCGAACTGACTCGGCTCTATATTCCACTTAAGTAGTCGTCCAGACGTCTCAGGTCGCTGCAGGATCTATCGTAGCGGCTAGTAATTGTAGACTTTGATAGGGTGAGACTGAAAGTTTGGTTGTAGCTTCCCAGAGGAGATCAACAAGCAGTAGGCTAGCTTCTCAATCTTTAGGCAGTTCTTTCCTACCCTCGTTAATCTCTTACTAATGTAGTAAATGGGTCGTTGGATACGGTCTTCAATGCGCATGAGCGTTGAGTTGATTGCCTGCATGGACACAGCCAAATAAACATATAAGTCCTAGTGATCTGCAGGTTTGGACAAGATTGATGGTCTCTCTAAGTGATTCAGAAAGTCCTTGAATGTGGCGACGCATTCCGGGGTTCACGCAAAGTTACGTTTCCCCTTTCTGAGCAAGTCGAAAAAGGGAATGCACTTGTCGGTGGCTTTAGAGATGAATCGATTTAAAGTGGTGACCTTCCCATTTAGACTTTAAACATCTTATATGGGTTGGCTTCAATGCCTCGCGATTTTACAGTGAAACCCAAGAATTTACCCAATGCAAAGCCAAAATAGCATTTCGAGATTGAGTTTCATGCTGTATTGGCGGAGGACACCGAATGTTTCGAAGAGGTCATAGATGTGGTCGTTTGATACTCTCGATTTTACGAGCATATCGTCCACGTACACCTCCATGGATCTTCCGATCTGGTCCTTGAAAATGAAGTTGACCAGTCTTTGGTAGGTGGATCCCGCATTCTTAAGATCAAAGGGCATGACTAGATAACAATAGAGACCGAGGTCGGTGAAAGAAGTGTGATCCTGGTCCGGGAGGTACATCGGAATCTGATTGTAGCTTGAGTAGGCGTCCATGAAGGACTAACGCTAATATATGGCAGTTGAATAAACAAGCTGGTCAATCTTCGAAAGTGGGAAGTTGTCCTTAAGACATGCCTTGTTTAAGTCGGAGAAGTCGACACACGTTCGCAACTTGCCGTTCGCTTTCTTTACCCGGAATGGATAGGAAATCCATTTGGGGTAGTAGGCTTCTCGGATGAAATCGTTATTGAGTAGCCTATCTACCTCTTCCATAAGTGCAGTCGATCTTTCGATTCCCAAGAATTGACGTTTATGTTTGACCGAAGGTTGCAAGTGGTTGAGAGTTAGCTTATGACAAGCAAGTGCAAGGTCAATGTCACACATGTCGGAATGGGTCCAAGCAAATACATCAAGTTTGGCCCTTAAGAATTCTATGAGGTCTTCCACTATTGTAGGGTGGAGTTGCGATCCAACTTTCAAGACTTTTGTTGGGTCGTCGGGGGTTACCAGAACATCCAACGCAGGTTCTGGGGTAGCCCTTTTAAAATCGATCTCTTCGTCCTCCCTTAGATCGAGATCATCGGAAAGACGGCAGTGGTGCCTGAGCCAAGACTCATATGCCTGTGATTGATATGTAGAGATGGTCTTAGCATAAGAAAGTGGAGGCATGGTCTTACCTTTGTCCTTATTGCGTATTCCTCCACTCTATGAGGTAGCAATCTCTAGTTGTTGCCTGGTCGCCCTTTGCGGTGCCAATCCCATTTTTTGTCGGGAACTTCATTAGAAGGGACCATTGTGACATGCAGACTCAGAACTCTGTAAGGAAGGGGCATCCAAAGAATACATTGTATAGAGAGATGACGTCGACAACCACGAAGGTGAGTATTCAGACCCAGCTCCGATCCCCTTCTTTGGGTTCTCCAGGTAGGTCGACCATGCCTACTGGGAGATTGGAAGATCCGTTGAAGATGTGGATCGTGGCATGGCAAGGCTTCAAGTCTTTGCCTCAAATTTCATTTGATCATAAACCGCCTCAAAGATGATGTTGACTGAGCTTCCCGAGTCGATCAGTATCCTTCGAACGAGGGAAGGGCCAATCTGAGCGGTGATCACGAGAGGATCTATAGTTGGGATCTCAATTCCTATAGATTCCCTCTTACGGAAGACGATGCCGTCCTATATTGTCTTTTAAAGCTTGGCGGAGACGGACTCGTCTAGAGTGGAGCAAGCTTCGTATGTGGTGTGCTATATGGAGTTGGCATACTCCTCCGTCTTTCGGAAGCTCTCATGTGTGGGGAGAGGTCCACCATAGATAGTGCTGACCACGATGCCCCGCCTTTGATTGGACGGACCAGGGGCCGCATTAGCAGGTGCTGGGAGCGTGGGTGTTGGAGGACCCGTCGCTGCTTCGGGAGGAGCGGGATCCTAGAGGTACACACATGTTTGTGGAATCTGCAGTCGTTTGTGTTGTTCCAATACACGTCATGGATTCTGCAGTATTTACCATAGTTTTTCTCGCGGTCGGTGGATCCCCTCATGTTGGGCTTCTTATACCGGAGAGTATTACAGGTCTCTAAGTAGATTGTCTCCATATCCCGATTCAGTGGAGTGTAGGCCCTGTAATTCTAGTAGCGGTCATGCTTCTTAGGATATGCAGGAGCTTGGTTATTGTTGCGATTGCCGTGTTTGCCGCTGTTCGGCTTAGCTTTGTAGGGGACTGCTCCTTTAACCTTATCGGAGGATTCTCCTACCTGCTGTAACAACTCGAATTCCAACAGATTGATTTTTTTTTCAAAAGTCTAATCTATCAAAACCCGTGTTGGTTTCTCTGGTATCTTGAAGAAAAGACAGAGATAATAAATGTAACAACCTGAATTCCGACAGACCGATTTTTTTTTCAAAATTCTGATATATCAAAACCTGTGTTGGTTTGTCCGGTATCCTGCAGAAAAGACAAAGATAATAAACATATCAAGCTCAGAGAACATCTCAAAGTGGAATGGAGTAAAATATAATATAATCAAAATATAGCCTTACTCAGATAATAATACTGCCTAACCAGTATCCAAAGTTATCATATCTCTTCCACAAATCTAACCTGCGAGTATGTTATGAGGAGGGGTCAGAACACAAGTTCTGGAGACTGGATTTAAACTACACATTTTGGATAACCCTACATATACTGTTCAGTTACATTTTCTTATTTTTGGGTTACATGGGTTAACAACACTCAAGGATTACACACACATGGTACCCATCTACTCCTCAGTAGATTAAATTAATATAGTATATATGTAGCTACCCCCAATGTTAAGGTACGCCCCATGGTACTCCACTCGCACGGTCTCCGCCATAATCCCATAGAAATATACGCAGTCCCTCGTCCTTCGCCGAAGCGGCGTACGAATCTCTATACAACAACGCTACGTTCCGCATACAACTGCCATCGCCATGCAACGTAAGCGTACGAATTGTCCCCCTATTGTGGCACCATACAAGTTCGTCGAATCACCTATGTCACCATACAGTCTTCTAACCGCCCCCTATTGTGGCAGTCAAGGTATACTCGCTGGGTAGTACCACGCAGACCTAACCTCTACGAGCACATCCTAAACGCTATCACCGCACAGAGGACTACTAGGAGCATCCTCCATGTCCCAGGAAGCCGTGTGCTTCCCCTTCCATTCCTTCGGAGCCAGCAGAACAACAGACAGAACAAGCAGAATAATTAGATGGATGTGCGCTCCTCTTGTGCCCCATGGCACCACAATGTTCAATCATGTTGGGTTATTCACATTCATACATACGGACTGGCCCAAGCGCCTCAGGTTAACGTGTTATTAGACCCTATGTCTAATAGTTTAATTACACGCTTTCTCTACCTCATCAGATTTCCAATTAACTTGGTCATTTCAAATCATACTAACATCTTATTCAAGTTACCAAGTTCATCTTGCTTATTAATTTCAGTTATATAATTTAACCATTTAAGTTCATTAATAAACCTTCGACATGTTATTCTTACTAGCATATTTCAGATTCACAGGTTTTCAGAAAACATGTTCTTCTTATCAGCAGGATTCAGATTCTCAGGTTTACAGATTACTTAATTTATAATTAAGTGCAACTTATTGCATTTCATAAGTTTTTCCCTCATTTTCTCTACTTATTACAAACAGCTGGTTTCTAGATTTTCCAATTACTTAATTTATAATTAAGTACAAGTTACCTCATTTTCTCTGTTGTTTATTATAACCAAAGTTATAATTTGCATTTGTCCCTAGGACAAGCCTACCTATTATCTTTCCTTTTCCCCTTCAGGTTTATTCATAATATGTTATTATCATTCCCTGTTCATTTTAATATTTATACTGTTGTAACATTCATCTATTTCCATTAATTACAATTAATGCCATTTATTTCTATCATGTCATATACATCTATTCATATATATGTTTATGCACTATACCTCTCACTTTAAGCCGACCAATTGTGGATGCTGGATTTGTCGGGCAGTTCCGGGCAGACTTCTACAACAAGTTGAACTTAACCTCATGTCATAGCACCGTTATATATATGTTTATGCACCAGACCCCTCACATTAAATTAACCACCTATGGATGCTGGATTTGTTGGGCGGTTCCGGGCAAACTTCTACCACAAGTTGAATTTAACCTCGTGTCTAAGTGCGGTTACAATTTTTCTATTTACTATAAATTTAGGCATATCCACTCTTTCAAATTTTATTGTAATTATTATTTACAATCTTTTGGCACAATAATGTTCTTAACAAATGTTCGTTGTAAATTTCATAATTACAGTGTTCACAGAAATTCCCAATTCAGACAGGTGATTAATGGAAACAGACTTTTATATAACGCCAACAGATTAAAAAGGTTAAGTATTACAGGTTAACAAGTTCATATAACCCCAACAGATTAAAAATATTTACCTAAGCCCACAAATTCAACAAGTTTATTTAACCCGACAGATTTAACAAATTCCATAGGTTACTTACAGTTTCATTAACATGTTCCACCTAATATTGAATTAAGCTTACAGATTTACATGTGCATACAACCCTAAATTTCCATTCATATTCCAAAGTACTAATTTCAATAGATTTCAGAAGGTTTACAGTTCAACAGATTAATCATTTCAACAAATGACAACAGTTTAAACATTTTAGCAGATTTATTATACATATTAACGGGGAATGCCAAACGATAAATATACCATTATCAAAAAGGCATAACTTAAATCCACTCACCTAATTTCTTTTCAATTCATGAATCTAGTCCGGACCTAGCAGTCCATGGCTCTCCTAACTGGAATTAGAATCTAAGTAACCATTGATTCACAATTCTCAGACTAAAAGAAAAAGAGAAGAAAGAGGAGAAATTTAAGTTGACTTGATCCAAGAATTTACCTCTCTTCGATCAGAATTCTGAACACCCATTTCCAGATATACATTCTTTTACTACAGACCTTGAATCATAATTTCCTTAGACTAATTATTTTATTTTCTAAAGAGATTTGAGAAGGATGAAGAATGGCAGAGTCTAGACATCCTCTTAGAAAATATGAAATTTAGGCTTGGCTCTACTAGCCTATTTATAGATGTTCAAGATCTTATCGTACACGCATCACTGAGTCACCAATGAACGTGTTGAAAAACAGTCCAGATTCATCAAATGAACCTTCCCGGATCAGCGGTGGGTCGACCCACTAACCTCCTGGGTCGACCCATAGGTCGACCTAGCCAGAAGTGGGTTACCCATTTTGGGTCTAGTGAACTGTTTTGTTAATATTCTTAATTTTAAATGTTTGTCACTTTCTTGTTTTACTTTTCTTGATTTATTTACACATAAAATCCTTATATGTATACAAAACTTCTAATTTACATTTTACAAGTATATACATACACACAACTTTTATTTCATTTTCAAAATTCAAACGGCGTTATGCCGTTATTTCACTCTTACCAGATTTCTTTGATTGCAGCCTTATGTTGAACTTCTCTCTTATGTGTGTGTGTGCATGTGTGTGTGTGTGTATATATTTGCACATACTTACATATCCATGTATACATATATTTTTGTTCTTCCTTATATATATTATTTTCCTTGTATGTGCATATATACCTATTTTCTTCTTAGAACATGTATATTTTAGCCGTTCCCCTAAAACAAAAATATGGCGCTGGCGGGATCGAACTCGCGCCACGCTCTTGAAAGTTACATGCTCTAACCAACTGGACTACATAGGCTTTTATTAACAAGACTAAAAGCAATGGTGGTCATTGTTCTTTTTCTTTTACCTTCTTTTCACGTTTTTTACAATATTTCATTTAAAGGTATCACTTTCATCTTAAATTGGTTTTCTGCAATCCGCAGGTCTAAATTGACCAGAAAATCACCATGGATGCAATGACGCTAATCCCGTGACCAAATTCTGGAAGCTCTTCAAATTTTATTTCATCTTACTTAATTAAAAATGTGGGGTGTTACAATAAACATATCAGAGATCGGAAAATATCTCACAATGGAATGGAATAAATTATAAGATAATCAAAATATAGCCTTATCCAGATAATAATACTGCTTAACCAGTATCCAAAGCTATTATATCTCTACTCTAAATCTAACCTATGGGTATGTTATGAGAAGGAGGTCAGAACACAAGTTCTATTGAATGGATTTAAACTACACATTTTTGATAATCCTACATATACCGTTCAGTTACATTTTCTTATTTATTAGGTTACTTGGGTTAACAACACTCAAGCCTTACACACACGCCATACCCATCTACTCCCCAGTAGATTAACCTAATAAAGTATATACATGTAGCTACCCCCAATATTAAGGTATACCCCATGGTACCTCACTCGCACGGTCTCCGCCGTAATGCCAAAGAAATGTACGGAGTCCCTCATCCTTTGTCGGAGCGACGTACGAATCTCTATATAACAACGCTAAGTTCCTCATAGAACTGCCATCGCCATGCTACGTAAGCGTCCAGATAGCCACCTTCGAACCATTAAATCGAATCAGATTTCATCACTGAATAATACCTTAGAATCTACGATACACCATCCGGAGCAGACATGCATGTATCTAGACTTTCTCATGTACGTATCGTTAATCGTACTTGATGCCTCAACTTCGATGATACACCATCCGAAAACTGTATGGATGTATCCCCTCGTATGATCTACTATACACCAAGTTCCGTAACAGGGCTATATCAGATACACAGAACTCGCTCGGGAGCCTTTTCAGATATTTGTATACATATATCTTATGGTCTACATTTTCACAGTAGTTATGGTCCCACACGACCAATCCCTCAACTAGTGAAAGACAAACAGAATTGAGAGCCAGTGACGTGTCCTAGAAAAACGGCAAACAATAAATCCTAATTGGCATGTCCCTCACCTAAAGACTTGATAGTAAGAGGTCGACGGTCTATTGGTTTAGCTCTCCGTCTTCCCGAATCACGCATCACGCTGACTGTCGATGACTGATACTCGACGATTACTATCAATCAGATGGTTAGACCCGCCTAAGGAAAATAGATGAGATGGCCGTAAGCCGCCTAGTCACAAGGCAATAGGTTCGTCGAATCACCTATTCCACCCTACTGTTTCCTAACTGTCCCCTATTGTGGCAGTCAGGGTATACTCACCGGCTAGTAACGCGCAGACCTAACCTCTGCAAGCACATCCTAAACGCTGTCACCGCACAAAGGACTACCAGGAGTACACTCCACGTCCCAAGAAGCCGCGTGCTTCCCCTTCCAGTCCTTCGGAGCCAGCAGAATATTAGTAGAACAACAGACGTAACAAGCAGAATAGTCAGATGGACGTGCGCTCCTCTTGTGCCCTATGGCACTACGATGATCTATCTCGTTGGGTTATTCGCCTTCAAACATACAGAATGGTCCAAGCGCCTAGAGTTAATGTGCTATTAGACCCTATGTCTAACCGTTTAATTGCGCGCTTTCTCTACCTCATCAGATTTCCAGTTAACTTGGTCATTTCAAATCATAATAATTTCTTATTCAAGTTACCAAGTTCCTCTTGCTTATTAATTTCAGTTATATAACTTAACTCATACAAGTTCATTAATAAGCCTTAAACATGTTATTCTTATCAGCATATTTCAAATTTCAGGTTTTCAGATTACTTAAATTATGATTAAGTACAACTTATTGCATTTTATAAGTTTTCCCCTCTTTTCTCTACTTATTACAAACAGCAGATTTCAGGTTTCCAAATTTACATATTACTTAATTTATAATTAATTACAACTTATCTTATGACATAAGTTATCTCATCTTCGCTATCGTTTATTATAACCTAAGTTATAATTTCCACTTGTCCCTAGGACAAGCCTACCTATTATCTCCCTTTTTCCATTTAGGTTTATTCATAATAGGTAATTATTGTTCCTCGTTCATTCCAATTCTCTTACCGTTGTAGGATTCACCCATTTCCATTAATTTCAATTAATGCCATTTATTTCTATCCCGTTATAAACATATATTCATATATATGTATATATATATATATATATGTTTATGCACCAGACCTCTCACATTAAGCCGACCACTTGTGGATGCTGGATTTGCCAGGCAGTTCCGGACAGACTTCTACCACAAGTTGGACTTAACCTCATATCTTAGTCTTAGAACTGTTATATGTATGTTTACACACCAGACCACTCACATTAAATAACCACTTATGGATGCTGGATTTGCCGAGCAGTTCCGGGTAGACTTCTACCATAAGTTGAATTTAACCTCGTGTCTAATTGCGGTTACAATTTTTCTATTTACGGTAAATTTAGGCATATTCATTCTTCCAAATTTTACTGTAATTCTTATTTACAATCTTTTGGCACAATAATGTTCTTAACAAATGCTCATTGTAAATTTCATAATTACACTGTTCACAGAAATTCCCATTTCAGACAGGTGATTAATGGAAACAAGATTTTATATAATGCCAACAGACTAAATAGGTTAAGTATTACAGGTTAACAGGTTTATATAACCCTAACAAATTAAACATATTTACTTAACACCACAAATTCAACAGGTTTATTTAATCCCACAAATTTAACAGACTCTACAGGTTGGTTACAGTTTCATTAACATTTCCCACTTACTTTTGAATTAAGCCTACAGATTTACATGTTCATACAACCCAAATTTCCAATCATATTCCATAGTGCTAATTTCAATAGATCTCAGCAGGTTTACAGTTTAGCGGGTTAATCATTTCAACAGATTACAGCAGGTTAAACATTTCAGCAGAATTACTAAACATTAACGAGGAATACCAAATGATAAGTACACCATTATCAAAAAGGCAAAACTTAAATTTCCACTCACCTAATTGCTTTCCAATTCATGAATCTGGTCCAAACCTAGCATTCCATGGCTCAACTAACTGGACCTAGAATCTAAACAATCGTGGATTCACAATTCTCAAACTAAAAGGAAAAGGGAAGAAAGAGGAGAAATTTGAATTGATTAGATCCAAGAATTTACTAGATTCACAATTCTGAACACCCATTTTCATATATACATCCTTTTCCTCCAGATCTTGAATCGGGATTTCCTTAGACTAATTATTTTATTTTTTGAAGAGATTTGAGGAGGAAGAAGATTGGCAGAGTCTAAACATCCTCTCAGAAAATATGAGATTTAGGCTAAGCTCTACTAGCCTATTTATAAGTGTTCAAGAACTTATCGTACACGTAGCGCTGAGTCAGCAATGAACGTGGTTTGAAAAATAGTCCAGATTCATCAAATGAATCTGCCCGAATCAAGGGTAGGTCGACCCACTTGCCCTTTGGGCCAACCCTAGGGTCTACCCAACCCCCTTTGGGTCGACCCATAGGTCAACCCAGCCAGGTGTGGGTCAACCCATTTGGGTTCAACGAGTTGTTTTGGGTACAACTATTTATTTGTTAACCTTTTAAATTTTAAAGTTTGATTTATATGCCCATTATACCTTCTTTGATTTATTTACATATAAACTCCTTATATGTATACAAAACTTCTAATGCCCATTTTACACATATATATATATACCCATGCACAACTTTTATTTCGTTTTCAAAATTCAAACGTTGTTATGCCGTTATTTAATTCGTACCAGATTTCTTTGATTGCGGCCTTATTTTGAACTTCTCTCTTGTACACACACACACACACACACACACACATATATATATATATATATATACACACACACTTACATATCCATGTATACATATATTTTTGTTATTCCTTATATGTATCATTTTTCTTATATGTGCATATACACTTATTTTCTCCTTAGAACATGTATTATTTTAGTCGTTCCCCTAAAACAAAAATATGACGCCAGCGGGAATCGAACTTGCACCACTCTCTTGAAAGTCACATGCTCTTACCAACTGGACTATTGTTGTTCTTTTTCTTTTGCCTTCTTTCATGTCTGTTAAAATATTTCATTTAAAGGTATCTCTTTCATATAAAATCAGTTTTCTGCAATCCATAGGTATAAATTGACCAAAAAATCGCCACGGACGCAATGACGCTAATCCCGTAACCATATTCTGCAAGCTCATCAGATTTTATTTTTATTTTACTTAATTAAAAATGTGGGGTGTTACATTCTCCCACCCTTAGGAAATTTCCCCAAAATTTAGTAAGGGTAAAATCAAGTAGTTCCTCGCATAAATCACAACAATAATGTGTGCATCCAATTTTGCAGCCATTTGTGTACTAGTTCAAAGTGTAATTCAACATAATAATACATGAATGAAATGAATGCCTAAGCGGTACCTCCTATATGAATGAAATTTTTTCTTGAAAATCTCTTTTAAAACATGATGTACACATTCTAAATATACTAGAAATTTCTATATGAATACAATATTTGAAAACCAAAATACTTTTTCATCCAATTTTTCCCACACTCTTACTGAGCAAGAGCGTAGTTCATCCTATTTTGCATCCAAAACCCTACCAAGCAACTTTGTTTTTTGAATTTTAGAAAAAACTAATTTTTTAAATTCGATTTCTTATGTTACAAAAAGGTATAAAACAGAAAGCTTCACATCCTCCGTTTTTCTTTTGGTCACCTTTTTCTATCTGCACTTGGATTTTATGCAACTATTATATAAAGATTCCCTATTTTCCTGTCCAAGCACAACCCATATAAGAAAACTTTCTTTATTACAGATTTTCTTTTTCAACTTTTCTTGGAATTTTTTTACTCTTATTTACCTTTTCTTAGAATTTTCCATTTTTCTTAAACTGTCATGTTTGTTGCTTTACTAAATTTGTTGTTTCCTTTTTATTTGTACCATTGCTCTTTTCTTAGCTTATTTAACTTAATCCTCCAATCTAAGTTTAGTTTCACTACACCAGAAATGCCAATTAGGCAGTGCTCTTGGCCGTATCTAAATTATGGTGGCAGTGCTCTAGGTCGTATCGAAAAATGGCATCTCTGTTACTTAGATATGGGCTTAACCCGTATCAAATTCATAGATTGATACGGCTTCAAGCCATATCAATTTCATGGATTGATCGGCTCAAAGCCGTATAAAATTCAATGATTGATACGACTCAAAGCCGTATCTAATTTTCAAAATGATACGGCTCATAGACGTATCTAACTGATAATGAGATACGACTCATGGTCGTATCTATTTGAAAAGTAGATACGGCCATGAGCCGTATCAAATTTAAAATAATAATAATAATACAATTAGCTGCTTTATTATAACAAATTCATTACAGTAAAGTAGAGAGTATGATAGACTGAAAATTCACAATATATATTACACATGATTCTTGACCAATACATATAGACAGTCTAAACAAAATTATTTTGCTCATATATAATACAATTTACAATTTAAATGATATGAAACGACTGAAACGTATAGCCAAAGAAATTGCAAAAAACAAAAGGTCAACCTTTTCTTTCTACGACCCAGCATATGCGATACCCAGGCCCAGTATCGCCCCAATTCTAATGGCATTGTACTCTTTATGAACATAATCTATAAGAAGAGCCAATACCTAGAAGAAGAAAAATACAAATTAGAGTTCATATGTGGGATGTTAAGTTTAATAAGGCAAACTGCATAATTATACATATCTCAGGCTTGCTGTTTCAGAACAGCAAGCCATTGTTGTTCTGAACAGCAAGCCTGCGCTTCCACGTTTGTGGTACGCCTGGACAACAGGAAGTCCAAGAGGAGTCGTCCATCTTGCAGAATGATTCCCATCTTGCAGAATGATTCCCCGAAGCAATAACCTATAAAATATGCATGCTTTAATGTACTACGATTAACCACAATTGTTGTATCATGAGAAATATTTAGTGTTTGCATGTATGGTGAAAAATGGATTTAACGAGTAAATGTTAGCATACAAAGTTAAATGAAAAAGAAGATCTTGAAGATAATTTCGTATTTGCATATAAACATTGAAATGGATCAAAAGTAAACAAAGTTCACTGCATTCCCAAGTAGTTAGTGATGGTGAAGGTCAGTAAAAGGAGTTAACGACGGCTGCATTGATTGGCTTTGGTATGACTGGTAATGAATGGAAGTGTTAAGGAAGGGAGACCTACAAATGTACGGAAGAAGAATTAGATCGACTTATATATGTCTCTATTGTTAGTTATGTTTCGGGAATCAATCCACAAGTTCATAGAGATACACAAAAATCGATCAAATTCAGTTTTGTTTTGGGAAAATTTATCCAGAATTTCAAAGGAATTTTTTTGGAAACAAATCAATGCGCATTCAAAAAATTTCCAAAAATGCTCAATACGTTTTCAAGGGCTAGAAAATCAATTCGAAAGTTTCCAAAAATTTACAAAATCAAATAGAGCAGGTCTTAATTTGAAATCAGAAATTTAGGGCATGAAAACCCTATAAATACACCCTATGCCTCCTTGGCAACATCAACACAATACACAGAAAAACAGTTCAAGTACTTAAACAAATCAGAGATCTTATTGTACTTTATCGATCGAGATACTAGGGCTCCAAATCGCGAAGTTCATTAGCGTCACTAGTTTGGGTACTGAAAATAAGGGAAAACCCCTATTGTTTTATTTCGACCGACATTGGTTATTGATAAAAAAAGAATTCGGCTGTGAGATTGAATATGGAAAAATAGGGGGGGAAAATAATATGGCTTTTTGATACGGTCATAACCCGTATTAATGAACTAATCCGAAGCTACTAAGATCTACGGTTAGATTTTAGGGTTGGGGGAGGTGCGGATCGGTTCAGCTGTAGCAAATGTAATTTGATACGGCTATGAGACGTATCAAAGTTTGATACGGCTTAAAGCTGTATCAAATCTCCGCATTCTGGTGTGCCAAATTTGTTGTTTTGGTGTAGTGCTTCAAATAAGCCTTCTAGTCCTTCAACTAAAAAAGGAAAACAAACACACTACATAGCTACTACTAAAGGCCAAGAATCTAAAGACTATATCCCCCTCGGACAGAAAAGTTCAAACCACATGATCAATGATAGGTTTATGTGTTACCCTAACTACCCAACATGAGCAAAATAACAAAACAATCCCAACAGAAATGTAATAAAGGGTTATACCCCTAACAGGAAAATTAGCAACAAGATCTAAACACTTACTTGCCCTTTACTAACTAGTAGTCACCACTAGTCCTAGCTGTGTACCAACAGTCATTTTCAAGGAACAACCTAGGCCTCTCAATGCTTATGCATTCTACGGGAACTTACCATTATTCCAAGATAATTCTAGCTATCTACTTAATAGCCTCCGAACTTTTCCCGTCTTCCCTAGGCACTAATCCTTACCTACTCCATACTTTTAAAACACGGTTTGGGCTTTTCATTTCACTTTTCTTCCAAAAGTTAAAAGTATCAAAACATTATTTTCCTCGCCAAAAGTTACTTTTGCCAAACCATTAAAACATGTCATCTCATAAAAATGTAAAACATTTTTTTTAAACCACAAAGACCGGAGTAGACAAGGACAACTATTACTCAACTCGGTTTACAACTATTCTTACTTACAACTAGGTGCAAGCATCCACTCTATTCATAATTTCTACAACTTATTTTGTCCGACTAACAAAATTTTATGTCAAAACAATTATAAAAAATGATTGTTAATAGAATAGAGATTTCAAAACTTTCTTTATTGAAAATTCTAGCTTTCAACAAAATGCAACGCATTTTTTTCAAACATCAAAAATACTTTTAAGATCAAAACATGAAAACATCATAAACCATCTTCCAAAAGCTTTTACAATTTCAAGTTCTTAAAAGTTAACAATGGGGTTAGACTCCAAGTGGTTTCCAACTTAACCTGGCTTTATTAGACACTCCCACAAAGTCAATTCTCTCAACTTTAAATATTCCTAATCCATTTTTCTCTTTTTAACGTTTTTACAATTTATAAGATTTTACTGCAAAACCCACTAATTCTAAAACATTAATATACGGAATGCATCTTTCTCTAATAAAAAAGTATATTGTACACCTCCCACCCAAATTACCTAAGGATCTCAGATTTCCATATTCCTTTAGTGTACAAAACATATATCCCAATTCTTACCATATTTTGCTCTTTCTATTTAGTGGGTTCCTCTTATGGATCTAGGTACATATATAATATATTTATATTTTATAAAATACAAATGCGTTCACTCACTATTTATACAGGAATCCTAAACTTAGGCTCTGATACCATATGTAACATCCCGAATTCTGACAGACCGAATTTTTTATCAAAATTCTAATCTGTTGAAACTTATGTTGGTTTGTCTGGTAACCTGCATAAAAGACAGAGATAATAAACATATCAGAGCTCAGAAAACATCTCATAACGGAATGGAATAAAATATAATCAAAATATAGCCTTACCCAGATAATAATATTTCCTAACCAGTATCCAAAGCTATCATATCTCTGCCACAAATCTAACCTGTGAGTATGTTATGAGGAGAGGGTCACAACACAAGTTCTGGTGACTGGATTTAAACTACACATTTTGGATAACCCGACATATACCATTAAGTTACATTTTCTTATTTGTTAGGTTGCTTGGGTTAACAACACTCAAGGCTTGCACACATGTCGTACCCATCTACTCCCCAGTAGATTGACCTAGTATAGTATATATGTAGCTACCCCAATATTATGGTACACCCCATGGTATCCCACTCGCACAGTCTCTGACGTAACACCAAGAAATATACACAGTCCCTCATCCTACGCCAGAGCAACGCACAGATCTCTATATAACAATGTTATGTTCCATATAGAACTTCCATCGCCATGCTACGTAAGTGTATGGACTGCCACCTTCGAACCATTCTCTTGAATCAGATTCATCACAGAGTAATGCCCTAGAGTCTAAGATACACCACTCGGAGCAGACATGCATGTACCTAGACTTTCTCACGTACATATCGTTAATCGTACTCGATGCCTCAACCTCGATGATACACCATCCGGAAACGGTATGCATGTATCCTCACATATTATCTATTGTGCACAGAGTTCCGTAACATAGCTATATTAGATACACGGAACTCGGTCAGGAGCCTTTTTTATGGTCTACATTTTCACAGTGGTTATGGTCCACCCGACCCCTCCCTCAACTAGTGAAAGACAAACGGAATTGAGAGCTAGTGACGTGGCCCAGAAAACGACAAATAATAAATCCTAATTGGCCTGTCCCTTACCCAAAGCCTTGATAGTAAGAGGTCCATGGTCTATTGGTTTAGCTCTCCGTCTTTCTGCATTACGCATCACCATGACTTTCCATGACCGGTACCCGACGATTACTATTAATCAGATAGTTAGACCCGCCTAA
Source organism: Allium sativum (assembly GCA_030737875.1). Classification (NCBI taxonomy): domain Eukaryota; kingdom Viridiplantae; phylum Streptophyta; class Magnoliopsida; order Asparagales; family Amaryllidaceae; genus Allium; species Allium sativum. Next base: position 48,272,490 of record CM060916.1, read on the forward strand.
GGCAAATAGATGAGATGGTTGTAACCCGCCTAGTCAGAAGGCAACAGGTTCATCGAATCACCTATGCCACCCTACAGTCTTATGACTGCCCCATATTATGGCAGTCAAGGTATACTCACCGGGTAGTAACGCGTAGACCTAACCTCCACGAGCACAGCTTAAATGCTATCACCGCATAGAGGACTACCAGGAGTACTTCCACGTCCCAGGAAGCCGCGTGCATCCCCTTCCAATCCTTCGGAGCCAGCAGAACAACAGACAGAACAAGCAGAATAATCATATGGACATTTGCTCCTCTTGTACCCCCATGGCACCACGATGATATATCCCGTTGGGTTATTCACCTTTAAACATACAGACTGGTCCAAGTGCCTCAGGTTAACGTGTTATTAGACCCCATGCCTAACCGTTTAATCACGCGCTTGCTCTACCTCATCAGATTTCCAGTTAACTTGGTCATTTCAAATCATATTAACTTCTTATTCAAGTTACCAAGTTCCTCTTGCTTATTAATTTCAGTTATATAAGTTAACCCATTTAAGTTCACTAATAAGCATTTAACATGTTATTCTTATCAGCAGATTTCAAATTTCAGTTTTTTTATATTACTTAATTTATGATTAAGCACAACTAATAGCATTTCACAAGTTTTCCCCTCTTTTATCTACTTATTACAAACAGCAGATTTCAGGTTTCCAGATTTACAGATTACTTAATTTATAATTAAGTACAACTTATCTTATTACATAAGTTATTTCATCTCCTCGATCGTTTATTATAACCTAAGTTATAATTTCCACTTGTCCCTAGGACAAGCCTACCTATTATCTTCTTTTTTCCAATTTAGGTTTATTCATAATAGGTTATTATCATTCCCCATTCATTCCAATTCTCTTACCGTTGTAGGATTCACCCATTTACGTTAATTTCAATTAATGCAATTTATTTTCATCCTGTTATATACATATTATAACACCCCACGTCCGTTAATATCACTCTTTAATAGAATGCATTCAGTTCCGTGAAGCGTTATAGGTAAACAAAGACAGAAACATCACAAGACGGATATAAAATAACAGCGGAATCTAAACTTTATGCTTTAAACAGAAAACATCATGGTCCAAAATCCAGTTACATCATAAGTCTGAAATACAAAAAACCCATTATATCAAATTAAAATATCTGCCTTGTACTAAATCATCAGAGTACAGTAATATAAAATCATAGTCCCCAAAAATAGCCATAGCAAGATAGACAGGTAATCAAAGCGACACATCTAAGAAGCTCCAAGCAGAAACAGGAGAGAGAATCCTAATCAAGCCTGAGTATTCCCACCCTGAGAACCTGGGGGGAGGAAGAGAGAGAAAAGGAAACAAAACGGGTCAGACATAAAGTCTGGCGAGTCCAGTTACTTTTAGAATATAAATACGTAAAAGCATCATGGCAGACATATAAACTGGATGAGAGAGATAACAGTATCATAAGACAGGTATAACAGAATGAATAAGATCAGCAGAATAAACAGAATAAAATAGACTACGCTTCCCAAGTACTTTTCTCTGCACCAATACTAGTATAATAGAAGCAGAGTGATCCCAACAGAAACAGATGGTAGACTTAGATGTAATTCTAGTGACAGGTTCTACCCCTAACAATAATAACAGGCAGCCCAACAGATATAACGGGTGTTACCCCAAACAATAATAATGGGTTCCTAAACACGTAGAACTAGATGTACCCTAATTACTACCCCAATCGGTCGGCTCCCTGTCCTGTAGATACGTTGTGATGGCCCCAAAGTAGGATGTATCACTTCCTAAAGTGGCAACCCCCTTTTCCGATAGGCACAACCATATCTACTTATGTCACAACGTCTTAATTTCCCGAGCAATTCGGACCCATGCACGCACATGACTCCGTTGGAATGCACACGCATATCTACTTATGTAACAACGTCTTAATTTCCCAAGCAATTCGGACTTATGCATGCATAGAATTACTTAACCCCTTACCTTTAGATTGTAATTAACGAAAGTAATCTACAATCTTTTATCCCAAGATTGTAATTAATGAAAGTAATCTACAACCCTTTACTCCTTGATTGTAATTAACGAAAGTAATCTACAATCTTTTATCCCTGTATTGTAATTAACGAAAGTAATCTGCAACCCCTTACTCCAAGATGGTAAGTAACGAAAGTAGTCTACAATCTTTTATCCTTGGATTGTAATTAACGAAAGTAATCTACAACTCCTTACTCCTAGATTGTAATTAATGAAAGTAATCTACAATCTTTTATCCCTGGATCGTAACTAACGAAAGTAATCTACAACCCCTTTATATTATTCATTGTCTGATTCCATAGTTATAATAACATGTTTTACTTAATATGTAATTAAGTATACTTCATCTCAATTCACCCGTTTTCTGTTTAACAGGTCACTTATTATTTATGATTAAATATAACTCATTTCACCTCATATATTTACCTCGTTCTTTATTATTTAATCATAATTCCGTCTTACACTATCACTACAACTTGTCATTGTTTACTTATTAACTTAGCTCTTTTAACTAAGGTTTACTAATAAGTCCTCTTCCCGTTTATTATAACTTATGTTATAATTTCCGCTTCTCCTTAGGACAAGCCAACCTGTTATTTAACATTCTCATTAGTGTGATTAATTATAATAGGTTATTATCATTCCCCGTTCATGTATGTTAATGCACCAGCCTCTCACATTAAGTTGACCGCCTATGGAGCTGGATATGCCAGGTGATTCCAAGAGACTTCTAGCATAAGTTGGAATTAACCTTATGTCTTGGCACCGTTACATGTATATTTATGCACTAGAAGCCTCACGTTAAATTAACCACTTGTGGATGCTATATTTTTCGGGCGGTTCCGGGGAGACTTCTACTACAAGTGTAATCTGATCTCGTGTCTAAGTGCAGTTACAATTTCTATTTACTGTAAATTTTGGCATATTCATTCTTAAAAAATTATTCATGTTCATCATAGGTTTTTAATGCCCCTACCCTCAATTCATAAATCATCATGTATGATATGGCCCAAATTAAAGTCTTAGATCATGGTAAAGGTCATTCCCCTAAATCTCGGTCATGTTTTATGGTACAAGTTATGCCCCAATTCGTCATTCCCAACCATTCCCAATTTCGTTTGATCGCATATTTCAGCGATACGCCTAGGCTCGAAGGTATCCTTGTTATAAAAATAAAAAGGAAAGGAGAGAGAGAACAGAACAGAAATAGGCATAATAACAAAACAGGCATTTGATGATAGAAATAGGCATAATGACAGAATAGGCATATGCTAACAAAAATGGGCATAATAATAAAATAGGCATATGATAATAGAATGGGCATATTGGAGATAGACATGAAAGGACTGAACAGTAGATCAGGTGTACAAGTAATGGCTGTTTATTTATTATTCATGTTATTAACAGGCATAGGTTTAGTTCCAAACCTATAAACATGTCAAGATTACTTATTAAATGTTTATATCTAAAAGAAACATAAACTCACTGAGACTGGATCTAAACAACAGAGAACAATAGGCTGAAGCTGTAAAAGAAATTCTTGAATGTGTATAAGCTATTGTTTAAGGAAATAGGCTAATTCAATCTAAGTTGGGGCAACATCTCGTTGTCTCTATTGTTTTTTATGTGTAAAAACAATAGAAATGGGGTCCTATTTATAGCCTAAAGTGAACGAACCAAGCCAACAAATCAGTCCATGTTCAAAAACTCGAATCTTCCCATATCTATATAGGGGTCGACCATAGGGTCAACCCTAGGGTTAACCCCAAACACCCTGAGTCGACCCCGGGGTCGTCTCAGACGGGTCTCGGGTCAACCCCTCGAATGGGTTGATTCCGCTCCTGCCCTTCCCGCTTCGCTATTTTGAATTATTTTGAATTTCTAGGTTGATTTATATATATATATATATCTTATATGTATACAAACGTCTAAGCTTAATAACTTCTTCATACGATGTCCGTTTTTACGTAAACTCGTAGTCTATCTTAAGCAAAATTCCAAGATGAACGCAATGGCGCAGTCCGTTTTACTTAATTTCCAATAATTAGTTAAGTATTTTTTAGTTTATCATTATAGGGTTCTTTAAAATTATGGGGTGTTACATTCTCCCCTACATAAAGGATTTCGTCCTTGAAATCTCCAAGTTAAGAAGAATGTATATCCTAACATCCATCATCCATCTACTCGTCCATCAATCACATGCATCCATTGTCTTTAAAAGATTTATAATGTTTATATGAACATATGCAAAGTTGTGTGTATATGTCCCTATACTAATGTGAAAAAATCAGGCGGTCTACTGATTCAGTTGACCTCCTTAATGCAATGTATTTTAGTGTCACGAATCCAACATGTATGCAAATAATCCTAGTATATCATGTGAACTCTATATGTGTGCATAATCAACCATCAAAATGCAACATTCTTACGATCATACACCCATTTCTATCCATAAAAGAAAAAGAATATGCACACGCATCCATATGCAGTATGAGAGTGATTGAGCCGATCTAGTGCCTAGTGTGCGTGTGTGCATGCATCCACTAGCAACCACTAGCAAACACTTGCATCTGCTTGCATCCATCAAACATAACATGTCTCAAACACATGTTTACATCCGTTGGTGTCCTACCTAAAGGTCGAAGATTTGATCGATAGGATATACTAAGATGACATAAATAAGCACGAATAGAAGCTTTGGAAAAAGAAGTTAAGAACATACCCTTGAATAGAAAAGGGTACGAAGCGCGAATCTTGTCTTCAGTATCCCAAGTTGCATCCTCATGATCTTCTCCTCATTGAACCATCATCGTCTTGACTTCTCGGTTGCGTAACTTTTTAACCTCTGATTCAAGAATACGGGTGGGAACTCGTCTAACTGTCGCCTCCCGTTTTACCTCCACTTCCTCAAGCATACTTGGCCCAACTACCTCTATTGTAGCGTGTAGTCATTTCCGAAAATAAGAAATGTGGAAAACATCATGAGCACCGGTCAATCTCTCTAGCAGCTTCACCTTATAGACCATTTGACCTATTCTTTCCACTATGGGAAAATAGCCCTACAAACCTTAGCGCTAGTTTCCCTACAGATCCAAAAATAACCACATTCCTTAAAGGTGATACTTTGATGAAAACCATGTCTCCTACCTCAAACTTAATATCAGTCCTTCTCTTATTTGCGTATGACTTCTGCTTGTCCTGAGCTGTCTTCATGCGTCTGAGGATAAGATCAATCTTTTCTAAGGTTTCTCTGATCATCCCAGGTCCAAGTAGAAGCCTATCCCTATTGTCTAAATTTGAGATCCTTCTGCGAGAACAGATACTTGTGTGACTTATGATCTGTGTATAACTCGAACCTCTCACCAAGCAGATACTACCGCCAAGTCTTAAGCGTGAATACTATAGCAGGTAATTCCAAAACTTGGGTAGGGAAGTTCTTATTGTGAACTCTCAACAATCTACCACCGTAACATACTACCCTTCCCTCTTGTGTCAGGACAACACTGATCTCTGTACCCCATGCATCAGTATATACCCTGAACACTTTGTTCCCATCAGGCACAGGGGATTGTTGTCAGAGCCTTCTTCAATTGCTGAAAGCATCCTCACAGTCGATATCCCAAGAAAAGGTCAGATTCTTCTTCGTTAGTCTTGTGAGTGGTGCTGATATCTTTGCGAAGTCCTTAATGAACTTCCTATAATTGCCTGCTAAACCAAGAAAACTCCTCACCTCTGTTGCATTCTTTTGAATCTATCAATCTTGAACCGCAACTACTTTCGCGGGATCCACTGCTATCCCATCCTTAGAGACCACATGCCCTAGAAATCTCACTTCCCTTCTCCAAAAATGACACTTGGAGAATTTTGCCTAAGTCAGTGCGCTCGGAGATTCCTCAAAACCTCCCTCGAATGTAGGGCATGTTGTTCTTTATTCTTCGAGAAAATCAAGACGTCATCAACAAAGACCACAACAAACTTATTTAGAAACTCCTAAAACACCCTACTCATCGGATCCACAAAATAGGCGGGTGCATTCGTCAGCCCAAAAGGCATGACGAGCCACTCGAAGAAACCATCAGGAGTTATAAAAGCGGACTTGTCTATACTGTCTTCCGCCACCCTCAACTGATGAAACCCCATGGCTAAGTCTAACTGGGAGAAAACAGATGCACCAACAAGCTGGTCAAACAAATCATCTATCATCGGAAGTGAGTGCCTATTCTTCTTAGTAAGCTTGTTCAACTCCTTATAATCCACACATAAGCGAAGCGAGCCATCTGCCTTAGTCGCAAAATGACTAGAGCACCTCATTCCGATATGCGTCGCCTAATAAACCCTTTCTCAAGTAGCTCCCTTACTTGCTTGCTAACCTCCCTCCTTTCTCTCGGAGCCATATGGCGCACATGCAATGCAACTAGCTTTGCGTTGTCCACCAAGTATATCCGGAAATCAATCTCGTGCCGCGGAGGTAATCCCTTAACATCCTCAAAACATCCGAATACTCACAGACTACCGGTATAGATTACAAATCATCGATAGATACATCAAGCGATTCTAGGAAACTAAGCATGACAGCCCCCTTTGGGCCACAAGAAATCTTGAGAGTCCTCCTACGGCAAGTCAAAAGTTTAACGACCCTCCTCTCACAATCTGGAATGGCACCATACATGGCTAGCCAATCCCTCCCTAGAATCAAACCATAGCCCATAAAACCGAGCACATATGCAATGCACTCAAACTCGATGCCCAATACAGATATCCTCAAACCTCGACAAATCACAAACAGATGAGCCGAGCTCCCAATGAGGGTTGAGACGGCAACGGGATCTAAAACCATACTAGTACTAAGGTGTAGAGACTCAACCACAGAATCAAATATAAAAGAATGCGAAGTGCCAGAATCAAAAGGGGTCCTAACAGGATGATCGGAAAGAAAAATCAAACCTTCAACAGAACCTTCCTACCTCTATCTGGTATACTGGCCTTGAGAGCATGCACCTGCCCTCCATAAGATCCTTCCCTTTGGCCTTGTCCTTGCTTCTTCGGGCACTCCCTAGAATAGTGTCTACCTTTGTCACAATTGAAACAAGCATTCTTCCTTTTTCGGCAATCTTAGACCAAATGGCCCACTTTCCCACAATCAAGACACTTCTTCTTGTCTTTATTTGAACTTTATTAGGCTTTCCTTCTTTCATCTATGTTCCCTTCTTGGGCCACCATTTTTCTCATCCTTGTGCTCTTTACCCCTAACTCCCTTATTCTCCTTTTTACCATCCTCGTGTAACATGCTAACAAGTCTCTCGAAAGATGCCTCCATCGCATGCAAATCCTTACAAAGTTTGAGAGAAAATTAGTCGTAGGTGGAACTACTGCTGCTGTAGATGGAGGTTGGGCACTTCCTTACCCTTCGACATGTGCAATAGTCTTAACATGCCTACGGAACCATGCCACAATGGGGACACCCTTGAGGAAGAATCGGTTCCCCAAACATGCTGAAAAGGAAGGGAAAACAGACTCAAGCGAAGAATTGAGAGATATTTTATATGGCTTTGGGGAATATGTTTTTCAAAAACATACTTTTCTTTGAAAATACTTTCTTTTAAAACCTTTTAGAAAACAATTTTCAGAACCTTTTATCCGATATGGTAACCTTCAGCTCTGATACAAATGTAACACACCGCGTCCGTTAATGTCACCCTTTAACAAATGCATTAAGTTTCGTGAAGCTTTATAGTAAACAGAAACATAACAAGACAGATATAAAATAACAACGGAATTTAAACTTTATTCTTTAAACAGAAAACATTGTGGTCCAAAATCCAGTTACATCATAAGTCCGAAATACATAAAACCCATTATATCAAATTAAAATATCTACCTTGTACTAAAATCATCAGAGTACAGTAATATAAAATCATAGTCCCCGAAAATAGCCATAGCAAGATAGACAGGTAATCAAAGCGGTACATCTAAGCAGCTCCAAGCAGAAACAAGAGAGAGAATCCTAATCAAGCCTGATTATTCCCACCCTGAGAACCTGGGGGTGGAAGAGAGAGAAAAGGAAACAAAACAGGTTAGGCATAAAGTCTGGCGAGTCTAGTTACTTTTAGAATATAAGTAAGTAAAAGCATCACGATAGGCGTATAAATTGGATGAGAGAGATAACAGTATCGTAAGAAAGGTATAACAGAATGAACAGGATCAGCATAATAAATAGAACATAATAGATTACGTTTCCCAAGTACTTTTCTCTACACCAATACTAGTATAACAGAAGCAGAATGATCCCAACATAAACAGATGGTAGACTTAGGTGTACTTCTAGTGACAGGTTTTACCCCCAATAATAATAACAGGCAGCCCAAAAGCTATAATGGGTGTTACCCCGAAATAATATAACAGACTCCTAAACAAGAAGAACTAGATGTAGCCTAATTACTACCCAAATCGATCGCCTCCCTATCGCGTAGATACCATGTGTTGGCCCCATAGTAGGACGAATCACTTCCTAAAGTGGCAACCCCCTTTTCCGATAGGTACAACCATATTTACTTATGTCACAACGTCTTAATTTCCTGAGCAATTCGGACCCATGCACGCATATGACTCCATTGGAATGCACCATCAACACCTCCACCCATATGAACCTCTTATAATTAGCTCAATAAGCATGCCCCTGACCCTCACCTAGTTCAGGGTCCCCTATGACACATGTACGGGTTACTGACCGATACCAGTCCCACAACACAAATGATACAAGCCACCCCCTAGGCTTGTATCCCCAACTACTAGGATTTTGACAGGTTATGCTTAGCAGTTTAACAAGCCCGCATAGCCCCAACATATAAAAAAGATTAAGTTTATCAGGTTTATATAACCCCCTACAGATTTACTTAACCCCTTTCCTTTAGATTGTAATTAACGAAAGTAATCTACAATCTTTTATCCCTGGATTGTAATTAACGAAAGTAATCTACAACCCCATACTCCTTGATTGTAATTAACGAAAGTAATCTACAATCTTTTATCCCTGGACTGTAATTAACGAAAGTAATCTACAACCCCTTGCTCTTATATAGAAATCAATCAATGTAATCTACAATCTTTTATTCCTGGATTGTAATTAACGTAAGTAATCTACAACCCCTTACTCCTAGATTGTAATTAACGATAGTAATCTACAATCTTTTATTCCTGGATTGTAATGAACGAAAGTAATCTACAACCCCTTTATATTATTCATTGTCTGATTCCATAGTTACAATAACATGTTTTACTTAATATGTAATTAAGTATACTTCATCTCAATTCACCCGTTTTCTGTTTAATAGGTCACTTATTATTTATGATTAAATATAACTTATTTCACCTCGTATATTCACCTCATTCTTTGTTATTTAATCATAATTCCGTCTTACACTATCACTACAACTTGTCGTTGTTTACTTATTAACTTAGTTCTCTTAACTAAGGTTTACTAATAAGTCCCCTTCCCATTTATTATAACTTATGTTATAATTTCCACTTGTCTCTAGGACAATCCTACCTATTATATAACATTCTTATTAGTGTAATTAATTATAATAGGTTATTATCATTCCCCGTTCATGTATGTTAATGCACCAGACCTCTCATATTAAGTTGACCACTTGTGGACGTCGGATATGCCGGGCAGTTCCGGACAGACTTCTACCATAAGTTGGACTTAACATCGTGCCTTAGCACCGTCACATGTACATTTACGCACTAGACCCCTCACATTGAATTAATCACTTGTGGATGCTGGATTTGTCGGGCAGTTTCAAGCAAACTTCTACCACAAGTGTAATCTAACCTCATGTCTAAGTGAGGTTATAGTTTCTATTTACAGTAAATTTAGGCATATTCGTTCTTAAACAATTATTCATGTTTATCATAAGTTTTTCATGCCCCTACCCTCAAGTCATAAATCATCATGTATGATATTCCCCAAAGTAAAGTTAGATCATGGTAAAGGTTATGCCTCCAAATCCTAGTCATGTTTTACGATACAAGTTATGCCCCAATTTATCATTCCCAACCATTCCCAATTTCGTTTGTTTGCATATTTCAGCGATAGGCCTAGGCTTGAAGGTAGTCTGGCTATAAAAATAAAAAGGGAAGGAGGGAGAGAAGAGAACAGAAATATGCATGATAACAAAACAGGCATATAATGATAGAAATAGGCATAATGACAGAATAGGCATATGCTAATAGAAATGGGCATAATAACAGAATAGGCATATGATAACAGAATGGGCATAACGGAGATAGGCATGAAAGGACTGAACAGTAGATCAGGTGTACAAGTAATGGCAGATTTTTTTAGTTATGAGATTCGGGTTATTAACCGACAAAGGTTTAGATCCAAACTTGTAAACATGTCAAGGTTACTTATTAAATGTTTATATCTAAAATCAACATAAACTCACCGAGGCTGGATCTAAAGAACAGAGAACAATAGGCTGAAGTTGTAGAAAAAGTTCTTGAATGTGTATTAGTTGTTGTTGAAGGAAATAGGCTAATTCAATCTAAACTGGGGCAGCATCTCGTTGTCTCTATTGTTTTTTATGTGTAAAAACAATAGAAATGAGGTCCTATTTACAGCCTAAATCAAACGAACCAAGCCAACAAATCAGTCCACGTTCAAAAATCGAATCTTCCCAGATTTGTATAGGGGTCAACGCCAAACACCCTTAGTAGACCCTGGGGACGACCCAGACGGGTCTTGGGTCGACCCCTTCAACAGGTCGATTCCTCTCCCACCCTTCCCACTTTGCTGTTTTAAATTATTTTGAATTTCTAGCTTGATATATATATATATATATATATATATATATATATTTCTCTCATATGTATACAAACTTCTAAGCTTAATAACTTCTTCATATGATGTTCATTTTATGCAAACTCGAAGTCTATCTTAAGCAAAATTCTATGGCAAACGCAATGGCGCAGTCCATTTTACTTAATTTCCAATAATTAATTAAGTATTCTTTAGATTATTATTATAGTGTTCTTTAAAATTATGTGGTGTTACACATATATTCATATATATGTTTATGCACCTGACCTCTCACATTAAGCCGACCACTTATGGATGGTGGATTTGCTGGGCGGCTCCGGGCAGACTTCTACCACAAGTTGGATTTAACATCGTGTCTTAGCACCGTTATATGCATGTTTACGCACCAGACCCATCACATTAAATTAACCATTTGTGGATGTTGGATTAGTCGGGCGGTTTCGGGCAGACTTCTACCACAAGTTGAATTTAACCTCATGTCCAAGTGCGGTTACAATTTTTCTGTTTATTGTAAATTTAGGAATATTCATTCTTCCAAATTTTACTCTAATTCTTATTTATAATCTTTTGGCACAATAATGTTCTTAACAAATGTTCATTGTAAATTTCATAATTACAGTGTTCACTGAAACTCCCAATTCAGACAGGTGATCAGTGGAAACAGGCTTTTATCTAAAGTCAACAGGTTAAGTATTACAGATTAACAGGTTCATATAACCCCATCAAATAAAACATATTTACTCAACCCCACAAATTCAAAAGGTTTATTTAACCCTATAGATTTAACAGATTCCACAGGTTACTTACAGTTTCAGTAACATGTTCCACTTAATCTTGAATTAAGCCTACAGATTTACATGTTCATACAACCCAAATTTCTAGTTATATTCCATAGTGCTAATTTCAATAGATTTCAGTAGGTTTATAGTTCAGCAGATTAATCATTTCAACAAATTACAACAAGTTAAATAATTTAGCAGATTTATTATACATATTAACGGAGAATGCCAAACGATAAATACACCATTATCAAAAAGGCATAACTTAAATCCACTCACCTTATTGCTTTCCTATTCATGAATCTGGTCCAGACCTAACATTCCATGGCTCTCCTAGCTGGATCTAGAATCTAAGTAACCATGGATTCACAATTCTCAGACTAAAAGAAAAAGGGAAGAAAGAGGAGAAATTTAAATTGACCAGATCCAAGAATTTCCCTCTCTTCGATCAGAATTTTGAACACCCATTTGTAGATATACATTCTTTTCCTCCAGACCTTGAATCACAATTTCCGTAGACTAATTATTTTATTTTCTAAAGAGATTTGAGGAGAAGGAAGAATGGCAGAGACTAGACATCCCCTCAGAAAATACGATATTTAGGCTGGGCTCTGCTAGCCTATTTATAGGTGCTCAAAATCTTATCATACACGCAGCGCTGAGTTAGCAATGAACATGGTTTGAAAAACAGTCCAGATTCATCAAATGAACCTGCCCGGATCAGGTGTGGGTCGACCCACTTTCCCCTGGGTTGACCCAACCCCCCTTGGGTCAACCCATAGGTCGACCCAACCAGGTGTGGGTAGACCCATTTGGGTCCAGCGACCTATTTTGGGCACAACTGTTATTTGTTAACATTTTTAATTTTAAACGTTTGATTTATATGCCTATTATACCTTTTTTGATTTATTTACATATAAACTCCTTATATGTACGCAAAACTTCTAATGCCCATTTTACACATATATATACGCACAACTTTTTTTTCATTTTCAAAATTCAAATGGCATTATGCCGTTATTTGATTCTTACCTGATTTCTTTGATTGCAGCCTTATTTTGAACTTCTCTCTTGTATATATATATATATATACACACACACACACGAACATATATATGCATATACTTACATATCCATGTATACGTATATTTTTGTTTTTCCTTATAGGTGCGTACATACCTATTTTCTTCTTAGAACATGTATTATATTAGCCATTCCCCTAAAACAAAAATATGGCACCGGTGGGAATCGCACTCGCGCCACTCTCTTGAAAGTTACATGCTCTTACCAACTAGACTGCATAGGATTTTGTTAAGAAGACTAAAAAAATGGTGGTCATTGTTCTTTTTCTTTTACCTTCTTTTCATGTTTGTTACAATATTTCATTTAAAGGTAACTCTTTCATCTTAAATTAGTTTTCTACAATCTATAAGTCTAAATTGACCAGAAAATCTCCATGGACGCAATGATGCTAATCCCGTAACCAAATTCTGAAAGCTCTTCAAATTTTATTTTATTTTACTTAATTAGAAATGCAGGGTGTTACACCTACCTTCCTTTGATACTGTTATCGGCGGTGCCAGCCTAGGTGTTATTAGAGTGATTGCCCCGAGAAGCCCGAGTACGCCTGGCATCTTCTTGGCATAGGAATTGCCTAGCCTATCGTAGAAGTCCTCTAGGGTCTTCGGCTATTTCCTATCGATCCAAGCTCCAAATTCGGAGGTAGGAAGGACACCTTTTGCAAGCTGGAAGAGCATAATGCAAGGTTTTGGGTCGTCTACCTCAGCGAGGGCGTAATTAAACCGCACAAGATAGATTTTGAGGGATTCTGCAGGCCCTTGGTAGAGATTGGATAAGGTGAGGGCATTCTTCAGAGTCGGAATGTGCATTCTGAACTACTTAACCAATTTCATGGCCAGCTGGCCGAAGTTGTTGATAGACTGGAGTGGGCGGCGAGAGAACTAAAGCAGAGTTGTGCCTAACAAGAAGACGGGGAAGCACGTGCATTTGAAAGCATCTGTGACCTAGCTGGAGTCCGTCGGCCATTCATAACAGTTCAGAAAGGCACAAGGGATAGTCGTGCCATCATAAAATGCCATCTATGGCATATTGAAGCGTTGTGGCCACTCTGCTTCGTGTGCTATTCTAGTGAAAGGGTTACGCCTCTGGTGGATTTCCCACGATTCATTGGTGTTTCCCCGCATATCTCTCATGATCCTTCGGACCATGTCAAGGAGATATGCTGTGTGGGGATCTTCCGGAGGAATCCATTGGGTTTGGAAAACTTTGGGAGTTTTGTTCCGTGGACTCCTTCTATGATGCACATTGGGCTCGTCCTCTTCCATCTCGTCGACATTGATGGTTTGGTTTTGATATAGCTGGTAAGGTTGAGCGGGCTGGTGTGCATTCTGATTTGGAGGGACTTGGGCCTATTGGGTAGCCGGAAGCGTAGGCCCTAAGTTCTAAGCGGTGACAGTTGGGTTCTGTTGAGGAGGGGGTCGGTTACTCGGACTTAGTTCATCATTGATAATCATGGTATTGCATTCCTCCGTTGTAAGTGATGTTGGTTCTATCACCGTATCTATTTCCGTTGTCGTTGCTTTGTCCGTTAGTATAGACATTGGAGTGGACAACGACATCGTTATTGAGGCTGTACCTCTATCTTTGGTGAGGGTCTCAAGATTCGAAAGAAGAAGTTTCCGAGACATTGCACCGCGACAGGGTGTTGTTCTGAGCAAGATGAAGTCGTGCGACGACGCGTTGATTGTCTTGAAGTTGATGCTTAAGGCCGATGTTATTTTCCAATGCTTGGTTGAGTTCAAGAGTTGTATTCTCATACTTCTTATTAAGCGTGTAAATTTGCGCTTGAGTTGCAGGGGCTTTAGAGTCCATAGGAGGAAGTAATTATGTTTCTGTTAGGTCTTCTTCCACTTGAGGTAGCTAAGAAGTACCAGCTTCAGTTGCAGCTGAAGAGGCAAGCATCTAATTCTTTGTTTGCTTAACCATCGTAAGCGGGCTTGGCGGCAGGTTATGGAAGAAACCTAAAGCGCGTAGAAGTAAGATGCGAGTCTAAGTTCTTAGTGAAAGCACCAGAATGTTGACGGCAAAAAATGTTGTAACACCTAAAGATTCTCCGTTACTTAGATAATTACGTTTGATTCACATGAAAAAATAAGTGTAGAAAATAGTAAATAACACAGTAGATTTATAGTGGTTCAGTCCCGTGAGGGGCCTACGTCCACTTTGGAAGAGTCGTTGATATTTTATGACAATAATAAGTTACAAGCTTAGGATTATCTCACGATACCCTTTTACAAACATTTCCAAGTATTTTGATGTCATAATTGTCATATATGAATATTAAAGGAAAGTAACTTTTCTACTTCTTCTTCCTCAAAGAAAGGACGCCATTAAAGAGGTCACTTGGAGCTCTCAAGAGGTGTCAAAATCAGCCAATTTCCAACCCTTTTAAGTGTGAGATTGGGGGTATTTATAGTGAAGCGGTTAGGTGAGAGTAGGTAGGATTTGGGGACCACAACAGTACGTTTTGTTTCCTTGGAAGCAGCACCCGAAAACTCGGATCCCTCTCATGGTCCTCAGAAGAAACCCATATCCCTTCCCTGGGGTATGAATTTTGTATCCCTTAGGAAACGAAATTCGTATCCCATGAGATACGAGCGGTTCGTGTCCCAGAAAGGGATGCAAACACGTGTCTGAAGGGATACATGGATCATAACATGTTGCCGGGGTGAGATTTTGGAAAGACTGAGTGGGTCGAGGTTGTCTGACTCGAAGCTAGGGGATACAAAGTGTGTAAACGATGAGGCATCCGAAATGGAGAGGTCCGAGATAAAGGGAAACGGGAGGCTCGGGTACGAAGGCGAGGGGTTTAAAGGAATTAGGCGAGAGGGAGTCGAGGTTGAGGGCTACGAAATATACACATATTGAGGGGCTCGAGTTACATGTTTTGAGGGATCTGAAATGTATGTGTGTTGAGGGATACAAGTTCGTGGTTAGGGCATGGTTCTGAGGAGTTGTGAGGTTCTTTCTTGCATGACCTCCTCTGAGCTTGTAGCCTTGGTTATCTGGCGACACTTTGGGCTTTAACGCCACGTGATGTGTTGAGTCGAGCATGTCTGGTGTACTTTTAGGAACCAGATCAAAAGGTCGGTTAATAAGCAGTGGCCATGTTAACCTCTCCTCCTTGTTATGGACTAGGTTCTTCAACCGTCACTTTCCTTCTTCTTCGTCTTCTTCCATCTTCCCTCATCCATATGAGAGGGCTTCTTCTCATCTCCATCAATCAGATAATTGAGGAATGGAACATCCACTATCGTAGGCTTCCAAATCCCCCAATATCTACCATAAAAAATAGTCATCCACGAAAGCAACATCATCTACCATATCTACAATCTTCAATCCAAAAGCACTCCAAGCTATGCGATGAACTGGACTCTAATACCAACTATCGGGGATTTGTACGCAGCGAAAGTTTGACAAAACGTCCAAAAAGCGGATATTCTTCATCCAATCACTTAAAGATGAATTTGATTGAAAATAATAATACAATAGATCGGAAATAATGACACTACATAAGATATTCCACCCAACCACCATCTTTATTGATTCACCAAAAAAGAATTTTTGTTTACACTCAATGGATCAAAACAAAAAATAAACAAAATACAGTTGAATCAATAACCTTATGGAGATAGACAAAGAATATCTAGATGACTACAAATATTTTTGGAGAAGAAGAGCGATGAAGAATGACGGAAAACCTATGACTCATATGGTTCCTTATTGGTTGTTTTGATCTAACCAAGAAGGCAGCATATATAGAGAATAGGAGACCTAGACATATATCCAAATTGCCCCTTCAAAATATCTCTAGCATATAAATTTTCATTACTTTCCTTCTGTGATAAAATAAATCAATCAATCAACCAATCAATCAAATCAATTATTCAATTAATTAATCAATCAATCAAATCAATCAATCAATCAAATCAATTGATTGCTTACATTCTCTTCACAAAATATTTGAATCAAAAAATTAAACATATAATTGTTATCAACAAAACACTTAAATCGAATTTTCAGCACGTTCAACCAAATATCGTCATTGTCCATATACTGATTTTTTTGCAGGTGCTTCAATGTGAAGATCGGAAGGTGGTACGTTAGAAAAAAAGTACGTTAGACTACACATAACTATTATATATGAAATTATTTTACCATGATAGGTATTTGTGAAGTAGAGTGAGTAGTGGCCGTGAATTGCAATTTGAAGTTTAGATGATGGCAAAGCAATTCTCAATGTTGATATCAAGGCAACATAAAGTTTCAGTGAGCAACAACAGTTATGTCTAGTAGTGATCGGCAATTATTAAGTTCAGTGATGACTAAAAAACATGGAGTTTGGTGATTAATGGTAGTGAATGTGACATACTAGTTATTTTTTAGCATATAGATAAGAAAGGGTGATTTAGAAGAATAATAATGGACACGCATAGACCAAATAAGGGTATTGCAATATTAAACTAAGACATCTCTTGGCACTAAACTAAATACTATTTTTTGTTCACTATTATTATTTATTTAATTATTTTACTTTATTTATTTTTATTTTTAATTACGTTTTCACCTTTATATCTCTTGTTATTATTATTATATTCAATTTTTTTTCATTTGGTTGTAGGTTTCATCTCTAACCAATCCCAAAAAAACTCAACTTGTTTGAGATTAATGACTTAGCTGTTGTTGTTGCTTTTTATAGCTTTACAATCATATCTCCATCTTTTCCTTCCATTTTCCATGTCATGTTCATTTTCCATGTTGCTTTGAATTTAATCCTAATTAAGTTGCTAGTGAAAGTGTAAATATATGTTCAGTTTAAAAGGATGTTTAGAATAAACTGAAATCTTTATATCACTGAACCAAATATTGCATATATTAATCTATGATGTCTAATTACCAATCGTGTATCATTAGTTTATATGGGCTTAGATATTTGGTTTAATTGGTTGCCATATTCTTTAGTTTTAGTACAAGTATAAGGTAAATTTATCTAAATCCAAAGGATTAGTTATTAATTCACAATTTGATTTTTATAAGTTAATCCACCAATTTTTTTTAGTTAATCCCAAAGTGGATTAACTAATAAATATGCTATTTTAATTATTTTTCACATCTATAACTATTCAAAGTTTTCGAGTTTTTCCAAAGAAAAGTTAAAATATAGGACATTTACATTCAAGGTTTTTTAGATTTAGAAACAAAATAATTTACAAGGTGATACAAAAGTCCTACTAGGCAAAGCTTGTAGGAGAAAATTTTGCAACTAGAAGTGCTTTGTGGTCACCAAAAAATTATGCAGAAACAAGAAGAACCAATACTTGTACTATTTCAGCTAAATTATATTTTCAAAAGGTAGTGTAGCAACTAACAGGCTGTCAAAGTGAAATGGAGAAACTTGGATGTAGAACCAAATCACATGAAGATACTTATTCTTACACAAAATCCAAATTTAGTTACCATGAAAACATAACCAAGAGCATGATAGACAATTATTTGCAGGGGAAGAACCAAATATATAAGCAAGCACAGAACAAAATTGAGAGATATAAATGAAGCTCAAACAGTAAGCAAGATAAGACAAAACCAAGATAGTAATGAAGTGAGATGGAAGAGTCAGACAGACACTGAACAAAATAGGAAAACCAAACGATATGCACACATTAATAACATCAACCAAGTTGAACTCTCCAAAGAGTACTTACCATCTAATATGTAGCCTGCCTTATTTTGCGAAACGAACTACATTTTATATCAAACACATAACAATAAACCAATGTTAGGTAGAAACGTCAAAGGGAATGCATCAAGTTGCATCCTTCAGAACTACTGGAAGCGGAAGTGTTGAGTTTGCTTGGGTGGTTAAAAGATGTGGCGAAGATAAATATTAAGATGCAGAGTAGAAGAGTGACTGCACCAAAGGTGGTAGTAACAACATACATAAAAATGTTAACCTTGTTGGTAGGAGGAAATATTAATGGCTACAAAGATTAACGATGTCGTGACGAATGAAATGTATAATGTTTTGGTAGATGAAACAAATGTAAATATATTTATATAAAAAAAATGTCGTACTTGGACATATTTCTTTGTCCACGTACAAAATATCAGGACATCTGATTCTCCTTATTTGTGTTTCTTCACGCGATGTTTGATTGTTTCACAGTGCTTCTAAGTTTTAAATCAACGTGCCGACGTACCCAATGAGTGGGCTGGGCCCGGAAACATGGCTCAGAAAAAAATATGATCTAATTAAATTCATTAATCTCCATAGTTAACAAACTGATAGCTAACAGTAAGATATGTTGGAAATCCATTGTTATTGGTAGCTAGCTGCTGAAACACGCTCTGGTCCAAATCCATCCCTCCGTTCGAGCACTGGTCTATGATCCTAGTCGTCGTCTGGGTTCCCGTTTCACTATTCGTCACCTGCTCATAAGAAAAAACAAATCATGTTTGGATCATCATTTTGTATTAAACAGACAATTTGCTATCGACTATAATGAAAAAAAACACACACACAAGGGAAAGGTGGACTTACAGACAAACACTGGCCACATGAGGCCTGGCCGATGGGGCCCACAGGGCCTGTTAATTTATTTGAACAAGCAGAAGTTTCACAGTAACACAGAAGGAAAACAAACTTAGTTTTTTTTAACTTTTTCTTTCGTTTCCTTTTTCTTGAGACAAATGAGGAGAGAGCTCTTCTATTTATAGCATACAATGGACCATTCTAGATTTGCAATATTCTAGGAATATATCTAAATATATGTGGAAAAATATCTTTTCCTAAATAATAACAACTTTAAAAGTTCTCTCAATAAAAATAGGATCATAAATTTGAATTATTACTAATCACGCTATAATATAGATTTGACTCTTTCTATTCCTAAAAACTTGGCTAAAATGCTTGAGATTAATTCTCAACAAATCCCTCCTTTAAGCTCAAGCATTTACCATCCTTCATTCCAATCATTTTCTTACAATTTTCGAAGAACAGCTTTGGCAACGGCTTAGTAAAAATATCTGCTACCTGGTCACGACTCGTAACATGATTCAACTGCACATACTTTTCCTTGACATGCTCCCAGATGAAGTGAAAACGAATATCTATGTGCTTGCTCCTTTCATGATGAACTGGATTCTTTGCTAACTCGATCGCAGATTTGTTATCGACCCGTATCTCAGTCGGCTCATGTTGTGCGAGCAATAACTTGGATAACAACTTTCTCAGCCATATTGCATGGCACACACAGGAAGAGGCTGCAATATACTCTGCTTCGCAAGTTGACAGTGCTACTATTGACTGCTTCTTTGAGAGCCATGTAAAGGATGTGCCGCCCATGTAAAACACATATCCGGATATGCTTTTTCGAGCACCAATATCACCACACCAATCACTATCTGAATAACCGACCAGTCTGTACTCATTTGTTTTTAAGTAAAATAGCCCGAGTGACTTTGTTCCTTTAATGTATCGAAGAATTCTCTTAATAGCTTTCCAATGCGAGTAGCACGGGTTTTCCATAAATCGACTTACAATGCCAACACTATATGCTATGTCCGGTCTTGTACACACGAGGTATCACAGACTTCCGACTAAACTTCGATATCTGCTTGCATCGACTTTTTCTCCTCCATCAAATTTAGAGAGCTTTGCACCTGGTTCCATTGGTATTGCAACTGGATTGCAATTTTCCATTTTGAATCTCCTCAAAATATCATTAGCATAAGATTTCTGCGACACAAAAATTCCTGATTTTCCTTGTTTGATTTCAAGACCAAGAAAATACTTCATTAGCCCCAAGTCCGTCATCTCAAACTCACGAGTCATGGCGCATTTAAAATCTTTGATCATCTCCTCATTATTTCCCATGAAGATGAGATCATCAACATAGAGAGCAACAAACAATTTTTTTTTTCTTTTTTCACATACAACGCATGCTCTTAAGGGCATTGCATAAATCCATTCTCCTTGAAGTAAGTATCAATTCGAGTATTCCATGCTCGCGGTGCTTGCTTCTGTCCATATAGCGCCTTCCTTAACTTCAAAACTTTTCTCTCATCGCCGGCTTTCATGTACCCAGGTAGTTGCTCTAGATATACCACTTCCTCGAGCATACCGTTCAGAAATGCAGATTTCACATCCATCTGATAGATTGGCCATTGGAACTGTGCTGCTTGGGATATGAGAAGTCGAATTGCTTCCAACCTTGCAACTGGAGCAAAAACCTCGTCATAATCGATCCCTGCCTTTTGCCTATAGCCTTTAGCAACAAGTCGCGCCTTATATCTTTCTGTCTTACCTTGGGCATTCATCTTTTTCTTGTGTACCCATTTCACTCCGATCGGACTATGTCCTTCCGGTAACTCAACCAAGTCCCAAGGTTAATTTTTCTGAATGGATTTGATCTCCTCATCCATCGCTGCTTGCCATTTCTTATCTTGTACTGCCTCTTCAAATGTAATATTTTCTGCATCTTCCAAAAGGCACACTAAGTGAACCTCTGGCGCTGATTCATACAGACCTTGTAAAGTTCGCATTCTTGGTTGTCTTTGCTGATCCTCGTCATTGGATGTACACGGGCTGGCAGGTGTAAATGTTGGTACAGGAACTAATGCTTCATCTTTTTCCTCCTTGCACGTTATTTCCTTTTGATTATTCCAATCCCACGCACTTTCTTCATTAACATGTACATCTCGGCTTACGACTACTTTATTCTCAATCGGATCAAACAACTTAAAGGCCTTTGTCTTTGTGTCATATCCGATAAACACAAACTTCTTGCTTTTATCATCTAGCTTAGTTCTCTTCTAATCTGGTACATGTGCATAAACCACACTGCCAAATATCTTGAGATGTGACACAGTTGGCTTTTGTCCACTCCAAGCTTCTTGTGGTGTTTGATTCGCCAATTTTGCATGTGGGCAACGATTTTGTACATACACAACACACCGTACCGCCTCAGCCGAAAATTCCTTCGGCATGCCTTTAGTTTTCAACATTAACCGAACCATATCAAGAATAGTCTGATTCTTCCTCTCGGCCACACCGTTTTGTTGTGGTGAGTAGGCTGCAGTCAAGAACCGCTTTATGCCTTGCTCTTCGCAGAACCTTATGAACAGTATTGATATGTACTCTCCTCCTCTGTCTGATCGTAAAGCCTTTATATAACAGCCGGTTTTCTTCTCTATTGACAACTTGAACTTCTTGAATGCCTCCAAAGCCTCAGCCTTTTCTTTCAGAAAATAAACCCATGTCTTCTTCGTGTAGTCATCTATGAACGTGATAAAATATCTCTTCTTGCTAAATGACTTAGGTGTGATCGGACCACATATGTCAGTATGTATTGTCTCAAGAGGTTTATGTGCTTGATATCCGGCCTTCCTTTGGAAAGTACTCCTCGCATGCTTGCCAATCACACAGCCTTCGCAAAATTTTTCAGTATAGTCCATAGTAGGTAGCCCATGGACCATGTCCTTCTTGACTAACTCTCTTAGCCCGCCAAAGTGTAAGTGCCCAAACCACAAATGCCATAGCAAAGATTTGTCCTCTAGGTCAACTTGTAGGCATTTTTCTCGTATGCTTCTCAAGTTGATTTTGAACATACGATTATTGGCCATTTCTACACGCACGATCAATCGACCTTTCTTGTTCTTCAAATATATAAACCTATCTTTCAGGATAACTAGATATCCCTTTTTAAGTAGTTGCCCCATGCTGATAATATTATTCTTCATGTCTGGAACGTAATATACATCATCGATCAATATTACTCGGCCGTCTTCTTGGAAAAAACGAATTTTTCCTCGACCCTTTACTTGGACCTTTGAAGTGTCTCCGAATGATACTTCTTCGCACTCTATGTCTTGCATCTCCATAAATAGATGTTTGTGTCCACACATGTGATTGCTCGCTCCGGTTTCTAGATACCAGACGGTGTCGCTGAGTTGGTCGGTATCTCTATAGGCCATCATCAGAACACCATCTTCTATTGTCTCCTCTTTCTCAACTAGATTAGCATCTTCTTTAACCTTCTTATGTGACCAACACTCTCTAGCATAATGTCCATACTTTTCGCAATTATAGCATTGAATATTTGATCGATCAGACCAGCCACCATTTCCACGTCCGCGTCCTTGATTTTGCAAACTTTGTTCGCTCGGCTGTTCCCTTTCCTCAGAATTGTTGTCTCCACGTCCATGGCCACGGCCTCTCCCGCGATCGAAACTATATCCTCCATGGTCGCGTCCTCTTCCTTGGTTCTGCTGTGCAAGTAACGACTCCTCATTTTTTATTTTCACATTGGCATGTAAAGCTTCCTCAAGTGACTCATGTTTCTTCTTTTTACGTTGCTCATGTGCCTTGAGAGAACGCGCGAGTTCATCGATGGTTAACTCTCCTAAAATTTTCGACTCCTCAATAGCACAGACGACATTCTCAAAATTCTCGTTTAATGACCGCAAGATCTTTTCCACAACTCAAGCATCGGTCATAGTCTCTCCATTACGTTTGAGTTGATTCACCACCGTTTGAACTCGGGTGATGTAATCAGATACTGCTTCGGACTCCTTCATCTTCATGGTTTCCAATTCTCCCCGTAGAGTTTGAAGTCTAACACGGCCGACATCCTTGTAGGCCTTTTGCAAAGTCTCCCATGCTTCCTTTGACGTTTTTGCGTCGGCATTTTTTTCAAAACCCGACTCATCCACTGCTTGATACATGATATAAAGAGCCGTTTTGTCTTTCATATGTGACTCTTTCAATGCGGTTAACTGGGCTGCCGTGTAGTTAGTGGTATTCTCCGATTCCCTGTAGCCATTCTCTACTACCTCTCATGCATCCTGTGCACGAGCAATGCTCGCATTTGTATACTCCAGTTGTCATAGTTTGTCTTTGTAAGCCGAGGCAGCCCATTTTGTTAATTTATTACTTGCCATTAGCTCTGATACCAATTTGTTAATTTATAACAAGCAGAAGTTTCACAGTAACACGGAAGGAAAACAAACTTAGTTTTTTTTTACTTTTTCTTTCGTTTCCTTTTTCTTGATACAAATGAGGAGAGAGCTCTTCTATTTATAGCATACTATGGACCATTCTAGATTTGCAATATTCTAGGAATATATCTAAATATATGTGGAAAAATATCTTTTCCTAAATAATAGCAACTTTAAAAGCTCTCTCAATAAAAAATAGGATCATAAATTTGAATTATTACTAATCACGTTATAATAGAGATTTGACTCTTTCTGTTCCTAAAAACTTGGCTAAAATGCTTGAGATTAATTCTCAACAGGGTCGTAGAAGGCGGTCCATCCATACCTCTGGCGCCACGCGAGGGGGTTGTTGGCATCCCAGCTGGCGCAGTATGCACCCACGGCATTCAGGTCCCAGTTGTGCTGGACCGGGTTGTATATGTTGTACGTGGCCCATACACCCGAGGCTGACTGGGCGTTCACCGCCGTGGAAATGCTCAGCAGGACTAAGACTTCGAGGGAGCTGGTTGCTTTCGTAATGTTGTTCATGGTTTAACAATTTAACTTATGGGGTTACGGTTACGACAACCGTCAATTTTACCTCCAACCATAACCGCAACTGTTATTGACGGTTAACAAATTTTATAACCATTACCGTAACCGTCTAACCGTTACCGCAACCAGTACCGTAAATTTACATTGTTATCCATAAATAATTTAAGTTCTAACTTTTTTTCTTAAGAATTTGTTTGTTTATCTATGAAACAAATCATCCATGTGCATGTTTTCTATAAATTAAAGCGCAAATAATTTATACATATGTTATTTCTCTAGCTTAGTTATTAAAAAACATATATTTTTGTATGAAATACTACAAAAAAATCATGTTCGATTGGTGTGGTTTACCGCAGTTATCAAAATCCACAACTGTTATCGTTATCATTACCGTAGTAGACGGTAACCGTGTATACGGTTAGTGCGGTTTGATGGTTGAACGGTCCAACTGTAACAGCCCTAGTTTAACAGATTTGGTCTAATGAAGGAAATCGTTTCAATTTATAGGGTATTGCCAGGGGCGTTTTTGTCTGTTTTTTTTATTTTGGTCTTCTTGGTAATTCTGGTCTTACCTAATTAGTGTGCTATACTTTTCCTAGTTGCGTATAACTACATGGAACTGATCAGTTGGTTGATTTTGTTTTTGGTCTGTGTACCCAAAATCCCCATTCATCTGATTTTTAGCTTTTTATAATTAAATCATCGTTTTCTCTTTATCTGTTGAAGGTTTAATTGTAAAAAAGTTGAAATCAGGGATGGTACATAGAAATAGAGGCATTTTGATACAGCAACTTGATTTCGTTTTATTGCATGAATGCTTCTGAATTGGGAGGCAAATACAATGTTATCCACTTTGCAGTTACCCAGATTATACTACAAAGCGTAAATTGCTAAATTCAGATCCCCGAACATGAAGAAACTCATTAAAAATATATGAATTTTCAATAATAAATTTAAAATTCCCGAAGGGCGTTTAACACGTCCCAATAATAAATATGATTTTCCAGCTTTCTTTCCTGTAGACAATGCATGTACAATATAATAGTAATGTATAAGATAAAAAAATATCAGTGTGGTGCAAAAATAAAATAAATTGCTTATTAATTTTGATATCAAACAATATTAATCTTCCAAAAATAATCTCGAGTTCGCTTTTGGATGGTAGTTCAACAAAATAAGTTCGAGAAGCTACAATTCAATAAATAATAATTCGTTCAAAATACAATTTCAAACTCTTATCTTAAGTTAATAAAGCTGAAGACACAGATGAGAAGGAGGAACTATAGTTGAGAGAATTATAAAGCTTTTTATTTTATTCAATAAGAAATTGTTTTTGATTGATACAAAATAGGACAGAAAGACCTGATATATATATACAGGTGAATGTAACGGTAAAATACATTATTTCGGGTAAGCAAAATATAACTATGGCAATGTGACGTGGCTCGGTATAGGATAAACTTATCCATTAAATGTTTTGCTGACTCATCGTTCTATTCCAGAAATCACTGTCTTTCCTTTTATTTCCCCCCTTCAAACCTAGGGTTGGTCATGTCAAACCCTAGTTTGCTTCTGATCTTTTCTCCATTCACTTCGTACTTGACTTAAGTGTGCTGGATCCGAACTATGAGCCTCAATTGGGTCTCTCTTCCTTATCATTCGAACTGCATCTTTAATATTTGGCTTCGAACTGTCGATTTGAAGTTCTGGTTGCTGGTTAGCTACACTTGACGCTGCCTGATATTCAGGGCGTCGCGTAGTCTGGTAAAGTTTTTAGCTGAGAGAGCCTTGGTAAGTATGTCTGCTTTTTGATGGTAAGACAGTATGTAATTTACTTGTAGCTTTCCCTCCTTTACTTGCTCTCGAATGAAGTGAATGTCAATTTCTATGTGTTTATTTCGTGCGTGCTGAATAGGATTAGCTGTCATGTATATCGAGCTTTGATTATCATACCAGATTGTTGCTTTTTGATTGTTTAATAGATTTAGCTCCTTTAATATTGATTGCAACCATATTATTTCTAATGTAGCATTGGCAATGCTTCTATACCCCGCTTCCGCACTTGATTTTGAAATTGTTGGTTGCTTTTTCGATGTCCATGATATTAGATTGTCTCCTATATAGATACAGTACCATGTTACTGATCTTCTATCATCGGGATCTGCTGCCCAGTCTGAGTCAGTAAATCCTGTGATATTTAACTCTTTTCCTCCTTTTATTGTTAAGCCATACTGTATAGTCCCCTTTAATTATCTCAGTATTCGTTTTACTGCTTTCCAGTGTTCATTCCTTGGATCCTGCAAAAATTGTGAAACTATGTTAACACTGAATGAAATGCCTAGTCGTGTTATGGTTGCATATTGCAATGCTCCCACAACACTTCTGTACTCCTTTATATTATTTATAGATTCTCCCCTGTTTTTATAGAGATGCTAACTAGATATCATGGGTGTTGGTTGAGGTTTTGCTTCGTGCATGTTAGTCTTTATCAGGAGTTCAGTTATGTACTTCTTTTGACTAAGAACCATTTCTGTTTTTGATCTTCTTTGGGCTTCTATTCCCAGAAAATATGATAGACTGCCAAGATCCTTTACTGAGAATTTCTCATTTAGATACTGAGTCAGTTGCTTTATCTCACCTTCATTGTTCCCTATTACAATTAAGTCGTCAACATATATTAGTACATATGTTGTATAGTAATTATTTGATTTGATGAATAATGAAGTGTCAGATTTAGTTAGCCGATATCCCTGTGTCACTAGAGTTAATTTTAATTTGTCGAACCATACTCTAGGAGCCTGTTTTAGACCATAAATTGCTTTCTTCAGTTTGCATACATAATTTGGATTCTGAATGTAGCCCTCTGGTTGTTTCATGTAGATTTCCACTTGTAACACTCCATTGAGAAATGCATTGTTGACGTCTAAGTGTTTTATATTCCATTGTTTAGTGAGAGCAATCGTGAGAATTAGTCTTATGGTAGCTGGTTTGACTACAGGTGAAAATGTTTCATTGTAGTCAAATCCATATTCTTGTGTATATCCTTTAGCAACCAACCTTGCTTTGTATCTTTGAATAGATCTGTCTGGATTTCGTTTTGTTCTATATGTCCATCTGCATCCAATTAAATTTTTGTTGGTTGGTAGTTGAACAAGTTCCCATGTTTAATTATTCACCAGAGCTTTGTACTCTTCGTCCATGGCTTCTCTCCAGTTTTCATATTGTGCATCTTGCTAATATGTAACTGGTTCTTCTGAGTTGATAGTTGCGGTGAGCAATTTTGGTTTAAAAATACCACTTTTTGCCCTGGTTATCATTGGATGCCCAATATTTGTTGGAGATATTGTCTCTGATTGGCTCTCTTGATTGACTGTGGTTGCTGGCATATTACTGTTGTTTGTACTTCTGATGTCGCTTTCAATATTTTGGCTCTCATTTTCTTCTTGTTGTTGTCTTTCAGGTGAATAGTTGGCGAGGCTGATTGGCTCTTCATTGCTGGTATTGGGTGTTACTGATCCGGTAGTGCAGTTTAGATTGACTTCAGCAGCCACTGCTTTGCTAGTACCTGCTAGAGAGTCTGTATAGTATGGTATGCTAGGTATGATACTCTTACCAGTGATTACTTTAATTGTGGTTTTGATGTCTGAACTTTTGTATGGAAATACATGTTCATTAAATACCATATGTCTGCTAATGAAAATTCTGCCATTTTGATCTATACACCTGTATCCTTTTTGCTTTGTAGCATATCCAATAAATGTACATGGTTAGGATCTGAAATTTAATTTATTTGTGTTGTATGGTCTTAAGTATGGGAAACACAAACATCCGAAAGTTTTAAGACTTTGGTAGTTTAGTTTGATGTTATATAGTTTTTCAATGGGACTTAAGTCTTTCAACACTGCTGTAGGCATTCTATTTATTAAGTACATGGCAGTGTTGAAAGCTTCTGACCAAAATTTTAGTGGCAACGATGCATGAGCCAATAAAGTTAGTCCAGTCTCCACGATGTGTCTGTGTTTCCTTTCTACTAAGCCATTCTGTTCAGATGTGTAGGGGCAAGTGGTTATGTGTATAATTCCCTTAGTTTTGAAGAATTCATATAGGTTTTTATACTCAGAGCCACCTCAGATTGCAACACTTTAATTTTGGTATTGAACTGATTTTCAACCATATTAGAAAAATTAGCAACAGTAGCATAAGTGTTAGATTTTGCTTTTAGAAAGTAAATCCAGGTGTACCTAGTGTAAACATCCACAAGTGAAATGTAATACTTGTAGTTAAATTCGATGCAAACAGGGGTAGGTCCCCATAGATCAGTAGCTATCAATTCAAATGGTTGTGTGTGGTTAGTTAAAGAATTTATAAACGGTAGTTGGTGGCTTTTGCCCATTTGACAATAAGTGCAAACATAGGGATAAGATATATCATCAAAAGCAATTTTATTATTCCTAAGAACTGTTTTGACTACGTTTACACTAGGATGACCTAACTTGTAATGCCATTTATCAAAAGTACTTCTATTATTTTCTTCAAGTAGCATGACAGAATTGTAGCAGCTTTTCTCTTTAGTATTGTTGTCTTGACCATCAACTTTAAACTGATACAGTCCATTAATAGTGTTTCCCTACAATAAAATTTCCTTAGTCAGTATGTCCCTGACTAAGAAATATTTAGGGAAAAATTCAAAGTAAACATTGTTATCTTTTGCAAATTGTGATACGCTTATCATATTTTTCTTAATATTGGGTACCCTAAGTAGGTTATTTAAATATAGTTGTTTTTTACCGTTAATTATAGCATTTCCCATGTGAGAAATTTTTATGCACTTACCATTACCCAAGCTTATGGTTTGATTACCTCGATACTCCTTGTTTCCGAGATTAAGATTTTCCAAGTTGCTAGTGATGTGGTTTGTTGCTCCCGAGTCTGGATACCAGTTGTCGTCATGAATATCTTCTCCTTTGGCTTTGTCATTTTGATTATAAGCTATGCTGTTATTGTTTTGATTTATCCCTTTTGTTTGAGACACAACTATGTTGACATTAGGATTGCTTCCTCTTTGATTATTGTTACCTTGATTTGGTGCATAGTTTGAGTTAAATCGAAAGTAGCACTTCACTGCAGTGTGTCCAACTTTCTCGCAAATTTGACGTTTAGGTTTGTTGTTAGGGCTCCACCTGCCACGTCCTCATCCACGATTAGAGTAACCACCTCTTTGACCAGTGTTATTGTAACCACCTCTTTGACCAGTGTCGTTGTACTATTACTTTGATTTTTCCCTCTGTTGCTAGTAGTGAAGTTCAGCGAGTATTCACTTTCTGATGGCTTTTTGTCGTTGATTCTTGCTTCGTGAGAGAGTAGTATAGCGCATACATCGTCCAGTGGCGGTGTTGCCTTTTGTGATGTTATGATGGCTACTACGGCTTCATATTCGTCTCCCAGTCCATTTAGTAATGACAATACATGTTCAGCTTCATCTATGTTGCTACCAGCAGCCCTCAACATATCACATATATTTTTAGCTTTTGATATGTGTTCTCTCATACTTAGATTTTCTTTTCTATAGTTTTGTAGTTGTCTTTTATAAAATAGCGACTTTGCAGCCGATTGTGAGTTGAATACTTTCTCCATAGTTAGCCATATATCACTTGCTGTTTTACAGCCTATGACTTGAGATAGTAGGCTTGGACTGATGGATGACAACAGTCATGCACTGATGAGTCTTTCCTGTCTATGATATTTTATATATTCGTTGTTGCTAATGACTCTGTTTTGATTGTCAGTTATATATCTTGCTGGAGTTGATAGCGTGCCATATAAATAGCCTTCCAATCCGTAACCTTGCACGGCAGTTTCCACCTGAAGTTTCCACAATAAATAATTGGTTTCTTCAAGTTGGATAGTGATTAATTGGTTTTGTGGGCTGATAATTGTCTTGATTAGTTGTTCGGCAGATTGCATGGTAGCATTAATGTTGAAAGTAGCAGAGTTCTCTTCAGACATGATTATATATCACAGATCTGAATCCACGAAAAGCAGGTAAGTGGTGAGAACTTTCGTTGCCTTTTGAATTGGGGATTTTCGAAAACGTTAATATGGTCTTGGGTATTATAGGTGATGGTTGTATGATTGGATTTAATTTCAGATGGGTAAAGAACCAGGTGACGATGGTTCTTTCTTGATTTCAATCAGCTTGAATTGTTGTAGCCGTTAGGCTGTTGCTAGCTCTGATACCAAGTCAATAAAGCTGAAGACACAGATGAGAAGGAGGAACTACAGTTGAGAGAATTATAAAGCTTGTTATTTTATTCAATAAGAAATTGTTTTTGATTGATACAAAATAGGACAGAAAGACCTGATATATGTATAGGTGAATGTAACGGTAAAATACATTATTTTGGGTAAGCAAAATATAACTATGGCAGTGTGACGTGGATCGGTATAGGACAAACTTATCCATAATTAAATGTTTTGCTGACTCATCGTTCTATTCCAGAAATCATTGTCTTTCCTTTTATTCCCCCCCTTCAAACCTAGGGTTGGCCATGTACCATTCAAAAAAAACGGATGAAATTTTCCAATGTCATATCCACATCGAAAAGACGGGACAACGGAATGAAGGTTATTCCCGAATATGAGCAAAGAGAGAGTAAGTGTAATGATAAGTTACCAAGTTAAATGTCCGAGTTTAATTGCATACTGTTTCTTGAAACAATATTGTCTGAAGATTACAAGTAAGTTGATTTTCAAGATAAAGAGAAAATTCCACAGTATAATGTTTGTAAGCAAAGCGAGGACGAATACAGTAATAAATATGATTTTCCAACATTCTTTAATGTAGACCCTCCATATCAAATATCATAGTAATGTATATGATGAAAATATGTCACTGTGGCGCAAAAATAAAATAAACTTGTAACAACCCGCATTCTACGCATCGGAGGATCGTAGGATATTTATTTCTTTCTTATATGAGGTTGTATGGTCATGTGGCTTTGGGAAACGACCATTGGGGTCATTTCTCATGTTCATGATTTTTGCCAATTTTTAAATGACCGTTTTGCCCCTAGCTAATCTTGTTTCGGCCATAACTTTTGATTGGAAAGAAGTTTTGACCTGAAACCGCTTCCAGTGGCTTCGGATGATGGTTTACCTTTCCGTAGAGTGGTCACATATGGAAAACGGACTTACCGTTTGGGAGAAATGGCTGAAATAAGGTTTGGAAGGTGAAAAACTGCTTAACCGGGCCAAATAGGGTGATTAGTGAATGGGCCCATATCCCATTTCGGGATTAGGGTTATGGGGAGACTGAAAAGAGTTAGAGTTTCATTCCATTTCAGTTTTCTAGCCTCCACTTACCTCTTAGAAACCCTAAAAATGGCCTTCAACCTCTAAATCACCTCTAAATCACCTTCTAATCAAGGATTAAGCTTAGCAACATCAAATCAAGGGAGATCTTCACCAAATCAAGATTAGAGCTGCTGTTTAGCATTGGTATTCGCGCCATATCAGAGATTTATTTCAGATCTAAGGTTTATTTGTGGCTAAGGTGAGTGATTAGCTTGCTTTTACACTAATTATGGTTAATTAGTGTTAATTAGCGTTTTTAAACGTAATTAAAATCTGGAAAAATATTTATAAATTATTAAATGATGTTTTAGACCTCTGATATGAACTTAGGTTAATTTGGTTAAGTTCTGTTAATTCTATCATTAATTATGCTTGAACATGATTAAGGGAAAATATGAGGTTTTGGCTATGTTTAATCCATTTTAACCTATCATATTGATGTTTTGGTGTTTGAGGTCACTTCTACTTGTTGCTATGACTGTATGGTATGCTTTGTGATTGATTAGAATAGTTAGAATGGTCGAAAACGCCGTCGAATGGCGTAAAACACTCGCTGGAAAAGTTGCAGGAAGACGGTGCAGGTTTTCGGATCGGATCGGAGGGATGGGCTCGAACCGGAAAGTGGGCTGGGCAAGGATCGCCGAACCGAACCGGAGAGTGGCACAAGATGAAGTATGGCAAAAAGGAAGGCCACTAGGGTTGAACTGGTATCGGGTCGGGCTAAGGAAGGAGGGACCGGATCGAACTGAAGGGAAGAGAAGGGGATCGGAACGGAAGAGAAAGGGGAAGTGGATCGTACCGTGACCAGGAATCCGAACCGAACCGATGAAGCAAGAAACCTGAATCGAACCACACTACGAGAGACCGAACCGAACCGGGTTGCTGAAGTGCCACACTGAACGAGGTGTAGGAGACCGAACTGAACCGATGGCCAGGAGGGGATCCGAACCGACCCGGTGATGACCAAAAACCCGAGATGCAAAGGTAGTCCAAATGGAAGTTAGAGCCCAGGATCCAGTTGGGAACCAATGAGTTCACTTCATGATTGGGCTTTGCTGCGGGACATGTGCTAAGGAGTTGTCGACGTTCATAACTTCGATTCACCACTGAAAAGGAATGAGGGGCTACGTATCAGTGTAGTAGAATCATTATGACTCGAGGGGCAAAGTGATCGTAGTAAGACTATGAGCCAGTGCAGTGAAGCCATTGTGACTCCATGGGGCAGAGTGGACATAGTAAAGGATTAGTAAGGCTATGAGCCAGTGCAGTGGGGTGTGTACGACTCCATGGGGCAAAGTAGACATAGCGAAGGATTATTGGCTATGGATCAGTGCAGTGAAGCCGTTGTGCCTTCATGGGGCAGAGTGATCATAGCAAAGTATTGGGTGATCGAAGTGGTGGATATCGTATGCTTTACGCACTGAATGAGAGATGCGAGGATGGTTGCTATGCTTGATTTGTTGCCATCATTATGACATGCACACCCCCACCCCCGTATTCTTTACACCATATGTTATGGCACCTTAGAGTATTGTACGGTATGTAGTGCTAACTCTTTGGTTGCAGGTCCAGGTTCAGGTATGGTTTAGTATACATGTTATTGTTCTGTTTAGCTGCTTATCGCTCATACCAGACTTTTTGTCTGACCCAAAGTTTTATGTCTCTTCTTATTACCCTGGGTGCTCTCACGAGCAGACTAGAGACAGGTTAGCTGGGTATGCACGAGTAGCTGATTCGAAGACGAGCAGGAGGCTCCCACGTATGATACATATAGATATTCTCCCTGTGTTGTTGAAGATCACTGCTTGGGCATTAGTAGTGCATCTTCTACTCTAGCTTTCTTTTTCTTTAGAGACAGTTTAAAGTTGTAATAATGATGTTGGATCATAAGCTGTATTTGGATTTCCGCTGCTATGTTGGTCTAGTTTTCAGCTTATGCACTGTCTCGCCTGTTTTATGTAAAGATTATGTTATTATTATATTTTGTTCCATGCGCTGTGAGACATTCTACAGGTTCCTTGTTAGTTCATTCGTCTTCTTTCTTTTCTTCCGACGACCGTCCCGTGCTAACTGTACATGTGTACAACGCACTTTTGGAGTAAATGTCGGTTGGTGCGGGGCGGGCCGTCACAAAACTGCTTATTGATTTTGATGTCAAACCATATCCATCTTCCAAAGATAATCTAGAGTTTGCTTTTGGATGGTAATTCAACAAAATATGTTCGAGAAGCTACAGTTCAGTAAATAATCTGTATTATATTATAATTACTGAGTTTGATTTCAATATTTCACGGGCTATCCTAGAAAATTTTAAAGGTAAATTCTATTTAAACTCATAAATGTGCTGAGTATACCCATGAAACTCTAAAAAAATGGTTAAACCCAGCGTTTTGCTGAGTTTACCCATACACAATTAAAAAAAAGACAATTTTGCCCTCCCACGTAAGATCCCTACGTGGTGCCATAAAGGCACCACGTAGAGCAACTACGTGGTGCTTTTAGGACACCTCGTTGAGCCCCTACGTGGTGCCTTCATGGTACCACGTAATGGTCCTACGTGGTGCCCTAAAGGCACCACGTACCTTTTCTACGAGTTGTGCTGAGAAACTTAAAAAAATTATTATCGAACAGGGGTAGTTTTGTCCTAATTTTTTTTATAAAAAAATGGGCATAGTCAGCAGATTTCTGGGTTTAAATAGAATTTGCCAATTTTAAACTCAAAGGTCTCACTTATTAATAGCTTCTGTTCGTGCAAGTTTTTTAGAATCTGCTTCCTCATCGAAATCCCTAGATATTCACGTTTATTCTTTCGTCTATCTTCATGCCCGCCTTTCCCTTTCCCTTAATTATCGAAAACCCCAAAATAGTCAAGCCTCCCCCAAATTTGAGTCATTTACTCACCGTCGACGTCGGCCTCTTTTCGTGCAAGATTTTCAGAGTCTGTCGCCTCATCGAAATCCCTAGATATTCACATTTATTCTTTCGTCTATCTTCATGCCCATTTTTCCCTTGATTATCAAAAACCCCAAAATATCTCAATAAGCTCCTTCTTTTGAACGTCTGTAACATTGATCAGCATAGAATAGTATCAGTACGCTGTCTCATTAAAGTGTTCAGTCAAAACCAAAGACTGCACCGGTACAATAGTGGCAGCCCTACGAGATAAGTGGCGTCTAGGTGAGGCTCGTGAAATCTCACCGGTCGTCGAATCGCTGTAAAGAGATGCATCTGCAACAATGAACTTTTGAAGATTAGGTCGACCTAGGGAGGTACGTCTGTAGTTATCTGATACTGAAGTGTCACTTTCTTGGCACCAACCAAACATTTGATCAAACTTCTTAAATTTAAGATGAGCATTTTTTCTAAACCTCTGATCTGATACTTGTACGTAGCATCGCTCCACCACTTATCGGAGCCGTTTAGACAATCCTGCCCCTCATTCCACTCATCGCCTGAATCAATAACAAACTGCCTCATACCCTTCAGAGTCCGTTAATATTATCTCATTTATTCTTCGTGTGCATTTCAGACTAGCTATCGTTAAATCTCGATGCAACAACAACCAAAAATGGCCGAATGTTGCCGCTTAGAGCACAACCAACAATGGCTTGTTCAGTTACTAAACAAGCCACGGAGCAACCAGGTATGGCTTGTTTACTTCCCCGTGGCTAGTTTGGAACCAGTTTGTGTCCGGTTGAGTGAGAAGAGGTTGGAGGTATATTTAATTTGTTGTATCAACCTTATAGTAAACTCTCATAGTATATTTAATTAGTTTGGAACCAGTTCGTGTACCGAAAAACCCATATTCCCCTGTAAATTAAACCAGTTTGTACCGAAAAACCCATATTCCCCTGTATTCAATCAATTAGAACCTTTCATTTTCATCTTTTGCAATTCAATCGATTTTTTATTTTTGACTTAATTTACATTGTTCGGATAACGCAAGGAATAGACATGAGGAACCAGTTCGCTTTTTTATTTTCATTTACGAATGTGTTATTTGAGCGCAAATTCCAAACGGTATATTTAATTTAATTAATTTAAATATAACAATTATTATTTGTACAACATGCACTTAATACTTGCAAATAATAAAAATCAAATCATTTGATTTTCAACTAATTTATCGTAACAATATATTTTAGATTTAAGTGCAAGGAAATAAAACAAACTAGAAAAATGCTTCAAACAAATTAGGAAATTTAAAAACTTACTAAGGAAGATACAAAAATGATAAGTCATACATCACGATCTCTCATTGTTAAACATCGACTTCATCATATCCATTTTTAGTTTTCGTGTAAAGGTCCATCTTGACTAATAAATTGACCGTGCCATGCCGTGGGACAGTTTTTCCATTCCCAATGCATACAGTCTAGGCCGCCTAACATGCTAGGAAATCCTCTTTTGGCTCCTAACCTTTTCAATTTGTTGACATCTCTTTGCGTTGGAGCATGTAGATACTCCTCACCATACAATTCAATTATGGCTACACAAAACCTTTCAAGACTTAAGATAATAGTACTCTCACCAATTCGGACAACCTCATCAAACGCATCTGGAGCTATCCCATAAGATTAGTTAACGATTTTATATATAAATCCTTAACTTTTAATATGCTTTATTATAACATAAATATAGGGCGAATTAAATCTAATAATCCAAAATACCTTAGCGTTGTCAGTTAGGCCATATAAATAAGAAACGTATATTAATACTACATAATGACGAAGGTCATTTGATTTCGAATCATATAAAGAATGCAAATCTTATTTATTATGCAAAATGACTTAAGCAAGTTTCATTGGACACAGTGAACAGGCTAGTAATAAATTGGGCCCTATACATTGTTATATATGTAGACCAATGAGTATATCGGCTAAAGATAGGTTACATTACTTCATTAAATTTACTGATGATATCAGTAAATATGATTGTGTGTATCTTATGAGACACAAATCAGAATCCTTTGAAAAGTTCAAAGAATACAAAAATGATGTTCAAAACCAATTCTGAAATAATTTAAAAACTCTTTGAACAGATCGAGAGAATAATTAAGCCAATAATTAATGACTATCTAAAAGAGTGTGAAATTGTCTCACAACTCGCTCCACCTAGAGCACCATATTGGAATGGTGTGCCTGAAAGGAGAAGTTGCACCTTATAAGATATGGTACGATCAATGATGAGTCATTTAGATCTTCCAATAAATTTTGGGGTTATCCCCTTGAAACAGTTGCATTCATATTTAATTGCAATCCTATTAATACGATTCTGAAGATGTCATATTATATATGGACTAGGAAGTGTCCTAGTATGTCTTTAGTAAAGATTTGTGATGTGAGGCGTTTATTGAACGTCTCGCCTTTGACTAGCTCGGACCCAAATCTAATAAGAGTTATTTTGTGGAATATCCAAAAGAAGCGAAAGGATATCATTACTATAAATCCTCTGAGAATAAAATGTTTATTTCTCTAATTGGTACCATTTAAAAGGAGAACTAGTCTGTGAAATACCGTTGGGAATAAAATAGAACTCGAAACGTCTCGGGAACCACAAAATACCATTGAACCTTGTATGGAAAAATAATTGAGTGGGACTGACACAATAATTCTAATGTGATATAATGATAACATATTACTTATTGTGTATGATGTTATTTTAAAACAAGAAATATGTACTAAGTCTACTAAAGAACATGTTTTGATTAAAAAGTTCATTGTTGAACTTAATCCATTGTTGATCCAATGATTTTACATTGTGATAAAAAAGGAGCTATTGATCAAGTCCAGAAACCTTGATATCATTATCGCTTCAAACACACACACACACACACACACACACATATATATATATATACATATATATTTAAGAAATATAATCTCTTTTGTGAAATTGTTCACCGAGGGGATATATATATTTACAAAGTAACAAAAAGTTGTAATGTTGCAAACCTACTGACCTAACCTCTATTACAGCAGAATTATGGTAGTCACACTAGTTTCATGGGTATACGATACATGAATGATTGACTAAGTGGGAGATTGTTAGAGTTTACGCCCTAGAGGCAATCCATTTGATGTGATTAATAACATTGTTGATGTTATTATTTTATTTTGAATAAAATATTCTGTTATGTTATATTTACTGCGTAATATAAATATCAACATAATAAAAGTCCTTAGAATAATAATAATGTTGCAAACCTACTAACTTAAACTCTGTCGCAACAGAAGTATGATAGTCACACTAGTTTCATGGGTATACGATACATGAATGATTGAATCTAGTGAAAGTGGGAGATTGTTAGAGTTTATGCCCCAGAGGCAATCCATTTGATGTGATCAATAACACAGTTGATGTTATTATTTTATTTTGAATAAAAGATTCTATTATGTTAAATTTACTACATAATATAAATATCAACATAATAGAAGTCCTTAGAATAATAATACATAATTATATAATTCAAGTAAGTGACTTGAACACGAGATTATATAATATAATAATAAGTATTATAATTCTTAAATATCCCAAGTCAAATTTTATTATTTATAAAGGACAACAATAAAATGTTGAGACTAGTATGTTGATTGACTGATGATCATATCTCATTGATCATTAATATACATGATATTAATGTTAATACATAAATACGTATTGGAGAATAGTATATCGGGCTGACCCAACTTGAGAAAACTTCATGGGATATAATTAATAGTATCATTATTATTCTCAAAGTGATAGTGATGTAATGGTCCTTAAATCTGAAATCATTATAATTTTATTCGAGGATATTTGTGTTTTGATATCATCAAAAGTTACTTTTAACCGAGTAGATGATAAAGGTGATTATCGGATACATATCAAATCGATTGAAAATTATGAATGATCTAGATGGAATTTAACCCTACAAAATAAGTAGTGATATCCATGAGCCTCTTGATTGAGTGAGACTGTGAAATGCTTGGTTGTGCTTAAATATTGATTTGTTTTATATAGTCTACTCATCGATCAAGATAAAATGATTAAATCATAAAGAGGATGATACGTTCCATGCCTCGAGTTTAATCCTGCATATATTGGTCAAAAGGATTAAATTACATTGTAACATTGGTCATAAAAAAGTTTGTATCGAATCGTTGATTTTGTTATTATAACTTGGGTAACAGCAATGTATTACTAGATGTCAATCACTGTTTATGATTTTAAATACGACTCAAAATCATTGCCAACGTTGAAATAACCTATAGGATCATACAACAGAACGTTTGAAAAGGAAGAACCGTTCTTTTTTAGAACTAGAAGGAAAACCGTTCTTAATGAGTAAGATATCAAACATTGATTTTTTATTTGTTTGAAATGGTAAACTATAGGCTAAGATTTCTCCCCTTTATTTTATTCTCATACAAATAAAAAGGGGTCGACCTGTTTTATTTTTTTATTAGAAAAGATACAATTTAAAATAGGGAAGATTGAAATCCATGGTGGTTGCTAGTACCGCTTTATTTGATCTTCAATCTCGTGTGACGTAGATGTAGTAGACGTTCGTGAATACCAATATAGGCGGTGTGATATGCAGCGCTAACATTGATTCGATTCCAGATCTATGAATTCATGAAATCAAAAAGAGACCAAAAGGTATGCAATTTAAACTCAATTCATTTGATTTTTTCTGGACCCTGCAATTAGCGTTTGACTGTTTGTAATTTTCGCTGTGATTTGATCCATAATCCCTACACTTTATTTTTATTTTATAACTTCAACAATATAAAAGTTGGTCGAGGATGCAACTTCAAAGGGATCAAATTTTAACACGTTTCTATTAAGAGTCCATCAAAATGTTTCTCACAACTTCAAATACGGAAAAAAATTCTAGTCAGAAAAGTTCATAGTTGGAAATTTGTGCTAATTATATGTAAATAAATTTTTCTATTTACATGCCTCAATTAATATGCAATTTGTGACATTTTACAGTTTCTAACTTTTTGTTTCCTTTAAATTTGTAATTGATGTACTTGATTGAGACTAAATACTTGGAATTGGAGTTCCTGATGAATAATGCCCATGATGAAAACATACTCCAAGCAGCTACCTAAAGCTCCCAAACGGTTACCAAGGATAGTTGTGATAAGGTTGGTTATATAATGCTTTTTATGCAAAACGTACACGGTATGTTGTGTTTTTATTTATCTATATAACAAAAAGGACTGGTTAGTTATTCAGAGACAAAGAGAGGCTGAGATTTAATCTTAGCAAAGATAAAGAATGGCCAGGATTATATCATTTGTCCACGTCTGGATACAACAAACGTGCCTTTCTTCAACCGCTCCACTAACCCACTTCTTCATGTAAACAGGAGCAGCTACAGCAAGTATTTACCCTCTCTTCCTTCACTGCTCTTATCTAATACAAAAACTAGCCATCCGAATCTCATTGTTTTCCGTCCTACATACCTTCTTTTCGCTTTCTTCTGATTCGTTCCACTGCCATCATAAAATCAAGCCAAAACTTCAAACGAGTCCTCCCATATATCATGCAAACGTACAAGAATCCGTAGAAAGTGAATACACGTATGAAA
Source organism: Allium sativum (assembly GCA_030737875.1). NCBI lineage: Eukaryota > Viridiplantae > Streptophyta > Magnoliopsida > Asparagales > Amaryllidaceae > Allium > Allium sativum. Next base: position 48,312,699 of record CM060916.1, read on the forward strand.
CAAGACTGAAGGTACAGAAAAAACTGTTCTTGCACCATGTCTTTAACTAATTATTCTTCTGTTTCTTTATCTCCTGCCACAATCATGGAATCAATCTACATATGAAGTTGGTATTTCCAAACTCTCATATTGACTTGCACCCTGCTCTAAATCGGTTGCTGATATGTTGATTAATTGCTTATTTTACTGCTATTGCTTTTTAAGGGTTATTGGTTAAATTTTATTTTTGTTGCATACAACACACGCACTTTAACCTTGCTGCTTTCTTTTGCAGTTTATCCCATGCGTTGACATCACCTTGGTTCGGCTATTACTTTGCACCGAGGACCTGTCTTTTGAGTTTATCCTTGGACGACCAGTTTCATATATCAGAAGGTATGTTATTATCTATATAACAAAACTGTATAAACTATCATCCACTCATCGAAAGTTGCCACAATTATAAAATGCCTACATTTTGCTCTGTAATAATGTCTTTGTTACATATGAAAAAAAAAAGGTTTTCACCTCTTAATCTACCACGGTTGTGGTTTGAAACTTCAATAATCAATGGTCGAATATATAGTGGAGTTACACTTCCACAAAGTTAACTGACATATCACCATACATTTTGGTTCTTATGTTATTTATTTAATCTTCATAATTTGTGCCATTATTGATACATCAATTGACTCTTCTTAAGGCAGTGTTATATTTTCTTTTTTTATGTACTACAAGTATTTCTTTCTGGACAATGCTTTGACTTCTAGATGCTCTCATTTATAAGTAATGGCAACCGTTTCAACCTTTGTTTGGAAATCACGTATAACTAACAGCAGCCTTGGACAACTTTGCAACTGTAATTAGCACATGATTTTGTCCTTTACTGTACAAATGCAAATCGCCAGAATCTATTATTATTTTGTTCTTTAGAAGATTTTAATAATTTAATTGTGGATTGACGTAATATTTTTTAAACAATGGCTAAATTGTGGCAGTTAATTTTATTTAGTATAAGTTAATACATGTTTATGGAAATATATTAAATTATGTTCTCGCTTAACCGTTGTCAACAATTACAGTCCAACGCTGACCCGGAATTTAAATAATCATTGTATTAAGTCAAGAATGCTTTAAGCCATGGTAAACTACATGCGCTTTTTTGTTCAAGTTTTCAACATATATATCTTGGTATGCCGTATGCATCATAATATTTATATTTACGAATGCATGTTAGTAAATTCTACTTAATTATTATCTAGCTGACTTGAACGTGAAGTTATCGTCACCTTTTCTTATTATTTTCGGAAGGGAAGGAGAAACATGTGCTAAAACGAACATAGGTTTGCAAGAAATTTTAGTTACCTACCAATGTTAAAAATGAGGAAAGATAGAAAAGCGAAACAGAGGGTATTCTGTTCTTTTTATATATCTTGATTGTACTGAGTTTGTTAACATTTTGATTAATTTGGTATTTGGAACTAAAATCTACTACGCATCTCGACTTTGTAGCTTCCAAATTAGTCAAATAAATTATTTCAGACTTTTCATCATACTCTTCATCAATTTACTGAAACAAAGAATTTTTCAACCAAATTTTACTTCCATATTTTCTCCTGCCCCATTAATGGTTGATTATTCATCCATAAAGAGCATGTGTAAATTTTTTATTCTTGACTGCTGACTAAAATATTAGTACATTGTAAATAGTACGTATACGCATGCATTCCTTTACTTACTACAGTATCAAATCAAATATGTTAACCACAATTGATTAAAATCTTTAAAAACATATCCAAAAGTGTCCATGTCATCTTCCCTTTTTTACATTAAATTATAGCATAAACAATACAAATTTTACTTCCGTTATACAAACATGTGAATTTTGAAATAATTCACATGAAATGAATACGGGAAAAACAAATACTATAATGTCACCCTCAGTGACCAAAAGATTTGCTTATACTCCTACTCTAAACATAGCCGATGGCGATATTAATATGTAAGCCAATATTCCCATTTCGATCTCCAGCCATTGTATTAATGATTATACTGCAGCTGTTAAACATGAATACAATTTATTATCAAGGTACACAGTATTATTAACATATGTTTGGCTATTTTTTCAGCCTTAACACCACTCAAATGGATAGTAAACCTTCTAATCGTTCAGTTGCACAGTCATTACATCGACAAAGGGAAAAGATGTCAAATATACCGACAAATTTTTCCATCAATGATAACTCTATGTCGAACAATGCATCTTCCACTTCAACAAGTATATTGGCCGATATCACCAATGGCTTACAAACAGCTGAAAGAACTACGGACAATACACAACACACAACGACCATGGATCCAACAACTACGCCGGTCGATAATATGTAAGCCTATCTCAATATTTCTCCAATCTTTTATTTTCATTCACTTGATATTATATGCGCGGAAATAACTTTCTTACATGTCCCTATAAATACCCTTAGGCTCGATTCGTATACCCCAACCAATATGACATCTAAACGATCCATTGCTCAAAAAATGCGACGAGAAAGAGAAAAACGTGCGAGAAAATTAGAAATTTTGAGTTCTCCAGTTGCAAACCAGAGGAGGGACAACGAGCCTTTTCAAGGCATAGGATGTTCATTTTCTATACATAATCATGCATCTTCAAGCTCCTCGGGTAATGTCAAGAACATGATTCATATAAATAACACATCTCATACGCCTTCGTACGTATATTTTTTATTTTCTATAAAATTTGTCAAATTATATCTTTAACATTACAGAATATGAATTAATTGTTATGCTTATCATCAACTCTAGAGTTATGAATGGTGGTAGTGATCACGTAGCTGAACCTACATGTGATGCACAATATATTAATGAACTACAACCTCATCATTTGTGGCGACATTTGGGAGAATAGAAATGTTATTGTTTCTAAAATTGTAAATATCCTACATGCATATGGAGTCAATGTCATTATTTTTGATAATCATGTAAGTATTTCTCTTCTACATACATACGTACATATTTTAATTTTCACTTACTAATACGCAATATTTACCATAATTTTAAAGGGCCGGCATGTTTATCCAAAAGAACCGAGGAAATTTGCATGCAGCACATGGTCAATACAAAGACCAACCATGGGGAGTGAAGTATGGCTTTCAATATATGTTCCCATGCTCCTTATATTTTATTATCATTCGTACTTACATTAATCACTTCATACTCTAGACATGGGATAATGCTTTGCTACAACACAAAGATAATAAAAAAAGAAACTGACAGACTATTGAATGGCCTGTAAAAAATGTTTCGGTACGCTCACCATTACTGCACTTTACTTCTATAAAACAACACCATGTTACGTTTAACCACCTTTCATTTATTTATATTTGCAGCTTCGCTTGCATTCAATACATTGGAGTACGAACGTGATCATCGACAACTACACATTTTTACGTGTACTTAAACAGATGTCTAGATGCTAGGATGATTAAATTTGAAGATGTTTTTATTATTTGCTTTTGTTAAAACTAAGCTTTTTTGGTTGTACAAACTTGACTATTTGGTTATCATTGTTGATTTTTATTATCAGATATCATACCTTGACAGGTTCTGAGTTCATCGTTGACTTGGGAAGAGCAATGGCTTTCAAAATATGTCATTTACGAACTGTGCATGTACTAAATGCATGCATGCAACATCTGCTAAATGAAGTTTACTTATTGTTTAATTGGTATTACCTGCATGCATGCAATTGAACAATTTGTCGCTTACCATTGATGTCTGTTTATTTTACATGTGCGTTGAATAAATCATGCTCATAATAGAACCTTCTTCGATCCCTCTGCTTAGTTTTTTATTACTAACTTATGCATATCATAATTTTATACTCATTTTTTCTACCATCTTTCTCTTCAACCAATATATATCACTTACAATATATATCTTGCTTCTACACAATATGCTATCACTACATATTGATGCATTCAATCTAAAACACTTAAAAGTCTATGCTCCCGTGCATCGCACGGGTTTCCACTCGTATAGTAATACATTCCCTCTTTTATAATTATATATAATGTTTTTTTATTTGAATGGATATGCCTTTAGGTTGATGTTTTATTTTTTGGTAATTTATGTTAGTTGTATAACTAAATGTTCATAATTTTTTAAAAATATAATTACATTGTATTATTGAGTGTGTTCCTAATTTTTTCTAAATAATGTAATCGATAGTGAAGGCATTCGTTAAGGCCACTAATTGCTTTTTGTATTCAGGAATCCTAGGTGGAAGGTAAAGTAGTAGATGAAAAAGTATTGTACTGTTTGCCTCTATTTGTCATTGGGGACTTTGCATTTAGAGGCTAATACAAAATTGCCTCTAGTTCTTCTAGGGGTAACTACTATTTTCCCTTTAAATTATGTAATAGAGGAAAATTTATTACCTTTAATATCTAAAAATTAGCAGTGCAAGTTCTTATCGTAAGACATCTATAAGTGGAACAAATCCTTATAGCTCGTTCCAAAACCCAACAAGTAATTACAATCTGCATAGGAGTTCTTCCAATTGTATGAAAAACTCTGTTTGATAATCTCAAAATGAATTCAGACAAGAAATCTCCCCACCATAGTCATTTAATCAAGAATATGCTAACCTATTAGTAACAAAGCTCATAATGAGACCTTTATCCCTCTTATCTTTTATTGGTTCTCATTGGATTAACAATAATAATTTCTCTTGATGGAAACGAATAAGGGATGGTCTTATAATCCAAAAAAAATTCTCCATGATCAAAGAATATTGCTTATAATTCAAGGAAAGTTCTCCAAGATACGAGAGGAGCCAATTCGAGAAAGAGGACGGAAGAAGTCATTTTTGGACTAAAGAAAAGAATGTCCACGATATCGATAGTTCGATAAAAGGTAAAACTTGGTATCGCCTCTACCTTTATGACGAGTCTATAATAGGAAAGACCAATACCGTTTCGGCATCAACCTTGTGAAGATAAAAGATAGCTATCTCTAGTTCAACGACACCTTATAAAGGCAAAGGACCCATTAAGTCTCAACAATGATCTTCAAAATCCTTAATAATGGAATCCACTTGCACGGATCCGAGACTTTAAAGAAGAAAAAATATTTAAAATCTCTAAGTGTAATCAACAAAAAAAAAAGATCAAATCTTATGATCCTGACAATTGGAGCATTATCCATTCATAATGGATCGATACCCTTCTTTGCCTTTGGACAAACCGATGAAAACGATAACAACTAATTCTTACAAATGAGAAAAGTCACTCAAACTTATTCTAAACGAACTATATTTGGAAAATAATAATAAAGTTTTATGATGCTTTCACTCAAAGGTGGCAACCAAATAAAAAAGAATCTTTATTACTGTATGGTTACTGGGGAGAACCGAAAGAAGGAATTGTAATTGGAAGCGAATCCTTGCTTTCAGATGATTTGGAGAGGAAAACAGTTATGAACGAAAACCAAGAACCAAAGAAGCCAAGATTCATCCTCACTAAAAAGGATTTTAGATCTAGATTGCGGAAGGAGTGCAAATTGATTACTTCAATTGAGAACTTGATTCTATAACAATTTAGTTTGCATATAGAAACCATTTGGATAAAGTAGATAGCCTCATACTTAAGAGATTCTATATGGTTGGGAGTGAAATATTCCATTATTTTGGAAAAGTCCATAGTATACCAAGGCGCTTCCAAATAGAAGGGAGGGATAAGCTTATGGATATGCGCCTGGCACCTACCAAACCCCTTGATCCCACTAAGGTGGCCTGGTCAAGGCACCTCCTAGAAGGAGGAAGGGTAAGTCATCAATCCCGCCTCCAAGGCCTGGTTGATGACCCACCAGGTTTTGGTATATTCAAGATGCCCTTTAGAAGTAGGACTTTTAAGCCCTTAATCCATCCAGAAATTGGCCTGACTATGGTTTTGAATAAAGCACGCTCTGCCTCTATTCATTTTAAGAATAGGCCATGCTTCTGCTTCGGCTAAACACGTCCTACCTCTACTTAGAATTCCGGGCAAACGCGTATTCTGGACAAATGAAATTGAATACCAAAAAACAAAAAAAATGATGGAATCTCATAATTCAATTTTATTATTTAAATTTGAGTTTTTTTTAAGTATACTTAAATTTAAATAACACAAGTTTAATCAGTTAAACAATTGCATTCATATTTGACAGTTGTTTACTTTAACTGTTAACCATTACTTACATTTGTTCATATACAGAAACTAATTCATTTATTTCGTTCAATCGAAAATAAATTGAAGTTCTAAATATCAAAATTTAAATTCAAACCAAAATTATTTATTATAACCAAAATAAATTTCAGGTTGTTACGTATCATAATAATATCACTTCACCAAAAAATACTTCAATATTTTTATTTATTTATTCATTTATGTATTTCTAGTTCTTGTCCCTTTAAGCTTTTCTCATAGTGAATTATTTAATTATATCATCATAATCTAACAAATTAAGATGTTTGTTTTAAATAACATCTTATTTTGAATAATGTTTATGTGGATTTCGTTGATTTCAAGGTAGAAAGCTTTTTTCCTTGAGGTGATTAGGATAATCAATAAAAAAGTTATAAACCGCCCATACAAAAACTCAAGTATATATTATAATAGAATTATAAATAAAATAAGGAATCTTGACATAGTAACATTTTCTTCCTACTTTAGTTTAATTTCGTTTAAGGACCGTTCCTGGGCGCTTGGCAGAAAGTTAGGACACAATTTTATTTTTACAAAAAGGAAGAAGAAGCATTTAAGTTTTAGAGGTCTAAATCTAGCACATATTAAAAAGCATCTTAAATTTTAGAAAAGAAGAAGCTGGGTATATTATTGTATGAATAACCATTATTCTATGCAATTAATTTCGAATTGGTAAACTTTCAAGGGTTGGACCCTTATACCATTTTAAATTGTTTGATTTTAGTTTTGTTCCAACAAAATGTGCTTGATTTGCATAAACATTATTTAGGATTTTTTTATAACTTCACCTACTTGTATTAAAATATTATAATTTAACACAAAGTGAACACAACAACAATGATAATAATTCATATGATGCTAGAACAAAACGTCTTTTGATATATGCTTTGTATCTCATATATAATTTGAAGAACTCAACGGTTTAACATTAACATTGAATATCCACAAATAAGTATCGAAATTCGTGAATTGGAATAAAAGTGGAATTTTCGGAATGAAACTGGAAATTTTAAATCATTTGATTAGTGGAACGGAAACGGAAAACAGAATTTCAAACTTTGGCTACTCTATACTTATTCCAAGTAATTATATGTATGCATTGAGAACAAGATTGTCGATCACTTTTACACTGTTGGGATATAATTTGAAATGGTCTTTTGCTATGTTGGTTCATGTATTCGAAGTGTCTATTCAAGTGAAGAGTCGTGTCCGTCCAAATGAAGAGACGCGTCCGTCCAAGTGAAGAGATGTGTCCACTCGAGTGAAGAGTCGTATTCGTTCAAGTGAACAGAGCAGTTCATAGGTGGATGATGTAGAGACGACGTACGTAGAAGAAAACAAAAGTGAAGGAAAAATGGATGTGGAAAGAGAAGACGGAAGTGAGAATGAAAAACTGGATGTCATAATGGCTGAAGATGAAGATGCTCAAGCAGAGGACATTACAGAAGACAAAGAAGACCAAATTGCCAAGGTAGAACCTTGTAATAGGAATAAGCCACCTTTCGTTAAAAGGAAAGGGCAATTATCAGTTGTTCGGGATTTTCCTGTTGGTTGTGGTAAATATGTTTATGTTAAAAACAGAAGGTTGAGTTCAGTAGTTGAACAAATGGAAAAGTCTTAATGCAAGTCCATAAAAGGTGAGTTGGAAGCTGGCGCAACTGTGAAATCTGTTCGTAATAATATGAATATTATTATGTATGAAGATAAAAATGATTAAGGAAAAAGCTTGACTAGAGAGAAGATACAACCAATGATACATGAGGCACCCAACTTAAAAAGAGTAAGAAAGAAAATTTCAAATTAGGAGGGAGTGTTGAAAAATAATTTGAAATGGTCTTTTGCTATGTTGGTTCATGTATTCAAAGTATCTATTCATGTGAAGAGTCGTGTCCGTTCAAGTGAAGAGACGTGTCCGTCTAAGTGAAGAGATGTATTCATTCAAGTGAAGAGTCGTGTCCGTTCAGTGAAGAGTCATGTTCGTTCAATGAACTGTCATGTTCATTCAAAGGGTCGTGTCTATTTGTAGGGTATGTAATCCACTATATATATATATATATGATCATTTTTTTGTGTTGGTAAGCAAGAAAGAATGTTGTAAGAAAGGTTGGTGGCAAGAAATCAAGAGTACTTCTCCACTTAAAATAAGTATTCTTCCTCTAGTTTCTCTTCCTCTAACATACACATGGTTATTTAGTTGAAAACTGATGATACAAAATATTTTCTCAAGAAGCAATGATACTGTAATGAATGTAATGATACCATAATGAATGTGATGTGTAACGCTATTGCTTCAGATGCGAGTTATTTCAGTAGATGAAAACAATATAGAAATATGAAGAAGAAGAAAATGTCATTTTTGAACATATTGCTTTGTCCATGTACAAAATATCAGGATGAAAGTCTTAAAGTTATATTGATGCTTCAAAGTAACTAGTTCATGAATAATTAGAACAAGCGTTTAATGTGTTTAGGAAAGAGTTGTTGTGCTTGTTCTATTCTATAGGAAATAAGATTTTTATCTAGTTTTTAGGAATGTACCTAGAATTAAGGAAGTAGTTTATTTATTTTAAGCTTATGAGATGTAATCAACTTGAAGGTGTGAAGCAATAACAATGTAGTCGTTCAATTATTCCATGTTTAATCTCTCTCTTCCTCTGTATATCAAATTCTAACAGAAAGTGCCAAAATTGTATTACTCCAGCGATATCAGTTAACCAAAAATAGTTCCTCGTTTTTGTTTATTTATTCATCTTTTTCTCTTTGTGTTTTTCTTATAGTGAATTCTTCAATTATAACATAATAATGTAACATATTAAGATATTTGTTTTACAGTTTCGAATAAATATTTATGTGGATTTCTTCGACGTAGTATGTTTTATTTTTTCCAAGGTGACTGGGCTAATCAATAAAAATTAATCTATAAATAACCCTTACATACAAAAACTCTAGTATATATTATAATAGGATAATGAATAAAGATACGAAATCTTCACATGGTAACTTTTTCTTTCTAGTTTAGTTCCTGAAATAATTTTCTTCGTGCTCTTTTTGTGATTCCTTATTTCTTTTAAAGAAAGAAAAAAAGGAAAGAATTGAAAATTGTAGTTTTCATAAGAAGACACATATAGACTTATGCAGGGCTCACATCTATTTACCGATTAACTTGATGATCTGGAAACATTTCCTGCTAAAATATACTGCTTCCGACGTATCCTAATATTGAATTTCGTAGGTGTCCATATATTCAATCTCAAGGTCCAATTAGAAAAGTCAAAATGTTCATCTCAGAGGATAACATATCCGCGCCTGCATATCTGTGAAATATTATATTGACGCGATATTTGACTGTTTCAACGTGCTTTTAAGGTTTAAATCAACCGTTGATGTGCCCTATGAATGGGCTGGGCCAGATAGCATCATTCCGAACAAAAAAAGTAACTTTAGCCCATTGCAACTTGAACGTATAAGCAGATAATTATAGCTTATATAATCATACATATAAAGAACACTCAAATCATACCCTACAAAGATTCAGGCTTTATTTGAAAACGTTTGAAAACTGTAATTATATTCAGATGCATAGCAGTTTATAGTTTAACAGTACATTCAGGTATATCATATCGTGTCTAGAAATATATAAAGAAGACGATAATGTCAACTTATTAATCTCCACAGTTAACAAACTGGCAGCTAACAGTGAGATATCCCCTTGCATATCCATTGCCATTAGTATCCAGCTGCTGAAACACGCCCTGGTCCAAATCCAGCCCTCCGTTCGAGCACTGGTCTATGATCCTCACCGTCGTTTGCGCTCCCGTTTCGCTGTTCGTCACCTGCCCAGAAAATCAAAACCATACTCAGATCGTTATAAACCTTGTTCAATAATGCGATTGGCAACTTGAAGCGGACTACAAATGAAAATTTAAAGGAGGACTAGTGAAAGGGCACTTACGGACAAACACTGGCCACAGGAGGCCTGACCGGTGGGGCCCACAGGGCCGCAGAAGGCGGTCCAGCCATACCTCTGGCGCCATGCAAGGGGCTTGTCGGCGTCCCAGGTGGCGCAGTAGGCGCCCACGGCGTTGAGGTCCCAGTTGTGCTGGGCCGGGTTGTATATGTTGTACGTGGCCCGTACGCCGGATGCCGACTGTGCGTTCACCGCCGTGGCAATGCACAGCAGGACTAAGACTGCCAGGGAGCTGGTTGCTTTGGTAGCGTTGTTCATGGTTTAACTTATTTGGTCCAGGAAGGAAGGGAATCGTTTCAATATATAGTAAATAACCAGGGGCATTTTTGTCTCTCTTTTATGTTTTGGTGTTCTTGGAAATTCTGGTCTTACCTAAGTGTGCTATACTTTTCCATTCCCAGTTGCGTGTCATTGCATGCAAGTGATCACTTGGTTGATTTTGTTTTTGCTCCTGGGTTTATTGCATGCATGCTTCTGGAGGCAAGTAACAATTGTTATCCGCCTTGCAGTTCCCAGTTTTAACTGTAAAGTGTAAATTTACTAAATTTACATCCTCTAACAATAAGAAACTCATTAACAAAATAAATAAATAAAATAACAAATTTGGTTCAATGTTTTAACATTTAACTTATGTTTTTCGTTCGTTTGAAAATGCAAATGACACATGTATATTATGAAAAACGTTCGTTTTAGAAAACAAAGTTAACACAAAAAATAAAAAACAACTTCTAATAATTTTCCATGTTTTCAAAAGAAATAAAGGAACGAAACACAATCCTTGTTTTTGTCGTTTCTCCCTCTTCTCTGTCTTCTTTAATGTTCATTCATTTCCATTGTCATCCTCCAACTCTCTTGATTTTTCATAGTTGATTTTGAAACGTATAAACTAGGGCTGTTATGGTAATGGTAACCGTTACCAATACGAAAAAATCGTTACCATACCGGTACTATTGGTAAACCAAAAATGAATACCGATAATTAACCATTACCGCTGGTAAAATGCTCATTGGTATACCGATAAACCGTTGACTGGTAATGGTAAATTTACCAATGCATAAAGCTATTAAAACATCAACGCATTAAAATTTTGATAATAATAAAAAGTAAAAATATTTTTACTAATTCTAACTCCATTAATGCTTATATAAATATTTAAACTTATTTTAATTGGCATAGAAAATTTATTTAGCTTATCACAAGATATTTACAGCAAGCAATATGATATAATAATTTTGTTAATCTTAAACTTTGAAGTTAATAAAGCCAAAAAGAATTACCATCCTAAATAAATCTGTATGCATTTGCATAAAATATGATAAACTTTCAAAAAAACAAAGGTCGGAAGTCATTAAGATAGCGAATAAACAAAATTAATATGATTGGTAAATTTACCGTTACCACTGGTATTGACATTTCTTTACCACTATTTTATCGTTAACAATGGTAAAACTAACCGTTACCATACCAATAGAATTTGTATACCGATGCAGCTTGATATTGCTTACCACTGGATTGGTATTAGTATGGTAATGGTAAATTTATCATTACCATAACAGCCCTAGTGTAAACAAACGCCATCAAAGTATTTTCAGCTAAAAGGTGCAATCTATGTTATACTATAAATATTTGCGATAAAGGTAGCGAACAGTTATAAATGGAAATTTTGACTAAATAAATATTTGCAGTCAAGTTGATGCAGTTTGATTTTAGGGTTAGATCTGATGATCTTTTGATATTGCAATAGAGTTGAATTGAATGTAATTTTCAAAGATTAGTTGCATGTAAAATGTATTGAGAAAAAGCAAGAATAGAACGATGCCTTTTATTATTTGGTAGATGATAATGTACAGGAGCATATCCTATTTATAATGTTAGATAGAGCATCCAGCTAGTCCCATTATTACCAACAATAATAAAAATAGAAGCATTGGGCCAAGCCCACTATCACAAAATAACTGTATGTAATGTATTTGATCCAGTTGCCTTGTATAAGATGGTATTTGGGTTCGGTGGTGTTCACTATTCTAACACCTCCCCTCAAGCCGACACTAGGGTTTTGTCTGAAATCCCTAATTTGATTTTGCCCTCGATTCTTCATGTCTTCGAGATGTATTTCTTCTAAGTACGATTGTGTGAGAGCTCCTTACTGTTGGATGCTTTGACTTGACTTCACAAGCTTGCGAGAGATTTGACGAAGGTTTCTCAAGTTGATTTGCTTCGTATTGATTTCTTCTGAATATGTTTGTGTGATGGTTCTTTGCTTCTGGATGCTTCGATTTGACTTCGGAGACTTGCGAAGGTTTCTCTGACTTCCTGTTATCTTTTCCTTGTTGCTGAATATCGGAATGGGTAAGTGAATAAGGTAACTTCTTTACTCTTAAATCATCTCTGTATCTGATAAAGTTTGGTGCCAAGAGTGATTTCTTTAAAGTGTCTGCTCTTTGATAATATGTTGGTATGTGATTGATTTCTATGTTCCCTTTAGCTACTTGTTCTCTCACAAAGTGTAGATCAATTTCCACATGTTTTGTCCTTGCATGTAAAACTAGGTTTGCTGTCATGTACACCGTACTTTGATTGTCACACCAAATTGTAGGTTTGCCACTGGTTTGCACTCGTAGCTCTTTTAGTAATGACTGAACCCACATTACTTCGGTTATTCCATTTTCCACGCTTTTGTATTCTGCTTCTGTACTCGATCTAGATATAGTTTGTTGTTTCTTTGAAAACCATGATATCAAATTTCATCCCAAGTTTATGCAATAAATAATTGTAGATCTTCTGTCATCTATGTTTGAAGCCCAGTCAGCGTCTCCATACCCTGTAATGCATAATTCCTTTGCAGCTTTATAGATAGTCCATAGTTAGTTATTCCCTTTAAGTATCTGAGCACTCTTTTTACTGCTCTCATGTGTTCATTCAGCTGTGCATACAAGAATTGACAAACTTTATTAGTGCTGAAATCTATATCAGGTCAAGTTATAGTTGTGTACTGTAGTGCACCAACTATACTCCTGTACTCAGTTATATTAGGTATTGGTTCTCTCCTATTTTTGGAGTATTGCCGATTGCTTATCATCGGTTATACTTGAGGCTTTGCTTTATACATTTTTGTTTTATTTAGTAGCTCATTGATGTATTTTCTCTGAAGTAAAATGATTTCTGAGCTTGATATCCTCTTTACTTCTATGCCCAAAAAATAGTTTAATTCACCTAGATCCTTCGTAGAAAACTACTTGTCCAGATATTGCACCAATTGATTTATTTCTGCATTGCAATCACCTGTAACAATAAGATCATACACATATAGGAGCACATATACTATTCCATTATTATTTTCCCTGATGAATAGAGAATTGTCTGATTTGGAAGACTGAAAGCCTAGTTTGACTTGCGCGTCTTTCAGTTTATCTAACCATACTCTGGGAGCCTGCTTTAACCCATAAATTACTTTATTTAGTCTTCATACAGGTTGTGTGTCCTTACTATATCCTTATGCTTGCTCCATGTAAACTTCTTCTTATAAAGTGCCATTCAAAAATGCATTGTTTATGTCAAGTTGTCTGAAACACCATCCCCCTCGAAGTGCAACAATTGGAACTATTCTAATTGTTGTATGTCTTACTACTGGGGAGAATGTCTCGTTAAAGTCAAAACCTTGCTCTTGTTTGTAGCCTTTTGCTACCAACCTTGCTTTATACCTTTTAACTGTTCCATTTGGATTCCTTTTGACTTTGTATGTCCACTGGCAACCGATAATGTTTTTATTTTCTGGTGGCTTCACTAATTCCCACGTATTGTTTCTAATGAGTGCATGGTACTCTTCATTCATGGTTGTCTTCCACTTGTCATTGGTAATGGCCTGACTGATTGTGGTTGGTTCATCATCAGACAGTGAAACTGAATATAGTACATCATCAGACATTGCAGGAGTTTCTGGTCTCAGGTTGTATATCTTCACTGCTTTCCGTTTCACTATCTATATTATCTTCATGTTGCTGATTTTCTTGGTTTGACTCTCTTTTAGGTGAGTTGTATGGCAAACCTGGTGGTTCGTATGTGTCAGACCTTGACTCGTCAGATTCAGCTTGATTCTCACATGTTCTCCTTTCAATTACTCATGTGTCTTCGACATTAATAAGAACATGTATATATGTTTCATATTCTTTGGTGTTGTACACTTTATTTGTTATTTTTACCTCCTTAGTTTTGAATGGAAAAATGGTTTCATTGAACACAACATGTCTGTTATCAAATATTTTCCCATTTTCATCAAGACATCTGTAGCCCATTTGATTTGTACTGTATCCTATGAAAGTGCATGGCCTTGACCTAAATTCTAGTTTATGTTTATTGTAAGGCCTTAGGTGTGGGTAGCATAAACACCCAAAGGTTTTCAAATAATTGTAGTTAGGTCTGACTTTATATAATTTTTCATAAGGACTCTGACCATTCAGTACTTCAGTTGGCAATCTATTCATTAGATAGACTGTAGTACTAAATGCGTCAGGCCAAAATTTCAGATTCATTGAAGCTTTAGCTAATAAAGTCAGACTTGTTTCTACTATACGACGATGTTTTCTCTCTACTAGGCAATTTTGCTCAGATGTGTACGCACATGCGGTTTTATGATTTATCCTTTTCTTGTTAAAATAGTTTGATAGGGGTTTATACTTAGATCCTCCATCAGTTTGAACTATTTTTACTTGTGTTCCTAACTGATTTTCCATGTGTGTGATGAATTGTGTCACAATGGTGCGTGTTTCATCTTTAGTCTTCATAACGTATATCCACATGTATCTTGTATAGGCATCAACAAATGAAATATAGTATTTACATCAATAATTTGAGTGTATGTGTGCAGGACCCCACAAATCAGTTACTATCAGTTCTAGGGGTCTAGAATAACTTGTAGTAGAATTAGGAAAAGCCAATTTATGGCTTTTTCCCATTTGACAATAAGTGCATATATAAGAGTTAGGAATACCAGAGCAAGTGATATTATTATGACTAAGAATCTGCTTTACAATCCCAATGCTTGGATGACCAAGCTTGTTATGCCATACATCAAATACTTCACTACTCCTATCTACATTGTGTATTGCAGGACTACATTGTTCTCTTTTGTTGATATTGTTGCATTTCACATGATTGAACCTGTATAATCCATTTTCTTGTTTACCCTGCAGTAAAATATCTCTAGTTAGCATGTCCTTTACTAAACAGTATGTAGGATAAAAACTCAAAGTATACCTTGTTGTCATAGGCAAATTGTGATACACTCACAAGGTTTTTCTTAATTTTTGGTACTCTAAGTAAGTTATTTAGGAGGAGAATTATTTTATCATTAATTGTACCCTTACCTATATGAGTGATAGGTATGGATTTACCATTGCCCATGCACACACTTTGTTTACCTTTGTAGTCACTATTCCCTAAGTTTAGATTTTCCACATTGTTTGTTATATGATTCGTTGCTCCTAAATCGGGATATCAGCTCTCGTATTGAATAGTTGCTTGATCTGCTACATCACTCTGTTTAGAATTTCTATTATTTCCATTATTTTGCATGCCAACATCATTGTTGACTTGTGCAACATTTGCATTTGGATTTCTTTGATTTCCAGAATTTTGTCCTGCTGTATAATTTTTGATTAAACAAGTAGCACTTTATTGTCGTATGCCCTATTTTTTCACATATTTAGCACTTAGGTCTATTAGCACTATTATTGTATTTGCCTCTTCCTTGTGATCCGTTGGAGTAGTTTCCCCTTTGGTTTTGTTGTTCACCTCTACTATACTGCCCTTTATTTTTGTTAGTAGCAGCATAATTGATTGACATCTCATTTTCTTGGGTTTTCTTGATTTCTACTCTTGCCTTATGTGCAAGAAGTATATCATGGGCATCCTCTATAAAACACATAACTTTCTATGATAAAATAACTGCTACAACAGCCTCATATTCATCATTGAGTCCATTCAAGATTGTGGGCACTTGTTCATACTCACTTACTTTTTGTCCTGCGGCTTCTAGTGTGCCACACATAGTCTTGATTTTTTTTTCAAATATTCTCTCATGGGTAATTCTCCCTTTTTCATATTTTGTAGTTGCTTCCTATAGAACATGACTTTGGTCGTAGATTGGGAGTTAAAATTTCTCTCTATAGTTGACCATATGTCATGTGCACTTTTGTACCCGATAACTTGAGATAGTAGCCCTGGACTAATAAATGACAACAGCCACGAGCTTATTAATCTGTCTTGCCTATTGAATTTATCATATTTATTGTTACTGACTATTTTATTATCTTTGTCGGTGACGAATTTGGGTGGAATTGACAAAGTGCCATTGATGAATCCCTGAAGGTCATAGTCTTCAATGGCTGTTTCGACCTGCAACTTCCATAGAAGGTAATTCCCTTCTTATAATTTTACAGTAATAAGTTGACTTTGTGGACTTATTACTGCTTTTACTAAGTGTTCCATACCTGTTTCAGTTTGCTAATTAATGGTACTTGTGTTTCCTGTAGTTGAATATTCGGTTTCTCCATCCATGAATGGAGATGTAGATGGATATTGAGATGATTCGACGAATAAATGATGATCAGATGGTTGAATAAAGCTACAGTGAGGATTGGAAACTCAGTTTCTGTGGTAACATGTATGTTCTTGATTCAAGATTGTGTAAACTCTTCTAAGGTGATGTTATTGCAATTGATGAGATGCAAGTTATGTCACTCTCTTGATTTTCTTGAACTTCTTTGATGATAAGATGGTTGCATAAATCTGAATTTCACATTTTTATCCATTTGCATGTTATTACGCGCTACTTTGACGTTATCATTAGAACTGAGTTACTTTGACGCCAAATCATCGCCATTCATTTTAGATAGGTTTTATCTATTTTATGGATGCTATTATGAATGTTTATTTGTTAATTTAGATAATTATATCATTATTGGTTGCATGGATGATGGTTTGCTTAGTTGGTTAAAACGTCGTTCGTAGACGACTTAGTATTAGGAAAAAATCGTCTTCTAGAGTTGTTAGTACTTATCGACCAAATGCACAAGAGGTTTGGTGCATGCTGATTTATCATATGAATAGGACTCGAAAAAAATAAGATGAATTCGCAAAAGAGTTGTGAAGCGTATGGATTAATCTGAGTATAGAGCAGCATTGGAGCATGGCGATAAATATGAAGATGGGGAATGAATTGGCGACGAGCTTGGTTTTCAGAACCGAATTTGATGGTTCTGGCCTATTTGACATTAACGATGATGTGGTTTCGAGAGCAGGATTTGATGATTCATTCGATAATGGATTCGACATAGTGTCTCTTTACTAGTGGTTCAGGCTTGAGACAACGATGTGGTGCTTCAACGTGGTAATTTTTCCATTCGATTATGATTCCATGGTGGGAAGCAGCAGCAACTTCAACGATGATGATTATTCCCAAGGTGCGTAGT
Source organism: Allium sativum (assembly GCA_030737875.1). Lineage (NCBI taxonomy): Eukaryota > Viridiplantae > Streptophyta > Magnoliopsida > Asparagales > Amaryllidaceae > Allium > Allium sativum. Next base: position 48,330,377 of record CM060916.1, read on the forward strand.
TTTGAGACTTTAAATCAGGATGAGGAGACTGCAAGTTAGGATGATAAGCGTAGGTATCAAGATGGCGGGACTGCTAGTTAAGATGGATGAGTTGTTAAGAGTATTTTAGGAAACGGAGTTTGATAACAGATGTAGTATTCTAGGGGTTCCCGACTAGAAGACTTCAGATGAAGTATAAAGACAATTCCACAATATCTCTGTAGTGTAGATACGTATGCAAAAGGGATCTTTAGTATGCAAGTTCAGGCGGGTACTTGGAGTGCTGGGGCTTGAGCGTCTGTCGAGTCTTCGACCTGATGTAGGTTATAAGCTAGTTCGAAGGCTGCACATCGGATATCCAACCAAACTGCGGTTGTTTATCCAAGGGGAACTCGTGAATACCACTTATACTCATTCTCAACCAGGCTGAGGTTATCAGTTTGATGCAGGCTATGTCAGCTCAGATAGTGTACAACTACCATGAAACCACACACTATATATATCTGATGCATTGAGTGAGTGAATGTGAGGTTGAATGATGTATGCTATGTCTTCTTAGTCATTTATAGTTCCTAGAGATGTCATTAGATACAGGTAGTGATAATGAAGACATTTGGACATTGAAGTACTCTGACGTAAGGTACACCTAAAATTATTGTCATAGAGTAGTATATTATTTTATGTGTTAACTCTATGGATGTAGAGACAAGTCAGGTATGAATTCCCATACTTTTGGTCCAATTACTATTATGAATATTACAATATTTTGAGATTGTTTATCGCTCATATCAGACTGTTGTTTAACCCAAAGTTTTATGTTTCCTCCTATTACCTTGGGTACTCATCAAACACATCGATGAGTATGCTAGGTAGAAGTTGTAAGGTGTTATCTGTAGCTGCGTAGGTGGATCGGTAGAAGGTGACGTTTTCTCATATTATATTTGTATTATTGATTATTCCGCTGTGGGACACTGTGGAGTCATGACAGTGTTAACAATTTATTCAGAGATAGTTTGTAGGTGAATTTACTTGTCTCTTGTATAACTCTATATACTTGAGATTGCATGACCCAATATAATCTGATTATTATAGTTTATACAATTATTGTTGTCTCGTCTGTATTATATCTATGATCTCAATTATATTTTATTTGATGCACTACGAGATATATGACGAGATCTAGGGCTTTCAGTTTCCTATACGACCTGAAACACGATCCGAAACCTACACGGAAATTAGCAGGTCAAACCGACCTGTTTAATTGGCGCATCAACCCGAATTTGACCAGTTTATAAACGGGTTGGTCTAGGGTTGACCCGCTAACCCGATTTTGATCCGCCAAACCCGATTATATGTTGTATCTCTTCTATACTATTAGTCTTTTGTGTATGTTGTTAGTGTTAGTCTTTTATGTATGCAACAATTTATATGCTTATATATTCTTGTGTAAGCTATTATATTTTCTAATTTATTCTTGTATGTTGTTAGTTATATTTTAATTATAACAACTATATCTCTTTCATACTATGATAGTCTTTTATGTATGCAGTATACTCGTATATTCTTATGTATGGAGATTAATTTTTGGATATGGTAGATTTCATGCTTTATATACGTCCTGCCTATTGGTATTTTTAACTTGTTGCATGTTAGTGATTTTGTAACTTGCTGTCTGTTGGTGATTATATAATAGTGCTGCATGTTGGTGATTTGGTTCTTTTGCTTTTTATATTAGTAGGCAATATATGCCAATGGGTCAAACGGGTAAACCCGATCCGAAACAACCTGACATGACCTGTTTATCTGAATAGGTTACACGGGTCGGGTTAGGTCAATCTGTTTATAAACGGGGTCAGGAAAAAATGACCCATTTAATAAACAGGTTGACCCAACCCATTTATAAATCAACCCGAACCCAATTTGACCCGACCCGAACCAGACCCGACACGACCCATTGACATCCCTAATAGGATCTGTGTATTTGTGCTTGGTGTTTTTTTATCCTCTACCCTTGTTATCTGTTTCTCTTCTTTTCTGATTTCTTTCTCTTGGCAATTGTCACGCATCGATCAGGTGTTTGTACAACCCACTATTTGGTTATATAAGTACCAGTGGTGTATTACAGTCGTCACATTATATGTAAGGGGTTTTTTATACGACCGTAAATGGGTAATAATCGCAGTCAACATTATTTTCTCTCCTTCACTTTTTTATCATATTTTCAAGTATTCATTTAATAAATTACATCATCTAGTTAATTTTATTATGTACATACGAAATAAATTTTCCAACTTTGTTACTATAAAAAATGTAGTCAACATAAAAAAATCCTTTATAAAACGTTTTTAACTCCGCCATCAATATATTGTTGTTGTCGGTCTCAAGCTCCAAACAAGGAGGAGAAAAAACAAAGACTACAACTATACTCATTTCTTTTGAATTACTTTCACAGTATTGCTATTGACAACAATCAAGAAAAAAAATTATAACACTAACTTAGTTCCTGCAAAATTTTATTACAATATTGCGGTAAAGAATGATCCAAATTTATATGATGGCGTCAAGTTGATTAAACTACATCAACCATTTAGCGTTCATGAGGCAAAGACTGCCTCGTAAGTTAAGAATTTTATAGCTGAAAAGAAAAATTCTTCATAAATAAACAAGTTGATGTATTACTTTTTACAATTGACGCGATGAGGTTTTAATCCAAACAACTGAAAATGATAATTTGAATAGTTATTGCATTTCTATATATATTGTTATAATGGTTTATTACTCTTTTCATCACATTACTTGTGACGATCCCAAAACCCCGTGCTACGGTGTTAAGGATAATCATTGGAATATAACACATTAATCATCATTAGCAGAGTACAGATAATAGCATAAACAAGAAATAGAATAATTTACACAAATATGACAGCAGAATCACATATATCACCACATCAGAGAGCACAGTGCAGGATACTACTTAGTGCATAATAATACATAATCAGTCTACATCGCCTGTGGCGGAATCATACATAGAGAGTATATAAACTAAACATCAGTCTACATCGCCTGTGGCGGAATCATAATACATATACAATAATGGCAGAAAAGTCACAGTCATCACGGTGTAGTCAAGCCTCGCCATGAGCCCAAAAGTGCACCCCTACTGCGGTGTCAAGCCAAAATATGTCAGCTACCTGTAACTAGGCTGCCCGTGTGAAAACAAGGGCACCCGAGTTTACAAGGTGAAACAAACTACGAGTCAGTCATGGGACTGGTATGAAAAATCTACCTAACTTATTAAACAACAATAATAAGGCAAATCAAAGGACCACGCCACTTTTGCGGAACAGGTTTACACCAATGAGTGCTAGTGCATGAAATAAAGTATATTATTAAATCATCGCAACGCTTTTTATAAAAATGAAGCCATTATAAGACTTAGGTCCCATGACACAATGCAACGCAAGCCGGAGGATAGAGTTTTACCTTATAATGGCCAAGAAATGCTTCATACGAATAAAACAAAAGTGTTTGATATTATTACTAGTGCATATATGTTTCAAAAACAATTTCAATCTTAAATATCAATCATAGACGGCATAAATGACCCATACCACTATGTCGCCATACTAGTAATACAATCACATACGCAATTTTGTATCGGAAATTGGATTCCATCATGAGTCGAGGCAAGGGGCAAGCTCCTCTCCGTTCGAGACACTCTAGCAAATGTCCCAGGACCGCACACAGCAATCCCTGGATCCTCCAAAGCCGGTCCTCTCTTACTTTTGAGGATTGGCAATTCCTGAACACATGTTTCCCGGTCCTTACAGACCTATAATCGACGCGCCTAGCATTCCAACAACCACACAGGTGAAAAGTATATATAAATGTCAGGGCTGGTAAGTCGCTGACACCACCATAGCTAGAAAGAAACATCGTGCACTCCTTGGGTTCTTCTCCCGTTTTTGACTCATACCGGGGTGTGAGGCTCACGAATCCACGCTATACACAAAGCTACGCCACACAGACCATGCTTTGATCATCCACCACAAGACTTTGCTTTGCATCAGAAGCCTTGATCATATGCCACTTAGGCGTGCCACACAGGCAATCCACTCCATGCGACTGATTTCTATCGATATATAACCTCTGAGCTCGTACGTCTCAGAGAAGGGTGTTAAGCAAGAGAATAAATTCTCCGCCGCCAAACAGATTTATATTTAACAGAGATCAATCAGCACAAAAAAAAATCCAATGTTAGACACACAGTCCATTTGCAAGTTCATTCTAGGTTTGAACGAAGCCGGAGACACCATATTCCTCGCATATCTGCACAATCAACAATACGTCCGGACGGCTACTACTTCAGCTCCTTCAAGGTAGCTACTCCAATCACGAGCATCAGTAGCGCCCATCCCTCCAATGTGAAGATCATCGATCTTGAACCGTCTTCATCTCTTCGACTTCTCACCGTCGATCGATTATTTGAAATGATAATTAATTCGGCCTTTTCAAATAATCCGCGTATATTTAGATTTTCAAATCAATTCTTCACATGGTTAAATTACTCAACATTCACATTTCAGTTCCTTAGTATAATTTTCATGTTAAATACATTCAACCATCACATATCAAACAAACCCAGCAAAATCGACTTATTTCCATTCTATATCGTTTATAATATTTTATAACGATATATCACCATTTTTATTTATTTAAAAACGGCCATATTTAATTAAACGACGTTTCAGGTCGTGCCAAGGCACTGGCGCTGTTTTTCACTAAATTTGTTTTACACATATCTGAAAATCTAACCATTGGATCTTCACAAATTTTATTTCATTAGAAAGATCCTTTCAAAGCGAATCCAACATTTCAGTTTTGGGAAAATCCGACGGTCGGATTTCCCACACTAGTCGTTTGAAGTTACGATTTCAAAATACGAACTGCAACGTCGTTATTCGATTTAATTTAATTATATTTATATTTATATATAAATATAATCGATTCTGGCGCTGTTTTTTTCAGATTTGAATTAAACATTCCTGAGAATCCAACCGTCGGATCTTTACGAAGTTGGTGCCGTTGGAAAGATATTTCCAAGGCGAACCCAATGGTTGCGGTTTCGGGAAAATCCGATATTCGGATCTCCCGCACTAATCGTTTGAAATCACGGTTTCAAAACGCGAACTGCATGGTCATGATTCGTTTTAATTTTATTTATATTTATATATATCTAAATATAGTTCGTTAGATGATTTCAATATCGTTTTCACTTCAAATATTTCACTAACGCCTTTAAATTTTGGAAAATTTCGCCATAACCTCCTTTGTACGGGAAGGGCTGGGAAAATTCCCAAATAGCCACACGGGCATCTCATCTCAAAAAGAAAAAGAAAAAGCCAAGCGGCTAGCCAATAGGCTCATAAAATCCTCACCCAAGCAAAACCGTAAACATGTACCTATTTGTCGGGCACACAATTTTATTCCTCTTCTCTAGCCTCTTTGCTATAACCTGTTCAATAAATATGCATGTACATATGTGCAATTCTTATCACTTATCATTTTCCATTCAACTTCTTATTTGATTCAATTTGGTTTAAAGTCACCATTCATTCTAATGTTGCATACATAAGCAAAAAAAATCATATCATTAGCTAATTAATGAATATTTCAACTCATGCATATTTATTTGAAAAAGTGGTTATTTTTAACACTTCACGTTTCAAAAATGATATTTTTGGTGAACTATAATATATTTCAATACATGACCATGTTATTTAGTTCCTACACATGTTAAAAATAATATTCATAGCAAACAAATATTTATTTCAACACTCGTATATTTTTAGAAAATCACATACATGATAAAAATGATATTTTTGTCATCTAAAATATTTATTCAACACAAGAATATTTTTAACACTTCATATTTTCAATAAAATGTATTTTTTATTATTCGATCTTTTTATTAACCACATGAACCTTTTCAACACACGCACTTCTCAACACATGAGCATTTTCCACACATGGATATTTTATATAGTTTGTTCATATAAGAAATATGTAATATTTATGGTTGAAACAATTTATTTATAAGGCAAATATTTCACATACTTCATACATATTATAAAAAATGTGATTTTTATTGTTTAAACACTTTATTCATTCAACACATGAATTTAATTTTCAACACATGCCTTCTCAACACATGAGCATTTTCCACACATGGATAAAGTTTTAACACATGACTTTGGTTTCAACACATGAAAATAATTTCAACATATGAAAATATTTCTAACACATGAATATTATTCAAAATTTCGGCAGCATAACGGCAGGGTAGTTAAAACTGGCACCGTCCCGAGTACGGCTCCTCGCTCTACCTTAAAACCTCGCGGTTTTTGACAATGGGGATTTCATACACCTAATTCGCACGCAGGCGAGTATGATTTATCTTTTCCACAATTTATTTCAAATTTGTTACAATCACCAATGGGTATTTTTCAACCACAACCAAACAATATCAACCACAAACAATTCTATCAACCATTCGCATTATCCACCAAATTTTTCACACCAATTCACAATCAATAAATATCGTCCATGGTTTGTGGACGAGGGGAGTATATATATATAAATATATGTATATAAATATATTTTATTTCCATTCCAACACACATATCATTTAAAAAATGCATGTATAATTCATACTTCGCTCATATAGCTTACACAATGCTTGTACATGAGGTATACGACACATGTATAATTTATATTTCGCTTATATAAGTTATACATGACATTTCCATTCACATTTCAGTTAGAAATCTCACATTGGTTTTGAGTTGCTAAAAATGGCAGATAGCTCAGAAAAATCCGCGGTCTCTTCTAGGTGGTAGAGAGCGTCCTTGCGGTCACGATGTTTCCTATTTCATCGAATTTCGTTAACACACTATAAAGATATGATTTTTCAAAGTTTGCAATACTTAAAAGTGTTATTTTCAGTTCAGAAAATTCAAGCCGTATACCTTCCACTGTTGTTCAAAACTAGGTTTGCAGTTTTCGCGAAAACCGAGGCTCGATACGGCGATCAGATGCCACAGCGTGGAAGAGGGTCGAGAGGGCTTCAGGCGCATGGCGGTTGGAGGCAACTCGGTGGGGCCCAGTGCTCGCGGCAACGGCTGGAAGGTCCGGGCTTTGGAGGAGGAAATCTCGAAGTAGGAGCAACGATAGGGGGAGTTCTTTATATGGATTTGAAGAGGGGAAGGAGAACTTCAAAAAGTTGAACTGGGGGTAGGGCTGATTCGGGCTGTGGCGATCGGAAATCGCCAGGGAAGGGGAGAAAGCGGTTTCCGTCGATGTCGAGGGGGGTGCGGGGGTTTTTCTGATATTTTTTTTATTTAATTATGAATGGAGAAATTTGATTGGCCGATGGTTTTATTAAATTCTAAAATAGTGTTTCTCCACACGAACACTAATTCAAACCCAACGATTGTCGCCCCTAGCTAAATACCCCCATTACGAACACAATGGGATGTGTTTCGTAGGCCAATTCGATTGTTACAGCCAGTTATTCTTCAAATTAAAATATAAAACATTCAATATTCAATCTGAACGCACATTTCAATTTGCCAGGGCCACAAACTGATTCGAAAAATTCCAGAAAAATAAATCTAGCTATTTTTTGACACTATGGTCCCAACAAAACTAGTTTCATCGAATTCTGAGATCGTTTGAAAAATGGCCATTTTCTAGTCGATCCAATTTAACAAAAAATGACCAAACACATTTTCTTTTGCCACGCTCACATACTAGCTTCAAAAATTATGAAATTTAAAACCTAGCAATAATTTGATATCCCGGATCCAACAAAAGTGGTTTCGTCGAATTCCGAGGTCGTTTGCAAAATGTCTATTTTCAAGGGCTATATATTCTTTATAGCGACCTTTCTGAAAATTCATTTGGCCATAACTTTTGAATCCCGCTATGAAACTTCAATTTTTTAGATTCGTTAGAAAGATATTCATAAACAGATTTAAATATTTTTGTTTTCACCAAAATCCGTTATACTATGCACCCGGTACAGTCAGTCAAAGTTTGAATTCAAATTTTCAAACTGCCACACTATTTCTAATTCACTATTTTATTGAAATATTCTATTTCAATTTTTTAAATTTCTTTGAAATAACCAATTAAATTTTTTTTAATTGGCTCGTATTTTCCGGGTTGTTTCAATCTCCCCCACTTAAAACTTTTCGTCCCCGAAAAGGAAACAACAGCATAGTAGGAAACAAAAATGTAAATGCAAAGTATTGTGAAGGTACCTTGCACCGGAGTTAGTCAGAGATGTCCACTCTGCATTTGGGGTAAGCTTGCTTAATGCTTTCCTTAGTCTCCCAAGTACAGTCTCTAGGATCACTACTCCACTGCACTTTAACTAAATGAACCTTCTTGCTACTTAGCTCTTTAGTTTCTTTGCTAACAATTTTTAATGGCTCTCTTCTGACTGCTAAATCTGAAGTAATTTCCAAGTCCTGTTGCGCTGCTTCCTCTACAACAGGATCCAGATCATGCACATGTCTTCTAAGTTGAGATACGTGAAACACATAATGTACTCCAAGCAACCAATTAGGTAATTGAACCCTATAAGCAAGAGTTCCAATTCGTTCTAGTATAGGAAAGGAACCAATAAATCTGGGTGCCAACTTCCCAGTTTTACCGAATCGGATCACTCCTCTCATCGGAGAAACTTCCAAATAAACATGATCACCAACAGCAAATGTCAAATCTCTTCTTCTAGAATCTGCATAACTTTTCTGTCGGCTTTGTGCGGTTTTCAATCACTTCTTGATGAAATCGACTTTATCAGATGCTTCTCTAATCATATCGGGTCCCAACACAAGTCTGTTGCCAGGTTCTACCCAACATGCGGGAGATCTGCACAGTCTACCGTATAATGCCTCAAATGGCGACATTTTTAGACTTGCCTGATAGCTGTTGTTATATGAGAATTCTGCCAAATGTAAGTGACCTTCCCATGACCCACCAAAATCAATAATGCAAGCCCGCAATAATTCTTCTAAAATTCTATTCACATGCTCAGTTTGGCCATCTGTCTGAGGGTGATAAGCGGTGCTCATGTTTAGTTTTGTTCCCAATTCTGTCTGAAATGCCTCCCAGAACTTGCTAGAAAATATTGGGTCTCTATCACTGACTATGCTGATGGGAATTCCATGCAGCTTAACAATTTCTTTGAAATACATCTGTGCTAGACTTTGAGCGGTTCTATTGGATCTGACAGGTATGAAATGGGCGGTCTTCGTGAAGCAATCTACGATCACCCAAATACTATCATTACCTTTCTTGGTTCGGGGAAAACCATCTATGAAATCCATGGAAATATGTTCCCATTTCCAACCTGGGACTTCCAACGGTTGCAACAATCCGGCTAGCTTTTGTTGGTCGCTCTTGACTAATTGACAAGTACGACATCTGCTAACATATAAAGAAATGTCCCTCTTCATCGCCTTCCACCAAAAAGTGTGTTTAATATCGTTGTACATTTTACTTACTCCAGGATGAAAGCTAAGCTTGGATTTATGGCATTCATCGAGCACCTCTCTTTTGAGCTCAGGGATGTCGGGAACACAAATTCTTCCATTTAATCTCAGAACTCCCTCACTATCCACTTGGAAACTGGAGCTTTTGCCCCTTTGAATTCTTTTAATCATCACTTTAACAAAATTGTCGTTTTTCTGAAGAACAGAGATCTTGTCATTCAACGAAGACGTAAGGATAAAACTGGCGATGATTTCTTTCTTTCTACTGAGTGCATCAGCTACAACATTAGCCTTTCTCGGCGTATACAGGATATCTAGCTCGTACGCTGCAAGAAATTCTAGCCAACGCTGCTGCCTCAAGTTCAGATCTTTCTGGGTGAAAAAATACTTTAATGATTGATGATCTGTATACAGTTCGAATTTCTCACCCAATAAGTAATGCCTCCAGATTTTCAAAGCAAAAAAGATAGCTAACAACTCAAGATCATGAGTTACATAATTCTTCTCATGCGGTTTTAGCTGGCGGCTTGCATAAGCGACTACTTAGCCTCTTTGCATTAATACTGCACCAAGACCTCTAATAGAAGCATCTGTCCAAACCGTCAAATCCTTATTGCCATCGATAATGGTTAACCCTGGGGCAGTTGTCAATTTCGATTTCAATGCCTGGAAAGCTTCCTCACAGTCGGAAGTCCACTTAGATTTCTCGTGCTTCTTTGTAAGCTTTGTCAATGGACCGGATATCTTCGAAAAATCCTTAACGAACTTTCGATTATAACTACCCAACCCCATAAAACTTCTAACCTCTGTGGGTGTAGTAGGCTGTTTCCAGTCTTGAATTGCTGTAATATTGCTCGGATCTACAGAAATCCCTTCCTTTGACACGACATGGCCAAGGAACTTCACATCTTCTTGCCAGAAGACACACTTAGAGAATTTGGCTTCGAAGACGTTCTTTCTTAGAATCTCCAATACTTGTTCTAAATGTCTTTCATGCTCAGGTTTTGATTTGGAGTAGATTAAAATATCATCGATGAATACGAGGACAAATTTATTCAGAACTCTCCTGAACACTCTATTCATTAGATCGACAAAGTATGCTGGAGCGTTCCATAAGCCGAACGACATTACTAACCATTCATAAAATATTTCTGGACCTCTGAAAGCTGTCAAAGGAACACACTCTTCTGCAATTCTCAATTGATGGAAACCTGTAGCTATGTCCATTCTGGAAAATACTCTCTCCCCATTTAATTGGTCTAGCAGATCATCGATGCGGGGTAATGGATATTTGTTTTTGAGCGTCTGTTTGTTGAGGTCTCGGTAATCAACACACAATCGAAGAGTACCGTCTAACTTTGGGACAAACACTACAGCTGCACCCCAATTAGAAAAGCTAGGTCTGATCAGACCCTTCCATAGTAGTTGACGAGTTTGATCGCCTAATTCTTCCTTTTCCTTTGGAGTCATTCTTCTAATTGGATGTACCACCGGCCTGGCATTGGGAATTAGATCGATTCTGAATTCTATTTCTCTTTGCGGAGGTAAGTTTTCGACTTCTTCAAACACATCCACATAGTTTCTAACAACAGGAATCTTTTCTAAGGAAGTGGGGATAATTTCTAACGCATACCAAAATTCCTCTCTATCTGGATTCGAACCATGACATGGTACAGTAATATATCCAAGCTTCGTTCGAATTTTTACTATCCTTTCCGCACACTTTACTTCAGCTTCATATTTCGTTAACCAATCAAGCCCGAGAATGATATCAAACTCAGGAAAATCCATAACGACTAGATCAAAAGGAAACTTGTAGAAAGAATAAGAGGCTGGCACTTTACAATATGAACTGAGAATAATAGAACCCCCTATTGGATTATGAACTTTAACCGATTCTTTAAGCTTTCTTTGTGTTAATTTTAATTTGTGAACTGTGTTACTAGAAATAAAACTACGTGATGCACCCGTGTCAAATAATACAGAAACAGGAATATTCTTAATTGTAAGGGTACCTCTCAAAACATCGGGTTTACCTGCTCCATCGGAAGCAGTCGGTGGGTTCGTCCCGTCATATACGTGAGCAACCTCGGCCTTCTTAAGCAAGGGACAGTCTCTAACAAGATGTCCTGTCTTGCGGCAGTTAAAGCATGAACGAGGGTTTTGAGAACCCTGGCTTGAACCTTGAGAGTCGGTCTTCTGCCTTTTCGGGGCTGTGCAAACATTTGAGTAGTTCCCCACCTTGCCACAATTGTAGCAGCTTCCCTTTGGAGGCCTGGTAGTCTGCTGATTCGAGGACGCCGCATTGCTTGATTCTGGCTGGTTTGTAGCGGGCTTGCGTTTATTCTCGGCTTGGCTCTTAGCACGATCCAGATCCAAGTTCCTTTGATCTAGGTCCTCATAATTGCACGCCATCTCCACTAATTCATTAAACGCCAGCTTGATGTGGGCCATTGCCCTGTCTTGGTACTTTCGCTTCAGCCCGAGGATGAACCTCTTGTTCTTGGACTTAGCGGTGGCGATGAGCTCGGGAGCATAACGGGATAATTGTGTAAACTTGTTCAGATAGTCTTGCACCGAGAGATCCTCCTGCTGGAGGTTTGCGAATTCGTCGTGCATGCGCTCAAGGGCTTGCTCTGGGACATACTTCTCTTTGAATAATTCTTTGAATTTGTCCCAAGTCCTACCAGCATTTCTGTTCGCTGCAGTAAGAGCTTCCCACCATAATTCGGCTTCCTCTTGTAGAAGCCAAGCACCCATGAAAGCTTTGTCTTGATCACCCAGCCTCAGGCCTCCTAATATCTTCTCGCATGTTTTCAGCCATGCTAGGGCCTCAATTACAGTGCCTGTTCCAGAGAAGGTTTTGCCTCCTAGGTTCTTATACCTTTTAGCCACGCGGTCAAGCTCGAATGGTTGAGCTTTCGGGGGTTGTATTAAGGGTCCATCTTCAGCTGGGACTTCACCTCGTCCTCTGCCACGGCCAGCTCGTCCTCCTCTACCAGCGGCTGCTCGGGTAGCCATTGTTCAAGTTTTGTATAAGCAAGAAAAGAGTCAGCCTACAGAAGCGATAATTTTATTGTATGGAAAAGTAGAAGAACTTAAGGAAAGACAACGATGTACTGATCAAATTATTTTTTCTATTCTGCTTAGCTCATTCTAGGACATTACTAGTCCTATCTCTAATGAGCTACTCGCCTTAGAATACTACCGATTCTAATCTGACGAAGTGTTTAATGTGTTAAATTCCGGAACTAAGGTTAACCAAAGCTCTGATACCAGCTGTGACGATCCCAAAACCCTATACTACGGCGTTAAGGATAATCATTGGAATATAACACATTAATCATCATTAGCAGAGTACAGATAATAGCATAAACAAGAAATAGAATAATTTACACAAATATGACAGCAGAATCATATATATTACCACATCAGAGAGCATAGTGCAGGATACTACTTAGTGCATAATAATACATAATCAGTCTATATCGCCTGTGACGGAATCATACATAGAGAGTACATAGACTAAACATCAGTCTAAATCGCCTGTGGCAGAATCATAATACATATACAATAATGGCGGAAAAATCATAGTCATCACGGTGTAGTCAAGCCTCGCCATGAGCCCAAAAGTGCAACCCTACTGCGGTGCAAAGCCAAAATATGTCAGCTACCTGTAACTAGGCTGCTCGTGTGAAAATAAGGGCCCCTGGGTTTGCAAGGTGAAACAAACTACGAGTCAGTCATGGGACTGGTATGAGAAATCTACCTAACTTATTAAACAACAATAATAAGGCAAATCAAAGGACCACGCCACTTTCGCGGAACGGGTTTACTCCAATGAGTGCTAGTGCATGAAATAAAGTAAATGATTAAATCATCGCAATGTTTTTTTATAAAAATGAAGCCATTATAAGACTCAGGTCCCATCACACAATGCAACGCAAGCCGGAGGATAGAGTTTTACCTTATAATGGCCAAGAAATGCTTCATAGGAATAAAACAAAAGTGTTTGATATTATTACTAGTGCATATATGTTTCAAAAACGATTTCAATCATAAATATCAATCATAGACGGCATAAATGACCCATATCACTATGTCGCCGTACTAGTAATACAATCACATCCGCAATTTCGTATCGGAAATTGGATTCCATCATGAGTCGAGGCAAGGGGCAAGCTCCTCTCCGTTCGAGACACTCTAGCAAATGTCCCAGGACCGCACACAGCAATCCATGGATCCTCCAAGGCCGGTCCTCTCTTACTTTTGAGGATTGGCAATTCCTGAACACACGTTTCCCGGTCCTTACAGACCTATAATCGAGGCGCCTCGCATTCCAACAACCACATAGGTGAAAAGTATATATAAATGTCAGGGTTGGTAAGTCGCTGACACCACCGTAGCAAGAAAGAAACGTCGTGCACTCCTTGGGTCCTTCTCTCGTTTTTGACTCATACCGGGGTGTGAGGCTCACGAATCCATGCTATACACAAAGCTACGCCACACAGACCATGCTTTCATCATCCACCACAAGACTTTGCTTTGCAACAGAAGCCTTGATCATATGCCACTTAGGTGTGCCACACATGCAATCCACTCCATGCGACTGATTTCTATCGATATATAACCTCTGAGCTCGTACGTCTCGGAGAAGGGCGTTAAGCAAGAGAATAAATTCTCCGCCGCCAAACAGATATATATTTAACAGAGATCAATCAGCACAGAACAAAATCCAATGTCAAACACACAGTCCATTTACAAGTTCGTTCTGGGTTTGAACGAAGCCGGAGGCACCATATTCCTCGCATATCTGCACAATCAATAATACGTCCGGACGGCTACTACTTCAACTCCTTCAAGGTAGCTACTCCAATCACGAGCATCAGTAGCGCCCATCCCTCCAATGTGAAGATCGTCGGTCTTGAACAGTCTTCATCACTTCGACTTCTCACCGTCGATCGATTATTTGAAATGAGAATTAACTCGGCCTTTTCAAATAACCCGCGTATATTTAGATTTTCAAATCAATTCTTCACATGGTTAAATTGCTCAACATTCACATTTCAGTTCCTTAGTATAATTTTCATGTTAAATACATTCAACCATCAAATATCAAACAAACCCAGCAAAATCGGTTTATTTCCATTCTATATCGTTTATAATATTTTATAACGATATATCGCCATTTTTATTTATTTAAAAACGGCCATATTTAATTAAACGACGTTTCAGGTCGTGCCGAGGCACTGGCGCTGTTTTTCACTAAATTTGTTTTACACATATCTGAAAATCTAACCGTTGGATCTTCACAAATTTTATTTCATTAGAAAGATCCTTTCAAAGTGAATCCAACGGTTTCAGTTTTGGGAAAATCCGACGGTCAGATTTCCCACACTAGTCGTTTGAAGTTACGATTTCAAAATACGAACTGCAGCGTCGTTATTCGATTTAATTTAATTATATTTATATTTAAATATAAATATAATCGATTCTGGCACTGTTTTTCTTCAGATTTGAATTAAACATTCCAGAGAATCCAACCGTCGGATCTTTACGAAGTTGGTGTCGTTGGAAAGATATTTCCAAGGCGAACCCAACGGTTGCAGTTTCGGAAAAATCCGATGGTCGGATCTCCCGCACTAATCGTTTGAAATCACGGTTTCAAAACACGAACTGCATGGCCACGATTCGTTTTAATTATATTTATATATATATATATATAAGTATAGTTCATTCGACGATTTCAATATCCTTTTCACTTCAAATATTTCATTTACGCCTTTAAATTTTGGAAAATTTCACCATAACCTCCTTTGTACGGGAAGGGCTGGGAAAATTCCGAAATAGCCACACGGGCATCTCATCCCAAAAAGAAAAAGAAAAAGCCAAGCGGCTAGCCAATAGGCTCATAAAATCATCACCCAAGCAAAACCGTAAACATGTACCTATTTGTCGGGCACACAATTTTATTCCTCTTCTCTAGCCTCTTTGCTATAACCTGTTCAATAAATATGCATGTACATATGGGTAATTCTTATCACTTATCATTTTCCATTCAACTTCTTATTTGATTCAATTTGGTTTAAAGTCACCATTCATTCTAATGTTGCATACATAAGCAAAAAAAATCATATCATTAGCTAATTAATGAATATTTCAACTCATGCATATTTATTTGAAAAAGTGGTTATTTTTAACACTTCACGTTTCAAAAATGATATTTTGGTGAACTATAATATATTTCAATACATGACCATGTTATTTAGTTCCTACACATGTTAAAAATAATATTCATAGCAAACAAATATTTATTTCAACACTCGTATATTTTTAGAAAATCACATACATGATAAAAATGATATTTTTATCATCTAAAATATTTATTCAACACAAGAATATTTTTAACACTTCATATTTTCAATAAAATGTAATTTTTATTGTTCGATCTTTTTATTAAACACATGAACCTTTTCAACACACGCACTTCTCAACACATGAGCATTTTCCGCACATGGATGTTTTATATTGTTTGTTCATATAAGAAAGATGTAATTTTTATTGTTGAAACAATTTATTTATAACGCAAATATTTCACATACTTCATATATATTATAAAAAATGTGATTTTTATTGTTTAAACACTTTATTCATTCAACACATGAATTTAATTTTCAACACATGCCTTCTCAACACATGAGCATTTTCTACACATGGATAAAGTTTCAACACATGACTTTGGTTTCAACACATGAAAATAATTTCAACATATGAAAATAATTCTAACACATGAATATTATTCAAAATTTCGGCAGCATAACGGCAGGGTAGTTAAAACCGGTACCGTCCCGAGTACGACTCCTCGCTCCACCTTAAAACCTCGCGGTTTTTGACAATGGGGATTTCATACATCTAATTCGCACACATGCGAGTATAATTTTTCTTTTCCACAATTTTTTCAAATTTGTTTCAATCACCAATGGGTATTTTTCAACCACAACCAAACAATATCAACCACAAACAATTCTATTAACCATTCACATTATTCACCAAATTTTTCACACCAATTCACAATCAGTAAATATCATCCATGGTTTGTGGACGAGGGGAGTGTATATATATATGCATATATATATATATATATAAATATTTTATTTCCATTTCAACACACATATCATTTAAACAATGCTTGTATAATTCATACTTCGCTCATATAGCTTACACAACGCATGTACATGAGGTATACGACACGTGTATAATTTATATTTTGCTTATATAATTTATACATGAGATTTCCATTCACATTTCAGTTAGAAATCTCACATTGGTTTTCAAGGTGCTAAAAATCATAGATAGCTCAGAAAAATCCGCTGTCTCTTCTAGGTGGTAGAGAGCGTCCATGCGGTCACGATGTTTCCTGTTTCATCGAATTTCGTTAACACACCATAAAGATATTGCAACACTTAAAAGTGTTATTTTCAATTCAGAAAATTCAAGCCGTATACCTTCCACTGTTGTTCAAAACTAGGTTTGTAGTTTTCGCGAAAACCGAGGCTCGATACGACGATCGGAGGGCACAGCGTGGAAGAGGGTCGAGAGGGCTTCAGGCGCGTGGCGGTTGGAGGCAACTCGGTGGGGCCTAGTGCTCGCGGCGGCGGCTGGAAGGTCCGGGCTTTGGACGAGGAAATCTCGAAGTAGGAGCAACGATAGGGGGAGTTCTTTATATGGATTTGAAGAGGGGAAGGAGAACTACAAAAAGTTGAACTGGGGGTGGGGCTGATTCGGGCTGTGGCGATCGGAAATCACCAGGGAAAGGGAGAAAGCGGTTTCCGTCGATGTCGAGGGGGGGTGGGGGTTTTTCTGATATATATTTTTAATTTAATTATGAATGGAGAAATTTGATTGGCCGATGTTTTTATTAAATTCTAAAATAGTGTTTCTCCACACGAACACCAATTCAAACCCAACGACTAGCTAAATACCTTCATTCTGAACATAATGAGATGTGTTTCGTAGGCCAATTCGACTATTACATCCAGTTATTCTTCAAATTAAAATATAAAACATTCAATATTCAATTTGAATGCACATTTCAATTTGCCAGGACCACAAACTGATTCGAAAAATTCCAAAAAATAAATCTAGCTATGTTTTGACACTACGGTCCCAACAAAACTAGTTTCGTCGAATTCTGAGATCGTTTGAAAAATGATCATTTTCTGTCGATCCAATTTAACAGAAATTGACCAAATACATTTTCTTTTGTCACGCTCACATACTAGCTTCAAAAATTATGAAATTTAAAAGTAGTAATAATTTGAGATCCCGGATCCAACAAAAGTGGTTTCGTCGAATTCCGAGGTCGTTTGCAAAATGTCTATTTTCAAGGGCTATATATTCTCTATAGCGACCTTTCTAAAAATTCATTTGGCCTTAACTTTTGATTCCCGCTATGAAACTTTGATTTTTCAGATTCTTAGAAAGATATTCATAAACAGATTTAAATATTTTTTGTTTCACCAAAATCCGTTATATTTTGCACCCGGTACAGTCAATCAAAGTTTGAATTCAAAATTTCAAACTGCCACACTATTTCTAATTTACTATTTTATTGAAATATTCTATTTCAATTGTTTAAATTTCTTTGAAATAACCAATTTAAAAATTTTAAATTGGCTCGTATTTTCCGAGTTGTTACATTACTTATTTCCTATGATATCTTTTTTTCATGCATATTTGATAAACATTTGATTTTGCATATATATACACAAAATATTGAATTTTTTATAAACATCAAGATATTTACTATGATTTGACAAATAGTGTTTTATAACATCAATATGTGCACTACACGTGTCAAAGTACTTGTGTGTGTGTTTATGTATGTATGTATGTATCTGCATATATATGTATGTGTGTGTAGGAAATGTTCGGCTACGCTTCTTCCCTCTTTGAATTTCAACCATAAGTTG
This sequence comes from Allium sativum, assembly GCA_030737875.1. Classification (NCBI taxonomy): domain Eukaryota; kingdom Viridiplantae; phylum Streptophyta; class Magnoliopsida; order Asparagales; family Amaryllidaceae; genus Allium; species Allium sativum. Next base: position 48,348,888 of record CM060916.1, read on the forward strand.
TAGTTTAAATAATTTTCTTTTCTTTTCATTTCCAACGCACGACAAAATTTAACTCACTATGGATGAGAAAATAGCACTATTTAAATTGAACCAGTGGCTGAAATTCAAGGAGAGAATATATATAGCAGAAGCAAGGTGTAGCTAAATATTTCCACATATGAATATATAAATGTGTGTGTGTATATATATATATGTATATATATATATATATGTGTGTGTGTGTGTGTGTGTGTGTATATATATATATATATGTGTGTGTGTGTGTGTATATATATGTATATATATATATGTGTGTGTGTGTGTGTGTATATATATACATACATATATATATATATATATGTGTGTGTGTGTGTGTGTGTGTGTGTGTGTGTGCGCGCGCGCGCACACTTCATGATACCCCTGTTTGAAAGCTTCTAGTGCATCTCGCTTTCAGCCACGAATTTACATTTAATCAAAAAAAATGAGTGGAGATAAAGTTAGCGGTTAAAGAGAGAAACAAAAATATAAGGTGCATATTAGAGGCTAGCAGAAGTGTCCTATAGTTTGGGGTGCAACACCGTTGCACCTCAAATGGTCACCATTCTTAAATAATACTTAATTTCCACCATTTGTTTTCTTGTTCCTCTCTCCTTTCACTATTTCTTTCAACTTACCAACTTATTAAATATGAATATATGCCTCAAATAGGGAGGCTGCGAGGGGCTCCAAATTGAGTTATTAATAAATGCTTGTCATATGTGTGTATGTATAATATATATATATGTATGTGTGTGACACGCTCTTTAACACTTTTGTTTCCGAGCATCTTAATTATTACTAAATTTGGACTACTCATCAATGGCGGATTTAGGGGTCAGGTGGGGTCACTAGACCCCGCTAGACTTTTTATCTTTTATTTTTTACAGTGTTTTTATCAAATTTATGTCTTTGAAATTTACTTTATTAGGGGAGTAAGTAGGTCATTGGGCCCCACTATAACTTTATTGTTATGTTTGTGTATTTTGGCCCTCACTGGTCTTGGACTTTGGTTCGGTCATTGCTACTTGTTTATATATAAATTAGTTTTTTCATTTTTCTTTTCTTCTAATTTATACAATTTAAGCGTATATAAATATTTTATCCGATTATCAGATTATCGAGCGATCGAATATTCAATTATCAATCTATCAACTTGCGACTTAGACGGGGAGATTACATTGCCAAGCCAAATAAGAAACTTGTAGATAAAGGTTATGCGATGGAGTCGAATAAGGTAATCGCAGATCGTACGACACAGTGCAGACGCATGTGGTATTATTACCAATAGATTTGTATGTCAATAATAGTATACGCATGAATTGATTGATTGATGACAATTTCATTGTACAGGTTTGTTTTCCGCCACGTAAACGCTTTATGACCCTCCCCTGTACGCTTGAAAATTCAAAAGCACGTTTCTAAGAATTATTATGCAGCTGGATTTATGGCAATGAAACGGGACTAAGTACAGAAACTCAAAACCCACATGCACAATGTAGCAGTCAACATTGCCATTTGCTTCAGCAAACAGACTCTTCTACGTGCATTTATACTCCATTCAACATAAAACACCAGAGATGACGCTTTTCCAAATAAAATAAGCAGTTTGATGTTAAAATGTGACTTGATTCTACGTTGGTTTGGCAGACCCGTCACGCTCGTTTACAAATGTGCTATTACTATTTGAGCGGAAATTCCAAACCGTATATTTAATTTAAATTCAAATAACAATTATTATTTGTACAACATGCATTTAATACTTGCAAATAATAAAAAATCAGATCATTTGATTTTCAACTAATTAAATCGTAACAATATATTTTAGATTTAAGTGCAGGGAAATAAAACAAACTGGAAAAATGCCTCAAACAAATTAGGAAATTTAAGGGTGTGTTTGGTTAAAAATGAGTTTTGGTTTTTAGTTTTCAAAATTAATTACAAAACTTTAAAGGTGTAGAAGGAGGAATGGTACAATGAAAGCAAGATGGAGGGAACCGCGGATGGGATGTAGCAATCATGAAACGAGGATTTGGTCTCCATATTTTTCTCATTTCTCAAAACATGAAAAATGGATAAAAGTTGTTTTTTATTTTGTGTGTTAACTTTGTTTTCTAAAATTGTTGTTTTCCATGATTGACATGCGTTGTGCACATTTTTGTATGGACGAAAACCCAAAACTTAAAATGGTAAACCAAACACTACCTTAAATACTTACGAAGGAACATATATACAAAAATGATGAGTCATATATATATATATATATCTTGATCTCTCATTGTTAAGCAGCGTCTTCATCGTATCCATTTAGTTTTCGTGTATCAGCAATAATAAAAAGCTAAGCTGGTAAAATTGGTGGAACTCGTGTTATATGATACATCCAGGTACGTCGATGTATATATTTCCACCAACATAAAAAGTTAGAGCATACTATGCGTTACACGGCGGAGGTGGAGGTGAGACATTTTTTGTTAGAGAAATGCTACTGATAGTCGCTCTACTCCCTCATTCATTAGATAAAATATTTTATATTATATTCTTAATTGAATATTATGCAACTCTCTACTTCCATTATTGAGAGTATCAGGTAAAATTGCTAGTAGGCAACAGTCCCGAGTGCGAGTTTGTTTACATTCTTTAAAGAATGTAAACATAACACTCAGTCATCATTGGTGAAAATTAGGAAATTCATATGGATTCCTCTGATTTTCACCAATCAAGTTGGAGTGTTTTGTTTACATCCTTGAAAAAGATATGAACAAACTCTAAACAGCAGTCCCTAGCAACTGTTTTTTTTGGTATTAGAACTTGTCTTATTTTTAATATCAAATTGCTTGGAGGATGCACTAATCCCTTTGATATTCCAAAAGACAGTTAACATTAATTTAAGGAAGAGATCACTAGAACGTCTGGTTTTGACTTGTAGCGGCGCCATGTTATTCAAGTTTAGAATATGGATAACAACTTACAGTTTAGGCTTTGAATTCAAATAGAGGTTGATCTTGACTAGCTCTCCTCGCCAGTCTTTGCCCTGAGAGAACAACAATTGGAATTTGGAATGATTTATTTTTCATGTTCACCAAATCATCCCTGGATATTCGTCCATTGTAGGCAACTTGAGTTCTGCACTTGATTTTTATTTTTCCTTTTTTTTAAAAAAGAAAAAATGTTATGCATTTTGAATTACTTCTCATGTTAGCATATGTGAGTGTAAGGACAACTGTATATTCTGTTTCCAGCTTTAGCAATGTCAGTGACTACGATAAACGGTGCAATTTGGTAGCCATTTGCGACATTGTGTAGTTTGCTTGTGGGTTCAAAATTGAATTAGGCTTCTCATGTTAGCATCCACTTTGGCAGCCGTTTACGGGATCCACGTTTTCTGCATGCTGTATTTATTATCGGAGCGACGATAGCGATTACAATTATAATGTCATTGTGGAAATTATGCTTAAATGCATTTTATTTTAGAATAATAAATTTTATGAACAACACTTTTGAATAATCAGTTTTAAGCACAATTTAAAAGGATATAAGAATTTATCCTTTTAAGTTATACAGAAAAATGATAAATTCTTTTATCATTATTTGTACATAACTGAAAATGATAAATTCTTTTTTTATTTTTTTGTAAAATGTCCCTAAAATTAATTTTTCAAAATTGTTGTTCTTATAACTTATTATCATGAACAAATAAGCTTTTTAATTGAAAATCCCATATATCGTTTTGTGAGGTTATCATTTGTATTCCACTTTTCGCCTCATCAATTTGTCCTCGACATCCAGAACCGAATACCGAATACCGAATGGCGATTCCGTCGATAACATCCTTATTTCCTCCCTGATCACGTTGACAAGTTTCATGCCAATTTAATTTTAATTTTATTGGTTCACCGAATACCGAAGCGATTCCGTCGATAACATCCTTATTTCCTCCCTGATCACGTTGACAAGTTTCATGCCAATTCAACTTACCTAGATGCCAATACTCGATGGACTGGAAGGAAGAAGCGAGACAACAAGGCATCAAAGCTTGATACAACACCAAGCCAAGTTCAGATAACACGAAATTGCACCCAAAGGGTTAAGCAAGGCATGTAAATCAATATCAAGGAGTCAAAAGTGTAAAATACACTAACTCTATGGACCGGTACTGATCCATGGAGTTAATGTATTTTATCGAATGACTTGGTAGGAGAGTTCTGAGCATGATTCCGAGGCCTTTTGCAAATGGATCTGGCCCAGCACCATCTGAAACACTTATAAATACCCCAATGCTCCAACATGAAAGGGGATTGATGTCCTTGCTCTGTCAAAGCTCTACAAAGATATATCCTCATCTCCAGCAGTCATTACTCTTATCCTACAACAAAGCTTCCTCTCCAGTGATAGCAAATATACGACACCTATGCTGGTTATCGTGATTCTCCGATAACCAATAATACTAGTGATTGTCTGTTATTCTCTACTTTGGGAAACATTGTAATCATCTATAATATATTGTATTTGGTATGGCAAGGATCATAATAAAATTATTCAAAGTGAACGTAGGTTTGATCTCAAACTGAACCACTATAAAACTGTGTTCTTCTTTCTCTACTTTCCGTTTCTTTCTTGTTTTCATTTATTTTTATTATTTTACTCTGCTTTTCCATTGCGGGGTGGTGCTTTCGCAATTTATCAGATGTTACCGCCATTTTAGAGTTAACATTTGGTGCTTTCACTAAGAACTGAATCTAAAGCCTAGATTTGTGCTTCTATTATAGATCATCAAGGTTTACAAGGCAGGTCCACAGAAAAAAATAAATTGCACTAGAACGCAAAGCTCTGTAGATATCATGGTCCTCCTTGGAAGAATACATGTAAGAGAAAATCTGTTGTGGCTGCAACCTCTGGAAACGTAGCTGATAGTACTTAGGTTCTCCTATAACTGATAACTCTAGAGCAACTCAAACCTACAAGGAAGCTATTATTCGAAGGGAACTTGATAACGTGGTAGAAGGCATAAATCAACAGCTAGAGGACGCAAACAAAATGTTGATTGAGAAGTTCCATGCTATTTTGGCCACTAGGCCAAATCCGATGACTGATAGAGTTGGAATTGATTTGGAAGAACATGCACATTCTTCAGCCTTAGATCGGACAAGGGAAAATTCAAAGGATGGACCCCAATGTGCATGGTGCTAATGTCACACGAGTCAGTACGAGAAGGAATGATGGTTTTTATTTCTAGAAACTTGAGTATGGGAGGTGATTAGGAGCATCAACCTAATGTTGGAAATGATCTCGACAGGATGTTAGTTTCTAATGATAATCCAGACAATAACACCAACACCAACAATGAAGAAATTGATGATGATTGGAACAAACAGAAGCAACCTATGAAACCATCTTCCCAGAAAATCGTAAGCATCACCGGAGGGGCACCTCCGCGAATCGGAGGATTAGGACCCAAGCTAGGTAACCGAGGTCGTCTGCTAAGTTGGATGCCTAGAAAAGCAGCCGACATCAACCCCGTGGAGCGAAACGATAGTGAAGAATATATTTCAGAAATGATCAAACAGATTACGAAAGAAAGTTTAGCCAAAAAGGAAGAAGAGGAAGACTGGGGTTTTCCCCCCAACATGACTCCCTTTACTAGTAATATATTGAAAGCTGACTATCCCAAGAAGTCTGTCCCACCAACGTTGCCGGCATACAATGGAACGATCGATCCCACCTCATTTTTGTTTAAATATGATTGCCGTATGAATGGAGCTCGAGCAAATGATGAACTAAAATGTCGGTACTTTCCGATGTATTTAGAAGGAGTCACGTCGTTGTGGATCACAAAGCTTGCACTGAATTCGGTTGATAAGTTTGAAGATTTTTCTCAGAAGTTCAAGCAATAGTTTAAACTATATTTCAAAGGCAAAAGATATTATTTCCTTGTTCGGAATGATTCAAAAACCGAGAGAACTATTGAAGTCCTTCTTGAACCGGTTTAACCTAGTTGTAACGGAAGTTGGCAACTCCGAGCCAAGGATGTTGTTGATGGCTCTGGCACGGGCTATTAATAAAGAATCTGAATTTGGGAAGTAGGTGAAAATGAAAGAACCTAACACTCTTGAGAAGTTTTATAAGAAGGCTGACGAGTTCCTCAAGTAGAGGAAGAAAAATTGATGGATGGAAATGTCATGGTTTTGTACAAAATCATCCCGTAATTGTCACAATAAAGGTGGAGCCGCTCAAGAAAAATGGGAAAAGGAGGGAGCTCAAAAGAGAGCCAATGAAGGAAAACGAAAAGGGTTAAAAGGACGGAAAATGTGTTTCTATAAACCTAAAGACTACACCTCCAAATGACATGCCTGAGAATATGTTCTTGGCCACCAATGAGAAGGAACGATACCCGAGACCACCTCCTACGAAGATGAAGGAAAACCAGAATAATTTGGGCAGATTTTGTAGCTTCCATAATCAGTCTAGGCATAACACCAATGAATGCAAACAATTAAAAAATCTGACTGATGAACTTATTAGAGACAATAAGTTACAGCAGTTGGTCAAGAAACCTCAGGCAGTGCAGCCATACCCAAAAAACCAGGCGAAAGTTGCCCCTGCAAACCAACTAGGACCCAACAACCGAAATGGAGGCTGGTCATTCATATCATTTCAGGCGGCCGGCATCCTGCACAGAAAAGTTAAGGATAAATGGAAAGATACTCAAGTGCCCTAAAGTATGCCCCAAAGGGAAAGGCTTGCCTTGTTTTGCAAGATACAACCCTGACGAAGAAGCAAAGAAAGTTTAACGATGACATAGTTTTCAGAGCTAGAGATACAGAAGGAATCGAATCTCCTATGCTTGATCCAATGGTAATAACAATTAGCATCGGGCCTGCCACTTTGAGAAGGGTGCTCATTGACTGCGCAACATCCATGAACATCCTCTTCAGGAAAACCTTCAACCAGATGAAACTATGGATGACATATGTGTCTGCTTGCCGGATCAAAATCTAGGGCTTCTCTGGCGAGCCGCAGCAGCCTATCGGAAAAACTAATCTGCCTATCGAGCTCGAGGAGGGTGAAAAAAAGGTGGTGTTAATTCAAATCTTTGACGTTGTTAATGAGATATCGGCCTATATCGCATTTTTGGGAAGACCTACGTTAATGGATTTTAAGATAGACCTAGCACTATGGTGTCTCATAATGAAATTCCCAACTGAGAGTGATGTCAGAGTATCTAAGGGAGATCAGAACGCGGCTCAAGAATGTTATATAACTGAATTGCGGGAAGCTAAGAAGAAAGAGAAGAAGAAAAATGTTGAGGGACACCTCCGCATTTAAGAGCCCATCTTATAGTGACTAAAGGGAAACCCCTATACTGGAGAGCACACCCTCGCTCGAAAAACTATGAGTCCTCGAAAAAACATTACAGGGGATAACAAGGCAATGCCCGCTGAAATGGCAGTATCTATCTTAGTAGACCCAACGGATCCAACCCGAATGTTGAGTATCAGATCGAAACTTGATATGAGAATACATAAGGAGTTAATATCTTTTCTTAAAGCCAACTTGGATGTGTCCACTTGGAGTCATATAGATATGTATGGAATTTCACCAAGGGTGAAAAGTCATGCTCTTAATATCGATCCTCAATATACGCCGATAAAACAGAAAAGACGAACCCAAGGTCCAAAAAGGTCGGCGACCTTGAAAGATGAGGTTTATCCTTAAAGGAGAATGAATTTATTAAGGAGTCAACATATCCAGACTGGGTATCCAACCCGGTGTTGGTTAAGAAAGAAAATGGCAAGTGGCGAGTATGCATTGACTTTATAGATCTCAATAAAGCATATCCCAAGTATAGCCTCCCATTACCATGAATTAATCAACTCGTGGATGGAACGGAGGGGCATGAACTACTATACTTCATGGACGCATATTTAGGATATAATCAAATTATGATGCATGAGCTTGACCAGGAGAATACCAGGTTTATTATAGATATGGGATTGTATAGCTACAAAGTGATGCCTTTTGGCTTAAAGAATGCCGGAGCAACTTATCAACAACTAGTTAATATGATGTTCAAATCTCAAATTGACAAGACCATGAAGTTGTATATAGATGACATGCTAGTCAAATCACAGAGGACTGACAGCCACATGGACAATCTGGCTGAGACGTTTGCAATTCTGAGAATGTACGGAATGAAGTTAAATTCACTAAAGTGTTCATTTGGCGTCTCATCCCGGATTTTTTTGGGATTCATGGCCAGTGCAAGTGGTATCGAGGCCAATCAGACACAAGTCACATCCTTAAGATAAGTAAGGGCTCACCGGAATAAAAGAGAACTTCATAGTCTCAATGGAAAAATTGCAGTTTTGAGTAGATTCGTCTCAAAGATGGCCGACATATGCATTCCTTTCTTCGATGCTCTGAAGAAAGGAAAGAAAAACTTTGAGTGGGTCGTAGAATGCTGAGCAACCTTTGAAGAACTAATAAGACATATGGAAGCCCCGCCGATGCTCTCCAAACATATGCTCTCCAAACCTAGCAATAGGGAGCATCTGTTTATTTACCTATCGGTACGCCTTGAGTGCAGATTTGGTACGGGAGGAATAGCGGATCCAATGGCTTGTTTGCTATATCAGCAAGCGATTCACTGGGCAGAAAAGAATTATCCAAAACTCGAGAAGCTCACCTATTGTTTGTTGACCACATCAAGGAAATTGCGACCTTATTTTCAAGTGCATCCAATTAAAGTACTCACTGACCAGCCACTAAAGCAAGTTTTGTTTTGAATAGAAACTTTGGGATGTTTGTTGAAGTGAAACATCGAATTAAGCTAGTATGAGATAACTTACTATCCCCAAGAGCAAACAACGAGGAGAATTTAGCTGATTTTATCATAGAATTTACCTTTTGGGAGGATGATGAGGAAAAATCGATAGTTGTACATGGACAATGGAAGTTATATGTTGATGGAGCTATGAAAGAATATTGTTCAGGTGTGGGGGTAGTCTTGGATACTCCCGAGGCATGCTCGGTTTGTTATGCGTTACAATTAGAATTCCTAGCCATCAATAATGAAGCAGAATATGAGGCTCTGATTGTTGGGTAGACGATAGCCAGAGTATTGAATCTCCAAACTCGTTAGATATTCGGTGACTCGCAGCTTATGGTATGTCAAATCCGAAGAGAGTTTCAAGCGAAAGGAGGGAACCTAGGTCCACATTTATCGAAAGTATGGGAACTTCTCGACAACTTCGAACATTAAGCCATTACCCACATCCCAAGAGAGGAAAACATGAAGGTTTATTCACTCGTGAAGTATGCCAGTTCAGGGGATGCTCAGCTTTTGGGTTTGGTCCCGGTTGAGATCTTCAACAACCCAAGCATTGGTGAAATGGAAGTCGAGCATGTCATGGAAACTTCAGATGAACCGAAGTCTTGGATGACTCCTATAAAGGAACACCTAAGTAATGGAACACTTCTCGCAAGTCAAACGGATCAAAAAAAGCTACTCAAGAAGTCCCCAAGATTTATCGTACAAGACGAAAAACTATATAGAAGGGGATTCTCTATGCCACTGCTGTGATGTGTAACACATGAGGAAGCTAAAAGGATCTTATTTGAAGTACATGAGGGGGAGTGTGGAGATCATTCTAGTAGTCAGACCTTAGCGAAGAAGATACTCCAATATGGTTATTTCTAGCCTAAAGTAAATAGAGATGCCGCAGATTACGCCCGAAAATGTGATAGATGCCAAAGATTCGCCAAAATCCCAAGGGTCTCGTCATTCGTACTAACACAAATGGTCAGCCCGTGGCCATTAGCAATATAGGGCATTGATTTGATCAGAGTACTACCAATTGCCAAAGTAGGCACCAAATATGCAATAGTTGTCATGTAATACTTTACAAAATGAGCTGAAGCGGAACCGCTAGCCACGATTACCACTAAGAAGGTTACTAACTTTGTGACTAAAAATATTATTTGTAGGTTTGACGTGCCACAAAAGATCATCACTGATAATGGGACACATTTTGAGAGTAGGAGTTTTAGGATTTGTGTAAGCGGTACCACACTTAGAAAAGCTTTGCAGTTGTAGCTTGCTCGCAGGAAATGGAAAAGTGGAAGTTGTTAATATCAAGTCCACCATTGAAAAGCGACCGATGAGAGAAAAAGTGGATGGGTTGATGTATTACCACTCGCTCTTTGGGCCTATCGAACAACCCACAAATCTACAACTGGGCACTCGCCATTTTCTTTGGCATTCAACGCAGAGGTAGTGATTCCAGTAGAGTTAGATGTCCCAACCCATCGGAGGATTCAATTCGGTCACGTTGAGAACGAACAATTGATGTTAGAAGCTCACAACCAACTAGAAGAAAAAAAAGGGAAGAAGCGAAACTCAGACTAGCAGCGCATCAAAGGAAGGTGGCAAAACATTTCTACTCTAGGGTTCGCTAACGTAATTTTGAAGTCGACGATCTCGTCTTAAAATGGATAATGACCAACATGGAAGGATTCAGGCCATGTTGGGATGGACCTTATGTAATAGGATAGAAGCTCTCTGACGGATCATTTAAGTTAACTACAACAGATGGAAGCCATATTCCTCGAACTTGGAATAACGACCATTTATGTCCTTATTTTCCATAGAAATGGTATTTGGAAGTTGTAATATTATTTTCTTTTCTTTTGCTATTAAGAATAAGCCAGCGCTCATGCCAGGGTATTGTATTCGAACTTATGTTATTTAAGTTACTAATAAAATCTACTTCTGGATGATTGAGACTATAAACTTATGAAATTTTTGCCTTCTAGTTGAAAACTGCATTATTTTATTCAAAATTGCAAAACACTAAATTTCAATTAAAAATTTACAGGCAACCAGTCCACAAACACAAGCGCAATGTACAGAAAATAACATAACCTTCAGAAAATCTACCGTCAATAAGGATCCAGGCATAGAAAATTATGTGAGCAAAAGTGCTATGAAAAGCCGAATCTATGGAGGCAAGCATGATGGAGTCGCTAACAGTCTCATAATGAAAATAAAAAACCTCGCTTCCATAAGGCGCTCGATACACATCATGATAAAATTTGGCCTTGGGAAATGCGACTTACAAAGACTGGTCTCGACCCCGAATAAAGCACATGACGATCGATAAACATCGGTGGGTGAAAACCTCGCTCCCATGAGGCGCTCGATATACATCATGACTGAGTCTGGCCTTGGGAAACGCAACTAGTATAGACTAGTCCCGACCTCGAATGAAGGCACATGACGATCGATAAATATCGAGTGGGTAAAAACCTCGCTTGCATGAGGCGCTTGATATACATCGTGATAGAGTCTTGGCCCCGGGAAATGTGACTAGCACAAACTGGTCTCGACCCCGAATAAAGGCACACTACGATCGATAAACATTGAGTGGGCAAAAACCTCGCTCCAATAAGGTGCTGGATATACATCGTGATAATGTTCAACTTCGTGAAGCGCAACCAGCACAAGTTGGTCCCGACTAAAGGCTTATGGCGATCGATAAACATCAAGTGAATGAGAAAACTCACTCCAACAATGCGCCTGAGAACTGTCGTAAAGAATACATTACGTAAAGGGCACCTATTAAAATATCAAGGAGCATGGCCTAAAGGGTATACTAGGGACTAATGATCAACAAAATCGGACATCATGCAAAAGGCTATGATTTAGAGTCATCATAGTACCCGTTACGACCCATAATATGGGGGAAATACTACTTATAGTAACCCCAAACATCATCAAGATGAGACATATCATAGGGTTATCCCCGTCACCACAACAAGGTAGGAACATATAAAGGAAAAAACATACAAAAGTTATGGTAAAAGCGAAATATAGAAAGTAAAATTTGCACTAGAAAATACTGCAATACAAGTGATAAAGAGGTGTACGACAAGAAAGACATGTTTCATTAACAGCAATCATTTACAAGATCATATGTAATCATCAAAAGCTAGGACTGGAACTCATACAGTCACGACCAAGAATAATAAAAACAGTGGGTAAAAGCACCAGTTATTCTTCTTCCCGCCTTTGGAGGTCTCGCTCGACTTAATCATAATTTAAGTAGGCCTAGTCGATGTAGCAACATTAGAAGCATGGCAAGCCAAGACTATAGGATTCCCATCATCATCAATGAAGGGGGCGACCTTTGACTTCTTACGTGTGCCACTATTCCCACTATGCCTTCCTTTGTATTTCTTATCGCCCCTCGATCCACCTTCCATGGTCTCTCTCTCTCATCGATAGGGTCTCCACCGCCTCCAGAAGAAACTGTCGAGGGCAACAATTTGCTTAGCTTGTGACCCTGGATGGGAGGCAGGAGTGGAAGCTGAGGAAAGGATGATGGGGGGGATAGCTGTTTAAGAAGTAGTTACTCCTGGCACAGTATCCGCCGTAACAATCAACGAAGGAGTAAAAATTACAGTAACTTCGTTTGTGCCAGCACTGGAAAGGAAGAGTCTGGTAGGTCCTGTCCTACATCAAGTAAAAATTGTTTGAGTAAATCAACATACTCATATATGGGAATAAATTGATTCCCTAAACCAGAGATATTATCACCATTACCAACTTTTGAGGATACACGTGCCATAATCTCGAGATTCTACGCACCCTGGCCATTTCCTTCATTACTTGACAAGTTCTCCCCAGTTTCGACATTGTCAATAGCTGTCGTCTGAGGGGCAATTACTCCAATAGTAACGTTGACAAAGGCCACGATGGTAAGGGTGACATCGGCAGGGGTAGCAATAACACTAATAGTAACCTCGGCAGGGGCAACTCTAGCTTGAGAGGGGTCATTGGGGAGAATGAAAGATTCTAAGGTAGCCTGGGATCAGAATGAGGTTCGTTAGAAGGCCCAACTCCTTCAGCAATAATAACCTACTCTCGTGCCTCAATTCCTTTGGTCCTTTGGAAGGCGAAGCCCGAGAGTCATCATCCAAATAGAAGACTAGGAGCTACTCCTCCGTGTAACCACCGTCACTCGTTTCAAGATTTTCTCCCACATCTTGGCCAGAGTACATGGATACACCTCTCCCAAGAACACCAATCTACCATTGCCCATAACACCGAGAACATAAAACTCAAGCATATTGGCATTGAGAGTACTCATTGTGTTGGCGTGGTTTTACTCAATAACGGCTTTTTCCTTCCTCACTTGATTTCTCTTTTATTGGGCTTAGTCGTGCTCTTATTGGACTCAAGCAAGTTGTTCTTTCAATTTTGAGGTCATAAGAGTCTCATTGTTGAAAGGCATGGTAAGGCTTGCCACCTGCTTACGGTAATCCTTGACCGTTCTTCTCTTTACATCCAGCAAATCCTTGGTTCGTTTCTGTGCGGCATGAGCATCATGCACTTGAGAATTTAATAAAACTTCTTTTTGCTGGTAAGATTGAATTTTGACTGCCAAATCCTCTTTAGCTTTCTTCTTAGCAGCCTCCATATCCTCGTAAGCAGTGACCATCCGATCAATCTCCCTATCTCATTCTTTAAGTGCATTCTCCCATTCTACGCGTTCACTCTCCAGTGTGCGCTGAGCTTCGTAATTCAGCTTGTTAACCCTCTGTAGTTTCGAAGCGAATTTTTTCTAGTTGGAAAGCTTCTGTACATCATTCCTGAAAATTTCAATATTCAGCATCTGTTCTTTGTCAATGGGGGTGATATCCAAGTCAAAACGCACTCCATCTAGGAACCATCTAAGGAACCTTTGCGACTAGGTGGATTCGAAAGTGAATAAGGAGGCTTCTTCGTAGCTGCATAAGTGTCAAGTTTACCCGAGCTCGTAGCCAGTAGATTGGAACCAGAAGGACCAACCGCAGTGACAATAGCTGACGTTGTAGCAGAAAGACTAACAGAAAAGGTGGCGGTATGAGTTGTGGCAAGGTGAGTTAAGCTCCGGTCGACTCTAGCATGCTTTTAAGTCTCTTCAGAACCGCCATCTTTCTCAGGGTCGTCCCTCTCACGTTTCTTATGCTCGTCTTCCTGACTATGATCTCGGGAAGAACGCTCGTGATCCCTCTTCTCCTTGTCTTGACGATCTCTCATGTCACACTCTTTACTGTCCCAATGTTCATATTCTCGCGCCTTTTCCTGTCTCTTCGCTCCTCATCCATCTCATACCATCTTGGATAAAAGCGGCCCGACCCTTTAAGACTCTGAGAAGCTTGATATGAGAAATCATTGTAATATTCATCTCGACGAGTCATGGCAAGACCTGCAAACAAGAGAGCCGCAGATTAGCAATGAGGTCGAGCATAGAAGTATAGGAAATTCATTAATGATAATTGAATGTGGTGTAAAGTGCATGCAAATGCATTCTAAATCCCATTCCCTTATTAACCAGTTGTTGCAGAAGGACATTAGGATTCATGCGAAGTGTTAGAGTGAACTTTGGGGGTGCGTAAAGAAATTTTTGGGGTCCTGGAACTGGATAGCACGAGAGTGTCAGAACTAGATGTCATTAGAGTGATTGGTGCTGGGTCATCCTTGAAAATCTTCGAAGGAGTGGCGTATATATCACTTAAATCACCAAAGATGTCTTGGTCGTTCTCGCCTAAAGCTTGAGCGGGGGGTGTTCAGGCTAAAGGAGTTTGAGTGTCATCAATGATTATGTCCTCGAAGTCAGGATCAGACTTGTCACTGGCAGATTCCTCACTAAAAGGATTCTTAAATTGAGGGCCATACTCACTGGTCCCTATGCTAGTGTCACTACCACTCGTAAACTTTCCCTCCTCACTTTCCATATATAAATCCATGACCTGCTTCCCTTCACGCTATGTAAACTCCTTTTCATCACTTTCTTTTATGGGCGTCATCCTTTATGGGGTGCTTTGTACCTCATCAAGATGCTGGCTTGAACCTTCAGCAGTAGGAGCCTTTTTAGGAGATGCTCCCTGCACTTTGTCCACTTCAGATTGTTGAGTGGAGAAATCATCTACCATAGCTTAGGCAGATGTCAAAATCTCTCGAGGGACAACCAACCGAGAATCTTCTAACAAGCCAAACCGATGAAGGAATTCATCCTAAAGCAGAAAATCCTTCTGCCTTTCTTTCTCTCCAACTGCTTCCTATAATTAAAATACCGGCAGATGCTTGCGATCCTTGATTTGAGAAGGTAGAGCTGCAAAGGTAAAGAAGAAAGAATGGGTAGAGTCAAAATGATGCAGGCCCATGAATTCATCAAGAAGGTTGTCTTTAAGGAAAGCACTCACCCACCCAAGTCCAAAATCTATTGAAGCACGCCATATAGTTGACATAGAAAAATAGGTTCATGAAGAAAGGAGTCTTATCTTGAAGACCAAGGATAAGCTTCCAATTTCTAGCCATCTCGACAAAAATGAAGGAAGGATGGTCTTTCCTTCTTTTGAAGATGCAAGGGTATCAAATTTCTTCAAGTTCCAGGGCACGCTTCATAATACGCATAAATAATACGCATAGGCTGGTAAGCACAACATAAAGCTCCTCGAGAACCGATTATAACAAAGGATTAAAAGATGGGACCACGCCATGCCAACACATATAATAGTGACAAGCGGTAAATTCAGTAGGAGGGTGATCGACCACTTAATCTTTCCCAAGTAATTGGAAATCCTCTTCTGGGATACCGGATTGTATGAAAACATGATGTAAAAATTCGATGGGTCACCACGGAAGGGCATTTCTCTAGAGGATTCACAATAATCATGAGAATCGGGTGGGACCTGTCAATCATTGGCCCCATGGCAATAATGGATCTCTCCGGTGGGATACGCGAAGACGCTTCCATTTGTACTGATGACGATTGCGCGACATAGGTGGATTGAATTTAAATCTAGGAGGATTCACTTTCCCTGGATTGAAGATGCTCTGAGGGATGAGAAGTCATGACTCCTTCTACACAGGGAACTTTATATTCAGTATAATCAAATGTGCAAGTCCTAAGAAAGGAGGACGCTTGAGATTCAAAACCGTGTGTGTTGGTTAGCAAAACCCAAGTGCCACCCATGTATAAGTTTAGCATCACATTTACATAAAACGAATTCCATAGAATTTGAACATTCTAGAGAAACAAGTTTACGGAAACATTCCACTAAAACACAAAAGAACCTTTAGGGCTTCGATCCCTTTAATTAACTTAATCCGTTGTTGACTTGAGCAATTAACCACAAATACACTACCTAGATTAGCGCAAAGCGCTCTTTTGTTATAAATTCGTAGGAAACATACATATACCAAAAGCAACTTGGATGTCATGAAACTATTTCACGCATTGTTCTGTCATTCAGGTTATTAAAGTATGTATGCTTTCAAGATAAATTAGTTCTTTCGGGAGAGTTAATTCGATTAAAGGGAAGAGTTAAATAGTTAAGGGTTATTCATCAAAATCTGAAATTTAAGCTTAAAGGTGATCTTATGCTCAGTTAAGTTCGATATAAAGTATGCAGTCCAGCAGTGCACGACATCACTCCATGTCCAAGGTGTAAATTTGTGTCAATTCGAAAAGTCCTAGGCTCACAACCAAGCACACTTGACCAACTCCCAACCACGTCAAGCAAAAAACTAAGCCTTAGATTTCAAACAAGTGTAAAATTTAAGCTAAAGCTGGATAAGAACAGTGAGAATCAGCACCTACAGTTTGTAATCTGTTAAAACGAAATCGAGCGTGATTGAAATCAAGGTCAGAAGCAGTATTCGGATTGGGCTAGGTTATTTGGCCGAGTTCGAACAGGTTGGAATTGTGTTTAGGCCGAAAGGGTGAGTTGCAGGCAGAGGACGAAGATGGAGTGCCTGATGACCGATGGCGACACTCGGTGATTGATGACGGCGCTATTTGGTTGGCGATAGGCTTGGGTTTGGAAATCGACAGCAAACAAGTGCAACAAGTGCTTCCCTAGGTTTCCTTTAGCAAAAATAATAAGAGAAAGGGAGGACTGGACCGTATACAAAGAGTGGGAGAAAAGAAGGAAAAACCCTGCTAAGTACGGGGATCGGTACCGATCCATCACCCATGGACCAATACCGATCCATAACATTTCGACAAGATGACAACATCCCTATACCAGAAGCATGCATGCATATGTCCTTATCCACAATAGAAATTTCGAGGCAAAAGGTTTAGTCCTGATGCAAAACCAAATGAGCTGAGTTATAAGCTCTAGACTCACAGTCGTCATTCAGGAAAGACAACATAGTTATCCCCAGTTAGCTTTTTTGTGCAGCAAGTACGGTCATCAGAGCACACCATGTTTATGACACGAGTATGCTCTGGGGGGAAATGTTAACCCAGATATAAACCAGGAGATTCAAATAGAATTTAAGCAGAGCAAAAACATGCAACCTTACATTGAAGTAAAAATCACACAACAAAGACTAGAAGACGAAGAGGAGTTTGCACACAAAGTTTCAACTTCAAACAAGATAACTTTATAGATGGTACCGGTCCATTATGGACCGGTACCGATCCATTATGGATCGGTACCGATCCATGTGTTTTAGTTATTTGGGCTAGGGCACCATATTGTTACAACCAGATCTCCTTCCTAAGCACGTTGACCAAATTTCATACCATGCCAACTTACCTAGATGCGATGGACTGAAAGGAAGAAAGTGATACAACAAGGTAGAGAAGCTTGATACAACCCCAGATCATGTCCAGATAACACCAAATTGCACCTAAAGGCTAAAGAAGGCATGTAAATCTAGATCAAGGAGTCAAAATTGTAAAATACGCTAACTCCATGGACTGGTACCGATCCATGAAGTTAACATATTTTGCCGAACGACTTGGTGGGAGAGTTCTGAGCGTGATTCCGAGGCCTTCTGCAATTGGATCTGGCCCACCACCATCTGAACCACCTATAAATAGTCTCTATACTCCAACATGAAAGGGGATTGATATCCCTGCTTTTCCAAGACTCTACAAAGATATGTTCTCATCTCCAGCAGCCATTACTCTTCTCCTACAGCAAAGCTTCTTCTCCAAAGGTAGAAAATCTAGGTCACCTTGGCTAGTTATCGTGATTCTCCGATAACCTATAGTACTAGTGATTTCTTGTTATTCTCTACTTTAGGGAACTTTGTAATCATCTAAAATATACTGTATTTGGCATGACAAGGATCATAATAAAATTGTTCAAAGTGGACGTAGGCTTGATCTCAAGCTGAACCACTATAAAACTGTGTTGTTCTTTCTTTGCTTTTTGTTTCTTTCTCATTTTCACTTATTTTTACTGTTTTATTATGTTTCTTCATCACAAGGTGGTGATTTCACAATTAATTAGGTGTTACTGCCATTTTTGGAGTTAACAAGATCCATTAGCCAAAACATTATCGAAGTCTTTCTGTTTTTCAAACTTAATCATGCATTAACCATTGTCATTTGAAAAATATTGAATTCAACTATAACAACCCAAAATTTTGGCGATATAAATTAATTAATAGAATTTCAAAAATAGGTATTTCTGCAAACGGTTGAATTTGGCCACGAAACTTTAACCGAAGCGTTCGTCTCGGAATTTTGGTCAACTTTCATGTTTGGATTTTCGCGAACGGATTCCGTATGAGAAAGTAACGGTCGAAAAATGAAAACGGGCGGAAAATAAATAAACTATAATTTATATTATAATTTACCTTATTTGACCAAGTGGACCTGGGCAATCTGATGCCCAAGCGGTCGACCGCCACGTTCGACCTATTGGGCGTAAGATTGCCAAGTGATGGATAGTTTTTAGGGTTTGGTTTATTATATTATTAAAACGGATGGACAAACATAACTTAAAACTAATCTGACAGTTCTAGGCCATTTCCACCCCTATAAATAAAGGGGTAAGGCCTCATTCTTTTTCCACATAAATCTACAGAGGCAGCGGAGCTCTGCCATTTTTCTTCTTCTCCAAACCTAAGTTCTAAAATAAAATATATTCATACATAACAAATCAAATCCAATTCATATGAAATTGAGAGGATAAGCAGATCTAATGGAAAAGAATGCAAAGTGACGCTCCAAATCATATTCTCCCCTCTCTTCCTGTTTTCTTCCATCTCTACAAATCTAGAATTTTCCCCTTTCCCGAAAAATTGTAGATTTACAAGAATTTGGGGATCGTAGGCCTAATGGGTTCAAACTTTGGATTCAGAGACTATAAGGTGAGTGAGAAATTTACGAATACAGTTATAATGACTTATCTATTTCGTTTGAATTATAACTATGCTTTTATGCCTATCAGATCTATTCATTTAAATATTATGAATTTATTGGCAACCATCAGATCTGATTATAAATATGGTTAAAACTTGTGAATTTTAAGTTGTGGTTATGTATAACATAAATTGTAGGATTCTTAAATTTGTTTCCATGCATTCCTACAGTTATGTCATGAAATATGTTGTACATGTTGCATAGCACTGTGGATCTAGAAATCAATCCCATTAAACAAAAATTAGATGTGTTAGTTTAGTGTTGAATAAAGAAATATGTGAATTTGGGTAAAATGATGAAATTGGTGAATTATGTGATTGTAAGAATAAAGGAAATATTCCTGTTTGTATTCAATATTTTTGGGTTTTGGCTTAATCATTTTAAACATGTCGTTTTCCTCCTTTTGAATAAAGAGACATTATTTTGAAATCACAAAAGGTATGATAAAAAGGATTTAAAAGGGAAAAGTTGTGCAAATGTACATATAAATATAAATACATATATTTGTATGTAATTTGCATCGACTATTCCAAAATATATATTTACGTATATTTCTTGTGATTTGGAAATTTGCCAATCCCACTAGTTAGGCATTATTTACAATGATTACGACTGACGGTCTTTTGTGAGGTTTGAAACCTTTTCGGCAAGATTGAATATAAACAGGAAATGTTTGGTTAATTGATTAGACCAAATCATTAATTTAAAAATAGTAAAAATAAAAATAATGATAACTACGTTGAAAGCACAAAAGATAAAAATAAATATATACGTATAATTCATCCAAATCAGCGTAAAACGGTAAAATATGCATGTTTTATGGAATGTTGCATGTTTGGATAAACTTCAATTATGGAATTATATGTAAATTCAATCCATATTGAATTAATATATTTGTGGTGACCATTTGTAGCAATCGGTATAATTAATTGCCATAAATAGGACCACAAATCAATAAATAACCATTGTACCCAATATTGATTGGGGAAATAAACGTGATAGGAAGACGGTTACAATTCCTAAAATCAATTAGGATAAATGTTGTAAATCTCAATTAGGAAATTTGAATAATAACTGCATTTATACACGAGGTTAAGCTCAACTTGTGGTATAAGCTTGCCCGGAGTCGACCAACAAATCCAACAACCACAGGTAGTCAGCTTAATGTGAGGGGCCTAGTGCATAAAAATAGTCGTATTAAGGCACAAGGTTAAGTTTAGATAGTGGTAGAAGTCTTCCTGGAACCGACCGACAAATCCATCATCCACAAGTTGTCAACTTAATGTGAGAGGCCTGGTACATATATATATATATATATAAATTAATTAATTAACAAAAAAAGGAATAAGAATGGAAATTACCTGCTGGGGTACAACAAATAGATAACTTGGGACTGATAAATAGTTTCCTTAGGAAAATATGACTGTTATGGTCATAAAAGGCAATAAAAAGAAAATAAAAGGAAATGGGCGTCCTAAAGGAATTTATGTTTGTCATTTAAATATTAAGTCCAAATTAGGGAAGAAATCAAATAAATATCCAAGGGAAAAAGGGGATTTAACCTTGCTTATTCATATTAATGAAAATATAACTTATAATATAAAATATAGTTAGACTTAGTAGGTTAATAATGTAAGATATTATTAACAACACAAACCGTGACGAAAATGAATCGTGTAAGTATAACATTTCCGTGTAGAGGGACTAAACGGGGAATGACATAATAACGTAGCCCACCTTATCCCAAATAGGGAAAGGTATAGAAGGCTAACCGGATACAAACCGATAAACTTTGCGTATAGTCCTCTTCCTGGGTCTTAAGCGGCTAGGGCTGAAGAGTCCACCGAGGAATAAGTCTTTCAGTTTAGGTATCTTAAATGGAAGGTGTGTGTGGGACTACCCAAACCTAGAAACTAAAACGTCAAATATGGCTACCTATCCTACGGGAAGTAATAAGAGACTAAGGTGGTTATCTAATAATGTGGGGTAGAAGGTATAGCGAACGATAAAATACCATCTCTCACCTTATGCGAGGCAAGGGTATATACGTGAATGACAGAAGCCTTTACTAGTAGGGTCCGTAGCTAGTGCCCTCTTTTTCATGTTAACGTTAAGTAAATTATCGAGAAATAATAAGTGACCAATCGGTCTACCTAGAGTCTTAAGCGATCAGGAAGAATCCACCATATCTATCATTGATAGTGAGGCAATAAATGATTAAAGATAAGCGAGTAAAAGTATATGGATATAGAAACTCCATAATTAGGGGTCTAATCTGGATATAGTAACCAGCTAAACTCTGGTATAAAGGCTTCACAAAAATGTGTGTAAACGTCCTATCTTATTATTATAATTTGGGAATACTACTTTAAGAAAGGTAGCAAAGGCATGCGTAAATATTTTCATGGTTAAACTGGAATCATTAACCTTGTTAGGCATACAGCTTGGGTTGAACCAAACGGGATACATCTGTGTATTATAGTCTGTGTTATACATTTCTTAGTCACCAGAACTTGTTGTTTTGATCCCCCTCCTCATTACAACCGCCCAGGTTTCCTAGAGAAGGTCAGGTTCTCGCAGATGATCTTGTTTGGCTTTTGGTTCTTGTTATCTCTCGTGCTCGGTATTGGCAAAGTGACTTACTTTGAAAAAGGTAGTTACTTGAATTAATACTAGTTTATCCTATTTTGTTTCCATTGTGAGTTATGTTTATCATAATCTGATTATGCTCATGCTCACTTATTGCAGGTACCGGATTTACACGCTCTATGCTTCGATGTGTTTGAGTTTCAATTTTTCTCGAAATTTGGGCGTAGAAAAGTGTGGGGTGTTACATCACTGCTAGGTTTCCAAGTCCTTAAGATGTATAACAGTGTTAACGGTTTATTCCTATTGCATACAATCCAATAACAAAATATCAGTTCTCCTTGTGATATTTACAACTTGATTATTCATCTTTGCACATATTATGTGTTGAGGATCTTGCAGTTCAAGATGACTAGAAAACAAATATTGCAGTATTTCAAACTTCAAGGATCTATGAACAGATTCTTTCAGGCAATAGTTCAACCCACCATGTACAACCGGGTTAGTGAACTATCAATTATTAGGACTTAATGAAGCCTAAGAACAGTTTAATCGGATTCAAAGTTTGTACGGCTTTGATTCAACAAAGAACAGTCTAGTATTTGATTTCTAATTATGCAAGTAGAGAAAAGAATAAAGAGGAAGAAAAATAACAAATCTATAAAACTTTCCGAATTCGTAACACCCTGAAGGCTTTACAATGGCGCAACATTTTGGAACACTATTATGGCGTTGCAGTTTTGTATGAAGAAGAAAACGAAGATAAAATGGAGTTTGGAATATTACAAGAATAATATCCGAGCGTTCCTATTTGTAGCAACGGAGAGGAAGTGTCCCTTCATGAAACGTCGCGACTGTTAACATTCATATCCATTTAAATTCAAATGTTGTGACCTTTCATTTGCAATGGCAGTAAATCATTGAAAATTTTCCGTCCATAATTAAATTAATTTTCGAGTATGTAGTGGGATGAAAACAGGCCCATTACTGTGCAATAATTTTATCCAAAAATATGCTTATTGGATTCAGACTTAAAACCTGTACCCAGCCCAGTTCGGACGGACGGACGACAATGGCAGTGTGCGTGTGTGTGTACATGACTTCCCTTCTCACAGTAAAACACACATTTGGGAGCCCAAAGGGCACAACACATTCTTGAGAAAGATATTCTTGTACAAGGATTCTTCCTCTTATTGCCATGATATGGGACAATTAAATTTTCTTCCTTCTTTCATTCTTCCTTTCCTCTTCAAAAACAAATCAAAACCTCAAATTGTTCTGAAAATTTTCAATAATCTCCCCCCATTTTTAGAATAAGAAAAATAAATAAATTGGATGGCCGAACCACTTAGTATGACTCCCAACATGCCCAAGTAGGATCAAGCCAATATCCTTCTAAGTAAAGTTTTGCATCATCGTGGAAACCAACCGATAAATAAAAGGTATCTTTTGGATTTGAACCTTTGCTTAGTGTAAACCATTCAAACCTCTATCGAGATTCTATAATGAACGAATCTTGAACCAAGTATCCCCTATGATAAAACCAGAACAATCACACATGTCGATTTCCTTAGATAAAGTGTTATGTATTGCTCAGCACGTTAATGGTCATGTGCTTTTCATCCTGGTTCATGAGCCTACTTTAGAAAGTGGTCTTACTTTCCTAGGAAACAACCTGATTTCCATACTCATATAGGTAAGTCTCTTAAGTTGTTTCTGGGATACACCTTTGAAGGTTTCTAGATTTATTGAGGACATTTATCCATCCTTTGTTCATGCAGAATCCAAAACTAAATATTCTAGGATTATTGATTTAGTGTTCCATAATCCTTCTCTTAACTTGTTCAAACCCATTGAACTTTGTCTATTATTTTCAAGACATAAGTTAAGTTTCTATTAAGGATGATCAAACTTCATTCATAGACCTCAGTCCCATTTCTTTTGACTTTATATAAAGCCATTTCCTTTGGAAGACCTTTTATGAGTGGGTTAGCCAAGTTTTTCTTTGTTTTTATGTAGTCAACGGTTATTACTCCACTTTTGAGTAACTGTCTTACCATTTGATGTCTTAGACTCACATGTCTAGACTTTCCATTATATGTTTTATTAGAGATGTTGTATATCGTCGCTTGATTGTCACAATTAATCAAATCTGCCGGAGATGGCTTCTTCCATAATGGGATTTCCGTTAACAAATTTCTTAGTCATTCTGCTTCCTTACATGCATCTACTGATGCAATTAATTCTAACAACATTGTTTAGTCAAATATACAAGTCTGCTTCTTAGAATCCCAAGACATTGCATTTCCTCCTAATGTAAATATCCATACAGTCGTAGACTTGGATTTAGACTCAACATTGTTCCAGGTTGCATCACTGCATCCTTCTACCACAACAGGAAATCCTTTATAAGATAAACCATAGATAATGTTTCCTTTCAAATAAGCTAAAACTCTGGAAATATTTTTTCAATGTTCGAAACCTAGATTACTCATAAATCTTCACAATATGCTTATAGCATGTGTGATGCCTGGTCTGGTGCAATGCATAACATACATAAGACACTGGAATACTCTAGTTGAGAAATGGTACATCCAGGGTTCTTTTTTAATTTAATACTCGGACCTAAAGGAGTTGGTGTTGGTTTGTCATAGTAATGACCATATTTCTTCAGGAACTTCTCAATGTAATGAGATTGAGTTAGTAATAACATCCCCTCTTTCCTGATGATTTTAATTCCCAAAATTACATCAGCCTCTCCTATATCTTTCATATCAAATTTAGAAAATAGAAACTTCTTAGTTTCATCCACACAAGATATATTAGAACAAATATCGGCATGTCATCAATGCATAAATATATTATAACATAATCATTGTTATCTAGTTTGCTATAAATACATTTACCAGCGTTATTAACAATGAATCCATATGATAGTGCAATTTTATCAAATTTATCATGTCATTGCATGGGAGCTTTCTTCAGTCAATAAAGAGATTTTATTAATTTGCAATTTTTTTTGGCTCGGAGTTTTGAAACCTTCAGGTTGTTCTATATATATATATATATGTGTGTGTGTGTGTGTGTGTATCTTCTTCTGAATCTCCAGTTAGAAAAGCTGTCTTTACAAACATTTGATGTACAATCAAATTATGAATTGATGCAAGTGCTATTAAATAGCGTATAGAAGATATTCGGGCAACTGGAGCATATGTATCAAAATAATCTACTCCTTGTCTTTGCTTATATCCCTTAGCTACTAATTTGGATTTAAACTTATCAATGGGTCCATTTGTATTCAAATTTTTCTTAAATATCCAGTTACATCCTATAGGTTTAGGGCCAAGAGATAAATCAGTTAAAATCCATGTTTGGTTTAACATTATGGAATTCATTTCATCATTGATAACTTCTTTCCAGGAACTCATAGCACTGAATAGGTTTTGGGATTGTCATCGATGTTCATTACATATCTTGTCAAATTAAGGACTTCGTCCTCACTGCCATCTACAAGATATATTATGAAGTCAAGACCATAGTCCTTTTATATTCTCACTCATTTACTTCTCCCATGTTCAGTACTATTATCTGGTACTGATACTTCCTTGCTGTATTGAGCAGGAGCATAGACATCATCAATCATAATAGGTTTTGGACTAGAAGATCTCAATGGAATCTCAACAGTTTGATTGTCATAGAATTTTACATCTACGGATTTTATAACTTCTAAGGTATCAGAAATAAAGAACCTATAAGTTATACTATTAGGTGAATATCCTTAAAAAAACACATCAAATGCCCTATTTCCTAACTTTGGTCGTTTAGGGTCTGATTTTCTAACATATGCTAAGCAACCCCAAACTTTAAATCTAGTAAGGTTAGGTTTTATATTAAACCATAATTCATAAGGGGAAATATTATTCTTTTAAAGTGGTGCTCTATTTAAAATGCAACATGTGGATAGCATAACATCACCCTATAGGTTATAAGCTAAATTTGAACTTATAAGCATGACCTTAACCATTTCTACTAAAGTTCAATTTTTCCTCTCAGCAACACCATTTTGTTGTGGTGTATATGAGGTGGTACACTGGTGAACTATACCAAGTTGTTTACAAAACAAAGTGAATTCATCCGAAAAGTATTCGCCACCACGAAAATGTAACAACTTTTTTTAACTCCTAATTGTGTTTCGACCTCTGCTTTGTAAATTCTGAATTTATCAAAAGCCTCAACTTTAGAATTCATTAGATATATATATATATATATATATATATATGCATATCTAGTATAATTGTCAAAAAATGTTATATAGTAATTGTTACCACCATAGTGATATGACTTTTTAAGTCACCCACATCATTATATATCAAATCAAGCAAACCATATTTCGTTTCTACAATTTAAAAGGGTTTCTGCTCTGTTTTTGCTTAAACACATATTTCACATTTAGAGATAGTATCGAAATCACAATCAGAAATTAATCCTGATTTATGCATATTTTTAAGAGATTTATAATTAACATGTCCTAATCTTCCATTTCATAAACTAACATCAATAATATAACAGAAGATTTCTTTATTAAATTAACCTTAACTATGTTGTTACAAGAGTGTCCCTATCTAATAAATTTGCCATTCTAGGACAATACCAACTTATTAGACTCACACACTATTTTGAATCCTCCTTTATTAAGAATGTATCCAAAAAATAAATATTTACACATATCGAGTACATAAAATACATTGACCAATGTAAGAACTTTTCCAAGGTGAATGTATGTTCTGTAGTGCCTTTTCCCAGAACTTTGCTTGCAACTTTGTTTGCGCCAGTAACTTCGCTGGTTTCCCCATACTTTTCTTCGTAAGTCTTGAATAGATTACGGTCTTTGCAAATGTAAATGGTTGCTCCATTATCAAGCGATCAATAATTATCAATGTCACTAATGAAGTTCGCCTCTTATAGTATAGCCATAAGCAATTCTTCGACCACATTCACTTTTTGTTGTTTCTCCGGTAGACGACAGTCTCGCGCATAGTGGTCGGGATTTATAAAGTAGTAATAGACATCTTTCTGTTTGTTGTTCTTGGAATGAGTTTTCTTATTAAACTGTGTCCCATTGTTAGGCTTTAACTTTTCAGTAATTTCAACATTATTTGCCTTAGAATGGGACTAAGTTTGTAGATTATCATCTAGTTCGCATTTACGAGAATCCTCTTCAATACGAAGATGATGCGGTAAACCTCCTAAATCATAATCCATTTCCGTGTTCTTCAATTTTTTTCTTATAATCATTCCATGAATGTGGGAGTGTCGAAATAATAACTCCAATAACAGAAAATTCGGGAAAATTTATACATCTTTAAGTTGATTCACCAATAGTAAGATTTTCCTTACTTGTCCAACTATGGACTATTGGCAACCATTTTGAAATCCACAAATTACAAATACGAAATTTCTTGTTACTTGCCTCGGATATGCGATGCTTGCTTTCTAATGCAGTCCAGAGTGCCTTTGCGGTTTCTAGATCATATGAGCATTGTAAACTGAAGTAGACAATGCATTCAGAATGTTCCCTCTGCATAGAAAATTGTCCTCTTTGCGCTTCGCATGTTTCACCTTTATAGAGGCATTATCGTTGTTAGTTTCCTATGATATCACTTTCAACCCATCTTCTGAAATGTAGAACAATTTGGCAGTGATTAGAAAAAAATTCATCGTTTCTAGCCAACGAGTAAAATTGTCATCATCAAACCGCTCCAATCGAGTTAAATGTGGATTCATAACTTGTAGTGCACTCGAACCTTTCATGGTTGAAATATTATTGGAAATTTTGTTGTTAGAGATGACTAAGAGGAAGATATTGCCGTACTTTCAAGTATCTATGGAATAGATTTTTCAAACAATATTTTAACCCACCAAGGGCAAACAGGTTATCGAACTATCAACTTTCAGGATACAATGAAGCCTTGGAATAACATAATTGGATTCAAAATTTGTACGACTTTTATCCAACCTAGAACACTCTATTATTTGATATTTGATGATGTAAGTAGAGAAAAGAATGATGAGGAAGAAGGTAAAATCTGCAACACTTTCTGAATTCGTAACACCCTGGAGGCGTTACAATGGCACAGCATTTTGAAACACATTTATAGCATTGCAAATTTGTATGATGAAGAAGAAGATAAAATGGAGTTCAAAATAATACGGGAACAGTTTCCGGGCTTTCCTTCATCAAAAGTCCCAACCATTTGTTACAGTCATATCCATTTCAAATTCAAATGGTGCGACCATTCATTTGCAATGGCAGTAAAGCGTTGCAAATTTCCCATCCGGATTTAAATTAATTTTTCGGTTTTGTAATGGACCGAAAACTGGCTCATTAATGTTCTGCAATTTAATCCAAAAATATGCTGATTAGATTCAAATCCAAAACACGGATGTTGTACCTGTACCTGGCCCAACACTGTACAGTTCTAACGGACGGCGACGGCACTTACGTGTGTGGGGTTTATGACATCTCTCCTCACAACAACGCACACATTTGAGAGCCCCAAGACCGCAACGCTCTCTTAGTAAAGCTATTTTATACAAGGATTCTTCCTTTTATTCCCATGATGTGGGACAATTCATTTTTCTTCCCTCTTTCATTCTTCCTTTCCTCTTCAAGAACAAACCCAAAACCCAAAATATTTTGAAAATTTTCAACATTAGTTTATTAAAATCATTTGGTAATAATACAAGTTTGGAGCCTCTAGGTCCATGACAGTTCAATTATCGCCTTTTGATGTTTTCTTCTTTACCTATTTATATAAATTTGTAGCCATCATTTCTTGCAAATTCCTCATGTAAGTTGCATTTAGGCAGTCCTGGTCCTAAGGCAAGATAAACAAGACATTCATCTAGGGCAACCATCTAGACAAGGGCAACAACCAGAGGAGGTGGTACTTACTAGTTTTCCATTTTATTGTGATAATGACATTTAATTTAATGCTTATTAGTTGGTATTGTAGTATATTAGTATACCTACCTAGTTTAGTAGAGGTCAGCGATTCCAACTTGGCCATTGTTGAATTTTTTTGCCCTTTCTCTTTCGCTTGGAGCCAACCAAGGTAGTCTTTATTGATTTTTTTTTTTTGCCCTGCTACTTTCACTTGGAACAACCAAGGTGGTCGGTCCAGCACTGCATTTAGTCATGTAATTCCTTTGCATCTATTCACATCCACCATATTATTTCTTGAAGTTTTTTCCTTACAAGCAAAAATTAGTTACCATTAAAACATGTGATAACTGCTATTTTATATAATGCTACTAAAACCATCATTTGGTTGCTTTTCTATTTGTAACCTTGAGTGTTGGTTCTCTGAAGTGGAATGAGAATGATTAAGGTTTGCTGGGTAGGGAGGAGCCTTGGTCGCCATGCTTGAAACCTTAACACCCATAGGAAAAGATGAGTTGCATTACATTAATGAATAAATGTCTTCAAGTGAGAACTTATATTTGAGACAAATAAGCTATAAAAAATAATGGTGCATATAACCGTTCCAAACAACATAGCATTTAAACAGTGCATTTGAATGGTATGTTTGTAGTGAACGATAATTGGGTATTTAAAAAGAGCATTTAAACAAAGCTGAAAGTTAAATGGGTAATGCATGAGGTTTCAAATGGGAGATTTAAGTAGAGTATTTTAATTTGTTATTTTTAAATTATTTGTTTTATGCTTAATTAGTTATTTGGTTTGTTGTGTAATATATGTTTAATTGAAATAAACAACAGCACAAAAACTGGAATATATGCATATAATTATGCAATATTGGAAAATACAACCAATTAGTTATTTTTCCTCAAGGTGGTAGTTTGGACGAATTTCGGCTTATTAACGAGTGTTTAAACCATATATCTGATAACATTTCCTGTTGTCTACTATTTAATCATGCATATAGCCTCCACATTATTACTCTTGAGTCTTCGTCTTCTCTTCTTCGAGTACACATTGTGCACTCCACAATTCAAAAGAAATGAGCTAAAGCTTCATTCTCTACTCCACACACCATTAGGACTAGAGCGCAAGCTTCTAAGGAACTAAATTTTGGAACCACCAAAAGAAACCTTTATCATGTTTAAGTGTTGATAGGGTGTCTCTTCTGGTCTATTAGTTCCTCATCATTCATCTCTTCAATCGTGCCCTAAGGTTAAGTATCTTTTCTGGAACATTCATGATATAGGTAATGATGCCTCCGCCGCTAGGCTTCTTCGGATTATTTCTAAACATGTCATTTGTATCGTCGCGCTTCTTGAACCTTTAGTAGGAACATAAGTGCTTAACTCCTTGATTGCTCACCTGCATTTAAGGAGTGATTGTTTCAACGTTTTGAACAAAATCTAGACCGCGTGGGACCAGGATATTTTTGCTCAACTTATATTTGACTCATCCCAACTTCTGGTGCTATCGTTATCTTCTACATTAGTCAAACCTTTCATTTTCTCCGCTGTCTACGCTCCCAGCGATAGAATGGAGAGGAAAATCTTATGGAGTGACATCCTTTCAATCATCTTTTTTTCGAGCTCCAATTTGGTCATTGGAGGAGATTTTAATGTAATCATCGATCAGGTTGAGAAACAATGTGGTTCTAAGCTTAATCGTCCTTTTGTTGAAGATTTTAACACTTTTATCCTTCATTCGGGACTTTTAGAAGTCTCATATGTAGGATCTTTTTTACTTGGCGTAATAACAAAGAATGTCCACATAGGATTCTCTCCCATTTGGAAAAAGTGTTTAATAATGACACTTGGTTTGCTCAATGTTGTGATTTTTCTCTTGAACATCTTCACCATGCTAACTTGGATAATTCCCCAACGATCTTCAAAAGATCTCCTTTCTCTGCTTCTGGTCCTAAGACTTTCCAATTCCTAAACAGATGGACTTCTCACCACTCTTTCCTTACCCTTGTATCGAGTCCTAGGCAAGGCTACCCAATTGCTCAATTATCTCAAAAACATAAAATTATTATAATTGACATCAATTCGTGGAACAAAATTGTTTTAAAAAATATATATGATTGTGTGTGAGTCGTAGAGGAAGAGGTGGTGCTCACTGAAGCCTCTTTTATTGTTGGTCCCTCTACTGCTAATCATTCCTTCTGTTTACTGCTTAGCTTTGCTTCAACAATTAACTTTCCTTAGAAATTTCTTATTTTCGTTAAAAAAAACTTGAATCAAATAGGTTATTGATGGTAATTCTAACTCGAAATTCTTCCACTTTATCATTAAAAAAAATCTTAACATCCAGCAGCTTCGTATACCTGATAACTCCTTTACTTCATCTTAGTCCGAAACATGCAATCTAAACGAAATATTTTTATTATGAAAAATGACAAAGCAACATCAGACAGTGAAAAAGGATCTGAAGGCCCTCCAACTGTCCAAAACTTCACATATCTTGCAAGAAACATGAGTTTATAACATGTTTTCCCTCTTTTTGCTTGCCTTTTTATTTTATTATTACAGAAAACATATAAACACGAAAATTTCCTATTAATGAGTGTTGAAAATGCAGATTATGGATCTTGAGACTAACTTAACACTAAAGGGGGTGAATAATGTTTAACAAAATCTATTAACTTTTTGAAGTCTTGTTGAATTTAGTAGAAAAATGCAAATTACAGATACGAATCGAACATATAATCAGGCAAATGCAAATAATAAGTAAAAGCAGTATAAGGAAGAACACACCGATATTTTATACTGGTTTGGAGTTGGCCTACATCCAGTACCACACAACTCTGAGTAGTTTAGATTTCTTTCTAAAATAATATTCATTGTTATAATTATTGATTTCAAGGTCCACCCCCACCTGCCTCCGAAGACAGGGCACTCTCTTGATTTAACCAGGATACAAGATTACCTAAATGATTTACGGGTTAGTTGATTTGAACAGACTATAACCATACCTTTTCATTATTATTTTAGAAGAACGACTCGATAAAACTTTGAATTTGTGATCTTCGATTATAAATTCTCCTATAACTTTGAATATCACTTAGATCTTTGAGAGAGAATGGTATAGAATCAAACTAGAAGAGATTTGGTTTTATTCGTTTTGAATTTCAATAGAATTTAGTTCTAGAAAACTGAAAAAATAAGAGCATAAATGAAGAGGAGAAAACGAGAGAAGAAGATAATGAAAAGTTAGTTAAAACTTTTAAATTTAGATTGGTATTTATAGTGGTTTAGCATTCATGTCACTTCAAAAAAGTTTTAAACAAGTAGACGTTTCTTTTGAAACTTGAATTTTGAAAATAACGGCTACCATGTTTACATGGGTGGTAGGGGATGCCGAGATACCCCTTATATTTTTTAAATTTAAAATTTTGAAAACAAAGGAAATGCTTTTTAAATAAATCATGGTAATTCGGGAGTTTAAATAAATTATTTTCCTATGTATTAAAGTAGTATAATAGAGTAAAAATATAAATTAAAAACATATATTTAAAATCTATAAAAGTGATATCAAAACTCAAAACAATAAATATAAGAAACTTAGAACTTAAAATACAAAAGCATATATATGAATATAAGGTAATAAGGAATTAAAACTCAATAAACATATATAATTAAAACTAAAATATACATAAGAAAATCTAAAATATTTAAATCAAGAATTAGATTTAAAATTTAAAAATATTTTGAATAATTTAAAGATCAGATATATATATATATATATATATATATATATATGTGTGTGTGTGTGTGTGTGTGTGTATGAGATAAGATTAAGAGCACCCCAAATAGTGTAGACCCCTTAATTTCCACTACACAATCCCTTTCTCTCTCCTCCCACTAATTCTCTATCCTACTCACACATTATTTAAATATAAATGAGTGGCTATAATCATGGTGCAAAGAGGGTGCCACGAAAAAGGGGTGCCATATAACCCCATATATAGATATATATTAAACAGGAAGTAATTTTGAAATTAGTTGAAAGTTAAAAGAATTATACAATATTATAAGGCAAAATTGGTGAGACAATTGGAATAAAGATTTTTGTGTTACAATGGAGGGTTAACAAAATGATTAGACTCAGTTACTTATCATGATTTCTTGAACTCTTCTTCTTTGTAGTCTTATATCCATAATCTATACAGTCTTCAAAACCCATACCCCCATAAGATATCTACATATACATACTGCATATACACACACAATAGTGTTAGTATATATTTTATAATAATAATAGTTAAAACAAGGTTGTTGTCATCAATACCATTATCTCAGTCCTAATAATCTTTCCTTTTTTGATGATGAAAACCTTTGTTTATAAAATACACTTATTTGATACCTTAATTCTTCAGTTGCCCCCTAATACAAATAACACCTCCCGATACAACTAACTCCCCTTTTTTCTAAGCACTGTTTTATAATTCTCCCCTGTGTCATCAACAATAACTCTATACCTATGTTTAATCTATAATACTCCCCCTTAAAATAATATAAGACCTCACCTAGACTAAAAATGACTTTAATACTACCTTCCCACTTATATTAACAAGAAATATTTATATTAAAACAAGCAATAACAAGATTAAATCAAGACCAAAGTAGAATAATATTAACAATCAATCAATCAATTCAAACCAATCATTTAATAGATTCAAATTATGTTATTACACACCACCAATTAAAATTAACATTCAAATTCTGGTCAAATCAAATACACCAAATTCAAACACAAACTTAAATATTTCTTGGGACTTCTGCCCATCCTTCTTCTCTAAAAATAGGATCGGCCTTTAAAGCATCCCAATATTTTTCCACTCGTAAGAGTTCATTATCGTTATTTTCTTTTCCGTTGTTGAGTGCAGAGACCATCCAACGAATGTCATCAAAATGCTTCGCTAGGTTTTTAATCATCTGCATTTGACTTAGTTTTATGTGTTGTTGATTACAGAGAACGATAGAGAGAATTTTTTAAAAGAGTTGAGTGTTTCTTCAAGATTTTCACTCAAATTATGAATTGAAGAAGCCATGATTTGATAAAATTAATGGATAATGAATGGTATTAATGAGAAATGAAAAGATAACTTTTCTGGAAGAAAAGATAGTTATAGGCTCTGAAATTCGTTTTAAAATGAATGGACAAAATTTGGTTAAGATAGTTTTTGAATTCAAACAAAT
Source organism: Allium sativum (assembly GCA_030737875.1). Classification (NCBI taxonomy): domain Eukaryota; kingdom Viridiplantae; phylum Streptophyta; class Magnoliopsida; order Asparagales; family Amaryllidaceae; genus Allium; species Allium sativum. Next base: position 48,382,883 of record CM060916.1, read on the forward strand.
TTAAAATTTTGATAGTTATATGTCGACATGGAGTTAGCACATGTCAACATGTGTACTTCAAAAATTTTTATTTTCAAATTTTATATTTATGTTGAGTTTTGGTTTATATACAACCATTCTTAACACAATAATGATCATTTCAGAGATATTTTTAGAGATAATAAACAGAAATAGAAGAACTTTATTGATAATTTTAGATAATGATAAATTGAAGTGATACATAACATTAAATTAAAATATGATAGAAAAATTACCACAACATGAAAGTAAAATTAGTGGAGGATGATGAAGCGGATGATAATCCAAGATTGTTACTCACTTTTCCAAAGAACTTTTTCATTTTTGCAGAGTTCTTTTTCATTTTGTTACTAAATGACCTCTTAAAAATCTTTTTATTTTCTTCTATAATCTTTTGATTCTTAAGATGGATTGGAGGTACGAGCGGGATATTTTATGTTTTCTAAGGAAGTATTATAATATTTTTCCTCTTCTTCAATTTTGGTTCTTTCTTCTTCTTCTTTCATTTCATGAGCCAACCTTTTCTCTCTTTCCCAAAGCATTTCATATGGTTGAAACAATAGCGGAATATTCATAAAAGATATGTTTCCAGAATTAAAGACCTTTTTGGAAGCAAACTCTTCTCCTTTGAAATAAACTCCAAAAAATTTGAAAATACGTGTAAGGTAAATTCCATGATATAACATATTTTCACGTATTGAAAAATCTTTCACTCAAAATTCATCCAAAATTACTTGAGCCCAATTAATTTTATAATTTCCATTAATAGAAAAAAGATATTTGCAAACTTTCATTGTTGGGTTATTGAAATTTCTTGAACATGGTATAATGGTGTGTTGAAGAAGTAGATTTACTATTCTTGCCTTTTGTCGAAAATAACGGTTTTTGAATTCCAAATTGTCGTCTCCTTTAAAAATATAGTGAAAAGTCTCTTGGTCTTGTTTATTAATTTTGAAATCTGGGAGATCCATTCCCATGCTCTTACAACCAAAAATATTTCCTAAAACTTCACAATATAAAACAATTCGAGTACCTTTTACACTAGTCCAAATTTCATTTTCATTTCCTTCATAAAAGCCTTAAATCAAATTAGCATAAAACAGCTTTAAAAGATTCAAACATATTCATTTTCCATTGAAGTGATTAAACTAATAATTCTGTTTTGATCAAAAAAGTTTCATGTCCATAAGATGGAAAATAATTGAAAATTGGAAAATTTCCCTTATCGACTTTATCAAAGTTTATATAAATGATGTAATCTTTGATAACTTCCAGGCTATTAATAAGCAGTCCTTTGATGGACTTAGATAGCTGTTGATATGCTTTGTTTCAAAGCTATCACACATCAGGTTTTCAACTAACAACGCGTTCAAGCATCAATAACATCGCCAACGAACATAAAGCAGTTTGGTCGAAGTCGCAAACACAAAAAGGTCCAAAACTCCTATCAGATGACCTTTTTTGCGCCCGAAAACATCAATTATGGTGCCATGCATTGTAACTCTTATAGCCTCTCTAAATTAGCTTTAGGTACAACTTTTGTTTTGCCTAATCCAACTTACGATTTGAAAGTTATGCCCATTTCCGTGAACACATGTCAATTAGCTCAAGATTTTCATATCCCTGAACATCAGAATTTCGGCTCCCCCTCCTTTTTCGTAACCCTTAGAGCGACACAATATTTCGTACCCCCTGAAGAGGTACGAAATTAGTTTCCCTCATGGGATACAAAATTTTGTATCCTTTAAAGGGGTATGAAATTCGTTACCCCTTAGGGGAGACAAAATCCGTTTTCGTGTCCCTTGAAGGGGTACGAAATCCATATCCCTTAGGGGATACGAATTTCATGTCCCCTAAGGGGGTACGGATTTCGTGTCCCTCACCAAAGGGATACGAATTTTCTTCTTTTGGCCTCTTCTGGGATCCAAATTTCTGTTGCATGTCCCCGCTTCCTACCTACTCCACTACCAACCTTCACCCATAAATACCCTAAGCCTTGGCCTTCATTTGGATCCTTTTCCCTTGGAATTTTGGCTTTTACAGCTCCAAAAGCCACATTAATGGAAGCCACCTTCTTCTCCATGGCCATTGGACATGGCATGGAACATTAAAGAATTGCACAAATGTTTTCATCACTTTTTGGACATCTATGAAGACAAATACACTATTTTTTTACTTCTTGGAAATTAAAGCTAATTTTAGACATAGTTGACCAAGTCAACTCAACTCAAGTAAGAAGAAAGACGTTTTAGTCAAAGTTTAGAATTAACAATCCTTTTGTTATTCTATCATAACGCTTTGTACTTAGACATTGTCCAAACTTGTACACCATTGTAATCGACAATTATATAATGAATAACTGCTATGAAGTGGACGCATATGTTAGTACCGAACCATTATAAAAGTTGTGTCTCCTACATTTACTTTATTACACTTTTGGATTACAGTGTTCACACACCACACACACACATTGGGTGTTGGCGTGCGACAATTTTCCAAGCCAACATTTTGGCGTGCTAGGGGGGGACACAGCTTTGACCTCTACTTCGGATTATATTCTCGGATTTGCCTATGAATTCAAACTTCGTTTTTAGTTTTCGACTCCAACTTTGTCACTCGCACTCCAGCATGGTTAAACGTTAAAGGTTCAATGCTACCTCTGAATCTCAGGCTATTGGTAGAGAGGAAAGTCAAGGACACTCTGCGATTGAGGAACTCTCGGACTTAGTCACTCAAGAAGACTTAGGGTTCTAGCTAGGGTTTTGACTGCTTGTCTGGATCGGCAAGTTGAGGCTATGAAGACCTTTCTCGCTTAGATTGATGGTAGATTGCATGACTCTAGAAGGTCGACTGACCAAACAAACATCATTGGAACAAGTGCTTATGTTCCACAGTTCATAACTCAGTACTTGGGGGCAACCTCGCAAACTCTACAACAGGACGACGTTAACCCTTGGACCAATATCATTTCACCTACACTCGAGGGCACCCCCATTCCCGACGGAAGCTCAGTTCTCGATTTTTTGCGTAGTCAAGCCACATTTGTCGAAGGAAACAAGCCCTCTTCTAGGAATAATCTCTTGATAGCCAAGAAGAGACTCAAGCTCCAGTCTTGCTCGGAACTTACTCATACCCTCGAGGAGATTTATCGGGAGGTTCATCCTACCACTCCCTTCACGAAGCCTCCCGTCAGGGAGCCTACTCAAAGAGAAAGAGATTATGGCCGACATTGCATCTTTCATGAACTTGATGGTCACAATACAAATGAGTGCCGATATCTTAGGAGTGTGATCGAAAAACTTGTTAAATGTGGAGAGTTGGCATGATATGTTCGAACCCGGGTCGTGGCGCATGGACAATCTCCAACAACTACTCAAGACATGACCGATGTCCATGTTCCAGCTTTCAACTGACCCAGCTCTGTAGATCCTCTTCGGCTTTCTTTGACCTCAGTCTAACACCTATGTTGTTTTCCTTGTTGGCAACTTTTCGCCCCCTTTTCTGTTTTTCCTACATGTAATCAAAGCGGCAATGTCAACCTGCACGCATGGAACCAGTCGTGGTCTCCAAGTGTGTTCGGGATTGGACTAACGACCGTTGTACTTCCGTGTTATCAATAAAGATTGCGTGTCGAGCTCTGGCCCCTACGTTGGATCAGTCTAGTATAAGTAAAGTCCACACTGGATCAATCTAGTATAAATATAGCCCCCTTATGCTGGACCAGTCCAGGACAAGTAAAGTTCATGTTGGACTAGTCCAGGATAATTAAAGTTCACGCTGGACCAGTCCAGGATAAATAAAGTTCACGTTGGACCAGTCCAGGATAAATAAAGTTCATTCTGGACTACTCCAGGATAAATAAATTTCATGTTGGACTAGTCCAGAATAAATATAGTTCACATTGTACCAGACCAGGATAAATAAAGTTCATGCTGGACCAGTCCAGGATAAATAAAGTTTACGCTGGACCAGTCTAGGATAAATAAAGTTCATAATGGACCAATCCAGGATAAGTAACTCCCCGCTGGATCATTCCAGATAAATAATGTCCCAACTGGATCAATCTAGTATAAACATAATTCCCCCGTACTCGATCAGTCTAGTATAAATGAAGTCCCAAACTCTGGTCTCCCCTCCCTGATCAGTCGAGTATGAGCTTCGAACTTCGGTCGCAACTTCCCCTAAAGGTTGGGCTCCATGAATAAGTTTACCAGACATAAGAACTACCCGACTTAGTCCTCCAAGCATCGGAGTTCCTTATCGCAACCTTCTCATAGTAGGAACCTTAACAACCTATCCCTCCATACACCTAACACTACACAGCTTGGTCTGCCAAGTGCAAAACCCTCTTTTGCAAGTACATACTTTTTTCGACAAGATTTAGCCAGCTCATTGCCTTCTATTTTCTTGGTATCAAACGTCCCAGACTCGACAGTTCATTTTAAAATGGTCTGGCGCAATTGTGGCCCTTCAGCTTTCCAGTCACAGGAGTTCACTTTGAACTTCTCCAAGCTTTAATTTTTTGGATTTTTGGCCTTCCCGCAAATCACAACTTCTGTAACACCCCGTAATTTTAATAATATTAAAAGAGGATAAATTAAATAATAATTAATTTAATATTCAGAATTAAATGAAATGGACTACGCCATTTCATCCATCTCGAAACTGTGGTCAAGATAGACATTTGGTTTACGTAATACGGACACTGTATGAAGAAGTTATGAAGGTTTGAAGTTGGTATATGCACAAGATAGTCGTATATATATACATATATATATAAGGTCCAGAATTCAAATTTTTGTTCGAAAAATTCAAAATCATGAAAATTTGGGTGAGCAGGAAAAATCCCGCCCCGGGGAATCGACCCTTGGGTCGACCCCCTAAGGGGTGGGTCGACCCCCTAAGGGGTGGGTCGACCCCCCTAGAGCTGACGTGGTTAGGTCGGTTCTGGGGGCTGGCAGCTATATATACGGCCTCATTTTTCAAGTTTTCTCACACTGAAATCAATGGAGGCCTAATTGATGTTGATGCCTGGATTGAATCAAATCCTTTTCTTCTTCCACAATCAAGTTTAGAGATTCAAGTGTAGATCTGTGACTCAATCTTCGTTTTTCCTCCTTCTATTCATCTGGATCCGAACACTATGTGTTTAAGTTACCTTTAATTTAAATAACTAAAAGTAAAACATGATATGACCATAATTTGGATCTATCCCTATGACTGAATCATGCCGAATCGATTGTAATTTGTGAATCCATGATATTACGAATTAGCTATGACTTGGATCTTAATCTTTACCATGTCAGATCTACTTTTGATTTCAGATCTAATTTGATATTTAGATCATCTTGTACCTATCATATTGTGGTTAATTTGGATCTTTCATTACTTGGACATCTAAATCCTTGTTTATATCTAATCACGCCTATCATGACATCCCTACTATGTTAGAACTAGTTTTATCATCACAAGTTCACCAGATTTGTTCTCATATGTCCATCTTAACATTGTGCCATTATATGTTTATGTCAATTTTGTTAGAATAATCATCTTTGTCATCTTCTCTTCACCCTTTCCCTTTTATTTTATATAACCAGGCTATTTTTGAGCCTAGGCATGCCGCTAGATTATGCAAATGCGTTAGTTTGGGAACGAGGGAAAAAACATTGAAATTGGGCATAACTTGTAAAGGGGATATTTGGCATAACTTGAATAATGTTTATGAATTTAGGACATATAATTCATTATGAACATATTTGGGGTAAAGGGGCATGAAACCTATAACGACATAGGTAAAAATTGGTTAATAATGGAATGCCTAGGATTACAGTAATTAGAAATTGTAACTGCGCCTAGACACGAGGTTAGATTACACTTGTGGTGAAAGTATGCTCGGACCCACCCGACATATCTAGCGACCACAAGTGGTGAATCTAATGTGAGGGGTCCACGTGCACAAATATGAGACGTGCTGAGACACGAGGTTAAGCCTGACTTGTGGAAGAAGTCTGCCCGGAACCGACCAGCATATCCAACATCCACAAGTGGTAGGCTTAATGTGATGGGTCCAGTACATTATAACCATAATTGGACATGGTAATGAATTAGAATACTTAACCTAGTTGAATCCATAGGGATTGTATGAACATTAACTTGAATGGGTGTTAAGTAAATTTGGTTGAACAGTGGGTGGATTAAGTAAATCCGAGGGGATGGGTAATATGCATATATAGGCCCACAAACTTAACCTAAGGGGTTACATAATTAAATACACCAATAGGTATACATAACCGGTGGAAATGCTAGTGGGAATAGAAGAAAAGGGAAAGAGCTTGTATCATCTTGTGTGTGGGACCCGTTTCAGTCAGTAACCCATATAACGGTATCAAACGAGTACTCCGCCTTAGGTCGGAGTATGGTATGCTTACTGGGCTGATTGTAAGAGATTCAAACATGGAGGACGGTGTAGGCGGTGCAAATCAACCAGGGACATGTGCATGCATGGGCCGGGCAGAAGGGGATAAGACAACCGTGACTCCAGTAGATATGATTGTGCATATCACGAAGGGTTGCCATTTTAGGAAGTGATAACTCCTACTGTGGGGTCGGCACAGGGTATTTACGGAGTAGGGACCCGATCGATTAGATAGGGTACGTCTAGACTCTGGTGAAAAGTTTAGGAGACTGTTAGGTTGGGCTACCTGTGGATTGTATGGGGTTAACACCTCTCACCCGATGTACGCCTAAGTCTATCATCTTATGGTTGTTGGGATCATCTCAGTCTGGTTATACTAGTATCAGTGCAGAGTAATCATTAAGGAAGCGTATACACTCTATCATGTTTACCTTGTCATACTTACCTTTTATGATGTTATCTTTCTTATCCACCTTATATGCCTATCATGATACTTTTACTTATTTACTTGCTAAAAGTAACTAGACTCGCCAAACTTTATGTCTGACCTTTTTGTTTCCTCTTCTCTCTTTCGTTCCCCTCCCCCCTAGGTTCGCAGGGTGGGAATACTCAGGCTTAGTTAGGACTCGGTTATCATCTTGCTAGGAGCTGCTTTCGAATTATTGCTTAAGTTCTTGTCTTTACTGCCAGGGCTTTGTCTCTTTTGGGGAATTATGCCTTTTCTTTTATGTATTTCTGTACTCTGATGGCACAAGACAGAAGCTTTTTCTTATTGTAATGGTTTTTATGTAGTTCAAGACTTGTGATATTTTGGACCATAATGTTTTGAATTATGTTTTAAATAAAATTTTAAATTCCGCAACTATCTTTTATACCTATCTTGTAGTGCTCTGTGTATATTTACCTATAATGCTTCATGAAACTTAATGCATTCTCTTAATGAGTGACATTAACGGATGTGGGGTGTCACACTTGGTATCAGTGCTGAAGGTTACCAGATTAGATAAAAGTTTTTGAAAACTATTTTCAAAAGGGTTCTAAAAGAAAGCATTTTAAAAAAAGTCTGTTTTAAAAAACATATTCCCCAAAGTCATATATAACATCCTTCGATCCTTTGTCTAAATTTCTTTCCTTTTCGTTTTAGCATGTCTGGGGAACCTAATATCCCTAAGGGCGCTACGATACCAGGCTGGTTCCATAGGTATCTAAAGTCCACGCCTGCCAAAGGTCAAGCTGATGTTCCTCCCCCAGCTGCACCCGTCGTTCCTTCTCCTCCTCCAAGAGCAGATAATTTCACTAAGATTTGCAAAGATTTCTGTGCATTGGGAGGGAAGCCATTCCGTGGAACCGAAACATTCATAGGGGCAAGGAATTGGCTCAAGGAGACCGAGGACTCGTTTGTAATCTTTGAAGTGGAAGATCAAAGAAAGATTCAATTAGCTGTACTGAAAGATGAAGCTTCGTTCTAGTGGGTAGTAGCCTAAGCTAGACATCCGATGGAGACATGGGATGATTTTAGACAGAGGTTTGAAATGAATTTTTTTCTCAAGATGAGAAAAGCATGCAGATGGAGAGATTCTTGGAGCTCAAATAAGGAAACATGTCTATTAAAGAATATGTGAACAAATTCAACCAGCTAGCAAGGTTTGGATTGGAATTGGTAGATACTTCGCATAAGAAAGCTTTGCAGTTTGCTAAAGGGCAGAATGAACCCCCTTCATGGGTTAGCTATGTCCTATTTTCCAATGGAAGCTACTTTTGAAAGGCTTGTTGATATGGCTTTGATGCATGAGGAAGAAAATGGAGAAAAGAAGGAAGTTAAGGCTGAGGAAACAACACAAAACAAGAAGGTATAACCCAAGAAAGGACAACAACAACAACAACAACAGAAGAAGAAGGGCGGAAAGAATGACAAGGCTAAGGATAAGAGGAAATGTCACAGTTGTGGACAAGAGGGTCACTTGGTCAAGGACTACAAAAGAAGAAAGAATACTTGCTTCAATTGTGGAGAGGTCGGACACTTTGCTAGTGAGTGCCCGAAGAAACAAGGACCATAGGGACAAGGTCAAAAGGCAGGAGCTTCTGGAGGGAAGGCGCATGCTCTCTCGACCAGTGCTCCAGATAGAGGTAGGAAAATTTCTGTGGAAGGTTTGATTTCTCTTTAAAATCATCCTATTAGAACTCTTTTTGATTCTAGCGCTTCACATTCATTTATATATAGTTCTATGGTCGAATCTCTACACTTAAATACTAGTATGGTAGTGGATCGCATTGTTGTCTCAAACCCCATTGGTGGTTCAGCTCATCGGGATTTGAGAATATCTATCTTAGGCGTCGAGTTTGAGTGCGATGCATATGTGCTCGGTTTTATGGGCTACAGTTTGATTCTAGGGATGGATTGGCTAGCCCTGTATGGTGCCATTCTAGATTATGAAAGGAGGGTCGTTAGGCTTCTGACTTGTCATAGGAGGACACTCGAGATTTCTTGTGACCCACAAGGGTCTGTCATGCTTAGTTTCATAGATTCTCTTGATGCATCTATCGATGATCTGCAATCTGTTCCAGTAGTTCGTGACCATCATGATGTTTTGATGAGGTATGGGGCTGACCTCCGAGGTGTGAGATCGATTTTCGTATATATTCGGTGGACAATGCAAAGCCAGACGCATTACCTGTGTTCCATATGGCTCCAAGGGAAAGGAGAGAGCTTAGCAAGCAAGTAGGGGAGCTACTTGAGAAAGGGTTTATTAGGCGAAGCATATCTAAATGGGGTGCCCTAGTGGTATTCGCGACTAAGGCGGATGGTTCGCTTCGCTTATATGTGGACTATAGAGAGTTGAATAAACTCACTAAGAAGAACATGCACCCACTTCCAAGGATAGATGATCTGTTTAACCAACTTTGTGGTGCCTTGGTATTCTCTCAGTTAGATTTGGCCATGGGGTTTCATCAGTTGAGGGTGGATGAGGACAATATAGATAAGACCGCTTTTAGGACTCCAGATGGTTTCTTTGAACGGCTTGTTATGCCTTTTGGGTTGACGAATGCACCCGCCTACTTTGTTGTTCTGATGAGTATAGTGTTTCGGGAGTTTCTAAATAAATTTGTCATGGTCTTTGTTGATGATACCTTGATCTTCTCAAAGAATGAAGAAGAGCATGCCCAACATTTGAGGAAAGTTTCGAAAACTCTCCGCGTGCATAAGCTTAAGGCAAAGTTCTCCAAATGCCATTTTTGGAGAAAAGAGGTGAGATTTCTAGGGCATGTGGTTTTCAAATATGGGATAGCAGTAGATCCCGCAAAGGTAGTTGCAGTTCAAAATTGGCAAGTTCCAAAAAATACAACATAGGTGACAAGCTTTCTTGGATTGGCAGGCTACTATAGGAAGTTCATTAAGGACTTCACGAAGATATCAGCCCCACTCAACAGGCTGACAAAGAAGAATTTGGCATTTTCATGGGATATAGATTGTGATGTTGCTTTCGAACGACTTAAGAAGGATCAAATAACAGCCTCAGTCTTGACCTTGCCTGATGGGAACAAAGTGTTCATGGTTGACAATGATGCATGTGGTATAGGGCTTGGTGCGGTTCTGATGCAAGAAGGAAAGGTAGCATGTTATGGGGGTAGACAACTAAGGGTTCATGAGAAGAACTACCCTACCCATGATTTAGAGCTAACTACCATAGTATTCGCACATAAGATGTGGCGTCATTATTTGCTTGAAGAGAGGTTCAAGGTGTACACTGATCATAAATCTCTCAAGTACTTTTTCTTGCTGAAGGATCTTAATTTAAGGCACCAGAGTTGGATGGAGTTCCTAACTTCTTATGATTTCGACCTACCAAGGATAATTTGGTGGCAAACACACTAAGTAGATAAAGGATGACTTTAAGTCCTCTATTTGTAGAGAGGAAAAGCTTGTAGTTCATATCGACTTTTGATTTTAGACCCTCCACCGAATTATTGCCTGGGTTGTTTGCATCGCTAGAGATATGACCTATTCTTATGGATCAAATAGGAGCTTCGTAGTGAAATGATCCACAGATTTCAGACATCTTGGATAGGCTCAGTAAAGGGGAGACTTCTAGTCACCTCAATTAATATTCCATTGACAATAAAGGGTGGTTGCGACGAAATGGAAGACTTTGTGTTCCTCAAACTGTAAGTTTGTTAAGGGCAGTCTTAGAAGAAGACCATTATTCTAAGATGACTATTCATCCGGGTGGTGATAAGATGTATAGGGACATGAAGAAGGTTTTCTTTTGGGCTGGGATGAAGAAGGATGTGGCATAATTTGTTTCTCAATGTTTATATGATAGCAAGTTAGAGCTGAGCAAAAGAAGGCCGGTGGTTTACTTCATCCTTTGGAGGTTCCACAGTGGAAGTGGGAGAGCGTCTCTATGGACTCCATAGATGGTTTGCCTAGATCAAAGAAAGGCAACACCGGTATTTGGGTTGTGGTAGATAGACTTACTAAGAGCGCTCATTTCATTCCAGTTAAGAGTAAGAGGATGGAAGCTGGGTTGGCAGCAATTTATGTTCGTAAGATGGTCCGTCTTCATGGAGTACCTTCCAGCATCATAAGCGATCGTGACCTCATTTTCACTAGTGAATTTTGAGGAGCTTGCAAGAAGCACTAGGTACACAGTTTTGTTTGAGCACCGCTTATCATCCTCAGAATGGTGGACAGATGGAGAGGGTGGACAGAATTCTTGAGGATCTTTTGAGGCTGTGTATCCTAGACTTCGGAGGGACTTTGGAAGAGCATCTTCCTTTTGTATAGTTCGCCTACACCAACAGTTATCAAGCTAGCATTGGCATGACACCCTTTGAAGCATTATACAGACGACCCTGTAGATCACCAAATTGGTGGAAATCTACAGAAATGCTATTACTTGGACTAGATATGGCTAGAGAAACGTCCAAGAAGATTGATCTTATTGGACGACAAATCAAGACAACTCAAGATTGGCAGAAATCCTATGCATACGAGAGAAGGATTGACATTGAATTTGAAATAGGAGATATGGTTTTCATTAAAGTGTCACCTTTGAGGAATGTGGTTCGCTTCGGATCTGTAGGGAAACTGGCACCAAGATTTGTAGGGTCGTTTCCCATAATAGAAAGGATTGGCCAAATGTCCTATAGAATAAAGCTACCAGAGAGACTATATCCGGCGTTCATAATGTTTTCCATGTTTCCCATTTGCGGAAGTGCTTGCATGATACCATGGAAGTAGTTTAGCCGAGTGTATTGGAAGAAGTAGAGGTAGAATGGGAGGCGACAGTAAGACGAGTTCCTTCCCGTATTCTTGGATTAGAAGTTAAGAAGCTACGCAATAGAGAAGTCAAGTTGGTGAAAGTTCAGTGGGGAGATAACCCAGAGGATGCAACTTGGGAGACCGAAGACAAGATTAGTGCTTCGTACCCTTTTCTTTTCGTGGGTATGTTCTTAACTCCTTTTCCAAAGTTTTTATTTATGCTTGTTTCTATCATTTAACTATGTCCTATCGATCGAATCTTCGACCTTTAGGTAGGAATCCTATGGATGTAAACATATGTTTGAGACATGTTATGATTGATGGATGCAAGTGTTTGCTAGTGGTTGCTCATGGATGCATATACACACACATTGGGCACTAGATCGGCTCAATCACTCTCATACTGTGTATGGACGTGTGTGCGTTTTCCTTCTTTTAATTAGGGCTGGCAATTAGAACCGAGAATCGAAAACCCGAATCGACCCGAACCCGAACCGAACCCGATGGGTCTTGGGTCGGGTCTAGGTGATGAAAAATACCTAGCAGACCCAATCAAACCCAACCCGCACAGACCCGACCAAAAAGTAATGAAATATATGTAACTGGACCTGAACCGACCCGACCTGACCCGAGCTTCGACCCGACCCAACCCGAACCGAAGCTCGGGTCGGGTCCAGATTTTCAAAAGGTATAGTTTAGACCCAAAAAACCCGACCCGCCTAGAACCGAGACCCGACGGGTCGGGTCTGGGTCCATCGGGTTGGGTCTAATTGCCACCGCTACTTTTAATGGATGAAAATGGATGTATTATCGTATGGATGTTGCATTTGGACATATGATTGTGCACAAATTTAGAACTTACATCTTATAATAGGATTATTGCATACATGTTGGATTCATGGCACTAACATACATTGCATTAAGGAGGTCAACTAAATCAGTAGACCACCTGATATTCGCATTAGTATTGGGGCATATACACACCATTGCATATTTTCATTTAAGCATTAGATGTCTTTAAGGACAATGGATGCCTGTGATTGATGGATGAGTAGATGGGTAATGGATGGTAGGATATACATTCTTCTTAACTTGGAGATTTCGGGGACGAAATCCTTTGAGTAAGACGGAATGTAACACCCCATAATTTTATAATATTAAAAGAGGATAAATTAAAAAATAATTAATTTAATATTCAAAATTAAGGGAAATGGACTGCGCCATTGCATCCATCTCAAAATTTTGGTTAAGATAGACATTTGGTTTGCGTAAAACGAACACTGTACGAAGAATTTATGAAGGTTTGAAGTTTGTATACGTGTAAGATACTTATATATATAAGGTCCATAATTCAAAATTTGGTTCAAGAAATTCAAAATCACGAAAATTCGGGTGAGTGGGAAAAATCACGCCCAGGGGAGTCGACCCCTGGGTCGACCCCTCAAGGGGGTGTCGACCCATGGGTCAATCCCCTAGGGATGACATGGCTAGTTCGGTTCTCGGGCTGGCAGCTATATATACAGCCTCATTTTTATAGTTTTCTCACACTGAAATCAATGAAGGCCTAAATGCTGTTGGTGCCTGGACTGAATCAAATCCTTTTCTTCTTCTGCAATCAAGTTTAGAGATTCAAGTGCAGATCTGTGATTCAATCTCCGTTTTTCCTTCTTCTATTCTTCTAGATCCGAACACTGTGAGTTTAAGTTACCTTTAGATTTAAATAACTAAAATTAAAACATGATATGACTGTAATTTGGATATATCCCTATGACTGAATCATGGCAGATCTATTGTAATTTGTGAATCCATGATATTCTGAATTAGCTATGACTTGGATCTTAATCTTTACCATATCAGATCTACTTTTGATTTTAGATCTAATTCAATATTTAGATCATCTTTTACCTATCATGTTGTGGTTAATTTGGATCTGTCATTAGTTGGACATCTAAATCCTTATTTCGATCTAATCATGCCTATTATGACATCCCTACTATGTTAGAACTAGTTTTATTATCAGAAGTTCCCCAGATCTGTTCTTATATGTCCATCTTAACATTATGTCATTATATGTTTATGTCAATTTTGTTAGAATAACCATATCTGTCATCTTCTCGTCACCCTTTCCCTTTTATTTTATATATCTTGGCTATTTTCGAGCCTAGGCGTGCCGCTAAATTATGCGAATGCGTTAGTTTGGGAACGAGGGGAAAAACATTGAAATTGGGCATAACTTGTAAAGGGGAAATTTGGCATAACTTGAATAATGTTTATGAATTTAGGACATATAATTCATTATGAACATATTTGGGGTAAAGGGGCATGAAACCGATAACGACATAGGTAAAAATTAGCTAATAATGCCTAGGATTACAGTAATTAGAAACTGTAACTGCGCCTAGACACGAGGTTAGATTACACTTGTGGTGGAAGTCTGCCCGGAACAGCTCGGCATATCCAGTGACCACAAGTGCTGAATCTAATGTGAGGGGTCTAGGTGCACAAGTATGAGACATGCTGAGACACGAGGTTAAACCCGACTTATGGAAGAAGTCTGCCCGGAACTAACCAACATATCCAGCATCCACAAGTGGTAGGCTTAATGTGATGGGTCCAGTACATTATAACCATAAATGGACATGGTAATGAATTATAATACTTAACCTAGTTGAATCCATAGGGATTGTATGAACATGAACTTGAATAGGGGTTAAGTAAATTTGGTTAAACAGTGGGTGGGTTAAGTAATCTGAGGGGCTGAATTCATATATAGGCCCATAAACTTAACCTAAGGGGGTTATGTAATTAAAGACACCAATAGGTATACATAACCAGTGGAAATCCTAGTGGGGATACAAGACAAGGGAAAGAGATTGTTTCATCTTGTATAGGGGACCCATTTCAGTCAGTAACCCATATAGCGGTATCGAACGAGTACTCCGCCCTAGGTCGGAGTAGGGACACGTTTACTAGGCTGATTGTGAGAGATCCAAACGTAGAGGACGGTGTGGGTGACGCAAACCGACCGGGGACATGTGCGTTCATGGGCCAGGCAGAAGGGGATAAGACGACCGTGACGCCAGTAGATATGGTTCTGCACATCATGAAAGGTTACCACTTTAGGAAGTGATACCTCCTACTGCGGGGCCGACACAGGGTATCTACGGAGTAGGGAACCGATCGATTAGGGTAGTAGTTAGGGTATGTCTCGACTCTGGTAAAAAGTTTAAGAGCCTGTTAGGTTGGGCTACCTGTGGATTATATGGGGTTAACACCTCTCACCAGAAGTACACCTAGGTCTACCATCTTATAGTTGTTAGGTTCATCTCAGTTTGGTTATACTAGTATCAGTGCACAGTAATCATTAGGGAAGCGTATACACTCTATCATGTTTACCTTGTCATACTTACCTTTCATGATGTTATCTTTTTTATCAACCTTATATGTCTGTCATGATATTTTTACTTATTTACTTGCTAAAAGTAACTAGACTCACCAGACTTTATGTCTGACCCTTTTTGTTTCCTCTTCTCTCTTCCGTTTCCTCCCCCCAAGGTTTGTAGGGTGGGAATACTCAGATTTAATCAGGACTCGATTATCATTTTGCTAGGAGCTGCTTTTTAAGTATTGCTCAAGTTCTTGTCTTTACTGCTATGGCTTTTTCTCTTTCGGGAAATTATGCTCTTTCTTTTATGTGTTTCTGTACTCTGATGGTACAAGACAGAAGCTTTATGTTATTGTAATGGTTTTTATGTAGTTCCAGACTTGTGATATTTTGGACTACGATGTTACGAATTATGTTTTAAATAAAATTTTAAATTCTGCTGCTATATTCTATATCTGTCTTGTAATGTTCTATGTCTGTTTGCCTATAACGCTTCACGAAACTTAATGCATTCTCTTAATGAGTGACATTAACGGACGTGGGGTGTCACAACTTCCTCCTATCAAGCAAGACTTGTTTTATGGGGCAAATGCTGATACGCTTTTTTGTCAAAGCTATCACACGTCAAGTTTTCAACTAGCAACACGTTCAAGCATCAACAACATCGCCAACGAACACAAAGCAGTTTGGTCGAAGTCGCATCGCAAACACAAAAAGACCAAAAACTCCTACCATATGACCTTTTTTGGGCCCGAAAACATTAATTACAATGCTATGCACCGTAACTCTTGTAGCCCTCTGAATTAGCTTCAGGTATAATTTTTGTTTGGTCCAATCTGATTTACGGTTTGAAGTTAGGCCCATTTCCATGAACATATGTCAATCGTCTCAAGATTTTTATATCCCTCAACATCAGAATTCCGGCTCCCCTCCTTTTTTGTGTCCTTTAGAGGGATACGAAATTTTGTATCCCTCAGGGGATACGAATTTTCATATCCCTTGGAGAGATACGAAATTTCGTATCGATCCAGGGTACACAAAATTTCGTATCCCCATAATGGGTACAAAATTGGTATTCTTTAGGGGACACAAATTTTGTATCCTCTGAGGGGTACGAATTTCGTGTCCCTTGCCAAAGGGATACAAATTTTCTGCTTTTTACCTCTTTTGGGATCCGAATTTCTGCTGCATGGTCCGCATTACCCACGTACTCCATTACCAACCTTCACCTATAAATACCCCAAGCCTTGGCCTTCATTTGGATCCATTTCCCTTGGAATTTTGGCCTTCTTGAGCTCCAATAGCCTTATTAATGGCAGCCACCTTTTTCTCCATGGCCATTGGATATGGCATGGAACATTAAAGCATTGCACAAATGTTTTCCATCGCTTTTTGGACATCTACAAGGATAAAAACACCATTTTGGACTTCTTGGACATTGAAGCTAATTTTAGACATAGTTGACCATGTCGACTCATCTCAACGGAGAAGATAAAGAACGTTTTAGTCAAAGTTTAAAATTAACAATTTTTTTGTTATTCTATCATAGCGCTTTATACTTAGATATTGTCTGAACTTGTACAACATTGTAATAAACAAGCATATGATGAATAATTACTATGAAGTTGACGTAGACGTCAATGCTGAACCACTATAAAAAGTTGTGTCTTCTGCATTTACTTTATTACACTTTTGGAAAACTGTGTTCGCACCACACACACACATTGGGTGTTGGTGTGCTACAATTTTCCACGTCAACAATAGCCTTATGGTGCTTGGGGTTCTTGAGGAAGCCATTATTGAAGTTTTGTTAGGAGTAGAAGATAGGCAAGATAAGTTTGAATTTTGAAACAAAGGTGAAAAGTGATGATATAAATAGAGGGATAAATAGAAAATCTATTGACATGTTCTCTGGTCAATAGACACCTCTTCAGTACACTGGAATTGGTGAAATGGTGGAAGGAAATTCAAAGGTTTGGATTCAAAATTTAAATTCAAAAATTGCAGAAGGCATGTCGACATGTATAGTAGGGCATGTCGACATGTGTCCAATTTTTTAAAGAACATGTGTATTGTTTATATATGTATATATATTCTTATTTATATAATTCCTGAAATAATATTAAATATAATAATTCATTTATGTTAATGTTTGATTAAAATAATATTATTTTAAAATTTTAAAATTCAAATTTTAAATGATGAATTTTGAATTTATAACTTAAGAAAATTCAAACAAAGCAAGCAAATAAACAACCATTCAAACTAGCAGTTCCAACCAAATTAATATAAATGCATGCCTATTTTAGAATCCAATTTCCATATCTTCTGAATCGTGAATAGTCATAAAGCACATATGTAACAACCCGCATTTTACGTATAGAAAGATCGTAAAATATTTTTATTTCATTCCCTGAGGGTTGGATCATTCTCATCTTTTAGTATGTTGTTTATGAGGATGCGAGACATGTCCATAATTTTTACCGATTTTGTTTGTGACCATTTTACCCCTATCAGTCTTGTACAAGGCATAACTTTTGACTCAGGTCAAATCAGGTGGTAAGACCTATGACATTGGAAAGGAAATGATGATTGCCTTTCTGTAAAGAGGTTATATTAAAGATTTGGCTCAGCGGTTTTGAAGGAATCGCTGTTTTAAGGTTTAACAGTTGGCTATTCAGGTTTCGGGAGCCTAATGGGCTGATTTGGAGAGGCCCATTAGTGGGTTGGTGGAACGTTATAAATAGGGGGTGGGAGGTATGAGAAATAGTTTACTTCCCCGTTCTCTCCTTTGGTAGTCTTGTGCTCTTCCTTCCTCTAACATCTTTCCACCATTAAAAATCCTAATCTAAGGAGGAAAATCACAGATCTACACCATCGGAGACTAGATCTATACTAATTGAAGCAAGAATTCATCGGATCAAGGGGTTTGGTGCAAAGTGCTTGCTGTCCGGAATCATATTATATTAATTTTAGCTTGTTTTGGAGAATCGGTGAGTGATTAGCATCTCTCACATGGATTCAATGAAGTGTATGAGTGTTTGATCATAATTTTCATCAATTTCAAGTGTTTTTTCATAGATCTATGCATTGGTAAGTCCATTTCATATAATCACTCTATGATCTATTTTAGCAAGTTAAACCGATAATTTCTATGCTATTCCATATGATTAGGCAAGTTAGATCCAACATTTTGGTTCATATGTTCATTTTTAATGGTTTAGATGGAATTTGCATCGTTTTGGTGATAATCGTCATATTCATGTTGTTAGCAATCTTATGACATATTTATGATTGTATTTGGTGAATTGGTTGAGCAAGTTTTGTCGATTTGGTCGATTATAGAAGTTTCGGTTGAGATTGGGCTCGAATTGGAGATTGCAGGTTTTGGGTCGCACGTGGTGGTCGGTCGCGCACTCTAGTCGCGCATGTCTTAGGGAATAAGTTAGGTTCTGGTCGGTCGGAGGATTCTGTATTGGGAAGCAAGTCATACCTGGTCAGTCGAGCAGGGAGCATGTCAAACCTGGTCGGTCGAGCAAGTTAGGGAATCTGGTCTGGAGTCTTAGTTTTGAAGGGCAAGTGGATAGGTCGGTCGCTCCTAGATGAAAGGGCCGGTCATTCTTGATATCAAGTGGTGAAGGTCTTGGATAAGAGGCTAGATGAGAAGGGTCAATCGTACCCAGTGGCTTGAGTTGGTCGTGCATAAGAATGCTGGTCGGTCGGTCCTTGCCAGGTTGATCGGTCATGAAGTTGGAATGATGAAGCCCGTTGGGTCGGTCGCTCCTAGTTGTATGGGTTGGTCGGTCGTGTTGACGTTGGTCAGTCGTGATGAACTTTCAACAGTGCTTTCAAACGCTGTGGTGGATGATATAAGTGTTGTGGTTGGTTTTTCCTTAGCAAATTGATGTGGGGCTATGGATTGTTTCGGACCTTATGATTGATGTTTTCTTTGGTTCGAGAGTGGTGATAACTTTGAGATGACCTCAATGGGGAATATCGAAGTGAGGTGATGTGTACGTGTTGCTAGTCATAGCGCAATGGTGAAACTAACTCAAAGGTGATCTGAGTTAGGTGATAATGGTGGGATAGTCGCCGATAATGATGACTAAAGATACTGGAGGCCAAGAGATTATCGTTGTTGTAGGTTCTTGCGGGCTCAAAGCAGGGGTTACACGATTTTGTCATATGGTCTAGTATCTTGGATTTCATTGTATGGCCTAGACACATTTCGTCATATGGTGTGTGGAGCTTTAGCTAGAACAGGGG
The DNA here is from genome assembly GCA_030737875.1 of Allium sativum. Lineage (NCBI taxonomy): Eukaryota > Viridiplantae > Streptophyta > Magnoliopsida > Asparagales > Amaryllidaceae > Allium > Allium sativum. The sequence continues at coordinate 48,402,230 of CM060916.1, forward strand.
TCCACCATTGCCCCTTGATGGACAACAAATTGTTTGGCCCGTCATACAATTAACGATGGTTTCAAAGCAAGGTTGGCGGTGGTAGCCAGAGTTAGTCATGGACGTTTGAATGCTTGTTGTGATGATGGTTGAGTGCTATTGCTATGTATGAATGGTTGTTTTTGTTGCCATGGCTAAATTGTTATTCCTTTGGATGTTTTTTATCATAAAGGCTATCACTGTCAGGTATGGGCAAAGCAGTTGTGAGTTCTTCTCTGGAGCTAGGTAGATTAGTTCGTTTATTTATCAATTCTCATATATTTTATTGATGAAGTTGTTAGTTGTTTTATTGCTCACTAAGACTGTTGTCTGACTCAAGGTTTTATGTTTCCCTCTTATTACCTTAGGTTGTTCGTCCGATTGTTGGGATGGGCAGACTGAGTAGCAGGTTACAGGTGATAGCTATGTGAGATGGTGCTGTTGATCGATGTCTAGCTGGAGGCTTATGTACCATTTTTATTACTATATAGTATTTGGATTTCCGTTGTTTGCTATTTTCTTTGAGTGTTGTAGTGAGGCAAATTGTATAAACACTATTGTTGTTATCCACGTGTATGGGAATTACTTTCTAGTTGTCATGAAAATAGTGTTTTCTGCTTCACTATCATTACCTGTGGTATATGTTCTATTGTATTTTATCCTTGCACTGCGAATTTACGACAGGTTCCGATGTTATTTACCTACCTTGATGATCATCCATAGCTGTCGTGCACACCTTACAACGAATTATTCCTCTTGTATGGTGCAGGGGTTATAGGTGGTCGTCACATTTGGTATCAGAGCTCTGGTTAACGATTTTATCCAAAGTTCAAAGACGTAATTACATATGAGTGACGTATTTGTAGATTTCAGTTGGATGCTTACTATATATATATATATTATCATATATAGTAGTAGCAGTTCTTTTCCTTTAGCAGTTTTTCTTGAAAATGGCTAATTATTCTAAATTGTACATTTAGAATGAGCAGACGAGCATCAAGACACGCTGCTAGGGAAGTTGGCACTGGAGGGGGAAAAGGCGGTGAACCAAATTACTGGGCCATGTTTGAAGCCATTACAAAAGCATTTATGCGAAGGGTACCCGCTCCTGTGGTTGCTACAATAGATGTAGGTGTGCGAGTTCCTAGAATAGTGAATTTTGCAAAGCTGTGCAAGGACTTTACATCTCTAGGGGGAAACCATTCAAAGGAATCAAGCCAGCTGAAGAGGTTCAGAGGTGGATGGATTCTAGTGTCTGAATCTTTGGAGACTTGGGGTTGGATGATGCAAATAAGAGAAAGCTTGCATCAAGACAGATGCAAGACAGGGCCATGGAATGTTGGAATTCGGTTACGCTTGAGGCTCCAGAGTTAGAAATTTCATGGGGGCAATTCTAGGCTAAGTTTGAAGCAAAGTTTGTCTCCACTACTCAGAAGTCAGCTTTCTTCAAGAAGTCTATGGAGCTAAAATAGAATGGTCATTCTATGCTTGATTATGTTTCTGATTTCGAGGCCTTGTCCAAAGATGCTTGTTCATACATTATATGTCTTACCAGAAGAACAAGAAGTTCGTTATGGGTCTGGATACCTATATAGGAAGGCCGTTGGTGGATCATCTTGACGATTCATTTGAGAAGATTGTGGAAAAAGCTATTTGTCATGAGTGTTTGTTCCCTAAGGAAGCAAATGTTGCAGCTACAACCAAGGAAGCTTAGAAACCGCAATAGGGCGGTAATAATTAGAAAAGGAAGTTGCAGCAATAGAAAGGAAAGGATGGTCAGAAAAAGTAGAAAAACGAAGTGACTTGCTATAACTGCTGGCGGTAGGGCCATTATTCCAAGGATTGTTAAATTTCCAAAGCTAAAAGGAGGTGTTTCAAGTGTGGAAAGCCTGGGCATGAAAAGAAGGATTGTTCAGAATCAGCTCAAGGGAAACAGGTAGTTAAGGTTTATGCTTTGGGGACTGTGCCGTCTTCTTCAATAGCTTCTAATAATGAGGAGAAGGGAAAGGGTGTCATGGTGCAAGGTACTCTTTCTATTGATGGTATTTCAGTTCACGTGCTTTTTGATACTGGAGCATTGCATTCATTCATTTGCAATGAGTTTGTGTGCCATTTGGGTTTGGAGCCCGAGATTTGGGATAGACCTTTCGTAGTGACTAATCCAGTTGGGGGTTCGTCCAATCTTTGCATGATTTGTCGTAGTCTAGTGTTGTCGAGTTATGGTTTCTCTTTTGTGTGTGATTGCTTTGTTCTTAACTTCGCTAGGTTTGGGATCATCTTGGGAATGGATTGGTTCAGAACGTATGCGGCAAGGGTGAATTGCGAAAAGCTAGAGGTGAGAGTCGGGGATGAGGAAGGGCGAAATGTACCATTATACGGTGTAAGCGTGAAGAGGGTGCCTTCGTTAGCTATCTATATTTGCTTGTGATTCCACAAGAAGACTTGTTATCTGTGCTAATCGCTAATGAGTATGAGGATGTCTTTGACGAAATCAAAGGGTTGCCTCCGCATCGTGGGATCGAGTTTAGGATCGATTTGGTCGAGAGTGCTAGACCATTCATTATGCCTCATAGGCGGATGGCGCCTAAAGAACAACGACAGTTGGAGGTGCAAGTTCATGACCTTCTAGGAAAGGGATTCATTCAGAGAAGTGTTTCCGAATGGGATGCACCAGTTGTGTTTGCAACCAAGGCAAATGGCTCGTTAAGATTGTGTGTGGACTATCGTGAGCTGAATAAGGTGACTAAAAAGAACAGGTATCTACTGCCAAGGATTGATGACTTGTTCGATTAGCTTTACGAAGCCAAAGTGTTTTCTCAGATGGATTTGGCAATGGGATTTCACCAATTGAGGGTGGCAAAGGATAGTGTGCCAAAGACTGCTTTTAGGTCTCCATCCAGTTTCTTTGAATGGTTGGTGATGCCATTCGGGTTGACTAACGTGTCAGTGTATTTTGTTGATCTTATGAATAGGGTATTCAGAGATCAGCTGAATAAGTTTGTTCTTGTGTTCGTGGATGATATTCTGGTTTACTCTCGGAATGAGGAAGAACACAAGGCGCACTTGAGAGTTGTGTTGGAAATTTTGCGGAAGCATCAGCTGAGAGCCAAGTTTTCAAAGTGTCACTTCCGGAAGAGTGGAATGAGATTCTTATGCCATGTAATTTCTAGAAATGGGATAGCGGTTGACTTCGCTAAAGTAGCAGCAATCCAGGACTAGGATGAACCTAAGAATGCGACGGATGTTCGGAGTTCCCTTGGGTTGGCTAGTTATTAATGACGGTTTATCAAGGATTTCTCCAAGGTAGATGCACCATTGATAGGACTAACAAAGAAGAACCAAGTGTTTACATGGGATGCAAAGTGTGAACAAACATTTGGAATCCTGAAAAAGAGACTGACGAGTGCTCCTGTATTGACCATTCCAAGTGGGAATGAAGAGATGGTTGTATATACCGATGCATGTGGCAATGGACTTGGAGCAGTGCTAATGCAGAAGGATAAGGTTGTGGCATACGCGAGTCGACAGCTAAAGCCGCACGAAAGGAATTATCCAACTCATGATTTGGAGTTGGCTGCGATTGTGTTTTCTCTGAAGATGTGGAGACATTATCTGTTAGGAGTTAGATTCGAGTTGCTTACAGATCATAAGTCGTTGAAGTATCTTTTCTCCCATAAAAATTTGAATCTTTGGTAGCAACAATGGTTAGAGTTTCTGACATCGTATGATTTTGGCATAGCCTATACTCCTGGTAAAGGTAACACAGATTCATTATGTTAAAGACACGTAAGTTTGGGAGCAATGTTTTCGGAATGGAAGAGCCTCGAGTATTTGGCAAGATTCGATTACAGGCCAAGGTGTGATTTGGAACCGAAAATGTTAGCAAGCTTATCGATAAGACCTACTCTCATCGAAAGGATTGGCGAGAGCCAAAAGCGAGATGTAAAGCTTATCGATTTTATCTAAAAGCCAGAACTAGAGAATAAAGAGTTCGAAGTCGATCGAGAAGGTTGGCTTCGAAAACAAGGGAGATTAGTTGTTCCTGATATCGAAGGATTGAGCGATGAGGTTCTGAAGGAATGTCATCACTCAAAGTTGACGATTCATCCCAGTGGCAATAAGATGTATCAAGACATGAAGCGAGTCCACTATTGGGAGAAGATGAAGCGGGATATTGGAAAGTTCATTTCCAGGTGTATGAACTGTAAGTTGGTGAAAACTGAACAGAAAAAGCCGAGTGGTTTGCTTCAGCCATTGGAAGTTCCTACATGGAAGTGGGAGCAAATATCGATGGATTTTATCGATGGACTACCTAGAACCAGGGTAGGAAACGAAGGGATTTTGGTCATCGTGGATCGTTTGACCAAAAGTGTGAGATTCATTCCTGTCAAATTGACTAGGACGACATCGAAGTTGGCTGAGCTTGATGTGAAATGGATAGTTCGATTCCATGGTATCCCAAAGATCATAGTGAGTGACCGAGATACATTATTTACGAGTGGATTTTGGAAGAGTTTGCAAGAAGCTTTGTGAACCGAGTTGTATTTAAGTACGGCTTATTATCCCCAAACTGATGGTCAAACCGAGAGAGTTAATCGAGTTTTGGAAGATCTTCTAAGAGCTTGTTTGTTGGATTTTGGGGGATCATGGGAAGGCCATCTACATCTAGTTGAATTTGCATATAATAATAACCACCAGTCTAGCATTGGGATGGCACCATACGAGGCGTTGTATAGGAGGCCATGAAATTCTTTGGCATGTCGGCTAGAAACTGGAGGTAAGTTGATACTTGGGCCAGAGATGATTAGAGAGACCTCAGAATGTATCAAGATCGTTCGACAACGAATGAAGGCAACCCAAGACCGTTAGAAGAGTTATGTTGATAGGCATCAAAAAGATTTGGAATTCGACGTTGGTGACATGGTTTTCGTGAAGATTTCGACATTGAAGCATATGGTTAGATTTAGAAAGAAAGGAAAGTTAGCTCTTAGGTTTGTTGGACCATTTTCGATAATCGAGCAAATTGGAAAGCTTACATATAGATTGGAGTTACTGGAGAAGATGTCGAGCGTGCATAATGTTTTCCATGTGCCATTTCTATGGAAGTTTGTGCATGATTCGAATGTGATGGTATCTCTAGAACAATATGAAGACTTAGAGGTCGAAACTGCTGTTGCGAAACCTCGTAAGCCACTTCATGTTGTGGGAAATAACACGAAACAGCTTAGGAGGAAGACAGTTAAGCTAGTCAAGGTACAATGGAGTGAAGATGGCGACAATTGTATGTGGGAGACGGAAGAGAGCATCAAGGCGACTCATCCAGAACTCTTCGTCGGTAGGACTCTTTAATATCGTATCATCGTTATATCGTTGTATCTTGTTGATAGAATTCCATGTGCTAGGATAAGGCTATGGATGCACAGCTTGATGGTTTTTAGTTTGGATGATAGGATTGGCTTATAATAGATGACAGGCATATGGAATTGTTGTGGTTGCTTGGAATTTTGGGGGCGAAATTCTCAAGGGGGTGGGGGTGGGGGGGGGAATGTAACAGTCCGCATTTTACAAATCGAAAGATCATAAAATATTTTATTTCATTCCCTGAGGGTTGGATCATTCTCATCTTTTAATATGTTGTTTTTGAGGATATGAGACATGTCCATAATTTTTACTAATTTTGTTTGTGACCATTTTGCCCCTGTTAGTCTTGTATAGGGCATAACTTTTGACTTAGGTCGAATCAGGTGGTGAAATCTATGCCATTGGAAAGGAAATGATGATTGCCTTTCCATAGAGTGATTACATTAAAGATTTGGCTCAGCGGTTTGGGAGGAACCACTGTTTTAAGGTTTAACAGTTGGCTGCTCAGGCTTTGGGAGCCTAATGGGCTAATTTGGAGAGGCCCATTAGTGGGTTGGTGGAATGCTATAAACAGGGGGTGGGAGGTATGGGAAATAGTTTACTTCCCTATTCTCTCATTTGGCAGCCTTGTCCTCTTCCTTCCTCCAACACCTTTCCACCATTAAAAATCAAAATTTAAGGAGGGAAATCATATATCTACACCATTGGAGGCTAGATCTATATCAATTGAACCAAGAATTCATCGGATCAAGGGGTTTGCTGCAAAGTGCTTGCTGTCCGGAATCATATTATATTGATTTTAGCTTGTTTTGGAGAATCAGTGAGTGATTTGCATCTCTCACATGGATTCAGTGAAGTGTATGAGTGTTTGATCATATTTTTCATCAATTTCAAGTGTTTTTCCATAAATCTATGCATTGGTAATTCATATAAATCACTCTATGATCTATTTTAGCAAGTTAAACCGATAATTTCTATGCTATTCCATATAATTAGGCAAGGTAGATCCTATATTTTGGTTGATATGTTCATTTTTAATGGTTTAGATGGAATTTGCATCATTTTGGTGATAATCGTCATATTCATGTTGTTGGCAATCTTATGACATGATTATGATTGTATTTGGTGTATTGGTTGAGCAAGTTTTTTCGATTTGGTCAATTAGAGAAGTTTTGGTCGAGATTGGGCTCGAATTGGAGATTGCAGGTTTTGGGTTGCACGTGGTGATCGATCACGCACTCTGGTCGCGCTTGTCTTGGGAAACATGTCTGGTTCCGGTCAGTCGGAGGATTATGTCTTAGGGAACAAGTCAGACCTGCTCGGTCGAGCAGGGAGCATGTCAAACCTGGTCAGTCGGGCAGGTTAGGGAATTTGGTCTGGAGTCTTAGTTTGAAGCGTAAGTGAATGGGTCGGTCGCTCCTAGATGAAAGGATCGGTCGTTCCGGATATCAAGAGGTAAAGGTCTTGGATAAGAGGCTGGATGAAAAAGGTCGGTCGTACCCACGTGGGTTGGGTCGGTCATGCATAAGAATGTTGGTCGGTCGGTCCTTGCCCAGTCGATCGGTCATAAAGTTGGAATGATGAAGAACGTTGGGTCGGTCGCTCCTAGTAGTATGGGTCGGTCGGTCGTGTGGACGCTGGTCAGTCGAGCGGATCTGGTCGGTCGGTCCTATCCTGGCCGGTCAAGATGAACTTTTAGCAATGCTTTTAAACGCTATGGTGGATGATATAAGTGTTGTGGTTGGTTTTTCCTTAGCAAATTGATGTGGGGCTATGGATTGTTTCGGACCTTATGATTGATGTTTTCATTGGTTTTAGAGTGGTGATAACTTCGAGGTGACGTCAATGGGGAATATCGAAGTGAGGTGATGTGTACGTTGCCAGTCGTAGCGCAACGGGTGAAACTAACTCAAAGGTGATCTGAGTTGGGTGATAATGGTGGGATAGTCACCGATAATAATGACTAGAGATACTAGAGGTCGAGAGATTATCGTTGTTATAGGTTCTAGCAAGCTCAAAGTAGGGGTTACATGATTTCGTCGTATGGTCGAGTACCTTAGGTTTTGTTGTATGTCCTAGACGCATGTCTTCGTATGTTGTGTGGGGTTTTAACTAGAACCGGGATCCACCATTGTCCCTTGACGGACGACAAATTGTTTGGCCGGTCATACAATTAACAGTGGTTTCAAAGCAAGGTTGGCGACGATAGCCAGAGTCAGTCATGGACGTTTGAATGCTTGTTGTGATGATGGTTGAGTGCTATTGCTATGTTTGAATGGTTGTTCTGGTTGCCATGGTTGAATTTTCATTCCTTTGGATGTTTGAATCATAAAGGCTATAACTGTCAGGTACAGGGAAAGCAGTTGTGAGTTCTTCTTTGGAGCTTGGTTGATTAGTTCGTTATTTACCCATTCTCATGTACTTTATTGATGAAGTTGTTAGCTGTTTTATTGCTCACTAAGAATGTTGTCTGACTTAAGGTTTTATGTTTCCCTCTTATTACCTTGGGCTATTCATCCGATTTTACGGATGGGCAGACTGAGTAGCAGGTGACAGGTGATAGCCATGTGCGACGGTGTTGCTGATCGGTGGCGAGCTGGAGGCTTACGTACCAGTTTTATTACTATATAGTATTTGGATTTCCGTTGTTTGCTATTTTCTCTGATTGTTGTAGTGAGGCAAATTGTATAAACTTTATTGGTGTTATCAACGTGTATGGGAATTACTTTCTAGTTGTCATGAAAGTTCTGTGTTTTTCTGCTTCACTGTCATTACCTGTTGTATATGGTTTGTTATATTATATCCTTGCGCTGTGAGTTTACGAAAGGTTCCGATGTTATTTATCTTTGTTGATGATCATCCATAGCTTTCGTGCGCACCTTACAGCACGTTATTCCTCTTGTATGGTGCAGGGGTTATGGGTGGTCATCACAACATATTTATATTTTTTGTTTCTTGTTCTTCGTCGTTGGAGGATGAATCTGAATCGTCTAATATGGAAGTATATTCTCTTTTCCGTTTGTTTGAAGTATTGTTTAGAGGTTGATCCTGTCTATCTGGATATGAACAATCTCTTTTCAAGTTTCCTGGTTCATCACAGTTTGAACATATGATGTTGTTTAGAATCTTGTTATTTTTCATGGAATTATGATGCTCATTCCTTCTGAAGTTATTCATCTTCCTATATTTTGAGTTTTTTCTAAAATTCCTTCTCATAAATGGTACCTCTTCATCATTGCCACTGTCTGAATCTGCTCATCGGTTACTACATTTCGTGCTATTGACTTATTTTTTGATGATCTTATTTTCTCTTCGTTCTTTCATCTGGACTTCAAACGACATTAGATTTCTGATTAACTCAACAATTTTTAATGTACTGATATTATTATCCTATTTAATAATCAGAGTCTTTTGTTCCAGTTCTGGAGTTAATGAATTCAGAATTTTTCTGACTTGGTCTTCTTCAGAGAATATCTTTCCTAAGAAAATCAGTGAATGCACAATATCCTGAAACCTGCAGTACATCTTAGAGATAGACTAATTTGGATTCATTTTAAATAATTGAAACCGATTAGTTAACATGGATATCTTTGTCTGTTAATCCCATTCTTAAATACGATTCAAGAATAGTGCATTGGGTAACATGGAGGATGGATCGATAGAGGAGGGTTGATGGATAAGTTATTATATGATGGATCTACGACATTTGATGGATCGGATAGATAAGCTATGGATCACGCATGCTTGTTTGATACATGGATCGTTCACATTTAATATAATGGATTGTTTATGTTTTAAGTGATGGATAGGCATGTTCTTGTACTGATGGATCGTCTGCGCAATATATGGTTGGATCGACACTATTTATAATGGATTGTTAAACAAAAGGATGAATCGCCCGCTTGTATGGATCATGTCATTTATAAGCATGGATCGAATGAAGTTAAAGAAACACATATAGATCGACTCAGATCTATGGATCATGGCACATGATGCAAGCATAGATTGTGCGCGTATGTCACTGCACATCTGAATTGGTCATGCGAGCAAATGTTGGAGCACGTCATACATGGATCGGTCAACGATCCAGAGAACAGATGGACCATTCACGATCAATATGATGGATCGACCGCCGATCCAGGGAGCCTACACACATTCCATTCCTCACTCCACTCCATTCCAAACTTCGCTTATAAATACCCTACCCCCTCACACATAAATGGGGATAGATTTTTCTCCTGAAGGGCTACCATTTTTGATCTTCAACACTCAAGCTTCTCAAAACTCCATTAAAGGTTCCTCAAGTGTCATCTAAGCTTCTCCATTATCACTTTCATCCAGAAAACATCAAAGATCATCACCGAGCTTGATTACCGAAGACCTAACTCGATAATCGCCACTACTAGTGAAGATTCTAGCATTTCTACCCTGTATTTCAAGGATATTTGAGAATTTGAGAGAAGTAGAGAAAGAATTATTGTAAGAGATAGAAGAATGTATAAAACGAGATCATATGTGTATCTTGTGATGAAGAGAATAATGAAATTGCCATTCAAAGTGGACGTAGGCCAAAACTGAGGCTAAACCACTATAAATCTTCTCTACTCTTTGCTATTTCCTACATTTGCTTGTTCTTAGCCTTATTATTTGCAGTTTTACGATGTTCGTACACCACTCAGGGTGTTAGTACCATTTTTGGAATTAACATTTTTGTCACCCATCGTGGGGCTTGAACCCACGACCACAAGGTTAAGAGCATTGCTGGAGGAAAGTTTTTGAAGCTTGGTCATTCACTATAGATCCACGAAGTCTAAAAGTCAAACCTGTTGAAAGAACATCTACGAAGATTAGAAAGTTGTGCGATATTATGGCACCATCAAAGAAAGGAAGTAAATCTGCAAGATTTTCTGGAAGTGCCGCTACCGATGCTAATGGTACTCCGAAAACTAATAATCCAGTTGTTTCACAAACTCCGAGAGCAGGTGTGACTCGGAATGAGTTTGATGCCATTGTGGCTGGATTGAATCAAAATATGGAAGCCTCGGGTAAAGCTCTTATGGGTAAGCTAGATGCTCTTCTCAATCCTTAACCCAATCCTACAAATCCTAGAGTCGAGATTGACTTGGAAGAGAATGCACACTCATCAACATCAGATCACAATCATGATAATTATGGTGAAAAAACGGATGATGTGTCAAGCGGTAGAAATGATGCAGATGTCAAGGATTCCAAAGTATTTGCTAAGAATCATTCTACAAGGCACACTTCTCATAAAGTTTCTAGTCTCACCAAAGGGGCACCTCCCCAAAGTGGAGGCCCAGGGCCTCGGTTCTCTAATCGCGGTCGCTTGCCGAGACAAGCATCCGATAAAGCAATTGGCGTTCGCCCCATGGAACGACACAACGACGAGGAGTAACTTTCAGAGATGATTTAGAAAATCATGATGGAGAGCATGGCTAGAAATGATGATGAGAGAGAGAATGGGATTTTGCTTCAAGTAAAACTCTGTTTACTAAAAGAACCCGAAAGGTTGAATTTCCAAATAAGTTTACTCCCCCAACTATGCCTGCTTATAACGGTGTGTCGATCCGAATTTTTTATGTACAAGTATGACTAGCACATGAATGGTGCAAGGGTGATGGATAAAATCAGATGCTTGTACTTTCCTATTTACTTGGAGGGAGTAGCATCACTATGGTTCACCAAACTGCTACCAAGGTTCACGGATAAGTTTTCTGATTTTGTGAAGAAGTTCAGGGAGAAGTTCAGGTTGTACACTGCAAAAGGCAAAGACATAATGTCATTATCATGATCAGAGCAAAACCCAAGAGAATCAGTGAAAGCTTTTCTTACTCGTTTCAATGCCACCATAGCATAAGTTGGGAATCCAGAGCCTCAGATGATATTGATGGCATTTTTCTGAGCTGTGGAGAAGAAGACCGAGTTTGGGAAGTGGATGAATATGAAGGATCCCAATATTCTTGAGAAGTTCTATAAGAAAGGAGAAGAATTCATCAGAATGTCACTGAAAGAGGTGCTGTGCCGGAAAAGAAGGATAATGATGCTCAGGACAGCCAGAAGATTACCAAGGAACACAAGAGAGGAAATGAAGGGAAGGATAACAGGAATAGAAAGAAGGTACGCTTTTTCAAACCCGTAGAATTGACTCTTATGACGAACACCCTGGAGAATATTTACTCTGCCACTAAAGACACAGAAGATTATCCAGATCCGAAACCGCTAAGATTGGGAGATAGCCAGTTGGAGTATGGGAAATTCTGCCATTGCCATAATCAGCCTGGTCACAACACTAATGAATGAAAACATTTGGAGAGTTTGATTGAGGAGTTGATTAGGAAGAATAAGCTACAGCAATATGTGAGGAGGTCGTAAATTGCAATTCCTTCTCAAACTCCTCAAGGGCAAAGTGCACCTGCTAATCAATCAGGTCCAAGCAGTGGAGCTCCAGTGCAAGCTAATCCAAGACCGGTGATAAATACCATTTCTAGTGGTCTTCAACCAGCAGGTAGCAGCTGGAGAGAGATTGAAAGATACTCCAGTGCATTAAAGCATGTTTCGAAGGAGGAAAAGTCACTACAAGAAAATATGATAAATATAGCATTGTATCATAGCCTTATATTAAAGTGCTATAATAAAATAATTAAAGAAAAGAAAATAATGTATGAATTATGCTATATAAAAGAAGCAAAGAAAATAACAAATAAATTATGCTATACAACAATATATTTTCATATATTCCGCTATGTTAACATTCCTCATAGAAGAAGCGGGAGCGAAAAACAAGGCGGGACAGAATAAAACGTACGGCCGCGAAAGTTAAAAAAAAAACCACTTCATCACTTTCTTTTGTACCAAACCAATCCCTAAATCCCTAAAATTCTCGATTCACTGAAAGTCGGCCATCTCCGATTCACTCCAACATTCAAGTCATCCATCTCTGACTCAATCGACGTTAGATCTAGAGCATCTCTCTGTTTCACTCGGATTCTCCCAAATCAATAGTGCGATTTTTCTAAATCAGTAATTTTTTTTACTTTCTTCCTGTTATGAATTGGCTTCACTCGCTATTTGTCTTTTCGTTTTCAACTGAATCCCTAACATTCGATCCATGACTATGGAAATTAGTTTAGCCATCTTTATTCGAAGATATCGTCATCAGGTTTATACAAAATTTTGGACTTCTTAACTTCTACTTTGAATATCATTATTTTCGATTTGGGTTTCTTGAACTCACAAATTGTTCTTCCTTCAGGTCTTGGTTTCTTCAAATTGCAACAAAGGTACCGTTCTTTTTATTTCCTGCTGTACTTTCATCTCAGTATACATTAGCAGGCAGTGATATTTATCACGTTGCTACTGTAATTTCTTAATAACATTGATGCATGTTTTTCATTTATTCCATTAAAACCAAGGAATTTCATATATTATTCCTGTTTGACGACTCTAATTTATTAATCCATTGTTCATATTTTACAAGTTAGCATTCTTGAGTAATAAGAATATACCCAAAAACTTTTGATTTGGTACTGTACACTAATTTTAGTGGCTATATCATAAAACTTCCAATAAATTTAGGGTTGGCTTTTCTGCACTTGATGAACCTATATGTTTTGATTGTCTTTCCTATTGGTCTAATTATATTTGCTTTCAAACTTGATAAACAATCATCTGTTTCTTATATTAATCATTTCCTTTTTGGAAAATAACGTTGTACAAAGCATCGGTATGTGTAATAAAGAAATTTGTTTTGCTGTGTATGAAGTCACAAAAGCATTCATTTTCCTACTTAGAAATTATTTATTCTTTTTTTTTTGGGGGCTTACATGACATTTCAGACGTGGATTCATGTTTGGGTTATGTGTACTGTTTAGAAAGTGTTTTCTACTCTATTTTATGATGCGTTGTCAAGCAATATTTTTCAAGTTAGCTATTTGTTCAATGTATCATGTCCCCCTCTTTTATTCTTTTGTTATTTCACTGTATTTCGATTATTTTTTTATTTTTAGTTGCTTTACTGTGTGAGTTGGTTTAACTTATTTCTTTATCTTAGTGTTATACAACAAAACTAACCATGACCAATCAAGTTTAGAAGGCTCATGGAATGGTTGATGGACTAGATTTAGATGTGTAAGTTACTAATTATACAACAGTATAAGTAATATATTATACAATTAAAGTAATTTAGGCTCCCTAACTTTCTGTATATTATTCCTTGCGTAGACATTTGGAGTCCTGTCCCTTAGCCTTAGTGAGTAGCATTTTGTTTTGCCCACCACTCTTAAAGCTATGCTACTTGGCGAGAATCTAGAATCTTAATTCAATCCTCAGGAGAAGCAGAATCACCGTGGTAGTTTTTGAAGCGCATGATCCAAATGGTAACCGACTTGATGTTAAACTTAAATTTTTGTTTATGAAAAACCAATTGTTTTAAAAGTCGTAAATTAAGATTCAGATTACTGTAGTCATATTCATTTCCATACATCAGTTTTGCAATAATATTTAAATTCATTAGAAATGTCAAATTTGGCATTTTAATTTTTTACCATGGTATAATTAAGTTTTAAAACTGATGCCACAAACTCTTTATTCTAAATAATTTCTACATGATATCCTTCTTGAGGTATTTGTAGTAGGTGTCAAAACTCCCTAAGACAACTGCCTTTCATTTACTATATGATATTATGCAGATTATACATTTTAATCTCCAAAAATTAACTGCTCAACTACCTTAATGCAAAAGATCTACTAATAATCACATAAATATAAGGTGACTAAATTAAACTTTGGACAACTATCAATATACATGGTTAGTGTAACATACATGTACGCTATACATATCTTTTAGGACCTATCTAGCTATCATAGTCTATACAAATTTTGAATCTTTTGATATAATGCTACTGTTTACATAGTTGGTCAATTTTATTTATTTAATCTAATAATTATATTCTACTATCATGTTTGTGCCAGTTATACATGTATACTTTTTTCATACAGCTAGAAAACTAACAAATATAACTTAAAAATGGAGCTTATTATACCCTATTGTTATTATTGTGTAGAGATACTACCCATCTCAAAACCAAGCATGTTCTTTTTGTTTACACTCGATTCATATCTCTTACAATAACAGTTTTATTAACCCGTAATTTGTACTAATGTGTCTAATATACACCATATGGGCCTTGCCATAGAAACAAAAATAAGCCATATGTAAAACCTCATATTTTTATTGAGAAGTAAAGGCACAGTCAATGTTTATCGACTTTTCTGGAAATAATTAAATTTCTAACTCAAGGTTCATCTCTTTTCTTTTGGTTGTTTACTGTATCTCGTTTCGAGTAACCACATGCATTTTCTACGGTAATTAGCTCTTCCATCATATCTACTTCTTTATTCAATGTTGATGTTATTTGTAATCCAATAACATTCACATGGGAGGTCCCCTTGATGCCAAAGGATCATTTAGATGATGCAAAATTGATAACATTAGTAACCAGGGATGGATCGAGCGATAACATTGTGATATATGATTACAACTACTTAAAATTGCAGATATGTTATTGGAGGTTTTATTCCCCAAAGACATTAACTAATTGTTAAGATATTTAGTATACTTTTCATATTGCCGCTTAATTATTGATAACAGTTGAATTAATCTGGCAGATTTTAAGGAATATATCACTGATTCCGGTTCATACAAGGTTCCTTGCTCCTCTTTTATAGAAAAAATATTGATATCAATTATGACTTTTCTATCAACTTATTTGTATTGTCTACTGCGGGTTGTATGTATATGACTTTTTTAAATATTTTTGATATTTAAAAAGAAATGAGCAGTTAACAAACATATTGATCGACCATATGGCTATAACATTTTACTAAATTGGTGAATTGCAAGTAAATTGACAAGAATAATGCACTGAAAATTTTGAATAACATGTAAAAAACTGGATTGCTAAATTCTGCTACTGCATATCATTTGTACAAATAATACTAACTTTTTCCCTTTAGTTCATCCATCTTAATTAGCTACATTTTTTCCATAGATCATAACCAATTCCAATGTCATCTTTGATTGATTCATTTTGTAGTATCTAAATAATACTATCAGTAAAATTTAAGAAAACTATTGAACTTTCAAAAAAAATAGATTCAATAAAATTTAGGTCCTTGGGTAGGGTAGCGGCCATGTTGGCTACTGCTTAACAGCAGCCGTGTTGGCTGCTACTTAACAGCTGTCGTGTTGGCTGCTACTTAACAACAGCCATGTATTGCTGCTGCATAACATAAGCCACCTTTTTGTCTTGGCCATATTAACATCTAGCCCTGACTAGGTGGTGTTGGCTTGCTAGGCCTGCTATCTAGAAAAGCTCAAATCATGCTAGGCCTTATATGAAAGTAGAAAAAAGGATAAAAGGAAGTGTTGTGTTACAGGAAGTCTTCTAAAACAAATATTAGTTTGCTCTTCATGCATCTTGGTTTCAGTTTATGTCTTTATTTAGAGATTATGTGGTACATCTGAAATTAGTTTTTTTTTTTGTATGTTTTGCTTTTATATACATAATTAAATAAGACGTAGACAATACATACATAGTTTCATGATAATTTGAAGGGTGCAATTAGCCAAAAGCGTTTGATTGTTGGAATGCAGCTTTTACTCAGGAAACACTTTTGCATCAAATGCCTCAGTGCATCTTTCAAAAAAGAAAATGAAGGAATAGAAACAGAATTCCAATTCTTTGTCAACTGAAATTCATTCATCCTACTGTTTCATGCTTTCATAAAGAACTAATAAAAGAAAATTCCAACTTAGAATTCAAGGTGTATGCACAACAAAGTCAACATGTAACTATGCAACACTTGAATAATCAAAGGGAAAGAAAGCCTATTCGATATGATTATTCCCTAAGCATATATTTTATTACCGTCCATATTTAAGATCTATAGTCATAGAGCACATTACAGTAAAACATGATCCAAAAGGGGTGTACAACAACTCACAACACAAACATCTGTTTTTTTCCTTCTCTTTTTTCTTGTTGTTATATGATATAGTTATAGATTAAGCTACAGTTAATATAATTTGCTGAATCTAAAATACTTCTTCTTTTTCTGCTGAATTAGAGTACTATAGTGAGGTCGTTGATCGATTGTTTACACATACTGTATTGTTATTTTAGATATTATTTATTAATGACCCCTATTCCAGATTTAGCAATTATATGTTTCATAATAGCACTGTTAGAGTTAGTGGGTAGCTTCAATGGCATTAGTTCCAGATTTATTTGCATCACATACAGGCTCAGTTATTTATTTCGGCAAGCCATGGTTATTACTAATGTATTTATTTAAAGTCATTTACTGATTTTGCGTTCTTGTGCAGTAATAAATTAAAATATAAAGAAGTGGGACTTTCTGTAATAAGGCAAGATTTAAAGCATACAATTGTCGTACTTCAATTTCAAAGCTTGGAAGAGAGAACTTAAGGTATTTATGTCCTATTTCGTATATTTGCATTATTTCTGACTGTCTTTTATTTCAGTACATTATTTATAGGCATAAATATAACCTTAACTTAATGGTTACCTATGATTCTACTCCTCTAACTTAGAGTAGATCTAACACTTTGACTGAAAAAGAAGAAGACTGGAGGTGGTTGGTTGTTATCATTGTTAATTTATGGCTCACTGTATGTGGCTCTGTTAAAATTATGTTAAAAAGTTTCAGTTATTCGATTATACATCTTCTTAGGTGATGAAACAAAGCATTATTTTGTCATATTAAACTTCAAATTGCTAATTAGAGAAAGAATTAGTTCAAGCTAAGTTATTGTTATTTGTTTCTTAAAAGAGACTGGTTTAATTTGAAAAGAAAGTGATATGACTAGCGCTATGATTAATTTGGTGGCATCCCCTATGTACATATCTTTCTAGTGGATGGTTTCTTTTATGGGAATATTACTATGTGAACATCATACATGACAGATATTGACAGTTAAGATTTTACTTACATGATAGATTGCCTATTTGGCTAACCAAAGCATTGCCTCTAACAGTTTTTAACATGCAATGTACTTATCCTAACCCACTGCACTAGCTTCAGCTTGCGGTAGCTTTGTTTCGTCCAAGATGTGATAGATTTGGCAACCATATTTATATTTGAATGCTGTAAAATTTGTGATTAATTACTATAGTTATGTAAATTCGAATTCAAAATTGTTTAAGTGTACCTAGAGGTTGTGGTTGGCAGCTTAAGCTAATTTTGTCTCCTACTACATGGTTCACATGCCATTTGCTCTCCTATTTTGGTTTAAATTCGGATCTTACGGTAATGTATGTTCTCGATTTTGCTTATAGATTAATACGATATAAAGCTCTTAGATATTAAAATGAGCCTACATAATTAGGTCTCGTCTTAGATTTTGACGGGCTTGTATAACGTTAGGTTTGTGTAACTGCAGCTGATATTGGTTAAAGTTCCATGATTCAATTACAAATTTTGCTTCTTAAGGTATTCCGCAACTAGGAATTGCATTCTATAAACTACAATACCAGCATCTTTCTGTTAATATTCAAGTGCATCTTTCTTAGAAGGCTGTTAGAAATGATGCATTTTATTTTCCTCTACCACATTGGTCAGGTTAATTAACTAATTAGGAATAAGTTTTTGTACATTTTTTAAATGCAAGTATTTAACAATTATGCATTCTTGATTATGCATTTTCTACCCGGCTTCTTGGATGATTATGCATTCTTGATTTGTGGATTGCTCGATCTGTTTGAGTATGGCAGTAAAACTGAATGGATTAGTTGGGCTATTGAACTTCAAGCCATCAAGGTGCATATGTTATGGTTTATTACAAATTCGATATGATAATAGTTTACATGTTGATTCCTATACTAAGTAGACACTATACATAGTTAAAGCTTAACTAATAGTAGCGGAAGGACAAACCAATTTAATGTTATGTGTTGCTGTATTTCTTCTTACACTTAATGGAAGACACCCTACACAACGTCCTTCCATGAGAAAAAAAGAAAAGAAAATAGTAGTTGTAATAATTATCTGATCCTAGGAACACTGGGTTTTGATTTCAGCCACACAAATAATTGTTGCTTACAATTGTAGCCATATATTTTCAGCCTGATTTATTTATAGAAAGATAAATCAGTATTACTATATATTCTTAGTTACCACTAATAATATATTACATAACTATTCAGGATGAGTTACTTTTAGATAGAGAAGGCGGAGGCTACTTCAATACTTCTGGAGAAGACTCATCTGTACTATTACACTTGAAAGAAGATCATGATGGTGCAGAGCCATCTGGGAATTCAGTTTCTGCGGTCAGTCTTATTCGCTTATCACCAATCATTTCAGGAGATAAATCCATATATTACAAAAATACTGCGGCACATCTTTTTGGTAAGCTACCAGTTTTTCTGTTTATTTAAAAATATTAGACATTTTTAGTGGTAACTAAAATAGAACTTTTGGTAAAAACACCTTCTTTGAGGTTTCAAAATGCAGTCTTCCCTTCTTGAAAGCATGTTTTGAAGAATGCCTCCAATTTTAGTTCTAGGCAGACCGCAAACATAAAGCAGAACCCTGCTGCGATGTACAGATTTTATTTTTGAGAAAAAAGAAAAATCTATCAAAAATAATTTCAGAAGTGTAATTTAAAACCTGTTTCCGACGAAGGTTTTTCTTGTATCAAACTTGAAAATAAGGGATGAATCTAAATCTTTAATAACTAATATCCATCACTAATAAAATTAATCATCTATATTCATTATTTAATGCGAGTGATGCATATACTTTAATTATTATATATATGAAATCGAGAAGCTGATAAAATCGATCTTAATATTAATATTTGCAAATACTTATTATTTAAACCCATCAAATTTCGCTCAACATTTTACAAGGGGACAAACATATATAGTTTCCAATAATTCTGGATTAGTTGCTGAGGTAATCAGTGATTGAATGTGAAACAACCTTCATCTTATAAATTTGATGAAGCTGATGTGAGGCTGCTATCTCAGGATTTTACCTTAACACATTTATAAAAGAAATAGATCGTGTAACGAAAGTTTTGATTTTGGTATGCAGGCAGTATTTGAAAAAAGATCGAAAAGTCATAGCATTGTCGTTCTGCTGTGCTGTGCAGTGGATATGCTCTCCGTCCCATTAAGGAAACAGGTAGTTCTGGTTGGAAATAAAAATAGTGCAGAGTTCAACGACATGGTAGCTGTAGTATATGCGTGTTATGATCCTAACAAAACAGTAAGTTTTCAACTTTAAGATATATTATCCTCTATTTATTTATTTATTTATTTATACATCATTACATGCTACTTGAAATGAAACTGGTCTGGTAATAACAATTGATGTTCCCCTAACTTGAAAATAAATGTTACATGTATGTAGGTTATGCAAATAGATCGGAACAACGAAGAAATAGAGTTTTGGGAGAAGAATAATCCAAATATAGCTCAAATGGCAAAAAGGAAGTCCTATAGATAAAGCAGTGGTTGCTCATGTATGTTAAGATTTCGTTTGTAACCCAGGTAAAAGCCAGAACAGATTCCAATTGTAACCTAGGTCAATTTGAGTTGTTGTTCCAACAAGTTATTGATCATGTTAATTGGTTCTCATGTAACTTTAGAGTATGACTGAATAAGATGTAAAAAAATGGTACATTGAAATGCTAACATGCTTACATACACTTCGTGTTTCTTGCATTTTGCTCGTGTTTCTTCCATTTTGCTTTGTTATAAGACTGTAACGTGTACTTGTGAATTGCAGGTTCTAGAAGTTGGACAAGCTTACGAGCTGAAGACTAAGTAATTTTTCATATCTTGTTTCGAAACGATGTTTGAACAACATGTATGTTACTTATTTCTGTATATATTAGTATATTTTATTAACTATGACTTTGTAATTGAAATCAAATATGTTTTTGGTATTAATTTTTTGCTATTGACAGTTTTGTCTTGTGAATTTACTGCTTAATTGTTTGAACTGTGCACAAATAAAATAAGAGATTTGTTACATAAAGATCATAGCTGAAATAAATGTGCTATATATTAAAAATATTAATAGCAGAAAAGTGCACTTATGGAAATAAAAGGTGAAATGCTATGTTAAAAATTAAATAGTGTGGAAAACCTTTTCATATTATTGAATGTGTGCTACAAAAAGATTAAAAATGCTATATATACTCCAAATATTCATAGCGGAAAACTCCACTTATGGAATCAAAATGTGAAATGCTATATAAAATGTAAACCGTGTGGAAAACTTTTCATATCACTAGATATGAGCTATGAAAATAGTAATAATGCTATAAAAAAAAGTGAGTACTTAACATAGTATGGTCTGAACGCTATGTATCAATAGACAATTCAATAATAGCGGATTTTTTTCAAAAAATAAAATGGAAAACATTTTTCATAGCAATGAATATGTGCTATAAAATCATTGATAACGCTATAAAAACTAAGCTGAGATTTTAGCAACTAAATATAATTGCAAGGTCTAAACGCTATGTAAAACATTTCATGCTGGTGAACAAGCGCTATAAAATGTATATAATTATAGCGTTTAGATTTGAGCTATAAGATATAACAGGGCTATTATTGCATGTCTTTATATAGCGTCGTCACTAATGCTATGGTAACCTATTATAGCGTTTTTCACATGCTATTAAAAGGTAAATTTGTTGTAGTGAGTTTTGATCCTCAGCAATACTATACCCATGAAGCAGCAGAAGATTTCTTATGGTAATACTGCGTTTGCAGACAAAGATGCAAAATATGTGTTAGCTCCAACTCAAGATCCGATGGCGGTCACAGTCGGGATAGACCCAGCTATGGTCAGAATGGTGCTTGTTAAATTGCAGCACCTCTGTTAATGTCCTGTTCTGAAAGACCTTCAATCAGATGAATCTCTCAATGGCATATTTTCAAGCTTGTTAGACAAAGATCCAAGGGTTTGCGGGAGATCTGAAGCAACCAATCAGAACTATTGACTTGCTTATAGAGTTGGGAGAAAGAGAAAGGAGAGCTATCGTGAAGCATACCTTTGTACTTTCTGATGAAGTCTCTACTTACGACGCATTCCAGGGTAGATCTGCATCGGATGATTTCAGGATCGCACTAGCGCCATGATGTTTTACTATGAAGTTTCCCACGGAGAAGGGAGTTGGTGTAGTGAAAGGAGATAAGAGCACTACCAGGGAATGTTATCTTCATAGCTGCGAGAAGCTAAAAAGAAAGACAAGGGGAAAAGTGTGGAAGGCTCCCTCCGATTAGTGAACCTTCAGTATAGAAGCTAAAGCACGACCCCGATACTAGAGAACATAGTGGGGATCAAAAGGAGATGGATCTGCGAAAGTTCAGTGTAGAGGAGAATCGAGTGGCGCCAGTAGAGATCACAATTCCTATAGCAGTTCATCCGAAAGATCATGACCGAGTGTTGAATGTAGGATCTCATATAGGCTAGAATTGCAGAGAGAGTTTATTTTGTTTCTTAAAGCTAATTTGGATGTATTCACATGAAGTCATGCAGACATGTGTGGAAATTCGCTGGAAGTAGCAGTGCATGCATTGAATATTAACCCTCACGTTTCACTAGTAAAGCAAAAGAGAAGGATATAAGGCCCCGAAAGATCAGCGACTCTCAAAGAAGAAGTAGATCGGCTGATGGAGAATTGCTTCATTAGAGAGTCAACGTATCCAAATTTGGTATCCAACCCGTTCTAGCGAAGAAACCCAATGGCAAATTGGCGTGTATGCATCGATTACTCAAATCTCAATAAAGCATGCCCAAAAGATAGCTTCCCATTACCCAGAATTGAATAGCTTGTGGATTCGACAGTAGGGTGCTATCATTTATGGAAGCTTATTCAGGCTACAACCATATAATGATGTATGAGCTGGATCTACATAATACTAGATTCATCACAGATGTGGGTTTGTACCGCTACAAAGTCATGCCGTTTGGGTTGAAGAATGCAGGAACGACTTACCAGCGCCTTGTCAATGTGATGTTTAAGTCACAGATTGGCAAGACAATGGAAGTTTATGTTGATGACATGCTAGTCTGGTCAAAGAGAGCGCCAGATCACATGGAAAATTTAGCTGAAATGTTCAATATTCTGAGAAGATACAGATGAAGCCGAATCCGCTGAAGTGTTCATTTGGAGTTGCATCTAGGAAGTTTCTAGGATTCATGGTCAGCGCTAGGGGAATTACAGAAAATCCTACACATATTTCAGCATTGAGAGAAGTGCGGGCTCTAAGAACAAAGAAAGGTCTTCAAAGTATAAATTGGGAAGAACGCTACCTTAAGTAGACTCATATCCAGAGCAACTGACAGGTATATTCCATTCTTCGATGCTTTGAGAAAGGGAAAGAAGGACTTCGAATACACTCCAGCTTGTCAAGCGGCCTTCAAAGAACTAATCAGGCATATGGAAACACCCCCAATGCTTTCAAAGCACGGCGATGGTGACGATTTATTTTTATATCTGGAAGTGTCATCCCATGCTTTAAGTGCAGCTTTGGTACGAGAGGAAGAAATGATTCAAAGTCATGTATACTACATCAGCTAAAGGATTACTGGGGAAGAATTGAATTATCCAAAGCTAAAGAAGTTCGCATATTATCCGATCGTCACCTTGAAGTAGCTTAGGCCATATTTCCAAGCTCACTCAATCAAAGTGCTCATGGATTAGACACTAAAGCAAATCCTGTTTCACCCAAAAACTTCGGGAAGATTGTTGAAGTGGAACATCAAGCTCGGTCAGTATGACATCACGTACCATCCCCGAAGAGCAATCAATGGACAAGTTTTAGCAGACTTCATTGTCGATTTCATAAACAGAGGTGATGAAAAGTAAGAGCTTGTACATGCAGTGGTCCAATGGAAGTTGTTCGTTGATGGAGCCATGAATGGGTACTGTTCAGGGTTAGAAGTTGTAACACCCCGTAATTTGAACATAAAAATTCACAAATTAAAGTATACTTAATTAAGTGAAATGGGTTGCGCAGAGAAATATATATATATATATATATAAAATTGAAAATTAAATAAATAAATATGCAAAAATGTTCAAAACAGCGAATTAGGAGAGGGGAATAACCGAACCGGCCGATTTTTGAGGTCGACCCGAGCTTGCTGGGTCGACTAGGGGTTAATCCAGGGTGTTTGGCTGTCAACCCGTGGGCCGATTCGCTCAAATGCAGATTTTGCATTTGAATGGTTCTCATGGTTCAGCTTTAATCTAAAGGCCCTGATGGTTCCTACACTTGACTTCTTCCCCAAGACATGCTTTGATGGCTTGGATTGAATCTAGGGTTAATCCTATGGCTAATACTATCCTAATCCTCTATAAGAAGACCCCTAAACCTAGCCTAAATCACCATTATTCAATCCTACAACTAAACTATGTCAAATTTGTTCCTCTCATGGCCTCCACTCTCATGCTAAAATTCCTAAGCCTATTTCTATGAGAGATTGTGAGTTCATACAAGTGCTTTCAAACTTGTATGAGTGTTCTTAAGTTGCATTCTAGCCAAAGTTGCAACCTTTTCTTGACCAAAAAGCAAGGATCTTGCATGAGAGCTCATAAGCTTCATTCAAAGCCAAAGTTGAAACCTTTCTTCTTCAAAGCAAGGATTTTTATTGATATTTGCTCAAGGGTTTCATTTGGAGCTTGCTCTTTTGGGGTTTTTGGGTGATAGCATGAATGGCTTCGTCTCAATCTTTGTTTTATATGTTGATTTGTGCCTTCATAGCATTGTAAGCCCTCTTCCTACTCTTAGATATTAACTTTAAACTTAATGTGACATGTTGTAAGTTGGGTTTGAACATTAAGTATGTTGCATGCTATCATGTTATGTATCCTATCATGACTAAAAAGTCATTATCTTGATCTTGTGGGCTTAAAGATATAAACTTTATGTTGAATGTTGCATTTTGGCAACATGAGAACTATCATTTCCATTATGATAGCTTACATGTGATGCCATATGCGAACTTCTAGCCATCTTTCTATGTCATTTATCACCATGATTCACCTATGTGCTAAGTTTGAGGTTGTGCATGTTTTAGAGGCCTAATAATGTAATATGCAAGTTAATGAACACATTTATACCTCATTTGCCACCATGTTTAACTTGTGGCCTTATACCCCTTTTGTCATGCCTTTGCCAAGTTCCCTCTTTTAATCCATTATGCGTTGTTGCGAATGTATATGCGAGTTTAAAGGCGTTGGGTTACGTTATGGGTAAAACTTTAATGACATGAAACATGATTTGTGTAAATGGGTATAAACATGACAACATGTAACTTTGGCTATGAGCATGGGACTTGAAAACTTGACACGTATGGGTTGTAAGTGTAATAAGACACTAGACCAAACATGAAAATGGCCAACTCGAGGTTGGGTTGAGTTTGTAGCATAAATCTACCCCGACCCGCCCGGCTTAACTAGTGGCTACAAACAATAGGACCCAATGTGAGAAGTTGGTCATGTCGCGCTTAAGACCCGAGGTTAGACTAAGTTGTGGTGTAAAACTACCCGGACCCGCCCGGCTTAACTAGTAACCACAACAAGGTCTAATGTGAGAGGTTGAGAGTGCATTAATTAAATTAATGCCACATGATAAGGTTAAGTAAATTTGACTAATGACACTTAACCGATATGACACGAATGGGTAGGTTAAGTTGAACCGGGCTTGATTTCTTAATGACACTTAACCATACAAGACAATTAGGGGATGGGGTTAAGTAATTTACGCTTAACTAACCCGACTTGGTAATTAGATAGGGTTAAGTAATCAAGACTTAACTAATATAAACACGGTAATTAGATGGGGTTAAGTAATTAAGACTTAACTAATCTAAACATGGTAACTAGATGGGGTTAAGTAACCTATACTTAACTAATCTAAACACGGTAATTCGTCGGGATTAAGTTAAACACTTAACCAATCTAAACTTGGTAATCCAATGAGGTTAAGTAACCAATACTTAACTAATTTAATATGATAATTTAATGGGTTTAAGTAACTTATACTTAACCAATTATACATGATGATTTGATGAGGTTAAGTAACCTACACATAACCAATCTAATACGTGTGTCTGGTAGGGTTAAGTCACAAGACCTTTTTAATTAGGCTTGACCAGTGTAATGCGATTAGTGGATGGGGTTAAGTTAACCTACACTTAACCAGTCCGACTCGATAATCTGATGGGATTAAGATAATCTATGCTTAATCAATCTAACATGATAATCTGGTAGGGTTAAGACAAATAAATACTTAACCAATTAGACTTGATAGGGTTAAGTCATGAGCTTCTTAGTACACTTAACCAACTGTAGGGCTAAACCTTGAACTTGAGTACTTAGCCAATCTTGACATGATTCGTAGGCGGGTTAAGTCATGAACTTGGATAACAACACTTAACCCATTGGACAAAACCCGAGCTCAGGGGGCTAGGTTGGAAACCGTAGTTAACAAGGATAGCGGAAAGAGGGGCTAAGTGGTAAACCTTAGTTAAGGGTAACTAAGTAATAATTCTTAGCTAAGGACATGGGACTAGTTCATAAAGAGATGAGTAACCTGGTACGGTAGGTCATCGCTTAGTATATGAGGAGGAGCAAGTTATCTGACTTGGATAAAAGCTCCAACGAACTGGGTGCTGAAGCGGAAGCTTCGGGGAACGTGAGGGTACTCTTGGTATCCCTCTGTGAGGTGGAAAGTGGTCCATGAAACCCGGCCTCACAGGGGTTAAGGTCTGCGGTAGAAGACCCAAGAGTATGCCTTGGTTGCTATGCGAGCGACCTAAAGACTAGGATGGATTAGCGTAGAGTCGACGATACTTGATTTTGCCCCGGGATAGCATGTCGCCGGCTACCTACCATCTTTAGTCAATCGTGTACGTACGGAAAGGCAGGGAACTCCCAAAAGACCATATACTAGCTGTCAAGTTATGGGTTAGGTTGGCTATCTGGAAGTGGGCATCGATGGGCCTTAGTGTAGTTCTCATACATGATTTTTCTTGGATTGGCTTTCAGTAGTTGAGGGAGGGGTCACGTGGGACCATAGCAACGGGTACAAAAACAGACCTTAATATCTGCATCATCGAACGAGTACTCCGCCCTAGGTCGGAGTAGGGACACGTTTACTAGGCTGATTGTGAGAGATCCAAACGTAGAGGACGGTGTGGGTGACGCAAACCGACCGGGGACATGTGCGTTCATGGGCCAGGCAGAAGGGGATAAGACGACCGTGACGCCAGTAGATATGGTTCTGCACATCATGAAAGGTTACCACTTTAGGAAGTGATACCTCCTACTGCGGGGCCGACACAGGGTATCTACGGAGTAGGGAACCGATCGATTAGGGTAGTAGTTAGGGTATGTCTCGACTCTGGTAAAAAGTTTAAGAGCCTGTTAGGTTGGGCTACCTGTGGATTATATGGGGTTAACACCTCTCACCAGAAGTACACCTAG
The DNA here is from genome assembly GCA_030737875.1 of Allium sativum. Classification (NCBI taxonomy): domain Eukaryota; kingdom Viridiplantae; phylum Streptophyta; class Magnoliopsida; order Asparagales; family Amaryllidaceae; genus Allium; species Allium sativum. Next base: position 48,429,168 of record CM060916.1, read on the forward strand.
GTCTACCATCTTATAGTTGTTAGGTTCATCTCAGTCTGGTTATACTAGTATCAGTGCACAGTAATCATTAGGGAAGCGTATACACTCTATCATGTTTACCTTGTCATACTTACCTTTCATGATGTTATCTTTTTTATCAACCTTATATGTCTGTCATGATATTTTTACTTATTTACTTGCTAAAAGTAACTAGACTCACCAGACTTTATGTCTGACCCTTTTTGTTTCCTCTTCTCTCTTCCGTTTCCTCCCCCCAAGGTTTGTAGGGTGGGAATACTCAGATTTAATCAGGACTCGATTATCATTTAGCTAGGAGCTGCTTTTTAAGTATTGCTCAAGTTCTTGTCTTTACTGCTATGGCTTTTTCTCTTTCGGGAAATTATGCTCTTTCTTTTATGTGTTTCTGTACTCTGATGGTACAAGACAGAAGCTTTATGTTATTGTAATGGTTTTTATGTAGTTCCAGACTTGTGATATTTTGGACTACGATGTTATGAATTATGTTTTAAATAAAATTTTAAATTCTGCTGCTATATTCTATATCTGTCTTGTAATGTTCTATGTCTGTTTGCCTATAACGCTTCACGAAACTTAATGCATTCTCTTAATGAGTGACATTAACGGACGTGGGGTGTCACAACTTCCTCCTATCAAGCAAGACTTGTTTTATGGGGCAAATGCTGATACGCTTTTTTGTCAAAGCTATCACACGTCAAGTTTTCAACTAGCAACACGTTCAAGCATCAACAACATCGCCAACGAACACAAAGCAGTTTGGTCGAAGTCGCATCGCAAACACAAAAAGACCAAAAACTCCTAACATATGACCTTTTTTGGGCCCGAAAACATTAATTACAATGCTATGCACCGTAACTCTTGTAGCCCTCTGAATTAGCTTCAGGTATAATTTTTGTTTGATCCAATCTGATTTACGGTTTGAAGTTAGGCCCATTTCCATGAACATATGTCAATCATCTCAAGATTTTTATATCCCTCAACATCAGAATTCCGGCTCCCCTCCTTTTTTGTGTCCTTTAGAGGGATACGAAATTTTGTATCCCTCAGGGGATACGAATTTTCATATCCCTTGGAGAGATACGAAATTTCGTATCGATCCAGGGTACACAAAATTTCGTATCCCCATAATGGGTACAAAATTGGTATTCTTTAGGGGACGCAAATTTTGTATCCTCTGAGGGGTACGAATTTCGTGTCCCTTGCCAAAGGGATACAAATTTTCTGCTTTTTACCTCTTTTGGGATCCGAATTTCTGCTGCATGGTCCGCACTACCCACGTACTCCATTACCAACCTTCACCTATAAATACCCCAAGCCTTGGCCTTCATTTGGATCCATTTCCCTTGGAATTTTGGCCTTCTTGAGCTCCAATAGCCTTATTAATGGCAGCCACCTTTTTCTCCATGGCCATTGGATATGGCATGGAACATTAAAGCATTGCACAAATGTTTTCCATCGCTTTTTGGACATCTACAAGGATAAAAACACCATTTTGGACTTCTTGGACATTGAAGCTAATTTTAGACATAGTTGACCATGTCGACTCATCTCAACGGAGAAGATAAAGAACGTTTTAGTCAAAGTTTAAAATTAACAATTTTTTTGTTATTCTATCATAGCGCTTTATACTTAGATATTGTCTGAACTTGTACAACATTGTAATAAACAAGCATATGATGAATAATTACTATGAAGTTGACGTAGACGTCAATGCTGAACCAATATAAAAAGTTGTGTCTTCTGCATTTACTTTATTACACTTTTGGAAAACTGTGTTCGCACCACACACACACATTGGGTGTTGGTGTGCTACAATTTTCCACGTCAACAATAGCCTTATGGTGCTTGGGGTTCTTGAGGAAGCCATTATTGAAGTTTTGTTAGGAGTAGAAGATAGGCAAGATAAGTTTGAATTTTGAAACAAAGGTGAAAAGTGATGATATAAATAGAGGGATAAATAGAAAATCTATTGACATGTTCTCTGGTCAATAGACACCTCTTCAGTACACTGGAATTGGTGAAATGGTGGAAGGAAATTCAAAGGTTTGGATTCAAAATTTAAATTCAAAAATTGCAGAAGGCATGTCGACATGTATAGTAGGGCATGTCGACATGTGTCCAATTTTTTAAAGAACATGTGTATTGTTTATATATGTATATATATTCTTATTTATATAATTCCTGAAATAATATTAAATATAATAATTCATTTATGTTAATGTTTGATTAAAATAATATTATTTTAAAATTTTAAAATTCAAATTTTAAATGATGAATTTTGAATTTATAACTTAAGAAAATTCAAACAAAGCAAGCAAATAAACAACCATTCAAACTAGCAGTTCCAACCAAATTAATATAAATGCATGCCTATTTTAGAATCCAATTTCCATATCTTCTGAATCGTGAATAGTCATAAAGCACATATGTAACAACCCGCATTTTACGTATAGAAAGATCGTAAAATATTTTTATTTCATTCCCTGAGGGTTGGATCATTCTCATCTTTTAGTATGTTGTTTATGAGGATGCGAGACATGTCCATAATTTTTACCGATTTTGTTTGTGACCATTTTACCCCTATCAGTCTTGTACAAGGCATAACTTTTGACTCAGGTCAAATCAGGTGGTAAGACCTATGACATTGGAAAGGAAATGATGATTGCCTTTCTGTAAAGAGGTTATATTAAAGATTTGGCTCAGCGGTTTTGAAGGAATCGCTGTTTTAAGGTTTAACAGTTGGCTATTCAGGTTTCGGGAGCCTAATGGGCTGATTTGGAGAGGCCCATTAGTGGGTTGGTGGAACGTTATAAATAGGGGGTGGGAGGTATGAGAAATAGTTTACTTCCCCGTTCTCTCCTTTGGTAGTCTTGTGCTCTTCCTTCCTCTAACATCTTTCCACCATTAAAAATCCTAATCTAAGGAGGAAAATCACAGATCTACACCATCGGAGACTAGATCTATACTAATTGAAGCAAGAATTCATCGGATCAAGGGGTTTGGTGCAAAGTGCTTGCTGTCCGGAATCATATTATATTAATTTTAGCTTGTTTTGGAGAATCGGTGAGTGATTAGCATCTCTCACATGGATTCAATGAAGTGTATGAGTGTTTGATCATAATTTTCATCAATTTCAAGTGTTTTTTCATAGATCTATGCATTGGTAAGTCCATTTCATATAATCACTCTATGATCTATTTTAGCAAGTTAAACCGATAATTTCTATGCTATTCCATATGATAAGGCAAGTTAGATCCAACATTTTGGTTCATATGTTCATTTTTAATGGTTTAGATGGAATTTGCATCGTTTTGGTGATAATCGTCATATTCATGTTGTTAGCAATCTTATGACATATTTATGATTGTATTTGGTGAATTGGTTGAGCAAGTTTTGTCGATTTGGTCGATTATAGAAGTTTCGGTTGAGATTGGGCTCGAATTGGAGATTGCAGGTTTTGGGTCGCACGTGGTGGTCGGTCGCGCACTCTAGTCGCGCATGTCTTAGGGAATAAGTTAGGTTCTGGTCGGTCGGAGGATTCTGTATTGGGAAGCAAGTCATACCTGGTCAGTCGAGCAGGGAGCATGTCAAACCTGGTCGGTCGAGCAAGTTAGGGAATCTGGTCTGGAGTCTTAGTTTTGAAGGGCAAGTGGATAGGTCGGTCGCTCCTAGATGAAAGGGCCGGTCATTCTTGATATCAAGTGGTGAAGGTCTTGGATAAGAGGCTAGATGAGAAGGGTCAATCGTACCCAGTGGCTTGAGTTGGTCGTGCATAAGAATGCTGGTCGGTCGGTCCTTGCCAGGTTGATCGGTCATGAAGTTGGAATGATGAAGCCCGTTGGGTCGGTCGCTCCTAGTTGTATGGGTTGGTCGGTCGTGTTGACGTTGGTCAGTCGTGATGAACTTTCAACAGTGCTTTCAAACGCTGTGGTGGATGATATAAGTGTTGTGGTTGGTTTTTTCTTAGCAAATTGATGTGGGGCTATGGATTGTTTCGGACCTTATGATTGATGTTTTCTTTGGTTCGAGAGTGGTGATAACTTTGAGATGACCTCAATGGGGAATATCGAAGTGAGGTGATGTGTACGTGTTGCTAGTCATAGCGCAATGGTGAAACTAACTCAAAGGTGATCTGAGTTAGGTGATAATGGTGGGATAGTCGCCGATAATGATGACTAAAGATACTGGAGGCCAAGAGATTATCGTTGTTGTAGGTTCTTGCGGGCTCAAAGCAGGGGTTACACGATTTTGTCATATGGTCTAGTATCTTGGATTTCATTGTATGGCCTAGACACATTTCGTCATATGGTGTGTGGAGCTTTAGCTAGAACAGGGGTCCACCATTGCCCCTTGATGGACAACAAATTGTTTGGCCCGTCATACAATTAACGATGGTTTCAAAGCAAGGTTGGCGGTGGTAGCCAGAGTTAGTCATGGACGTTTGAATGCTTGTTGTGATGATGGTTGAGTGCTATTGCTATGTATGAATGGTTGTTTTTGTTGCCATGGCTAAATTGTTATTCCTTTGGATGTTTTTTATCATAAAGGCTATCACTGTCAGGTATGGGCAAAGCAGTTGTGAGTTCTTCTCTGGAGCTAGGTAGATTAGTTCGTTTATTTATCAATTCTCATATACTTTATTGATGAAGTTGTTAGTTGTTTTATTGCTCACTAAGACTGTTGTCTGACTCAAGGTTTTATGTTTCCCTCTTATTACCTTAGGTTGTTCGTCCGATTGTTGGGATGGGCAGACTGAGTAGCAGGTTACAGGTGATAGCTATGTGAGATGGTGCTGTTGATCGATGTCTAGCTGGAGGCTTATGTACCATTTTTATTACTATATAGTATTTGGATTTCCGTTGTTTGCTATTTTCTTTGAGTGTTGTAGTGAGGCAAATTGTATAAACACTATTGTTGTTATCCACGTGTATGGGAATTACTTTCTAGTTGTCATGAAAATAGTGTTTTCTGCTTCACTATCATTACCTGTGGTATATGTTCTATTGTATTTTATCCTTGCATTGCGAATTTACGACAGGTTCCGATGTTATTTACCTACCTTGATGATCATCCATAGCTGTCGTGCACACCTTACAACGAATTATTCCTCTTGTATGGTGCAGGGGTTATAGGTGGTCGTCACATTTGGTATCAGAGCTCTGGTTAACGATTTTATCCAAAGTTCAAAGACGTAATTACATATGAGTGACGTATTTGTAGATTTCAGTTGGATGCTTACTATATATATATATATATTATCATATATAGTAGTAGCAGTTCTTTTCCTTTAGCAGTTTTTCTTGAAAATGGCTAATTATTCTAAATTGTACATTTAGAATGAGCAGACGAGCATCAAGACACGCTGCTAGGGAAGTTGGCACTGGAGGGGGAAAAGGCGGTGAACCAAATTACTGGGCCATGTTTGAAGCCATTACAAAAGCATTTATGCGAAGGGTACCCGCTCCTGTGGTTGCTACAATAGATGTAGGTGTGCGAGTTCCTAGAATAGTGAATTTTGCAAAGCTGTGCAAGGACTTTACATCTCTAGGGGGAAACCATTCAAAGGAATCAAGCCAGCTGAAGAGGTTCAGAGGTGGATGGATTCTAGTGTCTGAATCTTTGGAGACTTGGGGTTGGATGATGCAAATAAGAGAAAGCTTGCATCAAGACAGATGCAAGACAGGGCCATGGAATGTTGGAATTCGGTTACGCTTGAGGCTCCAGAGTTAGAAATTTCATGGGGGCAATTCTAGGCTAAGTTTGAAGCAAAGTTTGTCTCCACTACTCAGAAGTCAGCTTTCTTCAAGAAGTCTATGGAGCTAAAATAGAATGGTCATTCTATGCTTGATTATGTTTCTGATTTCGAGGCCTTGTCCAAAGATGCTTGTTCATACATTATATGTCTTACCAGAAGAACAAGAAGTTCGTTATGGGTCTGGATACCTATATAGGAAGGCCGTTGGTGGATCATCTTGACGATTCATTTGAGAAGATTGTGGAAAAAGCTATTTGTCATGAGTGTTTGTTCCCTAAGGAAGCAAATGTTGCAGCTACAACCAAGGAAGCTTAGAAACCGCAATAGGGCGGTAATAATTAGAAAAGGAAGTTGCAGCAATAGAAAGGAAAGGATGGTCAGAAAAAGTAGAAAAACGAAGTGACTTGCTATAACTGCTGGCGGTAGGGCCATTATTCCAAGGATTGTTAAATTTCCAAAGCTAAAAGGAGGTGTTTCAAGTGTGGAAAGCCTGGGCATGAAAAGAAGGATTGTTCAGAATCAGCTCAAGGGAAACAGGTAGTTAAGGTTTATGCTTTGGGGACTGTGCCGTCTTCTTCAATAGCTTCTAATAATGAGGAGAAGGGAAAGGGTGTCATGGTGCAAGGTACTCTTTCTATTGATGGTATTTCAGTTCACGTGCTTTTTGATACTGGAGCATTGCATTCATTCATTTGCAATGAGTTTGTGTGCCATTTGGGTTTGGAGCCCGAGATTTGGGATAGACCTTTCGTAGTGACTAATCCAGTTGGGGGTTCGTCCAATCTTTGCATGATTTGTCGTAGTCTAGTGTTGTCGAGTTATGGTTTCTCTTTTGTGTGTGATTGCTTTGTTCTTAACTTCGCTAGGTTTGGGATCATCTTGGGAATGGATTGGTTCAGAACGTATGCGGCAAGGGTGAATTGCGAAAAGCTAGAGGTGAGAGTCGGGGATGAGGAAGGGCGAAATGTACCATTATACGGTGTAAGCGTGAAGAGGGTGCCTTCGTTAGCTATCTATATTTGCTTGTGATTCCACAAGAAGACTTGTTATCTGTGCTAATCGCTAATGAGTATGAGGATGTCTTTGACGAAATCAAAGGGTTGCCTCCGCATCGTGGGATCGAGTTTAGGATCGATTTGGTCGAGAGTGCTAGACCATTCATTATGCCTCATAGGCGGATGGCGCCTAAAGAACAACGACAGTTGGAGGTGCAAGTTCATGACCTTCTAGGAAAGGGATTCATTCAGAGAAGTGTTTCCGAATGGGATGCACCAGTTGTGTTTGCAACCAAGGCAAATGGCTCGTTAAGATTGTGTGTGGACTATCGTGAGCTGAATAAGGTGACTAAAAAGAACAGGTATCTACTGCCAAGGATTGATGACTTGTTCGATTAGCTTTACGAAGCCAAAGTGTTTTCTCAGATGGATTTGGCAATGGGATTTCACCAATTGAGGGTGGCAAAGGATAGTGTGCCAAAGACTGCTTTTAGGTCTCCATCCAGTTTCTTTGAATGGTTGGTGATGCCATTCGGGTTGACTAACGTGTCAGTGTATTTTGTTGATCTTATGAATAGGGTATTCAGAGATCAGCTGAATAAGTTTGTTCTTGTGTTCGTGGATGATATTCTGGTTTACTCTCGGAATGAGGAAGAACACAAGGCGCACTTGAGAGTTGTGTTGGAAATTTTGCGAAAGCATCAGCTGAGAGCCAAGTTTTCAAAGTGTCACTTCCGGAAGAGTGGAATGAGATTCTTATGCCATGTAATTTCTAGAAATGGGATAGCGGTTGACTTCGCTAAAGTAGCAGCAATCCAGGACTAGGATGAACCTAAGAATGCGACGGATGTTCGGAGTTCCCTTGGGTTGGCTAGTTATTAATGACGGTTTATCAAGGATTTCTCCAAGGTAGATGCACCATTGATAGGACTAACAAAGAAGAACCAAGTGTTTACATGGGATGCAAAGTGTGAACAAACATTTGGAATCCTGAAAAAGAGACTGACGAGTGCTCCTGTATTGACCATTCCAAGTGGGAATGAAGAGATGGTTGTATATACCGATGCATGTGGCAATGGACTTGGAGCAGTGCTAATGCAGAAGGATAAGGTTGTGGCATACGCGAGTCGACAGCTAAAGCCGCACGAAAGGAATTATCCAACTCATGATTTGGAGTTGGCTGCGATTGTGTTTTCTCTGAAGATGTGGAGACATTATCTGTTAGGAGTTAGATTCGAGTTGCTTACAGATCATAAGTCGTTGAAGTATCTTTTCTCCCATAAAAATTTGAATCTTTGGTAGCAACAATGGTTAGAGTTTCTGACATCGTATGATTTTGGCATAGCCTATACTCCTGGTAAAGGTAACACAGATTCATTATGTTAAAGACACGTAAGTTTGGGAGCAATGTTTTCGGAATGGAAGAGCCTCGAGTATTTGGCAAGATTCGATTACAGGCCAAGGTGTGATTTGGAACCGAAAATGTTAGCAAGCTTATCGATAAGACCTACTCTCATCGAAAGGATTGGCGAGAGCCAAAAGCGAGATGTAAAGCTTGTCGATTTTATCTAAAAGCCAGAACTAGAGAATAAAGAGTTCGAAGTCGATCGAGAAGGTTGGCTTCGAAAACAAGGGAGATTAGTTGTTCCTGATATCGAAGGATTGAGCGATGAGGTTCTGAAGGAATGTCATCACTCAAAGTTGACGATTCATCCCAGTGGCAATAAGATGTATCAAGACATGAAGCGAGTCCACTATTGGGAGAAGATGAAGCGGGATATTGGAAAGTTCATTTCCAGGTGTATGAACTGTAAGTTGGTGAAAACTGAACAGAAAAAGCCGAGTGGTTTGCTTCAGCCATTGGAAGTTCCTACATGGAAGTGGGAGCAAATATCGATGGATTTTATCGATGGACTACCTAGAACCAGGGTAGGAAACGAAGGGATTTTGGTCATCGTGGATCGTTTGACCAAAAGTGTGAGATTCATTCCTGTCAAATTGACTAGGACGACATCGAAGTTGGCTGAGCTTGATGTGAAATGGATAGTTCGATTCCATGGTATCCCAAAGATCATAGTGAGTGACCGAGATACATTATTTACGAGTGGATTTTGGAAGAGTTTGCAAGAAGCTTTGTGAACCGAGTTGTATTTAAGTACGGCTTATTATCCCCAAACTGATGGTCAAACCGAGAGAGTTAATCGAGTTTTGGAAGATCTTCTAAGAGCTTGTTTGTTGGATTTTGGGGGATCATGGGAAGGCCATCTACATCTAGTTGAATTTGCATATAATAATAACCACCAGTCTAGCATTGGGATGGCACCATACGAGGCGTTGTATAGGAGGCCATGAAATTCTTTGGCATGTCGGCTAGAAACTGGAGGTAAGTTGATACTTGGGCCAGAGATGATTAGAGAGACCTCAGAATGTATCAAGATCGTTCGACAACGAATGAAGGCAACCCAAGACCGTTAGAAGAGTTATGTTGATAGGCATAAAAAAGATTTGGAATTCGACGTTGGTGACATGGTTTTCGTGAAGATTTCGACATTGAAGCATATGGTTAGATTTAGAAAGAAAGGAAAGTTAGCTCTTAGGTTTGTTGGACCATTTTCGATAATCGAGCAAATTGGAAAGCTTACATATAGATTGGAGTTACTGGAGAAGATGTCGAGCGTGCATAATGTTTTCCATGTGCCATTTCTATGGAAGTTTGTGCATGATTCGAATGTGATGGTATCTCTAGAACAATATGAAGACTTAGAGGTCGAAACTGCTGTTGCGAAACCTCGTAAGCCACTTCATGTTGTGGGAAATAACACGAAACAGCTTAGGAGGAAGACAGTTAAGCTAGTCAAGGTACAATGGAGTGAAGATGGCGACAATTGTATGTGGGAGACGGAAGAGAGCATCAAGGCGACTCATCCAGAACTCTTCGTCGGTAGGACTCTTTAATATCGTATCATCGTTATATCGTTGTATCTTGTTGATAGAATTCCATGTGCTAGGATAAGGCTATGGATGCACAGCTTGATGGTTTTTAGTTTGGATGATAGGATTGGCTTATAATAGATGACAGGCATATGGAATTGTTGTGGTTGCTTGGAATTTTGGGGGCGAAATTCTCAAGGGGGTGGGGGTGGGGGGGGGAATGTCACAGTCCGCATTTTACAAATCGAAAGATCATAAAATATTTTATTTCATTCCCTGAGGGTTGGATCATTCTCATCTTTTAATATGTTGTTTTTGAGGATATGAGACATGTCCATAATTTTTACTAATTTTGTTTGTGACCATTTTGCCCCTGTTAGTCTTGTATAGGGCATAACTTTTGACTTAGGTCGAATCAGGTGGTGAAATCTATGCCATTGAAAAGGAAATGATGATTGCCTTTCCATAGAGTGATTACATTAAAGATTTGGCTCAGCGGTTTGGGAGGAACCACTGTTTTAAGGTTTAACAGTTGGCTGCTCAGGCTTTGGGAGCCTAATGGGCTAATTTGGAGAGGCCCATTAGTGGGTTGGTGGAATGCTATAAACAGGGGGTGGGAGGTATGGGAAATAGTTTACTTCCCTATTCTCTCATTTGGCAGCCTTATCCTCTTCCTTCCTCCAACACCTTTCCACCATTAAAAATCAAAATTTAAGGAGGGAAATCATAGATCTACACCATTGGAGGCTAGATCTATATCAATTGAACCAAGAATTCATCGGATCAAGGGGTTTGCTGCAAAGTGCTTGCTGTCCGGAATCATATTATATTGATTTTAGCTTGTTTTGGAGAATCAGTGAGTGATTTGCATCTCTCACATGGATTCATTGAAGTGTATGAGTGTTTGATCATATTTTTCATCAATTTCAAGTGTTTTTCCATAAATCTATGCATTGGTAATTCATATAAATCACTCTATGATCTATTTTAGCAAGTTAAACCGATAATTTCTATGCTATTCCATATAATTAGGCAAGGTAGATCCTATATTTTGGTTGATATGTTCATTTTTAATGGTTTAGATGGAATTTGCATCATTTTGGTGATAATCGTCATATTCATGTTGTTGGCAATCTTATGACATGATTATGATTGTATTTGGTGTATTGGTTGAGCAAGTTTTTTCGATTTGGTCAATTAGAGAAGTTTTGGTCGAGATTGGGCTCGAATTGGAGATTGCAGGTTTTGGGTTGCACGTGGTGATCGATCACGCACTCTGGTCGCGCTTGTCTTGGGAAACATGTCTGGTTCCGGTCAGTCGGAGGATTATGTCTTAGGGAACAAGTCAGACCTGCTCGGTCGAGCAGGGAGCATGTCAAACCTGGTCAGTCGGGCAGGTTAGGGAATTTGGTCTGGAGTCTTAGTTTGAAGCGTAAGTGAATGGGTCGGTCGCTCCTAGATGAAAGGATCGGTCGTTCCGGATATCAAGAGGTAAAGGTCTTGGATAAGAGGCTGGATGAAAAAGGTCGGTCATACCCACGTGGGTTGGGTCGGTCATGCATAAGAATGTTGGTCGGTCGGTCCTTGCCCAGTCGATCGGTCATAAAGTTGGAATGATGAAGAACGTTGGGTCGGTCGCTCCTAGTAGTATGGGTCGGTCGGTCGTGTGGACGCTGGTCAGTCGAGCGGATCTGGTCGGTCGGTCCTATCCTGGCCGGTCAAGATGAACTTTTAGCAATGCTTTTAAACGCTATGGTGGATGATATAAGTGTTGTGGTTGGTTTTTCCTTAGCAAATTGATGTGGGGCTATGGATTGTTTCGGACCTTATGATTGATGTTTTCATTGGTTTTAGAGTGGTGATAACTTCGAGGTGACGTCAATGGGGAATATCGAAGTGAGGTGATGTGTACGTTGCCAGTCGTAGCGCAACGGGTGAAACTAACTCAAAGGTGATCTGAGTTGGGTGATAATGGTGGGATAGTCACCGATAATAATGACTAGAGATACTAGAGGTCGAGAGATTATCGTTGTTATAGGTTCTAGCAAGCTCAAAGTAGGGGTTACATGATTTCGTCGTATGGTCAAGTACCTTAGGTTTTGTTGTATGTCCTAGACGCATGTCTTCGTATGTTGTGTGGGGTTTTAACTAGAACCGGGATCCACCATTGTCCCTTGACGGACGACAAATTGTTTGGCCGGTCATACAATTAACAGTGGTTTCAAAGCAAGGTTGGCGACGATAGCCAGAGTCAGTCATGGACGTTTGAATGCTTGTTGTGATGATGGTTGAGTGCTATTGCTATGTTTGAATGGTTGTTCTGGTTGCCATGGTTGAATTGTCATTCCTTTGGATGTTTGAATCATAAAGGCTATAACTGTCAGGTACAGGGAAAGCAGTTGTGAGTTCTTCTTTGGAGCTTGGTTGATTAGTTCGTTATTTACCCATTCTCATGTACTTTATTGATGAAGTTGTTAGCTGTTTTATTGCTCACTAAGACTGTTGTCTGACTTAAGGTTTTATGTTTCCCTCTTATTACCTTGGGCTATTCATCCGATTTTACGGATGGGCAGACTGAGTAGCAGGTGACAGGTGATAGCCATGTGCGACGGTGTTGCTGATCGATGGCGAGCTGGAGGCTTACGTACCAGTTTTATTACTATATAGTATTTGGATTTCCGTTGTTTGCTATTTTCTCTGATTGTTGTAGTGAGGCAAATTGTATAAACTTTATTGGTGTTATCAACGTGTATGGGAATTACTTTCTAGTTGTCATGAAAGTTCTGTGTTTTTCTGCTTCACTGTCATTACCTGTTGTATATGGTTTGTTATATTATATCCTTGCGCTGTGAGTTTACGAAAGGTTCCGATGTTATTTATCTTTGTTGATGATCATCCATAGCTTTCGTGCGCACCTTACAGCACGTTATTCCTCTTGTATGGTGCAGGGGTTATGGGTGGTCATCACAACATATTTATATTTTTTGTTTCTTGTTCTTCGTCGTTGGAGGATGAATCTGAATCGTCTAATATGGAAGTATATTCTCTTTTCCGTTTGTTTGAAGTATTGTTTAGAGGTTGATCCTGTCTATCTGGATATGAACAATCTCTTTTCAAGTTTCCTGGTTCATCACAGTTTGAACATATGATGTTGTTTAGAATCTTGTTATTTTTCATGGAATTATGATGCTCATTCCTTCTGAAGTTATTCATCTTCCTATATTTTGAGTTTTTTCTAAAATTCCTTCTCATAAATGGTACCTCTTCATCATTGCCACTGTCTGAATCTGCTCATCGGTTACTACATTTCGTGCTATTGACTTATTTTTTGATGATCTTATTTTCTCTTCGTTCTTTCATCTGGACTTCAAACGACATTAGATTTCTGATTAACTCAACAATTTTTAATGTACTGATATTATTATCCTATTTAATAATCAGAGTCTTTTGTTCCAGTTCTGGAGTTAATGAATTCAGAATTTTTCTGACTTGGTCTTCTTCAGAGAATATCTTTCCTAAGAAAATCAGTGAATGCACAATATCCTGAAACCTGCAGTACATCTTAGAGATAGACTAATTTGGATTCATTTTAAATAATTGAAACCGATTAGTTAACATGGATATCTTTGTCTGTTAATCCCATTCTTAAATACGATTCAAGAATAGTGCATTGGGTAACATGGAGGATGGATCGATAGAGGAGGGTTGATGGATAAGTTATTATATGATGGATCTACGACATTTGATGGATCGGATAGATAAGCTATGGATCACGCATGCTTGTTTGATACATGGATCGTTCACATTTAATATAATGGATTGTTTATGTTTTAAGTGATGGATAGGCATGTTCTTGTACTGATGGATCGTCTGCGCAATATATGGTTGGATCGACACTATTTATAATGGATTGTTAAACAAAAGGATGAATCGCCCGCTTGTATGGATCATGTCATTTATAAGCATGGATCGAATGAAGTTAAAGAAACACATATAGATCGACTCAGATCTATGGATCATGGCACATGATGCAAGCATAGATTGTGCGCGTATGTCACTGCACATCTGAATCGGTCATGCGAGCAAATGTTGGAGCACGTCATACATGGATCGGTCAACTATCCAGAGAACAGATGGACCATTCACGATCAATATGATGGATCGACCGCCGATCCAGGGAGCCTACACACATTCCATTCCTCACTCCACTCCATTCCAAACTTCGCTTATAAATACCCTACCCCCTCACACATAAATGGGGATAGATTTTTCTCCTGAAGGGCTACCATTTTTGATCTTCAACACTCAAGCTTCTCAAAACTCCATTAAAGGTTCCTCAAGTGTCATCTAAGCTTCTCCATTATCACTTTCATCCAGAAAACATCAAAGATCATCACCGAGCTTGATTACCGAAGACCTAACTCGATAATCGCCACTACTAGTGAAGATTCTAGCATTTCTACCCTGTATTTCAAGGATATTTGAGAATTTGAGAGAAGTAGAGAAAGAATTATTGTAAGAGATAGAAGAATGTATAAAACGAGATCATATGTGTATCTTGTGATGAAGAAAATAATGAAATTGCCATTCAAAGTGGACGTAGGCCAAAACTGAGGCTAAACCACTATAAATCTTCTCTACTCTTTGCTATTTCCTACATTTGCTTGTTCTTAGCCTTATTATTTGCAGTTTTACGATGTTCGTACACCACTCAGGGTGTTAGTACCATTTTTGGAATTAACATTTTTGTCACCCATCGTGGGGCTTGAACCCACGACCACAAGGTTAAGAGCATTGCTGGAGGAAAGTTTTTGAAGCTTGGTCATTCACTATAGATCCACGAAGTCTAAAAGTCAAGCCTGTTGAAAGAACATCTACGAAGATTAGAAAGTTGTGCGATATTATGGCACCATCAAAGAAAGGAAGTAAATCTGCAAGATTTTCTGGAAGTGCCGCTACCGATGCTAATGGTACTCCGAAAACTAATAATCCAGTTGTTTCACAAACTCCGAGAGCAGGTGTGACTCGAAATGAGTTTGATGCCATTGTGGCTGGATTGAATCAAAATATGGAAGCCTCGGGTAAAGCTCTTATGGGTAAGCTAGATGCTCTTCTCAATCCTTAACCCAATCCTACAAATCCTAGAGTCGAGATTGATTTGGAAGAGAATGCACACTCATCAACACCAGATCACAATCATGATAATTATGGTGAAAAAACGGATGATGTGTCAAGCGGTAGAAATGATGCAGATGTCAAGGATTCCAAAGTATTTGCTAAGAATCATTCTACAAGGCACACTTCTCATAAAGTTTCTAGTCTCACCAAAGGGGCACCTCCCCAAAGTGGAGGCCCAGGGCCTCGGTTCTCTAATCGCGGTCGCTTGCCGAGACAAGCATCCGATAAAGCAATTGGCGTTCGCCCCATGGAACGACACAACGACGAGGAGTAACTTTCAGAGATGATTTAGAAAATCATGATGGAGAGCATGGCTAGAAATGATGATGAGAGAGAGAATGGGATTTTGCTTCAAGTAAAACTCTGTTTACTAAAAGAACCCGAAAGGTTGAATTTCCAAATAAGTTTACTCCCCCAACTATGCCTGCTTATAACGGTGTGTCGATCCGAATTTTTTATGTACAAGTATGACTAGCACATGAATGGTGCAAGGGTGATGGATAAAATCAGATGCTTGTACTTTCCTATTTACTTGGAGGGAGTAGCATCACTATGGTTCACCAAACTGCTACCAAGGTTCACGGATAAGTTTTCTGATTTTGTGAAGAAGTTCAGGGAGAAGTTCAGGTTGTACACTGCAAAAGGCAAAGACATAATGTCATTATCACGATCAGAGCAAAACCCAAGAGAATCAGTGAAAGCTTTTCTTACTCGTTTCAATGCCACCATAGCATAAGTTGGGAATCCAGAGCCTCAGATGATATTGATGGCATTTTTCTGAGCTGTGGAGAAGAAGACCGAGTTTGGGAAGTGGATGAATATGAAGGATCCCAATATTCTTGAGAAGTTCTATAAGAAAGGAGAAGAATTCATCAGAATGTCACTGAAAGAGGTGCTGTGCCGGAAAAGAAGGATAATGATGCTCAGGACAGCCAGAAGAATACCAAGGAACACAAGAGAGGAAATGAAGGGAAGGATAACAGGAATAGAAAGAAGGTACGCTTTTTCAAACCCGTAGAATTGACTCTTATGACGAACACCCTGGAGAATATTTACTCTGCCACTAAAGACACAGAAGATTATCCAGATCCGAAACCGCTAAGATTGGGAGATAGCCAGTTGGAGTATGGGAAATTCTGCCATTTCCATAATCAGCCTGGTCACAACACTAATGAATGAAAACATTTGGAGAGTTTGATTGAGGAGTTGATTAGGAAGAATAAGCTACAGCAATATGTGAGGAGGTCGTAAATTGCAATTCCTTCTCAAACTCCTCAAGGGCAAAGTGCACCTGCTAATCAATCAGGTCCAAGCAGTGGAGCTCCAGTGCAAGCTAATCCAAGACCGGTGATAAATACCATTTCTAGTGGTCTTCAACCAGCAGGTAGCAGCTGGAGAGAGATTGAAAGATACTCCAGTGCATTAAAGCATGTTTCGAAGGAGGAAAAGTCACTACAAGAAAATATGATAAATATAGCATTGTATCATAGCCTTATATTAAAGTGCTATAATAAAATAATTAAAGAAAAGAAAATAATGTATGAATTATGCTATATAAAAGAAGCAAAGAAAATAACAAATAAATTATGCTATACAACAATATATTTTCATATATTCCGCTATGTTAACATTCCTCATAGAAGAAGCGGGAGCGAAAAACAAGGCGGGACAGAATAAAACGTACGGCCGCGAAAGTTAAAAAAAAAACCACTTCATCACTTTCTTTTGTACCAAACCAATCCCTAAATCCCTAAAATTCTCGATTCACTGAAAGTCGGCCATCTCCGATTCACTCCAACATTCAAGTCATCCATCTCTGACTCAATCGACGTTAGATCTAGAGCATCTCTCTGTTTCACTCGGATTCTCCCAAATCAATAGTGCGATTTTTCTAAATCAGTAATTTTTTTTTTACTTTCTTCCTGTTATGAATTGGCTTCACTCGCTATTTGTCTTTTCGTTTTCAACTGAATCCCTAACATTCGATCCATGACTATGGAAATTAGTTTAGCCATCTTTATTCGAAGATATCGTCATCAGGTTTATACAAAATTTTGGACTTCTTAACTTCTACTTTGAATATCATTATTTTCGATTTGGGTTTCTTGAACTCACAAATTGTTCTTCCTTCAGGTCTTGGTTTCTTCAAATTGCAACAAAGGTACCGTTCTTTTTATTTCCTGCTGTACTTTCATCTCAGTATACATTAGCAGGCAGTGATATTTATCACGTTGCTACTGTAATTTCTTAATAACATTGATGCATGTTTTTCATTTATTCCATTAAAACCAAGGAATTTCATATATTATTCCTGTTTGACGACTCTAATTTATTAATCCATTGTTCATATTTTACAAGTTAGCATTCTTGAGTAATAAGAATATACCCAAAAACTTTTGATTTGGTACTGTACACTAATTTTAGTGGCTATATCATAAAACTTCCAATAAATTTAGGGTTGGATTTTCTGCACTTGATGAACCTATATGTTTTGATTGTCTTTCCTATTGGTCTAATTATATTTGCTTTCAAACTTGATAAACAATCATCTGTTTCTTATATTAATCATTTCCTTTTTGGAAAATAACGTTGTACAAAGCATCGGTATGTGTAATAAAGAAATTTGTTTTGCTGTGTATGAAGTCACAAAAGCATTCATTTTCCTACTTAGAAATTATTTATTCTTTTTTTTTGGGGGCTTACATGACATTTCAGACGTGGATTCATGTTTGGGTTATGTGTACTGTTTAGAAAGTGTTTTCTACTCTATTTTATGATGCGTTGTCAAGCAATATTTTTCAAGTTAGCTATTTGTTCAATGTATCATGTCCCCCTCTTTTATTCTTTTGTTATTTCACTGTATTTCGATTAGTTTTTTATTTTTAGTTGCTTTACTGTGTGAGTTGGTTTAACTTATTTCTTTCTCTTAGTGTTATACAACAAAACTAACCATGACCAATCAAGTTTAGAAGGCTCATGGAATGGTTGATGGACTAGATTTAGATGTGTAAGTTACTAATTATACAACAGTATAAGTAATATATTATACAATTAAAGTAATTTAGGCTCCCTAACTTTCTGTATATTATTCCTTGCGTAGACATTTGGAGTCCTGTCCCTTAGCCTTAGTGAGTAGCATTTTGTTTTGCCCACCACTCTTAAAGCTATGCTACTTGGCGAGAATCTAGAATCTTAATTCAATCCTCAGGAGAAGCAGAATCACCGTGGTAGTTTTTGAAGCGCATGATCCAAATGGTAACCGACTTGATGTTAAACTTAAATTTTTGTTTATGAAAAACCAATTGTTTTAAAAGTCGTAAATTAAGATTCAGATTACTGTAGTCATATTCATTTCCATACATCAGTTTTGCAATAATATTTAAATTCATTAGAAATGTCAAATTTGGCATTTTAATTTTTTACCATGGTATAATTAAGTTTTAAAACTGATGCCACAAACTCTTTATTCTAAATAATTTCTACATGATATCCTTCTTGAGGTATTTGTAGTAGGTGTCAAAACTCCCTAAGACAACTGCCTTTCATTTACTATATGATATTATGCAGATTATACATTTTAATCTCCAAAAATTAACTGCTCAACTACCTTAATGCAAAAGATCTACTAATAATCACATAAATATAAGGTGACTAAATTAAACTTTGGACAACTATCAATATACATGGTTAGTGTAACATACATGTACGCTATACATATCTTTTAGGACCTATCTAGCTATCATAGTCTATACAAATTTTGAATCTTTTGATATAATGCTACTGTTTACATAGTTGGTCAATTTTATTTATTTAATCTAATAATTATATTCTACTATCATGTTTGTGCCAGTTATACATGTATACTTTTTTCATACAGCTAGAAAACTAACAAATATAACTTAAAAATGGAGCTTATTATACCCTATTGTTATTATTGTGTAGAGATACTACCCATCTCAAAACCAAGCATGTTCTTTTTGTTTACACTCGATTCATATCTCTTACAATAACAGTTTTATTAACCCGTAATTTGTACTAATGTGTCTAATATACACCATATGGGCCTTGCCATAGAAACAAAAATAAGCCATATGTAAAACCTCATATTTTTATTGAGAAGTAAAGGCACAGTCAATGTTTATCGACTTTTCTGGAAATAATTAAATTTCTAACTCAAGGTTCATCTCTTTTCTTTTGGTTGTTTACTGTATCTCGTTTCGAGTAACCACATGCATTTTCTACGGTAATTAGCTCTTCCATCATATCTATTTCTTTATTCAATGTTGATGTTATTTGTAATCCAATAACATTCACATGGGAGGTCCCCTTGATGCCAAAGGATCATTTAGATGATGCAAAATTGATAACATTAGTAACCAGGGATGGATCGAGCGATAACATTGTGATATATGATTACAACTACTTAAAATTGCAGATATGTTATTGGAGGTTTTATTCCCCAAAGACATTAACTAATTGTTAAGATATTTAGTATACTTTTCATATTGCCGCTTAATTATTGATAACAGTTGAATTAATCTGGCAGATTTTAAGGAATATATCACTGATTCCGGTTCATACAAGGTTCCTTGCTCCTCTTTTATAGAAAAAATATTGATATCAATTATGACTTTTCTATCAACTTATTTGTATTGTCTACTGCGGGTTGTATGTATATGACTTTTTTAAATATTTTTGATATTTAAAAAGAAATGAGCAGTTAACAAACATATTGATCGACCATATGGCTATAACATTTTACTAAATTGGTGAATTGCAAGTAAATTGACAAGAATAATGCACTGAAAATTTTGAATAACATGTAAAAAACTGGATTGCTAAATTCTGCTACTGCATATCATTTGTACAAATAATACTAACTTTTTCCCTTTAGTTCATCCATCTTAATTAGCTACATTTTTTCCATAGATCATAACCAATTCCAATGTCATCTTTGATTGATTCATTTTGTAGTATCTAAATAATACTATCAGTAAAATTTAAGAAAACTATTGAACTTTCAAAAAAATAGATTCAATAAAATTTAGGTCCTTGGGTAGGGTAGCGGCCATGTTGGCTACTGCTTAACAGCAGCCGTGTTGGCTGCTACTTAACAGCTGTCGTGTTGGCTGCTACTTAACAACAGCCATGTATTGCTGCTGCATAACATAAGCCACCTTTTTGTCTTGGCCATATTAACATCTAGCCCTGACTAGGTGGTGTTGGCTTGCTAGGCCTGCTATCTAGAAAAGCTCAAATCATGCTAGGCCTTATATGAAAGTAGAAAAAAGGATAAAAGGAAGTGTTGTGTTACAGGAAGTCTTCTAAAACAAATATTAGTTTGCTCTTCATGCATCTTGGTTTCAGTTTATGTCTTTATTTAGAGATTATATGGTACATCTGAAATTAGTTTTTTTTTTGTATGTTTTGCTTTTATATACATAATTAAATAAGACGTAGACAATACATACATAGTTTCATGATAATTTGAAGGGTGCAATTAGCCAAAAGCATTTGATTGTTGGAATGCAGCTTTTACTCAGGAAACACTTTTGCATCAAATGCCTCAGCGCATCTTTCAAAAAAGAAAATGAAGGAATAGAAACAGAATTCCAATTCTTTGTCAACTGAAATTCATTCATCCTACTGTTTCACGCTTTCATAAAGAACTAATAAAAGAAAATTCCAACTTAGAATTCAAGGTGTATGCACAACAAAGTCAACATGTAACTATGCAACACTTGAATAATCAAAGGGAAAGAAAGCCTATTCGATATGATTATTCCCTAAGCATATATTTTATTACCGTCCATATTTAAGATCTATAGTCATAGAGCACATTACAGTAAAACATGATCCAAAAGGGGTGTACAACAACTCACAACACAAACATCTGTTTTTTTCCTTCTCTTTTTTCTTGTTGTTATATGATATAGTTATAGATTAAGCTACAGTTAATATAATTTGCTGAATCTAAAATACTTCTTCTTTTTCTGCTGAATTAGAGTACTATAGTGAGGTCGTTGATCGATTGTTTACACATACTGTATTGTTATTTTAGATATTATTTATTAATGACCCCTATTCCAGATTTAGCAATTATATGTTTCATAATAGCACTGTTAGAGTTAGTGGGTAGCTTCAATGGCATTAGTTCCAGATTTATTTGCATCACATACAGGCTCAGTTATTTATTTCGGCAAGCCATGGTTATTACTAATGTATTTATTTAAAGTCATTTACTGATTTTACGTTCTTGTGCAGTAATAAATTAAAATATAAAGAAGTGGGACTTGCTGTAATAAGGCAAGATTTAAAGCATACAATTGTCGTACTTCAATTTCAAAGCTTGGAAGAGAGAACTTAAGGTATTTATGTCCTATTTCGTATATTTGCATTATTTCTGACTGTCTTTTATTTCAGTACATTATTTATAGGCATAAATATAACCTTAACTTAATGGTTACCTATGATTCTACTCCTCTAACTTAGAGTAGATCTAACACTTTGACTAAAAAAGAAGAAGACTGGAGGTGGTTGGTTGTTATCATTGTTAATTTATGGCTCACTGTATGTGGCTCTGTTAAAATTATGTTAAAAAGTTTCAGTTATTCGATTATACATCTTCTTAGGTGATGAAACAAAGCATTATTTTGTCATATTAAACTTCAAATTGCTAATTAGAGAAAGAATTAGTTCAAGCTAAGTTATTGTTATTTGTTTCTTAAAAGAGACTGGTTTAATTTGAAAAGAAAGTGATATGACTAGCGCTATGATTAATTTGGTGGCATCCCCTATGTACATATCTTTCTAGTGGATGGTTTCTTTTATGGGAATATTACTATGTGAACATCATACATGACAGATATTGACAGTTAAGATTTTACTTACATGATAGATTGCCTATTTGGCTAACCAAAGCATTGCCTCTAACAGTTTTTAACATGCAATGTACTTATCCTAACCCACTGCACTAGCTTCAGCTTGCGGTAGCTTTGTTTCGTCCAAGATGTGATAGATTTGGCAACCATATTTATATTTGAATGCTGTAAAATTTGTGATTAATTACTATAGTTATGTAAATTCGAATTCAAAATTGTTTAAGTGTACCTAGAGGTTGTGGTTGGCAGCTTAAGCTAATTTTGTCTCCTACTACATGGTTCACATGCCATTTGCTCTCCTATTTTGGTTTAAATTCGGATCTTACGGTAATGTATGTTTTCGATTTTGCTTATAGATTAATACGATATAAAGCTCTTAGATATTAAAATGAGCCTACATAATTAGGTCTCGTCTTAGATTTTGACGGGCTTGTATAACGTTAGGTTTGTGTAACTGCAGCTGATATTGGTTAAAGTTCCATGATTCAATTACAAATTTTGCTTCTTAAGGTATTCCGCAACTAGGAATTGCATTCTATAAACTACAATACCAGCATCTTTCTGTTAATATTCAAGTGCATCTTTCTTAGAAGGCTGTTAGAAATGATGCATTTTATTTTCCTCTACCACATTGGTCAGGTTAATTAACTAATTAGGAATAAGTTTTTGTACATTTTTTAAATGCAAGTATTTAACAATTATGCATTCTTGATTATGCATTTTCTACCCGGCTTCTTGGATGATTATGCATTCTTGATTTGTGGATTGCTCGATCTGTTTGAGTATGGCAGTAAAACTGAATGGATTAGTTGGGCTATTGAACTTCAAGCCATCAAGGTGCATATGTTCTAGTTTATTACAAATTCGATATGATAATAGTTTACATGTTGATTCCTATACTAAGTAGACACTATACATAGTTAAAGCTTCACTAATAGTAGCGGAAGGACAAACCAATTTAATGTTATGTGTTGCTGTATTTCTTCTTACACTTAATGGAAGACACCCTACACAACGTCCTTCCATGAGAAAAAAAGAAAAGAAAATAGTAGTTGTAATAATTATCTGATCCTAGGAACACTGGGTTTTGATTTCAGCCACACAAATAATTGTTGCTTACAATTGTAGCCATATATTTTCAGCCTGATTTATTTATAGAAAGATAAATCAGTATTACTATATATTCTTAGTTACCACTAATAATATATTACATAACTATTCAGGATGAGTTACTTTTAGATAGAGAAGGCGGAGGCTACTTCAATACTTCTGGAGAAGACTCATCTGTACTATTACACTTGAAAGAAGATCATGATGGTGCAGAGCCATCTGGGAATTCAGTTTCTGCGGTCAGTCTTATTCGCTTATCACCAATCATTTCAGGAGATAAATCCATATATTACAAAAATACTACGGCACATCTTTTTGGTAAGCTACCAGTTTTTCTGTTTATTTAAAAATATTAGACATTTTTAGTGGTAACTAAAATAGAACTTTTGGTAAAAACACCTTCTTTGAGGTTTCAAAATGCAGTCTTCCCTTCTTGAAAGCATGTTTTGAAGAATGCCTCCAATTTTAGTTCTAGACAGACCGCAAACATAAAGCAGAACCCTGCTGCGATGTACAGATTTTATTTTTGAGAAAAAAGAAAAATCTATCAAAAATAATTTCAGAAGTGTAATTTAAAACCTGTTTCTGACGAAGGTTTTTCTTGTATCAAACTTGAAAATAAGGGATGAATCTAAATCTTTAATAACTAATATCCATCACTAATAAAATTAATCATCTATATTCATTATTTAATGCGAGTGATGCATATACTTTAATTATTATATATATGAAATCGAGAAGCTGATAAAATCGATCTTAATATTAATATTTGCAAATACTTATTATTTAAACCCATCAAATTTCGCTCAACATTTTACAAGGGGACAAACATATATGGTTTCCAATAATTCTGGATTAGTTGCTGAGGTAATCAGTGATTGAATGTGAAACAACCTTCATCTTATAAATTTGATGAAGCTGATGTGAGGCTGCTATCTCAGGATTTTACCTTAACACATTTATAAAAGAAATAGATCGTGTAACGAAAGTTTTGATTTTGGTATGCAGGCAGTATTTGAAAAAAGATCGAAAAGTCATAGCATTGTCGTTCTGCTGTGCTGTGCAGTGGATATGCTCTCCGTCCCATTAAGGAAACAGGTAGTTCTGGTTGGAAATAAAAATAGTGCAGAGTTCAACGACATGGTAGCTGTAGTATATGCGTGTTATGATCCTAACAAAACAGTAAGTTTTCAACTTTAAGATATATTATCCTCTATTTATTTATTTATTTATACATCATTACATGCTACTTGAAATGAAACTGGTCTGGTAATAACAATTGATGTTCCCCTAACTTGAAAACAAATGTTACATGTATGTAGGTTATGCAAATAGATCGGAACAACGAAGAAATAGAGTTTTGGGAGAAGAATAATCCAAATATAGCTCAAATGGCAAAAAGGAAGTCCTATAGATAAAGCAGTGGTTGCTCATGTATGTTAAGATTTCGTTTGTAACCCAGGTAAAAGCCAGAACAGATTCCAATTGTAACCTAGGTCAATTTGAGTTGTTGTTCCAACAAGTTATTGATCATGTTAATTGGTTCTCATGTAACTTTAGAGTATGACTGAATAAGATGTAAAAAAATGGTACATTGAAATGCTAACATGCTTACATACACTTCGTGTTTCTTGCATTTTGCTCGTGTTTCTTCCATTTTGCTTTGTTATAAGACTGTAACGTGTACTTGTGAATTGCAGGTTCTAGAAGTTGGACAAGCTTACGAGCTGAAGACTAAGTAATTTTTCATATCTTGTTTCGAAACGATGTTTGAACAACATGTATGTTACTTATTTCTGTATATATTAGTATATTTTATTAACTATGACTTTGTAATTGAAATCAAATATGTTTTTGGTATTAATTTTTTGCTATTGACAGTTTTGTCTTGTGAATTTACTGCTTAATTGTTTGAACTGTGCACAAATAAAATAAGAGATTTGTTACATAAAGATCATAGCTGAAATAAATGTGCTATATATTAAAAATATTAATAGCAGAAAAGTGCACTTATGGAAATAAAAGGTGAAATGCTATGTTAAAAATTAAATAGTGTGGAAAACCTTTTCATATTATTGAATGTGTGCTACAAAAAGATTAAAAATGCTATATATACTCCAAATATTCATAGCGGAAAACTCCACTTATGGAATCAAAATGTGAAATGCTATATAAAATGTAAACCGTGTGGAAAACTTTTCATATCACTAGATATGAGCTATGAAAATAGTAATAATGCTATAAAAAAAAGTGAGTATTTAACATAGTATGGTCTGAACGCTATGTATCAATAGACAATTCAATAATAGCGGATTTTTTTCAAAAAATAAAATGGAAAACATTTTTCATAGCAATGAATATGTGCTATAAAATCATTGATAACGCTATAAAAACTAAGCTGAGATTTTAGCAACTAAATATAATTGCAAGGTCTAAACGCTATGTAAAACATTTCATGCTGGTGAACAAGCGCTATAAAATGTATATAATTATAGCGTTTAGATTTGAGCTATAAGATATAACAGGGCTATTATTGCATGTCTTTATATAGCGTCGTCACTAATGCTATGGTAACCTATTATAGCGTTTTTCACATGCTATTAAAAGGTAAATTTGTTGTAGTGAGTTTTGATCCTCAGCAATACTATACCCATGAAGCAGCAGAAGATTTCTTATGGTAATACTGCGTTTGCAGACAAAGATGCAAAATATGTGTTAGCTCCAACTCAAGATCCGATGGCGGTCACAGTCGGGATAGACCCAGCTATGGTCAGAATGGTGCTTGTTAAATTGCAGCACCTCTGTTAATGTCCTGTTCTGAAAGACCTTCAATCAGATGAATCTCTCAATGGCATATTTTCAAGCTTGTTAGACAAAGATCCAAGGGTTTGCGGGAGATCTGAAGCAACCAATCAGAACTATTGACTTGCTTATAGAGTTGGGAGAAAGAGAAAGGAGAGCTATCGTGAAGCATACCTTTGTACTTTCTGATGAAGTCTCTACTTATGACGCATTCCAGGGTAGATCTGCATCGGATGATTTCAGGATCGCACTAGCGCCATGATGTTTTACTATGAAGTTTCCCACGGAGAAGGGAGTTGGTGTAGTGAAAGGAGATAAGAGCACTACCAGGGAATGTTATCTTCATAGCTGCGAGAAGCTAAAAAGTAAGACAAGGGGAAAAGTGTGGAAGGCTCCCTCCGATTAGTGAACCTTCAGTATAGAAGCTAAGGCACGACCCCGATACTAGAGAACATAGTGGGGATCAAAAGGAGATGGATCTGCGAAAGTTCAGTGTAGAGGAGAATCGAGTGGCGCCAGTAGAGATCACAATTCCTATAGCAGTTCATCCGAAAGATCATGACCGAGTGTTGAATGTAGGATCTCATATAGGCTAGAATTGCAGAGAGAGTTTATTTTGTTTCTTAAAGCTAATTTGGATGTATTCACATGAAGTCATGCAGACATGTGTGGGAATTCGCTGGAAGTAGCAGTGCATGCATTGAATATTAACCCTCACGTTTCACTAGTAAAGCAAAAGAGAAGGATATAAGGCCCCGAAAGATCAGCGACTCTCAAAGAAGAAGTAGATCGGCTGATGGAGAATTGCTTCATTAGAGAGTCAACGTATCCAAATTTGGTGTCCAACCCGTTCTAGTGAAGAAACCCAATGGCAAATTGGCGTGTATGCATCGATTACTCAAATCTCAATAAAGCATGCCCAAAAGATAGCTTCCCATTACCCAGAATTGAATAGCTTGTGGATTCGACAGTAGGGTGCTATCATTTATGGATGCTTATTCAGGCTACAACCATATAATGATGTATGAGCTGGATCTACATAATACTAGATTCATCACAGATGTGGGTTTGTACCGCTACAAAGTCATGCCGTTTGGGTTGAAGAATGCAGGAACGACTTACCAGCGCCTTGTCAATGTGATGTTTAAGTCACAGATTGGCAAGACAATGGAAGTTTATGTTGATGACATGCTAGTCTGGTCAAAGAGAGCGCCAGATCACATGGAAAATTTAGCTGAAATGTTCAATATTCTGAGAAGATACAGATGAAGCCGAATCCGCTGAAGTGTTCATTTGGAGTTGCATCTAGGAAGTTTCTAGGATTCATGGTCAGCGCTAGGGGAATTACAGAAAATCCTACACATATTTCAGC
Source organism: Allium sativum (assembly GCA_030737875.1). NCBI lineage: Eukaryota > Viridiplantae > Streptophyta > Magnoliopsida > Asparagales > Amaryllidaceae > Allium > Allium sativum. The sequence continues at coordinate 48,456,210 of CM060916.1, forward strand.
ATTGAGAGAAGTGCGGGCTCTAAGAACAAAGAAAGGTCTTCAAAGTATAAATTGGGAAGAACGCTACCTTAAGTAGACTCATATCCAGAGCAACTGACAGGTATATTCCATTCTTCGATGCTTTGAGAAAGGGAAAGAAGGACTTCGAATACACTCCAGCTTGTCAAGCGGCCTTCAAAGAACTAATCAGGCATATGGAAACACCCCCAATGCTTTCAAAGCACGGCGATGGTGACGATTTATTTTTATATCTGGAAGTGTCATCCCATGCTTTAAGTGCAGCTTTGGTACGAGAGGAAGAAATGATTCAAAGTCATGTATACTACATCAGCTAAAGGATTACTGGGGAAGAATTGAATTATCCAAAGCTAAAGAAGTTCGCATATTATCTGATCGTCACCTTGAAGTAGCTTAGGCCATATTTCCAAGCTCACTCAATCAAAGTGCTCATGGATTAGACACTAAAGCAAATCCTGTTTCACCCAAAAACTTCGGGAAGATTGTTGAAGTGGAACATCAAGCTCAGTCAGTATGACATCACGTACCATCCCCGAAGAGCAATCAATGGACAAGTTTTAGCAGACTTCATTGTCGATTTCATAAACAGAGGTGATGAAAAGTAAGAGCTTGTACATGCAGTGGTCCAATGGAAGTTGTTCGTTGATGGAGCCATGAATGGGTACTGTTCAGGGTTAGAAGTTGTAACACCCCGTAATTTGAACATAAAAATTCACAAATTAAAGTATACTTAATTAAGTGAAATGGGTTGCGCAGAGAAATATATATATATATATTGATATATATATATATATATATATAAAATTGAAAATTAAATAAATAAATATGCAAAAATGTTCAAAACAGCGAATTAGGAGAGGGGAATAACCGAACCGGCCGATTTTTGAGGTCGACCCGAGCCTGCTGGGTCGACTAGGGGTTAATCCAGGGTGTTTGGCTGTCAACCCGTGGGCCGATTCGCTCAAATGCAGATTTTGCATTTGAATGGTTCTCATGGTTCAGCTTTAATCTAAAGGCCCTGATGGTTCCTACACTTGACTTCTTCCCCAAGACATGCTTTGATGGCTTGGATTGAATCTAGGGTTAATCCTATGGCTAATACTATCCTAATCCTCTATAAGAAGACCCCTAAACCTAGCCTAAATCACCATTATTCAATCCTACAACTAAACTATGTCAAATTTGTTCCTCTCATGGCCTCCACTCTCATGCTAAAATTCCTAAGCCTATTTCTATGAGAGATTGTGAGTTCATACAAGTGCTTTCAAACTTGTATGAGTGTTCTTAAGTTGCATTCTAGCCAAAGTTGCAACCTTTTCTTGACCAAAAAGCAAGGATCTTGCATGAGAGCTCATAAGCTTCATTCAAAGCCAAAGTTGAAACCTTTCTTCTTCAAAGCAAGGATTTTTATTGATATTTGCTCAAGGGTTTCATTTGGAGCTTGCTCTTTTGGGGTTTTTGGGTGATAGCATGAATGGCTTCGTCTCAATCTTTGTTTTATATGTTGATTTGTGCCTTCATAGCATTGTAAGCCCTCTTCCTACTCTTAGATATTAACTTTAAACTTAATGTGACATGTTGTAAGTTGGGTTTGAACATTAAGTATGTTGCATGCTATCATGTTATGTATCCTATCATGACTAAAAAGTCATTATCTTGATCTTGTGGGCTTAAAGATATAAACTTTATGTTGAATGTTGCATTTTGGCAACATGAGAACTATCATTTCCATTATGATAGCTTACATGTGATGCCATATGCGAACTTCTAGCCATCTTTCTATGTCATTTATCACCATGATTCACCTATGTGCTAAGTTTGAGGTTGTGCATGTTTTAGAGGCCTAATAATGTAATATGCAAGTTAATGAACACATTTATACCTCATTTGCCACCATGTTTAACTTGTGGCCTTATACCCCTTTTGTCATGCCTTTGCCAAGTTCCCTCTTTTAATCCATTATGCGTTGTTGCGAATGTATATGCGAGTTTAAAGGCGTTGGGTTACGTTATGGGTAAAACTTTAATGACATGAAACATGATTTGGGTAAATGGGTATAAACATGACAACATGTAACTTTGGCTATGAGCATGGGACTTGAAAACTTGACACGTATGGGTTGTAAGTGTAATAAGACACTAGACCAAACATGAAAATGGCCAACTCGAGGTTGGGTTGAGTTTGTAGCATAAATCTACCCCGACCCGCCCGGCTTAACTAGTGGCTACAAACAATAGGACCCAATGTGAGAAGTTGGTCATGTCGCGCTTAAGACCCGAGGTTAGACTAAGTTGTGGTGTAAAACTACCCGGAGCCGCCCGGCTTAACTAGTAACCACAACAAGGTCTAATGTGAGAGGTTGAGAGTGCATTAATTAAATTAATGCCACATGATAAGGTTAAGTAAATTTGACTAATGACACTTAACCGATATGACACGAATGGGTAGGTTAAGTTGAACCGGGCTTGATTTCTTAATGACACTTAACCATACAAGACAATTAGGGGATGGGGTTAAGTAATTTACGCTTAACTAACCCGACTTGGTAATTAGATAGGGTTAAGTAATCAAGACTTAACTAATATAAACACGGTAATTAGATGGGGTTAAGTAATTAAGACTTAACTAATCTAAACATGGTAACTAGATGGGGTTAAGTAACCTATACTTAACTAATCTAAACACGGTAATTCGTCGGGATTAAGTTAAACACTTAACCAATCTAAACTTGGTAATCCAATGAGGTTAAGTAACCAATACTTAACTAATTTAATATGATAATTTAATGGGTTTAAGTAACTTATACTTAACCAATTATACGTGATGATTTGATGAGGTTAAGTAACCTACACTTAACCAATCTAATACGTGTGTCTGGTAGGGTTAAGTCACAAGACCTTTTTAATTAGGCTTAACCAGTGTAATGCGATTAGTGGATGGGGTTAAGTTAACCTACACTTAACCAGTCCGACTCGATAATCTGATGGGATTAAGATAATCTATGCTTAATCAATCTAACATGATAATCTGGTAGGGTTAAGACAAATAAATACTTAACCAATTAGACTTGATAGGGTTAAGTCATGAGCTTCTTAGTACACTTAACCAACTGTAGGGCTAAACCTTGAACTTGAGTACTTAGCCAATCTTGACATGATTCGTAGGCGGGTTAAGTCATGAACTTGGATAACAACACTTAACCCATTGGACAAAACCCGAGCTCAGGGGGCTAGGTTGGAAACCGTAGTTAACAAGGATAGCGGAAAGAGGGGCTAAGTGGTAAACCTTAGTTAAGGGTAACTAAGTAATAATTCTTAGCTAAGGACATGGGACTAGTTCATAAAGAGATGAGTAACCTGGTACGGTAGGTCATCGCTTAGTATATGAGGAGGAGCAAGTTATCTGACTTGGATAAAAGCTCCAACGAACTGGGTGCTGAAGCGGAAGCTTCGGGGAACGTGAGGGTACTCTTGGTATCCCTCTGTGAGGTGGAAAGTGGTCCATGAAACCCGGCCTCACCGGGGTTAAGGTCTGCGGTAGAAGACCCAAGAGTATGCCTTGGTTGCTATGCGAGTGACCTAAAGACTAGGATGGATTAGCGTGGAGTCGACGATACTTGATTTTGCCCCGGGATAGCATGTCGCCGGCTACCTACCATCTTTAGTCAATCGTGTACGTACGGAAAGGCAGGGAACTCCCAAAAGACCATATACTAGCTGTCAAGTTATGGGTTAGGTTGGCTATCTGGAAGTGGGCATCGATGGGCCTTAGTGTAGTTCTCATACATGATTTTTCTTGGATTGGCTTTCAGTAGTTGAGGGAGGGGTCACGTGGGACCATAGCAACGGGTACAAAAACAGACCTTAATATCTGCATCATCAGACGACTTAAATCTCCCGACCGAGTTCCGTATTTCTTGATTTGCCCTGGCACTGAACTCGGATGGCACATTGAGGAACATGTGCGTCTAGACATGGAAAACGATTCACGATACATACGCGGGATAAAGGGCGCGGTTGACGGGTGGCATAATCCCTAGTGGCCCTAGGTGGCTGAACCCAAATCGAGACACGGAAACGTTCATTAGGTAGCATAATCCCTAGTGGTCCTAGGCGGCATAAATCCTAAGTGAACACGCGATAGTTCATGGTAAGGAAACATAACTAGATCAAGGGTAGCAGTCCAAAATAACCTCATGGATAAAACATTTACATGGGAAAGCCCGTATGGCCTACGGCAAAGGACTGAACTTATACATGGAAAGAAACATACGAGTTGGGAAAACCTACATATGCTATATATTAGGTTGACATGGACCATTACATGACATTGGGCAAGGGACATTCATAGTTAACACATGACGCGGGTTGGGATACTAGTACGAGGGGTGCAGAGCAAATATACATGTTAGAACCAGGGAAATATACATGATAGATACCGTGGGACGTTATACAGGGTAGATACCTTGGGATAGTATACTTGATAGAAACCTGACAATGTGATACCTTGATTTATCTTGACACCGTAGTTTATCATGACACACTCGTGTATCTTGGTACAGTAGTTCATCCTGTTATTTTGGTTTAGCTTATCTGTCTTGTCATCATACTTATGTTCATCTCAGTTCCTCATGCCAGTTAACTTTACTAGTTTATATACTAATAGTAGATAGGGCTTACCAGTCTTTATGACTGACCCCGTTTTGTTTCGCCTCTTGTCTTCCGTTTCCCCCCAGGTTACAGGGAGGAAATGCTATTGTTAGTTCGGACTTCTCCTGTTTGAAGGTCATCATGTATGGCTCGGACTTTTCTTGGCTATGACTACTTTACTGTTTTACTTGGGGAATAATTTATGAAAAGGTTTTTATGCTTCTTTATTGTTGCAAGACAGGTTTTGATGTATTCTGATGTAAAAGGCTTTAGACCTTATTTTATAAGGTAATGAAATTTGTTTTACTCCCGCTGTTTTTTATATATATATATATGTTCTGTCTTGTAATATTTCTGTGCATGTGTACCTCGATAATGCTTCACCAAACCTAGTGCATTCCCTTTGCGAGTGACCCTAGCGGAGGTGGGGTGTTACATTTGGTATCAAAGCAGAAGGTTACCAGACTGGGCAAAAGTTTTTAAAACCTTCTGAAAACTATTTGAAAAACCGTTTACAAAGAAGCATTTTTCAAGAAAAGTTTTTAAAGGCTATTCCCCAAAAGCCATTAGCACTGTCCTTTGTTTCCTTGATCGAATCTCTTTTCCTTTCTTCCCTCCATCTATAGTCACAGTAGTTCTAACTGCGACTAATCCTTGTCTAGCTACGTAAGTATTATCCCGGGCGATGGAGGTGGATCTCGAGAGACCTGTTGCCGTGGTACAAGGAAGGATAATAAGAGTAAGGATAAAGGACGCGAGCTTAAGGATAAGCAACTGTTGCTATGGCTTAGTCGATCAAGGAGGACAAGGACAAGATCATCGGAGAGGGCAATTGTACGCTCCCATTTATAGGGTACCTAAAAGAAATGGTACCGTTTCTGGTAAGGGTTTAGTCGTTCTTTTCTATCATCCCGTCCAGACTTTGTCTTGATCATCGAATCATTTAAGTCTGCTTGGATAGTTGAGTCTCTGCACCTTAGTACTAGCATGGTAAAGGATCCCAGTTTTGTCCCAAAATCTGGTTGGAGAGTTGGTCCATTTATTCATGACTTGCTGGATTTGAGAACGTCTACGCCAAGTGTTGAGATTAGAAGCAATACTTCTATTTGTTGAGCCATGGATGGATTCTAGGGGTAAAGTGGTTATCCAGTAAGGGATACCATTCTCGGTTTTGAAAAGAAGGTAGTCAGACTCTTGGCTTGCTTTGGTAATACCTTCGAGGTCTCGTGTTACCTTTTGGGTTCTGTCATGGTTAGTTACCTAGAATCTCTTGATGCATTTATCGGAAATCTTTGATCCAACCGAGTAACGTCCGCCAATAAGACGGATGGTTTATTCCACTTGAGCATGGGTTATAGGAACCACCCTAGTAAGTGCACGTGTTAACATGGATTGACATCGGTAAACGAGATCCAGAATTCACTAGTGAATTTTGGAGAGCTTGCATGAGTACGTAGATATGGTTGAGCCAAGTATACTTGGGAAATAATAAAGAATAAATGAAAGTTGAACGAGAGGCGACAGTGAAAAGAGTTCCGACTCATACCTTGGAAATAGGAATCAAGGAGCTACGAAATCATGAAGTCAAAGGCGGTCAAGGCACAATGGAATTAAGTTTGTGGAAATGCGGCTCAGACTCGCGCATCATGTCTCTTTTTAAGAGTGTATCTTTGATCCTTGGTTCACCTGTAGGGCATACTTGCATGCTATCGCTTGGTGGATATCCTCTCGGTCCTGTTTCTGTTACAAACCCCGTAAGGAGTTTGTCTTGTTTATCTCCTCAGTCTTATCTTGGGAACCTTAGATAGAACTCTATGGATGTAAACATGTATTTGAAACATGTTATGATTGATATGGTTGCAAATGGTTACAAGTGGTTGCTCGTGGAATGCGCGAATACACATTAGATACTAGATTGACGCGGTCACGTTTCATGTTGCATATGCATGAGTATTTATACTTGTTTATGGATGAAATTGAATGTGTTATCATGCGGATGTTGCATATGAATGAATGTTTGTGCACGCATATAGTACTAATATAACTAGGACTATTCGCATACATGTTGGACTCATGGCACTAAACATATTTTGCATTAGAAAGATCATTCAGGCCTGATCATTAGCATTAGCTAAGGAGCATATACACACACGTTCTGCATATGTTCATATGGCATTAGAAATCGTCTAAGGACAATGGTTTCCTGTGGATGATGTTTTGAGTAGATGGATGATGGATAGTAGGATACGTTCTTCCTAACTTGGAGATTTCGGGGACGAAATCCTTTAAGGAGGGGAGAATGTAACACCCCGTAATTTGAACATAAAAATTCACAAATTAAAGTATACTTAATTAAGTGAAATGGGTTGCGCAGAGAAATATATATATTGATATATATATTTATAATTGAAAATTAAATAAATAAATATGCAAAAATGTTCAAAACAGCGAATTGGGAGAGGGGAATAACCGAACCGGCTGATTTTTGAGGTCGACCCGAGCTCGCTGGGTCGACTAGGGGTTAATCCAGGGTGTTTGGCTGTCAACCCGTGGGCCGATTCGCTCAAATGCAGATTTTGCATTTGAATGGTTCTCATGGTTCAGCTTTAATCTAAAGGCCCTAGATGGTTCCTACACTTGACTTCTTCCCCAAGACATGCTTTGATGGCTTGGATTGAATCTAGGGTTAATCCTATGGCTAATACTATCCTAATCCTCTATAAGAAGACCCCTAAACCTAGCCTAAATCACCATTATTCAATCCTACAACTAAACTATGTCAAATTTGTTCCTCTCATGGCCTCCACTCTCATGCTAAAATTCCTAAGCCTATTTCTATGAGAGATTGTGAGTTCATACAAGTGCTTTCAAACTTGTATGAGTGTTCTTAAGTTGCATTCTAGCCAAAGTTGCAACCTTTTCTTGACCAAAAAGCAAGGATCTTGCATGAGAGCTCATAAGCTTCATTCAAAGCCAAAGTTGAAACCTTTCTTCTTCAAAGCAAGGATTTTTATTGATATTTGCTCAAGGGTTTCATTTGGAGCTTGTTCTTTTGGGGTTTTTTGGGTGATAGCATGAATGGCTTCGTCTCAATCTTTGTTTTATATGTTGATTTGTGCCTTCATAGCATTGTAAGCCCTCTTCCTACTCTTAGATATTAACTTTAAACTTAATGTGACATGTTGTAAGTTGGGTTTGAACATTAAGTATGTTGCATGCTATCATGTTACGTATCCTATCATGACTAAAAAGTCATTATCTTGATCTTGTGGGCTTAAAGATATAAACTTTATGTTGAATGTTGCATTTTGGCAACATGAGAACTATCATATCCCTTATGATAGCTTACATGTGATGCCATATGCGAACTTCTAGCCATCTTTCTATGTCATTTATCACCATGATTCACCTATGTGCTAAGTTTGAGGTTGTGCATGTTTTTGAGGCCTAATAATGTAATATGCAAGTTAATGAACACGTTTATACCTCATTTGCCACCATGTTTAACTTGTGGCCTTATACCCCTTTTGTCATGCCTTTGCCAAGTTCCTTCTTTTAATCCATTATGCGTTGTTGCGAATGTATATGCGAGTTTAAAGGCGTTGAGTTACGTTATGGGTAAAACTTTAATGACGTGAAACATGATTTGGGTAAATGGGTATAAACATGACAACATGTAACTTTGGCTATGAGCATGGGACTTGAAAACTTGACACGTATGGGTTGTAAGTGTAATAAGACACTAGACCAAACATGAAAATGGCCAACTCGATGTTGGGTTGAGTTTGTAGCATAAATCTACCCGGACCCGTCCGGCTTAACTAGTGGCTACAAACAATAGGACCCAATGTGAGAAGTTGGTCATGTCGCGCTTAAGACCCGAGGTTAGACTAAGTTGTGGTGTAAAACTACCCGGACCCGCCCGGCTTAACTAGTAACCACAACAAGGTCTAATGTGAGAGGTTGAGGGTGCATTAATTAAATTAATGCCACATGATAAGGTTAAGTAAATTTGACTAATGACACTTAACCGATATGACACGAATGGGTAGGTTAAGTTAAACCGGGCTTGATTTCTTAATGACACTTAACCATACAAGACAATTAGGGGATGGGGTTAAGTAATTTACGCTTAACTAATCCGACTTGGTAATTAGATGGGGTTAAGTAATCAAGACTTAACTAATATAAACACGGTAATTAGATGGGGTTAAGTAATTAAGACTTAACTAATCTAAACACGGTAACTAGATGGGGTTAAGTAACCTATACTTAACTAATCTAAACACGGTAATTCGTCGGGGTTAAGTTAAACACTTAACCAATCTAAACTTGGTAATCCAATGAGGTTAAGTAACCAATACTTAACTAATTTAATATGATAATTTAATGGGTTTAAGTAACTTATACTTAACCAATTATACGTGATGATTTGATGAGGTTAAGTAACCTACACTTAACCAATTTAATACGTGTGTCTGGTAGGGTTAAGTCACAAGACCTTTTTAATTAGGCTTAACCAGTGTAATGCGATTAGTGGATGGGGTTAAGTTAACCTACACTTAACCAGTCCGACTCGATAATCTGATGGGATTAAGATAATCTATGCTTAATCAATCTAACATGATAATCTGGTAGGGTTAAGACAAATAAATACTTAACCAATTAGACTTGATAGGGTTAAGTCATGAGCTTCTTAGTACACTTAACCAACTGTAGGGCTAAACCTTGAACTTGAGTACTTAGCCAATCTTGACATGACTCGTAGGCGGGTTAAGTCATGAACTTGGATAACAACACTTAACCCATTGGACAAAACCCGAGCTCAGGGGGCTAGGTTGGAAACCGTAGTTAACAAGGATAGCGGAAAGAGGGGCTAAGTGGTAAACCTTAGTTAAGGGTAACTAAGTAATAATTCTTAGCTAAGCACATGGGACTAGTTCATAAAGAGATGAGTAACCTGGTACGGTAGGTCATCGCTTAGTATACGAGGAGGAGCAAGTTATCCGACTTGGATAAAAGCTCCAACGAACTGGGTGCCGAAGCGGAAGCTTCGGGGAACGTGAGGGTACTCTTGGTATCCCTCTATGAGGTGGCAAGTGGTCCATGAAACCCGGCCTCACAGGGGTTAAGGTCTGCGGTAGAAGAGCCAAGAGTATGCCTTGGTTGCTATGCGAGCGACCTAAAGACTGGGATGGATTAGCGTTGAGTCGACGATACTTGATTTTGCCCCGGGATAGCATGTCGCCGGCTACCTACCATCTTTAGTCAATCGTGTATGTACGGAAAGGCAAGGAACTCCCAAAAGACCATATACTAGCTATCAAGTTATGGGTGAGGTTGGCTATCTGGAAGTGGGCATCGATGTGCCTTAGTGTAGTTCTCATACATGATTTTTCTTGGATTGCCTTTCAGTAGTTGAGGGAGGGGTCACGTGGGACCATAGCAACGGGTACAAAAACAGACCTTGATATCTGCATCAACAGACGACTTAAATCTCCTGACCGAGTTCCGTATTTCTTGATTTGCCCTGGCTCGGAACTCGGATGGCACATTGAGGAACATGTGTGTCTAGACATGGAAAACGATTCACGATACATACGCGGGATAAAGGGCGCGGTTGACGGGTGGCATAATCCCTAGTGGCCCTAGGTGGCTGAACCCAAACTGAGACACAGAAACGTTCATTAGGTAGCATAATCCCTAGTGGTCCTAGGCGGCATAAATCCTAAGGGAACACGCGATAGTTCATGGTAAGGAAACATAACTAGATCAAGGGTAGCAGTCCAAAATAACCTCAGGGATAAAACGTTTACATGGGAAAGCCCGTATGGCCTACGGCAAAGGACTGAACTTATACATGGAAAGAAACATACGAGTTGGGAAAACCTACATATGCTATATATTAGGTTGACATGGACCATTACATGACATTGGGCAAGGGACATTCATAGTTAACACATGACGCGGGTTGGGATACTAGTACGAGGGGTGCAGAGCAAATATACATGTTAGAACCAGGGGAAATATACATGATAGATACCGTGGGACGTTATACAGGGTAGATACCTTGGGATAGTATACTTGATAGAAACCTGACAATGTGATACCTTGATTTATCTTGACACCGTAGTTTATCATGACACACTCGTGTATCTTGGTACAGTAGTTCATCCTGTTATTTTGGTTTAGCTTATCTGTCTTGTCATCATACTTATGTTCATCTCAGTTCCTCATGCCAGTTAACTTTACTAGTTTATATACTAATAGTAGATAGGGCTTACCAGTCTTTATGACTGACCCCGTTTTGTTTCGCCTCTTGTCTTTCGTTCCCCCCCAGGTTACAGGGAGGAAATGCTATTGTTAGTTCGGACTTCTCCTGTTTGAAGGTCATCATGTATGGCTCGGACTTTTCTTGGCTATGGCTACTTTACTGTTTTACTTGGGGAATAATTTATGAAAAGGTTTTTATGCTTCTTTATTGTTGCAAGACAGGTTTTGATGTATTCTGATGTAAAAGGCTTTAGACCTTATTTTATAAGGTAATGAAATTTGTTTTACTCCCGCTGTTTTATATATATATATATATATGTTCTGTCTTGTAATATTTCTGTGCATGTGTACCTCGATAATGCTTCACCAAACCTAGTGCATTCCCTTTGCGAGTGACCCTAGCGGAGGTGGGGTGTTACAGAAGTAGTGCTAAAGACTCCCGAAGGTCGCTCAGTATGCTATGCATTAAGAATAGAATTTCCACCGTTGAACAACGAAGCTGAATATGAGGCCTTGATAGCTGGGTTGAAGATAACAAGGGATTGAACTTGAAAGCCTTGCAAATTTTCATTGATTCGCAATTGGTGGTGTGTTAGGCCCGCAGAGAGTTTCAAGCCAATGGAGGAAACTTGTCAGCTTACCTATCCAAAGTCTGGGAACTACTCAACAACCTCGACTACTACAACATCTCTCATATCCCCAGGGAAGAGAATATGAAGGCGGATTTAGTAGCCAAGTATGCAAGCACCAGAGATGCTTAGCTATTGGGATTAATGTCTGTTGAAGTTCTCTCCAATCATGAATGACTCATAGAGACTGCTCAGTTGAATATCTTCTCAGTTGAATGACTCCAATCAAAGAATATCTTCTCAGTTGATTGAGTCATAGAGACTGCTCAAGAGCCATAATCATGAATGACTCCAATAAAAGAATATCTTCTCAGTTGAATGCTTCCCATAGATCCGAAGAAGCGGAAGAAGCTACTAAGAAAAGCTCCCATGTATCACATGCAAGATGGTCGATTGTACAAGCGAGGCTTCTCTATGCCTTTGCTTGTATGTGTCTCCAGAGAGGAATCCAGAACGATTTTGGCGGAATTGCATGATGGAGAATGCAGAGGTCATTCGGGTAGTCAGACACTGGCTAAGAAGATTATTCGATATGGTTATTCTGGCCTGACTTAAACCGAGACTCTATGGATTATACAAGAAATTGTGACAAATTCCATAGGTTCGCAAAGATTCCAAGAGCATCATCCACAGAGTAGACTTAAATGGTTAGCCCATGTTCATTTGCCATTTGGGGATTGATTTAATCGTAGCATTGCTATCTGAAAAGTCAAACATGAGATATGCCATTTTTGTTGTCGATTATTTCACTAAGTGGGCTAAAGCAGAGCCACTAGCCACCAGCACCTCAAAGAAAGCTATAAATTTTGTGCAAAAGAATATTATTTGCAGGTTTGGTGTGCCACAAAAGATAGTAATAGACATTGGGACACAATTCGAGACTGAGAAATTCAAAGTTTTTTGGGCAAAGTACAAGATTCAGAAAAGTTTCGCAGCTGTTGCCCATCCGCTGGAAAACGGGCAAGTGGAAGTAGTCAACAAGATCAAAAAGTCAACGATCAAAAAGCATGTTGAGAAAGATAAAGGTGGTGGGTAGATGAGATCTCTCTAACACTATGGCGTATCGAACGACTCACAAATCTTCGACTGGGCACATACCATTCTCGTTGGCATTCGGCTCTAAAGCTTTGATTTTTGTAGAGTTGGAAGTTCCCACACTCACCGAAGAATTCACTTCAGCTAAATAGAGAACGAGCAACTATAACTAAAAGCATTCGATCAGCTTGAGGAAAGAAGAGATGAAGCAGAGCTCCGAATCGCAACACACCAGAGGAGGATAGCCAAACATTTCGACAGCAAAGTCCGCCAGGGAACTTTCGAAGTTGGTGACCTTGTGCTAAAGAGGGTGATGACTACTACAGGAGTATTTGGGACAAATTGGGAAGTACCATACATCATCAGCTAGAAGCTTTTAGATGGCATGTTCAAATTATCAACAGTTGATGGGATCCCAATACTAAGAGCTTGGAACAGTGACCACCTGCATCGATATTTCACTTGATGCTTTGTTCAATTTATTGTAAAAATTGTTGTAAATATTTTGCAATATTGTAATTGAACATCATCTCTATGAATGAAACCATGCCTGCTTATCTTGATCATATATATTTGCAAATTTTTGTTAGATAACTCAAAATTTTCTTAAAATCGATTAAAAATTTCATGCTACCTAAAGGGCGCTTGCTTCATCAAAATCCGACAGGACCTGACGACTCTAACAGTGCATCCTGATAGAAACAGCCAAGTGTCGAGTGCCAAAAACATCAATCTGCACTAATGCAGGAATGTAGTGCACCGCTTTGAAGATTAAAAGGGGCGTCTCTAGGATACAAGTAGTGAAGAGCACAACAAGCGAGCATGAAGCAAAGAATTGTAAGTTCCACCTAAGGGGCATCTCCCTGTGTGTGAGGTCCAGGGCCTTAGTTTGCTAACTGTGATAGTTTGCCAAGTAAGCATCCGGTAAAAGGACCGGCATCCGCCCCGTGGAACGATGCAATAAAGAAAGCTTCCCAGAAAGGAGCAAAAGCATAAAAGTTGCAGGTTTCACCAGGGAGGCACCTCCCCAAAGTGGAGGTCCAGGGCCCCGGTTCTCTAACCGCGATCGATTACCCAGATAAGCATCTGGTAAAGGAACTCGCATCCGCCCCATGGAACTACGCAGCGACAAATGCCTTCCCAAGTATAGCAAAAAGACCTTTCGAAGTGAAGGCAACCTTCCCAAGTGAAGGTAAAAGACCTCTTCTGGGGCACCCAATGAAGTCTACGACGTTTGGTTTAATCGGCTGGATTGTAGATAAACGTTGGGCTAAATCAAAGACCTCTCCGGGGCACCCAATGAAGTCTCCGATGTCTGATTTAATCAGCTAGATTGTAGAAGAATGTTGGTCTAAACCAAAGACCTCTCCGAGGGCACCCAATGAAGTCTCTGACACTTGAGTTATTCGGTTGGATTGTAGATGAACATTGGGCTAAACAAAAATATATGACCTCCCATTTTGGGGTTAAAAATATAAGACCACCTATGCGGGGGCGAAAAATATAAGACCTCCCACGTGGGGGCGAAAAATATAAGACCTCCCACGTGGGGGCAAAAAATATAAGACCTCCCACGTGGGGAAACATAAACATAAGACCTCCCTAAGCGGGGGCATAGGAACTGAAGACTTCTCTAAGAAGAAGCACAAGATCAACCAATAAAGCCATGTTTTCTAGATGCAGTGGCAAGCTCATAAGCTCTCAATTCACTGGCAAAAGAAAAAAGAATTCGCCAACAAAATGGAAGCTTCGAGTGCCTTAGTCAAAATCGAAGAAAATCGGCAAAAGTTGATCACATCTAGCATATGCAATTCGTGATGACTTATGATATGGGGGAAACACAACCACCTTAAATTGGAACTATGCTCAAAAGACATACCACAAGCTCATCATGAGATCGTAGTTAAAAAAAGACATATAATCTGCAAAAAGAAGAATGCAAGAAAGTTCGACAAAGCTAAAGCATGAGCTAAAGTACATCAAACCAAAAGAAGTATTATTGTACCAAAGCGAGTTTCAGAAGCAAGTCTTACAAATTCAAAAGTGAGGGTCGACAACCGCATAACATCCAGTCAAAAGAAACAACAAGCAAGAAAGCTAAACAAGCAGAGTGAGTAGTCTAGCATATCAATCCTTCTTCCTCCTACCTTTAAAAGAGCTACCTGACCTAAGTGTGAGCTTACCAACTCTGGTTGAAGGAGGTTTAATAGTGGGCTAACTCTCATCCTTAGCTTCTTTATCATCTTCATCATCCTCGGGAATGGCAAGGGAAGGCGAAGCAAGAACTTTCTTATGAGCACTATGCTTTTTCCTGCGCCTTCTTGTTGGAGACCTGATATTTTTGCCTGAGCAAGCCTTAACATCCTTCTATAGGCTTTCTTCGACATCATCCATCACCCCTCCAGATAAGCTGGTCGGGTCATTTAAATCGTGAAGTGCACCAATTTTCTTCGATTGAGACCAATGCTATGAAGCAGAAGCGAGGGTAAACTAGAGAACTAAGAAAGGATCGCCTGGTTGAGGGATAGTAGTTAGAGAACATGCCGTCACTTGAATTGAAGGAGTGAAGATGGCTTCAGTCCCAGTTCCTTTAGTCACGGCGGGTAAAGGCTTCATATTTGCTAGGCCTAATTCAAATGAATGATAATCAAGGAACTCATTGAATCCATATAGAGAGAATAAGAGGTCCCAGTTTGGTAAGACATGATCAACGTCGGTTTTACCTGAGGCAGGAGGGCTTCTAGATTTAATTCATAGGCATCTGAGTTGTCATCGTTGTCATCACCACCTTCTAAATGCTCCTCATCAACCTCCTTTTTTCTTCACAAATGGTAGCAGGTTTGGGGAAGGCACAACAGGAAGCTTGGGATTAGAAGTGACAGCTTCAGTGAAGGTAACCTCAGCAGTGGTAGTGGCTGTGACAGTGATATGCTCCTGAGAAGGTCAAGCTCTAGCCATGAAGCCACGCTCCTTCCTGAGTTCTTCTTGTCCATTGGCAAGGGAAGTACGACCTTCATCATCCAAGAATTTCTCAAATGTTTCTCCTTTGTGTAATTATTGCCATCAAGCTATGCAAGAACCGATTCCCAAACCTCGACCAAAGTGATCGGACATGCATCTTGCAAGAAGGATAAACTCCCTCGCATTATGACAGTGAAAGTATATAACCTGAAGAAAGTATCATTGAAACTAGCCTTGCTATTAGCATGTGCTTGCTCAACAACGGCCTTATTCGAAAGAGCCTTATTCCGCTCTCGTTCCAGTTCCTCCACTCTGGCTTTAGAGAAGAAATTTCCAAGTCTTGAGAGCTAACTCTTTTGTCCAACCCTGCAGCGCTTTTCTACTCCACGGCTAGTCTATCTTCAACATGCTTTTGAGCTGAGTGAGCATCTTTAACCATAGCAGTCAGTAGAACTTCCTTTCACTTATAAGACGAAGTGGTAGCAGAAAGCTCCTCCTCAATTCTCTAATTCTCAGCCTCTAGCTCCTCATTTTGCTTAGAAAGATGTTTAATATCGGTGTTGCAGGCCTTGAGAGTTTTGTCCCATTCAGCTTTATCATTCTCCATGGTACGCATGGCTCCATAATTAAGCTTATTAACCCTCTGGAGCTCGTTAACCACCTTCTGCCACTAAGTCAACCTCTCAATCTCACACTTCATAATCTTACGACTCTTAAGCATCCCATCTTTATCCACTGGATTTATGTCCAAGTCAAAGTGAATTCTTCTCAAAAACCAGTTGGGAAAGCATGAAGAAAGTGTGTTAGGTGGTTGCATGAGAGTGTGGCGTGGCCTTTGAATATTTTTCTGGATGTAAATAGGAGGAGAGAAAGTAGTTGGAAGTGCAATAGGTTGAAAGCTTGTGGCCTTTGAATAATTCTCGCATGCTTCTCATCTCTACTGCGATCTTTTTCCCTATCATCATGCTCCCTCCTTTTCCTCCTTTCATCCGCATCCCGTCTGTCCCTATGATGACGACCATGTCGAGCTTTCCAGTCCCTTTCGTCCTCCTCTTGGTAGTCCCATGCCTCTTAGGCTTTTCTCATTCTCTGCTCTTCATCAGTCTCCTTCCTATAAGGACGAGGTGGCACATTGCGCCGCGGATTATAGGAGCCGGAATAGCGGTTGAATTCATCCACATAAGAGTGGATCAAGATTTGACTTGAAACAAAGGAAAACAAGAGTTCAGTCTTGGAAGTAGGAAACACTGGGGAAAGACAAAATATATATCTGCATAATATTGAAAGCTCTAAGTGTGTATTATGTGTGCTCTAACGTGCATCAAGCAACATACTGCTCATTGTTGTCGGAGATAAAGAAGCTGCAATTTCAGAGATAGGTTTTTGGGAAGAAGGAGTAAGAGCTAGTTCAGAAGTTGTCTTCGAAGCTGATATAGCAAGTCGGGAAGTTTTAATATCACCCGTAAAAGGATCGATAAAAGTTATAATTGTCACTTAAGCCCCCGTATATGTCTTCCTCTATTGCAGCTGGAAGCATAGGGTCGACATCTCCTTTTTCAACAAGAGAATTGACTCTGCTCGCGATCTCTCCTTCCTCAAGTTGCTCAGTAGTTTTCGTCGGAGCTTTACCCTCGTGACGCATAAACCCTTCTTCGACAATGGGAAGCAACTTAGGTTGGCTAGATGAACTAGCTCCGCCAGTAGGGTCCAAGAATTTCTTTAAACCGGACTCTTCGATAGATTCTTTCAATACAATGTCTTCTTCAGAAGATGAGGCATTCGAGGCTTTTGGAATAAAAGGAGAAAATAAGAAGTTTTTTGAGAAGTAAAAGATTGAGACAGGTCAAGCAACCCAAATTGATGAAGAAACTCTTCCTTTATTAAGAACTTTTTGGTCTTCTCTTGGTCATTGACAACTTTCATTCTATCAAGAGAAGATTTGCAAATGTCAGATTCTTTGACGAAAATCGACAGTTCTATAAAAGAAAAGGAAGATTTAATAACCAAAAGTTGGAAAATACTAGGCGAAGAGTTCTGAGAAAATATGTTCACCTCTTGCCATCCAGATTCTATAAAATCTCTTCGGGCATCGAACATAAAAGAATTGGTTCAAGAATCCCAGAGCTCTAACTGATAAGTCAAGGATAAGCTTGCGATTTCGGGCACCTCCGACAAAAATAATAGAGGGGTCTCTTTCCTCCTTTTAAATACGCATAGATAGCAGATGTCCGGAAGTGTAGGCATACAGTGCATCGTCCTCTTGAAAAGCACGTAAAGCCACATTAGAATGGCATAGCCATTAGGTTGTAGCTGAAAAGGGGAAATCGCTAAATGTCGAAGGACCATATGTAGAAATGTATTGAAAGGAGGAATGGTCACGCTTATTAACATATGACGGTTACCTGCAACAAAGCCGAAGTGTGGACGATCAACAAACTAATCCTTCCCTAGTAATCGTGCATCGGTCTCGGGAATGCCAAATTGTTCGCATAACTGCTTAAAAGTACGTTGATTAAGCGTTGAAGGGCATCTCTCGTACGGTGGACTACTATGGGGACAAGGAATGACAATAGGCTGATTTGCTACCGACCCTGGAGTTGTAGACGTTCCAGCTTTATAAGTTTGCATAGAAGTTCCAACTTGAGTAGAAGTAGTTGTCTCCTCAAAATGGTGACGAGTCTTCTGTTGAGTATCCATTCTACACAAGGAATCTTGTTATTTATAGTTGCACATTTCCTAAGTGTGAAGTATCATGCAAAATTATACAAGTCATTAAAAAGCTAAGCTTGAAATTTACAATCGGCGTATGTAGATTAGTTGATCTCAAGCGTTGCTACTAATTCGAATTAGAGTGTCGTGTCTATGTAAGCGAAGTTTGACAAGTTATAAACGGTTGAACGAAATGATTTTGTGTAGACACGTCATTTAGTTAAAATCAAGGAATTCGTTGTAGTTCATTATTTAATGATTAAACTAATCTGTCGATGATGTGGGCAATCAATGGCAAAATATTCGCCCCAAAATCGTGCAAGTGTTTGTCTTGTTACTAGGTAATTAGCAAAGAAGAGCCCGTTCAGTTTGCAAGTTACAGCTTGGAGTGTTTGAAGTTTGAGTAGTTCAAAATTTGTCAACATCGATCGATTGAAGATTGCAGTTCATTTAGAAGTGGTGAACTAGTCAACTCACGATCTATTAATGGATCGTCCACGATCCATAGATGAAATCGCTCGTGATCCATAGATGGATCGTCCATGATCCATATAGATGGAATCGCTCGCGACCCGTAGATGATCGCTCACGATCCCTTAATGGATCGTCCAACATCCATAGATAGATGATTCACGATCCATAAAGGATCAGTGATCAAACTCTAACACTCCAGGCCCAAAAAAAGCATTGACCAATGAAGACATTGTTACATCATTCAACGATCCTTACAACCAGCACACTGGATCGATTCAACATCAAAATCAACAAAGAGCATTTCACACATTATCACAGGATCACGATCAAATTCTACCATCTAAATTCAAGATCGGCAAGCCCGAATCAAAGAACAATTTATCAATATATTCAAGATCGTGATTAGATTTAGCTACATTGTACATCGAATTGGTAAATCTGATTCCAAACATACTTTGACAGCTCATCACAAATCAAAACATGAATTATCGACGACCAGCAGTTAAAAAGAAAATCATACAAAGGTTATGCTCAAGAATTGCCAGCATTTGAAGCATCAAAAGCGCAAAATCACTACGCAAAATTTAGGGGATAAATTATCAAAACATACGACTAATACAAAGATTCGCAACAGCATTACACATAGATTTGAGACTTGTAATCAATCAAAATTAATTCTCCCAAAGCTCCAAAAAACCCTAAACTCCTAAATTCTATTCAACATTAAAACTAAGAGAGTTCAACACCTTCGATGATCAGAGTAGATTTGAAATAACTGGATCTTGATGATTAAAAGCACGAGGACTATTGGCGAATTCAAGTCAATTACATCCAACAAGTTCGGCTACCAATTTGGTTCAAGTCGGATGAAATTGTGGTGGCAACTAAGTCAGGGCAGAATCGGAGAACTATGATGATTGGTGGCATTGTTAATAAGTGACAATGGCGGATTTGGTTAGCAATGAAGCAAAGGCCGGATCTAAGAAGAGTTTCTCATAGACAGACGATTATTAAAGTGGGTTCTGAGCAGATGAATTAAAACGAAAGTAAATATAGTAGAAAAAAGTGGAAGAACCGAAAAGTATATAAGCAGCCATGTAATGGATCCACACGATCCATAAAATGGGATTTTTGCGATCCATTAAGGCTTTAGAGTACCAAGCCATCAGGCAAGCAAGTCATGACCCATCAAAAGAAATGTAAGCCGTTGATTTCAAAGCCCATATTCTTCACAAAAACAAGAACTTTGAGGGGAAAATGTTAGTCTCATTCTTAAATATGATTCAAGAATAGTGCATTGGATCACATGAAGGATGGATCGGCTGAGGAAGGTTGATGGACTAGTTATTATATGATGGATTAGCGGCATTTGATGGATCACATAGATAAGCTATGGATCGCGCACGCTTGTTTGATACATGGATCGTTCAAATTTAATATGATGGTTCGTTAATGTTTTAAGTGATGGATCAACATGTTCTTGTAGCGATGGACCGGTTGTGCAATATATGTACGGATCGACATGATTTGCGATGGATCGTTAAACAAAGGGACGGATCGACCGCTTGTATGGATAGGGTCGTGTATAAGCATGGATCGGGAGAAGTTAAAGCAACAATATAAATCAGCTTAGATCTATGGATCGTGGCATACGACCCAAGCATGGATCGTGCACATATGTCACTGCACATTTGGATCGGTCATGCGAGCAACTGATGGAGCGCGTCATACGTGGATCGGTCAACGCTCCATAAAATTGATGGATCGTTCGTGATCCATATGATGGACCAGTTGCTAATCCAGAGAGCGTGGACACATTCTAATCCTCACTCCACTCCATTCAAAACTTTCCCTATAAATGCCTCGCCCCCTCACACATAAAAGGGGATAGATTTTTCTCCCGAAGGGCTACCGTTTTTGATCTTCAACACTCAAAATTCTCAAAACTCCATCAAAGCTTCCTCAAGTGTCATCTAAGCTTCTCCAACATCACTTTCATCTAGTAAACGTCGAAGATCATCACCGAGCTTGATTACTGAAGATCTAAATTGATAATCACCGCTACAAGTGAAGATCCGAGCATTTCTACTCTGGATTCCAAGGATATTCGAGAAGTAAAGAAAGAATTATTGCAAAAGATAGAAGAATTAATAAAATGAGAATGTATATGTACCTTGTGATGAAGAGAATAATGAAATCATCATTAAAAGTGGACGTAGCCAAAACTAAGGTCGAAGCACTATAAATCTTCTCTACTCTTTTCTATTTTCCGCATTTACTTGCTCTTAACCTTGCGATTTAAAATTTTATAGTGTTCATACACCATTCGGGGTGTTAGTGCCATTTTTGGTATTAACATTTTCTATTTAACGTTGCTTGTTCCTTCATGAGTCACTTGGAAAGTTTTCTAGATTTTATATGCACACTTACAAATAGACACCCTATTAAATTCATTTCTATCAAGTGAACAAAATAAACTATTCATTGCTTTTGAATTATTTTATGTAGTAGCCTTTTGCTTAACAGTCCATTTTGCAAAATTAGTTGTAGGTTCAACATACTCAGTTTGAGTGATGTTCCAAGTGTCTAATCCTATTGATTATAAATATATTTTCATCCTACAATCTCAATATGCATAATTTCTACCATTAAATAGTGGTGGTCTGAAGCGGAAATACCCTCTGCAAATGGACTAGAATTACTAGTGTTGACGTTACCCGTATTGGTTGCCATTTAAACTTTCAAAAATTCAGATTATGAAAACATTGAAAACCAATGCTCTGATATCAATTTTTGAGAAATGCGGATTACAGATCTTAAGGATAACTTAACAATAAAAGTAGGTGAGTAGTGTTTAATGGAATTTATGAACTTTTTGAAATCCTATTGAATTTAATAGAAATAAATGCAAATCATAAATATAAATCAAACACAAAATCATACAAAAATGTAAATAATAAGTTAAAGCAGTAAAGGAAAGAACATGCTGAGATTTTATACTGGTTCGAAGTTACCCTACACCCAGTCACACACAACTTTGTGTTGTGTAAATTCCTTTTCAAAATAAAGTTCAATCTTACTACCCTCGATTTCAAGGGACTGCTTCCGAGCATAGGGCGCGCCTCTCCTGATTAAACCAGGCTGTAAGAACAGTTATTGATTTACATGATATAATCACACCTAGTTGATTTGAACGGGTTACAACCATACCTTTTCAATATGAGTTTGGAATAAAGACTCGATAGAAATTTGATCTTGTGATCCTTTATTACAAATACACCTATAACTATGAACAAAAGTTGGATCTTTGAGAGAAAATGGTATAGAATCAAACTAGAAGAGATTTGGTTTAATTAATTTTGAATTTCAGTAGAATTTATGTATTGAAATTTGAAAATTAAGTGTATAACTAAAAAGGAGAGAGAAGAAGATAATGAAAAGTTAGTCAAAAAATACGAATTTAGATGGGTATTTATAATCGATTAATAGCCATGTCTCTTTAGGAAAAGTTTTAAACAAGTAGACACTTCTTTTGAAATATGAATTTTGAATATAACGGCTACCATGTCGACATGGGGAGTAGGTGATATCAAAATGCCCCTTATATTTTTGAATTTTGAAAACAAAGGAAATGATGGCTAAATAAATCATGGTGATTTTGGAGTTTAACTAAATTATGTTCCTATATATTAAAGTAGTATAACAAAGCAAGAATATAATTTAAAAACATATATTTATAATCTATTAGATAGATATTCGTCTAACTCCTTAATATTGTATTTATTATTTGTTATATTAAGAAGTGTTACGGATCACTTTAAAAACCGATCTCCTTACCATAAAACTTAAGATATAAAAATATAGATATGAATATAAGGTAATAAAAATATTAAAACTTAAGTAAACATATATAATTAAAACTAAAATATAAGTAAGTAAATCTTAAACATTTAAATCATAATTTAGATTTAAAATTCAAAAATATTTTGAATAATTTAAAAATTAGGGGATATATATATAATGGGAAGTAATTTTGAAATTAGTTAAAAGTAAAAATAATTTTAATATATTATAAGACAAAAATGGTGAGAGAATTGGATAAATATTTTATTGTTATTACGGAGTTTTAATAAAAATTCTAAACTCAATTACTTATCCTGATTTATTGAACTGTTGTTACTCATGAGTATACAGTCTTGAACTCTTCTTCTTTTTAATCTTGAATCTTTAAATTGTACGGTCTTCAAAGTCAATATCTGCATATACATCCTGCACACACACATACACATATATATACAATAATTTTATTTTATATTTATAATAATAATAGTTAAAACAAATATGTTGTCATCAAAACCATCAACACCATCTTCTTAGTCCCTAATCAAGTGCAGCTATGAGTTCAGATCGCGCCAGCCTCCCCTTTAAAACCTAAACCAAAACCAGTCGCTTTAGAAGTGAACCAAATCACAACATACTTAATAGTTGCAACTGTTTTCCTTCACTTCACCTCGACGTCCCAATTTGTGATGTGGCGGATATCTGCCTCCACCTGATCAACTAACCCTATCACCCAAAAGACCAAAGGAATATGTAGGATTTGGAATGGAAGTGTGGGATTTGACGAGCAATTTGTTTTGTACGGATGATAGAAGGTGTTCGAAAATTAGGGTTTATGAATTAGGAATACTGATAAATCGGTGTTGAAATGATGAGAGAAATATGTGATTTGAAATGGGGATGGAAGAATTTGGGGTTTAGGCATGAATTCAAGTGGTATATTGTATTAATTAATGAATGGTCCATATTTTCCGTACAAGCGAACATAGGATCGCTTATAGCGAACGTTAGATTTGGCTAGATTAAAAATGTAGATTAGTTAGGCATGGACTCTGGGATCGCTAATTTTTTCTGACATTGCTATGGCATAGTCGTTTCCCATTGTCTTTATGATGCTAGTCCAGAAATGACATAGTAATCGTGGCGTTATTTTGGCATAGCTAACTATCGACTCCATTGTAATGCCTTATTGACAAAACTATGGTATCGCTAATCTATGTCAGAAATCAGTCGTTTCTCTTGTAGTGGTAGCTCTCAAAATATACTTTATTTGCACTAGTTATGAACTACACTCCAGTTTCATGTATCTTGGATAGTCCTTTACAATTTCATATATTACCTCGTCTGACCAAATCTTTGGTGCTTGCACATTTTCTTCTCTGTTAGCTTTGAATTTTTTATCTCTTCTAAAAGTATGAATAGGATTGAGAAAACAACGATGACAATCAAATTAAGAGATTTTCCTCCTACACTGTAAAGAAAATGCTCGTGTTTCTTCCATGCAATAAGGATAAGCTGGACGATTGGCCGTAATCCAAGCTGAAAACATTCTGTATGCAGAAAAATCACTAATAATCCATAAGAAAGAAGAAAATGTACGAATTTTTGTGTGAAATGTCATGTATTTCAACTCCTTCAACCCATAGTGTTTTCAAATCTTCAATTAATGGTTGTAGATAAATATCGATGCCTTATATCGTATCATCAGGGCTAGAAAACGACAATAGTGAGAAACAATTATGAAATTTCCATACACTCCCATAGAGGTAAATTATAATGATTAAAGATAATAGACCAAGATAAATATTTATTGTCGAACTAAGAAAATTGTGAAAATCCATTCGTACATAAACTAAGTCTGTCGAACTAAGAAAATTGTGAAAATCCATTCGTACGTAAACTAAGTCTGAGGTTATGGCTCATTGCAGCAAATGTTGGATACGTCGTATCAAAATATTTTCATGCTTCTCCATCTAACAGATGTGTCAGAGTTTCATCTTCTGGTGTTCTCACATTGTGTCATCGCATATAAAATGCAGTAGCTGAGTACATATATAACCTTTGTAGTCTAGGGGTGGCGGAAAAATAATGCACTTCATGTATGGTATTTCCTTTTCCATTCTTTTTTCTAGGGTTTGTATTTTCCCTCATTACATGTTTTGCAGTTCCTAAGATTAATATCATCTTTCTAATACAACATGTTAACATTTATACAAACATTTGTCTTTTGGTACAGTAGACAAAAAACCTACGTTAACGTTTTCACTTTGTAATGACAATCGCACATCAGGTTACCAGTTGACATATGCCAATTTTCATCTTGTACGACCACCGTAAATCCATCTTATTTATGGTTGAATTTTGATTTCTTAGTGATGTATTCAGCGTTTACTGATAATTCGATTGCACTTTTATGACCATCCCACAACGACTTCTTAGCAGAACCCGGTAAATCATAAAAAAATTCTCTTCCACATTCGGTTCTTCTACGATATTGACATCATCATCGTCAACTTGAACGTAAGGAACATTGACCGTATTGCATCCTCTACCATATCTTCTATTGGATTCATTGTAACTAATCAGACTCTGCACACTACATGATTCACTGTAAGTGCAACAAGTTCTCCATGACGATCCCATAAATTATAATTTGACAGAAAACCAGATTTATACAAATATACTTTAACTGCATCTGGTTTTCAAAACTTCATCGGTTTACACTTACTAAAAGGGCAACTAAGTTCCTCATAAGTTCAGTTATTAGATACTGCAAACCTAATAAATTTGTTTATATCATTATAGAAATGTGCTTTCACTGAACCTTTCAATCCAGTTCAAACTTCATACATCCAACTATGGTCGATATAATAATCACAGATTGTTCCTAATTTAAAAATATACATTTGACTTCAATAACACATTAAAATTCGGTCTAGAATACATTAAAGCCTATTGGGATCAATCAAATGACACACACACCATACCTCTAAAAAAAGTGCAAAGTCGTTCAGGACTAAAGATTCACACGCCACACATCTATCAAATTTTGAGAGCGCATCACTACCATGACACCCTACGTCCGATAATTTCACTCTTTATCATAATGCATTAAGTTTAGTGAAGCGTTATAGGTAAACAGAAACATTACAAGATAGATATAAAATAGCAGCGGAATTTAAAACTCTATTTAAGAAGAAAACATCGTGATTCAAAACATAGTTACAACACAAGTCTGAAATGCATAAAACCCAGTACATCAATTTTAATCTTCTGTCTTGTAAAAAAATCATCAGAGCATAATCCCCAAAACATTAGCCATAGTAGATAAAGTACGAAATCAAGCAGTACATCTAGCAGCTCCAAGCAGAATGAAAGAAGAGTCCTGATCAAGCCTGAGTATTCCCACCAACCTAGGGGTAAAGAAGAGAAAGAAGAGGAAACAAAATAGGTTAGACATAAGTCTGACAAGTCCAGTTACTTTTAGAATATAAGTAAAAGCACCATGACAGGAGTATAAAGTGGATAAGAGAGATACAACATATAAGACAGGTATGACAAGGTAAACAGGACAAATAGGATTGAATAAATAGCGCTTCCCAACACTTTTCTTTCTCTGCACCAATAATAGTATCACAAGAACAAGATGATCCCCCAACAAGTACAAGATGGTATACTTAGGTGTACTTCTAGTAAGAGATTTTACCCCATACAATAACAGGCAGCCCAACTGAACATACCAGTGTTACCCCTAAGGATAATAATGGGCTCCTAAATAAGAGAGACTAGATGTACCCTAATTACTACCCAATCGATTGGTTCCCTACTCCTAGATACCCTGTGCTGTCCCATAGTAGGACGTATCACTTCCTAAAGTGTCAACCCTTCGTTTTCAGGATGTGCACAACCATATCAACTGATGCCACAACGTCTTATTTTCCCGGACAGGCGGAACCATGCACGCACATGAGCCCAATGGAACGTGCCGTCGGACACCTTTTCCTAAGTGACCTCCTATAATCAGCTCAATAAGCGTACCCCAACTCCGACCTAGTTCAGAGTACTCGTTTGATACCTATTATGGGTTATTGACTGAAACAGATCCCACACACGAGATGATACAAGCTTCTCCCTAGGCTTTCATCCCCACTACTAAGATTTCAACAGGTTATG
This sequence comes from Allium sativum, assembly GCA_030737875.1. NCBI lineage: Eukaryota > Viridiplantae > Streptophyta > Magnoliopsida > Asparagales > Amaryllidaceae > Allium > Allium sativum. Next base: position 48,482,971 of record CM060916.1, read on the forward strand.
CCTACCAGTGTAACAAGATTGCATAACCCTATGGTTCAAGTTTGTGTGCCTATATACATAAAAATATTACCCACCACCCCAAGATATACTTAACCCTCCCACTGTTTCAAGCAAGTTTACTTAACCCCTACTCAAGTTAACGTGTTCATGTAATCCCTATGGATTCAAACAGGTTAAGTATTCAAGTTCATTGCCATTTATTTATTTAGGGTTATAATGCACTAGACCTCCCACATTATGCTTACGACTTGTGGATGCTAGATATGTCGGGCGGTTCCGGGCAGACTTCTTCCATAAGTCTGACTTAACCTCGTATCTTAGCACATTACGTGTTTATGCACTTTAGACCCCTCACATTAGATTCACCACTTGTGGTCGCTACATATGCCAGTCGGTTCCAGGCTGACTTCTACCACAAGTGTAATATAACCTCGTGTCTAAGCGTGGTTACAATTTCTAATTACTGTAAATCTAGACATGTTCATTCTTTAACAATTATTCCTATTTCATTATAGGTTTTCATGCCTCTTTCCCAAGTCATATTCATCATGTACCATATGCCCCAAATTAAGGTCTTTAATCACAGTTTGGTTTATGCCAAAATCCATATTCATGTATTCAATTCAAGTTATGCCCAAATTTCCTAATACAAATTATGCCCCCAATTTTAACGATTTCCCTTCGTTCCCAATTTCACGTGTTCGCATATTTCAGCGGTATGCCTAGGCTCGAAGGTAGCTTGGCTATAAAATAAAAAGGGAAAAGAAGAAGGGAAGAGAACATAAATAAGCATAATAACAAGATAGACATATGACGACAGAAATAGGCATAGCAACTAATAAGCATAGAGTGACAGAATTAGGCATAATGACAAGATAGGCATATAAGAACAGATCTGATGAACATGGGATAATAGGACTGATTAGGTAACTTAGCATAATAGGCATATCATGAATAGACATATGAGATCTAAACAGTAAACTAGATACACAAGTTATGGCAGATCTGATATGATTCAAATTGTCACAGGCTTAGATCCAATTCATAGACATGTCAGAATAACTTTTAAGTGTTTATATCTAAAAATAACGTAGACTCATAGAGAATGGATCTAAGAAAACTGAGAAAAGCTGTTGATGTTGAATCAACAATATTTAAATACGTATATTCGTCGTTGCTGAAGAAAAGGTTAATTTAATCTGAGTAAAGGCAACAACCCGTCGTCGTCATTGTTTTTGGATGAATAAAACAATGAGAATGAGGTCTTATTTATAGTCATCAGCTAAAGAATATAGGCAAAAATCAGTCCAAGTTCGAAGGCAGGGATCTGCCCAGATCCGTATGGGGGTCGACCCCCCTTAGTGTGTCGACCCAGGGGCCGACACAGGGGTCGACACTCCCTAGATGGGGTGGACCCATGGTTCAACACCCACAGCGGGAAATGTCCCGCTCCTCTTCCGCTATTCGATTTTGAATTTATTTGAATTCTGGATTTATTTTATTTATATATATTTCTCTTGTACATATACAAACTTCAAATCTTAATATCTTCTTCATACGATGTCCATTTTACGCAAACTCAGAGTCTATCCTAAGCAAAATTCCAAGACGAACGCAATGGCGCAGCCCATTTTACTTAGTTCCTAATATTTAATTTTGTATTCCTTATTTTATCATCTGAATGTTTTATAAAATTATGGGGTGTTACACTCTCCCTACTCAAAGGATTTCGTCCCCGAAATCTCAAAGGTAAGAAGAACGCATATCCTAACATTAATCATCCATATACTCATCCACCAATCACAGGCATCCATTGTCCTTAAAAGTTCGCTAATGCTTATATGAACATATGAAAATGTGTGTCTACATGTCCCTATACTAATGCGGAAAATCAGGCGGTCTACTGATTCAGTCGACCTCCTTAATTAGCACAGCATCCAGGATCGAACTCCACATGAATTGATGGTTCCGTGGACATTCGATCAAGGATGAGGTAGGTACTCAACATCGTTGATCTTTCGATGCCGGAATCTCGCTATCTTCAACACGTTGATTTCACAAGATACCGTGTTGTCGATCTACAATTCTTTGAACGTTGATTACTCGCAAGTGATATCGTGAATCGTCTTCAAGTTCGTTGATTCGAGCGCGCTTGAATATCCGAAGATGGAGAAAGGAGATTACACTCAACTTCCAATTTTAATGGTGGCACAAAGCTCACACAAGGGATTTATTCAAATTTCAACAACCTTTACAACCCACACCATGTCCCTATTTATGGGCGCCATACCACACACACTCACACTTTAAAGACACGGAACGACCTAGGCTTCAGGTGGAACGAACTAGACATCCCACACGACCCAACAAACACGCGGAGCGACCTAAACATATAGCATACTCGAAACAACAAGCTAAAAAGAAAACACGACCTAAAATAAAAGCAATACAACACACACTCGTCCTAAACACCATAACGGTCTAAACTGCTTCTTCAAATCCGTTTCTTCTTTAGGTCGGAAACGACCTAATTAGATCGTGAGGCCTCTGTCCGTAACTCTTTAGCCCATTTGGTCTTTGTAGTTAGGTCGTAGGACGTCCCAAACTCCTCTTTCCTTTGCTTTAGCTCGCTGGCGATCTCTTTTAAGGCATTGGTAGCTCTTTTAGGCCCATTTAGCATGTAGGGCGATCCAAAAACACCCAGACCTTCGTTTAGGTCGCTGGAACACCCTTTTAGGTCGTTGGACGACCCAAAACACAACAATGAACCATGATGCACTACATCATCCTCCCTTGGTTGACAAAATTTCGACCTCGAATTCACACATTTTTCTTCGTCGATAAGTCCATGTTCATAATATGGAATTAAATGCTTGACATTGAACACATCTGAAGTATACACACCTTCTAGCAGCGTTAACTGATAAGCATTATCATTTATTTTCTTCACGATTTCTGTAGGACCAATCTTTCAAGCCTTCAACTTATTGTAAGTTCGCATGGGAAAATGATCTTTTGTCAACACAGCATACACAAATTCTCGTTCTTTGAAGTTAACATTTCGTCGCTTGGAATCTGCAAATTGTTTATACTTCACATTTGACTTATGCAATCTTTCTTGCACAACTTTGTGACATTTTTGCAATTCATTAACAAAATCATTGGCTCTTTTAACAACTCCTTTCTGCTGAGGAACTGTCGACAAATCTAAGGGTCCTCTTGGTATGATTGAATAGACAATCTGAAATGGACCGAACCCAATACTTCGATTGACATCGTGATTGTGTACAAACTCAGCTTGACACAATTTCGCATCCCAAATTATCCTTCACAATGCATCTCAACAAATTTCCCAAAGGTTTGTTCACTACTTCTGTCTGTCCATCTGTTTGTGGATGATAAGCACTACTAAATTTCAGCTTTGTCCCAATCATCTTCCACAAACTGATCCAGAAATGACTCAGAAAGCAGGTGTCTCTATCTGAAACCATGGATTTAGGTAACCCATGAAGACGATAAACTTCTTAGAAGAATAATTGACCGATATTTACAGCATCTGTCGTCTTTTTGCAAGCAATAAAATGAACCATCTTTGAAAATCGATCTACTACCACATATATAGAGTCATTGACTTGCTGTGTTCTCGGTAATCCCAAGACAAAATCCATACTAACATCCACCCACGGCTTAGTAGGCACAGGTAACGACATGTACAATCTAGCATTAGTGCAAGTTCCCTTTGATACTTGGCAAATGTGGCATCTTTGCATAAATTTTTCGACTTCTTTCCTCTTAGATGGCCAATTGTAAGAATCAAAAATCAACTTTAAAGTACGATCACGGCCCACGTGTCCTTCCTTATGCAATTCTTTGACGATCTTCATTCTCAAACTACAATTTGGAATACACAATTGAGTTCCCTTGAATAGAAAACCATTGAGTAACACATAACCTTCTGTATTTCCTCCTTTGACTCTGTCTATCACCTGTGAGAAATATGAATTGGTTGTTAGCAGTTCTGGAAGTACATCAAAACTGACTACTTCGACCCGCATAGTCGTAAGCAAATGATTCCTCCAACTCAAAGCATCAACTACGCGATTAGTCACTCCAGACTTGTGCTTTACAACAAATGTAAACTATTGCAAATAAGCAATCCAAGACGCGTGCCTAGCAGCAATCTTATCTTGACTTTACAAATGCTTCAAAGTTTCATGGTCAGTATATAGCACAAACTCCTTATTAAATAAATAATGTCTCCAATGCTTGACGGCTTGTACAATAGCATAAAACACCACGTCATACGTATTGTATCTCATCTTTGCTCCAGATAGCTTCTCACTGAAATATGCAATAGGATGGCCCTTCTGACTCAACACCCCTCCTATTCCAACTTTCGATGCGTCCGTATGCAATTCAAATAACAACTGGAAATCTGGCAAAACAAGGATTGGGGTTGTCGTCAAAAGTTCCTTGATCTTCTCAAAAGAAAATTGATCTTCCTCTGTCCACATAAACTGTTTCCCTTTCATGCAATCAGCAACAAGAGCCATCACACTACTAAAGTGTGGAATAAACCTTCGATAGAATGATGCCAATCCATGAAAGCTTCTGACTTCCGTTATAGTTTTTGGTCAAGGCCAATCTCTGATTATAGCGACTTTATTCCGATCCACCTGTATTCCTTCCTTGGACGCAGTGTATCCTAAGAACAAAACACTTTGCGTCATGAACACACACTTCTTTGTTGCAGCATAAAATTGTTCTTGACGTAGAATCATCAACACTGCTTTCAAGTGTTGTATATGCTCCTCCATGCTAGCACTATAGATCAGAATATCATCAAAATATACCACAACAAACTTCCTAATGTATGGTCTGAAAATCTGATTCATGACTCTCATAAAAGTACTTGTTGCATTCGATAGACCAAACGACATAACCAACCATTCATACAACCCCTGAAGAGTCTTGAAGGCGGTCTTCCATTCATCCCCTGGTCTAATTCGAATCTGATGATAACCACTCTTCAAATCAATCTTTGAAAAGATAACAGATCCACTGATTTGATCCAATGGATCATTAAGTCTAGGCATAGGAAACCTGTATCTGAGAGTGATCTCGTTGAGAGCTCTACTATCCGTGCACATTCTCCATCAACCATCTTTCTTTGGAACTAACAAGGTAGGCACTGCACAAGGACTAAGGCTCTCTCGTAATTGCCCTTGTTAAAGCAGCTCTTCAACTTGTCTTCTCAACTCTTCATGCTCCCTCGGACTCATACGGTAATGTGGCCTATGTGGAAACATTGCACCTGGCACCAAATCAATTTGATGTTGTATGTCCCTGAGTGGCGGTAATTCCTTCGGCAACTCTTCAGGAAACACATCTTCAAACTCTTTCAGCACAGGCTTAGCTTCAGAAGGAATATCAGACTCTTCATGAGATTCAAATCCAATTAACATAAACACTTCCTGATTCTTTTCTACTTCTTGAACAAATTCCTTCAAAGATAAAAGACTAGTCGAGTTCATCTTCTTCTCTGCTTTGACTTCATTTTGTTCACGCTTCTTAGGAACTAACGTGATTTTAGTGCCTTCAAACATGAAACTATAGCTGTTGGTTTGACCATTGTGTTGAGCTGATCTATCATACTGCCATGGTATCCCCAAGAGTAAATGACATACATCCATGTGAACTACATCACACCAAATTTCATCCTTATACTTTAACCCAATGGAAAATGACATATGCGCTCTTCTTCCCACAATGACTTCTCCTCCTTTCTTCAACCAAGCAAGCTTGTATGGTCTAGGATGTTTCTCAGTCTTCAATCCTAGCTTCTTAATAGATTCTTCAGAAATCATGTTGTCACATCTTCTTGCATCAATAAAAAATCGACGAACCTTTCCGAGAATATTACAAGTAGATTGGAAGATATTGCTTCGCAACCAACTAGAATTATCTACATGCTATGGAGTTAAACATGATCTTCTTATCATTGAACTACTCCCTTCGTCTCCTAACTCTATCTCTTCTACATTATTTTCAACATCATCGTCAAATTTAGGTGGTAGACTGTCTACTTCAGCTTCTACATCTTCAACTATTATTGTTCTCTTTTTTAGCTTCGGGAATTGATTGCTTTTATGACCCACTTCTTGACAATTAAAGCATTTGATATTAGGATTGACTTTTGTCTTTGTGGCTTCATTGAAAACAGGTTTAGGTACTGTCCTGGAGACATTAGTGTTGCTACTAACACTCTTGTTATGAATATTGGAATTCGTGAACACTCCTCCTCGTCTTCCTTGCTTCTCCCATGCTAGAGCTTTCTGGTGAGCTTCAGCAACAGACATTGGATGGAACATATTTACCATCTCCTGAATCTGTATTCTCAATCCTCCAACATATCTAGCAGTTAATTATTCCTCTGTTTCCATGATATCATTTCTTGCAATCAATAGATAGAATTCATCAGTATAATCACTCACAGACTTCGTCCCTTGTCTCAAGTTCTGCAAATGTTGATACATAAAAGACTGATAATTGTGAGGTAAGAACGTATCTCTCATCATCTTTCTCATCTTGTTCCATGTGACAACCTTTGGCTTTCCCATTCTTTCACGAGTTAGCTTAGTTTGTTGCCACCAAGCAATAGCTCTACCTCTTAAACGAGTGGCAACTAACTGAACTCTTCTATTGTCAAGCACATTCTTGAAGTCTAGAATTTCCTCTACATTCAACAACCAATCTAGGAATTCTTCTGCTGATATTCCTCCTTTGAATTCTGGAATTTCCGTCTTCATTCCGGACTTCTAGTTGTGATTGTTTTCCGGTTGACGATATGGTTCTCGATCTCGATAATGAGAATGACTACTACTTCCTTCTTCTTTAAAATCTGAATGATGGCGATGACGATCATGAACATCTTCATGTATATGGTCATTCATGTCTCTTCTATCTCGCTCCAATGGTGGTGATATTCTTCTCCTTTCCAAATTTGATGTCGAAATTCGATGTCCACCATGATTTGAAATGGGCGATACTCTTCGTCTAGCTTGATTCAAATGTAGCATAAGCCTCTCTAATCTTCTAATTCCTTCATCAAATTTATCATTAATTCTCCTCTCCATTTGTTCGGCTTCTTCTCTCCAATATATCTCTTTCAAATTTTGATGGCGATTAACATGTCTTGGAGGCATTATGATCAATCTTTTATCAAAATTATTAACACTTCAAATCCAAACAAATTCTCGCATCCCAAAACAATGGCACGGTCTAAAACTCTTTGGAACGACCCAAGCAACTCGATGATCCAAAATGGTATGGTCATGATTTGGATAAAATGGTCTAAACTGGATTTGGTGGTTTGAATGATGGTGGCGGGTTAATGGAGATAGCGATTTAAATGGAGGTGGAGGTTTAACGGTTGATGGCAGTCCAGTACTAGATGTCAACGATCCGAAAATGTTGGTCCAAATAAGGATGACGGTCCATGGTGCTGATGGTCCAAATATGGATAGCGATTCAACTAGATCTGACGATCTAATTAGTGGTGACGATACAACTGGTGGTAGCAAAATGAATGGTGATCTGACGATTTGATGGTGGCGATGGTGGTCGTGGTGGAATGGATGATGGCGGATGACCGATGGTGATGGCGATAAACCCGAATGATTTCCGGCGATCCAACTAAGTGATGGCGATCTCGCGTTGGCGATTCAACCAATAATTGCGATCCAAGCTCCGGTGATCCAACAAAAAATATGGCGATCTAGCGTCGGCGATCCAACCAATAATGGCGATCAAGGCTCCGATGATTCAACCAAAAGATGGAAATCTCGCTCTGATACTAACCTGGCGCAGCGTCTAGGATCTAACTCCACACGAGTTGATGGATCCATGGAAATTCGATCAAGGATGAGGTAGGTGCTCAACTCCGTTGATCTTTCGATGTCGGAATCTCGCTATCTTCAACAGTTGATCTCACATGATATCATGTTATCGATCTACGATTCTTCAAACGTTGATCACTCGCAAGTGATACCGTGAATCAGCTTCAAGTTCGTTGATCTGAGCGCACTCGAATATCCGAAGATGGAGAAAGGAGATCACACTCAACTTCCAATTTTAATGGTGGCACAAAGCTCACACAAGGGATTTATTCAAATTTTAACAACCTTTACAACTCACACCATGTCCCTATTTATAGGCGCCATACAACACACACTCACGCTTTAAAGACATGGAATGGCCTTGTAATAACCCGCAAAATCTGGGCCAGTTTAAAATTTTTATTTTGGCAATTTTGGCGAATTTAGATTATTTAAAATGAATTATTTTAAATAATATCGACGAAAATTTATTTTGAATATAATTCGAACGTATATATTATACGCGTCGTCGTTAGAATATAAATATTTATATATAATTATAAATAGAATTAAAAATGGCGCGGTAGTTCGATAATTCGATTTCAAACTTCAATTGAATGTACCGGGTGCAAAACAATCCGGATTTTAGTAAAACCAAAAATCATGGGATCTATTTGATAATATCTTTCCAGCGAATCCGAAAAATCAAAATTTCGTGGCGGGAATCAAAAGAAATGTCTAGTTGAAAATTCTGAATAGTCGCTATGGAATTCAGGCCCTTAAAAATGGACATTTTGCAAACGACCTCGGATTTCGACGAAACCACTTTTGTTGGATCCGCAGTGTCAAGTTATTGCTAGGTTTCAAATTTCATAATTTTTCGAATCAATATGTGAGCGTGGCAAAGGAAAACGTGTTTTGACCATTTCAGTTGATTTTAATCGACTGGAAGATGGCCATTTTTCCAACGGTCTCAGAATTCGACGAAACTAGTTTTGTTAGGACCGTATCGTCAATACGAAGCTAGGAAATATTTTTCGAGAATTTTTAAAGTTCGTATGTGACCCCGGTAATTTGAAATGTACGTTTAAAATTCAATATAGTGATTTAAATGTAAATTCAACGGAAACTAATTGGAACGATCAAATCAGCTTACGATACATATCCCATTGTGTTCAGAATGGGGGTGAAACGCTATGGACGACAGGCGGTGGGCCTCGTTTCGAGGTCGTATGTAAAAGTCAACTCTTTGCTAATTAAATAATTAATAAAAAAATAAATATAATAATAAAAAAATTTTTATCTCCCCCCCCCCTTAAAACCGCTCTGCCCCCCCTATTTCTTCAAACGCTCAGACGAGAAAAAAAAAAAAAAACGAAATCAAAAAGAAAAAAAGGGCGTCGCTCCTCCCTCCCCATCGACGCCCCACCGTCAGGCGCCACCACCTCCTCCCAAGACCGCGCCCCTCTACAGTCCCGCGCCCCTCTACAGTCCCGCCCCCTCCTCGGATTCGAAATCCCCTACCCTCGATTTGAAACCCTATCGCCTCCTCCCCCAACGCGACGTCCCTCCCTTCTCCTCCTTCTACACCACCTCCTTCCCCGTTAACCCTAACCCGATTTCACCAAACCCTCGCTCCACCCTTCGCCTCGCCTGCAGCTCCACCTCCCTCCGACGCAGGAAGAAACCCCTCCCCCAGGCTGTAAGTTTTAGTTTTTTTATTTTATTATTATGAATATTTTATTTTTGTTTTATCTTTACAGATTGAAAAATGTTTTTATTTTTGTTTAGGAAAACCGTTTTTATTTTGTTTAGGAAAAACAGATTTTATAAAAATGTAAAAACTGTTTTTATTTTATTTTATTTTCATCTTTAAAAACTGATTTTATAAAAATGTAAAAACTGTTTTTATTTTATTTTATTTTCATCTTTAAAAACTGATTTTATAAAAATGTAAAAACTGATTTATTTTTAATTAGGTATAAAACTGATATTTTTAAAACGATTTAAAAACTGAATTTTATTTACTTTAAAAACTGGTTTTTATTATTGTTGTAAAGTTAGAAAAATGGGATTTTTATATATTGAACTTCGATAGAAAAATAGAATTTTTATATATTGAACTTCGATAGAAAAATAGAATTTTTATATATTGAACTTCGATAGAAAAATTCGATTTTTATATATTGAATAGCGAACTAAAAATTCGATTTTTATATATTGAATAGCGAACTAAAAATTCGATTTTTATATATTGAATAGCGAACTAAAAATTCGATTTTTATATATTGAATAGCGAACTAAAAATTCGATTTTTATATATTGAATAGCGAACTAAAAATTCGATTTTTATATATTGAATAGCGAACTAAAAATTCGATTTTTATATATTGAATAGCGAACTAAAAATTCGATTTTTATATATTGAATAGCGAACTAAAAATTCGATTTTTATATATAGAATAGCGAAGTAAAAACTCGATTTTTACATATGTAGTGGCTACGGGCAACGAAGATGACGAAGATGCGATAGCGATGAAGATTTCTATCAATGAAGTGTCATGGAGTTGGATAGCTTTTGGTGAGAACTTCTCACTCAAATTCTATTTTTCTAGTTAAATATATATACTAGGATGCAGACGGTGCTTATTAGAAGCACCCGACACCCGTCCACATACCATGGACTTGTTTGTTTGGTTGTGTAGTTGGTTAGATTATTTGATTGGGATTTGATTGATTGGTTGAATTGGAAATTGATTAGGATTGATGTGTGAATGGCGTGGGCCTTCACTAGTCCGGGGATAAGGCTAGGCCTCGTCCCGTTTCTAGTATCGTGCCGTTATGCCGCCGAAATTTTCTAAAATATGTTAGAAAAATAAAAATATCATTTTATTGAATAAATGAATTGAATAGAAATTCATAGGTTGAAATAAAATGTTTTATCGTTAAAAATATAATTTTTAACGGGAATGTGAATAAATAAATAGTTATAAACAAATCGGCCGATTTGTTTGTATATACACTGATTTGACTGATATTGATTGGGTCGATAAATTTTGCACATCGCCCAACTGCACTAATAAAATCTGTGTTTGATTGTTTGAAACCCCACACGGGTGTTAGGATGAAATTTGAAGTTCACTCATCCTGATTGATTAAATATGTCGATCGATTGATTGACGGGCTGTTATAAGCGTTGAATATCTATATTTGATGCTTATACAGTGTGGTGCACTTTGGTCGATGGTTGATTATTTTTCAATGCTATGATATACATGTGTTGTATGAAAATCCATATAATTTACTTTATATGGTAATTGATTGGGCCTCATTCCAATTTGAAAAATAAAGTATATTATAAAATAAAAGTTCATGTGTTGACAGTACTCATTCATTGAGATTGGTCATGTGTTGAACGAAATATTTTAGTAATAAAATTTGCACCTTTTTCGTTATAAAATAAAAGTTCATGTGTTGACAGTACTCATTCATTGAGATTGGTCATGTGTTGAACGAAATATTTTAGTAATAAAATTTGCACCTTTTTCGATATAAAATAAAAGTTCATGTGTTGACAGTACTCATTCATTGAGATTGGTCATGTGTTGAACGAAATATTTTAGTAATAAAATTTGCACCTTTTTCGATATAAAATAAAAGTTCATGTGTTGACAGTACTCATTCATTGAGATTGGTCATGTGTTGAACGAAATATTTTGATAATAACAACTATTTTGAAAAAGAAATATTTGAAATAGAATGTTTGAAAATAGAAATTTATGAAGCCGTGTTGATTAGATTTACGCTATTTTGACGTGAACGATATTTATATCAAATTGAATTGAAAAATGAATTGAATTGAAAACGATTTCGAAATGAATTGAATTGAAAACGATTTCGAAATGAATTGAATTGAAAACGATTTCGAAATGAATTGGATTGAAAACGATTTCGAAATGAATTGAATTGAAAACGATTTCGAAATGAATTGAAATGAATTCAAATTGAATTGAAATTTGAATTGAATAGAAATGAATTTTTAAACGAATTTATAAAGAAGAATTCAATTTTGCTTTGGATTGTAAATGGAAGTTGAAATAGATTTTGAAACGAATTTTAAAACTATTTATATAATTCGTTTTAAATAGAAATCGACGAAATATATATTATATATATTATATATATAATATAATGGCCTGAATAGAACGCGCCGCGCCGCGGCAGTTCGCGAATTTCGACCATTTATTTCAAACGGACATTACGGGAGATCCGACCGTCGGATTCTCCTAAAACCGGAACCGTTGGGTTCGTATCGAAAAGAGCTTTCTAACGAATATTAGAAATTTGAAATCTAACGGTTGGATTTGGAGATACGTCCAAATCAAATTCGGAAAAGGTCGCTGTAAGTGCAGTTCGATGGCCATTGATGGAAATCGACTGTACGGGCCTTGATAAAATTATTAAAAATAGCAATAATTTGTGTAAAATCATAAGAAATGATTTGAGAAGAATTGGGATGAAAAACTCCATATTTAAAAAGATAAAAATAGATTTTTATCGAAATGAACTAGTTTTGAACTAGAAATATAATTCTATTTATTTTTAAATAAATAAATTGAATTTAAAAAGGGTTTTAAAAATAACCAAAATTTCCAATGATTGCATTGGAGTGGATTTGAATCGAAATTGTCTTCGGAATATTTCGATGTTGGAATTCGTGATGATACAGGTGTTGTTATGGAAATTTGAAAGATATATATATTTATATCGTTATTTCCAATACGACATTTGTTAGTCGTAGAATTCGATATTGAATATAAGCCGATATATTTTCTATTCAGAGCCTTGTATTGAATATCGAATGTGATTTGGGTTTGTCGTGAATGGTGTCTTCACTAACACTGTTCTTGAACCCAGTTGAGAAAAGATTAAATCTTTTTATTTAGATTTAATGAAGTGTACCAATTAAATAATATTTAATTGGAATTGAATTGATATTGATTTTTGGGTTTATCGTGAACAGTGTTTTAAATAACACTCGTTCTTTAACCCGATAATTAATGGAATGTGATTTTGGGTTTATCGTGAACCGTGTTTTAAATGACACTGATTCTTTAACCCAGTCGAAGATTAAAACTAAGTGGAGTTTTAATGAATCTTTAATTAGATTGAAATGATCGAAAGTGGAGTATCACCAGTTTTGCTCCAGGCGATAGTTAAATCTTTAATTAGATTTGAACGTGAAATGGTAATTGAATTTACCGATAACACTGTGGTGTTAGATATGAAGTATTCACAGTTTTACTTCATGGGATGAATAGGTTGGGATTGGGAAATTATAACAAATGATTACTTCGGTAAGATTCGCTAATCCCGACTAGTTTGAATTGATATTCAAAAGTTGATTAAAGAATAAATTCAAGAATTTATCTTTGATAAAATTAATGGGAACCTTTCCCTATGAATGTGAAATTAGAAACTAACTGTCGGTTAGCTAAGTAGAATGGTTTTCTGGATATTGATCTGATGTTGGTTTCGGCCTTCGGGGTTAATATTTGGGGAATTATTCTCTTGATTAATTTACGGTTAGTGACTGATGGATTGGAATGAGGCGTATGTTGTGTTTGTGTAACACTTATTTAAAATATACGCGAGTTATTCGGAAAGACCGGGTTTATCCCATTCTGAATAACTGATACGACGATAAGTCGAAGATGAAGACGATGGTCGAAGACCGGAGGTCTTCACGTCGTTTGGGTAATTACTGATGATCTTGATTGGGATGTACACCCAAGAAGATGGAAACAGTTAGTGATCGTCCAGACGTACTTGGAGATCGATGGATATGCGGGGTACTAGGTGCCTCCGGTTTCGTTCAGACCCAGAACGGACTTGTAAATGGACTGTGTGTCTGACATCGGATTTCATTCTGTGTGACTGATATCGGTTGCATAGGATGGTTTGCCTGTGTGGCATGCTAAGTGGCAATTGATCGAGGCTTCTGTTGAAAAGCAAAGTCTTGTGGTGATGATCAAAGCACGGCCTTTGTGGCGTGGCTTTGTGTAACGTTTACCTCGCGTGTTTCACACCCGGTATGAACCAAAAACGGGAGACGGACCTCAGGGAGGACTTGCGTTTCTTTCTAGCTAAAAGTGGCGTCAGTGGTTTTACACGCCCTGACGAGTTTGACTTATGTGGTTGTTGCTGTTGCGAGGCGCCTCGGATTGATCGGTCGTTCTCGAACCGATGGAGTCATTCGTTGGCTCGTTTGCGCCCCAAAGGGCGGGGAGACGTATTGTTCAGGTATAATAATCCACATCGGTGGACCGGCCCTGACGATCCAAGGGGCAGTTGCGGCTGTTCCGGTGGCTCGGGCTAGAGAGTCACAAATCGGTAGAGGATCTTGCCCCTAGCCTCGGTTCATACCATAAATGATAACCCAATTTCCAATACGTGTATTGCGGTTTTGATTGTAAACTTATATATGGCGACATAGTGTTATGGGCCATTCATGCCGCCTATGATTGATACTTATGATTTGAAGTTGTTTTATACACTATGCACTTATTATAGTATCAAATGATTTGTTTTAAACGTATCAAGCATTCTTTGGCTGTTATAAGGGAAAACCCTATCCTCGACTGCGTTGCATTGTGTGATGGGACCTGGGTCTTATAACAGCTTCATTTTTCTTTACTTAGCATTGCGCTGTTCGTTTTATGCACTGGTATTCTTGGGAGGAAACCCGTTCCGTGTTATACGGCGTGGTCCCTTGATTTACCTAATGATTTAAAATAAAGATTAATAACTGTTTTAGTTCTCACACCAGTCACATGACTGACCTGGAGTTTATTGTTTTAACCTAAACTCTGGGTGCCCTTATTTTGACACGGGCAGCTAGTAGTTTTGGGTTTTGCAGATTTATATTCACAGGATCCTGGTTTACCGCTGGAACGATATCCGGAAAGCTTTGTATCCGTATATCTCATTCTAGTTGTGTATTGTATTATTTTCCGCTGCTATGTATTTAAATGTAATTTAAATCTCTGATATTTCTGTGTAATATTTATTCCTACTCTGTATTCTTGTAATCTGATGTATTGTTGTTATATACAGTGAAATGTTCTTCTGTATGCGTTCTGTTGTGGCTTGTTCTCGAACTATCCGACGCTTTCCTTTACGGGGAAGTTACGGGTTTTCACAGTTGGTATCAGAGCTTTGGTTTACAAAGCTCAGAGAACAAGACACATTAGAACCATACGAAAGAATTCATCAGATATTGGATTAGTAATATCCAATGGAATGACTCGTTAGAGATGGGATCAGTAGTATCCTAGAACGAGTGTGAAGAGTATATTTTTGAAAATGAAAACAAATGAAGTTTTGAAGATTTAAATCAATTATTCGTATTTGATTATCTATTTATATTGATGTGGACAATCCAGTATATATAGATTTTGCGTATACGTCTGATCCGCGTGTATTCGAAGTTTTAATATATTGGATAGATATAGAGTCGCACTCTAGTCGCCCGGACATGGTCCTGATGATGAAGTATACCATCACCAGCATTTATTTTCGAGTAACGAAAGTGTGATATCTATATATTTCCATTAGACTGGTGTGAGAACCAAATCTTATATAGCTAGAATACATTGTTGTGATTTGGCATCAAAAACATGATTTTTGTATATGTATCAAAATTATCAATTTGAAACGTTAAATTCACTAATTGATTGATGTTTGTGTTGTTTGTTTATTTGTTTGCAAATTTTTGAACCATTATGCCTAATTGAACCAAATATTGAACTGTATTGAAAATTAGCCGCATTTGCTTGCATATACATATACTTACATTGAACAGGTCATAGCAAGGAGGCTAGAGCAGAGAATAAAATTTGTTTGCCCGACAAATAGGTACATGTTTACTACATAATTTCCTGTTTTGTTTGGGTGATGATGATTTTGTGAGCCTATTGGCTAGCCGCTTGGCTTTTTCTTTTTCTTTTTGAGATCTGAAGGACCGGGGAAGCTATTTGAAATTCCCCGATGCTCCCATTGCAGGGGAGGTTATGGCGAAATTTTTCGAAAATTTAGGGAGTTAGCCAAATTTTTGAAATTTTTGAAAATTCTCAGAAACTAAAGAGTTGGAGAATGGAAGCCAGATCGAGCGTAGTGTTGATTAATCACACCACTTTCGACTTTGTTCCTTTTCGGGGACGAAAAGTTTTAAGTGGGGGAGATTGTAATAACCCGCAAAATCTGGGCCAGTTTAAAATTTTTATTTTGGCAATTTTGGCGAATTTAGATTATTTAAAATGAATTATTTTAAATAATATCGACGAAAATTTATTTTGAATATAATTCGAACGTATATATTATACGCGTCGTCGTTAGAATATAAATATTTATATATAATTATAAATAGAATTAAAAATGGCGCGGTAGTTCGATAATTCGATTTCAAACTTCAATTGAATGTACCGGGTGCAAAACAATCCGGATTTTAGTAAAACCAAAAATCATGGGATCTATTTGATAATATCTTTCCAGCGAATCCGAAAAATCAAAATTTCGTGGCGGGAATCAAAAGAAATGTCCAGTTGAAAATTCTGAATAGTCGCTATGGAATTCAGGCCCTTAAAAATGGACATTTTGCAAACGACCTCGGATTTCGACGAAACCACTTTTGTTGGATCCGCAGTGTCAAGTTATTGCTAGGTTTCAAATTTCATAATTTTTCGAATCAATATGTGAGCGTGGCAAAGGAAAACGTGTTTTGACCATTTCAGTTGATTTTAATCGACTGGAAGATGGCCATTTTTCCAACGGTCTCAGAATTCGACGAAACTAGTTTTGTTAGGACCGTATCGTCAATACGAAGCTAGGAAATATTTTTCGAGAATTTTTAAAGTTCGTATGTGACCCCGGTAATTTGAAATGTACGTTTAAAATTCAATATAGTGATTTAAATGTAAATTCAACGGAAACTAATTGGAACGATCAAATCAGCTTACGATACATATCCCATTGTGTTCAGAATGGGGGTGAAACGCTATGGACGACAGGCGGTGGGCCTCGTTTCGAGGTCGTATGTAAAAGTCAACTCTTTGCTAATTAAATAATTAATAAAAAAATAAATATAATAATAAAAAAAAATTTATCTCCCCCCCCTTAAAACCGCTCTGGCCCCCCCTATTTCTTCAAACGCTCAGACGAGAAAAAAAAAACGAAATCAAAAAGAAAAAAAGGGCGTCGCTCCTCCCTCCCCATCGACGCCCCACCGTCAGGCGCCACCACCTCCTCCCAAGACCGCGCCCCTCTACAGTCCCGCGCCCCTCTACAGTCCCGCCCCCTCCTCGGATTCGAAATCCCCTACCCTCGATTTGAAACCCTATCGCCTCCTCCCCCAACGCGACGTCCCTCCCTTCTCCTCCTTCTACACCACCTCCTTCCCCGTTAACCCTAACCCGATTTCACCAAACCCTCGCTCCACCCTTCGCCTCGCCTGCAGCTCCACCTCCCTCCGACGCAGGAAGAAACCCCTCCCCCAGGCTGTAAGTTTTAGTTTTTTTATTTTATTATTATGAATATTTTATTTTTGTTTTATCTTTACAGATTGAAAAATGTTTTTATTTTTGTTTAGGAAAACCGTTTTTATTTTGTTTAGGAAAAACTGATTTTATAAAAATGTAAAAACTGTTTTTATTTTATTTTATTTTCATCTTTAAAAACTGATTTTATAAAAATGTAAAAACTGTTTTTATTTTATTTTATTTTCATCTTTAAAAACTGATTTTATAAAAATGTAAAAACTGATTTATTTTTAATTAGGTATAAAACTGATATTTTTAAAACGATTTAAAAACTGAATTTTATTTACTTTAAAAACTGGTTTTTATTATTGTTGTAAAGTTAGAAAAATGGGATTTTTATATATTGAACTTCGATAGAAAAATAGAATTTTTATATATTGAACTTCGATAGAAAAATAGAATTTTTATATATTGAACTTCGATAGAAAAATTCGATTTTTATATATTGAATAGCGAACTAAAAATTCGATTTTTATATATTGAATAGCGAACTAAAAATTCGATTTTTATATATTGAATAGCGAACTAAAAATTCGATTTTTATATATTGAATAGCGAACTAAAAATTCGATTTTTATATATTGAATAGCGAACTAAAAATTCGATTTTTATATATTGAATAGCGAACTAAAAATTCGATTTTTATATATTGAATAGCGAACTAAAAATTCGATTTTTATATATTGAATAGCGAACTAAAAATTCGATTTTTATATATTGAATAGCGAACTAAAAATTCGATTTTTATATATAGAATAGCGAAGTAAAAACTCGATTTTTACATATGTAGTGGCTACGGGCAACGAAGATGACGAAGATGCGATAGCGATGAAGATTTCTATCAATGAAGTGTCGTGGAGTTGGATAGCTTTTGGTGAGAACTTCTCACTCAAATTCTATTTTTCTAGTTAAATATATATACTAGGATGCAGACGGTGCTTATTAGAAGCACCCGACACCCGTCCACATACCATGGACTTGTTTGTTTGGTTGTGTAGTTGGTTAGATTATTTGATTGGGATTTGATTGATTGGTTGAATTGGAAATTGATTAGGATTGATGTGTGAATGGCGTGGGCCTTCACTAGTCTGGGGATAAGGCTAGGCCTCGTCCCGTTTCTAGTATCGTGCCGTTATGCCGCCGAAATTTTCTAAAATATGTTAGAAAAATAAAAATATCATTTTATTGAATAAATGAATTAAATAGAAATTCATAGGTTGAAATAAAATGTTTTATCGTTAAAAATATAATTTTTAACGGGAATGTGAATAAATAAATAGTTATAAACAAATCGGCCGATTTGTTTGTATATACACTGATTTGACTGATATTGATTGGGTCGATAAATTTTGCACATCGCCCAACTGCACTAATAAAATCTGTGTTTGATTGTTTGAAACCCCACACGGGTGTTAGGATGAAATTTGAAGTTCACTCATCCTGATTGATTAAATATGTCGATCGATTGATTGACAGGCTGTTATAAGCGTTGAATATCTATATTTGATGCTTATACAGTGTGGTGCACTTTGGTCGATGGTTGATTATTTTTCAATGCTATGATATACATGTGTTGTATGAAAATCCATATAATTTACTTTATATGGTAATTGATTGGGCCTCATTCCAATTTGAAAAATAAAGTATATTATAAAATAAAAGTTCATGTGTTGACAGTACTCATTCATTGAGATTGGTCATGTGTTGAACGAAATATTTTAGTAATAAAATTTGCACCTTTTTCGTTATAAAATAAAAGTTCATGTGTTGACAGTACTCATTCATTAAGATTGGTCATGTGTTGAACGAAATATTTTAGTAATAAAATTTGCACCTTTTTCGATATAAAATAAAAGTTCATGTGTTGACAGTACTCATTCATTGAGATTGGTCATGTGTTGAACGAAATATTTTAGTAATAAAATTTGCACCTTTTTCGATATAAAATAAAAGTTCATGTGTTGACAGTACTCATTCATTGAGATTGGTCATGTGTTGAACGAAATATTTTGATAATAACAACTATTTTGAAAAAGAAATATTTGAAATAGAATGTTTGAAAATAGAAATTTATGAAGCCGTGTTGATTAGATTTACGCTATTTTGACGTGAACGATATTTATATCAAATTGAATTGAAAAATGAATTGAATTGAAAACGATTTCGAAATGAATTGAATTGAAAACGATTTCGAAATGAATTGAATTGAAAACGATTTCGAAATGAATTGGATTGAAAACGATTTCGAAATGAATTGAATTGAAAACGATTTCGAAATGAATTGAAATGAATTCAAATTGAATTGAAATTTGAATTGAATAGAAATGAATTTTTAAACGAATTTATAAAGAAGAATTCAATTTTGCTTTGGATTGTAAATGGAAGTTGAAATAGATTTTGAAACGAATTTTAAAACTATTTATATAATTCGTTTTAAATAGAAATCGACGAAATATATATTATATATATAATATAATGGCCTGAATAGAACGCGCCGCGCCGCGGCAGTTCGCGAATTTCGACCATTTATTTCAAACGGACATTACGGGAGATCCGACCGTCGGATTCTCCTAAAACCGGAACCGTTGGGTTCGTATCGAAAAGAGCTTTCTAACGAATATTAGAAATTTGAAATCTAACGGTTGGATATGGAGATACGTCCAAATCAAATTCGGAAAAGGTCGCTGTAAGTGCAGTTCGATGGCCATTGATGGAAATCGACTGTACGGGCCTTGATAAAATTATTAAAAATAGCAATAATTTGTGTAAAATCATAAGAAATGATTTGAGAAGAATTGGGATGAAAAACTCCATATTTAAAAAGATAAAAATAGTTTTTTATCGAAATGAACTAGTTTTGAACTAGAAATATAATTCTATTTATTTTTAAATAAATAAATTGAATTTAAAAAGGGTTTTAAAAATAACCAAAATTTCCAATGATTGCATTGGAGTGGATTTGAATCGAAATTGTCTTCGGAATATTTCGATGTTGGAATTCGTGATGATACAGGTGTTGTTATGGAAATTTGAAAGATATATATATTTATATCGTTATTTCCAATACGACATTTGTTAGTCGTAGAATTCGATATTGAATATAAGCCGATATATTTTCTATTCAGAGCCTTGTATTGAATATCGAATGTGATTTGGGTTTGTCGTGAATGGTGTCTTCACTAACACTGTTCTTGAACCCAGTTGAGAAAAGATTAAATCTTTTTATTTAGATTTAATGAAGTGTACCAATTAAATAATATTTAATTGGAATTGAATTGATATTGATTTTTGGGTTTATCGTGAACAGTGTTTTAAATAACACTCGTTCTTTAACCCGATAATTAATGGAATGTGATTTTGGGTTTATCGTGAACCGTGTTTTAAATGACACTGATTCTTTAACCCAGTCGAAGATTAAAACTAAGTGGAGTTTTAATGAATCTTTAATTAGATTGAAATGATCGAAAGTGGAGTATCACCAGTTTTGCTCCAGGCGATAGTTAAATCTTTAATTAGATTTGAACGTGAAATGGTAATTGAATTTACCGATAACACTGTGGTGTTAGATATGAAGTATTCACAGTTTTACTTCATGGGATGAATAGGTTGGGATTGGGAAATTATAACAAATGATTACTTCGGTAAGGTTCGCTAATCCCGACTAGTTTGAATTGATATTCAAAAGTTGATTAAAGAATAAATTCAAGAATTTATCTTTGATAAAATTAATGGGAACCTTTCCCTATGAATGTGAAATTAGAAACTAACTGTCGGTTAGCTAAGTAGAATGGTTTTCTGGATATTGATCTGATGTTGGTTTCGGCCTTCGGGGTTAATATTTGGGGAATTATTCTCTTGATTAATTTACGGTTAGTGACTGATGGATTGGAATGAGGCGTATGTTGTGTTTGTGTAACACTTATTTAAAATATACGCGAGTTATTCGGGAAGACCGGGTTTATCCCATTCTGAATAACTGATACGACGATAAGTCGAAGATGAAGACGATGGTCGAAGACCGGAGGTCTTCACGTCGTTTGGGTAATTACTGATGATCTTGATTGGGCTGTACACCCAAGAAGATGGAAACAGTTAGTGATCGTCCAGACGTACTTGGAGATCGATGGATATGCGGGGTACTAGGTGCCTCCGGTTTCGTTCAGACCCAGAACGGACTTGTAAATGGACTGTGTGTCTGACATCGGATTTCATTCTGTGTGACTGATATCGGTTGCATAGGATGGTTTGCCTGTGTGGCATGCTAAGTGGCAATTGATCGAGGCTTCTGTTGAAAAGCAAAGTCTTGTGGTGATGATCAAAGCACGGCCTTTGTGGCGTGGCTTTGTGTAACGTTTACCTCGCGTGTTTCACACCCGGTATGAACCAAAAACGGGAGACGGACCTCAGGGAGGACTTGCGTTTCTTTCTAGCTAAAAGTGGCGTCAGTGGTTTTACACGCCCTGACGAGTTTGACTTATGTGGTTGTTGCTGTTGCGAGGCGCCTCGGATTGATCGGTCGTTCTCGAACCGATGGAGTCATTCGTTGGCTCGTTTGCGCCCCAAAGGGCGGGGAGACGTATTGTTCAGGCATAATAATCCACATCGGTGGACCGGCCCTGACGATCCAAGGGGCAGTTGCGGCTGTTCCGGTGGCTCGGGCTAGAGAGTCACAAATCGGTAGAGGATCTTGCCCCTAGCCTCGGTTCATACCATAAATGATAACCCAATTTCCAATACGTGTATTGCGGTTTTGATTGTAAACTTATATATGGCGACATAGTGTTATGGGCCATTCATGCCGCCTATGATTGATACTTATGATTTGAAGTTGTTTTATACACTATGCACTTATTATAGTATCAAATGATTTGTTTTAAACGTATCAAGCATTCTTTGGCTGTTATAAGGGAAAACCCTATCCTCGACTGCGTTGCATTGTGTGATGGGACCTGGGTCTTATAACAGCTTCATTTTTCTTTACTTAGCATTGCGCTGTTCGTTTTATGCACTGGTATTCTTGGGAGGAAACCCGTTCCGTGTTATACGGCGTGGTCCCTTGATTTACCTAATGATTTAAAATAAAGATTAATAACTGTTTTAGTTCTCACACCAGTCACATGACTGACCTGGAGTTTATTGTTTTAACCTAAACTCTGGGTGCCCTTATTTTGACACGGGCAGCTAGTAGTTTTGCGTTTTGCAGATTTATATTCACAGGATCCTGGTTTACCGCTGGAACGATATCCGGAAAGCTTTGTATCCGTATATCTCATTCTAGTTGTGTATTGTATTATTTTCCGCTGCTATGTATTTAAATGTAATTTAAATCTCTGATATTTCTTTGTAATATTTATTCCTACTCTGTATTCTTGTAATCTGATGTATTGTTGTTATATACAATGAAATGTTCTTCTGTATGCGTTCTATTGTGGCTTGTTCTCGAACTATCCGACGCTTTCCTTTACGGGGAAGTTACGGGTCTTCACAGGCCTAGGCTTCAGGCAGAATGACCTAGACATCCCACACGACCCAACAAACATGCGGAGTGACCTAAACATATAGATACAAGAAATAACAAGCTAAACAGAAAACACAACCTAAAATAAAAGCAATACAACACACACTCGTTCTAAACACCACAACCGTCTAAACTGCTTCTTCAAACCTGTTTCTTTTTTAGGTCGAAAACGACCTAATTAGATCGTGAGGCCTCTCTCTGAAACTCTTTAGCCCCTTTGTTTTTTGTAGTTAGGTCATAGGACGACCCAAACTCCTCTTTCCTTTGCTTTAGCTCCCTGGCGATCTCTTTTAAGGCGCTGGTAGCCCTTTTAGGCCCTTTTAGCATATAGGGCGATCCAAAAACACCCAGACCTTCTTTTAGGTTGCTGGAACACCCTTTTAGGTCATTGGACGACCTAAAACACAACAATGAACCATGATGCGCTGCATCATCAATGCAAGGTATGTTAGTGCCATGAATCCAACATGTATGCAAATAATCCTATTATATCATGTAAGTTCTATATGTGTGCACAATCATTCATCCAAATGCAACATCCATATAATGATACACCCACTTTCATCCATCAAAAAGAAGAAAATGCACACACATCCATATGCAGTATGAGAGTGATTGAGCCGATCTAGTGCCTAATGTGTGTATATGCATCCATGAGCAACCACTAGCAACCACTTGCATCCATCAAACATAACATGTCTCAAACACATGTTTACATTCATGGGATTCCTACCTAAAGGTTGAAGATTCGATCGATAAGATATACTTAAATGATAGAAACAAGTATGAATAAATGCTTTGGAAAGGAAGTTAATAAGATACCCTTGAAAAGAAAAGGGTACAAAGCGCGAATCTTCTCTTCAGTCTCCTAAGTTGCATCCTCCTGGTTATCTCCCCGCTGAACTTTTATTAACTTGACCTCTCAGTTGCGTAGCTTCTTAACTTTTGATCCAAGAATACGGGTAGGTACTCATCTAATTGTCGCCTCCCGTTCCACCTCTACTTCCTCAAGCATACTCGGCTCAACTACTTCTGTGGTATCATGCAAACATTTCCGTAAATGAGAAACATGGAAAACATCATGAACGCTGGACAGTCTCTCTGGTAGCTTTACTCTATAGGCCATTTGGCCAATCCTTTTTATAATGGGAAAGGGTCCTACAAATCTTGGTGCCAATTTCCCTACAGATCCAAAGAGAACCACATTCCTCCAAGGTGATACCTTAATGAAAACCGTGTCCCCCATCTCGAACTCAATGTCAGTCCTTCTCTTATCTACGTAGGACTTCTGCCTGTTCTGAGCTGTCTTTATGCGTCTGCAGATAAGGTCAATCTTTTCTAAAGTTTCTCTAACCATCTCAGGTCCAAGTAGAAGCCTTTCTGTAGACTCCCACCAACGAGTCGGTGATCTACAGGGTCGCCCGTACAATGCTTCAAAGTGTGCTATGCCAGTACTAGCTTGATAACCGTTGTTGTAGGCGAACTCTACTAAAAGAAGATGCTCTTCCCAAGTCCCTCCGAAGTCTAGGATACACAGTCTTAAAAGATCCTCAAGAACTCCATTTACGCTTTCCGTCTGTCCATCGGTCTGAGGGTGATAAGCGGTGCTTAAACACAACTGTGTACCTAATTCTTCTTGTAAGCTCCTCCAAAATTCACTGGTGAAAATGGGGTCACGATCACTTACGATACTGGAAGGTACTCCATGAAGACGGACTATCTCACGAATGTAAACTGCTGCCAACCATGCTGCCGTCTTCTTACTTTTAACAGGGATTAAATGAGCGCTCTTAGTAAGTCTGTCCATTATAACCCAAATATTGATGTTTCCTTTCCTCGATCTAGGCAAACCATCAATGAAATCCATCGAGATGCTCTCCCACTTCCACTGTGGGACCTCCATAGGATGAAGCAAACCAGCAGGTTTTCTTTGCTCAGCTTTGACTTGCTGACATATCAAACATCGAGAAACAAACTCCGCTACATCTTTCTTCATTTCAGCCCAAAAGAAAATCCTCTTCATATCTCGATACATTTTATCACCGCCTGGATGAATAGTCATCTTAGAATGATGAGATTCCTCAAGGACTGTCTTCAACAAACTCCCAACTCGGGGAACACAAAGCCTTCCATCTCGTCGCAACCACCCTCTATCGTCCGTGTAATATCCACTGAGGTGACTAGAAGTCTCCCCCTACTGAGCCTATCCAAGATATCTACTATCTATGGATCCTCTCACAGTGAAGTTCCTATCTGATCCAAAGGAGTAGGTCGAACTTCCGGTGATGCCAATAAACCAGGTATAAATTCGGTGGAGGATCTAAAATCAAAGGTAGATATAAACTCCAAGTTGGGATCCTTCTGCGAGAACAAGTACTTGAGAGATTTATGATCGGTGTACAACTCGAACTTCTCTCCAAGTAGATAATGGCATCACGTATTAAACGCGTATGCTATAGCAGCCAGCTCCAAGTCATGGGTAGGGTAGTTCTTCACATGAACACTTAGTTGTCTACCTCCGTAACATACTACCCTTCCCTCTTGCATCAGAACCGCACAAAGCCCTGTACCACATTCACCAGTGTATACTATGAAAACTTTGTTCCCATCGGGAAAGGTCAAGACTGGGGCTATTGTCAGAGCCCTCTTCTATCACTGGAAAGCATCATCACAATCTATATCCCATGAAAATGTCAGATTCTTCTTCATCAGCCTGGTGAGTGGGGCTGATATCTTTGCGAAGTCCTTAATGAACTTCCTATAATAGCCTGTTAACCCCAGAAAACTTCTCAACTCTATTGCATTCTTTGGGATCCGTAAATCTTGAACTATAACTACCTTTGCGGGATCTACTGCTATTCCATCTTTAGAGACCACATGCCCTAGAAATCTCACTTCTTTTCCAAAATTGACATTTGGAGAACTTTGCCTTAAGCTGGCACGCAAGGAGAGTTTTCAAAACCTCCCATAAATGTACAACATGCTCTTCCTCGCTCTTTGAGAAAACCATGATGTCATCAACAAAGACCACAACGAACTTATATAAAAACTCCCAAAACACCCTACTTATCAGATCAAGAAAATAGGCGGGTGCATTCATCAACCCAAAAGGCATAATGAGCCACTTGAAGAAACCATCTAGAGTTACGAAAGCGGTCTTGTCAATACTGTTTTTGGCCACCCTCAACTGATGAAACCCTGTGGCCAAGTCTAACTGAGAGAAAACAGATGCACCAACAAGCTGGTCAAACGATCATCTATCCTCGGGAGTGGGTGCCTGTTTTTCTTAGTGAGTTTATTCAACTCCCTATAATCCACACATAAGCGAAGCGAACCATCCGCCTTATTTGCGAATACCACCAGAGCACCCCATTCAGATATACTTCGCCTAATATACCCTTTCTCAAGTAGCTCCCCTACTTGCTTGCTGAGCTCCCTTCTTTCTCTTGGAGCCATATAGCGCACAGGCAAGTGCAACTGGCATTGCATTGTCCACCAGGTATATACGGAAATCAATATCGCGCCTCGGAGGTAAGCCTCGAACCTCATCAAAAACATCAGGATACTCACAGACTACTAGTACAAATCGCAGATCAACGATAGATGCATCAAGTGACTCTAGGAAACTAAGCATAATAGACCCCTTAGGATAATAAGAAATCTCGATGGTCCTCCCATGGCAAGTCAAAAATCTAACGATCCTCCTCTGACAATCTAGAATGGCACCATACATGGCTAGCCAATCCATCCCTAGAATCAAACCATGGCCCATGAAACCAAGCATGTATGCGTCGCACTCAAACTCGATGCCCAATACAGATATTCTCAAACCCTAACAAATCATAGACAGATGAGCCATACCACCAATGTGGTTTGAGACAACAACGGGATCCACAAACATACTAGTACTAAGGGGTAGAGACTCAACAACAGAATCAGATATAAATGAATGTGAAGTGCCAGAATCGAAAAGAGTTCTAATAGGATGATTGAAAAGAGAAATAAAACCTTCAACGGAGACTTTCCTACCTCTATCTGGTGCACTGGCCACAAGAGCACGCATCTCCATCCAGAAGATCCTGCCCTTTGACCTTGTCCTTGTTTCTTTGGGCACTCCTTAGAAAAGTGTCCAACTTCTCCATAATTGAAACAAGCATTCTTCTTTCTTTTGCAGTCCTTGATCAAGTGACCTTCACATTCGCAATTATTACACTTCCTCTTATCTCTAGCCTTGTCGTTCTTTCTGCCATTCTTTTGTTGTTGTCCTTTCTTT
The DNA here is from genome assembly GCA_030737875.1 of Allium sativum. NCBI lineage: Eukaryota > Viridiplantae > Streptophyta > Magnoliopsida > Asparagales > Amaryllidaceae > Allium > Allium sativum. Next base: position 48,510,235 of record CM060916.1, read on the forward strand.
AGCCACACTATCTTGTTTTGTGTTTCCTCAACCTCAACCTCTATCTTTTCACCTTTTTCTTCCTTATTCATTAATGCCATATAAACAAGTTTCTCAAAAGTTGCACCCATCGGAATATGAGACACAGCTAACCCATGAAGGGGTTCATTCAATCCTCTAGCAAACCGCATGTAACGACCCAAAAAATCTGAACCAATTTAAAAATTTTAAATTGGCTAAAATAATGGGTTTTAAATATTTAAAGTAAATATTTTAAATAATAGCGATGAAAAGTGAGTTTGAATCGACAATTGAAAACGAATATAATTAATTCTAATTATAAACAAGGCCTGAATTGGCGCTGTAGTTTCAAAAATTGAATTCAAACTTTGTCGGACTGTACCGAGTGCAAAACAAAACGGATTTGAGTGAAACCAAAAGTATTTAAATCTGTTAGTGAATGGGATGTGAAGTTATTGCCAGGTTTAAAATTTCATAATTTTTGAAGCTAGTATGTGAGCGTGGCAAAGGAAAACGTGTTTTGGTCAATTATAGTTAAATTGGATCGACCAGAAATGGGCCTTTTTGCAAACGGTCTCAGAATTCGACGAAACTAGTTTTGTTGGGACCGTATCATCAAAACATAGCTAGATTTATTTTTCTGGAATTTTTCGAATTAATTTGTGGCCCTGGCAAATTGAAATGTACGTTCAAATCAAATATTGAATGTTTTATATTTTAATTTGAATGGAAACTGACTGAAATAGTCGAATGGGCCTACGAAACAAATTCCATTGTGTTCAGAATGGGGGTAAAATGCGAGGGACGACGGTCGTTGGGTTCGAATTGGCGTTCGTGTGTGAAAGGGGTATTTTAGAATTTTGAAAATGCATAAATAAAATAAAAAAATTTGATTGGCCAGAATCTTCTTTCTCTCTCCCGATTAGAGCTGCGCACGACGGAAATGATGTCGCCACCTTCTCTCTTCGATTTCTCCCACGTTTCACAATGAAATCGAGTGATTCTTGATTCATTTCAAAGCTCTTCGTCCCTCTTCAAATCCATCTAAGGTTTGCTAGTTATCATCAAGTGTGGAGGGAGTTACGGGTCCTCAAAGTCAACGACTTTGGACCGCTGCCGCGACGTACAGGCGCCACCGAACGGAGTGAAACCACCAGCGCCGGGAAGGTGGTTCGAAGCTCTTCGACGCTGTGTGAGCTGATTCTCCTATTGCGCAACGGTTTGATCGAAAGATCAAAACCTACGTTTGAACCATCGTGAAAGGTGCGTCTTTTATTACATCTTAACTTTGAAAAATCATATCTTTTCGATTCTTGACGAAATTCGATGAACAGGAAACATCGTGACCGTGTGGACGTCTTCTACATTTTAGAAGAGACCGCATATTTTTCTGAGCCATCAGCTATTTTTGGTGGAGTGGAACCCAATGTGAGATTTCTAATTTATAAACGATATGGGAAACGACGATGTATAAATTATATAGTCGATGTATGAGTTATATAAGCGTTGTAGACCTCATGTATAAGCATTGTATAAGTTGTACGTACGATGTATGAGTTATATATGCGTTGTAAAAATTATATATGTGTTGAAATAGAAGTGATTTGCTATATATTAATATATATATATACGCCCCTCGTCCACAAACCATGGACGATATTTATTGGTGTGAAAATTGATTGATAGCGAATGGTTGGTTGTGATTGTTTGTGGTTGATATTGGTTGATCGTGGTTGAAAAATACCCATTGGTGACTGAAATGAATTGGAAATATTTGTGGAAATAAAAATAAAACATGCCGCCTGCGTGCGAATTAGATGCATGAATCCCCATTGTCAAAACCGCGAGGTTTTAAGGTAGAGCGAGGAGCCGTACTAGGGACGGTGCCGGTTTTAACTACCCTGCCGTTATGTTGCCAAAATTTTGAATAATCTTTAAGTGTTAGAATAAATTTCATATGTCGAAATTATTTTCATGCGTTGAAATTAAAGTCATACGTTGAAACTATATCCATGTGTGGAAATGTTCATGTGTTGAAAAGTGATGTGTGAAAATTAAATTCATTTGTGAATGAATGAAGTGGCTAAACAATAAAAATCACATTTTTATAATATATATGAAGTATGTAAAATATTCGCCTTATATATAAATAGTTTCAACAACAAAAATTCTATCTTTCTTATATGAACAACATAAATAAAATATCCATGTGTGGAAATGCTCATGTGTTGAGAAGTGTGTGTAGTGGAAAAGTTCATGTGTTGAATAAAAAGATCGAACAATAAAAATTACATTTTTATTGGAACTATGAAGTGTTGAAAACATCTATTTGTCGAATAAATATTTAAATGATAAAAATATCATTTTTATCATCTATGTGATATGCTAAAGATATGCGGACGTTGAAATAAATATTTGTGAAGAAATATTATTTTCAACATGCATAGGAACTAAAGAAATAGTCATGTGTTGAAATGTATTTTAGTTCGCCAAAATGTATCATCTTTGAAATGTGAAGTGTTAAAAATAGACACTTGTTCAAATAAAATATGCATGAGTTGAAATATACATTAATTAGCTAATGATATGATTTTAGCCTATGCATGCAACATTAGAATGAATGGTGTTTTTAAACCAAAGTAAATCAAATATGAAGTTGAATGGAAAATGATAAGTGATAAAAATTGTATATATGTACGTGCATATTTATTGAACAGGTTATAGCAAAGGGGCTAGAGAAGAGGAATAAAATTTTGTGCCCGACAAATAGGTACACATTTACTGTTTTGTTTGGGTGATGATTTTATGAGCCTGTTGGCTAGCCGCTTGGCTTTTTCTTTTTCTTTTTGACATGAGACGCCCGTGTGGCTATTTGGGAATTTTTCCCAGGCCCTCCCGTACAAAGGAGGTTATGGCGAAATTTTCCAAAATTTAAAGGCATTGTGAAATATTTGAAGTGAAAACGATATTGAAATTGTTGAATGAACTATATTTATATAAATATATAAATATAAATAAAATTAAAACGAAACGTGGCCGTGCAGTTTGTGTTTTGAAACCGTGATTTCAAACAACTAGTGCGGGAAATCCGACCATTGGATTTTCCTGAAACCGCAACCGTTGGGTTCGCCTTGGAAATATCTTTCCAATGGCACCAACTTTGTAAAAATCCAACGGTTGGATTGTTTGAAATGTTTAATTCAAATCTGAAGAAAAACAACGCCAGAATCGATTATACTTATATATATATATATAATTATATTTAATCGAATAACGACGCTGCAGTTCGTATTTTGAAATTGAAACTTCAAACGATTGTACCGGGAGATCCGATCGTCGGATTTTCCCGAAACTGGAACCGTTGGATTCGTTTTGAAAGGACCTTTCTAATGATGTAAATTGTGTGAAGATCCAACGGTTAGATTTTCAGATTTGTGTAAATCAAGTCTGAAGAAAAACAGCGCCATGGCAACGTTATGGCCCGAAGCGTCGTTTTGAATAAATTGGCCATTTTAAAATAAATAAAAATAGCGATAAATCGTTATAAAATATCATAAATGATATGGAATGGAAATAAACTGAATTTGCTCGATTTATGTGGATTTTGATGGTTGAATGTGTTTGGTGTGAAAAGTACATTAAAGAACAAATTGGTGTTGTCGATTGATTTAACCATTGAAATAAGTTGATTTGAAATTCTAAAAATACGTGAATTATTTGAAAAGGCCGAGTTAATTCTCATTTCAAATAATTGACCGACGATTGAAAGTCGAAGATGAAGACGGTGGTCGAAGACCGGAGATCTTCACCTCGTTTGGATGGTAACCGAGGTCCTGATTGGGAGGCATCCCGAAATATGGATAATGAGTGGTGATCGTCCAGACGTACGTGGTGATCGATGGGTTTGCGAGGTATTTAGTGCCTCCGGTTTCGTTCAGACCCAGAACGGACTTGTAAATGGATTGTCTGTCTGACATTGGATTTTATTCTGTGTTGGTTGATCTCTATTAAATATACATCTGTTTGGCGGCGGAGAATTTATTCTTTTTCTTAATGCCCTTCTCTGAGACGCACGAGCTCAGAGGTTGTGTATCGATGGACATCAGTTGCATGGCATGAATTGCTAGTGTGGCATGCCTAAGTGGCAAATGATCAGGGCTTCTGTTGAAAAGCAAAGTCTTGTGGTGATGATCAAAGCACCGCCTGTGTGGCGTAGCTTTGTGTATAATGTGAATTCGCGAGCCTCACACCCCGGTATGAACCAGAAACGGGAGAAGGACCTCAGGGAGGGCATGCGTTTCTTTCTAGCTAGGGTGGTATCAGTGACCTACCAGTCCTGACATTTATATACTTTTCACCTGTGTGGTTGTTGCTGTTGCGAGGCGCCTCGGATATATTGGTCGATCCGGGACCGATGGAGCCATTCATTGGCTCGTTTACGCCCCATAGGACGGAGAAACGTAGTGTTCAGGCATAATAATCCACATCGGTGGACCGGCCCTGACGATCCAAGGGCCCACCTGAGTCTGGGCCCTGAGACATGGGGTAGATTGTCTCGAATTCGGTAAGGACTATCTTTTGCCTTGGTTCATGACGGAAATCCAATTTCCAAATACGTGACTGTGCGGTTTTGATTATATACCTATATATGGCGACATAGTGGTATGGGGCATTAATGCCGTCTATGATTGATAGTTATGATTGAAATTGTTTTTGAAACAAATAAACACTAGTAATAATATCAAATGCTTTTGTTTTATTCGTATCAATCATGTTTTGGCCATTATAAGGTAAAAACTCTATCCTCCGGTTTGCGTTGCATTGTGTGATGGGAACTGAGTCTTATAATGGCTTCATTTTTATAAAAAGCATTGCGATGTTTAAAGGAATGATTTGTTTTAAAGCACTGGCAATCCATTGGAGTAAACCCGTTCCACGAAAGTAGCGTGGTCCTGTGATTGGCCATATTTTAAATGTGTTGAGTAGATTTCTCATACCAGTCCCATGACTAACTCGTAGTTTGTTTCACTTTCAAACTCGGGTGCCCCTTTTTCTACACGGGTAGCCTGTATTCAGGTTTAGCTGGTTCTTTCTGGATAGCTGGAGCTGAAGATGGATTCTATTATTTATCTCTTTTTATGTTGTTCAGCTCCTATTGTACATATTTTGTTTGTTTCTGCTGTAGACATTTATGTATAGCTGAACTGTATTTGTTCTAAGTATGATCCTGTATACTGTGTAATTCTAATGATTACTTTTATCCAGTATATTCTATTGTTCATTATCTGGTGTATTTATTTAATTCTGTTATGCTATTATCTGTTTCTGTGTTATATTCCAAAGATAACCCTTGTCTCCGTATGAACGGGATTTGGGGTCGTCAGACCGCAAAGCTTTCTTATGCGGGGTATATACTAGCGCCAAACCAAACCTCGCTAACTGATTGAAATTATTAACATATTCCTTGACAGTCACGCCTCCTTGCTTGAGCGCCAAAAACTTTTCCATTTGCATACTTTTCTCGGCTTGGGAAAGAAACTTCATTTTGAATCTCTGTCGGAAATCATCCCAAGTCTCCAATGGATGCCCTGCTTGCGTCACTTCCTACCAGAATGAAGCCTCATCTTTCAGTAGCCAAGCGGCCAAATGAATCTTTCTATGATTGTCAACTTCGAAAATTCCAAACAAATCCTTGCCTCTACGAAAGTTTATGTTCCTTAGAATGGCTTTCCACCTTAATGCAGAAATCTTTGCATATCCTAGAGAAATTATCAGCATGTAGTAGAGGAGGAGGAACAACGGGTGCAGTTGGGGGAGGAATGTCTGCTTGACCACTGGCTGCGCCATGGCCTCATGATACCAACGGAACTAGCCTGGTATCATAACTCACTCAGGGATATTAGGTTCCCAGACATACTGGAAAAAAAAGGAAAAAGGGATTTAAACAGAGAATCGAAAGATATTACATATGGCTTTGGGGAATATGTTTTTCAAAATGGACTTTTCTTTTGGAAATGCTTTTCTTTTTAAAACCTTTTTTTAAACAATTTTCAAAATCTTTTTATCAGATCTAGTAACCTTCAGCTCTGATACCAAGTGTGACACCCCACGTCCGATAGTGTCACTCTTTGTCATAATGCATTAGGTTTAGTGAAGCGTTATAGGTAAACAGAAACAGAAATATTACAAGATAAATATAAAATAGCAGCGGAATTTAAAATTTTATTTAAGTAGAAAACATCTTGGTTCAAAACATAAGTTACATCACAAGTCTGAAATGCAAAAAACCCAGTACATCAATTTAAAACTTCTGTCTTGTACTAAAATCATCAGAGTACAATAAATATGAAAAGTGCATAATCCCCAAAACATTAGCCACAGTAGAGAAGATACAAAATCAAGCAGTACCTCTAGTAGCTCCAAGAAGAATGAAAGAAGAGTCCTGATCAAGCTTGAGTATTCCCACCCGGGGAGGGGGACAGAAGAGAAAGAAGAGGAAACAAAATAGGTCAGACATAAGTCTGGCGGTTCCAGTTACTTTTAGCATATAAATAAGTAAAAGCATCATGACAGTCGTATAAACTGGATAAGAGAGATACAACATATAAGGCAGGTATGACAATGTAAATAGGACAAATAGGATAGAATAAATAACACTTCCCTAACACTTTTCTTTCTCTGCACCAATACTAGTATCACAAGAACAGCCCAACAAGTACAAGATGGTAGACTTAGGTGTACTTCTAGTGAGAGGTTTTACCCCATACAATAATAGGCAACCCAACCGAACATCCCGGTGTTACCCCTAAAGATAATAACGGGCTCCTAAATAAGCAAGAGTAGATGTACCCTAATTACTACCCCAATCGATCGGCTCCCTACTCCGTAGATACACTGTTCTGGCCCTACAGTAGGACGTATCACTTCCTAAAGTGGCAACCCTTCATTTACAGGATGTGCATAATCATATCTACTGATGCCACAACGTCTTATTTTCCCGGACATGCGGTCCTATGCACACACATGAGCCTGATGGAATGTGTCGTCAGACACCTTTACCTAAGTGACCTCTTATAATCAGCTCAGTAAGCGTGTCCCGGCTCCGACCTACCTTGGAGTACTCGTTTGATACCTATTATGGGTTACTGACTGAAAAAGATCCCACAAACCAGATGATACAAGCTTCCCCACAGGCTTGCATCCCCACTACTAGGATTTGAACAGGTTATGCCTACCAGTGTAACAAGATTGTATAACCCCACGAGTTAAGTTTGTGGGCCTATATATATATATATATATATATATATATTACCCACCACCCCAAGATATACTTAACCCTCCCACTATTTCAAGCAAGTTTACTTAACCCCTACTCAAGTTAACATGTTCATGTAATCCCTATGGATTCAAACAGGTTAAGTATTCATGTTCAATACCATTTATTTAATTAGGGTTATAATGTGCTAGACCTCCCACATTAAGCCTACGACTTATGGATGCTGGATATGTCGGGCGGTTCCAGGCAGACTTCTTCCACTAGTCAGACTTAACCTAGTGTCTTAACATGTCACGTGTTTATGCACTTTAGACCCCTCACATTAGATTCACCACTTGTGGTCGCTGGATATGCCAATCGATTCTGGGCAGACTTCTACCACAAGTGTAATCTATCTTGTCTAAGCACGGTTATAGTTTCTAATTACTATGAATCTAGGCATGTTTATTCTATAACAATTATTCCTATTTCGTTATAGGTTTTCATGCCCCTTTCCAAGTCATATTCATCATGTACCATATTCCCCATCAAATTACAGTCTTTAATCATAGTTTGGTTTATGCCCAAATCCTTATTCATGTATTCAATTCAAGTTATGCCCAAATTTCCCAATGCAAGTTATGCCCTCAATTTTAACATTTCCCCTCGTTCGCAATTTCATGCATTCGCATATTTCGGTGGTATGCCTAGGCTCGATGGTAGCCTGGCTATAAAATAAAAAGGGAAAAGAAGAAAGGAAGAGAACAGAAATAAGCAGAATAACAAGATAGACATTTGGTGGCAGAAATAGGCATAACAACTAATAAGCATATAGTGACAGAATTGGGCATAATGACAAGATAGGCATATAAGAACAGATCCGGTGAACATGGGATAATAGAACTGATTAGGCAACATAGCATAATAGGCATATCATGAATAGACATATAAGATCTAACTAGTAAACTAGATACACAATTTATGGCAGATCTGATATGATTCAAATAGTCATAGGCTTAGATCCAATTCATAGACATGTCAGAATAACTTTTAAGTGTTTATATCTAAAAATAACATTGACTCAGAGAGAATGGATCCAAGAAAGCTGAGAAAAGCGTGTTGATGTTGAATCAACAATCTTTGAATATGTATGAATTGTCGTTGCTGAAGAAAAGGTTAATTTAATCTGAGTTGGAGCAGCATCCCATTGCCACCATTGTTTTTGGATGAATAAAACAATGAGAATGAGGTCTTATTTATAGTCATCAACTGAAGAATCTAGGCCAAAATCAGTCCATGTTCGGAGGTAGGGATCTGCCTAGATCCGTATGGGGGTCGACTCTCCTATTATGTCGACCAAGGGGTCGACACCCCCATGATGGTGTCGACCCATGGGTCGACACCCATAGCGGGAAGTTTCCCACTCATCTTCCACTATTTGATTTTGAATTTATTTGAATTCTGGATTTATTTTATTTATATATATATATTTCTCTTGTGCGTATACAAACTTCAAACCTTAATATCTTCTTTATACGACGTTCGTTTTACGCAAACTCGGAGTCTATCCTAAGCAGAATTCCAAGACAAATGCAATGAATATCCCGTTTTACTTAATTCCCAATATTTAAATTAGTATTCCTTAGTTTATCATCTTAATGTTTTATAAAATTACGGGGTGTTACAACTACACTTATCTTTTGAGGGGTACATTTTTATTGTTGTATTCTAAAAGTAAAGCCTTTTGGGTCTAACGGCTTTACACACTACACTATCATATCTCGACAGCACTTCTACACACCTTTGGTCTAATCGATTTTAGAAGAATTTTTGATCTTGCATATTTATTTTTTAACTTGTTGAAAAAATTGATTTTATTATAATATTTTTTTGTTATTTCTTTTTTGGTATAACAGTTGTGTAGAGCGGATCTACACATCTGGTTCATATATTATAGATAGATAGTAGGATAATATATATCGGTCAGCAAGCCTGACCGATGGCTCAAATAGTACTAGTTATGCATGTAGGATTGCATGCACTAGAAGTTCGCTATGCATAGAACAATTAGTTACATACAAAGTTAATGTACATATAGCTGAAATAAGCGACAAGAAGGTAAACATACGACCTGAAGTGCATAGTTCCATAACGTTGCTAGTAGAAACAAACTAAAAGACAGGTATAAGTGTACCAGGTGCATGAATGTCAGCTGAACAGGAGGAGATTACCATGGGCGGGGGTAGTTCCTTCGTTGCTGATGACTAAATGCCTACGAGCTGCCTACTAACTCATCCCAAATGATGGCAGTATCCATGATGGTTGGTATGTACGGTGCTGGCAGGGTATCTTTCCAAAGATGGTAGAGATGATTTACTTTATGACATAGATGTGTGTTAGAGGCAAAATGTTCTTTAAAGTAACTTTTATTGCATTCAAGCTATAACGTCCAAATGAAAGCAGTAAATAAAGAATCGATGACAGTTGATGGCTGGGAAAAAGTCCCAGTGATCGAAGTGGTGTAGCTGCGACGGTAGATAACCAAGAATACTGGTGGCGACCAAAACCCATAGGTAGAAACTAACATCGCCGCCATAGAGTAGGTGGGGGATAGATTCGTTGTCCAGCCGGCAAAGTACGCAAGCTGCTGATATTCCTCTATGGAACAATTTGTCTTTCATATTGATCTTACCATGAGCAAGGCACCAGATAAAGAAGCGAACCCTGGGAGGAACCTTAATTTTCCAGAGCTCGGGGAAGGAAAAAAATTCTTCTTATGATAGAGATGAAGTTGTAGCAAGACTTAACGCAAAAGTTACCCTTGGTAATAAGCTTCTAGAAAATAGTATCGGGGTTATGAGTCAGGCTGGTTGAGCGAATAATATGCAACACGTCATGGACCTCCTGGAGGATGGATGGGTGAAAATCGGACATAGACAGAATGGATGTGATGCCTTGCTAAACTACGTCCCTAATGGTAACTTCCGGATTAGGGCATATGAAGAAGAGGGTAGGGAAGTAGTGTGATAGACTGGAGTAATAGTGCCAAGTGTCTTGCCACAACGAGCACGAGAGGCCGTTCTGTATTTAATGGCGAAAAGGTGTTTGATAAGAGGTAGTGATGTGAGGATTCCTCCCCAAAAAGGTGACGGGCGGGAGCATGTTTTCGAGTGTAAGATAAAGAGGGGTTGGTTGTTATAGTACAGGGAAAGAATAAAAGACTTCCATGTGAAAACTCCTGGTGTTAGGCAACGCCAAATCCACCTGGCAAGTAGAGCAAGGTTTAGCAGATGGATATACAGGATACCCAGACCGCTAGAGTCTAAACTCAAGCACGAAGTCCTCCAATCAATAAGTGATTTGATCGGGCTGCCATGCCAAAGGAAGGACCTTAGTGCCAGGTAGATTCTTTTTACAACCCAGCATGGTGCTCTGTGAATTGACAACCAGTATAAGAGCAATGCCGATAAAACTGCCTTGACCAGAATAAGGCGTCTGGCGGCGGAATGTAGGAGGATTTCCAGTGAGATAGTCTCGAGTCAACCTTGGATAGAAGAGGATACCAATCTCTACGACGGAGTTTGAAAGGGCAGATGGGGACCCCTAAGTAGGTTAGGGCGAACTTTTTGAATTGACAGTTTAGCACACTTGCCGCGTAAGGTCCAAGGTGGTCGGTATCTCCTAGCATGTTGATGGAGCTCTTGGAAAAGTTAATGGAGAGGCCCAAGAAGGCTTCAAAGGAGTATAAGAGGACTTAAGGAAGTGAAGGTTCTTGGGGGAGGGAGTGGTGAAGAGTATGGTGTCTTTCGCGAACTAAATTTTCGTACAGACTAGGCTAGGGGGTTTGTGTTGATGCTGGTAAGGATGTTGTTATGAAGGGTTACTCTTACCATTTGGTTGAGCATGTCTACTACTAGAATAAAGAGGAGGGGGATAGGGATCTCCTTGACGAAGTCCTCTTCTGGATTTGATGGGTCCACCGTCAATGCCATTGGTGTGAATAAAGGACATATTGGAGTTGAGATTGACAGAAATCGAGGTGCACCACTTGTGAGGAAATCCCCTAGAAGATAAGATCTGAAGTAGAAAATCATAGCTCACCATGTCAAAAGCTTTACGGAAGTCTAGTTTACGAAGGAGTCCTTCGGTGTTGGTGTAGTGACAAAAAGAGGTAAGATCCTGGACCAAGGCAATGCAATCGTGGATATTCCTTCCTGCTACAATGGCTGATTGCTCGGTACCAATGAGAGAGGGTATGAAGGTTTGAAGCCGACTTGTAAGTACTTTGGTGATGAGTATGAATGAGAAGTTGAGAAGGTTAATGGGTATAAAATTATTAGGTTCGCATGCACCCTCGTGTTTTGGCAGTAGAATGATTTTTGCGTAGTTCAGCCGGTTGATATGGGCTGGGTCAGTATGGAAGAATATTTGTTATTATTATATTTATTTCTTAACTATTTCCAAAATCTATTTCGTTACAATATTTTTTTATTGTTATAATCATTTTAATTTTTTTAGAAAAGGAATTTAGCAGAATGTTTGTTTTTGTATATTCCTTTCTTGAATTCTAAAAAACCTATTTGACTAGAACATTCGTTGTTCTAATATTCATTTCTTAAAATTTTCAAAAATCATTTTTTGTAGAATGTTTTTTGTTACATTATCATTGCTTATTTTATAGAAAATCAATTTTAGAAGAATATTTGATCTTGTATATTTATTATTTAACTTATTAGGAATTCGATTTTATTATGATGTTTGTTGTTATTATGTTTATTTCGGAACTATTTACGAAATCGATTCAATATAGTACTTTCTATTATTATTATAATTTCAATTTTTTCTTTAGAAAAATTAATTTAATAGAACATTTGCTCTTATTAAATTCATTTATAAATATTAAAAAGTAATAATCTCAGTAAAGTATTTATTGTTATTAAATTCATTTCAATTTTTTTATTAAAATCAATTTAAGTACAATCACCACAAGAAAGAACGACTTTTCCGAGGACTCAGAACCGTCAGCGGTCGTTTGTACCTATAACATCCAAGATTTTGACCGTTCAAATTGACAATAATCCTCAATGTCGACATAAACAAATCAAAAATATGCATAGTTATTGGGATTTATATAAGAAAAGGAAGAGAAGAAGAAAAACAAACATAGAATCTCGCAGCGGAATGACAAAATATAATAATTAAATAATAGTTCATGAAGCTGTTAAAACATACATTTGATTATACACCTACAACGATTATCGGAGTTAACTATAATAAACATACCAATATTTGCAGCGGTAATAAATATAATATTTCTCGCAAGCTCCATTTTCATCTTCAAAACAATGTCTTCGATAACTAAAACTCAGACCGACCCGAGCACAAATGAAAAGACAAAAATACTTGGATCAGAACTAAAATATTCTCATATTAGTTGAATCAAATTCATGTGATAATATGAGTGTAATAACTTAAGAGATGTTACGGGAATTTCCATCTCCTAAGGATCCGTTAAACTAGATACTATATAATACAATACGCTATTATAATAGTGCCTATGTTTAAATATAACATATTAAAATAGCATAAGCGGGATTACATTTTTACCCTTACACCATTTATAATATCGTAGTCTATACAAATACCGTAAAATCCGCAGTGCGTAGTGGCTATTAGAGGGTATTCCATAGGTACAGTACAAATCAAAGTCGTAGGAAGCTCGATCAGGATAATATGACAAGGCAGATGAGGAATATACTAGTTGTACTCCCGGACTGGTGGTAACGCATAGTCGTGACTACCGCCCACCTCGAACAACACTCCCAAATCACGGATGCACATTAAATCAAATCAATCAAACCGAGGGACTATAGTAATAAAGGAAGAAGTATTGCTGATGGAGGTAGCTAACCCCACTTGGTCCGGTATAGCCCTGTTTTAGTTAATTTAATTATGACCCGAAGGTCAAGGATATCCATTATCGTTCTCTTTCTTCAAATCCAGTAATCGCCTCCCAATCAACCTACATCATTCTGGAACTCCACCGTGTACACAGTTGTTAAAGTGGTTTCTGGTGTTGGTAGAGAGTATGACAATATCCGATCCCAGTCTCTTTAACAACCAAACGTTTACATTTTTCACACCGATCGTATTTACATTTCAAAGGGTTCATGCTTTATATCGAAATACCATATTTGCTTTAAACTCATTCTAGTAGTTGAGATAAAATAATTCATAATTAAAATCTCCATTTAAAACCAAACTTAAATCTTGAAACAATTCCAACTTTAAAATAATTTGAAAATTAAGATAGTTAAAAATATATTTAAAATAGTTTAGATATATAATTGAAATAGTTTGAAAATAAATAATTTGTATTTAAAATAGAAATTACATATTTAGTAAAATTTATACTTAAATATAAAAATAGTTTATAAAATAAATAGTTGATAATAAAAATGGTTTATTAAAATAAGTAATAAAATAAAATAGTTATAAGGTAAATAGTTTATAAAGAAATTATTTATTATAAAAATAATTCATAAAATGGTTTAAATTCTATAGTTGGAATTAGAATTGTTTCTTCAAAATTTAACCAAACTGGAAATCATATTCCAGTTTCAAAATAAATTCGACTAAATTTCAATTTCTTAATTAAGAAGGATTTGACTTCCCATTTATTTTTCAATTCGATTCAACAGTTCGATTTCAAATAATTTGATTTAATAATTCGATTCAAATAATTGAATTTCAATTATAATTCTCATTTTGAATTATTCGTTTATAAAAATCTCTAGTTCACAATTCAATTATTACTATAAATCAAGTTAATTTAAAGTAAATATGTCAAAGATGGATAAACAATTCAATTTCGATAAATTTATTTCATATCCAATTCAGTTTTAACTTCAACTAACCAAAATTACGAATTCTTTATAATTAATTTTTTTAATTTCATGGCTTAAAGTTCAAATTTAAAGAAAATAGGTAGTTAGTATCATTTATTGTCTTTAAAACAATATTAAAAAAAATTAAGGTTAAAAACAATTTTTATTTAACCAACCGGTGTCCGTATATAATTTTCCGTCCTTTGGCCAAGTAATACTTAAAACTTAATTTTAGTATTTTGGGAAAGGATATGCATCATTTCAATCCAAATTAGGGTCATAGGTATTTATCATTTCAACCTACGTTCTTAATTCATTTTAATGATTAATCCCAGGTTTATTTGATACTCGTAACATCTAGGGTAATGGTTGGGATTAATCAATACAAACACTGGTCATATAAAATCAAGGTGAATAAAAGGTAAATTCACATAAATAAACATTAATATGTAAACATATCAAAATCAATCCATATACCATGTCAATACATTCCAACGGTTCATAAATTTACTAGTTATCAGATGTCGGGTGTTTTTAAACTAGCAACTATATAGAATTTTAACTTAAATGAAAATTTCATACTAACAGTCCAATTAAATTAAATTATCAGTGTCAATCAATGTAATATGCAATTATAACTATCAAACAGCAAACAGTTCAATCATATCATGACATGATATTAATTTAACTAATATTAGAATATTTTAATTAGATGTGAGTGGGTTTAATCACCCACCTTTGGTTCCAAACGCGTTTGAAATCCAAAATAGGCCAAAAATTTAACAACTCCAAATCCAACCAAACCAACATTGTTGCCCAAAATTTAGATACGATCCTAACAAAACAAACCGCGAGTCAATCCGAGTTCGTATGCAAAAGTTATACATGTTTACGATTTGAATTACAATTTATATAAAATAAAGGATACCTCACCCACTTATCTAATGCCACGTCACCAATTGCATGCCACCTTCTTCTTCTCCACTTTGAGAAAACCTACTGCTCCCAACGTGAAAACCCACCATGCCCGACACTTTGATCCATCCAATCTCCCAATTTCCTCAACGAAAACTCAAACTGACAAATCCGACGATCATCTCTCTTCGGTCTCTACCACGACATCACTATAATGACCAACACCGTCAAGGCATGCAAAACGCGTCATTCCAAGCCTATATACAGGTTGCAGCACTTTTTGGAATGGAATCCCACCAAATTTTGCAACAGAGTGCTACTCTACGCTCTAAATCCAAATATGATATTCCATTCACGCATTGACCCCTATATAAGTGCAGAATCGCAAACCTAATTGCAAAACCCATTTTATAGCCACGCTGTACAATGTTCAACCAATAATTTTTTTCCATCGCATCCTATCTTGGGTATAAGGAAGTGATGTACGCACAAATATAAGTTCAACGAATCTGAAATCATTGAATTTCATTGAGTACAGGATTTTATTTAATTTTTCAAAGACTGGAAAAACGAAAAGGAAACATGGCGGCTACCTTTCTTGTATCCTGAAAGTGGCGACTTCTGTAAAATGATAATAGGGTTTGGTTAAGACTAGGTAGATATTTATAACAAAAGCAATTATTGGTATTCAATTTTTTTTCTTATTTTTCCATTCACAAGTTTATCATCTTTATTTAAATAAAAATAGAAACTAAAGTACATTGTAAATCAAATGGTCAATATTATTTCCATATTCAATAAATTGAAAAATTCAATATATATATATTAAAATTAGTTAGTTCATTTTATATATTTTTAATACAATATCAATTTCAAATTTCATTATAAATACTTTATGAAACAATCTCTCTTATAATACCAGTTAAAATTTATAATCATATATAACTAATGAAGTTAATTGCTTAATAAGTTGATTAAATTCGTATCTTATCAATTCAAGAAATGAATTATAAAAAATTTATTTATGTTAAATTCAAATTTTGGTTGTTTACCAAATTCAACTTGAATTTAAATAGATTGATTTCATTTAATTATTGCAAAATTAAATTTTAACTTTCAACGTTTATCAATATAAATCAAATCAAAAAAAATTTATTTGAAATCAATTCAAGTTACTATTGTCAAAATAAGTTGAATTTCATTAATTAAAAAAATGTAGTTAAGTTTACACTATAAAAATTCATAATTTAATCATTAAATTTAAAATATAAATTTATTAACTCGATTTAATTTCAACATTCCCATGTTAACATCCAAATCTCAATATTTAACATACAGATCAAATCATAGTTTTATTTACAACCGATGCAAGTGATTGTTATAACAACAAATTGAACTTCATCACATAATTAATTTAATTAAGTTTATAAATAAATTTACATAATTAAATCATCAAAAATTATTTATTACCATAAAATATTCAAAAATCATATAAAAAAGGTTAAACAGTAGAAAAATATGGGTTGTTACATACCCAGTGGAAAAAAAACTGGAAACAGAGGCAACGTTAAATAGAATTTCTGACAACTCATCGGGCAAATTCCCGATGGTTTCAAACATATGCAGGTAATCAACGGAAACCGTTGGGAATAGCATACCCGAAAGTCGTCATGAGCAGTTGGAAACCATCGAAAACCTGCATTTCTTTTGTTTCTACTGCAAAATTACCTTCCAGCTAAGGCCGTCAATTTCTTACACGACTCGTAACCCGCACGGAAAAAACTCGACCCTTTTATAAATGGGTCAATTTTGGGTCAACCCGCTCTGACCTGTTTAATAAATGAGTGGGTTTTGGGTTGACCCATGAACCTGTTTTTGACCCACCATTACCCATTTATTATAAAACGTACTTTAATATAAAACCCATTTTTATTCTGTGTAATACAATTATCGACCGGCCCATGACCCATTTTTATTTATTACTTTACCCTAGGTTAAGCCGCCAACTATTCTACGTTTCAACTTCCTACCTATAGATTTCATTTCCAATCCACTTTCCATTTCTTTCTTTTTACTCATTGTCTATCTTAGATTCTCGGGTTGAATTCAAGTATTCAAATCGCAAGCGGCATCGGATATTCAGATCGAAGAACATCGGCAGATTCTGCACTAATCGATTAGTTTTTTATTTCAAATTTAGTATTTCTTATATTTTTAGCATATGTTTTGAATTGTTTGAGGAGCCTTAGAACCCAGAAGGGGTGGAAAAATTTTTTGAACAGAAGAGCTTGTTCGAAATTGATTTTGATGTGCTTTGTAGAGGTGCTTTTAAGATCACTTGCATGAGAGAATCAATGAATTTTATGGCCTTCAGTTATGTGAATTGAATAAAAGTGTGTACAAGTAATAGTTAGTTAAGTAAATGAATTGGCAAATTGTAAAAGGTTACTAGATTTCTAATTTATACATGTAAAAAAAAATTAATATGTAAAGTATTTCTTTGTTTGTTTGTTTACATAGAACACATTAACAAAAAAAATGGTAAAAATTAGACCCGTATTCCTTATTAGGACATGTTTTAAATTAGACCCCTATTTTTATTTTTGGTAAAAATTTCACTTTGATTTTTGAAAACCAAACTAGACTTAATCACTTGTTTCTACTATTATTGCTAGGCTGCTAGCTATGAGTTACAACTTACAAGATCCGAGCTATTACTGCTATGTTTATACCTATTTAGTATATTTGGAATGCTGACATGTTAGAGTATGTACTCATTGTAGGATATGTTGAATATTTTCTCTTGGGTCTCATTTCAACATCTTTCCTACATTTAACATAGTTATGTAGCATTTAATATATCATTCATACATTTGACATAGTTATATAGCATTGAATAGATCATTCCAAGCTACGAGCTGCTTCTCTTGTTTTCTCAATTTCATGTTTAAGTAGCATAGTATCCACTCTCCATCCATGTTTACACAACATCTCCGAGCTCCAAGCTTCGAGCTCCGAGCATTGAATAGTTATGTAGCATTGTATCCACTATCCAAGTATCCATCCATGTTTGTATTTGTGCTGCCAATTTCATGTTTTAGTGAACTTTATTTGCATGCAGTAATACACCAATGATTTGTTTGTTTTCAATTCATGCAGGTAGTAGGAATGTTCTGTTTGATGTGAAGCAGTATTGCTTGCAAGTTGCAACTTACTTAGATTGTTTCATTGTTTGTTTCATTTTTAAATGTAATATATTTGTATTGTATTTGTAATTTGTAAGATTCATTTGATAATCTTCACTTGTTAGTTTGTATTAATGATTGTATCATCTATGTTGCCTTTTTAAGTATTGTATTTTTAAGTATTGTATTGTTCTATTTCAGGCTTTCAACATGCTTTTATTTTGCATAGTGTAGGTGATAAACAGGTCAAAATGGGTCGACCAGACCCGACCCGATTAGGTAAATATGTTACGCGGGTAGGGTCGGGTTAACCCGTTTATAAATGGGTTGGATTCAGGTTGGCATAGTTTGACCCGTTTATTAAACGGGTTTACCCGACCTGTTTAAAATTTGACCCGAACCCGACTTTACCCGACCTGAACCCGACCCAACATGACCCATTGACAGCCCTACTTCCAGCCACATTTCTCATACAAACACTATTCCACCAGCAATATGTCATACCCAGAGTATAATATTAATTCCAACCAAAAATCAAAAACCAAACTAAACACAATTCACCAAACCAAACCATAGATTAAATCAAGTTAGACTTCACCATCAACGAGCAAACAACTATACAATACAGTACATAATATACATGTCACCAAGTCTGTCGTCATACAACATAAAAAACATCAAGTCATCGAGTATATCATCCACCAATGAAGTCTACCATCACATAATACATATGTATAACATCAAAACACCAAGTCTACCATCCACCAAGTCATACTAAACCAAAAACCATACCTATTAAATAATTTTATCACCTCCAGAACAAGCATAACCTCTAGAGCCAGCATAGGAAAGGAAGCGGTCACCATACTGCTGCATCAACTCAGCAATACATTGATCTAGAAGTTGTATCATCTCTTGATCCTTCTGTTGCAAAACCCTAGCCCTTAAATCGTCGATCTCTACTAAACCGATATCATCTCTTGTATGCCTGCCTCATCTCTGACTGCTAGCCTGTAATAATTATTTAATTTAGTGAAGTGCAAAAATTGCAAGTTTTGATTAAAAATAGCATACAACATTCTTTTGTTAAAAATGTGAAGTTTATTATACGAAGGGTTAAATATATTACTTAAATTTTTTAAAATTAATGGAAATTAGGGAGGCATCCCTATTTTCAAACGTAATTCAATGTAGCTCTCTATGTAAGTTTGCATGTAAAGCAGGTCCTTATTTCCTGTATCAACATGTTTTTCTAATTTTTCACGCTGCTGCATAAAATAAAACCCCAAAGAAATGTAAATTTTCACAGAAGGATTTAAAAAAATTTGCTGAAATATGAGCACTTTTTGTGAATAAATGCATACAAACAATTATTTACATAGTGTATTTCCAGTAATAAAAATGAAAAAACAGTTGTAGTAATGTTTGCAATTATTCTGAATAATTGCAGATATACCTGCAATTATTTTATAGTGTATCGTATATATGTGTTACTATGCGAAAAAATTGCCTCCATATCTTCCATTTTTGCAAATAATGGCTTTTTTCTGAAATTTTGCTTAGAAAGGAATATTTATCTTTTATATGTAATTTTTTTTCGATTCTTCGGCAATACGTTGATGTTTGAATAAACATAAGCTTTGAATTTGAAAGTTTCAAGAAAATTGGTAAAAATTGCACGAATGTCTGCAATATTTTGAGATTATTACTGCGATATTGACAATTTAACAAAAAATTGCAGGAATTCGCTGAAACATGTTTTTTTTAGTTTTTTTCTTTTTCGAATCATTTTTTTGTAGTTTTCTTGCATAAAGATGAAGATAATTATATGCTGAATTAAATGTTGGTAAATTTTTATGTTGTTTATTTGATGATTTTCGAAAAACATGAATCTTATTTATAAAGATTTAAGATAAAGAATTTTTTTTGTATTTTGAAACCAAAACTAGGCCTAAGCCAAACCGTCCCTTATAATTATTCATAACTTGAAATTTTATATAAAAGAATTTAATAAACTTGTTTTTGTTGTAATGTGTTAATTGTTCTTAAAACAAGAAAAAAGTGAGAAAATAAGGACTGATATGTGCTAATCACTTTAAGTTTGCCTAATCCTTAGTCTTTTCCTTTAATTGGGAATTAATCTACACTAATTTCTATTTTTTCTAAGAAACTTAAGACTAAAATTAGAATGATGTACAATAAATTAAAAGATTATGAAACTGTTATCTCCTAATATATTATTTACTTACCACTTGATTGCCAAATTTGTATCGTATGTTCCGCGATGATGGATTTATAACTGACTCAAAAATAACATCCTCCCCATCCATCATTAGCTGCTCTGGATTCGTATCAGTTACAAGTTTCTGGCGCTACTCCATAAACTTTTCCTACATGAACAAATAAGTATGTTGCTAAAATTTATATCACCATATCTTATTTCATTATAGTTTAACAAGTAGAACAATTACTAACACTACATAAATTGAATTATGCTTACACGACTCTTGCTGGATTTTTGGTCGTGCCATGTATGTGAAACTGTCCTGTCCGGATTTACCTGCTCTATGGAATACGTACGGGTAAACACGTTGACATATGACATGAGACCCTATGCCTCTTATTTTTGAAATTGATTATTATATACAATAATTGCACATTCAAAATTATATAACACAACTACTATTTACAATTTGCATTCAATAAATTTACCAACTCCTCTCGATACTGTTGAAATGACTTTGATCCTCCTTGATGAGTGACAGGATTTTTATTTCTATTTGCAGAGTTTCTATGACAGCTACCCTGAGAGCTACATTAGTAAATAATATTAACAAGCAATGTTGTCTACTAATGCAGAGAATAGGGGTGGTTAGGGGAGACCATCCATAATTTCATGTTAAAGAAGTGTTGAATATGTCGATTGGGTGTATAAAATTTTCTTTTCTTTCTTCAGGTGGATCGACATATTCAATACCTATAATAGGAAACTATGACGGCTAAGGATTATTTCAGAACAATACACAATACATCATAGATCACAAATCACAGAGCACGTACATACTGGTACAATCATTGAATAAATATCCACATGCCACATCTCAATGATTATACAACATGGATACAACAATGTCAAATGGAACAGCGACACGAGAATACAAATGAGTAGCTGTAATAATACTTAAAAGATAGTCCAAGCTATACCCAACTAACCACGAATCAACAACAACTTAACCAGAAACAACTCGGTCTTGTCCAATCATTAACATACGCAGGCTAGTCTAGATTACAAGTCAGAAATAGCATAAATGGAGATGTATAAGCATGCAATATACAACTCCACACAAAGAGTTGAGAAATAAGGATAAAAAGGATTGATTAGGTTAAACTCACACCTCACAACATAAGGGGTACACAATAATCTCTTGTACTAGCCCCAAGCTAGGTGCAACGCCATTCTCAAGCAATAAGGTAATCACAACATTGGAACCATCAAGATCATTATATATAACTCAAGAAAGTTAAAACATCAATAAAAGGAGTACCACACTCCAAAGCATAAAAATTCCCAATAAAACTGGATTAGAAATCCTAGTGCTCATCACAATGTATGATCTTCGCGATTAAGTAAAAATCATCAAACCCCAAATCAAAATATGGATCCATTATAAAATAAATATGCATGTGTCGTCATAATATAATAATAATGTATCTCCCCAAGCTACGATATTACTCCCCGAGTTTAGCCAAGTATTTATACGTATTTAAATTAGGTGCCCATCACTACGATGATTGGTCGAGTGCATCTTGACCCCGAGTCAAGAGAATACGTATATATGACTCCTAAGTCCTGGCTTCCCCGAAGCGAGTACTTGCTTATCTCCCTCAATATCCGCCACTGACTCACAGAAAGTAACCCAATTAGTGGTAATCGTGTGTCCCATACCATACGATCGCACAACTAGTTCACTAGCTGCTCATCACCTACGCAATGGAATAAACCGGTTGTTTTCTTACTTAAAATCCTTATTATTTTGAAAAAAGATTTTTATACTATTATTTCGAGGCCATTTATTTTCAAAGCCCAAAATCATAAACTCATTTGTGTCTCAAAACTATAGGAAAATGTTATTTATACATATAGGAAAACACGTTCAAAATCGTGCAATAGTGTATAAAACTCCATCAAATTTCTTCAAAAAATGAGACATCGAAATCATCGAAAAAGCACAACCAATTACTCATGTAAATCACCATGGAATAATAAATCAAATGAGCAATGACGAGTACTTGGATTACCAAGTCATATGAATTTATGACATGGTGAAATGGCTCACAAGGGATCACGGGAATTGTGGGAAGATACTCAATGGAACTTCCACTACACAAAAAAGCAAGTAGGCTACCAAACTGCATTCAACAAACATAATGGGTTGACATTAGGTTCAACCCATTCAGCTCATGCGTCGACCCCTGGTTTGACACAGTGAGAGACTCATATTACGCAAATTATGTAGGGTGTTAACCCTACTCGAGTCACACTTTTCTGGTCATATTCTGATGCCATAACGACATCAGATCGAGATGAAATTAACACATGCATTCACCCAAAACTCTACTACAACATGAAACAGAAATCAAGTCAAAGCAATAAGAGATCAAGAAGTTACAACAACCTAAAGATTGGACTTGGCTGTAATTTTCAGTAACAACAACAAATTTAAGAATGAGGATACAAATCAATGAATTTCATCTAGATACAACTGCATAAGAATGAAATTTTACTGTAAACTAGAATGGTGTTAGGTTCACTCATCTAGGATTGGATTGTAAGAAGATTTACACTGATTTTTGCTAGCTAAGGAGAAGACTTAGGCTCCAGCAACCTATGGAAGTACTCAGGAGAGGGACATGCATCCCTTTAAATATTTATAGTGATCTCTTTCCAGACTAAAAATAATGAGAAGATGAACTTGCATGGGTTTCTACCTAATAGATGAGCTTCTCTCCTTGATTTCAAATAGGCTAACCTAGATTTTCATAGTATGAAGGGAAGGAGCCATGAATTTATATTTTACTATGTTTCATTCTTTTAGAGGATGAAGAGGAGGAGGAAAAAATGTTCTAAGAAAAGAAAATACTAGGCTTTTTTACTAGAAACTTCCCTTTTTGCATTAAATAAAGGATTAATTAAGGCCCATTTTGATCATTTAACCCAAATTTAGCTTAATGCACTAAGTTATCTTATTTTAATTTGCCAACACAACAAAATTCTTTCCAAATTACTATTAAATATCAGTTATCACCAATTACACCCCCAATACCTTTTAATACAAATACACACAAAACCCAAATCAAGTTATGATAAATTCACAAAACGCAACTCACACACACTAATTTAAACAACGTTTTAAATATTAATTTGGCACAACTACACTAATATAAAAATGTTTCATCGAAATATTTACTTTAACCTTTGAAGACGTTTTCATATCGATAGGAATCCAATGGATTTACAAATGGTTGTTAATGTTATTAAATTACAATTAACAACAACCTTCCAATTACCACATCTTATTCTCTAAAATTTTAAAACTATTACCTAGCATAGATAAAAACTCAACTCTTAATTTATTTTACCAAGAAATACATTTTACAATTATTGCACATTCAATAATTTATTAATATTTCAACCAACACCAAAAGCACCATTTTACATATATTCTCATTACTACTATGTTACACTTGTTATTGCAAAAACTACACGATTTTATAAGAACATGTAGCAAACATTTTCAACATACATTACACAACATTTAAATGTCAAATTTTAACACAAATGTTAATATCGACAAGCCTGTCAAAATATTTATTTCACATTTTAAAACTTACTTATATTTTACAAACACTGTTTGCACAATCAATTATTTTAGACAAATTAAATTAATCAACCAAAATAAACTCTTCTAACCAATATTTGAATTAGTACTAATGCAACTTACAATTCACTTTTATTTTGACAAAATTCAACATCATGCTATTTCTTTGAAATTTTCACAACCATTGCAAGCATAATTTAAAACACAATTTCTAATTTTATTTTGTAAGAAAATTTAATGATTCAACACTTATATTGAAAATATATTTCAACTTAAATATTGATTTCTAACCAATATCATCTATTATTCACTTTTATCAACAAATTATTGTTTATAATCATATACTTGAATAAATTACTTATTAAATTAAGGATATTTAATTTATTCTAAGCACACTAAATATGAAAACCACAATTTACCTATTTCTAATAATAAATAATATATGAGTTGGACTCCCGAACTCGCATCTAATTCTCTTTAAATTTAAAATCTAAAAAACACCAACAAATTGTTTAGCCCAGGTATCCAAAAATCCGGGTTGTTACAGACTGCCCGCTTAAATAAATATCATCCGCGTAATTTACTTAAGACAAAACCCAAAATAAAATTTTCAGTTTAATAACATATCCAATATTAGTATACTTCAGAAAAGTTTAGCATAAACTAAAAGCCACACAACTTTTACACTTAATCAACATTCAACGCATTAGAGCTCGAAAATTTTAATACTTGGCTCTTACAGATATAAAGTTTACTCCAAATATCATGTAAAAAAAATTCAAAACACACAACATCTCTCTCACAAACTGATTATTTAAAATAAAAACTAATCCTCATTAGATTTCAGCTAAAAAGAAACGTTGCCACGCCATCTTCTTTATATTAATTCCAACAATGATGGCTGCTAACATGATTACAACATCAACTAGCCTCGTTGTTCACTATTTTATGCTACCAACTTGATAGTTGCAACCATTTCTTAGCTTTATTTTAGGGATGAGTATTCTAAATATCGCTTACGCTCTATATTTTTTTAATATTTAAGGCTCTCTTAATTAATAAGACACTAACATTTAATCACCTTATAACTTTAAAAACCAAAAATTTCCGCTAATCAATCCTCTAATTCAATTTGGATTGTATTAAACCACCTATTAACCACTATTTGTCTCGTTATGTGGATGCGATGTCGACACAAGATCGCTATCCCCTTGCTATTTCGCGTTAATGTTACCAAGTAATGTAGTGGTTTATCACCATTCTCATGAACTATACATTTATTCTTTCCACAAAAACTTTTTGTTTAGTTCACCGGTTACTGATCTCGATCATTTTGTCTAAGTGTTTAAGGAATCCTTATCGACATTGTTGATCAAACGTATCGATCAGAACCCCTTAAAATACACAATGGGCAATCCAATACGAAAGAAATCACTAGATTTTCAAATTACATAATGGTTCTTCTATTATTCACTAAAACAATTATTTTCAAAACAAGAACAACCCAACACTACTCATGACAATAAAATACTTAATTTATATTTATAACATGATTAACTCTTACAATATTTAATCACCATTGTTTTATATCCCCTAATCCAACTTATTAATTTATTAAACTCTGCACAGCTAAGGCAATTCACCTGTTTCCACTGCGCAACTCTGATTTGCTTCAATTTAACACCATATTATCTCAACATAAATTTATTCATCGATTATCTTGATTTTAATTTACTAACCCATCCCCATTTATTGAATATAACCCAAATACGAATACCAAAGGATAGGTTTAATTTTTTCTCAAAATTTAAACTCAAGGTTAAAGCACCGAAAAGGAAAAGAGATGGAAATTATATTAAAACAGGATACACCAGATAGGACACCACACACGGACTACTATGTGATAATTCATGTTCCTAACGTATTCCCTAAGCTTATACTTCACACAAGTCAATAGATAAGAATCACGAGATAAGTATAACAATGGGAATGAAATGGTAGATACAAGTGTTATCCTTTCGCATTATAACACACGTATTGTCCTTGTTTTGTTATGGGTTTATTTTATTTTGTTCTGATCCTTTACTCTGATTCCAAATGTGACACCCTACCCCTAGACCTACATTAGTAAAGAACAAGTAATGTTGTCTACTAATGTAGAAAATAGTGCTGGTTAGGGGCGGCCATCTGTAGTTTTGTGTTAGATAAGTGTTGAATACGTTGATTGGGTATAGAAAATTTTCTCCACTTTCCTCAGGTGGATCGACACACTCAATACCTCTAATATGAAATTATGATGGCCAAGGAACATTTACGAATAATACACAATATAACATAGATCAAAGATCACATAACATATACATACTGATGCAATCACTGAATATATATACACGAGCTACATCTCAATGATGATACAACATGAATGCAACAATGTCAAATGGAACAATTATACGACGACACGATAATACAAATGAATAACTATAATAACTCTTCAAAGATAGCCCAAGCTTTACCAAACTAACCACGAATCAACAGCAAATGAACATAAAACAACTCGGTCTGGCCCGAGAATAAACAACTCGGTCACATCTCACAACATAAGGGGTACACACTATTCTCTTGTACTGTCATCCCTAGGCTAGGCACAACGCCATGCTCAAGCAACAAGGTGATCACAGCATTGATATCATCAGTGTCGTTATACTTAATTAAAGAGAGTTAAAACATCAATAAAAGGAGAACCACACTCCAAACCATGTAAAATCCCAATATAGCCGGATTAGAAATCCAAATGCTCATCACAGTGTATGATCTTAATGATCAAGTCAAAGTCATCAAATCCCAAATCAAAATATGAAACTGTACAAAATAAATATGCACGTGTCGTCATCATATAATAATAATGTAGCTCTCCGAGCTAAGATATTACTCCCCGAACTTAGCCAAGTACTTGTACATATTTAAGTTTGGCACCCATCACTACGACGCCTGGCCGAGTGTATCTTGACACCCTGTCAAGAAAATACTTGACTCCCCAAGTCTCGGCTTCCCCGAAGCGAGTACTTGCTCATCCCTCTCAACATGCGCCACTGACTCACAGTTTATAACCCAAATGGTGGTAATTGTGTATCCCATACCATAGGTTCTCTGTAACACCACATAAAATACATAAGTAATAGTAATTAATTAATTAAAAACAAGAAATTAAATAATAAGGCTAGAAAAATGAGATTTTGCAGCATAAGAAATTTGGCTACGAAATTCTTTTATTTGGATTCATGGCGAAATTCTAAATCGTTTTCTTATATAATATGCTTAAAACGGTCAATGTATGAAGAAGTTATGAATGAATGAATTTGGACCGTAAAACGCAGTATACATATATATAATGGATTATATATATGTATATTTGTGTGTGTGTGTGTCCAAAATAAATTCAAAATAAAGAGGGAGAATTTGAAATTTGAAATAAGGATAAGATCTTGGGGACAAAGGATATTGTATATAAGGAATAAGATTAAGAGATTAAGGAACGTATTAATTAAAATAAACACCTCAGCGCCACAGTGTTATTGGGCGTTCTAGCCACTAGTCGGCCGTCCCCTTAGGAGGGTTGTCAATCGCTAGTCGACCTCTCAGGTCGACCGCCTGGTGTCTGGACAACCCAATTAATCTATGTGTTTAGGTTTTTTTAGAGGATATATATAAATAAAAGGCCTGGATTAAATTAGATTAATCCAATGGTCTATGCTCACACGGGCAACTATATATAGCCCCTCATATCACACTATGAAACCGCAACCATTCTCTATCCCTGCCTCCATGTTGCCTCTCTGCCATTACAAAATTCCAGAGAAAAATAAAAAAAGGTTAAAGATTTCTTCTATTTCTCCAACCCTATTCTTAACCTTTCTCTATTCTAATTCATATAGGTTTAGTATTCTGTAATTTGATATAAATATACGTATATAATATTGTAATACATGTTTCTTGTATATATATATATTAGGAGAATTGTTGGAGCATATTTGACCGCAAAGATTAAAGCACAGATCTAGATCTACTACAGATTCCTCTTTGTTCTGCCTAGATCTTTGAGTGGAATATCATTTACTTAGGCATATTCATATTTTTATTAGATTAACATGTTGAAATATATGCTTAAGAGGATTTAGAAATCAACAATATAAACACTAAAACCCAAAATCCTCTATCTTGTATCTGCGTAGTAATTGTCATGATTATTTGGGTTTTGTGGATTGTTGATTTTAATATTGGGTTAAAGATGAAAAAGGGTTGTTGCTACTGTTATTTCTATTTTATGTAATTCACCTTTATTAACATTCGATTGTAACCTAAAACGGTTTAAATTTGGGTATTTCATGATTTGATTTGGGTTTGGATCCTATATTGAATCCAAACACATTCATACTTGAAATATATCAAATGTAAATGTTTTTATGTGCGTAATACCAAAAAGTGGTGAATTAGATAAAGTGGAAATTATGAACATACATGTATAAGTGTATGTAATACTCTATTTTTAATCCAGTATTGAAATTATTCCAACAAGCCCTGTATTCATGTTGAAAGTTCGTATGAATGTATATTTCCCATCCACTATTATATGTTATCTTGTTATTATGCTATCATGCCTAAGTTGTAGCAGTTAAAGTTTGGAAAAACTAACTTGTATAACTTGATTTGGACATATTGACAATTGCCGTCTTGTTAGAACGTTTTCTCATTTGTACGAATATTTACGTTATTTAGACGATATAATTATTATACTTACATAAATGTAATCAACGTAATTAACGTTGTATTAGCATAATAAATGCGATCAGGTTAGAATTCGAATTTGAAATGCTCTATAATAAATATGTATTTGATTGCTTATGTGTGCGTATATAGAATGGCTTTATATATATCAATAGTGACACATAGACACGAGGTTAGTTGCAATTTGTGGTAGAAGTCTACCCGGAACCGTCCGACAAATCCAGCAACCACAAGTGGGTCCAACTAATGTGAGATGTCTAGCTGTCGTAGGCCATTCAAAAACTTAGTACACTAGACACGAGGTTAAACCAACTTGTAGTAGAAGTCTTCCTGGAGCCGATCGTCATATCTAGCATCTACAGGTGTACGGCTTAATGCGAGGGGTCTAATGTGTGTATAAATATAACTATATACATATACATATATGAGTCCATTGTGTGTGAAAATAGGTAGGTTTACTACGCCTTGAGAAGGTCTTAAGTGGCTGACTCTCTTTTTATCTAGTTTGGGTCTTAAGTGGTAAGGACTAGGACCCCTCCGAAGGTTTATTCCTTGGAGAGTAACCAAAATCATGGGACCCACCCTTATTAGATTTGAAGTAAGTATTTGTGTCCTCCTTCTCTTAAAGTGGTTAAGCATAAACGGTAACGGAGTAGGGTAGTTCATGGGGTGTCCACTTCCTCCAGAAGTTTGTAATAGCCCAACTATGGACAGATTGGTATTTGAAAGATATGTGGCCATTGCATGCTCACCAACTGTCTAAGGGAATCCTTAAATGACATAGGTGTCCTACCGTAATATCAATTAAATAGTAACATTCGCAAAACTACTTTTCATACTACAAGTGAGAGTACAGATCTAAGAACATTAACGTATTAGGAAGGGGTCTTAAGGGGCTAGGGGTCCGCCTCAGGGTTATAAGAGATCATAAGAATCCACCATTAATAGGGCCGTAAGTAACTTAGAATTCCCACCTTGTTGGTTCTTTGCCCTAAAAACACTAATGGGCGATTGTCTTGGATATCCATCCCATTGGTTAGATAGTTGATGTTTGCTGTGGGCAGCATAGACATGCCTTGATATATATAACCTGTTAAAAATATAGGGTATGTACATTAAGTAACACCATATTTTAGTCACACAGAACTTTATGTTCTGACCCCTCTCCTTAATAAATGCAACAAGTCAGTAGATGGAGTAAAAGCCATAGATGAAGTCATGATTGAAGCTGACGAAGAAGACAAAGTTGTTATGCTATTATTAGTAGTTAATTCTTTATTTCTTTTGCAAACTTGTGAGAATGAACTATTTGATGTACCCATTAAACAAATGTAGCTCTGACTGTTGTATTTCTGTAATTTTTAAATAAATGGTACATATTATTTTAGTATTATATTTTCTCTTTCCGTTGTGTGAGATTTCCATTCGAAGTGTATATATATATATTTTGTGCAAATATAATCCTTAAAGGAACCAACGACCCGTTCAGAATGGCTCTAAGTTTCAATGGGCCTTTTATAGGTCAAAATTTAGGCCCATTCCGGGAAGGTTATTACATTTGGTATCGGAGCATAGGTAATCCTATTATAAGGGAATTATACATATGAGATGTAACACCCCGCCTCCACTAGGGTCACTCGCAAAGGAATGCACTAGCTTTAGAGGGGCATTATTGGTAAACATGCACAGAAATATCACAAGACAGAACATATAAAATAGCGGAAGTAAAATTGAACTTTCATAAACATTAACAATTAAGGTCTAAAGCCTTTTTCATCAGAGTACATCAAAACCTGTCTTGCAGTAGTAAAGAAGCATAAAGACTTTTTCATAAATTATTCCCCAAGTAAAAACAGTAAAGTAGCCATAGCCAAGAAAAATCCAAGCCATCTATGATGACCTTCAAGCAGAAGAAATCCGAACTGAACAGCAGTATTTCCTCCATGTAACCTGGGGGGAAACGGAAGAGAAGAGGCGAAACAAAACGGGTCAGTCAAAAAGACTGAGTAAGCCCTATCTACTATCAGTATAAAAACTAGTAAAGTTAACTGACATGAGAAACTGAGATGAACATAAGCATGATGACAAGATAGATAAGCTAAATCAGAATAACAGGATGAACTACTGAACTCAGATAAACTAAGGTGTTATGATACATTACGGTGTCAAGATAAAACAAGGTATCCCATCGTCAAGTTCCTGTCAAATATAATATCCCCAAGATATCTATCACGTATAACCCCATGGTATCTATCCTGTCTTTTAGCTCTGCACCTACCGTACTAGTATCCCCACTGTATCATGTGTTATCCATGAATGACCCTTACTCAAAAGTCGTGTAATGGTCCTTGTCAACCTAATATCTCGCATATATAGGTTACTCAACTCGTATGTTTTATTCCATGTAAATGTTCAGTCCCCTGCCGTAGACCATACGGGCTTTCCCATGAGATTCTATATTACTTTAACATAGCTCCGTGATCCTTAAAATCGGTTTGGACTGTTACCCTAAACCTAGCTAGGTTCTCCCAACATGAATTATCGTTTGTACAACTAGGACTTATGCTACCTAGGGCTACTAGGGATTACGCTTACCCATTGCACGTTTTCGTATCTCGGTTTTGGTTCAACCACCCAGGGCCACTAGGATTTACGCTAACCGTCAACCGCGCCCTTTTTCCCACGCATTCATCGTGAATCGTTTTTCCATGACTGTATGCACATGTATCACATCGTGCCATCCGAGTCCTGTCACAGGGCAGACCAGGAAATACAGGACTCGGTCGGGAGCTTTCAATTTATCTGCCGATGCAGATGCTAAGGTCTATTTTTCTATACGTGGCTATGGTCCCACGCGACCCCTCCCTCAACTAGTGAAAGACAAGACAGGATAAATCCTGTATGAGAACACACTACTGGCCAACCCACAATCCTAGCCTTACCGCAACCATAATTAGATAGCAATTATGGTCTATTGGGTGTTCTCTGCCTTTCCGTACGTACACGCTTGACCAAAGATGGTAGGTAGCCTGACGAAAATGCTATCTAGGGTACGACCGTGTACCGTCGACTATCCCCTATCCATCCCCGTCTTTAGGTCGCTCGTATAGCAACCAAGGCATACTCTTGGTTCTTCTAACGCAGACCTTAACCTCTCATAAGCCTAGTATAATCACCTGGCAGCTCATAGAGGGATACCAAGAATACCCTCACGTTCCCCGAAGCCGCTGCTTCGTTACCCAGTTCGCTGGAGCCTTTATCCAAATCAGATACTTGCTCCTACTCGTATACTTAAACGATGACCTACCGTATTAGGTTACTCATCTATCTATGAACTGGTCTAAACTTCCTTGACTAAGAATCATTACTTAGTTACTCTTCAACTAAGGTTTACCACTTAGCCTCATTCCCGCTATCCTTATTAACTACGGTTATCCACCTAATCCTCAGAACTAGGGTTTACATAATGGATTAAGTGTCACTTAAGTTCATGACTTAACCCGTCTACAAATCATGTCCTAGATAATCGTGTCAAAATTGGCTAAGTATCCAAGTTCAAGACTTAACCCCACAAACCATGCTCAAGTTGGTTAAGTATATTAAGCAATTCACGACTTAACCTCATCCAATTATCATTCTAGATTGGTTAAGTATATATTAACTTGACCCTATCAATTTACTTAGTCAAATCGGTCAAGTGTATTCAAGCGATTCATGACTTAGCCTTATCATGTTTTCACGTTAGATTGGTTAAGTATAGGTTAACTTAACCTCAATAAATTCACGGGTTAGATTGGTTAAGTATAGGTCACTTAACCGCATCAATTCATCATGTTTAGATTAGTTAAGTGTTTAACTTAACCCCATTAAACTACTAAGCGGGATTAATTAAGTCTAGGCTAACTTAACCCCATCCGATTATCATGTTTAGACTAGTTGAGTCTAATCTTAACCCCATCCATTAACTGTCTTTTCGGTTAAGCGTCATTAAGAAAACTTACTTACTTAACCTTACCAAGTTATCGTGTTGGATTGATTAAGTGTTGGTTAACTTAACCATTTCAAAATCACCGAATTGGATGGGTTAAGTCCAGATTAACTTAACCACATCCCCTAACTGTATTATACGGTTAAGTGTAATTGGGAAAGCTTAATTAACCGTATCAAATTCACATGTTGGTTGGGTTAAGTGTTGGTTAACTTAACCCCGTCCACTAGTCGTATAAATATGGTTAAGTGTCATTAGGCAAATCAAGTTACTTAACCTACCCAACCTTGTCATGTCTTGTTAAGTATCATTAGCCTAATCAATTTACTTAACCCACTTGTCCATGTCATATTTGGTTAAGAGTCATTAATCAAATTAACTTAACCCTATCATGTGGCATTAATTACTTAATGCACCTCAACCTCTCACATTAGACTTTGTTGTGGTTACTAGTTAAGCCGGTCGGTTCCGGGTAGCTTTACACCACAACTTGGTCTAACCTCGGGTCCAAGCACAACATGACCAACTTCTCACATTGGGTCCTATTGTTTGCAACTACTAGTTAGGCCGGTCGGTTCCGGGTAGCTTTACGTTGCAAACTCAACCCAACCTCGAGTTGGCCACTTTCATGTTTAGTCTAGTGTCATGTTCATATTCAAGTTTTCAAGCAATTGGGTAGACCTAACTTAATACGTAAATTCCCAATGGGTAGACCTAACTTAATAGGTAAATTCCCAAGCTTATGTTTTCAAGCATACTTACATGTCAACTTCCATGTTATATTTCAAGTCATGTTTTCAAGTTGTATTTTCATGTCATTAGAAATTACCCATAACATAACCCAACGCTTTTAAACTCGCATATACGTTCGCAACAACGTAATGGATTAAAAGAATAGACTTGGCAAAGGCATGACAAAAATGGATATTTAGCCACAAGTTAATCATGGTGGAAAATGAGGCACAAATGTGTTCATTAGCTTGCATGTTACATTCTTAAGCCTCAAAATCATGCATAAACCCAAACTTGGCACATAAACGAATCATGGTGACAAAAGACATGGAATGATGACTAGAAACTCGCATGTATCATCATATAAGGGTTATGACTTCATATGCAAGTTGACATAAGGATTATGAAGGTTCTCATGTTGCATAATGCAACATTTCAACATAAAGGTTGTAGCTTTTTGCTCATAAGATCAAGATAATGACTTCATAAACTTGCATGACATGATAGCATGTATCATTCTCAATGATCAAACCCAAACTTGCAACATGAACATTTAACTTCATAGTTAGTATCTAAGAGTAGGGAAAGGGCTTACATTGCTATGAAGGCACAAATCGATTAAGTTAAAGATTGAGACAACGCCTATGCATGCCATCATCCAAAAACCCCAAAGATGAACACTCCAAATCAATAAAAAACCCCATCTTTATGAACAAAGATCAAAGCTTTTGCCTTGAAATCAACTTGAGAAGCTCTCATACTAACATAGGGACTCTCTAACACTCTCATGATCATGAAACCTCTCATAGAAATGAAGTGGAGGCTACGATTTTGAGTGGAGGCCATGAGTGGAGCAATTTTGCCATAGTTTAGTTACATGAATGAATAATGAGGGTTTAGGGGTAGGTTAGGGGCTTATTTATAGAGATTAGGAGTGATTAGGACCTTAGGATTAACCCTAGGATCAACCTGAGCCGTCAGATTTCAAACCAGGCCCAAAAACCTAGCCAAGATAGAGAATAGGTGCACCAGGCAAAACTGCCCGGCCACCATAAGTTGACCCCCAAGTCGACAGGGCTGTCGACTTGTGTAGCGCCAGGTCGACTCCCAAGTCGACAGGGCTGTCGACTTGGGGAGCCTGGCGGGAATTTTTCCCGCCTGGCCTTCCAGCCCTAAAACTTGAAATTAGAACTCGTTTTTGAACTTGAATTTTCTGAAAACTTCGTCGGACCATAACTTGATCATACGGACTCCGATTCTCGAAAACTCAGACTCTATTTCGCGTATTTTTCCGAGACGAACGCAATGGCATAGCCCGTTATACTTGATTCAGAATTTAAAATTAAATTCTGCCTTGATTCTCGTCTTAACATGTTATCGAAATACGGGTTGTTACATTCTCCCCACCTTTTAGGATTTCGTCCCCGAAATCTCCAAGTTAGGAAGAACATATCCTACCATCCATCATCCATCTACTCAAAACATCATCCACAAGCGACCATTGTCCTTAGATGATTTCTAATGCTATATGAATATATGCAAAACGTGTGTGTACATGTTCCTTAGCTAATGCTAATGATCAGGCCTGAATAATCTTTATAATGCAAAATATGTATAGTGCTATGAATCCAACATGCATGCAAATAGTCCTAGTCATATAGATACTATATGCGTGCACAATCATTCATTCATATGCAACAACCGCATGAGAATACATTCGATTTCATCCATAAGCAAGTATAAATACTCGTGCATATGCAATATGAGATGTGACCGAGTCGAGCTAGTATCTAATGTGTATTCGCGCATCCACGAGCAACCACTTGCAACCACTTGCAACCATATCAATCATAACATGTTTCAACTACATGTTTACATCCATAGGGTTCTACCTAGGATTCCCTGAAACAGGGTCGAGAAGATAAACAAGACAAACTCCTTACGGGGTTTGTAACAGAAAATAGGACCGAGAGGATGTCCACAAAAGATAGCCTGCAAGTAAGCTCTACAGAGAACAGGGATCAAGGATATACTCCCAAAAAGAGGTATCATGCGCGTATCTAGTCTTTGGCCAACAAAGTCGTATTTCCTTGAGCTCAATTCCATTGTGCCTTGACCGTCTTTTAACTTCGCGATTTCGTAGCTTCTTATTTCCTGTTTCCATAACATGAGCTGGAACTCATTTCTTCATCGCCTCTCGTTCCACTTTGCACCTATCCTTTTTCTAGAATACTTGGCGCAAACATGACTGCGTACTCATGATCTCATGCAAGCTTTCCAAAATTCACTAGTGAATCTCGGACCTCGTACCACAAGGTGTTCCACGTAGGAGAACTTTCTCTTGAAAGTAAACAGATGTCAACCAGGTTATCATGCGCACTTACTAGGGTGATTTCTATGACCCAAGCATAAGTGAAATGAACCATCCGTCTTATCGGCGAACACCACTCGATCGGACTTCAAATTTCGAATAAAGGCATCAAGGGATTCTAAGTAACTAGTCATGACAGAACCTCAAAAAGGTTACACAATACTTCGAGGGTATTACCAAGGCTAGTCAAAAGGTCTAACTACCCTCCTATCAAAATCGAGAGTGGCACCCCCTACTGGATAACCACTTCATCCCTCGAATCCATCCATAGCTTGTAAACATAAGCATTATTTCCAAGCTCAACACTTGGCATAGACGTTCTCAAATCCAAACAAGTCATGTATAAATGGACTGACTCTCCAATAGGACTTTGAGACAAAAATTGGGATTCTCTATTACGCTAGTACTTAAGGTGCAGAGACTCAACTACCGAAGCGGACTTAAATGATACGATGATCAAAACAAAGTCCTAACGGGATGATAGAGACGAAGAGCTAAACCTTTAACAAGATCGTTACCCTCCTTCCGAGGTACCCTAGAAATGGGAGCATACTATTGCCCTCCCGATGATCCTGTCCTTGTCCCATAATACTTAACTATCCGCCCCGTTTTACCGTGCCAAATGTACTCTCTCGTCATGGGTTTCATTGTTCATCTTTCTCTCTCCTTGAGGACTAAGCTATACCAACAAGTTTCTCATCCTTAAGCTCGTATCCTTTATCCTTTTTCTCACTGTCCTTTCTTATAACGCGGCCACTGGTCTCTCGAGAACCACCTCCATCGCATGGAAAGCACTTTCGTAGATAGAAAAGACTAGTCGCAGTTAAAACCACTGTGACTACAGATGGAGGAAAGAAAGGAAAAGAGATTAAATTAAGGAAACAAGGATAGTGCTAATGGCCTTTGGGGAATAGCCTTTTTCTTTTAAAAGAAAATTTTCTTGAAAAATGCTTCTTTGTAAACGATTTTCAAATAGTTTTCAGAAGGTCTTTAAAAACTTTTGCCCAGTCTGGTAACCTTCTACTCTGATACCAAATGTAACACCCCGCCTCCGCTAGGGTCACTCGCAAAGGAATGCACTAGCTTTAGAGGGGCATTATTGGTAAACATGCACAGAAATATCACAAGACAGAACATATAAAATAGCGGAAGTAAAATTGAACTTTCATAAACATTAACAATTAAGGTCTAAAGCCTTTTTCATCAGAGTACATCAAAACCTGTCTTGCAATAGTAAAGAAGCATAAAGACTTTTTCATAAATTATTCCCCAAGTAAAAACAGTAAAGTAGCCATAGCCAAGAAAAATCCAAGCCATCTATGATGACCTTCAAGCAGAAGAAATCCGAACTGAACAGCAGTATTTCCTCCCTGTAACCTGGGGGGGAAACGGAAGAGAAGAGGCGAAACAAAACGGGTCAGTCAAAAAGACTGAGTAAGCCCTATCTACTATCAGTATAAAAACTAGTAAAGTTAACTGACATGAGAAACTGAGATGAACATAAGCATGATGACAAGATAGATAAGCTAAATCAGAATAACAGGATGAACTACTGAACTCAGATAAACTAAGGTGTCATGATACATTACGGTGTCAAGATAAAACAAGGTATCCCATCGTCAAGTTCCTGTCAAATATAATATCCCCAAGATATCTATCACGTATAACCCCATGGTATCTATCCTGTCTTTTAGCTCTGCACCTACCGTACTAGTATCCCCACTGTATCATGTGTTATCCATGAATGACCCTTACTCAAAAGTCGTGTAATGGTCCTTGTCAACCTAATATCTCGCATATATAGGTTACTCAACTCGTATGTTTTATTCCATGTAAATGTTCAGTCCCCTGCCGTAGACCATACGGGCTTTCCCATGAGATTCTATATTACTTTAACATAGCTCCGTGATCCTTAAGATCGGTTTGGACTGTTACCCTAAACCTAGCTAGGGTCTCCCAACATGAATTATCGTTTGTACAACTAGGACTTATGCTACCTTGGGCTACTAGGGATTACGCTTACCCATTGCACGTTTTCGTATCTCGGTTTTGGTTCAACCACCCAGGGCCACTAGGATTTACGCTAACCGTCAACCGCGCCCTTTTTCCCACGCATTCATCGTGAATCGTTTTTCCATGACTGTATGCACATGTATCACATCGTGCCATCCGAGTCCTGTCACAGGGCAGACCAGGAAATACAGGACTCGGTCGGGAGCTTTCAATTTATCTGCCGATGCAGATGCTAAGGTCTGTTTTTCTATACGTGGCTATGGTCCCACGCGACCCCTCCCTCAACTAGTGAAAGACAAGACAGGATAAATCCTGTATGAGAACACACTACTGGCCAACCCACAATCCTAGCCTTACCGCAACCATAATTAGATAGCAATTATGGTCTATTGGGTGTTCTCTGCCTTTCCGTACGTACACGCTTGACCAAAGATGGTAGGTAGCCTGACGAAAATGCTATCTAGGGTACGACCGTGTACCGTCGACTATCCCCTATCCATCCCCGTCTTTAGGTCGCTCGTATAGCAACCAAGGCATACTCTTGGTTCTTCTAACGCAGACCTTAACCTCTCATGAGCCTAGTATAATCACCTGGCAGCTCATAGAGGGATACCAAGAATACCCTCACGTTACCCGAAGCCGCTGCTTCGTTACCCAGTTCGCTGGAGCCTTTATCCAAATCAGATACTTGCTCCTACTCGTATACTTAAACGATGACCTACCGTATTAGGTTACTCATCTATCTATGAACTGGTCTAAACTTCCTTGACTAAGAATCATTACTTATTTACTCTTCAACTAAGGTTTACCACTTAGCCTCATTCCCGCTATCCTTATTAACTACGGTTATCCACCTAATCCTCAGAACTAGGGTTTACATAATGGATTAAGTGTCACTTAAGTTCATGACTTAACCCGTCTACAAATCATGTCCAAGATAATCGTGTCAAAATTGGCTAAGTATCCAAGTTCAAGACTTAACCCCACAAACCATGCTCAAGTTGGTTAAGTATATTAAGCAATTCACGACTTAACCTCGTCCAATTATCATTCTAGATTGGTTAAGTATATATTAACTTGACCCTATCAATTTACTTAGTCAAATCGGTCAAGTGTATTCAAGCGATTCGTGACTTAGCCTTATCATGTTTTCACGTTAGATTGGTTAAGTATAGGTTAACTTAACCTCAATAAATTCACGGGTTAGATTGGTTAAGTATAGGTCACTTAACCGCATCAATTCATCATGTTTAGATTAGTTAAGTGTTTAACTTAACCCCATTAAACTACCAAGCGGGATTAATTAAGTCTAGGCTAACTTAACCCCATCCGATTATCATGTTTAGACTAGTTGAGTCTAATCTTAACCCCATCCATTAACTGTCTTTTCGGTTAAGCGTCATTAAGAAAACTTACTTACTTAACCTTACCAAGTTATCGTGTTGGATTGATTAAGTGTTGGTTAACTTAACCATTTCAAAATCACTGAATTGGATGGGTTAAGTCCAGATTAACTTAACCACATCCCCTAACTG
This sequence comes from Allium sativum, assembly GCA_030737875.1. Classification (NCBI taxonomy): domain Eukaryota; kingdom Viridiplantae; phylum Streptophyta; class Magnoliopsida; order Asparagales; family Amaryllidaceae; genus Allium; species Allium sativum. The sequence continues at coordinate 48,549,777 of CM060916.1, forward strand.
TATTATACGGTTAAGTGTAATTGGGAAAGCTTAATTAACCGTATCAAATTCACATGTTGGTTGGGTTAAGTGTTGGTTAACTTAACCCCGTCCACTAGTCTTATAAATATGGTTAAGTGTCATTAGGCAAATCAAGTTACTTAACCTACCCAACCTTGTCATGTCTTGTTAAGTATCATTAGCCTAATCAATTTACTTAACCCATTTGTCCATGTCATATTTGGTTAAGAGTCATTAATCAAATTAACTTAACCCTATCATGTGGCATTAATTACTTAATGCACCTCAACCTCTCACATTAGACTTTGTTGTGGTTATTAGTTAAGCCGGTCGGTTCCGGGTAGCTTTACACCACAACTTGGTCTAACCTCGGGTCCAAGCACAACATGACCAACTTCTCACATTGGGTCCTATTGTTTGCAACTACTAGTTAGGCCGGTCGGTTCCGGGTAGCTTTACGTTGCAAACTCAACCCAACCTCGAGTTGGCCACTTTCATGTTTAGTCTAGTGTCATGTTCATATTCAAGTTTTCAAGCAATTGGGTAGACCTAACTTAATACGTAAATTCCCAATGGGTAGACCTAACTTAATAGGTAAATTCCCAAGCTTATATTTTCAAGCATACTTACATGTCAACTTCCATGTTATATTTCAAGTCATGTTTTCAAGTTGTATTTTCATGTCATTAGAAATTACCCATAACATAACCCAACGCTTTTAAACTCGCATATACGTTCGCAACAACGTAATGGATTAAAAGAATAGACTTGGCAAAGGCATGACAAAAATGGATATTTAGCCACAAGTTAATCATGGTGGCAAATGAGGCACAAATGTGTTCATTAGCTTGCATGTTACATTCTTAAGCCTCAAAATCATGCATAAACCCAAACTTGGCACATAAACGAATCATGGTGACAAAAGACATGGAATGATGACTAGAAACTCGCATGTATCATCATATAAGGGTTATGACTTCATATGCAAGTTGACATAAGGATTATGAAGGTTCTCATGTTGCATAATGCAACATTTCAACATAAAGGTTGTAGCTTTTTGCTCATAAGATCAAGATAATGACTTCATAAACTTGCATGACATGATAGCATGTATCATTCTCAATGATCAAACCCAAACTTGCAACACGAACATTTAACTTCATAGTTAGTATCTAAGAGTAGGGAAAGGGCTTACATTGCTATGAAGGCACAAATCGATTAAGTTAAAGATTGAGACAACGCCTATGCATGCCATCATCCAAAAACCCCAAAGATGAACACTCCAAATCAATAAAAACCCCATCTTTATGAACAAAGATCAAAGCTTTTGCCTTGAAATCAACTTGAGAAGCTCTCATACTAACATAGGGACTCTCTAACACTCTCATGATCATGAAACCTTTCATAGAAATGAAGTGGAGGCTAGGATTTTGAGTGGAGGCCATGAGTGGAGCAATTTTGCCATAGTTTAGTTACATGAATGAATAATGAGGGTTTAGGGGTAGGTTAGGGGCTTATTTATAGAGATTAGGAGTGATTAGGACCTTAGGATTAACCCTAGGATCAACCTGAGCCGTCAGATTTCAAACCAGGCCCAAAAACCTAACCAAGATAGAGAATAGGTGCACCAGGCAAAACTGCCCGGCCACCATAGGTCGACCCCCAAGTCGACAGGGCTGTCGACTTGGGTAGCGCCAGGTCGACTCCCAAGTCGACAGGGCTGTCGACTTGGGGAGCCTGGCGGGATTTTTTCCCGCCTGGCCTTCCAGCCCTAAAACTTGAAATTAGAACTCGTTTTTGAACTTGAATTTTCTGAAAACTTCGTCGGACCATAACTTGGTCATACGGACTCCGATTCTCGAAAACTCAGACTCTATTTCGCGTATTTTTCCGAGACGAACGCAATGGCATAGCCCATTTTACTTGATTCAGAATTTAAAATTAAATTCTGCCTTGATTCTCGTCTTAACATGTTATCGAAATATGGGTTGTTACATGAGATGTAACGATCTAGAATTTTTAACCAATTTAAAATTGGAATTTTTATTACTTAATTTGAATTTAAATTTGAATTTGATATAAATATATATGGCTAAGAGTATTTAATAATTTTGATAAGTTATATGATAGATTTTACTTGAATTATAAATGAGAATGATTATTAATGAGTTTGGATTTATTGATACTATTTATCGTTCGATCGGATTTGTAAAACCATAACACGAATTCGTAGTGTTAGAATTAAGTGTTGCCTTTAGTTTTCATAACATTTAAAAGAAAGTGCTACCAAAAGTTCTTTTTTCTTCATAAGACAAGTGTTAAGACATACGTCTTTATGCATGCTCCCTTTCATGCATGATTGCCACTTGCCCCTTTATGTGTCTTTACCTCCTTACTCCTCTTTTCCTATATAAGGTTTTTACCATTCCATTTCCATTTCCTCCTTTTCACCATCTTCTTAAAGCTTATGGCCATGGTTTCCATGGCATAAGTCTTCCTCTTTTCCACCACCACCTTACCAAAGTTCGTCATTCTTCTACTCCTCTTACAATATAAAGAGAGATTAGTGTATATTATATTATTTATATTTTGGTGAAGAAGACGATGCGCTGAAATACTGTCCGACGGTTCGCTTAGCTAGGCTCGCCTACCGTGAAGATTTGGAAAGCTGTTAGGCGAGAACTCTTTAACCACAGTTTATATATTTAATTAGCAGCTAGACTAATTTAAATATAGTGATGAATTATTATTGGTTAATGATGATTAATGTTTGTTGTGATGGATGATGGATGTGTAGTTTAGAACACACACACACACACACACTATTAAGCGTTAATGTTATGACGCTTATGCACAGTAATGATTTATTTAATCATGTTGATGATGGTTGCTATGGATGTTTAAGTGGTTGTTGATGTTGTTTTGCACACACTATGACACAACAATTATGGTATCACATTGGTGATCGACAAATCTCCTTCATAATTAAAAGAAATATCATTATTGAAATTGAAGGTTAATAATTGGAAAAGACCATATGTATAATTCATATATATTGTTAAAGTCCTTTAAATGAATAAATAAATAACGGAACATTCTAGGATGACAGAGAGGATAGTGTCTAGGCTTGGGTTTGGAAATAAAGTTTCCTGCTCTCTCTGGCTATCCCTAACTGATCCGACGAATGGGAAGGTTAATTTGAAGTTACTTGAATTCAGAAATGAATTGGAATTTATGAAAGTTGAATTTTAGATCCAAAATAATTTGGAAAGTAAATTTAAATGATTTTAAAAGGGTTATATAAGGATATAATGGTTTTCTAAGATATTTTGAAGTATCATAGAATAATGGTTATTATGGTCAAAATAGAGCTTGTCTCATAACATCAATTTACGTATTTTAGATGCAAACATTAAATGCTTATAACTTTTGCAATCTAAATCAGATTTCCATAAAATGAAAAACGTTTGATTTCCATTAACAAGAACTTTCAAATGAGTGAAAGTAGATTTTAAATTCGAGTTATAATTTTCAAGTTATGTTTAAAACTATTTTGGAAAAGGTTGCTATAAGAGAAGTTATCGACCATAACCATAAACAGCCATTTTTTAATGTTTCTAAAATATGGAAAAAATGGTAAAATCATTATAAATTATGTAAAAAATGTTTTTAATTGTAATGTTTAAGTTTTGATTAAGAAAAGCGATGTTTTGATCGAAGTAATTAAGATAACTGTTTTGTAACGCTTTTGAAAACACTATTGTAACGCTTTCTTCGAAAACAATCTATTTTGAAGTTTTTAACCCGCAAACTATTTTCCGAACTACAAGTAATCATTTTTAAATGATTTGTGGAATGTTTTCAAAGGTTTAAAAGTATTGGAAATATTTTATATGGAATTTAAATTGATATTAATATGGGTTTTCAATTTTAAATAAATGGATATGGTTGGTGATAAGTCTTCAGATGTTTGATATTAATCCGGTAGACGATGATTCTTACTATTTGAGGAATTTAAAAGGTAGTTCACTATTTTTCTGCTTATAGTGTGAGTTGGACATCGATATTAATATTAAGTATAAGTTGATGGTATTTCTATCCAGATCTAATGTCAAAGTGTTGAATAAATCTTTTAATTAAGATACGAGTTTCCTAAGTTGATTGGGATAAGTTGGATAGAAATAATCTTCAGATATTTGATATGAAATTTTGTGGTGTAAATGTATACTATTTGAGGAATTTGTAAGATATTATTATACCGTTATTCCACTTATCGTATTTGTTGATGATGAGAATTGATATCGAATATAAGTAGATACAATTTCTGTGTAACTTATGTTCAATATAAATTGATTTGGGTTTTGTTGTGAATCATATCTTCAATAATATCATTCTTGAAACCCAATGAGATTGAGTTATGGAAATTCATATTGTAATTTGTAAGCAGATCTTTGATTTAAGGAAATTAAAAGTGAGGAATTAGAAAGAAAGTGTAATCTTTTGGTTAAGATTAAAGAATGGAATGTTGGAAAATCAATTTAATTGGAAACTAGGGTTGAAATGTGGGGTAAGGGTTTTCAAAGGAAACTGGATTTTTGATAACGAGTTATCAAATGGAAAATTAATTAAGGCTTAGGGCTATATTATCTTGGATTTAAGGGATGTGTTTTAAAGAAGAAGGGTTAAATATGGATTTTGTTAAAGATAATTTGTGAATAGATTTAAAGAAGTTTAATTTAACGAAATCCAAAATTTAAGGAGATTTGGTAGAAAGCCTGTGTGTTCCGTGATTTTGTTTTTAATTGCGCTTATTATTTAGAAAGACCGGGATCAGAATTATGTTTTAAAACCATTCCAAGTAATAATACGATGTTGTGGAGCAATTGAAGACATTGGAGGTGGCACTGAAGGCTGGGACCCTTCGTGTCGTAAGGTCGACTTGCTGAATGTCTCGAATGGCTGGTCCGATTCACAGAAGGATTTTATATATCAGCTAAGTGGCAAGAAGCCCGAACATATGTAAAGGAATTCCGGATTGTTGTTTCGTTCAGACGTAGAACAAACATGTATGGATTGTGTGTCTGACATTGTAATTGATTGCGTAACACTGATCTTTATTAATATATACCTGCTTTGTGGTGGAGAATTTATTCTCTTGCTTAACACCCTTCTCTAAGACGTATGAGCTTAGAGGTTATATATTGATAGAAATCAGTGATGCGTAGTGAACGGACAATGTGGCATACTTAAGTTATGTGATGAGCTATGGATGATCAAATCATGGCTTATTTAAGCTTTGCTTTGTGTATATCGTGACCTCGACGAACCTCACACCCCGAATTGATGGTAAACTGGTGGTCAGATTTTTATGTTCGTTTCGTATGTCCGGTGCACCGGGATGTGATGATGAAAGGGTACTGCGAAGTCCCTAGTCTGGGACGCTATTTGTTGGGTACTCTGATTCATGTATGGTGAGTTAGTATAACAGAGTCCGAGTCTAGACGTTATCCGCGAGTACTGGGATGATGCACGCAAGAAAATTTAGAAGCCCACGAATGATCTTTCGTACCAGGAACCATCATGTTCGAAACCCAACCTCCACTACAAGCCCGTACGGTTTTGATTGTATAGCCTGCTGGTTACCAGCAGGATTGTTAGTATAATGGGATGGGACACTATGCTGGCTAGGATTAATACATTTATTTGCGAAAAGGTTTTTCACACTATATAGTAGTAAAAGTAGATTTTCACGTATGAAGGCATTTTTGGTTATCATAAGGCAAAACTTGTCCATTTGGTGTGCGCTTGCATTGTGTTATGTGGGACGAGCTTATGATAGCTTCATTTTTTCGAAATGTCATTGCATATTTCTATGCACTGATATTCACATGGAGTAAACCCATTCCGCATTGGCGGCGTGGTCCGGTGAATTACCTAACTTTAAAATAAACCCTAAAGACAACTATTTTGAGTTCTCACACAAGTCCGATGACTAACCTGGAGTTTATTGTTCCCAGACCTAAACTCTGGGTGCCCATATTTTTACATGGGAAGCCTAGTAGTTTGGTTTTCAGATTTAGCCTTGGAGTTAGTTGGTGCAGGATTCTGGCTTAACTGGAGCTATTATGTTTGGAGCATTCGCATTCTTCTGCTGAGTTTAGTATCTTTTTCCACTGTGTAACCGATATACTCTGATGTACCTCTTGTAACTCTGGTGTAATATTATCTTAATTATAATGGAAAAGTTGTTTTTATTTTGTGCAAATGTGTAAGTGCCCCTAACAATCCGTCTTTATGAACGGTTTAAGTCGGTTTAATTACCGGCGAAAACCAAGAAAAAAGCCGGGTCGTTACAATAGTGGCATTAGAGCTTTGGTTTATACAAAGCAATGGGCTGCGACACACATTTGAACAAAAGGAAAGACTCGTCGAAGTTATAATATCTCATTAGAGATAGGGTTTGTAATGCCCTAGAATGAGATTTTTGAGTATTATACTTGAGAGAGCATATTTGAAAATATGATATGACTTTTGAAAAGTTTTAATTTAAGAAACAAACATATTTTGGAAATATAAGGTTAATTATAACCTGGATACTTAATCAAACGATTAAGGTTAAGTTTACATTTTGTGATTATAACTACACATGAAATACTTCTTATGGCACGGTAATTAAGCCCCTTGCACTGATCAGGAAAATGATTCGAGTACAAATGCCTTTTGGATTTAATTTATTGGGTAACATTTTGAAATATCGATAAACTTGGGTCCAATTTGTTAAGGTAACTAACTAGTATGGTTAGAACTTAAAAATTAGAATTTGAGTATTGTATTCGATGTTGAGGTTGGACTATCGGGTGTAAGAAGATTTTCAATATACGCCTAGCTAACGTATATACGAAGTCTTGAGTATACTAGATTGATATAGAATCACACTCAAGTCACTAGAAGATGATTCTATTGATGATTGCAGCATCATCAGTATGTATTTTCGAGTTTCGAAAGTGGGATGACTATATGATTCCGATTAAAACATCAATATATACTTAAATCCATTTAGATAAGTGTTTGAAATTGTTTGGTAAATTGATATGAACTTAAATTGAAAAGTGAAAATTTGGGTTGTAAGAATTAAACCAGGTAAACTTGTTAGTAAGGGATAAGCCAGTAAATTAAGTTGAAGGTAAGCTGGATTTTTCAACAAAATTTCCTTATAGGAACAAAGATGGAGTTTGGTCTATCAGGTACAGAATGGTGGATGACCCTAAAACAAGAAAGGAAAGCTCATAATCGAAAAGAAAAGGAAGAAAGCCCTAGATTGGGGAAATTCAAAGGTATCGATTATTCTAGATGTAGTCAAGAAGGACATTTTATTGTTTTATGCCCAGAAAGAATACAAAAGAAAACAATTCGAGAAGACATAATTTGTTTCAAATGTAAGAAGAAAGGAAATTTTATACGTAAGTGTCCTAAAACAAAGAAGAAACCCATGAACCCAACAAAAGAAAAGAAGTGTTATCGATGTAGAAAAGAAGGGCATGTAGTCCAAGATTGTCAGTTAAAGAAGGGAGAAAGACCAGCTAAAGCTACACCACCTGCAGTCATAAGTGAACAAGAAGGAACGCAAGAATTATGTAATCAAAGCAAGCTCTTTGACCCCTAGGGAATTATCTCTGAAAAGTTGGACAAGTGTATGTATACGATGTTAAATAAAAAAACTTCTTTTATAGATCTTTTTAATATATTCTATCATATATCCAAATAGACCCTATTCTAATGAGAAAGTTATTGAATTTAATTAAAGGTACATATAGGAAGATTGGAATTATCAACGATTTTGGACAAGTCGATAAGTTCTAAAGTATATTGTGGCAATAAAAGGAACTGTTTAAGTAAGCATAAATACCTTGTGAAATAATTTTCCAATTTGATTAAAGGATTTTGGTAAGCAGGAATAGTAAGAAGAAATTACCTAGACTGAAACGTTTAGACAAGCTGAGTTCGGAGATGATCAATTTTTTCGTGTAACGAATAATAGTAAATTTTGGAAACTGAAAAGGAATAAGTTTCATAACCTTTGCATTTGTAAGATAAGATATAAGAGCATAATTTATAAGTCTGAATTTTTTTCAAAGTAGTAAATGGTTGAGTATAAGTAATTGGCCCAGTGAACGATGAATCGAATATAATAGGTAACTGGAGGTTACCATAGGAGGACTGGTAGATATGGTTATCTGTTAATACATGTGAGAACATAGAGCTTTGGTATTAAGAATTTTAATCTTGATTTTTTCGAATAAGTAGTTATGATTCCCTTTCCTTTTCGAGAATGAAAAGTTTTAAGGGCGGTGAATGTAACGATCCAGAATTTTTAACCAATTTAAAATTGGAATTTTTATTACTTAATTTGAATTTGATATAAATATATATGGTTAAGAGTATTTAATAATTTTGATAAGTTATATGATAGATTTTACTTGAATTATAAATGAGAATATTATTAATGAGTTTGGATTTACTGATATTATTTGTCGTTCGATCGGATTTGTCAAACCATAACACGAATTAGTAGCGTTAGAATTAAGTATTGCCTTTGGTTTTCATAACATTTAAAAGAAAGTGCTACCAAAAGTTCTTTTTTCTTCTTAAGACCAGTTTTAAGACACGTGTCTTTATGCATGCTCCCTTTCATGCATGATTTCCACTTGCCCCCTTATGTGTCTTTACCTCCTTACTCCTCTTTTCTTATATAAGGAGGCTCTTTCTCCATTTTTTACCATTCCATTTCCATTTCCTCCTTTCCACCTTCTTCTTAAAGCTTATGGCCATGGTTTCCATGGCATAAGTCTTCCTTTTTTCCACCACCACCTTGCCAAAGTTCTTCATTCTTCTCCTCCTCGTACAATATAAAGAGAGATTAGTGTATATTATATTATATATTTTTTTATGAAGAAGACGTTGCGTTGAAATATTGTCTGACGGTTCCGTTAGCTAGGCTCGCCTACCGTGAAGTTTTGGAAAGCTGTTAGGTGAGAACTCTTTAACCACGGTTTATATATTTAACTAGTAGCTAAACTAATTTAAATATAGTGATGAATTATTATTGGTCAATGATGATTAATGTTTGTTGTGATGGATGATGGATGCGTAGTTTAGAACACACACACTTTTAAGCGTTAATGTTATGACGCTTGTGCACAGTTATGATTTATTTAATCATGTTGATGATGGTTGTTATGGATGTTTAAATGGTTGTTGATGTTGTTTTGAACACATTATGACACGACAATTACGGTATCACATTGATGATCGAAAATCTCCTTCATAATTAAAAGAAATATCATTATTGAAATTGAAGGTTAATAATTGGAAAAGACCATATGTATAATTTATATATATTGTTAAAGTCCTTTAAATGAATAAATAAATACTGGAACATTCTAGGATGGCAGAGAGGATAGTGTCTAGGCTTGGGTTTGGAAATAAAGTTTCCTGCTCTTCCTGGCTATCCCTAACTGATTTGACGAATGGGAAGGTTAACTGAAGTTATTTGAATTTAGAAATTAATTGGAATTTATGAAAGTTGAATTTTAGATCCAAAATAATTTGGGAAGTAAATTTAAATGATTTTAAAAGGGTTATATAAGGATATAATTGTTTTCTAGGATATTTTGAAGTATCATAGAATAATGGTTATTATGGTCAAAATAGAGCTTGTCGCATAACGACAATTTACGTATTTTAGATGCAAACTTTAAACGCTTATAACTTTTGCAATCTAAATCGAATTTCCATAAAATGAAAAATGTTTGATTTCCATTAACAAGAACTTTCAAATGAGTGAAAGAAGATTTTAAATTCGAGTTATAATTTCCAAGTTATCTTTAAAACCATTTTGGAAAAGGTCGCTATAAGAGAAGTTATCGACCATAACCATAAACAACCATTTTTACTGTTTCTAAAACTATGGAAAAAGGGTAAAATCATTTTAAATTATGTAAAAAATGTTTTGAATTGTAAAGTTTAAGTTTTGACTAAGAAAAGCGATGCTTTGATCGAAGTAATTAAGATAACAGTTTTGTACCGCTTTTGTAACGCTTTTGAAAACACTATTGTAACGCTTTCTTCAAAAATAATCTATTTTGAAGTTTTTAACCCGCAAGCTATTTTCCGAACTACAAGTAATCAATTTTTAATGATTTGTGGAATGTTTTCAAAGGTTCAAAAGTATTGGAAATATTTTATGTGGAATCTAAATTGATATTAATATGGGTTTTCAATTTTAAATAATTGGATATGGTTGGAGATAAATCTTCGGATGTTCGATATTAATCCAGTAGATGTTGATTCTTACTTTTTGAGGAATTTAAAAGGTAGTTCACCATTATTCCACTTATAGTGTGAGTTGGATATCGAGATTAATATTAAGTATAAGTTGATGGTATTTCTATCCAGATCTAATGTCAAAGAGTTTAATAAATCTTTTAATTAAGATACGAGTTTCCTATGTTGGCTGGGATAAGTTGGATAGAAATAATATCAGATATTTGATATGAAATTTGATGGTGTAAATGTATACTATTGGAGGAATTTGGAAGATATTATTATATCGTTATTCCACTTATAGTATTCGTTGATTATGAGAATTGATATCAAATATAGGTAGATACAGTTTCTGTGTAACTTATGTTCAATATAAATTGATTTGGGTTTTGTCATGAATCATATCTTCAATAATATCATTCTTGAAACCCAGTGAGATTGAGTTATGGAAATTCATAATGTAATTTGATGATTTAATCAGGTCTTTGATTTGAGGAAATTAAAAGTGAGGAATTGGAAAGATAGTGTAATCTTTTAGTTAAGATTAAAGAATGGAATGTTGGAAAATCAATTTAATTGAAACTAGGGTTGAAATGTGGGGTAAGGGTTTTCAAAGGAAACTGGATTTTTGATAACGAGTTATCAAATGAAAAATTAATTAAGGCTTTGGGGCTAGATTATCTTGGATTTAAGGGATGTGTTTTTAAAGAAGAAGGGTTAAATATGGTTTTTGTTAAAGATAATTTGCGAATAGATTTATAGAAGTTTAATTTAACGAAATCCAAAATGGAAGGAGATTTGGTAGAACGCCCGTGTGTTCCATGATTGTGTCTTTAATTGCGCTTATTATTTGGAAAGATCAGGATCAGAATTATGTCTGAAAACCATTCCAAGTAATAATACGATGTTGTGGAGCAATTGAAGACATTGGAGGCGGCATTGAAGACCGGTACCCTTCGTGTCGTAAGGGCGACTGGCTGAATATCTCGAACGGCTTTCTCCCATTCACAGATGGATTTTAAATATCTGCTAAGTAGCAAGAAGCCCGAACATATGTGAAGGAATTCCGGATTGTTGTTTCGTTCAAACCTAGAACGGAAATGCATGGATTGTGTGTCTGAAATTGTAATTGACTGCGTAGCACTGATCTTTATTAATATATATCTACTTGGTGGCAGAGAATTTATTCTCTTGCTTAACACCCTTCTCTAAAATGTATGAGCTTAGAGGTTATATATTGATAGAAATCAGTGATGCGTAGTGAATGGACAATGTAGCATACTTAAATTATGTGATGAGCGATGATCAAAGCATGGCTTATTTAAGCGTAGCTTTGTGTATATTGTAACCTCAACGTACCTCACACCCCGGATTGATGGTAAACTGGTGGTTAGATTTTTATGTTCGTTTCGTATGTTCGGTGCACCGGGATGTGATGATGAAAGGGTACTGCGAATTCCCCAGTCTGGGACGCTATTTGTTAGGTACTCTGATTCATGTATGGTGGGTTAGTATAACGGAGTCCGAGTCTGGACGTTATCCGCGAGTACTGGGATGATGCGCGCAAGAAAGTTTGGGATGATCTTTCATACCAGGAACCATCATATTCGAAACCCAATCTCCACTATGAGCCCGTACGGTTTTGAATGTATAGCCTGCTGGTTACCGGCAAGATTGTCAGTATAATTGGATGGGGCATTATGCTGGCTAGGATTAATACATTTATTTGCGAAAAGGTTTTTCACACTATATATAGTAGTAAAAGAGGATTTTCATGTTTGAAGGCATTTTTGGTTATCATAAGGCAAAACTCGCCCATCTGGTATGCGCTTGCATGGTGTGATGTGGGACGAGCTTATGATAGATTCATTTTTTCAAAAAGTCATTGCGGATTTCTATGCACTGGTATTCACATGGAGTAAACCCGTTCCGCATTGGTGGCGTGGTCCGGTGAATTAGCTAACTTTAAAATAAACACTAAAGACAACTGTTTTGAGTTCTGATACCAGTCCCATGACTGACCTGGAGTTTATTGTTCCCGCACCTAAACTCTGGGTGCCCATAATTTTTACAAGGGCAGCCTAGTAGTTTGGTTCGCAGATTTAGCCTTGGAGTTAGTTGGAGTAGGATTCTGGTTTAACTGGAGCTATTATGTTTGGAGCATTCACATTCTTCCGCTGAGTTTAGTATCTTTTCTGCTGTGTAACCGATGTACTCTGATGTACCTCTTGTAACTCTGATGTAATATTATTTTAATGATAATGGAAAAGTCGTTTTTATTTTGTGCAACTGTTTAAGTGCCCCTAACAATCTGTCTTTATGAATGGTTTAAGTTGGTTTAATTACCGGCAAAAACCGAGCAAAAAGCCAGGTCGTTACATTAGAGGCGTACTTGTATATTGAAAAAGATTTTTCAAACTATATATAAATATAATATTTACCCCAATAAGCATACGCGTTTATACTAGGCATCTTTATCATTTTTTTCCCTTTCAGCTTAAATACTATCTCAGGAGCATTGACTAAGGGATTCTTCATTTTCTTTTCAGATAGTAGAATAGGTGAAAACCCAACTGAGCAGGGTAACCAGGCAAGACCCCTGTACTTGACAGAATTTTTTCAACGGTATCTCCATATTGTTGAATAAATCCCTATTTCCATTCTTCTTCGGTGGCACCTACAGCTCCTACCGCTGAGGTAGCCTTTGACTTTTCCCACCTTTGTATGACTTTCATGCATCTTGTAGGGAAATCGTTTTCTAGAGAGGAATGCTTTGCTAGTGCCCAATCTTGGGTTATGGGATGTGAAAGAATTTTTGAAGCTACTGGCTGGCCCGATGAAGTGAAGAGGAGAATAGTGGCTTAGCACTTGAAAGATGAGGCCCTTGAATGATGGAATTTAATATCTGGAGAGAATAAGGGACGGATGTTTACATGGTCCAAATTCAAAACCATTTTGAAGCAAAGTTTTTGCCAAGGGCATAAATGACTATCCAAGTGGAGAAATTCATCCACCTCAAGCAAGGAAGATTCAGCCTGCAAGAGTACGTATCCAAATTTTCTGAATTATGTAAGTTTGGAATAGGATTGATAGACACCTCCATGAACAAAGCCCTGAGATTTGTTAAAGGACTAAACTCTCCGTTGAAGGAAACTTTATTAGCCCAAGTAACGTTTGGGGCGACTTTTGAAACCCTAGTAGAGATAGTTATCTTATGCACGACAGAAGGCGCCAAAGAGGATAAAGAATGTGAGAAAGGGGAAAGCTTCAACAAAAATAAGAAGGAATGGTGGAAGAACAAGAAGAAGAACAAATTCAAAAATGACGGAATGACTTATACGAAGTGCAACCTCAAGGGCCGTGAGGCCAAGGATTTTAGGACCTCGTTGGCTAAAAAGGAGTTCGAGGGAAAATGTTGCAACTGCCATGAATAAGGCCACATGTCCAAGGACTGCCCAAAACCCAAAGTTGTCAAGAGTGGCCAGAACTATGCAATAGAGGCAGCACCAATTCAATGCCAACCCCTAAGAGACCAACGGAAGCCCTCACTTGAAGCTATAACCTCTGTTTTAGGAAATTCAGTATACACTATGTTCGATCCCGGAGCGACCCATTCTTTTATCTCCAAATAATTAGTAAATTTATTAAATCTTCCCATATATAGAGGTGGCCAACCCTATCGGAGGATCTAAGTATCTTGAACTGTTATGCAAAGATCTAGTATTGGAGGTCGACAATGTCGAGTTCCATTGCGAAGTATATGCATTGGATTTCATAGGGTATGACCTTATCCTATGTATGGACTGGCTATCGTTTTAGGGGTCATCCTAGATTTCGATAAGAGACTTGTTCGTCTTAAAAGCAGAGAAGTACGTAGCTTAAGTACTCCTTGTAATGTAACAAACTAGGATAAAGCCTTATTATATTCCTTATCTCCTAGTTCTGAAGGACCATCTTCGGTCCCTATAGTTTGTGAATTATTGGACGTCTTCGAGGAAGTCAAGGAACTTCGACCCCACAAAGAAATCCCTTTTCATATAGATGTAGAGAAGGACGTTAAACCTGTAGCACTACCCTTGAGGCATATGGCGCCCAATGAAAGAAGGTAGTTAGATCAACAGATTTCAGAGTTGTTGCAAAAAGGTTTCATTTGTCGAAGTACCTCGGAATGAGGTGCACCTGCCGTGTTTGCCACCAAAGCAGGTGGATCTTTGAGACTTTGTGTGAACTATAAGGAACTTAATAAATTGACCAATAAGAATAGGTACCCTTTACCTAGAATCGATGATCTTTTTAACTACTTGGGAGGAGCCCGAGTATTTTCCTAACTAGACCTTGGTACTGTATTTCACCATTTAAGAAATGAAGAGGACAGCAAATACAAAATTGTGTTAAGGACGCTAGACGGATTGTTCCAATAGGAAGTTATGCCTTTCGGACTAACAAATGCACCCGCTTTCTTTGTTGACCTCATGAGAGTATTAAGGGGCATTCTAAATAAAATTATGGTATTCTTCATAGATGATATCCTTATATTTTCAAAAGATCTTAAAGAGCATGAAAATCACTTGAGCCAAGAGTTAGGGATATTAAGAAAGAGCCAACTGAAAGTAAAATTCTTGAAATGCCATTTCTAGAGGGAAGAAGTAAGATTTTTAGGACATATTGTGCCGAGGGAAGGCTTGGCCGTAGCCCCCGCAAAAATTATGGCAAACAAGGAATGGAGGATACCTCGGAATGCTACAGAAGGGAGAAGCTTCCTCCGATTGGCCAGAAATTGTAGGAAATTCATTAAAGACTTCGCTAATATTGCTATACCTTTAACCCAATTAACGAAGTATTAACTAGCGCACATGTCCTAATTATACCCGACGGTTCAAAATTGTTCACTGTTTACACCGATGCATGTGGGACCGGTTTAAGAGAAGTCCTTATGCAAGAAGGAAGAGTACTTGCTTATGCTAGTAGACAACTCAAGGATCCAGAGAAAAGATATCCAGTACATGACCTTGAGTTAGCCACAGTAGTGTTTGCCTTTAAGATGTGGAGACATTATCTTTTAGGGGAGAAATTAGAACTCTTTATTGATAAGAAATCCCTTAAGTATTTATTTTCTCAACGTGACCTAAACTTGAGACAACAACGATGGATGGAATATATTGCCTCATTTGACTTTATGATACAATATACCCCGGACAAAGGGAATGTTGTGGCAGATGCTTTAAGTAGGTAACATGCGACTTTAAATGTGATAACAAAATGGAAACAATTAGAGTTCCTTGCTAATTTTAATTTGCAACCCTCACCAACCACTTCTAGTGATTTTCTTGGGGCTATGATAATTAGACCTACCCTAAGAGAAAGGATCCAGAGAGCACAAGACCTTAACAAGGAATTAAGAAGCATAAGGGAAAAAGTGGGAAATAAATAGGCCTTTCCTCATTCGGTTAAGTATTCGATTAGAAATTATGGGAGTTTACTTTGGGATGGATGACTTTACATCGCTAAAGATGAAAGGTTTAGGAAAGAAATATTAGAAGAGTGCCATAGGTCAAAATTGACCACACACCCTGTTGGGGATAAAATGTACAAGGATATAAAGAGGAATCTCCATTGGGAAGGAATGAAGAGAAGCCAGGAGGATTGGTACTACCTTTAGAGATCCCCACGTGGAAGTGAGAATATAATTCCACGGACTTCCTAGAAGCCAAAAGGGTAATGAGGCCATTTGGGTTGTGGTAGATCGTTTAACCAAAAGCACCCATTTTATACCAGTCTAGAAGACAAGGACTAGAACCTCGTTAGCCCAATTATATGTCAAAGAGATAGTCAGACTTCATGGCATCCCATCGAGCATTATGAGTGATAGAGACCCCTTGTTCACAAGAGAATTTTGGAGAAGCCTACAAGCAACATTGTGAACGACCCTCGACTTAGGCGCAACCTATCATCCGCAGACCAATAGACAGACAAAAAGAGTAAACAAAATATTGGAAGACTTGCTCAGAGCTTGCATCATTGACTTTGGAGGAGTTTGAAAGCAGCACCTATCGCTCGTAGAATTCACGTATAATAATAGTTTTTAAACGAAGATTAGTATGGTCCCTTTTGAAGCGCTTTATGGGAGGCCATGCAAATCGCAAACTTCTTGGTGGGAAACTACGACAAGGTTATACTCGGACTAGACATCGTTCGTGATTCCACGGAGAAGATATTTTTGATTAGACAAAGGATGAAGGCAGCCTAAGACAATCATAAATCGTATGCTGATAAGCGAAGGAGAGAACTTGAGTTTAATGTTGGAGACTTAGTAATCATAAAAGTATCCCTTCTTAAAAAGACTATTCAGTTTGGAAAGACTAGGAAGCTGACATCCGGATTTATTGGGCCTTTTAGTATCATCGAGAAGATATGATCTTTGGCTTACCGAGTGGATCTCCCAGAGTGTCTATTGGGAATCCATAATGTTTTCCATGTATCTCAACTAAGGCAACGCCTTCATGATTCTACTATCAGACTCAAGCTTGATGAAATTAGGGACATATAAAAACTCGAGTTGGAGTCCAGAGTTCCCCGTACCACTTCAAGGATTGTAGAGCATGGAATCAAGAGACTCTGCAATAAAACCATTCGCCTCGTCCGAGTACAATGGGGAAATAATCTTGCGGAAAGCACATGGGAGACCGAGGATAAGATGAGACAGACTCGCCCATAGCTTTTCTTGGGTAATTTTTCCTCAAAATAACGTTTATGGATGCATAGTGATTGGTAGATTGGATGTTAAGAAATGGATGCAACACCATTGCACCGAGCACTCATATAGAAATAAATGCATATTTAGGTTGTTTGCATACATATTGCATCACTTATTACACCTACATGCTAGGTTAGAGCTCACTTTAGTGGTTCTGCAGTTTATAATCACTACGAGTAATCGATGCTTATGGATTAATTATAAATAACATGGATGTACAACATAGATGTGTTCAAGCGATTTTTATTTTTCTCCCCTTAAACAAATTTCGGGACAAAATCTATTTTAAGGGCGAGAATGTAACACCCCGTAAAATACATAAGTACTAATAATAAATAAATAATTAAAAATAAGCAATTAAATAGTAAGACTGTAAAATGAGGCTTTGCAGCTTAAGGTACAAAATTATTTTATTTGGATTCGTGGCGAAATTCTAAATCGTTTTCATATATAATATGTTGAAATCGGTCAATGCATGAAGAAGTTATGAACAAATGAATTTGGATCGTAAAACGCAAAATATGTGTATATAAATATATAATTAAATGGATAATATATATATATATGTGTGTGTGTGTGTGTGTCCAAAATAAATTCAAAATAAAGAGGAAGAATTTGAAATTTGAAATAAGGAGAAGATCCTGGGGACAAAGGATCCTGTATATAAGGAATACGATTAAGAGATTAAGGAACCTATTAATTAAAATAAACACCTCAGCACCATAGTGTTATTGGGCGTTCCAACCCTAAGTCGACCACCCCCTTAAGAGGGGTGTCAACCGCCAGTCGACCGCTCAGGTCGACCGCTTGGTGGTTGGACAACCTTGGAAAACCCAATAAATCTATATGGTCAAATTTTTTAGAGGATATATATATATATAAACAAAAGGGCTTGATTAAGTCAGATTAATCCAACGGTCTATGCTCACACGGGAAACTATATATAGCCCCTCATATCACACTATGAAAACCTAACTATTCTCTATCCCTACCTCCATGTTACCTCTCTACCATTACTAAGTTCCAGAGAAAAATTAAAGAAAAATGTTAAGGATTTCTTCTATTTCTGCAACCCTATTCTTAACCTCTCTCTATTCTAATTCGTATAGGTTTAATATTATGAAATTTGGTATAAGTATATGTACAAGATTCTAATACATGTTTCTTGTATATATATATATATATATGGAGAATTGTAGGAGCACATTTGACCGCAAAGATTAAAGCATAGATCTAGATCTATTATATATTCCTCTGTGTTCTACCTAGTTCTGTGAGTGGAATATCGTTTAGTTATGCATATTCATATTTTTATTAGGTTATCATGTTGAAAGATATGCCTAGGAGGATTTGGAAACAGACAATATAAACATTAAAACCCCTAAATCCTCTATCTTGTATTTGCGTAGGAATTGTCATGGTTATTTGGGTTTTGTGGGTTATTAATTTTAATATTGGGTTAAAGATGAAAAAGGAGTATTGCTACTACTTTTTCTATTTTATGTATTACACCTTTATTAACATTTGATTGTAACCTAAAAAGGTTTAAATTTGGGTATTTCATGATTTGATTTGGGTTTGGATCCTATTTTGAATCCAAACGCATTCATACTTGAAATATATCAAATGTAAACATTTTTATGTGCATTATACTGAAAAGAGGTGAATTAGATAAAGTGGAAATTATGAACACACATGTATAAGTATATGTTATACTCTATTTTTAATCCACTATTGAAATCATTCCAATAAGCCTAGGATACAAGTTGAAAGTTTGTATGAATGTATATCTTCCATCCACTGCTATATGCTATCTTGTTATTATGCCATCATGCCTAAGTTCTAGCGGTAAAAGTATGGAAAAACTAACTTGTGTACCTTGATTTGGACAAATTGACAATTGCCATCTTGTTAGAACGTGTACTAATTTGTACGAATATTTACGTTATTTAGACAATATAATTATTATACTTATATAAACATAATCAACGTAATTAACATTGTATTAGCTTAATAAATGCGATTAGGTTAGAATTCGAATTTGAAATGTCCCCATAATAAATATATATTTGATTGCTTATGTGTGCGTATATAGAATGGCTTTATATATATATATATATATATATATTGACACATAGACACGAGATTAATCGCCATTTGTGGTAGAAGTCTGTCCGGAGCCGACCGACAAACCCAGCAACCACAAGTGGGTCCAACTAATGTGAGATGTCTAGGTGCCATGGTCCATTCAAAAACTTAGTACACTAGACACGAGGTTAAACCAACTTGTAGTAGAAGTCTGCCCGAAACCGACTGGCATATCCAACATCTAGAGGTGTACGACTTAATGTGAAGGGTATAGTGTGTGTGTATATATATATAACTATATACATATATATATAAGTATATTGTGTGTAAAAATAGGCATGTTTACTATGCATTGAGAAGGTCTTAAGTGCATGACTCTCTTTTTATATAGTTTGTGTCTTAAGTGATTAGGACTTATATCCCTACAAAGGTTTATTCCTTGGAGTGGAATTAAAGTCATGTGACCCACCCTTATTAGATTTGAAGTAAGTTTTTTGGTCCTCCTTCTTTAAAAGTGGTTAGGCATAAACGTTAACAGAGCAGGGTAGTTCACAGGGATGTCCACTTCCTCTAGAAGCTTGTAAGAGCTCAACTAGGAACATACTGGCATTTGAAATATATGTGGCCATTTCATGCTCAACAACTATCTAAGGGAAATCTTAAGCGACATTGGTGTCCTGCTGTAATATCAGTTAAGTAGTAACGTTCACAATACTACTTCTCATATTACAAGTGAGAGTATATATCTAAGAGCGTTAGCATTTTAGGATGGAGTCTTAAGGGGCTAGGGGTCCGCCTTAGGGTTATAAGAGATCATAAGAATCCACCTTTAATAGGTCCATAAGTGATCGAGAATGCCCACTTCATTGGGTCTTTACCCTAAAAACACTAATGGGCGATTGACTTGGATATCCACCCCTTTGGTTAGAACTTGGTGTTTGTTGTGTGTTGCGTAGACATACCTTGACATATGCAACCTGCTAAAAATATAGGGTTTGGACATTACGTAACACAATATTTCAGTCACACAGAACTTTATGTTCTAACCCCTCTCCTTAACATATCCAACAGGTAAGTAGATGGAGTAAAAGCCATGGATGAAGTCATGATTGGAGCTGATGAAGAAGATGAAGTTGTTATGATATTATTAGTATTTATTGCTTTACATCATTTGGAAACTTGTGAGATTGAACTGTTCAATGTACCCATTGAACAGATGTAACTCTGACTATTGTATTTCTGTGATTTTTAAATAAATGGTACATCTTATTTCAGTATTATATTCTCTTTCCGCTATGTGAGATTTCCATTTGTAGTAAATGTGTATGTGTATATATATATGTATGTATGTATGTATGCATGTATATTCTGTGCAAATGTAATCCTTACAGGAACCAATGACCCATTCAGAATGGCTCTAAGTTTCGATGGGCCTTTTCTAGGTCGAAATTTAGGCCCATTCCGGGCAGGTTGTTACATTTGGTATTGAAGCATAGGTTACCCGATTATAAGGGAATTATACATCTGAAAGGCGTATTTGTATATTGAAAAAGATTTTTCAAACTATATATATATACACACACACACACACAATATTTACCCCAATAAGCATACACATTTATACAAGGAATCTTTATCGTTTTTCTTCCCTTTCAGCTTAAATACTATCTCAGGAGCATCCATTAAGGGATTCTTCCTTTTCTTTTCAGATAGTACAATGGGTGAAAACCCAACTGAGCAGGGTAACCAGGCAAGACCCCGGTACTTAACAAAATGGTTTCAACAGTATTTCCGTATTGTAGAGCAGGTCCCTGTTTCCATTCCTTCTCTGGTGGCACCTGCAGCTCCTACCACTGAGGTAGCCTTTGACTTTTCCCGCCTTTGTAAGTTTTTCACGCATCTTGGAGGGAAATCGTTTTCTAGAGAGGAAGACTTTGCTAGTGCCCAATCTTGGGTTATGGATTGTGAAAGAATTTTTTGAAGCTACTGGCTGGCCCGATGAAGTGAAGAGGAGAATAGCGGCTTAGCACTTGAAAGATGAGGCCCTTGAATAGCGGAATTCAATATCTGGAGAGATCGAGGGACGGATGTTTACATGGGCCGAATTCACAACCCATTTTGAAGTGAAGTTTTTGCCAAGGGAATAAATGACTATCCAAGTGGAGAAATTCATCCACCTTAAGCAAGAAGCTTGAGCTCCAAGAGTACGTATCCAAATTTACCCGAATTATGTAAATTTGGAAGAGAATTGATAGACCCCCCATGAACAAAGCCCTGAGATTTGTTAAAGGGCTGAACTCTTCGTTGAACGAAACTTTATTAGCCCAAGTAACATTTGGGGCGACTTTTGAAACCCTAGTAGAGATAGTTATCTTATGCACGACATAAGGCGCCAAAGAGGATAAAGAAGGTGAGAAAGGGGAAAGCTCCAACAAAAATAAGATGGAATGGCGGAAGAACAAGAAGAAGAACAAATTCAAAAAGGACACAATGACTTGTACGAGGTGCAACCGCAAGGGCCGTGAGGCCATGGATTTTAGGACCTCGTTGGATAAAAAGGATTTCAAGGGAAAATGTTGCAACAGCCATGAATAAGGACACATGTCCAAGGACTGCCCAAAAACCAAAGTTGTCAAGAGTGGCCAGAACTATGCAATAGAGACAGCCCCAATTCAAAGCCGACCCCAAAGAGACCAAGGGCATCCCTCACTTGAAGCTATAACCACTATTTTAGGAAATTCGGTATACACCATGTTCGATTCTGGAGCAACTCGTTCTTTTATCTCCAAACGATTAGTAAATTTGCTGAACCTTTCCATATCTAGATAGAGGTGGCCAACCCTATCGGAGGTTCTAAGTATCTTGAACTGTTATGCAAAGACCTAGTGTAACGCTCCACCCCGAGACCCACTCTAATAAAGATCATTACTGGGTAATGTTGTCTATTAAAGCGGAGAATAAGGCTGGTTAAGGGCGACCACTCGTAGATTTGCATTAGCAAGTCTTAAGTATGTTGATAAAGTGATTGCTATTTTTTCTTCTAGAGACTCGACATACTTAATACTTTATGTAGTACAATTCTATGGTGGCTCCAGAAGCAGCTCAGAACATAGTACATATAATTACACCATTACATATCATAGAACAATTACATAATATTACATCATTAGAGTACAACAATTACACATGCTACAAAAAGAATAAATAAACTTCTCTCACTTACAATATGATATAACAATGAAATAATAGATGCTCTACTATTCGAACTCGACTACATAAGCTCAAGTGAATGAAGTTACAACGAAGATAGAGTAAAGAGAACCCGCTAACCCCAAGCTCAGCAACTACACCTGAAATACCTCGGTTTGACCCGAGGAACACACACATGGGTCAGTCTAGTTTACAAATCAGTACAAGAAATGGATAAGCACAAGATACACAACTCTTTAACCTAAGAGTTGTGAATATGATGACATAAAGAGATTAATTAGTTTCAGTTCACATGATACAATAGAAGGGATAAATATATAAGTCTCAAGGACTAGATATAAGCTAAGTACATCACCATACCCGAGCCACAATGGAAACATAACACCAAAATCATCATATAACTCGAGTGAGTCAAATATCACGGAAGGATCATCACACTCCAACATAAAAAATCACAGAAATGTTTATGCAAATTTAAAATCCAATAATCTTCAATGTATGATTGTATAAATCAAATCGCAAAATATCATCACAATATGGATCCATTAGAAATAAACATGCACGTGCAACCTCATGATAATATAGCTCCCCCCGAGCTTAGCTCAGTACTTATACGTATTCAAGTTAGGCGCCTACCATTGTGACCCCCCGGTCGAGTGTATCTTGACCCCCCCGGTATAGTGAATACGTATACATGACTCCCCCCGAGTCTCGGCTCCCCCCCCCCCCGAAGCAAAGTACTGGCTTAACAAAACACAACATGCGTCACTGACTCACAGTCAGTAACCCGAGTAGTGGTAACAGTGCATCCCATACCACACGTTCTTAATACTGGTTCACTAACCGCTCGTCAACTCCGCACTGGAAAACTCAGAAATCTTCAATCATAAAAATCTCATAAATCACAACAACAACTCAATAGCTTCAATCAGACGAAGTAAGAAAATAATCAATCTCGTATACCACCGTTTCCCATGCCACGGGGTTTACAACATTTTTTAATATCCATAATGTCATATCGAAGGGTGTAGAAAAGTGCGGTTTATAACTAGAAAATACTTGGTTTTGACAAAACAAGTTTATAAAACGATTTCCCCAAAAATGATTACTTTGTTTATGAAAACAATATATTTAAGCAAAAAAATTTATACTATTCTTTTGAGGCCATTTAATTTTTAAAACTAAGATAATAAAACTCATTTAGCCTCAAAATCGTAGTGAAATCCATATTTATGTATATATTGGAAAACTAGTTAAAATCATGTACGTGTAATCAATGTCAATGTAAATATCATCAAAAGTCTCAACAATGAATCACCATAATTTTTTTCCCATAATCTGAAGTTCGGATTGTTTAAAATATGAACTTCATTTCTTGAATTAAAACGGTAGTAAACAAAGTCATAAAACTATAGAAAATCACGAAATACAAGTATCAAAGCACAAAAATGCATCAAGAAACCAATTCTGGTTGCGACATTGAGGTTAGTTCTGAATGACCAAATGATATTTGATTTGTCTAAAATCTCGACAGGCACGAAATAGAATAATATATCTTTCAATAAAAAAAGAATTTCTTTATTTCATTAAGAACCGAAGAAGATATGCAGCTCTGAACATGAGTTTTCGTGAAGATTTCAGCTCAAAATAAATTGACGAACTATCAACTTCGGGAATGAATACGGATGACCAAAACAACCCAAAAATACATGAAACTTAGAATGCAACAACTAGAGAAAAATATGACTACAGAAAAAAAGAATTACATCAAATAATCAAGGATCGGAAAGTTACGACAATCCGAAATTGGACTTTGGCTGTGATTTCAGCAATGAGAACAAGAACAACAATCACGACGAAACCCCAACTTCAGCGACATGCAAATTTACCCATCCTAATCAAATCAGAATGGCACCAAAAGTTGCATTCTTATAGACAAGATCCTAAGCTTCGAAACAAAAAAGAATCACTCAATTCCAATCAATAACGAAGGAGATATAAGACCCATAAGTTGGACCTGTGCGCTGTT
Source organism: Allium sativum (assembly GCA_030737875.1). NCBI lineage: Eukaryota > Viridiplantae > Streptophyta > Magnoliopsida > Asparagales > Amaryllidaceae > Allium > Allium sativum. The sequence continues at coordinate 48,574,181 of CM060916.1, forward strand.
TCGTTACAGGTCAATATCACAATGAAACCCCTACTTCGGTTACCCATTTACCCACCCAAATCAACTTGAAATGACACAAAAATCTGCAGATATATTTACAAGCACATGCACAACAACATGCAAAAAGAACCATGTAAAAAGACTAAGGGATCAGAAAGTTATTAAGACTCAAAGTGGAGGTTTTGATGTGTTTCAACACAGCAGCAACAACAGATCAAACAACGGAATATACTACATAATTTCACATCAACACAGGGTAACCTTATATAAATTAGATAAAAATAAGGTAAACTGGAATGTGTGAGTCAATCAACTAACCTTGATTGGATTTAAGGAAGATTTCCATTGATTTGGAGCTGTAAGAGGCCAAATCAAAGCATAGAATCGCAAAAGAGGAACATGCAGCAGCCATGGCTTCTTGAAGCTTATAGATCTTGATTTTCTCTTCATTGGGGAATGGTTTTGGCCTGACCATGGCTAGAGAATAGATTATCAGTAGCTAGATTGATTTAGAACTCAGTATTTCTTCATGCAAGAGGTTAGAAGGAAGATTGGAGAGAAGGAGGACGTTTATGTTTTCTGATTTTCTCCCATTAGAAGAAAAAAGAACATAAGGAAGAAAATGAATGTATCTCCCCTGAGAAAAATTCTAGAAGCCACTAAATAAAAGGTAAATGGGCTAAAACACTCCAAATCAAGCCCAAAAACAATTTATTATGCTAATTAAACATAATAGCAATACTTTAAGCATCAAAACTAAACACAAATTTGTGTTTGATTTGCAAAACCCAAACACACACACTACAATGATCTCTAAAACATTATAAAGATATTTTAGACACAAATTTAAATACAACAAAATAATATAATCATGTTTAACACTATAACTATTTACATAAGATATATTTTTATGTTTTGACAAGAAGCTTGCATCCTCCATAAACCATTAAGTTAACCCAAAATTTAATTATCAATTTTTTACATAATACATTAAAATAAATATGTTTGTTGAAAATATATTTGTAATTATACTTGTGCAATCTCTACAACACATAAGCAATTCTCATCAATGACTTATTTTAACAAAATAAGTTATTAATATGTCAAGCACAGTTATTATTATTATCATTATTATTTGTTTACAACAATCTATTATAGCCCAAAAATTACGATAACTGTTTTGCAATTCAAACATTTACAATCATTGTTATCAAACCACAATAAATAGTTTTAACTCTATATTTGCAACATGTTCAAATATTAATTACAACATTATGCACTGACATAAATGTGTATTGAAAAATAATTATCTTTATTTAAATATATATATATATATGCACAATCTCTAAACACAAAGACAATTGTCATCAATGACTTATTTAACAAAATATGTCATTACCATGTCAAAACACATAATTTTATTTTTATTAATAAATAAACAAATTTTAACACTTAATATTTTTACAATAATATATATCATAACACAAAATTACAATGATTGTTTATGAAAATCAAATACTTACAATCATTGTTATTAACCCATCATAAGACAGTTTCAATTTGATAATAATACCATAAAGCACTTTACTCTTTTATTTATATTCTATAATACATATATTTTTGTAAGTATTGTTGGCATTTAAAACACAAATTTCCCAATTTATCAATATAACAACGTTGTTGTACATTTATTAATTAAACAAATTAAATTTATTATTAACAATAATAAAATGCACAAAGACTATAAATATTGGTTCACATCAATATTTATATTCTCACACAATCAACAACCCAATTAACTCATTGCATTTTAAAAGCCCCATGTATGCTTCAAATTAATTATGATAATTTAAACACAATTTCTCTATTGATATTATTATCAAAGATACATCTAATATTTGAAACTTTGGTTAATAATCTAAGAATTACAACCAATAATTAATCTTAAATATTGAAAATATATTTTCCCTCTTAAGTATTGAATCCCAATCAATATAAAAATATATATTTTCAATATGCCCTCAATTATATAATTATAATCTTAAAAATTGCAAAACGTAGTAAATCTGCATTTCCTGATTACCCTAAAATCTGGGTTGTTACACCTAGTATTAGAGGTCGACAATGTCGAGTTCCATTGCGAAGCGTATGCATTGGATTTCATGGGTATGACCTTATCCTAGGTATGGACTGGCTATCATTTCATGGGGTCATCCTAGATTGCGATAAGGGACTCGTTTGTCTTAGGAGTCGAGGAGGACGTAACTTAAGGTACTCCTTGTAATGTTACAAACACAAAACTTCATGTTCTAACCACTCTCCTTAATATATCCAACATGGCAGTAGATGGAGTAAAAGCCATGGATGAAGTCATGATTGAAGTTGATGAAGAAGCCAAAGTTGTTATGCTATTATTAGTAGTTATTGCTTTACTTCTTTTGAAAACTTGTGAGAATGAACTATTTGATGTACCCATTGAATAGATGTAACTCTGACTATTGTATTTCTGAGATTTTTAAATAAATGGTACATCTTATTTCATTGTTATATTTTCTCTTTCCGCATTGTGAGATTTCCATTCGAAGTATCTGTAAGTGTATATTTTGTGCAAACGTAATCCTTACAGGTACCAACGAACCATTCAGAATGACTCTAAGTTTCGATAGGCCTTTTCTAGGTCCAAATTTAGGCCCATTCCGGGCGGGTTGTTAAATTATCACTACTGGTTCACTAGCTGCTCATCACCTATGCAATGGAAACTCACATAAATCATCGAATCAACAAATCATCGGCTTCAATCAGACAAATGTAGAGATTAACCAATTTCATATACCTCCATATCCAATAGCATGGGGTTTACGATATCGTTTTGTATCCATTTCATCATCCTAAGGGGTGCAGAAAAGTATGATTTTATATATAAGTAAATACTTAATTTTTCTAAAACCAATTTATAAAGTGATTTCCAAAATCGGTTGTTTTCTTACTTAAAATCCTTATTATTTTGAATATAGGTTTTTAAACTATTGCTTCGAGGCTATTTATTTTCAAAACCCAAAATCATAAACTCATTTATGCCTTAAAACTATAAGAAAAAGTTATTCATACATATAGGAAGACATGTTCAAAGTCATGTAATAGTGTATAAAACTCCATCGAATCTCTTCACAAAATGAGACAATGAAATCATCGAATAAACACAACAAATTACTCATGTAAATCACCATGGAACATTAACTCAAATGAAAATTGACGAGTACTTAGATTAACAAGTCATAATAAGTAATGACATGGTGAAATGGCTCAAAAGGGATTAAGGAAATTATGAGCAAATACTCACTGGAACTTCCACTACATAGCAAAGAAAGTAGGCTACCAACCAACGTTCAACACATAGGAGGGGTCGACCCGACCCATTCAACTCCTGTGTCGACCCCAGAGTCGACATTGTGGAAGTATGGGCCGACTCATATTATGCAAATTTTGCAAGGTGTTAACCCTGCTCAGGTCACACTTTCCTGGTCATATTCCAATGCATTAACTATGTCGGATCGAGATGAAAATTGATGAATGCTTTCAGGAAAATCTCTACTACAACAAGCAACTAAAATAAACTCAAACCAACAAGACATCAAGAAGTTACAACAACCTAAAGATTGGACTTGGCTGTGATTTTCAATAGTAGAAACAAACTTAAGAACAGGGATACAGATCAACGAATTTCACCTAGATATAACTATAGATGAACAAAGCTTTACTATAAACTAGAATATGAAAAGTTTGATAGAGTTGGATCAAATAAGATGGAACTACGTGTATATGCGGAAGTGTTAATAATGTGATATTATATGTTGTGCTATAGTTGTGCAAGTAAAAATTTAATGATATAAATATTAAGATATAACATATAAGCAATATGTAAATGCAGTAAATAAAAATAAACGATACTAGGAATTTTTTTATTGGTTCGGTGCACCATCCTACGTCTAGTCCTATAATCCATCTGCAATTTCACTAAACAATTCCCTCACTTCACCCGGAGGAACAGGTTACACACACCCGAGAAGTTGAATGGGATTTCTTTCTTGAGCAGCAGAAAAGGACTTCACAAATACAACAAAAGATTTGACTATATATGTTTTCTAAGTAACGCGGATCAGTCGCATTTTGAGTGCACCCTTCCTATAATCCTATCCTCAAATATATTGAGTAAAAGTGAAAATTTTAAGGAAGTAGGTTGCTTAGGAATCAAGTAGTATGAAAGTAGAATCAATGATTCAGAGCAATGAGAATAGTTTTGAAAGATTTTGAACGCACAAAGTATAAAAAGAATAGAATGAGAATCAGTGATTTGGAAAGTGATAATGAAGTGTTTAAATAGTATAAGAAGAGTAGCAATCATTTGTGAAGAGTTTCAATCAAAAGAAGCATCCGTTTCTCTTGAAATGAGATTGAACCTCTTCATGAAAAGAAGTGTCTCTTTGTTGGAAATGGTAGTTGGTAAACATCAGTCGACTAGTAAAAAATGATCAGTCAGCTAGTGGGGAAGATCGTGTACACAAGTGCACAAAACTATGCTAAATAGCACTCACCAGTCGACTGGTGGATTTATGACCAGTCGACTGGTCTGTGCTTTTGAGCATAGCTTTAACTTGTGTATATACACGATCATCATGTATATTTGTGTTAATTTGCGGGCATATTTTTACATACTACAACACATTTAAGACATAATTAAACAAATAATTATACACTACATCATGTCTTCTTTGATCTTCACTTCTTCCTTGTCATGAATCAAAAACTCATGAATTAACATTCTATACCCTTTTTGATTGATGACAACCTCTTGTAGATAGTATCAAAGTGTATATTCCTCCCCCTAAATATGTGTTATATATGAATTCTCTCCCACTAAGTATATGGCTATATTTTTCCTACAACAACTTGTTAGTATACTTACCTATCTTCCTTTGTCATCGATAAAAAAATAAGTAACATTATAAATACCATACACACAAGAGTTCATAGATACATAATAGAAGTTCACAAGCCAAAATAATAAGGTTCAAAGAGCATAAGAGACTATTTAGTACAGGTCTCATAAATAGTCATAGAAAATACAGAGAACTTACTACCGTCTCACAGATTGTGTCTGAACTAGTGCTCTCAGAAGTGGACCAAGTGAATGTTGGTGTTGGACTTTTTCCCGGATATTGAGCTATAGTAGATATGGATGTTTAGCAAGAGATAACTTCCCATATATTTCCAAGAAATTATTTAATCTTGTCAAATTTCTTATCTACCTCCTTGTCCATCCTTTTGAGATGTGCTTAAAGTAGTAGTTGATTTCGGGCAACTACATCAATGGCCTCTCGAGTTGTTTAGGATGGTGTAGTAAGTCAAACATCTTCCGGACATGGTCGGATAAGAGTAGCGGATAATTGACCTTGAGTGATGTGATACCTATTGCTTTGCTTCCGTTCCTCAACAGTTATAATGCTAAGATATGAATGACGTAGCTATATCATCTTAATATTTTTGTTATTCAAAGCCTTCACATCCGTTGTTTCCGAAATGGGTTGAGGAATTTCATAATCGGCAAGCAATCTCATAATATATTCAACATAGAAAATATGCCTCATAGTTCCTTGATTAAAGCCAAATAGCTCATCCAAGATCAATTCCATCCAATTAATTTGTACATCATCATAACCTGCATACAATGCTTGAAAAGTTTCAGCGTAGACTAGATCGAATGTGCTGGTTCTCGGTAGAATTGTACGTGTCAAAGCATGATGGAGTAGTAGAGCACTTGGACGTAAACCATTATGTTCCATTTGAATTATCGTCTATAATGAAGTGACTTAGCTCATCATGAACATGAATATCACAATTAAACTCTTCAACTCTTGTTCCATTTGTAGGAGATTCCAAAATATGACCCATTCGTTCAAGGGAAAAGAACACTTCTTTGCCGCATACCAAACTCCATACACAATTGTCGGGATTTTCAGGAGATTGAAGATCTAAATTGAGGCTAGCAAGGAATACTTTTACCATAACATGATTTATTTTTATCTTATTCTTATTGTAGTCGAGTAGAGACTCAAGTCTACTTCTTTGTGCTAACCCTTGTAGTCCATAGGAAATAAAATCGAGAAATTAGACAAACGCACCTTCAGTGAACCTTTTTCCACCATCTTATTCCATCTTTCAACAGCGGTATCAATATAGAGCCACTTTGCAATGGATTAATCTATTGGTTTTTGGGATGAAGCTCTTTTTGATTTCTTGGAAGGAGGGGCCATTTTTGGAGATAAAATTTGATTTTTTTTGAGTTGCTGGAAAAATTAGGTTTTGGTTTGGAAAAGGAGGAGTTTTAATGGTAGGGTTGAGTACGTTATTGGATGATCAAAGAGCCATAGCCAAAAAAAATCGGCTCTGTGCAGGTACCAGTTGACTGGTGCTTGTGTCCAAAAAATTTCTGGACACTATATAGATGTGTTAATTGGACAGGACAATCCATTGTACGACTTGGTATGAAGGGGCAAGGTGTCTGGTCCGTGTCCGTATGATTTTCATTTAGGACATGATTTAGGAAACTAAAAATATACGAAAATATGTCCATTTGAAATGTTTGATGTTTTTCTATTGTCCGTACCCTGTCCGTCCATTATCCGGCTCGTACGAACAATGTCCAAGTCGACTCCTTGTCCAGTCCATGTACATCCAAAAGTCTTATAGGATAGGACACGAACGACACTTTGTCTGGTTTGGTCCGCCCAATTAACACCCCTAACACTATACACATACAGATATATATACACACACACTTATTCAATCAATTTTTAAAGTTTTATATATTTTTGTATCATGTATTTATTTACGACATTGTCTTTATATTTTTCAACAAACTATACTATTGAGATCAAAGAAATATATATATTATTCATGAATTTAAATTTCAAAAGTCAAACAAATCTCAATGCATTTATACATAATGCAACATCGTTATCAAAAATAAAAACAATGAGAAACTATAACAAAATTTATTTAGAATTAGATGAAGTAGACTTCTTAGGAGTTTCCTTGTCGGATTCCACATTAGCCGCATAGTTTTTATCCCATGAGTTTGGGATATAAGGTGGTGGTCATGCAGTATTTTCCAAGGATTCCTTGAAGAAGTTGGATGCTCCGGAATAGAGTATAACAGATAATGTTTTGGTTCATGTATATTTTTCTTTCCGCAAATGTGCATAAACATTTGTTCTAAGAAATTGAAGCATCACGCAGACACTTTTTGTTAAAAGTATAATTCTCATTGAAGATCTAACTGCTATTGTTGATAATGATGGATAACATCTATTTTATCCCTTGTTGACGGTGAGATGGATAAATTATGTCTCGATTTCTTAGATTTCGGAGCGTAGCCGGTATGGTATTCCGGTTGTTTTCTAGATTAGGAGAAATGATTTGCGCTGATGACGATGATTGCTTTGGAATGGAGTTGTTTAGATAGTTTGAATTTGCATTTGACATGATTTCTTGGCTTTGAATTTTGAGAGAGTTTTTGAACTTTGAGTTATATAAAAGTTATGTTGTAATAATAAAGTTTAGTCGATTTATAGCAAAATTTCCTTAATGCCAAGAGTAAAAACTGAATGGATGTTTAAGAAGTTTAATTATGAGCAGTATGTATTAATAACTAGTTTGTTAGGAATTTTAGAAATAGAGTTTTCCAGAAAACGAAGTATAACATTTTTATGAAGTTAGTCTTAAACTAGAAACACGATGTAGCCCGATGGCAATGAAAGTGTGCGTGTGTACTTGCCGAGTATAATACAAACAAGGATCATGTAATACGACAAACAATATTCAAGTATAAATTAATAACTATTCGCAGATAAGTAAATATATTAAATGCAGTAAAAAGGAAAAATCACACCAGGGATTTTTATACTGGTTCAGAGCACCGTCCTACGTCCAGTCCCAGACTTCTCTCTGGATTTTCACTAATCAACAACCTCACTTCACCCGGAGGAACAGGTATACAACACACCACTTGATTTCACGGGCTACAAGCTTACCCACTTGATTTCACGGGCCACAAGCTTACCCACTTGATTTCACGGGCCACAAGCTTACCCACACAGGACTTTAACAATTACAAGATTTTGAATTCTGAATGTGTTCTTGTTTCAACACTGATTAGTCAATAATTGAGTACACCCTTCCTATAATCTTATCCTCAAATGTAATTTGATGTTTGCAAAGATTCGGAAGTGGATTTTCGTTGAATCACAAGTGTATTAAATATGCTTGGAGATTCAAATGATAATATAATGATTTTGAGTGCTTTTTGAATGCCAAGTAATAATGCAAGATAGATCAGAGAATAGAGAGTGAAATACGGTGGTTTGGATGAATGAAATATGATGTATTTATAATGATTGAGAAGTTATAATCATTAGTGAAAAGTTGCAATCAAAAGAGATGATTCCTGATGAAGAGAAATGGATGCAACCTTTCATGAAAGAAGATGACTCTTCAAAGATATGCTTTGTTATTCAAAAATCTGTTGACAGGTAAAATGTACAGGTAGACAGGTTTTTGACCGTTACCTTTAAAAAGCTGTTGACAGGTTAATTTTTACAGGTAGACAGGTTTCATTTGAAATCCTGTTGACAAGTTAAAAATAACCTGTTGACATGTTTTTATCAACTTGCTACAGAAAAGAGTTTTCATGAATATTTTTAAAAGCAATGAGAAGTATGATTATTTGAGGATAGATTTTAACATTTATAACTCTAAATGACCAACTTCTAACCCATGAAAAAACATCAATTCTTCTTTTTGTCATCGATTCTTCTTTTTGTTGATCATGAAGCTTCTTCTTGTCATTAATCAAAATAATCATTGAAATCTTTGACTCAACATTCTCCCCCTTTTTGATCGATGACAATATTGCTTGATATTTCAATCTCCACTGCTATCTCCCCCGTTTACATGCTCCCCCTGAATTATATAACTAAATCTCTGCAAGAAGGAATGTTAGTAACATTTTCTCCCCCTTTGTCATCGACAAAAAGGGTACACAACAGTGCATGAGATTATAGTTGTAACAACACTATGTAGATAAAACATATAACATCACACATAGATTGTAACACATATTACAAACCATACCAGACCAAACATACCAAACTAAGTTATGTAGCATACATACTTAATTAAAACACAGCACTAATTATGTACAAGTGCTGATATAAGTGTTTGAAATCAAAAGCATAACATCACAAAATATAGATAGAAGGAACTACTCGGATGGTCAATCCGAATCGGTTTCTTCTTCTTCTTCTGTGTCTCCTTCTTCTTCACTTTTTTCCTCGTCTCCGTCTTGTTCTTCCTCTTCCTCATTTCCACCTTCTTCAATATGTGACGTTCCACGACCACGACCATGTTGGGTACTTGCTCCAGAACTAGTGCCCTCCTCCGAAGTTGACCATGTGAATGTAGGAGGCATTGGATGTTTTCCCGGATCTTGAGCAAGTGTGGTAGAGGATGAGGCACAAGAAATTGCTTCCCAAATTATACTGAAGAAAGACTTGAGTTTATTAAACCTCTTATCGAGTTTAGTGTCCAAACGATCAAGCTTATTATCGGTTCTTTTAAGTCTTACTTCTAGTAAAAATTGATTTCTTGCAATTTGCTCTTGAAATTCTTTTCTTGACGAAGTAGGTGGAGGAATTCTAACATCTTCCGGTCTTTGCATAGTAATTTGTGAGGAAGAAGCCTCTGGAGGACCTTGGTGTACATATTGCTCAAAAGGAATAATGTTTAAGTATGGCTCGGGAAGTTTCATTCTCTTCTTTGATGATTTATTAATACACTTAGGCTTTGAAATTTTGGACTCGGGAGATGGAATTCCGCGATCCATTAGGAGGCGCATAATATATTCGTTGTAAAACAAATGTGGTCGAGAAAGTTTGTTTACCAATGAAATCTCATCAAAAATCATTTCAACCCAATTTACATTGATATCTCCATAAATAGCGTATAATGCCTTAAAATTCTCTCTGTAAATGGTGTCAAAATTTCCGGTCCTTGGTAATAGAGAATGCGTGATACAAAGATGAAGAATTCTAGCCGGGGGTCTTAAATTGATTCCTTTTGTACTTGACTTATGATCTTCAATGAACAAGTGACTAATTTTATCTCTAATATGAATAGGACAGAAATCACTAGAGAATTTAATACCATTATTTGGAGAATGAAGAACTTGTCCCTTTCTATCTTTGGAGATAAAAACATGTTGTCCACAAACTACTGACCATAAACAATCGGACGGGTTATCCGGTTTAAATTTCTCTAGGTTGAGATTAGCGTAGAACAACTTAATCATTATATGATTAATATCTACGTTGTTGTCATCAAAATTAAGGAGAGAATCAATACCTTCTCTATTCACTATATTTTTAACATCATAGAGAAAGAAATCAGAGAACTTTATAAAAGATCCTTGATGAATGGTGTAGTCCTTCATCTTATTCCAGCTTTCACAGCAATAGGATCCATTAACCAGTGTTTAATGTGTGAATCGATAAGTTGGAGATGTGAGGAAGAAGAAGATGTTTTTGTTTTCTTATGTTTTGGAGCCATTGGAATATGAATTGAATTGAAATTGAAGAGATTAGGGCTGATAGGAATGGGTATTTTGAGTTTAAAGGGAGTTGAAAATGAAATGGTGTGTTGGATTTGAGTGTGAACCGATGTTTGTATATATAAAAACATATTTATTCACGACCGGTCGACAGATAATAATACACATGTCGACAGGTAAAGTTTCTGGTTTGAAATTGAAAACAGAAATCGGTCGACAAGAGGGAATAGGGCGGTCGACAGGAAATGTTTCTGGTTTGGGAAAAAAACAATTTAAACATAAACTTGTCGACAGGAAATTCTCTACCGGTCGACCTAATTTTTCTCTGGTTTTAATTTTATGAACAGCGGTCGACAGGTGTAGTGCAGGCGGTCGACAGGAAAACTCTCTGGATTGCAATGCAATAAAACAAGTCGACAGGTTATTTTAACCGGTCGACAGGTACTGTATATTTTTGTTTTTCTCACTTCTCTTGTTTATATATTCGAACTCTATTAAAACTTTATTATAAAATATAATAAATTATGAGGAATAAAAACATAAATACAACAAATAAAACAATATAAATGATCTCCTTAAATACGATATATAGAAATTATTTTCTTGGTTCCCAAGGAGATTTTCCGCTTGCTCCTTCATTTTTGTTGTAATTCCTATCCCATGAGTTGGGTGTTCTTGATGACGATGGCATATGTGTGGCCTCATGAACGTTGTGCTTATTAGAGCTACAGAAGAATGAAGCTATTTGTTCGAGATACGTGAGCGGAGAAGCTGTTAACTTCGGCTCGTAATACATCTCCCTCTGGAGATCAACTTGATGCTTTTGATAATGGTGTATCTCATCTATTTTCTCTCATGTACGTGGAGAACAAAATAACGCTTTCTTGCAATGTTTTGAGTTAGGTATGGTGCCAGGTGTACGTGAGTTTTGATGGAAACCAGGAGGACGTTCCGGTGTCTTCGGGGAGTAGTGCTCGTCTGATTCGGAGCTAGTTATGGTGATGTGTGATCTTCGAGCACATTCGTCGCAAATATGAGCCATTACAAGATGAATGAAGATTGAAAGGATGAATTCAGAAAGCACTCGAGGTATATATAAGAGTACTTCTATTTTTAGAAGAGGTCCATATTAATCTCACCACAAAATAACACTTTATTTTAGGAGAGAAAATAGTTAAGTAATAACAATTTGTATTAGATAGAAAAGAACTCTGCTACATTTAAAATATAGTTTAATTTTCAAGTTCCTTTCTAGATAATAAGCCTAGCTCTCTACGTAATTTTATGAAACTTGATTCGAGTAGAGGCTTGGTAAATATATCAGCTAGTTGATTCTCTGTGCTTACATATTCAAGATTTTTATTTCCTCTTTTCTTAAGTGGGACCTGCAAAAAATAGAATTAAGATCATGGTACCCACTTTTTATAGGGTCCTAAGAGTCAGGTCTTAGGAGTCCAAACCCATACGGGTCCGGTATCCCCTTTATATAAATAATTGGAATTATGATGCATAGTATTCAAAAAAATTTGAATGTACTTGTTCCAAATTAAATTGTTATTTGTTTTAGGAACCCATATTTAAATATTCTTGATATTTTTCTTTTGAAATTTCACAACTGATTTTGGTTTGGAATATAATAAACTAAGATTTTTCTTAGCTTTAGTTTCTTGCACCTTTTTCTTTCTTTTATTACCAAGATGTTTCTTGGTATCTTGTTTCTTATACCCCAAACCATGTTTATTTGTAGCAGACTGTGAACTTTCAATAATCTTTGTCAAATTTTCTCGACCTTTGTTGAAGTTAGAAACATTTTGAGTAATGTCATCTAACTTAGTTTGTAAGCTAGCTTTTTCTAGGTCTAGAATTTTGACTTTTGCCTTAAGCCTATGATTTTCAGCAGTAAGAGCATCATTTTTCTCTTTTTGAGTTTCAATTTCTTGACTCAAAAGAGTTAATTGAGAATTAACATTAGATGATAACTCTTGAAAATTTTCAAGTTCCTCCTCTAATATTTTCTTCTCGTCTTTTAGCATATCACGCTCCAACTCTGCTCTACGTAAGTCTGCTTGAGCTTGTTTGCATTGTCATTTCATATCTTTGAATTTATATATCAATTCAGAATTTATATCAAGAACTTCTTCAAAAGAAGGAATTTGTACCTCATCTTCTTTTGCCATAAAACATACATTTGCTTGTTCATCGTCTGAGTCACTTTCACTATCAGACGAAGATGAGCCTAAATCATCCCATATTACTGAGAATGCTCGTTTCTTTGACTTGTCTTTGTTGTATTTGAATTTGTCATTTTCTGACTTCTTCTTTTGTTCTGGACAATCTTTTTGCATATGCCCCTTTTTATGACAATTGAAGCATTCTATACTTGAAGATGATGGTTTAACTGAACTTCTTTCTGTTGTATCGACTAGCCTTTCGTTGCTTTAAGAATTTCTTGAATCCTTTTGCAATGAACGCTAGATCTTCATCTTCAGAATCTGAGTTGTCCTCATCTTTTTCAGCATGAAAAGCTACATTTTTCTTTTCTTCTTTTTGTTCTTTTCTAGCCTGCAAGTTAGCTTCATAGGACATTAGATTTCCGATCAATTCATCTGGCTTCATGGTGGAAAGGTCATTTGCTTCTTCAATTGCTAATACTTTTCCTTCCCATTCACTAGTCAGAGAATGTAGGACTGTTGAAACAACATCAAAATCTGAATACTTTTGTCCTAAACCAATGAGTGCATGATGAATAGTTTGAAATCGTGAATACATCTCATTGATTGTTTCATTCGGCTTCATTTTGAAATTTTGAAATTGACTTTTTAACATAGCTATTTTTGCTTGTTTAACCTTGTTAGTGCCTTCATGAGTAGTTTTTAGCGTTTGCCAAATTTGATATGCAATGGTACAGATACTAACATGGTTATATTCATTTTGATCTAATTCACAAAACAACATATTTATTGCTTTTGCATTTACAGTTGCTGCAGTTTTCTCAGCAGCCGTCCATTCTGTATACTCAGTTGTTGGATTTACTATTTCCTTCTGAGTAGCATTCCAAGCATCATAGCTAGTTGATTGCATGTAAAAAGCCATACGTGTTGCCCAATAACTATAGTTAAGACCATTGAAGAAAGGAGGTCTTTGTGTCGACTGACCTTCAGTGTAAGTGGTGCTTGTGCCACTACTTGGGTTATTTGCCATATTACTAAAATATATCAAATAACTGTGTTACGGTTATGAGATGACCGTGCTCTGATACCAACTGAAAGTGTGTGCATGTACTTGCCGAGTATAATACACACAAGGATCGTGTAATATGACAAACAATATTCAAATATAAAGTAATAACTATTCGCAGATAAGTAAATATAGTAAATGCAGTAAAAAGGAAAAATCACACCAGGGATTTTTATACTGGTTCGGAGCACCGTCCAACGTCCAATCCTAGACTTCTCTCTGGATTTTCACTAATCAACAACCTCACATCACCCGGAGGAACAGGTATACAACACACCACTTGATTTCACGGGCTACAAGCTTACCCACTTGATTTCACGGGCCACAATCTTACCCACTTGATTTCACGGGCCACAAGCTTACCCACTTGATTTCACGGGCCACAAGCTTACCCACACAGGACTTTAACAATTACAAGATTTTGACTTCTGAATGTGTTCTTGTGTAACAACCCGTAAAATGCGAGCCAGTTTGAAATTTTTATTTTGGCGATTTTAGCGAATTTTGAATATTTAAAATGGAATATTTTAAATAATATCGACGAGAAATTTATTTTGAATATAATTCGAACGTATATATTATATATGTCGTCGTTAGAATATATAATAATTATATATAATTATAAAAGGAATAGAAAATGGCGCGGTAGTTCGAAAATTCGATTTCTAATTTCAAATGAATATACAGAATTCAATATAAGTCAGAATTGAACGAAACAAGAAATATTTGAATCTGTATAACTATATCTTTGTAACGAAGTTAACAAACTGAGATTTCATCTTAGGAATGATAAGATATGTCCAGTTTAAAATTAGAAATAGTCGCTGTGGAATTTATATATATTTTTATATATATAAGGCCCTTAAAAAATAGACATTTTGCAAACGACCTCGGATTTCGACGAAACCACTTTTGTTGGATCCGGAATGTCGATTTATTGCTAGTTGCAAATTTGCAGAATTTTCTGAATCAATATGTGAGCGTGGCACACGTAAACGCGTTTGACCAGTTTCAGTTGAATTACATCGACTGGAAATTGGCCATTTCTCAAACGGTCTCAGAATTTGACGAAATTAGTTTTGTTAGGACCGTATCGTCGATATGAAGCTAGAAATAATTTTTCTGTAATTTTCGGGATTCGTATGTGACCCCGGTAATTCGAAACGTGCGTTAAAATTAAATATACGCTGATTTATAAATTGATTTTGCGAAAAACCTATCGAAACGGCCAAATTGGCTTACGATACATATCCCATTGTGTTCAGAATGGGGGTAATTAGCTAGGGGCGACAGTCGTTGGGCCTCGATTGGAGTTCGAATGAGAAGATAACTTTTCGGGAGGATAAATTAATTAAATAAATTAATTAATTAAAATAGAAAAGTCAACCCCCTCCTCGTATACCCTTTCCCCGATCCCCCTTTTCTCAGAAATCGAATACAATAAAAAAAAAAAAGGGGAAATCGCTCCCCACCCAGAATTCCCGTCGCCCCCTCGCCAGTGGCGATCGTCGCCTCTAACCTCGCCAAACCCCACGCCGCCAAGCCCTCCGCCTGCTCGAGATTCCCCGCCCCGTCTTCTGCCTCGACCAGCCTCGCACCTCAAACCCCAAGCTCGAAATCACCACCGCGAGTCCAGCCCTCCTCCCTCAACTCCGCCGTGCCTTCAGACTCCCCCCCCCCCGAACGCCGGCGACCCTGCTCAGCTCCTCCCCGAAGATCCAGCGCGACCTAATTTCCCCCAATGCCCTAGCCCGCAACCCTTAAACCCTGACTCCGCCGACCACCAAGGGAGGGCCCCACTCCGGCGCAGCAACCCCCGGCAGCCTCCAATCTCGCAAGAAACCCCCCCTCTTCGACAGTGATCCCTAGTTCGAAGAAAGGTGAGTTTTATTTTCATGAATTTATTTATTTTCTTCCAGTTAAAAACTGAATTAAAAAGGTGAGTGATTACTTTTTCTTGTTCTTTTTCCTTTATTATGAGATAATTAGAGTATATAAATTAGGAATAAAATCAGTTTTTAAAAATATATAAAGCAAGGATTTTTATAGTAACATAGAAAAGATTTGATTTTATTTCATATGTGAAGTTGACGAGATAAGGTTTTTAGTAGATAAAGAAGACGATATTATTAAATAGAAAAGTCGAGATTTTTGAATATGAAAATGTCATACTTTTATAAGAAGTATAAAATACGTAAGAATAAAAATATGATTTTCATATAGTAGCGATAATAAAAATATAATTTTTATACTAGTGGCATAATAAAAATATGATTTTTACTTATGTAGAGTATTAAAAATATGGTTTTTATATTTTTTAGAATAATAAAAATATGATTTTTATTTAATTAGAGTAATAAAAATATAACCTTTACGAATAGGGATGTGAAGTAAAAATACGATTTTTATCGATATGAATGTGAAGTAAAAATACGATTTTTAATATGAAGTTAAAGTTATAAAAATACGATTTTAATATATTGAGTAGCGAAGTAAAATTCGGTTTTTACATATGTAGTGAAAGCGGACAACGAAGATGTCGAAAAGGCGAGAGCGAAGAAGAATAATCGAAGTGGAGTCAGGATGTTTGGATAGCAATATGTGAGAATTTCTCACCTTTCAATTTCTTTTCTAGTTTTATATATATACTAGGATGCAGACGGTGCTTAGTAGCACCCGACACAATTGTCCACAGACCATGGACTTGTTTGTTTGGTTGCATAGATTAGAGATTGTTTGATTGAAATTGAATTGTGTGGTGAAATGAATTGATTTGATTGATGTGTGAATGGCGTGGGCCTTCACTAGACCGGGGATAAGGCTAGGCCTCGTCCCGTTTCTAGTATCGTGCCGTTATGCCGCCGAAATTTTCTAAAATATGTTAGAAAAATAAAAATATCATTTTATTGAATAAATGAATTGAATAGAAATTCATAGGTTGAAATAAAATGTTTTATCGTTAAAAATATAATTTTTAACGTGAAGTGAATAAAATAAATTATTCATTTACAAACCGGACGGTTTGTTTATGTACACCTATTTGAATGACATTGATTGGGACGATAAATTTTACACATCGCCCAACAGCACAAATAAAATGTGTGTTTGATCGTTTGAAACCCCACACGGGTGTTGGGATGAAATTTGAAGTTCACTCATCCTGATTAATTAAATATGTCGATCGATTGATTGACAGGCTGTCATAAGCGTTGAATATCTATATTTGATGCTTATACAGTGTAGTGCACTTTGGTTGATGGTTGATTATTTTCCAATGCTATTATATACATGTGTTGTATGGAAATCCATATAATTAATTTTATATGGTGATTGATTGGGCCTCATTCCAATTTAGAAAATAAAGAATATTATAAAATAAAAGTTCATGTGTTGACAGTACTCATCCATTGAGATTGGTCATGTGTTGAACGAAATATTTTGATAATAACAACTATTTTGAAAAGGAAATATTTGAAAATAGAATATTTGAAAATAGAAATTTATGAAGCCGTGTTGATTAGATTGACGCCATTTTGATGTGAACGATATTTATATCGATTTTATTCATTTTGAAATGAAATGAATTGAAAACGATTTCGAAATGAAATGAATTGAAAACGATTTCGAAATGAAATGAATTGAAAACGATTTCGAAATGAAATGAATTGAAAACGATTTCGAAATGAAATGAATTGAAAACGATTTCGAAATGAAATGAATTGAAAACGATTTCAAAATGAAATGAATTGAAAACGATTTCGAAATGAATTGAATTGAAAACGATTTCGAAATGAAATGAATTGAAAACGATTTCGAAATGAAATGAATTGAAAACGATTTCGAAATGAGAGGAATTGAAAACGATTTCGAAATGAATTGAATTGAAAATGATTTCGAAATGAATTGAATTGAAAACGATTTCGAAATGAAATGAATTGAAAACGATTTCGAAATGAAATGAATTGAAAACGATTTTGAAATGAATTGAATTGAAAACGAATTCAAATTGAATTGAAAGCGAAGTGAAATGAATTCAAATTGAATTGAAATTTGAATTGAATAGAAATGGATTTTAAAACGAATTTATAAAGAAGAATTCAATTTTGATTTGAATTGAAATGGAAGTTGAAAATGTTTTTTTGAAACGAATTCAAAACTATTTATATAATTCGTTTTAAATAGAAATCAACGATATATATATTATATATATAATATATATAATATAATGGCCTGAATAGAACGCGCCGCGCCGCGGCAGTTCGCGAATTTCGACCATTTATTTCAAACGGGCATTACGGGAGATCCGACCGTCGGATTCTCCTAAAACCGGAACCGTTGGGTTCGTATCGAAAAGAGCTTTCTAACGAATATTAGAAATTAGAAATCTAACGGTTGGATTTGGAATTATGTCCAAATCAAATTTGAAAAAGGTCGCTGTAAGTGCAGTTCGATGGCCATTGATGGAAATCGACTGTACGGGCCTTGATAAAATTAATAAAAATAGTAATAATTTGTGTAAAATCATAAGAAATGATTTGTGAAGATTTGGGATGAAAAACTCCATATTTGAAAAGATAAAAATAGACTTTTATCGAATTGAACTAGTTTTGAACTAGAAATATAATTCTATTTATTTTTAAATAAATAAATTGAATTTGAAAAGGGTTTTGAAAATAACCAGAATATCCAATGATTGCATTGGAGTGGATTTGAATCGAAATTGTCTTCGGAATATTTCGATGTTGGAATTCGTGATTATACAGGTGTTGTTATGGAAATTTGAAAGATATATATTTATATCGTTATTTCCAATACGACATTTGTTAGTCGTAGAATTTGATATTGAATATAAGCCGATATATTTTCTATTCAGAGCCTTATATTGAATATCAAATGTGATTTGGGTTTGTCGTGAATAGTGTCTTCACTAACACTGTTCTTGGACCCAGTTGAGAAAAGATTAAATCTTTTTATTTAGATTTAATGAAGTGTACCAATTAAATAACATTTAATTGGAATTGAATCGATATTGATTTTTGGGTTTATCGTGAACAGTGTTTTAAATAACACTTGTTCTTTAACCCGATAATTAATGGAATGTGATTTTGGGTTTATCGTGAACCGTGTTTTAAATGACACCGATTCTTTAACCCAGTCGAAGATTAAAACTAAGCGGAGTTTTAATGAATCTTTAATTAGATTGAAATGATCGAAAATGGAGTATCACCAGTTTTGCTCCAGGCGATAGTTAAATCTTTAATTAGATTTGAACGTGAAATGGTAATTGAATTTACCGATAACACTGTGGTGTTAGATATGAAGTATAACCAGTTTTACTTCATGGGATGAATAGGTTGGGATTGGGAAATTAAAACAAATGATTACTTCGGTAAGGTTCGCTAATCCCGACTAGTTCGAATTGAGATTCAAACATAAATTCAAGGAATTTATCTTGGATAAAATTAATGGGAACCTTTCCCTATGAATGTGAAATTTAGAAACTAACTGTCTGTGACGAACAGGAATTTCGCTCGGTCCGAACCAGTCGCTAAACCGACCCAGACCGTTCGAAACGCCCTATCGTTTGAGAACACGACAAATCAGAATGCATACAGAAGAACGTTTCACTGTATATTACAACAGTGCATCAGATTACAAGAATATACAGAGTATGAATAAATATTACACAGAAATATCAGAGATTTAAATTACATTTAAATACATAGCAGCGGAAAATAATACAATAAACAACTAGAAGAGATATACGGATACAAAGCTTTCCGGATATCGTTCCAGCTGTAAACCAGGGTCCTGTGAATATAAATCTGCAAAAACCAAAACTACTAGCTGCCCGTGTCAAAATAGGGGCACCCAGAGTTTAGGTTAAAACAATAAACTCCAGGTCAGTCATGTGACTGGTGTGAGAACTAAAACAGTTATTAATCTTTATTTTAAATCATTAGGTAAATCAAGGGACCACGCCGTATAACACGGAACGGGTTTCCTCCCAAGAATACCAGTGATTAACAAACAGCGCTATGCTAAATAAAGAAAAATGAAGCTGTTATAAGACCCAGGTCCCATCACACAATGCAACGCAGTCGAGGATAGGGTTTTCCCTTATAACAGCCAAAGAATGCTTGATACGTTTAAAAACAAATCATTTGATACTATAATAAGTGCATAGTGTATAAAACACTTCAAATCATAAGTATCAATCATAGGCGGCATGAACGGCCCATATCACTATGTCGCCATATATAAGTTTACAATCAAAACCGCAAATGTCGTATTTGGAAATTGGGTTTCCATCTATGAACCGAGGCAAAAGATAGTCCTCAACCGATTCGAGACTGCCTAGCCCGAGTCTCAGGATCAGAACGCATCGACCCTTGGAGCGACAGGGCCGGTCCACACGGAGTGGATTAAAAATGCCTGAGCACTACGTTTCGCCGCCCTTTGGGGCGTAAGCGAGCCAACTAAATGACTCCATCGGTTCGAGAACGACCGATCAATCCGAGGCGCCTCGCAACAGCAACAACCACATAAGTCAAACTCGTCAGGGCGTGTAAAACCACTGACGCCACTTCTAGCTAGGAGGAAACGCAGGCCCTCCCTGAGGTCCGTCTCCCGTTTTTGGTTCATACCTGGTGTGAAACACGCGAGGTAAACGTTACACAAAGCTACGCCACAAAGGCCGTGCTTTGATCATCACCACAAGACTTTGCTTTTCAACAGAAGCCTTGATCATTTGCATCTTAGCATGCCACACAGGCAAACCATTCTATGCAACCGATATCAGTCACACAGAATGAAATCCGATGTCAGACACACAGTCCATTTACAAGTCCGTCCTGGGTCTGAACGAAACCGGAGGCACCTAGTACCCCGCATATCCATCGATCTCCAAGTACGTCTGGACGATCACTAACTGTTTCCATCTTCTTGGGTGTACAGCCCAATCAAGATCATCAGTAATTACCCAAACGACGTGAAGACCTCCGGTCTTCGACCATCGTCTTCATCTTCGACTTATCGTCGTATCAGTTATTCAGAATGGGATAAACCCGGTCTTTCCGAATAACTCGCGTATATATTATAAAAGTGTTACACAAACACAACATACGCCTCATTCCAACTCATTAGTCATTAACCGTAAATTAATCAAGAGAATAATTCCCCAAATATTAACCCCGAAGGCCGAAACCAACATCAGATCAATATCCAGAAAACCATTCTACTTAGCTAACCGACAGTTAGTTTCTAAATTTCACGTTCAAATCTAATTAAAGATTTAACTATCGCCTGGAGCAAAACTGGTGATACTCCATTCTCGATCTTTTCAATCTAATTAAAGATTCATTAAAACTCCACTTAGTTTTAATATGTGACTGGGTTAAAGAATCAGTGTCATTTAAAACACGGTTCACGATAAACCCAAAGTCACATCCCATTAATTATCGGGTTAAAGAACAAGTGTTATTTAAAACACTGTTCACGATAAACCCAAAAATCAATATCCATTCAATTCCAATTAAATATCATTTAATTGGTACACTTCATTAAATCTAAATCAAAAGATTTAATCTTTTCTCAGCTGGGTTCAAGAACAGTGTTAGTGAAGACACCATTCACGACAAACCCAAATCACATTCATTAATTATCGGGTTAAAGAACAAGTGTTATTTAAAACACTGTTCACGATAAACCCAAAAATCAATATCAATTCAATTCCAATTAAATATCATTTAATTGGTACACTTCATTAAATCTAAATAAAAAGATTTAATCTTTTCTCAACTGGGTTCAAGAACAGTGTTAGTGAAGACACCATTCACGACAAACCCAAATCACATTCGATATTCAATACAAGGCTCTGAATAGAAAATATATCGGCTTATATTCAATATCGAATTCTACGACTAACAAATGTCGTATTGGAAATAACGATACAAATATATATCTTTCAAATTTCCATAACAACACCTGTAATATCTCGAATTCCAACATCGAAATATCCCGAAGACAATTTCGATTCAAATCCACTCCAATGCAATCATTGGGAATTTTGGTTATTTTCAAAACCATTTCAAATTCAATTTATTTATTTAAAAATAAATAGAATTATAATTCTAGTTCAAACTAGTTCATTTCGATAAAAATCTATTTTTATCTTTTCAAATATGGAGTTTTTCATCCCAAATCTTCACAAATCATTTCTTATGATTTTACACAAATTATTGCTATTTTTAATAATTTTATCGAGGCCCGTACAGTCGATTTCCATCAACGGCCATCGAACTGCACTTACAGCGACCTTTTTCGAATTTGATTTGGACATAATTCCAAATCCAACCGTTAGATTTCAAATTTCTAATATTCGTTAGAAAGCTCTTTTCGATACGAACCCAACGGTTCCGGTTTTAGGAGAATCCGACGGTCGGATCTCCCGTAATGTCCGTTTGAAATAAATGGTCGAAATTCACGAACTGCCGCGGCGCGGCGCGTTCTATTCAGGCCATTATATTATATATATAATATATATAATATATACTTCGTCGATTTCTATTTAAAACGAATTATATAAATAGTTTTAAATTCGTTTCAAAAGCAATTTCAACTTCCTTTTCAATTCAAATCAAAATTGAATTCTTCTTTATAAATTCGTTTCAAAATTCATTTCTATTCAATTCAAATTTCAATTCAATTTGAATTAATTTCAATTCGTTTTCAATTCAATTCATTTCGAAATCGTTTTCAATTCAATTCATTTCGAAATCGTTTTCAATTCAATTCATTTTGAAATCGTTTTCAATTCATTTCATTTCGAAATCGTTTTCAATTCAATTCATTTCGAAATCGTTTTCAATTCAATTCATTTCGAAATCGTTTTCAATTCAATTCATTTCGAAATCGTTTTCAATTCAATTCATTTTAATCGATTTCGAAATCACTTTTCAATATTCATTTTTAAGATGAATAAAATCGATATAAATATCGTTCACGTCAAAATGGCGTCAATCTAATCAACCCGGCTTCATAAATTTCTATTTTTCAAATATTCTATTTCAAATATTTCTTTTTCAAAATAGTTGTTATTATCAAAATATTTCGTTCAACCCATGACCAATCTCAATGAATGAGTACTGTCAACACATGAACTTTTATTTTATAATATTCTTTATTTTTCAAATTGGAATGAGGCCCAATCAATTACCATATAAAGTTAATTATATGGATTTTCATACAACACATGTATATAATTACATTGAAAAATAATCAACCATCAACCAAAGTGCACTACACTGTATAAGCATCAAATATAGATATTCAACGCTTATAACAGCCTGTCAATCAATCGATCGACACATTTAATCAATCAGGATGAGTGAACTTCAAGTTTCATCCCAACACCCGTGTGAGGTTTCAAACAATCAAACAAATATTTTATTCGTGCAGTTGGGCGATGTGTAAAATTTATCGTCCCAATCAATGTCCTTCAAATAGGTGTACATAAACAAACCGTCTGGTTTGTAAATGAATATTCTATTTTATTCACTTCACGTTAAAAATTATATTTTCAACGATAAAACATTTTATTTCAACCTATGAATTTCTATTCAATTCATTTACACAATAAAATGATATTTTTATTTTTCTAACATATTTTAGAAAATTTCGGCGGCATAACGGCACGATACTAGAAACGGGACAAGGCCTAGCCTTATCCCCGGTCTAGTGAAGGCCCACGCCATTCACACATCAATCAAATCAATTTTATTATGCAAACCACAAAATTTGGAGTAAGAGTCTAACCTAGCCTTACTCCTTCGCCTTATAACGGCGCACGTCTAATCCTAACCAATTTATCGATTCGATTTTTCACACCACAAACCACATTCAAACCAATATCACAATCAATAACCAAACAGCCAAACAAACAAGTCCATGGTCTGTGGACGATTGTGTCGGGTGCTACTAAGCACCGTCTGCATCCTAGTATATATGTATATAACTAGAAATAAAATTGAAAGGTGAGAAATTCTCACTTTTAGCTATCCAACCATCTCGACTCTTCTTTTGCAGAAGTCTTCGTCGTTTCGCCTTTTTGTCACCTTCGTTGCTGCTTTCACTACATACGTAAAAATCACATTTTTACTTCGCTATTCAATATATAAAAATCGAATTTTTACTTCGATGTTCAATATATAAAAATCGAATTTTTATTTCAAAGTTCAATACATAAAAATCGAATTTTTATTCGCTATTCAATATATAAAAATCGAATTTTTATTTCAAAGTACAATATATAAAAATTCTATTTTCTTTCGAAGTTCAAAACATAAAAACTATATTTTTCTTTTTCAAAATAATGTTTCTTTTATATAGAAAATCCTCCTTTTGAAACAATATATATCCATATATAATTTTTTGATCTTAGTGACTCAAAATGTCCTCTTTATATGATAAAAATATCATTTTTATCATATTATAAAAATATAATCTTTTAACTTATAAAGTTTAAATCTTTTCAAAAAAAAAATTAGTTTTTAAAACCTTTTTCAAATCAGTTTATAAAATCTAACATAAAATCAGTTTTAAAATTCGAATTGAACACTTAACTAAAATTGAAAAGTAAATAAAAATAAAGATAAAAATAAACCTTACAGGCATCGGGAGGAGGGGAGGGGTGTTCACTGGCGCGTGGTGGTCTTCCAGGGTGGCGGTTGGGGATGGCTGGGGGTCCGCAGGGGGTCGGGTGCATCGGGAATGGTGGGGGATGCAAAAGGGGGGGGGGGTCGGACGGTGCGGTGGTCTGCTGCGGTCGGAGGAACTCGCCTGGTCGGAGGAGCTCGCGTCGGGCGGTTTCGATGGGAGAGGAAGGGGAGAGAGAGGCGGAGCTCGGGGAGGTGGGGCGGCGCTCCGGTTGGGCGACGGCGGCTCCCTGGGCGCGGCGGCGCTGCTGCGCTCCCCCTTCTTCTTTCTTTTTTTTTTTTTTTTTTTATTTCTGAAAAATCAATTTGATCGGGGGGGGGCCAGAGTTAAAAAGGGGGAAAGGAGTTTTTTTTTTTTTTTTTTTTTATTATTAAATTCAAAATAAAGTTGACTTTCACATACAACCTCTAAACGAGGTCCACCGCCTGTCGCCCATAGCGTTTCACCCCCATTCCGAACACAATGGGATATGTATCGCAAGCTGATTCGACTGTTTGAATCAGTTTCCGTTTAATTTACATTTAATTTGCTATATTGAATTTTAAACGTACATTTCAAAATACCGGGGTCACATACTAACTAGAAAAATTCCATAAAAATATTTTCTAGCTTCGTATTGACGATACGGTCCTAACAAAACTAGTTTCGTCGAATTCTGAGACCGTTAGAAAAATGGCCAATTTCCAGTCGATTAAAATCAACTGAAACTGGTCAAACGCGTTTTCTTTTGCCACGCTCACATATTGATTCTAAAAATTATGAAATTTGGAATCTAGCAATAACTTCACATCCCGGACCCAACCAAACTGGTTTCGTCGAAATCCGAGGTCGTTTGCAAAATGTCCATTTTTAAGGGCCTGAATTCCATAGCGACTATTCAGAATTTTCAACTGGACATATCTTTTGATTCCCGATATGAAATCCTGATTTTTCGCATTCGTTGGAAAGATATTATCAATTAGATTCCATTATTTTTGGTTTCACTAAAATCCGGATTGTTTTGCACCCGGTACATTCAATTGAAGTTTGAAATCGAATTATCGAACTACCGCGCCATTTTCAATTCTATTTATAATTATATATAAATATTTATATTCTAACGACGACGCGTATAATATAAACGTCGAATTCTATTCAAAATAAATTTCTCGTCGATTTTATTTAAAATAATTCATTTTAAATAATCAAAATTCGTTAAAATTGCCAATTTAAAAATTTTAAACTGGCCCAGATTTTACGGGTTGTTACAATCTCCCCCACTTAAAACTTTTCGTCCCCGAAAAGGAACAAAGTCGAAAGTGGTTTGATAAATCAACTCTACGATCGATCAGGCTTCCATTCTCCAACTCTTTAGTTTCTGAGAATTTTCAAAACTTCAAAAATTTGGCTAACACCCTAAATTTTTGAAAAATTTCGCCATAACCTCCCCTGCACCGGGAGCATCGGGGAATTTCAAATAGCTTCCCCGGTCCTTCAGATCTCAAAAAGAAAAAGAAAAAGCCAAGCGGCTAGCCAATAGGCTCACAAAATCATCATCACCCAAACAAAACAGGAAATTATGTAGTAAACATGTACCTATTTGTCGGGCAAACAAATTTTATTCTCTGCTCTAGCCTCCTTGCTATGACCTGTTCAATATAAGTACATATATATGCAAGTAAATGCGACCAAATTTCAATACAATTCAATGTTTGATTCAATTAGGCATAATGGTTCAAAATTAACAAACAAATGAACAAACAACACAAACATCAATCAATTAGTGAATTTAAAGTTTCAAATTCATAATTTTGATACATATACAAAAATCACGTTTTTGATGCCAATTCACAACAATAAGCCCTATCTAATTTTGGTTCTCACACCAGTCTAATGGAAATATATTGATATCACACCTTCGTCACACGAATATAAATTCTGACGATGAGTACTCAACCATCAGAATCATCTTCGGGCCACTAGAGTATGATTCTATATCTATCCAATATATTAAAACTTCGAATACACGCGGATCAGACGTATACGCAAAATCTTTATATACTGGACTGTCCAACTCAATATAAATAGATAATCAAATACGAATAATTGATTTTAAATTTTCAAAACAAATTTGACTTTCATTTTCAAAAATATACTCTTCACACTCGTTCTAGGATACTATTGATCCTATCTCTAACGAGTCATTCCCATTGGATATTACTAATCCAATATCTGATGAATTCTTTCGTATGTTTCTAATGTGTCTTGTTCTCTAGCTTTGTAAACCAAAGCTCTGATACCAACTGTGACGAACAGGAATTTCGCTCGGTCCGAACCAGTCGCTAAACCGACCCAGACCGTTCGAAACGCCCTATCGTTTGAGAACACGACAAATCAGAATGCATACAGAAGAACGTTTCACTGTATATTACAACAGTGCATCAGATTACAAGAATATACAGAGTATGAATAAATATTACACAGAAATATCAGAGATTTAAATTACATTTAAATACATAGCAGCGGAAAATAATACAATAAACAACTAGAAGAGATATACGGATACAAAGCTTTCCGGATATCGTTCCAGCTGTAAACCAGGGTCCTGTGAATATAAATCTGCAAAAACCAAAACTACTAGCTGCCCGTGTCAAAATAGGGGCACCCAGAGTTTAGGTTAAAACAATAAACTCCAGGTCAGTCATGTGACTGGTGTGAGAACTAAAACAGTTATTAATCTTTATTTTAAATCATTAGGTAAATCAAGGGACCACGCCGTATAACACGGAACGGGTTTCCTCCCAAGAATACCAGTGATTAACAAACAGCGCTATGCTAAATAAAGAAAAATGAAGCTGTTATAAGACCCAGGTCCCATCACACAATGCAACGCAGTCGAGGATAGGGTTTTCCCTTATAACAGCCAAAGAATGCTTGATACGTTTAAAAACAAATCATTTGATACTATAATAAGTGCATAGTGTATAAAACACTTCAAATCATAAGTATCAATCATAGGCGGCATGAACGGCCCATATCACTATGTCGCCATATATAAGTTTACAATCAAAACCGCAAATGTCGTATTTGGAAATTGGGTTTCCATCTATGAACCGAGGCAAAAGATAGTCCTCAACCGATTCGAGACTGCCTAGCCCGAGTCTCAGGATCAGAACGCATCGACCCTTGGAGCGACAGGGCCGGTCCACACGGAGTGGATTAAAAATGCCTGAGCACTACGTTTCGCCGCCCTTTGGGGCGTAAGCGAGCCAACTAAATGACTCCATCGGTTCGAGAACGACCGATCAATCCGAGGCGCCTCGCAACAGCAACAACCACATAAGTCAAACTCGTCAGGGCGTGTAAAACCACTGACGCCACTTCTAGCTAGGAGGAAACGCAGGCCCTCCCTGAGGTCCGTCTCCCGTTTTTGGTTCATACCTGGTGTGAAACACGCGAGGTAAACGTTACACAAAGCTACGCCACAAAGGCCGTGCTTTGATCATCACCACAAGACTTTGCTTTTCAACAGAAGCCTTGATCATTTGCATCTTAGCATGCCACACAGGCAAACCATTCTATGCAACCGATATCAGTCACACAGAATGAAATCCGATGTCAGACACACAGTCCATTTACAAGTCCGTCCTGGGTCTGAACGAAACCGGAGGCACCTAGTACCCCGCATATCCATCGATCTCCAAGTACGTCTGGACGATCACTAACTGTTTCCATCTTCTTGGGTGTACAGCCCAATCAAGATCATCAGTAATTACCCAAACGACGTGAAGACCTCCGGTCTTCGACCATCGTCTTCATCTTCGACTTATCGTCGTATCAGTTATTCAGAATGGGATAAACCCGGTCTTTCCGAATAACTCGCGTATATATTATAAAAGTGTTACACAAACACAACATACGCCTCATTCCAACTCATTAGTCATTAACCGTAAATTAATCAAGAGAATAATTCCCCAAATATTAACCCCGAAGGCCGAAACCAACATCAGATCAATATCCAGAAAACCATTCTACTTAGCTAACCGACAGTTAGTTTCTAAATTTCACGTTCAAATCTAATTAAAGATTTAACTATCGCCTGGAGCAAAACTGGTGATACTCCATTCTCGATCTTTTCAATCTAATTAAAGATTCATTAAAACTCCACTTAGTTTTAATATGTGACTGGGTTAAAGAATCAGTGTCATTTAAAACACGGTTCACGATAAACCCAAAGTCACATCCCATTAATTATCGGGTTAAAGAACAAGTGTTATTTAAAACACTGTTCACGATAAACCCAAAAATCAATATCCATTCAATTCCAATTAAATATCATTTAATTGGTACACTTCATTAAATCTAAATAAAAGATTTAATCTTTTCTCAGCTGGGTTCAAGAACAGTGTTAGTGAAGACACCATTCACGACAAACCCAAATCACATTCATTAATTATCGGGTTAAAGAACAAGTGTTATTTAAAACACTGTTCACGATAAACCCAAAAATCAATATCAATTCAATTCCAATTAAATATCATTTAATTGGTACACTTCATTAAATCTAAATAAAAAGATTTAATCTTTTCTCAACTGGGTTCAAGAACAGTGTTAGTGAAGACACCATTCACGACAAACCCAAATCACATTCGATATTCAATACAAGGCTCTGAATAGAAAATATATCGGCTTATATTCAATATCGAATTCTACGACTAACAAATGTCGTATTGGAAATAACGATACAAATATATATCTTTCAAATTTCCATAACAACACCTGTAATATCTCGAATTCCAACATCGAAATATCCCGAAGACAATTTCGATTCAAATCCACTCCAATGCAATCATTGGGAATTTTGGTTATTTTCAAAACCATTTCAAATTCAATTTATTTATTTAAAAATAAATAGAATTATAATTCTAGTTCAAACTAGTTCATTTCGATAAAAATCTATTTTTATCTTTTCAAATATGGAGTTTTTCATCCCAAATCTTCACAAATCATTTCTTATGATTTTACACAAATTATTGCTATTTTTAATAATTTTATCGAGGCCCGTACAGTCGATTTCCATCAACGGCCATCGAACTGCACTTACAGCGACCTTTTTCGAATTTGATTTGGACATAATTCCAAATCCAACCGTTAGATTTCAAATTTCTAATATTCGTTAGAAAGCTCTTTTCGATACGAACCCAACGGTTCCGGTTTTAGGAGAATCCGACGGTCGGATCTCCCGTAATGTCCGTTTGAAATAAATGGTCGAAATTCACGAACTGCCGCGGCGCGGCGCGTTCTATTCAGGCCATTATATTATATATATAATATATATAATATATACTTCGTCGATTTCTATTTAAAACGAATTATATAAATAGTTTTAAATTCGTTTCAAAAGCAATTTCAACTTCCTTTTCAATTCAAATCAAAATTGAATTCTTCTTTATAAATTCGTTTCAAAATTCATTTCTATTCAATTCAAATTTCAATTCAATTTGAATTAATTTCAATTCGTTTTCAATTCAATTCATTTCGAAATCGTTTTCAATTCAATTCATTTCGAAATCGTTTTCAATTCAATTCATTTCGAAATCGTTTTCAATTCAATTCATTTTGAAATCGTTTTCAATTCATTTCATTTCGAAATCGTTTTCAATTCAATTCATTTCGAAATCGTTTTCAATTCAATTCATTTCGAAATCGTTTTCAATTCAATTCATTTCGAAATCGTTTTCAATTCAATTCATTTTAATCGATTTCGAAATCACTTTTCAATATTCATTTTTAAGATGAATAAAATCGATATAAATATCGTTCACGTCAAAATGGCGTCAATCTAATCAACCCGGCTTCATAAATTTCTATTTTTCAAATATTCTATTTCAAATATTTCTTTTTCAAAATAGTTGTTATTATCAAAATATTTCGTTCAACACATGACCAATCTCAATGAATGAGTACTGTCAACACATGAACTTTTATTTTATAATATTCTTTATTTTTCAAATTGGAATGAGGCCCAATCAATTACCATATAAAGTTAATTATATGGATTTTCATACAACACATGTATATAATTACATTGAAAAATAATCAACCATCAACCAAAGTGCACTACACTGTATAAGCATCAAATATAGATATTCAACGCTTATAACAGCCTGTCAATCAATCGATCGACACATTTAATCAATCAGGATGAGTGAACTTCAAGTTTCATCCCAACACCCGTGTGGGGTTTCAAACAATCAAACAAATATTTTATTCGTGCAGTTGGGCGATGTGTAAAATTTATCGTCCCAATCAATGTCCTTCAAATAGGTGTACATAAACAAACCGTCTGGTTTGTAAATGAATATTCTATTTTATTCACTTCACGTTAAAAATTATATTTTCAACGATAAAACATTTTATTTCAACCTATGAATTTCTATTCAATTCATTTACACAATAAAATGATATTTTTATTTTTCTAACATATTTTAGAAAATTTCGGCGGCATAACGGCACGATACTAGAAACGGGACAAGGCCTAGCCTTATCCCCGGTCTAGTGAAGGCCCACGCCATTCACACATCAATCAAATCAATTTTATTATGCAAACCACAAAATTTGGAGTAAGAGTCTAACCTAGCCTTACTCCTTCGCCTTATAACGGCGCACGTCTAATCCTAACCAATTTATCGATTCGATTTTTCACACCACAAACCACATTCAAACCAATATCACAATCAATAACCAAACAGCCAAACAAACAAGTCCATGGTCTGTGGACGATTGTGTCGGGTGCTACTAAGCACCGTCTGCATCCTAGTATATATGTATATAACTAGAAATAAAATTGAAAGGTGAGAAATTCTCACTTTTAGCTATCCAACCATCTCGACTCTTCTTTTGCAGAAGTCTTCGTCGTTTCGCCTTTTTGTCACCTTCGTTGCTGCTTTCACTACATACGTAAAAATCACATTTTTACTTCGCTATTCAATATATAAAAATCGAATTTTTACTTCGATGTTCAATATATAAAAATCGAATTTTTATTTCAAAGTTCAATACATAAAAATCGAATTTTTATTCGCTATTCAATATATAAAAATCGAATTTTTATTTCAAAGTACAATATATAAAAATTCTATTTTCTTTCGAAGTTCAAAACATAAAAACTATATTTTTCTTTTTCAAAATAATGTTTCTTTTATATAGAAAATCCTCCTTTTGAAACAATATATATCCATATATAATTTTTTGATCTTAGTGACTCAAAATGTCCTCTTTATATGATAAAAATATCATTTTTATCATATTATAAAAATATAATCTTTTAACTTATAAAGTTTAAATCTTTTCAAAAAAAAAAAATTAGTTTTTAAAACCTTTTTCAAATCAGTTTATAAAATCTAACATAAAATCAGTTTTAAAATTCGAATTGAACACTTAACTAAAATTGAAAAGTAAATAAAAATAAAGATAAAAATAAACCTTACAGGCATCGGGAGGAGGGGAGGGGTGTTCACTGGCGCGTGGTGGTCTTCCAGGGTGGCGGTTGGGGATGGCTGGGGGTCCGCAGGGGGTCGGGTGCATCGGGAATGGTGGGGGATGCAAAAGGGGGGGGTCGGACGGTGCGGTGGTCTGCTGCGGTCGGAGGAACTCGCCTGGTCGGAGGAGCTCGCGTCGGGCGGTTTCGATGGGAGAGGAAGGGGAGAGAGAGGCGGAGCTCGGGGAGGTGGGGCGGCGCTCCGGTTGGGCGACGGCGGCTCCCTGGGCGCGGCGGCGCTGCTGCGCTCCCCCTTCTTCTTTTTTTTTTTTTTTTTTTATTTCTGAAAAATCAATTTGATCGGGGGGGGGGCCAGAGTTAAAAAGGGGGAAAGGAGTTTTCTTTTTTTTATTTTTTTTTTTAATTATTAAATTCAAAATAAAGTTGACTTTCACATACAACCTCTAAACGAGGTCCACCGCCTGTCGCCCATAGCGTTTCACCCCCATTCCGAACACAATGGGATATGTATCGCAAGCTGATTCGACTGTTTGAATCAGTTTCCGTTTAATTTACATTTAATTTGCTATATTGAATTTTAAACGTACATTTCAAAATACCGGGGTCACATACTAACTAGAAAAATTCCATAAAAATATTTTCTAGCTTCGTATTGACGATACGGTCCTAACAAAACTAGTTTCGTCGAATTCTGAGACCGTTAGAAAAATGGCCAATTTCCAGTCGATTAAAATCAACTGAAACTGGTCAAACGCGTTTTCTTTTGCCACGCTCACATATTGATTCTAAAAATTATGAAATTTGGAATCTAGCAATAACTTCACATCCCGGACCCAACCAAACTGGTTTCGTCGAAATCCGAGGTCGTTTGCAAAATGTCCATTTTTAAGGGCCTGAATTCCATAGCGACTATTCAGAATTTTCAACTGGACATATCTTTTGATTCCCGATATGAAATCCTGATTTTTCGCATTCGTTGGAAAGATATTATCAATTAGATTCCATTATTTTTGGTTTCACTAAAATCCGGATTGTTTTGCACCCGGTACATTCAATTGAAGTTTGAAATCGAATTATCGAACTACCGCGCCATTTTCAATTCTATTTATAATTATATATAAATATTTATATTCTAACGACGACGCGTATAATATAAACGTCGAATTCTATTCAAAATAAATTTCTCGTCGATTTTATTTAAAATAATTCATTTTAAATAATCAAAATTCGTTAAAATTGCCAATTTAAAAATTTTAAACTGGCCCAGATTTTACGGGTTGTTACACTGTCGGTTGGCCAAGCAGAATGGTTTTCTGGGTATTGATCTGATGTTGGTTTCGGCCTTCGGGGTTAATATTTGGGGAATTATTCTCTTGATTAATTTACGGTTAGTGACTAATGAATTGGAATGAGGCGTATGTTGTGTTTGTGTAACACTTATTTAAAATATACGCGAGTTATTCGGAAAGACCGGGTTTATCCCATTCTGAATAACTGATGCGACGATAAGTCAAAGATGAAGACGATGGTCGAAGACCGGAGGTCTTCACGTCGTTTGGGTGATAACTGATGATCTTGATTGGGCTGTACACCCAAGAAGATGGAAACAGTTGGTGATCGTCCAGACGTACTTGGAGATCGATGGATATGCGAGGTACTAGGTGCCTCCGGTTTCGTTCAGACCCAGAACGGACTTGTAAATGGACTGTGTGTCTGACATTGGATTTTAGTCTGTGTGATTGATCTCTATTAAATATATATCTGTTTGGCGGCGGAGAATTTATTCTCTTGCTTAACGCCCTTCTCTGAGACGTACGAGCTCAGGGGTTATATATTGATGGATATCAAACGCATGGAGTGAATTGCCTGTGTGGCATGCCTAAGTGGCAATTGATCGAGGTTTCTGTTGAAAAGCAAAGTCTTGTGGTGATGATCAAAGCACGGCCTTTGTGGCGTAGCTTTGTGTAACGTTTACTTCGCGAGTTTCACACCCGGTATGAACCAAAAACGGGAGACGGACCTCAGGGAGGACTTGCGTTTCTTTCTAGCTAGAAGTGGCGTCAGTGGTTTTACACGCCCTGACGAGTTTGACTTATGTGGTTGTGGCTGTTGCGAGGCGCCTCGGTTATATCGGTTTCGGCCGATGCATTCTGGTCGGCTGACGGACCAGACTTACACCCCATAGGGTGGGGAGACGTAGTGTTCAGGCATAATAATCCACATCGGTGGACCGGCCCTGACGATCCAAGGGGCAGTTGCGGCTGTTCCTGAGGCTCGGGCTAGACAGTCTCGAATCGGTTGAGGACTATCTTTTGCCTCGGTTCATAGATGGAAGTCCAATTTCCAAATACGAGACTTTGCGATTTCGATTGTATAACCTATATATGGCGACATAGTGGGATGGGGCGCTCATGCCGCCTATGATTGATACTTATGATTTGAAGTGTTTTATACACTATGCACTTATATTAGTATCAAATGGTTTGTTTTAAACGTATCAAGCATTCTTTGGCTGTTATAAGGGAAAACCCTATCCTCGACTGCGTTGCATTGTGTGATGGGACCTGGGTCTTATAACAGCTTCATTTTTCTTTATTTAGCATTGCGCTGTTGGTTTTATGCACTGGTATTCTTGGGAGGAAACCCGTTCCGTGTTATACGGCGTGGTCCCTTGATTTACCTAATGTTTTAAAATAAAGATTAATAACTGTTTTAGTTCTCACACCAGTCACATGACTGACCTAGAGTTTATTGTTTTAACCTAAACTCTGGGTGCCCTTATTTTGACACGGGCAGCTAGTAGTTTTGGTTTTGCAGATTTATATTCACAGGATCCTGGTTTACAGCTGGAATGATATCCGGAAAGCTTTGTATCCGTATATCTCTTCTAGTTGTGTATTGTATTATTTTCCGCTACGATGGATTTAAATGTAATTTAAATCTCTGATATTTCTGTGTAATATTCATTTTTACTCTGTATATTCTTGTAATCTGATGCATTGTTGTAATATACAGTGAAATGTTCTTCTGTATGCGTTCTGTTTTGTCATGTTCTCAAACGATAGGGCGTTTCGAACGGTCTGGGTCGGTTTAGCGACTGGTTCGGACCGAGCGAAATTCCTTTTCATCACAGTTGGTATCAGAGCTTTGGTTTACAAAGCAGAGAACAAGACACATTAGAACCATACGAAAGAATTCATCAGATATTGGATTAGTAATATCCAATGAGAATGACTCGTTAGAGATGGGATCAGTAGTATCCTAGAACGAGTGTGAAGAGTATGTTTTTAAAATGAAAACAAATTTTTGTTTTGAAAATTTAAATCAATTATTCGTATTTGATTATCTATTTACATTGAGTTGGACAGTCCAGTATATAAAGATTTTGCGTATACGTCTGATCCGCGTGTATTTGAAGTTTTAATATACCGGGTAGATATAGAACCGCACTCTAGTAGCCCGACAATGTTCTGATGGTGGTTCGAAACATCATCAGCATTTATTTTCGAGTGACGAAGGTGTGATTTCTATATATTTCCATTAGACTGGTGTGAGAACCAAATCTTATATAGCTAGAACACTTTGTTATGAATTGGCATCAAAAACAAGATTTTCTGTATATGTATCAAAATTATGAATTTGAAACGTTAAATTCACTAATTGATTGATGTTTGTGTTGTTTGTTCATTTGTTTTCTAATTTTGAACCATTATGCCTAATTGAACCAAATATTGAATTATATTGAAAATTAGTTGCATTTGCTTGCATATACATATATATCTTTGAACAGGTCATAGCAAGGAGGCTAGAGCAGAGAATAAAATTTGTTTGCCCGACAAATAGGTACATGTTTACTACATAATTTCCTGTTTCGTTTGGGTGATGATGATTTTATGAGCCTATTGGCTAGCCGCTTGGCTTTTTCTTTTTCTTTTTGAGATCCGAAGAACCGGGGAAGCTATTTGAAATTCCCTGATGCTCCCATTGCAGGGGAGGTTATGGCGAAATTTTTCAAAAATTTAGGGTGTTAGCCAAATTTTTGAGATTTTGAAAATTCTCAGAAACTAAAAAGTTGGAGAATGGAAGCCAGATCGAACGTAGAGTTGAATGATCAAACCACTTTCGACTTTGTTCCTTTTCGGGGACGAAAAGTTTTAAGTGGGGGAGATTGTAACAACCCGTAAAATGCGAGCCAGTTTGAAATTTTTATTTTGGCGATTTTAGCGAATTTTGAATATTTAAAATGGAATATTTTAAATAATATCGACGAGAAATTTATTTTGAATATAATTCGAACGTATATATTATATACGTCGTCGTTAGAATATATAATAATTATATATAATTATAAAAGGAATAGAAAATGGCGCGGTAGTTCGAAAATTCGATTTCTAATTTCAAATGAATATACAGAATTCAATATAAGTCAGAATTGAACGAAACAAGAAATATTTGAATCTGTATAACTATATCTTTGTAACGAAGTTAACAAACTGAGATTTCATCTTAGGAATGATAAGATATGTCCAGTTTAAAATTAGAAATAGTCGCTGTGGAATTTATATATATTTTTATATATATAAGGCCCTTAAAAAATAGACATTTTGCAAACGACCTCGGATTTCGACGAAACCACTTTTGTTGGATCCGGAATGTCGATTTATTGCTAGTTGCAAATTTGCAGAATTTTCTGAATCAATATGTGAGCGTGGCACACGTAAACGCGTTTGACCAGTTTCAGTTGAATTACATCGACTGGAAATTGGCCATTTCTCAAACGGTCTCAGAATTTGACGAAATTAGTTTTGTTAGGACCGTATCGTCGATATGAAGCTAGAAATAATTTTTCTGTAATTTTCGGGATTCGTATGTGACCCCGGTAATTCGAAATGTGCGTTAAAATTAAATATACGCTGATTTATAAATTGATTTTGCGAAAAACCTATCGAAACGGCCGAATTGGCTTATGATACATATCCCATTGTGTTCAGAATGGGGGTAATTAGCTAGGGGCGACAGTCGTTGGGCCTCGATTGGAGTTCGAATGAGAAGATAACTTTTCGGGAGGATAAATTAATTAAATAAATTAATTAATTAAAATAGAAAAGTCAACCCCCTCCTCGTATACCCTTTCCCCGATCCCCCTTTTCTCAGAAATCGAATACAATAAAAAAAAAAGGGAAATCGCTCCCCACCCAGAATTCCCGTCGCCCCCTCGCCAGTGGCGATCGTCGCCTCTAACCTCGCCAAACCCCACGCCGCCAAGCCCTCCGCCTGCTCGAGATTCCCCGCCCCGTCTTCTGCCTCGACCAGCCTCGCACCTCAAACCCCAAGCTCGAAATCACCACCGCGAGTCCAGCCCTCCTCCCTCAACTCCGCCGTGCCTTCAGACTCCCCCCCCCCCCGAACGCCGGCGACCCTGCTCAGCTCCTCCCCGAAGATCCAGCGCGACCTAATTTCCCCCAATGCCCTAGCCCGCAACCCTTAAACCCTGACTCCACCGACCACCAAGGGAGGGCCCCACTCCGGCGCAGCAACCCCCGGCAGCCTC
Source organism: Allium sativum (assembly GCA_030737875.1). Lineage (NCBI taxonomy): Eukaryota > Viridiplantae > Streptophyta > Magnoliopsida > Asparagales > Amaryllidaceae > Allium > Allium sativum. Next base: position 48,611,828 of record CM060916.1, read on the forward strand.
CAATCTCGCAAGAAACCCCCCCCCCCCTCTTCGACAGTGATCCCTAGTTCGAAGAAAGGTGAGTTTTATTTTCATGAATTTATTTATTTTCTTCCAGTTAAAAACTGAATTAAAAAGGTGAGTGATTACTTTTTCTTGTTCTTTTTCCTTTATTATGAGATAATTAGAGTATATAAATTAGGAATAAAATCAGTTTTTAAAAATATATAAAGCAAGGATTTTTATAGTAACATAGAAAAGATTTGATTTTATTTCATATGTGAAGTTGACGAGATAAGGTTTTTAGTAGATAAAGAAGACGATATTATTAAATAGAAAAGTCGAGATTTTTGAATATGAAAATGTCATACTTTTATAAGAAGTATAAAATACGTAGAGAATAAAAATATGATTTTCATATAGTAGCGATAATAAAAATATAATTTTTATACTAGTGGCATAATAAAAATATGATTTTTACTTATGTAGAGTATTAAAAATATGGTTTTTATATTTTTTAGAATAATAAAAATATGATTTTTATTTAATTAGAGTAATAAAAATATAACCTTTACGAATAGGGATGTGAAGTAAAAATACGATTTTTATCGATATGAATGTGAAGTAAAAATACGATTTTTAATATGAAGTTAAAGTTATAAAAATACGATTTTAATATATTGAGTAGCGAAGTAAAATTCGGTTTTTACATATGTAGTGAAAGCGGACAACGAAGATGTCGAAAAGGCGAGAGCGAAGAAGAATAATCGAAGTGGAGTCAGGATGTTTGGATAGCAATATGTGAGAATTTCTCACCTTTCAATTTCTTTTCTAGTTTTATATATATACTAGGATGCAGACGGTGCTTAGTAGCACCCGACACAATTGTCCACAGACCATGGACTTGTTTGTTTGGTTGCATAGATTAGAGATTGTTTGATTGAAATTGAATTGTGTGGTGAAATGAATTGATTTGATTGATGTGTGAATGGCGTGGGCCTTCACTAGACCGGGGATAAGGCTAGGCCTCGTCCCGTTTCTAGTATCGTGCCGTTATGCCGCCGAAATTTTCTAAAATATGTTAGAAAAATAAAAATATCATTTTATTGAATAAATGAATTGAATAGAAATTCATAGGTTGAAATAAAATGTTTTATCGTTAAAAATATAATTTTTAACGTGAAGTGAATAAAATAAATTATTCATTTACAAACCGGACGGTTTGTTTATGTACACCTATTTGAATGACATTGATTGGGACGATAAATTTTACACATCGCCCAACAGCACAAATAAAATGTGTGTTTGATCGTTTGAAACCCCACACGGGTGTTGGGATGAAATTTGAAGTTCACTCATCCTGATTAATTAAATATGTCGATCGATTGATTGACAGGCTGTCATAAGCGTTGAATATCTATATTTGATGCTTATACAGTGTAGTGCACTTTGGTTGATGGTTGATTATTTTCCAATGCTATTATATACATGTGTTGTATGGAAATCCATATAATTAATTTTATATGGTGATTGATTGGGCCTCATTCCAATTTAGAAAATAAAGAATATTATAAAATAAAAGTTCATGTGTTGACAGTACTCATCCATTGAGATTGGTCATGTGTTGAACGAAATATTTTGATAATAACAACTATTTTGAAAAGGAAATATTTGAAAATAGAATATTTGAAAATAGAAATTTATGAAGCCGTGTTGATTAGATTGACGCCATTTTGACGTGAACGATATTTATATCGATTTTATTCATTTTGAAATGAAATGAATTGAAAACGATTTCGAAATGAAATGAATTGAAAACGATTTCGAAATGAAATGAATTGAAAACGATTTCGAAATGAAATGAATTGAAAACGATTTCGAAATGAAATGAATTGAAAACGATTTCGAAATGAAATGAATTGAAAACGATTTCGAAATGAAATGAATTGAAAACGATTTCGAAATGAATTGAATTGAAAACGATTTCGAAATGAAATGAATTGAAAACGATTTCGAAATGAAATGAATTGAAAACGATTTCGAAATGAAAGGAATTGAAAACGATTTCGAAATGAATTGAATTGAAAACGATTTCGAAATGAATTGAATTGAAAACGATTTCGAAATGAAATGAATTGAAAACGATTTCGAAATGAAATGAATTGAAAACGATTTTGAAATGAATTGAATTGAAAACGAATTCAAATTGAATTGAAAGCGAAGTGAAATGAATTCAAATTGAATTGAAATTTGAATTGAATAGAAATGGATTTTAAAACGAATTTATAAAGAAGAATTCAATTTTGATTTGAATTGAAATGGAAGTTGAAAATGTTTTTTTGAAACGAATTCAAAACTATTTATATAATTCGTTTTAAATAGAAATCGACGATATATATATTATATATATTATATATATAATATAATGGCCTGAATAGAACGCGCCGCGCCGCGGCAGTTCGCGAATTTCGACCATTTATTTCAAACGGGCATTACGGGAGATCCGACCGTCGGATTCTCCTAAAACCGGAACCGTTGGGTTCGTATCAAAAAGAGCTTTCTAACGAATATTAGAAATTAGAAATCTAACGGTTGGATTTGGAATTATGTCCAAATCAAATTTGAAAAAGGTCGCTGTAAGTGCAGTTCGATGGCCATTGATGGAAATCGACTGTACGGGCCTTGATAAAATTATTAAAAATAGTAATAATTTGTGTAAAATCATAAGAAATGATTTGTGAAGATTTGGGATGAAAAACTCCATATTTGAAAAGATAAAAATAGACTTTTATCGAATTGAACTAGTTTTGAACTAGAAATATAATTCTATTTATTTTTAAATAAATAAATTGAATTTGAAAAGGGTTTTGAAAATAACCAGAATATCCAATGATTGCATTGGAGTGGATTTGAATCGAAATTGTCTTCGGAATATTTCGATGTTGGAATTCGTGATTATACAGGTGTTGTTATGGAAATTTGAAAGATATATATTTATATCGTTATTTCCAATACGACATTTGTTAGTCGTAGAATTTGATATTGAATATAAGCCGATATATTTTCTATTCAGAGCCTTATATTGAATATCAAATGTGATTTGGGTTTGTCGTGAATAGTGTCTTCACTAACACTGTTCTTGGACCCAGTTGAGAAAAGATTAAATCTTTTTATTTAGATTTAATGAAGTGTACCAATTAAATAACATTTAATTGGAATTGAATCGATATTGATTTTTGGGTTTATCATGAACAGTGTTTTAAATAACACTTGTTCTTTAACCCGATAATTAATGGAATGTGATTTTGGGTTTATCGTGAACCGTGTTTTAAATGACACCGATTCTTTAACCCAGTCGAAGATTAAAACTAAGCGGAGTTTTAATGAATCTTTAATTAGATTGAAATGATCGAAAATGGAGTATCACCAGTTTTGCTCCAGGCGATAGTTAAATCTTTAATTAGATTTGAACGTGAAATGGTAATTGAATTTACCGATAACACTGTGGTGTTAGATATGAAGTATAACCAGTTTTACTTCATGGGATGAATAGGTTGGGATTGGGAAATTAAAACAAATGATTACTTCGGTAAGGTTCGCTAATCCCGACTAGTTCGAATTGAGATTCAAACATAAATTCAAGGAATTTATCTTGGATAAAATTAATGGGAACCTTTCCCTATGAATGTGAAATTTAGAAACTAACTGTCGGTTGGCCAAGCAGAATGGTTTTCTGGGTATTGATCTGATGTTGGTTTCGGCCTTCGGGGTTAATATTTGGGGAATTATTCTCTTGATTAATTTACGGTTAGTGACTAATGAATTGGAATGAGGCGTATGTTGTGTTTGTGTAACACTTATTTAAAATATACGCGAGTTATTCGGAAAGACCGGGTTTATCCCATTCTGAATAACTGATGCGACGATAAGTCGAAGATGAAGACGATGGTCGAAGACCGGAGGTCTTCACGTCGTTTGGGTGATAACTGATGATCTTGATTGGGCTGTACACCCAAGAAGATGGAAACAGTTGGTGATCGTCCAGACGTACTTGGAGATCGATGGATATGCGAGGTACTAGGTGCCTCCGGTTTCGTTCAGACCCAGAACGGACTTGTAAATGGACTGTGTGTCTGACATTGGATTTTAGTCTGTGTGATTGATCTCTATTAAATATATATCTGTTTGGCGGCGGAGAATTTATTCTCTTGCTTAACGCCCTTCTCTGAGACGTACGAGCTCAGGGGTTATATATTGATGGATATCAAACGCATGGAGTGAATTGCCTGTGTGGCATGCCTAAGTGGCAATTGATCGAGGCTTCTGTTGAAAAGCAAAGTCTTGTGGTGATGATCAAAGCACGGCCTTTGTGGCGTAGCTTTGTGTAACGTTTACTTCGCGAGTTTCACACCCGGTATGAACCAAAAACGGGAGACGGACCTCAGGGAGGACTTGCGTTTCTTTCTAGCTAGAAGTGGCGTCAGTGGTTTTACACGCCCTGACGAGTTTGACTTATGTGGTTGTGGCTGTTGCGAGGCGCCTCGGTTATATCGGTTTCGGCCGATGCATTTTGGTCGGCTGACGGACCAGACTTACACCCCATAGGGTGGGGAGACGTAGTGTTCAGGCATAATAATCCACATCGGTGGACCGGCCCTGACGATCCAAGGGGCAGTTGCGGCTGTTCCTGAGGCTCGGGCTAGACAGTCTCGAATCGGTTGAGGACTATCTTTTGCCTCGGTTCATAGATGGAAGTCCAATTTCCAAATACGAGACTTTGCGATTTCGATTGTATAACCTATATATGGCGACATAGTGGGATGGGGCGCTCATGCCGCCTATGATTGATACTTATGATTTGAAGTGTTTTATACACTATGCACTTATATTAGTATCAAATGGTTTGTTTTAAACGTATCAAGCATTCTTTGGCTGTTATAAGGGAAAACCCTATCCTCGACTGCGTTGCATTGTGTGATGGGACCTGGGTCTTATAACAGCTTCATTTTTCTTTATTTAGCATTGCGCTGTTGGTTTTATGCACTGGTATTCTTGGGAGGAAACCCGTTCCGTGTTATACGGCGTGGTCCCTTGATTTACCTAATGTTTTAAAATAAAGATTAATAACTGTTTTAGTTCTCACACCAGTCACATGACTGACCTGGAGTTTATTGTTTTAACCTAAACTCTGGGTGCCCTTATTTTGACACGGGCAGCTAGTAGTTTTGGTTTTGCAGATTTATATTCACAGGATCCTGGTTTACAGCTGGAATGATATCCGGAAAGCTTTGTATCCGTATATCTCTTCTAGTTGTGTATTGTATTATTTTCCGCTGCGATGGATTTAAATGTAATTTAAATCTCTGATATTTCTATGTAATATTCATTTTTACTCTGTATATTCTTGTAATCTGATGCATTGTTGTAATATACAGTGAAATGTTCTTCTGTATGCGTTCTGTTTTGTCATGTTCTCAAACGATAGGGCGTTTCGAACGGTCTGGGTCGGTTTAGCGACTGGTTCGGACCGAGCGAAATTCCTTTTCGTCACATCTTGTTTCAACACTGATTAGTCAATAATTGAGTACACCCTTCCTATAATCTTATCCTCAAATGTAATTTGATGTTTGCGAAGATTCGGAAGTGGATTATCGTTGAATCACAAGTGTATTAAATATTCTTGGAGATTTAAACGATAATATAATGATTTTGAGAGCTTTTTGAATGCCAAGTAATAGTGCAAGGTAGATCAGAGAATAGAGAGTGAAATTCAGTAGTTTGGATGAATGAAATATGATGTATTTATAATGATTGAGAAGTTATAATCATTAGTGAAAAGTTGCAATCAAAAGAGATGATTCTTGATGAAGAGAAATGGATGCAACCTTTCATGAAAGAAGATGACTCTTCAAAGATATGCTTTGTTATTCAAAAAGCTATTGACAGGTAAAATGTACAGGTAGACAGGTTTTTGACCGTCACCTTTAAAAAGTTGTTGACAGGTTAATTTTTACAGGTAGACAGGTTTCATTTGAAATCCTGTTGACAAGTTAAAAATAACCTGTTGACATGTTTTTGTCAACTTGCTACAGAAAAAAGTTTTCATGAATATTTTTAAAAGCAATGAGAAGTATGATTATTTGAGGATAGATTTTAACATTTATAACTCTAAATAACCAACTTCTAACCTATGAAAAAACATCAATTCTTCTTTTTGTCGATCATGAAGCTTCTTCTTGTCATTAATCAAAATAATCATTGAAATCTTTGGTTCAACAGGCAAGGCTATGCAACTTCCAAGGAGAGTGCCAGGGTTTGAGTCCCGGTTGATGTAAAAAAAAAAAAAAAAAAAAAATCTTTTTTTGAAAAATATTTTTGCACTAGAAACTAAAACATTTTATAAATCTTTAAAAGAAACGATTCCAAATAAACAAGTTTTTGAGCAATGGCTTAGTGAAAATATCGGCTATTTGGTTTTCAAAACTCAAAAATTCCAAGTTTATTCTTTCCTTTTCGATATTATCATGTACGAAATGATGTCTAATATCTATGTGTTTAGTTCACGAATGATTTACCATATTTTTAGAAAAATTTATTTCACTTGTATTATCATAATAAATGGTTGGATTAGTTAAATTTACACTAAAATCTTTAAGTGTTTGTTAATGTATATAACTTAAGCACAAGCCAATGCCGCTGATGTATATTCAGCAACACAAGTAGATAGTTAAACACAATTTTTTTTTCTTGCTAAACCAAGATAATAGTGACTTGCCAATAAAATGAAAAGTACCACTTGTACATTTTTGATCCGTCCATGAAAGAAACAAACTTTCGGATAGAAATGTCCAAAATCTGTGGTGTTGCTTATATAATGTAACATACGTTTAACTGCTCGTAAATGTGATTCTTTAGGATTGGCTTGAAATCATGCACACAAACAAACACTCATCATTATATCTAGTTGACTAGCGGTTAAATACAATAATGATCCTATCATACAACAATATGTTTTTTGATCAACATTTTTACCATTTTCGTCTTTATCTAAATGTGTTGTTGTATTCATCGGTGTTGGTTTACTAGATGTGTTTTCCATTCCAAAACGTTTTATAAAATTATTACTATATTTTTCTTGATTTATAAAATACCATTAGGTAATTGTTTAATTTGTAAACCGAGAAAATATGACAATTCTCCCATATGTGACATTTCAAATTCACTAGTTATGATTTCTAAAAATTCTTGACAAAATATTTCGTTACAAGCCCCAAAAATAATATCGTCTACATATATTTGAATTATTAAAATATCCTTATTATTACGTGTTATAAATAGTGTTTGATCAACTTTTCCAATTTAAAAAACCGAGCTTATTAAATAATGTTTAAAACATTCATACCAAGCACGAGGTGCTTGTTTTAAACCATATAAAGCCTTTTTAAATTTATATACGTGCTCAAGATATTTTTCATGCATTAACAATGGTGGTTGTTCAACATAAACATTTTCTTTTATATATCCATCTAAAAATGTACTTATTACATCCGTTTGATATAATTTAACATTGTGATAACAGTCATAGGAAAATAAGATACGAATTACTTCTAATCTAGCGGCCGGAGCAAACGTTTCTTCATAGTTTATTCCTTCTTCCTAATTATATCTTTGAGCCACAAGTCTAGCTTTATTTCTTGTTATATTTCCTAACTCGTCGGCTTTATTTTTATAATCCATATATACCTATAACAGCCTAACCACTCGATCTCGGAGCTAATTCCCCAGCTTCATTGCGTTCAAACTGATTTAGCTCTTCTTGCATAGCAATAATCCAATTTTCATCAGAAGAAGCTTCTTCTGGATTTTCGGTTTCTATATTGGATGAGAAAGTTACGCGACTTACTAAATTTAGTTGACTTCTAGTTTTTACATTTGAATTTATTTCACCAATAATATTTTCAGGTGGATGATCTCGTAATATTTTTGGCGGAGATCTTACTTCATTATTATTATGAACAATGTTTTTATCTTCTCTAGAATTATCATTATCTATTGAAGTGCTTTCACTTTGATTATCATTATCAACGATATCGTGATTTTCAACGATATTTTCATTTAAATTATTATGAATAACATTTTCATCTTCTCAATAAATATAATTAATATTATGATCATCTTGAAATTTTTTATTTTTCAAAACTCCATTATTATATGTATTTTGAATAAAATGTTCATCAAAAGATATATCAAGTTATTCTTCTATTTTTATTCTTTTATTAAAAATATGATAAGCTTTACTTCGATCTGAATATCCTAGAAATATACCTTCGTCGGATTTCGAATCGAATTTTCCAAGCCGATCTTTAGTATTTAAAATAAAACATTTTGAATGGAAACTTTAAAATATTTCAATATTTGGTTTTCTACCATTAAAAAGTTCATATGGAGTATTTTTCGTAAGGGGTCGAATAGAAACATGATTCAAAATATTACAGGTTGTTGCAACTGCTTCTGCCCAGAAATGTTCTGGTAGCATACTTCCATTTAACAATGTTCTAACACATTCTTGTAACGTTTGATTCTTCCGTTCTACAACTCCATTTTGTTGTCTAGGAAACGAAAATTTATGAAAAATTCATTTCTTTTTACAGTATAGATAAAAAATTAATTTTCTAATTCTCCTTCATGATCACCTTTTATATTTTTAATTTCCAAATCCTTCAAATTCTGAATTTGTTCAACAAACATTTTAAAATGATCAAAAGTATCACTTTTATTCTTCAAAAATATTATCCAAGTATATCTAGAAAAATCACCAACTGTTACAAACATGTATCCGCTGTGATTTATAGATTGAATTTGTGTTGGCCCGAATAAATTCATATGCAGTAGTTCTAATGGTTGTAAAGTTGAAATGACCTTTTAAGATTTAAAAGATGATTTAGTTAATTTTCCTAGTTGACAAGCATCACATGAATTTTCCTGTTTTAATTTTCATTTTGGGTAAGCCTTCTATGATTTCATTTTTCGAGATCTTATTGATAGTTTCATAATATATATGACAAAATCTTTTGTGCCATAACCAAGGATCATTTTCTTTGGCTAATAAGCACATATTTGGATTATTATTTATTTTCATATTTAAAATATAAATGTTTTTATCTCTATTTCCTTCAAAAATAAGATTTTGATTTTTATCTAAAATACTACATTTATTTTCAGAAAATGATATTTTGAAACCCTTATCACATAATTGATTAATACTTAGCAGATTGTGTTTTAAGTTTTTAACTAGCAAAACATCAGTAATAAGAGGTAAATTAGATGTACAGTAATTTCTCACATCGCCTTTGCCGATGATATAGCCTTTGGAGTTATCTCCAAATGTAACATTTCCTCCTTTTGAGTAGATAATATTCGTTAGCATCTCTTTGTTTCCTGTCATATGTTTTGAGTAACCATTGTCGAGTATCCATTTTCCTTTTTTCTTAAGTGGGACCTGCAAAAAATATGTAATTATGTTGGTACCCACTTCCTCCGTTATGGTCCTAAGATTTAGTTCTTAGGAAACCAAACCCAAGAGGGTATAGTGTCCATTTTAAAAATATAATCCTCATTATTATGGATAGTTTCTAAGAATGTTTTAGTATACTTATTCCTAATCAAATAAGTATTCTTTTTAGGAACCCATATATTGACAATTTTAGAAACCTTTTTCTTTATTATAGATGTTACTACTTGGCTATGTTTAGATTTCTTCTTAGTGGATTTCTTAGAAATATCGGTTTTTTGCAATATCCTTGTCTTTTCGCTAGTTGTAGGTTGATAATTTTCTATAATTTTAGATAAATTCTCACTTCCTTTATTAAAATCAGTGACATTTATTTTAACTTTTAGGCTAGAATTATCTAATTCTATTATTTTAATCCTAGTAATTTAACTCATGATTCTCGGAAGCAAGCAGATTATTCTTTTCATTTTGAGTTTCTATTTCTTAACTCAATAAGGAAAGTTGAGAATTTGCATTAGATAGAGATTTTTGAAGTTTTCTAATTTCATCTTCTTATATCTCTTTTTCATCCTTCAGCAAATCTCTTTCAAATTCTGCCTTTTTCTTATCTTCATTAGCTTGTCTAAATTTCTTTTGAAATTATTTCTAGATTCTAATAATTCTGTATTTATTTCTACCATATCCTCGAAAGTAAAATCACCAACCTCGTTTTCTTTTACCATGAAGCACATGTTAGCTTATTCATTATTGCTTTCACTATCACTTTTAAAAGATGAAGAATCCGAGTCATCCCATGTTACAGAAAAAGCTCGTCTTTAGGAAATTTTTTTCTTGTTTTTTGTGATGCTCCTTTTTCTGTTTCGAATAGTCTTTTTGATAATGTCCTTTCTTACGACAAACGTAGCATTCAACTGCTGATAAGGGGACTTTGTTCGTATTTTTGAAAATTTTCTTTCCATTGTTCTTGATTCTTTTCTTGTATTTCTTTTTTTTTTTTTTTTTTTGAAATTTTTGGCCATGAAAGCTAAATCTTCTTCATCTGAGTCTGATTCATCTTTTTCAGAATGGAAAGCTATTTTTATCCTGTGCATGACCTCTTTTTGCCTGCAAATTAACTTCTTACGGCATTAGATTTCCTATTAACTCTTCAGGTTTAATGGCTGAAAGATCGTTCGCTTCTTCAATAACCAAGACCTTTCTTTCCCAATCTTCTATTAAAGAGTTTATGATTTTTGATACTATATGAACATCAAAGTATTTTTCTCTTAAGCCCAATAATGAATGATAAATGTTTTGAAATCAAGAGTATATATCATTTAAAGATTCATTTTCATTCATGTTAAAATCCTAAAACTGATTTTTAAGCATGGATATCTTGCTTTATTTAACCTTGCCAGTTCCTTCATGTGTTACATTCAGTAGTTCGCCTAATCTCATATGCAGTATTGCACATACAAATTAAACTCATTTCTATCCAAGGAAAATGCAACATATATATAGCTTTAGCAGTAGCTTCTGCTTTTTCATTAGTTGACCACTCTAAATAATTATTTGTAAGAGGTGTATATTCTTTTTGGATAATATTCCAAGAACCATAACTGTTTTCTTGTATATAAATTATCATACATGTAGCCTAATGATTATTGTTAATGCCATAAAAAGTGGAGGTCGTGCAGTAGATTGACCTTCTGTGAAGTTTTTGTTTGTGCTGGTGTTAGTGTTCGTGTAATTTTCCATATTATCAAGATATCAAATAACTATTTTAGTGTTCGTGAAAAGAGTGCTACAGTAGGATCGAATAGTATGGAACTACATGTATATGCGGAAGTGTTAATAATGTGATATTCTATGCTTTGCTATAGTTATGCAAGTAAAAATTTAATGATCTAAATATTAAGATATCACAGATAAGAAATATGTAAATGCAGTAAATAAAATTAAACAACGCCATGAACTTTTATACTGGTTTGGAGCAGCATCCTACGTCCAGTCCCAGACTCCTTCTGTAATTTCACTAAGCAATACCGTCACTTCACTCGGAGAAACAAGTTACACACGCTCGAGCAGCCGAATGGGTTTCTTGCTTGAGCAACAAAACAAGACTTCACAAATACAATAGAAGCTTTGACTATATATGTGTTCTAAGTAACACGGATTAGTCACAGTTTGAGTATATCCTTCCTATAATCTTATCCTCACATATATGGAGTGAAAGTGAAGATTTTAAAGAAGTGTATTGCTTATGAATCAAGCAGTATGAAAGTAGAATCACAATGCAAAGCAATGAGAATAATTTTAAGATCTTTTGAATGCACAGAGTATAAAGGAAATAGAATCAGAAATTGGAACGAGAATCTATGATTTGGAAAGTGGTAATGAAGTGTTTAAATAGTATATGAAGAGTGGCAATCAATTGTGAAGAATTTCAATGAAAAGAAGCATTCATTTATCTTAAAATTAGATTGAACCTCTTCGTGAAAAGAAGTGCCGCTTCGTCGGAAATGACAGTTGTTAAACATCAGTCGACTAGTAAAAAATAATCAGTCAACTGGTTGGGAAGATCGTGTACTCGAATGTGCACAAGTGCACAAAACTGTGCTAAATAGCACTCATCAGTCGACTGGTAGATTTATGACCAGCCGACTGGTCTGTGCTTTTGAGCATAGTTTGCACTTGTGTGTATTTGTGTAAGTACACGATCTTTGTGTATCATTGTGTTATTTTGAGGATAGATTTTTACATACTATAATACATTTAATACACAACTGAATGAATAATTATACACTATATCACTTCTTCTTTATTCTTCTCTTCTTCTTTGTCATGAATCAAAAACTCATGAATTAACAGAATAGTGTGAGGTTCACTCACCTAGGGTTGGATTTTGAGAAGGTTTACACTGATTTTTGCATGCTAGGGAGAAGACCTAAGCTTCAGCAACGCATGGAAGTACTCGGTAGGGACATGCAACCATTTAAAGCTTAACAGTAATCTCTTTACATACTGAAAATAATGATAAGATGATTTTGCATTGGTTGCTACCTGATAGGCGAGCTTCTCTCCTTGATTTCTAATAGGAAAACCTAGGTTTTCATAGTATGAAGGGAAGGAGCCATAGATTTATATTCTACTTTGTTTCTTCCTTTTAGAGGAACAAGAGAAGGAGAAAAGAAATCTTCCAGAAAAAGAACATACTAGGCTTTTTTACCAGAAACTTCCCCTTTTGCATTAAACAAAGGCTTAATGAAGGCCCAACTTGATCACTTAACCCAAATTTAACTTAATGCACTAAATTTTCTTATTTTAATTTGCCAACACAACAAAATTGTTTCCAAAATACTATTAAATATCAACACCAATTCAACCTCAATACCTTTTAATACCATTGAGGCTGAAAAGTGGAACCCAAACAGAGAATAAGATGAGAACAAAAATGAAGAAAAGTAAGTGAAAATAAGCAAAATCAATCGCGCACAAGTTTATAGTGGTTCGGCCATAATGAACCTGCGTCCACTTTATATTTTTCTTATAAAACTTGAATAAAATGAGTACAATAATGGAAATTTTCTCAAACACTCGAGAACAAGGTAGCAACATAGAGTATAGAAGATAATAAATGCCAAAAGTCATGTTTCCAGAGCTTTGGAGGACTATTTATAACTGAAGTTGGATCTGGCTCGATATGCCATGTGGCACCCATCTCGACTCGATAGGGAGGTAGCTGAACTGTTCTTCAGCTCGTGGGAGATGTCTCCTATGATAAACTATAGAGCACATGCGCTTCGATACGGAATAGTATGAGATAGATCATAATTTTGAACATATTTTCAGCCGGTAGGATAGGTCTTTGAAGTGTGTTGTATTGGGATCAACACAATCCGTGTCGGCACCATCTGGTTTGGTAGTACCGAGCTGAGCCGAACATGTTTCTTGTTCACTCTATTCATCCTCTAATAAAGAAGGCCGAGTCGAGAGAAGCCGAACAGGAGAGGACTGACCAGGTGGAAGGTCGAGCCAATGGTTGAGTGCAGTATGAGTAGCTTCCTTCATCTATAAACTTTGATGGTCTTGCCAAAAGGCGTGTTGACACTTTTCCCTCCAAAGTACATTCTGGCATAGACGCGATGTACTTTGAATCTATTGAATCACACTTATTGAAGTGTCAACAATCTTGTAGAGAAACGATGTTGAATAGTCGCATCTTCTTCGGGAAGTTCTGATACTTGGATTTTCTTCTCTATATAAATAACAGGTGATTCTTCGTACTATGCTCAACAGTACTTGTTAAACCAAAGTCGTTGAATAAAATAATTGGGAGACATGGGTAAATTATTTGAACCTTGTTTGATCAAGAGGTTAAATATTATAATCATATAGCTGAGCTATGTCGAGCCATGGGCTCCCACGTATGATTGTCCATACACTGGTCATAACCAGATAATGTCGTTTGATCGTGCAAGTCGGGCGTGAAATAAATTAAATCCTTGATCGCGTGCCAATCATTAGACGTGAGCATAGAACATGTAGTGGGAAATGTCTTTCAACCTTTCTTTTATTAACATATGTTTCAATATCACTCTTCTTTTTACTAGAGATCCGGCTCGAGTTGATATTGGGGCAATAGTCTAGGTCGGTGCAACCCCGGTTTGGTATAGCCGATCCAAACTAGGTAAAGTAGTCACGTTAATAGAAGACAAAGAGTCTTTGATTTCTACCATATATATCAGACCACTTCACTTTTTTTTATTCTTCCTTCATTTACAAAGAGCTGAGAATTTACTGAGTCTACCAAAACTCCAATCAGTTGCAAATCTTTCGATCTCAATCACCTAAGTAGGCAATAATCTGATGGTTTTTATGTAGATTCGAATAGTTCAACTCCATCCTTCGTCATCGCTTTCCTTTTGGCCTTTGATTTGAGAATCAAGGTCACGACCATCGCCGTCACCATCAGTGATGGCAAGCCGGTCGCAGATTCTCGTGGGTGGTGGTAGAAGAGGCATTGCCACAAGATTCAGTTGGATTTGTTGAGGGAGTCGAGGGCATTGAAGCTTTTCTCCTGTACGAGCGGGTCAGTCTAAAGCTCCGGGGAAGATGTTGGACAATATTGGGAGCAACGTGGGACCCACGGTGAAATTGAAGTAGGGTTAGAAATGTTGTGGTTTACGGAAGTGTTCAGGTTGGCGTAGGGAGTGTACGAGCCGGTTTTAGGCCAAGCATGTATAGGGACAAACCAGAAGCTATGAAAATTTACCCAAGTTCCGGGAGCCCCGGTAGGTACTACCGACTAAGGGTAAGCCAAGCTGAATACATTGACCGGGGTAGGTCGACCAAAGCAACTCCCTGCTCTTCATCGATCCAATTGAACTTGATGATCGTGATAACTTCAAACGTGAATATAATAATGAACTAAATTCAAGAAGCATATGGATAGTTAAGATAGAGCCCATCGAGACATTTAGGCCTACATATGATCTTAACTGCATATGACTTTGAATAACTTGCATACTTCTAATGCTTTGTCTTCATTTCTGCATGTACACAATTACTACATGCACTGCACTACAACACACATAAGGGGATTCAGGTTACTTGCTCTAAACATAAATAGTTTTCTTTGATAGTATAGAGATGACTCCCAGAAGGTATAAAACATGGGGCTATGAGGTCGGGAGAGGAAAGACACTCCCATAGAAACCACACATCGATTCCAACTAAGAGACAGATACCGATGAGGATTCCGCTTATAAAGTTCAACTCTACGATCCTAAGATGATTCGTAATCATCAGGAAAAGCACCATCATCCTCAGGAGAAGCATCATCATAAGTGGAAGAGGATGTAGAGGAAGGAGCGCCTGACACCTTTAAAGAGGTCGTTTATTTGGATAATCCAAAAATTCTCATCCCTCCAGCATGGATGAGCCAAAACTACGGAGGCTTTGTGCTAAGCATAGAATCTCTTTCGATCAACTCCAGTTGCCTAATCCTAGTGATACTGCACATAACCTCCCCCCCCCAGGCTTAGCCGTCAGATGTACTCAGTAAGGTGCATCCCACCATTAAGCCCTTTCCTCTTCAATTTCCTTCGTCATGTGAAAATCGCTCCCATGCAATTGCATCCAACTTTTTATGCCAATCTTTTCACTGTATACACCATTTACCGAGAACATCCAGATCATAGGCTTTCATTCAAGAACATTGTCTACCTCGTTAATTTCAAATACTGGAAAGACAACTTGTCCTTCCTTTTCCTCGAGTCTTCTACGAAAAGACGAATTGTGGCGGAAGGGATTAAAAAGATAAGCAATATAAGGACTGAGTGGTTCTATGTTCTCAACAAGATGGATGCGCCCAACAATGAATAGAAAGTCGTAAGTGTTCGATCTACACTTACTTCTTGGAAATTTGCTGAAGAGATTCTAATATTGTTACTTATTTGCAGGTGAGAATCCGACCAAACAGATCGACAATAAACATCAGGCTTGCCTGACCACTCTAAAGGTCGTTCCGAAAAATACTTGAACTACTAAGAGATGTATAGCAAATAAATTCCATCATCAGTTTAACATGCTTAGTGCCAGCCAGACCTTGGGAGTGGGCGGTGCCCCGGCTCCAACTGTTGCGCCACTAGTGTTCATTCCCCCAGTTGGGGGCTGGCTGGCGTGCCCTCAGTCAGTCGGAAAAGAGCAAAAAATGTTCCCCCGATTGAGGAACTGGTAGTAGCAGCCCAGTCTCAGAGTTGTAAAAAAAAGTTATTAGAAGTAGGGACATCCCTGGGCCCAGTCAGGGTCCCAAGGAGAAGTGGCCGAGAAGGCGCTTGAGAAGGAAAGACTCCTTCTCTAGATGAGTCGATAGCGGAGAAGACCCCTGCCATTCAAAAGGAAGTTGTTGAGTAGTTAAAACATATTCCATTACTACAAGATCGGCCGGTTCAAGAGGCCGGATCACTCTCTTTGTAGGATCCCCTTAAGGGTTCGGAAAACTTTCCTCTTCCATCTGAGCAATATCATTTTCCCAATATAGATTTTCAATCGTGCTTTTCATCACCCAAGAAAAAACACAGTAAGACCACAACTGAGAAATTACGCCTACCAGCAAGTCATCGACTACTAGTTTGTCAGGGGAATGCACTTGGATACACACGACACTAGAACTACAAGTCACAACATTTGTTTGTCATATAATTTCCCTAGCTCTAACATTTATTCATTTCTGTTTTCCAGAATCATGTCTACACGAGGGTATGATCCCAAAAAACTCCACACCATCGTTTACAAGGATAAGGCTCCTCCCAAATCTTATTCTGACTAGGAGAGAGAATATAATGATCACTATGATAAAGAGAGGCGATAGAAAGAGAGAAATTGGTACAAATAATAGTATCATCATCATTCCTGTTCTTCTTCTTTGCTCCTCTATGACACTGATAAGCATAAGAGTCAACATGACCCTCACGAGTGTGATAAACCAGTCTTAAAGGCCCTGATCCCTCAAACGAGTCATTTTCTCAAGAAAAACTTCACAAAAAGAATTTTGATCCCAAGGATAAAGATAAGGAGAAAAGACAGTGGTCTCAAGCAAGTGAAAGTCTTCTAAGATATCTTTATCGAAGTCTGTTGTCCTTGGTCCTAGAGCTGAGGAAAAAATGAAAGATTTGTATGCGCAGTTTCTTCAATACAACTTTTGGCATATGAATTTCGTCCCCAATCCGGAGCATAAGCCCGACAACTTCGGTGAAAATCTAAGAAGGGACATAGACTTCCTTACTAGGCAGTATGAAAAGACTTGCAATTATGCCTAAAAGCTCTCTATAATTATAAGTGACCTCAAGCTGGACCAAGCCAATCAGAAACAGTTATGGGATTGTGATAAGTCTGCTTTAGACTCTATTGAGAAAGAATATACTGATGGAAAGCTAAGTTGAAAACGGTGGGGACGGAGGCTGAGAAGTACAAGAAAACGTATACTAATTTAGAAAATTGTTTCCATAAAGAATTTGACCACTGCAGCAAGGAAATAACGTCCCTCAAGGAGGAGTGTAAAAAAACTTCAATTGAAAATACCAACTTAAGGCTTGCTTTCACCATTTCTAAGAAGAAAAAGGATTCCCTTGAGAAGGAAAATGTTGACCTGAAGGCCAAGCTGGTCGAGTCTGAGAAAAGGGCGAAAGAGGATGAATAAAATGCCAATATAGCTCTGGAGTCCGATTTCTACTCCCAGCTTCAACATGATATCGAAGTGGTCGGGCTAAAGAAAGAGCTTACAGGGGAAAAACAAGAATTGGATGACTTCAGGCCAGTGATTATGGGTTTTTTCTCTCAAATCTCCGACGTGGTGAATGACTATCCCACTACACTAGCCGATGCTTGGAGCGAACTGGTCGAGGAGGAGAGGCATGGGTCTAAGAGCGGAGATATGGTTGAAGAAGAGTTAATGAAGATATTCTTGAGGAGTGATGAGCCTAAGCGCTTGGCGGAAGGTAGAAGGCTGCAGAAGGAGGCCGAAGACGCTTCTGGGCATCAGGCTAAAGGAAAACCTCCAATCGAGGGTTGTTTTGGCTCCTCTTTTGCAGTTCCTCAGTCCATAGAAGTGGAGGGCTATAATTCTGACTTCCCTGCACTCAATATTTCAAAGCCATTAAATCCTATTACTGAAGTGTCTGAAACTCCAGGGCTTACAAGCGGTGGTTCCATAGAAGGTATCTTGCTGACTTTGCCTAAATTTGAGAAAGTTTATCCAGTGTCAATCGGATCATCCCTCGTTCCTAAAGGGCTAATCGTGATTTCTCTTTATGCTACAGGTACCCTTCTAGTCCAAATTTCCTCTACGACCCAATCTAAGGACACTGATGAGCCACACTTTCCCTCTGCCGATGATCCCGACATGGATAAAGGCATGATTGACGTGCTGAAATGATTAGATGGCAAGGGCTCCCAAGGTGAGGTTGATGCACGTGTTACTTGTACCAGAGAAACTAGCAGAAGGTACTTCTAAGCATGGAGGAGATCCAGTACAGGAAGCAGGGAAGCTTTAAGAGCTTAAAGCTAAGACTATAATAGTCAAGAGGACAGCAATCCCCTTATTGATTCCTCCTCTCTAAATGATACCTCCTTCTAGTTCAGTCTTGCCTGTCAAACAAACTCCGCCTCCTGCCACATCTAAGCGTCAAAAGAAGAAACATGATGCATCCATGTCATGAGTCTATGATTCTTCTAGTTGTAAGCCGAAGAATAGGCACAACTTTATTGTTGATGAGCTGGTTGAGATGGCTAAGTAGAAGGAGAAGAAGAAGAAGAAGAACGATGATAGGTCATCGTAGACTTAGTCAACCTACTTTTTGTATTTCTTTTAGGCCCTTTGATGTTGTTTCAAGTGCGACCCTCATGCTTTTTCTGGTAAACATGTAGAAAACCTACATATGTAAATGAAGCATTGTTTCCTTTGATAAAAAGGGTTTGCATATTAATTTCCATTCAGTGTTGTTGCAATTCAAATATTACTAAGTCAAATAATAAGTAGTTAGCCACAAAACAAGTCATAAGCAATATGGATTGTCATAGTACTAGGCGTTGTAGTACTAATATCGTAGTTTAGAGGTACAATGTATATGCCTTTAATTAAATTTGAATCACTGGTCGCATCTGATGCGTGTTCGATGCTAATTTATGAGTCTATACCCATACCCCTAGCGTCATTGGGGATTAGGTTAAGTTAGTTTGAATGTCTGGTCCTTAAGTATTTATACTCCTGCCCTCAATCGGAGAGTGACAGAGTTTGCGGACGTCGTTGTATCGTCCATACTCTCCAAAAGATAATCCAGGTCAGAGTTGTGGGTTTAGCGGTCGTAAGTCACAGTGCATCATTCACACTAACATGATTGATTTACACTCTCTTGAAGTCTTGAGAGTTAGAGTTTGTTGTGGGATCGGTCGTGTCACATTCTCTTTGGCGTCGTTCCCACACTTTGGTTCTCAAAGTGGGAATTCCTGTATCGGGCATCAAAGTCAAGCTTAGGTTTATTAAACTCATACCCGACTAGTAGTGGAGTTGAGTTAGCTCGTTGAAATGTGAGCCAATGAACATCGTTAAGGAATTAGTCACTCCCTTCGTTTAGGACTTGGCATAGGTTGGTCGGATCACAACACATAGCCAAATTTATAAATATAGTCTTAGGTCATGGAAAGGAACTTTGATTTATGAACAATTGATAGGTTGTGCCTTATTACATAGATGGAAAATGAAATAATTGCAAAATTTAGAAGAAAATAACAGCCTAAGTCAAGTAATGCCGCAAGTTCTTAACATTCCATGCTCTTTGAAAGTCATTACCATCGACAGTCGTTAGCCTGAAAGTGCAACCATCAAGGTTCTGTCGAATTACGTAAGGTCCTTCCCATCTAGGTCTCAAGTGAACTGGTGTCGGGTAGATGCACTTTAGTGCGAGGCCACTAGGTTTAAAGGTTCTAAGTTGAATCTTTTTATTGTAGTATCAGATGACCCATTGCCTATATTCTGAAGCACATAAGTTAGCTACCTCAAACTTCTCGTCAATCATGTCAAGTGATTTTAGGAGAAGTGCCCTATTAGTTAAAGGGTCACAATACGTTGTTTAATAAGAGAGGCTACAAGCTCCACCGGTATAATTACCTTAGAGCCATGGTACAAGGAGAACAAAGTCTGGCCAGTTGCAGACTTATGGGCTGTTCGATAAGCCCAAAGGGAAAAGGAAGTTCGTCGATCCATTTTCCTTTGGCCAGCTCTAATCGCTTCTTCAGAATGGACTTGATTATCTTGTACACTGCTTTGACCAATCCACTTACTGCGATTTTTCCATTGTAGTATATTTCTTTCCAATATGATGTTGTCAATAAAAATATTTGAATTCCGAACTATCAAATTGGTCCCGTTATCAGTGATGATGGTTTTGGGAAGTACAAACCAACATATAATCTTTCTGACGATGAAGTTGCTCACCCGCTTTGTCAAGATCGTGGTATGCGGTTCATCATATGCCCATTTCGTGAAATAGGCGGCTGCTACAATCACATACGTTGCTCCACCTTTAGAGATTGGAAGGTTGCCGATAATGTCAATCCCCTAGACTGTGAATGACCAAGGACTGACCATCTGAGTTACTTGAGTTGGTGGTGCTCATAGAATCTTCGCAAACCTCTGGCATTTATCGCAGAGTCATGAATAATCCCCCATATCTCAGTTGACAGTAGGCCAAAAATAGATGATCGAAGTATCTTCTTCACCGAAGTTTGTTCCTCGATGTGATTGCCACATTCTCCTTCATGAACTTCTCCCAACATACGTTTGGTGTCTTCATTGGCGACACTAGAGTAAAGGAACTGAGAATCCCTACCGATATAGAGTATCTCTTTGGATGAAGCGTCTAGAGGCTTTGTGTACGAGAGCATGCCTTTCATTTTTTTGCTTTGGAAGAGTTCTGTGCAAGAGAAAGTCTTCGATTAGAGTCATCCACGATTCCTTCTCAGGCTCAGTATCCAGTACCGCATCATCTTCCATCTGATTTATGCTGGGAGTTGTCATTGTCTCTATCAGGGTTGACTTGGCTTGCTCCTAATTATCTGAACTGGCCATCTTGACTGACGAGTCAGCTTGTTGATTCTACTCCCTCGGAACATTAGTGATGTTATCATACTCAAACCATCCAGCAATTGTTCTACTTGTCTAAGGTACTCAGTACTCTTTTTTAACCTGAAATACAATAATTTGTGAATAATAGAAAATGTCTAGTGCTTTAGCTCCTAGTTCCTTTGCCAGTCTCAGTTCGACAATCACGACTTCATACTTGGCTTCATTATTTAAGACGAAAATTCCAACCTCAATGCATAACTGATCGGACGTCCCTCAGGAGTTATCAAGACAACCTCGATGCCAAACACCGATCATTTCGGGCTCCATCAATTAATAGCTTCCACGCGATAATCAGTGGGACCAATTGTACATCTCCATCATCCTCCAGGGCAATGAATTCAGCTATGAAGTCGGCCAATGCCTATCCTAGAATATCCTCTCGAGTAATGTAAGCAATATAGAACTGACTTAGCTCGGTATTTCATTTGAGTAACCTCCCAAACACCTCATGTCGCTGAAGGACATGTTGTAGTGGTTGGTCGGTATATACTTTAATCGGATGGGCTTGAAAGTAGTGGAGAAGCTTCCTTGAGGTTATCAACAAACTTTAAGCAAGTTTCTAGATCTTCGGATAGTTATGCTCTGCTCCTATCAACTTTTTTCTTACATAATAGACTGTCCACTGAACTCGGTCTTCTTCGCGAACTAAGGCTGAACAAATTGCATGTGGTGATACTGCCAAGTATACAAACAAGTATTTGCGATCAACAGGCTTTGACAGGATATGAGGCCTCTCCAAGTGATCCAAGAGATTCTGGAATGCTTTGACACAGTTAGGCATCGGAGTAAAATTAGACTTCCCCCGCTTGATCAACTCAAAGAATGGTATGTACCTGGCAGTAGCCCTGGATACGAATCTGCCCAATGTTGCCACCTTCCTAGCTAAACTTTGAACATCTTTGATCCTCCGGGGTTCCTAGATCATAATACCTTTCATCTTTTGCTAGGAGGTGGCCCTGGGGGCCACTTGACCCTGTTTGGTGGCCAAGGTCCCCTGCCCCCATATCTCGGGGTAACTTTATATTCATCGAGCCTTCCTTCACTAATCAACTTCTCAGTGATATCATTGATATGATGGCACTCTTTATTCGTGTGGTCATTTCTAACGACCCGACTTTTCGGCTCTCAAAAATCAATACTAATACATCCTCTGTATTCATGTATCTAAAATCAAGTACCATAAAGACTGATAGTTAGGGGAAAAGAAAGAAGAAAGAAGAATAGAAGAAAGAAGATACAGAACAGAATCTCACAACGGAACGAATAATCTATGTGGCGTCCATCCCGACTCAGTATGGAGGTATTTGAATAGTTCTTTGGCTCATGGGAGATGTCTCCTATGGTCAGATATAAGACCCGTAGGCTCCGATCAGGAATATTAGGAGATAGATCAGAAGTTTGACCATATTTTCAGTCGATAAAATAGGTCTTTGAAGTGTGCTATATCAGGATCGGCAGTACCGCACCGAGCCTGACCAGTTTCCTGTTCAGTCTATTCATCCTCTTTGAAATAAAGTTAAGTTTGGGGAGGTCAAGTCGGTGGTTGGGTAGAGCATGAGTTGCTTCCTTCGTCTATGAACTTTGACAGCCTTGCCAAAAGGCGTGTCAACAAATACAAACACACAAAAAACCCAAATCAAGTTATGATAAATTCACAGAATGCAACTCACATCACTAATTTAAACAACATTTTAAATATCAATTTTTCACAACTACACTAATATAAAAATGTTTTATTGAAATAATTACTTTAATCTTTGAACACATTTTCATATTGATGCAATCCAATAGATTTACAAATGGTTTTTAATTTTATTAAATTACAATTAACAGCATCCTTCCAAATTCTATTTTTCATCTTGATAAATGTACCACACCTTATTCCCTAAAATTTTACAACTATTACCAAACACGGATTAAAACTCAACTCTTAATTTATTTTACAAAGAAATACATTTTACAATTATAACACAATTAATAGTTTTCATTATTTCAACTAACAACAAAAGCACTATTTCACATATATTCTCATTACTACTATGTTATACTTATTATTGTGAAAACGTCAAATTTTATAAAAACATGTAGCAAACATTTTCAACACACATTGCACAACATTTAAATGTTAAATTTTAACACATGTGTTAATATCAACAAGTTTGTCAAAATATTTATTCCACACTTTAAAACTTACTTATATTTTACAAACATCGTTTGCAAAATCTATTATTTTAGACCAATTAAATTAATCAACCAAAATAAACATTTCCAACCAATATCTGAATTATTACTATTAATGCAACTTACAATTCAATTTTATTTTGGCAAAATTCGTCATCATACTATTTCTTTAAAAAAATTCACAACCATAGCAAACATAAATTATAACACAATTTCCTATTTTATTTTGTCAGAAAATATAACAGTTCAACACTTATACTGAAAATATATTTCAACTTAAATATTGATTGCTAATCAATATTATTTATCTTCAATATTCACTTTAATCGACAAATTATAGTTTATAATCACATACTGGAATAAACTACTTATTAAATTAAAGATATTTAATTTATTCCAGACGTTAATTATGAAAAACACAATTTCTCTATTTTTAATAAATAAATAATATTCGAACTGCGCTCCCAAACTCGTATTTTATTCTATTTAAATTTAAAATCTAGAAAACACCCGCAACCTATTTAGCCCAGGTATCCAAAAATCTGGGTCGTTACAGTTTGTTTCTGACTCTGCCCGTACATTCAAACTTTGACATATTATTTATCGATCAAATATTATTTGATATATACCTATCAATCAAATATTTGAAAAAAATTAGCATACTTGCCTTCGCCTCGTCTCAATCTTGGCCACTCTTCCCATACGTTCGCCCTCATCCAATTTGGTTTCTTTCATTTTTTTTCTTCACTTCCGACATCGAATCCCTATAGTTCTTTCTCATCTTCTACATCCAGTAATTTCGTGCCAGCTGCATATCGTCTGTTTGTATGTCTATCCCAACCTGTGTTTCATGATAAAAAAAACAAAATAACATTAAATAGTAAAAAACGAAAAAATAAATCAAAAATGGATGACAAAAAAATATACTTACAAAGACATCCTGCCAAATACACTCTATTATGTGGAGAGGGATGTTATCCCACTTTGGCCAACAAGCCGACATCCTACCGCGGTACCCTGCTTTAGAAACATCTAGTATAACCTTTGATGGTTGTAGGTCAAACCTGCTCTTTTTAATATGAGACAAATAAGTACATATATTGTATTTTTTTTTAAGATGCTGAATAAAGTTTATTTCTCACCCGTGACATATATACATATCATTTCAAAAAAGAATAATAACATGATAATAAAATATATTTCATACATAAAAGACATAAACGATATAAATTGCTTAATTAATGAATGAAATAGAAATGGTCGTACACCGAAAATTACCTAACGTATACCATTATTTTGCTATAAAATATATTACTAAATTCCCCTTCTTCTTGATTGCATTCTTACTTTTTTAATTATGTCCTCAAACTAAAACATTGCAATTAACGATATTGACTATATCTATGTAAAAAAATTGAAGAACTTAATGTGTTTTTAACATGAAACCTAAAATTCAGTTACGGGAACTTCCACATTAAGTGCTCAAATTTAAAATCATTTAATTTAGAAGTAGGGTTTTTTTAAGAATTTTTTTATAGCATAATAAATCGGTTACCATATATTCCAAAAATTGAAATTCATTTTACTAAACTTAAACATTTTAAGTGCTACAAATTTCTTATTTTCTGTAAATAAGTTTAAAGTTTTAAAGAAGGAAAATGATGAAGAATAAAATAAGGCTAATGTTGTGAAAGAGACGGTGTATGTAAAGTAATTTTTTATGTATGTTAGTTTATTTTACTTTACGGTGTATGTTAAGAGATTGTTGATGTATGAATAGAATTAGCCAATAGAAATAGAAATGAAAAAAAATGAAATATATTTCATAATTAAGAATGAATATAGAGATGTTGATTTCCATTATCTTTTTTCCATGGTCGTCCATCCAACTTCCCATTACAAATACAACAAACACTTATGTTTTGTACATTATTTCATTTCAAACGATTCAACAAAATTTTAGCTGTACTTCCTTTTTTGTTTCCTCCATTGTATACAAATGCGTGTATGCAAGAAATAAAATAGGAAAACTACAACAAAATTTTGAGAACCGTTAGAATGAAGTAATATACGAAATATAATTGCTTACTGTAATTATTAACTTGTCCAAATACAGGGATAGATCCAACAAGGATTGTACCAGATGAATATAAATGGTCGTTTTGTGGCCAAAACGACTATTTATATAACGATCATGTACAACACCCGTCGGACGAGGCCAAAAATTATCTAAGGGATATAAATCAAAATGTGCACACTTAACAAAAAAGAATATATTTTTACTAATTAATTTTGTACATTTTAAATATATTTTTTAATTTATCACATTTGTTCAACATATTTCATCGATTTAAGGCTGCTTTAGCATTGTTGTCAATTTCCACCACATTCAATCGCCTTTAGACTCACACGTTTATTTTTGTTGCATAAGTCAAAACGAGCACAATACAATATTCCTAACGAGTGCATTCATTTTATCTTATTCCAATTAACACAATACAATGGCAACACCGACACACACACACACACATATACATACATACATATATATATATATATAATGGTTTATATATACACAGACAACAACAATTTGTACACGCATTTTACAATTTGACATTAACATATGAAATATGCACACAAAGGGATGTTATAAATCATTGCTACGCTATTATAAGCTCTTGCAATAATTAACTAGCTCTAGTTTATCAATGTATGCATACATAGGTTTAGGGTAAAAATTAAATTTTTAACCAAAATAAGATATCGTACTTGAAATAGATTGTTATAGACATTGATTTTGAAGTCGAGGAGGTTCTAAGATGCTAAAAATGGAGTTTAGGAGTTGAAAATCGAAATTTAGGGGTTAGGGAATTTTCAAATTGGAATTTAGAGCTAAAAGAGCGAGGAAAAAGAAGTCTTGGCTCTACAGATATTTACGATATTTTGACGGTTTTTGACGACCCATCGGGAACCGTTGGATGTTGTCGTCCTTGCCTATTGGAATAAAACAATTTTCAAGTAGTAAATATTTCCTAATATTTTTAACTAAACTATAAACTTTACAATTTTTTTTTTAAATTCGTATAACTATTTACTTTTTGCGAAAACTATAAAAATATATTATTTTAACCTTAAAATCCACGTAAAGTTATCAATAAGCATATTAAACAATAATTAAACACAAACTTTTGGAATTTAAATCAACTCTAATTTTTAATTATAAAATGAAAAAAAAAATCAAACTACTAGTTACCATCCTAAAATAACCTAATACATATTATTGTATTCCACTAATTCATAGTATTCATTGATTTATAATCGATAATTGACTAATATCACATGATAGGTTTCCAATCATATTATCAAATCAACTAATAATCTAGTATTGTCATGTAATAAAAACTAATCAACATATTTACATCCATAAACATCGAATATTTCAAAAAAAGGGTTAAAATAAATACTCCTAATTTGAGGGTAAATCAAAGAATATGAGGGAAGGTAGAGGAGAGAGAAGCGATGGACAAGGAGGCAGAGGAGGCGATGATGACGAAGTCGTGGGATACGACGGTCGATGACGAGGCGTAGGTTTTTGTTTCTTATCTTTTTCTCGCTTTCAATTCCTTGAGAAATTGGATAAAAAAATCCCGGTCTCATAGGTAATAAGTATTCAGGTAGGCGACAGCCAGCGTCCGCCGCTTATTGTACCCGTCGCAAGCCGACACAAGCTTGGACCACCATTATACATATTTATAATAGTGCATTTATAAAACAAACTACAAATATATTGCTATTGACTATGACATAACCTTCTCACATGATAACTGTTGGAGAATGGAGTTTTGATGACAAAAACCTTATTTCAATTATCATTGTTAATTGATTATAAAATATACACCAACATCTCTATCTTGAATATATATACATATATATGCAGGGTTTATGTACAGGACTTAAATACTGAAGACTATACAGTTTTAGAGTTCTAAGAAATTCAAGACTCATGAGTTATCAAGATATCAAGATTTCAAGAATTCAAGAAAAATATAGTAATTGAGTCTAGTATATATGTAAGACTCTGAATAGACTTCCAGATTCAAATTCTAATTTTCAAATTTCAAATTCTGGTTTTCAAATTTCTATTTTCAAAATTCAAATCCTAATTTCAAATTATTTTCAAACTATTATCTTACTTATGATTTCAAACATTTATGTTTATAAAGTTTAATATATATAAGTTTATAATATGTATAGTTTTAAATCTTATAACTTTATAAATATGTTTATATAATATATTTCTATGTTTCCATATGGTTTTACACTTTAGAATATTCATTTAAATTGCTAAGTTTCGATTCAAGAATTTATAGAATGATAAATATGTTTAAACACTTGAAAAATTGTTTAAAAATCAAAATATGATACATATGTCGACATACAGAAATAGGAATGTCGATATATAAGTGCCATAATTTCAATTTTCAAAGGAAGTGTCTTTTCACTATTTGTAACATTTTTGAAACGTTGCAACCGTTGGGACACTATAAAAAGGGGCTGACTTCGGATTTTTAATCATTTTTTCTACTCCATCTTCACCCCTTTACTTATCACCATTAATATACACTATTTTCTTGATTTCTACACTCATACTTTGCCGATTTTTGCTCAAATTATGTCAAACTTCTTTTATATTCAATCTCTGTCTACTACTATCATTTTGGAAGTGTTATTGAAGAGTTATACGTCTGTGTTAATCATTTGGAAAATGTTTGGAAAGGGTGTGCTCCTTGTAGCCCTGAAATTAAGGAAACAGAGCGGTGCTAACCTTGTAGCCGTGAAATCAAGAGTGTTTGGAGTGGTGTTAACCTTGTAGCCGTGAAATCAATGGGTTGTATTTGGATATTGATAATAATAAAACTCTGCGCAATCCAGCGTTGCTTGAGACTGGACATAGGAGTAATCTGAACCAATATAAAATCGGGTATGTTCTTTCCTTTTCTGCATTTTATATTTACCTATTTTTGTGTCTATGTTTGATTTTGTGTTTGTGATCATCTTTGCTGTGACAATCATTGTATGATTCATATAGTAGATCAATTAAGTTTAAGTTTTTTCATAAATTCCTCATAAACATTATTCGCCCCCTCTAGGGCGTGTGTTTTGCTTAAAGATCCGCATTCCGCATTCCCTAACAATTGGTACCAGAGCATAGGTTTTCAAAAATTTCATAATCTGATTTTTGAAAATACTAAATAGAAAATTTAGAAATGATTTATAATACTAGTTTCAATCAATGTTAGAAGAGTCTACATTCAATTATGTTGAAAATTCAAGTGATCTACTAAATTATTGTCTAATAAAGGAAAAGTTGTTTTACACGACTATTGGAAATTTAAATTCTGAAAAGATGTGTTACTTGGTTGTCGACAATTCAAACTCTAATTGACATTTGGTGGAAATCAAAAAGGACAAATGGATATTGGATCGTGGCTGTTCAAGTCATACGACGGGAAACCCAGAATTACTGAATAATCTAGTATACGAAGTTGGGGGAATGGTCAACTTCGAAGATAACTCTAAAGGATAAATAGTTGGCAGTAGCAATGTCGGTAATTCTGAAACAACTACTATTTCTGATGTTTTATTAGTTAGGAATCTAAAACATAATTTACTAAGTATAAGTCAATTTTGCGATAAAGGCTATAAAATCAATTTTGAAAAAGATAAATGCTTTGTAGAAGATAGGAATTCAAAAATAATATTGGAAGGAGATAGAAAGAAAATATCTATATATTAAGTATGAACATATCCAACGATAATCTACGTCTTATGGCCAATACAAGCGGCCCTTAGATCTTGAATAAGAGATCCGGTCATATAAATTTCACATACATCTCTAGGATTTCAAAATTAGATTCAATTAGAGGATTACACAAAATGAAATTTAAAGTAAATAATTTATGCGGCGCTTGTCAGTTCGGAAAACTGAAAATGAATTCATTTAAATCAAAAGAGGAAATTACAACCTCGAAACCATTAGAGTTAATTCACATGGATCTATTCGGTCCATCCCAAACTCAATCAATAATTCACAGTAGATATGTTTACGTAATAATCGATGATTTTCTAGATTTACCTAGACTTTATTTCTTAAAAATAAAAGTGATTCTTTTGATCGATTAAAAACCTTTGGTAAAAGAATTCAAAATTTATTATCTTTAAAAATCAAAACAATACGTAATGACCACGGTGGAGAGTTCGAAAATGAAAATATTGAAAATTTTTGTAATAAAAAGAGGTTACCCATAATTTTTATTTCCTAAAAACCTCTCAACAAAATGGAGCAGTTGAACATAAGAATAGAATAATTCAAGAGTGTGCAAGAACTATGTTATATGATAGTAACTTACTAAGAAATTTTTTGGTTGAGGCAGTTGTAACAGCTTGTTATATATTAAATGGAATATTAATAAGACCCTTGACTCTTAAAACACCATATGAACTTTTGTATAATAAGAAACAAAAAGTATCATATTTTAAAATATTTAGAAGTAAATGTTTTATTCTTAATACTAGAGAAAATTTAGAAAAATTCTATTCGAAATCTGATAAAGGAAATTTTTTTTAGATACTCAGATACAAGTTAAGCATATAGAGTTTTTAATTAATGAAAAAAATACCATTGAAGAAACATTAAATGTATCTTTTGATGAAACTTATAAGAATACAACACAAAATAATGAAGACGGATGCGAAAATGAGATTGATGAAGTAAATAATGAAATTCATCAACCAAATAAAAGAATTAGATTACTAAGAGACCGCCTTGTAGAAAATATCTTAGGCGATATTGAATCTGTTGTTAGGACTCGAAACCAATTAAATAATATGATTAATTCAGCGTTTATTTCATCTATTGAACCTAAGAATCCAAAGGAAGCATCATGTGATGATTCATGGATCCTTGCTATGCAAGTAGAATTGAATTAGTTTACCAAGAATGATGTATGGGAACTTGTTCCTAGAACAGAGGATGAAACTGTAATTGGAAATAATGAGTTTATAAAAATAAAATGAATGAACATGGTGAAGTCATAAGAAATAAGGCACGTTTAGTAGCACAAGGTTATACTTAAGAAGAGGGAATAGATTATGATGAAACGATTGCCCCCGTAGCAAGATTAGAAGCAATTAGGATATTATTAGCCTTTGTTAATCATGATAATTTCAAATTATATCAAATGGATATTAACAGTGCTTTTCTAAATGGATATGTTAAAGAAGATATATATGTAGAACAAGCACCGCTTTTTAAAGATGAAAATTTTCCAGGCCATGTATATAAATTAAAGATAGCTCTATATGGATTAAAACAAGCCCCTAAAGCTTGGCATGATAGATTAAGAAATTATTTATTACAATCTAACTTCGAAATCGGTAAAATAGATAATACACTTTTTATTAAAAGAAATAATAACGATATTCAATTAGTACAAATATATGTTGATGATATAATCTTTGGATCAACAAATAATAAAATGAATAAAGAAAATCAGATATCATGACCCAAGAATTTGAGATGAGTCATGTGGGAGAACTAACATTCTTCTTAGGCTTACAAATTCATCAATTAAAGAATGGAATATTTATTATTCAAGAAAAATACGCAAGAGATTTAATTAATAAATATAATTTTACAACAACTAATGGGAGACCAATACCAATTGCAACTAATATAGCCTTAAGTAAAGATGATACATCAAAAGATGCTGATCAAAAATTATATAAAGATATGATAGGATCATTATTACATATAACCGGTAGTAGACTAGATATAATGCATGGTGTATGTCTCTGTGCAAGATATCAATCACAACCTAAGGAAACTCATCTTAAAGTCGTAAAACGTATTCTAAGATTTGTAAAACATACATTAGATTTTGGATTATTTTATCCTAAGGATGATTTTATCTCTTATTGTGACGCTGATTATGCGGGATGTAGATCCGATCGTAAAAGCACGAGTGAAACATGTCATTTTTTAGAACATTCAATAGTTTATTGGTTTAGTAAAAAGAAAAATACTGTATCTTTGTCAACAACTGAAGTAGAATATATATATATTTGCTGCTTTGGCTTGTTCACAAATAATATATATGCAACAACTTTAAAAGATTTTGGATTAAATGTAAATAAATCACCAATATACTACGATAATACAAGCATAATAAATATATCAAAAAATCCATCTCATCATTCAAGAACTAAACATATCGATATACAACATCATTTTCTAAGAGATAACGTAAGTAAAGAGAAAAATTTACTCGAATTTATAGAAATAGAAAACCAAATAGCATATATATTAACAAAACCATTAAACGAAGCACGTTTACTAAATTTAGAAGAGAATTAGGTATTTGTTCGTTAAGTGAATTAGATTATTTAAATAATATTAATATAAATAATAAAATATAACAAAAAACATAAAAATAAAATTAAAATACACATACGTCGACATACATTTTTCGACATATCGACATATAACTTCCAAATTTCAAAAATTAATTTTGACCAAAAGGTAGTTACAACATCTATTTAAACTACTTATTTAGAATTTTCTTCTTCATCTTCTCATTTTATTTCTGGAGAAATTCTAAACAATAAAAACCAATGGCCTCCATTAATTATAACAATCAAATCAATCCCGGTTCATCCGTCGGACCATCTGAAAGTCCGTTTTTACCCACTATACTCGCTCATGTGATTAAATTAGAGGAGAAATTGGAGAATGTACTACAAATGCTCGCTGAAAACCAAGTTTGACAAAAAAGGATGAATCAAAAGTGTGTAAAACAAGGAAAAATCATGCGAAATCTACAAAAATTTGTTATGGATAATCATACAAATATGATTATCATTAAAAATGATAATTAAATAGTGGAAGAGGAAGAAAAGGAGGAAGATGAAGAGGAAGAAATGGTTGAAGAGGAGGAAGAATAGGCACAAACTAAAGGCAAGAAGGAAGACAACTAAGTCATTTGTGTTGGTGAAGTATGCTTCGATAGAGAAATGAATATAGTTGAGCAAAACAGGGAATTTTGTCTCCAGTATCCAAATTTCCCAATTCATAAATCCCTGATCGTCAAGAAGCATTAGACGTTTAGTTTCTCATTTATTCGTACATGCGATGTAATACGTATAATTATAATATATTCATGTTCTCGTAAAATGTTGTAATTTGCATAGTTTGTGTTGTTTGGCTTGTAAAACAATGACCAGATTGATTAGTTCATACAATGTTTGTTTTTCATAGATTATAGAATAAGTATTAGAATAGTTATATATAGAGAATACAGATATTATAGAGGCATGAATTTAGGGGGAGTCCTGTATACTAGTATTATAACCTAGAATAAAAAGATAGTTATTTATGGTATAGATTTAGGGGAAGTATATTTAATACTTCTTTTAGTTGATGACAAAGAGGGAGAAATTATAAAATATAGATTAGTTAGGCTTGTTAGGATTAGTTTAAGGGGGAGCATGTAGGATTCATGGTGGAAGGTGGAGTAATCGAAGGACCATATCAAAAAGTATCAACAGGTATGAACAATTACAAAAAATTTATAAATCAAGGTTGTCATCATCAAAAAGAGAGAGATTGTTGGAGAATGGAGTTTTGATGACAACAATCTTATTTCAATTATCATTGTTAATTGATTATAAAATACATACTAACATCTCCATCTAGAATATATGTATGTATGTATGTATGCAGGTTTTATGTACATGACTTAAATATTGAAGATTGTATAGTATTAGAGTTCCAAGAGATTCAAGATTCAGAAGAGATTCGAGACTCATGAGTTATCTAGTTATAAATTTATCAAGATATCAAGATTTCAAGAAAAATATAGTAATTAAGTCTAGTTTATATGTAAGACTTTGAATAGCACTCCAGGTTCAAATTCTGATTTTCAAATTTCAAATTCTGTTTTTAAAATTCAAATCCTAATTTCAAATTATTTTCAAACTATTATCTTACTTATGATTTCAAACATATATGTTTATGAATTTTTAATATATATAAGTTTATAATATATATAGTTTTTATAGTTTTAATTCTTATAACTTTATAAATATGTTTATATAATATATTACTATGTTTCCATATGATTTTACACTTTAGAATATTCATTTAAATTGCTAAGTTTTGATTCAAGAATTTATATAATAATAAATATGTTTAAACACTTGAAAAATATTTTTAAAAATCAAAATATGATACATATGTCAACAAATAGAAATAGGCATTTCGACATATAACTATCATAATTTCAATTTTCAAAGGAAGAGTCTTTTTACTTTTGTAGCGTTTCTGTAACGTACCATTGGGACACTATAAAAAGGAAAATATTTCTAATTTTTTATCATTCTTTTTTCTCCATCTTCACCCCTTTACTTATCACCATTAATATACATTATTTTCTTGATTTTTGCACTTATATTTTGCTGATTTCTACTCAAAATATATCAAACTTCTTCTCTTTTCAATCTCTATCTACTACTATCAACTTGGAAGTGCTATTGAAGAGTTATATGGCTGTTGTAATCATTTGGGAAAGGGTGTGTTCCTTGTAGCCCTGAAATCAAGGAAAGGGAGCGGTGTTAACCTTGTAGCCATGAAATCATGGGTGTTTGGAGCGGTGTTAACCTTGTAGCCGTGAAATCAAGGGGTTTTATTTGGATATTGATAATAATAAAACTTTGCGCAATCCAGCGTTGCGTGGGACTGGATGTAGGAGTAGTCCGAACCAATATAAAATCTGGTGTGATCTTTTCTTTTCAGCATTTTATATTTATCTATTTTTGTGTCTGTGTTTGATTCTGTGTTTGTGATCATCTCTGCTGTGATAATCAATGTGTGATTCATATAGTAGATCAATTAAGTTTGTGATTTTTCATAAATTCCTTATAAACACTATTCACCCTCTCTAGTATGTGTGTAGGGCTGTCAATGGATATCCGAAAAATCCGAAATCCGTCCGCATCCGCATCCGAAAAGCGGATAAATATCCGATATCCGGGAAAGCGGATGCGGATGCGGATATAGGCATATCCGCATCCGAAAATTGTCCGTCCGCTTTTTTTAACGATTACAACTTCAATTATGTGTATATTAGCATAATTAAATATACTAATTTATTGTTTTGCAAAATTAAAAGTCTACTAAATGCATATTAATTGCACAAAATTATATATTATCATTATATTTATTTATTTTTAGCACTTTAGTAATTAATTAGGTTGAAGAAACTTAATATTAAACTAAAAAAATTCATTAATGTTCATTGATTTATCGATCGTTGGCGGAGCGGATAATTATCCGATATCTGTCCGTATCCGCGGATGCGGATATCCGATATTCGAAAATGGTTTCAGATGTGGATACGGATATAGCACTATCCGCATCCGAAAGTATCCGTTGACAGCCCTATATGTGTGTTTTGCCCTAAGATCGGCTTTCCGCATTCCCTAACAATAACTAAAATAACCAATTGGATTTGGCTAAGAAAGCATCTGCACCACATCCACAATCATGGGATCGGTGCGAAATATCTCAATAAGCTCCCTCTTTTGCACGTCCATAACATTGACCATCATAGAATAGTACTAGTCCACTATCTCATTGAAGCATTCGGTCAGAAACCAAAGAATGCGATGACACAACAATCGTGGCCCTACTGAATGAGTGGCGTCTAGGCAGGGTTTGTGAAGTCTCATCAATCGTCTAATCACTATAAAGAGATGCATCTGCAGCAGTGAATAGATAGGGATTAGGATTGGCCTGGCGAGATGCGTCTATAGATATCTGATACTAACAAGTGCCACTTTCTATGTACCCAC
The DNA here is from genome assembly GCA_030737875.1 of Allium sativum. Taxonomy (NCBI): domain Eukaryota; kingdom Viridiplantae; phylum Streptophyta; class Magnoliopsida; order Asparagales; family Amaryllidaceae; genus Allium; species Allium sativum. The sequence continues at coordinate 48,647,074 of CM060916.1, forward strand.
CAAACATTTAGTCCAACTTCCTAAATTTAAGATAACCATTTTTTCTAAACTTACTGTGCTTGTGGAAACATCGCGCCCCACTCATTAAGTGGTCTAGGTAATCTCGCTACTCATTCCACTCACTGCCCTGAATTTATAACTGCTGACATGCCTTTTTTGACCAGGCCATCACAACACAGGTTTCTTTAAGCGAAGCGCTCGGGATACGAGCAAAAGCTGTCATTAACTCAAGTTATTTGGTTGAAGTGTTAAAGCTCTCGGAGATATGGAATTCTTGTAGTTGGTGTTACCACCGAAATTAGAACCAAATTAGACTGACAGTGAAGGGGTATCAGAGGAACACAAGCATAGAAGAATCCTCTGAAAGCAAAAAGTCGAATAATAGAAAGAACCGAAAGCAGGAAAGTATGATCTGAGAACAACATAGACTAGCACCTTCCTAGGAGAAAGGAACTCAAAAACTACAGAATACCGACATGGTCTATCCGACAGGGTCCATCCGATAGGGTCAACCTCGCAGTGGGACTCATAGCGAAAGGTCACGTAAGTAAGAAGCTAAGAAAGAGAAAGGAAAGAGCTCCGCTAATTAAAACCCAAAAGGACGGAAGGGCAGTCAGCATTAACCTACTTAATACCGATACATCAGAAGGCGAGGGCATCAAGAGTGTCAAGCCAGAATTGCATAAAGATTATCTGGAACCAGCTTTTGAAACATCTACTGCATAAATAACAGACAAATCACCTGGAGTTACCCACCGAAAGGTCAGGCTATACCCGGAGATCCCACCAGAAGGCAAACCAGATGCCTAGAAGGGATAAATGCTATCCATACTAATTTACTTATTACAAACACCGACATTGGTTCTGAACCTGCGGCTATCCACATGCATCGTAAGGGCAAGTTCCTCTAAGTATTCATGAGAAAACTGGAAGCCTACGTCCCCAGAAGCTTATGACCGAGAGCCTACACCTAGGAGCCACAACCGGGGACCCAAATGCCTTCCGAAAGCCATTTCATCCACGATCTCATATCAATCTTCAAGAAGCCTCAACTAACCGGGATCATCACTAAGGAAGCTATAGTCATCACCACAAAGGCGGTCGGAAGCCAAATATCGGAGAGTAAGGAAAAAGAGGCCGATAAAGACATCTGTAGGCCCAATAGCCAAACAACAGAAGGGACCCCGATTTCTCTATAAATAAGTCCCCATGGGTCACATTCTGGGGGACAAATTCTTCATTTTCTAAATCTTGTTCTTTCTATTCTAAGGAGCAAACCCTAATTTCCAAATCGGATTAGGTATTTCTTCAACTGTTGTAATACATCTACAATTTATGAATGAAGAAATCCGAGACTTAAATATTTAGTGATTTGATCATCACATTCTGTCATTTATGGTGAAACAGGGAGTTAGCACTAACCTTTCATGTGAAAGAGTTGGTCACGATACCCTCATTAAAGAGGAAAGTCTTTGTGGAAATGCTAAGCCTTCTCCTCCTTTTTCTTCGAGTGTTGGCAACATGAATCAACCCTCTCATAATGAGCCTAATGCTACTCAACCCCGGAGAAGTAGTTGAATGCAGGCTTATGGATCGATCACTGACGCAACCAAGGCCCTTCGGGCTAGCTCGATGCAGAAGATCACTTGAGTTAATAAGCATGGAGGAACCCTTACCTTCCGAACATTGGGAAGCATTAGCCTGCTTTCCTCTTATCCCAATGTAGATCATTTTACCCATGATTTAAGAGGTAACTGAGTGCGCAAGGCTTCAATTGTACCAAATTAAGTAATCGTTCTTCAAGGTACTTCGAAACTCCATAATCCTGCAAGTGTGATATTCACCCCTTGAGGGAAGAATAGCTAATCTTTAGAACGGAGAATCTGATACTTAAGAAATGATCATTTAGCTAAGGGACACTGATCCTAGAATGTCCTTTAGTAACCTTAGAATGTGGATGTATAAATTTTCCTAAATATATGTTACGTATAACTCATTCCAGATGTTGACAAGAAATATCGTTAACATTTTGGTGCTAGAAGAAGGGCTTGAACTTCCGACCTTGTAGTTAATCTATCAAAAATTAATTTGGTAAACTTCTTGCTCCATGGTAGGAAAGATGAAATCAAAAAGGTTGGAAGAGCAATATAAGGAACTGGATCCTAATACAACCCTTGAGGGAAACATGGATCTAATGCTTAATCTGAACAATAATGAAAGAGGAGCCACATCCATCCCAATACAACCATCAAACCCAAATTCCATGGAAGATAATTTCACAAGAATTATGGCACTGGAGAAGCAACTACAAGAGATGTAAGCTCAAAAGAACGCAGCCTAAGCGCAAAATTCTTCAAGACTTACAAGTCCATTCAAAGGGAAATGAATGAGTCTCCAAAAAGAAAAGCTCTCGTTCAACACTCTAAAGTAAAAGAGAAGCTCAAAGCAACTTCCTCTAAGAAGAAAAAGTCCCTTTTGATGGCAATAGATCATCAAGGAAATCAACATGAGCATGAGAAATCCAGGGGTTCCACTTCCAAAGGTATGACCCTAAAAGAATAAATTACGACAACAAAGAAGCTTATCTTAAAGACATTGCTCATAAGACTGTTAAAGACTTGTTGGAGAGCAAGGAGAAGAGGACCCAGGATGACATGGTAAATGACAATGAAAGAGTAACCCCTTTCATCGACGAAATTATGAACACCATAATAACATCTAGGGTGAAGGTTCCAATTATAAAATATCTTGGAACAACTGACCCTGATTATCATCTGATGGCTTTCGACAACCAGATGGATCTCTTCAATGCTTCAGGAGCCAGCAAATGTTGTCTTTTCCTAGTGACCTTTCAGTGGGGGCAACAAAGTGGTACCGTTAGTACAGAGAAAACACCATTTATTCGTGGAAACAGTTCTCCTATGAATTTTCCATGCAGTTCTTCATCTGCAAAGATTCGACAGTTGATTACACCGTCATCGCTAACATCAAAAAGAGGCAAAGGGAGTCTCTAGGAGAATACTTGAAAAGGTTCAACATCGAGGCATTAAAGGCCAAGGATATGAAAACCGCGACAAGTTGATAGTCATACATTCAGGGTTAATCGAAAATACCCCCTTTTGGAAAGAATTATACATTCATGACTGTAAACACTTTCAAGACTTTCACTTCCAAGCTGGCAAGTTTACTCGTATGGACGGATTATACTTTACAAAGAGAAAGTTAGGACCTCGAGGGGAAGGAGGAAGGTCGAACTTCGAACGAAAGCCCTCGAAAGGAAATCAAAAGAGATCAAGATGGGAAGACTCTAATACCATTTTGGTTTCTCTAAGTAAGCATATCTCCTTTGTGTATGCTATTGCGAAGGAAAGGGTTAATAACCTCCCCATCTCGTTCAAGGCCAAGAATTGCCCTGAACCTTACTTCGGTGGAAAGTATTGCGAATTTCATAAGACCAACAGGCATAAGACTGAAGAGTGCAAGGTACTGGATGGGATTATTCAGAAGCTATTTCGAGAGGGACATCTGAAAGAATTTGTTTTAAACAAGACAACATCCGCTCAGCATACAAGTGGACAACAAAAGGTTTCAGCAAATGCAATAGAAGCTACTATAGAAGAGGGAAACCTAGACTTGGGTCTGCCTATAAATTGAACCAATGTGATCCACGGAGGGCCACACCCTGCCGGAGATTGCTCGAGAGCCAGGAGTTGATACATGAAGGAAGCTATGGAGGGAATATTCTACATTCGAGAAGAACCATCGTTGAAGAATGCAGGTTATGCTCTCAAAATTCACAACTTAGTGGTTTCTCTAGAAGAGATAAAGAAAGGGGTCCGCCACCCACATAATGATCCCCTTATGATAACAACACAAATTGGACTCTCTGTCGTTTCCAAGATCCCTGTGGATAGTGGGAGTGCCGTCAATTTCATCTTCAAGCATGCTTTCAATCAATTGGGAATTTCTGAGAAGAAGCTGGAGCAAAGCAACGAACCGATCTTTGGCTTCCATAACAAGGAATCAACCCTGGTAGGATAGATCAACCTTCCAGTTCAAATTGGGCTGTCTCCACTCCATAGGACTTTCGAAACTCTCTTTGTCATGATCCACCAATCGTCCTATTACAACGCCTTCTTTGAACGACCATCTTTGGAGGAGATGGACGCTTTTGTCTCTTCCAAGTACCTCTTGTTAAAGTTCTTAACCAATCAGGGATGGGGTACCATCAGAGGAGAACAATTTAGTTCTCGCGAATTGTATTTTGTAGCAATTGAAAAATACAAAAGACAGTGTTCTTCGTACTTTGATTCTTCTACTATTTTTATACCTTTGGACAAGGGATTCTTACATCCCACATTCGAGGCTAAGGTAAAAATTAATAAATCTAACAAGCGTGCAAATGGTAGGTACACTTCTTTGAAAAGGAAAAGGAATAGAGATGATGACGTAAACATGACTAAAGAAATAGAAATTGTCATGGATTTAGATTCTAGAAGGGATATTGAAAGGATGAAACCAATAGAAGATGTGGAAGAGGTAAATGTTGATTCAAAGGATAAATAAAAAGTTTTCAACATAGGGAAAAGGCCGACAGAGCTCCTTAAAAGCGACCTAATTTTTTTCCTACAACTCAACAAAGACGTCTTCGCTTGGGCCCATTCGGACATTGTCGGAATCAACCCTTCTATTATGATCCATGCCTTAAAAGTCGATCCTTCAGTAATCCCGGTTCGGCAAAAGAAGAGACAATATAATAGAGACCGATCAGAAGCCTTAAGGAAAGAAGTAAAAAGGTTAGAACCAAACGGGTTTATCTGAGAAGTTCTTTACCCGGAATGGTTAGCCAACCGGTGCTAGTAAAGAAGTCCAATGGAAAGTGGAGAACATGTGTTGACTACACGGATTTAAACAAGGCTTGCCTAAAGGATTGCTATCCCCTTCCGCGGATAGACCAGTTGGTCGACGCAACAAGTAGTCACAAGATACTATCCCTTATGGATGCTTATTCGGGGTATAACCAAATTCCAATGCATAAACCCGATGAAGAGCATACAAGTTTTATCGTTGAATTGGGAACATTCTGCTATAAAGTAATGCCCTTTGAATTGAAAAATGCAAGAGCAACATACCAAAGGCTAGTAGATAGAATGTTTCAAGAACGGATAGGGCACTACATGGAAGTATGTGTGGATGACATGCTACTAAAGTCCATCAAAACAGAAAACCATTTGAAGGATTTGGAAAAAATGTTCAATGTCCTAAGAAGCTATCAAATGAATTTTAACCCACAAAAGTGTTCTTTTGGAGTTCAATCTGGAAAATTGCAAGGATATGTGGTAAGTGGGCAAGGGATTGAAGCAAGCCCTGACCAAATCCAGGCCATAAGAGACATGGGAAAACCTAGAATGAGCATAGAAGTCATGTGCTTGAACGGAAAAGTAGAAGCCCACAGTAGGTTCATTTCCAAAGCCACTGACAAATGCGTTTAATTCTTCGACGTAATAAAGAAAAAGAAAAACTTCGAATGCAACGAAGAATGTAGAAAGGCCTTTCAAGAATTGGAAGTTTATATGGGAACTCCTTTGATTCTATCCAGTCCCGAGAAAGGAGAAGATATATACCTATATATGGCCATCTCAGAATATACAGTAAGCTCAGTCCTTATAAGAGAAAGTAATGGAACCCAGCACCCAATTTACTACGTTAGCAGAAGGATAAAGGACGCAGAAACCTGATACCCGGTAATGGAAAAACTAGCATATTGCCTAGTACTTACCGCACGAAAACTCAGAGGGTACTTCTAAGATCACTCTGTTAAGGCTTTAACTAGCTTTCCTCTAAAACAGGTGTTCAGTAAGCCAGAAACCTCAAGAAGGTTAGTCAAATGGGGAGTTGAACTTAGCCAATACGAGATTGATTTTCATCCTTGAGTGGAAATTAAAGGACAAGCCCTCGCATACTTCGTGAATGAGTGCACAAGCTTTATTATAGAACAATCATTTAAAGAGAATGATTTAAAAGCCAATAGGAAACTTTTTGTAGATGGAGCCTCAAACGAACAGAGAGAAGGGGCAGGTTATATTATAATTACCCCTGACAGACACTGCTTGCACTAACCCATGAAGTTAGGATTCCAAGCAACTTACAACGTAGCCGAATATGAGTCAATGATGGACGGTTTGAATTTGGCACTATAGTTGAAGATACCTCGAATGGAAATTTTTAGTGATTCGCAACTAATGGTAAACCAAATAAAGAAAAATTATCAAACCAAGGATGCACAGCTAACCCTATATGTGAAGAGGATATTAAAGAAGCTTTCCCGGTTTGAGGATTTTTCAATTTGTCAAATACCCCGAGGAGAGAATACTCAAGAGGATTCACTAGCCAAATTTTCCAGTTCCCAAGGGGCCCCTGAAACTCAAGTAATTCCATGGGTTATCAAGAAAGACCTAGTATTGAGCATGAAGAATCATAAGCGAGAAAAAAATTATTGGTCATAACTAGATCCCAAGCCTTAGAGTGGAACCTCCTTTAATGGAGACGAGTTGCCATCACAAAATACCTGGATGACTCCCATGGTAAATTACTTCTTAGGCGGAACTTTACCCCCTAATAAGCAAGATGCAAGAAGGATAAAACATCAAGCTTCCACATTTGTTATTATGGATAATATACTCTATAAAAAGGGACATTCACTTCCTTAATTAGGATGTATAAGCTCCAAAGATGGGCTTAGCCTGTTAAAAGAGGCTCATGAAGGATTGTGTAGAGACCATTCTAACGGAATCAAGCTGGCCAAAAGGGTCATTTGACAAGGCTATTATTGGCCACAGATGGTTAACCAAGCAATTGAATATGTCAAAAAGTGTGAAAAATGTCAAAGATACTCTAAGGTGCCCCGACTCCCCGTAGCGGTCTAACACTATCTCAAGCCCCTGGCCATTCAATGTAGGGGATAGATCTAATCGAACCCTTACTAATCTCTAAAGGTGGAGCTAAGTATGTCGTAGTAGCCATCGACTACTTCACCAAATGGGTGGACGCACAACCCCTTCCACCAATCGCGTCTAAAAAGGTGTTGGGATTCGTAATAAAGAATATTGTTACCCGCTTTGGAATCCCTCACCAGATCATATCAGATAATGAAACACAATTCGAGAGTAAAGAATTCACTCGATTTTGTGATAAAAATGGAAATATCAAAAGCTTTTCCTCGGTAGCCCATCCAATGTCTAACGGAGCTGTTGAAGCTGCCAAGAAAACCATAAAGACAATTCTGAAAAAACGCCTAAACAATGTCAGATGAAATGGGCTGAAGAGTTACCCTTAGTACTTTGGGCATATAGAACTTCTGCCAAAACAACGATGGGACACACCCCTTTCTCCTTAACGTATGGACGTGAAGCCTTGCTTCCAGTTGTGATTGAAATACCATCAAATAGAAGGATAACCTATGCATTTAATCCCAATCAGTAGTTAAAAAAGGAATTCTTAGACCTAATACAAGGATTGAGAGATGAGGCTGCAATCAGAACGACTGAATATCAAACTAGAATCACGAAATATTACAACACAAAGGTCAGGACTATAACCTTCGTAAAAGGAGAATTAGTTTTGCGAAGAGTGATGGCTAACACAAAGAACCCAGTGGATGGCCCTCACGGCCCAAATTGGGAAGGACCCTTGATCGTTCATCAAGAAGTTATTCCCGGAACATATCAACTATGCAGACCCAATGGTGATCTCGTTCCGAGACCATAGAACTCGGAACATTTAAAACCATACTACTCAATGGTAAAGGAGTAAGAGAAAAGGCTTTCCTCCAACGATAATCACATAACCAAGGGCACGGAAAATCCTTTCAAAACTTAAAGAAAACCCAAAAGGGGTCAAACCACGAATGGATCAAATCCCTTGTCATTGCCAAATTGGTCAGGGCAAGGTACTCCCTTGAGGGGGGTGGTGTGTTAGTCTTTTTCCATGCCCAAATCAGAGGGGGCTAGGTTAAAGCATCAAAAGCATAAACCTTCATTTCACACCAGAAATGGTCATAGCGGTATTTCTAAAATAAGCACACTGTGCCTCTGCTCGCAGAAGAGTATGCCATGCCTCTACTATGAACTAAGCATGTCCTATCTCTTCTCGCAGAAGAGCACATCATACCTCTTCTTATGTTCCACGTTACCCGCAAAAGGGAACGCCAACCCCTATCATTGCCTACGTTGGTCAAGATAGGGAACCCCTCGGAGGGGGGTGGTGTGCAAGCCTCTATTAGTACCTACAATGGTCAGTATAAAGCATCAAAAGAGTAAACCTTTGTTATATGTCTACAATGGCCTAGTTTAAGTTTCTAAGACCTTATCATCACCCACGATGGTCAGGATAAGGCGCCTTTTGGAGGGAGGTCGGGTAAGTCCTTAGGCCCTGCTTGTGGATAAGCTAGCCAAGCGCACCGGACGCACAGTCCCAGAGAGTGGCCAACAAAGCACGTACATCCTCTTCTTTGAAATAAAAAGCCCGGAGAGTGGCTTAGGAACCACATACAACCTCTGCTTCACAAATCAAATCCAAGGGGGATACCAAAACATTAATACTGGAAGAGAATTTCTGATCTTCAACCTTTAATTGCCTAAATAAGGTTTGGTTCAGGTCATCTATATTAATACCCGAATCTGGGTTGATTCGATTATTCACAAATACCAAAAGCGAATTTCTGGTCTTCAATCTTTAATTTCCTAAACAAGGGTTGGTTCAAGTCATCTATATAAATACCCGAATCAGGGTTGATTCGATTCTACACAAATACCGAAAGGGAATTTCTGGTCTTTAATATTTAATTGCCTGATCAAAGGTTGGTTTAGGTCATCTATATTAATACCCGAATCTGGGTTGATTCGGTTCTTCACAAATACCAAAAGGGAATTTATGGACTTCAACCTTTAATTGCCTTAACAAGGGTGGGTTCAGGTCATCTATATTAATACCTGAATCTGGGTTGATTCGATTCTTCACAAATACAGGAAGGGAATTTCTGGCCTTCAAGCTTTAATTACTTGAACAAGGGTTGGTTCATGTCTTCTATACTAATACCCGAATCTAGGTAGATTTAGTTCTTCACAAATACTGGAAGGGGATTTCTGGTCTTCAATCTTTAAATACCCGAACAAGGGTTGGTTTGAGACTCCTATTAATACCGGAGAGGGATTTCTGGTCTTTAATCTTTAAGTTACCCAAGTAAGGGTTAGGTTAGAGCTACTATCAAAACAGGAAATCGATCATTGGCTTTCAATCCCTAACGATCAAGAAAGAGCTAGCACAAAAACAGTGCCTTATAGGTTTCATAATGAAATCCAGCGTTAAAAACAACTCACAAGTGAATGGAAAAGAATCTTGAAAGAGAAGTTTGACTTGGAAAGTTGAAAACACCCCTTTACTAGGGGGCAAATGCTACAATCAAAATTCGCCCCTAAAATAGGTTGACAGTGAAGGGGTATCATAGGAGCACAAGCACAGAAGGATCCTCCGAAAGCAAAAAGACGAATAATAGAAAGAACCGAAAGCAGGAAAGAATGATATGAGAATGGCATATACCGGCACCTTCCTAGGAGAAAGGAACTCAAAAGCTACAGAATACCGATAGGGCCTATCCGGCAAGGTCCATCCGAAAGGGTCAACTCGATAGAGGGATCTCATTGTGAAAGGTCACCTATGTCAAAAGCTAAGAAAGAGAGAGGCAAGAGCTCCGCTAATTAAAACCCAAAAAGATGGAAGGGTTGTCGGCATTAACCTACTTAATAACGGTATACATCAGGAGGCGAGGAAATCAAGAGTATCAAACCAGAATTGCATAAATATTATCCGGAACCAGCTTTTGAAACATCTACTTCATAAATAATAGACAAATCACCTAGAGTTACCCATCGGAAGGTCAGGCTATACCCGGAGATCCCATCGGAAGGCAAACCAGAACCCTAGAAGGGATACAGTCTATCCATACTAATCTACTTAGTACAGACACTGACAGTGGTTCCGAACCGGCGGCTATCCTCATACATCGTGAGGGCAAGATCCTCTAAGTATTCATGAGAAAACCGAAAGCCTACATCTGGAAGCTTATGAACGAGAGCCTACACCTGGAAGCCACAACTGGGGACCCAAATGCGTTTTGAAAGCCATTGCATCAACGAGCTCATATCAATCTTCAAGAAGCCTCAACTGACCAGGACTATCACTCCGGAAGCTATAGTCATCACCATGAAGGCGGCCGAAAGTCAAATATTTGAGACCAAGGAGAAAAGCAATCGTTAGAGACATCTACAGGCCCAATATCCCAATAGTAGAAGGGGCCTCGATTTCTCTATAAATAAGACCCCAGGGGTCACATTCTAGGGGACAAATTCTTCATTTTCTCAATCTTGTTCTTTCTATTCTAAGGAGCAAACCCTAATTTCCAAATCGGATTGCGAAATTCTTTAACTTTTGTAATACATCTACAATTTAGGAATGAAGAAATCCGAGACTTAAATATTTCGTAAATTTTTAATCATATTGTTCCATTTATGGTAAAACAGGGAGTTAGCACTAATTTTTCGTGTAAAAGAGTTGTTCACGATGCCCTCATTAAAGAGGAAAGGCTTTATGGAAACTCCAAGCCTTCTCCCCCGTTTTCTTCGAGGGTTAGAAACGTGAATCAGCCCTCTCATAATGATCCTAATGCTATTCAACCTCGGAGAAGAGGTTGACTGCAGGCTTATGGCTTGATCACTAACGCAACCAAGGCCCTTCGGGCTGGCTCGATGCGGAAGGATCGTTTAAATTAATAAGTGTGGAGGAACCCTTACCTTCCGAACATTGCATTAGCCCGTTTTCCTCTTATCACAATGTATATCATTTTAACCATGATTTAAGAGGCAACTGAGTGTGCATGGCTTCAGTTGTACCAGATTAAGTAAACCTTCTTTAGGGTACTTCGGAACTCCATAATCCAGCAAGCGTGATATTCATCCCTTGAGGGAAGTGTAACTAATCTTCAGAACGGAGAATCTAGTACTTAAGAAACGATTATTTAGCTAAAGGACACTGATCCTAGAATGTCCTTCAATAACCTTAGATTATTGATGTATAAATTTTCCTAAATATATGTTAAGTATAACTCATTCCGAATGTTGACGGAAAATATCATTAACTGTTGTGGTTTCGGGTCGATAAGCTCCCCGAGTTAGCATAGCCCGGCTCGGTCCATCCATTTAATCTACTTCATTTTAGATTAAATACACTGGGTCATCCTGGAGTAGGTCGGCGTCACCCTGTAAGTGCGTGCGTGTGCGTGCTAAGTACAATACACTCACAAGGATCGTGTAGTATGGCAAACAATATTCGAGTATGAAGTAATAGATAATCAAAGAAACTGTATAATAGTAAATGCAGTAAAAAGGAAAAATCACACCACGGCTTTTTATACTGGTTCGGAGCACCGTCCTACGTCGAGTCCCAGACCTCTCTCTGGATTTTCACTAATGAACCACCTCGCTTCACCCGGAGGAACAGGTTCACAATACACCACTTGATTTCACGGGCTACAAGCTTACCCACTTGATTTCATGGGCCACAAGCTTACCCACTTGATTTCACGGGCCACAAGCTTACCCACCAGATTTGAACGGCTACAGGCTTACCGGAATTTCAATACAAAGTAGTTGATGATTGACTATATATTGTGTCTTCAATACACAGACTAGTCACTTGTAGTACACCCTTCCTATAATCTTATCCTCGAGTATATACTTTGAATGCATAGATTTAAGGAAGTAGAATGCTTGTTGAATCAAATGATATTAAATTGATTCAAGGATTCAACAAGTATTTGAAATTTGGAGAGCTTTTGTTTTGCAAAGAATATGAAAATGCAATTCAGAAATTGGAGAGAATATAGAATGATTTCTGGTTATTGTGAAACAAGTTTGAAGATGTTTATATAATAGTAGAAAGGTAGTAATTCTTCATGAAGAGTTTATATAAAAATTTATGTCCATTTCCTTTGATTATTGAATAGAAATCTCTTCACAAATAGAAGCAACCTTTCAGAAAAAGCTTGCTGTTTGAAAACGATCGACAGGTCAAAAATCACTGGTCGACTGGTTGAATTTAAAAAACCCAGAAAAATAGCCGTTATGTGCAAAAATACACAGACCGGTCGACTGGTCCATATTCACCGGTCGACTGGTTCGGGTGAGGAAAGTTTTGTTTCCAAAACAGAAACATGAACGGTCGGCTAGTGCTATTTTGGGCGGTCGACCGTTTTATTGCTGTGGACCAGAGGACCTCGGTCCACAGTCTAGATCACTCTGCACTCTTTCCCGATCGGAGCCTGGACCGTTTGGGCTTTTTCTGTGACTTTTCAATTCCTCAAATATACAGATTTCAGCAATGAAGATATGATATTGTTTTGTGCATTCGTGTTTACTTTGAGGATAGATTTTAACATATTTCTAACATGACTCAAAGTAAAAATCCTTATCTCTATGAAATGATCTTCATTGCACCTTTATATGTTGGCATCGATCAAAATCTTGTCTCAACATTCTCCCCCTTTTTGATTGATGACAACACCTTGGATTTTCTTCCTCTAATTATAAAGCTCCCCCTGAATTTCTGCAACATTTGTTAGTTCGTAATATAAATAATCTTACCTTTTGATTCCTGCATTAACAAATGTTAGAACATATATACTATTACCATGTTAAGCACATAATTTTAAATGATATATATGTAACATGAATGATATGAATAATCATAAGAGAAAATATTTCTCCCCCTTTGTCATCAATTAAAAAGAATAAATACCATAATAAGCACAGTAATCGAGAGTGAATATAAATAATTATAGCACCTTTTGGGGATATTGAATCATGTGATTTTTTTATAAGCTGAGTTTTCAAAGATATTTAGAGATACCGAATAACCTTCTCTTTGTTGTGGTGTACCTGCAAAAAATATACATATATAGTTTTGGTACCCACTTGCTTTGTTTGGGTCCATAGGTTAGATGGAAGGTAACCATACCCAAGAGGGTTTAATGGAACCTTTAAAGATAAAATTTTCATTATTAACTATTCGATATATTTTTCTCTGTTTTTCCAACTTACAGGAACCCAAATACTTAAGTAATTTCTCGTGATATTCCTTTTCGCACTTCTATATTTATTATAAATACCGCTAGTCATAGAAGTATTCGAATTTCTATAATAATTGGGTCTTAGATGTGCATTAGTACTAGTAGTGATATTCTTATTGTACATAAAAGCATATCTAGTACTATTTCTATGATTGGTTTTATTATATCCTATACCACTTTTATCGTGTAAAGGTCTAGAGCAGGATAAAATATCATTTTAACCTTTATTAAATTTTGCGAACTTATTTTTACATTTTTCAAATTCGATTTCAAAGTCGCGAGTGACATTTTCAAAGGAAATTTTATTATTACCAATTTCCTTATTTAATTCAGAAATTTTTTCTTTCAAAGTATCGTTCTCAGTTTTGAGACCAAAAATTTGAGATTCTGATTTAAAAGGAGATTGTAATTTTTCAAAATTTTCTTTTGATTCAGAAATTGCTTTTTGCAAAATATTATTATTAACTTTTAAAGTCTCACATTCTTTAGATAAATCCAAATTCTTTTCAATTAGAGCTCCATTCTCTATTTCAAGAGAAGAAATTAAAGAACTCGAATTATTTAAAGAATCTTCTAATGATTTATTTCTATTTTGCAAAAGATCGATTTCCTTTAAAAGAACATTGTTTTTATCTTCTAGTCGCTCATTTTCTTTTTGAAGGAAATCTTTTTGAGAAACAAGCTCTTCTAAGGTATTTTCAAAACATTTGGCTTGTTTTAACAAACGATTGTTTTCTTCTTTTAATTTGGAATTTTCTTGCTCATAATTTTTTGACATAGCTAAAATGACTGTATTGAGTTTCAATAATTTTTCATGGTCTAACAAAAGATCTTTATATAATGAATCTGTACATACCGATTGTGATCTGACTTTGGCCATGAGACACTTGTTTCCTTGCTCTCCTGATTCTGCTTTGTTGCTCTTCCACTTTCTAATTCCTTGACTAGATTTCTTTATTGCCATTTTTTCTAGGATGTTGTTACGATCTCTAGAACACCAGGCTCTGATACCATTTGAAAGTGCGTGCGTGTGCGTGCTAAGTATAATACACTCACAAGGATTGTGTAATATGGCAAACAATATTCGAGTATGAAGTAATAGATAATCACAGAACTGTATAATAGTAAATGCAGTAAAAAGGAAAAAATCACACCAGGGCTTTTTATACTAGTTCGGAGTACCGTCCTACGTCCAGTCCTAGACCTCTCTCTGGATTTTCACTAATCAACCACCTTGCTTCACCCGGAGGAACAGGTTCACAATACACCACTTGATTTCACGGGCCATAAGCTTACCCACTTGATTTCACAGACCACAAGCTTACCCACTTGATTTCATGGGCCACAAGCTTACCCACCTGATTTGAACGGCTACAGGCTTACCGGAATTTCAGTACAAAGTAGTTGATGATTGACTATATATTGTGACTTCAATACACAGACTAGTCACTTGTAGTACACCCTTCCTATAATCGTATCCTCGAGTATATACTTTGAATGCATAGATTTAAGGAAGTAGAATGCTTGTTGAATCAAATGATATTAAATTGATTCAAGGATTCAACAAGTATTTGAATTTTGGAGAGCTTTTGTTTTGCAAAGAATATGAAAATGCAATTCAGATTTTAGAGAGAATATAGAATGATTTCTGGTTATTGTAAAACAAGTTTGAAGACGTTTATATAATAGTAGAAATGTGGTAACTCTTCATGAAGAGTTTCTATAAAAAGTTATGTCCATTTCCTTTGATTATTGAATTGAAATCTCTTCACAAATAGAAGCAACCTTTCAGAAAAAGCTTGCTGTTTGAAAACGGTCGACAGGTCAAAAATCACCGGTTGACTGGTCGAATTTAAAAAAACCCAGAAAAATAGCCGTTATATGCAACAATACACAGACCGGTCGACTGGTCCGTATTCACCGGTCGACTGGTTCGGGTGAGAAAAGTTTTGTTTCCAAAACAGAAACATGAATGGTCGACTGGTGGTATTTTGGGCAATCGACCATTTTATTGCTGTGGACTAGAGGACCTCGGTCCATAGTCTAGATCACTTTGCACTCTTTCCCGGTCGGAGCCTGGGCCGTTTGGGCTTTTTCTGTGACTTTTCAATTCCTCAAATATACAGATTTCAACAATGAAGATATGATATTGTTTTGTGCATTCGTGTTATACTTTGAGGATAGATTTTAACATATTTCTAACACGACTCAAGTAAAAAACCTTATCTCTATGAAATGATCTTCATTGCACCTTTATATGTTGGCATCGATCAAAATCTTGTCTCAACACACCCTACAGGGATCACCCGGCTCGAAGTGTTGTTTGAAATTAATATATTTGGTTTGGGTTGGCCATAACGAGCCGAGCCCTACCGACCCGTACCCTAGAGCGGTTCCCAATGACGATAAACATGGTCAACTCTGGCCTAATCTACTTCCTTATTGCCCAATCGAATGACGCTTACGCTATAAATCTCTAGGAGAACTATTCCTCACGTGAAGAACAGGTTTTACCAGTTGAAGGATGCATGACACGTGGCAACCCCACTTGAGGTGGTCGCCACATGGCATGCCGACCCGAACCGGATGGGATCCTTCAAATACACCTTTCGAGAGCTAAACCAGGGACTTTTTGGCAATTCTTTCACTTTACTCTTGAGACTCAAGGTGGATGCTCTAAGGGAGGTCGCACACAACACTAAACACAAGGATTTTGTGTATAATTTGTTTCTTTCTCTACTTTCTTACAATCAAACAACTGTAACCTGTCATTTATAGTATAACCAAGATTATAAGTGGACATAGGCTTGGAATAAGCCAAACCACTATAAAAATTCTTGCATTTTCCTTGTGTTTGTTATTATTCTTGCATTATGTGATTGTGACTTTGAGAATATTATGTGATTTGTGTGTGGATTACGCACTTTGGGGGTTGATTGTCAAGAGTTCCACTTTTTGACGTCAACACTTTGATGTGCCACGAAGGGGGAGCGCGTGAACCTTCGGCAATTTCTACCTCGAAAGGCTTTGGATGGCTCATCTTTGGATTAAACATGGTGAAGCGGAAGAAGGATGGAGCGTCTTCCCAAGCTTAGGCCGCAGACAACGAGGCAAGCCAAGAGGCTTCCTCCCATGGAGACCCCTCTATCTATCTGATAAGGGAAGAGATAGACAACGTTCTCAAAGAATTTAGAACAAGAATGGAATATCAAGATGAACTTCTTCGCAAGCAACAGGAGATGATGGACAGCTTCTTTGCTCGAATGGATGGAAGGCTGAGCAACCCTGCATCACTCCCTAGAACAAGCACCACTATGGAAGTAGTGGCACCATGACTCGGGTTGGTCCAAACTCCGGCACGGCCAGACATCTTATTACAGGCTGAATCAATGCAACCCCCGGCTCGGCCTACCCTTTATACCGATCCAAACATAGCTAGGGGCAATCACCCTCTACTCATTGAACAACATCACGACACGGTAGCTCGTGATACTAAGGAGGGGAACGTTAATGTAAACCATGCTAATGTAGCCCCAGATAGGGGATACTCGGAGATGGGAACGAGAAATGCTATCACAGGTCGGCTCGGTCATACCGACCAGAGGCCTGGGGGGTAGAGTCGAGTAGAACCTGCACGCACAAGACATAATTCCACCATCTGCCGAGCTTCGCGCTGAATCCACCGTCACCAGATTGCGCGATTGGCAAAAACTTCTTAGAAATGAAAACCAAATTGCCAATTTGATTTGACACTTTTCTAGGTGTGGAACATCTCAAGGCGACGAGGATAACGTCAACTGCAATCCATTTTCGCGCGGCATCAAGAATTCCCGCAACCCTCCTAACTTTAAGCTACCATCTTTTGAGGCATACGATGATAGGGTTGACAATACCGTGCATTTGATGCACTACATGCGCCACATGGAAGTACCATCAGCGTCGGATAATGTCATGGCTAAATGATTCCCCTTGTTCTTGATGGATATCTCCGCTATGTGGTTTCGACAACTTGACTATGAATCGATCAACAGTTGGAACGCTTTGGTCGCCTACTTCATTGAGCAGTTTAGGGTCCAAATATTTTGGCCTAAAAATGTCATAACTCTCACTTCCATCAAACAGAGGTCCGACGAGACCCTGCACTCATATCTGGAAAGATTTAATGTAGCAGGAGCATCAGTGGATCGACCAAAACCATCCATGGTACTCATGGTTGTCGTCTCAGGCATCTAGGATAAGACAGATTTTAAAATCTCTTTACAGCGAGACCCACTGAGAGACCTCAGAGAATTCTTCTTTGAAGCTGACAGGTTCTTTCGACAAGAGGACGTTGATAAAGAGGCGGACGACCTTGACGTTTTCATCGAAAAGGATGGAGGAGCATCCAACTCTGAAAAAAATCAGGGCAACGGAAAGGCCTAAAGAAGATTAATAGAAATGTGCGATTCGAAAAAGAATCCAAGTATGACAAATATACCAAGCTCAATTCTTCATTACTGGATATATACTCAACGTGCAAGGAACTTTTCCTAAGCCTCCAAAGAGGGAGCCAGCTCAGAAGGAACAGGATTCTGAGTTACACTACATGTTTCATGATACAGCAGGTCATGTCACAAACGACTACAGGCACTTACGTGACCTCATCGAAGAGCGGATAAGACGTAGAGAGCTGCTAGAAAATGTTAAGCAACCAACGACGCCTACACCAGCACAACCACCACCTAATCCCCAAATGGGAATGATCCTAGACCAAGAAATTGAGGAATCATCATCAGTTGATCTGGATTAGCTTACCATGGATTTTTGCATTTCTTTAGAATAAGATATGTTTCTGTTTGTTGTAGGATTTCTGGATGGCTACATTGACTCGCACATGTACGGGGATTAGGATTTAATGTTTGGGATTGCGGAATGGATCGTTAAGGCAAAAATAACACTAGAGGGGGGGGGGGTGATTAATGTTTTTGAAAATTTAAACAAAATCTAAAACTTATATGATCTACTATATGAATCAAACACCATAGAATCAAGATAAAGAAAAATAAAATTTAGAAAAGGAAAGAACACATTGGATTTTATACTGGTTCAGATTTGCTCCTACGTCCAGTCCCATGCAACGCTGGATTGCGCAGAGCTTTATTACTATATCAGTATCCAATTACAATCCTCTCCTTGATTTCACGGCTACAAGGGAGACCGCCTATTCCATTCACACTTGATCAAGTATACTCTCCTTGATTTCACGACTATAAAGGATACCACCGATTCCACTCTCCTTGATTCACGGCTACAAGGGATACCAACGATTACATACACTACCCAAACAATTACAACACCCCTATAACTCTTCAATAGCACTTTGATTCAGAGAGTAAAGAGTAGAGAGTGAGAAGAGAAGAAGTTCTATGAAAATAGAATTGAATTCGTAGAGTATAAGTGTAGAAATCATAAAAAAGAGAAGATATAATGGTGTAAAGAATGGAGATGAAGACGGAGAAGAAGAATTATAAAAAAATCGAAATTAGTCCATATTTATAACAGTTGAAAGGTTGCAATGTTTCCGGAGCGTCACAAATAGTGAAAAGACATTTCCCTTCAATTTTCAAAAAGTGACAATTATATGTTGAGAAAGGGCAAAATGTTTGTCGACATATCCTTGTTCAAAATTGATTTTTGAGCATTTTTCAAGTGTTTTAATATATATATATATATATATAGTTCTGGAAATTCTTGAATTAAAACATAGTGTTATAAATAAATATTATGAAGTAGAAAATCATATGAAGACATAAATATAAACTATATAAACATATTTATAAAATTATAGAGTTAAAATTATATAAATATAAAGTACATAATACATAAAACTTATAAACAATAAAACTTGAATTTAAAATCAAAAGTAAAGAAAGTAGAATTGAGAAGATAGAATTTGAAAACAGAATTTGAAATCAGAAATTAAAAAAACAGAATTTGAGTTTGAACCTAGAGTGATATTTAGAGTCTTACATAAACTAGACTCTATTACTATATTTATCTTGAACTCTTGAAATCGTGATTACTCATGAGTATTGAATCATCTTTAAACTGTATAGTTTTCAGTATAAATTCACGTATATAAACCTGCATATGTATGTGTGTGTGTATATATATATATATTCTAGATAAAAGTGTTAGTATATATATTTTATAATCAATATTGAAATAAGGTTGTTGTCATCAAAACTCATTCTCCAACAATCTCCCCTTTTTGATGATGACAACCTTAGTTTATAAAATATCATACATGTATATACCCATTCATACTTGTTGATGATGATCCTTTTAATACTCCCCCTGTCTATATGAATCCTATAAACTAATTCTATATTTTATAATTTCTCCCCCTTTGGCATTATCAAAAAGGAATTCTTAAAATACTCCCCTAAGTCCTATATCTTTCTACATAACTTCTAAAGTAAAATATTCCTCCTGAATTCTATATCTATCTAAACATATCCTATAATTAAATATACACTAAATTTCTAAGATATATGAATAACTCCCCCTAAATTTATGCCTATATTATATCCATATTCTATTATAACCATTCTAATACTAATCCCTAAATCTATGTTATAAATGACTATATGATACTCCCTGAATTGAGTAACCTTATATTTGCCTATGATTCAAAACTAAAATATTATAATTCCGCCTAAAATTATGACTATACTAGTCTAATAAACTAAATAGATGAATAATAAACTAAGAAAACCAATCAATTCAAGTAAATCAATCAAAACAAGCAATTCAAACAATCAATTCTAAACAGTTAAATCAACTAAAGCATTCTTCAACCTTCAACTAATCCTTAGAAACTCTAAAACTACCCCTTAATCTAATACAAGACTAAACCTATCCTAAACTCTAATTCCCTTAAAACTATAATAAGACTTTAATCTAGACTAAGAATTAACTAAGATATCCTCAAAATAAGTATTTTTCTAACAATCCTATCAACCACTAATGAAATTTAACCATGTCAAGTAAGTCAATCAAGTTATTCAAGTTAAATAAATCAAACAAACCAAACAAGTCAATCAGTCCAATCAATTCAACCAAGTCAACCAAGTCAATCAAGTTAATCCAGACAAAGTAAATATGTTATATGTTTAATAATCCTATGTATTTCTAAGACAATAATTCCCTATATAGTATACTTGTTATATGTGGAGTTAAAGGTTAATATGTAATGTATTGTGTGAAGTATATTGGTTACAATGTATGTCATATGCAAAGCAATATAAAATGATATATTAAATGAAATGCAACTTATGATGTGAATGATTTTAATTTGGAATGTGCTATAATAATGATATATGATATGAAATAAGATGGGTAATAATATTATGGTAATATGATTTGATGATGATATGTATCTCTATCAAAGAAACTTAAAATAATATCTAACTATTATGCATATATATATATATATTATTCAAATCAAACAAAGATAATATATATATATATATATATATATCTAGACTTATGAAAGAGA
The DNA here is from genome assembly GCA_030737875.1 of Allium sativum. Classification (NCBI taxonomy): domain Eukaryota; kingdom Viridiplantae; phylum Streptophyta; class Magnoliopsida; order Asparagales; family Amaryllidaceae; genus Allium; species Allium sativum. The sequence goes on from CM060916.1 coordinate 48,667,794, forward strand.
TTGAATTAGTAGTATATATGATTATTAAAAATATATTCATCATAAGTGGTAAAATATTCAAAATAATTTTATGAGAAATATAAAGGTATATAATTTTAGTAGAGTGCTTCTTTAAAAATAATATAGTAAGCATTAAAGATCTTTAAAGAGAATATAAAATTTTATCATTTGAAGTAAACTATAAACATATATTCATAATTGTGTATATATATATATAAACTAATTTAAAAAATATTAAAATTTAAGTTATTATGAAATATAAATCAATCTTTTGATACAAATTAATTTTAAATTTAAATTTTAGAAATAAAAATATATTAATTTGCTAAGGATCCATTTATATGTTAAAACTTAAAAAAGAAGTCTATAATCATAACAAAATTATGAAATCTATATAATAAAATACCTTGGTAGATAAACCAAGAGACAAAGAAGGGTTCAGATTAAACATAACTCAGGATAAAGACAGGTTTAGATTTGGCCAAGTATACCTTATTATTCTCCGTTAACTCCCGTCTAAATCATATAGCCACTAAGTAGTTAGTTAAAACATCGTGCTCCACTATTTTTCTTCCTCAAATTTCATTTGTGCAGTTTCCATTCTTCCTTCTCAGTTTACATCTACGCCAAGAAAGTCGGAACCGAGCATAAGAAGGTAGTGATTTCGACGTAAGAAGAAGAAGTAAACTCCGTTTAAAGGAACAAGCAACAAGTCCGGAAGGTGCGTAGTGGCATAAACCTCTTTTCGAATCGGCCCAGGTATGAGAGAGATAAGAACTTGTGTTTGCAAGAAAGAAAATGCCAACCCCGGGATAAAAGATGAATATGCTTTCAGTTCTAATTGCCACCATATAAGGATAAGATCATTTATCTTTTTACTATTTTCAATTACATGAATTAAATGCGATTTACTTATTTCCTTTGCATTACACGATTCCAATCCATCCCAGATCTAATTACTTAGATTTCATTGGAATTGGCCTGCTTATCTGTTTGTTTAATTTGGGGAATTATGACTCGGTGGTTAATTAAACTTCTTATTAAGGTGGATTTTGCATCTTTGTTCTCCAGCTTTTTTTTACATGGCTCTTTCTTCAAGTTAAATCTGAAGGTTCTACTGACACTGATTTATTACAACATATTATAAAATGGTAAATTCTCTGCTTTACGCGTTGTAAGTGTTATTTGTTCCATATTTGTTTATTGATGATTACTTACTTTATATTGATATGCGTCTATTCAAGATGATACTGATTAAATTTAATCTCTTTGATATCCTCACTTATTAATTATTCAGATCTGTGTATATAATGGTTATAACAGGTGCCCATGGTGTGAGAGAGGGTTCGATTGTGAGGTGATGGCACCACCTCCGGTTGTGGTTCAGCTGCCTGTGTTTGTGCATGGTGCACCACAGGGTTATTATGGGCAGAAGAGTTGTGGTTTCTTTTATTAAGTGGAGCCATAGGCTACTTGCATTGTTATGCAGTACTTGGAAAAATGTAATCGTTTGTGACTTAATTAGTTCATGTTTAGTCATCTGTGAGAATAATTTTATACATGTATTTGAATCGATGTTGTCATTTGAATTTGAGCACTAGGGATGGCCATTTCAATTATTTTACTTTTCATCATTGTGTTATCTGTAATTATTCATATAATTATTTTAACTTATTATTACATGGACCCTGCAGTAATATGGTGATGAACCATGTTTGGCAAATATCTTAGACAGTGAGTTGGATGGCCTTTACACTTCATCACAAGATGATGGCATCACTTAATCCAGCCGTACGCCCATGTGGAGGTTTACCAGCTGGGTATACAGCACCGTAGGATCATCCTTAATGATTATTTACTTTCAAAGTAGTATTTATTATTTATTCATTTGTTGGACTTCAAGATGTTAGAATAATATGCTTTGTTAATCTAGTATGTGCTTCTAGGTTAGGAGAAGTTGGAATACATGATGTGAGTAGGGTGAGTTCACAAGATTTGTGTGCATACTCTGCAAAAGCGACATAGATGAACCGAGACATGAATGAGAGGCATTAGGGTTTCGTCAAGGAAATTGGGTTGTCGTTCAACTCAGGTAGAGGAGAAACTGCTGTTATAAACTGAGGTTGCAACATGGCTTCATGAACGAAATTGGTGACACAGATATGTAACGGCTGCTAAAATTGGGAAGGAGAACTATAGGCTCCAATGAACTGAGGATACAGTATAACTGGGAAGGTAGACTAACACACTTTTCCACAATAGGGTGACATAGTGATGTAATGGCAATACAAAATTCAGAATCTTTGACTGCTTTGGAGAAAAGAGGTAATTATATGCATTTAAACTCAGCTATGCATACATAGTCTCTGATGTGCTTGGTATCTGAAGATGGCTTTTATTGTTACCACCATTTTGCATTTGGAATGGTAATTCCATTAGAATTAGCTTCTGGGTTCAAAATCATACTTGCATCCAAATATTTTATGGTAAAAATTCCATCTGGATAGTTGTCCTTACTAAACAAGTTTCACTAGAAATTTCTATATCTTAGGCATGCCATCTGCGGTCGAGTAATGTATCTCCAAGTAAGGTGGTAGCAGCACCGCATGTGGTGGCTCCTCCTCCGCGGTTTGAGAAGTTAAAGCAAGAGAACAGTTTGAGATCGGTGTTTGGATTTTTCTGGGATGTTGTTGCTAAAGTTTAATTTGCATGGTCTATTATCTAAGAGGTTTAGAGTTTGAAACATAGGGTGAACTGGGTTCCAAGAAACTAATTTCACTAATTTATTTATTCATGTTATGCTTTCGGCACTATTATTTATATGTTTCTTTATACATTCATTGTTTCTTCAGTAAATTATTATTCCAGGTTATGCAATGGTATACATAATTTTTGCATTTGTTCAATTAGAGATATGGACAACAATTTTTCTATTTCTCTTACTTTTGAGACTAAATCATAACTTTTAATAGCTCACCGTTTATTCATGGTGTTCCATTTTATTTCTTAGTATGTTGAAAGCGAAAATACTATTTACCCTCTATAAAGGAATATGGTTGTTAGTTGGTTAGTCGTACAACTGTAATAGTTAAAATTATTTAAAGTTGGACCATCTCTCTATTATCATGAGTCGCATTGGTAAACTACATCCTATCATCTCAGCTCATTTTAATATTGTGGGAACTGTTCTTTTCCTGTGTTTAGCTTATATAAAAAAATAATTAGTATATATTTTAGATGATATGAAACTAATTATAGCTTATTTTTTCGTTTTGATTAAACGGTTTCATTCCCCCACTTACCGTGTTTCTCCCGATTAAGGTAAGCTTGCACATGAACATACCAATACACTTATTTTGCACATGAATTTAATAGCTTTTACATAGCTCCCAAGCAGTTATTTGCATTGGATTCTCGGTTGAGGCCTGACAGATGTGTAGTTGAGAAAGGGGACTTAAGTAAATTTGGTGCAAAAAACCAAATGGTTTTGAAATTTTTCTTGTAACTTCCAGTTAATTTTATTTGGTTTGTTATTATCCGCATTTACATTAAAGAACCAAAGCATACATTTTTCTACGGATAAATTTGGCAGTCATACCTATTATATTGCCAACTCATTTATCCACATTGACCATGCTAGCGCAGTAGGCATGTTATTTGGTTTTCTTACTCCTTTATTTATACAACTGTGTTCAAGTTTGCATGTTTCTGAAATCTATTGTTGTTGTTTTGAAACTAAGAATTTTAACTATATTTTACTATTATTTTTGAAGTAAGGCATCAAACAGTTTCCAAGTTAACATGTCAAGTGTGTTGTGAATGCCCATGATACGTTGAAAATATCCCGCTACTTTCCCATGCTGTTTTGGTACGTGTTTACCCATTTTATCATCCTCTGTCTGTACCTTTCTACATCTCCTCATTTTGTAGGTAATTTTTTTTAAAATTCAATTGTACTCCTTCTTTCCGCTTTCCTTCCCCTTCTTCTACGTTTTGCTTTTTATACTGCAAGCTAATATGAATTTATACAATTTGCATTTTTTTCCTTCTACCTTGCATGTGAGTTGTCTGTCAAAATGTTGATATTAATTTTAAATATATCTTAAATGGCATTATATTTGCAGCAGTGCCAATTGGACATACACAATGAAAATTAGTGGCAATATGACTAAATTGTGGCATTAAGGTGATAATTGTTTATGTTGCCAGTTATGACCGAATAAACGTTAAAAGGTTGCCATCTCTTTAAGTTCGCAAACACTAAATATGCAATAGAAGTGAAATCATTTTCTGTACACTTTCCATACATGGGACTATGATCTTTGGGCTAAACTATACGTGCATAATAAAACTTCTATGTTACACATTTTCCAAATTGGGGAAACATATATGTTGTCAATTCTAACTATCCATACCAAGTTTTTTTTTTTTGCCTTTTTTACGAGATAAACTTAACATCGATTAAACTTTACCTCCATGCAAATTATAGTGACAAAAATTATAAAAAAATATAAAATATCTCATCCGTGCCATCGGCATGGGCGTTTTATTATATATGTGTGTGTGTGTGTGTATCTTTAATAATAGTTGGAATAGGTTTGGTGTCACACTTTTTTGGTGTACACGCAAACTACCGAAAATGCCCTTAATTAAAAACAAACACATACGATAAAAGGAATTAAATCAAGAAAAAAACGGAAAGTAGTTAAAGTTAAATAGCAATGTTCCTTTAATTAGCCATGCGCGTCATTAGTGACATTAATAGAGACGTAAATGGAAATAACGTTAAAATTTGAAAGCAGACAATTAAATCTAGAATGGTAACGTAAATGGAATTAAATCACGCGTATGTTTGAATTCGAAAATAAATGTGCATCGTAAATGAAACTAAATCACGCGTATGTGGAAATATTTATTTCAAGAGTATGTGCACGCGTATTAAGAATGGAATTTTTTCAATAAAACTAGAAATAAAAATAAATGTTTTGAATAACGGTCACATGAATTAACAAGCATGAATTAGAAACAGAAGAAAATTAATGCACAGTAATGAAAATAGGAAAATAAAAAGAAACTATCGAGCAAATAAATATGCAGAAAAAATAAAATGGGCAAGAAATATACCAGACCATTTACTAACGACATATTTTTATTTTGTTGAATGGCTCTGCGTGTGCCATCACCATGCACGAAGCGCGCGCCTATACATCTCATATATATATATATATATATATCTTTACTAATAATCGGAATAGGTTTGGTGTCACACTTTTTTGGTGTACACGCAAACTACCGAAAATGCCCTTTATTAAAAACAAACACATACGATAAAAGGAATTAAATAAGGAAAAAAACGGAAAGTATTTAAAGTTAAATAGCAATGTTCCTTTAATTAGCCATGCGCGTCATTAATGACATTAATAGAGACGTAAATGGGAATAATGTTAAAATTTGAAAGCAGAAAATTAAATCTAGAATGGTAACGTAAATGGAATTAAATCACGCGTATGTTTGAATTCGAAAATAAATGCGCATCGTAAATGGAATTAAATCACGCGTATGTGTGGAAATATTTATTTCAAGAGTATGTGCACGCATATTAAGAATGGAACTTTTAAAATTAGAAATATAAATAAATGTTTTGAATAACGGTCACACGAATTAACATACATGAATTAGAAACAGAAGAAAATTAATGCACAGTAATGAAAATAGGAAAATAAAAAGAAACTATTGAGCAAATAAATATGCAGAAAAATAAAATGGGCAAGAAATATACCAGACCATGTACTAACGACATATTTTTATTTTATTGAATGGCTCCATGCATGCCATCACCACGCGCGAAGCGCGTGCCTATACGTCTCGTATATATATATATATATATTGAGTACAACAGTCCACGAGCGAAGCGCGTGCCTTGATCATGCGCGAAGCGCGTGCACTGATCACGCGCGAAGCGCGTGCCGTTACGCTCGTTTGGATAAATTAACTTATGAAACTATAACTTCTTATATCTAAACTATATATTTAAGACATAAAATCATATATATATATATATATATATTGAAACAAGATATAAGAAAATAATTAGACAAACAAAGTTAGTAACTAGAGTTTAAACTTGCATTTTCTTATTGAAAAGATTGAGGAAAGTTTGAAAGTTCAAAATTTGAATTTATTGGTACATATGTCGACATGCTCTTCTATGTATGTCAACATACATGAAGAAATTCAAAAGACATGTTGTTTTGATTATATTATCGATTTATATTTCAAGTTTTATTATTTCCTGAATTGATATTAATCCGAACGATCATCAAAAAGTTATTTTATTATTTTACTAATCGTTGTTTTATTATTATTCTGAATTTCAAATTTGAATTTTGAATTTCAAGTTTGAATTTTAAAGTTTTCAATTTCAAATTCAAAACAAAGCAAAGCAAACATAACATCCATTCAATCAAAAAAATTTAAATTAATTAAGGCATAGCTCATTTTGCAATCTTCCATTTTGTTGTACTTCAATTGTTATGAACCATGCGTTCACATCTTTCAGAATTTGACGATGAGATCTACTTTATTGCGACGGACTCGTTTTTCTGATCAGGATAGTATACTCATTTGTTGAATTTGAAGACTGTATGAGAAAAATATTGAAGATTTAGTAGTTCTACCAACTTGGCGCCAAAATTTCGAATTTGAATGAAAAGGCACTTAAACCATTATAAATAGGCCCAAAAGTCATGTCTCTTCATAATCTTTTCTCTTCTTCTTCTCGTTTTTCACTTTCAATCAAAAATTTCAAGAGGCATAACTTTTTCGTTTCTTAACAGAATTAGACGAAATCAACGGCAAATCGAAGAGAAATCCGAGGACTACGACTTAGTAACAGTTTGGGGATGAATTTTGATGGTATTGGGATGAAACAAGTAGAAACTTTAAGAAGAAAAAAGAAATTCCCATAATAGTTTTTCTGTTTTAAATACTCAACTTCGAATCGTAATATCTCATATTGGAATTTGATGATATACCTATCAAAACGACCGCGAGAACGAGAACCACAATTTGGAAAAGTACGTGGGACAAAATAGTCTAACCTGTGGATGCAATATGAAGATAATCGTCGATGGTTTTGGTTTCCTTCTCCCTTTTTATCACCAAAACTTCATTTGATAAATCCTTAGCCAATTCTTGACGGATTTCACATGAAACTGACGGCATTACGAAGAAAATGAAGAGAAGTACAACATGAAGATACGTTGTAGATAAAAATTCAAAGTTGTAAATTTATTTGATACCCATTTCTTTGTTGGTTTACATTATATATATTCATTTCTTCTTGATGTCTTTTCACCAACCGTCGTTACTCTTCTCCTCTTTTTGATTTCTACCATGTGTTCATATGAATTATGAATTCTCAATTGCCATGTAACACACCATTTCGAAATTTGAATTTTCAACAGCCACGTCGCCCATCTTTTCAGAATTTGAAAATCCATTAGTCATATAATACATCGTTTCTTATAAAACAATACAACTTTTCAAATAATCAAATAACTTTTCAAATAATAAATGACTTTTCAAAGTAACTAACTACAATTTTAAACAATGATATCATGATGGTTTTGTAACATATCCATATATTGAAAATTTCAAATTTCAATTTTTTTAAAAATCAAATTTCAATATCAGATTATGAGTTTAAACTAGTGTTATAAAATATTTCAAAATTCGCCATCTAACATTTTCAAAAGTCAGATTATGAACTTTTTGAAAGACCAGGCTCTGATACCAATTGTTAGGGATTGCGGAATGGATCGTTAATGCAAAACAAACACTAGAGAAGGGTGAATAGTGTTTTTGAGAATTTAAACAAAATCTAAAACCTATATAATCTACTATATGAATCAAACACCAAAGAGACAATCATAGACACAAAATCAAACACAAACATAAAGATAAACAAAAATAAAGTGCAAAAAAGGAAAGAACACACTGGATTTTATACTGGTTCGGACTTGCTCCTACGTCCAGTCCCATGCAACGCTGGATTGCGCAGAGTTTTATTACTATATCAATATCCAATTACAATCCACTAATTGATTTCACGGCTATAAGGGATACCACAGATTCCACACACACTTGATCAAGTATAATCTCCTTGATTTCACGGCTATTAGGGATACCACCGATTCCACTCTCCTCGATTTCACGGCTACAAGGGTTACCACCGATTACATACACTACCCAAACAATTACAACAGCCCTATAACTCTTTAATAGCACTTTGATTCAGAGAGTAATGAGTAGAGAGTGAGAAGAGAAGAAGTTTTACGAAAATAGAATTGAATTCGATAGAGTATAAGTGTAGAAATCATAAAAAAGAGAAGATATAATGATGTAAAGAAAGGAGATAAAGATGGGGAAGAAGAATTATAAAAAAAATCGAAATTAGCCACTATTTATAACATTTGAAAGGTTGCAACGTTTCTGGAGCGTCATAAATAGTGAAAAGACACTTCCTTTCAATTTTCAAAAAGTGACAGTTATATGTCAACATAGGGTAAAATGTATGTCAACATATCCTTATTCAAAATTGATTTTTGAGCATTTTTCGAGTGTTTTGATATACATATAATTCTGGAAATTCTTGAATTAAAACATAGTGTTATAAATAAATATTATAAAGTAGAAAATCATATGAAGACATAAATATAAACTATGTGAACATATTTATAAAATTATAGAGTTAAAACTATATAAACATATTTATAAAATTATAGAGTTAAAACTATATAAATATAAAGTATATAATATACAAACTATAAAACTTGAATTTAAAATCATAAGTAAAGAAAGTAGAATAAAGAAGATAGAGATTGAAGATATAATTTGAAAACAGAATTTGAAATAAAAAATAAATTAAAAAACAGAATTTGAATTTTGAATTTGAATTTGAACCTGTAGTGCTATTCAGAGTCTTACATAAACTAGACTCTATTACTATATTTTTCTTGAACTCTTGAAATCATGATTACTCATGAGTCTTGAATCATCTCTGAATTTTGAAACTCTAACATCTTTAAACTATATAGTCTTCAGTATGAATTCCTGTATATAAACCTGCATATGTATGTATGTGTATTCTAGATAAAAGTGTTAGTATATATTTTATAATCAATTAATATTGAAATAAGGTTGTTGTCATCAAAACTCCATTCTCCAACATTTAATCCTCAGACATGCTCCGTTCTCGAGAATAAAACAATCCGATGAGTAAATGACTAAGTTGAAGTACACACGTACGGGATTTCGATTTTGTCCCTAGGCATGCTCTAGATTCAACGATAAACCAATCAGGCTATGTTTTGGTTTTGTAATAATTTCTAGATTTAAGACAATGGATTTCTAAGCATGGAATATGTTTTATTGTACTTATGTGTCTTGTCATGATGTCGCAAGATTACTCAATTACAAACCAGAGTACTGATTATACTCATCTCGAAACTCTAGGTATGGATTATACCTAGAGATGGACTATCTTGTTAGGTTGGAGTAAGCATAGTTTTATCATGGATGAGTATGGATTGTACTCGATTTGGATTTCATACTATGGCTTATACTTGATCTAAGACTCCCGATTTGTTTTTTACTCGTGAAGTTGGATTAACTTGTCAAGATTTGATTAAAAAAACTCAATCATAACTCGAGTATGGCTTATGCTAAGTTTGGATTTTCGGGTATGGTTTATGCTCGAAAGGTTGAGTTATATTATTAGGTTTGACAAGGCGATTCAGTCATAGATCGAGTACGGATTATACTCACAATGAATATCAAGAATGGATTATGTTTGGAAAGGCTAAGCAGTAACTGTTAGGATTTGACACAAATGTTTATCTGGTTTTTTTGCAGGTATGGATTATACTCGCATATGGATAGGCCCGACGTGGTCGTGGTTTCCTTGGATTTTTTTTATAATACAACCCAAAGAGGTCGTCGGGTTTCTTGGTATTCCGGCCTTTTGGTTTTCTATATTGTGTCCTCGTGTGACCATGGATTTCTGTTTTTTCTGTTAATTCAATCCATAGCGATCATAGGTTTTCTGGTCTACCATTATTACTAATACGATCTGGAGCGATCGTGGCTTTTTGAACCTCTATATATTGGATTTCTATAGCCTATGGATTATCCAGAATACACCTTCCTTTCTCAAGAAAGATATGTTTTGGGGGCAAAGTGTTGACATGGTTTTTTTGACAAGGTCATCACAACTCAAATTTCTATCAAGCGAAGCGCTCAGGATGAAAGCATAAGTTATCATTAACTCGAGTCACTTGGTTGAAGTGTTAAAGCTTTTGGGGATTTGGAATTCTTGCAGTTGGGGTTTCGGGTCGATAAGCTCCCCAGGTCGACATGGGTCGGCTCTACCCATCCATTTAATCTACTTCATTTTAGATTGAAGACCTCAGGTCGGCCTGACTAGGGTCGGCATCACCTTCTAGGAACCACTCAGCACAAAGTATCGTTTGAAATTAATATCTTCCAGGTCGGGTCGATCATATCGAGTTAAGCCCTACCGACCCGAACCCTGGAGTCGTTCCCAATGACGACAAACACAGTCTATCTGGCCTACTCTACATCCTTAATACCCGAATCAGATGACACTTATGCCACACATCTTGAGGAGAACTATTCCTCACATGAAGAACCGGTTCCATGATCAGTTGTTGGATACACGACACGTGGCTGACCTGACCCGGGATGGTCGCCACGTGGCATGCCTACCCGAGCCGGATGGGCTCTTATAAATACACCTTTCAATAGCTGAACTGGGGACTTTCTAACCGGCCTTTCATCCTACTTTTAAGACGCAAGGTTGTTTCTCCAAGGGAGGCCAAACACATCACCGAACACAAGAATTTTATGTATAATTCATTTCTTTCTCTACATTTTTACCATTTAAACAATTGTAACATATAATCTACAGTATAAACAAAGATTACAAGTGGACGAAGGCTTGGATTAAGCCAAACCACTATAGAAACTCTTGCATGTTCCCTATGTTTATCATTACTCTTGCATTTTGTGATTGTGACTGTGAGAATATTCTGAGATTGTGTATGGGTTACGCACTTTAAGGGTTGATTGTCAAGGGTTCCACTTTTTGACATCAACAGTAGCAAATTGCTGCTTGCCCTCCACCGTCCGTTAAGATTATCCGCTTTATTCTTCATCTGCATTTCAGACTAGCTACCATAAAATCTCTTTGCAACAGCGACAAAAATGATCAATTGTTGTCCCTTAAACTAAGTTTGGCACCGCAAACGTCATTCGGTGATGTCGTGCGTTTATCCGTTTGATTTACTATATGAATAGGCAAAACACAACTGCATGAATGAGACATACGACTGAAACAGGAAAATTTCAAAACTTTTAAAAGGTTTGAAAAAATATATGATGTAGAGAATTAAAAAATAAGCATAACTGTAAATAAAATTACTTGAAAAAGTAGCGCTAGCATGGTCAAAAAAATCGAAATGAGGGGAAATTCCTAGGTTGGCTCGTGTTTGGTGAGGAGGAGGTCGAGGGAGGGTGAATTTTATAGCAAACGGGTGAATTTTAATCCGTTGGCATTGCGGATGAAGATTCATCCGTCTGCTCGAATTTGTTGATCACTTAATATACATGGTTATTCGGTTGGAAAGTGGCGATAACAAATAATGTTTAAAGCAATAACGTAGTGACGAATGTAACATGCAACGTCATTACTCAAGATAATCTTTTGATTGACGAAATGCACACAAAAGTGTAAAAGCGAAAAGGAAAAGGTATATTAATATCTGAATACATTGTTTTGTTCACGTACAAAAAATCAAGAAGAATAAAAAGTAAAATTCTATTATCCTAACAACATCACTTGACCAAACATACTTCTCTTCTTCCTTCTCCTCATTTTTTTCATTTATTTAGCCATCCATTTATTCATTTTTTTCAATTCTCTTCTGTTTGTGCGTTTTCTACAGTAACTTCCACATCTACGCCATCATAATCTTTATATATTAAGATTTTTATTTTTAAACAGTGTCTCTTGTGAATACTTGTGTGGATTTTGTTAATTTCTAGATCGAACTTTTTTTTTTTTTTTTACCGAGTCAACCATGATCTGAATAATCAATAAAAACTCCATAAACCACGTACATGCACTTTATATAATATAACAGGATAAGAAAACCAAGAACCTTCGCATATTAGTATTTCCTTAGCAATTCAGTTCATGAATTAACTCTTCTTTCGTTATGATTATTTTAAATTAAAAAAGAAAATCTTAAATTAAGCATGGCCCACTTTCACAACTTCTAAATGTCATATGCGCATTTAAGTTGTGTCCGGTTTAACAACGTTTTTAGTTTTGGTTTTTCGTTCATAAAAACATAAGCGATGCATGTAAATTATGATAAAAACAGTTTTAAAAGATGAAATTAACACACAGAATAGAAAATATCTCTTATTTATTTTCGTGCATGATTTAGAAGATGAAAGGTCAAAACTTAAATTACTTGCCTTAAACTTAAATTAATTATAATGTTTCCTTCTCTCCATGTTTCTGATTTTATTTTATTCAGGCGATGTTCGATCGTTTCATCTTGCTTTAAGTCAACAATAACATGCTGATGTGCCTTATGAGTGGGCTGGGCAAGATAACATGCTTCTGAGAAAATGTAACTTTAGCTCATTGCATATTTTAGCTCAACCCAATTTAAATGTCTACCAACGTTAATTAATGCTGTAATAAGCAAATAATTCTAAGCTTATATCAGACATTGGTATATGGAATACTCAAATCATATCCAACAAGGATTCGAAGTTTATTTATATATGCTTACCACTGTTATTATCTTCCAGTACATAGTAGTATATAGTTTGATAGTACATTCAGAGATATCATATCATGTGTAGATGATATTAATCTCCACAGTTAACAAACTGGTAGCTAACAGTCAGATGCCCCCTTGCAACCCCATTGCCATTAGTATCCAGCTGATTAAAAGGGCCTTGGTCCAAATCCAGCCCTCCATTGGAGCACTGGTCTATGATCCTCACCGTCAATTGCGCTCCCGTTTCGCTGTTCGTCACCTGCTCAGTAAAACAAAACCTTGTTCATCGAAGTGGACTACAAAAAAGCAAAAAAGAGGACGAAAAGGACACTTACCAACAAACACTTGCCACAGGAGGCCTGACCGGTGGGGCCCACAGGGCCGCAGAAGGCGGTCCAGCCATACTTCTGGCGCCAAGCGAGGGACATGCCGGCATCCCAGGTGGCGCAGTAGGCGCCCACGGCGTTGAGGTCCCAGTTGTGCTGGGCCGGGTTGTATATGTTGTACGTGGCCCGTACGCCCGATGCCGACTGTGCGTTCACCGCCGTGGCAATGCACAGCAGGACTAAGACTGCCAGGGAGCTGGTTGCTTTGGTAGCGTTGTTCATGATGTTAGTTGGTTTGTTGTTTTAGGAAGAGGATTTTGTTTCAATTTATAGGGTATTGCCATGGGCCTTTTGGTCTCTCTCTATCTCTTTTGTTTTGGTCTTCTTGGAAAATTCTGGTTGAAGAACGTGAGTCTGTCTATTGGATACGTAAGTATGGTATACTTTTCCTAGTTGCGTGTTGTTGCGTGCAAGTGAAAGAGCCGGGATTTAAGCGTACTTTTCTGCCGGTCGATTTTGTTCACGTTCATGGTTTTATGCTTAAGGGTAAATATCTGCTTTTATATCCATATGTGACATGTTGTTATAGTGTAGCTATTAGGCTATTACATAACACCAATGATAAAATCAATACAGTGATCATTTTCACTACTACAAAATTTTCCAAAGTGCCTTGAAATTGTTGTTTGCTACATAGATCATAGATGTCGTTTTTATGCATAATTAAAAAGCATACTCGAAGTTATTTCAAATTATCAAATAATACATCTACCACATCAATTTATGAACAAAGTTGAAACACTAAATGTGACAATCGCCTCATACCAACAACACTGAATGATAAGAAAGATACACAAAAAAAACGCTTGGTTGATATGGAATAATCACTGAAGAAAGAAACATATATAAAATTCATCGAATATCTCACAATGCATTAATAAAATATAATATGAACTTTTATATCAGAACAGTGATGAAGCATGATGAACCAAGAAATTCCGCCTCGATATAAAATCACAGAGTATGATACAACAAATTGCTATATGGGTCTGTGCCTCGCTACAAGCTTCACTCAGAATATATCAATCAAAACAACGTAAAAAATATCTGCATTAAAGAATAATGCGTCAGCCTACAACTCGTCGTCGATCAACATCCTCGTCACCAAACCTGTTACTCAATCAACTCACTAATATCGGTGATGAACAATCCAAGGTAACATGAAGTTAAACCTTGACTCAAACAACAATCTAGTAGGAGTGATATATGACAATTAACAACTATACTTCAAAATATATGAACTACACAAGTTTAAGTCTCATACCTGATCTGTTCCTACAACCAAAACGTTATCACATAATAAATAAACAAGATGTTATTCAAACAACAACAAAGATATATATATACTGCACGTAATAGGATAGAAGTATTTAAGTAGCCACATTCAGCCTTTTATTTTGAGTCCGCACGTTTGCCTATTGTATTTCCCGAACACGTTTGCCTTTCCAAGAGCAACAAAATCACTTGCCAAGTGATATAGGATACACGACCATCACTATCAGTCCTATTGGGCGTTCCCATGATATCTCTGTTTTGAGTCCACACCTAGAACGCTTCGACCTGTCAACAATTCCTTGTCACCTCCAAGCACAAGAGCCATCCACAACTCCATCTTCAGGTCTGAGTCTCACTCAAACCAGTCCATTATCCTGTAGCCTCATTCTATCCTGGATTGCCCATCACACTTCTTCGAATAGTCACAATTTTATTAGGACATAACTTCCTATCTCTATCGGCAATAAAAGAAGCACAAATTCCCATAAGCTCCTGATGAAGTTCTCTTCCTTGATAATAGGTCTCACCATCATCCAACACACCCTGATGGATCCATACTAATTCATACCCTATGCGTCAACATCGATCCATTTACTTAGCCAAATATTGGCTGGGTCTCAAATGGATCTCTTATAAGCTTTTCGCTAATACCACAAGTCAAGTCCCTTCCATCCAAACTCAAATATGGCCGTTGAATTCCTCATAGCCGATGCATCATTATATGCTACTTGTCCACCCATTTGCCACCAAATCTCAACTTTAGCATCCCTAAAATCCCAACATCCTTCCTAAGAAGTTACACCTCCATAGGAGCCTTTTGCATAGATCGGTGTTGATCCATGTCTTATGGATCAGTGTCGACCCATGTACTTAGCCTGATTTTCGATGAAATTCTCGTGCGTCACCTGAACATCCTCCATAGTTATCCTCCAAATTTCATGCAAATTCGATAAACTTTGATCCCATCATGCTCCAGTCTTTACCCTTAGGCCTAATTCAAGCATACACTAACACGCGTATCATGCATAACAAGCAATTAATTCAAACATTTAAACAACAGATTCAATGACATTCAATTACATATGAACATCCAATAACATATAAAAATTAATCAATCATATACGCTCTGGCATTAAACATGGCTACTAATTACTCACTATTACATTGGACGTAATTACAAGTTAATCAAAATATGTCATAATTATGTTATTTTAGGGGTTGTAGATCTGAAATTAACAAGTGTAATCATATTTTACGGTTAAATTGACAATTACATGATTAAAGTGCCTAACTACGATATATAATCGAGTATAGATATGTGAGAAATCATGACCGCTTAGAATATTTTCCAATTAAGTGTAGATCTAACTTAGACAACAAAGAAAATGCAGGAATTAGCATGATGTGATTCAATCTTCTAATGTGGATTTAGCCTTTAACTATCAATTATGAATTATATGATGCAAAATTTAGAATTGAGTTGGGATGAACTTAGGTAGACCATAGTCCAAAACCTAATTAGGAACGTGAGAGATAGTGTCTAATCTTTCCCTAGAGTCCCTATTTATATTTGAGGGTGATTAGACTAATGGAATTGGTAACCTCGTCTCATTAGCATAACTCTAATTCTGTCCAGTAGTATTAAAAACTAAAAACTATAATTTGTTGGAAAAGAATGAATGATTATAGGGAAATATGAGAGCGTTGGTAAGTGTGAGGCATTAAATTCTTTGAAATATGAATTTTAGCAACTTAAAATATTACACACATTATGTGTGTATATACTAAAATAATGATGCTATTATAGTTTTTATGAGACGAATAGACACATGATAGCAAAACCATTAGAATGCGTAGTGCAACGCACCATCTCGCACGCACGGGTCTAAGCTCCTATTTGTGCCCAAGTCCGTATTCTCATCCACAATTGTTAAAACTATCTTTGCGCACCTACATAAAGGACATGGCAGAATAGAATCATCGTTCTTCTCCTTCTTTCTCAAGCTTTATTTTTTAAAAAATAAAAATAAAAAATCTTGAGGTCGTCGTGCTCTGTAAATTCCAACGTAGTTTTGTAGAGCCTATCGGTTTATTCTTGTGAAACAATTGCTTGTTACTCTTTTATGCCGTAAGAGCGAGCAATATTGTTTAAAGCAAATAGTTTACATTGAACTCGAACAATGAAAAAGGCACCGTGCTTATTGCATTATTTGTTTACTGATATGTTTGCAACATAGTTGCACTGGTTTTCCATAACATAAGCAAACATAGTTTTTTGCAAAGCATCTGCAACATAAATATAATTGGTTTGTAACAGTTTAATTTGTTACTTATTTAATCACGTTGACTGCAAATATGCCGTCAGAAGTAGTGCTGGACATTTTTACTATATTATCACTAGCCAACCATTACCAATCGCTACCAGCAAAATTGGTATGGAAGAAACGGTAACCAATTTGATTGATACAGTTTGTCATACCATATGAAAATTGATGGTACGGTAATGATAATTAACCATCTGCAATGGTAATTACAATATCTACAGTATACCTTAAACAATACACACAAATGTTGTTATATTTCATCATATATGGTTGTTGCATAATATTGAACTTCTAATTTGTAATAATTTAATAGAATATCTAGGAAAACACAATTATGATACTTGGACGTTGAATGTAGTTTTAATTATATATTTTCAAAACAATATAATTTTAAAAATATTTTCAGCAACAGTAAATGTTTATTACCAACCTCTACCGACCATTACCAAGCATAAACTGAATGTTGTTTACCAACTATTTTGATTGGGTAATGGTATAAATTTTCTATTAGCATATAAGTTGAAACGGTAATAAATCTTAAATTGAAGTTTAGGCACCACTAGTTAAAAGTCTGAAAAATATGGAATAATCCTAATTTTCACTTAAATTTTGTTAGTCCGTGTCATAATGGTCCATACACTAAAGTGTGATAATATATTAGCGTTCCAAATATATTTTTATTTTTATTTTTCAGAATAGTGTATCATCAAACCAATTCAGCTAGTGGCTCGTCATGTCTGTTTCGGAAGCATAATGGTGTTTAGTTGACTTGACCAGCAAAAATTGCCACTTGCAAGCATACCGATGCAGTCGTTGCCACCTCTTCTAGTTAGCTTAGCAATAAATAGCGAATAGACTGAAGGCCATTTAGGTTAATTTTACTTCCACGAGAAACAATATATTTGTGATTCAATCAGAATGATGACATCATGGCAGCCTATAAACAGGGACCCAATTGCTCTGTACCCAATCCCCCTTACCCCCATGTGCCCTCCAATCAAATCCCCTGATTTCCGCTTTTTTTGCATTTTAGTTCTCAAACAATTCAAGGGTTTAAGTGCAAAAAGACGGAAATCAGAGGATTTGATTGGAGAGCACATGAGGTACAGGGGATAAGGTACTGAGCAATTGGCCTCTATAAACAGAGGGGCTCCAACCATAATTAGCATAGCAATTGGCCTCTATAAACAGACTCACACCACATAGTGTGATATCACAGTGACCTCGGCCACCGATTGGTGGAATTCAGGAGACCTCATATGTGGTCCTCCTCTATCCACCAATCGATGGATAGAGTCACGTTGACACCACAGAATACAAACTCCTACTGTCCCAACGGAGGCTACTGCAAAATTAAAACAAGAGGAGATGTACGTGGACGTTGAATTTAAGAGGTTACTGGATCTTTTTTAAACGTAAATTTTTATTTAGAAATATTTATTGCTTTCCTGATATTACATTGATTAAATATTTATGTATAATGCAAATTTGCCAGTGATAACATGAAGCTACACTTGTTGCTAAGTAAAATTTGTTATCAAATACACGTATGCTGTTACGGTTATCTAAATTGCAACTTGTGATGTAAACAAAATGCACTTAAACTACTGCATTGTTTGAGTATACGTTGTAAATTTATAAGACTAATAATCACATGAACAAGTAAGACAATCTAATACTACTAATTATCGTAATAATAATAACAATCGTCAGCATGAGTTTTACAAATTGATTTTACACCCTTTGTCATTTTACACGTTTGCTTTCCGCCACGTAAATGCTGTGGCTGTTTCTTTCTAGACACCTATCCAAAATTCAAACACGTTTCTACGAGGACGGAAGTACTAGCTGCAGAAATTTCAAACCCACATGCACAATAAACAGGTCAGTCAACATTGTACCATTTGCTTCGATAGAAAATTCAAATAAGCAGTTTGATCTTAGAATTTAACTGGAGTCGAGGTTGGCTTGGCAGACCCGTCACGCTCGATATGTGACAAATAATAATGAAACAGAAATAGTTTGTATTATACATAATCGTCTATCTCGATTGTGCAAGCTTCAAATCATGCACTGCTAAATGTAAAAATACAAAGGGCTAAACTCAGTTAACTCAAGAAATATGTGACATTTAGTAACACCTATGTGACATTTCATATGTAATTTTATTGCAAAATTTACAATATAAAAAAGCATATGCTTGCATACGTATGTATATACACACGCGCACACACATCGTAATGTTTGCTAAAACTACGGTCAACATCCCAAAAGGCGTATTCCCGTAGATTGCTCTGCTTACGAAAGAGATAGCTTAGGTTAGGATATCGTTTCCGTGAAAAAGTTCCTATTTGCTGTTTCTGGTGACTTCCGAAAGCAAGTTCCTGTAGAAAACGAAAGAGATAACTTAGGTTAGGATACTGTTTCCATGAAAAAAGTCCTATTTAGTGTTTCTTGTGACTTCCGAAAGTAAGTTCCTAAAGAAAACAAGATATAATGATCAGATCTTGATAGAATATGGTTCGAAAGACCATCTGGAAGAAGCTTTTGTTCCTTGATGTGTTAGGTTTTGTAGAAAATTTTCTATTGGTTTCGGAATCAACATCTTGACTAAACAACTAGTCCCTTGTATGGGATCTTGAGATTCTTAACATTGCTGCTATAAATTACCAAGTAGATTACTTAAATGCTGTTTCGGCTGCGTTAACTAAGGGTCTCTCGGATCTTATGAAAGGAGCCCGAATTTTTCACTATTCTGGATCATCTTTGGAAACCATCGTTTAGCTATAAATCTATGTGGTTTCGAATATACCGACCCCAATATAGGCATGGTTAAATTATTCCAATACGTAAGACCATTCGAGTCTTCCGGAAGGTATTTTGGTTGAAGTAATTTCTCTTGGATAGTTCCGGTGTCGAACCTACAAAGTTATAAGAGAATAATAATATAATAATTAATAAATTACCATTTAATTACCTTAATAGCCTGAATAAACCTCTTTATTTATAACTTCTAACGTTATCGACTTTTCCCCAAATTGATTTTTAAATTATGGTTTACAACTCAAATTTATGGTAATAAGATTGAGAATGAGAAATCTGCTTTGGATTTCAGATCCTTAGGGTCATATTTATAGGTGTGGATTGGTCCTTCCTTCGTCATATGTGCTTCGTCCAGGTTCTTCTGTGGAAGTGCATACGGAAGCATAGTCTAGAGAGCTTCCGTTATCTTCTATGATGGTAGCTAGAGTGTCGTTGCAAGATTCTCTAGAAGTACTCTTCCTTAGTTTAGAGGCCTTCCGTTATCTTCTCATACGTAGGATGCTTGCTAGCGATAGTAATCTGATGAAGACTTCAACATTTTCGACATACTTCCTTCGGATTGAACGAAAGATATACCTAGCTTCTATCCATGTTCTCTAAGACAACTGCTTAAAAGATCTTGTCCTTTGGGTTTCACTAGCAAGGGCTTTCCTCACGAAAGAGAATCCTTTGCCTCTCCAACTTCAGCTTCATAAGCAGTTATCTGAAAGAATGGTTGAACTATGTTGAAGGCTTTCTATCTTCAGCACCCTTTCACCTTAGCTTTGGCTTTCTGTTTCTCCTGATTATTTTGGTGCTAACAATTACCCCTCGTTAGTGAAGGGGTGTTCTTGACTTTTCAAGTCAACTGCTTCAAATTTTGAGGTATGTGAGATTATTCGTGCCACTTGGTATTCTTATCTGGACGGTCAGGTCTAGATCAACGACTATCTTTATTTCTCTCATTTTCATTATTCTATAAATAGTGTACTTTTCTCCTTTTTCTTTTTTCACTTGGAAACATTATTTCAAAGCCCCGGTATCAAAGCTTACCAAAGAACTTTTATTTTTCGGAATCATGCTAACTGTTAATTCAAGGTAAATATCCTATCTTTTACTTTGCTTTTATAATCGATCCCCTGATTTCAATTTCTAGGGTTTAGGCCCCTCTATTTGGTATGTGAAAACCTATAACCGATTTGAGGCTAAACTAGTTAATGTAGTTAATTATGAAATCCTATTCAATCGTGATTTGAGATTTTCTGATTTCAATCCGATTTCTTAAGTTTAGTAATTTTTTAATGTATTTGGCATGCTTTTTTGGATTGAAACCTGTTTGGGCCAGGCTAAATCATAAGAAGAGGGACACAATTTTTTTATCAAAATCACAAAACCAGGTCGTAACCACCGGCTCAAACAAGCGACCTCTCGGTCCTGAGTCACATGTCAAACTACTCATCTACATAGGCTTTTTGTTTATGACAGAGAGAGATGATCCTATACTTTTCTAAAAGATGACAGAAAGGAACATAGCACAGAACCATAGAGACACGGATGTATACAATAAATTTAGCAACACACATTGCTAAATCTCAACAACAATTTCGAGTACATAAAGATCAAAATTTATAATTTCATGTATACAGCCCAGTTACGCTCAACATATACGCCAAAGCAAAGCTGATCAACTCAAGGCTAACCCCAAAATAGTGGTACAGGGATGTCATACTGTCATTCCAAACCCAGGCTGTTGCCCAAACATATATATATATATATATAGGGAAAGTCTATTTAAACACAAAATTTAGACATAAATGGTGACACCATTGACTTGCACTGTTTGATCACCCTATGAATTCCATCTTTCCATATAAAGACAAAAAATCCAAGGGTTGAGATTTTGTGTCTCTCTGTTTGTGTTTAATTTTGTGTCCAAATAGTCGTCTCCATATATATATATACATATATATATATATATATATATATATATATATATATATATATATACTGACATGACAAAGATAGAAAACAGGATAGAACTCACAGAAAATCAAGTTTCGGCCAAATTGGAGAGTTGTCGAAGCTGCTGGTGGTGCATAACGGGAACACTGGCGGTTGTTGGTGGACTAATAGAAGGAGGAGCACTAACTTTCGTTTTTTTTAAAAGATGAAATCTGTTATGTGGAAGAGAGATGCACGACCTTACTAGAGTGGAGGTAGGGGTTAGGTTGGAGAGGAAAGAGCTATGCTTTGGAGGTGGTAGTCATGGTGATGCTACTGCTGCATGGGTTTCAGATTCAGAGCTTAGCTTTCATTTTGTATGGAAGTTTTTAAGATTAGCATAGAAGAAAGGGAAGAGAAGGGAGATTAGCTGGCCGAAGAGAAGGATGAGGGTCGAGTTCAATGGTGGTGGAGTGGCGTGCCCTCCAGTGATCGTGTCGGACTTTGGCGACGAGTTGCGGCTGCTGAAGGGTGGAGTTGGGATTTCTGCTGTTTACATTTTGGAGAAGAAGGACTGAATGTCTGTGTGTGTGTGTGTGTATATATATATATATATATATTTGCTATGAATTTCGATTTATCAATTTTTTCGATTTTGATTCTACATTTTGCAAGAGGGATTTCAAATCCTTTTTGCCATAATGAGGAGGAAATAGTTTTATAGGAAGAGAAAAAACATGGAAGAATAGTTTAGAAACAAACGACATGTGTTGCTTAAGGTCCAAAATAAGGCAAGTGTCAATTTAGGCTTTAATTTAAATACAAGTGTAACTTGTCTTATTAAATTTCAATAAGTGTTCTTCCATTACTATTTTATTTAAATTGCTTTTATCTTTTATAATTTGAAAAAGATTTGTATGTGTAAATATGCTGGAGGAATACAAATGAAATACAAATCATATGCGCAAATGAACATTGTTCATTTTGTGCATTTTTTTCCATACTGTAAAATGCGAATTATGGATAAACGAGATCGGATTTTAACCAAACAAAATTTTTTGGATCACCGAAATATTCATTTTGAAATTTTTTAAATAAACAATTTCAAGATTTAAAACTTATAATTCAAATTCAAATTTAGTCATTTAATTTCCTAAGTCGTTACACGTGTCCTGTACACAATCTATGGTGCTTTTCATAGAAGTTTCTTCTATGCATTTGGATATATAAGGAGGTTTTGTTGGCCAAATAGTCTTTGATTGGCATCGTTCATGAGTTGGGCTGCTCGATGGTCTCTAGACCCCACTCTGCATCCATATCATTAATTATCGATGCTGTTAGAACCTCAACCAGTACTGGTTTGACGAGTTGCGCTTCTTCTGAAGTAGCATACTTAGCTTAGGAAACGACTTTCATATTATCTTCTCAAGGGATATTAGTGAGGGTATAATGCTCATTGATTAATTATGATACCTACGATAAGTAAGGTTCAAGATTTCCCTATTGGCTTGAAATTCTTTTCCTGCCTAACAGAGAGAAAGCTGCGAATCACTAAAGATTTACGGAGCTAGGATCCTTAATTTTTCTGCTATCTTCAAAATTACGATCAATGCCTAATATTCTTCTTTTATTATTAATAGCTGGAAATCCTAATCTCAATGTGTATCAAACGAAGTGTTCTTTACAAGTCTCAAATATAACTCTATCTCTTTAGCAGTAATCATTCATTATCCTGTTATTAAGTAGTTTCCACTACATAGCTACGATTGACGTCCCTTCTTCTTTATTATCCCCGATTACGAATTCTACGATGGAATCAAATAACACCTATCCATTACTTGCTCTTCGGGGATGATAAATCACATTGTACTAGTTTAACTTTATTTTCCATTTTAGCAATGATGCCAAAGTTTTAGGATGGAATGAAACTTGCGTCAGAGGCTGGTCGGTAAGAAACTTTATCGTCTGAGCCTAGGTAGATGGTCGTAGTTTTCTCAAGGCTATTAACAAATAGTAGGAAAGCTTTTCTAGCTTTAACATTTATTTTCTACACCTATGAATCATTTGTCGATGTAGCATACATGCTTTTGGATTTAAGTCTCCTTGCATACGGGTGTCGCACTCAATGCCTAAGGAGACACAACTAGATAAATGAATAGATCTTCTTCATCCATCGGCTTAGAGAGCATTTGGAGAATTTTTGCATGCCTAAGTAGTACTTCGAATGTTGTTTGACTTCTTTGGGTCCACTCAAAATTGTTTCTCTTTCTTCAGTGCATAGAAGTAAGGTATCCATCTATTGGTGGCCTTCAAAACGGGTCAAAGTTGCAGTTTTCCCTTTCGAGCTTTGAAACTCCTTCTTATTCTTCAGGGTTTTGACATTCCTAGGTGCATTGGTTTGCGTTGGATTGGATTCAATGCACTTAGTGTTCATTATGAATCCGAGGAACATTCCGAATGTGACACCAAAAGAGTTCTTCATCAAATTTTTCTTCATTTCACATTTTCTTAACATTTAAAACATATCGGCCAAATTTTCCATGTTGTATTCGGATACACGAGAATTTACTAGCATGTCATCAACATAGACTTCCGTGAATATCTTTCTGATAATGATATTCAAACATCGTGCTTACTAATCGCTAGTAAGTGGCTCCAACGTTCTTAAGTCTGAATAGCATCATTTGATGGCAGTATAATCCCAGAACAATGATGAAACTTGGTTTATTTTATCCTGCTTATGAATCATAATTCAATTATATATTAAGTAGGTATCCATTAACATAAGCTATTTCTGTCTCGTCATTTCATCTACAAGCTGATTAATTCTAGGTAATGAAAAGTTACTTTTAACAGAGGTTGTGTTACAATATGAGCAATCTACGTAGATTCACTATTTTTTATTTGATTGTCTATGATCATCAGATTTGGCATCGAATATGGGAACGTTGCATTTCTATAAATCCTTTCTCCATCCTAGTGTCAACTTCTTCTTTTAAGATACCCATTCGCTTCACACGTTGACTGCATCTCTTTTGCTGGACTGGAGTGATGCGGGGTCAATATTTTGCTATGGCTCACTATCTTGTGCGGGATTCCATATAGATCAGCATAACTCAATGGGAATATGTTCAAATTATCTCAAAAAAAGCGAGTAGTTCTCCTTTTATCCTTTCATTGAGTTGTGATTCAATATTATGCACTCAGGATGGATTCTTCATACTTATAGACAATGATTTCAACTATAGTGCCTAGTGGTCTTCTCTCTAGGGTCCATAATTTTGTTAATTCGACTATGTTTCCAGAGGTTAGGGCTCTTCCGGAGGGGCTCACGAATGTAAAGGGATCTAATACACTGTTCTCCCTTTCTTTCTTCCTTGCTTCACTTAATTCAAAGATTTAGCATTCACATGTTGTTAGCCGGCTTTTTGGCCCGTTTACCAAAAGCGCTCTTAGCCCACACGACTTGCCCCATCGCGTTGCTCGACAGCTCATAACTGTTTCCAACATCCTTAGGAGTCAAGAATAGGCAGAGTCAGGCGAGAACAGTCATCACGGCACATCAAAACTGGTCTCACATAGTACAAGTTATGCATCAAGCATGCGCGCTCAAAACTAGTGATCTGGTCGGGAAAATCATGGTTCTGGCATTATAAGACTTAGATCGAAAAAAAAAACCTTGCCAAACCAGTGCTGATCACCTCAAAACATGTGATCGTGCCATGCTGATCACATCAGAAAATCCAAGCCAAAAATAAGCTTCAAATCCCCTCAAACTTTGTATCACACCAAAATGCTTGCGCAACCCACGCTGATCAACCAAAACAGCTGCGCGCACCGTATCTCGGCTCCTCCAAATTTCGTATCCCAGCCATGGGTTCGCCTCTCCAAAACCACCTGATCGACTTGGTCGGATCATCCGAAAATGCTTGATCATGCTGACCCGATCACCCAACAAAATAGGATCTACACCCCATGGATTTCATATCCTCAACTATGAGATCGACCTCTCCAAAAGACGATGTGCACCTCGGCCTGATCACTCAAAAACCCATGCGCGGTCCTTGCTAATCGCCTCCAAAATTCAGGACAACCAAGCTTCATATCCCTAGGAATACAAAATCATATTTTGTATCACCCAGAATATGAAATACATCCATGTATCCCCAGGGATATGTGCCGAGGCTGTTCGACAAATATTATGTTGATTAGAAATCCGTTGCGAAGTTTAATAAACCGCAAGTGCACGACGTACACTTGTAGTACATTATCGAATACGAGTCAATCCACGAGCAAAGAAGTAATTCTAATTTTATTCAATAAAATTAAAACGAAGTCGAGTGAAATTTTAACTACAACTACAACTAAACTAGATTAACAAACTAAGATAGATAAGAATATGAGAGTTAAATAACAACTTTGGAATAACTCCACTCTCTAGATCACATGAATCAACATGAAATGAAACCACGATCTCTTTTTTGGTCATTTGTGAATTTAGTTGATATGATTATTATAAGTATAGCTTATTCATGCTATTAATTAGCACAAAATAAACTATCAAACTATAACATACCCACTATATCAGCTTACTAGTTCTAACGAAAAATGACAACAAGATGAAAGTGAAATATACTTTAAGCATGGCCTATGAACTATTAATTAGAACTATAGACCATCAAATTTTTATTTCAACCTCCACTTAATCACCATCATCATATGTAGATGAAGAGGTAATTAGTGAACATATGACTAAGCATAGCCTATTTAGGGCCAACAATATAGGCTATCAAATTCAATAATGAACACAAAACCAATAACATCTACATGACACGAAGCACAAAAAGAGAACATGAATAAACAAATTATGTTGCACCTACTTAATCAAGAGAGCTTCATTACCCCTAAGTTGAAAAGGATTAGCCTATAAAATATGTAATCATGACAACAAAGATAGATTAGAACACTAAAAATAAAGGAAAAAGAGAGAACTAATTAAGAAAAATAAACTAAACTACTTGCATTAAATAAAACTACACTAACACATAAAGTAAATAAAAAGAATTAAATGAACAAGAAATTAAATTGCATTAACACGAAAATTACATAAGAGGGAAAGGGAAATGGCTAAAAAGCCATGAAAGAAAGAAAGAGCTTTTGTTTTAGATCCTACAAACTAACTAAAAAAGAGGATATTTACATCAATGGGATATTTATACATTCTCTAAACCCTAATCACTTTTATTGGGGACTATCAAAAATACCCCTTCATGAAGCTTCCACTTGTCTTTAGCTACCAATGGTTCATTAAAATTGTATGAAGCTTTTTGGTCTCCACTTGCTAATATGTTAGCCTCTAACTGTACCATTAAGAAAGGAGAGATAATGGGTAGGTGGGGCCCTCCACTAAGTAGTGTGTGAATTAATTCCATCTCTAATTCTTTATCTCCACTTTGTGCATGTATATCTCCATGTAAACTTAATGTGCGTACTTCATTTTTTCTCTCCTAAATTCTTACAAGACACATGAAAATAAACAAGTAAATTTACCAGAAATAAATATATGCACAAATGGTCGTTTTACCCCAATATGAAGACGAATGCATGATAATTTGAAAATTTTAAATTTTTGGCTAAAACATGTAAACATAGCCCAATATGTTATTTATTTAATTAAAACAAGAATAAATGTGTGAATATAAATGTGCATATTTACATGCACATCAAATACCACCACACTTAACTTTTTATTCGTCCTCGAATAAACTGAAAAACTAAGAAAAAATCGTTTTCGTAGGGAGCACGATTGCATTGAGCGTATGCAACAAGCCGTTAAACCTCTGCGTGTCCCCTGTAGGACGAGTGTTGTCTCACGAGGGTTTTTAACAGATATTACCCACAAAATCCAAAAGTTAAAAGAAAAAAATATTTATAAAATGCAAGATTTGAAAACATTTACAAGATGAATGCAAGTTTTCAGAAGAATATTCACAAATGGGTAATTTACTTTTAAATTTGACACGAATGAGTTAAGACAAGTTTGAGTCGTCACAATGAAATTTAAGTCTGTTACTAATCAAAACTTCAAACAAAAGTCAGGTTGGTGTAACTGTTGGTATATGTAGAATGGGGTTGCGGCTGTGGTACAGGGAAAGAAGTAGTTCTAATTTTATTTAATCACATTAAAATGAAGTCGAGTGAAATTTTAATTACAACTATAACTAAACTAAATTAAAAACTAAGATGGATAAGAATATGAGAGTTAAATGACAATTTAGGAATAACTCCAATTTCTAGATCATTTGTGAACTTAGTTGATATGGTTATTATAATTATAGCTTATTCATGTTATTAATTAGCACAAAATAAATTATCAAACTATAACATACCCACTAAATTAGCTTATTAGTTATAACGAAAAATGACAACAAGATGTAAGTGAAATATACTTTAAGCATGGCCTATGAACTATTAATTAGAACTATAGACCATCAAAATTTTATTTCAACCTCCACTTAATTACCATCATCATATGTATATGAAGAGGTAATTAGTGAACATATGACTAAGCATAGCCTATTTAGTGTCAACAATATAGCCTATCAAACTCAATAATGAACACAAAACCAATAACATCAACATGACACGAAGCACAAAAAGAGAGCATGAATAAACAAATTATGTTGCATCTACTTAATCAAGAGAGCTTCATTACCCCTAAGTTGAAAGGGATTAGCCTATAAAAATATGTAATCATGACAACAAAGATAGATTGGAACACTAAAAATAAAGGAAAAAGAGAGAACTAATTAAGAAAAATAAACTAAACTACTTGCATTAAATAAAACTACACTAACAAATAAAGTAAATAAAAAGAATTAAATGAACAAGAAATTAAATTGCATTAACATGAAAATTATATAAGAGGGAAAGGGAATGGCTGAGAAGCCATGAAAGAAAGAAAGAGCTTTTGTTTTAGATCCTACAAACTAACTAACTAAAAAAGAGGATATTTACATCGACGTAAAGAGAGTATTTATACATGCTCTAAACCCTAAAACCCTAATCACTTTTATTGGGGACTACCAAAAATACCCCTTCATGAAGCTTCCATTTGTCTTTAACTACTAATGGTTCATTAAAATTGTATGAAGCCTTTTGTCTCCACTTGCTAATATGTTAGCCTCTAATCGTACCATTAAGGAGAGATAATGAGTAGGTGGGGTCCTCCACTAAGTAGTGCGTGAATTAATTCCATCTCTAATTATTCATCTCCACTTTGTGCATGTATGTCTCCATGTAATCTTAATGTGCATTCTTCATTTTTGCTCCTAAATTCCTACAAGATACATGAAAATAAACAATCAGAATTTATCAAAAATATATACATGCACAAATGATCGTTTTGCCCAAATATGAAGATAAATGCATGATAATTTGAGAATTTCGGGTTTTTGGTTAAAACATGTAAAATTAATATGTTATTTATTTAACTAAAATAAGAACAAATGTGTGAATATAAATGTGCATATTTACATGCACATCAAATACCCACACACTTAACTTTTTATTCATCCTCGAATAAACTGAAAAACTAAGAGAAAAAATCGTTTTCGTAGGGAGCACGATTGCATTGAGCGTATGCAACAAGCCGTTAAACCTCTGGGTGTACCCTGTAGGACGAGTATTGTCTCGCGAGGGTTTTCAGCGGATACTACCCACAAAATCCAAATTTTAAAAGCAAAAAATATTTACAAAATGCAAGATTTGAAAACATTTACAAGATGAATGCAAGTTTTCAGAAGAATATTCACAAATGGGCAATTTGCTTATAAATTTGACACGAATGAGTTAACACTAGTTTGAGTCGTCACAATGAAATTTAAGTCTGTTACCAATTCAAACTTCAAAAAAAAGTCATGTTATCGTTACAAACTCCTCTAGCTTGGCCAGTTGTTTTGGTAGAAACATAGTGCAAATATGAAATAAATTTTATAATCGATATCAACAATCGTAAAATGGCATTTTTATTTCCATTTGGTTAACAAGATAGGTCAAATAAGTGAAGATACTGCTTGGATTTCAAGTGCTTACTCTCTCTTTGTTTTGAAAAATATTTACATTATTATTATTTACGAACAACTAACTCAAAAGACCAAGGTATACTACCCAACAATGCATTACGACTTACGTGAGGGTTGGGACAGAGCTTCACGGTTTGTGCAAACCGACGCTAACTTTGTCAACAACATGTCGGTAATCCTTAGGTGTCCAACTCATGAAATGAGACCAACGTATACAACCCCTACACTGCATTACGGCTTATGTGAGAGTTGGGACAGGGCTTGGCGGGTTTGCACACCAACACTATATTTACAAGCAATGTTGGACACCCTTGGATTGTTTATTGTTATTATATATTTTTTCTTCTTCTTTTTTTCTCCTTTTTTTTTTTTGAACAAGAGAGAATTCTGCGAGAATATCTTAGCACAACTTCACTTAAAAGATCTAAAATGTCACCGCAAGTAGTCTAAATCAACCATTTTATTAATCGAATTACAAGTTAGAAAACATTCCACACTCATCACTCATGAATCTCCCTATATACTTGTTACACTATATTTGCTCATAATTCAAACTTTCCTTTCGTTATACATTAAGAAAAGTGATATTCCAGACATTTTAGTCACACGACCAAAACCGTATATTTACTTCATCGTGCCCATTTAAAAGTAAATTAAAATGCTTTTTTGATTTTTTATTGGAATGAAAAAAAAAGAAAAAAAAAGTCTATGCAAAACCAAAATATATATGAAACTCCCCCTATACTTGATTTTGACTGTGTCCCCTCAGGCAACCCAAGTAGAAGGAGAAAAGAAAAGAAAAGAAAATTTTGAAAATAAGCCATATATTTACAAGATTTTTTTATAGTATATCAAAAAATATATTGATAAGAAATAAATGAACGTCTTCTAAAGACCAATTCATTTGTCTCTTCAAGTATGAGAGACACAACGTAAGCCTGAAAAACCAAATCGTAAAAGATTTCAATGTTAAACGTTTGTTTCGAAAAACGAATGTCATTTTATTAAATATTGAATGGGTTTGTTTATTTTCGATGTCTTTTGGGGTAGGTTGAATAAATGGTTGAAATTCATGTCAAATTCACTAATTTGAATTTCAAATTTATCATTGAAAATTTCTTTTGAATTATTGATTTCAAATTCAAAATGGTGATTCAAATCTACACTTTCACAATTCGAAAACTCTTCCTCAAAAAAGACCAAAAAATTTGTGTTCTTTTAATTCGTCTTCCATTGAATTATTCATAACTTCATTGATTATATCGTTTTCAAAGTCCAAAGTCGTTGATTGAAATTTGTTATTTTCAGAAAAAGGAAGAACGAATTCTAAATTTTGTTCCACCCTCTAGAAAGAATAGAAATCGAACTCAATTTCCGTGTTTTCAACAACTTCGTTAAGATTGTTATCAAAAGTTGTTATTTGAAAATTGTCGGTTTTGGGCAAAGGTGGATTATTATTCGAATCGTCACACATTCAGATTTGATATTGTTTCTCACGAAATTTCAAATAGGTTGCATACAACAAATCCGTGTAAGTTTTCTCATCAAAATCAGATTCAAGATTATTTATTTGAGAATTTTCAATTTGAAATTGTTGAGAACAAATATTTTCAGTTGCACACAATTTCTCATTGTCAAAACCATATGAAAATTGATTCACATTTCCATTTTGAATTTGAAATTCATTTTGGAGTTCAAAATTGAATTGGCAAGGGTTATAATCAAAATTACTTGAACTTGAATTTGAATTTGGAATTGAATTTGAATTTTAATTATTTTGAAAACTTGACTTGAATTGTTGCACATGTATGAATTACACCATTCATTTATCCTTTGACTTGATTCAAGTAAATATTGAATACTTTTTTCCAGACTTGAGGGTTGATCGTCATTTTAAAAATTTGGTGGTGTAAAATCAGGATTAGTTTGAAAATTTTGAAAAGTTGGTGGTGTGAAATTCAAATTGTTTGTACAATAGTTGTTATTAAAATAACCATACGAATTTGGGGTAAAATTATAGGGATTATATTGATTTTCACAACTATCGTAAAATCCGTAGGAATAAGGAAATTGGGACATTTTCAAGAAAGCTTCCTTTTTTGAATTTTTTTAAGAGAAAAAGAAATATTCACAAAAGAAAATTATTATTTTTAGATTAAAAGGAAATAAATATTCACAAAAGGGAAAGCTTTTTTTTTATTTTCACTTTTTCTCAGTTTTTTTAATATATGCATGA
This sequence comes from Allium sativum, assembly GCA_030737875.1. NCBI lineage: Eukaryota > Viridiplantae > Streptophyta > Magnoliopsida > Asparagales > Amaryllidaceae > Allium > Allium sativum. The sequence goes on from CM060916.1 coordinate 48,699,720, forward strand.
ACCCGATGCAACTATATGAATGCAACTTACTTATTACAAGTTATATAATGACAATTAGATTAATTTCAACAAAAAATTTCTCAGCCATTTAACGGACATGAGTTATTGATGCACCAGGAATCACCCTTGCAATGTGGCCAAAGATTTAAGTACCTTAAGAGGAACAACCGCTATAATATTCACGAATCACCGTAATATGTATAAACAGTTATTTCTCTGCCATATTCTAGACACTGAGAAATAATTTGTTAGAAGCAAACCAATTTGTCAAAATATAATGGTTTCCTTAGAAAATAAAAATAAGATGAATTCAAAAAAGAAATTAAACATGAATTAACGATGCAACTACAAATGAATTTTTATTTTGTTTTTGAATTTTATGATGCAAATGCAAGCAAACAACAATGCAAAGAAATAAAAACAGAATTAAGAATACGATACCAGAGCGTGTTGAAATTTATTAACAATTTTTTTAGCTGAAATTTTTTCAGCAAGCAAAGCAATTCGGTTTTTAGAAAAACTGAGCAAAGCAATTTTCCAAATTTTCCTGCAACCTGAAATAAGATTTGTACAAGGATAAAACAAAACTGAAAATGATTTTTTTAAAGAGAAAGCTTTCAAACAATAAATTCAACCAAAATTACCAAATCAAGCAAAATGCAATTGACCTTAACCAAAATCAATGTTGGACACAAAATTAATTCATACATCAAGCCTTAACTCACGCTATTCCCACAACCCCAAAATTAACCATGTTTTATTCTTTCTAAGACAAACCCACTTCTAAAAGAGTCCACTCGAGCCCGAAACACGAATACTAAAAAACTCTTGAACCAAATCGACAAATGCTAGAAACTATCAAAACCATAGGAAAAAAGGGTCAATTCACGAAGTCAGTCTCGATAATTCACAAACAGAGTTCTCAGTATTTGCCAGAGTTTATCACGAAGTCAGTCTCCAATTGTTCGGATATCTTCGATTTGAAGATTGCAGTTTTGGGGATTTTCTGGGAGCGTGGTTGCGGTTTAGGTTTGAAGTCTGGAGTTTTAGGTTTTTGGATTATGGAAGACTGGAGCTGGAGGAGTTTAGGTTTGAAGTCTGGAGTTTTAGGTTTTTGAAGACTGGAGCTGGAGGAGTTTGGCTTTGCTTAGGCTGTTCGAAGAAGTTTGGGATTGTGGTCGATTTGAGTATTTGCGATGGGTTTACGGTGAAGTTTCAAAGGCAGAGCGGTTGGTGTAACTGTTGGTATATGTAGAATGAGGTTGCGGCTGTGGTACGGGGAAAGAAGTAGTTCTAATTTTATTCAATCACATTAAATTGAAGTCGAGTGAAATTTTAATTACAACTATGACTAAACTAAATTAACAAAACAAGATAGATAAGAATATGAGAGTTAAATGCCAACTTAGGAATAACTCCGCTTTCTAGATCATTTGTGAATTTAGTTGATATGATTATTATAATTATAGCTTATTCATTCTATTAATTAGCACAAAATAAACTATCAAACTATAACAAACCCACTAAATCACCTTACTAATTCTAATGAAAAATGACAACAAGATGAAAGTGAAATATACTTTAAGCATGACCTATGAACTAATAATTAGAACTATAGACCATCAAATTTTTATTTCAACCTCCACTTAATCACCATCATCATATGTAGATGAAGAGGTAATTAGTGAACATATGACTAAGCATAGCCTATTTAGTGTCAACAATATAGGCTATCAAATTCAATAATGAACACAAAACCGATAACATCAAAATGACATGAAGCACAAAAAAAGAGCATGAATAAACAAATTATGTTGCACCTACTTAATCAAGAGAGCTTCATTACCCCTAAGTTGAAAGGGATTAGCCTCTAAAATATGTAATCATGACAACAAAGACAGATTGGAACATTATAAACAAAGGAAAAAGAGAGAATTAATTAAGAAAAATAAACTAAACAACTTGCATAAAATAAAATTATACTAATGCATAAAGTAAATAAAAAGAATTAAGTGAACAAGAAATTAAATTGCATTAACATGAAAAGCACATAAGAAGGAAATGTCTAAGAAGACATGAAAGAAAGAAAGAGCCTTTGTTTTATATCCTACAAACTAACTAACTAAAAAAGAGGATATTTACATCAGCGTAAAAGGGGTATTTATACATGCTCCAAACCCTAAAACCCTAATCACTTTTATTGGGAACTACCAAAAATACCCCTTCATGAAGCTTCCATTTGTCTTTAGCTACCAATGGTTCATTAAAATTGTATGAAGCTTTTTTGTCTCCACTTGCTAATATGTTAGCCTCTAACTGTACCATCAAGGAAGGAGAGATAATGGGTAGGTGGGGTCCTCCACTAAGTAGTGTGTGAATTAATTCCATCTCTAATTCTTTGGCTCCACTTTGTGCACGTATATCTCCATATAAACTTAATGTGCGTACTTCATTTTTGCTCCAAAATTCCTACAAGACACATGAAAATAAACAAGTAAATTTTATCAGAAATAAATACATGCACAAATGATCGTTTTATCCCAATACGAAGATGAATGCACGATAATTTGATAATTTTGGATTTTTGGCTAAAACATGTAAACATAGCCCAATATGTTATTTGTTTAATTAAAACAAGAATAAATTTGCATATTTATGTGCACATCAGAGGCCAAGCCCTGAAAATGGCTGAGCGAGATGTGCTGATCTCCAAAAAAAAAAGCGAGCACCGTGTTTTGAGAACCCCGATCCTAGGATCAGCTATGCCAGATACGATATTTCCCAATTGACCTGGAACTTCCCTGTTACATGGGGATAAAGGTAAAATCCCGAATCAACAGGTGTCGCTTAACCTAAAAACCCTAGTTAAAACCTGGGCTTGAACTTTGTATCCCACCTGGGATACAAAATTCTGTATCCCTCTCTGGGTTACGAAAATTTCATATCCCACCCAGATATGCGGAAATCCCAACTAAATCCCTACCACTACTAGGACTTTCCCATGTTGATCAACTATTTTGGCTTGCACACACCATGGTTTCTGTTGTGATCAACCAATTGATCTGGCAAGCGCCAGACACATGCCGATCACCCAAAAACAACTGATCAACACGTGCTGATCACCTATTTTGGGTGAATTTTCGGGATAAGAAATCTACACCTCTGGAGTACTAAATTTGCCCTATGGTCCCCTTTTCTCACCTACTCCGCTACCCGTAAATACCCTTCTACCTCAAACATGAAAGGAGTTGGCATTTGGCTTATTTCGCACCTTGAGAGGACCTTGGACACCATTAGAGCAACTTCAAGTCTTGGGGAAGAAAAAGATTCTGGATAATTAAAACTCCTAACTTCCAGGATGCCTAAAAACTCCCAACCTATGGGATACCTAAAAAATCCCGACAACTCCCGGACAATCGAGAATCCTGACAACTCCTTAACAATCAAGAATCTTGGAAACCACCGGATAAACAGCAATCCTGACCTCGGAAAGCCGACAATCCCAATAACTCCTAGACAAGAGAGAATCCCGATACCTCCCGAATATCAGAAACTCCCAACAACTCCCGAACAACGGAAATTCCCGGCAAATCCCAGACAATGATGAATCCCGAGAGTAAGGATTAGCTTAATTAATCATTATAACACTTGTCATAATGATGTACACCATTGAACTCTCTCAACAATGAATAAAATCAACAAAGCATTCAAAGCGGATGTAGATTCAATCCGGACCGAACCACTATAAAATATTGTGTACTTTACTTAGCGCACATTACTTTTCCATACTAGACAATTAGTTTCAAATTTCAGAACCGTCGAGCGTTGGCAACCACTTTCCATGTCAACACTTTGGCGCACCCGAAAGAGGGAGTAGAGCGCACCTTTTACCCGTTGTTCATCGACAGCAAGTGTGTAATGCAACTCGGATTCCTTCTAGTCCACCTAGAGAACTTGTTAATAATGATGAAAAAAGGAAAATCCAATGTTGGCGCACCATCTAACATTGACCAAGAAGCTCCGATCCATCAACAACCTCTTTCTGACATCTAGCCATGACAGAAGTGGCTCCACATCCTGCCCCTGAGGCTCCGGTTACTCAAGCTTAGTTTCTCGCACTTTGTGGGAGGTTGGAAAAAACCGAGCGATAGCTCGATGCCCAATTCAGGCAGAATATGGAGTTAACCCAACGAATCCAACAGAATGTTCAATGAGAAGCCACTCTCCTTCTGACAAACAAAAATCTCAAACTCCTCCAAATTACGTCTCTTCGAGCTCCAGTTCCATTTCCCCCAGCAATAACAGGAGCCCGCTTCATAGAATCAACCTTTGTGATGCTAGAATCACCATCATAGAGGGAACACTCCATCCCGACCGTTCCCAGCTTGAACCTAATCTTGACTAAGGGACTAGTGCTCAAGCCCCCACTAGGCAGGCTCAAATTACTGCAAATCTGAACTTAGAGCCTACGTTTCCAACAACAAACCAGGCCTGAGTTCACCTTGACCCACCTCCACAGAATCATAGAATTGAGGTTGGAGACAATGATGATACTCCACCAAGAAATCACCTTAGGCTCCACATACCTTAATTGGATCATGACTGCTAGAACCCCGTGGAGATCCATGCTCCAGTTTTTTTCGACATGGTCTATAGGATTGTAAGGGAATCAAGGGGTACATCCCCGATGTTTGGGAAACCAATACGAGACATAACACCTTTACCCCAGTTGTCCTTAATGTTGAGTGGCCTAGATGCTTCGACATGCCACGATGCATGGTTTACTCGAGGAGTTCTAGTCCTCAAAACTTTATAAACCACTACGAATGGCATATGGATTCATCCCGTACCACCTATGGCACGAAGGGTAAGTGCTTCCCCGTCTTTTTGTTAGGCGTGGCCTTATCATGGTTCTCTCGACTCCTGTCGGGAACCATCTCGACTTTTGATCAACTTGCAAGGGTTTGGTCATAAAATTTCGGATGCATGTTGCAAGACCTAAAGGCATCCTCTTAGTCTCAAACATCCTCCAAGGCATCAATGAGACTCTAAAAAGCTACCTTGAGAGGTTCAACACCACCTTGGCAGAAGTCGAGGACCCAGCCCTTCGAACCGTGCTCGTCTAGAATGCTAAGGGCATACTTCCCAGTATAGAGCATGGATCGACCGAAGGCAACTAGAGATCTAGAAGCGTTCTACGAGAAAGCTAGCCAGTACTTAAACGTGTAGGAATCGAGCAACTCGACCAGGTCATCTCCACAATCCACGTCAAGACATAACCCAAAACTCTGATGACTCTGATTCCAATCCTCTCGATGAACCTATTCAAGACAACAATGGAGGAGATAGCTCTGAAAATCCTCTGCTTGGCAGCTACTCTCTGCTTGAATTGTCTTGTAACTTATTTTGTTGTAATCCTTGTACGAAATATGAAAACATTAGCCTCCTTCTTTGATATTCATCCGCGAACCGCAGAAGCATCGGTACCACGAATACAACAGTCCAACAGATTTAGCCCAACCTACATACGCTTAGGCGTTTTCTGGAGGTAGTCCACTAGCGCTACCACCTTAAACCCAAAAGGCTTAGACGACCTACCTATGCTCAGGCGTACTATGGAGTCGATCTGTTGGTACCATTTCACAAGAACATCATATACCTCGAGCTAATCGAGAGCGGAGTTTAACCATCTACGATTCACATGCCTCAAGACAAACGAGAGTGAAGCGTCAAAGAACTTTGCATGCCTCGAGCCAATTGAGAGCAGAATATCCCTATCCAATCCTCACACGTCTCGAGTCAATCGAGAGTGAAGCGTCCAAGAGCTTTGCATGCCTCGTGGAAACCGAGAGTGGAGCTCACTCATTTAAGCTTCACACACCTAGAGCCAATCGAGAGAGAAGCGTCGAAGAACTTCGCATGCCTCGACCGAATCGAGAATGGAGTTTTCCTATCCAAGCTTCACATGCCTCGAGTAAATCGAGAGTGAAGCATCCAAGAGATTCACACGCCTCAAGACAATCGAGAGCAAAGTTCAACCATCTAAGCTTCACATGCGTCAAGCCAATCAAGAATGAAACATAAAAAAACTCTGCATGTCTCGAGCCAATCGAGAGTGAAGTTTGTCGATCTGACTTCGCATGCCTCAAGCTAATCGAGAGCGGAGTTCACCCATCTAAGCTTCACACGCCTTGAGTCAATCGAGAGTGAAGCTTTAAAGAACTTCGCACTCCTCATGCCAATTGAGAGCAAAGTTCACCCGTTCGAGATTCACACGATCTGAGTATCTCAAGAGGGAGTTTTGATCAACTCAAATCCAAAGCGCAACGCCGAGTCACATTGCACAAGTTTGATTCCTGGAAAGTGTAAAGAGTAATCGAGCGCTTAGAACCAATATGTAATAACCCACCCAAAATGGGTGTAAATTTCGACCCAGAAAAGCTCGGTTGAAACTTAGAGCCATTCTAAATGGGTCGTTGGTTCCTGTAAGGACTACATTTGCACAGGTAACAATAACAAACACTTCGAATGGAAATATCACACGACGGAAAGAGAAAATATAATATTCAAATAAGATGTACCATTATTTCAAAAATCTTAGAAATACATAGTTGCAGTTACATTTATTCAAGAGGTACATCAAATAGTTCAGTTTCATAAGATTCCAAAAGAATCAAAGCAATATCTGCTAATAATATCATAATAACTTCGTCTTCTCCATCGTCTTCAAACATGACTTCATCCATGGATTTAACCCATCTATTGACCTGTTGGATGATAAGGAGAGGGGGTCAGAATATAAATTTTGTGTGATTGGAATGCAGTGTTACTTAATTTTCCATACCCTATATTTTTAGCAGGTTACACATGTCAAGGTATGTCTACGCAGCACACAATATTTCACACAAACCTAAATATCTAACCAATGGGGTGGGTATTCAAGTCAATCGCCCATTAGTGTTTTTAGGGTAAAAGACCCAACGAGGTGGCATTCTCGGTCACTTATGCCCCTATTAAAGGTGGATTCTTATAATCCCTTATAACCCTGAGGCGGACCCATATCCCTTTTAGAACCCCGTCCTAGTACGTTAACGTTCTTATGTCTAATCTCTCATTTGTAATATGAGAAGTAGTATTGCGAACATTACTACTTAACTGATATTACCCGGTAAGGCAACTATGTCACTTAAGACTTCCCTTAGACAGTTGGCGAGCATGCAATGACCACATATCTTTCAATTACCAACCTGTCCCGAGTTGAGCCCTTACAAGCTTTTAGAGGAAGTGGACATCCCCGTGAACTACCCAACTCCGTTAGTCGCTTTATACCTAACCACTTTTAAAGAAGGAAGACCAAAAGATTTACCTTAATACCAATAAGGGTGGGTCCCATGACTTGGGTTCCTCTCCGAGGAATAAACCTTCGGAGGCATCCTAGACCTAGCCACTTAAGACCCAAATTAGATAAAAAAAGTTGAGTCAGCCACTTAAGACATTCTTAAGGCGTAGTAGGCCTATTTGTTTTCACACATCAACTTATATATATACATATATATATATATAGTTATATATATATAATTATATATATACACACTAGACCTCTCACATCAAACCATATACTTGTAGATGCTAGATGTGCCGGTTGGTTCTGGGCAGACTTCTATTACAAATCAGTTTAACCTCATGTTTAGTGTACTAAGTTTATGAATGGCCCATGGCACCTAGACATCTCACATTAGTTGGGCCCACTTGTGGTTGATGGATATTCGGCCGGTTCCGGGCATGTTTCTACCACAAATGACAACTAACCTCGTGTCTTTGTGTCATATATATATATATATATATATAAGTCATTCTATATATATACACACACAAGCAAACAAATATATATGTATATTTGTTAAGGGGACATTTGAAATTCAAACTCTAAACTAATCGTATTTATTACGCTAATACAATGTTAATTACATTTAAATAATTAGTATAATAATAGCGCCTAATTAACGTAACATTCGTATAATGGGGGTAACGTTCTAACCAGAATGGAAATTGTCATTTATCAAAATTAAGGCATACAAATTTAGGTCTTTCTATATTTTACCGCTACAACACAACATGATGGCATAATGAACATATAACAAATAGTAGTAATGGAAAACATACGCATACATAACAACTACAACTTGTATCCTAGGCATGTAGAAAAAGGTTTCGATATTAAATTAAAAGTAGAGTATTTCATACATTACATCTATATTTCACCTATTCCACCCTTTTTGTGGTGTTATACACCCAAAAATGTTTGCATTTGAGATATTCCAATTTATTATTGCATTTACACCGAAATTAGGATCCAAACCCAATTCAATTATGAAACAATTCAAATCCCAACCTTTTTAGGCCAAATCAAATGACAATAGCAGTGAATTGCATAAAATATAGATAAAATACAATAATCACGTTTACCTTTAATTCAATACAAAAACCACAATTCTACAAAACCAATGACAATTCCTACGTGATTACAAAGTAGAAGAGTTGGGGATTTTTCATGTTTTATTATCGCATAACCAAATCCTAATAGACATAACAATTCATATAGCAAACTGATAATAATATGAATATACCTTTAAGCGAAACTAGATTCCACTTACAAATCAAGTGGATATGTGGGAGAAATCTCAAGATCTGCGTATGTTCTCAACGTTCAAGCGAGCTCTGATTGATCTCCTAACAATATAAATATAAGAAACATATAACTAGATTCTTATATATATTGTTTGTGCTAAATTCCATCTTCCCAAACTTAAATAAATTGAAATAGAAACATATAGAATGGAGGTAGAGAGGTAGAAGAAACCATCACTCTAACCTTCTTTATTTTTCTATGGAATTCAGCAGCATGGAGGCAGAGGTTTAGAAGATTATGTTTTCTAGTGTGGAGTTTGAGGGGTTATTTATACTTTCTCGTGCGAGCGAGAGCCATCGATTAATAAGATTTAATCAGGGCCTTTAATATAAATACAACCTCGTAGAAAACCCTAATTACAATAGGTAGAATTGGGCCTGCCGACCCCCCTTAAGGGGGAGCGGTCGATCCCACTTCGGCTGTAACGCCCAATTTTGCTCGGTTGATGAGCTGTTAATTTTATTTATTACATTCTTTATTTATTTTATTGCTTTCCGTATATCCAGTATTCTCTGTCCCCTTGATATTATCTTATCCCTATTTCAAAATTTGAATTTCCCTCATTGTATTTCAAATTATTATTTAGAAAATATATATAACATTCACATAATTATATATATATATATATTCTGTGTACACTGTCCAAATTCAACTGTTCATTACTTCTTCATACATTAACCATTTTCATCATATTATATATGAAAACGATCCAGAATTTCGCCATGAATCCAAATAAAAGATTTCTTTAGCCAAATTCCTAAAGCTGCAAAATCTCATTTTCCAGCCATATCTGCTTGTTTTTTATTATTAAATTTTATATTAAAACTTTTGAATTTTACGGGGTGTTACATTCTTCCCTCCCCCCCTTAAAATAGATTTTGTCCCAAAATCTATTAAAGGGGCGAAAAATATAACTCGCTCAAAACAACCATGTTGTTTATAGTTCATCCATAAGCATCCATGACTCGTAGTGATTATGAACTGCAGACCCACTAAACCGAGCTCTATCCTAGAATGTCGGTGTAATAAGTGATACAACATGTATGCAAACAACCTAAATATGCATATATGCATCCGTAAATGGAAATTTGAGTAAAAATTACCCGTGAAAAGCTCTGGGTGGGTCTTGCTTATCTTATCCTCGGTTTCCCATGTGTTTTCCTCAGGCTCATTGCACCATTGTACTCAAACGAGACAAACGATTTTGCTGCGGAGCCTCTTGATTTCGTACTCTATAATCTTTGTAGTGGCGCGAGGCACCCTGGACTCCAACTCGAGTTTCTATATGTCCCCAATTTCATCAAGCTTGAGTCTGATAGTAGAATCATGAAGGCATTTCCTTAGATGAGATACATGAAAAACATTATGGATTCCCGATAGATGCTCTGGGAGATCCACTTGATAAGTCAAAGATCCTATCTTCTCGATGATACTAAAAGGCGCAATAAACCTAGGAGCCAACTTCCCAATCCTTCCAAAACCGAACAGTCTTCTTAAAAGGGGATACCTTCACGAACACCAAGTCTCCAACATTAAATTCTAGTTCCCTCCTACGCTTAACGACATACGATTTCTGATGGTCTTGGGCTGCCTTCATTCTCTGTCTAATCAAAGATATCTTATCGTTGGATTCATGGACGTAGTCTGGTCGGAGTGTAACCTTGTCAGTAGTTTCCTACCAACAAGTTGGTGATTTGCATGGCCTCATGTATAGCGCTTCGTAAGGTGCCATACCAATTGTCGCTTGAAAACTATTATTGTACGTGAACTCCACAAGCGATAGATGCTTCTCCCAAACTCCACTAAGGTCGATGATGCAAGCTCTGAGCAAGTCTTCTAAGATTCTTTTTAGTCCCTTTGTCTGTCAGTCGGTCTGCGGACGATAAGTTGTGCTTAAGTTAATGGTCGTCCCCAATGCTACTTGTAGGCTTCTGCAAAATTCGCTTCTTTTAAGGGATCTCTATCGCTCACGATACTTGATGGAATACCATGGATTCTGACTATCTCTTTGATATATAATTGGGCTAACGAGGCTGCAGTCCTTGTCCTTGACTGGTATAAAATGGTCACTTTTGGTTAAACGATCTACCACAACCTAAATGGCCTCATTCCCTTTTTGGCTTCTAGGAAGTCCATCGATGAAGTCCATGGAAATATGCACCCACTTCCACGTGGGATTCTCGAAAGGCAACAACAATCCTTTGGGATTCCCTCACTCTGCCTTGACTTTTTGGCATGTTTAACATTTGTCTACGAACTCGTCTACGTCTCTCTTTATTCCTTCCAAATGGAGATTCCTCTTCATATACTTGTACATATTATCACCACCGGGGTGTATGGTCAATCTAGCTCTATGGCACTCCTCTAGAATTTCTTTCCTCAACCCTTCATCCTTTGGGACGCAAAGTTGACCATCCCAAAGTAAACTCCCATCATCGCTAATCATATACCTAACAAAATGAGGAAAGGTCTCTCTCTCTTTACCACTTTCTCCTTTAATATTCTTAACTCTTCGTCAATGTCTTGTGCATTTTGAATTCTTTCCCTTAGGGTAGGTCTAATTGTCATAGCCCCAAGAAAACCATTAGAAGTGGTCGGTGAGGGTTGCAAATTAAAATTTGCGAGGAACTCTAACTGTTTCCATTCTATTATCACATTCAATGTCGTATGTTTCCTACTTAAAGTATCCGCCACAACATTCCCCTTGCCTGGGGTATACTAAATCATAAAGACAAGTGAGGCAATATATTCCATCCATCTTTGTTGTCTCAATTCTAGGTCATGTTGAGAAAATAAATACTTAAGGGATTTATGGTCAGTAAACAATTCAAACTTCTCCTCTAGGAGATAATGCCTCCACATCTTAAGGGCGAACACTATTGTGACGAACCCAAGGTCATGTACTGGATACCTTTTCTCTGGATCCTTGAGTTTTGTACTAGCATAGGAAATTACTCTTCCTTCTTGCATAAGGATTGCTCCTAAACCGGTCCCATATGCGTCAGTGTAAATGGTAAATGATTTTGAACCATCGGGTATAATTAGGACTAGTGCGCTAGTCAATGCTTCCTTTAATTTATTAAAGGCTGTAGCACTTTTATTACTCCAAGTGAATACCAAATTCTTCCTTATCAATTGGATTAATGGAGTAGCAATCTTTGCGAAGTCTTTAATGAGTTTCCAATAATATCCGGACAATCCAAGGAAACTTCTTACCTCTGTAGCATTTCCAGATATCCTCCAATCCTTGATTGCCTCGATAATCGCGGGGTCCATGGCTAAGCCTTTACTTGACAGAATATGTCCTACAAATCTTACTTCTTCCCTCTAGAAATGGCACTTCGAGAATTTTGCTTTCGGTTGGTTCTTTCTTAATATCTCTAACACTTATCTCAAGTGTTTTTCATGCTCTTTACGGTCTTTCGAAAATATAAGGATATCATTTATGAAGACTACCACAATTTTATTTAAATGCCCCTAAATACTCTACTCATGAGGTCTACAAAGAAAGCGGGTGCATTCGTTAATCCGAAGGGTATAACTTCCCATTGGAACAATCCGTCTGGCGTCCTAAATGCTGTTTTGTCCTTGTCGTCCTCCGTAATTCTAAACGGGTGAAATCCAGTAGAAAGGTCTAGTTGGGAAAATATTTGGGCTCCTCCCAAGTGGTCAAAAAGGTCATCGATTCTTGGTAAAGGGTACCTGTTCTTTTTGGTCAATCTATTAAGTTCGCTATAGTCCACACAAAGTCTCAAAGATCCATCTGCTTTGATGGAAAATACAATAGTTGCAACCCATTCTGAGGTACTTCGGAGAATAAAACCTTTTTGCAACAACTCTGAAATCTGCTTATCTAATTCCCTTCTTTCCTTGGGCGCCATGTGCCTTAAGGGCAGTGCTACAGGTCTAGCGTCCTTCTCTAGGTCAATGCAAAAGGAGATTTCTCTATGGGGCGGAAGCCCCGTGACTTCTTCAAAAACGTCCAAGAACTCACAAACTATAGTAACAAAGATGGTCCTTCAGAACAAACAGACGAGGAATATAAAAAGGCATTATCCTTGTTTCTAACATTATAAGGAATATTTAGGCTACGTCCTCCTCGACTCCTAAGACGAACGAGTCTCTTATCACAATCTAGGACGATCCCATAAAATGATAGCAATTCCATACCTAAGATAAGGTCATACCCCATAATATCCAACGCATACGCTTTGCAATGGAACTCAACATTGTCGACCTCCAATACTATGTCTTTACATAAGAGATCTGTAACACCCCACGTCTATTAATGTAACTCACAAAGGAAATGCATTAACTTCGGTGAAGAGTTATAAGTAAAAATGCATATAAATTACAAGACAGACAAATAAAGCAGCGAAAAAGAATAAAAAGTTTACTTCATTGATAAAACAGCAGCTTGGTAAAATAGCTTGTACAAAGATTGTTTTCTAACACCAAAACACCAATACCCAGTACAATAAAGTATCTGTCTTGTTTAATAGAATAAAGAAGCATAAAATGAGAATGATATTCCCCAATAAAGCGTGAGCCAGCCATAGCAGTGGAAAAGAGAGTCCAAAGCAATATGTCGACTATCTTCGAGCTTGGAAAGAGAAATGGTCCAAACTAAGTTGAGCTATTCCCTCCTTGACTACCTGGGAGGGTGGGGGGATGGAAGAAAAGAGGCGAAACAAAACTAGGTCATACATAAGTCTGGTAAGTCCAGTGATTTTCAGTATGTAAACAGGTAATAGTAACATGACATGAATAAACTGAATATAAGACAATACCATGATAATAGGGATAACAAGATAACCTAAGATTAACATAAGATATGATAAGGCAAGATAAACTGAATGCACTTCTACTCTTTCTCTGCTTCGCTACTACCCCGTTATTCTGATTTTTATATCTTTGATTTCCTATTTTCTCTGCACCACCGTACTAGCATCCTAACTAGCGTCTTTTACAGAATGATTCGTATTCCTTACTAGTGTCCCAACTAGTATCCTATGAAAAAGTATCTGTATCCCCTACTAGTGTCCCAACTAGTATTCTGTGTTATAAGGTGATCCCAACCCCACAATTGTGGTAGCCTTCAGGTGTACATCTAGTATGAGGATCTCACCTCAATCAACCTAATTGCCACAAAGATGTTAGATGTACCCTTACTACCCTATCGACCGGTTCCCTACTTGTATTAATTTTCCTTGTGTCTGTGTCAATCGGCCTTCTCTTGTGTGTAGATACCCTATGCTAGCCCAACCATAAGGTGTATCACTCCCTATGATAGCGACCCGACACGATTCAAGTTGCACAGTGTATACTACTGATGCCCAGTGCCTGCTTTTCCACTCTGGAGCATGTGCACGCCTATACTCCGTCGGAACTACACTGTTGCACCCCCTGCCGTTATTTTGACCGCTTGTAATTAGCCCAGTAATCGTGCCCCACCCTGCCTAGTTCAGGGTACCATGATGCATCTATGTGGGTTACTGCTAAAATGGGTCCCCGTTACTATGGTTTCCTACTGGTTAAGTTTTTTGGGCATATATATACAAATATTACCCACCTACACGAGATGTACTTAACCCTCCCACTGATTTAAAAATGTTTATTTAACGGTTAATTTTGTGGGCCTATTTATACTAATATTACCCACCTACACGAGATGTACTTAACCCTCTCACTGATCAAGTCAATATGTTTTATTGGTTAAGCTTGCCTTAACCCTACCACTTTGTTCACGTAATATCGGTTGAGTGTTGTCCATTCATGTTAACTTAACCCACCCACACATCATGTTGTATTGGTTAAGCGTTTCCTATTAACTTAAACCTGTTCATTCATCGTGTTATATTGGTCAAGTGTTTCCCATTAACTTAACCCCACTCGTTCATCATGTTATATTGGTTAAGTGTTTCTTGTTAACTTAACCCCACTCGTTCATCATGTTACATTGGTTAAGTGTTTCTTATTAACTTAACCCCACTCGTTCATCATGCTATATTAGTTAAGTGTTTCTTATTAACTTAACTCTACTCATTCATCATGCCATATTGGTTAAGTGTTTCTAAATTTACTTAACCCCACTTTCTTGTCTAATTAACATGTTATAACGGTTAAGTGTTCTAAATTTACTTAACCCCACCTTATTGTCTAATTAACATGTTGTATTGGTTAAGTGTTGCTTAATTAACTTAACCCTACCATTCATAGCATGTCTGTTCTTAGCTTTAATTCATTCATTAAAGCACCAACCTCTCACATTAGATCTATATTGTTGCGGTCGCTGGATGTACCGGGCGGTTCTGGGCAGTCTTACACCGCAACTCAATCTAACCTCGGGTTTTTGGGCTTAATGTGCTAACCTCTCACATTATATCTATATTGTTACGGTTGCTGGATGTGCTGGGTGGTTCCGGGCAGTCTTACACCGTAACTCAATCTAACCTCGGGTTAGGCATATTCATCTCTTAATTAATTTACATATTTACCATTCATGTTTATATGTAAATTTTCCACAATTCATGTCCCATTTACTCTCTAAATTATGTCCATAAGTTTAGGTATACAAATTATGCCATTTCATACTACTAATCATTTACATGATTATGAGCCAATCTATGCCAATAACATGTAATTTAATATATTTTCCCCCAACGTCTCCCCCGTTATTCGTTCACATAATTCACATAAAACGTTAGGCTGGCAAATTAGCCTAACTTATAAACAGAAGGGAAAAGAAAAGGGACATGTAACTTTCCAACAGGCATAAAACAAAATAGATCAATATTTGTAATATAAATTCGGCATAGAATGACATAATCTTAATTAAGCATATAAGCGTGATCTTGCATTTAAAATAGATCCAATTAACATGCGAACTAGCATGATCTTAATTGTATAAGCACGAACTTATATAGATCTTAGACATGGGTACTAGCTTGGATCTAAACATGTTAGCATGTATGAACATAACTTAGCATGTAACTTGCATACATAAAAGAACCACAAATTTAATACAACATGATAGGTTCAATGGTATCAGTCCCAATAGTCTCATAGGCAAATTAGGTTTTACTATGTCAGTCACAATAGTCCAATAGGCATGATAGGTTTTACTATGTCAGTCACAACAGTCCAATAGGCATGATAGGTTTTACTATGTCAGTCACAACAGTCCAATAGGCATGATAGGCTTTACTATGTCAGTCACAACAGTCCAATAGGCATAAGCAATTCAGAATTGACAAAAGGATAGGCACGAATAGAATTAGGCATAATTCTAAATCCAGTTATTAAGTCATGATTTTCCTGTTAGGTGTTCACATCTAAACAATAACTGTACTTACAGAAAAAGGACGGAACTTGATTTCTAGGATCTGATTTCTGAATTTGAAAAGCTATCCTTTTGATGTAGACGTTTGATTATCTAGTTCTTCTAATTGATTTCTAGTTTGAATTTGATTCTCTAGTTTGGGGTAGATGAATGGAGGCTAGGCAAGTTTGTAGACGAACAACATGACAGCTTCATGGAATGAGTTCTAAGGTTGAGGGTTGGGGTGATTATATAGAAGTCTAGGTTTAATTCTAGCCTTTAGATTAGTCTAGAGAAATCAGAGCCATCAAACCAAAGAGACGTGTCATCCATCCAATCGTAGCACGACACATATGCCCTAATACCTCAGAAATCAGTCATTAGCCAATCAGAGAAGGCCACATTAGCACAGGGTTGTAAAAATTCGTCACTGACTAGATCTGGCTGATGGGGTCGACCCCTACAGGGGGTCGACACCTATGTCGACCCCGGTGTCGACCCCAAAGAGCCTAGAGGTGTCGACCCAGCAGGGCTCGGGTCGACACCCTAAACGTGGTCGGTTCCGCGTTTCCTCCTCCCACGTTCGTTGTTTTGAATATTTTATTTTAATTTTGGTTTAAACTGAAATCTTCTAACCTCCATAACTTCTTCATATTGTATCCGTTTTAGCAAACTCGGACTCTATCTCAAGTAGAATTCCGAGACGAACGCAATGGCGCAACCTGTTTCCCTTAATTCTTTTAAAGATTAATTATTCTTTAATTATCTCTTATGCCCTGTTTTAAAATTACGGGGTGTTACATTCTCCCCTCCTTAATGGATTTCGTCCCCGAAATCTTCAAGTCAAGAAGAATGTTTATCCTACCATCCAACATCCATATACTCAACCATTCAATCACTGGCATCCATTGTGCTTAAAAGGTCTCTAATTCTTTTCATTTACATATGCATAGTATGTGTATATGTCCTTACCCAAACGCAAAATCAGGCGGTCTATTGATTCAGTTGACCTCCTTAATGCTAATTATGTCAGTGCCATGAGTCCATCATGTATGCATTTATTCCTAATCGTACTTTATAACTTCTACATGAGTGCACAATCATTCATAAAATTGCAACATCCATATGATAACACATCAAGTTTCAATCCATATATATAAAAATTCACTCATGCATATGCAATATGGAAGTGACGGGACAGATCTAGTGCCTAATGTGTGTATATGCGTCCACTAGCAAACACTTACATCCACTTGCATCCACCAAACATAACATGACTCAAAAAGATGTTTACATCCATTGGTTTCTACCTAAGGATCGAGAGGACATACTTAAAAGATAAAGACTAGCATGCAAATAAACTTTACAGAAAAAGAGAAATCAAGGATATACCCTTAAAAGGGTATGATGCGCGTATCTAGTCTTCAGTCTTCTAAGTCGCATTTTCTTGAGCTTCACTCTATAGCGCTCTGACTGTCTTAACTTCATGACTGCATAGTTTCTTAATTTCTGTTCCAGAATATGAGTCGGAACTCATTTCAGTGTTGCCTCTCATTCTACCTCTTCTTCTTTTAGTATACTCAGCACTACAACTCCTGCCGTGTTATGCTAACATTTCCTCAAAAGGTATTCCAAAATCCTATTCACCCTTTCTTTCAGAGGATGATAAGCAGTGCTCAAACATAACTGTGTACTCATGACTTCTTCCAAAATTCACTAGAGGAACTATCTCTTGAAAATAAACAGATGCTAACCATGTTACCAAGTGTATTTATTAAGGTGATTAGAGGTCTTTTCTCTACTTAACTTGTCCATTGCGTTAGCTAACTGAGAGTCTTTTCTTTGTGAAGTCCCTATTTAATTCAAAAGCGAAGGTCTTACTCCTAGGGATGCCAACTACTAACTTAACCGAAGGTTTTAAAATCAAATTTTGATATGTATTCTGAACTTCTCTTTTTTATATCAAAATGGCGCCTAGCCCTGTGCCGCATGCATCCGTGTATACCGTAAACCTTTTACTATCGTAAGGTAAAAGTTAAAACTGGGGTCGTTTTAAGAGCCCTCTTCGATTGTTGGAAAGCGACATCACAACCAATATCCCGAGCAAAGGTTAGATTCTTCTTCGTCAATCTTGTAAGTGGGGCTAATACCTTCGCCAAGTCCTTAATGAACTTCCTATATTAGCTCGCTAGTCCTAGAAAACCTCTTACTTCCGTTGCATTCTTAGGAATCTTCCAATCTTGGATTGCCACCACCTTTTCAGGATCCACTGCTATCTCTTCCTTAGAGACCACGTGTCTTACGAACCTTACCTCTTTCCTCCAAAAATGACATTTGGTGAACTTAGCTTTGAGTTGATGTGCTCGGAGGGTATCCGAGACTTCCCTTAGATGCAAAACATGTTCTTCCTCACTCTTAGAGAAAACCAAAATATCACTTATGCACAAGCGAAGTGAACCATCCGCCTTTGTAGCGAAAACAACTGGAGCACCCCTATTCAGAAATACTTCGCCTTATGAACTCTTTCCCAAGTAACTCTTTTACTTGTTTACTAAGCCCTTCCTTTCCCTTGGAGCCATGTGTCGTACAGGTAATGCAACTGGCTTTGCATTGTCAACTAGATATATGCGGAAGTCTATCTCACATTTTAGGGGACAAACCCCTAACTTGATTAAAAACATCTGTGTACTCATGGACTATTCTAACGGATCGCAAATCGTCGATAGATGTATCAAGTGATTCTAGGTAGCTAAGCCAAACTGATCCCTTAGGATCGCACGAAATCTCGAGGGTACTCCCGAGGCAAGTCAAAAGTCTAACTACCGTTCTTTCACAATTACTAGCTAATCAATCCATGCCTAGAATCAACCCATAGCCCATGAAACCAAAAAAACATAAGCATTACACTTAAACTCAATACTTAATATAGCTATTCTCAAATCCTCACAAACCAAAGATAAATGAACCGAACCACCAATTGGATTTGAGACAATAATGGGATCTTCTACTATACAAGTGCTAAGGTGCAGAGACTCAACTATGGAAGCAGATATAAACGAATGTGAAGCGTTAAAATAAAAAAAGTACTAACTGGATGATCAAAAAGAAAAACTAGACTTTTTCAACAGAAACTTTACTACCTCTCTCTCAGGTACGCTGGCGGTGAGAGCAGGAAATTTCCCTTCTGAAATCCTGTCCTTTGTTCTTGCCCTTGTCCTTAGTTATATGACCAATTATACCATAATAAAGACACTTCTCTTGTCTTACATTTTATTATTCTCTCTTCCCTTCTTGTCTTGTGATTCTTTCACTTACACCTCTTTCTTTTTTACCTCCTTGTGAACCAAGTCCATATCCATGAGTTTCTCATCCTTGGGTTGTGCTCCTTAGTCAAACTCCCTCATTCTCGTCTTTGCCATCCTTGTGTAACATATTGACAAGTCTCTCGAAAGCTGCCTCCATCGCACAGAAAACCGTACAAAGCTTGAAAGAAAATTAGCCGCAGGTGAAACTACTGCGGCTATAGATGGAAGTTGGGCACTTCTTCGCCTTTTGACAGGTGTCGTAGTCTCATCAAGCCTACGGAACCATGCCGCGATGAGGTTACCTCCCAGAAAGCCAGGAGCCCGGGAGACTCAGTAAAGAAGGAAAACAAGGACTCATACAGAGGATCAAAAGATAGTGCATATAGCTTTGGGGAATATGCCTTTAAAACAAAACTTTTCTTTAGAAAATGCTTCTTTTAAAACCGTCTTGAAAATAATTTTTCAAATCTTTTATCTGATCCGGTAACCTTCAGCTCTGATACCAAGTATAACACCCCACGTCCATTAATGTCACTCACAAAGGGAATGCATTAACTTCAGTGAAGCGTTATAGGTAAAAGATGTAGACAAATTACAAGATAGACAAATAAAGCAGCGGAAAAGAATAAAAACTTTACTTCATTGATAAAACAGCAGCTTGGTAAAACAGCTTGTACAAAGATTGTTTTCTAACACCAAAACACCAATACCCAGTACAACAAAGTATCTGTCTTGTTTAATAAAATAAAGAAGCATAAAATGACAATGATATTACCCAATAAAGCGTGAGCCAGCCATAGCAGTGGAAAAGAGAGTCCAAAGCAATACGTCGACTATCTTCGAGCTTGGAAAGAGAAACGGTCCAAATTAAGTTGAGTTATTCCCTCCTTGACTACCTAGGGGGGAACGGAAGAAAAGAGGCGAAACAAAACTAGGTCAGACATAAGTCTGGTAAGTCCAGTGATTTTCAGTATGTAAATAGGTAATAGTGACATGACATGAATAAACTGAATATAAGACAATATCATGATAATAGGGATAACAAGATAACTTAAGATTAACATAAAGGCAAGATAAACCGAATGCGCTTCTACTCTTTCTCTGCTTTGCTACTACCCCGTTATTCTGATTTTTATATCTCTGATTTCTTTTTTTCTATGCACCACCCAACTAGCATCCTAACTAGCGTCTTTTATAGAACGATTCGTATTCCTTACTAGTGTCCCAACTAGTATCCTGTGAAAAAGGATCTGTATCCCCTACTAGTGTCCCAACTAGTATTCCGTGTTATAAGGTGATCCCAACCCCGGAATTGTGGTAGCCTTCAGGTGTACATCTAGTGTGAGGATCTCACCTCAATTAACCTAATTTCAATGAAGATGTTAGATGTACCCTTACTACCTTATCGATCGGCTCCCTACCTGTATTAATTTTCCTTGTGTCTGTGTCAGTCGGCCCTCTTTTGCGTGTAGATACCATGTGCTAGCCCCACCATAAGGTGTATCAATCCCTATGATAGCGACCCGACAAGATTCAAGTTGCACAGTGTATACTACTGATGCCCAGTGCCTGCTTTTCCACTCCGGAGCACGTGCACGCCCATACTCCGTCGGAACTACACTGCTGCACCCCTGCCGCTATTTTGATCGCTTATAATCAGCCCAGTAATCGTGCCCCACCTTGCCTAGTTCAGGGTACCATGATACATCTATGTGGGTTACTGCTGAAATGGTCCTCATTACTAGGGTTTCGTACTGGATAAGTTTGTGGCCCTGTATATACAAATATTACCCACCTACATGAGATGTACTTAACCCTCCCACTGATTCAGACATGTTTATTTAACAGTTAAGTTTGTGGGCCTATATATACTAATATTACCCACCTATACGAGATGTACTTAACCCTCTCACTGATCAAGTGTTATATTGTATCCGCGTTTCCTCCTCCCACCTTCGTTGTTTTGAATATTTTATTTTAATTCTGGTTTAAACTGAAATCTTCTAACTTCCATAACTTCTTCATATTTTATCTGTTTTACACAAACTCGGACTCTATCTCAAGTAGAATTCCGAGACGAACGCAATGGCGCAACCCGTTTCCCTTACTTCTTTTAAAGATTAATTATTCTTTAATTATCTTTTATGTCCTATTTTAAAATTACAGGGTGTTACAAGATTTAGATACTTAGATCCTCTGATAGGGGTGGCCACCTCAACCGGACTATCCGAGATAGGTATGGAAAGGTTCAACAGATTTACTAATTGCTTGGAGATAAAAGAATGGGTCGCTCCGGAATTAAACAAGGTGTATGATGAATTTCCTAAAATAGAGATTATACACTTCTACAAAACTGGTCATTTGCTTCGGTTATTTACCCCCTGTTGCTTTAGTTCACCAACTGAAGCAACTGTAGACGACACAACAGACCAAAACTTGTTGCTTCAGTTGATCGACCAAAGTAGAAAATCAATTTTTTACTCCGGTTATGCCAACAACCGAAGCAAAAAAGTATGCAATGGATTAAAATTCAACCCTACTTGTTGCTCCAATTGTAATTGCAACCGAAGCAAAAAATCCTCCCCTAATATACAAACAACCTGCTCACAAAGCATTATAATTCTCAAATATGCAGCACTATTAATATATAACAAAACAAAATCACTTGCAATTATATAATCAAACTAATAATTATACATTGAACAACACGATACACAAATATAATTCATTGATAGTGTTAACAATCCAAACACTAAAGGGTAATATGACAATATAATTCATTAATAGTGTCAACAATCTGTATTTTGTACAACAAAACGAAACATTTGGCATAGAAGTTGTACAAAAACAGTACAATTATGTGGTTTCGTATTTGGTGCTATCATGCTTGGTGCAGTCATAGACCCTTCGATGAACTGAGCATGCCCCCACATGGTCCATGCATAACAGATGGTGTCATATGCCTGAAATTAGATCAATTACATGGCATATTCTCTCTTATTAGCAATGCTTAGTTATATGTAAATAGATGTTACTATAATGTAGAATCCAAATAACATAAAAGATCTAATAAAATAATATGGCAAGTCCTTTCTTATTGATACTAACTTACTTATGTACAGAATGTCATAGCAGCGACACGGTCACAACAGCAATAGCGATGAAGAGTTGTTAATGGAACATTCCCTGGGTATTCAAAATAAATGAACAAAAAGTGTACATATTAATATAAATGAATAGTGAACAAATTATATGCAAATAGTCATTGATGTATACCAGGGAAACCAACATAAAAAGCAGCCATTCTACACTGGAATACTCTTTGTAACCCAGGTGCCAAAACAAAAAAGAAGATTATATCTCTGACTTCATTGGGATTCAACTTAGTATTATCGAACAATGCCTATA
This sequence comes from Allium sativum, assembly GCA_030737875.1. Lineage (NCBI taxonomy): Eukaryota > Viridiplantae > Streptophyta > Magnoliopsida > Asparagales > Amaryllidaceae > Allium > Allium sativum. The sequence goes on from CM060916.1 coordinate 48,722,443, forward strand.
AAAATACAGATATATTGAGTTTTAATGTAGATATTAGACTTGTAGAATGAACAGGAAGCAGAGATTCAACTTAATATCATCCAACAATGCCTATAAACAAAACATACTTGCACACTACAGGATAGTACTAGGAGTAAATTTCTGCACGTAATATGAAGACGAAGATAAAAGGAAAAGGAAAAATTGTAGAATTATAATGGAATTTATCATAATCTTTCTTTCTTTCTGCATTTAACTACTTAAAAAAGGTAAGGAAAAAAAGGACTTCTAATTTAATATTATATAGATTTTACAATTTATTTATTTATCTTACAACACTAAGATTTTAGCAGGCCGCTATAACATTGTGTTTACCAGTACAGAAGTGTACTGAAAGAAGACACACCATGCATTATTATATTGTCTTTACAACCTAAGTTCAGGATCCACTTTTAGTATTCTAAAATGGCAACTGAAATCCACTCTGAAAAGAAGCAGAATATGCAAATTATTTTACAAGTGTCAGGCTTTCACTATTCAGCTTTTCACCTACCAACCACTACAAATAGTTTGTTATGTACATATCACACAAATTACATGTCAAATTTCTAGGCTTTTCGCAAAGTAATTTAGTGATATATTCGACAATTGATGGATCAAATTGACAGAATTCAATTCTGCATAGGCATGTTGAAGAAGTGGATAATATATAAGATAAGGAAATAATTCTAAGCACACTTCAGCTTGTATCCCTCATGTTTCAGCTAGTTAGATCATATTCAGGCTTTAATGCTTTAGGAGATGTCAAGGGAACTTTATATTAAATTAGTTATCATTATATGGCCCAACGAGCTGCAATATACATATTGGAAGCTGATTGAGCAGCACATAGGAGAAGGCATATAGATGTATATTATGACCTGTAGTATATATCTAGAACAATTTAACAATACAACACAAATCAGTTTACAGCACATATAATTTTTTCCTCACCCATGATATGTTTTACTTTATAATACAAGATCCACATCTTTATATCAACAATACTTAAAAACATCAGCTGCACGTTTAGTAAAATGGCATATTCCATTAAACCAAGTGTGAAGCGCATGTAAAGCAAATCAGGTTAACCTTAAACTGATGGAGTATGACAAATATTTGTATAGATCTATCTATTAAAGCAGCTCAGGTTTACAAATAAAAAGGGAAACTACATCAAAATTTAAAATGCCTTCTGAATCAACGCATCTATCCCATTAAATTAATGACCAGTACAAAAGTTATGCACTATAATAACCAAAATCTTCAGAGAGTATATTTCTTGTGCACTGACTCTGTTAAAATAAGCAATTATCGATGGCATACCAAAACCTAATGCTGTCAAAGCCAATAATGAAGCGATTATAGCATCAAACGTGATCAACACAAAATTTAATACTACAAACACCTAGAATGCCTATGCATACCAAGATATATAATTCCAAATCATCAGATCAACATAATTAGGGCAAGGATATTACATATTTTGCATATTAAGTAATGTTCCTTCAATTAATGCATTTTGAACAACAATTATTTCATCTAACACAACTAGATTTGGTAGCAAGTCACCATAAAGGTGGATACCCTATGCCAAAGGCTCCCATACTCAAGTCACGATATGTTACCAAAAAGTTAATTAACAGCAAGTTTTAGGAATCATGCTGAGTGGGGTTGAGATTTAAAATGCATAGTAAATTCTAGCAAAAACCTTAGTTATCAAAATAAAATAACAGTAAAAACAAGCCCAAACGATCAAATTTATTATCTAAGGCTAATCGCTCTAATTCATCAATTTATGCCAGCTTTTTAGCATTTCTTAACAAAATACATCATGGGATAAATTGGTGTATTTTTTATTAATCTTATCTATGACAGAATATAGAAGAACTTCAGTTATAGAAACTTAGGTTTAGCCCAGGAATTGAGTAATTATAGAAGAATTTCAATTATAGAAACTTAAGTTTAACCCAGGAAACTTTACTTTAGCCTTCTTTCACTCAATTCTTACACTCTCTCTCTCTCTCTCTCTCTCTCTCTCTCTCTCTCTCACTATCAAAGGGATCTGTTTATGAACAATTCTATGCTTCTTGTTCATAGCAGTACGTCTTGCTTAGTTAGGAACGATCATTGATTTTCCATGCTTTATTTGGGGCTATGAAAAAAAATTAAGCGAACAATTTGACTATAATTACAAGCCTTTGCCTACTTGTACGCTTTAATTTTCGATATGAACGTAATATTTGTTTATTACAAACACCTAAGTTTATCCTCGCTATTGTTTTCTTTTCCACGTAATTGTTAGAGAATTAAAGAAGATACATCGAAATCATGTTAAGTACTACATCAAAACTAATTAACCCAAGAAAGTTGGCATAAGCAAACATTGATGCTGCGACACCAATTAACCTAATAATACATTCGGTTCCATTTAGCTCTTGCTGTATCCAAAGGTATTATACTTTGTTTCCTAATAACAAAATAATATTAATTAAAAAAAAAATTATAATCATCGAGACAGCAACTCGTAATTGAATCTGAATGTTACATAATCGTAATCACAAATCTTCTAATTGAATCTGCTGAACATTAAGCGAGAATAGAAAGAGAAAGAAGTTCTGATGCTTACTTGAACATAAAAGGAAACAAGAATAGAAACTAATTGACAAAATAAGTCTAAAAATAGAGTACCTGAATCTAGCGAGTATGTTTCACTAAATTGACCACGTTGTTTGCAGAAAAGATTGACATAAGATATCAGATTAGCAGCAGGCTCTACTTCAGGATCGATAATTGGAAACAGTCGATTCACCTCATTTGCTCTTAGTGACTAAGAATTCGCCTAGAAAATCAACTTTTCGCAATATCACACATCGAGCTACCTTCAACACCGCCTCTCGGAGCTTCCTCTAGCACCGCCTCGTATCGAGCTCATCAGATCGCGCAATCTGCAGAGTGGCTGTGTGGAATTTTGGCTTTTGGGAATTAGGTTTTATGATCGTTGCCATAATTTTTTTAAGGGTTGAATCGGGCATGGGTCTGTTAACTTCATGCGTGAAACTTTTTAAAGACGCCTACCATTCCATTGAATCATCGTGTCATCATGTCTGTTATTAGTTCATTCTTACTAATAAAAAATATAGTTAAAAACATTTTAAGTATTACTTGAACTTTAAAATAATTATTTATTGATTATTACTTACTCTTAATGGTCATTGAATATTTATTAATAATCATCAATTATGAAAAAAAATTACCTATATAAAATGTCATTGACAATTGTTAATTGTAATTCACCACTAATATTGGAAGAAAATACTAATTATTTATTATTAGTTGTAAATGACTAACTATTATATTCAAAGAGATGGTAATTAATTACTAATTATTAAATTTAGTAATTAATTTTAATTATCACTTATTAATTATTGAATTATTTAATAATAATTATTAACTAATAACAAATAATTATTAAATAGTTATTAGTATGTATATAATTTCAACTATCGATTATTAATTATAACACTATAATATAAATTATTAGTTATCCATAATTTGTTATATTTATTAACTACTAAATTTTATTTATAAATATTAAATATAATTAACAATAATATACTAATTATTATTTGGTTTTTTTCATTTTTTTACAAAATTAAAGATTTAACGTAATTATTATTTATAGTCATAAATTGTTCTAAATGTTATTTCTCAGTTACTACTATTTCTTATAAATTATGTAATTGATTATTTATTAATTATTGATGTTTTTAGAAGTCATTATTAACTACTAGTTATTTAAAATCAAGTACTAAATATTAAATATCGCTTCATAAGTACTAAATTATGTTATTAAAAATTTAAATATTTTTCTTATTTATTAAATATTTTATTAATTGTTATATAATTATCAATAATTAATAATTTAATAGTAATTATTATTAACGTTTACTAAAAATTAATTATTGATTATTACTACTTAAATATGATTCTGTAATTATTTATTATATATTAAATGTTAAAAATAATTACTAAATATCGACTATTAATTATCTAATACTAATTATTAGGCTATTTATTAATTACTAAATATAATTCATAAATATTAACGATAATTTGTTGTCTATTAATAGTTAACTGTAGTAAATTATTAATTATATTTAAAGTGATTACTGGTAATTTAAAATAATTAGTAATTATGAATTATTTATTAATAATCGTAATTATAATTAGTTTTAAATGTGGCATATATTTGTTGTTGTTTATAAATATTGATGTACACATTAGCTCCAATTACAATAATTTCCAACTACCTTAGTGCATTTGCTTCTGCATACTTGCTTCTATTTCTAAGGAGCCGATGCAAAAAATCCTATTTGCTTTGGTGCATTCGCTTCAGTTATTAACGAAACTGAAGCAAATGTTACTGTTTGCTTCTGTTATGGGCACAACCGAAGCAAATAACACTATTTGCTTCCGTGCATTTGTTTCTGTTGTTAATTTAAACGAAGCAAATAATATTATTTTCTTTGGTTGTAAAGACAACTGAAGAAAATGAGGCGAAGCAACAAACGTATTTTGTACTAGTGATACCTTCAAGTGCGAGCTTCCCTTGGTCTCTCGGGGGTTGGCTTTGAATTGTTGTTGCTTCAATTGCATAGTTATGGCCACTTTTGGTAGCTTTGTGCTTTGGGCAGTCTTTGGACATGTATCCTTTTTCTTGGCAGTTGTAACATTTTCCCTTGAACTCCTTCTTTGCCAATGAGACCCTACAATCTTTGGCCTCATGGCCCTTGCGGTTGCATCTCGCGCAAGTCTTTGCGTCCTTTTTGAAGTTCTTCTTGTTTTTCCACCATTCCTTCTTATTTATGTGGGATCTTTCTTCCTTTCTCACCCTCCCTATCCTCCTTGGAGCTTTTAGCCATGCAAAGGGTAGTTGTCTCAACAAAAGTCTCAAAAGTTTCCCCAGATGCTACTTGGGCTAATAAGGTTTCCTTCAACGAGGAGTTCAGTCCTTTCACAAAACTAAGGTCTTTAGTCATGGGGGTGTCTACAATCCTCTACCAAACTCACATAACTTAGTGAATTTGGATACATATTCTTACAGACTCAAGCTTCCTTGCTTGAGGTGGATGAATTTCTGTAACGACCTAGCATTTTGCCCGTCCAAAGTCGGTATTTAAACCAACTCTATACATCCAAAACAACAGATTGTTATTGGCTTACACGGTTTAAACAGAATAAATATAGAATCACATAGTATAAGAGTTGCAGCGGAACAAAATTTCATATAAATATCAGAGTTGTACAAAATTTTACAGCGGAAGATAAATGTAAATTTATACATAAGTTTCAAAGAATAAAACTTTACGATTTTTGTTGTCGAGCTTAGCGTTGGGGGGGGGAGGCGTTTTCATGTCTCCACGTCCTCTCCAGTTTGCGAGCTGATATCTTTAAACCTGGAACACTTAGGGCCTGACCCGAGTGTCCCATGCAAATTACACAAAACACCTGAGTTAGGATTAAACTTATTTCAAGTTAGCGCACTTCGATAAACACATAAATATAATTAGTTTAACCTCAATAAATTTATTTAAATAATTCGAGTGTTCCCATTCATGACTGTCAACATATTGCAAAAGTGAATTAAATACTAGCATGCATTACAAAAATGTGTAGGTAAGTAAGGCATTATTTTTAAAATACCCCTAGGTCTTTGTTCAACCATGCATGAACTGTTGGTATGAGCAAAGGGATGCACATATGAGAAGAACAAGACAATACTTAAAGTATATATATGACACGAGAGCGACGTGCAGAGGCAAAATAAAAGGTGCACAACTTGATTATAGCAATAGTGCTTGCATGCCTAAGTGTTTGGTATACTTCCAGTCTAGGCGTTACGAGTAGGACAAATATTACAGTGTAATATACTTGTTCATGCAATAGTTTCATAATATAAATGAGCAGTTTGGTAACATAGCGAATTCCAACTGCTGTTTATAAAAGAACGAAATCATGCAGTTTTCTTTCCCAACTAATTCATGATCATCAACAACGTAATTAATTTCACTACAGTTAAACCCATAATGGAAAGTTGGATATCTCTGTTTACTGTGTATAACTAAGATATATATATATATATATATATATATATATATATATATATAGATATATATATATATAATCGAAAATATCTCTAGCTTTTATTACCCTGTGTGCATTGTTAATTGTCATAAAGAGTTGGCTGATACAAGGAAACAATTATCTTAAACCATACAAAATATGGAAACAGTGATTATACACATTGCACAAGACCTGTAAACTATTTCCAGCTTCGAAAAGGATACTTGGTTGCAGTTTCTACCTTTAGAGAGTTTCTAAAATTATTCCCAATGTGAAATTATTGCGTACAGAGGCAAGCATAATGGGCATAGTAACAATTATACATATCAAACGTATGGGCAAGGAACCAAGTCAGCATCCGCACAAAATATGGCCAAGAAGGGTGACTGACTATTCAACAATTCATGAAATGTCTAAAACAGTCAGGGTGTATTCACTTTTTCACGTAACGCTGTTAGTTTGAAAATGTATTAATATAAGAGCAGCTATGATTCTTTCGTTTCATTATATTATAAGCAGTATAAGATGGGTCTCCTTCATGAATCTTTATAACAAACCATAGTATACTCGGTAATAGGCTACACCAAAATGGAGCATGCAAGTTGTATTATCGATGCCAAAACTAACAGAGCAATTTAAAAGCTGATATGGCAATGAAATTTCTATGTACGCGGCTCATGTGTGCATGGGTCGAATGACATGGAGGGTGAAAATCATACGGACGTCAAAGGGCATACCGAGTGTTCGGCTAAGAAATCAATATATACATTTTGGTCCAGTCATAAGGGATGGTACGGAAAAATCAGATGAGGTGAAGATAACAAAAACAAGCAACACAATTATGAAGAAGACAATATGCAGTACACGAATTAATTATACGAAGTTTGAGAACCTGAAACAAGTTGAATCGTAAGTTAAACTTACCTTCAACCGCGATGAAATGAAAGTGGTGATGGTTGCAAGAGCGATTAAGGGTGGTCAGTCACAATGATGGTGTTTCCTTTGCTGTCTGGTTTGGCGAACTCCAGCGAACTCCGATGAAGACCGGGCTTGCAAATGGAGGCACGGGTTAAAGGCGGAGAACGAAGCGGCGAACAAACGAGGAGTCAGGCTAGTGTTTGGTTGCGAGCGATGGTGGAAAGAGGATGTTTGGCTCTTACAAATCGATTTGGGTAGAAATCGATTTTCTGATTTTGGGGAAAAAGGGTCTGCTGACGTTATGAGAGAAAGGGGGAAAAGGGTGAAAAACAAAGAGAAGGGATGGATTGTTTTTGCTGTCAATGTTAGGAAGTGTACGCCCCTTTTATAATTCAAGACAGGAGACCAGAAGCAGGAGAAGAACACAACATGTAATTCATTTCAGAGAGGCGATGATAGGTGTTGTAATTTACAAAGTGGTGAAGACAGGTGGTAAATAGCATCCACCGCCCAAATCTGGAGAGAGATTTATAAAGGCTGCTGCAAATCCTAAGGAAGATGTCATAGATATTGTCAAAGTGAACATTGGACTGAGCAACAGAAGGAGATTTAAATGCAGCGTTCGGCCAAGATATGGTTAAACGAACTTTGCTAGTAAACGGTAAATGATGTTATTTGTTTCCGATGAAGTGCAACAATGTTATCAATAAAATTCTAAACTTCAGTAATAATTTATTTTTAATGTTAATACCGTAATATACGTAATCTGTTTCACAAGTTATTCCTTCCTATGTATTTTATCAACCATAATTTTACTATTGTCGTTTGAAATAATTCACTCATAAAAAAATTCATAAATTATTTAAATTAAATTCAACTTTGTATTAAAAACTTAAATGGAAAGAACTCAAGTCTAGATATACAATGTGAATAAGGTTAAATTTCGAATAAGAAAACTAAGTTGTTATGTTAAAAACAAATCATTAACAAACTTACACAAGGATAAATCTAGCCGTAGGCTCAAATTACAATCAAGGTAGATAAATTCCAAGAACAAGTATAAATATTTACTTCAACATTAAGCCTTAATTCAAATTAAATATTCTAATAAATTTTAAATTGATAATGTTAATAATGTTTGTTACGATATTTTATGAACTTAAATTTACGAAAGGAATTTCATTTTTAAATGTATATTCAAAATGAAATCCAAATCTTATGTCGAAATCCAAGTACATAATATCAACACTAAATCATAACTCGATAGAAATATTCCAATAAATTTAAATTATTTAACAAATGTTAATACGTTTCTTTTGACGATCATTCATATTAGAAATTAAATCTACAAAAAGGAGTTTTCCTTTAAAAGTTCAAAAATTAAATTCTAAATTCTAAGTTGAAAATCACATATAAATATTCGTTTTAACCTTGAATCTTAATTAATTTATATTTTTAACCGTCAAAATTCTTGGATCGTTACAATTTCTCTAACTGAATGGTCATTTCTGCACTTGGCAAAAATTTCACTTCAAAACGGGTCTTGAACTCGGACCACGTAAAGATTTTACCCTTGTTCTCCATTGATATTAAGTTCCACCACTATAGGGCTTCATCCTTCAAATGCTAAGTTGTTATCCTTCTTTTCATCTCATTGGGCCAAGTAGAAGCCTCAAAGATTCTTTCGTAGTCCATAACCCAAGATTGGGCACTGGCAAAGCCTTCCTTTCTAGAAAATAGTTTCCCTCCAAAATTCGTAAAGACCTTACATAAGCGAGAAAAATCAAAGGCCACATCAGCAGTAGGAGCTGCAGGAGTCGCCGGGGTAGAATTAGCTACGGGAGTCTGCTCCATAATACGGAGGTACTGCTGCAACCATTCTGGCAAATAACGGGGTCTTTACTGGTTGCCCTGCTTACTAGGATTTTTACCCATTATGCTATTTGAAAAGAAAAGATAAAATCCCTTAGTGGATACTCTTGGGATAGTATTTAAGCTGAAAAAGGAAGAAACGATAAAGGTTCCTAGTATAAATACTTATGCTTATTGGGGTAAACATATATTAAATATATATTTTGGAAAACCTGTTCAAATTACAAATACGCCTCCCATACGTATATTTCCCTTGTAATCGGGTAACCTATGCTCTGATACCAAATGTAACAACCCGCCCGGAATGGACTTAAATTTTGACTCAGAAAAGGCCCATCGAAACTTAAAGCCATTCTAAACGGGTCGTTGGTTCCTGTAAGGATTACATTTACACAGATAACAATAACATACACTTCGAATGGAAATCTCACATAGTGGAAAGAGAAAATATAACATTCAAATAAAATGTACCATTATTTCAAAGATCTTAGAAATACATAGTCGTAGTTACATTTATTTAAGAGGTGCATCAAATAGTTCAATCTCATAAGATTCCAAAAAGAATAGCAGAAATTGTTAATAATATCGTAATAACTTCATATTCTCCATCGTCTTCAATCATGACTTCATCCATGGCTTTACCCCATCTACTGACCTGTTGGATGTTAAGGATAGGGGGTCAGAGCATAAAGCTCTGTGACGGGAATATAGTGTCACTTAATTGTCCATACCCTATATTTTTAGTAAGTTACATATGTCAAGGTATGTTTACGCAGCACACAAGATTTCACACAAACATAAATATCTAACCAATGGGGTGCATATCCTAGTCAATCGCCCATTAGTGTTTTTAGGGTAAAGACCCAACGAGGTGGCACTCTCATTCACTTATGGCCCTATTAAAGGTGGATTCTTATAGTCTCTTATAACCCTGAGGTGGACCCTTAGCCCTTTTAGAACCCCATCCTAGTACATTAACGTTTTTAAGTCTAATCTCTCATTTGTAATATTAGAAGTTGTATTGCGAACGTTACGACTTAACTGATATTACCTGATATGACACCTACATCACTTACGATTCACTTAGACAGTTGGCGAGCATGCAATTTCTAGATATCTTTCAATTACCAACCATCCCTAGTTGAGCCCTTACAAACTTCTAGAGGAAGTGGACATCCTCATGAACTACCGTACTCTGTTAGTCGCCTTATGCCTAATCACTTTTAAAGAAGGAGGACCCAAAGAATTACCTTAATACCAATAAGGGTGGCTCCCATGATTTGGGTTCCTCTCCAAGGAATAAACCTTACAAGGGATCCTAGTTCTAACCACTTAAGACCCAAATTAGATAAAAAGGTGAGTCAACCACTTAATACCTACTTACGGCGTAGTAAGCCTATTTGTTTTCAAACATCAACTTATATATGTAGTTATATATATACACACTAGACCTCTCACATTAAACCATATACTTGTAGATGCTGGATGTGTCGGTCGGTTCCGGCCAGACTTCTACTACAAGCCGGTTTAACCTCGTGTCTAGTGTACTAAGTTTATGAATGGCCCGTGGCACCTAGACATCTCACGTTAGTTGGGCTTATTTGTAGTTGCTGGATATGTCATTCAGTTCCGAGCAAGCTTCTACCACAAATGACAACTAACCTTGTGTCTTTGTGTCATATATATATATATATATATATATTAAGCCATTCTATATATATGTGTGTATATATATATATACACACGCACACACAAACAAACAAATATATATGTGTATTTGTTAAGGGGGCATTTCAAATTCAAACTCTAACCTAATCATATTTATTTCACTAATATAACGTTAATTACGTTTGAATAATTTATATAATAATAGCGCCTAGTTAACGTAACATTTGTATAACGGGGAAACGTTCTAATCGGAATGACAATTGTCATTTATCAAAATTAAGGCATACAAGTTTAGGTCTTTCCATATTTTATCGCTACAACATAACATGATGGCATAATGAACATATAGCAAATAGCAGTAATGGAAAACATACACATACGTAACAACTACAACTCATATCCTAGTCATGTAGAAAAAGGTTTCAATATTAAATTAGAAGTACGGTATTTCTTACATTCGGTTTATATTCCACCCAATCCACCCTTTTTGTGGTGTTATATACCAAAAATGTTTGCATTTGACTTATTCCAATTTATTAATGCATTTACACCCAAATTAGGATCCAAACCCAATTTAATTATGAAACAATTCAAAACCCAACCTTTTTAGGCAAAATCAAATGATAATAGCGGTGAATTGCATAATATATAGATAAAAATACAATACTCATATTTACCTTTAATTCAATACAAAAGCCACAATTCTACAAAACCAATGACAACTCATACGTGATTACAAAGTAGAAGATTTAGGGTTTTTTCATGTTTTATTATGACATAACCAAATCTTCATAGACATAACAATTCATATAGCAAACTAATAATAATATGAATATTCCTTTAAGCAAAACAAGATTCCACTCACAAATCAAGCGGAGATGTGATAGAAATCTCAAGATCTACGGCAGTTCTCAACGTTCAAGTGAGCTCTGATTAATCTCTAACAACATAAATATAAGAAACATATAATTAGATTCTTATATATATCGTTTGTGCTAAATTCCATCTTCCTAAACTTAAATAAATTGAAATAGAAAGTATATAATGGAGGTAGAGAGGTAGAAGAAACCTTCACTCTGATCTTCTTTATTTTCCTATGGAATTCAGCAGCATGGAGGCAGAGGTTTAAAAGATTAGGCTTTCTACTGTGGAGTTTGAGGGGTTATTTATACTTGTTCGTATGAGCGAGAGCCGTCGGATTAATAAGATCAAATCCAGGCCTTTAATATAAACACAACCTCTTAGAAAACCCTAATCATAGTAGGCAAAATTGGGCCGACTAGCCGACTAGCGATTGACCGCTAGCGATCAACCAGCGGTCAACCCCCCTTTGGCTAGAACGCCCAATTTTGCTCCGTTGATGAGCTGTTAATTTTATTTATTACGTTTTTTATTTGTTTCATTGCTTTCCATATATCCAATATAGTCTGTCCCCTTGATATTATCTTTTCTCTAATTTCAAATTTCAAATTTCCCTTTTTTATTTTAAATTATTATTTGGACAATATATTTAATTTTCACACACATATATATATTGCGTACATTATATAAATTCAAATGTTCATAACTTTTTCATACGTTAACCATTTTCAGCATATTATATCTGAAAATGATGTAGAATTTCGGTACGAATCCAAATAAAATATTTTCATAGCCAAATTCCTAAAGCTGCAAAATCTCATTTTTTCAGCCATATCATTTAATTGCTTGTTTTTAATTATTTAATTTATTATTAATACTTATGAACTTTACGGCATGTAACAACTCCTATGATGCAGTGGTCTCTGAGGTCGTCACTGGAAATACTGGCTCACAACCCACCTTTGCCTCCCTTATTGAAGGTGAAATGAGAACAAAAAGCGAGCCCACTTCTCCAAAAGACACCTCCTCTTCGCTGTATTTTGGCCCTTTTCCTCCACCTGAGCTCCAGCTACCTCTTAGTTAGCCAGGGGCACGTCAGGTAGCACTATCGGAGGCACCCTCATAGAATCAGGATCAGGGGCACCAGTCCTCCACAAGTTCCTACAATCGCCTACATTGATGCAGTGGCTCTAAAGATCGTCCTCGGAGAAGCCGGTTTGCGACTCTCTCCCACCTTCGACTTCATCAATTGGAGACAAAATAAGGATGATACACAAACACTTATTCTCCAACGGACACCTCCTCTTCTTCATCGTCACAGCCTAAGGTCTCCACCTGAGCTCTGGCCACCTCCAACTCAGCTAGGGGAACGTCGGGAAGCACCACGGGAGGCACACCACTAAAAGCATACCTGGGGGGGGCTAATCCTTTCCTTGTTCACGTGTTCTCGCTACAGCCATTTTCCCCGCAATAGTGGAGCGCCCTTTTGGGAACAAACCTACCACACAGAGAAGATGGTTCAAAACATCTTAGCGCCACATAAGTCACTTATGGCATCCCATGATGCTAAGGTTTCCTACACACAAACGACCCGAAACGCGATGACAACCTTTAGTTTTATGGCTAAAGCCATCAATATCGCCCACTAATGCCACACCTGGATCGAACCGTGATTACGACATGATTGGATAAGGAATAGAATCATGGGATTCATGCCTCAACCATGTATCCACATCTTATGTGCATATCCGAGTAGTCAATCCGAGCGAGTATGCTTCTCGAATGTTGCGCCAATCAGTTGCGTTATGTTTGACTTTAATCCCAATCCAATCACGCAATACCACGCTACGATCTGAACTTACTAACTAAAACTCTAGATCGAGGAGAATTTGGCAAGTACGCGGGCTTGGAGGCAGATCTCTACCAATTCCTATAATGGCAACGCCCTCACAAGACCTGAGGCAAACCCCCGCCAGTTCTTGCACTGACATCATCTTCACCGCAATCTGTGGAGCAACCAATTTGGAAGCACATCCGCCTCACGGAGAAGGCTATCCAAAACCAGAGTCTAGAGCCCCGAAGTTACTATTGACTTTCCTTCTGTGCTAATACTCCCCATAAACAAACACTTTGAAATGAGATGACAATCTTTAGTCTTAACAACTAAAATCATAGTCGTCAATGACCACCGATGTGATATTTTTATCGAGACGCGACTACGTCATGATTGGGTTAAGGATTGGATCCTAAGCTTGACGCCTCAACCATATGCCCACATCCTATGTGCACATTCGAGTTGTTAGTTCAAACAAGTCATTCTTCGAGCATTGCTGTAATGACTCGGGTATTTGGCGATCTTTATTATCCGATATACAACACATATCGAACATCCAAGGATCGAAAATACCGGTCATTTATGAAAGAAATTAGAGGGCGAGGAAAGATAAGATAGAAACTTAGAATAGAAGAAGAAGAACAACACAACATCAGAGTAACACAAATCTCACTGCGGAACGAATAACATATAATATATAACATAACTTTGAAATACAACTTTGTACTTGAATATACATCATTTTCAAAGTACAGGACTTACAACACAGCGGAAATAAACAATAGCTATATGATCCTGAAGCCTCCTGCTCCAGCTCTTCAAGTATCTGTAAATCCTGACTACTTGACTGCCCGTACAAAATTGGGCACCCAAGAATTTTGGAAAACAAAACAAAATAAACTCCGGGTCAGTCATGGGACTGGTATGAGTAAAACAGTTTAAAACAGTTCGAACAAGTAAACGATATCTCATAAGACCACACCGTATAACGGAACAGGTTTTTCCCTTATGAGAATCCAAAATATTTTTATATCAAAGACCTTTTGATATTATAATAATGTCTATCAACCACAATATAATAATCATCTAGCAGAAACGCTTTCATCTCACGTTCTACATACATAGTATACAATCAAAACCGCAAGCACGTATTGGGTAATGGATTTCCAATTATGACAAGGTATGGAACCACCTTTTGCTAGTGTACCTCTAGAAAGGAATACACTGGGTTCAACAAGAACATCTTGCAACCCGGCCACACATGACCGACCACTCATTTCGCTTGAGGGTATCGAATGTATATCACCAACGGTTGGGATCAGTGTAACACCCCGTAATTCTATTAATATTAATATTCACAAATTAAAGAATAACTAATCTCAGACGTGAGAATTGTGGGAAACGGGTTGCGCCATTGTGTTCGTCTCGGAATTTTGGTTGAAAAAGAATCCGAGTTTGCATGAATTGGACTTCGTATGAAGAAGTTATGGCCATCGGAAGTTTCAGAAAATTCAAAACAGATTTCAGAAATTTAAAATTTAAAATTCGAAGTCAAACAGGCTAGGAGGGAAATTTCCCGCCCAGCACCCCAGGTCGACTGGGCAGTCGACCCCCCCCCCCAGGTCGACTAGGCAGTCGACCTGGGTGTCGACCTGTCCAGTCGGCTAGGGTTTGACTGAGCCCAATCTTGAGCTGCTGATGTGTCTTTAAGGCTGAGTTGGCAAATTAAACGGTTCAGGTTAGTTCTGAGTTGATCTGATGGCCTAAATAAATCCTAAACTCTATAAATACCTAGGTAGTCTCTCACTCTAATTCACATGAAAAATAGAATAACCACCGTCATACCGCCGCCATGGAACTCAGTCTAGCCGCCGCCAACTAAGAAGGAAGAAAGCTAATCAAAATTATAATTCTACTCAACTCTAAAGCAAATCAAGACTCTCTTTCTTTTCTAATTGTGAGTATGATGATCTTAACAAGTTTATTATTAAACTAATTAGATTAAGTTATGAATGGATTATAAGTGAATGATGTGGATTGTCATATATGTATGTTGTAAATCCTATGTTATGTGATGATGATATCCTATATGTTGTAAATCATGCTATGATGATATTGTATAGGTTGTAATTTTCTATGCTAAGTTGTGGTAAATCATACATGTTATAAAATCATGATGTTGTTATCTATGCTAATTAGTTCATGTCAATCAAATCATAATGTTTGGGCTATGTTGATCTATATGACAAATCATGTATGCAAGTTTAGATTGATTAGTAAAGATTATGAACATATGCCATGACATCTATTTAGATCTAGAATTGGGACATCTAGAATTATGCTATGACATATATGAATTCTATGTATTAGATGCTAGTTCACACCATCATTATGTTGCCTAAACCATATATGCTAGTCCATACATGAATTTGGATTATGATTATATTATGTGAATTGTGACATTTTACCAAACAAGTTGACACCTTTAGATCCATGACATGTGTAGTTTCATGCAAGTTCCACCTCTATCATGATTAGATCTATTTTTATTTGTCTATATGTTGTGATAATTTATCTTTGTGCTATGAGTTAGACTATTCGAGTCTAACGTATATTTTGCGTTGAATAAGCGAACGTATAATGTGGGGTAGGGGTAATATTAAGGATTTAATATTAAGAAGTTGGGGTGCAATTGATATGATTTTGCATGCCATGAATGGATAGCCATAATTGAGTCAATTATGGATATCAATAAAATCGGACTTAATTAATAATTTGAATAGGGAATTATCAAAACTGGGGTAAAAGATTATAAGTGTTAATCTTAGGACACGAGGTTGGACTCGTTTGTGACGTAAACCCGCCCGGACCCGCCCGACAAATCCAGTGGTTACAAATGTCAGCCCAATGTGAGAGGTCCTAGGCCCAAATTAAAGCATAACAGTTGTAAAGACACGAGGTTAGACTCTTTTATGGTGTAAGACTGCCCGGACCCGCCCGGCAAATCCAGCTGCCATAAATGCCAGTCTAATGAGAGAGGTCTTTATGAGGTTATGGCCTGAATGAATTAAGAAATACTTAACCAGATAAACATGTAAGGTAGGACATGGGGGTTAAGTAGGTGCTTTGGGTGGCATGAGGAATCTAGTGGGTGCCCTTAGTGGCATGTGAAATACGATTAGTAAGACTTAACCAAACACACATGTAAATGAACATGACTAAGAGGGTTAAGTGGGATGTACTAGTGGACAAGCTTAGGTGGGTAGCTTGTGGGGGCCCATTTCAACCAGTATCCCAAACGTATCTTTGTGGGCTCGACCCAAGTCGAGGACGGGACACGCATGCTGAGCTTGACTATAAGAGGCCAAAACGGGGTAGCGGTGGCAACGCAAGTCCAACGGGTTCCATATGCGTGTGTGGACCCGGGCTGGTAGGTAAGACGGTGTTGCATCGTGTAGATATAAGCCATGCATTCTCAAGTTGTATCGGGTTGCCACTTTATGGGAGTGATACACCCCACTGTGGGGCCAGCATGGGTATCTATGAGTAGGGAGCCGATCGCAAGTGGGTAGTGGGGTACACCTAGTGGAGATAGGGGCAAGCGACACCTATGTAGTCAGCTAGGGGGTACACGAAGCTATAATTTCTAAGTGAAGCAAGTGGGATCGACCTTTAGGGTGACTGGTGCGGTGCAGTATAGTAATTATTCGTTAGTAATTAGGTGTGCCTTTAACGTTATCTTTATCTGCTTTTCCATACCCAATAGTTCATAGACATTTCCTTGTTTTCCAGCTTATGCCTTAGTCTAGTTATTTTGATAATAGTATTGTTAGAATTATCATACTCGCCAGACTTTATGTCTGACCCCCTCTATTTCTATCCTTTTTCCCCCTCCAGGTCCTCAGGGTGGACCCAGCTCTAGTGGAGTTTGATTGGATTGCTTTATCTCTTTGGGAAAGCTTGGACCGCTGAAGTAAAGTCCAACTTGTTATCTTCTTTAATGGCTATTTTTGTAATGGGGTTATGTATTTTGTTTTAGCAAGATGGATATTGTATTTGACTCTGATTTATGGTTTTTATGATGTAATAAACATGTTTAATTTCCGCTGCAATAAAATGAAGTTTTAGATTTCCAAGTACTACTTATTATCTGTCTTGTTGTAATTTTTTTGTTCTATATTCACTTAAAACCTCCATGGAAGTTAATGCATTCCCTTTGTGAGTGACATTAATGGACGTGGGGTGTTACAATCAGCAACTGTTTCCCGAATGGGACAGCATCAACAATATATTTTTAGAAGTAAATGAAACTCCAGATCAGGTGATTATACACCCTACTTCGGAGCGACCGACTTAGCCATGTTGCCTGCCCGATTTCTGTCATTTACCGGTTGATGAGGCTTGAGGTTACGCTTCATCATCACATCAGATTCACTTCGAACGCCACATTGTCAGATCCATCGAAAATCACTAATTGACGTCTACAACAGTACATTACGTGTTAGCTAAAGAAGTTTCCTTCTCCGCTTCCACTCTTGGTACGCTTGAAGAAATCAATGTACGTGACCTTTCTGGAAATACTCTGTCAGACATTCATCCATACAAGTCATCCAGGAACAGGATGAACCGAAGGCACTATTCAGTATATCCATCTTAGGCACTGTTATCTAAGATTTATACAACAGCCCTTGCACTTTACTCCGTCTTCAATTATCTTTGGAATATATGATTCGCAATGCTTATGCCAATACAGAGTGGTTCTTTGGATAATAATCCAACCGGTCTCTCCATATTAACAACGTTAAAATGGTCAAAACTTCGATAGTATGTAAGTTAACTATCAAAGAAAAACACGTGTGCAAACAATGATATCATTTCCAAATGGAAATTCTGTCAATCAATCATCAATCATATATATATATATATATTTCCTTATTTTCTATGTTTAGAAAATATACATTGTTTACACTGGAAAACGTTTTCATCTGCTTATTTACGTATCCCTATCCTTCCATATCTATCAGACTCTAACTATAAACTAACAAGAGAACAACTTCCTAAGTATAAACTCCGAAGGCCGAAACCAACATCAGATCGATACTCAGGAAACCATTCAACTTATCAATCTCTAGCCAGTTTTCCAATTTCTGTTTTAAATCTATTTCTTTACCTCTATTCGATTAACTCTATTTGATTAACTCTAATTTGAATAACTAATATTCGATTAATTATTATTGATTAACTCTAATTCGAATAACTATGTCTGTTTTAACTCTATCTTGAATAACTATGTTCGATTTAACTCCATTCGCTTAACTCTAGATCGCAGCGATCACAATGGTTACGCCTGATTCCCTCAGGAAACATCCGACCGCCGTAGGCTATCTGCAGCCCTGCGAATTACGCTAGCAGTCGTGCGAAATTGTAACGACCCGCCATTTTGACCGTGCCGAATTGACAAAATATGCCAACTCGAAACGTCCAAAACAACAGATTGTTATTAGCTTCTGAGGTAAATAGAACAAATCACAGATCACAGACACAGATACAAAGCAATATAATATCTCACAGCGGAAAAATTAAAATACAATAGTAGTTCATGAAGCTTTACATCAGAGTTTACATAAATAATTCAGCGGAAGTCTAATACATTAAATAACTGATAACAATCTGAAACAGAATGACAAAGATAACTGAACAGGTAGATATAAATGAGAAAACCCAATAATCTTCAAACTCCAAGAGTGGATCTCGAAAGCTGTGATAATCGATCTGACCCGAGAAATAATGCAAAACAAAACAACTCGGATCAGGACTAACATTCTCGTGGAAGTAAATCAATTCAAATGAAATTTTCGATGAAATGCAAACAGTAACTTAGAGGATGTTTGGGATCACCATCCTCTAAAGATCCGTCAAACTAATACTATATAGTATAATACGCTATATACAATAGTGTCTATCAGTAAAGTAAAAATATCAAAATAGCGTAAGCGGGATTACCATGATTACCCTTACACCGTTTATATATTCCCATAGTATATACAGTACCGTAATTCCTCCGTAAACTGGAGGTTGATCAGAGGGCACTCCATATAAAACAGTACAAAACAAAATCGTAGTGGGCTCGTATAAGGCATGTGACAAGGCACGCAAGGAATGCCAGGGTGGATTCACCGTTTGCAGAGCCGGACTGGTGGTAACGCATAGTAGCTACTACCGCCCACCTCGATACACACTCCCATAATCAAAAGGGCCCAAATCGAATCTCAACAGTAATAGAATAATATCGAAGAAGTGTGCTCGATAAGAGGTATGACCTCACTTGGTCCGTGCGTAGCTCCTGTTTTAGCCACATCAAGCTGACTCAAGGTAGTCAGGGTCTCGTAATTAATATGAAATAAAAATGGAGTCGTTCGCCAAATCATCCCCTTCATTCTGGAACTCCACCGCGTACACAGTTGTCAAAGTGGTTTTCGGTATTGGCAGAGAGTATGACAATAGCCGATCTCGGTCTCTTTAACAACCAATCGTTTACATTTTTCACACCGTGGTCATTATTTTATAAATCACTTTATAAAATAGTTTTTACAAAATCTCATATTCGAATTCGAAATCAAAATTAAATATCTAACTTCGATTACATTCAATTTTGAAAACAACTAACTTAAATCGCTTAAATCAAATCGATTTCGAAATCACATCGAAAAGATCTCAAAATATAGTATAAATTAATACTATACTATTTAATTCGATAATAATTTGGTTTGGTTTATATTCGCAAAAGCTCAAGTTCAAAACAATTCAAATAATTCAATTTCTACCTTTATAAGAAACATTTCAAATCGATTCATATGAATTCAACATTTTTGTTCGAATTCAAATGTATTATTCAAGTCAAAGATTTACATTTTTATTTTAAACAAAACATATCGTGGTCCGCAATTTCAAGTCATGAAATTTGAAATCGTTATTTATAAATTCAAATAGTTCATATGATTCAGTTAATATAATTTGAATCAAATCTTACATTTCAGTTTCAATTTCAATGAATCATATCAAAATTTATAACTCAAGTCGAAAAATTCAATTTATTACATAGAGTCAAGTCAAAACCTTACATTTCAATTTAAACAGTTCATACAATTTTAAATCATTCTTATTACTTCACAAATATTCCAATTCAAATTCATCTCTACTAAAAGTTGGCATCAAGTCGAATTCATAACTTAATATGAGTTCATTCGTTATTCAAATATCGTTATATAGATTTACATCTTTAAACTTCGAATTTAAATCGCGAAATATAAACTATCCATCTTGACTTTATTAAAGTTTATAAAATATATATATAAGAAATTTAACTTTGAAAATAGATATGTATATATAAAAGTTTATAAAACTCTAAAATAAATTAGAAATAGATTATAAACATATATAAGTTTAAAATAATATAAAAATAGATTTAAAGAAATATTTATAATAATATAAAAAGGTTAAAATACTTATAAGAATCGATTATATGGTTTAAAATAAATTTATAAGTAAAATCTTAAATAAACATTTAAATCCCTATTTACAAATAAATCATTTTAAAACACATAATTTAAAATATACAAAATAATTTATATTTAAATAAAATATAAATATAAATATAAATATAAATATAAATATATAAAGTCTTAAGTAAATATTTTAAAATAAAACTCATTTTACTTCGAAAACATGACCGACGGTGTCCGTATATAGTTTTCTACCCTATGGTCAAGTGATACGGATATTTATCATTTCAACCCGCAATTGATAAAATTTCTACGGGTCTATCATTTCAACCCGCGATCCCAAATTCAATAAAAATCGTTCAGATCTATCATTTCAACCCATAACGATTTTTCCCTATTCTAATGTTCGTTCGGGTATGTATCATTTCAACCCTTAGTGATTTTCCTAAAACTAGGGTATCAACAATCACATAGTATCAATCACAATAAATGTATCATCAGTGCAACTACGTGTCATAAGAATATATCGTGTCGCATATGAAATGTACATACATATCAAATCAAACAATTTCTACTAGCAACCTATACATTTCATATAACAGGTCATTATTGATCTAACATCCATGAAAAATGTAAGTCAGGTGTGAGATAAACTCACCTTTCGTGGTACAAAAATAGAGACCGCAGACCGATAGACACTGAACGAAGCGACGTTTTCAGGCACGATTCAGAATAGATCCAACTCGCTATCACCCAATATTTATTTATTTTCATAAGAGAAGGCTAGGGAATTTTAAATGGATCGGTACGGGTATTGGGTTTTGGAACGGTTTTTGAACTCAACACCAATTCGACACAAAAATAAACAGAAAATATTATATACATTTTGAAATACGTATATATGGAGAAATTATAACATATATATATATATATATACACACATATATGAAATTTAACGCACATCGAAAATAAATATATATTATAAATTGTTCATATATAAACACACATCAAAATGATATATACATATATATATATCCTTACAATAAAATTTATATATAAACATATAGACATACACCAAACATATAAACTCACACTACACATACACTAATATATAAAACACATTATACACACACAAAACACACATACAATTCAACCATTCACTCACACCCCAAAATGCATGTTTCCTTTTTATATATAAACATAGATTTATAAAAACAAACGGAGTACACTACACAAACGTTACACAAGTACACAGCAAACAATGTATGCCAAACTAAGAAAAAGGAAATATATGTATATTAAACAAATAACTCACACCACATATAATACTGAATCTCGCACGCAAGGAAAGGGGAATCTACCGGGTTCAGGCTTTCAGGGTGGAGCTTGGGTCTGAAGCACGATGGAGGTCGAGAATACATGGAGGAGGATGGCGGTTTTGGTGAGACGAGGGAAGTGGCACCAAGGGGGTCGACTTAGGCGGGTCAGTGGGTTGGGGAAGGTGGAGTCCGGTGTGGCGAGTTCATCAGAGGCGGTGGCAGACGTGATGGGGACGAAGGACTGGTGCAGCAGGAGGGCGCGGAGGAGAGGGGTCATCACGGCTTTGGATGGGCGGAGCAGCTGATGAGGAGTAGTGAGGCAGCAGGACAACGGGTTCAAGTGGAAAGTCGGCTCAAGGGGGTGTCATCGGTTCTTGGCAGCGTATGAGATTGGCAAAAGAAGGATGGAAACGAGAATGCAGATCCAAAAGAAGGAAAGAGCAGTTTTTTTTTCTTTATGAGTAAAAATGGCGGATGGATTTATGGGGAAAAAGGGAAACAGAAGAGCAAGTTTCCTTGGAAGAAAAGAAATGGAATGGAGCTGTTTTATTTACGAGGCTGTCACACATTCATTGATGTCATCGAAGCAAATAGCATTAGAAACGGTCAATATGGTGGAACGGATCTTTGGAAACCGCACTAACTTCATGCAGAACGTGGCCAAAACGTTTAATATAAATTTCAAAAGGAAAAAAATGAAGGTATTTTATAATGTAGAAGTGAATGGATATTTACAATAAAAAATTTAAATGGTTTAGGAAGTGGAACGTAAATAAACAAATAACAAATGGACACTTGAAACTAAATGGACGCCTGTAGCATTGGAAAAAAAAATGGCGTGCATGCCTTTGAAACTAAATGGATGCATGCATTGAATATTAAATTATAGTTGACATGAATGCATGGAAACATAAATCATGAATTTGCAAATATAAACACTAACGTATGTGTATGAAACACAAATGGACACATGCATGCCTAAAATGAATGTTTCTATAATCTATATGTCTCTTTGCATGCCTAAGAAAAAAAAATATACGAGTGGTTTAATAAAATATAAAGATAGGTTTTGCAGACCCAAAATGGTTAGAAAAGTATGTAGAATCGTAAAAGGGACACATCGAACTCAAATGTCACCGTTTCAAAAATGAACTGCGCAAGCTTTTTCGCAGTTTCAGCGCGAACCGAGCACCGAAACTGACAAATAAATATATTTTGGTAATCAGCTCGACGAGACGGACACAACGGTGTATAATTTGCAGTGTCAGGATGGTCCGTTCAAAAGTGCGTTACGGACCCCTTTGACGTAAAAATGCGGACGGAAAACGGAGGTCAAAACGTCCGATTTTCGCGAAATGAATTTCGCCATCGGATTCGTGACAACGAATAGAATATTTTTCGTGTTTGTCCGAACTAGTTTTGGTGAAATTTTAAAATCGCTAAAATTTGATCTGTTATGCGCAGCTTTGCACTGAAAATTGCACGACCGACAACAGTCAAATTTTCCGATGAAATTTTTACAGTTGCTACATCTCACTGTACGTATTACAAATTTCGAATTCCCGTTGTGAAAAACCATAGATTAATTTCAAAATAAAATTTTGATTTAAATCGGATTTTAAATCGTTAAAAATTACCGGTTGTTACAGAAATGGCAACTTATCCTGAGCAGCTATGTTTGATTTACTCCTTTTGATAAACTACGTTTGATTAACTCCTTTTTATCTCGTTAATTTCCTTTTATAATCCTATTTAGTTTCCAACTAAATATCCTTTTTATAATTCTATTTATTTATTAAATAAATATTCCTTTATTCTATTTTTTTCTAAATAGATATTTTCCTTTATAATCTCCTATTTATTTTCTAAGTAAATATTTTCAAATTATTTCCTTTTTATAAAATCGGTTGATTTTATAAAATTCCTTTATTTCAATATACGTTGAAATATTCCTTTTTACATCCCAGGGTCTTTTTATGACAATCAAAATATCGAATAACAAGGATCACTATCATTCTAACACACATAATCCATAACAGATATACATCACATCATATATCACAATATATGAAAACAGTAAAATAAATGTTGAGGAATCCAGTCGGATTCCTCCAACCTGTTTCCCTGCATCCACAGATGTTACATAATAAAATCAAAATCACTTTCAGTTCCATATGATATATTCTGTTAAACAGAATCAATATAGAAATTCAACTAACTGACTAGCAGTTCAATCAAACAGTCAACACACAGTCAATCAGCCAATATTTAACAGTTCTAAAAATACAACATGAAATTATAAACTATTCAGAGTTAGTGAGATTTACTCACATTGGACGATCATCGTTAATAATGATAATCATCTTTGATTCAGACAGACAATTTATTTTGTAATAAATTGTAGCGAGCTCCGATGGACTTCCAGTCAGTTCCATGGCGTCGCCACCGTCCATACGATCCTGACGGATCCTGTTTCGCTCAATTCTGACATAGTATGTAATAGTTGTTAAATTCTGAATTTTATACACATTTAAAATTTGAAATTAAACTAAATTCCCTTTTATTTCTTTTCGGGCTTTACCTCACATCTCGGCCCACTCCATCCTCAAACCCAGACCCGTTAGTATGCCCTTCTTCCTCTTTCAAAGATGCCGTGACCTCCTTGTGTTAAACACGCCATTCACAGACCTTTGAATCGCTCATTCTTCCTACCCCTTCTTTATTCAATTTAATACAGATATAACCTTAATCACTTCTCTAATCCCCTTCTTCACTCTGTTCGGATCCCTTATTAACTCCATAGTAATGAAAACAAAAAAAATCACAATCCTTCCTTATTAGTACGTCAACATACCCATACACAAAGCCTGTTACCCCTTTCATAGGCCTCCCCTGTACATGAAACTACCGTGATATTTGCGTTCAACAGCTGAAACCAGTTCTTCATGAAATCACCATTTTTAACACCACCGCTTTTCCCATTTTTTCCTCGAGCTCCACCACATTGAAACCCATTTACGACTTCACCATACCCACTGACGCGAGCACGCTTCCTCCCTAATATAAAACACACGCCACCTACTCCTTTGTATTTCACCCACACGTAAACACTTTAGCACTTCTCCTGTACACAGAACCAAACCCGTTTCTTCACCGAACACTTCCCAAGACTCCGCTTTGCCCTCCAAACAATTCGCACATCATCCTCTCGACCCCTTTTTGTCCTAGGCGCTAGTGAACCTCTGCCCTAAATGGCTCCACGTTTTTGGAGGTGCCGATAAATCTATGTCGCTGGGTTCGAGAAGGCATCAACATGAAGCTGTGACCTTGCGATTTCAAAGAGATACCTCTCGTGATTTTTAGTAATTGATTTTGATTTCTTCTTGGATTTATTGGATCTGTTTTCTTTTCTGGAGAAAGATAGAAAGCAGCGACGGAAGAAATGGATAAATGAGGATTAGGTTTTAAGGATGAAATTTTAAGTATATTATATAGGGTCATTTAGGGTACTCGATTGCATACCATTTTGCACCTTTATGGACTGCTGACGACAAAAATAAAAATACCAGTGAGACAAGCAATGTCCCACCATTCCAAAAATATAATAGTATAGACTAGTTGACTCATTCCGGTGAAATTTCCTAAATACTGATTTAGGGTGCACAATATTTCAATTAAACTATATTCCCTTTTTGTCTTCTAAAAATTCCTACGGTCACATACAATATCCAAAAATCACGAAAATTGACATGCAGGTAGAGTTAGATATTACGGTCCCAACAAAACTGGTTTCGTCGAATTCCGACTCCGTTTGCTCACACAACGTATTTTTAATCGTCAAAATACTGACTGTTTTTCACTCTAAAAATCCATACGACCACACAGTGACTCTAAAAATCACGAAACTGGAGATCTAACAACTAACATTGCGGATCCAATAAAATTAGCTTTGTCGAATTCCGACTTCGTTTGCAAGACTGGCTATTTTTAAAGCTCTGAATGACCCCTTTAAATATATAAATATAATTAAATTAAATACAAATAAATTTATATTATCGTATATACTCACAGTGGAATACTATACAGCTCTACTGGGATTTATAACTTGATATTTCAAATCCCGATCAAATCGATATTCAATTTAAAATGAAATTCCTTATTAAAATATAAATAATTCCTTTATAAATTATAAAGAAATTCCACAGCGACTTTTCTAAAATTTGATTTGGACGTAAATAAAAATCTACCCAATGAAATCCTGATTTTTCTCTTCCACTAGAAAGATATACTCCACCAGCTCCACACGTTTCTTATTTCACAGAAATCCGGCTTAAAACGAATCCTGTACATTCAGTTGAAGTTCGAATCGCCAATTTACGAACTGCAGCGCCATTTCGAGCTCGATTTTAATTATATTATAACTCTACGTTCAAACTGTCGTTTATATAATATATTCGTTATTCAAATTCAATTCTAAACTGAATTAAATATCACAGATGATCCAGTTCACACCATATCTCCATTTCAGCCAATTCTGATTATTTCTAAATTAAATATATTATTTAATTTATTATTTTAAATTAAATATTCACCATTATTTAATTAAACCACCATTTAATTCACAATATCACTATTTATATAATTAAATAAATTAATTATAATACCTCTGCAAATGCGGGTCATTACATTCTTCCCCACGTAAAATAATTTCGTCCTCGAAATTGCTAAGGTAGAAATCAACTCTATTAACTAGTTAGAACTTATTCGTTCGCTTCTTATCTTCAGTTTCAACTGAACTAATTTAATTTCAATTAAATATTAATTAATTCTTATCAACGAAAATTTTCAAAAATCCTGAAAATTTTCTAACGCCTTAATTTTTTTGAATTTTTTTGCCAGCACCTCCTTTGTACAGCCCTATCGGTAAAACCACAACTCGCCTCTCTGGACCATCTCCATCCCAAAAGAAAATCAAACAGCTAGGCGGCTTGCCAATTCGGTTCATAAATCTTATATCCAATAGAAATATAAATTTGTACCTTTTGTCGGTATATCATTATATCCTTTACACCTGTTATCAATTCAGCGGATACAAGGGTCATCCCAATCAAATTCCAATCTGTTTTTATCCATAACACAACCATTCGCATATATCCGAGCCATATATCATTTTAACTTGAGTTTCTTCTCGATTCCCAACTCTTAACTTGATTATCACATTACATTTCAAATTTGAATCTCACAAATTCAATTTGTCTCGATATCATTCTTATTCAATTTCAGTTACCACTTAACTGACTTTATTTCAATTCCAATTTTCTTTCACAAAATTTTGTTTAATTTGTTTTAATTCAAACAGTCTTTCCCTGGGAGTTTTAAATAACTTTGTTTTTCTCAAAAATCCAACAATCCTTTTCGAAATTCAAACAATTTTTTTTCGCAAAACATTTCCAAAACAAAACCTTTGGTAGTAATCCGTCACTTACATACTCGAAAATGAACACTAATGATGTCGCGATTCATCATCAGGGTTATTCCCCAGCTATCGAAGTGAGTTCAACACTATATTACTTTCAAAACCATTCTAAACACTTTTATTTTGAAATCAGTTCAAAATATCATTCACAATTTTTTGGAATACAATTTTAAAATCTCCCAGGATCTTAAAATTTACATATATTTAATCCAAGTCTATTTACAAATTCTATTCCAAATTTTCAGGGTTTTTAATTTCAATTCAGATTCAGATTTAATTCATTTTGATTTCATATATTTCACTTATATGAATTCTGATCGATTATTTACATAACCATTTCTCTTTTCATAATCTTACTCGATTATAATAACAACCAATATAAATCCTTTATATCAAAATATAATTTGGGTAAAATTATATTGTTTACCCCCTTTTTCAAAACATATTGTGACGATCCATCGTATTCAAGTGTTTAGTAACCCTTATCGATACAGTGGATCAAACTGATCGACCAGAACCCATAAATAACTCAACCAATAAATCACCACAATATAAAACAATTTTATATTGAATAACAAATACGCTCTCTCGTATATATAAACTCAACTCAATCTAGGATATTACTAATCCCATCTCTATTGAGTCACGCCACGGAGCCAAGATAATTCACCTAACTTAAGCTCTGATACCAACTGTAATGACCCAGGTATTTGGCGATCTTGGTTATCCGATATACAACACATATCGAACATCCAAGGATCGAAAATACCGGTCATTTATGAAAGAAATTAGAGGGTGAGGAAAGATAAGATAGAAAATTAGAATAGAAGAAGAAGAACAACACAACATCAGAGTAACACGAATCTCATAGCGGAACGAATAACATATAATACATAACATAACTTTGAAATATAACTTTGTACTTGAATATACATCATTTTCAAAGTACAGGACTTACAACACAGCGGAAAAATACAATAGCTATATGATCCTAAAGCCGCCTGCTCCATCTCTTCAAGTATCTGTAAATCCCGACTACTTGACTGCCCATACAAAATAAGGCACCCAAGAGTTTAGGGAAAACAAAACAAAATAAACTCTGGGTCAGTCATGGGACTGGTATGAGTAAAACAGTTTAAAATAGTTCGAACAAGTAAACGATATCTCATAAGACCACGCCGTATAACGGAACGGGTTTTTCTCTTATGAGAATCCAGAATATTTTTATATCAAATACCTTTTGATATTATAATAATGTCTATCAACCACAGTATATTAATCATCTAGCAGAAACGCTTTCATCTCATGTTCTACATATATAGTATATAATCAAAACCACAAGCACGTATTGGGTAATGGATTTCCAACTATGATAAGGTATGGAACCACCTTTCGCTAGTGTACCTCTAGAAAGGAATACACTGGGTTCAACAAGAACATCTTGCAACCCGGCCACACATGACCGACCACTCATTTCGCTTGAGTGTATCGAATGTATAACAACAACGGTTGGGATCAGCAATCGTTTCCCGAATGGGACAGCATCAACAATAGATTTTTAGAAGTAAATGAAACTCTAGATCAGGTGATTATACACCCTACTTCGGAGCGACTGACTTAGCCATGCGGCCTGCCCGATTTCTGCCATTTACCGGTTGATCAGGCTCGAGGTTACGCTTCATCATCACATCAGATTCACTTCGAATGCCACATTGTCAGATCCATCGAAAATCACTACTTGACGTCTACAACAGTACATTACGTGTTAGCTAAAGAAGTTTCCTTCTCCGCTTCCACTCTTGGTACGGTTGAAGAAATCAATGTACGTGACCTTTCTGGAAATACTCTGTTAGACATTCATCCATACAAGTCATCCAGGAACAGGATGAACTGAAGGAACTATTCAGTATATCCATCTTAGGCACTGTTATCTAAGATTTATACAACAACCCTTGCACTTTACCCATCTTCAATTATCTTTGGCATATATGATTCAGAACGCTTATGCCAATATATAGTGGTTCTTTGGATAATAATCCAACCGGTCTCTCCATATTAACAACGTTAAAATGGTCAAAACTTCGATAGTTTGTGAGTTAACTATCAAAGAAAAACACGTGTGCAAACAACGATATCATTTCCAAATGGAAATTCTGTCAATCAATCATCAATCATATATATATATATATATTTCCTTATTTTCTATGTTTAGAAAATATACGTTGTTTACACTGGAAAAAGTTTCCATCTGCTTATTTACGTATCCCTATCCTTCCATATCTATCAGACTCTAACTATAAACTAACAAGAGAACTACTTCCTAAGTATAAACCCCGAAGGCTGAAACCAACATCAGATCGATACTCAGGAAACCATTCAACTTATTAATCTCTAGTCAGTTTTCCAATTTTTGTTTTAAATCTATTTCTTTACCTCTATTCGATTAACTCTATTTGATTTACTCTAATTCGAATAACTAATATTCGATTAATTCTTATTGATTAACTCTAATTCGAATAACTATGTCTGTTTTAACTCTATCTTGAATAGCTATATTCGATTTAACTCCATTCGCTTAACTCTAGATCGCAGCGATCACAATGGTTACGCCTGATTCCCTCAGGAAACATCCGACTGCCGTAGGCTATCTGCAGCCCTGCGAATTACGCTAGCAGTTGTGCGAAATGGCAACTTATCCTGAGTAGCTACGTTTGATTTACTCCTTTTGATAAACTATGTTTGATTAACTCCTTTTTATCTCGTCAATTTCCTTTTAGAATCCTATTTAGTTTCCAACTAAATATCCCTTTTTATAATTCTATTTATTTATTAAATAAATATTCCTTTATTCTATTTATTTTCTAAATAGATATTTTCCTTTATAATCTCCTATTTATTTTCTAAGTAAATATTTTCAAATTATTTCCTTTTTATAAAATCGGTTGATTTTATAAAATTCCTTTATTTCAATATACGCTGAAATATTTCTTTTTACATCCCAGGGTCTTTTTATGATAATTAAAATATTGAATAACAAGGATCAATATCATTCTAACACACATAATCCATAACAGATATACATCACATCATATATCACAATATATGAAAACAGTAAAATAAATGTTGAGGAATCCAGTCGGATTCCTCCAACCCGTTTCCCTGCATCCACAGATGTTACACAATAAAATCAACATCACTTTCAGTTCCATATGATATATTCTGTTAAAAAGAATCAATATAGAAATTCAACTAACTGACTAGCAGTTCAATCAAACAGTCAACACACAGTCAATCTGCCAATATTTAATAGTTCTAAAAATACAACTTGAAATTATAAACTGTTCAGAGTTAGTGAGATTTACTCACATTGGACGATCATCGTTAACAAAGATAATCATCTTTGATTCAGACGGACAATTTATTTTGTAATAAACTATTGCGAGCTCCGATGGACTTCTAGTCAGTTCCATGGCGTAGCCACCGTCCATGCGATCCTGACGGATCCTGTTTCGCTCAATTCTGACATCGTATGTAATAGTTGTTAAATTTTGAATTTTATACACATTTAAAATTTGAAATTAAACTAAATTCCCTTTTATTTCTTTTTTGGCTTTACCTCACATCTCGGGCCACTCCATCCTCAAATCCAGACCCGTTAGTATCCCCTTCTTCCTCTTTCAAAGATGCCGTGACCTCCTTGTGTTTAACACGCCATTCACAGACCTTTGAATCGCTCATTCTTCCTACCCCTTCTTTATTTCAATTTAATACAGATATAACCTTAATCACTTCTCTAATCCCCTTCTTCACTCTGTTCGAATAACTTATTAACTCCACAGTAATGAAAACAAAAAAATCACAATCCTTCCTTATTAGTACGTCAACATACCCATACACAAAGTCTGTTACCCCTTTCATAGGCCTCCCCTGTAATTGAAACTACCGTGATATTTGCGTTCAACAGCAGAAACCAGTTCTTCACGAAATCACCATTTTTAACACCACCGCTTTTCCCATTTTTTCCCCGAGCTCCACCCTATTGAAACCCATTTCCGGCTTCATCATACCCACTGACGCGAGCACGCTTCCTCCCCAATATAAAACTCACGCCACCTGCTCCTTTGTATTTCACCCACACGTAAACACTTTAGCACTTCTCCTGTACACAGAACCAAACCCGTTTCTTCACCGAACACTTTCCAAGACTCCGCTTTCCCCTACAACGCACATCATCCTCTCGACCCCTCTTTGTACTAGGCGCTAGTGAACCTTTGCCCTAAACGACTGTACGTCTTTGGAGCTACTGATAAATCTATGTCGCAGGGTTCGAGAAGGCATCAACATGAAGCTGTGATCCTTGCGATTTCAAAGAGATACCTCTCATGATTTTTAGTAATTGATTTTGATTTCTTATTGAATTTCTTGGATCTATTTTCTTTTCTGGAGAAAGATAGAAAGCAGCGGCGGAAGAAATGGATAAATGCGGATTAGTTTTTAAGGATGAAATTTTAAGTATATTATATAGGGTCATTTAGGGTACTCGGTTGCATACCATTTTGCACCTTTATGGACTGCTGACGACAAAAATAAAAATACCAGTGAGACAAGCAATGTCCACCATTTCAAAAATATAATAATATAGAATAGTTGACTCATTCTGTGAAATTTCCTAAATACTGATTTAGGGTGCACAATATTTCAATTAAACTATATTCCCTTTTTGTCTTCTAAAAAATCCTACGGTCACATATAATATCCAAAAATCACTAAAATAGACATGCAGCTAGAGTTCGACATTACGGTCCGAACGAAACTGGTTTCGTTGAATTCCGACTCCGTTTGCTCACACAACGTATTTTTAATCGTCAAAATACTTACTGTTTTTCACTCTAAAAATCCGTATGACCACACAGTGACTCTAAAAATCACGAAACTGGAAATCTAACAACTATTTGACGTTGCGGATCCAACAAAATTAGTTTCGCCCAATTCCGACTTCGTTTGCAAAACTGGCTATTTTTAAAGCTCTGAATGACCCCTTTAAATATATAAATATATTTAAATATAATTAAATTGAATACAAATAAAGTTATATTATCATATATACTCACAGTGGAATACTATATAGCTCTACTGGGATTTATTACTTGATATTTCAAATCCCGATCAAATCGATATTCGATTTAAAATGAAATTCCTTTTTAAAATATATATAATTCCCTTATAAATTATAAAGGAATTCCACAGCGACTTTTCTAAAATTTGATTTGGACGTAAATAAAAATCTACCCAACGAAACCCGATTTTTCTCTTCCACTAGAAAGATATACTCCACCAGCTCCACATGTTTCTTGTTTAATAGAAATCCGGCTTAAAACGAATCCTGTACATTCAGTTGAAGTTCGAATCGCCAATTTACGAACTACAGTGCCATTTCGAGCTCAATTTTAATTATATTATAACTGTACGTTCAAACTTTCGTTTATATAATATATTTGTTATTCAAATTCAATTCTAAACTGAATTAAATATCACAGATGATCCAGTTCACACCATATCACCATTTCAGCCAATTCTGATTATTTCAAAATTAAATATATTATTTAATTTATTATTTTAAATCGAATATTCACCATTATTTAATTAAACCACCATTTAATTCACTATATCACTATTTATATAATTAAATAAATTAATTATAATACCTCTGCAAATGCGGGTCATTACAATTGCGCTGTTAGGCGATGACACATCAAACCCAATCCAATCGCGCGACGTTAAAAAATGATTCATTTTCGCCAATTTGAGGCCGAAACTGAAAAAACAGGAGAATTCGTTGAAGTCACCGGAGTACGAAATTCTATTTCATACTCCCGTGCACTCACTGAGTTGTCATGTTTCTCAATCCAACTTCAAACTCCCGAAAAACTCAGAAAAATTACCAAATTTACCGGATACGGAATACAATTCCGCATCCATACATACTTAGCAGCTTTTCCTCAAATTCCTGCTTCCCTTTCCTGAAATCCACCAGTTCACATCCCTAAATGCTGATCCCTCAGACCATCTCACTTTTTGTATCCCTCTTTTCTCCCCTTGGAAACTTGAAAACAACTCGAATATCCGAGATGCAAGAGTCACACTCTATATCCCGATACCTCGGTTGATTTTTTCATCCAAAGGAGATGAGAGAGGAGATCAAGTCAACTCTGGGATCGATGTATTCCAAATGTGCATTTCATAATCAGAATTTTGGATTATAAACCTAGCTATGGTAATGTGAAACCCCACGTCCGTTAATGTCACTCATTAAGATAATGCACTAAGTTTCGCGAAGCGTTATAAGTAAACAGAAACATAACAAGACAGATATAAATTAGCAGCAAAATTTTAAAAAAACTTTATGTATCATAAAGCATACATCGTGGTTCAAAACATCGTAAGTCTGGAAATACATAAACCGAGTACATCATCTTAAAATTTCTATCTTGTACTTAAAACATCATAGTACAATATATAAGAAGCATAATTCCCCAAACTAAAACATAACCATAGTAGAGAAGATAAGAGATCGATCAATACATCTAAGCAGCTCCAAGCAGAATGCAAGCATAATCCTGATCAAGCTTTGGTATTCCCACCCTGAGAACCTGGGGAGAGGGGGGACGAAGAGAAAGAAGAGGAAACAAAATGGGTCAGACATAAAGTCTGGCGAGTCCAGTTACTTTTAGCAAATAAATAAGTAAAAGTATTAAGACATGCATATAAAGTGGATAAGAGAGATAATAACATATAAGGAAAGTATGATAAGACAAACAGGACAACTGGATAGAATAAATAACGATTCTCTAACACTTTCCTTTTACTCTTTCTCTGCACCGATACTATTGTCTTATTAACAAGGTGATCCCCAACAAGTATAAGATGGTAGACTTAGGTGTACTTCCAGTGAGAGGTTTTCACCCTATAAGATCAACAGATTGCTCAATATACTGGAGTTACCCCTAAGGGTATCAACGGGCTCCCAAAATACCGGAGTCTAAGTGTACACTAATTACTACCTCATTCGATCAGCTCCCTACTCCATTGATACCCTGTGTTGGCCCCACAGTAGGATGTATCACTTCCTAGAGTGGCAACCCTTCGTTTCCAAGATGTGCACAACCATATCTACAGGTTTCACGGCATCTTATCCTCCTCTGTCCGGACCATGCACGCACATGACCCGGTCAGTACCCGCCGCCCACACCGTCCCCCACGTTTGGATCTCTTACAATCAGCCCAGTAAGCATGCCCCGACTCCAACCTAGTTTGGAGTACTCGTTTGATACCTATATATGGGTTACTGACTGAAACTGGTCCTACACACACAAGATGATACAAGCTTCCCCATGCTTTCATCCCCACTAGGTTTTCCACAGGTTATGTCATACTAGAGTAAAAGATTGCATAACCCCCATAGGTTAAGTTTGTGGGCCTATATATATAAATATTACCCACATACCCAAGATTTACTTAATCCACCCATTATTTTAAACAAGTTTACTTAACCCCTTCTCAAGTTATATGTTCCTACAATCCCTATGGATTCAACTAGGTTAAGTATTCCAATTCATTACCAAATTCATTTATGGTTATAATGTGCTAGACCTCCCACATTAAGCCTACCACTTGTGGATGCTGAATATGCCGGTCGGTTCTGAGCAAACTTCTTCCACAAGTCGGACTTAACCTCGTGTCTTAGCACATCTTGTTTATGCACTTAGACACCTCACATTAGATTCACCACTTGTGGTCGCTGGATATGCCGGGCAGTTCCGGGAAGACTTCCACTAAAAATGTAATCTAACCTCATGTTTAAGCGTGGTTACAGTTTCTAATTGCTGTAATTCTAGGCATTTCAATTGTTGACCAATTATTCCTATGTTGTTATAGGTTTTCATTCCCCTTTCCCAAGTCATGTTCATAATGAACCATATGCCCTAAATTAAGGTCTTTAATAATAATTCAATTTATGCTCCAAATTCATATATATAAATTATATTCAAGTTATGCCCAAATTTTCCAACACAAGTTATTCCACAAATTAACGATTTCCCCTCGTACCCAATTTAACGCGTTCGCATATTTCAGTGACATGCCTAGGCTCGAAGGTAGCCTGGCTATAAAAAGATAAAGCGAAGAGAGCAGAAAAGATCATAATAACAAGATCGATATAAAAAGGCAGAAATAGGCATAAACATATAGTGGCATAATGACAAGAGAGGCATATAGGAACAGATTTGATGAACATGTGACAATAGAACTAATTCTAACATAATAGGGACATCATAACAGTCATGACAGATCTAAAAAATGAATTAGGTATCCAACTAATAGCAGATCTGATTTAGCCACAAACATAATAGGAAATGGCAAGAGGTGATCTAAACAGTGAATAAGATCTACAAACAATGGCAGATTTGACATGATAAAAGGTGAAGTTCATTTCTAGTTCATAGTCATGTCAGAATAACTTAGATAAACAGGTTATAACAGATCTGATATGATTCAAATAGTCACATGCATATATCCAAGTTATAGTCATGTCAAATTTTACTTTTTAAATATTTAGATCTAAAAGTAACATAAACTCACTGTGATTGGATCTAGAAAATGAGAAGAAAGGATTGAATCACAGATCTCTAAGCTTGAATAACTTGATTGCACAAAAAGAAAAAGACTTGATTTAATCTGGGCAGTGGCAGCATCTAGTTCTCCATTATTTTTGGCATGGAGAAACAAGAGAAATGAGGCCATGTATATAGCTATAACCCCGGACCCTAATCTGCCCAGATCTGCCGTTGGGTGGCCGAACCCTTCTTGAGGGGTCGACCCAGGGGTCGACACCCCCCTTATGAGGTCGACCCAGGGGTCGACACCCCTAGGCGGGAATTTTCTCGCTTCCTTGAATTCTGCGATTTTGATCTAATTTTGAATTTATGGACCAATTATATGTATATATATTCTTCTTATGCTTGTACAAACTTTAAACCTTTATAACTTCTTCATACGGTGTCCGTTTTATGCAAACCAGGTGTCTATCTTGACCAGAATTCCAAGACGAACGCAATGATGCAGTCCATTTCCATTAATTCTGAATATTAAATTAATTATTCTTTAATTTATCATCTTTTAGTGTTGTTAAAATTACGGGGTGTTACAGGTCGTATTCTCTTGTCTTCAAGCCTCGACGGTCAGAACGAATTCGACTCAACGACCACTCGTATACTCACTAGGTGTTCAACCATCCGAGTATACCACTTGGAATCTGAGTTCAATTTTGAATCGAAAGCAAACCTATATGATCATAAGCCACAACATGTGATATATTTTACCTTTACAGTGACTATCTTGCATACGAGTTTTCGAAGCATACACCGTTGGAACTGTCTTGGATCGTTAAATAATCGTGTACTTGCGAATTCGAGTGGCTCAATGGGACACATCAAACAATCAAGCCCCAATTCAATGATGCTTCGATAACCAATTATCGTGATCACATTTCCAAGTTATGGTCACGACCACGCATATAGGATTTTGGAATCTTGGTTAATCAAACCGACTTGATACGTTGGCCAATTCCACGAACTTAGACACCCAAGAGTACACGTAAAACATTCGATCCCCAATTTGACAACTTTCTGAAAGCTATCTTGCGCGATCGTAATACCTTGACATACCATCTAATGTTATATCACTTATGTCAACTTCAATGACATTGTGCAAAACCATGTGCAAATGTGTGAGTGCGTACACGATTCTAACCCGACAACGAACTATTTGCACTCCAGTGTAATCGAGAGTCGGCGAATGACATTTAATTTCTTGAATCAACATAGATTATACATCTTTGATAGGTTCTAGTCTGAATAGAAAGATTCAATTGATTCAAGCTCCCAACAATACTGGAATCCCAAACTTATACCAATGGGCTTCAACAATGCATCCCAATTGCTCCGAAGTAGCATACTCCTTAGGTATACAACCCAATGGAAAGGTCACGACCGATCATTAAGCACAACATGGAGATCTTTCAAGCCATCACTAGACTTTTCTCATTCCAAACCATGTCCCGTTATACAAGACATACTTGGGGGGAGGGGGGGCAAGTGTTGACCAACTATTTGAACTGGTTACCAGAAGCAGTCCAAGCCTACAAGACTCGGCCCATCGCATGGCTTGGCAACCTAGCAGTGTTGCCAACATCCTTAGTAGTCAAGCTTAGGCAGATTCATGAAAGAACAGACATCACGTTTCTTCAAAACTGCTCTCATACAATACAAGTCTCAGATCAAGCGTGTGCACTCAAGACTCAGTAATCGGGTTAGGAAAATCATGTTTCAAGCACTAGAAGATTAAGATCGGGTAACCAACCGAATTCATATTACTCGAATGTGAAATTCGTTCATGCCAAAATAGACCTTACCAAACCCGTGCCGATCACCTCAAAACATGTGATCATGCCCTGCTGATCACTTCTGAAAATCCAAGCCAAAAACAAGCTTCAGATCCCCTCAAACTTAAAATTGCACCAAAATAATTTCTCAACCCACGTTGATCAACCAAAAACAGCTGAACGTGCCTGACCTCGTGTAGCGACCCGAACTTCCCCATGAAGGAAAGCCCGTATGGCTTTGAGGACAAGACGAATCAGAACACAAATAGAAAGAACATTTCATTGCTTATTACAAGAATTCCATTAGAATACAATAATATAATAGAATATGAATAAATCATATACATTTGATCAATATCAGAGATTTAAATTACATTTAAATACATAGCAGCGGAAAACAATACTAAACACAACTGAAAGTAATACACGGATACAGAGCTTTCCGAATATCGCTTCAACTGTAAATCAGGATCCTGTGAATATAAATATGCAAAACCAAAACTACTAGCTGCCCATGTGGAAAATAGGGGCACCTAGAGTTTAGGTTAAAACAATAAACTCCAGGTCAGTCATGTGACTGGTGTGAGAACTAAAGCAGTTATTTAAAACTTTACTTTAAAAGAAAGTATTTCAAGGGACCACGCCGTATAACACGAAACGGGTTTCCTCCCAAGAATACTAGTGCATAGGATACACAGCGCAATGCTTTTTGGAAAAATGAAGCTATTACAAGACCCAGGTTTCATCATACAATGCAATGCAAGCCGGAGGATAGGGTTTTCCCTTATAATAGCCAAACATGTTTGGTACGTTTAAAACAAATCATTTTTAAACTATATAATGTAAAGTGTATGTAGACAACTTCAAATATAAATGTATCAATCATAGACGGCTTAACATCTCATGCTACTATGTCGCCATACTAGGCTTTACAAATAAATCCGGAATGGCACGTATTGGAAACTGGGTTATCGTCATGAGTCGAGGCAAGGGATGTACTCCTCGCCGGCTTCGAGGCAATCTAGTAAATGCCTTAGGATCTCCCGCAGTTGACTCTTGGATCCTCCAAGGCCGGTCCACACTTATGTTAGTGGACTGGTAATTCCTGAACACATGTTTCCCAGTCCTATAGAACCTATATCCATCAGCTCCCGCAGTAGCCGATATATCCGAGGCGCCTCGCAATCCAACAACCATATAGGTAAAAATATAACAACGATGTCAGGGCTAGTAAAACGCTGACACCACCCATAGCTAGAAAAGAAATGTCATGTTCTCCTTGGGTCCCTTATCCCGTTTTTAACTCATACCGAGGTGTGAGGCTCGCGAACTAACGCTATACACAAAGCGGCGCTATATTAAAGCTGTTTTTTGATCATCAACCACAATACTCTGCTTTTCAATAAAAGCCTTGATCACTGCATCTCTGCATGTCACACAGGAAATTCATGCCATGCAACTGATATCTATCGATATATTACCTCTAAGCTCATACGTCTTAGAGAAGGGAGTTAAGCAAGAGAATAAATTCTCCGCCGCCAAACAGATATATATATTTAATAGAAATCAATCAACACAAAATAAAATACAATGTCAGACACACATCCATTTACAAGTTCGTTCTGGGTCTGAACGAAATTGGAGGCATCTTATTCCTCGTCCCATATGTCTAATACATGAGAGAGCCCTCGCATATCCGTCGATCTCCAAGTACGTCTGGATGATCACCACTTATTACCTCGTCTTTGGTGTACGACCCAATTAAGACATCAATAATCATCCAAACAATGTGAAGATCTTTCGGTCTTTAACCACCATCTTCGTCGTTGACTTGTCGTCGAACCAGTTATTCAGAATGGGTATAAACGCGGCCTTTCCGAATAGCTCGCGAATATATTAGACAAGTGCTACAAAACACAACATACGCCTCATTCCAATCCAGAATATTCTTTTGTTTAAATATTCACATCTGTTGATGTCAAAAGTTGGTCACTAGTGACGATCAACCCCCAATCGTGTGATCAACACACGAATAAAGACTAAAAATGCAAAATAAAGTAAAAGAACGGGGAGCACACAAAGAATTTTTATAGTGGTTCGGAAAAGACGATGCCTACGTCCACTTTATATATTATTTCTCTTTTTTGATTACGAGTACAACGCTTTTTCTGTTTAAAGAAGAGAAAGAAAACGACTGTCTTCGCTTCTTCTTTTTGAGAGAGATTGGAGTTATGAAGAAGCATAGAGATGAAAAGCAAAGCCATCTGGCTAAAAGTCCCCAAAAGTCTTTTTTTGGTCCTCTTTCCTCTTTAAGCTTAGGGGTATTTATAGGTGGAGAATGCAGCTTGGGTTGTTGCGGTGTGGTCCGGCCATTTCGGGAAAGCCTGGACACGTGGAATCCATCTATTGGCTTGAATTGCGGCTGAAGGACTGATTCCACTGTTCATAAATAGTATCCTCGGAAGTTGTGGCCGACGCGGCATCCACGGAGAGGTTTACTAAAAGTGAGCTTTGTCCATATATGGTTTGACCGCTTTTATTGCCTTGAAAGTCGAGATATTATTTGGACTAGCTCTGCAGAAATCTTCCATGCTAGACCGAGATAATCGGTCGACGAGTTCTTTCTGGAGGAGGAAAATTCGGTCGTCCTGTTGAGCGATTCTTCTTGTAATGCACAATCAATCTGTCTGAGTTGGACTTGGGCCGGTATGCCATTGCTCTAAGTTGCGTCCCTGTTGGGCCTCCTGAAGCGTGACTTGTATCTGATTGTGCATTTGGGCTTTGGCCCTATTCATTGAGACTCTTGCCAAAAAGAGGGTTAACGCTTTGCCCCTCAGAATGCATCTTCATCGACAAAGGGAGGTGTGTTCTGAAATTTAAACCGAAGCACATTCGCTCGAGCTGCTATGGTCGCCCGGACCTTATTAAGGCCTGAAAACCGATGGTCTGATGTTGTATTAAGGCCAGAAAACCGACGACCATGCCAGGTCGTTTTAAGGCCAGAAAACTGACAACTATCGGGAACCGTATTAAGGCCAAGACGATGATCGCCATTTGTACAAGAGTTGGTTCCTGCAAATACAAAACAAACCATCCTCGTTTTAGAGGAGGGTGATGGATCGAGCATTTTATTCCACTTGGCTTTAGAGGATGGCAAGCATCAACCATACTCGGCTTTGTGGCGAGCATAAACCATGCTTCGGCTTAGGGGCGAGCATAAACCAAGCTCGGCTTAGGGGCGAATGCTAATCTGGCTCGGCTTAGAGAGGGAGAGTATTAACCATACTCGGCTTAGGGGCGAGCATAAACCATGCTCGGCTTAGGGCAAGTGTTTCTTATGCTCGACTCATATTAGGTTAGTTAGTTTAGCGAGCTATGCATACTCATGGTGTAAAGAAAAGAGAGTGTAGTCCACACTCGTGTTCAGAAAAATGTGACCTCACTCACTTGATGGAGTAGGTGTTTGCGATGATGGTGGGCTTTCGCGCTGACCACACAGAACAGGGGGGCGAGCATTATTCATGCTCGGCTTAGAGATTTCACAACATAATCTACTTTTACAAAAAGTGAAATTTGTAACTGCTAAGCAATTATTATAAAGAAAAGAAATTCTATGGGGACAATGATTGATTACAGAGCATTCTTAAGAGTAAATCCTATGTGCATATCAAGACGTCCTTGTTATTGAAAGAAATACATCGAAAGAAAAGACAAAATCTAATTAATGATAATGCCGCAAGTGCTAGTCTCAAGGTCCTTTCCGTTTCTAGGAGCTCGCGGACCAGCCTGAGGAGCTTGAGCAGAAGGTCGCGGCGACATGGTCGGGGCGCGATCTTTAACATATTCAGCGAGTTCCCCTTTTCTGACTCGTCCTTCGATGAGATCGCACAGATGCCGGAAATTATTTGTATTATGTCCAGCTACGTTGTGGAATATACAATGCTTGCCAGAATCGAGTTCCATCTGGGTTGGTTCTCGTCGAGGTGGTCTTAGAGTGGGAAAGGACTCGCGTATATCGAGGTAGATATCGAGCAAGGAAGAATTGGTCTCGGTGTATCGATCATATTTGTTTTCATTTCGAAGTCGCACATTGCGTTCATTCTTTTCCGAGGCCTTTCCTCTTCCTTTATCCTGGTCGTTGTCGTTGAGTGGACCTTGTTGTTTGGCTGCTAAAACTTCAAGGCTCTCCATTTCAAGGCTGGCATCATCTTGTCTGAGGAAACTCTCGGCCTCGGAGTAAAAGTCATCTATATATTTGGGAGAATCTCTGGTTAAGGAGTTTGAGAATTTTGATCTCTTCTGAACTCCCACGATGGCAGCCATCAGCACCATCGATGGCTCGGGCCGATCGACAGATGCTACAGCTGCGTTGAATCTTTCGAGGAAGGATCTTAGCGTCTCTACGGATCGCTGTTTGATGGTAGATAAAAACATGACACTTTTCGGTCGA
Source organism: Allium sativum (assembly GCA_030737875.1). NCBI lineage: Eukaryota > Viridiplantae > Streptophyta > Magnoliopsida > Asparagales > Amaryllidaceae > Allium > Allium sativum. The sequence goes on from CM060916.1 coordinate 48,764,925, forward strand.
GAGATATGCACTCGAAACTGTTCGATGAATCGGGTGACCAAATTATTCCAGCTGTTGATCAACTCCATTGTTAGCTGCTGAAACCATATACCGGCTATATCTGTGAGAAAGAGAGGAAAGCACTTAGCCATGAAGCTGGTCGATGCACCAAGTACTTCCATATGTCGCATGTATCGCATGAGGTGAATGGTCGGGTCAGTGTGACCGTTGTATGGCTCGATGGTTAGGAACCTGAAGTCTGGAGGATTTCGAGAATTTCTGGTTTCTCTAGTGAAAGGGCTGCGATTGACATTGTCTATGTCTTGCTGTGAAGAATTGCCCCGAGTGAAGCGTCGGACGATGCTTGCAAGCTGGCTCCCATCTCCGAGGAGTCGTTGCCATGAACTTTGTTCTTCCTCCTAAGAAGGTTCTGAGCGAGGATCCGGCAAAAGCATGCTCGGAAGGGTGGCCGTTGGCTGGGCTCGACCTCCGAGAATTGAGTGAAGGTGTGAGGGAAGGTGAGATCTGGCAGGTGGTTCTGGGAAGAATGACCCCTCTGGAACCTGATGAGTTGTGGGTTGAGCCATGCCCATCGCAAAGGGTCTAGGCTGATCCAGCATAGCATGTGATGTTCGGAGGCCAGGGTTGCCCCCGCTTGAAGCGAGGTTAGGAGGGTCTACGTTAGCGTTTTCTTTTGCTACGGTGAGGTCTGGTATTGTAGAGTGGCTTCCCTCATTCGAAGAGAAGGTTACTCCAATTCTTCATTGAAAAGGAAGAGTGGTTAGACCGGCCTGTGGCAAGATCCCGGGTTGTAATGGGAATGGCGTTGATTCTGAGGGACCCGGTGGTAGCTCGACCAATTCGACAGGTCGAGATGTTCCAAAGAGTGGAGGCATATTTGCCAGAAGACATAGACCTTGATCGTTCGCCTCCTTATGTTTTGTGGCCACAACCGCACTGGTCGCTGGAAGTGATACTTTTGGCTTGGCTTGATTGGTTGTCCGGACCAAACCAGGATGAAATAAAGGTGTAGCCCGATCAGTGGCCTGATTTCGAGTAAACTGAGGGTCAGCTGTTGTCCTAATCTTGGACTATGGAGGAATTGATGTTGAAGCGTTCAACCCTGTTTCCAATCGACCGAGAAGGTGATCCATCAACTACTGTTTTCGTTCGAGGACTTTACCCTGAGATGTCATATGGTCTCTGAGTTCGACCATGATTTTATCCATGTCATCCCGCGTAAGGAATTAAGACTTTTCATCATGATAGGAAACTTTATGGCTTGCTTCTGCAGCATCGGTGTCGGCTGCATCGGCATTTGTGGGATGTGAGGATGTTGCATCTTTCTTTCGTTTACTTGCCACGACCTGAGATAAGCAGGAGTTCGATGGCGATGTCGGTGCGCTGCCCCTTCTTGGCGCGCCAAAGTGTTGACATCAAAAGTTGGTCACTAGTGACGATCAACCCCCAATCGTGTGATCAACACACGGATAAAGACTAAAAATGCAATAAAAAGTAAAAGAATAGGGAGCACACACAAAATTTGATAGTGGTTCGGCAAAGACGATGCCTACGTCCACTTTATATATTATTCCTCTTTGTTGATTACAAGTACAATGCTTTTTCTGTTTGGAGAAGAGAAAGAAAATGACTGTCTTCCCTTCTTCTTTTTGAGAGAGATTGGAATTATGAAGAAGCATAGAGATGAAAAGCTTGAAGAAAGCCATCTGGCAAAAGTCCCCAAAAGACCTTTTTTTCCGTCCTCTTTCCTCTTTAAGCTTAGGGGCCTTTATAGGTGGAGAATGCAGCTTGGGTTGTTGCTGTGTGGTCCGGCCATTTCGGGAAAGCCTGGACACGTAGAATCCATCATTGGCTTGAATTGCGGCTGAAGGACTGATTCCACTGTTCATAAATAGTATCCTCGGAAGTTGTGGCTGACGTGGCATCCACGGAGAGGTTTATTAAAAGTAGAGCTTTGTCCGTATATGGTTAGACCGCCTTTATTGCCTTGAAAGTCGGGATATTATTTGGACTAGCTCTGCAGAAATCTTCCATGCTGGCCCGAGATAATCGGTCAATGAGTTCTTTTTGGAGGCGGATAATTCGATCGTCCTGGTGAGCGATTCTTCCGGTAATGAACAGTCAATCTGACTGAGTTGGACTTGGGCTGGTGTGCCATTGCTCTAAGTTGCGTCCCTACTGGGCCTCCGGAAGCGTGACTTGTATCTGATTGTGCGCTTGGGCTTTGGCCTTGTTCGTTGAGACTCTTGCCAAAAAGAGGGTTAACAACATCTTTAGGGATTTGTTCCCATTAATTTTATCAAAGATAAATTCTTTAAAATTTATTTTTTAATCTTCCTTTGGATATCAATTCAAACCATATTAAGGTTTTCCAAACTAGTCGGGATTAACGCACCTTAACGAAGTAATCATTTATTTAATTTTCCAATCCTAACCTATTCATCCCATGGAGCAAAACTGGTATTACCCCATAACTAACACCTATCGGTAAATTTAAATACCATTTTCTGTTCAAATCTAGTTAAAGATTTACTATCGCTTGGAGCAAAACTGGTGATACTCCACTCTCGATCATTTCCCAAATTTGATAATTTAAATTATCAATTCATATTTTGATCTAATTAAATATTTATTAAAACTCCACTTAGATTTAATCTTCCCAAAAATTAATGTTAATGATTAATTAACTTTGGAAACACAAACATGTCGTCGCATCGACTATCTACACCGTACCATTGATTTCTGCCGATATGTAATCTCTAAGCTCGTATGTCTCCGAGAAGGGTATTAAGCAAGAGAATAAATTCTCCGCCATCAAACATATATATATTTAGCAGAGATTAACCATACAGTTCAAAATTCAATGACAGACATGTAATCCAGCCTTTAACTAGGTTAAAGAACTAATGTGTTTTAAAACAAAGTTCACGATAAACCCAAATCACATTCCGTTAATGGAATCTTCACGGAAAACAAATCAATATATAATCGACATCAATTTCCGTATCCGACTAATAATATGAATGGAATAACGGCGAAGCCTTTTAAATTCCATATGTATTAACAGTCTTCCTCCATAGAAATTACCTTTGATTATTATCAATCGAATTCCATTCAGTTCCAATTAAATATATTGAACTGGAAAACTTTACTTTGGAAAATTCCCGTTAAATCCAAAATAAAAAGATTTATAAATTCCAAATTACATTTAACTATAAATCGGGTTAAAGAACGAATGTCGTTAAAAACACAGTTCACAATAAACCCTATTCACATTCCATTTTCGGTTCCAGTTAAATGTAAATTATTTGGTAATTCTTCTCTACATCTTGATTAAAAGATTTAATCTATTCAAATGAGGGTTTAAGAACAGTGTTGTTTAAGACACTATTCACGACAAACCCAAAATCACATTCCATTGTTAACCGGGTTAAAGAACAAGTGTTATTTAAAACACTGTTCATGATAAACCCAAAATCCAATTTTATATTAAATATAAGGCTCTGAATAGAAAATATATAGGCTTATAATCAATATCAAATTCTGAAATCAACAAATATCGTATTGGAACAACGATATATATATATCTTCCAAATTTCTCCACAATGTCCGTATAATCACGGAATCCAATATCGAAATATTCTGAAGAAAATTTCAATTCAAATCCATTCCAATTCATATATTGGAAATTCTAGTTATTTTTAAAACCATTTCAAATCCAATTTATTTATTTAAAAATATTGGATTTATAATTCAAGTTTATAATTAGTTCATTTCGATAAAAATATATTTTTATCTTTTCAAATATGGGATTTTTCATTCCAATTCTTTCCAAATCATTTATTACGATTTTACACAAATTATTTATATTTTTAATAATTTTATCAAGGCCCGTACAGTCGATTCCATAAACGGTCATCGAACTGCGCTTACAACGACCTTTTCCAAATTTGATTTGGACATAATTCCAAATCCAACCATTAGATTTCAAATCTCTTATATTCGTCGGAAAGCCCTTTTTGATACGAACCCAATAGTTCTGGTTTTAAGAGAATCTGACAGTTGGATCTCCCGTAATATCCATTCGAAGTCAATGGTCGAAATTCAAGAACTGCCACGGAGCGACGCGTTCTATTCAAGCCATTATATATATATATAATGTAAATATTATATATATTTCATCGATTTCCATTTAAAACATATTTTATAAATCGTTTTAAATTCATTTTCAAAACAGTTTCAACTTCATATTCAATTTCAAATTAAAATTGAATATTCCATATCATTAATATATAAATGATAATATTTTCAAAACATTAGATTTTGAAATCGCTTCCTTTTTGATAATCATTATAAAAATGAATGATATCGATATAAATATAATACATGTCAAAATGGTGTCAATCCAATCAACATGGCTTTATATATTTAAATATATTTGTGTCCATCCCAAATCGGACATCAAAATCATCTTTTGATCTTTTACTGAATATTATTTTAGAATATTCGTCGTTTTAAAATATTTGTTATTTTAAAATATTCCTTATTTCTAAACTGGAATCAGAAACAGACAATTACCATATAATGTTGATTATATGGATTTCATACAATACATGTATACGACAACAACGATAAATAATCAACCATCATCCGGAGTGCATTCTACACTGCATAAGCATTAAATATAAATATTCAATGCTTACACAGCTTGTCAACCAATCGATTGACATACAACTAACTACTGGGACTAGTGTATGTCCAATATCATCCCAATACCCGTGTGGGGTTTCAATCAACAAATAATGAATTTTATTTGTGCAGTTGGGCGATGTGTAAAATTTATCGTCCCAATCAATATCAGTCAAATGTGTGTACATAAACAAATCGTCTGATTTGTAAATGAATATTTATTTTATTCATTACACATTAAAAATTATATTTTCAACTATAAAATATTTATTTCAATACATGAATATTCTATGCAGTTCATTTATATAATAAAAATGATATTTTTATCATTTAAATATTTTTATTCAACATATGAATATTCACATAGTCCATTTCACAACACAATCAAACAAACAAGTCATCCATGGCCCGTGGACGACGGGTGTCGGGTGCTGCTAAGCATTGTCTGCATCCTAGTATATATTTTAACTAGAAAATAAAATTAAAATGAGAAGTTCTCACCTTTGGGATCCACTCCTCCATTCTTTATTTCTGAACGGTTCGGATTTGCCCAAAATTCCAATGCAGTCTTTTCCCGCTGTTCATAATAAAAATCAGATTTTTATTTCAACGCTATATGGATAAAAATCACATTTTTATTTCAAATCTATATATGTAAAAATCAAATTTTAATTTCAAATCTATATATGTAAAAATCGAATTTTTATTTCAAATCTATATATGTAAAAATCTAATCTTTAACTTGTTATTCCTATGATATAAATTATATTTTTAATTCGCTATTCATATAATAAAAATCACATTTTTATTATACTACTCGTATAAAAAAAATATTTTTACACCGCTTCTTCATATATAAAAATCTAATTTTTATATCGAAACCATATACATAAAGATCACATTTTTATGTTCGCTACTTCATTATAAAGATCAAATCTTTATATTTATAAAAATCTCATCTTTATTTGCTATACAAACAAATAAAAATCACATTTTAAACATTTTAAATTGCTATTCGAACATATAAAAATCAGATTTTAAATCGCTATTCTATGTTAAAACTGAAAATTAAAATCAAAGTTAACAAAACTCGCATTTTCCAGTTAGAGGAGAGTTGCTAAAGGTTCGGGAGGGCGGTATGGGGGTGCGCCGGTCGGAGGTGGGCCTGGTGGTGGCTAGCGCAGGCGGCGGTGGCCCCATTGGCCAGAGGCATGGTCTTCAGGCAGTTCTGGTTGCTCGAGGGAGCTAGGGCTCGCGCAGGGGCTGGGGGAGGAGGCGCACGGTGGCCAATGGCATTAGAGACCGCGACGTGGTAGCGGTTCACCTTTGGCGGCGGGCGCGAGGCGTTGGAGTAGGTGCCCGTTGCTTTTGTTTTTTTTCTATTTCGATTTTCTGCGTTGAACGATTTGGGGGAAGAGAGAGTGGAGGGTGTGGGTAGAGTTATATATTTATTTATTTAATTACTTTATATTTCAAAAAAAATGACTTTTCTTTTGAACCCCAAATGAGACCCAACGACTGTCATCCCTAGCGTATTACCCCCATTCCGAACACAATGGTATATGTTTCGTAAGCCAATTCGGTTGTTACGATTGTTTTTCATCTAATTTAAAACAAAAATCAATATTATAGTCAATATTGATTTTAATGTACACTTTAAATTACCGGGGCCACATATTGACTTTAAAAATTCCGTAAAAAATATATCCAGCTTCGTATTAATTATACGGTCCTAACAAAACAAATTTCGTCAAATTTGAAGGCCGTTTGAAAAATGGCCATTTTCTGATCGATCCAAGCTGACTAAAACTGTTAAAACACGTTTTCTTTTCCCACGCTCACATATTAATCCCAAAAATTATCAGTTTTGGAATCTAGCAATAATTTGGCATCCTGGATCCAACAAAAGTGGTTTCGTCAAAAACGGAGGTCGTTTGCAAAATTTCCATTTTTAAGGGCTATATTTTCCATAGCGACTATTCTGAATTTTCAACTGGATATAACTTTTTATTCCCGCAACGAAATTTTGATTTTTTGGATTCGTTGGAAAGATATCTTCAAATAGATACAAATATTTTTGGTTTCGCTAAAATCTGGTTTATTTTGAATCCTGTACATTCGTTTGAAATTTGAAATCGAATTTTCAAACTACTGCGCCATTTTCAATTTCTTTTATAATTAAAATAAATATTTATATTCTAACTTCGATCCAAATAGATATATGTTCTAATTCTATTCAAAATAAATTTCTCGTCGTTATTATTTAAAATAAATCATTTTAAATATTCAAAATTCACTAAAATTGCTAAAATCAAAATTTTAAATTGGTTTTGGTTTTCTGAGTTGTTACAATCTCCCCCGCTTAAAATATTTTCGTCTCAAAAAGGAATGAAGCTGAAAGTTGTTTTACTAATCTACTCAACTTTCAGTTGGGCTTTCATTCTTCAACTTTTTAATTTCTAAGAATTTCTAATTTTAAAATTTTTTGGCTAACACCCTTAATTTTTGAAAAATTTCACCATAACCTTCTTTCTACGGGGAGCACCGGGAAAATCCCCAAACCGCCACACAGGCCCTCTCATCTCAAAAAGAAAAAGAAAAAGCCAATCGGCTCATAAAATCATCCAAACCCAATACATTTGTAAACATATACCTATTTGTCGGGCATACAATTTTATTCCTCTTCTCTAGCCTCCTTGCTATGACCTGTTCACACATATATATGTACATGCATGCATTTCCAAATAATTTTCAATACAGTTCAATATTTGATTCAATTTGGCCTAAATTTACCTTTCTTTCATATGTTGATTTAAATAAATAATCACACAACACAATCATCAATCAATTAGTTGATTAGCTTTTCAAATTCATAACTTTGTTATCTATATACAGAAAGTCATGTTTTTGGTGCCAAATCACAACAATACCCCTATCTAGTTTGGTTCTCACACTAGTCAATTGGAAATATATAGATATCCCACTTTTCGAAACTCGAACACAAATGCTGATGATGTCTAGACTACCATCAGTATCGTCTCTGGGCGACTAGCGTGCGATTCTATATCTATCCAGTATATCTGGGACTTCGTATACACGCTAGCTAGGCGTACATGCAAAATCTTCATATATTAGATTGTCCAAATCAGTATATTATAAATATTCAAATACATTTAATAAGGTTTAAATATTCAAAACAATTTTTTTAATTTTTAATTTAAAACAACACTCCTCACACTCATTCTAGGATATTACTGATCATATCTCTAACGAGTAATTCTCATGGGATATTGCTAATCCAATCTCTGATGAATTCTTTCGTTCGGCTCTAATTTGCCTTGTTCTCCGAGCTCTGTAAACCAAAGCTCTGATACCAAATGTAGCGACCCGAACTACCCCATGAAGGAAAACCCGGATTGCTTAGAGGACAAGACGAATCAGAACACAAACAGAAAGAACATTTCATTGCTTATTTCAAAAATTCCATCAGAATACAAGAATATAACAGAGTTTGAATAAATCGTATACATTTGATCAATATCAGAGATTTAAATTACATTTAAATACATAGCAACGGAAAACAATACTAAACACAACTGAAAGTAATATACGGATACATAGCTTTTCGAATATCGCTTCAGCTGTAAATCAGGATCCTTTGAATATAAATATGCAAAACCAAAACTACTAGCTGCCCATGTGGAAAATAGGGGCACCCAGAGTTTAGGTTAAAACAATAAACTCCAGGTCAGTCATGTGACTAGTGTGAGAACTAAAACAGTTATTTAAAACTTTACTTTAAAAGAGAGTTTTTCAAGGGACCACGCCGTATAACATGGAACTGGTTTCCTCCCAAGAATACTAGTGCATAGGATAAACAGCGCAATGCTTTTTGGAAAAATGAAGCTATTATAAGACCCAGGTCCCATCACACAATGCAACGCAAGCTGGAGGATAGGGTTTTCCCTTATAATAGCCAAATGTGCTTGGTACGTTTAAAACAAATCATTTTGATACTATTATAGTGTAAAGTGTATGAGGACAACTTCAAATATAAATGTATCAGTCATAGATGGCATAGCATCCCATGCTACTATGTCGCCATACTAGGATCTACAAATAAAACCGAAATGTCACGTATTGGAAATTGAATTTCCGTCATGAGTCGAGGCAAGGGATGTACACCTCGCCGACTTCGAGACACTCTAGCAAATGCCTCAAGATCTCCCGCAGTAGACCCTTGGATCCTCCAAGGCCGGTCCACACTTACGTTAGTGGAGTGGCAATTGCTAAACACACGTTTCCCGGTCCTATTGGACCTATATCCATCAGCTCCCGCAGTAGCCGATATATCTGAGGTGCCTCACAATCCAACAACCACATATGTAAAAATATAACAACGATGTCAGGGCTAGTAAAACGCTGACACCACCCAAATCTAGAAAGAAATGTCATGATCTCCTTGGGTCCCTTATCCAATTTTTAACTCATACCGAGGTGTGAGGCTCGCAAAATAACGCTATACACAAAGCAACGCTATCTTAAAGTTGTGCTTTGATCATCAACCACAAGACTCTGCTTTTCAACAAAAGCCTTGATCACTGCATCTCTGCATGCCACACAAACAATTCATGCCATGCGACTGATATCTATCGATATATAACCTCTGAGCTCGTATGTCTTAGAGAAGGGCATTAAGCAAGAAAATAAATTCTCCGCCGCCAAATAGATATATATTTAATAGAAATCAATCAACACAGAATAAAATCCAATGTCAGACACACATCCATTTTCAAGTTCGTTTTGGGTCTGAACGACACTAGAGGCACCTTATTCCTCGTCCTGTATGTCCAATACAGGAGAGAGGCCCTCGCATATCCGTCAATCTCCAAGTATGTCTGGAGATCACCACTTATTACCTCGTCTTGGGTGTACAGCCCAATCAAGACATCAGTAATCATCCAAACGATGTGAAGACCTTTCGGTCTTCAACCACCGTCTTCATCGTTGACTTATCGTCGAATCAGTTATTCGGAATGGGTATAAACCCGGCCTTTCTGAGTAACTCGCGTATATAATAAACAAGTGCTAAAAAATACAACATACGCCTCATTCCAATCCAGAATATTCTTTTATTTAAATATACACATCTTTAGGGATTTGTTCCCATTAATTTTATCAAAGATAAATTCTTTAAAATTTATTCTTTAGTCTTCCTTTGGATATCAATTCAAACGATATTAAGGTTTTCCAAACTAGTCGGGATTAACGCACCTTACCGAAGTAACCATTTATTTTATTTCCCGATCCCAACCTATTTATCCCATGGTGTAAAACTGGTATTACCCTATAACTAACACCACGGTGTTATCGGAAAATTTAATTACCATTTCCCGTTAAAATATAATTAAAGATTTACTATCTCTAGGAGCAAAACTGGTGATACTCCACTCTCGATCATTTCCCAAATTTGATAATTTAAATTATCAATTCACATTTCAATCTAATTAAAGATTCATTAAAACTCCACTTAGTTTTAATCTTCCTAAAAATCAATGTTAATGATTATTTAACTTTGGAAATACAAACATGTCGCATCGACAATCTAAACCATACTATTGTTTTCTACCGATATATAACCTCTAAGCTCATATGTCTCAAAGAAGGGTGTTAAGAAAGAGAGTAAATTCTCCGCCACCAAACAGATATATATTTAGCAGAGATCAACCATACAGTTCGAAATACAATGACAGACATGTAATCCTGCCTTTAACTGGGTTAAAGAACTAATGTCGTTTAAAACACAGTTCATGATAAACCCAAATCACATTCCATTAATGGAATCTTCGCGGAAAACAAATCAATATATAATCGATATCAATTTCCATATCCGACTAATGGTATAAATGGAATAACAGCAAAGCCTTTTAAATTCCATATGTATTAACAGTCTTTCTCCACAGAAGTTCACTTCGATTATTATCAATCGAATTCCATTCAATTTCCAATTTAATATATTGAATACGAAAACTTTGTTTTGAAAAATTCCTGTTAAATCTAAATAAAAAGATATATAAATTCCAAATCATATTTCACTATAAATCGGGTTAAAGAACGAATGTCGTTAAAAACACAGTTCGCAATAAATCCAATTTACATTCCATTTTCAGTTCCAATTAAACGTAAATGAATTGGTAATTCTTCTCTACATCTTGGTTAAAAGATTTATTCTATTCAAACGGGGGTTCAAGAATAGTGTTGTTTAAGACACCATTCACGACAAACCCAAAATCACATTCCATTGTTAATCGGGCTAAAGAACAAGTATTATTTAAAACACCGTTCACGATGAACCAAAAATTCATTTTGATATTAAATGCAAGGCTCTGAATAGAAAATATATCGGCTTATATATATCCTCCAAATTCCTCCACAATGTACATATAATCACAGAATCCAATATCGAAATATTCCAACGAAAATTTCGATTCAAATCCATTCCAATTCATATATTGGAAATTATGGTTATTTTTAAAACCATTTCAAATCCAATTTATTTATTTAAAAATATTGGATTTATAATTCTAGTTTATAACTAGTTCATTTCAATAAAATTACATTCTTATCTTTTCAAATATGTAATTTTTCATCCCAATTCTTTCCAAATCATTTATTATGATTTTACACAAATTATTTATATTTTTAATAATTTTATCAAGGCCTGTATAGTTGATTTCCATAAACGGTCATCGAACTGCACATAGAGTAACCTTTTCCAAATTTGATTTGGACATAATTCCAAATCCAAGCATTAGATTTCAAATCTCTTATATTTGTCGGAAAGTTCTTATCGATACGAACCCAACGGTTCCGATTTTACCAACGGTCGGATCTCCCGTAATGTCCATTCGAAGTCAATGGTCGAAATTCACGAACTGTCGCGGCGCGAAGCGTTCTATTCAGGCCATTATATATAATGTAAATATTATATATATTTCGTCGATTTCCATTTAAAATGTATTTTACTAATCGTTTAAAATTCGTTTTCAAAACGGTTTCAACTTCATATTCAATTTCAAATCAAAATTGAATATTTCGTATCATTAATATATAAATGATAATATTTTCAAAACATTAGATTTTAAATCACTTCCTTTTCGATATTCATTATAAAAATGAATAAAAACGATATAAATATCGTTTACGTCAAAATGGCATCAATCTAATCAACACGGCTTTATATATTTAAATATATTCATGTCCATCCCAAATCGGACATCAAAATCATCTTTTGATCTTTTACTGAATATTATTTTAGAATATTCGTTATTTTAAAATATTCCTTATTTCTGATTTGGAATCAGACACAGTCAATTACCATATAATGTTGATTATATGGATTTCATACAATACTTGTATACAACAACAACGATAAACAATCAACCATCATCCAGAGTGCATTCTACACTGCATAAGCATTAATTATAAATATTCAATGCTTACACAGCTTGTCAACCAATCGATTGACATACAACTAACTATTGGGATTAGTGTATGCCCAATATCATCCCAATACCCGTGTGGGGTTTCAATCAACAAATAATGAATTTTATTTGTGCAGTTGGGCGATGTGTAAAATTTATCGTCCCAATCAATATCAGTCAAATGTGTTTACATAAACAAATCGTCTGATTTGTAAATGAATATTTATTTTATTCATTACATGTTAAAAATTAAATTTTTAAGTATAAAATATTTATTTCAATACAAAAATTATATTTTTAAGTATAAAATATTTATTTCAATACATGAATATTCTATACAGTTCATTTGTATAACAAAAATGATATTTTTATCATTCAAATATTTTTATTCAACATATGAATAATCACATAGTCCATTTCACACCACAATCAATTTTCAAAACACAATCAAACAAACAAGTCGTCCATGGTCTGTGGATGACGGGTGTCGGGTGCTGCTAAGCACCGTTTGCATCCTAGTATATATTTTAACTAGAAAATAAAATTAAAATGAGAAGTTCTCACCTTTGGGATCCACTCCTCCATTCTTTATTTCTGAACGGTTCGGATTTGTCCAAAATTCCAATGCGATCTTTTACCGCTGTTCATAATAAAAATCACATTTTTATTTCAACGCTATATGGATAAAAAATCACATTTTTATTTCAAATCTATATATGTAAAAATCGAATTTTTATTTCAAATATATATATACGTAAAAATCGAATTTTTATTTCAAATTTGTATATGTAAAAATCGAATTTTTATTTCATATCTATATATGCAAAAATTTAATTTTTATTTCAAATCTATATATGTAAAAATTGAATTTTTATTTTAAATCTACATATGTAAAAATCGAATTTTTAACTTGTTATTCCTATAATAAAAATTATATTTTTAATTCTCTATTCATATAATAAAAATCACATTTTTATTATACTACTCATATAAAAATAATATTTTTACAGCGCTTCTTCATATATAAAAAACTAAATTTTATATCGAAACCATATACACAAAGATCACGTTTTGATGTTCTCTACTTCATTATAAAGATCAAATCTTTATATTTATAAAAATCTCATCTTTATTTTCTATTCAAGTAAAAAAAATCACATTTTCAATCGCTATTCAAACATATAAAAATCATATTTTAAATCGCTATTCTATGTTAAAACTGAACATTAAAATCAAAGTTAACAAAACTCACATTTTCCAGTTGGAGGAGAGTTGCTAAAGGTTCGGGAGGACGGTATGGGGGTGAGCCGTTCGGAGATGGGCCTAGTGGTGGCTAGCACCGGTGACGTTGGTCCCATTGGCCGAAGGCACGGTCTTCAGGCAGTTTTGGGTGCTGGAGTGAGCTAGGGCTCGCGTAGGGGCTGGGAGGGGGGATGGGAAGGCGCACGGTGGCCAATGGCGCTAGAGACCGCGGTGTGGTGGCGGTTCATCTCTGGCGGCGGGTGCGAGGCGTTGGAGGAGGAGCCCGTCGCTTTTGTTTTTTTTTTCTATTTGGATTTTCTGCGTTGAATGACTTGGGGGAAGAGGGAGTGGAGGGTGTAGGTAGAGTTATATATTTATTTTTTAATTATTTTATATTTCAAAAAGTCGACTTTTCTTTTGAACCCCAAACGAGGCCCAACAACTGTCGTTCCTAGCGTATTACCCCCATTCTGAACATAATGGGATGTGTTTCATAAGCCAATTCGGTTGTTACGATTGGTTTTCATCTAGTTTAAAATATAAATCAACATTATAGTCAATATTGATTTTAACGTACATTTTAAATTACCGGGGCCACATACTGACTCCAAAAATTTGCAAAAAACTTATTTCTAGCTTTGTATTGAAGATACGGTCCTAAGAAAACTAATTTCATCAAATTTGAAGACATTTTGAAAATGGTCATTTTCTGGTCGATCCAAATTGACTGAAACTGTCAAGACACATTTTCTTTTGCCACGCTCAAATATTGATCCCAAAAATTATGAATTTTGGAATCTAGCAATAATTTGACATCTCGTATCTCATAAAAATGGTTTCGTCAAAAACAGAGGTCGTTTGCAGAATTTCCATTTTTATGGGCTATATTTTCCATAGCGACTATTCTGAATTTTCAATTGGAAATAACTTTTTATTCCCACTATGAAATTTTGATTTTTTGGATTCGTTGGAAAGATATCTTCAAATAGATTCAAATATTTTTAGTTTCGCTAAAATCCTATTTATTTTGAATTCTATACATTCATTTGAAATTTGAAATCGAATTTTCAAACTACCGCACCATTATCCATTCCTTTTATAATTAAAATAAATATTTATATTCTAATTTCGATTCAAATAAATATATATGTTCTAATTCTATTTAAAATAAATTTCGAGTCGTTATTCCTTAAAATAAACCATTTTAAATACTCAAAATTCACTAAAATTGCTAAAATAAAAAATTTAAATTGGTTCTGATTTTTCGAGTTGTTACACCTCGCCTCCTCTAAATTTTGTATCCTAACTATGGGATCGACCTCTCCAAAAAACCTCAGAGCTACTTGGTTGGATCATCCCATAATGCTTATGCATGTCGAGTCGATCACTCAACATAACAGGATATGAACCACATGGATTTCATATCACCAACTTTGAGATCGACCTCTCCAAAACAAGATGCACCGTCGACCCAATAAATCAAAAAACCCTGGGCTCTCCATATTGATCACCTCTGGAATTCAGGACAATCAAGCTTTGTATCCCCCAAGATACCAAAAATGGTCTTGTGTCCTCAGGGATACGAAATATAATTTTGTATCCCCTAGTGATACATGCCGAGGCCAAGCCCTCAAAATAGCTGAGCGACTCATGTTGATCACTAAAAAATATATGTGCGCACCATGTTTTGAGAAACCTGATCCCGGGATCAACCAAGCCAGATACGATATTTCCCAATTGGCCTGACACTTCCCTGGCACGTGTGGATCAAGCATAAATCCCTAATCGACACATGTCGCTCAACCCAGAAACCCAGGTCAAAACCTAGGATTGAACTTCGTGTCCCACTCGGGATACGAAATTTTTTACCCCTCCTTGGGATACAAAAATTTTGTATCCCACCCAGAGATGCGAAAACACCAACTAAATTCCTGTCACGATGAGGACTTTCCCTTGTTGGTTAGCCATTTTGGCTTACACACACCATGATTTCTGCTCTGATCTACCAACAGATCTGGCAAGCGCCAGACACATGCGATAACCCTATAACAGCTGACCAACAAGTGTAGATCTCCTATTTTTAGGTGAACGTTCAGGATACGAAATCTGCACCTACGGGATACGAAATTTGGCTTGTGGTTCCCAATTCTCACTTACTCCACTACCTATAAATACCCCTTGACCCCACACATGGAAAGGGTTGGCATTTGGATTGTTTCACACCTTGATAGGACCTTAGACACCGTTAGAGCACCTTTAAGCCTTGGGGAAGAAGAAGTCGAGATACCCAAAGCTCCCAACTTCTGGGATACCTAAAAACTCCTGACCTCTAGGATACCAAAGAATCCCGACAACTCCCGGACAATCGAAAATCCCGATAACTCTCGAACAATTGAGAAGCCTGACAACCCCCGAACAGTTGAGAATCCTGCCAACCCCCGGATAGCCTAGAATCCTATATGGTGACACATTTTTTGGCAAAGCAGTCACACGTAAAGTTTATGGTAACCGATGGGCCCGAGAATCAAGTACGTTCATCGAAAAATACAAAGCGATTTGGTTGAAGTCCCAAAGTGTTAGGAAAATGTTAGAAATATTGTTGATTCCCGGATTGGCGTTATTGGACTGGACAAGATGCTAAATCTTTGGAAATCTAGCATGGTAAAAATATGTGATTGACTCAGCCTGATTAGTAAAAAATCCTTGACCACCTCGGTTCGATCACGTAGAAAAACTTATCAAAGGAAAATATTATGGATTTTGGAAAACTCGGCATGATCACTCAAAATTTACTGATCAACACAATATGATCAAGTAAAATCACTTGCGCAAACTTAATAGGGTCGGATCAGCCATTTTGGAAAACTCAGATTTAGAACTGATAAAACCCGTGATCGACACAGTATGATCACTCAAAGTCCTTGCTTCACATCAGCCCCAGTAAGCTCTATAATTTAGCAAGACATTAGGGTTTTCGTATCCTCTAGGGATACAAAAATACGGATTTCGTATCCCATATAGATACACCATATTTCCCATAGGGATATGAAATGGTATCCTTTTGGGATACAAAATCGTTTCCCTTCAAGAGATACGTTGTACAGGACTTCAACAAGCTCAAAATGGTTGATCGCAACAGCCCGATCACCATTGTTCCTTGGATTAGTTTTTGGATTTCACCATTTGGCATTTGGCACAATTTGAGATTCAAAATCCATGGCCATGAATTAGGCACACAAAATTCCCCTGTGCGCATCGGGCAAACCGAATTTTTGGCTTAAGTACCTTGCGATTCTGGGATTAGAAACATGGCATGATAGGGCGGATTCGTTTTTTGGTAAACCATTTTGCAACACGCTTGGTATGTGCAGATCGTTATTTTTAGGTGATTCGCACATGTCGATCGTGTTTTTTCATAGTTATTCCAGGGTTCTGAGCTAGGAGTCTATTTTATGGCAAAGTTCCAGGGATACGAATACTTATTCCCTCACAATATAAAATTTCGGCTGATGCACGGAAACTTCACCTATATATTTCCCCTCACCTGACATTCAAAAAGGTTGGCTTGGCTTGGCATTTCTGGACTTTGGGCCTACGGGATAAGTCTATTTGGCGCTCATTAGTGGCTTCCATGGTCATTCCTTTGGCTTTGCAATACTTCTTGGACTTGTAAACTTCATATAGAAGTTTTCCCACAACTTTTTGGCATTTAGTTAGACTTTTGGCTTGATAAGCACAACTCCAAGTGTTGAGACTCAAACTTTGGAGAATATTTGGACATTCTTGGACATTAAAGCTTTTCATTTGACATTGTAGTTTTCTCCACGCACTTTGGCTTAAGGAAGAGGAAGAAGAGAATTTTGGTCAGAGTTGGGAATTAACAAGATATTTGTTATTCGATTGTACAACTTTTGTACATTCAAAATGTTCAATATCGTACGAATCATTATAATCGACAAAATGATAATGAATGAATACTATAAATTGAATATAGGAGTTAGGGTTGAACCACTACAAAAGTTATGTGTCCCTTTACATTTCTACATTTGGTTATTTGGGTTGCTCTTAATCCACTCTTGGGGGTCGGCGTGCGAAAGTAACCAACTTTCCGCGTCAACAATTTGGCATGCTAGGAAGGGGACGTGAAAACATCGAGTTCAACTTTGGTTTTAGTTCTCATATTTGGTTTTGGATTTCGACTTCGGTTTCGGATTTCAGATTCAGCATTGCTTAAGGAAACAGATCTCGCTCGCTTTTCATCATGGTTAAACAAAAGAAGCTCGATGTTATTATTGAGGCTTAAGGTACTAGTGGTAAAGGAAGTCAAGAATTTTCTTCGATCGGGAATCCATCAAACTTCATCACTAGAGACGATGTGGATGGTATGATTAAGGATTTGGCTTTGGATTTGAACGATTGACTTGACCCGCAAGTGGAACCGATGAATACTTTTCTCACTCAGATTGAGGCTAGGCTTGGAAGTGTTAGAAGGCTGACATGACAAGCACTAGTGTTTTGCAAGTCACGACTCAGAACTTGGGGTTAACCATCAAACTCTTCAGTAGGGGGACATCGATCTTCGGACCTGTGTCGTTTTCTCTACATTCGAGGGTAATTACCAGAATCCTAACGTCGCTTAGGCCCGTGACGCTTTGGTTGGTCAGGTCACGGATTCCGGCATTAGTAATGTAGCTCAAGCGCCTTTGCACATTTGGATGGTAGCACTCCCACGGTTTTAAGAGCCAGGATTGCTCCCGTCGTGCCTTTTCGGGTTGGGATACAGCCAAAGTTATTATTATGAATCAGCCAGTTGCTAACGTGGACTTAAACAACGGGGGCACCAATGTTGGCTTGGATAATTTGAATCGGTTGCCCGCTGTTCGTATTGGGTCTCAAATCGTGGATGTTATTCATCGATTTACTCGAGGTAGTACCTCTTCTTCGGATTTGGATTGCGTTACTCGCAGTTCGTCATCTTTGGATACCGGAAATTCTCAAAATCCACCGGACTTCAAATTGCTGGTGTTGGAAGCTTATGATGGTCGGAAGGATCCGACTGCTCGCTTGATGCACTATGCGCACCATATAGAAGTTCTGCTTTCTTTGGATAATGTCATAGCAAAGTGTTTTCCTCTTTACTTAACAGATATTGTTGCCATGTAGTTTCAGCAGTTAGAAATGGATTCGGTTCACTCTTGGAGTTCGTTGGTTGGCTAGTTCGTCGAGCAGTTTAGACTTCACATCGATCGTCCAACAAGCATTATGACTCTAATGGTGATCAAGCAGAAATTTGGAAAGACTTTATGCAAGTTCTTTAAAAGGTTCAAGGCGGCAATGGCGTCAATCAATAGACTGATCTGTCCCATGTTTTAATGGCTGCAGTGTCTGGTGTTATGGATTAGACTGACTTTAAGATCTTACTACAAAGAGACCCGTCGAGGGATCTCAGCGAGTTCTACTTTGAAGTGGAACTATTTATTCGTGAGGACGATCCAAGGACCAATAAAAAGATTCTCGAGGCTAATTTAGTTAAGGGTGGAGCACCGTCCAACTTTGGTAAAGCTAAGGGTTTTGGCAAAGATAAACCCACTCTGGATAATAAATATGGCTTGGAGGGAACCTAAGTTCATGTCTTACTCGAAACTTAATCATACCCTTAAAGAAATTTACTTGTAGGTTCACCCCACTGCTCCTTTCTGAAAGCTTCCTGCGAGGGAATCAACTTCGAGAGAAAGGGATTCAGGTCGGCATGTTAGTTTCATGACCTCGACGGTCACAATACGAACTATTGTTGACATCTTCGGGATATGGTTAAAGAGCGTGTCAGACGTGGTGAGATGACATGGTTTGTTTGGACTTGGGTTGTGATGTCAGGACAGACATAACCCCCTACTACTGCTCAGGATAGGCTCGAACCCAACACTCATGGTCCGGTTATTTGTTGATCTTGGATTTCATTAG
Organism: Allium sativum; assembly: GCA_030737875.1. NCBI lineage: Eukaryota > Viridiplantae > Streptophyta > Magnoliopsida > Asparagales > Amaryllidaceae > Allium > Allium sativum. Next base: position 48,784,301 of record CM060916.1, read on the forward strand.
CTCTGGTGTCTCAGGTTCATGCCTTCTGAGCATTAGTATATTGTGGCTTGTGGTTTTTGTTTTTCTGGATTTTTCGATTCTTTGACTATCTGGTTCTTAGCCATTGGTTTCCTCTGATTCTACAGAGTTTGGTATTCTGGCTTCTGATTTTCTTTAGTTCTTTGGGTTCGAGATTTAGGTTGTTAGTGTTTGACACTTTGGCTCCTGGCTTTTTCCGGTTCTTGGGTTTTCGGTCTTTGGACTTCTTGGTTTTCCCGGCTTATTGTTTTTTCTTTGGTTTATGGCTCGCCTTCGGTTTCTTCTAGACTTTGGTTATTCAGGCTTTGGCCCATGGTTTTGACTTTATAGGCTTCAGCCCTCTGGATGGATCCTTTTGGCTTTTCGGTTATAGATGATTGAGTTGGCATGGTCATTGCCTGACAATACACCATCAACCCCCTGGTTTTTAATAAAGTTCAACATTTCTGGCTTTGGATTTTGAATGGCTATGTTTGCTAACCCATGTAACAGGAAGCGGCGAGATCCTAGGCATGCTCTTTACGAACGGTAAACCGTTCGATCTACTTCTCGAATGAGTTTGAAATCAAAAATGACCATTTAATGATAAGCCATTAAGTTTTCTTCTCGGCTTTGCTAAAATCCCTTGCTTTTGTAACTTAATAAAATTACTTCACTTGCAAGGACACTTGCCTACAAAGTATGAAACCTAGAATTGGATTGCAATTCTAAAAACATGGATTTGTCCTACTTCAACAAGGCCGCTTTGTTTAGTGGTGAGTAATGGGCCCTACTTGTTTAGCTTTGGACCGTTTTATCATGATAATTCATCTAGTTATCTGGTTATGTCAGGTGGACTTGTTAGTGGCACGGCAAGATTAATCACTCGTGGTTTTGGATCGTCTTGTCACAACGATTCACCTAGTTATTTGGTTACGTCGAGTGAACTTTTCAGTGATGTGACAAGATTATCCACTCTTGGCTTTGGGTGGTTTTGTCGGTTTCCGTTAGGATGACCCATCTGATTGTCTAACATCGGTTACTCCGGTTTTATAGATTTCAGGTTTTCCCGATTTCCCGACTATGGTTATTCTGGTTCTTAGACCCTTGCAATCCCTCGGTTATTGGTTACTTTTGTTACTTTGGTTATTTCTTGAGATACGATCTGAAGCGATCATCGACTTTCATTGGATTTCGAGCTCTGTTACTACAGTTAATACAATCCAGTGAAATTGCGTCATTTAGGTTCTTTGGCTTTCTATTTTCCCGTTCATATGTTCAAAACGATCCAGCGAGATTGCAGCTTTTAGGTTATTTGGCCTTTTGATTTCCAGGTTATATGGTTAATACGATCCGGTGCGATTGTGGCTCTTTGGCTTTTGGTTATTGGATTTCCCTTCGGACTTCTCCTTGCTTTGGTTTACAGATTTTTGAATTTCTAGTTTACTCGCAAAACACATCCTTCTTCGATCAAGAAAGATATGTTTTGGGGGAGCAAATTGTTGATACACTTTTTGGAAAAGCAGTCACATGTCAAGTTTATGGTCAGCGACGGGCTCGAGACTCAAGTACATTCATCGGAAAATATAAAGCGATTTGGTCTAAGTCGCAAAGTGTTCAAAAAAGTTTGGAAATATTGTCGATTCCTAGATCGACATTATCGGATTGGAAAAGTCGCTAAAATCTTGGGAAATCTAGCATGGTAAAAATACGTGATCGAGTCGATCCAATTAGATCAAAATCCATGAGCACCTAGGTCCAATCATGTGGCAAAACTCATCGAAGGAAACTATATTGGATTTTGGAAAATTCATCCCGATCACTCAAAATCTGCTGATCGACACAGCGCGATCAAGTAAAATTGCTTACGTAAAATCAACTAGGTCAGATCTTCCACTTTGGCAAACTCAAATTTGGCACTTGAAAAACACATGATCAATACGACATGATCGCTCAAAATCCTTGTTGCACATCAGCCCTGGCAAGCTCCACAACTTGGTAAGGCATCAAGGTTTCCGTTTCACCTAGGGATACAAAAATATGAATTTCATATCCTATACGGGATACGTAATGCTATATTTCGTATCCCATAGGGTTAAGAAATTGTATATGTCCAGAGGATGCGACGTACAAGACTTCGGCAAGCCCAAAAAGTTAAGCGCTCTAGTCCAATCACCATTTTTCCTTGGATCGGCTCTTGGATTTCACCTTCTGGATTTAGGCTCTCGGGATTCGAAATCCCTGGCTATGGATTTGGCACACGAAATTCTTCAATGCACATCGAGAGGATCCAACATTTTAGCTTGAGCACCACATGATTCTGGGATTTGAAATATGGCGTGATAGGGCAGATTCGATTTTTGGAAAATCATTTGGCAAGCGCCTGGTATATGCTGATCACTGACTTTTAGGTGATCCATACATCTCGATCACTGCTTTTCATGGTTTTTCCAGGATTCGAGATTTTAAGCTAGGAGTCGATTTTTGGATAAGTCCCGGGGATACGAAATCCCTCTGGGATACGAAATTTCGGTTGATGCATGGAAACTTCACCTATAAATACCCCTTCTCTTGGCAATCAAAAGGGTTGGCTTGGTTTGGCATTTTTGGACTTTGGGCATATGAGAAAGCTAGAGTTCATTAACGGCGTCCATGGTCATTCCTATGGTTTTGGGATACTTCTTGGACTTTTTAATTTCATAGAGAAATTTGCCTATAACTTTTTAGAATTCACTTGGATGTTTGGTTATATTGGCACAACTCCAAGTGTTGAAACTCACACTTTGGAGCATATTTGGACATTCTCAGACATTGAAGCTTTCCATTTGACATTAGAGTTATCTCCACACACTTTGGCCTAAGGAAGAAGAAGAAGGGCATTTTGACCAGAGTTGCGAATTAACAAGATATTTGTTATTCTATCGTACAACTTTGTACATTCAAAGTGTTTAATATCAGACAATTATTATAATCGACAACATGATGATAAGTGATTACTATAAAGTGGACAAAAACAATAGTGCTGAACCACTATAGAAATTTACGTTTCCCTTTACATTTAAGAATTTGGTTACTTGTATTGCTCTTAACCCACTTTTGGGGGTTGACGTGCGAAAGTAACCATCTTTCCACATCAACACCACCACCTCGCAAACAGCCGAGAATCCTGATAACTCCCGGACAGTGGAAAATCCTAAACAACGGAAATTCCTAGCAACTCTCGGACAACGAAGGATCCCGAGAACAAGGATTAGCTTAACCAATCATTGCAATACGTGTAATGATGATGTCCACCATTGTACTCTCTAAATAGTGAATAAAATAAACTAAACCTTCAAAGTGGATGTAGGTTCAGTCCGGACCGAACCATAATAAAATATTGTGTACTTTACTTCCCGCATCTTACTTTTCCGCACTGGACAATTAGTCTCAAAATTTTGGAACTCTCGAGCGTTGGCGATCACTTTTCTGCACCAACACATGTCATGCTTTTATCGCCCTTCACGAGACCAACCCCATTTTCTGTAGGAAACTTCATAATCAATCACTATAAGATCATTGCGATATTGAATTCCATTTGTGATGGTCCGGCCTGCACCAGCCGGCATTTCCTCCGAAAGTGCGTTGTACACATGCCCAACTAGCACAGAAGGTCGCCAATGAAAGGAAAGAAGAGAATGAACTAATCTAAAACTTGTAGAATGTCTCACAGTGCAGGGAACAAAATATAATAATAATGTACTTGACATAAAACAGGCGAGACAGTGCATAAGCTGATAACTAAAACCAACATCAACGTCATCGTCAGAGCAGCGAAATCCAAATATAGCTTATTACAACTTTCCAAATTACTGTCTCTAAACAAAAGAAAGAAAGGTACACCACTAATGCCCAAAGTAGTGACTGCAGCAACACAGGGAGAATATCTATGTATGATACATACGTGGAAGCCTCCTGCTCGTCTTCGGTACAACTACTCATGCATCACCAACTAACCTGTCCCTAGTCTGCTCGTGAGAGCACCCAGAGTAATAAGAAGAGACATAAAACTCTGGGTCAGACAAAAAGTCTTGTATGAGAGATAAGCAGCTAAACAGAACAATAACAGGTATACTAAACCATACCTGAACCTGGACCTGCAACCAAAGAGTTAGCACTACATACCATACAATTCTTTAAGGTGCCTCTAAACAGACGGTGCAAAGATTACGGGGGTGGGGGGTGCATGTCATAGTGATGGCAACCAAATCAAGCATAGCAACCATCCTCACTTCTCTCACTCAGTGCATAAAGTATACGATATCTACCGCTTCGATCACTAGACCCATCGAAGTAGTGACGGAGTTCGACTTGTACAACTACTGCTACTACCAAGCTCATCACATGGAGTCATGACCAAATCTTTACAAATGACCCCACTTCATTGGTCTATAGCTCTTTAGTCGTACCTAGGCCACTGTGGCCCCGAATCTGTTCACGTACTCCCTACACATAGTGATTCAAAGTTACAGACATCGACAACCCCTTAGCACAAGTCTCGTAGCAAAGCCCAATCATAAAGCTCACTCATTGTTTCCCATCTGGATCCTGAGTCAAAGCTCCTCATTTGGACCTCCTTTACATTTCGGGTTTTGGTCGAACTAGAGTTGGCCTTCAGAAGAGTCGTCATGTAGAAATAGAAGTACACGCTCGGTTCGGCTCAGTCACCCATGCTCGGTTCGTTTTGGGTTCATCTCCTCCGTGCGGTTCGGTTCAGCTTCTCACATATGGCTCGGTCCGGTCCGGTGGTAAAGTGCCAAGGTCCTCCTTATAGTGTCAAGTTCCGATTCGATCCAACCTTCTTTGTTGTCTCTTTTGTTTGTACGCCTCAGAAGATGCCAGCTCCGGTTCGGTTCGGTAGCCGATCCGATCCCACGCCTTAGCTCCGATCCCCTTTTTGTCCCTCCGATCCGATCCTCTGCCCAACTCCAACTCTAAGCAAATGGCCTTCCTTCTCGCCAAGTCTCCTTTAGTGCGAAGTTCCGATCCGGTTCGGTTTCTTTGCCTAGTCCACCATCCGATCCGAGCCTCCTATCCCGATCCGATCCGAAACCCTGCACATTTTCCTACAACTTTTCCAGCGGCTGTTTTACGCCATTCGACGGCATTTTCGACCAATCTAATACTTCTAGGCAATCACAAAGCATACCATACAGCCATAGCAACATGTATAATCATCCACAAACAGCAAAACAACAATCATAGCATGTAAAATGGATCAAACATACCCAAAATCCCATTTTTTTCCCTTAAGCATGTTCTAGCATAGTTAATGATAGGGTTATCAAAACTTAACCAAATTAACCTAAGTTTCTAACAAAGGTCTAAAACATCATTTAGGAATTTATAAATATTTTCCAGAATTTTATCATGTCTAATTTCGTTAATCTTCACTAATTACCCTTAATTAACCGTAATTAGTGCAAAACTATGCAAATCACTCACCGTTACCACAAATAAAATTTTCATAATTGAAACCACGCTGATTTGGGCGAATGCTGATGTCAAACAGCAGCTCTAATACTGATTTGGCGAAGATCTTCTTTGATTTGTTGTTGCTAAGTTTAATCCTTGATTAGAAAGTGATTTGGGGATGTTTTATAGGTTGGAGGCCATTGTTAGGATTTCTAAGAGGTAAGTGGCGGCTAGAAAACTGAAATAGAATGAAAACCTAACTCATTTCAGCCTTCCCATGACCCTAATCCCGAAATGGGTTATGGGCCCATTCACTAATCACCCTATTTGGCCCGGTTAAGCAGTTTTTCACCTTCCAAACCTTATTTCAGCCAAATCTCCCAAACGGTAAGTCCGTTTTTCACATGTGACCACTCAACGAAAAGTAAACCATCATCCGAAGCCAATGGAAGTGGTTTCAGGTCAAAACTCCTTCCCAATCAAAAGTTATGGCAAAAAAAGATCAGCTAGGGGCTAAATGGTCATTTAAAAATCGGCAAAAATCATGAACATGGGAAATGACCCCAATGGTCGTCTCCCAAAGTTACATGACCATACGACTCTGTAGACGAAAGAAATAAATATTCTACGATCCTATGATGCATAGAATGCTGGTCGTTACACTCTCCCCCTTAAGAAATTTCGTCCCCGAAACTCCTTAACCCAAAACATACAAAGGATCCCGCATGCCTACCAACCATATACAACAGTCAATCATGCAAAACAAACAAAACAAGCCTATCCTAGCATGCGGAAAAACTAAATCGAAGTTAAAATCTTACCAGGCGAAGAGTTCTGGATACATCTCCCTAATGCTCTCCTTTGTCTCCCAAGTATAGTCATTCTCATTCTCGCCCCACTGAACTTTGACTAACTTCACCGCTTTCCTACGAAGTTGCTTCGTATTGTTCCCAACAATACGCATAGGCTTGCGTTTCCCAACCATCTCGGATTCAACTTCGATATCATCCAACTGATCAGGTGAAATAGTCACATTTGGGTCGTGTACGAACTTTCTTAACTGGGAAACATGAAATACGTTGTGAACTCCTGCCATCTTCTCTGGTAATTCCACTTTGTATGCCAAATTCCCAATTTGCTCAAGAACTGGGAATGGACCAACAAATCTTGGTGCTAACTTGCCTCTCTTGCCAAATCGTATCACGCTCTTCAACGGAGAAATCTTGACAAACACCAAGTCTCCAATGGAGAACTTTAATTCTCCTCTCCTCTTATCAGCATAACTCTTCTGCCTATCTTGGGAAGCCTTCATTCGCTGTTTGATAATCTTAATCTTAGTTGAAGTTTCTCTTATCACGTCGGGTCCAAGTACAAACTTCTCACCAGTTTCTACCTAACACGACGGCGAGTTGCGCGGTCTTCCGTACAAAGCTTCAAACGGAGCCATACCAATACTGGATTGATAACTATTATTATATGCAAACTCTACTAGATGCAAATGGTCATCCCATGATCCACCAAAATCCAATATGCAAGCTCTCAAGAGATCTTCTAACACTCGATTCACCCTCTCTGTCTGTCCATCAGTTTGAGGATGATGCGCGGTACTGAGATGTAATTCTGATCCTAACGCCTCTTGTAAGCTCTTCCAAAATCCACTAGTGAACAACGGATCTTGGTCACTCACAATGCCGTTGGGTATTCCATGAAATCTCACTACCCACCTTATATATAGTTCCGCTAACTTAGCTGTCGTCCTGTTTGACTTGACGCGTATAAATCTTGCACTTTTGGTCAATCGGTCCATAATCACCCAAATGCTATCATGGCCCGATCTAGTCCTTGGTAACCCATCATTGAAATCCATTGACACTTGTTCCCATTTCCATTCTGGAATTCCTAATGGTTGTAACAAACCACTTGGCTTCTTTTGCTCAGCTTTAACTAGTTGGCAATTCATGCATTTGGATATAAACCTCCCAATGTCTCTTTTCATCCCTTCCCAGTAGTAGTTCTGCTTCATGTCTCGATACATCTTGTTACCACGGGGGTTTATAGCCAGTTTTGAGTGATGACATTCTCTAAGCACTTCATCTCTCAATCCATTGGGTACAACTAGTCTTCCATTCTTTCTAAGCCATCCATCTCGATCAAGCCCATACTTGTTCATCTCTCCGTCAATTCCCATCTTTAACTTTGAGATGATTTCCAATAGTTTAGGATCGTTCCTCTGACTGGAACCAATCCGCTCAATCAAAGTGGGTCTGATCATCAAACTTGCTAACATCTCTAGATCCAATTTGCACTTTGGTCTGAAATCATACCCATTGATGTACTCCAATTGCTTCCATTCTAGAATTATAGCCCCTAAACTGGCATGTCTCCTACTCAATGCATCAGCTACCGCATTGCCCTTTCCTGGTGTATATGCGATATCGAACTCGTAGGAAGCTAAGAATTCTAACCACCTTTGTTGTCGGAGATTTAGATCCTTTTGAGAGAAGAGATACTTTAACGATTTATGATCGGTAAACTACTCGAATCTTTCTCTCAAGAGATAATGTCTCCACATCTTCAGTGCAAACACGATTGCTGCCAATTCCAAATCATGGGTAGGGTATCTTTTCTCATGCGGTTTCAGTTGCTTACTTGCATAAGCTACAACCCTACCTCCTTGCATCAATACATCACCTAGTCCGGTACCACATGCATCCGTGTATACTGTCATCTCTTCATTCCCCTTAGGAATGACTAACACTGGTGCACGCCTCAACTTTTCCTTTAGGCTCTTGAATGCATTCTCGCACCTTTCGTCCCAGACGAAGGCTTGATTCTTCTTGGTCAACTGAGTCAATGGTGCTTCTATCTTGGAGAAGTCTTGGATAAACTTATGATAATATCCAGCTAACCCCAAGAAACTTCTTATGTCCGTTGCATTTTTGGGCGTAGACCAATCTTGTACCATAGCCACCTTCGCAGGGTCCACGGCAATACCATTCTCTGAAACAACATGGCCCAAGAATCTCACTTCCCTCCTCCAAAAGTGACACTAAGAGAATTTTGCTTTCAACTAGTGTTTTCTCAACACCTCCATCACTATCCTCAAATGTTCCTTGTGTTCTTCCTCTGTCCTCAAATAGCCCAAAATGTCATCCATGAACACAAGGACAAACTTATTCAACTGATCTCTGAAAACCCTATTCATAAGATCCAGAAAGTATGTTGGGGCATTGGTCAGCCCGAATGGCATGACCAACCATTCATAAAATCCAGACGGTGTCCGAAATGCCGTTTTAGCTATACTCTCATCTTCCACTCTAAGCTGATGAAAACCTATCGCGAGATCCAACTGAGAGAATACTCTCGCACCACTCAACTGATCAAACAAATCATCTATCCGCGGTAGAGGATACTTGCTCTTCCTCGTCACTTTATTCAACTCGCGGTAGTCTACACACAAACGAAGGGAATCATCTGCCTTAGTAGCAAACACAACTGGTGCTCCCCATTCAGAAACACTCCATCTAATAAATCCCTTCTTCAAAAGATCGCTGACTTGCACCCCGAGCTCTCGCTGCTCCCTTGGTGCCATACGACGAAGTGGCATCACTATAGCTCTGGCATCTTTCACTAAATCAATACGGAACTCAATCTCTCGGTGTGGTGGAAGCCCAGTCACTTCCTCGAAGACGTCCGGATACTGGCCAACCACGAGCAAACCTGACAACTCACTATGCGGGATGTCGAGGGAATTTAGAAAACTAGCCATTACCCCATCACTAAGTAGACCACCAAACACTACCCTCTGCCCATCATCCGCTCTAGCTGTCACCAAAAAGCCCTCACAGTCTACCACCACCCCGTATCTTTGGATCCAATCGACTCCCAAAATAATGCCAAACCTAGTAAAGCCCAAAACAAAGCAATCACAAACAAACATGCATCCATGACTCGATAAGACCACATTGCGGCAAATCATATTAAGGTTAGTCGAACCACCAATCGGGTCCGTCACTACTAAAGGTCTATCGACAATCTTGGGCTCCAATCCTGACCTATCTACTAGGTCCCTAGATATGAAAGAACTGGAAGCCCCGATATCAAACAAAACTCTAACAGGAACATCATAAACAGAAAGCATACCTTAAACAACAACATTCTTTTCTTTCTCCGCCGCAGTTGGGGCATTCGACGAAGAAGGAATAGCATTAAGGGCATATGCTTTCACCACCTCTTTTCTTTAGGGGGTTGCGGACACTTGTCCTTGTGATGTCCCACTTGGCCATAGTTGAAGCACTTCCTACCCGCTGGCTTGGCCCGACAATTACTAGCATAATGGCCCTTCTTACCACAACTGAAGCACTCAACATTTTTCTTATTCTTTTTCTGGCCATCCTTATTCTGGTTTTGCTTCCTCTTATTATGAGGACCACTCTTGCCTCCACCACTTGCTTGTGGTTTTGGTTCCTCTGCAGATGCAACCTCAGTCTTCGACTTAGGGTAAAGACTCTCGGACCTCAATGCTTTCCCCACAATCGATTCAAACGTCTCATCGATGTGGTTGATAAGCCTTTCCCCCAATTACTGATCCAAGCCAGTTATGAACTTCTCATTCTTCTTTTCGGGAGTGTCAATGAGGGATAGTCCATACTTCAATAAAGTATCGAATTCTGCAATATACTCTGAGACAGCTCAGCCATTCTGCTTGAGCTCCAAGAATTTCTTAAACAGCACTGACTTTTGGGCAGCTGGAATGAACTTATCGCTAAAGCTAACCTTAAACTGCTCCCAAGTAATCTGATCCTCGGGAGTAGCTGTCTTTATAGCATTCCACCAATTCATTGCCCGTCCTTGCAGCTGACGGGATGCTAACCTTCTTTTCATCGCATCCTCGATACCCAAATCTTCGAAGATACGCTCGCAGCTATCCAACCAATCCTGAACATCCGTAGCAGACTCCGTTCCGTGGAACGGCTTCCCACCAAGACTAGTATAGTCCTTGTTCAGCTTGGCGAAATCGGCCCTAGGCATCTGCACTATTGGATCACCACCATTAACATAGCGCAGGGAACAAAATATAATAATAATGTACTTGACATAAAACAGGTGAGACAGTGCATAAGCTGATAACTAAAACCAACATCAACATCATCGTCAGAGCAGCGGAAATCCAAATAAAGCTTATTTCAACTTTCCAAATTACTATCTCAAAACAAAAGAAAAAAAGGTACACCACTAATGCCCAAAGTATGACCGTAGCTACACAGGGGGAGTATCTATATATGTATCATACGTGGAAACCTCCTGCTCCTCTCCGGTACAGCTACTCGTGCATCACCAGCTAACCTGTCTCTAGTCTGCACGTGAGAGCACCCAGAGTAATAAGAAGAGACATAAAACTATGGGTCAGATATAAAGTCTGGTATGAGTGATAGGCAGCTAAACAGAACAATAACAGGTATACTAAACCATACCTGAACCGGGAACTGCAACCAAAGAGTTAGCACTACATACCGTACAATTCTCTAAGGTGCCACTAAACAAACAGTGTAAAGAATACGAGGGCGGGGGCGTGCATGTCATAGTGATGGCAACCAAATCAAACATAGCAACCATCCTCACATCTCTCACTCAGTGCGTAAAGTATACGATATCTACCGCTTCGATCACTAGAACCATCGAAGTAGTGAGGAGTTCGACTTGTACAACTACTGCTACTACCATGCTCATCACATGAAATCATGACCAAATCTTTACAAATGACCCTACTTCATTGGTCTATAGCTCTTTAGTCGTACCTAGGCCACTGTGGCCTTGAATACGTTCACGTACTGCCTACACATAGTGATTCAAAGTTACAGACATCGACAACCCCATAGCACACGTCCCACAACAAATCCCAATCATGAAGCTTACTCATTGGTTCCCACTGGATCTTGAGTCAAAGCTCATCATTTGGACCACCTTTGCATCTCGGGTTTTGGTCGAATTGGAGTTGGTCTTCAGAAGAGTCGTCATGTAGAAATAGAAGTACACGCTCGGTTCAGTTCGGTCACCCATGCTCGGTTCGGTTCGGGTTCATCTCCTCCATGCGGTTTAGTTCAGCTTCTCACATATGGCTCGGTCCGGTCCGGTGGTAAAGTGCCATGGTCCTCCTTATAGTCTCAAGTTCCGATCCAAACTTCCCTATTATCTCTTTCGTTTTCACGCCTCAGAAGATGCCAACTCTGGTTCGGTTCAGTAGTCGATCAGATCCCACGCCTTAGCTCCGACCCGATCCCCTTTTTGTCCCTCTGATCCGATCCTCTGCCCAACTCCAACTCTAAGCAAATGGCCTTCCTTCTCGCCAAGTACCCTTTAATGCGAAGTTCCGACCCGGTTCGGTTTCTCTGCCCAGTCCACCATCCGATCCTAGCCTCCTATCCCGATCCGATCCGAAACCCTGCACATTTTCCTGCAACTTTTCCAGTGGCTGTTTTACGCCATTCGACGGCGTTTTCGACCAATCTAACACTTATAGGCAATCACAAAGCATACCATACAGCCATAGCAACATGTATAATCATCCACAAACAGCAAAACAACAATCATAGCATGTAAAATGGATCAAATATACCCAAAATCCCATACTTTCCCTTAAGCATGTTCTAGCATAGTTAATGATAGGGTTATCAAAACTTAACCAAATTAACCCAAGTTTCTAACAGAGGTTTAAAACATCATTTAACAATTTATAAATATCTTCCAGAATTTTATCATGTCTAATTTCGTTAATCTTCACCAATTACCCTTAATTAACCGTAATTAGTGCAAAACTATGCAAATCACTCACCATTGCCACAAATAAAATTTTCAGAACTGAAACCTCGCTGATTTGGGAAAATGTTGATGTCTAACAGCAGCTCTAATACTGATTTGGCGAAGATCTTCTTTAATTTGGTGTTGCTAAGCTTAATCCTTGATTAGAAAGTGATTTGGGGATGTTTTAGAGGTTGGAGGCCATTGTTAGGGTTTCTAAGAGGTAAGTGGCGGCTAGAAAACTGAAATATAATGAAAACCTAACTCATTTCAGCCTCCCCATAACCGTAATCCCGAAATGGGTTATGGGCTCATTCACTAATCACCCTATTTTGCCCGGTTAAGTAGTTTTTTACCTTCCAAACCATATTTCAGCCATATCTCCCAAACGGTAAGTCCGATTTTCACATGTATCCACTCTACGGAAAGGTAAACCATCATTTGAAGCCAATTGAAGTGGTTTCAGGTCAAAAATCCTTCCCAATCAAAAGTTATGGCCGAAACAAGATCAGCTAGGGGCAAAATGGTCATTTAAAAATCGGCAAAAATCATGAACATGGGATATTACCCCAATAGTCGTCTCCCAAAGTTACATGACCATACGACTCCCTATGCGAAATAAATAAATATTCTACGATCCTATGATGCGTAGAATGCGGGTCGTTACACATTAACGCCGACTGCCCTAAAAAAGCATTATAAGAAAATAATTCGTCCATGATTACAAAATTTTAAAATAGCTTGGTTCTCATTTCTTCTTCATCCAAGCCCACAAGTAAATTGATTGTCATGGTTGGCTTTCTGTCTCATTGGCAAACCCTTGATTCTTTATGTAGCAATCTGCCACATCTTTCAAGATTAATTTGTTTGAAGTCTTACAAAGCTTGATGTTCGTAAAAGTTCCACTATCAACTAGCATTCTCCTAACTATGGTCAATCCAATTCCAACTCTCTAAACAATCAACTCAAGAGTCGGAGCTTTGATACCTTTGGATTCTCTCGCTTTAAACACATTGTCATCACTGAATGTCCTTTGCTACTTCACCGGGGTTCCATCTTTAATACCTAAGAAGTTTGTATTCTCGGTATGTATTTAATTGCATTCATATATCTTTTCATTTCTTCCTAACTTTATAAGATAAGTGAGGGCCTCCAAAGATCGTATTGATAAAAAAACCTCCCATCATCACATTTAACTTCTTAGTTACTAGGTCCAAGTTGGTTAGTTAGAGCTATTTACCCCTATGCAATTGGCAATTTGTTTATTTTGGGTTGCCACGAACTGTTTAATTTGTTCTTTATAATCAAATATTCAATAAGATACTTCACATGATGAATTAAGCTCATATGTTTCATGAAAACAACAATACTTGCAAGAAAGGTTTTGTGCGTTTGTTGGACGTTTGGTGGCAGGTTTTGGGTAACGCTCAATTCCCTTTGTGGACAAAACGATGTTTTCCAAACTATCGTTCAAATGAGTTATTCCACGAAGCCTAAACATTTAAAGCGTTTATTGTCACTGTCACCATTCCCTTTTAATTCCTCTATTTTGGTTTTTAGGCATGTTTGCTTTACTGTAACAACCTTCTTTATGTTCGTAATGATGTCACTTAGGAGGATTTGATTTAAGTTCTCAACAGAAGAATCTCTTTTGACATCTTTCTCTACTTCATATCTCAATAATTCATAAGTTTTCTTATAGAACTATTCAAAAATCATATATTCCTTCATTTTGATTCACTTCCCAAAATAAGTTTCTTTGTTAATCACATGCAAAAACGCCAAAATAATCGTTTTGGATCTTTTTTACCCACTTTAGTGATTGTGGAATTGAATCATTTCAGGAAAGTCTTCAATGATTCTCGTAGGCCTTGGAATAAACTAAATAACGACATAATATCCTTGGAAAAGGTTTATTTTACAATCGAGCTCGTTCCTTGAACTTCGTTGCCAGCTCCTCAAATTGCGAAATAGATTTCGATGATAATTTGGTAAACAAGAGAGAAGCAAATCATCCAGATAAAATAAGAATATCTACAATTTAGAGCGTTGGTCACCCATACCCTTTTCATGTGCCACTCATATTTATACAGGAACGGGTCCAGGTCAGTAGTTCCATTTTAAGTGGCACTATTGGTGGGTTGAACTTCTTTAGATATTCAATATCCAAAATTTCGGGTCAGTAGTTCCATCATAAGAGAATTTAACCATCTTTTAGCACTTTCAAGTAGTGCGAATATAATTAGCCTTTGCTTGATTGATCGTTAGATAGTTGTTGCATTTGAGTTGTGGATCCATACAATTCAAATTCATTAAGAAATTCATAAGCATTTTTAGAGCCAGTGAATTTAGGTACCCCTTGAATAAAAGAATGCTTAAACTCAAAATTATTTCCTTCAGTTGGTGGAAATACAAGGAAATAAAGTTGAACAACCCTAATTGGGTTGTTAGGAATTGCGGAATGGATCGTTAAGGCATTAAAGGGGGGAGGGGTGAATAGTGTTTTTGAGAATTTAATCAAAATCTAAAACTTATGTGAACTACTATATGAATCAAACACAACAAACACAATTATAAACACATATTTGAAAACAAACACAAAAATAAATTGGAATAAAAATGCAGAAAAGGAAAGAACACACCAGATTTTACAATAGTTCAGAATTGCTCCTACGTCCAGTCACATGCAATGCTGGATTGCGTAGAGTTTTATTACTATATCAATATCCAGTTACAATCCTCCTTGCTTTCACGGATAAAAGGGATACCACCGTTTTCACCCACACACTTGATCAAGTATACCTTCCTTGATTTCACGACTATAAGGAATACCACTGATTATCCGTCCTTGATTTCATGGCTACAAGGGATACCACCGATTCCTTTACACAACCCAAACTATTATAAACATCCCTATAAATCTTCATTAGCACTTGATTCAGAGATTAATGAGTAGAGAGTAGAGAGAAGAAGATTAGTGAAAACAGAAATGAAAATGATAAGAAACAATGGTGTAATGAAAGAGAGTGAAAGTGGAGAAGAACGAGTGATTAAAAATTCGAATTCAAGCCCTTTTTATTTTGTGTGAAAGGTTGCAAAGCTTCAAAATTAATGAAAAGATACTTCCTTTCAAAATTGAAAAAATAATAGTTATACGTCGACATAGTGTTTTTCTTATGTCGACATACACCTAGTATAAAATTAATTTTTGACCATTTTTCAAGCGTTTTGATATAAATATAGTTCTAGAAGTTATTAAATTAAAAATAGTGTTATAAATTAATATTATAAAGTAGGAAATCATATGAAAACATAAATATAAACATATTTATAAAATTCTAAAGTTTAAAACTATATAAATATAAAATATAAAATTATAAATATATAAAACTTATAATCCTTGAGTTTGAAAACAAAAGTAAAGTAAGAAAGAAAAATAGAAAAGATAGAAAATAAAATAGAGAAGATTGAAGATAGAGTTTGGAAACAAAATTTAAATTTGAATTTGAACCTGGAGTGCTATTTAGAGTCTTACATAATTTAGGCTCTATAACTATACTAGTCTGGAACTCTTGAAATCTTGAATACTCATGAGTCTTGAAATATCTCTAAATTTTAAATCTCTAATATCTTTAAACTGTACAGTCTGTAGTGATATTTCCTGTATATAAATCTTGCATATGTGTGTGTATATATATATATTCCATACAAAAGTGTTAGTACATGTTTTATAATCAATTAATATTGAAATAAGTTTGTTGTCATAAAAACTCCATTCTCCAATAATCTCCCCCTTTTTGATGATGACAACCTTAGTTTATAAAATATCACACCTGTATATACCTATTGATGATGATCCTTCAAATACTCCCCCTGTCTACATGAATCCTATAAACTATGTCTATATTTTATAATTTCTCCCCATTTGGCATTATCAAAAAAGAAAACTACTCCCCCAAAATTGTATAACTATCTAAATAAAATCTATAATACAATAAGTAACTAATGATATTACCCCTTAATCCAAAACCAATTCAAAGTAGAATACTCCCCCTTAATCTATACAATAATAATTCCTAGCAATATGATGATTAAGGACAAACCAATCCAAGTATTATAATTACATATGAATCTTTGTTACAAACCAAAACAAATTAAATCAAATCAAATCACACCACACCATATGTCTTAATATATATATACAAGTTTCAAATCATATAATCCAAATCAAACAAATCAATGAAATCGTATCAAATAATTAAATGTTTCTTGGGACTTCAACCCAACCGTCTTCTCCAAATATTAGATCCTTCTTAATGACTTCCCAATCCTCATCTTCTTTGGTTGGTAGAGCCTTCGCGAGATTATTATCTTCATCTCTGAAAAGAGAGGAGAATAGCTATTGCATTCCATCAAAATTCTTCCCTTCTTGTTCAAACATCTTTATTTGGCTTAGTTCAAGATGACGTTGGTTTTGTAGAATGACAAAGAGAATATTTTTGAAGGAATTCAAGGTTTCTTCTAGATTCTCACTAAGATTACGAATAGGATTTGCCATGGATTGGGTGAGAAATTTATAAGGAAGAAGGAGAAATGGAATAATGATTTTTTCTTGAAGAAATAGGCTTAAATAGGGTTTAGAATTCATTGGATTTTGAATGGATGTGAGTAGTTATTTTAATTTTAATATTTGAAACAATTTGAAAATCTAGCAGTTATATGTCGATACATACTTATTTTTATGTCGACATATCAAAGTGAAAATTTTGAATTCTTTTGAACTCTATTATATCATAATTTGTTCTAAAATTTTTACAAAGACATAAAGATGATCTTAACATAAGTAAAACTCCATTCATTACTTGATAGAAAGAAAATACATCCAATTAATCAAGTCACATTTTAAATACGAGATTCCAAAGCAAATACATGGAAATATAAGCGAATACATAAAGATAGACTAAACTAGATCACTATGTTTCAGATGATGATGAGGGAGGTGAGATTCCAAGCTTTCTTCCCATCGTAACCATGAATTTGGATATTTTGGAAAGTTTCTTGTTAAGCATCATCTGATTTTTGACGATTTTCACATGATTTTTAATAATAGTCTCTTTGTAAATGCATTTAGTATCGGTTGGATACTCACCACTTTCTATAGAAGCCTCTTCTTCTTCTTTGACTTCCACTGGCTCTTGTTCTTGTTGCATTCGAGCTTGTTTGGCTTCGAATGTCTTATACGGTTTGAAAGTGAGAGGAATTTGCATGAGATGAATGTTTGATGAGTCAAACACTTTTCTAGGAACAAATTCTTCTCCATGAAAATCAACATTAATGTATTTGAAAATACGAGTGAGATAAACATCATAGTAGAGAGTGTTTTCTCTTGACGATAATTCTGTGGGCTTAGCTTCATTTTAGATCATTTCAGCCCAATTGATAGTATATCTACCCATAATAGCAAAGAGAGCCTTTTAGACTTTGAGAGCTGGATTTTAAAATTTCCAGAATGGGGAGTGATGGTATGTTAAAGGAGAAGGTTAGTAATTCTTGTTTTTGGACGAAAGAAGCGATTTTTGAATTCCACTGGAGCACCATCTTCAAATATCTTGTGGTAGGTTTCCAAATTGGTTTCGTCGATAACAAAATCTAAAACATTCGAGCTCGTGCTTCTATAATTTAGAATAGTGCCATTTGAGTGCCTTTTACACTACTCTAATTTTTTTTTCGTTGCCTTTGTAAAATCCGCGATTGAGATTCGCATAGAACATCTTGACGGGTTTGGGATAACACACTTCGTAGTTATCACGAGAATCAAATAAACTCAAGACTTCATTGTGTTCGAAAACAAAGACCAGATCATAAGAGGGAAAATTGCTAAAGATGGCGAAAGTACCCATGTTAACTTTTTCATTTTCTACCATAGGTTTTTATAGCCTCTTTGTCATTATAAAGATAACCTTTGATGACTTTGGTTATCTTAAATTTTTGAGATGAACTAGAGGAAGCCATTGAATTGATAGTTTTGAAGAGAATAGATATCAAGAGTATTGTTTTGAGTTGTGAATGAAAGGTAGAAAGAATAGATGTACATATAGAAATTGAATGTATGTGAATTGAATAGATATGAATTAAATAGGCACAACTTTTCGTACCTAAATGACACCTTTTCGGACCTTGGGAGTTGGTGAAAAGTTGGAGGGAAGTTTGAAAGTTTAAACCTTTGAAATTCAAGATTTGAATTTTAAAGCTGGTCAGATATGTTGACGTAGACGTATTTTTATGTCGACATGTATGTCTACTTTCAAACAAAATTAAATTTTTACGAGTGGAAATTTATATTATCGATTTATATTTCAGGTTTAACGATTTCCTGAATTATTCTAATCCTAATAAACACATAAACAATTTATTTTATTGCTCTATTTGTTATTTATTTATTTATTATTATTTTTTCTAATTTAAAATTCAAATTTCAAATTTGAATTTCAAATTCAAATTTCAAATTTGAATTTCAAATTCAAATTTCAAATTCAAATTTCAAATTTGAATTTTCAAGTTTAAATTTTAAAGTTTTTAAATTCAAATCAAAGTAAACAAACAAAGCAACCATTCAACCAAATAAATTTGAAATTAATTAAGGCATACCCGTTTTTTAGATCCTTTTCTTCAAAATTTTATGAATTCTGAATTGCCATAAATCATATATTTGTATTTCGGGTTTTTGGTTCTTTATCACTTGAGATGAATCAGAATCATCTAATGTTGCTGCATATGCTTTCTTTCTCTTTCTTGACGAATTGTTGTTGTCTATTTGTTGAGTTGATTTATCTAGATATGGACACATTTTCTTTATATGATCTGGATTGTTGCAGTTATAGCATCGACCATCGTTACTTCTTGAACTTCCTTAGTTATAATTTTTCCTTATATATCTCAGAAATATTCTAAAATGACTTTCATAAGAGTTGTTTCTCCATCATCTTCACTACTCGAGTCTGAATTATTTGTTGTTGCTTTTAATGAAATAGATTTCTTCCCAGTTAGCCTGTTTTCTTTTCTCTTCTATAATTGGACTTCATAAGACATCAGATTTCCGATTAACTTCTCAATCTTCATTTCATTCACATCATTGGCTTCTTCAATTGCCAAAGTTTTCGGATCCCATTTTGAAGTTAATGAACTTAGTATTTTTCTGACTTGATCAGTTTTAGAGTAAATTTTTCCAAATGCTGTTAATGAATGCATTATCTCTTGAAATCTGCAATACATATCTGAAATAGACTCATTCTCGTTCATTTTGAGTAACTCAAACTGATTTACTAACATTGCTATTTTCGTTTGTTTAACTTTACTAGTTCCTTCAAGAGTAACTTGAAAAGTTCTCCAAATTTCATAAGCATTTTTACATACTGACACTCTATTAAACTCATTCCTATGTAATGAACAGAATAACATATTCATGGCTTTAGAATTCTGTTGTGCAGCAACCTTTTGTTCGTTTGTCCATTGTGCAAAAGCAGTTGTGGGTTCAACAAATTCATTTTGTGTACTATTCCATATGTCTAATCCTACTGACTGTAAATATATTTTCATTCTACATGTCCAATATGAATAATTACTACCATTAAACAGCGGTGGTCTAACAGTGGATTGACCCTCTACAAAAGAGTTAGTATTACAACCAGTATTGTTTCCATTATCACTATTTTCAAAAATCAGATTGTGAACTTTTTGAAAGACCTTGCTCTGATACCAATAGTTACGAATTGCGGAATTGATCGTTAAGGAAAAACAAACACTAGAGGGGGTGAATAGTGTTTATGATAATTTAATCATAATCTAAAACTTATGTGAACTAATATATGAATCAAACACCACAAACACACTCACAAACAAAGATTCAAACACGAACATAAAAATAAACAGAAATAAAAAGGCAGAAAAGGAAAGAACACACCGAAATTTATACTGGTTCAGAATTTCTCCTACGTCCAGTCCCATGCAACGCTGGATTGTGCAGAGTTTTATTACTATATCAATATCCATTTACAATCCTCCTTGATTTCACGGCTACAAGGGATACCACCATTTCCACCCACATATTTGATCAAGTATACCTTTCTTGATTTCACGGTTACAAGGGATACCACCGATTACCCATCCTTGATTTCACGACTACAAGGAATACCATCGATTCCTTTACACAGCCCAAACTATTACAAATAGCCCTATAACTCTTCAATAACACTTGATTCAGAGAGTAATGAGTAGAGAGTGTAGAGAGGAGAAGATTAGTGAAAACAGAATTGAATTTGGTAGAGTATAGGTGTAGAAATCATAAAAATGATAAGAAATAATGGTGTAATGAAAGAGAGTGAAAGTGTAGAAGAAGAAGTGATTAAAAATTTGAATTCAATCCCTTTTTATAGTGTGTAAAAGGTTGCAATGCTTCATAACCATCACAATTAGTGAAAAGACATTTCCTTTCAAAATTGAAAAAAAATGACAGTTATATGTTGACATAGTGTTTTTCTTATGTCGACATACACCAAGTGTAAAATTAAATTTTAAGCATTTTTCATGTGTTTTGATATAAATATAATTCTGGAAATTCTTGAATTAAAAATAGTGTTATAAATTAATATTATAAAGTAGGAAATCATATCAAAACATAAATATAAACTATATAAACATATTTATAAAATTATTAAGTCTAAAACTATATAAATATTAAAAATAAAACTATAAAATATAAAACTTATAACCCTTGAGTTTGAAAACAAAAGTAAATTAAGAAAGAAAATTACAAAAGATAGAAAATAAAATAGAGAAGATTGAAGATAGAATTTGGAAACATAATTTGAATTTGAACCTGTTGTGCTATTTAGAGTCTTACATAATCTAGACTCTATAACTAGATTAGTCTTGAACTCTTGAATACTCATGAGTCCTGAAATATCACTACACCAAAACATCAAATTTGACACACCACGATGCAGAGATTTGATACGGGTTTAAGCCCTATCAAATTTGATACGACTCTTAACTGTATTAAATTTTCTTTAGTACACCTCTACCGATCCACACCTCCCCCGACTTTTAAAATATAACCTTAGAGCACTGATGGTTCAGATTGCTTCGTATGATAAGGCTTTGAGCCATATCAAATGGCATGATACTTTTTCCTCCCCATTTTAAGATTTCGTCCCTCCCCTCCTCACTTCTTCGTTTCGGTGCAGAAACAAATTAGGATTTTTCCTTCTAAAACCCACCTCTTTTAATTTGAATCAATTAACGATAATTTCTTTCCCTTTAGCTCTTCGTCACTGATTTATTCTCTGGCAGCTTCGGAGTTATTGCGATTTTCCTGTTCGTCGAGATTGATTGTTGCTTGAATAATTGGTACAATTTTTTTCCCTTTTCGAGTATGAATTTGCTCGAATTTCAATGATAAATATCTATGATGATTTGAGGTTTTATAAGGTTGAATCTCTTCGTATAACGTTGGTTTCTTGTTTGACTTGTTCGTTGAACTTAGCACCTTGAACCACCGACCTCCTATAATCTCCCCAAATCATCCTTCAATCTTCGAAATCCTGCAACCCACAAACACCAATCGTTTGACTCTCAACGATTCTCTCATCACCAAATGCGAACATGTTTAGATTTCTGGGTTTAGTAAGAAATTCCTCCATCTACCCCTTTGTGCCCAGTATTACGCATCCTGTTGGTGAATCATTGCTTGCTAAATTCACGTATTTTTTCTCAAATCTGGTCCAACTAAACATTTATTTAAGTGGATGAAGCAATAATTTAGGTAACTATTTTGTTATTTTCATTGTTTGGGTTAAAGAGTTCTTGACACTTGGGCTGATGGGAATTAAACTTCTGTTTTGTGATATAACCAATATTGGAAACAAAAAATATGCCTCAATTAACAAATCTAAGGTTTTGGTGATCTTTTTGCTTGCATTAGGAGCACAAATATGCCTCTTCAGAATTTTCATTTTGTGCTAAATTCCACGTACTTCAGTAGTGTTATTAAGCTTTTATTTGTCAGCTGCTTATTTATCTATTTATTTGACAGACTTATCGCAATAACCTCAGTAAGGTATGTCAACTTTTATCGTATACAATCATTATCCAATTATTATATTTTGCTTATAGATAATTTATTCTATGCATGCTGGAACCGAGCAGCAAGCTTTTAAGCTTGTTGTTTAGAACAATAATGATTGCTTGCTGTTCGGAAATGCCAGCTCTCAGGCTTGTTGTTCGAAAATGCAAGCTCTTAGGCTTGCTGTTCGGAATAGCAAGCTCTCAGGCTTGCTGTTCCGAATAACAAGCACTTAAGCTTGCTGTTTCGGAACAACAAACTTAAGTGCTTGCCGTTCGGAACAGCAAGCCTAAGAGCTTGTTGTTCAGAACAGCAAGCAATTGCTGTTCCGAACAACAATGGCTTGCTGTTCCGAACAGCAAGCAATTGCAGTTCCAAACAGCAAGCAATTGCAGTTCCGAACAGCAGTGGCAGTTACGTACATTGAGTTAAGCATTTAATTATTATTTTTCATTATAATTATCCACTTATTTCAACCAATTCTTTTTAGCATTACCATTAAAGGCTAACACTAATTAATGCTTTCATTCGCTGGATAGAGATAGAAGAAAGAAGGGGAGTCTTAGTAAGGAGACACAATTAATTATAGAGCACTTTTGGACTGAACGACAAGTAGAACATGTAGATTCATATATGAAAGTTTATTGCAAGTGCTCTATGGAGAGATACTTTATACAAGAATGTTTTTTAATGCATGTGGCGATAAGTAATAAAATACAACCTCATGCTTTGTTTTGGATGAAATAGGAAATAAAATTGCTTTATGACTGGTTGTGATTCCAAAACTGCTCCAGAACTTCATAAAATACAAGTGCCATCAAATTTAAAGATGATTGTTTAGTTTAATGTTATTTTGGATATTGGGTATGTAAAGCTAAATTTGCCTTTTTCTGTAAGACGGTTCACCCTTATGGGACTTCTGAAAAAAAACTTTAATATACATGTTGTCAAGCTGGTGGGTCTGTACAGGCGTCCGATAGATCGTGCAATTTTCTTTCCTTAGTCCAGGTACGCTCACAGTAATTTCCTATATCTGCCTAATTAAGTCAAAATATCTATTATAGTATTTTGCAATTTTGTCCTCACGAATTTTTTCGATGTTTTTATATGTAGATACTGCAAATGATTTCATGAGTTGAATCATTTTATGCATCTCTATTCTTCTGTTTGACATCAATTATTGTACACCCCTCTCATATATCACTTGCATGACTATTGAATTTTCCTTTTGCATTTCATATGGTTTAATTTATTTTCAGGTTCTATTTAAAACTACTGAACATAGACATAAAGTTAAGCTTTTGGTACCCCTGCTCTAACTCTCCTACATTTCACGATGGCATATCTGTATGTTTAATAACTTATTGGCTTGTAATACTGCTTGCAATAGAGCCACTATGTTGGTTCAGACTAATAAAAGGATTTCACATTCCGCTTTAGCCCGTTTCCATTTTTGAAACTATCAGTTTTTTATAACTATACCAAATATATGAATTTCAAGCTTTTTTCTATCTCCTTTTTATCTTTCTTTTGTATTTCCACTTTGTTGGCATTGATGTTAGATATTATAATTTATCTTTGATTTTTTTGTTATATAACAAACTTAACCATTGTTGCATGCTGAGTTCTTGACATAAAGTAATGGTCAAATTTGTTTAATACCGACTGCTTAGTTTCTATGTCACATTAAACTATTTAATACCAATGAATTAAGGCATATCAGTCAAAATATCAAGAATCGTTATGTACAGTAGAGCAAATAATTTGCTAGCTTTAGCTATGTTGTAAATTGATATGTAAGATACTGTTTGCATTCTTTTTAATTCAGTTCAATGTTAGGAGGGGTTGTTTTTGTCAAGCATAGGAAAAACATTCTTGACTTCCTTGAGTCTGGTTTAATTTGTTTAACAATCCCTTTCTCATGTTTCAGGGAAATTTGTCGGGAGAGGAAGGGGCAGAGGACGTGTGTAATGACCCGCATTTGCAGAGGTATTATAATTAATTTTTTTAATTATATAAATAGTGATATAGTGAATTAAATGGTGGTTTAATAAAATAATGGTGAATATTTAATTTTAAATAATAAATTAAATAATATATTAAATTCTGAAATAATCAGAATTGGCTGAAATGGCGATATGGTGTGAACTGGATCATCTGTGATATTTAATTCAGCTTGGAATTGAATTTGAATAATTAATATATTATACAAACGACAGTTTGAACATATAATTATATTATAATTAAAATCGAGCTTGAAATGGCGCGGCAGTTCGTTATTTGGCGATTTGAACTTCAACTGAATGTACAGGATTCGTTTTAAGCCGGATTTCTATGAAACAAGAAACGTGTGGAGCTGGTGGAGTATATCTTTCTAGTGGAAGAGAAAAAATGGGATTTCGTCGTGTAGATTTTGATTTATGTCCAAATCAAATTTTAGAAAAGTCGCTGTGGAATTCCTTTATAATTTATAAAGGAATTATTTATATTTTAAAAAGGGATTTCAATATAAATCGAATATCGGGTTGACCCAGAAGTGAATATCAAGTTATAAATCCCAGTAGAGCTGTATGGTATTCCACTGTGAATATAAACGATAATATTTATTTTTAACTATTAAATTTAATTATATTTAAATATATTTATATATTTAAATGGGTCATTCAGAGCTTTAAAAATAGCCAATTTTGCAAACAAAGTCGAAATTCGAAGAAACTAATTTTGTTGGATCCGCAATGTCAAATAGTTGTTAGATTTCCAGTTTCGTGATTTTTAGAGTCACTGTGTGGTCATACGGATTTTTAGAGTGGAAAACAGTCAGTTTTTCAACGGTTAAAAATACGCTGTGTGAGCAAACAAAGTCGGAATTCAACGAAACTAGTTTTGTTGGGACCGTAATGTCGAACTCTAGCAGTATGTCCAATTTCATAATTTTTAGGTATCATGTGTGACCACACGAAATTTTAGAAGTCAGAAAGCAAGAACAAATAAAAATGAATGGACAAGGTTTGTACACCAAGCCAAATTTTATACTATAAGTACCCACCCCTTCTAAACCTAATTTACCTCATTCTACAGTCAATGAAAAACGCGCCGTCACTTTCTTCTTTAGGAAATAAAAACATTGAACAAATCCACCTCCTAAATTCAAGATAAATTCATATAAATTCCTATAAATTGCAACTCAAGCATCTTGGAGATCCCTTGGAAATCCTTTTCAATTCGATACCCATTGTATATATTGCGATGACGTTTTGGAGTTTGGGAAAAAAACTGTTAGCGAACTAGGGTTCCACGCAATTGGAGATTTAAGTAGTGATTTGGGTTTTCGAGTTCATCTTTGTATTAGGGAGAAGAAATGGAGATAGCGTGATCTTTCTTGTGGGATTCGAAGGCCAAAAGTGTCGGACCTTTTTCCGGAGCAGCAACAAAGACGCGACTTTTAAGGAGGGGCCGGAGTTAGGCATGGGTGGTGGTCACGGAGAGGGAGAGCAATGGAGGATAACAATGATGTTGGCATAAAGCTTGGTCGGCTCAAGGGGGATGGTCATGGATTTATTGCCTGTAGCGGGAAAGAAGAATGATTAACATAAAAACGTGGATTAGTGAATGGTTAAGGAAGGGACTTAAAGGATTGGGATTTGTTGTTTTTCTTTGGAAGGGAAAATTTGCGTGAAATTTTTTTGAAGTAGAATTGGAGTAGTGGAGTTCAAAGAAGGATGTCGCAACTATTGAATGGAGCAGCAGGATTCTTCATTGATCGGGGAGGAGAACACTATTCAAATTGGAGCGGTGTGTGTTAAAGCATGGGCCGATAAAGGATGTGAGGCCCAACTCTATTTAATCCAAGTTTAAATTAATTCTTATAGCATATTAAAATTATAAAATCAATAACTTCCTCGTACAATGTCAAAATTTGACAAAACATGATCCAATGGGATCGTATGGATGGACACTACCCAATGGGACTGACTGGGAGTGGATTGAAGCTCGTTTGAATTTATGGAGAAATAAATTTTTTGATTCAAATCAAACAAACAGTTTATCGTTCTTTAACGATGAACTGCAAATGTGAGTAAATCTCACTAACTCTGAACAGTTTATAATTCCATGTTGTATTTTTAGAACTGTTAAATATTGGCTGATTGACTGTGTGTTGACTGATTGATTGAACTGCTAGTCAGTTAGTTGAATTTCTATATTGATTCTTTTTAACAGAATATATCATATGGAACTGAAAATGATGTTATCTATATTGTTTAATATCTATGATGCAGGGAAACAGGTTGGAGGAATCCATCCAACTGGATTCCTCAACATTTATTTTAATGTGATTCATATATGGTGATATATGATGTGATATATAATCTGTTGTTGATTATGTGTGTTTGGACGATATTTATCATTGTTATATGGTATGTTAAATACCATAAGAAATACTAGATATGGAAAAGGGGATTTTCAAAGTGTATTTTGAAAATGAATTATTTATATAAAATCGATGGATTTTATATAGAAAAGGAAAAGGATTTTTATAAAAGAAAATAATTATAAAATCGAAGAAATAGAATAGATATAAAAGGAAATATTATTGGTTATAATAAATAGAATAGATTAAAAATGAAATATTATTGGTTAGAATAAATAGAATAGATTATAAAGGAAATGTTTATCTTTGGATAAATAGATATATATATATATTTATATATATATATAAGTCTGAACTTATATATGAAGAAGTAAACAGATAAAAAGAACAGATTGATTTATAAATGATATTTATAAATTAAGTTAAATATTTATCATTTGGATAAATAGAATGTATAAGTCAGAACTTATATAAAGAAGTAAGAATCGATTTCAACATCGATGGTTGAAACTGAATAAGGACAAAGAGTTAATCAGTTGAGGTTAACTAGTTAGAGTAAAACCGTAGAGTTAATCAGTTAACGTTAACCAGTTAGAGTAAAACCGTAGAGTTAAAATAGTTAGGTTAAACCGTAGAGTTAAACCAGTTAGAGTTAATCGATAGAGTTAAATCAAACTAGAGTTATTTAAATGGAGTTTATCGAATATTAGTTTATTCGAATATAGTTAAAGGAAAGGAATTATCGATTTTTAGTTAATCGAAAGGTGTTATCGATTATTAGTTAATCGAAGGAGTTATCGATTATAGTTTAATCGAAAAGTGTTATCGATTTGTTTAATCGAAGTGAGTTATAGAATATTAGTTATTCGAATAAGAGTTAAATAGAGTTATCGAATAATAGTTATTCGAATAGAGTTAAATGGAGTTAAAGGAATAAATCGAATATTAGTTTATTCAAATGGAATTAAAGAAGTTAATCGAATTTGGTTTATTCGAATAGAGTTAAAGGAGTTATTGACTAGAGATAAATCAAATAGAGTTAATCCAATAGCGTTAGTCCAATAGAGTAAATTGAATAGAGTTATCAAATATACCTTATTCGAAGGAAAGAATTATCGAATAGAGATGATTCGAAAGAGAGTTACATAAGGAAGTTTGTTAAAGAATTAAAAGGTGAACTTTATCTCTTTCAAGGTTAGAAATGTTGTTCAGTTAAGGTCTGAGAGGTAGTATTACCCCAACTTGATTGACTTCAATTTTAACTAAGGAATGGTTAAGGTTCGACAGTGAAGGTTGGTTAAAGGAATTTAGTTAATAAGCGTAATGGTTTGAGTTGGCATCGCGATGGTTTGTTTAAACATCTGTCTAAGTCTAATGAAGGAGTTTTGGAAATGTTTTTCCAAATAAGAACCAGAAATGTTTTCTGATATAGAAAACAAGAAATGGAAATGTTTTCCAATGGTAATAACATATATTTTCTAAATTTAGAAAATAAGAAATGTTGAATATAGGGAAATAGGAGATAAGTAAATTAATGAAATAGAGAGGTAAATGTTGAATGATGATTGATCGATATAATTTCCTCCTGGAAATAATGTCATTGTTTGCACACCTGTTTTCATTTGAAAGTTAACTCACCGACTATCAAAGTTTTGACCATTTTAATGTTGTTAATATGGAGGGACCGGTTGGATTATAATCCAAAGAACCACTCTGTATTGGCATAAGCGTTGCGAAACATATATGCCAAAGAAAATTGAAGACGGAGTAAATTGCAAGGGCTATTGTATAAGTCTTAGGTAACAGTGCCTAAGATGGATGTACTGAATAGTGCCTTCGGTTCATCCTGTTCCTGGATGACTTGTATGGACGGATGTTTGACAGAGTATTTCCAGACGATCACGTATATTGATTTCTCTAACCGTACCAAGAGTGGAAGCGGAGAAGGAAACTTCTTTTAGCTAACACATAATGTATTGTTGTAGACATCAATTAGTGATTTTCGATGGATCTGACAATGTGGCATTCGAGGTGAATCTGATATGATGATAAAGCGTAACCTCAAGCCTCATCAACCGATAAATGACAGAAATTGGGTAGGCAACATGGCTAAGTCGGTCGCACCAAAGTAGGGTGTATAATCACCTGATCTAGAGTTTCATTTACTTCTAAAAATCTATTGTTGATGCTGTCCCATTCGGGAAACGGTTGCTGATCCCAACCGTTGGTGATATACATTCGATACACTCAAGCGAAATGAGTGGTCGGCCATGTGTGGCCGGGTTGCAAGATGTTATTGTTGAACCCAGTGTATTCCTTTCTAGAGGTACACTAGCGAAAGGTGGTTCCATACCTTGTCATAGTTGGAAATCCATTACCCAATACGTGCTTGCGGTTTTGATTGTATACTATATTTGTAGAACGTGAGATGAAAGCGTTTCTGCTAGATGATTATTATATTGTGGTTGATAGACATTATTATAATATCAAAAGGTTTTTGATATAAAGATAATTTGGATTCTCATAAGGGAAAAACCCGTTCCGTTATACGGCGTGGTCTTATGAGATATCGTTTACTTGTTCAAACTGTTTTACTCATACCAGTCCCATGACTAACCCAGAGTTTATTTTGTTGTTTTCCCTAAACTCTTGGGTGCCCAATTTTGTACGGGCAGTCAAGTAGTCAGGATTTATAGATATACTGAAGAGCTTGGAGCAGGAGGCTTCAGGATTATATAGCTATAGTTATTTCCACTGTGTTGTAAGTGTTGTACTTTGATAATGATGTATATTCAAGTACAGATGTTTATTTCAAAGTTATGTTATATCTATTATATGTTATTCGTTCCGCTGTGAGGTTCGTGTTACTCTGATGTTGTTACTCTGATGTTGTGTTCTTCTTCTTCTATTCTAAATTTCTATCTTATGTTCCTCACCCTCTAATTTCTTTCATTAACTATTCGGTTATTTTCGATCCTTGCATGTTCGATATGTGTTGTATATCGGATAACCAAGATCGACAAAAACCCGGGTCGTTATAACGTGGGCGAGGCCATGGCCGTTAACTTTGTAATTTATATTCTTTTCCTTCGAGAATTGTAGTAGTAACTAAAGATTTCTGAAATTGTTTATCAGACCATAGTCAGTGTTATTTTGAACAAGATTTAGTTGGTTTGTCAATGTTGTCAGCAAGATTTAGTAGCACAATGTATTTTTTTTTAAATTAGATACGGTCATGAGCCGTATCAATCTAAGAGTTTGGTACGGCTTAAAGCCTTATCAGATTCATGGATTGATACGGCTTTAAGCCATATCAAATTCATGGATTGATACAGTTTTGAGTCGTATCAATTCATATATTTGATACGGCTTTGAGCCATATCAAATTCATGAATTTGATACCGCTCAAGGCCGTATTAAATTAACCAAGACGCCATTTTTTGATACGGCTCAGAGCACTGCCAAATCAATTTTGATATAGCTCAGAGCATTGCTTAATTGGCGTTTTTGGT
Organism: Allium sativum; assembly: GCA_030737875.1. NCBI lineage: Eukaryota > Viridiplantae > Streptophyta > Magnoliopsida > Asparagales > Amaryllidaceae > Allium > Allium sativum. The sequence goes on from CM060916.1 coordinate 48,814,551, forward strand.
GTAGTGTTTCTCTGAATTCTGAATCTTTAATATCTTTAAACGTACAATCTTCAGTGATATTTCCTATATGTAAATCATGCATGTGTGTGCGTGTGTATATTCTATACAAATGTGGTAGTACATATTTTATAATCAATTAATATTGAAATAAGATTGTTATCATCAAAACTCCATTCTCTAACATGGGTAACATCAATCTCGAAGAGATAAGGGTCTATCCTCTACCATATTGTAATTCAGAAAATCTTGATTTACTCGATTGTGATCAATCCTATTTGAAGAGTATGGGTTTATTTGGGACTCTCAAGGAGAATTATGGTAGCTAAAACTTTTTTCACTCCTCATTATCAAATGCAAACAAAGAAAATCCTAGGCTGAAGTTTAACACAATTAGGTCCTATACAAAATAAATAACGTACTCCAGGATATTTTATTACTTGATAATCTTGATTTGAAGGGGAAGAGAGCTTAGAGTCGTTCATGTATAGTATAAATACTAAGGGATACAACCAATGTTTTACAGGTACTATGCAACCTCTCTTGTTAATAGTTCAATAATTTGAATTACAATGTATCCACGATCGAACCCTTGAGAGAATCAATTTCGCAAAATACACTCTTGTAAAATATTTTGCAAACCAAATTAAATATATAAATTAAAAAACCAAATTGGTTATAAAATTGCTAGAATATTGAAAGATTCCTGATGTAATATGCTTCACCGTCCTTTACAAAAGGAATAGATTGAATTCCTCACAGTAGAATAAGCAAAATAAAATTTCAAATCTAAGATATTTAAACCAATTTTTTTTCCTAGTAAGCTTCAGTTTTGATCCTAAGTCTAACGTCTAATCAAATTTTAATATTGAAAAATGATGAGAGCGATGATTTTTAGTTATGTAAATTCGTTCCTAACTAAATGATTCATAATTTTCAGCAAGCACAACAATCAAACGGTAATATTTGCAATAACTAAAAATTGTACAAGCAAGCCAACACACCTTTGGAAAACATTTACAAGCAATTTCTATTTCTTAATTAGCAGCAGCACATGTAGAGTTTAGAAAATTTTACAATGGGGTATGGCAGTTCGTACAGAGCAATTAATCTTTATTACTCAACTCTTGTATTCATTCATTGCTTTAACTATTTTTTCACTTTGGCATTTGACTGATTGAACCTTTTTTTTCTTTTTTTGATTACATAAATCAAGGCAATTGCAATAGATGCACTCGGCAAAAACCTACTGCACAAAACAACCTTTGATCTATGTTTTTTGCTAAATTAGAAGAGCACACATGATGGTAATAATGACCCAATAATACAAAACCACCCTAAAAATCAAGCCTCGATATAAATGCACCAATGATACCCCTATCCTTCCAGTAATCAAACAGTTCACGTAGAAAAAAGTCGTTGTGTAGGAAAACAATTCTTCCATGCCTTTTTTAATTTTTTTTCTCAGAATCGGTATTAAAACCAAAGTTTCAAGCCTTAAATCTGATTGGGGTTAGTGTTGTGTGAGTTGAATTGTGGATGCTAGGGTATTCGAACAAGTGTATTTATGGTTTATAGGAGTTCAAATCGAATGGTGACAAAAGTGGAGGCAGTGCTAATGGTTTGCAAAAGGGGTCGCCTCTGATGGATGTGATTATCATTAGGATATGGATTGGAGATGTTTTGTAGCAGATTGTATGAAAGTAGTGTGTTTGGCTTAGTGAATTTGAGGGTGGAGCTGGGATGTTCGAGTGTTTTGAAGGTAGTTGTTTCGACTTTGGGATATGCAAGGCTGACAGTTGTGTACATGATTTGAAGGCTGTTATCATGATTTTGGTTGTGGATCGGGGTCTTGGATGAGTGGGGTATTGCATAATTTGTGAATTGTGCAAAGAAGAAGGCGGTGATGGTGTTTTGTTTGTATGGAAGCAATGGTTTGGCTTGGTGATGTTTAATGGCGGAGCTATGAAGTTGTTTAGGCAGACGAGTAGTAGAGGGTGTGATTAAGTCTGAAGCAGCCGCGGTTGTCAGAGGTTGTGTGGGGAATCATTATAGCCCAATGCAGGATTTTGGTGGCGTTTTGAAGGAGGGTACATGATTTTATATTGGGTGAAAGTCGATGTTTGGCTAGAGATGACAAGGAGATGATGGACTCAGGTTGATGTAGCCAGGTAGTGGAAGTAATAGACAGCGTGGTAATTGGGTGCATGGTAGTGAAATCGAAACTATGGAAGATTGGATGGTTTGAGGATAAAGAAGAGTTTGTAGCAGAGAAGAAAATTTTTGCAAAGGAAATTTGCACTTTTTTTGAAACTTGGAAAACAAGAAAACCAATGTATCAAAATTTGGAAGGGAAATAAAAAAAGGAAAGAAAAAAATAAAATTACAAGTTTTTTTTCTTGGTTTAGAGATTGTTGTATCAATTTGTAATACTAAATCAACTAATCAAGAATTTTTTTCTATGAAACAAAAAAATAAAAATAAAAACTAATACGAATCGAAAATTAAGTAAACAATACAATTTAGTTGTTACCCCCTCGGCAACAATGCCAAAAACTTGTTTGTCATTTTCTATTGACTAGAAAAGCACAAATCAATACTGCAAGCGCACAGATGTGTAATATGCAGGTCGAACATAGGAAGGAAAATTAACTTATATTATTTATATAATTTCATGGGTGAGTTAGACAAATTTGAAGGATGTGATTTGAAATAAAAATTGAAATTGCAATTTAGTTCAAAACAAATCTAATTATATCGGCAACCAAATTTATAATTATCAATAAAAATAAACTAGAAAGCAAGTAAAACTGCTATTGAATTCATTACATATTTGAATCTACTTAGATCTATATTAAATTCAGTAACTAACTAAGAAAAGAAAAACAAAAGCAAACATAAAGAAAGTAAAAATTAGGATTACCATTGAATCTAATCAAACGGTCAAACGTTAATGAGAAAAGCAAATAAAATAACAATTTGTGCTCTATCAAATTTAATCTAATAGACAACACAAATTGATATGAAAAATAAAAATGCAGAAATAAAAGAAAAGTAAATCTTTATTAACAGAGAAGGGAACATATACAGAAAAAGGTACAATGTTTATAATGGATATCATGTGTATTTATAAGGGATGTAATCTCCGCTCTATGTGCATGTCGGACCTAGAGAAAGTACCTTGAATATAATTTTTTACAAAAAAAATGATTTGATGGTTGTGATATTCCTTAGAGATCTCCCTCTTGGCAGTTAAATATAAATGATTTGATTTTGTTTTCTTGAGAATATACCGAAATCCTTAAATCTTTATTAAGTGTATATATTATATATGAGGGGGGTTATATAGCATCCCTCTTTCGTTGCACCCCCTTTGCATACATACATTTTAAAGGAGTGCTACACTATTTGGGTGCTCTTGATTCTATCTCAGTATACATACATACATACATACATTTAAAACACAAGATGTGGGGCATGCAATATTTATGTTCCTTTCTTCATAAAAATAGGACTTGACATGGATTGAACTCAAAACGCTCTACCCAACTATTTATGCCATTATCAGTGTGCTTCAACTTTCTTTGCAATTGAAAACTTGTTGATTCCAATATGTAGCATTTTTCGAAGCAATTGGTCTTTGACTGAGATAGAGGAGACTTTTATTGACAATCCGTTAAAACCACACAAAAATAGAAAAAGTAATATTTATTTATATATAATAAAGATAAGATATGAGTGTAAAGATAAACAATTTTACGTGTTAATAAATAATCTTAACCAAGAAAAATTTCCAAACGAATTGAAATCATGATTTATATGATTAACAGTTAAATAACTTACCGTCAAAATGTTTGATAGTTTGTAAAGTATCATTTTGGTTTGGGGAAACCAATTCAAATCGACCTATGCGCTCGAAATTGCATGTATCTTGATGATTACTATTTAAAGGTGTAGACCTTCGAAACGGAAATGACTTTTTTTTAAGCATTTGTGCTTAGCTATCCGAATTCATATTACAACAGTGGTGTTTACATTCTGGAGATCTGCCTTATTAGTAGGACTATTTGTTACTAATAACATGGGTGATTCCCGATAGGATGTGGTAAAAGGAGTGCCTTCAATTCAACTTGTTTCTAGACAACTGGTATGGACGAGTGTCTAACATTGCATTTCTCAAGACAATGTACATTATTCCTTACAAACATGATTTTTTTTGTTGGCATGGGAGATAACACCTCTTACATTAAACAACCTTCTTTGAGACATATGAGATCAGAGGTTGTATTTTTGTGGAATTAAATTAGTGTGTTTATAGAATTGACAATGTGACATTCAAAATGGAATTTGTGATATGTGAAAGGTAGTTGCTACCTTAAGCATTATCACCTAGAAATGGCCAAAACTTGACATGTTGCGAGGCTGTATGGATCACGTCCATTAGGGTATGGTCATCGTCCTTCTAGATTACTCCATATATGTCGACTACATTGTGTATGCTGGAGCACACCAAAATAGGTCAGTTGCAATCCACGTGATGTCAATTTGATTTATGCACCACCATACAGGCTTGCATAATTGGAAGGTCTTGGAAAATAAGCAAAGGTTATGAAGATGTCGTTTCTTGGTACATTCATGTTAGCCTTCCTTGTTACAAGCTCAACCAAGAGGCCTAAAACCTCAATATATCCCAAGATATAGAGTAAATTTCGGCTTTTAGAAAATCGGGTCCATAAGTATGGTGTGTACAAGACTCAGCTTCAAAAGGAATATCAAGCCAGCTTAAATCGAAGAAACACCAAAGCACATAGTTCTCTACTCGCCGGATCGAATAAATCAGAGATGCCAGATTAGGGGCTTACAGCTCGAGTAGGGTCCGGATTGAATGACCAATGGGGCAGTTGCTCATGTCTCCACTGCTCACCCCATGATCTTCTAAAGGTGTGGAGTAGCTGCCACTGGCCACATTCGAACCCACCTGATTCAAACCGACCCACCCTCTCCTCGCAACCATTGGCACTATCACCCTATTAACACCGATCGAATGCCACCAGTAGCAACCGTTCCTACCTTGAATCTGAGCCACTCGCTGTTGCACCTATAAATACAAAATTTTCAGGAGACTAAGGGGGCATTTTGGCACTCTTCCTCCACACGCGTGAACTATCTGTTGGATCTCGCTTTATAGCATTTGTATTATGACAACTATACATGTACATATATTATTATAGACTAACTCTGTTTTATAGGAAGAAACTCGAAAACAAATTCAAGAGCTCAAAATGAAGGATATATGTGTCTAGAGTCTGTATGTATTAGTATAAATCTTGTTAAAATCTTCCTTGATGATACACACACAAGCACGTTTTAATATATAAGATTGTTTTTATAAAACATGCATAAGTTATAGGCTTGCAAATGCAAACATACGTCTGAATATTTCAAATTAGACGTCTGTCTACTGAAAGAAAAATAAATTTATCACAATATTCAAACGTCTGAATACTGGCCGAAATAACCTATTTCCTTGTTGTTTGAATATTTACATCTGAATATGAATGGATGCAACTATTCAGCAAAGAGACGCAACCTTTAATTAATATCTCTTCATCAAATATCTTCATGAATAATTGCGTCTATTGTATATTATAAGTAAAGTTTCAATCAAATGTTCTATTCACTGATTTGCATTCTAATTCTTTCTATCTAATCTATTGTAATCATATTTGCAAGCGCACTTTATTTCCATATTTTTTTGATTACAAATCATTTTTAGTCTTCCATATTCTTTCACAAACTACACTATTATCATCAAGGAAAAATTATAGGAAGGGTGTACATTAATTTGACATATCAGTGTTATCAAGAACACAAATAGTCAACAAATTTTTTGTATTATCAAAGACCTCTTTAGCAGTTGAGGCACGAAATCCTGTTCAGTTGTTCGGGTAGTTGTAGACCTATTCCTCCAGGTTAAGTGAGGGTTGTTATTAGTGAAATTCCAGAAGGGAGTCTGGAACTAGACGTAGAAAGAAGGTTTGAACCAGTATAAAATTTTGGTGTCATTTTTTATTTATTACTAATATTCTACTATCTGCACATTAGTCTGCTTATACTCCATATTATACAATTCTACCACTACATAGACTCTTCCAATTAGTACTAGAGCAAGGTCATCCGAAAATCATAACATTGTTATTCAATATATTCATAATATGGAGAACAACACAAGTACCAGCACAACCACTGCCTCTACTTTTTCCGAAGGACAATCTACTCAAAGAATAACACTATTCAATGTGACGACCGCCCACAGCCTCTACACTATACAAGAGAAATAATGCACTGAAGGGTGTGTCATGCAGTTATCATCAAGTTATGGTATATATGCGAAAACTGTCATAAACTCATAGCGCAAGGATAAAATATAATAGAAATTATACAACAAGTAGTGATAGCGAAACAGAAAACACTAAACTTTCATAATAACTACAAAGTATTTCCTATACACGTGGATAACAACAATAGTGTCTATACAATTTTCCTCACTACGGTACTCAGAGAAATAACAAACATCGGAAATCCAATTATTAGATTGTAGTAAAGATAGTACGCCAGCCTCCTGCTCGCCATCGATCAGCATCACCGTTCCCACTAAGGCACCACCTGTCACCTGCTACTTAGTCTGCCCATCCAACATAGGATGAACAACCCAAGGTAATAAGAGGGAAACATAAAACCTTGAGTCAGACAACAGTTTTAGTGAGAGATAAAACAGCTAACAAACTTTAATAGTAAAGTATATGAGAAGGGATAGATAAACATACTAATCTACACACAACACCAGAGAAGAACTCAATCTTATCTTCCCCCATTGGACAGTGATAGCCTTTACTTCAACAATTCAGTCATACATCCATGGAAACCAGAACACCCATTCAACCACGGCAAGCACTCATGACATCCAAATTATAGATCTCATGTAAACCATCCTAATCGAACTCAACAACCATCAAGCACAATCCCCATAGGCCTAAACCAATATCAGACAAGCACCCAAGGAACATCTCCTTCGACGTTGGACAATGTACATGAGACGGTTCAAACAAAGAAACTAATCAATCATGACAGACTCTGGCTATCACTGCCAATCCTGCTTCAAAACCATCGTTAATCGTATGACGGCCAACCTTTCCATGTGTCAAGAGCTAATGGTAACCCCAAATCTAGCATAAACTCCATACTCCTTTCAACGATACATATGTATGTCCAACCTTGACAGCTAGGCCTTTCATTGATACCCAAGGTACTCGACCTACAATTGGTCTTTTGGGTGCCCCCATCGTACCTTTGCTTTGAGCCTGCTAGAACTTACGACAATGATAATCTCTCGGTCTTCTCATCTCTAGTCATTCAAATCAACGACTTTTCATAGCTCAAGCAACCTTCTCGAGCAACCATTATCCACTAACTCACGACCTTTGAGTTGTTACCTAATTCGTTGTTCTATACCGATCAACGAACACCTTCCAACACTTCGAATATTCCCATTTGAATTCTTCTCGAAGTTACACCATCATCGAGCCAATTACATCACTACGTTGCGGCGAGGGCTTGGGGAGTTGCCCTCGAAAAATATATTTTTTCGAGCTCTTTTTTTTTTAAATCCAAGTCGTACCCGAAAAACGTACGTTTTCAGAAAATGACCCTATTGGAAATAAACCATAGCATCATCACTATTAACCATAGTGTTTAACAAGTGTTGTTAAAGACATGACCGATTATCCCCTTCAGACCGACCCGACCTATACTAGGCCGACCCGACCCAGCCCCTTCCTGACTTCAAACTCGACCGACCGATCACCCCCCTTTGGAACATGACCGACTCGATCTGACTACTTTAACATGACCGACCCGATCCGGTCGCTCCTTCATCACATCAACTTCTGAGCCGACCCGACTCATCTTGAATGGATCGACCCGACTAGACATTGCCTGACCCGACCAGCTTCAATGACCGACCCATTCTAACCTGTTCTCCACAATAGGATTTTATACCGACCCGACCCACTTATGGCCGACCCGATCCGCTTCCTGCACATCTCCAATTCTACTCCGATTTCAACCAAAACTTTGTCAAACGACGAACCCAGTGAAATCGACTCAAGCAAAGTCATCAAACACAATCATAAACATGTCATAACATTATTAACAACATGAATATGATGATTACCACAAAAATGATGTAAATATCATCTAAAACCATTAAATTGAACATATGATGAAAATGAGAGATCTAACTAACATAAACATGTGAAATGACATGAAATTAACGGGTAAAACTTGCTAAATTAGATCATAGGGTGATGCATATGAAAATAGACATATAATGGTGTAAATCTATGGTAAAACACTTGAATTTGACGAGAAACATGCACAAACACTCATATACTTCATTGCATTCATGTGAGAGATGTAAATCACTCACCGATTTGCTAAAACAAGGTAAAATCAATGAAATAGGAATCCAGATAGCAAGCATCTCGCACCAATCACTTTGATCCGATGAACTCTTGCTTTAATCGATGTAGATTAAGCCTTTAATTGTGTAGATCTATGATTTCTCTCCTTGGATTTGGATTTTTGATGGTGGAAAAGTGTTAAAGGAAGGAGGGGCATAAGACCACCCAATGAGGAAATGAAAAACTAAACCATTCCCCATATCCCTCACCCCCTATTTATACCCTCCCATCAGCCCACTAATGGGCCTCTCTAATTCATCCCATTATGACTTATAAAATCTGGACAACTAACTAAAAAACCTTAAAACAATGATTTCTCCCAAACTGTTAAGCCAAATCTTTACTGTAACTAGTCTATGGAAAGACAACCATCAATTCCTTTCCAATGGCACAGGTCTCACCCTCTGATTCTACCTAAGTCAAAAATTATGCCTTATTCAAGACTAACAGGGGTAAAATGGTCACAAACAAAATTGGTAAAAATTATGGACATGTCACATACTCCCATAAGCAACCTATCAAAAGAAGAGAATGATCCAACCCTTAAGAAATAAAATAACAATATTTTACGATCTTCCGATCCGTAAAATGCTGGTTGTTACATTCTCCCCCCTTAAGAATTTCGTCCCCGAAATTCCAAGCAAACATAAGCAACTACAATAATTCCACATGCTTATCATCCATGAGAAGCCAATTCTATCACCCAAACTAGCAACCATCAAGCCATGCATCAATAGCCTTGTCCTAGCACGCAGAATTCTATCAAACAACAACAAGATACAACAACATAATGATGATACGATTAAAGGTTCCTACCGACGAAGAGTTCTGAATGAGTCGCCTTCATACTTTCTTCCATCTCCCATGTACAATCGTCACCATCTTCAGTCCACTGTACCTTGACTAGCTTAATCGTCTTCCTCCTAAGCTGTTTCGTGTCACTCCCCACAACATGAAGTGGCTTACGAGGTTTCACAACTGCGGTTTCAACTTCTAGGTCTTCGTACTGCTCTGGAGGTACCACCCACATTCGAATCATGCACAAACTTCCGTAGAAAAGACACATGCAACACGTTATGCATACTCGACATCTTCTCGGGTAAGTCCAATCTATATGCGAGCTTTCCAATTCGCTCAACAATCGGAAATGGTCCAGTGAACCTAGAAGCCAACTTTCCTTTACTTCCGAATCGAACCACATGCTTCAACGGTGAAATCTTCACAAAGATCATATTGCCTACGTCGAATTCCAAATCTTTTCGATGCTTATCAGCATAACTCTTCTAACGATCTTCGGCCGCTTTCATTCGTTGTCGAACGATCACGATGCAATCCAAGGTCTCCCTAATCATCTCTGGCCCAAGTACCAACTTGTCTCCAGTTTCTAGCCAACATGCCAGAGAATTGTACGGTCTCCCATACAACGCCTCGTATGGTGCCATCCCAATGCTAGACTGGTAGCTATTATTATACGCAAACTCAACTAGATGTAGATGGTCTTCCCACGATCCTCCAAAATCCAACACATAAGCTCTTAGGAGATCTTCCAAAACTTGACTGACTCTCTCGGTCTGACCATCAGTTTCGGGATGATATGCCATACTCAAGCAAAACTCGGTTCCCAAAGCTTCTTAAAACTTTTCCAAAATCCGCTAGTGAATAATGGATCTCGATCACTAACTATACTCTTTGGGACGCCATGGAATCTAACAATCCATTCCAGATAAAGTTCAGCCAGCTTTAACGCTGTCCTAGTCGACTTGACAGGAATGAATCTTGCACTTTTGGTCAAGCGATCCATAATAACCCAAATCCCTTCATTTCCTGTCCTGGTTCTAGGGAGTCCATCAATAAAATCCATCGATATTTGCTCCCACTTCCACTTTTGAACTTCCAATGGATGAAGCAAACCACTTGGCTTCTTCTGTTCAACTTTCACTAACTGACAGTTCATGCACTTGGAAATGAATTTTCCAATATCTCTCTTCATCCCCTCCCAGTAGTAGACTTGCTTCATGTCCTGATACATCTTATTACCACCGGGATGAATCGTCAACTTTGAGTGATGACATTCTCTCATAACCTCATCTCTCAATCCATCAATATTAGGAACAACTAACCGTCCTTGCTTTCGAAGCCAACCTTCTCGATCGACTTCGAACTCTTTATTCTTCGGTTCCTGCCTCTGGATAAACTCGACAAGCTTAACATCTTGCTTTTGGCTTTCGCCAATCCTTTCTATGAGAGTAGGTCTTATCGATAAGCTTGCCAACGTTTCAGGTTCCAACTCACATTTTGGCCAGAAATCAAACCTTGCCAAATACTCAAAGCTCTTCCATTCCGAAAACATCGCTCCCAAACTTGCATGTCTTCGACTCAACGCATCTGTAATTGCGTTACCTTTCCCAAGAGTATAGGCTATATCAAAATCATACGATGCCAGAAAATATAACCATCATTGTTGCTGAAGATTCAAATCCTTTTGGGAGAAAAGATACTTCAATGACTTATGATCCATAAACAACTCAAACCGAACTCCCAACATGTAATGTCTCCATATCTTCAGAGAAAACACAATCGCTGCCAACTCCAAATCAGGAGTGGGATAATTCTTATCATGCGGCTTTAGCATTCGATTCGCGTAGGCCACAACCTTATCCTTTTGCATTAGCACTGCTCTAAGTCCAGTACCACATGCATCGGTGTATACCACCATCTCTTCATTCCCACTCGGAATGGTCAACACAGGTGCACTCGTCAATCTCTCCTTCAGGATTGCGAACGCTTGTTCACACTTTGCATCTCATGTGAACGCTTAGTTCTTCTTCGTCAATCTTGTTAACGGTGCAGCTACCTTAGAGAAATCCTTGATAAACCTTCGATAATATCCGGCCAACCCAAGGAAACTTCGGACATCCTTCGCATTCTTAGGTCTATCCCAGTCCTGGATTACTGCTACTTTAGAAGGGTCAACCGCTATCCCATTTCCAGAAACAACATGACCTAAGAACCTCACTTCATCCTTCCAGAAGTGACACTTCGAGAACTCAGCTTTCAACTGATGCTTTTGCATGATCTCTAACACAACACTCAAGTGTGTCTTGTGTTCTTCCCCATTCCTGGAGTAAACTAGAATATCATCCACGAATACAAGTACAAACTTATTCAACTGATCTCTGAACACTCTATTCAAAAGATCCACAAAATACTCTGGTGCGTTAGTCAACCCGAATGGCATTACCAACCATTCGAAGAAACCGGATGGTGCCCTAAAAGCAGTCTTTGGCACACTATCCTTAGCCACCCTCAGCTGGTGAAATCCCATTGCCAAATCCATATGAGAAAACACTTTGGCTTTGTGAAGCTGATCGAACAGGTCATTAATTCTTGGTAACAGATACTTATTCTTCTTTGTCACTTTGTTCAGCTCACGATAGTCCACACACAATCTTAACGGGCCATCTTCCTTGGTTGCAAATACGGTCGGTGCACCCCATTCGGAAACATTTCTCCAAATGAATCCCTTCCATAGAAGGTCACGAACTTGCACCTCCAACTCTCGTTGTTCCTTAGGCGCCATCCTCCTAAAGGGCATAGCGATTTGTCTAGCACCTTCGACCAAATCAATCCTAAACTCGATCTCATGATGCGGCGACAACCCTTTGACCTCGTCAAAGACATCTACATACTCATTAGCGATCAGCACTGGTGAAAGGTCTTCTTGTGGAATCCCAAGCGAATATAGATAACTCACGAAGACCGCGTCTTCGCGCTTACATCTAATCAACACTTTTCGCCCTTCCACATCACCAACCCTCACCTCTAGCTTCTCGCAGTTCAGCCTTGCCGCATACCTCTTAAGCCAATCCATGCCCAAGATGATCCCATACCCAACGAAGTTAAGAACAAAGAAATCACACACAAAAGAGCAACCATGAATCGACAACACTAGACCACGACAAATCATGCACAAACTGGACGAACCCCCAACTGGATTAGTCATGATTAATGGTCTATCAAAATCTCGGGTTCCGAACCCAAGCAACAAACAAGCTCATTGCAAATGAATGAATGCGATGCTCCAGTATAAAAAAGTACACGAACTGAAACACCATTAATAGAAAGAGTACCTTGCACCACGACACCCTTTCCCTTCTCCTTTGCAGTAGGAGCTCTTAAAAAAGTTGGCATGACTTCCAAAGCATATGCCTTCAGAACCTGCTTGCCTTTAGCTGATTCTGGATAGTCTTTCTTTTCATGCCCAGGCTTTCCACACTTGAAGCACTTCTTCTCAGCTTTGGGGTTCTTGCACTCACTAGCAAAATGGCTTTTCTATTGGCAGTTAAAGCAAACCTCCTAACTCTTCGGTTTCTTTTAGTCATCCTTTCCTTTCTGCTGCTGCTACTTCCTCTTCTTATTATTACCACTTTTCTGTGGTTTATGAGCCTCTTTAGTTGCACCAACAAAATTTTCTTCCTTGGGAAACAAGCTCTCATGATGAATAGCTTTTTCCACAATCTTATCAAATGAATCATCAAGGTGGTCCACTAACGGATTTCCGATATAAGCATCCAAAACCAAAACAAACTTCTCGTTCTTCTGATAGGGTGTATCAATGTATGAATGAGCATATCTAGCCAAGGCTTCAAATTCAGAAATGCAGTCAAGCACAGAACGATCATTCTGTTTCAGCTCTACGAACTTCTTGAATAGAGCACATTTCTGAGCTGTGGAGATAAACTTTGCTTCAAACTTAGCTTTGAATTTTCCCCATGAAATCTTCTCTTCCGGAGTCTCGAGTATGATAGAATTCCACCATTCCATGGCCCTGCCCTGCAGCTGCCTTGATGCAAGCTTTCTCTTTATTGCATCCTCAATAAGTCTCCAAAGATTCGGACACATGAATCCGTCCACCTATGAACCTCTTCAGCTGGTTCGTTTCCCTTGAATGTTTTCCCTCCTGGAGATGTAAAATATTTGCACAGCTTTGCAAAATCTACTACTCTAGGAACTCGCACACTTAAATCTACCATTGCTGCCACTGGAGCGGGTACCCTTCACATAATTGCCTCTGCCATGGCCGGGTATTTTCGTTCACTGCCATTTTCCCCTCCAGTATTAGCTCCCCTTGCAGCGTGTCTTGATGGTCGTCTATTCATTCTAAATCTGCAATTTAGAATAATTAGCCATTTCCAAGAAAACTGCTAAAGAGATACAACCGCCACTACTATATATGCTAATATATATAGTAAGCATCCAACTAAAATCTACAAGTACGTCTCTCATACGTGATTAAGTCTTTAAACTTTGGCCAAAATCGTTGACTAGAGCTCTGATACCAAATGTGATGACCGCCCACAGCCCTCGCACTATACAAGAGATATAATGCATTGAAGGGTGTGTCAGGCAGCTGTGGACGATCATCAAGTTACGGTATAAAAGCGAAACCTGTCGTAAACTCACAGCGCAAGGATAAAATATAATAGAAATTATACAATAGGTAGTGATAATGAAGCATAAAACACTAAACTTTCATAACAACTACAAAGTATTTCCCATACACGTGGATAACAACAATAGTGTCTGTACAATTTGTCTCACTACAGTACTCAGAGAAATAGCAAATAGCGGAAATTTAATTATTAGATGGTAGTAAAGGTAGTACACCAGCCTCCCGCTCGCCATCGATCAACATCACTGTTCCCACAAAGGCAACACCTGTCACCTGCTACTTAGCCCGCCCATCCAACAATTGGATGAACAACCCAAGGTAATAAAAGGGAAACATAAAACCTTGAGTCAGACAACAGTCTTAGTGAGTGATAAAACAGCTAACAAACTTCAACAGTAAAGTATATGAGAAGCGATAGATAAACATACTAATCTACCCACAACACCAAAGAAGAACTCAATCTTATCTTCCCCCCATCGGGCAGCGATAGCCTTTACTTTAACAATTCAATCATACATCCATGGAAACTAGAACAACCATTCAATCATGGAAAAGCACTCATGACATCCAAATTAAAGATCTCATGTAAACCATCTTAATCGAACTCAACACCCTTCAAGCACAAGCCTCAGAGGCCTAAACCAATATCAGACAAGCACCCAAGGAGCATCTCCTTCGACGTTGGATAATCTACATGAGACAGTTCACACAAAGCAACTAATCAATCATGACAGACTCTAGCTATCACCGCCAATCCTGCTTCGAAACCATCGCTAATCGTATGACAGCCAACCTTGGCATGTGTCAAGGGCTAATGGTAACCCCAGCTCTAGCATAAACTCCATACGCCTTTCAACGATACGTATGTTTGTCCAACCTTGACAACTAGGCCTTTCGATGATACCCAAGGTACTCAACCTACAATCGGTCTTTTTTGTGCCCCTATCGTACCTTTTCTTTGAGCCTGCTAGAACTTACGATAACGATAATCTCTCGGCCTTCTCATCTCTAGTCATTCAAATCAACAACTTTTCATAGCTCAAGCAACCTTCTCAAGCAACCATTATCCACGAACTTATGGCCTTTGAGTTGTTACCTCATTCGCTGTTCTATACCAATCAACGCACACCTTTGGGTTGCCCCCGAAAAATATTTTTTTTTGAGCTCTTTTCTTCAAATCCAAGTCGTACCCGAAAAACGTATTTTTTTTAGAAAATGACCCGATTGGAAACAAACCAGAGCATCATCACTATCAACCATAGCGTTTTAAAAGTGCTGCTAAAAACATGATCGATTAGCTCCTTCAGACCGATCCGACCCAGACTAGGCCGACCCGACCCAGTCCCTTCCTGACTTCAAACTCGACCGACCCGATCCGGTCACCTCGCTCTAGAACACGACCGACCCGATCCGGTTACCTCCACATGACCGGCCCGATCTGGTCACCCTTTCATCACCTCGACTTCTGAACCGACCTAACTCAACTTGAATGGACCGACCTGACCAGCTTCATTGACCGGCCTGTTCTAACTTGTTCTCCACGACAGGATTTGAGACCGACCCAACCCACTTATGGTCGACCCGATCCACTTCCTGCACATCTCCATTTCTACTCCGATTTCGACCTAAACTTCGTCAAACGATGAACCTGGCAAAACCAACTCAACCAAAGTCATCAAACACAATCATAAACATGTCATAACATTACTAACAACATGAATATGAAGATTACCACAAAAAAGATGTAAATATCACCTAAAACCATTAAATTGAACATATGATCAAAATGAGATATCTAACTAACATAAACTTGTGAAATGGCATGAAATTATCAGGTAAAACTTGCTAAATTAGATCATAGGGTGATGCATACAAAAATAGACATATAATGGTGTAAATCTATGGTAAAGCACTTGAATTTGATGAGAAATATGCACAAACACTCATATACGTCATTGCATTCATGTGAGAGATGTAAATCACTCACCGATTTGCCAAAACCAGCTAAAATCATTGAAATAGGAATCCAGAAAGCAAGCATCTCACACCAATCACTTTGATCCGATGAACTCTTGCTTTTGTCGATGTAGATTTAGCCTCCAATGGTGTAGATCTATGATTTCTCTCCTTGGATTTGGATTTTTAATGGTGGAAATGTGTTAGAGGAAGGAGGAGCACAAAACCACCCAATGAGGAAATGAAAAACTAAATCATTCCCTATATCCCTCGCCCCCTATTTATACCCTCCCATCAGCCCACTAACGGGCCTCTCCAATTCAGCCCATTATGGCTTACCAAATCTGGACAGCCAACTGAAAAACCTTAAAACAGTGATTTCTCCAAAACCGCTAAGCCAAATCTTTAATGTAACCACTCCACGGAAAGGCAACTATCAATTCCTTTCCAATGGCACAGGTCTTACCCTCTGATTTGACCTGAGTCAAAAGTTATGCCCTGTACAAGACTGACAGGAGCAAAATGGTCACAAATAAAATAAAAAATTATGGACATGTCTAATATTCCCATAAGAAAACAATCAAAAGATGATAATGATCCAACCCTTAAGGAATAAAATAAAATTATTTTATGATCTTCCGATACATAAAATGCGAGTTGTTACAATTCAATGGGTTACACTACAATTGCTGGGCTACAAGGATGAGAATATATATATACATATATATGCAAGCAATTAGTTTTGATGCTTAGAATACGACTCATACTTAATTCATAGCAACCACAACTAAATATTCTACACGAACAATAATTCAGAAAAATGAAGCAAATGCAAATGCCAAAGCTATGAACATGTTATTCTGTGCTTTGGATAGAAATGAATTCTATTGTGTTAGCAGCTGCACTACTGCACATCAGACATGGGAAACACTCAAAACCATACATGAGGGTGCAAACAAGGTCAA
Organism: Allium sativum; assembly: GCA_030737875.1. Classification (NCBI taxonomy): domain Eukaryota; kingdom Viridiplantae; phylum Streptophyta; class Magnoliopsida; order Asparagales; family Amaryllidaceae; genus Allium; species Allium sativum. The sequence continues at coordinate 48,831,443 of CM060916.1, forward strand.
ACAAACAAAGATCTCAATGCTAACCAACCAATTCCAAAATTTTAGAATGAGACAAAATGAAACCATCAATGACATGTACTCAAGATTCCAAGACATTCTTCATGCCTTAATATGACTAGGAGAAAAAAACTCGGATTTTGATATTATATCTAGGGTCCTAAATTCATTAACTGATGAATGGGAAAGAAAAGTCCTAGTAATCGAGGAAACAAATGATCTTTCTAGGAATCCATAAGAATTAATTGGAAACCATATGTCTTACAAAGTTAACATGCAAGCTAAAAAGGTTCAAGCACAAGAAAGAAAAAATATAGCTTTTCATGCTGGAAAGGAAGAATCGGAATCAGATGACGAGGATCTAGCATTTATCACCAAAAATTATAAGAAATTCTTAAAATACAGAAAAGGAAATAAAAACAGGTTCAAAAAGAATTTCTTAAATAAGCCTTCATCCTCAAGTATAGAATGTTTTAATTGTCAAAAGAAAGGACACATGCACGAAGACTGTCCAGAACAAAGGAAAGAAAATCAGAAAACTTTCAACAACAAGAACAAGAAAGATAAATTCAAAAAGAAAGCTTTTTCGTGTAACATGGGACGATTTGGATTCATCCTCATTAGATAGTGATAGCGACAACGACAGTGAATAAACAAATGTATACTTCATGGATCAAGACACTTAGGTTAGTGATTTATCTTATGATGATATAATCGAAGTAAATACTTAATACTTAAATACTACAAAGATTCTTAAAAAGAAACTAAAGAAAGCTCATGAGAATCAAATTAAAGCTTAATTTGAAAGGGGTATGCTGAAAGACGAGAAGAAAATTCTAGAAGAAGAACTTGAAAAGGTTCAAGAATCTCTCTCTAATTCAGATATGCAACTTTCACTTTTGAATCAAGAAATTAAAACTCAAAAGGAAAAGAATGATGCTATTATTTCTGAAAATAACAATTTAAAAACTAAAATTAAATAAAAAGAGTTAGAAAATACCAGTCTTCAAACTAGACTAGATAGTATTACTAAAAATGTTTCTAACTTCAATAAAGGAAGAGAGAATTTATTTAGAATTGTAGAAAATTCTCGATCTTCTTCCAGTAAAAATGTAGTAGGTTTCAAAAAGGACTAAAAAATTCGTCCAAAGAAAAATGCTAATCTTAAGAGGAATAATGATTCGAAACATAGTGTAGTGTTGAAAAGTAAGGTACCACTAAGTGTACCAAAACAGACTAAAAGGAAAATGGAAATCAAAATATGGGTTCCAAAAACAAACAATAGTTTAATTAGGAACAAACATATCAAATTATTTATGTAAACTGTAAATAACAATAAAAACTATATCTATAAGAGGGATACTGAACCCACTTGGATTTGGTTTTCTAAGATATAACTCTTAGGACCCCTATTAAAAAACGGGTACCAATGTGCTTATAAAAAAAAATTGCAAGTCCCACCCAAAAAGAGAAAACGGATATTGGACAGTAGTTGCTCAAAACACATGACTGGAGGCAAAGATATGCTTACAAACATACATACTTTAATGGTGGCTATGTTACCTTCGGAAATAACTCAAAAGGCCATATCATTGGCAACGGAGATGTGTGCAACTACTATATATCAAATTTACCCCTTACTACAAACGTCTCTCTAGTTAAAAATTTAAAACATAATTTGTTAAGCATTAGTCAACTATGCGACGAAGGATTTAAAATAACATTTTCAGAGAACAAATGTAGTATTTTAGATTAAAATCAAAATTTTATTTTCGAAGGAAATTGTAGTGACCCGTTACTTCCCCGTGAAGGAAAGAGCGGATACTTTGAGAACAACACACAAATGAACGCAGACGGAAGAACATTTCACTGCTATTACAACAATTCCATCAGATACAAGAATATACAGAGTATGAATAAATATACATTCGATATATATCAGAGATTACAATAAATTACATAGCAACGGAAAAACAATATAAAACACAACTAGAAGTAATGCACGGATACAGAGCTTTCCGAGAATCGTTCCAGCTGTAAATCAGGATCCTGTGAATATAAATCTGCAAAACCAAAACTACTAGCTGCCCATGTATAAAATAGAGGCACCCAGAGTTTAGGTTAAAACAATAAACTCCAGGTCAGTCATGTGACTGGTGTGAGAACTAAAACAATTATTTAAAACTTTACTTTAAAAGAGAGTAATTCAAGGGACCACGCCGTATAACACGGAACGGGTTTCCTCCCAAGAATACCAGTGCATAGAAAAGACAACGCAATGCTTTTTCGAAAAATGAAGCTATTATAAGACCCAGGTCCCATCACACAATGCAACGCAAGCCGGAGGATAGGGTTTTCCCTTATAACAGCCAAACATGCTTGATACGTTTAAAACAAATCATTTGATACTATAATAAGTGTATAGTGTCAAAACAATTTGAATCGTAAATATCAATCATAGACGACATAGCATCCCATGCTTCTATGTCGCCATACTAGGCTCTACAAATAAAGCCGAAATATCTCGTATTGGAAAGTGGATTTCCGTCATGAGTCGAGGCATGGGGCAAGCTCCTCTCCGATTCGAGACACTCCAGCAAATGCCTCAGGACTATGCACACTGGGTAACCCTTGGACCGGCTGGGCCGGTCCTCTCTTACGTATTAGGATTGGCAATTCCTAAACACCCGTTTTTAACTCATACCGACACCACCATAGCTAGAATGAAACGTCGTGTCCTCCCAGCGGTCCGTATCCCGTTTTTAACTCATACCGAGGTGTGAGGCTCGCGAATCCACGCTATACACAAATCTGCCACATAGGCTGTGCTTTGATCATCAACCACAAGACTTTGCTTTTCAACAGAAGCCTTGATCCATGCAACTCAGCATGCCACACAGGCAATTCATGCCATGCGACTGACGTCCATCGATATACAACCTCTGAGCTCGTACGTCTCAGAGAAGGGCGTTAAGCAAAAGAATAAATTCTCCGCCGCCAAAGAGATGTATATTTAATAGAAATCAATCAACATAGAATAAAATCCAATGTCAGAAACACAATCCATTTACAAGTTCATTCTGGGTCTGAACGAAACCGGAGGCACTTTCCTCGCATATCCATCGATCTCCAAGTACGTCTGGACGACCACCAACTATTTCCATCCTCTTGGGTGTACAGCCCAATCAGGATCATCAGTAATTATCCAAACGATGTGAAGACTTCCGGTCTTCAACCACCGTCTTCGTCTTCGACATATCATCGAATCGGTTATTCAGAATGGGTATAAACCCGGCCTTTCCGAACAACCCGCGTATATTAAAACAAATGTTACACAAACACAACATATGCCTCATTCCAATTCATTAGTCACCAACCGTAAATCAGTAAGAGAGAAATTCCCCAAATATTAACCCCGAAGGCCGAAACCAACATCAGGTCAATACCGAGGAAACCATTCTTCTTAACTAACCTACAGCTAGTTTCTAAATTTCAATTCTTAGGGAAAGTTTCCCATTAATTTTATCCAAGATAAATTCTTTGAAATTCATTATTTAATCTTCCAATGGATGTCATATCAAACCAAATTATGGTTTTCCAAACTAGTCGAGATTAGCGAACCACACAGAAGTAATTATTTATTTTATTTCCCAATCCCAACCTATTCATCTCATGATGTAAAACTGGTGATACTCCATATCTAACACTATGGTGTTATCGGTAAATTTAATTACCATTCCACGTTCAAATCTAATTAAAGATTTAACTATCGCTTTGGAGCAAAACTGGTGATACTCCATTCTCGCTCACTTTCTAAATTTGATAATTTAGATTATCAATTCACATTTCAATCTAATTGCAGATTCATTAAAACTCCTTTTTCTGGGTTAAAGAACTAATGTCATTTAAAACACAGTTCACAATAAACCCAAATCACATTCTATTTCTTATCGGGTTAAAGAACCGGTGTTATTTAAAACACCGTTCACGATAAACCCACAAATCAATTCTATTTAAAACCCATTTCAAATCCAATTTATTTATTTCAAAATAAACGGGTTTAATTTTAGTTCAAAACTAGTTCATTTCGATAAAAATCTATTTTTATCTTTTCAAATATGGAGTTTTTCATCCCAATTTTTCCCAAATCATTTCTAATGATTTTACACAAATTATTACTATTTTTAATAATTTTGTCAAGGCCCGTACAGTCGATTTCCATCTACGGCCATCGAACTTCGCTTACGGCGACCTTTTCCAAATTTGATTTGGACGTATCTCCAAATCCAACCGTTAGATTTCAAATATCTAATATTCTTAGAAAGCTTTTTTCGATTCAAACCCAACGGTTCAGGTTTTAGGAGAATCCGATGGTCGGATCTCCCGTAATGTCCGTTCGAAGTCAATGGTCGAAATTTACGAACTGCCGCGGCGCGACGCATTCTATTCAGGCCATTATATTATATATATAATATATATAATATATATTTCGTCGAATACTATTTAAAACGAATTTTATAAATAGTTTAAAATTCGTTTCAAAAACGTTTCAACTACCAATTCAAATCAAAATTGAAATTTTCCTTATGAATTCGTTTTAAATTCATTTCAATTTTAATTCAAATTTTGATTCAATTTGAATCCATTTCAAATCGATTTTTATTCTATTTCAATTCGTTTTCAATTCAATTCAATTCGAATTCGTTATATATTCAATTCAAATTCGTTTTCTATTCAATTCAAATTCGTTTTCTATTCAATTCAATTCAAATTCGTTTTCTATTCAATTCAATTCAAATTCGTTTTCTATTCAATTCAATTCAAATTTGTTATCTATTCAATTCAATTCAAATTCGTTTTCTATTCAATTCAATTCAAATTCGTTTTCTATTCAATTCAATTCAAATTCGTTTTTTATTCAATTCAATTCAAATTCATTTATAATCGATATAAATATCGTTCGCGTCAAAATAGCGCATCTCTAATCAACACGGCTTTATATATTTCAATAATTCTGTTATTCTATTCAACAAATGAATATTTATTCTATTCAATACATGAATCTATATTTTTGTCAACACATGACTAATCTCAACGGACGAGTATTGTCCACGTGTGACTATTTTTGTTATTTAATATATTTTATAAAAATTATGGTATCTGTCGTTTGATTTCAAATCAGACTCCAACCGTAAAGTAGTAAGAGAACGATTCCCTGAATATTAACCCCGAAGGCCGAAACCAACATCAGATCAATATCCAGGAGACCACTCATCTTATCTATTTTCCAGTTATTTTCTAATTTTATATCTAATAAAGATGTAAATTTTATTGTTAAAATATTTCGTTCAACAAATGACTAATCTCAACGGATGAGTACTGTCAACATGTGAACCTTTATTTTATGATATTCTTTATTTTCTAAATTGGAATGAGGCCCAATAAATCACCATATAATGTTAATTATATGGATTCCATACAACACATGTATACAATAGCAACAATAACCAATCAACCATCATCCAAAGTGCACTACTCTGTATAAGCATCAAATATAGATATCTAACGCTTATAACAGCCTGTCGATCAATCGATCGACATACAACTAACTACTGGGATTAGTGTATGCCGTATTTTATCCCAATACCCGTGTGGGGTTTCAAACAATCAAACACAGATTTTATTTGTGCAGTTGGGCGATGTGTAAAATTTACCGTCTCAATCAATGTCCTTCAAATAGGTGTACATAAACAAACCGTCCGGTTTGTAAATGAATATTTATTTATTCACATTCACGTTAAAAATTATATTTTTAACGACCAAATTATTTTATTCAACCTATGAATATATTTTATTATCTATTTCTCATCAACATCACAAACAATTTTCCACAACACATCAATTAAACAAACAAGCCATCCATGGTCTGTGGATAACGGGTGTCGGGTGCTGCTAAGCACCGTCTGCATCCTAGTATATATATAACTAGAAAAAAAAAGATTGAAGAGTGAGAAATTCTCACCCAAGCTAATCCAATCGCCACGACTCTTCTTATGTAGGGAATCATCGCCGTTCTCGCCTTTTGTCACTTTCGTTGCCCGTAGCCACTACATATATAAAAAGCACATTTTTATATTGTTGATATATATATATATATAAATTATATTTTTATAATCACTCCATATGGATAAAAATTCTATTTTTACACCGCTACTATATAGATAAAAATTCTATTTTTATATCGCTACTATATAGATAAAAATTCTATTTTTATATCGCTACTACATAGATAAAAATTCTATTTTTATAACGCTATTCTTTATATAAAGATTTCGCCTTTTCAAATATAAAGATTTCGCCTTTTTTAATATAAAGATTTAATTTTTCAAATATAAAGATTTAATTTTTATTATCATAACTATATAAAAATTATATTTTTAACCTTCATGTCATATATATAAAAATCGTATTTTTAACTTCACTAAATATATATAAAAATCGCATCCTTCTTTAACAAATAAAAATCAAAGCTTTTTTTACGGTTAAAAAATCCAATCTTCTTATAAATAAAAATCGAAACTCCTTGTTTGTAAAAATCAAATCCTTGATATGCTAAAAATATAATTTTTCATATATTAAAAACATAATCTTTCTTCGTATAAAAATCATTTCTTTCTTTGTAAAAATTCAATCTTTGTCCCGATTCCATTCACAATATTAATACGATAAAAATCATAACTTTTTACCATTATATGAAAAATCATATCTTTCTAAGGATAAAAATCAAAACTTTTTAATCATAAGCAAATAAAAATAAAACTGAATTTTAAAATTATGTTTTATATAAAACAAACATATTTTAGTAAGCTAAAAACAAAATCAGAAAATAAAACAACGTATTATAACTAAATTAAAAGAAAATAAAATAATAAAAAGGAAAACAAAACTTACAGATTTTCGGAGGAGGGGGGTGTTGGCTTTGCCGGTGGTCGGCAGCGGCAGAGGAGGGTGTGGGCGGCGGTTCAAGTGCTGGCGGAGGTCCCGATTCCTGGGCTGAGCATCGAAGAAGAAGAAAGCGAGGAGGGAGAAGGAGGCGCGGGGAGAAGGGAGGGGGAGCAACGTTCACCGAGGCGGAGGAGGATGGGCGATGGCAGGGGGAAGCGGCGCGTCGGATTTGAGTGGGGTGGGGCGCGATTTTCTAAAAGGGGATCGAGGGTTTTTATTTTTTATTTTGTTTTCTGTTTTTGAGCATTGACCAATGAAAGGAATGGGAGGAGAGATATTATAAATATTTAATTTATTTTATTCCATCAAAAAGTAAATTTTCATTTCGAACTCGAAATCAACCCCACCGACTATCGTCCATAGCTAAGTACCCTCATTCTGAACACAATGGTATATGTATCGTAGGCTGATTTGATCGTTTCGATCAGTTTTCGTTAAAATCCAAATATAACTCTATATATTGAATTTGAACGCACATTTCAATTTACCGGGGTCACATAAACTCGAAAAATTCCAAAAAAATATTTTCTAGCTTCGTATTGATGATACGGTCCTAACAAAACTAGTTTCGTCGAATTCTGAGACCGTTTGAAAAATGGCCAATTTCCAGTCGATTAAAATCAACTGAAACTGGTCAAACGCGTTTTCCTTTGCCACGCTCACATATTGATTCGAAAAATTACGAAATTTGGAATCTAGCAATAATTTGACATCACGGACCCAACAAATGTGGTTTCGTCGAAATCCGAGGTCGTTTGCAAAATTCCCATTTTTAAGGGCCTGAATTCCATAGCGACTATTCAGAATTTTCAACTGGACATATCTTTTGATTCCTGCTATGAAATTTCGATTTTTCTGATTCGTTGGAACGATATCCTCAATTAGATCCTATTATTTTTGGTTTTGTTAAAATCCGGATTGTTTTGCACCCGGTACATTCAATTGAAGTTTGAAATCGAATTATCGAACTACCGCGCCATTTTCAGTTCCTTTTATAATTATAAATAATTATTTATATTCTAACAACGACGTATATTATATATACGTTCGAATTATGTTCAAAATAAATTTCCCGTCGATATTATTTAAAATAATTCATTTTAAATGTGCAAAATTCATTAAGATTGCCAAATTAAAAATTTTACACTGGCTCGCATTTCCGGGTTATTACAGAAATAGAGATAGAAATATATATAATTTAAATATGAAAAATAATAATAATAAGGATATGTATTTAATAGTCAAAGATAACTATCCTTGGTTATGGCACAAAAGGTTTTGTCATATTAATTTTAAATCGATACAATAACTTTCGAAAAATGAATTAGTAAAAGCTTTGCCAAAAATAAATATTAAAATAATCAATATTTGCGATGATTGACAATTAGGAAAATTAACTAAATCATCATTTAAATCCAAGAAAGTCATTTCAACCGAACAACCACTAGAATTATTACATATGGATTTATTCGGACCGACACAAGTTCAATCTATTAAAAATAATCGATATGTATTTGTAATAGTTATACATGGACAATTTTTTATGAAAAATAAAAGTGAAACTTTTGAAATCAAAATTTTGTCAGAAGAATTCAAATTATTAAGATTTTAAAAGTAAAAAACAATCAAAGTGATCATGGAGATGAATTTGAAAATGAATCATTTGAATTATTTTGTAAAAGGAAAGGAATAACTCATAAGTTTTCATTTCCAAGAACTCTACAACAAAATGGAGTTGTAGAAAGGAAAATTAAAAAATTACAAGAATGCATAAGAATTCTATAAAATTGAAGTACTTTATCAAAGAATTTTTGGGCAGAAGATGTAGCAACTTCTTGTTATGTAATGAATCATATCTCCATATGACCTCTAACTAAAAACACCTCATATGAATTATTTAAAAAAGAAAATCTAATTTCTTATTTAAAATTTTTTGGTTTAAATATTTTATACTAAATACAAAAGATCAACTCTGAAAATTTGATCCAAAAGCTGATTATGGAATATTTGTATAATACTCTGAACGAAGTAAGGCTTATCATGTTTTTAATGAAAGAACAAATATTATAGATGAAACATTACATGCATATTTTGATGATAACTTTAATGAAAACACAATTACAAAGATGATGATGAATTTATAGTCAACATAAAAAACACAAATTTCAAAAATAATTAAAATAGTATTCATAGCAATAACAATGAATTAAGATCCCCACCTAGAATCTTACGAGACCATCCTGCACAAATTATAATTAGAGAAATTGATTCTTAAGTTCGAAAGAGAAGTCAACTAACCAAATGGGACATGTTGCTTTTCTTTCAACTATTGAGCCAAAAAACCCTGAAGAAGCAACAACAGTTATTGGATCATTGCAATGCAAGAGGAGTTAAATTAGTTCGAATGAAACAATGTTTGGGAATTAGTTCCTCTTCCTAATGACCAATCAGTTATTGGAACCAAATGGGTCTATAAAAACTTAGCAAACTAACTAGTAAATATTACTTGAAATAAAGCAAGATTAGTAGCACAAGTGTAACGGCTCGGAATTTTGCTCGGACCCAATCGATCGCAAAATCGAGTAAGACTGTTCAAAACCCGAATACGTTAACTTTGGGAATACAACATCATCAGAACAACAACAGGAGAGTTTTATAAAACATCATAATAATGTTACATCAGAGTACAGGACATATCAGAGTACACTGAATCAAATTATAGCGGAAGATAAATTTCAATAAATTAAATACAATAAACAGCGGAAGACTTCTATGCTCTGGACACAGCTTTTGGCTTCGATCCAGAATCATGCTCAAGAGATAAATATCTGCAAAAAGACAAAATTCCGAGCTGTTACAACAAGGCTATAATCAAGAGGAAGGAATTGACTACGAAGAGACATTTGCTCATGTTGCAAGACTAGAAGCTATACGAATTTTATTAGCATATGTCTTCTTTCGTAATTTTAAGCTTTACCAAATGGACATAAAAAGTGCGTTTTTAAATGGATTTATAAAAGAAAATGTATACGTCGAAAAAACCCCATTATTTGTTCATGAGAAATATTCTGATTATGCATATAAATTAAAGAAAGTTTTATATGGTCTCAAATAAGCGCCCGTGCTTGGTATGGACGACTTAAGAGCTACTTACTAGATTCAGGATTTCAAATAGGAAAAGTAGATCAAACTCTTTTTATTAAACACTCTGATAAAGATATCTTAATTATTCAAATATATGTCGACGTTATAATTTTTGGAACAACTAATGAAAAATTATGTAAAGAATTTGCTGACATCATGACAAGAGAATTTGATATGTCTCATATGGGAAAACTATCTTATTTTCTAGGATTACAAATTAAAATATTGTCAAATGGAATTTTTATTAACCAAGAAAATATTTAAATAATTTAATTAAACGATTTGGATTGGAAATCACTTCTGGGAAACCAACTCCGATGAGTACTACAGCTCATCTCAATCGAGATAAAAATGGTAAAAGTGTTGACCAAAAGTTATATAGAAGTATGGTAGGATCTTTACTTTACTTAACTGCGAGTCGACCAGACATCATGATGAGTGTATGTTTGTGTTCTAGATTCCTAGAAAATCCAAAAGAATCACATTAAAGAGCGGTAAAACGAATTCTGCTAACAATACTAAGGACTTTGGTCTTTTCAATCCAAAAGAATGTCCATTTGAATTAGTATCTTTCAGTGATGCTGATTTTGGTGGATCTCAGACTGATAGAAAAGTACAAGTGATACATGCCATTTCATTGGAAAATCACTTGTCTCTTGGTTTAGTAAGAAACAAAATTGTGTTTCGCTCTCAACATGTGAAGCAGAATATATATCTGCAACTTTAGTATGTGCTTAGGTTATATACATGCAACAGACACTCAGAGATTTTGGAATAAACTTATCTAAATCAACTATTTACTGTGATAATACAAGTGCTATAAATTTATCTAAAAATTCAGTAAATCACTCGTGTACACAAAACATATTGATATTCATCATCATTTCTTACTAGACGATATCGAAAATGAAATTATTAATTTAGAACATATTTCTACCGAAAATCAAATAGCTGACATTTTCAAGAAATCTCTATTAGAAAATTCATTTGTCAAACTACGTTGAGAATTAGGTATAATGTCACTTAAAGATTTTTAAAAATATTATAGTTCATAAAAATAATTTTTTTTGCAAAAACCAAATTTTTGAGCATCATGACAAAGATAAGACTCGAACTTGGGTCACTTGATTATGAGTATATTGCCTTAACCATTTGAGCTGAACACTTGAATTGGTTACATAAAATTACATTAACTTAACCTCTTTCTAGAACCATTCATTTAAAAATCAACTATTAACCACTTATTCAACCTCTGGCTCTAAGCTTCTATTAATTCAACACCACAAACATCTTAGTTTATTCGTGCCAATATATACGTGTAAATGATGAAATGCAAAACACCAAATTTTTCAAAAGAAAAATTATTTTTGGTACTACACTCATTTGAGAATGTCTTCCAATAAGTCAACTTCGTCTTTCAACTTAAATTTTTCTATTGATAGCTCAGCGCAACACCGCATCTTCCTACGCCAACACCAAAACATGAGCCTGTTTATAAAGGGGAGAATTATCGAACTGGGTATACACCATAATCCAAGAAAGCCAAACGTGCGCTACATATCTCTCCAGACCCAAAAAATAAGATTGATGAAATTCATCACTACCAACGGTAACAGATAGACCTCCAATGAGAATTGTATTTTGAACAAAAGGTTAGGGCTAGACATTTGAGCTTCCTTGAACTAATTGGTTTAAAATTCTGTAGCTCAAAGTAAAAAGATGTGAGTGAACCGTTACCACGACCTGTTAATCCTTTTGATCCATCTTCCTCGTATCGTACATCAAATGATCTAGTAAATCCTTGGGTCTCACCTCAAAGACCTCACTATCCCCCGAATACATGGGAGAAGAAATATATGGCTACTGAGGGATGTACAGAATCCACACAAAAGAAGACACCATCACCTAAGAATTATAGTTGTGTTATCCTTTTTTGTAATCAATGTATCAACAGAAATTTTGTATTAATATAATAAACATTTGAATTCAAAAGATATAAAAGATAACGACAAATCTCCTAAATCACACACACACATTCAAACAGACATCTGTTTTAACTTAATCGGACGTTTGATTGCTGAAACAAACTAAAACTTCATTGCAGATTCAGACGTTTGAATCACAAAAGAGGGACGTCTGAATATGGGTAAAAATAAACTATTTCGATGCTGTTTGGAAAATTAACAAAAACAGGATTCTGTTTTTTATTTCCAAATGTTTGTTTTCATGTTGGTACATTTTTTTAAAAAGGCACAATCTCTCATATTTACACACCTCTTCATCTTCACTCTTCATTATTTACTTTCCTCTTTCACTTTACCAAAATCCCTAGCCTCCATTACTCCATAAAACTCAAAAATCAAACTTTCTACTCAATCAAAATCAACTGCAAATAGACCAAAACGCTCAAGACAACAAGAATTCAAGCCTCTATTCGACGAACGAATCCAACAATGGCTATGGAATGACACTGCAAAGGAAAGGTACAAAGCTATGAAAAATTCAAAATGCTTTGAAGGAGCTTTTGTAAACTTCGATGCTTTTTCTCATTATCGTCTTCTCCAATATGCTAGATACTTCAATTTCGAATCTTTGGTCGATTATAATGTTAACAATGTCAAAATTTACCCTTTGGTTATTAAACTTTTCTTGGCCAATTTAACTTTGGACCACAATGCTCCAAGAAATAGAACAGATTGTGTGAGATCTATGGCGTATGGTAAAAGAATTCTCCTACCTATTCAACGATTAGGACAAATTCTACATTGTGCTTGGCAAGGAGTCAATATTAGAACTATAGAAGTTAATATGGATGAAAGAGATGAAACATCCTATAAGTTTTTATTTGATGCTTTAATTAATATTATATGTGCACTCATCTCCGTCCACAAGCATGTCTTTTAAATCGAATTTTGTCCAAACTATTCAACCAAGGAAATGAAGTTATGAGAAAGTATATAAACGTGAATTTCAAGCATTATATGCTCTTTACTCTAACAAGAAAGTTCATTGGGCTAAGATAATACTTAATGAATGGAAGGATATTACATATAAGCGGAAGTATAAGACGATTCATTATGATGCTTACATAACTCGCATACTTCGTGAAAGCAGAGTTGAGATAACCGATACTACTACCTTGAGTGTCAAAGAGATTGGTCCAAAAACCTTGAAGCTCCTGGATATTGATCCCAACCCATCTACATTAGAATACATGTCCTTTCAAGCTTGGCAAGAACATGTTGCGTCCCAACCGGAAATAACAATAGCAAAGTCATCATCTTGTCGTCATCGTCGGCTTATACAAGAAGAAGAAGACAATTAGGATATTCAAATTGTAACTACTACTAAGTAAAGCTTATAATTATTCCCCGTGAGAGGAACAACTAGAGCTATCACTAGATCCTATAACACTGACGTACTCCAAAAAGAGTACAACAAGGTTAGGAACATAACAAGGGTTAGGACTACGAAATTCGCGTACCCAATCCCATGTAGTATCATAGAACAGAGATCTGTTCCATTCTCCTAGCTCACCATCCTCAATGAGCTCAAATTCTTTACCTGCGATCTTATAATACAGTCTTCTATTATCATCCTCTATATCGTTAACATAATTGTAATGCAAGTTATCCCAGGGATCATATCTTATTCCAGAAACGTGGTGTAGCCATGAGCAGTAGCAGATTGCCAATAGATACTAGCATCCTCTTCATATGAAATATCACTATCTTCCAGCTTATCTCCCTTACATGGTGTAGTTTCTGCCTGTATTGGGTTCTAAAAATATGTCGCAACGTCATCTTCCAGTCTATCTTTCTCATAACGGTTTGACTTATCCTGCAATAGGATAACAGGATCCTTATGGACCCACATCACAGTGGATCAAGGAAGAGGGATATGATCAGGTAGGGGAACGGGAGTGGGAGCATCCGATGAGGGGACCCAAGAACAGGTTTCTTGTAAATGGCCAAAAGAGCGACTGGAGGTGCAAATATCAGGTCTTCATCCATATTTGACACGAACTTCAGTCACATAATCTGTATCTAATTGAACGTTGAGAGTGTCAGGTGGGGTTTATCAGGGAGATCTCAATAAGTGCCTTAGCATAAAACAGCTTCACTCATGCTATGGTACCAGCATTAAAGCACTTAAGCTTGCCAATCTTGCTCAAAAGCCAATGTAGACTATTAGGGATTGTAGCACTGAAGGAATGTGAGAGAAATAGGCCCAAACATGCACAGATAGTACATGCTTCCTAGCTCTATCAACCTTGGGATTCCACGCGGTAATAATGAAAGGTTTACCTTTAATAATGATTGGTTCAAGACTTAGAGCACATAATCTTTCATCCGGAAGCGAGAATTTCGAGAAAAAAACATGGTTTTGTCTGGGTGAACTTTGAGACTACCTCTAATCTGCCATTTCATGAAATATAATTCCTTAACATCCAAATAGGGAGGAGGAGGACCTAAAAAGAATCTCACCAGGTAGTCTGACCAAAAATCCTTACTGCCTCAATCACTTCTGTAGGAATATCATCCATACCATCTTTTCACTATACACAAAATCACGGGGTTCATAATTGCCTTTATTTTTGGGGTAGTTGTCGAAGAAAGACACCCATTTAGGCCGAGGCAATGAATTATCATCAGATCCTGACTTCGACACATTTTCAGTTCGATCCACATTTTCATGAGACACACAACCAATTTCTACAATATTATCTGAACCAACAGGATCATCACATAGCACGCAGGGAATATTTTCAGCACAATCACTGATAGTTTTGGAGTTTTCCTCAACCAAAACAACATCAGGAAGAATAGATGGAGTTGAAATGCTTACCCATCTTGAATCTGGAAGGGTATCATCCAAAAGCTTTGTTAATTTCACACCAGAATTAGGCGTACCTTCACTTCATACCACCAATTCTGGCTTATGAACAGCAGACATTGTTTTTGACGTTTCAATATCAACTAATAGGAAAGCCATATGGTCTGCAGTAACTTGTACACGTGGTTCAGCAGTAGTCTAGCTGGAGCCTGAAACAGAACCAGTAGCCTTAGGAGTAGGCGTAGAGAAGCATCTTTCAGATCTAGTAGCGGATGAAGTAAGGACAGATCCCTAAGGCGCGTTCCCCTTTTTACGAGCCATCGCAAAAGGGCAGATGTAGTAGCTGAGAGAGCTGGCTCATCAAAAGAGGAAAAGGAGGAAAAGAGAATTTGCAGAGAGATGGAGGGAGGAAACCGCAAGGCAATTAATCTCCAGGATTCATTTTTATTTTTCCTTGATTTTCTTTTTTGTCAATGACAAAGGGGTAGAAAATATATCATTTTGACAAGTGGAGTTACATATATAGTTTTCATTATCAAAAAGGGGGAGAATGATGGATCTTGCTTTATAGCGTTTTGATTATAACAACTATATATGTACATATATTATTATCGGCTAACTCTGTTTTGCAGGAAGAAAGTCGAAAACAGATTCAAGATCTCAAAATGAAGAATATATGTAGTATAAATCTTGTTAAAATATTCCTTGATGATACAAACACAAGCACATTTTAATATATAATATTGTTTTTATAAGACATGCACAGGGTATAGGCTTGCAACAACAAACATAAGTTTGAATCTTTCAATTCAGACGTCTGCCTGCTAAAAGAAAAATAAATTTATCACAGTATTCAGACGTCTGTTCACAATATTCAGACGTCTATTCTTAAATATTCAGACGTCTAAATACTGGCTAAAATAGCCAATTTCCTAGATGTTTGAATATTTATTTAAAAACAAACTTCTGAATTTTTTAATTCAGACATTTGAATGTGAATGGATACAATTATTCAACAAAGAGACACAACCTTTAATTCATATCTCTTCATCAAATATCTTCATGAATAATTGCAACTATTTGTACATTATAAATAGATTTTCAATCAAATGTTTTCTTCATCGATTTTCATTCTAGTTCTTTCTGTCTAACCTATTGCAATCATATTTGCAAGCGCACTCTATTTCTACATTTTTTTGATTACAAATCATTTTCAGTCTTCCATATTCTTTTACAAACTACACTATTATCATCAAGAAAAGATTATAGGAAGGGTTTACATTAACTTGACATATCAGTGTTATCAAGAACACAAATAGTTAGCAAAAATTTTGTATTGTTGAAGACCTCTTCAACAATTAAGGCACGAAATCCCATTCAGTTGTTCGGGTAGTTGTAGACTTGTTCCTCTGGTTAAGTGAGGGTTATTAATACTGAAATTCCAGAAGGGAGTCTGAAACTGGACGTAGAACGAAGGTTCGTACTAATATAAAATCTTGGTGTCATTTATTATTTATTATTGACTTTCTACTATCTGCACATTACTCTGCTTATACTCCATTTATACGATCCTGCCACTATATAGACTTTTTAACTATCCAACAAGCAGAAACATCTAATCAGACCAATTTCAAATCCAATCACTAGAATCCGAGTATTTGAGTGTTGTGTTTTGATAATTTTGAGGTTATACTTGTTGTAACTATAGTTTCTTACCGAGTTAAGGGATTATAAAGTGGATGTAGGCTCCTTAACATCGAACCACTATAAAATCGCATGTGTTTGTTGCATTTCTCTTGTTTTTGCTTTATACTTCTTTATTCTTCTCTACAAACTCTATTCTATGGGTGTTTGTGCTATTATTTGGTCAAGCATTTTGGTGCTTTCACTAATAAATATGAATTCTCGGCCTTTTGTGGATTGTTTGTCTACTATTTGAATCGTCAAGTCTGGTGAAATAGTCAATTTCTTCATATATTTTTTTGGATAGTTTCAAGCATCATGATTTCTAAAAGAGATAGAGCTCATCAAGCCTCTCGTGGAGCATCAACCAGTAATGTGCAATAGCCTGATACACAGATGGTGCCAGCACAAGGGCCCGGACCGAACGAGCCAAATTTGAGCTGCATTGGATCTTCGATTCGATCCGATGTTGTTCGATCCGACCCCATGATAGAGACTGTTGCTTCAACTATCGATCAAGCTCCTTCTTCAGCCTTCTTCAAGAGAGATGACTCTGCATGTTTGTTCAACAAGTTAGAAGATAACACTGCTTCCTTGGATGCTTAAAGACGAGACAACGCAACGTTAAGAAATGATGTGGATGCCATGGCTAGGCAATGGGAAGAGATCCGAAGGCAAAGGACATCATCTCCACCACTTCGTCAAATGATAGAAGACTCGTCCTCATATGAAGAAGGTGAATGGGCACCATGTTCAAGAAGACCTTATGAAAGGCCAGAAAACCTTTGTCATCTCCTGTTTGGTTCACTACCTTCTCGGGAAGATGCAACAATTCAGCTCGGCCCCAATGATCCTAGTCTAGCTGAACCCATTTTAATGCTGACCCAATCTCGAGCTTTCCTAAGGGAACAGGCACTTCTCAGACTGCTTTGCTCCCATACCTCCACCCTCTCGTCCAGTGATAGACCGGGATTGTAGAGGGTAGAAAAGCACTTCCCATACGGTGGCTCAAGCGACATAGCCCGAGATGGGAACTGAGATAATTCAACAAGCCAAGAATACTGAACCTGAACGTGTGATTACCAATGCAGAGGTAGAAGCAATGATAAGGCAGCTAATACATGATAGCAGAGGCTATACTAATAAGGATTGGGGGCATATATCATAGTCGCACTCCTTTTACTGGCGATACTTTGGAGGCCTAATTACCAAGATGGTTTAATTTTCCCACTATAAGTCATTACTCGGGAAGACGGATACGCAATAGCATTTGATGCGTTATTCATGGTTTATGAACGTAGTAGCGGCTCCCTAAATTTAAGACTCAATTCTGATTGCATGCTTCGAAATCTAAGCATGTGATGGAGCTTTCGACGGTTAAAATAGCGCTTGGAGAGACTTTGAGGGGATATCTTGATCATTTCAGTATGGATGTAACCAAAGTGTGCAACCTTAACCTAGAGACCATTCTGATGGCAATGGTCGATGGATTGGAAAAGGATTCGGAATTCGGTAGATATTTGGTTGGAAAGCCTCCCACGATAATAAAAATATTTTATGGAAAAGAAAACATGCACTAGGGACAAGAAGACGCGTATCTGAATCGAAAAAGTAGGTCTAGTGAGGTTGTGAAGAAGGAAATGCAGAGTAATATTGTTGTGAAAAAGTCCGGCGATAGTTCTGGGAAAATGGAAGTCAACGTCATCAATTAAATTAAGAAGAATGACTGATAGGAAAAGAATAGTAACAAAGGAAGTTGGAACCAGAGAGGGGATGCTAAGAAGCAACCGTGATTCCAATCATTCGATACACTGAATGATACTTAGGAGAACATATATCTCGATACATGTAATGTGATGTAGTATAAGAAACCACCTCCATGAGACTCAACAGAGATGGAGTGTGAGGTTGGAAAGTACTGTTTGTTCCATTAAATATTTAGCCATTCGACTATGAGTGTCGTCACTTTAGAGACGTGATTGAAAAGTTGTTGTGAGAGGGGAAACTTGAAGAGTATAAAGCAACCCCAAGGGATAGGGGACAAGGAGCTCTAGCCCTAAATCATGGTCAAGAGGCCCACAGAGCCAATGCCCAACAAAAGGAAAAGGGGATTGTCATCAATACTGTCGAAGGAGGACCACATCCGACATGATTTAGTGAAAGGACAATGGAGCAGTACGTAAACACAACAAAGCATATGGAAATTGAGGAATGTAGAACCCCGAAGATAATGTTTCAATCAAGCAACATAAAACGTGAAGGATGATATTGTTTTCCATGATAGAGAGATTTCAGGGGTGAAACATCAAGCATTGACCCGTTGGTGGTATCGGCCATTATTAGCCTTGCAACTATGTGAAAGGTCCTTGTTGATTGCGGGACTTACATCAATATTTTGTTTAAAAAAGCCTTTGATCAAATGAACTCGGAGTCAAGAGAGATGAATCCATGTATGGGATGGACACATGGTTCCAACGGTTCAACTACTGAACCAATTGGTTTAGTTGAATTGTCGTTGAGCTAGGTGAGGTAGATCGTCGGAGAGTGCGAATCCTACCATTCCTTGTGATAGATATCAATTCTCCATACAATACCTTCCTAGGTCGGTCGACCCTAGCAGAATTTATAGCATGTATAGATCCTTGGTGTTTGCTTCTGAAATTCCCGACTCAAACTGGAGTGGGAATGGTTAGTGATTATCAGGTTATAGGAAGGGCATGATATTTGGCAGAGTGGAAGGAAGTCCGCAATAGGGAAGGAGAAGATCAATAAGAAACCTCCCTTCCTGCCAAGGAGGCGACGACATAGCAAGTAATGGACACGTCCTAACCAGGATTGCCTGATCATCAGTTAGAGGATATTGATCCCAGAGAAGATAAAGAGGTGGGATGTCGAAGGGCAACACCTAATGAAGCTATGATAGAAGTTCTGATCGATAACGATGACCCAACTAGAGTCTTGAGGATCATATCACATTTGGACTCCCACGGACGAGGGAATTGATTGATTTTCTTATGGAAAACCCAGATGTGTTTGGTTGGTCCCATGCTGATATATGTAGGAAATCTCCATCGATTATGAGCCATTCATTGAGCATTGATCCGGAGTACGTTCCAGTTAAGTAGAAAAGGCGCATGATTGGCCCGGAGAGGTCAGTAGCTTTGAAGGAGGAGGTTGAAAAGATGAAGGGTAAAAGATTCATTTGTGACGCGACATACCCTAAATGGATATAAAATTCGGTCCTTATGAAGAAAGCTAACAAGAAGTAGCGTACGAGCATCAACTTCTCAGATTTGAACAAGGCGTGCCCAAAGGACAGCTTTCCACTTCCGCGAATTGATCCACTAGTAGATTCTACAACTGGACACGAACTCCTCTCATTCATGGATGCATACTATGGATATAACCAAATTTGTCCGGAGCATAATATCTTTATTACAGACCTTGCCTTATATTGCTAAGTAGTAATGCCTTTTGGTTTCAAGAATGTTAGGGCAATGTACCAATGGTTGGTTAACCATATGTTCCATAACCAAATCGGGAAATCGATGAAGGTGAATGTAGACGACATGCTCGTGAAATCGTAGCAATCGACCAATCATGTTTAAGAATTAGCAGAAATGTTCAATATCCTTCGACATTACAGGATGAAACTCACTCCTTTGAAATGCTCGCTTGGCGTTGCATCGGGGAAGTTTTTGCGTTTCATCGTCAATTTGCGTGGGAGTTAAATCAATCCAGACCAAATTGTGATGATTAGGAACATCCAAGCACATTGAAAGATCAAGGATGTATAACCAACAACTGCATTCCCTTCTTTGAATTAGTAAAGCGAGGGAAACGCAACTTTGAGTGGACTCCAGATTGTGTCGAAGCTTTCCAGAATCTATTAAGTCACCTAGACAGACCCCTGATATTGTACAAGTCTGTAGATCATGAGGACTTGTTTGTATACTTAGCAGTATCATTGCATGTTGTTATTTCAACACTCATTCACGAGGAGGATAAGATCAAGAGACCAGTTATAATGTGAGAAAGAAGTTGATGTGGGCAGAATGCAACTTTCCAAAGATTGAGAAGCTTTCCTACAACTTAGTGATTTCTTTAAGGGAACTCCGTCATTATTTCCAGGCTTACCTGATTATGATAAACACCGAGCAGCCACTGCGACAGGTCCTTCAACGACTTGAGGCGTCTGGTAAGTTACTTAAGTGGAACATTGAACTGAGTTAGTTCGACCTCACCTTCCTTCCAAGAAAGTCTATATGAGGGTAGGCATTAGCTGATTTCATAGTCGAATTTACAACTCTTGTGGAAGATGCTTTGGATGATGATACCAAACCTCCTGAGACTAAGCTAGAATCGATCATTTGGAAGTAGTATACAAACAGTGCTCTAATGATTGATGTTACAGCGCTGGAGTTGTCTTGGTAACTCATGAGGGATGATCGATCTGCTATGCCTTAAGGTTAAACTTTCCCACTTCTAACAATGATTCCGAGTATGAAGCCCTGATTGTCGGGCTGAAACTCGCAAAAGAATTGGGAGTTGTCACGTTAGATATTTTCTATGACTCTCAAATTGTTGTGTTTAAGGTTCGAAAAGATTATCAGATAAAGGGACCACAACTCGCTGCTTACCTGGAACGGGTGGAAGAACTATTGAATAGCCTCAAGTACCATAGCATTTCCTACATCCCACGGGAGGAGAATCAGAAAGCGGATTGGCTAGGTAAGACGGCTAGCTCTTATAATCCTGAAGAAACAGAGATGGTCCCGATTGAAGTTATGAATGCACCAAGTCTTGATCGGATGGAAGTTGATCAAATATTAGAAGTCAATCCTAAGAAAGAATCATGCATGACCCCTATAAAAAAAATCTATAGCACGGAACACTTTTAGAGAAGAAGAGAGAAAAGCATGCCATTGTCCGCAAAGCTTCAAGATATATTATGTAGCATGGTATGTTTTACAGAAGAGGATTTCTTTTCCTTTACTCCAGTGCATAGCTAATGGTGACGTCAAGTGTGTGCTACAAGAAGTACACGAAGGCGATTGTGGCGATCACACCGAAGGGCAAACTATGGCGAAGAAGATACTACAGTACAGCTATTTTTGGCCTACAATAAACCGAGATACGGGTGACTATTCATAATGTTGCGACAAATGCCATAGGTTTGCTAAGATTCCTATGGATCCGCCTAACCAACTCACTCATATGGTGAGTCCCTGTCCATTTGCAATATGGGGAGTAGACATATTGGAACTCCTCTGATATCCAAAGGTGGAGCGAAGTATGCAATCGTAGCAGCGAATTACTTTATGAAGTAGGCTAAAGCAGAACCATTAACCACCATCGCGACCGATCGGGTGATCAGCTTTGTCATCAGGAACATCATTTGTAGATTAGGGCTTCTCAAGACCACCATTACTGATAATGGAACCCAATTCGATAGCACGAAATTTAAAGATTTCTGTCGACAACATCATATCGAGAAGAGATACATAACAGTTGCGAACCCACAATCAATTGGACAAGTAGAGGCCGTGAACAAGATTATCAAGACCATTCTGAAGAAATGACTAGAGAAGGCAAAGGCCAAGTGGGTCAACGAATTACCATTAGCTCTCTAGAAATATTGAGCTACCCATAAGTCAACAACTAGTCATACTCCTTTTGGAATTTTATGGTTTTGAGGAAGATATCCCGTAGAGCTTGAAGTTCGCTCGCACAAAACGACATATAATGATCCTTTGACCAATAAGGCTCTTCTCCCGAAGTCACTAGATATGATTGATGAAAAGGGAGAAGGGCAGATCTGTGTGCTTTAGAGCATAGACATTAGGTTTCCCGATACTATAACCGAAAAGTACGACCTAGGACCTTCGAGCCTGGTGACCTCATTCAGAAGCGTGTCTTCCCGGCCCCCGTCTACATGGGCCCGAAGTGGGAAGGACCATACGTCATTTATAAAAAGCTTGATAACAGAGCTTTCAGGCTAACGACCGTTGATGGAGATCATCTTCTAAGAGCATGAAATGTCGAGCATCCGCGTGCTGTTTGACTTAAGCCTTTATTTCGTTAATTCATGAATTATGTAATGAGGCGTGACTTGCCCAAAGTTATTATTTATAAATAAAGGCTCTTTCGATGCTCTGTGATTGTTTGTGTTGGTTTGATTAAGTTTTATAATTCGATCATCTTGAATATGAATGAAGGGAGTGGTTATCTCCCTAATGACATTCACTTGCTTCGACGAGCTAGCCCAAGTCTATGATTAATCAGAGTTGGGTTAACCAAGGTCAAGCTTGACATTGACGGTTGACATAGCGATCCTCATTTTGCAATCCAAAGTGAGGAAACAACGCATAAACAACATAAAAATCTCTTTCCTATTTCAATGGGATGAGTATAAACTGCAGGGGTGGAACTCGACCATTCCTGACGACAACTTTTTCCTCAACTGGAGAAAAAGGGCGATGCCCGAACTAGTGTGAACCGACCACTTATCCAACTAATTTCTTTACTCAGAGCTTGGAATAGAATATTGACTAAATTTGAGTTCGTTATTGACACTCGAGTCAGAAAAATCATACTTTAGGACTTAAAGTGCTGATTTGTTGCCAAAGTGAATGACATAACCGATCGCACGATCAACTCGAACTCACATGGCTCGAGAGTTAGTATAAAATCAGAGTATGCATGAAATGGTGCATCACGAGTTAAGACCACTATAGCCCGCAACTCTAACCTGGATTCACGACATGAGAGTATAAAAGCATTTGGATCAAGTGTCCAAACGACTTGGCTCGTACCCCATGAAAGGCTTAGGGGCACAAGTATAGACTTAGTCTAAGACCCCACTAATGCTGGAGGTATTGGCATGGACTCATAAATTAACCTCAAGTATGCCATGGAGTTGGCATATAATTCAAGGTTAATTTTGGTTATATACATTATACCCCGAATTTCTTTACCCATAAGTTAGATATGGGTCTAAAATTTAAATCGCAAGTACATTAAATGGAAAGAGAATGATCGAAAAAATACTACATTAATTACAGATTTGTACAAAACGATAACTAGTTTACTAATTACTTGTTTTATACAGAGTGTTAAAACAAAAGGTGAGGGCCGCACTCGCGATAACCACAGCAGGCCAATGGAAAACTAAAAGAAATCAATTTGAAAGCGTCTAAGATTTAGATGTTTTGGTCTTCTTAAGATCTCCGAACTTCTGCTGCACCTCCTTCTCGGTCTTGGCAATTAGACATTTTTTCTTTTGTTTATTCCCAATTGAAGATTCTTCAGGTACAGGAGTAGGCTTGAAGCTTGTATCCCTTAGTAAAGGAAGATAAGTGGAAGCTACTTTGCTGGAAGGGAGGACCATACTTATGGGATGAGCAGGAAAAGGAGTGGGCAAGGACTCAATCTTGATTTGCAAAATTTTGCCCTCATTCCTCGCCTTCATCTCAATAAGTGTCAGCTCTCTGGTCTTGCCGGACTCCATAGCATAGATGACATCACCGTCATCATCCTTACCGTCAAGACCTTTCAGCGCAGCTTTCATCTCTCCTTCTTTCGAGGCATCGCCACAAAGAGCCACTGCAGACTCATCAGTTGGCTTTGTTTCCTTCTCCTCAGCAATATCAATAGGTTTTGTACCTAAAGTAGGGAGAGCAATGGTTATTAGCTCCGAAGAAATAACGGGTCTTCCAGTTGGAAACCCCATAGCAAGATGACACACTATAATAGCTCTAGCAAATTGAGGAGAAAACGTGGAGATACCTTCAGCATAATGGTGTCCAGAAGTTGTGGGAGTCTTAGCTTTAGTAATGAGGGAGACAATTGTGCGTGTAACAAGCCCTGGTTTCTCAGGATTGTACTCCTCTATCTTCCTAGACTTGGATGCTGCAGAGGAAGATCTAGAACTACCTCCAATGACATCATTGCCCTTATGCTAATGCTTCGCACCATCCTCAGCCTCTTTAATAGTCTCCTTCCCTCTGCCAAGCGCTTAGGCTCATCGCTCCAATCCTCTTCATCCATAGTCTCGACCTGTAGCCTACGATTAACATTCTTAATAAGTTCACTCCAAGCATCGACCAAAGTAGTGGGATAGTCTTCCACCCATGATATATCACGATATCGAAGGAATTGCGTGAAGAAAGAGAGAATGAGAGGTGCCATACTGAGCAGATCTTCTTTAGCCTTGGCAAGTTAGCTCTCCAGCTCAGCCTTGTCAACCTTGAACTGTGACTTAGAATTAGAAGCAAATTCAAGAGAAGTGTTAGAATTTTCCTCAGCCCTTCTTTCTCTCTCCTTAGCTTCAGCCAACTTGGCCCTTAGATCAACATTCTCCTTCTCAAGTCTAACCTTCTCATTTTCGAGGCGAGTGAAAGATAACTTTAAATCATTATTCTCAGCTGTAACACTCTAGCATTGTTTCTTTAAGACTGCACGCTCTTTGCTATTGACATCGAGCTCGTTTTGGAAACGCTGTTGCAACTCATCGTGAAGTTTCTTGTATTTTTTGTCTTCACGTTCTGCAAGTGCGAGTTCAGTTTGAACTTCTCCGCGTTCTTTCTCGACAGCCTTGACACTTGACGTGTCACATACCCATAGATGTCTTTGATTACCAAGTTTATCTGAAGATTTTGTATAATTTCGGATAGCTTCCAAGCATACATGCATATTTCCTTGTATTGTTGGTCGATGAAGTCTACCCTTTCCTTGATGCTATCAGACTGATTCTCGGAGACCGGTTGGACATTCGGCACAAAGTGCATGTTCCTGAAGTGTTATCGAGGGAATTTCTCTTTTAAGACTTTTATCCTCTCGATAGGAGGCGTCAAGAACAATAAGCTTAGATGTGGAGATATCAATTAATCTACGCTTGGATGGAATGATTGTTGCGCCATCCTTATCCCTGGCCTTATTTTTGGGGTCAGAATGCTTCTTGGAATGTTTATCTTGAGATTGTGATTCTTTTGGGGTGAAGTGGAGCCTTGGCAATTTGTTTTTCCGCTTCGCGAGAGCCCTGATAGCTTTTATGCTTGTCGGCATCGGAGCGAAACAAAGAACAAGAGTGTGAGGAGGAATAATTTTTTTGTTGGTAGCGTTGTCTCTCCTCTCAGTAGTAGTCATCCCTATGTTCATGGTCGGGATTAGAGTAAGTCTTAGAGAGACTGCTGTGGAACTTTCTAGGATCATAACTCTGATGAGACATAGCTCATGCAAAACAAAGTAAGCAAGTATTAGAATCAGGAATTAGTGGAACACACAAATGTTGTGACGTGCAGTGTCTGTGTTGTATGTGTCCCAAGTGATCCTCCCGGCGGGCCGGAGCCCGGAGTTTGGCTAGTTAGTGTCGTCTTCCTTGTCTTAATGGGTGTGATTCCCTCTTTAGAACCTGGAAAGAAGGAACCCGAGCCAAGGTTTTGAGAAGAGTATATAGTGTCTGGCGAAGAAAGATCGCTCGAAATAGGGACATCGACATCTCTTAGAGGGAGTCGCAAATTGGAGATTTAGCCAGAGGTGGAGTCTTGGGAGATGACTGCTTCTCTGCAATGAACGTATCTATCGAAGAAATATCCCTAGGCTCTCCCTCAATATTCTCTTCTAAGAGCTCTTCCATGAATACATTTATGGGAGAGGGACTCTTAAGTGTTTCACTGGTCACTTTCTCGGGGGACTTCTCCTTCTCTCCCTGTTGAGGTTCCTGACTGAAACTTGCAAGGTCTTTGCTTCCTAAGGCCTCCCTAACCTTAGATGTGCTGCCTACCCCCCGATAGGGGGCACGACTACCATCCCCGTTGACACTGGAGGAATTTGAGCTTGAAGAACGTATATAGAGGCACGACCTCCACTAACTCCCATGCATTGCTTGGACTGAGAAAATGATATCAATAAAGAAACTCATCCACAAGGCAACTCCTAACACTTAGCAAGACCGATGGAGCATTTAGTAAAATAATTAGACGATCCTAGTACATTTGACCTTGTGGCTTCTTCGAATTTGGAAATGACAATGAAAAGAAATGTTAGAAATCCCGCGACATAAGGCTAAAAGAGAAGAAACTGGGATTTGGAGCTCACTAGACTAAAGCCATCTCCTAGCGCATCCCGCTTGGTTACAAACAAAGTAGGAGTCACTTGTTGGCAACGTTTGAAATTATAGACAGGAAAAGTAGGAGTGACTCGCCCACATTACTGAATCCCTCAGTGATCATTTTCCTTTTGGTCACAGACTCGAAATAGAGAAATGTAGGATTCATTTGTTGGCAACGTTTGAAATTATAGAAAAAGATTGTATCTTCATAAGTGGTCTCCACACCCACGACCTCCATATATGTTATAAACAAAGTGTACAAATATGAGTACACTGTCGGATGAAGATGCATGGGTACTATTTTCACTTGTCTAAGAAAATCGACGACGAAAGGGTGAAACGAAGTAATTCTCCCAACTAAGTACATCTATCGACTTATCGCCATGTACCGTTCTGGAGGATTGTGAGGTATATCTAAGATACTGGCGACTCGAACGTCATCCCAAGGAATTCCATGTTTTAAGCATAGTCGTCATAGCCTTGATTCATCAGTGGTAGATACCCAAGAATCCTTAGACTCTTCCAGAAATACTGCATCACTAAGTGTGTCAGGAGCCGTGTTGTCTCCCACTCCTCCGACCTCTTCATCCATAGAAATTCCTTCCTCGGAGGATTCTACTTCTCCATGGATGTCAACTTCTAATTCTGGATCATTGTCGTCAGAGTTAGAATCTGTTGAAGGAATATCGGGATTGGTTGTTATCTCGGCAGCGTTTCCCATTTCAGATTCATAATATCTTATAGGATATCTCCTAAACATGCTTATTGTACTACCTGGGAAACGTTGGTGGTTAAAGAATGGTAACATTTGCCCCCTATGTGTGCGTGCTAGTGTGTGCGGTGCAGGTGTGATGAATTACATAAAGGAAGGAAGTATCAGATGCACATAATTATTTATTATGTGTTGTAGTGTCGCGAAGAGTTATGTCTTCATGTCCAGAATATATGAGATGATATGCTATGCTACTTCAGACCAAACTATGATAGTCTCTATCCTAACTGTCTGAGAGTATATGGTCTATGTTGATTTATTTATATAGACCTTGATTTAGAGTTATGGCATTCCCGTGTTCGTCACCTAAGCCGAAATGTAATATTGGATGTTTGGAGATGTCTAAATGGAAGGACTAAGACAACCCGAATCGAATCACTCCAGTTCGAACGTTTCAGATTGAGCTGTATCGAATCGAATGACTTTGGATCGAAAATATTCGATTTGAACCCATGAAACCCTTCCAAGCATCTGTAGCCATTTCACTTCCTGATCTTCCAATCCCAAACTTTCTCGCCTCTAAACTTCTTCGAATCGAACCCGACCATCTCTTTTCCTATCCTTCTTCCTCGTTGGAACCTCATCGTGCTCTCACTCATCTTTAATCCATAAGAATGAGACCCAAGTCACTAAGATGACATCTTGGACGTTGCTAACAAACCAATGTAGATTTCAACATCACCAATGATAGCGGCGATCCCGGAGATTCGAAACATCAACGTCATGGCGAGTTGGAGGAGTTGAATGTGGCTTTGGGGTTATGTTCATGTGAGGCTTCGAATAAAAGCACGGATTACATGATTTAGGACCCACCTTAGCAGATTCAAAGTTGAATTCAGAGACGTATTTATAAAATCGAGGTTTTGATTTATCTCTATTCGGGATGATGGTAATAAAAGATAAAAAGTGGAAAAGGCTTGATTTATATAATATCTGGAAGTGGTTATTCGGTTTCCTCCTTAAGTGGTGGGTGTACCGCTTCCCACTACAGAGTCGAGTGGGCAAAAGGAATTCGGGTCGAGCGGGTTCGAACTAAGTGACGCTGCAGAGATAACATAAGCAAATAGCCTTCGGATCGGGTGAATTCGAACCGAAGCAAAGAAAAAAGATTTTTGATATGAAGTCCAGTATCAAGGGAGAAATTAAAGGAAAGTGGGAGATGTCTTCACCAACTATTTCAGATTTTAGACAACACGGTGAATTCATATGATATTGAAATTACGACTCGACCTCGATGATTACATAACAGGCTGTTAGGAACGACATGTATGCGTATGTTTGTGTACGAGAGTCAACAGCTTAACATGACTTGAAATAAATAAATCCAATCTTTTTGATTCGACAAGGGTTAATAGAATTTACCTGTGTACATGTCACCACTCCAGGAAAAGATACTGATTTGCTAATTACAATCAAAATAATTAGGGATATGATCTTCTATTTGTACATAGCATGAGGGATCAAGAGACACGATTTTACAAAGAAACACGATTGTTAACTGCTGCTTATTTAGGAAGGGATGGCTTAACGAGTTCAAAGCACATCTCATCTATGATAAGATGTACATTGGGGGAAGGGAAAAATGTTAGCCTGCCTTGTTGCATGGCCGACCAAGAGGCCCAGAGCCTCAATATATGCCTAGGTACAGAGTAGACTTCGACTCGAAGAAGATCAGGTCCATAAGTACGGTGTGTACAAGACTCGGCTTCGGATCGAATAGCAAGCCAGCTTGGATCGAAGAAATATCGGAGGCCATAGTTCTCTACTCGTCAGATCAAATAAATCTGAGATCCCAGATCAGGGGCCTCCGGTTGGAGTAGGATCCAGATCGAACTACCGATCCGATTCCCGTTCGATCCCATTGAGGCAATGGCCCACGTCTCCACTGCTCACGCCACGATTTTTTAAAGGTATGGAGAGGCTGCTACGTGGCCATGTTTGAACCCACCTGATTCGAACCGACCCACTTTGTCCTTGCAACCATTGCCACTATCTCCCTATTAACGTTGATCGAATGCCACCGGTAGAAACCGTTCCCACCTTGAATCTGAGCCACCTGCTGCTGCACTTATATATACACGATTTTCAGGAGACTAAGGGGACTTTTTGGCACTCTTCCTCCACATGCATGAACTATCCAATAACCAGCAATATCTGTTCAGACCGATTTAAATTCCGATCACCAAAATTCGAGTATTTGAGTGTTGTATTGTGATAATTTTGAGGTTATACATGTTGTAACTGTAGTTTTCTTGTCTAGTTAAGGAAATATAAAGTGGACGTAGGCTCGTTAACGTCGAACTACTATAAAATTGCATGTGTTTGTCGCTTTTCTCTTGTTTTTGCTTTATATTTCTTCATTCTTCTGTACAAACTATATTCTATGGGTTATTGTGCCATTTTTGGTCAAACAGTTCCTCAAGAGATGTACTGTACAAAAGATAGCGCCCGACCTTGTTCTTGTACGAAATTCAGTCTTCCTATGTGGTTATTTACTTTAAGAGAGTTTTATCCCACATGTCATTAGCAACAATATCATATGATTTGATGTAAGTATTTTATTATCGTAAGCTAAAAATCGTCTGTATTTATGTGCGGTGTGGACTTACGAAAGATTTTATAAGTTAAATAAATTTTTGTGACGTTGGTTTTCTCACTCTGGTACTTCAGACTAATTCGAATGTTATTTTTCTTGATGCTCGGATTTGCTTTGGTAGATTTTTCAAATTTGGTTTGGATTGCTTGGAGATTCAGGAGTGGAGCTTGAGCTCGAAACAAATTCTCATTTTCTCTTATTATATTTTGTTATGTATGTTTGTTATTATATGTATCAACAATTGTAATGACATGTTATTATAACAGTCTAGAGCGATTTATTTTTTTATACTATGCTTGGTATTTGTGTATTACGATTTTATCTTTTATTTAAAGAATATTGTTACATTGTAAATTATTCATTCCGCTGATATGTTTTTCTTTTTTATTATTCTAACATTTTTCCTTCCCCTTCTTCCAACCTTAATTTTCTTCTTCATGATTTTCTGGCTTTTTGATTCTTTAATTTACGGCATGTGCTTGTGTCTATTTTCGAACCCTAAAAATCAAGCTATTGCATAGGTTATTAAATGAAACAACATATGATAACAATTAAATTATCCATTGAAATTTTTGAGTCATGTAACTTAATTTAAGTTTATAAATTTAGTTAATCAAACCAACCGTTCGAGAGATTTGCTTACTACCAATGTCCAAAATTAATTTTTTTGAAATCTAAATAATACTCTCATTTTCTCAAAATTGTTTTCTCCATTATTTTCAACGATACAAATTCTGATGTCTGAAATTTCTCCAAAAAATCCATTCAAATTCAAATATATTTTAAATCAACAGTTAGTATCCTATTTCTACTGCAATATCCTTTAATATATTTAAATAGATTAATTCAAAAATTCAACAAATTTAAAAAACGCAACAAATTTAGGAGATGCTTTACAGGTGTTTAAAGATAGAGTGATGGGAGAAAGGGCTTGAAATGTAGAAGGAGAAGCAAATGTCATGTGGAATGCGATGGCAACTCGCATTCGCAGAGCCGCTACTGAGGTATTTGGGATAATAAAAGGAAGCCAGCGAGAACCCAAGGATTTGTGGTGGTGGAATGACAAGGTGCAAAAGGCTATCAAAGAGAAGAAGGAATGCTAACACCATCATAGGAGCGAAGAGAACATGCAAAGGTACAAAGTGGCAAAGAAGACTGCAAAGAGAGCAGTGAGTGAAGCAAGGGGACGAGCGTATGAAAATTTGTATCAAAGGTTAAGTACAAAAGAGGGTGAAAAGGACGTTTACAGAATAGCTAAGCTACGCGAGAGTAGGACAAGAGACTTCAATCAGGTTAAATGCATTAAAGACGAGAATGATAAACTTTTGGTGAAGGGCGATGAGATAAAGAATAGGTGGAGAGAATACTTTGATAAGCTTTTCAACGGAGAAAGTGATGGCTCTTTGATCGAGTTGGAAGACTTTGCCGACATCACCAATAGACATTTTGTGCGGAGATTTCGAGAAGTTGAGGTTAAGGGGGAGTTGAAACAGATGAAATCTGGCAAGTCGGTACGGCCTGATGACATTCCTATTGAGGTGTGGAGATGCTTTGGAGATGCAGGGATAACATGGCTAACTAAGTTGTTTAATAATATTTTCAAATCAAACAAAATGACAGATGAGTGAAGGAGAAGCATTTTAGTTCCAATCTTCAAGAATAAAGGAGATATTCAAAGTTGCACAAACTATAGAGGAAAGCTTATGAGCCATTCAATGAAGCTTTGGGAGAGGGTTTGCGAGCTGTGTTTGAGGAGGTTGACAAGTGTCTCTATGAATCAATTTGGTTTTATGCCTGGAAGGTCAACCACTGAGGCGATTTTCTTAGTCAGGCAACTTATGGAGAGATACATGGAGCAAAAGAAAAATCTCTACATGTTTTTTATCGTCTTGGAGAAAGCTTATAATAGGGTGCCGAGGAGGGTTATGTGGTGGGCGCTGGAAAGGAAGAGAGTGCCATCAAAATATATTACCCTCATCAAGGATATGTACGAGGTGGTTGTGACTAGTGTTAGGGCATGCAATGGTGAGACCAGAGATTTTCTGATTAACATAGGGTTACATCAAGGTTCGGCTTTGAGCCCCTATATTTTTGCATTAGCGATGGATGAAATCACAAAAGATATACAAAGGCAGATTCCTTGATGTACGCTCTTTGCCGATGATGTTGCGTTGATTGATGAAAGTAGAATAGGGGTTAATAGACAACTGGAGTTGTGGAGGGAGACCTTGGAATCAAAGGGTTTCAGGCTTAGCAGAACTAAGACAGAGTATATGAAGTGTGAGTTTAGCAATGTCAGATGACAGAGAGGTCACCCTGGCCGATAGAGTAGTACCCAAGAAGGAAACGTTTCGATACTTAGGATCTATGTTGTAGTTTGATGGGGAGATTGATAAGGATGTTAGTTTTAGAATTCAAGCAGGATAGGTGAAATCGCGAGTAGCACTTGGCATTCTCTGTGATAGGAAGATTCCTCAGAAGCTTAAGGGAAAGTTCTATAGGGCAACAATCAGGTCTGCAATGTTATATGGTGCAGAATGTTAGCCTACTAAGAGGCAACACGTCCAGAAGATAAGTGTAGCAGAGATGCGGATGCTGCGCTGGAGCTGTGGGCATACCAGACGAGATCAGATTAGAAATGAGGATATTCGGGAAAAACTAGGAGTTGCACCTATTGAAGAGAAGTTAGTCCAATACCGCATGAGATGGTTTGGACATATCCAACGA
This sequence comes from Allium sativum, assembly GCA_030737875.1. Lineage (NCBI taxonomy): Eukaryota > Viridiplantae > Streptophyta > Magnoliopsida > Asparagales > Amaryllidaceae > Allium > Allium sativum. Next base: position 48,864,314 of record CM060916.1, read on the forward strand.
AGACCGTACGATGCACCTATGCGCGTTGGAATTGTAGGCCGTGCCGAAGGTCCAAAAAGAGGTAAAGGTCGACCTAAAATGACATGGGAGGAGATAATAAAGAGAGATTTAAAAAATTGGAGTATATCTAAAGAGTTGGTAGTGGATAGGAGTGCATGGAAGTTGGCAATCTATGTACCAGAACCTTAGATTTTTTTTTAATCAAATATTTCGAACTTTATTTCACTTTTATTGAACCTTTCTACTTGTTATTATTACTTTATACTTTATTTCACTTTTATTGAACCTTTTTTACTTTATTATTATTATTATTATTTTAAAAAACCTTTATCACCATCGGTTTTATCTGTTTGGTTATTTTAAACCCTTATATTTATATTACTATTATTTATTTTAATTTTGGGTTCCATATCTAGCCAACCCCAATTTCTTTGGGATATATAGTTTTTTTGTTGTTGTTGTTGTAGACGGTTGGTTTCCATCATTGTACTATTATACTAGTTTTGCTTAAAATGGTATGTTATATGGATACAGTTGTTAAAAAGAGGCATGATGCAAGAATGACAAAAAATAAACTATATATAATTGTTAAAAATTGAAAGAATGGCTTTAAAACGACAAAAGGAAAAGGTTAAAAGGCACAGTCTAGAATATTCCACAATGGCTAAATGATTGAATAATCAGTTTTATTTTCTTACTAAACGACGTATTACTATTTGATATTGCGCCAATGCAACTTTGTCGTAAAATACTGTTATGAAAAAAAGATTCTGATTCATTCAAGGGTGCTACTATTCACATCCCGATTTACACTTCTGGCCACCAAAACTAAAAGCATCCCAAATATTTCAAAGTTTCTCTGCTGGCCACCATTTAAATTTGGCAAATTCTATTTATGCACCTAAAATCACTTAACATACACCATTCTTTTTTCTACAAAATTATATTACTAAATTACCCTTTTTTCATAGTTGTTTTTTTTTAAACTTCTGCATATAAGAAGTCAAATTATTCTTAAAAGTATTAAAACTTGATACAAACTAGATATGTTAATGAAGATGTTAATGGATTATTTAATCATGAAATCTAAAATTTCAATTAAGAAAACATTCAGAAATAATGGTTTAATTTTGAAGTGTTGATTTATTTTGTAAAATTACAGTAATTTTATTGAAATTGAATTTTTTTTTCAAAAAGTTTATAAAAGTTACAATATTAGTACAAGAAATAAATTTCATTTTGTTAAATTTTATTCAATTTGATGCAAAGAATTTCTAATTTTGGATAATTGTGTTTTAGGTTTGAAAGAGAAAAGAAAAAGAAGATGAGAACATGGATAATTTAGTAAAAGGAACGGTGTATGCAAAGAAAAAATATGGTGTATAGTAGTTTATTATAATTTTTGGTGTATATTCAGCAATTTTTGGTGTATAAATAGAATTAGCCTTTAAATTAATAACCTAAAAATGGAGAGACCACCAACACCTTTCTCTACACGAACAACACCTTCCTCTGCACAAACGCTTCCTTCCTCACTTATATCATGCATTTATGTCGTTTGAGTCATTTGATCGAACATGTTGCATCATATTATCACAACCATAATGTTTTATCATCGTTAAAATACTCCATCCATCAAACAACAAAAAAGTTAATGTATTAATTTGTAAAATAAGATACATAAGTTATACGGATAAATACCCTACAAGTCAAAACTTACACTGTCATTCTTTATTACAACTTCATCAAATTTAATGTTCTCCAAACTTGAAATTTCCAACGAAACGAAAAAATTATTCTAAAATACAATGGAAAACCCTAACCATTAAAAAAACTCTAACAACATGTTCTATAACATAATACAAAACTATAAAAATCAAGCAATTCTAACTTCTTTTTTATCATCATCTTCCATCTTTATTAAGCACAAAAGAATATATGTTTTTGTTAGGGTTTAGGGTTTAAAATTGTAGAGAAATTCGTGTTTTTTTTTTTAAGTACAGTGATGAATAACTGAGTGAAAAAATAAGATATAATAGCCAAAAAAATATAAAAAAATAATCATTTGTATTAAATTTAAAAAAAGTGACCGGAAGTGTGAATAGTAGCACCCTTCTCCCTCTTCTTCCCTTCTTCTTTTTTTTTTTTTTTTTTTTTTTTTTTTTTTTTTTTTTTTTTTTTTTTTGGAGCAAACCCTATCATAAAAAACGAAAATGCTAATTCGACCACTTTTTTGTTTGTGAAAAACTGCGGTACTTCCAATAACCTTTTGATTCTCTCCCTCCCTTCCCATGAATTTCGTTCGTCCGATCTTAATTCCGGTGTACTTCACCGCTTTTTCCCCGGTTGATGTAGCAGATCATAGCAGACATTCATAGCGATGACATCTGTACAGAAGTAACTTGAATTGGCCAAGCCATATAAACACATTTTATCAACATTGCTCAAAATGCCCAGGAAAGACTAAATTTTGACGAACCTCCAGGGAAACTTTATTGGCATAAAAATACAGTCAACTATCATAACTAGCCTGTATTTGTTGAAACGTCAACTACTTATTTTCAAATATGAAAAACTGGACACCTGAATTTAGATTTGAAACAAAAGGGCGCATAACATCAGACGTGAAGTACAAAAGAATCAACTGATAAAAATTCTCCAACATTTAACCTACGTTAGGACTATAATTACAATATGCTTAACAGAAGAAAGCAACACAGAATACCCGTTCTACGGATAATCAACAGCACAAGGACACGGTAAAACAAAATCAAGGAAACGAAAATATTCAAAGAATGAAATGTAGGTTTAAAAAAAAAAGAAAATAACATTCAGTAAAATTTCAATTAGTCCAACTATACCAACGGAAAACAAAAACATAGCATCAAACCGAAAAAGTGCTATGATATTTCAACAGTCAAAAAAGAGAGTGCGGTAGAAAGGTTCAGTAACTACCACAATATATCTCAATCTATCTTCTTCACGGTTCCCTGACATCTTCGCAAGGACCTATTCTACCTTCCTAGCAATTAGTTGGACGAAAGTATGAAGTTTGAAGTATAAAGATAAAGATAAATGAAGGGTGTTTTGTTAATCAATTGCCATATGACCCAATAGCAGAAGAGTATGCTGTTGCGGATTGGTAAGCTGAAGAGGCGTTGATATACGCATCCGCAGCAGATGGTGGTACTGCACTATGCGATACTGTAGCATCGGCTTCAGCCATGTGATTCTGCATTTATATATGCTATCAGTGCCAGTTATATTAATGTATTTCCTCATGTATGTGCGTGTGTGAGTGACCCTCCCATACACACACATGTATCGAAAGCATGTTTAGAAGAATACCTGTATCAATTGCTGAGCGGTCTGAATTTGGGTAGCAGTTCCACTAATCTCAACTGTCATCTCTTCAGGCACGCCTTTGGTTTCATGAATCGTGATAACCGCCCCACTCGTTCGACGAATGTAACTGATAGTCGAACCAGATGCCCCAATGACAGCATCCGCATAGGAAATAGGAACTTGCATACATTGAGTCGACTGTTCAGAAGTCTAGAGAAAGGAATAAAGAGAGGTTCTTAAACAATACATGTTTTTTATCCAAACATATGAACATGAATAGAAATGAAATAGGTACTGACCTGACTGCCATTTGATGAATGGCCAAGCGAAGAATCTCTACCAAATGCAGATATGGCATGATGAGGCGGCTTTTCATAAGGAGAAATGTCGTGTTGAGGAGGGTTGTAATGGTTATTGTGCAATGGTGGAGGCGGCATATAGTGAGGATCTGGATTGTAGCCGCGCTTACCAGTGTGAAGGGGTGGGGACCATGGATTAGGTGGCAGTAAGTTGGGCTGATGAGAGATGGATCTTGACATCTGCAAAGGTATCAATAAAGTGGCAATTAAAACCAATACAAGCGCATAGATCTATCAACGGATACTTTCAAATATCGGAGAGGTAACCTATCGGTTTACCATTGATAAACATAAACAGAAAATTTTATTTAACAAATAAAAATTCCAGTCTCTTTGACTGTGAAAATACACTATAACCGAATACCCGAATATGATAATGATAAATGGTGAATATATAATAAATGCATACAATATTAACAAGTAACTTAATATAACAGTGCATTATATCATTCATCACACTAAAATATACATAACACACGCTATAATCTTGGCAAAGAACAGACGAATAATCTTCGGATGCAAATGCCTTGGTATCGACATCTATACACTTTATTCAAATATCAGATATCTGCTTTTGAGACCCAGATGTGGACAAATTTTGGGTATTCGGGTATTTATTGACAGGCTTATCTACAAATTCGAATATATCTACAAATTTTGGGTTTTTAATGGCATGTGCAACACACGTGTATATAAAATTTCTTATAAAATTTAGAAATTTGGCTTAATTCTACTAAAAAGAAACTGAAAATACAAAGAAAAACTGTAGTTTATCGTTCGGAAAGAGTTTTGGACTCGTAACTTCAGTTCTATTCCAAACTTTTCATCTGAAAGCAGATGTTAAGTTCGTTCTTTATGAGATTTGAACTCCCAGCCTATTGCTTGCAAGGATATTTTTGGAACTTCACGGTCGGAGCAAAAGTATGTGTTTCTGTTCTAACTACTAACAAAGATAAAACAACTAACTTGAATGTAGGTATATTATAGTTAATCACTTAGAGATGACAAAAGAAAACAATTCAAGATGACATGTCAATAAATAATCATTCTCTGCTACACTAATTGAAATTCAAATTGCCGACAAGAATGCAAAAGAATTAATGGTAACACCCATTCCCCAAAAATAAGAGTTATTTATAATTTAAGATGAATGGCAAAATTGTTAATGGCAACTTACTTCCTTCTCAAAAATTGGAAGAACACTGCGGTCAACAAGATATTTTCTCAAATGAGAAGCTACTAGCTCCAAAGCTTTATGCATTCCAGATGGTTCTCCTTGTATTTCAACAACTTTGTCATTTAGTAAAGCAAATGGTGGAATGTCATCTACAAAAAATACAGCATGTCAAATTTTTAATAAATAATAACAGCAGATATATATATATATATGTGTGTGTGTGGGGGGGGGGGGCTGCCAGCGGATAGTTTCGGATACGGATAGTGTTCGTATCCGTATCCATATCTGAAACTATTTTCGGATATCCGTATCCGCGAATACGGACGGATATCGGATAATTATCTTATCCGCTAACAATCGATAATTAAAGAAACGTAAATTGAAATTCTAGGTTTAACATGGTAATTTTTTTAATGTCACGAATTATAAAAGTATACAAAACCAGTAAGTAAAATGATAAAAAATAGTTTTGAACAGTTTATGCATTAAATGCATAAAATATAAATTATTAACTTAACAGAACAATAGATTATCATTGTTTATTATGTTAAAATACATATAAATTAAGTTATAATTTTGACAAAAACCGAATGGATAATTTTCGGATGCGGATACCTTCGTATTTGTATCCGCATCCGTTTTTTGAATATCGGATATATCGGTATTTTCGGATACGGATGCAGACGAATTTCCGATTTTTCGGATATCCATTGCCAGCACTAATTACATACATACATACATATACATATATATGTATGTATGTATGTATGTGTGTGTGTATGTGTGTCTGTGTTAGACGGTTCGATTGTGGTACCACATTTTTAAATTTTAATATTGTATGTATGTGTGTGTCTGTGTTACACGGTTCGATTGTAGTACCATATTTTTAAATTTTAATATCAATTACACCAGGCAAATCTGCAGGGCTGTAAATATTAATTAGCTATGAATAATGGAAGACTTAAAGAAGAGTTTGCTAAATGGTCCAATGGATGATAGAGCAAGTAGAGAAACACTGAAATTACACAAAAATATTATGTAATATTTTAGTAGATGTACATAGAACACAATTCAAGGAATGAAAACTAAACTTTGATATCAGTTTGGGGCTTGCAGTTTTTCATAATCTCCCCCTTTTTCCTCTTTTTTTCTTTTTCTTTTTTTTTTAACAAAAAAATTCTAAAAGCCTCAGTAAGTTGTGTGATTCCTGAAAATTTATCAGTACTTCTATATATCGCGTTCTTGCAACACAAATGAACACCATACATGCTTTCTGAACATTCATTCTTTGAAATTTGTTTGTGCATGTATGCATGTGTGTATGTATATGTGACAAATATTATTTATCAAGCCCAGGAAAATAAAAATAAAATCTATTTCAACTCTAGGCAACGTTTACAACTTGTGAACAAAACCAAAGTTATACTCTTGCAATATGAAATCGCACAAGTGCACTTCTTTTATAAAAAAAATTGTGCTTACACAAATTCAGATCTTGCAAATGTGAAATGTTGATTTAAGGAAAAAGAGACTAATTTTTCTAATTAGTTTTGAGCAAGGCCTAAGGTTAGAACATGGTTTCCCCCCTTTCCCAGGACTATGAATAAATTTTCTCTCCCCCTCTCCCCTGGCGTGTAGGAGCGTGTGTGTAATACACACACACACACATACATACATAGCAGGAAACCTTTTGTTGATAACATCATTTACACTTTACTAATTCTTGTTGGTTTGGTTTAATAACTAAAAAATGTCCGCAAATATATAATGGAGCATCAAATCTAGAAGTTGGCTGTGTATTTATTAATTATTAATATTCTGCTAGTATGATGACCCAATGTAAAATGAGAAGGTACACATACCAATGACACGGATACTACAGCCTGAAGTATCTTGTATTGATTTGATATTAGATCCTTGCTTTCCAATTAATGTGCCTGTTTGGGAAACTCCTGTGAGTAGTCTTGTTACTTCTGGAATACCTGTTTTAGAGGGAGCAAGAGCTTCTCCAGCCAAGCCCTCTATAATGCGATTATGAACTTTCAGAAGAGCATCAATCGCAGGAGGAATTGGAAGATCAGGTTCATCCTTTGCTGAGACTATTACCTATTTGGTAAAAGCAACAATACATCAGCTATAAGGGAAGTAATCTATAAAGCACCACGCTGTGTTTTAACTTCAGCATCAAGACAACCAGCGATAATTCTGATTGCAAACTCTAATTTCAACTTCAACATCAAGACAACCAACGATCATTTTGATTGCAAACTATAATTTCAACTTCAGCATCAACTGTGACATCAGTTCACTCTGTACTCCTATCCATTTTGCATTTGGATAATCTACCAACATACATAAATATAAAGTTGAATCACAAGTACTCATATCTTAACTGCTTTTTCCATAAGACATGAATATTTTCAGAAAGAATACCAGACTATAATTTAATGATTAAAACCCATCTCTAATTTGAATTATTCTATAAGAACTATTTTATTGTGAAAAACTGTCATAAATGATTTAATGTGACTGACAATCACATTTACACTGGTAAATATTAATGTACTTGTTTTGAACCTATTAACTAACAATCACCATTTTTTGAGTTATAGATTGACAATCTTTGCATTATTAATCTAAAATTTTCCTATAATAAGATCAATATCAGCTTGTTTAGATGTAAATCTATAACCAGATCTTCATCAACTATTCTCTGACCGTTTATTTTATATAAATTTGCAGCTTTGCTTCTTTCAAAATAATCAAGTAACAAAAAACAAAACAAAAAAATCTCAGCATTCTACAAAAAAGATGCTGTATTTTTGAATTGAAATTAATACAACAGAAGAAGTTAAGAATAATAAAGAATTCAACCAAACAATTGGATTTTCATTTCGAGGACATGAAATATAGTCTTAAATGCTTATGACCAGAACTTTTGCCCAAAAGAAACTCTTCAGTGATCTAATCTGACTATCCAAATTAATATGCATGTACAATACAATGCATACGCATTTTCAAACGAATGATAATATCGTGACTAATGTACAATAGCATTTAAATTTTGACATGTTCATTAAAAAGTTCCTATATTTAATATAACATAAATGATAAAGGTAAAACAGAAAATTGTCAATAAGCTTCAACCTTCTGGATGATTTCATATGGCAAGAATTTCATTGTACTATGCACAGAAAGAGGCAAGACGACAAATTGTCATCCTGCTTGATACTTAATTGACAAATTTTTGTTTAGCTACTACTACAAAATATGGCGCTTTAAAGGAAAGAATGGATTGTTGCCATAACCCTATGATTTTTAAATTAAAACATAAGATTAGTTTGGCATAATTTGACTATCGAATTTTTTCCGTTATTTATATTCTCATTTACAATTGTTGATAAAACATTATGATATATTCTCATTTATAAGTGTTGATAAAATATTAAAGGCACTTAGCATTTGGCATAGACGACGGTCGGTTGTGAAGGTATATGTGTCCCATATGGCCATCTGCTAGAAGCATTGATTTGTAGCTCATTAACATAATTTTCAGTGAAATACATAGATTAGATGGATTAGAACATAAATCAAACATCATTCCAGATTTTTATCTTCTGAAAAATAAGACTATATGTTCCAGTATAGATTATTTATTTCACTTCCACAACAGTTAATAATACTTAAAAGTTAATACCAATCTTACAAAACTAAAGATTATATACTTAATCATTGGAAGGTGGCTTAGTTATTACAAATTATCACAAAATTTTGTTTGTGTATTAAAATTTGATTAAGCTAGTTCTGAATTTACAAAATGATTTGTAGAAAGACAATAGCTCATTAATAATAGCTGTATCAAACACATGTCTAATGTTCAAGTCACACAATCATTAGCTGACCGTATTACAGTTATTTTGATGTGAGGCGGTGTCTTTCAAATAATAATAATAAAATTCCATTCGCTGCAACCAAAATACGAGATTCTCATGTAAATCAGTTTTTCTGAGTACTGCATCCACAAAATAAGACCTAGCTATCTTAGATCTCTATTTTTATAATACAGTTCTCGATACATAAATTTTCTTTTTCTTTCATTTTGGAATAGGTGACAGATAAAACTCAATTAGTTTATATTTAATGAACATGTTACTACTGCAATTCGTAGTTGTTGCTTTTCTCCCAACTGAATATTATAATTAATTCATCAGGTTCAATGACATTTTCTCATGAAGTCAACCCTTGCATATCTGATATATGGTGATAGCATGCCAGATAACGAAATGTCAACTTATTATCATTTCCTTTTTGTTTTCAATGCAAAGAAAGCAAATTTAATTCACAATTGATAACCCGATAGAAAGGATTATTTTTTAAAATACAAAAATGAGTCTGAAAGACTTCATAGACAAACAAAGTTACTTTCTTCTAAATTTCATTAACGTACAGAATCAAATAATTTTAAAAACATAAAATGATAAGCCAGCTCTTATTACACATGTATGTGTGAGCCAAAAAGGTAAATTCAACTGTACAGCTAAAATATAATATCTCATTTACACCTCACCATTGTGCTAGAATATTAATGACATGACGTGATAATTAATAATGAAAGCTAATGACGTAGGCGACATAAATTATAATCATTGACCATATGAAGTCAACGGATACAGAGACATTAGGTTTTGAGGTGACACTGAATGTAAATCTATACACTGCTTATAAAAAAATGTTCGCCCTAGCAAAGAAGAACCTTAAAACTATATTGAGACCACACCTAGAAACAAATAAGGTAGGATGGTATTCCACTGTTCGGATAGCACAGTTGATTCAGTTGCAATAAAGCATTAGTTGAAGTACTCAACCAATACAAAACTTGAATCTGAAGAAAACAACCAGAGAAGTCTCTTAAGAGCGATGTATGATATATCGAAATACGATCAGTAAGAAGCACTTGCTGATAATGTTTATGAAAAACAGTTACAAAGCAAATTGTAATTCAGATGTCAAGACTTACAGCTCTTTCTGGTGTACCGGGTGCAGCATCTAGAACCTTGATGCGAGCTTTTGACTCTTCAACAATTTTTTTTATAATATCACCTTTCTTTCCAATTAAGCCACCAACTCTGTGTTGAGGAACCAATATACGGAAAACGGTATCCCCTGGCCAGCCAGGCCATTTTTCTTCATCTCTTACGACTGTGTTCCCATCATGTTCATTCTCTACCGAAATGTCTACAACTGCTGTAGCCTCGTGATTACCCTCGTCTTGAATGTTCTCATTTGCGTGTGTGTCATCTTCAGCTGCAGCTGCATTGTCTTCAGTTTGAACTTTTTTAACTTCGGATGGAGCAATGCCGTTTTCAGCTTCAGTTGTATCATTCTTAGTGAGATTTTCCATGAACAACGAGTCTATATCTGTGCAGATGAGTTATAGTTTTCCAAAAAAAATAAGCAGGCTGGCCGATGCTATAAATCAACAGGAAAAAGTAGAAAGCATAGAATATTTAACCAGATAGGAATCAAGTAAAATTAGAAGTAACTAAATAAAATCAATTAATTCTGAAGAAATTGCCAGCATAGGTGAAGGTCTGTGCCAACACACACACCCAACAAAATAACAAAATGTTGTGAAGTCCTATAGATGATCAACCAATGGTGTTAAAAACTCGAGGAACATTAATCACATTTTATGATGGATTTGACCAAAGGTTTTGAAATTCATGTTTCAAATTTTGCTGCAAACGTTTTGAAATTCTTTTGGAATATCAGTTTCATTCCAAGAATTCTGATATTCCATTCTTGATTTTGTTACCTATAGGAAATTAATAACATCCATTAACAAATAATTAAATCCTAAAGTTCTGTGTAACTGTAAGTGAAATTATAATTAAAATTAAACTGAAATTGGGAATGCTGCAAAGTATATTCAGAGTAGTAGACATACGTTACGTATATCTCCACATTTGATTTATTCATATTCTACCTTAAACATTACATCTAAATAAAAAACAAACCCAATCCTTCAATACTCAATTATCACCTGCTTGTTCTGCTCGCAAGTCCCAGAAACCATTGCTTGAACCAGTCCCTCTATAGCTCGATGCCGATTTAAAACAGTGGAAACTGATAGTTAAAACATCCTAGACGTTTGTGTGTTTACAATTTTTTCTCTACCTTACTCAAGACTCTTTACTGAACTAATTGTTCTTCAGATGATTTTATGTAAAATTTGGAAATTATTTTACTTCCATGTTTGGAACTGGATTTTTGAGCAAATTACGACAATCAATGTCAAAACTGAATTGGAATAGCCAAGAAGTCGGCATGCCAACAAAAGTTCAAAGTCCGAAACTTGGATTTCACATAATCAAACATATATACATATGTGTACAGATGTACATGCAACATATACAGGATGTGATGTATTCATTGTGCATATAGAGTGAGATAGACATACTTTGTAAAGAACTGATGGTAACAATTTGCAGTTTCAGATTAATATAACTTCAATTTGACTTAGCTATAGCACGAACTGATTCTTGCTACATTAAACATGTTAACCTCCATAATAATTAATAAAGGTTTTTATTGCAAATATTAACAGGTTGGAAAAGGCCAACACCAGCTAAACAAAAATCATGAACGCCATCAAAAAATCATTATAAAAAGAACTTAAATATTTACAAAAAAAATAACCAGCTATTGTTAGATTGTGTTGACGTTGACTAGATGATCTCTACTTATCAGTTTACTACAACACAAACGTGTGTATACACATGTACAATAATTTTAAAAATGAATCAAGTACTTTTATAACTTACAGAAGCAACAAAATCTATATTATTAAAGTCTGTGTCATGACAATAATTAAATATTTGTACACTAAATAATCCTAAAAAACTCAAGTACAATATTAGCTAATAATATAAATTTTATTTTACAGTGATTATTTTGTGTTTGATTAAGAAGCTTTTAAAGTAACTTTTAAAGGCTAACACAGTTAACGTTTTTCTATTAAAAAAAAGAAGAAGAAAAAAAAAAAGAAATCAGATAAGCAGAATTTCAAAGAAATAAGAAATTTAAGAGTAAATTTTATTTATTAATTGATTGTTTGTATATTTTAAAAAAAAATACTGAAAATCATTCCAAGCATTGAAATACTTGAAATGGAAAGATCTACAATGACAAAAATAAACTGGATGATTTTATAGTAAATGTAATTAATCAAGTACAAAAAAAAAAAAAAAAAAGTTATAGGTTGGCCCAAGCAAAGCTCAGCGCTTAGACGGCACATCAGACAAAGAGCGTAATAAAGCATTATAATAAAAAGACAGTGCGTCAATATTGCAAAGTAGCGCATAATGACATTTAATGGCGCCTCTGATAGCATAGCACGACAAAAATGCTGATATAGAAGCCTATTACACAAAAATTGCAATCTTGTTCAACTCTGAACTTAGTCAAAACCTTCAATACTCATATCTATGCGAAGATCTTGGTCAAATTTTGATTGAGAATTATAAAAAATTTGATTGAGAATTATAAATAATGATTGAAACAAATGAGTTTGTTAATGTACAGTTTGGACTCAAAGTATATTCCTAAGATAAGTATCATTTATAAAATAGCATTAACATTGTGCTAATGTTTATTATTGCTTCACTTTATAAGTTACCCTAAATAGCCTAAGATGAATATATCAATGAGTGATGCTTTCTGTACCGTGTTCTGCACTAAAAAATACTCAAATTTTGGTTAGCATAAAATTGCCGTTCACCCTTTATCATAGCTGACAAGTTGATGCCAAACCGTAATGAGAAGCATACATGCTTTCCACTACTAATTGGATACTTTCTTCATAATTTTTGCAGTCAAACGGCAGTTGATCCCCGAACGCAATGAAGGATGGATTGCAACTTGGTGCCGACCAAAATCAAATAATTTTCAACGGAAACCATGATGTGGTAGCACCACTCAGGTCAAAATTCAAGATAGCACTCCAAGGAATATATCCCCAACATACTAAACTTGTTCAATATTTCATATGTAAAAGACCTACTGTAAGCAACAATGAGATCAGAGATTTTAAACATCAATAAACTTGTGCATGACTGCAAAATAATGAACCCATAAAATTAAGTTGAATGCCACAAAATTCCTTGAATGAGGCATGCATACTACTGTGGATTTAAAAAATACGTGCTAATATGCCAAGATTTAGAAATAACAAACAAATTGTTTGTTGACGTCCATAATTAAACATGTCAATAAGCATCCACGGTGACTCAAAACAAATGATGAGTAATCTACATCAACATTCCAAATTGAGGACATCTATACTAATGATGAGTAACTATACATAATACAGCACCATTTCAAACCGACACCTCCATTTAAAACTGGCGAAACACTATTTGTACAATGATCAGGTTAGACACCACTATGTCTCTTCCTGAAACAATATTCACAGAGGATATGTATAAAAAGAAGTATTATTGCAAACAGAAGTAGCATTCACTTTAATAACACGTATATGAGGCATAATTGTGAAAAATTTGAATTTGTAATAGCATAAAATTTCTTGCATAAATCATCAATACCACTGTTGATTCAGAAAAGACTCACTAATAGGACAAGACTTAGAAACAATAAACAAAATGTTGCTTAATGCCCATAAGTAAACATGTCAACAAGTATTCACTATGAAATCATACAAACGTGAGTAATTATACTGCAACATTCCAAACTCAGCCCTCTCTTTATCAGTACCGAGTAATTAACTAATCATACAGCAACACTGCAAACTGGTTCTTTCATTTAACATTCAGGTTAGACATCACTAGTTCTTTTCCTTACATTTTTGCAGGAGAACATAAAAACAGATGTATCATTGCAAAGAAAAATATTACTCCACTTTAATAGCACACATAATCTAATCCTGATTCCTGAAGCAATTTTAAATGCCAACTAATCCTCACACGGATATTTTTAGATATTAGAAGCTATTTAGATCAACATTAGTCAGTTATCACAAATCCCAACCCCAACAAAAAAGGATTAAAAAATAACCATATTCATAGTACATTCAGGAATAATTCAAAATGCGAAGGAAAAAAATCATTCTGAACAATCATCAATCATAGTATCAAGCCTACCAAAATTTATTAGCTGTTGAATATTTCTCCCACAAAATTTCCCGCAAAATGGTTTATTTGAACAAAAAGAAAAATGGTTAATGCAAATACAAAATACCGAGGGGATAGAGATATGAATAAACGAGTTTTACCTGAAATTTCAGTTTTTGGTGAAAGAAGGAATCAGAATTCGATGACGGCAGAGGGCGTGAAATAGTGGGATTTAAGGGGAGAAGGGAGGTTTTAGTTTTATAGCGATGGCCCAAATGCTTTTACTTGATTATTGACCAAAATACCCTTTCTTCTTCGTCTGAATTGAGTAAACGATTACGGCATAAGACCGCCAACGGATGGGACCCCAGATTTGAAACGTTTATCAATTTGACATAGCGACTATTTACATAAAAAGATTTAGATATAAATTGGTTGATACAAAATCTTAACAGTTATGTTAATTTGTCCTTAAATGAGAGCTAAAATCAGAAAACAATCTGATAATTGAGATTTTATGTCCTTAAATTTATGTCAAATCTTTGTATTTAAATGGATTTTCCCTTAAACTGACGCTTAACATCCAACGTTTATTTAGTGACTTGAATCGTTGTAACGCATTCTTCGTGACCTTGTACAAATTAGCCATGTGTATGGATGACCAATGGGTGAGTTTAGGGTCTAAAGTCTGTTGATCCGGTCCTGTTTTAACTTATTTAAACCCGCTCTATTGAATCTTTAGAGCCATTAGATTCACGATCCGCTATTTAAAGGTTTGGGTCTCGGCTCGGCACTGGGGAACGGCTTACTCTTCCCAACCCGGCCTGCATTATTATAACACCATTAAAACACTTTATAACTATAATGATTACTTAAGTGTATTTGGTTATGATTTGAATATTATATTTCTTCAATCAACAAACTACAAAATTTTCATAGTATTAAGTTGCATCAATGATAATCAGACAATAACAAATGCATACATTTGAGAACTATTATCTTACAACTCATTTTATTATATTTTTCTCTTATCACTATAAACACATTATTATTTGTATGTAATTTATCATTTAGCGGTAAAAATATAAGTATATAAATTTGTATATATATAATACAATTTTACCGGATTGTGAGACGGGTATGTTCTACCTTAACCTGTAACATCTCGGAAAATTTCGATGCTCAAAATTTTGACACTAATACTCCCGCTGTATTCATGTCCAAACTCGAGTACCAAATATCCAGAAAGCAAAATAAAGAAATTAGAGGGTGAGATAAAAAAGAAAGAAAGTTAAGAATAAAATAATAAGAAGAAAAACCAACACGACACAAAGTCTCATATCGCAGCGAAATGAAATATAATATAGAAATAAATCTTTATTAAGAGCTTAAAATAATTCTTACAATCATCAGAGTACATCAATACATCTGGACAGTTATAATAATCTGTCATTATATAAAACACACAACGGAATAAACAAATCATACGCCTCAACTTCTCTAGCTCATCTCTGGACTTCACAACATCCGATAGTCTGAACCTGTAAGACTCGGTCTGACCCAAACATTGCAAACGCCATAGATCAATCTGGTGAAGCAACGTTAGAAAACTCACTAAATTCATAGGTATCATCCAACTTGATTTTAGTTTTTGAAAACTTCCTTTGAAAGAAAAACATAACCGTAAGACCAGTCCACACATAAATACGAATGGTTTTACCTTACGATAATGCAAAACATTTTAAAATCATATATATTCTGATATTATAATAGTGTTTATATCAAATAAATAACCATTTAGTAGAACGTTTGCATCTCACACTCCACATACATAGTCTATAATTAAAAACCACGGACACTTGTTGGAGAATGAATTTCCAACTATGGCAAGGTATGAGACCACCTTCCGATAGTGTATCTATAAAGGAAATACACTAGGGTTCAACAAGAACATCTTGCAAGCCTGGATGAACATGATCGGCTACTTATCTCAGTTGAGTATTCCGAATATATTGTTATCTTACGATTGGTACCGACATAATCATTTTTCGGGAGATACAGAAGCGATAGAAGAACAAAATGAATTTTCTCTAGATGGTGACAATACACCCTAATGGGAACAACCCACACAGCCATGCAACCTATCCGATTTTATATCATTTTCCGGTTGATGAGGCATGAGGTTATAATTACATTTTTAAGAACATCTGGTCACCATTCACTTTGAATGTCACATCGCCAGATCCGTTAGAAATCATTAATTCATTTCCATAAAAATAATGTGGGTGTTAAGCTAAGAGAATTTTCTTTCTCCACCACCAATTATGTTACGTACGAAGAAGTCAACGTACGTGACCTCTTTGGAAATACTTTATTAGACATCCGTCCATATAAGTTGTCCTGAGACTAGACAAACCGAAGGCATCCTCCTACAACATCCTAGGAATCACCATATAGATCAGTAGCGAGTAGTACTTGCAATCCGTAGATTCCAACCACGACAAAATCACATTTTATCTCTGGGAGCTAACTAGAGATTATAAGCAATTCTTCCACTTTACGAAGATCCACGGTCTTTAATTGCTCCATCTTCAATCAGCATCTTCCATATTCACGTATTTGCTGGTTCAGAATGGTTTTTGAATATAAATTCGATCCCGGTCTTTCCGTACCAACAACCGATAATAGGTCAAATTTGATAGTCGGTCATTTAATTATCAAGTAAACAAACATTCAACCATGAAAAAAAACAAATTCACTAGTTTAGTACCCAACATCACTTAGCCTCTTTAATTAAACTAATTAACGAATAGTTGATTACACTTCTAAATTTTTCAATATTTTTAAACACGGTATTCACTGCTTATTTTAATATACTAATATCCTCAAAACCATTTAATACATAGAAAAATATCTTATCAACCCTATCCCATTTTCCAATTTCAGTACCATTACTATAACATTTCTCATTATTTATAATTGGGAAATCAATTCAACTTATCATACGTAAAACAAAATTACAAAATCTCCTTTGTTTTCATTACTTGAAAACAATAATCGACACTTGTCTATTTAGAATAAACCCATTCTAAAATTCATTCCTTTACTTCAAAAATATCGTTATATTTTTACAAAAAGTCCTTTTATTTCATTTACTTTAGAAATATCATTTTATATTCTCAAACCTTTTTTATTTTCTATACTTTGGAAGTATCAATATATATATATATTATATATTTTTTATTATTCCTTTTATTTTGGAATCCCATTATATATATTCCCAAATCCTTCAAATAATGCTGCATTATTATCTTTCATAATAAATTACTTGTAACATCCTTACCATTACAAGTAATATCATCTTCAGATAATTCTAAAGTCGTTCAAGTTGGGATATTTTAATTACTTCTCAGACCTTGATCAACAACGTTCTTATCTTAAGATAGATATGAGTTATAGCTCAAAAACCCATATCCATTCCAGTACCAAATAAATCTCATTTAACTATTTATTTAAAATATGGTTTTATAAACCCTTCTTATCTTTGAAATCTCTTTCTCGGATATAACTGTCATTGCTTTATTCATTGAATTAAATAATTGCTTATTAAAACATCACCTTTAACCTTAACTTCTTTAAAACAATTTATTTTATAACTCGGTTTTTTATTACCAAATTCTATTACTAAATCCTTTACCAAATTCAATTACATAAATCCCTTTTATCCATTTTCCTCACTGAAAATCTCATTTCAATTCCGTTTATTTCACTTAATTCCATGTTTAAGCAACGCTGATTTAAACTCAACGGTTTAGCCTCACACCCCTTTTTATTTTCATTTCTTTTTACTTAATTAAAATATTAAGTGAACATTTATTTTAAGCTATCGTATTTGCTTAAAATCTCCTTTATAACTTTATTTATAAAAACTCGGGTTTTACTATAAAATCCATTCATAAACTCCTTTCACAATTCAATTCGATTTCATTCCAAACTCGATTACTTACATAAATAAATTTCATTTAAAAAATAATCACTTAAATAATATTAATTTAAAATAATAATTATCTCATCATTAACTACCGTAGAAGTAGTTAATTCTTTATTACCTAAAAGTAGAATAGTTAATGTATTTAAAAGATTTTTAAAATAATAATTAACTTTATTAATAATAAACAACTAGAAATTTTACTTTTAAATAACGTTAATTCCAAATAAATAATTTCATAAGAATTCTTCTTAAGTTTAAACATCTGTTTGCTAAAACTTTATTTATAAATAAAACTCAAAACAAATTAGTCGAATGACTAATTTCAAATTAAACAGTTAACTAGTCATCTCAAACCACGGTTATCTCGTTAACCAATTCTAGTTAGTTCTTCCTTAAAATTAATTAATATTATAATTAATTTAAATAATTCCATTTAATTGTCTCTTGGAAACAAGTAATCCAACTCTTAACCTTTATGTTAATTTTTGCTTATCTCTTTATAAATCTTATTAACATAAGTATTTTCTTTATAAAACTATTTAATAATTCCTTAAAAATTTAATTAATAAATATTATTTCCTTTTAATAAACTTTTATTCAAATTAATAGATTTGAACATTTATCTTCTGTTATAAGATAAATTTTATAACTTTATTTTTGTCGATTCACCTGATGGTAAACCAACATTTATAAAACGATTTATTTTTAGGCCATTTTCCTATTACTCAACCAATAATACCCATTGGTTAATAGCAAAACAAACGTTGAATTACGATTCAACAATCAACAATCAACAATCAATAATCAATAATCAAATCAATTATCTAGTCAAATTGGTTAAACTGTTCATATGACTATAATATGAAAGTAAACAACAAATTTTGAGGAATTCAACATTATCCCTCCAACCTGTTTTTCCATGCATCCAAATAGGTTACCTCAAATAAAATCATCCATTTAATACAAAAATACATCTTGATAAATATAAATAATAGTTCAACTAATGGTTTCAACAATTAACCAATAACCTCCATTACTAATTTTATACGCTTATATTAGTATAAACGTGACCAACAAGATAAGTTACCTCAATTAGTTATAAACATAAAAAAATAACGATTGGTTTAAATTAATAAATGAGTATTTAATTTAATCATT
Source organism: Allium sativum (assembly GCA_030737875.1). Taxonomy (NCBI): domain Eukaryota; kingdom Viridiplantae; phylum Streptophyta; class Magnoliopsida; order Asparagales; family Amaryllidaceae; genus Allium; species Allium sativum. Next base: position 48,883,472 of record CM060916.1, read on the forward strand.
TCTGTCAATATATAAATATATATTCAGTAAACATCCAATAATACACAACCATAGTACACAAATATTAAACCCAACTTATATAAAATACAAATGGAATAAAACTGAGTGAGTTGTACCCACCTTGATTTCCATTTGACACGAAAACGATTCGTTTTAATAAAATTAAACATGCGTTAAATTTTATCAAAAATTCCAGTAGCGTCCAATGCTGACCAAACCAGCTCCATCATGAAGGTTGTGTCCATACGGTTCCAACATGATAGACGACGCTCAATTCTGACAATGTATGGGTGAATTATTAAATTAACAAGCTAAGACACTATTTTAATTTAACTTAAACTAAGTTATATTTTGATACGGTCCTCATCATTTAAAACCGACCCATCTCCATGCGCATTCGACTCCTCTATCTATAGTATCATATTCCCCAACCCCTATCTTCTTCTTGGAATTCACTTATCGCATGCACGTGCATGCAAACTCCATCCCCACCATTTCAAAATCTGTGACTATCAGCAAGATTCTCTTCCTTTCCTCGATCAATTGCACCACTTCGCCATACCCTGGCCTCCCCGATTGAAATCCTGCCCTCGCCTATTACTACAGGCATTAAAAGCTGCGTCCCTTTTTTTTGCCAATTCTCGCCAAACTTTGCCACATCGAAGCTCACTGGTCGCTGATTGTCAGGCTGCTCTCCGATCCCACCCTCGTTACGTCTAGCTCCGATGAAGTGAAGACCTAATTTCGACCAGCTCAAATGATCATCATCGATTCACATCGATTTCACATGAAATATACTATATCCCCATATGAGTTCAATTACGCAGATCACGATCTAATTCTATGTGGATTGGGAGATTTCTATTTTTGAAACTTTGACTTTTTTTTAACCTTTTCTGTTTTCTAGCAATATCTTGCTTCTCACTTGATAAATCACCATTTTTTAGAGATAAATCACCATTTTTTTATTATGTTTGCTCTCGAAGGGAACTGAAACTTGCTTGAACTTTTCCAATATTTATACCAATAATGCCTTGGCCATTACGTATTATGTAGTTATAGGGATAGGGTAGGTCTGCATTTCACTGAACTTGATTTGGGCATGGCCAGCGTTTTCTTTTCTTTGATGAAAGCATGATAGGTACAGTTGTACTCAAGTTTTAAGGCCTATGTTAGTTAGGATATACCATATTTTACAAACGTGAAGTAGGGTGCAAAATTTCAATCCTTAGCACATGCGTGGGTAGGGTAATTTCAATCACTTAGGACCTAAGCTATTTACTTGGTTTGGAAGTAGGGTACTATTTATATTCTATTTTTGCTTTGGTACGGTTATTTTATATGGTTATTAAATTTTACTAGTATTTACGTTGACCGTTATATATACATGCTACCACACACGAACTCCAAACGCAACGAAAATATACACACTGCTACGTCTTGACATTTCAGATCCAATGAAATTAATTTCGTTGAAATCCGACTCTATTTGCAAAATAACGTTATTTTAATTACAATATATTTGTTCACATATAAACTTCGCCCACTCATAAAACAACTCTGATTGGCTCCAAATCGGAAATCCTACAATAATTAGTTATATGTATTTTAATAAAATTCGTTTCATCTAAAACGAAGATCGTTTGGAAAATAGGTGTTTCTAAGGATTATATAATATCGATGAAATATAAATAAATTCCAAAACGATTCTATTTAAATAATAATAAATTATTATATATATATATCTAAATGGAAATATATATATATATATAGTTCTGAATATAAACCAATAAAGATTTCAATCTGTATTTAACGTTTCCAAGTTAAATGATATCCAATTCATATTGAAATCCTATTTAATTTATTACATAAAACGTTATAGTTTATAAACGAATCCATAACAACTATTTTAAATTTTTATTTGGACATAACTTACCATCTATAATATGATAGCTCCATTTTTCTCTTTTATCAGAAAATTATAATCAAATAGATTCAGATGATTCTTGTTTTAAAGAATTCGACTTGAAATGGATTTCATATATTCAATTGAACTTCAATACTCAATATTACAAACTACCTTGACGTAACGAGCTCGTTTATAATTCAAATATAAACTATACATTTAGACATGAATTATATATTATAAATCCATTTGTAATTCTAATTTAATATTTAAAATAATAAAATAAAATAAATATCTGACCGCTAAAAATACATAATGTTACATTCCTTCCCCCTTAAAAGATTTTCGTCTCCGAAATTACTAAGTAAGAGGACTGCTCCAGTCCTAATTATTTTAAAATAATTATTTTTGGATTATCATCTAAGATTTCTAAGTGTTATAAGTTTACGAAAAATTCGCCAGCACCTCCACTGCAAGGTTCGGTCGGAACAATTACAAATGCCACTCTAGGCCTCAGATCGATCCAAAGAAAACTAAAACCAAATGACTGCCCAACTTAGGGGCATAAATCAATCATCCAAACCATGATATTAAGGTTTACCTATTTGTCAGGCAACCAAACTCTAATCACGAAGCTAAGTACTAACAGATCTTTCTCTTCCAACTTGTATTTAACTCAACTTACAATGCAAATACATATATTTTATCCATGAGCCATGTTACGCCCCGAAATTCCCCGATCTCCGAAGAGACGGAAAAGATCGGATTGTATGAGAACACGACGCATCAAAACACAAAACGACAGAACTTTTCATTTCCTTTATAACAATTTACATCAGAGTACGTAAAACAAATGTATAGCAGAATTACAAATATCAGAGAATAAACAATTTACATAACAGCGAAAATGTTATATAAAGTAAATACAATGCAGCGGAAAACATCAACTACCACAGCTGAAAGACAATACACAGATACAGAGCTTTCCGAATATAGCTCCAGCCGTAATCTAGGATCCTGTTAAAAAAAAGAATTTGCAAAACCAAAACTACTGACTGCCCGTGTGGAAAATATGGACACTCAGAGTTTAGGTGTGTAGCAACCCGTATTTTTGGAACCAATTTTAAATTTATTTTTAATTCATTTTCATAGAAATTAAATATTTTAGATGAATTATCTTGAGAATAAACGATTTAAAATTGATTTTAATTGAAGTTAGAACGTATAAATTTAAATTTAATTAAAATAAGCTTGAAATGGCGCGGTAGTTTGAAAATTCGATTTTAAATTTTGAATTAATGTATATAATTCAATATAAATTAGAATTTGATAAAACAAGAAACATTGTAATATTTTGAATTATAATTTTCTAACAAACGTAAGAAATTGAGACTTCACTTTATAAGTTGTAAGTTATGTCTAAATTAAAATTTAGAATAGTCGCTATGGAATTTATATATATTTTAATATTATATACAGCCCTTAAAAATGGTCATTTTGCAAATGACCTCCGTTGTCAACGAAACCACTTCCATTAGGTTTAAAATGTCATTTGTGACTTTTAAAATTATAAACATTGGAGTTGGAGAAATTTGGTCTCTTTCATTGAAATGTATGACCAAAATATCACCTTTTACATATGGACGATTTTGGACTCGAAACCACTTCCATTGAGTTCAAAATGTCGTTTACGTGTTCGAAAACTATAAACTTCGGTATATTCCAAGCTTTGAAGATTTGGCACTTTGGTTAGGTCTTGGTTTATCTTACTTAGCCCACCTTATAACCCCTAAACTAGCCACTCCCTCTTCATTTACTTTCAAACCTTCAAGAGAAACAAAAATAGAGAGTGGAAAGGGAAATTAAAATTCCTAAGGCTAGGGTTAGCTTCTCATGATCCAAATCAAGGGCAAAATCAAAGATAAAACTTGAGTAAGCTTCTCCATGTTCTCCAACTTCATTCCTTTTCAAATTCTTATGATTTCCTAAACCTCTTAGGAAATTGGTTTGTTTTGTGCATGAATTGAAGATTCGTGAGCAATAGTGGAAGAGAGGTTGTTCTACCTTGTCATTGGATCGAATTCTTGCTTGTAACCATCAAAGATGAGTTCTTCATGAACTCACATCTATGCCATAAGTTATTAGCTTGTAAAAGTGTAATTTATTGTTCTTTTGGGTTTATATATGCATATGAATTGGTTAGTGTAATGGCGTGTTTTGTTAGCTGTCGAATAATTAATTTATTTAATTATTTATATATCGATTTGGCGATATCGATAACTTAAAGTAAAACGTTCGAACTTATAATTTATAATTATAATTAAACCGAACCTGAAACGTCGCGGCAGTTCGCTATTTGGCGATTCGAACTTCAACTGAATGTACAGGATTCGTTTTGAGCCGGATTTCTGTGAAACAAGAAACGTGTGGAGCTGGCAGAGTATATCTTTCTAGTGGAAGAGAAAAATCGGGATTTCGTCGTGTAGATTTTGAGATATGTCCAAATCAAATTTTAAAATAGTCGCTATAGAATCGTTTATCGACCGTAATGGTTTATTCGATATAACTAGAGATCGGGTTTGAATTTAGACAAGGTTCTTTTGGGACATAGTGATAATTCAATTTTTAGAATTTTTCTGTAATTTTTAATTAATTAAATAAGTAACTTTTCATTTGAAGTATTTTGCACCCTGTAATCAATATTTTGGGGTTTCACAGAATAAGTTAACCTACCGGTATTATTACATTTTTGGGATCGTGACACCGAGCTCATCTCAACGGTGTATTTATCTCAGTCCGCAACGCTCGTATGTGGATATAATTTGATTTAACGAAGTATGTTAAAAGTTTACAACTTAAAACAAATATCCTAACTCATTCTTTGATTGAATAGAAGGCCACGTCTTCCTCATATTTCAACCACACAAAAACCCTTGGCCCTCAACCAAAATCGTGGTTTCTCAAAACATCCTCAACAAAATACTATAAATACACTCACCCACTAAACCCTTGTTTCACTTTCTCCTGCGGTCAAATTTCGTAGCCGCCGCTCTTCCTTCATTTCTCCAACCAAAAATCCGCAACTTCTTAGGCCAGTGAAGAGATGATACACGTGTTGTTCTCACACAAAAAAAGGCAATTGCGAGTCAATATGGTAGGGGTTTGAGTCACGGCTACTATGGGGGATCGTGGAGACTGTGTTGAGGAAGATGAGAAATGCAGGAGTGGGCGTGTGTGTGTATTTTTGGGTGAGCAAGTACTATGCGTATGGGAGTTGTTTAGAGTGGTGGTGTTATTTTTCCATTCGGAGGTGTATAGAACGGAGGAGGGTGCCTGAGCGTGGAAATGGGGTTTAGGTTGCGTCCTACTATCGATGGAGAAGGAGAGTTTGATGAGGAGGATAAGTATTTTCCGGTTTGGGTTCTGCGTAAGGGAAAGGTAGGCGAGAGGGAAACTTGAAGTGGCGCTCTGGTTTCATGGGGGAGGACGTGGAGAGTAGAAATGAGGAAATGGATTTTTTCATTTTCTACTGGAGCGATGGTTTTTCTGGGATGCACTGTTGAAACGGTGAAGCCAAGGGGCAACAGCAAGGGCATACGTACGCGTCAAAGCTCGGGGTTTTGTTCTCACCGTTCTATCTAAAAGGAATGAGGGAGTTAAACACGGGTCAAGGTTGTTGATGGAAATGGTTTAAGTGCAGTAGATGTCGGGGAAGGATGGCAACGGAAGTGTTACTGGGGCTGGGAGACAAACTCACGGCATTTCAGTTTGAAGGGGTGAATACGTTGGTTAGTAGGCAAATAAAAGGGGGATTTAAGGATCTGTGGTGACTGATTTGTTGGAATATAATGAAGAAGATAGAATATGAAGGCATCGTGGAGTTTCTGGTTTCTGTGTAGAAGAAGGGCGGATCGTTTAACAAGAGAGGGAGGAAAAATGTCTCGTGGGCTTTAAGTTGTGGGATGGGCTGGGTTCAAAAAGGGTAAGGCTTTTTTTCAAATAGATATCCATGTTTTGTTTATTTTATTAAAATGTATGTTAACTGGTATTTATCACAACTAATGCACACGGAAACGGAATCAAGCGAAATCAGATCCGACTAGATCGTATGGACGATGACTATAACATGGAACTAACGGGAAGCTGATCAAAGCTCGTATGAATTTATGGAGAAATAAATTGTTTGATTCAAATCAAATAACAGTTTATCGTTCTTTAACGATGAACTGCCAAAGTGAGTAAATCTCACAAACTCTAAACAGTTTTATTTTCACGTTGTATTCTTAGAACTGTTAAAATATTGTCTGTTTGACTGTGTGTTGATTGTTTGCTTGAACTGCTAGTCAGTTAGTAGAGATTATATATATATATTTACGTATGTGTGTATATATATATATAAACCGTCAAATAGTTATATGTTGATTCTGTTTATCAGAATATTATACTGGTGTTGTTTAACATCTGTGGATGCAGGGAAACAGGTTGGAGGAATCCAACTGGATTCCTCAACAGTTATTTTTACTGTGATTTATGTATTGTGATGTATAAATGTGATGTATATAATCTGTTGTGATTACGTGTGGTTGGACGATATTCATCGTTGTTAGGTGATGTGTTAAAAACCATAAGAAATACCAGAGTGTGATAAAAGGATTTAACAAAGTAATTTGTTAGGTTAACCAAAGCAAAGTTAGTCGAGTTAATCAAAGTAATTGGTTAAGTTAACCAAAGCGAGTTAGTCGAGTTAATCAAAGTAATTGGTTAAGTTAACCAAAGTAAATTAGTTAAGATAAACTAAGCGGTTAATCGAAGTGAATTAGTTAAGTTAAACTAATTGGTAAATCAAAGTGAATTAGTTGCGTCAAACTAAGTGAATTTGTTAAGTTAAACTAATTGGTAAATCAAAGTGAATTAGTTGCGTCAAACTAAGTGAATTAGTCAAGTTAAACTAATTGGTTAATCGAAGTAAATTTGTTGGGTTAATCAAAGTGAATTAGCTGAGTTAAAATAAGTAAATCGGTTAGAGTTAATCAAAGTGAATTAACTAAGTTAAACTAAGTGGATTAGTTCAGTTAATCGAGACAAGTAAATCAAGCTAGGTTAAACCATTTGAGTTAACCAGTTAAAGTTGACCAGTTAAAGTTGACCAGTTAGAGTTGATCAGTTAGAGTTACTCAGTTAGAGTTGACCAGTTAGAGTTGACCAGTTAGAGTTATTCGAGTGGAGAAATCAAATGTTATTCATTTGAGAAGAGTTACCGAATATTATTTATTCGAAGAGTAGTTATCGAATATTGGTTATTCGAAGTTAGTTAATCCAAAGGAGTTATTCGAAGTTAGTCAATCCAAAGGAGTTATTCGAAGTTAGCTAATCCAAAGGAGTTATTCGAAGTTAGTTAATCCAAAGGAGTTAGTCGAAGTAGAGTTATCGAATATAGTATATTCGAGGGAAGAGTAATCGAATATAGTTTATTCGAGTGGAGAAATCAAATGTTATTCATTTGAGAAGAGTTACCGAATATTATTTATTCGAAGAGTAGTTATCGAATATTGGTTATTCGAAGTTAGTTAATCCAAAGGAGTTATTCGAAGTTAGTCAATCCAAAGGAGTTATTCGAAGTTAGTTAATCCAAAGGAGTTATTCGAAGTTAGCTAATCCAAAGGAGTTATTCGAAGTTAGTTAATCCAAAGGAGTTAGTCGAAGAGTTAATCGAATATAGTTATTCAAAAGAAGGTGTTAATCGAATATAGTTATTCGAGTAAAGTTAAAAGAGTTAATCGAATTTAGTTATTCGAAATGAGTTATTCGAATTAGATATTTGAATAGAGTTAAACACATTAGAGTGATTCAAATTACTTATTCGAATAGAGTTAAACACGTAAGAGTTAATTGAATATTAGTTATTCAATTAGAGTTAAATCGAATTTAGTTATTCGAAAGGAGTTAATCAATTTGAGTTAAGTTAATCAATTTGAATTAAGTTGAATTGAAATGGAGAAAATCGAATATTAGTTATTTGAAGGTAAGTTATTCGAATTAGTTATTCGAAGGAGTTAATCAATTAAGTTATTCGAATGAGTTATTCGAAGGAGTAAATCAAATTAAGTTAATCGATTAGAGTTGAGTTAATCGATTTGGGTTAAGTTAAGTAATCGAGTTAAGAAATCGAGTTGTGAAAATCGAGTTAAGAAAATCAAGTTGAGTTAATCGAATAAGTTATTCGATAAGAGTAAATCCATTTAAGTTAAATCGGATGTTAGTTATTCGATAAGAATTGACACATTTAAGAAAATCGAATATTTGTTATTCGATAGGAGTTAATGAAATAGAGCCAACCAAGAAGGGTTATTCGAATATTTGTTATTTGATAGGAGTTAATCGAAATAGAGTTTATCGAATACCAGTTATTAAAAAGGGAGAGTTAATCGAATAGAGATTACTCCAAAGAGAGTTATACGTCGAATTCGATTATAGCGAATTCAGGAAAGTACTATTTACTTTCCAGGGTTTAAATCAAGATTTAGTTATTGATTTAGAAATTAGGTGTCTGTTAAATTATTCGAGTTAGGAAATAAATCTATAATTTAGGTTAGATATTTTAGGGGTAGGAATTATAACGTTATAGTTATAATCGAACGTTGTCATATAATAAGTGTATTCGTAACCTGAATCCGAGAATTTGCGTAAACAGATGATTGGAAAAAGTGAGTGACGAGCTTCATCTATTTCACAGTAAAGGACGTTGTTCAATTAAGGTCTGAGAGGTAATTATACCCCAACTTGATTGACTTCAGAATTGACAAAGGAATAGTTGTGGTTCGATAGAAAAGGTTGATTTGAAATATAGTTAAGTAATAAGCGATAAATGGATTAAGCGAAACGATGTTTTATACAACGTTCATTGGAAATCCGTAAATGAGTTTTGGAAACGTTTACCAAATATAGTCGGATATGTTTTCTAAACATAGAAAATGAAATGTTTTCATGATAAGAATTTAAGAAATAGAGTTAAGCAAATTCAGAAACTGACTGGAGAGGGTAAGTTGAACGGTTTTCTAAGTGACGATCTAATGTTGGTTTCGACCTTCCGGATTGATACTTAGAGAATTGTTCTCATACTAGTTACAGTTAGGGACTGATAGTTGCGAAATAATAGTGATGTGAAAATAAGCTATGGAAATGTTTTCAAATGATTAATAACATATATTTTCTAAATATATGAAATAAGGAAATATGAACATATGATGATTGATCGATCGAATTTCCATTTGGAAATAAGATCGTTGTTTGTACACCGACATGTTTTCATTTGATAGTTGAATCACAGACTATCAAAGTTTTGACCATATTTACGTTGTAAATATGGAGAGACCGGTTGGATTATTATCCCAAGAACCACTCCGTATTAGCATAAGCGTTGCGAATCAAGTACGCTGAAGATAATTGAAGACGGAGTGAAGTGCAAGGGCTATTGTGAAAAGCCTAGGTAGGATGGATTCACTGAATAGTGCCTTCGGTTTATTCAGTCCCAGAACAACGTATATGGACGAGTGTCTGACAAAGTATTCTTAACGAATCATATATGTTGATCTCTTCAAACGTATTACATTGGGTGGCAGAGAAATTCGTTTCTCTTAGCTTTTATACCCGTGATGCCTTGAGAAATCGATAATGATTTGGCGGGTATTACGATGTGGCATTCAAAGTAATTGAAGAAATAATATGTCAAAGTGATAAACGTGACCTCAAAACCTCACAACCGGGAAATAACAGAAGTTGGGCTAGGCAGCATGGCTAGTTGGGCCATACCCAAGCAGGGTGTATTATCACCATCTAGAGAATATTCAATTGTACTTCTTTATAATCTATTTCAATGCTGTCCCTTATCGGGAAGGATGGTTGCTGATCCCAACCATCGGTGATAATATATTCGTCACACTCAAGCTAAATGAGTGGACGGTCATGTGTGGCCGGGTTGCAAGACGTTCTTGTTGAACCCTAGTGTATCTCCTCTAGAGTACACTGATCGGAAGGTGCTCCCATACCTTGTCTGTTGGAATCCAATCTCCAATAAGCGCTCACGGTTTTATTTGTATACTATGTATGTGGAACATGAGATGCAAGCGTTCTGCTAGATTGATATCTATTTGTATTTAGACATTATTATAATATCAGAAAGATATCCTTTATTTAACTAAGTGTTGGAGTTTTATTCACACCAGTCCCATGACTGACCCGGAGTTTATTTTGTTTTGTTTTCCCTAAACTCTTGGGTGCCTAAATTTGTACGGGCAGTCAAGTAGTCGGGATTTTACAGATACACTTGGAGAGCTTGGAGCAGGAGACTTCAGGATTATAGCTATTATTATTCCGCTATGTTGTTAAGTGTTGTACTTTGAAATGGTATGTATATACGAGTACTGATTTGTATTTCAAAGTTATGTTATATTTTATTCGTTCCGCTGTGAGATTCATGTTTACTCTGATGATGTAAGTTCTTCTTCTTCTTCTATTCTACTAGTTCTATCTTTTCTTCCTCACCCTCTACTTTCTTTCACTAACGTCTCGGAATTTTCGACTCTCGAGGAGTCGAAAATTTCCAGCCGTTACAGTTAGATAAATATACACTTTTTTGTTCATTAGTTTATGTTCCACTGAATTGAAATTTATGATTAGAATTGTCCACACAATCTAATTCATAAGCTACAAGTTGATTTGGTGATATTATGAAGCTTCGGTGCCTCCCTGGTAAAGTTTTAAGTCTTCACAAGTCGCTTGAATCGTATTTGATAAATTTGGCTAGAAAATTTGCCGGTTTTGGAATTTATAATAAAAAATCATTGCAAGTATGAATGTTTCTGCGTATGAGTTTCGTGTTATGAGTTGCTTCAGCGAGTTATAGAAGCCTCATTTGCATGTACATAACATAATAGGCCTTCGGGCATTGGCTGATATCATTTCGAACATGTTTTCTAGGCAAAAATTGTATTAATTTGAAGTTTAACAGCCATTCGGTTGTTAACAACCAAAGTATTGACCAATATTCGGTTGTAAACAACCGAACATAGAAAAATTGAAAGGATTTAAAGTTTAACTGCCATTCAGTTATCAACAACCGAAGTAATGACCAAATTTCGGTTGTAAACGGCTGAAACAATGACCAAAATTCGGTTGTAAACAACCAAATAGAAAAGAAACAATCATAACTTTTTCATACGTTGTCATAATTCAGCAAACCAGATCCCTTGGAACCGTATCGACGAGAGCTTTGCAATGAAACTGATTTGGAGTGATTCGGAGCTTGTGACAATTTTAGGCGGAGAAAAACGTCCGGTGTAAACAATCGAATTTTTATCGTTATTTAACGATTTCAAAACCGATCAAGGTGAGAACTCTCTCACTCAAAATTTTGTACAGTTATTTATTATTATAACCATATATATAGTTTGCTTGTGATTGCAATATTTGTTTGTTGTTTTATGGATGTTTACAGTTTTAATTTTATCATTAATAAACTATGATTATAAAGGTTTATAAATGAAACGTTTATATCATAAATGATTGGGATGACAATTTACCCACCCATCTCTCGAATATTAGATAAGTTCACATGGATTGTGATGTAAACCCCACACAGGTATTGGAACGATAATTTTACACATTGCCCAATTATACAAATAATGATCCTTGGATGTTGATTGAAAACCCCACACGGGTCTCGGGATGATAATAACTTCACACATCTCCCTTGTGTTTAGTTGTTTGTCAAACGATTGATTAACAGACTGTTATAAGCGTTATTTAATTGTTTAATGTTTATACTGTTGCAAATTGCACTCTGGATGTGAATTGAATGTTTAATAGTTGTTTATCACTATTTTCGAATACATGTGATGTATGGAATCCATAAGATAAAATTATATGATAATTGATTGAGTTTGATTTCAGTTCAGAAATAACGAATATTTTAAAATAATATTCAGTGAAGGATCAAAATATGACTTTGATGTCCATTTAGGACGGACACGAAAATATTGAAACACTCTAAGTTTGAAAAGATATTAAAATTTATTTTTATCTGAATGAAATGGTTAACAACTAGAATAAAGAATTGATATGGTTTTAATGTAACTAGATTTTTTTTTGACGTATGAATTGGAAAGGATTTGAATGGAAATAATCTCCGGAATATTTCGATATTGGATCCTGTGATTATACAGATATCGCTGAGGAATTTGGAAGATATAGATATCGTTATTCCCAACATGATATCTATTGGTTTCAGAATTTGATATGGAATATACGTCGACATGATTTCTATTCAAAGCCTTGTATTTAATATCAAATGGGATTTTGGGTTAGTGGTGAATGGTGTCTTTAATAACATTCTTCTTAAACCAGGTTGAGAAAAGAATAAATCTTTTAACTAAGATTTAATGAAGTTTTCCAATTAACAAATATAATTGGAATTAAATGGTAGTTGATTTTGGGTTTATCGTGGTTTTAAATGACATTGGCTTTTTAACCCAAGTAAAGATAGGATTTAACTCCTAAATTTGAATAATCATTAAGTAATGATTTTTGAGATTAAAACTAATTGGGTTTTAACGAATCCTTAGTTAGACTGAAAAGTGAATGAAGTAATTAAATTTACCGAATTCAAGAAATGATCGAGATATGTAGTATCGTCATTTTTACCCCATGCGATAGTTAAATCTTTAATTAGATTTGAAATGTGAAATGATAATTAAATTTACTGATAACATAATGGGTGTCTGATTGGAGCCCCACTAGTTTTGCTCCACGGGACGAATAAGTTGGGATTGAGTTAATAAAATAATTGATTACATTGGCAAGGCTCGCTAATCCCTACTAGTTGATTAAACTTAATTTGTTTTAAGTTGAGAAAAGATATTAAAAATCTTTTGAAATGATTTCTAAGAATGTTGAATAAAAGAATATTCTGGATTGGAATGTGACGTATGATGTGTTTTTATTGCACTTGATTATAAGATACACGATTTATTCGGAAAGACTGGGTTTAACCTATTTTGAATAACTATTACGACAATTAAAAGTCGAAGATATGAAGACGGTGGTTGAAGACCGGAGATCTTAACATCGTATGGATGATTACTGATGTCTTGATTGGCTGTACATCCAAGATGAGATAATAAGTGGTGATCGTACAGACGTACTTGGAGATCGATCAGATATGCGAGGACCTCTCTCCTATATTGGACATATAGGACGAGGAATAAGGTGCCTCCAGTTTCGTTCAGACCCAGAACGAACTTGTAAATGGATTATGTCTGACATTGTATTTCATTCTGTATTGATTGATTTCTATTAAATATGTATCTATTTGGTGGAGGAGAATTTATTCTCTTTCTTAACACCTTTATTTGAGACGTATGAGCTTAGAGGTTATATATTGATAAATATCAGTTGTATGGCATGAATTAACAATGTGGCATGTTAAAATGCAAATGATCAAGGCTTTTGTTGAAAAGCAGAGTCTTGTGGATGATGATCAAAGCATGACTTTAAGTAGCATAACTTTGTGTATAGCGTTAATTCGCGAGCCTCACACTCCAGTATGAGTCAAAAACGGCATAAGGGACGCAAGGAGTGCATACGTTTCTTTCTATCAAGAAGTTGTGTCATGGTATGGAGCCCGTACATTTTTACTTATGTGGATGATGGAATAAGGCGCCTCAGATATCGAGCCGACTAAAAGGCTCAGAGATAGGTCTGATAGGACCAGAAAACGTATTGTTCAGGAATAACCAATCATCAAAAGTAAGAGAGGACCGGCCTTACAGGATTCAAGGGTTTCCCATAGGTGTGATCCCGGGTCATCTTGCTAGAGGTGATCTGAATCGGTAAGGACACCATCCCTTACCTTGACTCATAATGGAAATTCAATTTCCAATACGACATCGTGCGGTTTTAAATGTAAACCTATATGACGACATAGTAGAATGGGGTACTATGTCGTCTATAATTAATAAATTTACATTCAAAGTTGTTTTATACACTATGCACCAATAGTAATATCAAAATGATTTGTTTTAAAGCATACCAAGCATGTTTGGTTATTATAAGGTAAAAATCTATCCTCCGGTTTGCGTTGCATTGTGTGATGGGACCTGAGTCTTATAATAGCTTCATTTTTCCAAAAAGCATTGCGTTGTTTATAAATTGTTTTATTTTAGAGTATTCATGGAAGTAAACCCGTTCTGTGACGTATGGCGTGTCCCGTGATGTAACCTATTTTAAAGTAAAAGTTTAATAACTGTTTTGAGTTCTCACACCAGTCTCATGATTGACTTGGAGTTTATTGTTTCTACCTAAACTCTGGGTGCCTATATTTTCCATACGGGCAACTAGTAGTTTTGGTTTTGCAGAATTATATTTAGCAGGATCCTTGTTTACAGCTGGAGCTATATTCGGAAAGCTTTGTATTCGTGTATTTCTTTCAGTTGTGGTTGATATTTTCTGCAACACATTATGTTTATGTATTTAAATGTAAATTATTAACCTCTGATATTGTATTTCTGCTATGTAATATTTATTTCATACTTTGATATCTTGTACTCTGATGTAAATTGTTGTAATAGAAATGAAATGTTCTCCCGTTTATGTTCGAATGCATCGTGTTCTCATTACAATCCATGTTCTTCCGTCTCTTCGGAGGGCGGGTGAATTCGGGGTGTAACAGTTTGGTATTAGAGCTTTAGTTTACAAAGCTTGAGAACAAGACATGTTACAACCCATCGAGAGAATTCATCAGAGATAAGATTAGTAACATCCTGTAAGAATAACTCGTTAGAGATAGGGTTAGTAATATCCTAGAATGATTTTGAAGAGTGCTATTTCTAAATATGAGTTTTGTTTTGAAAATTACATCTTATTATAGAGATTTAAATATTATATTTGATATTGATTTTGTACTATCGGGTATAAGAAGATTTTGCATATACGCATCATGAACGTATATTCGAAGTCTTAAATATACTGGATAGATATAGAATCACACTCTAGTCGCCCAGAGATGATTCTGATGATTGTCATGACATCACCAGTATTTATGTTCGAGTTTCGAAGGTGGGATATCTATATATTTCCAATCGACTGGTGTGAGAACCAAAACTTAGTTATGGTTTATGATGTAATTTGGCATTGAAATATGATTTTTGAGTATATATAAAAGATATATGTTTGGAAAGCTAATCAACTAATTGATTGTTGGTTGTGATGGCTGAATATTAGTTTAACTAATAAAAATACTGGAATAATAAAACCAATAAGAGAATAAAAGGTAAATTATGTCAAATCAAATATAATGTTGAACTGAATGTAAATTTAGATCGAATTGGATAAATATACATGTATATATATTGAACAGGTCATAACATGGAAACTAAGAAGAGGAATAAAATTGTATGCCGACAAATAGGTACATATTTACTATATTGATTGGTTTGATGATTTTATGAGCCACTTAGCTTTTGGATTTTCTTTTGATATATGAGAGCCTGTAGAGGCCATTTGTTGTTGTACCGATCAACCCATACAAAGAAGGTTATGGCGAAATTTTTCGAAAATTTAAGGTGTTAGCCAAATTTTGAGAAATTAGAAAGTTCTTAGAAGCTGAAAAGTTGAAGAACTTAAATCAGGAGAAGGTTGAGTTGGTTAAGTAAACGACCTTCGTTTCCTTTTTCCTTTTCGGGGACAAAAAGATTTTAACTGGAGGAGACTGTAGCAACCGGTATTTTTGGAACCAATTTAAAATTTATTTTTAATTCATTTTCATAGAAATTAAATATTTTAGATGAATTATTTTGAGAAGAAACGATTTAAAATTTATTTTAATTTATTTTAGAACGTATAAATTTAAATTTAATTAAAACGAACTTGAAATGGCGCGGTAGTTTGAAAATTCGATTTTAAACTTTGAATGAATGTATATAAATCAGAATTTGATAAAACAAGAAACATTAGAATATTCTGAATTATAATTTTCTAAAGAATGCAAGAAATTGAGATTTCACTTTATAAGTCGTAAGTTATGTCTAAATTAAAATTTAGAATAATCGTTATTGAATTTTTGTATATTTTAATAGTATATATAGCCCTTAAAAATGGCCATTTTGCAAATGACCTCGGTTGTCAACGAAACCACTTACATTGGGTTTAAAATGTCGTTTGTGACTTTTAAAAATATAAACATCGATATCTTTGGAGTTAAAGAAATTTGGTCTCTTTCATTGAAATGTATGACCAAAATATCACTTTATACATATGGATAGATTTGGACTCGAAACCACTTCCATTGAGTTCAAAATGTCGTTTACGTGTTCGAAAACTATAAACTTCGATATATTTTGAGCTTCGGAGATTTGGCACTTTGGTTGGGTCTTGGTTTAGCTAGCTTATCCCACCTTATAACCTCCAAACTAGCCACTTCCTCTTCATTTACTTCCAAACCTTCAAGAGAAATAAAAATGGAGAGTGGAAAAGGAAATTAAAATTCCTAAGGCTAGGGTTGGCTTCTTGTGATCCAAATCAAGGGGAAAATCAAAGAGAAAACTTGGGTAAGCTTATCCATCTTCCTCTCCATGTTCTCCAGCTCCATTCTCTTCAATTTCTTTTGATTTCCTAAACATATCTCTTGGGAAATTGGTTTGTTTTGTGTGTGAATTGAATATTCGTGAGCAATAATGGAAGAGAGGTTGTTCTAGCTTGTCATTGGATCGATTTCTTGCTTCTAACCATCAAAGGTGAGTTCTTCATGAGTTATTCATGAACTCACATCTATGCCATAAGTTATTAGCTTGTAAAAGTGTAATTTAGTGTTTCATTTGGTTTTACATATGCATATGAATTGGTTAGATAAGTATACACTTTCCGGTTTATTAGTTTATGTTCCATTGAATTGAAATTTATGATTAGAATTGTCCACACAATCTAATTCATAAGCTACGAGTTGGTTTGGTGATATTGTGAAGCTCCGTTACCACCCCGGCAAAGTTCTAAGTGTTCACAAGTCGCTTAAATCGTATTTGATAACTTTGGTTAGAAAATTTGCTAGTTTTGGAATTTATAATAAAAAAATCATTGCAAATCTCTTGTATGAATGTTTGTGCATGTGATTTTGGTTTTATGAGTTGCTTTGGTGAGTTATAGAAGCCTCATTTGCATGTACATAAGATTATAGGCCTTCGGGTATTGGCTGATATCATTTTGAACATGTTTCCTAGGCAAAAATTGTACTAATTTGATGTTTAACAGCCATTCGGTTGTTAACAACTGAAATATTGACCAATATTCAGTTGTAAAAAACCGAATAGAGAAAAATTGTATGGATTTGAAGTTTAACACCCGTTCGGTTGTTAACAACCGAAGTAGTGACCAAATTTCTATTGTAAACGACAGAAATAATGACCAAATATCGGTTGTAAACAACCAAATAGAAAAGAAATGATCATAACTTTTTCATATGTTGTCAGAATTTAGCTAAACCAGATTCGTTGGAACCGGATCGCCGAGAGCTTTGCAATGAAACTCATTTGGGTGATTTGAAGCTCGTGACAATTTTTGGTGGAGAAAAACGTCCGATGTAAACAATCGAATATTTATCGTTATTTAACGATTTCAAAACCGATCAAGATGAGAACTCCCTCACTCAAAATTTTGTACAATTATTTATATTTATAACCATATATATATATTTCTTGTGATTGTAATATGTGTTTGTTGTTTGATGGATGTTTACAGTTTTAATGTTATCATTATTAAACTGTAATTATAAAGGTTTATAAATGAAACGTTTATATTATAAATGATTGGGATGACAATTTACACACCCATCTCCCAAATATTAGATAAGTTCACATGGATTGTGATGTAAAACCCACATGGGTATTGGAACGATAATCTTACACGTCACCCAATTATGCAAATAATGATCATTGGATGTTGATTGAAAACCCCACACGGGTCTCGGGATGATAATAACTTCAGACATCTCCCCTGTGTTTAGTTGTTTGTCAACCAATTGATTGACAGACTGTTATAAGTATTATTTGAATGTTTAGCGCTTATACAGTTGCAAACTGCACTCTGGATGTGAATTGAAGGTTTAATAGTTGTTTATCACTATTTTCGAATACATGCGATGCATGGAATCCATATAAATAAATTATATGCTAACTGATTGAGTACAATTCCAATTCAGAAATAACGAATATTTTAAAATGATATTCAGGTAAGGATCAAAATATGACTTTGATGTCCGATTTTGGACGGACATGAAAATATTTAAACACTCCAATTTTGAAAAGATAAATGTTATTTTTATCTGAATGAAATGTGTAACACCCCGTATTTTCTGTGAACATAAGAGTAACAAATCAGAGAATAATTAAATTGTAACAAAATAATTAAGGGAAACGGGTTACACCATTGTGTTCATCTCGAAATTATGCTTGGAATAAGTCTAAGTTTGCGTAAATCGGACTCCGTATGAAGAAGAAATGGCCTTCCGAAGTTTCAATAAAAACCAGCCCGAAATTCAAAATTCAGATTTCAAAATTCAAAACAGACACCTGGGCTGGGTGGGAAAATTCCCGCCATGGACCCAGGTTGTGACGACCCCAAACCCCGTACTGACGGTGGCAAGGGTAATCTTTGGAATATAACACATAAACAGATAATAGCAGAACAGAAATAAATAAACACACCAGATATTGTACAAATAATACATTGGATAAACGTAGTCATCAGAGTTACACAGTATACAGGATCATACTTAGTACAAATACAGTTCAGCTATACATAAATGTCTACAGCGAAAAATAAACATAATATGTACAATAGGAGCTGAACAGCATAAAAAGAGATAAATGATAGAATCCATCTTCAGCTCCAGCTATCCAGAAAGAGCCTGCTAAAACCTGAAGACAAGGCTGCCCGTGTAGAAAAAGGGGCACCCGAGTTTGCAAGTGAAACAAACTACGAGTCAGTCATGGGACTGGTATGAGAAATCTACTTAACACATTTTATAATATGGCTAATCACAGGACCACGCCACTTTCGCGGAACGAGTTTTCTCCATTGGATTGCCAGTGCTTTAAAACAAGTCAATCTTTTAAACATCGCAATGATTTTTATAAAAATGAAGCCATTATAAGACTTAATTCCCATCACATAATGCAATGCAAACCGAAGGATAGAGTTTTACCTTATAATGGCCAAAATATGCTTGATACGAATAAAAAAAAGAATTCTTAATCAGACTCCAACTGTAAAATAGTAAGAGAACGATTCCCTAGGTATTAACCCCGAAGGCCGAAACCAACATCAGACCAATACCCAGGAAACCATCCGTCTTAGCTCCTTTCCAGTTAGTTTCTAATTTTATAAAACAATCATAAATATCAATCATAGACGGCATGGGTACCATACATCATGTCGCCATATATAGGTATACAATCAAAACCGCACAATCACGTATTTGGAAATTGGATTTCCGTCATGAACTAAGGCAAAAGATAGTCCTTACCGACTTCGAGACTGCCTAGCCCGAGCCTCAGGACCCAGACTCAGGTGGTCCCTTGGAGCGACAGGGCCGGTCCACCGACATGGATTAAAATTCCTGAACACTGCGTTTCCCCTCCCTTTAGGGCGTAAATGAGCCAACGAATGACTTCATCGGTCCCGAATCGACCGATATATCCGAGGCGCCTTGCAACAGAAACAACCACATAGGTGAAAATAGTATATATGTCAGCCAGTTTAAGCACTGACACCACCTCTAGCTAGGAAGAAACGCATGTCCTCCCTGAGGTCCTCTCCTGTTTCTGGTTCATACCGGGGTGTGAGGCTCACGAATTCACATTATATACAAAGCTACGCCACACAGGCGGTGCTTTGATCATCAACCACAAGACTTTGCTTTTCAACAGAAGCCTTGATCACTGCATCTTAGCATGCCACACAGGCAATTCACACCGTGCAACTGATGGCTATCAATCACACAGAATGAAATCCAATGTCAGACACACAGTCCATTTACAAGTCCATTCTGGGTCGGAACGAAACCGGAGGCACTATATACCTCGCATACCCATCGATTTCCACATACGTCTGGACGATCACCACTCATTATCCATATCTCGGGATGCCTCCCAATCAGGACATCAGTTATCATCCAACCGAGGTAAAGATCTCCGGTCTTCAACCACCGTCTTCATCTTCGACTTCTTATCGTCGATTCAGTTATTCAGAATGGGATAAACCCGGTCTTTCTGAGCAACTTGTGTATATAATAAACAAGTGCTACACAAACACAACATACGCTTTATTCCAATTCATTAGTCACTAACCGTAAATCAGTAAGAGAACGATTTCCCAAATATTAACCCCGAAAGCCGAAACCAACATCAGATTAAAACCCAGGAAACCATTTGACTTAGCTAACCTTCAGTTAGTTTCTAAATTTCACATTCCATATCGTTTATAATATTTTATAACGATTTATCGTTATTTTTATTTATTGAAAAATAGCCAATTTATTCAAACGACGCTTCAGGCCATAACGCGGCCGTGGCGCTATTTTTCTTCAGATTTGATTTATACATATCTGAAAATCTAACCGTTGGATCTTCACAAATTTTATATCATTAGAACGATCTTTTCAAAACGAATCCAACGGTTCCAGTTTCGGGAAAATCCGACGGTCCGATTTTCCGGTACACTCGTTTGAAGTTTCGATTTCAAAATACGAACTGCAGCATCGTTATTCGATTTAATTTAATTATATATATATATATATAAATATAATCAATTCTGGTGCTGTTTTACTTCAGATTTGAATTAAACATTCTAGACAATCCAACCGTTGGATTTTCACAAAGTTGGTGTCGTTGGAAAGATATTTCCAAAGCGAACCCAACGGTTTCGGTTTTGGGAAAATCCGATGGTCGAATCTCCTGCACTAATCGTTTGAAATCACGGTTTCAAAACACGAACTGCAGCTTCGTTATTCAATTCCTTTTAATTATATATATAAATATAATCTATTCTTCTATTTCAAAACCATATTCTTTTCATACATTTGATAAAAATGATATTTTTATCCAACCAATATTTATTTCGACACTTCACTATTTTTAACAATTCATGTATATAATAAAAATGTGATTTTTATTGCAAAACAATTTATTTAAAACACGAATACCATTCAACACATGAATTTCTATTCAATGAATGAATTTCTATTCAACACATGAAGGTTTCAACATATGAAAATAATTTCAACAAATGAAAATAATTCTAACACATGAATATTTCAGAAAATTTCGGCAGCATAACGGCATGGTAGTTAAAACTGGGGCCGTCCCTAGTACGACTCCTCGCTCTACCTTAAAGCCTCGCAGCTTTTGACAATGGGGATTTCATGCATCTAGTTCGCACGCAGGCGGCATGTTTATATTTATTTCTTTTCCACAAACTAATCCTATTTGGTTTCAACCAAATAATTCTCAACCACAAACGGGTATTTTTCAACCACAATCAATCAATTTCAACCACGAACAATTCCAATCAACCATTTGCTATCAACCAATTTTCACACCAATCACAACCAATAAATATCGTCCATGATTTGTGGACGAGGGGTGTATATATATACATATATATAAGTAAATTTCACTTCTATTCAACACATATATAATTTTTACAACGCATATATAACTTATACATCGACCGTACAACTTATACAACGCTTATACATGAGGTGTACAACGCTTACATAACTCATACATCGACTATATAATTTATACATCGTCGTTTTCCATATCGTTTATAATTTAGAAATCTCACATTGGGTTCCACTCCACCAAAAATAGCAGGAGGTTCAAAAAAATATGCGGTCTCTTGTAGAATGTAGAAGACGTCCACACGAGTCCACTATCTCTTGTTTCACTGAATTTCGTCAACAAACGAAAAAGATATGGTTTTTGCAGTGAAATCGAAAACCGTAGCGCTTTAAAATGCTATAATATAGTTTATATAATTTTCAGCCGTTACCTCACTGAAGGATTCGAAACTAGGTTTCGATTTTTCTTCGAATCCGTGTAGCTATTCGTCGATCGGCCTTTGCAGCGTCGGAGGGGGAGGAGCGGCGTACCTGTGTGTGGCGGTGGGGCCCACTCGGTGGTCCTAGCTGACGGCGGCGGCGGTTGGAAGTTCGAAACTTTCGAGCTCGATTTCTCCCCCAATTCTAAACGAAAAAATACAAACTATATATGGATTTGAAGGTGGAGAGGAGATCTACAAAATCTTCAACTGGAGGAGGGACTGATTCTTCGTGGTTTGATCGGAAAGTGGATGGGAAGTTTCTAAGTGTTTCCGTCGTCGGTCAGGGGGAAAAAGAGAGAGAAAGCGGGGAGAGAGAATATAGGTTTGACCAATAGGATTTTTTTATATTTATAAATTTTTAAAAATCCGAAAATACCCCTTATCTCATACGAACTCCAATCCAAACCCAACGACTGTCGTCCCTAGCCAAATACCCCCATTCCGAACACAATAGGATATGTTTCGTAGGCCCATTCGACTATTTGAGTCAGTTTCTCTTTCAATTAAAATATAAAACATCAAATATTTAATTTGAACGTACATTTCAATTTGCCGGGGACACATACTGATTCTAAAAATCCCCGAAAAATAAATCTAGCTATGTTTTGACGATACGGTCCCAACAAAACTAGTTTCGTCGAATTCTGAGACCGTTTGAAAAATGGCCCTTTTCTGGTTGATCCAATTTAATAGAAATCGACCATACACATTTTCCTTTGCCACGCTCACATACTAGCTTCAAAAATTTTGAAATTTGAAACTTAGCAATAATTTGACATCCCGGATCCAATAAAAGTGGTTTCGTCGAATGCTGAGGTCGTTTGCAAAATAGCCATTTTCATGGGCAATATAAACTCTATAGCGACCTTTCTGAAAATTCATTTAGCCATAACTTTTGCTTCCCGCTATGAAACTTCGATTTTTCAGATTCGTTAGAAAGATATTCACTAACAGAATTAAATATTTTTGGTTTCACTAGAATCAGTTTTATTTGGCACCTGGTACAGTCAGTCAAAGTCTGAATTCAAATTTTGAAACTATCGCGCCATTTCAGGCCTTTTTTATAATTAGAATTAATTATATTTACTTTTAAACGTCGATTCAAACACAATTCTTGTCGTTATTATTTAAAATATTTATTTAAAATATTTTAAATTCACTAAAATAGCCAATTTAAAAATTTTAAATGGGTTCAGATTTTCCGGGTCGTTACAGTCTCCCCCACTTAAAACTTTTCGTCCCCGAAAAGGAACAAAGTCGAAAGTGGTTTGATTAATCAATTCTACTTTCAATCTGGCTTCCATTCTCCAACTTTTTAGTTTTTGAGAAATTTCAAATTCTTCAAAAATTTGGCTAACACCCTAAATTTTCGAAAATTTTCGCCATAACCTCCTTTGTACGGGGAGGGGTTTGGAAATTTATTGGGCCGTATTTGGTACCCAATAAATCCTAATAAGCATGCACATATTTATAGTGATATATTCCGGTGTCCACAGGGGAATGTGTATAGATCATAACTCCAGAGAATAAATTCTTGTCACCCTATAAATGGTTTTTGTGCCTTAATGACCAGAGAGACATATTTATTGTCATCTCCAGACCCGTGTGGGGTTTTTATTAATCTGGCAATTTACCGTTACATTTTATATGGTCCATATCAGTCATCAGTTCAACCTGTAAAATATTGTCATCGCCATACAAGCCTCTCGCTCGTATGGTAAATCTTCAACCTCGTCACATAAGCTCCAAATGCTTATGTAGTATATGATGAAGTATGCCTATCTTCACGAAGTATGCCATGTAATGTAGTTCAAAATTAATTATTACTATCCTATGGCGATGTTTATTATTACACACAGTAGGGCTGCACACAACCCATATCCAAACCGACCCAACCCACCAACCCGACCCAACCCACATAAACCCAACCCAACCCATCCTAGTTCGGGTCGGATATGGGTTACAATTTGTAACCCATACTATATGCGGGTCGGGTTTGACATTTTGTTCAACCCAACCTCATTTTAACCCAACCCAAACCTATTTAAAAAAAACTAATTTAATATCCATCCAATTAAAATTAGAATAGTATAATCCTAGAATAATGTTTATGTATTCTATAATAAATGTACAAAAAAATATTTCATGTCAATCCAAACTAAATAGAATTTGATAAATATATTTTAAAGAGCATTTTAATGTATTTTGAAATGAAACACTTGCTCAACTATGTAGTAAATTAATTTCATATGATGTGTTTTACAATGAAATTTTAATTATATGTCTTGTAATGAATCGGTTATTTTAAATGCATTATGCTAGCTAAAATCTGATATATTATGCTGAATATTTTGATATAATTTTTTGAAAAAATCCCTCATATTCTCATTTTTTATTGTATTCAAGTGACCCAACCCAACCTTACTTAACCCGACCCAACCCATACTTCAACCCAACCCATATCCAACCTCATATAGGGTCGGGTACGGGTTGAGCTACCTTAAACCCATACCTATGTGGGTCGGATAAAGTATTTGGTCTAACCCGACCCAACCCATACTTTGTGCAGCCCTAACAAACAGAACAACCAGCACTTTGCATCCAATGGCATTCACAGGAGTTGATATAATAATAAAATTGCGCATCCAACTCATTAAGGTTTACCTATTTGTCGAGCACGCAAATAAATTATTTATGCAACAGCTAATCCATTTACCTGTTCAAACATATATAATGCACATGTATATACTTCTATCTATTTTTAACTCAGTTCAATGTGTGATTTAATCGAATAAATTCTACCATTCATTCTCTTATTGATTAAATTAACTATCGTTCTAATAATTTAATTAATCAAGTCCACTATCACACAACACAAACAACAATCAATTTTATTTTAACTTTTCAAAATCATACTAATTAATTCAAACACTCTTTTGAAAACATTCAGACTATACAATTAAAAAGTTTACATCAATGCAAAGAAAACAACAACAAAGTATAGAACAGAATGGAAATGCAAAATATGGTAGATGTACCTTGCACCAGAGTCAATCAGAGATATCCACCCTACACTTAGGATAGGCATTCTTAATTCTTTCCTTTGTTTCCCAAGTACAATCACGCGGATCTCCACTCCATTGAACTTTGACTAAGTGAACCTTCTTGCTCCTCAGCTCTTTGGTTTCTTTGCCAATAATTTTTAGCGGCTCTCTTCTCATCGCCAATTCTGGAGTAATTTCAATATCCTGTTGTGCTGCTTCTTCCACGATCAAGTCTGGATCATGAACGTGCTTTCGAAGATGAGATACGTGAAATACATCATGCACTCTAGGCAACCAATCAGGTAATTGAATTCTATAAGCGAGGGTTCCAATTCGTTCAAGCACAGGGAATGGGCCAATAAATTTGGGTGCCAACTTCCTAGTTTTGCCAAATCGAATCACTCCTCTCATCCGAGAAACCCTTAGATACACATAGTCACCAACAGAAAAAGCCAAATCTTTTCTTCTCGAATCAGCGTAACTCTTCTGTCGGCTTTGAGCGGCGAGCAATCGTTTCTTAACGAAATCGACTGTGTCCGCAGCTTCGCGAATCATATCTGGTCCCAATACAAGTCTATTACCAGGTTCAACCCAACAAGCAGGAGATCGGCACGGTCTACCATACAATGCTTCGAATGGTGACATTGTCAGGCTTGCTTGGTAGCTGTTGTTGTGTGAAAACTCTGCCAAATGTAAATGGTCTTCCCATGATCCACCGAAATCAAGAACACAAGCCCGCAATAGATCTTCTAAAATATGATTCACCCTCTCAGTCTGACCATCTGTCTGAGGATGATAGGCGATGCTTAGATTCAGCTTCGTTCCCAGTTCTACTTGAAATGCCTTTGCTAGTAAATATTGGATCACTATCACTAACTATACTGAGCGGCACTCCATGTAGCCTAACAATTTCCTTGAAAAATATTTGTGCCAGACTCTGAGCAGTTCGGTTCGACCTGACAGGTATAAAATGGGCGGTCTTCGTGAAGTGATCTACGATCACCCAAATACTGTCATTTCCTTTTCTGGTTCTGGGAAAACCATCTATGAAGTCCATGGAAATATGTTCCCACTTCCAACCTGGAACGTCCAGCGGTTGCAACAATCCAGCCAGTTTCCGTTGGTCGCTTTTGACTAGTTGGCAAGTAGGGCATCGGCTAACATATAAAGAAATGTCTCTCTTCATCGACCTCCACCAGAAAGTGCGTTTGATGTCATTATACATTTTGCTTACTTCTGGATGGATATTAAGTTTTGACTTGTGGCATTCATCCAACACTTTCGGAGCTCAGAAATGTTTGGAACACAAATTCGACCTTTTAGCCTTATAATCCCATCATTATCAACCTGAAAACTCGAGGGCTCGCCTTTCTGAATTATCTCTCTGATCTTCTGAATGAAGTGATCATCCTTCTGAAGAGCAGATATTTTATCAATCAATGAAGTCGTAATAATAAAACTGGCGATCATTACATTCTTTCGGCTTAACGCATTGGCCACGACATTGGCTTTCCCTGGAGTGTATAGAATCTTAAAATCGTATGCTGCAAGGAACTCTAGCCAACGTTGCTACCTCAGATTCAAGTCTTTCTAGGTGAACAGATACTTTAGCGACTGCTGATCTATAAATAGTTCGAATTTCTCACCCAGAAGATAGTGCCTCCAGATTTTCAATGCGAATACGATGGCCAACAACTCAAGATCATGAGTGACGTAGTTTTTCTCGTGCGGCTTCAGCTGACGGCTAGCATAAGCAACAACTTGACCTCTTTGCATTAATATTGCACCAAGGCCTTCTCTAGAGGCATCTGTCCAGACTTTTAAGTCCTGATTGCCATCGATTATCGTTAACACTGGAGCCGTTGTTAATCTTAACTTTAGCTCCTCAAAAGCCTCCTCACATTCTGGAGTCCACTTGAATTTTGAGTGCTTCTTTGTAAGCTTTGTTAAGTGACTAGATATCATCTAAAAATCTTTAACGAACTTCCAGTAATAACTAGCCAATCCAAGAAAACTTCGGACTTCTGTGGGAGTACTAGGTTGTTTCCAATTTTGAATAGCTTTGATTTTACTTGGATCCACAGCAATTCCTTGTTTTGATATGACATGGCCAAGAAACTTCACTTCATCTTGCCAGAATATACATTTGGACAGTTTAGCTTTCAATACATTCCTTCGCAGAATTTCTAGAACTTGCTCCAAATGTTTTTCGTGTTCGGCCTTTGACTTAGAGAAGATTAGAATATCATCAATAAAAACCAGAACATACTTATTCAAGACTCCTCTGAACACTCTATTCATTAAATCGACGAAGTATGCTGGAGCATTACATAAGCTGAACGACATTACTAACCACTCATAGAATAAGTTTGGACCTCTGAATGTTGTCATAGGAACACACTCTTCGGCAATACGAAGCTGATCGAAACCTATAGCTAGGTCCATCCTTGAAAATACTTGTGCTCCATTCAGACGATCCAATAAATCATCGATTCTCGGCAATGGATATTTATTCTTTATTGTCTGTTTATTCAAGTCACGATAATCCACACATAATCGAAGAGTACTGTCGGACTTTGGGACAAACACCACCGCTGATCCCCAATCAGAGAAACTAGGCCTAATCAGACCCTTCCATACAAGCTATCGAGTTTGATTGTCTAGTTCTTCTTTCTCCTTTAGAGTCATTCTCCGAATAGCGTGCACTACTGGCCTTGCGTTTGGAATTAAAGCAATTTTGAAATCAATTTCTCTCCGCGGAGGTAAGCTAACAACTTCTTCGAACACATTCGCATAATTCTTAACGACATGAATATCTTTGATGAGGTCCGGAATATTCTCTGTGACTACAGGGATATTTTCTATTTGAGCAGGAGAAACATCCAGAGCTGACCAAAAGTCTTTTCTATTTGAATTCGTACCTTCGCATGGTATGGTTATATAATTCCCTGATTGGGCCTTTGCCTTAACAACTCTCTCGGCGCATCTGACCTCTGCCTCATATTTGGTTAACCAATCCAATCCCAAAATAAGATCGAATTCAGTCAAATTCATGACGATGGAGATGGTAGGGAACTTATAACAGGAAAAAAAGACCGGTACCCCACAAACCCAACTGAGATCGAGGGAATTCCCAACCGGATTATGGACAGTCATTGGTTCTTTGAGCTTCTTTAAATTCAAATCCAACTTCTTAACTGCATTCTTTGCAATAAAGCTTCGCGACGCGCCTGTATCAAACAGTACTTTAACTGGAATGTTTTTGACATTGAGCGTGCCATCCAAAACATCAGACCTTTCCTGAGCAGATGAAGATGCAGGCACTTCTGCCACTTCATTTACATGCACTGCTTCAAGTTTTCTGAATAGCGGGCAATTTTTCGCAATATGACCGGCCTGGTGGCACTTATGGCATCCTCTTTTCTCTTGTAACTCCTTACCGGATTTAAATCTATCTTTCTTCAAAGATCTACAATTTTTGGTAAAATGTCCTTGCTTATTGCAGTTAGAGCATGTGGCCATCGTTACTGGTTCTTTCTCAGATCTGGTCCTTTTCCGATTGACTTTAGGCTTCTTACTGACCTTAGACATCGTACTGGCCTCCGGGCAATCAGTTTCAGACTCACCTTTATTACTAGACTGACTTCCTCTTCGTAACGCAACATACCTTTCTTGTCGAGATCCTCATGCTGGTAAGCCATGTATATCATTTCTAAAAAAGGAAGCTTCACATTCCTCGTTACACTATTCTGATATTTTCTTTGCAGGCCATGAATAAACTCAGATTCTTCCTCTTTGGATCTTTAATCAGATGAGGGAAAAAAATGAGAAAGTTCATTGAATTTCTTGTGATATTCTGGGATGGTCATATCTCCTTGTATCAGATAAGAGAATTCATCACATAACCGCTCAGTTGCTTCAGGAGGAGTAAATCTTTCTAGGAAAATCACTTTAAATCTATCCCAGGTAATATTACCTTCTGGATTATCCTCAATAATAGAATCCCACCAGAACAAAGTTTGCCTTTGAGTGCCCAAGATGCCAGTAATCTTTTCTGGTCATCTCCCAGCTTTAAACCGTCAAAGATTTTCTCGGCAGAACGAATCCAAGCTTGTGTTTTCATAATAGATTCTTCGCCCGAGAACGGTTTTCCACCCAGATTTCTATATTTCTAAATAGAGCTTCTATATCCGGGTCAGTATTACTTCTTCTGTTTCTGGCACTCATTTTCTAGTACGTCTGCAAATGGCAGACAATGTGTCAGGTCAACAGAAAGGATATTTTAAAACATAGAAACATATACTTGAATGTAAATGTGTCTATCGGGGTGTATTTCATTCTGCTTTACCCATACTAGGACCTTACTGATCCTATCTGTAATGAGTTACTCGTCCTAGTACTCTACTGGTTCTATTTCTAACGAGTTCGTTAATATGTTATATTCTAGCACTAAGCTTAACCAAAGCTCTGATACCACGCTGTGACGACCCCAAACCCCGTACTGACGGTGGCAAGGGTAATCTTTGGAATATAACACATAAACAGATAATAGCAGAACAAAAATAAATAAACACACCAGATAATGTACAAATAATACACTGGATAAAAGTAATCATCAGAGTTACACAGTATACAGGATCATACTTAGTACAAATACAGTTCAGCTATACATAAATGTCTACAGCGGAAAACAAACATAATATATAAAATAGGAGCTGAACAGCATAAAAAGAGATAAATGATAGAATCCATCTTCAGCTCCAGCTATCCAGAAAGAGCCTGCTAAAACCTGAAGACAAGGCTGCCCATGTAGAAAAAGGGACACCCGAGTTTGCAAGTGAAACAAAATACGAGTCAGTCATGGGACTGGTATGAGAAATCTACTTAACACATTTTATAATATGTCTAATCACAGGACCACGCCATTTTCGCAGAATGGGTTTTCTCCATGGGATTGCCAGTGCTTTAAAACAAGTTTTTTTTAAACATCGCAATGCTTTTTATAAAAATGAAGCCATTATAAGACTCAGTTCCCATCACACAATGCAACGCAAACCGGAGGATAGAATTTTACCATATAATGGCCAAAATATGCTTGATATGAATAAAACAAAAGAATTCTTAATCAGATTCCAGTTGTAAAATAGTAAGAGAACGATTCCCTAGGTATAAGCCCTGAAGGCCGAAACCAACATCAGACCAATACCCAGGAAACCATCCGTCTTAGCTCCTTTCCAGTTAGTTTCTAATTATATAAAACAATCATAAATATCAATCGTAGACGGCATGCGTACCATATATCATGTCGCCATATATAGGTATACAATCAAAACCGCACAATCACGTATTTGGAAATTGGATTTCCGTCATGAACCAAGGCAAAAGATAGTCCTTACTGAATTCGAGAATGCCTAGCCCGAGCCTTAGGACCCAGACTCAGGTGGGCCTTTGAAGCGACAGGGTCGGTCCACCGATGTGGATTAAAATGCCTGAACACTGCGTTTCCCCGCCCTTTGGGGCGTAAATGAGCCAACGAATGACTCCATCGGTCCCGGATCGACCGATATATCTGAGGCGCCTCGCAACAGCAACAACCACACAGGTGAAAATAGTATATATGTCAGCCAGTTTAAGCACTGACACCACCTTTAGCTAGGAAGAAACACATGTCCTCCCTGAGGTCCTCTCCTGTTTCTGGTTCATACCGGGGTGTGAGGCTTGCGAATTCACATTATATACAAAGCTACGCCACACAGGCGGTGCTTTGATCATCAACCACAAGACTTTGCTTTTCAACAGAAGCCTTGATCAACGCATCTTAGCATGCCACACAAGCAATTCACACCATGCAACTGATGGCTATCAATCACACAGAATGAAATCCAATGTCAGACACACAGTCCATTTACAAGTCCGTTCTGGGTCGGAACGAAACCGGAGGCATTATATACCTCGCATACTCATCGATCTCCATGTACGTCTGGACGATCACCACTCATTATCCATATCTCGGGATGCCTCCCAATCAGGACATCAGTTATCATCCAACCGAGGTAAAGATCTCCGGTCTTCAACCATCGTCTTCATCTTCGACTTCTTATCTTCGATTCAGTTATTCAGAATGGGATAAACCCAGTCTTTCTGAGAAACTTGTGTATATAATAAACAAGTGCTACACAAACACAACATACGCCTTATTCCAATTCATTAGTCACTAACCGTAAATCAGTAAGAGAACGGTTTCCCAAATATTAACCCCGAAGGCCGAAACCAACATCAGATCATAACCCAGGAAACCATTCGACTTAGCTAACCTTCAGTTAGTTTCTAAATTTCACATTCCATATCGTTTATAATATTTTATAATGATTTATCGTTATTTTTATTTATTGAAAAATTGCCAATTTATTCAAACGACGCTTCAGGCCATAACGTGGCCATGGCGCTGTTTTTCTTCATATTTGATTTACACATATCTGAAAATCTAACCGTTAGATTTTCACAAATTTTATATCATTAGAACGATCTTTTCAAAACGAATCCAACGGTTCCAGTTTCTGGAAAATCCGACAGTCGGATTTTCCGGTACACTCGTTTGAAGTTTCGATTTCAAAATATGAACTACAACGTCGTTATTCGATTTAATTTAATTAAATTTATATATATATATATATATATATATATATAATCGATTCTGGCGCTGTTTTTCTTCAGATTTGAATTAAACATTCCAGACAATCCAACCGTTGGATTTTCGCAAAGTTGGTGTCGTTGGAAAGACATTTCCAAAGCGAACCCAACGGTTTCAGTTTCGGGAAAATCTGATGGTCGGATCTCCCGCACTAATCGTTTGAAATCACGGTTTCAAAACACGAACTGCAGCTTCATTATTCGATTCCTTTTAATTATATATATATATATATATGTATATATATAAATATAATCTATTCTTCTATTTCAAAACCATTATTTTTTCATAGATTTGATAAAAATGATTTTTTTATCCAACCGACATTTATTTCGACACTTCACTATTTTTAACAATTCATATATATAATAAAAATGTGATTTTTATTGCAAAACAATTTATTTAAAACACGAATACCATTCAACACATGAATTTCTATTCAACGAATGAATTTCTATTCAACACATGAAGGATTCAACATATGAAAATAATTTCAACAATTGAAAATAATTCTAACACATGAATATTTCAGAAAATTTCGGCAGCATAACGGCAGGGTAGTTAAAACTGGGGCCGTCCCTAGTACAACTCCTCGCTCTACCTTAAAGCCTCGCAGCTTTTGACAATGGGGATTTCATGCATCTAGTTCGCACGCAGGCGGCATATTTATATTTATTTCTTTTCCACAAACTAATCCTATGCGGTTTCAACCAAATAATTCTCAACCACAAACGAGCATTTTTCAACCACAATCAGGTATTTTTCAACCACAATCAATCAATTTCAACCACAAACAATTCCAATCAACCATTCGCTATCAACCAATTTTCATACCAATCACAACCAATAAATATCATCTATGGTTTGTGGACGAGGGGCGTATATATATAAGTAAATTTCACTTCTATTCAACACATATATAATTTTTACAACGCATATATAACTTATACATCGACCGTACAACTTATACAACACTTATACATGAGGTGTACAACGCTTATATAACTCATACATCGACTATATAATTTATATATCATTGATTTCCATATCGTTTATAATTTAGAAATCTCACATTGGGTTCCACTCCACCAAAAATAGCAGGAGGCTCAGAAAAATATGCGGTCTCTTCTAGAATGTAGAAGACGTCCACACGAATCCACTGTCTCTTGTTTCACTGAATTTCGTCAAAAAACAAAAAAGATATGATTTTTACAGTGAAATCGAAAACTGTAGCGCTTTGAAATGCTATAATATAGTTTATATAATTTTCAGCCGTTACCTCACTGAAGGGTTCGAAACTAGGTTTCGATTTTTATTCGAATCCGTGTAGCTATTCGTCGATTGGCCTTTGCAGTGTCGGAGGGGGAGAAGCGGCGCACCTGCGCGTGGCGGTGCGGTCTAGTCGGTGGTCAGAGCTGACGGCGGTGGCGGTTGGAAGTTCGAAACTTTCGAGCTCGATTTCTCCCCCAATTCTGAATGAAAAAAATACAAACTATATATGGATTTGAAGGTGGAGAGGAGATCTACAAAATCTTCAACTGGAGGAGGGACTAATTCTTCGTGGTTTGGTCGGAAAGTGGATGGGAAGTTTCGAAGTGTTTCCTTCGTCGATCGGGGGGGGGGGGGGGGAAGGAGAGAGAAAGCGGGGAGAGAGAATATATGTTTGACCAATAGGATTTTTTTATATTTATTAATTTTTAAAAATCCGAAAATACCCCTTATCTTATACGAACTCCAATCCAAACTCAACGACTGTCGTCCCTAGCCAAATACCCCCATTCCGAACACAATAGGATATGTTTCGTAGGCCCATTCGACTGTTTGAGTCAGTTTCTCTTCAAATTAAAATATAGAACATTCAATATTTAATTTGAACGTACATTTCAATTTTCCAGGGCCACATACTGATTCTAAAAATCCCCAAAAAATAAATCTAGCTATGTTTGACGATACGGTCCCAACAAAACTAGTTTTGTCGTATTCTAAGACCGATTGGAAAATGGCCCTTTTCTGGTCGATCCAATTTAATAGAAATCAACCATACACATTTTCTTTTGCCACGCTCACATACTAGCTTCAAAAATTATGAAATTTGAAACCTAGCAATAATTTGACATCCCGGATCCAACAAAAGTGGTTTCGTCGAATTTTGAGGTCGTTTGCATAATGGCCATTTTCACGGGCTATATAAACTCTATAGCGACCTTTCTGAAAATTCATTTAGCCATAACTTTTGCTTCCCGCTATGAAACTTAGATTGTTTAGATTCGTTAGAAAGATATTCACTAACAGATTTAAATATTTTTTGTTTCACTAGAATTCGTTTTATTTTGCACCCGGTACAGTCAGTCAAAGTCTGAATTCAAATTTTGAAACTACCGCGCCATTTTAGGCCTAGTTTATAATTAGAATTAATTATATTTATTTTTCAACATCGATTCAAACACACTTTTCATCGTTATTATTTAAAATATTTATTTTAAATATTTTAAATTCACTAAAATAGCCAATTTAAAAAATTTAAATTGGTTCAGATTTTCCGGGTCGTTACACGGGTCGACACAAGGGTCGATCTGGGGGTCGACCTGGGTAAACAGATCGACACTAGGGTCGACCTCCCCCCTTTTCTAGAACTGGAGACAGATCCATTTTTCTGCTCCTGGACGCGTTTCTGACCGGATTCGTGAGTTCTAACCTATTTAAACACCCCCAAACCTAGCTTTCTCTCCACACAATTTCTTTCTGCATATACTTTGCCTCTATTCTAATTAAAAATAAAAATGGCGTCTCTACTCTGCTAGAATCAAAACTAGAACTAGTGCATCTTCTTCCAATCTGAATAGAGAGAACAACTATTTTCTAATCTAATCGATAGTTTACGCCAAAGGTGCACTATTCAGTGTCAGAATACAGATCCCAGAAATCAAGATTTACCTTTTCAATCGTGAGTACTGTTATTTTCAGATATGAAATTTAATAATTATCTTGACATTTTTGTGAATCTGGATCTGAGGTTATGCATAATTTTCTGTGGATCTATCTTGATTGTGACTGTTATGTATCTGTTCCCTTTTTTCTTCCTTTTTGTTTATAGCCAGGCTATCACGAGCCAGCGCCAAATCTCATAAGAGATTAACACACGAACGCTTAATTTTGGGACAAATAATGGATAATGCATAATTGGACATGACTGATCTTTGACTGATTTGAGAAATGGACATATGTTGTAAATTAGATCTAGATCTGTGTATACTCTGTAATTTGGAAGAAGAGGAATCATTGTATGATAACATGTGACTTGAAACTTGGGGACATAATGCATATTAAAATTAAGACCTGATTTTGAGATGATATAATTTAAAGATCTAGACTTTTGGGGTAAATTTTATGTAATGATTAATGACTTGAAAAAGGAATATGTGACTTAGGCGTAGAGACCTATATTATAATAGGATAACTATCAATGTGAATACGCCTAAAAGTGGATTTTTGGATATTTGGCATTAAAGGCTATAATTTGGCATAATTCATATGGTATATCATGATTTGGGCTTTTAGAGAATATTCTGTACTGTGCAAAGTTTAACTAAAGATTTGGGCATATGTCGTATTATGAATTATGACCATGATTTAGGCATGTAAGTTTAGGCCAAATTTATGACTAGGTAAGATATGTAAATAGAGTTTTAGAAATATATGAATCTGTTGAATTGCCTAATCTGCTAAACCTGTTATCTACTAAATCTGTTGAATTGCCTAATCTGCTAAATCTGTTGAATTGCCTAATCTGTTAAACCTGTTATCTGCTAAATCTGTTGAATTGCCTAATCTGCTAAATCTGTTATCTGCTAAATCTGTTGAATTGCCTAATCTGTTGAAAGCTAAATAATTGTAATTTGGGTATGAAAATCCGTAGGCTCGACCTAAGATTGAGTAAAACATGGAAATTTGATTAATCAGTTGTAACCTGTAAAGAAGTTTAATCTGTTAAATGGACATAATTAGTCTGATATCTGTATAATCTGTAATGGAATAAAGTGGCTATGACACGAGGTTAGACTCTGTTGCGGTAGAAGCCTGCCCGGAACCAACCGGCTTAACCAGCGACCGCAAACTGTCGGCCAAATGTGAGAGGTCGTAGGCATAACTAAAATATGCTTAGACACGAGGTTAGGTCTGGCTTGTGGCAGAAGTCTGCCCGGACCACCCGGCATATCCAGCGGCCACAAGCTGCCAACCTAATGTGAGAGGTCTGTGCATTAATAATTAATTAATGCAAATATAAGATAAATATGATGCCTAAAACGTGTTAGGTGGATAGGGTTAAGTCAATTGGACTGATAAATCTACTAAACCCGTTTTGTGAATCTGTAGGCCCAATACAAAGTTAGGTAAAACAATTTGTAAGTCTGTTAATCTGTATATCTGATCTGTTAGTCTGAGAACTTGTTAATCTATATATCTGATCCGTTAGTCTGAGAACTTGTTAATCTGTAGATCTGATCCATTAGTCTGAAAACTTGTTAACTTGATTGTTTGATCTGTGAACTAGTAAATCTGAACTCTGTATGTCTAAAACTTGTAAACAAGTTAATCTGAAGTCTGTTAGTCTGGGGCACAAGGTTAGGAGGGGAAATACTTTGTAATCTATTGTTCGGGACCCATATTAGTCAGTAACCCTTTCTGGTATCAAAACTTTGACCCCATACTATGTAGGGGTCCTGGCATGCTTACTGAACTAATTATAAGCGGTTCATTCTGATAATGGCGAGGGGTGTTGATGGCGCGTTCCAACCGGGTCATATGCATGCATGGATCCGGTGTGCTCTGAGGATGTAAGATACCGTGACATCTATAAATAGGTATGTGCCAATAGGTTGCCACGTTAGGGAGTGATACACCCTACTGTGGGGCCGACACAGGGTATTTATGTATTAGGGAGCCGGTTGCTTGGGGTAGGACTTAGGGTACACTTAAATCTGTCTGTTTCTGTTGGTACCGTCTGTTTCTGTTGGGTGGTAACACCTGTCTGTTTCTGCATGGTACCGTTTGTTGGGGTGGTAAAGGCCCATTACTAGTGTACACCTAATTCTAACATTCTGTTTCCGTAGGGATTATTCTGTTTCCGTCTCTAATTGAGTTTCCGATTATGTTTCCATACCTTCTGTCTGTTGGGGTGGTAAAGGCCCATTAGTTGGGTGGTAAAGGCCCATTATTAGTATTCTGCTTCTGTACCTTCTGTCTGTTCAGGTGGTAAAGGCCCATTACTAGCATTCTTTTTCTGTAGAGATTATTCTGTTTCCGTTTCTGTTTCAGTTTAGACATTAGGTTAACACCTAATCCTGTTATACTGGTATTAGTGCAGAGAATTGAAAAGCTTAGCTTAGCCTATATCATTCCGTTTCTTCTGTTAACCTGCTATTCCTATTACGGTTATCTCTCATCTATTTTTATTTACGTGTCATGATACTATTATCTGTTTATATGCTGAAAGTCACTGGACTCACCAGACTTATGTCTAACCTAGTTTGTTTCGCCTCTTTTCTTTCCGTCCCCCTCCCCAGGTTTTCAGGGTGGAAACATAGGAGCTTGATTCAGATTCTCTCTGCTTGAAGTGTTTGAAGTATTGCTTGGCTTTGGCTCTATCATTTCGTGGCAGTTTATATTGGGGATTATGGCTTAAAAAACTATGCATTCTGAAGGCTTTTGTACAAGACCGATGTTTATGTACTTGAATTCCGATATTGTGATTTTGAAAGATATAACCAAACTTATTTCTGTTTCTGTTGTATTAAAGTTATAATTTTTTTTCAAGTACTACTTTATTTGTCTTGTAAATTTCTGTTCTGTCTACTAAAAACGCTCCACCAAAGTTAAGGCATTCCCTTTGCGAGTGACCTTAACAGAGGTGGGGTGTTACACTTGGTATCAGAGCTGAAGGTTACCAGATTTGATAAAAAGTTTTTGAAAAACTATTTTCAAAAAGGGTTTGAAAAGGAAGTATTTTCAAAAAGTAAAGTTTATTTTGAAAAATATAGTCCCCAAAGCCATATATCTATCTTTTGATTTTCTGTTTAATCTTTGTTTCCTTCTTTTCTGAGTCTCCGGAGCTCCTACCTTTTTGGGAGGTAACCTCATCGTGACATGGTTCTGTAGGCATGATGAGACTACGGCGTCTGTCGAAGGGCAAAGAAGTTCCTAACTTCCATCTATAGCCGCAGTAATTTCACCTACGGCTAATCCTCTTTCGAGCTTCATAAAGTTTCCGCGCGATGGGAGCAGCTTTGGAGAAAGATTTGTTAACAAGACTGGTTGTTTTCAGTGCGGTGAGATAGGACATCTGATCTAGGATTGGCCCAGAAGGCAAGGGAAAAAGGGTAGAATCTTCTGGAGGGTAGGTGGACACTCTCGTAGTTGGTGGACAAGATAGAGGTGGAAAAATTTTCATAGAAAGTTTAATTTTCTTATCTGATCATTCTGGCATTTTAATTTTGTTATTGAGTCTCTGCACTTAAATACTAGTCTTATTTCTGATCCTGCTATGGTCTCAAACCTCATAAGGGTTACGACTCATTTGTTTATGTTAGGTTGGGGTTTGAGGGTATCTATGTTGGGCGTTAAGTTGACTACGACGCATACATTCTGGTTTTTATGGGATATGGTGGGGTTTTATCATGTTTAGTTTCCTAAGAACCATTTGATAATCTGATCTGTACCAGTAGTCCGTAAGTATCTGAATATTTCTGAAAAGGATAGGGGTTTTTACTCAAAGCGTGAAGTAGATTTCCAGCTGGACATTTGTTTAATGGAAGTGATTCTCTGAGCACCAATTTAATGTTGATTTCGGTCTTCGAGGTTGATACATAGGGGGTTATTCTCTTAAACCGATGTCTAATAGGAACAGAGCTCTTGTTTTAATCGTACTTGCTTCTGTCACTCAGTTGTATCATATCGATCGAATCTTCGACCTTTAGGTAGAAACTAATGGGTGTAAACATGTGTTTGAGACATGTTATGTTTGATGGTTGCAAGTGAATGCAAGTGATTGCTAGTGGTTGCTCGTGGATGCATATACACACACTAGGCACTAGATCAGCTCAAAAACACTCTCATACTGCATATGGATGTGTGTGCATTTTTCAATTTTGTAGATGAAAAATGGTTGACACAGCACATGGATGTTGAATATGAATGAACGGTTGTACACTCATATAGAAATGATATGTATCAAATAGGAAAATTGCATACATGTTGGACTCATGGCACTGACATAATTCTCATTAAGGAGGTCAACAGAATCAGTGGACCGCCTGATCTTTGCATTAGATGAGGAACATATACACACACTTTTGCATATGCTCGTACAACATTAGAAGTTTTCTAAGGACAACGGATGCTTGTGGATGATGGTTGAGTAGATGGGTGATTGGATGGTAGGACATATTCTTCCTAACTTGAAGATTTCGGGGACAAAATCCTTTATGGAGGAGAGAATGTAACACACCGTATTTTCTGTGAACATAAGAGTAACAAATCAAAGAATAATTAAATTGTAACAAAATAATTAAAGGAAACGGGTTATACCATTGCGTTCGTCTCGAAATTCTGCTTGGAATAGAGTCCAAGTTTGCGTAAATCAGACTCCGTATGAAGAAGATATGGCCTTCGGAAGTTTCAATAAAAACCAGCCCGAAATTCAAAATTCAGATTTCGAAATTCAAAACAGACACCCGGGCTGGGCGGGAAAATTCTCGCCCATGACCCAGGTCGACACTAGGGTCGACCTGGGGGTCGACCTGGGTAAACAGATCGACACTAGGGTCGACCTCCCCCCATTTCCAGATCTGGAGACAGATCCATTTTTCTGCACCAGGACGCCTTTCTGACCGGATTCGTGAGCTCTAACCTATTTAAACACCCCTAAACCTAGCTTTCTCTCCACACAATCTCATTCTGCCTATACTTTGCCTCTATTCTAATTAAAAATAAAAATGGCGTCGCTACTCTGCTAGAATCAAAACTAGAACTAGTGCATCTTCTTCCAATCTGAATAGAGAGAACAACCATTTTCTAATCTAATCGATAGTCTACGCCAAAGGAGCGCTATTCAGTGTCAGAATACAGATCCCAGAAATCAAGATTTACCTTTTCAATCGTGAGTACTGTTATTTTCAGATATGAAATTTAATAATTATCTTGACATTTTTGTGAATCTGGATCTGAGGTTATGCATACTTTTCTGTGGATCTATCTTGATTGTGACTGTTCTGTATCTGTTCCCTCTTTTCTTCCTTTTTGTTTATAGCCAGGCTACCACGAGCCTGCGCCAAATCTCATAAGAGATTAACCCACGAACGCTAAATTTTGGGACAAATAATGGATAATGCTTAATTGGAGATGAATGATCTTTGACTGATTTGAGAAATGGACATATGTTGTAAATTAGATCTAGATCTGTGTATACTCTGTAATTTGGAAGAAGAGGAATCATTGTATGATAACATGTGACTTGAAACTTGGGGACATAATGCATATTAAAATTAAGATCTGATTTTGAGATGTTATAATTTAAAGATATAGACTTTTGGGGTAAATTTTATGTAACGATTAATGACTTGAAAAAGGAATATGTGACTTAGGCGTAGAGACCTATATTATAATAGGATAACTATCAATGTGAATATGCCTAAAAGTGGATTTTTGGATATTTGGCAATAAAGGCTATAATTAGGCATAATTCATATGGTATATCATGATTTGGCTTTTAGAGAATATTCTGTACAGTGCAAAGTTTAACTAAAGATTTGGGCATATGTCGTATTATGAATTATGACCATGATTTAGGCATGTAAGTTTAGGCTAAATTTATGATTAGGTAAGATATGTAAATAGAGTTTTAGAAATATATAAATCTGTTGAATTGCCTAATCTGCTAAACCTGTTATCTGCTAAATCTGTTGAATTGACTAATCCGCTAAAGCTGTTATCTGCTAAATCTGTTGAATTGCCTAATATGCTAAATCTGTTATCTGCCAAATCTATTGAGTTGCCAAATCTGTTGAAAGCTAAATAATTGTAATTTGGGTATGAAAATCCGTAGGCTCGATCTAAGATTCAGTAAAACATGGAAATTTGATTAATC
The DNA here is from genome assembly GCA_030737875.1 of Allium sativum. NCBI lineage: Eukaryota > Viridiplantae > Streptophyta > Magnoliopsida > Asparagales > Amaryllidaceae > Allium > Allium sativum. The sequence goes on from CM060916.1 coordinate 48,924,400, forward strand.
TGTTGTAACCTGTAAAGAAGTTTAATCTGTTAAATGGACATAATTAGTCTGATATCTGTATAATCTGTAATGGAATAAAGTGGCTATGACACGAGGTTAGACTCTGTTGCGGAAGAAGCCTGCCCGGAACCAACGGCTTAACCAGCGACCGCAAACTGTCAGTCCAATGTGAGAGGTCGTAGGCATAACTAAAATATGCTTAGACACGAGGTTAGGTCTGGCTTGTGGCAGAAGTCTGCCCAGAACCACCCGGCATATCCAGCGGCCACAAGCTACCGACCTAATGTGAGAGATCTGTGCATTAATAATTAATTAATGAAAATCTAAGATGAATATGATGCCTAAAACGTGTTGGGTGGATAGGGTTAAATCAATTGGACTGATAAATCTAATAAACCCGTTTTGTGAATCTGTAGGCCCAATACAAAGTTAGGTAAAACAATCTGTAAGTATGTTAATCTTTATATATGATCCGTTAGTCTGAGAACTTGTTAATCTATATATCTGATCCGTTAGTCTGAGAACTTGTTAATCTGTACATCTGATCGATTAGTCTAGAAACTTGTTAACTTGATTGTCTGATCTGTGAACTAGTAAATCTGAACTCTGTATGTCTGAAACTTGTAAACAAGTTAATCTGAAATCTTTTAGTCTGGGACATAAGGGTAGGAGGGGAAATACTTGTGTCATCTGTTGTTCGGGACCCATATTAGCCAGTAACCCTTTCTAGTATCAAAACTTTGACCCCACACTATGTAGGGGTCCGGGCACGCTTACTGAACTAATTATAAGCGGTTCATTCTGATAATGGCGAGGGGTGTTGATGGCGCGTTCTAACCAGGTCATGTGAATGCATGGATCCGGTCTGCTCTGAGGATGTAAGACACCGTGACATCTGTAAATAAGTCTGTGCCAATAGGTTGCCACTTTAGGGAGTGATACACCCTACCGTGGGGCCGACACAGGGTATTTATGTATTTGGGAGCCGATCACTTGGGGTAGGACTTAGGGTACACTTAGTTCTGTCTGTTTATGTTGGTACCATCTGTTTCTATTGGGTGGTAACACCTGTTTGTTTCTGCGTGGTACAGTCTGTTGGGGTGGTAAAGGCCCATTACTAGTGTACACCTAATTCTAACATTTTGTTTCCGTAGGGATTATTCTATTTCCGTCTCTAATTGAGTTTCCGATTATGTTTCCATACCTTCTGTCTGTTGGGGTGGTAAAGGCCCATTAGTTGGGTGGTAAAGGCCCATTATTAGTATTCTGCTTCTGTACCTTCTGTCTGTTCGGGTGGTAAAGGCCCATTACTAGTATTCTGTTTCTATAGAGATTATTCTGTTTCCGTTTCTGTTTTAGTTTAGACATTAGGGTATCACCTATTCCTGTTATACTGGTATTAGTGCAGAGAAGTGGAAAGATTAGCTTAGCCTATATCATTTCGTTTCTTCTATTAACTTGCTATTCCTGTTACGATTATCTCTCATCCAGTTTTATTTACATGTCATGATACTATTATCTGTTTATATGCTGAATGTCACTGGACTCACCACACTTATGTCTGACCTAGTTTGTTTCGCCTCTTTTCTTTCTGTCCCCCTCCCCCCCAGGTTTTCAGGGTGGAAACATAGTAGCTTGATTTAGATTCTCTCTGCTTGAAGTGTTTGAAGTATTGCTTGGCTTTGGCTCTATCTTTCCATGGCAGTTTATATTACGGATTAAGGCTTAAAAAACTATGCATTCTGAAGGCTTTTGTACAAGGCCGATATTTATATACTTGAATTCCGATATTGTGATTTTGAAAGATATAACCAAACTTATTTCTGTTTCTTTTGTAATAAAGTTATAATTTTTTTTCAAGTATTACTTTATCTGTCTTGTAAATTTCTGTTCTGTCTACTAAAAACGCTCCACCAAAGTTAAGGCATTCCCTTTGCGAGTGACCTTAACGAAGATGAGGTGTTACAAAATGGTTAACAACTAGAATAAAGAATTGATATGGTTTTAATGTAACCAGAACTTTTTTCTGACATATGAATTCGAAAGGATTTGAATAGAAATAATCATCAGAATATTTAAATATCGGATTCCGTGATTATACAGATATCGTTGAGGAATTTAGAAGATATAGTTATCGTTATTCCCAATACGATATCTGTTGGTTTCAGAATTTGATATAGAATATAAATCGACATGATTTCTATTTAGAGCCTTGTATTTAATATCAAATGGGATTTTGGGTTTGTGGTGAATGGTGTCTTTAATAACACTCTTCTTAAACCCGGTTGAGAAAAGAATAAATCTTTTAGCTAAGATTTATTGAAATTTTCCAATTAACAAATATAATTGGAATTATTTGGTAGTTGATTTTGGGTTTATCGTGAATTGTTTTCAAATGACATTGGTTCTTAAACCCAAGTAAAGACAGGATTTAACTCCTAAATTTTAATAATCATTATGTAATGATTTTTGAGATTAAAACTAATTGGAATTTTAATGAATCTTTAATTAAACTGAAAAGTGAATGAAACAATTAAATTTATCGAATTCAAGAAATGGTCGAGATATGGTGTACCGCCAGTTTTACCCTATACGATGGTTAAATCTTTAATTGTATTTGAAACGAGAAATGGTAATCAAATTTACCGATAACACAATAGGTGTTGGATATGGAGTACCACCAGTTTTTCTCCATGGGACGAATAGGTTGGGATTGGGTTAATAAAATAAATGATTACATCAGCAAGGCTTGCTAATCCCGACTAGCAGATAAACCTTAATTTGTTTTAAGTTGAGAAAAGATATTAAAAATATTTTGAAATGATTTCCAAGAATGTTGAATAAAAGAATATTCTGGATTGGAATTCGGCGTAAGATGTGTATTTTTAACACTTGATTATAAGATACACGAGTTATTTGGAAAGATCGGGTTTAACCAATTCTGAATAGCTGTTACGACAATTAAAAGTCGAAGATATGAAGACGGTGGTTGAAAATCGGAGATCTTCACATCGTATGGATGATTACCGATGTCTTGATTAGGCTGTACACCCAAGATGAGGTAATAAGTGGTGATCGTTCAGACGTACTTAGAGATCGATCGGATATGCGAGGACCTCTCTCCTGTATTGGACATATGGGACGAGGAATAAGGTGCCTCTAGTTTCGTTCAGACCCAGAACGAACTTATAAATGGATTATGTTTGACATTGTATTTCATTCTATATTGATTGAATTCCATTAAATGTGTATCTGTTTGGTGGCGGAGAATTTATTCTCTTGCTTAACACCCTTCTCTAAGACGTATGAGCTTAGAAGTTATATACTGATAAATATCAGTTGTATGGCATGAATTGACAATGTGGCATGTTAAGATGCAAATGTTCAAGGCTTTTATTGAAATACAGAGCCTTGTGGATGATGATAAAAGCACGGCTTTAAGTAGCATAGCTTTGTATATAGCGTTAACTCGTGAGCCTCAAACCCCGGTATGAGTCAGAAACAGGATAAGGGACGCAAGGAGTGCATACGTTTCTTTCTACCTAGAAGTTGTGTCATGGTATGGAGCCCAGACATTTTAACTTATGTGGATGATGGAATGAGGCGCCTCAGATATCGAGCCGACTAAAAGGCTCAGAGATAGGTCTGGTAGGACCGGGAAACGTATTGTTCAGGATTAACCAATTCTCAAAAGTAAGAGAGGACCGACCTTGCAGGATCCAAGGGTTGCCTATAGGTGTGATCCTAGGACATCTTGCTATAGGTGATTCAAATCGATTAGGAGACCATCCCTTGCCTTGGCTCATGACGGAAATTCAATTTCCAATACGACATCGTGCAGTTTTAATTATAAACCTATATGGCGACAAAATTGGATAGGGTATAATGCCGTCTATGATTAATACATTTACATTCAAACTTGTTTTGTACACTATGCACCTATAGTAATATCAAAATGATTTCTTTTAAAGCGTACCAAGCATGTTTAGCTACTATAAGGTAAAAATCTATCCTCAGGCTTACGTTGCATTGTGTGATGGGACCTCAGTCTTATAATAGCTTCATATTTCCAAAAAGCATTGCGTTGTTTATAAATTGTTTTATTTTAGCGTATTCATGGGATTTTACCCATTCCGTGACATATGACGTGGTCCTGTAATGTACCCTATTTTAAAATAAAAGTTTAATAACTGCTTTGAGTTCTCGCACCAGTCCCATAACTGACCTGGAATTTATTGTTTCTACCTAAAATCTGGGTGCCCAAATTTTCCATATGGGAAAATAGTAGTTTTGGTTTTGCAGATTTCTATTTAGCAGGATCCCAGTTTACAGCTGGAGTTATATTCGGAAAGCTTTGTATCCGTGTATTTCTTTCAGTTGTGGTAGTTGATATTTTCTATAGCACATTATGTTTATGTATTTAACTGTAAATTATTAACCTCAGATATTGTATTTCCGCTATATAATATTTATTTCATACTCTGATATCTTTTACACTAATGTAAATTGTTGTAATAGCAATGAAATGTTCTCATGTATGTGTTATGATGCGTCGTGTTATCAAAGCAGTCCGCCTTCTTGTTCGGTTTAGGCCGGCCTCGAAGTTCGGGTTGCTACAATATGGTAACAATAAACTTTGAGTCAGTCATGGGACTGGTGTGAGAGCTAAAACAGTTATTAAAACTTAACTTTAAAATAGAGTAATCAAAGGACCACTCCGTGTGTCACGAAACGAATTTTCTTCCATGAATGCAAAAGCTAAAAATAAGTAATAAACATCGCAGTGCATTTTCGAAAAATGAGCCTATTACAAGACTCAGGTCCCATCACACAATGCAACACAAGCCGGAGGATAGAGCTTTACCTTATAACAACAAAAAAGCTTGGTACCTTTAAAACAAATTGCCTTGATATTACTATAAGAGCTTATTGTAGAAAACAACTTCGAATATGAATGTATCAATCATAGACGACATAGTACCTCATGCTACTATGTTTCCATATAGGTTACAACTAAAACAGAAAAGTTGCATATTGGAAATTGGATTCCTTATACGAGTCTAGGCAAGGGATCTTCCTCACCAGTTTTAGATCATCTGTAGCAAGATGTCCAGGATCACACTTATGGGTAACCCTTGGTTAGCGTCAAGGCCAATCCACACCTAACATTTGTGGATTGTTTGTAACAACCTGAAATTTTGAAGGTAAATAGTTTTTTAATTAGAAGGTCAAAAATAAGAATTTCTATAAATAATGGAGTTTGACCACGAAACTTTAACTGTTGCGTTCATCTCAGAATTCTGGTCAATTTTCATGTTTGGAGTTTTGCGAATGGAGTCTGTATGAAGAAGTTACAGACGAAATACGAAAATGGACGGATAGTAAATCAAACAGAATAATATATATATATGGAAAATAATAATTCCCCCAACCACCTCACTACCAGGTCAACTAAGCAGTTGACCGAGGCGATCGACCGACAGTCGAGCACTGGCTGCGACCGCTTAGTTGAGCCAGGCAGCGACGGTCAGGATTAAGGGGGATGTTTTATAAAATATTATAAAACAGATGGATGGATATAACTTAAAAATAATCTGACGGTTCTAGGACATTTCCACCCCCTATAAATAAAGGGGTAGAGCCTCATTCTTTTTCGTTCTAATCTATAGAGATGGCGAAGCTCTACCATTTTTCTTCCTCTTCTAACCTAATCTCTAAAATAATATATATATATATATATATCAAATCAAATTCATAAGGAATAACGAAGATTAATAGATTCAATGGAAGAGGAGATGCTCAACGATACGTTCTTCTCGCTCTCTTCCCCTTTTCTTACACTTCTACAGATCTAGAATTTCCCCTTTTCTAGATAAACTGTATAATAACCCACAATTTCTGAACCAATTTAAAAATTTTAATGGAATTTTAATAGTTAAAATAATTTATTTTAAATAATAACGACTAAAAATTTGTTTTAATCGAAGTTAGAACGAATAATTTTAATTTAATTATAAAAGGAGTTAAAAATAGCGTGGTAGTTTGAAAATTTGAATTTGAACTTTGACTGACTGTACATGATGCAAAATAAATCGGATTTTAGTGAAACCAAAAATATTTAAATCTATTTAAAAATATCTTTCCAATGAATCTGAAAAATTGAAATTTCATAGTGGAAATCAAAAGTTATGCCCAGTTTAAAATTCGGAATAGTCGCTATAGAATATATATATATATATATATATATATATATTAATATTAAAAATAGCCATTTTTCAAACGACCTCCATTTTCGACGAAACCATTTTCGTTGGAACCGGAATGTCAAATAATTTCTAGGTTTCAATTTTCATAATTTTTCGAATTAATATGTGAGCGTGGCAAAAGAAAATGTGATATGTCAATTTCAATAAAATCTAATCGACCAGAAAATGGCCATTTTTCAAACGGCCTCAGAATTGGACGAAATTAGTTTTGTTAGGACTGTATCATCAAAACATAACTAGAAATAATTTTTTTGAAATTTTTAGAGTCCGTCTATGGCCCCGGTAAATTTAAATGCACGATCAAATTAAATAAATAAATAATTTATATTTTAAATTAAAGAAAAGTGGGTAGAGACGATCAAACGGGCTGACGGGACCTAGTCCATTGAATCCGGAACGAGGTTATTTGCCTAGGAGCATCCTTCGTTGGGCCGAAATCGGAGTTGTTGAGCGATTATGGGTTTATTTGCAAATTTAACAATTAAATATTATAAAAATATATTAATCCATAAGTCAAACCCTAATTTCAAATGGCTATAGCCGCCATCGTTCAAAAGCAATGGCCAGAACGATCCCTTCCTCCTCCACTAATTCCTCTCAACCCTCTCAATAAAACCTCATCCTCCTTTAGAGTTTATGGTAGAGAATTTCCTAAGCTTCGATTCCATACGGGTTTGATTAAAAACAGAGGAGTATCCACGACAAACTAGCATCCCAAAGCCCCTGCGTTCGAGCCGCCGCCCACACCTGTTGCCGCCGTTGCACTTCACTGCGGTGGGTCCCTTAGTACGCGCCGCTTTCCCCTGTGATGTGGTGGTATCTGATCGAGACGAAGCTGTGTGGATTTGAAACAATACCGAGCCCAAGAATTGAACCCAACGTAAAAAGGCACGACTGAAATATCCGTGAGGAGGAAGAAGGAAGATGGGTTATTCTCTAATTTAGTTTAATTAAATAAGTTGTTAACTAATATAATTAATATTTAAAAGTGTATAAATTTGTCATACAGAATCGAAATCGAACAAAATGAAATGTGTTGGAATCGTCTTCTCGAGATCTACGCGATGAAACAAACGAAATTTGAAATGGAGCACTTTGAAATTTCAGACAAATCGAAGTGAGATTTCTATTTTAAATATAAAATTAATTATTTATTTCACTATGAAATTTATATTCATTAACTACAAGAAAAACATCAAATAACAGCGGCAAAATCTGCTTCAAATTCGTTGTTAAACAGGCCTTAGCGACGGATTTCCTACGTAACTGTATGGTCGGTAAAAACCATGACGGTATCCATGTCAGATTTTGCGACGGAATTTTGCAAGAGGTTTCCGAAATTTTTCCGTCATTTTACTAATTTTACAATAAAAATAATTTTTATTTATTTATTTAATTTTAATTTAATTTATATACCGACTATTTGCCGACGAATAATTAAATTATAATAAAATATTACTTACATAAGGAATTGGTAAACCCTTGCTAAATACCAAGGGATTAGAGACGGATAATTTCAACTTCTGATTCACCTTAAATTCCTGTCGGTAATTCATCACAAATCACTACAACAAAACTTGCAAAGAGCTATAATCGTTGTAATATAAAATATTTGCGAAAATTAATATGTTTAACTCAGAATTTCTAATTTTAAATAAATATTTTATTCAAACAAATATTTTATTACATATTTGAATAGTACACAATTATGTTTCTCTTTGTTACACAATAACTATGCAAAAAGCCTATTTGTACAAGCATTGGCTCGCTACATACGCTCAATTACCCTCACGCACTCACTCTCAATATCTTCATCTTGAGAATTTGATCTAGAATTTTCCATATTGTCCGTTGTACCTGTCAAAATAGAATAACGCAGTAAACTGAAAAGGAAACAATATATAATTACTTGTATGAATATTATAACTAAAATATGATTTCACTTGGATTACTGGTATTGTAAAATAGCAAATGCAAAAAGGGGCAAATAAATAACTTTTTTTTCTTGAAAGAACTTGTCATTAGGTTTATCAAACTCAAATTCCAAGGACAGTAGCTTCTTAGGCTTAAACATGTTATGCAATATAGGCTTTCGCGAGTGGTCAATTACCAATTAAATTTTTAAGGCTTTAGTTTCAAATATAATCAATAGAAGACCTATTATTCATGTAATGGACCAACCAAACTAAATTTATCATTATATCTGATCATATAGATAAATACACGCTGTTATTTATTCTAGAAAGTAAGGACTTTTTTTTAGTAAGATGAGCATGTACGGTAAACATATAATGATACACAAAATTACATAAAGATACACAGAATTTGATTGTTATTTAGCAACTTTTTATTATTATCTTCATATATCATTCTTAACAACTAGCAGATTTGGCAGACAGATTTGAGATGTACTCAAATTCGTGAAGCAAGGAATGAGAAATTCTATTTATATCAATGATGGTTTTCTCATTATATCGGGTTAATCGATAACTTTTTTAGCCAACATTTATATGGAAACACTTAGCACATAATATCATCGTTTTTTCCAAAGCATTAAAACGAATACCATGTATGACCTTTTAAAATGTGGTGTACAATGAGGCAAAAAATGGTTGTTGATGCTGAATAAAAACACCTAATTTGCTAGATATGTGCAAGGAAACAGTTGTGAATTGCCATGACTTTAGAAATGGTGGCTATTACCTTTAAATGAAAAAGAAACATGGATCAAAATTGTAGACCATTTCCATATACAGATCAAACCAAAAACCAAGGATTCAAATGCAATTTATTCTTTTAGGATCAAAACACTACTGAACATCATTTTATTTCCGTCTCCACTTCATCCGAAAATGACATCAACATAAATAATTAAAATATACATCTTATGGCGTCTGATGCAAGTGAAAAAGTATAATATTACATAAATATCAAACTTATAAAAACACCATCATTAATAAGAGTAAAAGACGGTGACATCCAAAAGTTTACCCATTTTAACAAAATTAGTTACTGAGAAAAGAATTCAGTGCCAATGGCATATCACTTTCACATAAAGGACATTCAAATTTTACCTTCACTGTATAGTAAAGGAAATAACAGGCAGGCTGAAATTCTTTTAAATAGTTAGATTTTGTTATTAAATTTCAAAAGTACTCATAAAAAAAATGTTGAAAGCTTGAAATTTAAGTCTAAATATTTGGTTAAGCGGCACAGTTGATCACCATAAGCAAATTGCAGCCAAACCTAATCAACAGCTGGAAAGAAAAGCTAATAAATAATAAACAGATTATCACCTGAAACTAAATCTGATTATCATGGTCACTCGAACTTCAATCATGATTCAAAAACAGTTTACGTAACACAAATCTAAGCATGTTAATTCGCCAAATCTGTAGATTCAACAGGACAAACATGGGTTAAACTGACAGAAAATGTTGAATAAGTCGATCCCATAACGGTAAAAAAAAACTTCAGGCTCAAACAAATAATCAAAGCTAAAACAAAAGACCGAAGCTGACATTACAAAGAACTTACAGAAGGCGGCGGTACTTTTCTGATACTTGCGAATCTCTGGAAAGGAAGCTTCCTTATCAAAAGCTCGGTACTTTTCTGATACTTGCGGATCTCACGTAGGGCGACGGTTCCTAGCCAGAATTGATGGGGTTTCTTCATGCCGCCGGTGATTGGGGCTGATTTTCGAGCAGCTTTTGTTGCGAGTTGCTTTCGTGGGCCTTTGCCACCGGTAGATTTTCTAGCAGTTTTCTTTGTTCGTGCCATTGGAATCAGAAGGGATAAAATTAGGTTTTCTAATTTGGGGGACTTTTACTGTCTTGAAACGATAAGGATGGTGATGAAGCGGTATACTATGCTGCTGCGAGGTTTGGGAGCAGCATTTTTGGCATTTTCAGCTGCTCGCCGGATGACTATGGTCAACCGTTAGATATTTCAATGTGAACCATTCAGATGGGAATGATTGTAATGACACAGATTGCCAGCTTGCTGGGTTGGTGGTTTAATACTTATTAAATATTTGAGCTCAAATTAATTATAAAATTGGTGGTTTAATACTTACTAATTCTATTTGAGCTCGGTTAATACATATTACTACATATTAATAGTTAAATATTAAATGCTACTTTTCTTATTACTTATTACATACTATTTTATTTTTAATTATTATTAATAATTAAATATCATTAATATTTAATTACTAAATATTATAATTAAAATTAGAATATATTTAATTGTACTTTATCTTAGTCACAATTTATAGAAAATTTTAAAATTAGAATATAAAGTATTATACAATTTAAATTAAACTATTAAATGAACTTTTTTAATATTTTAAACGTTAGGAATTTTGGTTATTTCGTGTCAAACAATAATAGGTTTTATAAACTTTATGATTTATTTCAAATTCATTCAAGATGATTGAATTTTTTTTAGCATATCCAGTGTTTAAAAGTGTTAAAAACTACAAAAAAAATTGATGCATCTATAACTACACTATTTTAAGTAGCATGTTCAATTCACTCGTTGTTTGCTCAAAGAAGAGGCAGATACCTCCGATCAGTTTGTAGCAGGAGTGTACAACTCTTTTATATATGGTTTGTTTGCTTTCAAAAAAGAAAGAAAGAAAGATTCTCCAACATAATGAAAAAAAATGCTTTAAAGTAAAGACAAATGAATAGGAAAGGAATAGATAAGCGAGTTTAGCAAGCAAAAGTATTCTACCATCAAAAATCCAATTCATAACGGCTCTTCTTTGAGCAAACAATTGAATTTTACTAATTACTATTACCTCTTATTTATATTATATAGTAATTAATAATTAATTAGCATTAATTTAAAAAAAATCATCATTAAATATTGAATTTCATTTACTTCTAATAGTTATTATTTATTATTAATTACTAATGTATATCAACATTTTTTTTCAAATTTATTTAGCATATTCAGTGTTTAAAAGTATTAAAAAATACAAAAAAATTGATGCATCTATAACTACGCTAATTTAAGTAGCATGTTCAATTCACTCGTTGTTTGCTCAAAGAAGAGGCAGATACCTCCAATTAGTTTGTTGCAGGAGTGTACAACTCTTTTATGCATGGTTTGTTTGTTTTCAAAAAAAAAAAAATTAGTCTCTGACATAATGAACAAAAAAAAAAAAAAAAAAACAATACTGTAAGACACAATGAATAGGAAAGGAATAGATAAGCAAATTTAGCAAGCAAAAGCAATCTACCATAAGAAATCCAATTTGTAACGGCTCTTCTTTGAGCAAACAATGTATTTTATTAATTACTATTACTCTTATATATATTATATAGTAATTAATAATTAATCATCTTTAATTTTCAAAAATAATAATAATCATCATTAACTATTGAATTTTATTTACTTCTAATAGTTATTATTTATTATTAATTACTAATGTATTATTAACATTAATTATTTAAAATTTTAATTTACTAATTAATTACTAAGTAATAACACAAATTTAAAACATTCTATAAATAATAAATATAAAAGTTCGTTTCAAATCTCTTGGAAAACTGTAGGAAAAATAACATCAAAATTTTGTCAACGGTAATCCGACTCTATTAGCAACAGAAGTTAGCGTTAAATATTATATGATGGTAAAGAGCTGCAATTTCCATTGATTTAGCGGTAGAATTTGTTTTCGATGGTAATAATTTATAATAAGATGACATATAAAACCCAAAATATTTCCTCTTACAAAGCCCCCGGAAATCCACTGCTAATTAGCGACGGAATCTTCCGCTGCTAAAATTCTGTCGCTATTCTCGGTTTTTCCTATAGTGATTGTATATGAAATACATGTTGATGTTGTATATATTTATTGAAATGATTGATTTGTTTGGGGATTGTGATTTCATATTTTGTTAGATCTAGAATAAAATTGTTCCTTTTTGTTAGAATCAGCAAATAAATTGTCCTTTTTGATTGTATTAGAATCAACAAAGTAAGAATGCCATTCTGTGTTAAACTAGAATTGTCAAAAGTAGGATTTGCCCATGCATAAAAACATTAATTTTATTTGTTAGGTTAATATATAAATTGTAGTCACAAAAATACCATTTTATTAGAATTGGTCGTGTGAATTAAAAATATCATTTTTGTAGAAAATATCATGTTATGTTAAACTTATCATTTTAGTTAGAAATATTTATTTAAATTAATTTTTTTTTTTAGGAATGATATATTAGATTGAAAATGACATTTCTATTAGAAAAGCTAAATTAAAATAAAAACATCATTTTTATTAGAAATGACATCTTAGATTGAAAATGTCATTTTGGGTTAATAATATTATGTTAAAATAGAAATCACATTTATTATATGAAATGTTACGTTGAAATAGAAATCACATTTTTTATATGAAATGTTACATTAAAATAGAAATCACATTTTTTGTATGAAATGTTACGTTAGAATAGAAATTACATTTTGTATTAAATGTTACACTAGAAAAGAGATAACATTTTTGTTATAAAATGTTGCATTAGCCGAAAAATTCATTTTGTCATAGGATGTCATGTTAGATTAAAATAATCATCTTTATTAAAAATGAAACAGAAGAATTCATTTTTATTTTCAACTAGTTACAAAGATTAGAATTGGAATAAAAGATTTCATTTTTATTTTCAATTAGTTACAATGAAATAGAGTTGAGATTTAAAAGTAACATTTTTGTTGTCATTTTATAAAATAAAAAGTGTAGATTAAAAAAGTAACATTTCTTTTATTGTCATTTTATATGTAATAAAAAGAATGGATTTAAAGTAACATTTTATTTGCCAATTTAGTTACAATAAAAAGAATTGAAATAAACGATTAGATTTTTATTGTAATTTGTTGTCAATAAAAAGTATTGAAATAAAAGATTAGATTTTCATTGTTATTTGTTTACAATAAAAAGAATAGATTTAAAAATAACATTTTTATTGTCAAGTAAGTTACAGTAAAAAAGAATTGATACAAAAGAAATATTTTTGTTGTAGTGAAAAGAATGGATTTTAAAGTACCATTTTGTTGTCATTTTATATGCAATAAAAATAGAAGAGTTGAAAGTATCATATTTGTTGTCATTTTGTATAAAACAAAAATAGTCATTTTTGTCAAACATGTTAGTTGAAATAAAAATAGTCATTTTTGTTAAACATGATTATTGAAATAAAAATACATATTTTGTTAAACATGATTATTGCAATAAAAATAACATTTTTGTCATAACACGTTTGTTGAAATAAGATCAACATTTGTGTTAAAACCTGTTAGAAAGAGTAAAAGATTTACTTTCATTGTCATAAAAGAGTAGATTTAAAAGACTTCATTTTTATGTAACATTGTTTACAATAAAAAGAATTGAAATAGGAGATTTGATTTTTATTATCGATTTAGATGTAACAAAATAGTAGAAGTAAAAGTTACATTGTTAGTGTCATTTCAGATAAAATAAAAAGAATATATTTAAATGCCACAATTTTGTTTTCATTTTAGATGCAATAAAAATAGTAAATTTGAAAATAACATTTTTATTGTCATTTTAGTTACAATAATAAAAGAGTAGAATTAAAAATCATGTTTTATTGTCATTTGGTTTCAATAAAAAGAGTGTACATTGAAATAATACATTTTCAATGCATTTTTGTTCATTAGAAAGAATGAATACATTTTTGTTCATTAAAAGGGATTAAACAAAAATACTCATTTTTGTCAACATAGAATAGTTAAACAAAATACTCATTTTTGTCACTATAGAATAGTTTAAAACAAAAATATTCATTTTTGACAGTAGGGTGTAGTTAAACAAAAATATTCAAATTTGTCAATATAGTGCAGTTAAATAAAAACATTCATCTTGTAAATTTATATTAGGTGAAACAAAATATACACTTTTATCAAATTACAAAAGTAGAAACCAAATTGTCACTTTTGTCAAAATTTCAAAGTTAAAATCCAATTTGTCGCTTTTGTCAAATTATCATAGTTAAAACAAATTGGTCACTTTTGTCCAGCTATAATGGTTTAAACAAACAATATAATTTTTGTCGCATTAAATTTGACATCACTTTCATTTGTCTTGTTAAATTAGAATTGTCAACAAACAAAGTTATCATCCTTATTGTTTTGTTGAAATAAATTTGTCAAAAAAACAAAGTCATTATCTTTAATGTTTTGTTGAAAAAGTTTTGTTAACTCAAAATATACATTTTGTCAAAATATTCATTTTGTCAAAATATTCATTTTTGTCAAAATAATTAGTTAAAGCAAACCATATATTTTTGTCAAAATATATACTTTTGTCAAGATAGGTTAGTTGAAGCAAAATACACCTTTTTGATCAAAATGAACATTTTGGCCAAATAGCTTAGTTGAACCAAAAAATTTATTTTTGTCAAAAATACAATAGTTGAAACAAAAATTACATTTTGTTAATTATGATTGTGGAAAACAAAAATTACATTTTTGTTAATTATATTTGAAATAAAACAAAAATCACATTTTTGGGTTAAATAAAAGAGTTGAGCACAAATAGTATTTTGTTAAATAGGTTTGTGTTAAAAAAATATATTCATTTTGTTAAAATGGATTTGTCAGCAAAATGGATGTATCACTTCTTATACATTTTGTTGAAATAGAATTTATATGCAAATATAAAAAACATTTTTATTTGCAAACTTACATTGGAATTTATATTCAAATATAAAAATCATATTCTTGGTCAAAACATACATTAGAATGTATAGGTGAGTTAAAGTGACATTTTTATATGTTAATGCATACATTAGAATTTGTATGCACTATAAAATAAACATTTTTATGTGTTGGGTTATACATTGAAAACATATACAAATGGGATTATTTCTTTTATGTGTTAAAGTTAAGAATAATTACATCTAAATAAAGTATAAGGGAAATTATCTTTTATTTGGCATTAGCAATAATGCCATATAAATAAATTACAGTTTATTAGACATTAGCAAAGTATAAGGAAATTATACGAGTAAAATATATTTTTATTCGGCACTAGGAATATAATATCATGTTTTGTTCATCATCATCAATATGTTAACAGAATTAGAAATGGGTTAAATTCATTAACCAATTATTTATTTATATGGACTGTTGTTGGCTGAAAACCCCACACGGGTATTGGGATGATAATTGATATACACTAGTCCCAATATTTATTTGTATGTCAATCGATAGATTGACAGGCTGCGATGAGCGTTATTATTTCATTTTAATGCTCACACAGTTGTAAACTTCACTCTGGATGTTGAATGGATGGTTTGATAATTATTTATCATTTGTTGTCATTTACATACGGTGTATGAAATCCATATAACCGAAGTTATATGGTAAATGATTGAGTCGCTTTCCGATTCAGAAATTCTTTTATATAAAGAATACTTTTAAAAGATATTGTAATATAAATAATATTTTACATAAGGAACCTGTAACGAACCGTATTTTTTTTAGTCAATTATTTTATTGTTTTAAAATGTCTATTTGAGTTTAAATAACCTGAATATTAAAATTTTGAATATTTTAATAATATAAGAATAATATTTTAATTCCAAATTAGTTGGAAAATGTTGAATTTTGTGAATTCGCAACATAAAATGAATTAATGTTTTTATATTGGTATAATATAAATTTTGCTTGAATATATTAGATAACGATAATTTATTATCAACAAATTTGTTTGTTTTGAAACCAGTGTATATTTTATTGATTTAACATGGAATTTTAAATAATATTCGAAGTCTGGAACCCTTGATTGTAGCGTTGGATTGTTATTCGAAACCTTGAGATATTTTGGTATGTTGCTTTCTGAATGTCATTTAAAAATCTAAATAAACTACACAAAAATCCTTTTAAGTAGAGGAAAAATATATCTAAAGCAATATAAAATATCATGCATGTGCCAAATCCCTCTGTCAAAAAAAATCTTGCATGTATCCTTGTAAAGTCAGAAACTAAATCTCAAGACCAGGCCTACTCTAAAGCACAGCCTTCACCCTATCAACGATCACGTACCATTATGTGTTGGAAGAAAAGAAAGGAGCATGTTGATGTGTACATTTGTTAAGACAGCCTACCATCCCTATCGTGAAAATGAAAAGGAACAATATGGTCTGCCCTATTGTTGATATTTTTTTAAATGCTATGCGAAATCTCCGTAAAATCTGATACAAAATAGAGCCTCAGACTTATTTTACATTGAAAGTGAAATTTTGTTAATGGCGCGTACTGTGTCTTAGACATTTGCGCTCAATCAAAAGCCTAGCACATGCATGAATCCTTATCTAAATCAAACAACCAGAGATGTATCATGTACCACCTGCTTCTCTTTCTATTTAAAACCCGCACATGCTCTGATACCCAAGCCTATGCCTTTTGAGCAAATAAATAAATTTACACATGCATGTCCCTTCAGAGATTTCATTTCTCCGCAGGCAATGTATCGCCTCAAGCAAACCTAGCCTACAAACTACCATGTACTTGTGAAATGAAGTTGTTCTCATCCTTAACGTTTTCTTCTATAAATAACATTGTATACAATCGTATTTTCAAACTCAGCAAAGACAAAAAAATGAAGTAAATAACAAACTTCTTCTTCCTCTTCTTGGTCATAATCTTTCCTTTTTCTGTTCGAAAACATATAAACTTTTCTTCCATCTGTTCTCACCAAAAATAAAAAAACACAGTACTTCCTCTTGTATATTTCGAAACCTCTAAAGACCCGCTAAATATAAAATAGAAACCCGACTGCCTTTGTAAACAAATGATAACGCAACAGACATTTGAAGAGGATGGTTTTCAGTTCGATGACCGGGCTTTGGGATGAAACGTGCGGACCTTGGAGGATGTGGCGCGAGTTGAGATTAAGGTGTGTTGAGGAGGAGAGATTTTACATCAGAAGGATGGGGATGGCATTCTTAGTTGTACGACAGGTTCCGCTTGTGTTTTCTTCTTTGACGATCGTCCCGTATCGGTCTGGCATGTCATACAGTGCACCTCATCCTTAGTTTGTATGGGAGGTATGGGGCGTCGTCACATAAGATCTCCTTGATTATGAATTTTGGTTGTAATGCTGAGTTGTATTTGTTTATATTACCCCTATTAACCTTAAAAATTTCCTTTGTGCATATACATATATTTATTATTTCTAATACAAAAAACCTGTTATAGTTGTGTTGAGGCTGGTCAAGATCAGTAGACCACATTTGTGGGTTGAGGCTGGTCTTGATCAGCAGACCACTGTAACCGAGTTGTGGCTGGTTTGCGAGCACTAGTAAATCTGTATACCTTATGGTATTTACAATGAATCGCTTTAAATATCACAAGCAGTATAGACTCAAATATATATATATATATATATCATACTAAGTCTCTCTCTCTCTCTCTCTCTATATATATATATATAAACCAAGTCTAGAAATATGATGAGAAACACACCAAAATTCTTAGGCAAATAAAATTTAAAATAAATTTATACTTGTCTACAGAAAATTCAATTATGTTCCAGTTTACTGTGGATTTCTGTGATAGGTATACAGGTGACTAGACAGGATCTAAAACATATGAAGATTCAGTGAGAGTGTATGAATGTATGTGAGAGAGTGACTGAGTGACTTTAGTGAATTGTAGTGAGGAAGCAAATGTAAATGAATGTGGGGCAATTGAAATGTATAGAAGTGAGTTCTAAAAGATTACTATTCTGAATGTTTGAAATAAAATATTTTATTGAATAATAAATATTGTTCGAATATTTAAATTATATGTAGTAGTATTATCATTCAATATTAATATTTCTTCATGTATGAGATGAAATATAGAATAGTACAAATACAAACACATTTATAAGATAATATATGTTTGTTATCATCAAACAAAAAAAATCATATATTCAAAGTAATCCATAGGACTCAACATATGTTGTCCTCATGATGTTCAAGACAAATCACAAAACGCACTGTGGGGTAAGTTGAAGGTTGCAGCAAACTCAAACTCAAAATAATTCTAACTCATAGTCATTTTAAACCCATTTAAATAAATAGTCCCACGACTATCACATTGTTGAAATTATTTAGAGTCAAGTGAAAAAGACCAAAGAAAACAAAATTTCAAATATGTTCTGTAACACCCCACCTCCGTTATGGTCACTCACAGAGGGAATGCCTTAACTTCGGTGGAGCATTATAGGTAAAAGATGCAGATAAATTACAAGACAGAAAAATAAAGCAGTGGAAAATAAAGTCATTTTATTAACAACTTAATTCAGTCAAGCTTTTACAACAATTTCCTCAATCATACTTAAATGTAATACATAGAACTTCTGTCTTGATTTAAAAACTTCCAAGAATAAAAGAAGCATAAAAACAATGATATTCCCCGATAAAGCATGAACCAGCCATAGCAGTGGAAGAGAGAGAGTCCAAAGCGATACACCAACTAATCTTCATGGTTGGAAAGAGAAGAGGTCCAAGTTAGGCTAAGCAATTCCCTCCTGGACTACCGGGGGGGGGGGGGGAATGGAAGAAAAGAGGCGAAAAACAAACTAGGTCAGACATAAGTCTGGTAAGTCCAGTGATCTTTCAACATGCAAATAAGATAAAGGATCATGACATGAGTAAACCGAAAATAGGACAATACCATAAAAAAGGTAACTAAAGACAAGACAAGGGCAAGGTGAACTGAATGCGCTTCTACTTTTTCTCTACTTCGCTACTACTCTATTATTCTGATTCTATATTTATCTTTGCACCACCTAACTAGTGTCCCAACTAGTAATCTGTATAAAATGATAATCGTGATCCCAACCCCCGTAATTGTGGTAGCCTTCAGGTGTACATCTATCATGAGGATTCCACCTCTATCAGCCTAATTGCAATGAACATGTTAGATGTACCCTTACTACCCTATCGATCGACTCCTTACTTGCATTAACGTTCCATGTGTCTTTGTCAATCGGCCCTCTCTTGCATGTAGATACCCTGTGCTGGTCCCACCATAAGTATCAATCCTTATGATAGCAACCCGACACGATTCAAGATGCACAGTGTATAACTACTGGTACCCAGTGCCTGCTTTTTCCCACTCTGGAGTAAGTGCACGCCCGTACACCGTCGGAACCTACACTGACGTACCCTCTGCCGCTGCTTTGACCGCTTATAATCAGCCCAGTAATCGTGCCCCACCCTGCCTAGTTCAAGTTACCGTGATACATCAATGTGGGTTACTGCTGAAATGGGTCCCCGTTACTTGGGTTTCCTATTGGTTAAGTTTGTGGGCCTATATTTACTAATATTACCCACCAACCCGATATGTACTTAACCCTCCCATCGATTCAAGCATTTTTAATAAATGGATAAGTTTTGTGGGCCTATATATACTAATATTACCCACCTACGCGAGATGTACTTAACCCTCCCATCGATTCAAGCATGTTTATTTAATAGTTAAGTTTTATGGGCCTATATTTACCAATATTACCCACCAACCCGACATGTACTTAACCCTTCCACTGATTTAAGCATGTTTATATAATGGTTAAGTTTTGTGGGGCTATATTTACTAATATTACCCACCAAGACGATATATACTTAACCCTTCCACTGATTCAAGCATGTTTATTTAATGGTTAAGTTTTGTGGGCCTATATTTACTAATATTACCCACCAACCCGATATGTATTTAACCCTCCCGCACATTACACCATATTAGTTAAGTGTTGTCCGCTCATGTTAACTTAACCCACTCATTCATCATGTCATGTTGGTTGAGCATTTCTTATTAACTTGACCATCCTTACTTATCTTGTTGGATCGGTTAAGTGTTTCCTTTTAACTTAACCCCGTTCGTTCATCAAGATATATTGGTCAAGTGTTGCTTGTTAACTTAACCCCACGTATTCATCTTGTTGTATTGGTTAAGTGTCATCAATCAATTCAAGTTAACTTAACTCACCTACATGTCATGTTACTTTAGTTAAGTGTTACCATCTTGTGTTAACTTAACCCTACTACAAATCAAGTTATATTGGTTAAGTGTTGCCCTCTTATTTTAACTAAACCTTTCCATAAATCAAGTTTTATTGGTTAAGTGTTTCCAAATTTACTTAACCTCACTCACTTGTCTAATTAACATGTTATAATGGTTAAGTTTACTAAATTTGCTTAACGTCACCCAGTTGTCTAATTAACATGTTATAACGGTTAAGTGTTCTAAATTTACTTAACCTCACCCACTTGTCTAATTAACATGTTATAAGGGTTAAGTGTTCTAAATTTACTTAACCTCACCCACTTGTCTAATTAACATGTTATAACGGTTAAATGTTCTAAATTTACTTAACCTCACCCACTTGTCTAATTAACATGTTATAACGGTTAAGTCTTCTAAATTTACTTAACCTCACCCATTTGTTTAGTTAACATGTTGAATTGGTTAAGTGTTTCCTTAATTGACTTAACCCTACCAATCTTGACTTAGCTTTATTAAAGCACCAACCACTCACATTAGACAGGTATTGCTGTGGTCAATGGATGTGCCGGTCGGTTCCGGGCAGTTTTACATCACAACTTAGTATAACCTCGGGTCCTTTTTGGGCTCAATGCACTAACCACCCACATTAGACAGGTATTGTTGTGGTCACTGGAAGTGTCGGTCGGTTCCGGGCAGTTTTACACCACAACTCAGCCTAACCTCGGGTTAGGCATATTCATCTTTTTTAAATTTACATATTTCTTATTTATCACAAATTCCATATGTAAATTATTCCCAATTTAATTATGCCATAATTATCCTTTTAATTATGCTGACAATTAATGGTATACTAAATATACCATTTCATGAACCAATCTATGCCATGTAATTTTTCATGTTTATCCTACATATTTATATGTAAATTATAAATCAATTATTGTCATGGCCCACTTTCCTTCTAAATCACGTTCAAAATTTTATGTATATAGATTATACCATTTTCATGCCACTTATCATGCTTATGTGTCAAACATGCCAATTACATGTAATTTCATGTTTTCCCCGACATTACCCCCGTTGTACGTTTGCAAAATTACATAGAATGTTAGGCTCGATATTTTTGCCTAACTTATAAAACAAAAAGGGAAAAGAGGAACTTTGCAACATTCCAACATCATACAAAAGTATGGATCTAACTACACATATGTCACATGGATTTGGCATAGAACAATATACTTTTAACTATGAACTTGCAAATTTGATCTATGCAACATGAACCACATGCATATGAATTTACATAAAACTATACAAGTTAAACTTGTCATGTAGTGGTGAACTTGCAAATTAGATCTTTCATAAAGGCATATGGATCTAACATATAAAGTTGTAGATCTAAACATATAAGGTCGTAGATCTAAACATGTATGCATAATGGCTCTAAACAATTAGGCATAAACGACATGACTTAGCCTAAAACTTGTATGTATCATAATATCACAAAACTTACATATGTTAATTTCATTCCCAAACTCCTATACATCATCATAGGTTTACTCACCAATTTCCACATAACATGATAGGTTCGATAGACCACAATAGTTCACATGCATATATGATAGAATAGACATGAATAAACATGAATCAGCATCACATACAACTTGATACAATTCTATTTTACAATTCAATACAAATCATGTCTTTAATTTATTCACATCTGAAAGATAACTACACTTACAAACAAAAAGGAATTCTTGAGTTCTGGGATCTGTATTCTGAAATTGAATTGCTCGCCTTTGATGTAGATCGTTGAATTCTTTTAGTTGAATTAGATTAGATTTAATTTGATTTTGGTTTTAGTGGCGGCTAGGTTTAAATGAGAGTGAATAATAGAATTAGGTTTTAGATTTAGGGTCCTTATATAGTTGTAGAGAGTGTTTTAGGACCATTAGATTAACCCTGAACCATGAGAACTAATCAGATGCCACATCTGCCTTAGAGCGAATCGGCCCACTGGTTAATAGCCAAACACCCTGAATCAACCTCTAGTCGACCAAGCGGGGATCGGGTCAACCTCAAAAATGGGTCGGTTCGGTTATTCCCCCTCCCGATTCGCTGTTTTGAAATTTTATGCATATTTATTTACTTAATTTTATATATATATATATATTTCTCATATGCATACAAACTTCAAGGCTTAATAACTTCTTCATAAGTTATCCGTTTTATGCAAACCAAATGTCTATGTTGACCAAAATTTTGAGACGAACGTAATAGCGCATCTCATTTCACATAATTATTCTTCTAAAAATTAAGTGTTATTGAATTTGTTAATTTTAATATTCTTAGAAAATTTGGGGTGTTACATTCTCCCCTCCTTAAAGGATTTCGTCCCCGAAATCTTCAAGTTAAGAAGAATGCATCCTAACATCCAATCATCCATCTACTCATCCATCATCCACAAGATCCATTGTCCTTAAAAGACTTCTAATGCAATATGAACATATGCAGTGTGTGTGTATATGTCTCTTATCTAGTGCAAAATCAGGCGGTCTAGTGATCCAGTTGACCTCCTTAATGCGAATCATGAGAGTGTCATGCGTCCAATATGTATGCAAATATCCCTAATCATGCAAATACTATATGTGTGCATATTCACTCATCCATATGCAACATCCATATGATAACACATCATGTTTCAATCCATATACAAATACATTCATATGCATATGCAATATGAAAATGACTGAGCTGATCTAGTGCCTAATGTGTGTATATGCATCCACGAGCAACCACTAGCAAACACTTGCAACCATCAATCATAACATGTCCCAAACACATGTTTTCATCCATTGGCTTCTACCTAAGGGTTGAGGATAGGACCGAGAGGATATACTTAAAAATATAAAGACTAGCATGCAAATAAATATTACAGAAAAAGGAGGAATCAAGGATACACCCTCAAAAAGGGTATGATGTGCGTATCTAGTCTTCAGTCTTCTAAGTCGCATCTTCTTTGAGCTTCACTCCACTGTACCTTAACTAGTTTAACTTCACGATTGTGAAGCTTCTTGACCTCCATTTCCAAATCCCACTAGTAAAGATATGACTCGATCATTTACTATGCTAGAGGGTATCCAATGTTGTCGAACTATCTTTCCAAGATAAGCAGAACTATCTCCTCTACTTAGCTTATCCATCATGTCACAAATCTGAGGGTCTAAAGCTAAAGGTTGTTATGTACTTTTTACCTCTCTTAAGGTTAGTTTTTTTATACTTAGGGCATCTGCCACAACTATTTATCTCTCATGCAAACCATCCTAGTCGAAGTCGACATCCCTTAAGTACAAGCCCCAAAGGCCTAAACCAATATCAGACAAGCACCCAAGGAATACCTCCTTCGAATTTGGATGATCTATGTGAGGTGATACTAGCAAAACAACCAAACAATTGAGCACTTAACCGACTCTGGCTATCCTCGCCAATCTTGCTCCAAAACTATCGTTGATCGCATAACTGGCTTTGTATTGTCAACTGGATATATGCGGAAGCCTATTTCGAGTATTTAGGGGGAAAACTCCTAACCTTAATAAAAAAAAACATCTGCGTACTCATGGACTACTCTAACGGATCGAAAATCGTCGATAAATACATAAAGTGATTCTAGGTAGCTAAGATAAACTGATCCCTTAGGATCACACGAAATTTCGAGGGTATTCCCATGGCAAGTCGAAAGTCTAACCACCCTCCTTTCACAATTACTAGATAACTAGTCCATGCCTAGAATCAACCCATAGCCCATGAAACCAAAAACATAAGTATCTCAAATCCTTACAAAGCAAAGATAACTGAGCCGAACAAAAAATTGGGCTTGAGACAATAATGGGATCCTCTACTATACAAGCTCTAGGGTGTAGAGACTCAACTATGGAAGCAGATATAAAAGAATGCGAAGCGCAAAAATAAAAAAGAGTACTAGCAGGATGATCAAGAAGAAAAACTAAACTTTTCAACAGACTACGTCTCTCTCTGGTATGCTGGTGGTGAGAGCATGCACTTGCCTTCCGGAAAATCCTGTCTTTTGTTCTTGCCCTTGCCCTTAATTATACGACCCGTTATACCAAAATAAAGATACGTCCTCTTGTTTTAGGTTTTACTATTCTTTCCTCCCCTCCTTTGTGAACCAAGTCTATATCCATGAGTTCTTCATCCTTGGGTTGTGCTCCTTAGCCAAACTCCCTTATTCTCATCTTTGCCATCCTTGTGTAACTTGTTGACAGGTCTTTTGAAAGCTGCCTCCATCGCACGAAAAATCCTACAAAGCTCAAAAGAAAAATTAGTCGTAGGTAAAACTACTGCGGTTATAGATGGAAGTTGGGTACTTATTTGCCCTTTAACAAGTATCGTTGTCTCATTAAGCCTACGAAACATACCTCCCAGAAAGCAAGGAGCCCCGGAGACTCAGGAATGAAGGAAACAAGGATTCAAACAAAGGATCAAAAAGATAGTGCATATGGATTTGGGGAATATACCTTTAAAACAAAACTTTTCTTTTGAAAATCTTCTTTCAAAATCGTTTCGAAAATAATTTTTCAAATCTTTTATCTGATCTGGTAACCTTCAGCTCTGAAACCAAGTGTAACACCCCACCTCCGTTAAGGTCGCTCACAGAGGGAATGCCTTAACTTCGGTGGAGCGTTATAGGTAAACGATGCAGATAAATTACAAGACAGACAAACAAAGCAGCGGAAAATAAAGTCATTTTATTAAAAACTTAATTCAGTCAAGCTTTTACAACAATTTCCTCAATCGTACTTAAATGTAATACATAGAACTTCTGTCTTGATTTAAAAACTTCCAAGAATAAAAGAAGCATAAAAACAATGATATTCCTCGATAAAGCATGAACTAGCCATAGAAGTGGAAGAGAGAGAGTCCAAAGCGATACATCAACTAATCTTCAAGCTTGGAAAGAGAAGAGTTCCAAGTTAGGCTGAGCTATTCCCACCCTGACTACCTGGGGGACACAAGAAAAGAGGCAAAAAACAAACTAGGTCAGACATAAGTTTGGTAAGTCCAGTGATCTTTCAGCATGCAAATAAGATAAAGGATCATGACATGAATAAACTGAAAATAGGACAATACCATAAAAACATGGTAACTAACGACAAGATAATTGCAAGGTGAACTGAATGCGCTTCTACTTTTTCTCTGCTTCGCTACTACTCTGTTAATCTGATTTCTATATTTATCTCTACACCACCTAACTAGTGTCCCAACTAGTAATCTGTATAAAATGATAATCGTGATCCCAACCCCGCTAATTGTGGTAGCCTTCAGGTGTACATCTATCGTGAGGATTCCAACTCAATCAGCCTAATTGCCATGAACATGTTAGATGTACCCTTACTACCCTATCGATCGACTCCTTACTTGCATTAACGTTCCACGTGTTTGTGTAAATCGGCCCTCTCTTGCGTGTAGATACCCTGTGCTGGTCCCACCATAAGGTGTAACAATCCTTATGATAGCAACCCGACACGATTCAAGATGCACAGTGTAGAACTACTGGTACCCATTGTCTGCTTTTTCCCACTCCGGAGTACGTGCACGCCCGTAAACCGTCGGAACCTACACTGACGTACCCTCTGCCGCTGCTTTGACCGCTTATAATCAGCCCAGTAATCGTGCCTCACCCTGCCTAGTTCAGGGTACCGTGATACATCCATGTGGGTTACTGCTGAAATGGGTCCCCGTTACTAGGGTTTCCTATTGGTTAAGTTTATGGGCCTATTTTACTAATATTACCCACCAACCTGATATGTATTTAACCCTCCCATCGATTCTAGCATTTTTAATAAATGGTTAAGTTTCGTGGGCTTATATGTACTAATATTACCCACCTACACGAGATGTACTTAACCCTCCCATCGATTCAAGCATGTTTATTTAATAGTTAAGCTTTGTGGGCCTATATTTACTAATATTACCCATCAACCGGATATGTACTTAACCCTTCCACTGATTCAAGCATGTTTATTTAATGGTTAAGTTTTGTGGGCCTATATTTACTAATATTACCCACCAACCCGATATATACTTAACCCTTCCACTGATTCAAGCATATTTATTTAATGGTTAAGTTTTTTGGGCCTATATTTACTAATATTACCCACCAACCTGATATGTACTTAACCTTCCCGCACATTACGCCATATTAGTTAAGTGTTGTCCGCTCATGTTAACTTAACCCACTCATTCATCATGTCAAGTTGGTTAAGCATTTCTTATTGACTTGACCCTCCTTACTTATCATGTTGGATCGGTTAAGTGTTTCCTATTAACTTAACCCCGTTCGTTTATCAAGATATATTGGTCAAGTGTTTCTTGTTAACTTCACCCCATGTATTCATCTTGTTGTATTGGTTAAGTGTCATCAATCAATTCAAGTTAACTTAACTCACCTACGTTTCATGTTACTTTGGTTAACTGTTGCCTTCTTGTGTTAACTTAACCCTACTACAAATCAAGTTATATTGGTTAAATGTTACCCTCTTATTTTAACTTAACCTTTCCATAAATCAAGTTATATTGGTTAAGTGTTTCCAAAATTTACTTAACCTCACCCACTTGTCTAATTAACATGTTATAACGGTTAAGTGTTCTAAATTTACTTAACCTCACCTACTTATCTAATTAACATGTTATAACGATTAAGTGTTCTAAATTTACTTAACCACACCCACTTGTCTAATTAACATGTTATAACGGTTAAGTGTTCTAAATTTACTTAACCTCACCCACTTGTCTAATTAACATGTTATAGCGGTTAAGTGTTCTAAATTTACTTAACCTCACCCACTTGTCTAATTAACATGTTATAACGGTTAAGTGTTCTAAATTTACTTAACCTCGCCCATCAGTTTAGTTAACATGTTGAATTGGTTAAGTGTTTCCTTAATTGACTTAACCCTACCAATCTTGACTTAGCTTTATTAAAGCACCAACCACTCACATTAGACAGGTATTGTTGTGGTCACTGGATGTGCTGGACAGTTCCGGGAAGATTTACACCACAACTCGGTCTAACCTCGGGTCTTTTTGGGCTCAATGCACTAACCACCCACATTAGACAGGTATTGTTGTGGTCACTGGATGTGTCGGTCGGTTCCGGGCAGTTTTACACCACAACTCAGTCTAACCTTGGGTTAGGCATATTCGTCTTTTCTAAATTTACATATTTCTTATTTATGCAAATTCCATATGTAAATTATTCCTAATTTAATTATGCCATAATTGTCCTTTTAATTATGCTCACAATTAACAGTATACTAAATATACCATTTTATGAACCAATATATGCCATGTAATTTTTCATGTTTATCCTACATATTTATATGTAAATTATAAATCAATTATTGTCATGGCCCACTTTCCTTCTAAATCACATTCAAAATTTTAGGTATATAGATTATACCATTTTCATGCCACTTATCATGCTTATGTGTCAAACATGCCAATTACATGTAATTTCATGTTTTCCCCAACGTTACCCCCGTTGTACGTTTGCAAAATTACATAGAATGTTAGGCTCGATATTTTAGCCTAACTTATAAAACAAAAAAGGAAAAGAGGAACTTTGCAACATTCTAACATCATACAAAAGTATGGATCTAACTACACATATATCACATGGATTTGGCATAGAACAATATACTTTTAACTACGAACTTGCAAATTTGATCTATGCAACATGAACCACAAGCATATGAATTTACATAAGACTATACAAGTTAAACTTGGCATGTAGTGGTGAACTTGCAAATTAGATCTATCATAAAGGCATATGGATCTAATATATAAAGTTATAGATCTAAACATATAAGGTCGTAGATCTAAACATGTATGAATAATGGCTCTAAACAATTAGGCATAAACGACATGACTTAGACTAATACTTGTATGTATCATAATATCACCAAACTTATATATGATAATTTCATTCCCAAACTCCTATACAACATCATAGTTTACTCACCAATTTCCACATAACATGATAAGTTCGATAGACCACAATAGTTCATAGGCATATATGATAAAATAGACATGAATAAACATGAATCAGCATCACATACAACTTGATACAATTCTATTTTACAATTCATTAAAATCATGTTTTTAATTTATTCACATCTGAAAGATAACTACACTTACAAACAAAAAGGAATTCTTGCGTTCTGGGATCTGTATCCTGAAATTGAATTGCTCGCCTTTGATGTAGATCGTTGAATTCTCTTAGTTGAATTAGATTAGATTTAATTTGATTTTGGTTTTAGTAGCGGCTAGGTTTAGATGAGAGTGAATAATAGAATTAGGTTTTAGGTTTAGGGTCCTCATATAGTAGTAGAGAGTGTTTTAGGACCATTAGATTAACCCTGAACCATGAGAACCAATCAGATGCCACATCTGCCTTAGAGTGAACTGGCCCACGGTTGACAGCCAAACACCATGAATCAACCCCTAGTCGACCCAGCGTGGCTCCGATCGACCTCAAAAATGGGCCGGTTCGTTTATTCCCCTCCAGATTCGCTATTTTGAACTTTTTTAAATATATATATATATATATATTCACATATGCATACAAACTTCAAGGCTTAATAACTTCTTCATAAGTTATCCATTTTTTGGAAACCAAATGTCTGTCTTGACCAAAATTTTGAGACGAACGTAATAGCGCAACCCATTTCACTTAATTCTTCTTCTAAAAATTAAGTATTCTTGAATTTGTTAATTTTAATATTCTCAGAAAATTCGGGGTGTTACATGTTCTCTCATTAAATCCTAATTTATTTATTTATCTAATCATGTAAACCTAATATCTGATACCAAATGTTACACCCCATACTTTTCTGAGCCTAAATTTCGACAAAAATCAAAACTCAAACCCATCCAAGCATAAAGAGTATAAATTTATTACCTTCAAATAATGAGCATGAACATAATCGGAGTACAATAAAACTAACC
This sequence comes from Allium sativum, assembly GCA_030737875.1. NCBI lineage: Eukaryota > Viridiplantae > Streptophyta > Magnoliopsida > Asparagales > Amaryllidaceae > Allium > Allium sativum. The sequence continues at coordinate 48,953,712 of CM060916.1, forward strand.
TACAACGGAAATAAGATAGGATAATAAGTATCGACGAAAGCAACTACCTTAAAAGAAAATCGCCACATAATACCGCACATGAGAGAACAAGATCAAAAAACCAAAATTGGCTACTTACGAAGACCTATCTTCCACAAGGTAAACATGGGAGCTGTTATGAGAAGAGGGTCAGAACAACAAGTCTTGGTGAGTAGAAAATGTATGACACTGTCTACAGTACACAAATGCATCTCGTTTAGTTTCACCTAAATCATATGTTTAACAATACTAGCAGTTCTAACCTAGTCTTGCCAGGAATACGCACGATGATTAACTACCATACTCAAGGTAGTGCTTCCTGAAGATAACTCTAATGAAAAATTAGAGGACACTTAGTACCTTACTAGGTGGTTTAATATACATTAGTATAAATTAGAGGACAGTTGCTCCTAAATCCTAATTCAAGGCTTCCATCATTTATGCACATTCTCAAACCCCACATAAGGTGGGGGATAGTAAGAAGTCACTTATGACCTACATAATAGATAGACGGCTAACGTCATTTGTGGCCTTCCTTCGGTGGACTCCTATGTTGCTATCTAGCTGACCTTATTGGATAATTACCTTGTCACTTAATACTTCCCGTGGGGTAGGCACACCGATGGTACCATCGTAGCAGTCATTTAACACCTTTTCCCAAGGCGGACTCTAACCCCAGTCACTTACTACCTTGAGGAAATGGACTTTCACGGAGATTACCGAACTTGCACCAAATTAGCCGTTAATTCTTCTTATCTATAGGGAGGCAAGCTGTCCGATCACTTAATACCTATAAGGGAGGGCCCTATAATTCTAGCCTTACGGGGAAGGATGAATACAACTACTTAATACCCAAAATGTGGACCCCAGTGCTTAATACCTCTAATCCCAAAGTAGGTTACACTATGAATTACTTCCTTTTTGGTTCCTTCTTTTGGAAGGAAGGCAAGCAATATAGCCACTTAATATCTCAACATTTGAAGTGAACCCTTTATGATAATTCATGCCACGAAATTAATTATTGTCACGGGATCCTATGGTTAATGATATCTCACATCAGTTATACAAATATCTGATAATTGGAAAGTGTAGGCTTCTATCGAATAAGGAAATTGACCTCGCATCATTAACCAACTAAGTCCAATCCTAATATCTAGTTAAAGGTATTAATTCTAGAATTAAACTAGAATAAGGAAAGAATAATTCTCTATGAATTCCTATCCTAGGATATTTAATTATTTATTTATTTCTTTATTGAACTTAGTGCTTAACGCAACCATTAACAACCATTAAATCTCCATTTTAATTATAATTATTACTATAATGGTTATTTGCCATTAATAGCCATAATGGTCATATTTCATAAGACATCACATAACCTATAAAATGCCATTTATTTCAATCCCATTTAATTAAACTAATTCTAATTGTTGTACTCCCAAATATTACTATATTTATTTAATTTCATTAGATTTATAAGAATATATATATATATATATATATTGGTCTTATTTCTATTATTAGTTTTCTTAATTAGATCCACAACACCTATTCCTAATCACATTTAAATTATAACCAAATTTTCATTTATTTTCTATTCAATTTATTTCCCTAAAACACTCATGGTTTCAATATTTATTCCCTTATCTGTAACCTTTTAATTATAGCAACCAACTCCATATATTATTCCCATTAAAATGGAAATCATTCAAATTTAAACAAATAGAAAAACATTTATTTAGTTACAATATAATATAGTTATTTACATTGGTTTGGATGAATAAGATTATACTAATTATATATTTATATTTTAAGCGTGATGTTAACGTAGTTACTAATTATATTTATCACTATTTTTATCATTATTATTATTTTGTATTCCGGTCTGAACTAACGACCAGAACAATTCTTTTGTATTTAATCTTGTTTGAGATTCAAAATTACATAAAAAGGTTATTTACTGTGATTATTGTAGATTTAGCCCAAACTATTTAAAAGAGGAATGTTGGCATATTTAAAATCATAAGGAAATAGGTAATATTTTTATTTGGAATGGACCATGTAAACTACGTACAAAAAACATGAATTTATACATCCCTTCCTATCTAATTTGTTTATGTTTCTGGTAGATTTCAAATAATGCCTTTTGTATTTAAAAAGAGCAAAAAAGGCTAATTTACAATAATCTAATAAAAAACCCAAACAATACCAAGCACAAATAGGTTTATAATTATAAAACCATAATTGCACAAATCATATATTTATACCAAAATCCTATGAATGTGGAATATGAACATTACACATCTAACAATATTGTAGGACTGATTTCTAGATTCCAGGTGTTTATAATAACCACAAAATGTCCAAAAGAATTTTGGGCAAAGATAAGAACACTATAACTAAAAGGCCTACAAATTCGTATCATAATTCGTGTAATAATTGTATATACACTCTCAGTTTACACAAACTAAACAAATCTGATATTTTTGTAAAGATTCAGATTTAACACAAACGAAACAGATACGATATTTTTAGCACTGAATATATTTCCCAATCACCTGAAAAATATTCCAAGATTTAATTCCAGAAAATACATCTGTTAATATATATGTTACATAACCTAACCCTAGCCGCCACTGAAGTACAGCGACCAGGGGTCGACCCCTCAGTTCAATTGCAGGATCAACCCCAGGGTTGACTGCTCCAATCGTCCTTCCTCCAGTAGGGGCAGGTATTAAATGGTAAGTTATTATAAATATATTTTGTTTATTTATTTTCATCCATTTTCATATTTCGTCCATTACTTTTTCATACAGACTCCGTTTGCGAAGTTCTAAACAAAGGAAGTGGACCAAAATTCAATCATGAACGAAACAATGAAAGTTTCGTGCCATCTTTTACAAAATTCCATTTTTGGAATATAAAAAATAACTAATTTAATTATTTCTAAATTTTGTGGTGTTCTATCAAGATTTGGGATGGACTTATTTATCACACCTTACAAGAAAGATGTCCAGTTTGCTAAAGGATTGAACCAAGGTTGACGCTGGCATACGTTTCATGGGATAAACATTTGAGTTTTTAGTGGAAATCGCTCTTACGTCTGAGGTTGCTAAAGAAGAGGACATATAGTGTTAGGAAGAGTTTCCTAAAGTAATAGGCCCGAAGAACCAATGGTGGAAAAATAAGAAAGGCAACTAGAATATGCTGGAGGACTCCAAAACAGATAGATCAAGAAGGAATTAAGTTCTATGGCAATGGAATGATGGGTCATTACGTCAAGGACTGCAATAGGGATAGGATTAGAGGGAAGTGTTATGCTTGTGGGTAGCATGGGCATCTTAGTATGAATCATTACCATAGGGCAAGGCAGAGGACAACTGCGCCAATAACTCAGATTCAGGTATTAGAGGTAGCTCTGTTTAGTAGTGGACAATGTAGAGGTAGGAAAGTTGCAATAGAAGGTTTGATTTCTATTCTTGACTTTCCAATTCACACAATCTTTGACATAGTAGCAACACATTCTTTTCATTCTTTTATCTCTAGTTCTTTTGTTGTTGTTTGCATATAGATATCACTTTAGCTAAAAATTCCAAAGTTGTTTCAAACACTATAGTGGACCAACACGTCTATCAATGATTTCTAGGGGATTGAAAATTTTGATATTAGGCATAGAGTTTGATTGCAACACTTATATATTGAGATTCTTGGGATATGGAATGATCCTAGAGATGGATTAATTAGTAACATATAGGGCTATTTTGGGCTGTGAATGGAGGGTTGGTCGATTGGGGACATCTAGTGGGCGAACCGTTGATATTTCTTGGGACCCACTAGGGTCAATCATGTTAAGCTTTCTTTATTCCCTAAATTCATCTATAGGTGATGTCGATTCATTTCCTGTTCTATGAGAGTTTCCAGATGTGTTTGGGGAGGTGAGGGGGCTACTTCCCTAGAGAGGGATTGACTTTTGGATATATCTTAGTGAGAGTGCAAATCCCATAGCATTGCAAGTATAACATATGGCACTAAGGAAATAGAGAGAGTTGAGTAAGCAAGTGGGTGAGCAATTGGAGAAGGATTCATCAGGTGGAGCATCCTTGAGTAGGTAGCTCCAATCATCTTTGCTACAAAGATGGGTGGTCCTCTCCGACTTTGTGTGGATGCTTACGCTAATTAGTTCAAATAAGTGGTTAATAAGTAGGGGCGAGATTTAGTGTGTTGCAGCAATGACCGAGCGTGTGGCTACATCAATTGGGGAAAATAAATCGCTATTGCGCTAAAGCGCTAAATCATGTCTTAGTTAGTGGATGGACGGATGGTGATTGACTTCATGACAGCCAGGTCCACGTTGACGTTCTACCACGCAAGGTGGTAGATTGGTACGAAAGGCCGATCGATGGGTAGAATTAGAAAATCATCCTAATCATTTTTATTTTGAAAAGCAAACAAATCAGTGCAAATAATCGAACAATCTGTTTAAGTAAATATATCCTATGTAGTTATTCATGAACATTTTACCCTATTGCACCAAAACAGTTATTAAGCCTATTTCCATTTTCTTGCTTCAATAATGTTAGTATTTACTTCATTGACTAGACTTATTATCAGACCCACTCTTTTTTCTTCCTTTTTCTTTCCGCCTAAGCTCGCACGGTTAATCTCTGCAGATAGCTTGATTTTCAAATGCCTTTTTGAGATTCTAATTCTTCGGATGTATTGTTTACCTTAGTTTCTTTTTCAATTATTTTGGGTTGTACTGTTGACATTGAGAGGTACTATAATTATTATAGTGTACTATAATCTATGTAATTGAGGGTTTTTTGTGAAACATATGTTGTCTTTATGTTTTATGACTGAAATAAATCTTGGGTTTTGAAATAATAAGTTATGCTCAGTTTAAATGCTTTTTGTTGTGTTGGTGTAACGACTCGGGGAATTTACGACCTAGTTATCGACATAAACTCAGTGCCGACTATCCAAGCATCGGAAATACCGGATAGTTAATAGAAAGAAGTTAGAGGATGAGAATAGATAAGATAGAAAATTAGAATAGAAGAAGAAGAAGATCACAACAACAGAATCAGAGTAACACAAATCTCACAGCGATATGAATAAAATATAACATAACTTTGAAATAAAACCAGTATATTTATACAATAACATTTATCAGAGTACAACACTTATAACACAGCGAAAATAAACAATTTCTATAAAATCCTGAAGCCTCCTGCTCCAAGCTCTCAGTATATCTGTAAAATCCTGACTACTTGACTGCCCATACAAATTTAGGCAACCAAGAGTTTAGGGAAAACAAAACAAACTCCAGGTCAGTCATGGGACTGGTGTGAGTAAATAATTTATAACAGTTAGAGAAAATAAACGATATCTCATAAGACCATGCCATATAACACAGAACGGGTTTTTCCCCTATGAAAATCCAAAAAGACTTAATTCAACATTCAAAAATCCTTTTGAAAGAAACAATAATCTTTATATCAAAATTCTTTTGATATTATAATAGTGTCTATCAACTACAATATAATAATCATCTAGCAGAACGCTTTCATCTCATGTTCCACATACATAATATATAACCAAAAACTGTGGACACTTATTGGGTAATGAATTCCAACTGGCAAGGTATGGGACTACCTTCAGACAGTGTATCTCTAGAGAGGAATACACCAAGTTCAAAAAGAACATCTTGTAACCCAGGCTAAACATGACTGGTCAATCATTTCGCTTGAGTATACCGAATGTATTATCACTAGCGGTTAGGATCAGCAACCGTTTCCCAAAAGGGACATCATCGAAATAGATTATAGAAGTAAATGGAATTTCTCTAGATTAGGTGACAATACACCCTAATTGGCAGCTAACCACTTAGCCATGCGACCTACCCGATTTTATACCATTTTCGGTTGTGAGGCTAGAGGCCATAACGTATCTTTAATAGATCATATTTCACATCCTCATACCCGTCAAATCACAAATTGATTTTCCCAAGAATACCACAGGTATTAGCTAAGAGAAACGAATTCCTCCGCCACCAACATAAATACATTTGAAACGATCAACCTACGCGATCCACCAGATATACTCTGTCAGACACGCTTCCACTCAAGTTGTCCTGGGACTGTACAACCGAAGGCACTATTCTGTAAATCCATCATAGGCAATTACTACCTAGATTTACTGAAAAGCCCTTAAATAACTCCATCTTCAACTATCATCATTATATTTGATTCACAACGCTAATGCCATACGGAGTGGTTTTCAGATAATATATCTGATCCCAGTCTCCCTGTATTGACAACGGAAATGGTCAAAATCTTTGATAGTCGGTGATTTAACTATCAAAGGAAAACATGTGTACAAACAACGGCCGTATTTCCAAATGGAAATCTTACCAATCAATCATCATTTCATTTCCCATTTATCATTTCCCTATATTCATAAATTCCTTATTTTCTAAAATTAGAAAATATACATTATTAACTTTGGAAAACGTTTCCATTTCTGATTCACACATCAATATCCTCCCATCTCTATCAGTCTCTAACTGTGAACTAGTAAGAGAACAAATTTCCCAGTATAAACCCCGAAGGCCGAAACCAACATCAGATCGATACCCAGAAGGCCTTTCAACTCACAAATTTCCAGTCAGTTTCTAATTTCAGTAATTCCATTTAATATCCTAATTCAAACCCCAAATTCTTTTATTATATTTTATTTGCAAAATATTTACTTTAAATCAATATCATGTTACACCTTTGTTCGAAGCACGAGTCTAAACCTTCCTAATGTAAAATTCTCTTTTTTATAAAATTCTATTCATTTTCGAAAAATATTTCCTTTCATAATTCTTACTTTCCAAATAAATATTCCTTTTATAATTATATTTATTTTCCAAATAAATATTCCTTGTATAATTATTTTCATTTTCAATATAAATATTCCCTTTATAATTCTATTTACATTCCAAATAAATATTCCTTTTATAATTATATATATTTTCCAAATAAATATTCCTTGTATAATTATATTCATTTTCCATATAAATATTCCCTTTATAATTCTATTTACTTTCCAAATAAATATTCCTTTTATAATTATATTTATTTTCCAAATAAATATTCCTTGTATAATTATATTCATTTTCCATATAAATATTCCCTTTATAATTCTATTTACTTTCCAAATAAATATTTCTTTTATAAATATATTTATTTTCCAAATAAATATTCCTTGTATAATTATATTCATTTTCCATATAAATATTCCCTTTATAATTCTATTTAATTTCCAAATAAATATTCCTTTTATAATTATATTTATTTTCCAAATAAATATTCCTTGTATAATTCTATTTATTTTCCATAAATATTTCATTTTCAAAATACACTTTGAAAATTCCCTTTTTACATTCCAGTATCTCTTATGGTATTTAAAATACCAATTAAATAGACTAGTGTCATCATAATCAATCACAGGTTTTATATCACATAATATATCACAATATATGAAAACAAACAGTATTATAAGTATTGAGGAATCCAGTTAGATTCCTCCAACCTGTTTCCTTGCATCCACAGATGTTAAACAATATAATTAACATCAATTTCATTTCAATATGAAATATTCTGATAAACAGAATCGATATTTGATTAACGATTTATATATAATGTTATCTATAATTTCAACCAATAAATCAACAATTCAACCAAACAATCAACATACAGTAATCAATCATCATTTATCAATTCTAAAAATACGTTATAAAAATATAACTGGAGAGAGATAGTGAGATTTACTCACATTGGATGATCATCGTTAAATAACGATAACTATCGGTTGATTCAGACAGACAATTTATTTCGCTATAAATTGTAACGAGCTTCAATCCACTCCCAGTCAGTTCCATTGCGTTGCCCTCGTCCATACGATCCCAAAGAATCCCTTTTTTGAATTTGGAGAATGTATGAAATAAATTATACGGTATACAAATTAACGTGTTATTTAAATTAACTTAACTTTTAATTTATTTAAATAATGGCCTTACCCATTATATACATTGGCCCAACCCAAAATAAAAGCACACTCCCTTGTCTAATCTTCTTCCTCGATGAATTATTCTGACTTGCAGCGGAAAGGAACTTCACCAAAATAACCGTGCTACTAACAAATTAGACAAAGGTGAGCTCCTGCGTTTAACCCAAAAACTTCCTGCGTGTAATCTCACTAGTGAACACCCCTCACCCATAACGCACGTAGTACAGTCCCTCCATGCCACTATGGTGCATAACGTCCGCTTCTTCTGTCCTCCCCCAACCAGTTTCAACTTCCACATTCCTATTTTTCAACACACGTGTCGCTTCTTTATTTATTTAAGCATTATTAAATTAAACATAATAACCTGCTTAACCTTGTTTATACCGCTAATTAGTTCCTTGGACCCGCGATACTTCTTCTGATCTCTTCAGTTTCAAGCCTCACCATTTCTTCATGTTACATTCTTCAATCCCATACCCAATGGCATTAACTTCGAACTCCACTTGCACGATTTCATGCCAGCCCACTGCACTTGCCTACATTTCCAACATGCATGATTCTCTCGTCCACTCGTTTCATACTATCATACCTCCCAATATCCTAACCTCCGTGTGCCATTTTAATGGCCACTGCCGCACCAAATATCACCACGTCATGTTACTCCACCTTTCCACTTTCCCTCCCCTACTTCACCGCATTATGCACAGTAAGAGACCCCATGCACGTCCTCCTTTCTACTCCTCACGCTGCATGTTGAATGCAGCTTCCACCCATACAAACTGCTAACTTCTCCTGTACATTTCAAAACCCTTTCTCACTTCAAAAACCCTTTCTCCCTTCAATATCTCCAACAATTTTTTCCTAGACATAACCAAACAAACCTGCTAGAGTGAAGACCCGCTACCCCCTAGAACACACGATCATCCACATGTAAAGACATGCGCAGATTTGCTTGCAAGAAGGTAGAATGGTTAGGAGATGGACGAAATATATATAAATGATGTTTTTAGTTTATTTAGACTTCAGATTTTTCCGTGAAGAGTTTTAGATTGAAATGATTCTTAAAAACCATTTTTAAGGGTTTCGACTTCTAGTCTTTCAAAGAAGAAAATACCGAGGAACTCAGCTTGTTAGTTTATAGAGTTTCCTTTCCTTAGATGTTAAAGAATTATAGGCAGTAGAGGGTAGGGGTAGGTTTTGCAGGCTAAATAAATATTGACATGGCCTGACAAGGTGATTTATAGTTTACAGCTAGGTTACATGTCAAATTTCTAGGCTGCGTTTGAGTTTTCACGTCAGTCTTTGCTTAGAGGGTAAGGTATATCATTTTACTTTTATTTAATCCATCTTTCTTAGTTGTTAAGTTTTCAAAGGGTAAGGTGTATGTAGTTTTCACTTTTGTCTGTCTTTACGTGATGGTTCAAGTTATTTCGGGAATAGGGTACTGACTATATTGAGTTTTCACTTCACACACATCACTGTTAATGAATGTGAAAGTATAGGGTATAGATTAGGCTTGTATCCCTTTTTTCTTTCCTTAGGTACGAAGGAATCAATTTTCTTGTATGTAACCTTTATCCCATTTATGTTTGTTTAAGGTATAATATTTAGTGTATCCGGTTACATATAATTTCGTTCACGAATGAGCTGCTATGGACATAATTAAAAATATGATCGTATTGACCGATGTGCCACGGTTCCAAAAATATAAAAATATAGACAAGTTAACTTATTTTGTGATGTCCCAAAACGCTGATTTAGGGTGTAAAATACTCCAAATGAAAAGTTGCTTATTTCTCAAATTAATAATTACAGTAAAATTCTAAAAATTAAATTATACCTACATCTCAAAGATCCTGTCTAAATTTGAAGCCAATATTTAATTAAAATTAAATATATCGTTATGGTTTATAAACGATTCCATAGCGATTATTCAAATATTTGATTTGGACATATCTCACAATCTACACAATGAAATCTCGAATTTTATTTTCCATTAGAAAGATATACTTCACCAGCTCTAGACGTTTCTTATTTAACAAAAATCCAACTTAAAACGGATTCTGTATATTCATTTAAAGTTCGAATTGCAAAATTACAAACTGCCATGCCATTACGGGCTCGATTTTAATTATATTATAATTAATACGTTCACCGATCGTTTATTTAATATATTCATTATTATTATAATTCAATTCTACGCTGAATTATACCTTATAAATAATCCAATTCACACAATATTGTGAATTCAGCTATTTTCGACTATTTTAGAATTAAATATTTTATTCTCTTATTTATATTAATTAAATATTTTATATTATTTAATTAAACAACCATTTAAATCTCTAAATAACTATTTAAATAGTTAAATAAATTAATTATTACACCGTAAAAGTACGGGACGTTACAGTTGGTTATTATTTTACTGTCTTGTGAATATTAGTCTCCGTGATTTTTTTTCTTGATACCTACAATGCTCCACATTTCTTGGTATAACCATATTTTGGGGATGTTAAGGGGTTCAGGGTGTTCAAAGACATAGAGCCAAATTCTTCATTATAAATCTTTTTCACCAATTGTAAGTTCAAGTCAAAGAAAACTTGGGTCGAGGACAAGATTCTAATTGTAAATAAAATCATATGGAGTAAACACAATTGAAGTATAGAAGGTTGATTCAAAGGTTCCTTATTGTCCTAAATATGCTATGCAAGTACATAAGTCCAAATTCAGGTTATAGAATTAAAGTAATCTATTTTTCCCTAATTTAGATTTATAGGAAATGTAAAATGCATAAAAATGAGAAAAAAAGTTTATGGATACTTATTAGGCATCCACCATCCTATTTATGTGTGTAAGCCAGGCTTTGTCTCACCTCTATTTGTGTTAGCTTTTAATGTGTTCTCTCTATTCGTAGCTCAATGTTATTGTTAAAAATGGATTCAAGAGCTTTAGCTATTGGCATTGAACCAAATTCCTTAAGGGGTGATATAATCATACAAGTTTAAGGAAAAGCACTATGCCTTTTGCATGAATGAGGCGATAATGCCTCATTATCCAAGTAAGATGACATAAGTCCACTATCTAGAAAGGGGCGACACTCTGATTGATTAGAAAGAAGAGATGCATCCCCCAAACGAATAAGGGGAATGCGATTTTGTTGAGTAAGCAAGGCGATGAAGAAACATAATCCTTAGGATACGATGCAAATTTTCAACCTTTGTGAAGGGGTTTCATTCCAGCAACATAAGACGAAACAGTTAAGGGAAACGGAAGTGAAGTCCATTGATAGTGGCACCATTCAATGATTCTTAATATTATTAGAAGGTGAAGTATCTTTGAAGCATAAAGAAAGTGATTCACATAGTTAATGAACAATGTGTGATACCATCTATCGGGAGGCAACACCATATTCTCTTGATTAAAGAGGGAATTGTGATTCATTGGCCTGTAAAAGGAGACAAAATCATTTCAAAGTAAAGGAGGATGCATAATCCTATAGAGAATATAGGCATTTCCATTCTTCTAGCCATAACAAGGTGGCATAACCTCTTACCATTAATCAAAGCAGCACATTAGTAATTCAATTTGATACAAATATGGTATAACACTTGCCCTCCTTAATAGGATGTGTCTATTTTTTAAGTCAATATCGATTGTTGATTCGTTCTTACCATTCTATTTTTATTAGATAAATTTTAGCCATTTATTTAAAATTAGAGGTTCCTCTCCCTCTCACTTTTCTTATAAATAGTGGATCCAACTCACCTTCATCTTCTTCCTGCCAATCACAAATAGTGAACAACCTATAATGCTCTTTAAAATTAAAAATTCACTCCTTTATTTAGCATTTGTATTCGAATTTCAATTATGTGTTCTCCAATTTTGATGTTATATAAATCAATTTGAACTCTTCAAATTGGGAATTGCAATTAAGGTTCGATTGCCCTACTTACATTTAAAAATCAAGGATTTTAGGTATAATTAATAACTTGCTTAATTTAATTGGGATACTGGGTAAAGGTTTGACATTTGTGCTTAATAAAAATATAATCCTATACTATAGTTAAAAGAAAGAAACTTGTCTTTGACACAAACATTTCCCTTACTTAGGCTTGACATAGTCCAAAAACTTAAACATTTGTACCAAATTCAATAGTAGTTCGAATAATATATCAATCATAATAGAGGTGCGAATCAATGTGCCACAATTAATAGGATTTGTTGTTGTGTATCTTTCACAATGAAGCACAACACTCCCCCCTTATTATATAGACTTTAGTTAGGGGCAATATATTATATCGACAAATATTAAATTTTATCATAGGGTGCTGAACTTGTTGGAGCTAACATAATATATCAAGATTAAAGAAATTTAATTAAATAAGGAGAAAATATTTGGTATTGACTTAAATAACGTCAAATATGTGATTTTATTCATAATGTATCTCGAAATTAAAAAAAATCTTTTATGAGGTGTTATATTGTGTGCACTTTAGATAATGACTTATATGGTAATTTTCAAGTGCGACAGGCTATATCGACCTTGTGGCCTAATCAATTGTATATATCGCCTTTACATACTTTAGAAATAGGTTTAACATGTTTTACTCTTTCCCATAAAATGATTGTGTAGTAATCACATTACTATGACTTTATACTTTAGAAAAATATCACTTGGCAAGAAAATGGAAACTTCTAAATCAAGTAAGTGATCTACTATGAATACTGGGTTAGGCCTTAGGTGATTTCATTCAAAAAACATTAAGAAAGATCAACTCTCTCAACAATGTGTTTTTTAATCCCAAGAGCAAGTGGATCTCATTTTAGAATAATTCAGGATTTTGGGAATTTAGGTATTCCTTAGGCCTTGGAGATACCAAACATGCTCATCCAAATGGTTACTTCGCCTTTACCTAATTCACTTTTGGCATTTTGATTATTTACAATTCCATAGATTCCTTCAAGGATATCTTGAGTTGTTGGATATTGTTACTATCCAGCTTCTTCTCGATTCATATAGATACTTGTCCTTCTTGGAAGCTCTTTCTTAAGATGCAAGCCTCTTGTAATGAACCGCAAATCCGTATTATCTGAGTTGACTACATACATCATATGTCCAACACAAATATCACTGAAATACGTATCATTTTTTTAGAAGAAAAAGATAGAACAAGAACAGATATAACAACATAGAATCTCACATCGCAGCGGAACAAAATATAATATATCATAACTTTTGAAATACAAAATTTTAACTGTATAACATACAATTATCATAGTACAACACTTACAACATAGCGGAAATAAAATAAAAAAATATCTAACACTGAAGCCTCCTGCTCCAAGCTCATTTGGATAGATCTGTAAAATCCTGAACTACTTGACTTCCTATACAAATTTAGGCACCCAAAAGTTTAGATAAAACAAAACAAAATAAACTCTGGGTCAGTCATAGGACTAGTATGAGTAAACAGTTTAAAACAAATTGAGAAAATAAACAATATCTCATAAGACCACGCCGTATAACACGAAAATGGTTTTTCCCTTATGAGAATCCAAAACACTTATTTCAAATTTCAAAATCTTTTTGAAAGAAAATGATAATCTTTATATCAAAACTCTTTTGATATTATAATAGTGTCTAAAATCAAATAAACAGTAATCTAGTGGAACGATTTCATCTCACGCTCTACATACATAACATACAATCAAAACTGCAGGCACTTATTGGCTAACGAATTTCCAACTATGACAAGATATGGAACCACCTTCCGATAGTGTATCTCTAGAGGAGAATACACTGGGTTCAACAAGAACATCTTGTAACCCGACCACACATGACCGACCACTAATTTCGCTTAAGTGTATCAAATGTATATCACCAACGGTTGGGATCAGCCACTGTTTTCCTGAATGGGACAACATCGAATATAATAAGGAATTAAATGAATTTGTCTGGATATGTGATAATGCATCCTAATGGGAGCTACCACATAGCCATGCATCCTGCCCGATTTTTGTCATTTCCCGGTTGTTGATGCCTGAGGCTACGATTACCTATAATTCATTTATAACACAATCACTTTGAATGCCCTGCCACGTTGTCAGATCCGTTAATCATTAATTGATTTGGATAAATATATTCTGGATATTATGCTAAGAGAATAGGTTCTCCGCCAGCATATATATTTATACAGACCAACATATGCGATCATTGGAAATACTCTAGCAGACGTTCGTCCATATACGTTCGTACTGAGATTGAATGAAACCGAAGGCACAATTTCCATTAATCCATCTTGGGTAACTTCTAACTAGGATTAAAAAGTCCTTGCACTTTACTTCCCCTTCGATTATCTTCATATAATCTGATTCGCAAAGCTACTGCCAATACGAAGTGGTTCTCGGATAATAATCCAACTGGTCTCTCCATATTTACAACGGTATTGGCAAATACTACGATAGTCGGTTATTTAACCATCGAAGAAAACAAACAAACATTTATCCATAACATCAAACAATCACTGAGCCCCTTAATTAATATTCCATTAATTAAATCACTTCTCCATTTGCTTATTAATATTTGTTAACCGAATATTTTCAATAGTCATTTTGGCCTCTTACGCTATTTGGAAAACATTTTCATATATCACCTTCTTTTATTTCCTATATTTAGAAAATATATTCTATTTATAATTGAATTACTTGTCTCTTTCACGCCCGTTTATTTCTACAATCAAGAAATATTTATTATTATATTTCCAAAATTCCACTTACTTAGGTTAAAACGTATGTTGTATAAAACACCGTTACAACAACTCAAAATATTCCATTCAACTAAATTTCTTTAAACATCTCTCTTCGAGACTGAATCCTCCTATTTATCAGTTAATAACTAAATCAATCAAGTTGGGTATAATTACCTCTCAGACCATGACTGAAAACGTTATTAACTTCAAAACAGACAAGACCAATTTCCTTAAATACTCAACACCATAAAAACCAATTTTTCATTTTTAAAACTGTATATGTTTCACTTTCTAATTTTATCAGATTTATTTATAGATTTCCTTTTTATTTACAATAGTCTATTTTTAATTTTGTTTCTTTATCGAATTCTATATATATCGATATATTGATTTCTAACTATCAGTTTTTCTTAAAATATTCTAACTCCTTAAATTTCCGAATTTTTTTGCCATAACCTCCTTTGTACGGGTCACTCGGTACAACTACAAAATGTCTCTCTGGGCCCTTTCCATTCCAAAAGAAAATCAAAAAGCCAAGTGGCTTGCCGATTCGGCGTATAAAACCTCATATGGAATTTAAACATGTACCGTTTTGTCGGGTGCTAAATTTATAAACTTCATTCTCTTCATTCCATACTTGTTTAACATTTGTGCGTCCATTTCTAATTTATTCCAACTCAATCTGGTCATTTTAACTCAATTTTGCTAATTAGTTAGCCCTTTTGTCCATTTCCTAATTTTATTTGAACATATCACGTTCATATACCATTTTAATTTTCTTACAACTAATTGAATTCCATTTTTCAACTCTGGTTTCATATTCGAATTCGAATATGAATTCACAAGTTTAATTTACTTATCCAAAATCAACTTGATTCAAAACTCGGTTATCTAATTATCCTTTAACTAAGTTAATTCTATTAAATAATAAGTATATGATTTTGTTTCACAAATCAATCCATTTACTTCACTTGAGGTTATATTTATTAAATATCTCAAGTTTGGATTCTTCTAATGGAAATTCGGATTTTATTTTCTTAAAATCCGTTTATTTATTTAAATAAACCATTATGGTTTTAAAATGATTATGGCACTGTTTTTCTGTAAATTTGATTATGACATAACTCAAAATCTATAAGACAAAATACATATTTTTCTATTCCATTAGAAAATAATTATTCAATCGGTCCTGACGATTCTTGTTTCAAAGAATTCTGACTTAAATTGAGTTATATATACTCAATTGAAGTTTGAAACGCCAAATTACGAACTACCGCGCTGCGATGAGTTCGTTTTAATTATATTTGATACAAAAACGTTTTAAACTTCGTATATATATAAATTCTAACTTCATTCTAATATATTTTAATATATATTAAACCAATTTTCCCAATTCAACTTAATAATTCTGATTATCTCAAATTGCCAATTATTTCGTATCTCAGTTATAAATTTATTTATAATTCAATTTTCTGTATTAAATTCTAATTCCTTTATAAATAAATTATTTATAAAATTCGATATAATCGAATTTCAAATTATAAATCCTTCTGATTTATCTCATCTCGGTTGATATTCCGAATTCTAGAAATAAACCC
Organism: Allium sativum; assembly: GCA_030737875.1. Taxonomy (NCBI): domain Eukaryota; kingdom Viridiplantae; phylum Streptophyta; class Magnoliopsida; order Asparagales; family Amaryllidaceae; genus Allium; species Allium sativum. The sequence goes on from CM060916.1 coordinate 48,970,132, forward strand.
ATTGTTCCTTTTTCAAAACGATTTCCAATTCAATATTAAATTCATATTTGAATTTAAATTCCTAAGTTATCAATTGATAATTTATTTCACTAAATTTATAACGCCGTTTATAAATTCAACTTCCTTGTTTCATATATTAAAACAAGTTCCATTTCAAATCTACCTGAAGCCCAATTCATTTTATATTCCGAATCCTGGAATAAATCAGTCGTTTCTTTTTCAAAATGATTTCAAATTACATTTTAAATTCATACTTGAATTTAAAATTTTAGAATATCTCCAAATAATTAATTCACTATATTTATAAACAATGTTTATAAATTTACTTGTTTTATAAATTCCAACAAGTTCCATTTCAAATCTATTTAAAACCAAAATCTTATTTTGTAATAATCTATTTATTATAACTTATATATATAAATATAGAATCTATTCTCATATTTAAATTTAAACTTCTATTTAATACAATCCTAATATCATTTTTGAAAATATTTCATTTAAACAAATTTGATCTTAATCGAATTCAAATCGTAAATCCATAGGGATTTATTTTTAGTTCAATTTACATTCTGAATATTAGAATAGACTTCGTCGTTTCGCTTTTAAATAAGATTCTGAATCCTCTTTTCAAAATTCATAAAAGAATTTAAATATTGAATAATCCAACTGATAATTTTTCCATTTCATTTACAAACATTGTTTATTAATTCAATTCAATTCCCTGATTATCCAATGATTTTATTTATAAACACTGTTTGTAAATTTACTTCAATTTCATGTATTATTTAATTTATAAACATCGTTTATAAATTCAATACTTGTTTTATTTATTCAAAATAAGTTAATATCCTTTATCTCATTCGAAATTCAAATTCTATTTTTGAAAAATAGGTTTTCCATTTCAAATCTCGAAATATCCCTTTTACAATATATTTATACATCAACATTTTTGGGCCCAGTGATATTTAAACAATCAAACCAACCAATTATCAATCAACACATCATATATGATAATATATATGTGAAAACAAACAATAATAAATTTTGAGGAATCCCCGTTGGATCCCTCCAACCTGTTTCCCTGCATCCACAGACGTTAGCCAACATAAATAATACCCATCCTGCTTCGAGGCAGGATATCGTGGTATAAAAGGTCATCCACTATCATAGCGTGGGGCGTATAAAGTCATCCGCTAATGATACTGCGGGCATCCGCTAATGGTACTATGGGTACTATCCAATCACCAATATATATATATATAATAACCACAAACACCAATCCTAAATAACTAATATATATTTAATAGCCACAAAAATATTTCAGTGCATGCAAACAACCAACGAATAATTATTTTAATGAATAAAATAATTCTAAATAAAAATATGAGCGAGATTTACTCACCGAATTTTCAGTTGTCGAATATCCTGTTTATTTCCAAATCATTGACTACGAATCTTCTCAAATGAATTCGCACCTACGATAATTTGATTTAAATTTATTGATTAACATTTATTTATTTAAATTTACTATTTAAATGAATAAATAATTTTCCTATATTTTTTTAAACACGATATAAAATTAACAACGTATAAAAGATTTTAAGTTAATAAAAATTATTAACTTTATACTAACTAAATTAATTAAGTAAATTTACGTTAATGTAGTTACCCAAGGTACTAAACCCACTTCTGACTTTTCTCTCACTGTCAAAACATACAACATTGTCTTCCTCCTACTATATTCAGGTTAGACCAAAATCTGAACTCCACTCTCCATCCTTTACTGTTTCACGAGAAAAATTCCAACACCTCCTTCGATCAACAACAACAAATGGAAAAGCTCTGACCTCCTATCTCTAAAAATATTCAATGGAAACAACATTTCAATACACCCCTTTCATCACCAAAATTTTGCCGCGCCTCCTCCTGAACACCAAGCATCCTTCAAACTTTCCAAACCTACTACACAATCCATAAAAATCATGGCATCGCCATTCCCAAATCGCAAACGTGGTGAACAATGACTCGCGACGAACAACATCGACCCTCTCTACTCCCAGGTCAATGCCTCGCCAATCAACTCGCCTGCACCCATCGCTTCCTGAGACTGCGATAACTCAATCCTCCCCTCGAACCCTCGATTATCGAACTAAAACCCAAAACCGACCTTGTTTGCAAATCAATGGCCCTAGAACTTTGAAATCCCACAAAGTGAATCGCAGCAATAAACTTTAGCCATTAGTATACAGGCTTCGCGAATATTGCCTTAGGTTTGAATTCGATACTTTTTTTTTAATAAAGCAGTGGTTTGAATGGAAGGAGGATTTGGATTTTATTACGTTGCCCAAAGAAATGAAAAGCGGAGAGAACGAAGGGTATTTATTTTGTTTTGAAATGAAGCAAAGAAGAACGGCCATTTTGGGTTTGGTTCAACAGAAAGGAATGAGGGAGATTAATGTGCGATTATATAAAGGAGAAAACTTAAGTCTTAAGAAATTTGGTCTGCGTTGGAAATGACTTGATATGTAACTTCATTACTAGGGTAGAAGGAAGTAATTTATATTTTATTTTAGTTTAAATTGAATTGGTACCATTTTACTTTGAACTGAGGTGATTTTAACCCTTTTAAAATCTCGTGTGTTGTTGAACTCCTATTTAAACACAACAACCGGCGTTTCTAGTGTTATAACACTATTCTGAACACATTGGGATAGGTTTCGAAGTCTAGTTCGATCATATGGAGAAGATATTAATTTAAATCGATATAAATTAAATTTAATTCAAAACAAATAAATTCCGGGATAATAAATTATTATTATTATTATCATTATCATTTCTATTCAGTTAGAATTTATATTGATTATCTGAATCATTTTCGATATAGTTTAAATCTTTGAATTGAATTATTTCAGATTCTCATATTTCGATGATTATATATATTCGAAATAAATCATATTTTGATTATTAAATCGATAATTCAACATAAAATTCATTTCTATTATCAACTCAATATTTAAAAATAATATTAAATAATTAAAATTAATCGATAAAAATCCGGGTCGTTACATTCTTCCCCTCTTAATATAATTTCGTCCCCGAAATTACTAAGGAAGGAAAAATAGTACAAACCCATTAAATTTTAGAACTCACTTAATTTTAACTGAATAATTCACATTGCTACAAATTTAAGTTCCAACAAAAATTTGTTGCTTTCATTCATATTTCACATCATATATCTTTAAATTCATTAAATCTGAATGATTTACAATCAGGATATTCACATCCAATTCATATTGCATTCAAATTGATTCAGATCAATTTATTTACTTCGATTTATTTAACTTTCTTAAGTTAAATTTAAATTCTAGAATTCAAATACTTGGGTTTTCATTTCAAATCCTTTGAAATAACATAAATATATATACATATATTAAATAACCATTTTCAATTCAAAACATTTGAATTTTCAAACCAAATTTGTTTTCTTTCCAACAAATTTCCACCAAAACTTTTCTAAGGTTGCAATCCATCACTTAGAAACTCGAAAATGAGTACCGAAGATGTTGTATTCATCATCAGAATTATTTTCCAGCCACTGAATGGAGTTCAATGCTTTACCACTTTTAAAAATCCATGAAAAATGATTTTTATTCAAAAATCCTCTTAAAAGAAAGTTATATTATTTTAATATACTGTAGAAAAATATTTTCCAACTTCCAAGGATTTAAATTCTAGATTATAGTTTTAATTCAATTCTACTTTATCATATTTTTATATATTATTCATATACAAATTCTATTTGGTTATATATAACCATTCCAATTTTATAATATTATCTGATTATAATATTAACAACCAACACATCCATATATGATAATAATTTCAGAAAATTATTCCATTTATATCAAAATATAATTTTGAGCAAAATTATTTCATATACCCACTTTAAAACAATATTGTGTCGAATTTCTCTGTTCAAGTGTTTAGAAATTCCTATCGACTTCATGGCATCCCACGATTCGTTCAGAATTCATAACCACTCAACAGACAAGCTAACAAAATATAACAAATTTTTTGTGCCAACTAACAAGTACGCACTCTCGTATATATACACTCAATTCATTCTAGGGTACTACTGACCCTATTTCTAATGAGCACAATCCCACCAAAGCCTAGGTATTCGCTCAACCTAAGCTCTGATACCAACTGTAATGAACCACAAATCCGTATTATTTGAGTTGACTACATACATTATATATCCAACCCAAATATCACAAAAATACGAATCATTTTTTTAGAAGAAAAAGGTAGAAGAAGAACAAAAATAACAACACAGAATCTCACATCGCAATGGAACAAAATATAATATATCATAACTTTTGAAATACAAAATTTTAACTGTATAACATACAATTATCAGAGTACAACACTTACAACACAACGAAAATAAAAAAACTATATATATAACACTGAAGTCTCCTGCTCCAAGCTCCTTTAGATAGATCGGTAAAATCCAGAACTACTTGACTGCCTGTTGTTATGACCCAAACTTCCGTGCAACGAAAGTAAGGATAATCGTAGGAGCATAACATAATTAAAACAATAACAGATCACAGATACATATAAATCATTGCAGCGGAAATAGAAATGTCATCACAACCATCATCACAGAACACTAGAGTACGCAGAACAAGATACACTTAGCAAAATAGATGTCTAAAAATAGGGAAGGAAATAAAGTCTCAATCTCCCAAAATACATCAATATCCAATGCTATCTCAATATCTCAAGAAGAAAAATAAAAAGATAAAGAAAAGATCCTCCATCGTCTTCATCAGCAGCTCTAGTACAGAAAACATCCCTACCTGAAACCTGTCAATTGGCTACCCATGTGGAAAGAGGGCACCTGAGTTTGCAAAGTGAAACAAAGTACGAGTCAGTCATGGGACTGGTATGAGAAATCTTACTAAACTAATAATATGGTTAATCACTGGACTACGCCGCTAACGCGGAAAGGGTTTACTCCATTGGAATGCCAGTGCATAAGTTTTATAAGTTTTAAGTCAAAAATAATGCAATGCTTTTTAGAAAATGAAATCATTATAAGACTCAAGTCCCATCACACAATGCAACGCAAACGAAGGATAAAGTTTTACCTTATAATGATCAAGAATGCTTGATATGTAGAAAATAATATTTTTAATATTATTAGTGTCTAATATGTTTCAAAATACTTCAAAGTAACTGTATCAATCCTAGACAGCATAGCTACCTTATACTATGTCGCCATATATAAGTTTACAATCAATACAGTAATGTCATATTGGAGGTTGGTTTCCATCATGAGTCAAGGCTAGGGACGATCTCCTAACCGATTCAGAACACGCTGGCAATGTCTCAGGATTCGGACGCTGGTGAATCCTTGGATACAGCAGGGCCAGTCCATAAATACTTTAGTGGATTAGTTATGCCTGAATACACGCTTCCCGATCATATTGGACCTATATATTGGCCATTGGCGGCTAATAAAAATCCAAGGCGCCTCATTCCATCAACCACATAAGTAAAAATGTCGGGCCTTGTAAAAACCCAAACACCCCTTCTAGTTAGAAAGAAACGTGTGCACTCCCTGCGTTCCCTCGTCCCGTTTTTGACTCTACCGCGGTGTGAGGCTCGCGAGGTAACGTAATACACAAAGCTATGCCTAAATAGGCTATGCTTTGATAATCATCCACAAGGCTCTGCTTTTCAGCAAAAGCCCCGATCAATTGCCTCTTGGCATGTCCCATTGACAGTCCTGTAACAACCCGTAAAATCTGGGCCAGTTTGAAAATTTTATTTTGGCAATTTTAGCGAATTTTGATTATTTAAAATGAATTATTTCAAATAATATCGACGAGAAATTTATTTTGAATATAATTCGAACGTATATATTATACGCGACGTCGTTAGAATATAAATAATTATATATATAATTATAATAGAATTGAAAATGGCGCGGTAGTTCGATAATTCGATTTCAAACTTCAATTGAATGTACCGGGTGCAAAACAATCCGGATTTTAGTGAAACCAAAAATAATGGGATCTAATTAATGATATCTTTCCAACGGATCCGAAAAATCAAGATTTAATAGCGGGAATCAAAAGATATGTCCAGTTGAAAATTCTGAATAGTCGCTATGGAATACAGGCCCTTAAAAATGGACATTTTGCAAACGACCTCGGATTTCGACGAAACCAGTTTTGTTTGGGTCCGTGATGTTAAGTTATTGCTAGATTCCAAATTTCATAATTTTTCGAATCAATATGTGAACGTGGCATAGGAAAACGCGTTTGACCAGTTTTAGTTGATTTTAATCGACTGGAAATTGGCCATTTTTCAAACAGTCTCAGAATTCGACGAAACCAGTATTGTTAGGACCGTATCGTCAATACGAAGCTAGAAAATATTTTTCGAGAATTTTTAGAGTTAGTATGTAACCCCAGTAATTCAAAATGTACGTTTAAAATTCAATATAAAGATTTATATTTTAAAAATAACGGAAACTGACTGTAACAGTCGAAATGGCTTACGAAACCTATTCCATTGTGTCCGGGATGGGGGTAGTTAGCTAGGGGCGACAATGGTTCGGTTTGATTTGGAGTGAAAATGAAAATTCCCTTTTTAAAAGAAAAATAGAATTAAATATTAATTAAAATAAACTATACCCCTACCCCCTTCTCCTTCTATACCGTTCATTATAAAAAAAAAGAAAAAGAAAAACCCGTCGAACCCTGGAATCGCCGCCGCCCCCCTCCGATTAGCGCGCCTCACGCAGGCCACCCCGTCACCTCCTCCAGCCTCCTCGCTCCCCTCTCCCCTTTAATCGACAGCCGCACCCCCCTCGCAATCAACCACAGCCGCACCCCCCCTTCCTCCACCGCCACCACCGCAACCCTCCCCTGGCCCACGCAGGAAGACCCCCCCCACCATCCTCCGACGAAGCAGAAAGACCCCCCCGCTCGCTGTAAGTCTGTTTTTTTATTTTATTTTATTTATTTATTATTTATTTATTTTATTTTTATTTTATAAAAAGAGAATATAAAAAGTGATTTATACTTAGCTTAAAAAGCTTATCTTTTTATAAGTAAAAGGTTTATATTTTTATATGGCAAAAGCTTATATTTTTGTTTAGGAAAAAAGTTCAGGTTTTTTTTTTATTATTTATATACGGAAAGTTCAAATTTTTGTACATATGAAAAGTTAATAAAAATTCGATTTTTATATATTGAACTTTGAAATAAAAATTCGATTTTTATATATTGAACTTTGAAATAAAAATTCGATTTTTATATATTGAACTTTGAGATAAAAATTCGATTTTTATATATTGAACTTTGAGATAAAAATTCGATTTTTATATATTGAACTTTGAGATAAAAATTCGATTTTTATATATTGAACTTTGAAATAAAAATTCGATTTTTATATATTGAACTTTGAAATAAAAATTCGATTTTTATATATTGAACTTTGAGATAAAAATTCGATTTTTATATATTGAACTTTGAAATAAAAATTCGATTTTTATATATGAAATAGCGAAGTAAAAATTCGATTTTTACATATGTAGTGAAAGCGGGCAACGAAGGTGACAAAAAGACGGGAACGACGAAGATCTCTACAATAGAAGTGCCGTGGAGCTAGGATAGCTATCTGTGAGAATTTCTCACCTTTCAATTTCTTTTCTAATTATATATATATATACTAGGATGCAGACGGTGCTTAGAAGCACCCGACACAATCGTCCACAGACCATGGACTTGTTTGTTTGGTTGTATAGCTTAGTTATATGATTTGGTTTGAATTTGAATTGTTTGGTGAGATGAAATTGATTTGATTGATGTGTGAATGGCATGGGCCTTCACTAGACCGGGGATAAGGCTAGGCCTCGTCCCGTTTCTAGTATCGTGCCGTTATGCCGCCGAAATTTTCTAAAATATGTTAGAAAAATAAAAATTTCATTTTATTGAATAAATGAATTGAATAGAAATTCATAAGTTAGAATAAAATGTTTTATCGTTAAAAATATAATTTTTAACGTGAATGTGAATAAATAAAATATTCATTTACAAACCAGACGGTTTGTTTATATACACCTATTTGAAGGACATTGATTGGGTCGATAAATTTTACACATCGCCCAACAGCACAAATAAAATATGTGTTTGATTGTTTGAAACCCCACACGGGTGTTGGGATGAAATATGAAGTTCACTCATCTTGATTGATTAAATATGTCGATCGATTGATTGACAGGCTGTTATAAGCGTTAGATATCTATATTTGATGCTTATACAGTGTAGTGCACTTTGGTTGATGGTTGATTATTTTTCAATGCTATTATATACATGTGTTGTATGAAAATCCATATAATTAACTTTATATGGTAATTGATTGGGCCTCATTCCAATTTGAAAAATAAGAATATTATAAAATAAAAGTTCATGTGTTGACAGTACTCATTCATTGAGATTGGTCATGTGTTGAACGAAATATTTTAATATTAAAATTTACATCTTTATCGATATAAAATAAAAGTTCATGTGTTGACAGTACTCATTCATTGAGATTGGTCATGTGTTGAACGAAATATTTTAATATTAAAATTTACATCTTTATCGATATAAAATAAAAGTTCATGTGTTGACAGTCTCATTCATTGAGATTGGTCATGTGTTGAACGAAATATTTTGATAATAACAACTACTTTGAAAAAGAAATATTTGAAATAGAATATTTGAAAATAGAATATTTGAAAATAGAAATTTATGAAGCCGTGTTGATTAGATTGACGCCATTTTGACGTGAACGATATTTATATCGATTTTAACGATTTCGAAACGAAATGAATTGAAAACGATTTCGAAATGAATTGAATATATAACGATTTCGAAATGAATTGAATATATAACGATTTCGAAATGAATTGAATTGAAAACGATTTCGAAATGAATTGAATTGAAAACGATTTCGAAATGAATTGAACTGAAAACGAATTCAAATTGAATTGAAAGCGAATTAAAATGAATTCAAATTGAATTGAAATTTGAATTGAATAGAAATGAATTTTAAAACGAATTTATAAAGAAGAATTCAATTTTGATTTGAGTTGAAATGGAAGTTGAAAATGTTTTTGAAACGAATTCAAAACTATTTATATAATTCGTTTTAAATAGAAATCGACGAAATATATAGTATATATATTATATATATAATATAATGGCCTGAATAGAACGCGCCGCGCCGCGGCAGTTCGTGAATTTCGACCATTTATTTCAAACGGACATTGCGGGAGATCCGGCCGTCGGATTCTCCTAAAACCGGAACCGTTGGGTTCGTATCGAAAAGAGCTTTCTAACGAATATTAGAAATTTGAAATCTAAAGGTTGGATTTGGAATTATGTCCAAATCAAATTTGAAAAAGGTCGCTGTAAGTGCAGTTCGATGGCCATTGATGGAAATCGACTGTACGGGCCTTGATAAAATTATTAAAAATAGCAATAATTTGTGTAAAATCATAAGAAATGATTTGTGAAGATTTGGGATGAAAAACTCCATATTTGAAAAGATAAAAATAGATTTTTATCGAATTGAACTAGTTTTGAACTAGAATTATAATTCTATTTATTTTTAAATAAATAAATTGAATTCGAAAAGGGTTTTAAAAATAACCAAAATTTCCAATGATTGCATTGGAGTGGATTTGAATCGAAATTGTCTTCGGAATATTTCGATGTTGGAATTCGTGATTATACAGATGTTGTTATGGAAATTTGAAAGATATATATCTATATCGTTATTTCCAATATGACATTTGTTAATCGTAGAATTTGATATTGAATATAAGCCGGGATATTTTCTATTCAGAGCCTTGTATTTAATATGAAATGTGATTTGGGTTTGTCGTGAATGGTGTTTTCACTAACACTGTTCTTGAACCCAGTTGAGAAAAGATTAAATCTTTTTATTTAGATTTAATGAAGTGTACCAATTAAATGATATTTAATTGGAATTGAATCGATATTGATTTTTGGGTTTATCGTGGACAGTGTTTTAAATAACACTCGTTCTTTAACCCGATCATCGATGAAATGTGATTTTAGGTTGTCGTGAACGGTATCTTCAATAATACAGTTCTTAGACCTAAAGGAGTTAAGAAAATCAGAAACTAACTGGAGATTAGTTAAGTTGAATAGTTTCCGAGGCATTGATCTGATGTTGGTTTCGGCCTTCGGGATTAATACTTAGGGAATTGCTCACTTGCTAATTTACAATTAGGGACTGATTAAAATGTGATGTGATTTTGGGTTTATCGTGAACCACGTTTTAAATGACACTGATTCTTTAACCCAGTCACAGATTAAAACTAAGTGGAGTTTTAATGAATCTTTAATTAGATTGAAATAATCGAAATGGAGTATCACCAGTTTTGCTCCAGGCGATAGTTAAATCTTTAATTAGGTTTGAACGTGAAATGGTAATAGAATTTACCGATAACACTGTGGTGTTAGATATGAAGTATTACCAGTTTTACTTCATGGGATAAATAGGTTGGGATTGGGAAATTAAAACCAATGATTACTTCGGTAAGGTTCGTTAATCTCGACTAGTTGAATCGAAATTCAAAAGAAGAATAAATTCAAGAAATTTATCTTGGATAAAATTAATGGGAACCTTTCCCTATGAATGTGAAATTTAGAAACTAACTGTCGGTTAGCCAAGCAGAATGGTTTTCTAGATATTGATCTGATGTTGGTTTCGGCCTTCGGGGTTAATATTTGGGAAATTATTCTCTTGATTAATTTACTGTCAGTGACTAATGAATTGGAATGAGGCGTATGTTGTGTTTGTGTAACACCTATTTAAAATATACGCGAGTTATTCGGAAAGACCGGGTTTATCCCATTCTGAATAACTAATACGACGATAAGTCGAAGATGAAGACGATGGTCGAAGACCGGAGGTCTTCACGTCGTTTGGGTGATAACTGATGATCTTGATTGGGTTGTACACCCAAGAAGATGGAAACAGTTGGTGATCGTCCAGACGTACTTAGAGATCGATGGATATGCGGGGTACTAGGTGCCTCCGGTTTCGTTCAGACCCAGAACGGACTTGTAAATGGACTGTGTGTCTGACATTGGATTTTAGTCCGTGTGATTGATCTCTATTAAATATATATCTGTTTGGCGGCGGAGAATTTATTCTCTTGCTTAACGCCCTTCTCTGAGACGTACGAGCTCAGGGGTTATATATTGATGGATATCAAACGCATGGAGTGAATTGCCTGTGTGGCATGCCTAAGTGGCAGTTGATCGAGGCTTCTGTTGAAAAGCAAAGTCTTGTGGTGATGATCAAAGCAAGGCCTTTGTGGCGTAGCTTTGTGTAACGTTTACCTCGTGTGTTTCACACCCGGTATGAACCAAAAACGGGAGACGGACCTCAGGGAGGACTTGCGTTTCTTTCTAGCTAGAAGTGGCGTCAGTGGTTTTACACGCCCTGACGAGTTTGACTTATGTGGTTGTTGCTGTTGCGAGGCGCCTCGGATTGATCGGTCGTTCTCGAACCGATGGAGTCATTTAGTTGGCTCGTTTACGCACCAAAGGGCGGAGAGACGTATTGTTCAGGCACTATAATCCACATTGGTGGACCGGCCCTGACGATCCAAGGGGCAGTTGCGGCTGTTCCGGAGACATGGGCTAGATTGTCTCGAATCGGTTGAGGACTATCTTTTGCCTCGGTTCATAGATGGAAATCCAATTTCCAAATACGTGACATTTGCGGTTTTATTTGTAGAGCCTAGTATGGCGACATAGTGGGACGGGGCGCTCATGCCGCCTATGATTGATACTTATGATTTGAAGTTGTTTTATACACTATGCACTTATTATAGTATCAATGTTTTGTTTTAAACGTACTAAGCATCTTTGGCTGTTATAAGGGAAAACCCTATCCTCGGCTGCGTTGCATTGTGTGATGGGACCTGGGTCTTATAACAGCTTCATTTTCTTTATTTAGCATTGCGCTGTTTGTTTTATGCACTGGTATTCTTGGGAGGAAACCCGTTCCGTGTTATACGGCGTGGTCCCTTGATTTACCTAGCTTTAAAAATAAAGATCAATAACTGTTTTAGTTCTCACACCAGTCCCATGACTGACCTGGAGTTTATTGTTTTAACCTAAACTCTGGGTGCCCTTATTTTTGACACGGGCAGCTAGTAGTTTCGGTTTTGCAGATTTATATTCACAGGATCCTGGTTTACAGCTGGAACGATATCCGGAAAGCTTTGTATCCGTATATCTACTTCTAGTTGTGTATTGTATTATTTTCCGCTGCGATGTATTTAAATGTAATTTAAATCTCTGATATTTCTGTGTAATATTTATTCATTTGTACTCTGTATATTCTTGTAATCTGATGCACTGTTGTAATATATAGTGAAATGTTCTTCTGTATGCGTTCTGTTGTGGCCTGTTCTCAAACGATAGGGCGTTTCGAACGGCCTGAATCGGTTTAGCGACTGGTTCGGACCGAGCGAAATTCCTTGCCGTCACAGTTGGTATCAGAGCTTTGGTTTACAAAGCTCAGAGAACAAGGCACATTAGAACCGTACGAAAGAATTCATCAGATATTGGATTAGTAATATCCAATGAGAATGACTCGTTAGAGATAGGATCAGTAGTATCCTAGAACGAGTGTGAAGAGTATATTTTTAAAATGAAAACAAATTTAGTTTTGAAAATCTAAATCAATTATTCGTAGTTGATTATTTATTTATATTGATTTGGACAGTCCAGTATATAAAGAATTTGCATATACGCCTTGCAAACGTATATTCGAAGTTTTAATATACCGGGTAGATATAGAACCGCACTCTAGTAGCCCGACAATGTTCTGATGGTGGTTCGAAACATCATCAGCATTTATTTTCGAGTGACGAAGGTGTGATTTCTATATATTTCCATTAGACTGGTGTGAGAACCAAAATTAGATTGGGCCTATTGTTGTGATTTGGCATCAAAAACACGATTTTTGTATATGTATCAAATTATGAATTTGAAACTCTAATTCACTAATTAATTGATGTTTGTGTTGTTTGTTTATTTGTTTGCTAATTTTGAACCATTATGCCTAATTGCAACAAATATTGAATTGTATTGAAAATGGGTCGCTTTTGCTTGCATATACATATATATCATTGAACAGGTCATAGCAAGGAGGCTAGAGCCAGAGAATAAAATTTGTTTGCCCGACAAATAGATACATGTTTACTACATAATTTCCTGTTTTGTTTGGGTGACGATGATTTTGTGAGCCTATTGGCTAGCCGCTTGGCTTTTTCTTTTTCTTTTTGAGATCTGAAGGACCGGGGAAGCTATTTGAAATTCCCCGATGCTCCCGGTGCAGGGGAGGTTATGGCGAAATTTTTCAAAAATTTAGGGTGTTAGCCAAATTTTTGAAGAATTTGAAAATTCTCAGAAACTAAAAAGTTGGATAATGGAAGCCAGATCGAGCGTAGAGCTGAATAATCAAACCACTTTCGACTTTGTTCCTTTTCGGGGACGAAAAGTTTTAAGTGGGGGAGATTGTAACAACCCGTAAAATCTGGGCCAGTTTGAAATTTTTATTTTGGCAATTTTAGCGAATTTTGATTATTTAAAATGAATTATTTCAAATAATATCGACGAGAAATTTATTTTGAATATAATTCGAACGTATATATTATACGCGACGTCGTTAGAATATAAATAATTATATATATAATTATAATAGAATTGAAAATGGCGCGGTAGTTCGATAATTCGATTTCAAACTTCAATTGAATGTACCGGGTGCAAAACAATCCGGATTTTAGTGAAACCAAAAATAATGGGATCTAATTAATGATATCTTTCCAACGGATCCGAAAAATCAAGATTTCATAGCGGGAATCAAAAGATATGTCCAGTTGAAAATTCTGAATAGTCGCTATGGAATACAGGCCCTTAAAAATGGACATTTTGCAAACGACCTCGGATTTCGACGAAACCAGTTTTGTTGGGTCCGTGATGTTAAGTTATTGCTAGATTCCAAATTTCATAATTTTTCGAATCAATATGTGAACGTGGCATAGGAAAACGCGTTTGACCAGTTTCAGTTGATTTTAATCGACTGGAAATTGGCCATTTTTCAAACAGTCTCAGAATTCGACGAAACCAGTTTTGTTAGGACCGTATCGTCAATACGAAGCTAGAAAATATTTTTCGAGAATTTTTAGAGTTAGTATGTAACCCCAGTAATTCAAAATGTACGTTTAAAATTCAATATAAAGATTTATATTTTAAAAATAACGGAAACTGACTGTAAAAGTCGAAATGGCTTACGAAACCTATTCCATTGTGTCCGGGATGGGGGTAGTTAGCTAGGGGCGACAATGGTTCGGTTTGATTTGGAGTTAAAATGAAAATTCCCTTTTTAAAAGAAAAATAGAATTAAATATTAATTAAAATAAACTATACCCCTACCCCCTTCTCCTTCTATACCGTTCATTATAAAAAAAAAAAAAAAAAAAACCCGTCGAACCCTGGAATCGCCGCCGCCCCCCTCCGATTAGCGCGCCGCGCCTCACGCAGGCCACCCCGTCACCTCCTCCAGCCTCCTCGCTCCCCTCTCCCCTTTAATCGACAGCCGCACCCCCCTCGCAATCAACCACAGCCGCACCCCCCCTTCCTCCACCGCCACCACCGCAACCCTCCCCTGGCCCACGCAGGAAGACCCCCCCCCACCATCCTCCGACGAAGCAGAAAGACCCCCCCTCGCTGTAAGTCTGTTTTTTTTATTTTATTTATTCATTATTTATTTATTTTATTTTTATTTTATAAAAAGAGAATATAAAAAGTGATTTATACTTAGCTTAAAAAGCTTATCTTTTTATAAGTAAAAGGTTTATATTTTTATATGGCAAAAGCTTATATTTTTGTTTAGGAAAAAAGTTCAGGTTTTTTTTATTATTTATATACGGAAAGTTCAAATTTTTATACATATGAAAAGTTAATAAAAATTCGATTTTTATATATTGAACTTTGAAATAAAAATTCGATTTTTATATATTGAACTTTGAAATAAAAATTCGATTTTTATATATTGAACTTTGAAATAAAAATTCGATTTTTATATATTGAACTTTGAAATAAAAATTCGATTTTTATATATTGAACTTTGAGATAAAAATTCGATTTTTATATATTGAACTTTGAGATAAAAATTCGATTTTTATATATTGAACTTTGAGATAAAAATTCGATTTTTATATATTGAACTTTGAAATAAAAATTCGATTTTTATATATTGAACTTTGAAATAAAAATTCGATTTTTATATATTGAACTTTGAGATAAAAATTCGATTTTTATATATTGAACTTTGAAATAAAAATTCGATTTTTATATATGAAATAGCGAAGTAAAAATTCGATTTTTACATATGTAGTGAAAGCGGGCAACGAAGGTGACAAAAAGACGGGAACGACGAAGATCTCTACAATAGAAGTGCCGTGGAGCTAGGATAGCTATCTGTGAGAATTTCTCACCTTTCAATTTCTTTTCTAATTATATATATATATATACTAGGATGCAGACGGTGCTTAGAAGCACCCGACACAATCGTCCACAGACCATGGACTTGTTTGTTTGGTTGTATAGCTTAGTTGTAACGACCCGCAAACTCCCACCCTTTGAATCGACCATAAACCACACAGGTCTGACCCAAAAAGTGAAAATCTACGAATACTTTAACTTTGGGCATACAACACATTACAACAGATAACAGAAGACTTTTATAACACTATAATAAATGTTACATCAGAGTACAGAATATACATATCAGAGTACATTGGAATATAATTACAGCGGAAGATAAATACAAAAAATCTAATATACTGCAACGGAAGAACACAGCGGAAGACTCTCTATCTCTGGACACAGCTTTAAGCTTCAACCCAGAATCCTGCTTAATATATCTGCAAAAATAGCTACTCGACTGCCCGTGTGGAAAATATGGGCACCCGAGTTTGCCAGTGAACAAACTACAGGTCAGTCATGGGACTGGTGTGAGAATTCTACTTAACCTATATAATATAATAAGGCTAATCACAGGACCACGCCACTTTCGCGGAACGGGTTTTCTCCTATGGATTGCCAGTGCATGACTAAAGTAAATCGTCAAAATAACGCAATGCTTTTTAGAAAAATGAAACCATTATAAGACCCAAGTCCCATCACACAATGCAACGCAAACCGGAGGATAGGGTTTTACCTTATAATGATCAAAAGATGCTTGATACGATAAACACGGTATTATATAATAATAGTGTGCAACCAATTTGAAATACATCAAAGTAAATGTATCAATCCTAGACGGCATGAGTGCCCCATCCCACTATGTCGCCATATATAGGTATACAATCAAAACCGCTTGATGTCGTATTGGAAATTTGGGTTTCCATCTGAGTCAAGGCTAGGGAGGAGATCCTTACCGATTCGAGACACTCTAGCAAATGCCCCAGGATTGGTACTCTGTCCAACCCTTGGATCCTGCAGGGCCGGTCCATACGTTAACGCTTAATGGATTGGCAATTCCTGAACACACGCTTCCCGGTCCTTTTGGACCTATAATACGGCCAGTGGCGACCGCATAAACCGAGGCCTCGAAAAATCCAACAACCACAATGAATAAATGCCAGCGCTGGTAGGTCCCTGACACCACTCTAGCTAGAAAGAAACGTGTGCACTCCCTGCGTTCCCTTCTCCCGTTTTAGACTTCGCCGGTGTGTGAGGCTCGTGAAGTCACATCATACACAAAGCTATGCCTAAACAGGCTATACTTTGATCATCCCACAAGGCCTGCTTTTCAACAAAGCCTTGATCACATACATCTTGGCATGCCACATCGTCAATCCATACCATATCATTGATTTCTGCCAACATATAACCTCTGAGCTGGTACGTATCAGAGAAGGGTGTAAAACACCAAACAGATGTATGTTTAGCAGAGATCAATAGATACAGTAAAAAGGAGTACAATGTCAGACGTGCAATCCATTTATACGCTTATGCTCTGGGTCTGAGCGAAAGCCAAATCCGTACAAATCAGCACTACGTCCGGATAACTACCATTTTAGCCCCGTCTTGGGAGCAAATCAATCAAGGGCCTCAACACTAGTCACTCATTCGATGTGAAGATCGTCGGTCTTCAATCGCCGTCTTCAATTCTTCGAACGTCGTATCATTATTTGGAATGAGAGTAAACTCGGACTTTCCAAATAACTCTCGTATATATAAATTTGGAAACCATTTCATGTCGTCGTTAATAATTTATAACGATCTATCATTATTTTTACTTTACCTACACATCCTAAACATAACAGTATATTTTACTCTTCCATTTTTCAATTTACACCAAATGTATATTTGGTTTCATCATTTTTCTAATGAAGATCCATTCCTTAGGAATGCAAATTTCTAATCTTATTATTTATATTGAAAAATGTAAATTTCTATTCCTATTTTATTTACATTGAGAAATGTCAACTTATACTTCAATATATTATTATATTGAAAATGTAACCTTTATTTCACATTCTATTTACATTGGAAAATATAAATTCCTAATCATTCTTTTGTTTACATTGAAAAATGTAAACTTTTTTATTTGCATATAAAAATATAATTTCCACTTCATTCTTATTTGCATTGAAAAATATAGGTTTCTATATTACACCAATTACATATAAAAATGTAACTTCCTATTTTTCCCTTTTTTTACATTAAGAAAAATGTAACTTTTCTAATATTTACATTAAGAAAAACATAAAAACTTTTATAATCCTTATCTTATTTTATTAAAAATGTAACTTTCCTTTATAACAAATTGGAGGTGAAAATATTCTTTTTGTTATTAACACATAACGGTGTGAAAATAACGTCAATTCCTAAGTTATCCATTTATATTTTAATATGGGCCAGACCTCTCACATTAGGCCTGCAACTCGTGGATGCTGGATTGGCCGGTCGGTTCCGGGCAGACTTCTACCACAAGTTGGGCTTAACCTCGTGTCTTGGCCCAATTTGTACTTACGCACTTGGACCTCTCACATTAGGCCTAACATTTGTGGCTGCTGGATATGCCGGTCGGGTCCGGGCAGACTTCCACCACAAATGCGACCTAACCTCGTGTCCAAGTACAATTTTAATTAATTATTATAATAGTTCTACTAAAAATATATATATATATATTATTTTAAACTGTTTCTCTTTTCAAAATCTCTTAATTTTGGAATATTCTATATTTCCAAAATAACTTGATTTCCAATACTATAACTTACCCTTTCAAATCTTAATTAAACTTTGGACTTTCTCAATTATTATATTAATAATAATAAACCTTTTTAAAATGTCTAATTCTGAGTCTAATCTTCTTACCTTAACCTATTAACAGTAAAGATAGAATCTTTTTAATTGTGTAATAAAATGAAATTTTCTTTAAATCTTAGTTACACAAAAATGTAAATTTTCTTATCTTAACTCTTATTACATAAAAATGTAGTTTTCATTTTTAACTCTTATTACATTCCTTTTTTTATGAATACTAATTACATAGAAATGTAATTTTACATAGAAATGTAATTTTAACTGTTAACACATTCTATTCAAGGTTTTAAACAAATATACATTTTTTTAATGAATTCTAATTATCATTAAAAATGAAAATTACATGTTAACAAGTTCTCAAACAAAGATTCATTCTTTTAAAATGACCAAAACTGATAAATTTGCCTAATTCCTTTAGTGTAAACAAAATGACGAATTTGTCTAATTCTTCTGATGTAAACAAAATGTGATGATTTTGTCCAATAATTTTTTTTTTTAAACCAAATGTGATAATTTTGTCAATTCTTTCTAAATAACAAAATGTGATAATTTTGTCAATTCTTTCTAAATAACCAAATGTGGTAATTTTGTCAATTCTTTCTAAATAACAAAAAAAAGTGAACTTTATCTACGGTGAACATTCTATTAATTTGCATAGATAAAAATGTAAACCCTTCCTACAGTGGAATTCCTATATATTTACATTATTAAAAATGTAAATTCCTCATTCGGTGAAATTCTTATTTAATTTATATTATCAAAAAGGTATATTCATATTCCATGTCACATTCTTATTTAATTTACATTGATGAAAATGTAAACTTTTCATACGGTGAATATTTCTTTTATCTACATTAACAAAAATATAAACTTTGTCCTACGGTGAATATTCTAATAATTTGCATTAAGAAAAATGCAAATTTTGTCTATGGTGAACATTCATATATATTTACATTAAGAAAAATGTAAATTTTGCCTACGGTGGATATTCTATTAATTTGCATTAAGTAAAATGTAAATTTCGTCTACAGTGAACATTCATATATATAATTACATTAAGAATTAGTGTAATTTCATTTATAGTGTAATTCCATGTTTCATCACTAAATAAAAATATACTTTTTCCCAATTACAATGAAAATTTCATTCTTAACATATACAAAATTTCAAACTTTAACATAATGAAACTTCCATTTTTTTTTCTATATTTATTTAACATATTGAACAATCCATTCTTATCGTATTGGAAATTCCATTTTTAACATATTGAAAATTCCATTTTTAACATATTGAACAATCTTTTTTTCTCTTTCGCTCTCTTCAAAATGACTTAGCGGCAAAAATCATATTTTGAGGATGTGAATTTCAATGCAATAATACTAACATTTTGTTCGCCAATTCTAATGCGACAAAATGACGAGTTTTGGCGATGTTTTAATTTAAATATAATACATAATATTATTTTTGTTCGCAAATTCTAATGCGACAAAAATAACTAAATTTTGCGATGTTTATTTCAATACAAACATAATATTATTTTTGTTTGAAATATCTAAGTTTGAGTTTCAACTAACATGACATACTTCATATTTCATGAACAAATAATATCTTCTAAATTTTATTCTACATCCAAATATGAACATCACAATCACCAACATTCACAAACAGTACATTTACATCAAGAACATCACAACTTGATTTGCAATCATTCATTCATGAATTTTCAATTAATGATAAATAATTAAATGATTAATTAATTATTTATAAACAGAAATCTCACCAAAATTTAGAAAAAATGTAAATTTTCTATCTCTCTTTATTACAATAGAAAAAATGTAATTTTTCTATTCGTCTTCTTAATGCACGTTTTTTTTCTATAGGGACTCAAGTCGATTTGGTGTCAAAATATGATAATAAAAAATAATGGTTTTTGTCTAACCATTTCTATTTACCCAACCTCGTCATTTCAGTGTCTATGCATACAACACAATATATGATTTGGTGTATAAATTCGATGAATCACAATAAAAGGTCTCATCTTTGTTGTATTTGTAAATCAAATAAAACATCTAATCTTTATTTTATATCAAAATAAGATATCTAATCTTTATTTTATATCAAAATAAGATATCTAATCTTTATTTATCCTTTAATTAAAATTTAAAAGATTTAATCTTTCTTTATTTTATAAATCATAAACAAAATAAAGATTCAATCTTTGTTTATTTTATGTAAGTCAAAATAAAGATCCCACCTTTGTTATTATTTTGCAAAATCAAAGATAAAGATTAAATTGTTGTTTTATTTTGGAAATCAAAAATAGAAGTTTAACTTTTTGTTTTATTTTACAAATCAAAATAAAATTTACCTTTCATTTGTAAATCAAAACAAAAACTCAACTTTTCATTTTATGTGTTGAACCAAAAATAAAGATTTAACTTTCCATGTTTGTTGTGAAACAAACAAAGATTCATTTTTTTTTTCCATTTTCTATAAAGTAATAGAAATAAAAATAAAAATAGAAAAAAAAATTAAAAACAATAAAGATGAGAACTTTATTATGATTACATCAGAATTTTTCAGATCCAAACAGTCAAACTATAACATGGCATCACAACGAATAAAATCCAACAATACAACAATCACCACATAACAGATCAGAATAATATACAATGATTCAACTGATCGAATAGGATTAAAATAAATTATTTAATTGTTCAAATTCAGAAATCTCACCAATAGCTTTCCAATATGCCAAAATTTAGATGAGCTCTAAATCAGTTCCCGTCAGTTCCATCGCGTAGATCGCGGAAATAGGATTCCAACGCAATTCAGTTTGCTGAATTCTTAATCATATTTCTATTTAGCCGTTCATCCTCTGATCCAAGGGCCGATACTGCTCCTTCTTCATCGCTCTTTTCTGCACCATTTTGAACCCATCCATCGTTCCTCAATTTCACCATCGCACGCTTGGACAATTGCATAGAATCGAAGAGGATATTAATCAAAACTTCTTTTAGAACTTTTCATGGAGTGATTTGGTTGGAATCATCTTTTTTTTTTTTGAATGAAAGAAAGAACAAAATGGTGGCTTCTCATTTTTGTTTACAGAGAATAAAGGAAGAGGAGTATGCTATGGTCTAGAAGTAGAGAATACTAATAGAGATAATTGCAAAGAAGAAACAAAAGAATAAGGAAGGGAATTGAGAAAGATACCTTATTTATTTCTCTAATGTGTTCCTTCATATTAGATAGGTTAGGAAGTAAATAAATTTACTGACTAAGCACAAGGTGTCACTCTTATCAACTTTTATTTATTATTCTAAATTCAAAAGAAATATTACATAGGGAAAAATGATAACAAAAAGAAATGAATACATGATTTGTTGTATGCTGACTATAAGAAAGTCGTATGACTTTTTAAATTTCAAAATACATGACAATAAGTATCATAAATTATGCAACATATTCAATTGGACTAAGAATGAGGTAGCGTATTTATTTCTTATTAAAAATTAAAAATAAAATAAGAAACAGAAAAATGGGAAAGTATTCAATGCATGATTATAAATCAAATGAGGAACCCCTAATTAATATCCTCAACTACTATGTACAAATTTATATTTATTTGTTTTCTTTTCATACAAACATAAGCATGTGTTTCTCTTTTTAAACAATCAATCACATTTATTTTCAATTTTTTTTTTAAATAATAATTCCGATTGAGGTTCCAACATTAAATTCAAAAATAGATTACAGTTACTAGGAATTCAAATGTTGTATTCTACATATACAGATGCAAAATTATTTAAAATTACGATATACAAACAATAGGTACAAATTTCTAATTTAGTAAATGTTTCATCATTATTGCAACCAACATATCTAAAATACATATCCGCATTGTTACAATTTACTATTATAAATGTTACACTTATTATCTTAATTCAATCTACGTCATTAATAGGATTCCAGGAATTTATTTATTTTGGAAAAGTTTTCCTTTAGTTAAATTGAGTAAGCAATCAATTAAAAAAATTAATTATGAATGAATGACATTAATTAATAAATTGAGTGGTTTAAGATACATACGTATTGAAATTGGAATTATGTAATGTGTGAATATAAAAAAGAAATATAACAATGGAGAAATAGCGATGGACCATTTTTTATTTATTTATATATATATATATATGTATATATATAATGTTCCAATTCCTTGATCAAATTAAAGATCCATTAAACCACTTTCTCATATTCAGGCCCAATTCATTTCAATTTACAAAAGTTGTAATTCTATGTGTCATTAACTATTCAACAAAATAGATATTTTGTGCGTTATCATAATTCTAACAACAACAAAAATGAATATTTTGTTTTGCAACAAAAATAATACTTTTCGTTTAAACATTTTAATGTAAATAAAAATGATACATTTCATTCTCTTTATTGTAAACAAAGATTACAATGCAATCTTTTTAATGTAAACGAAATGATACATTATATTTTAATTGTGTAAATTAATGCGACACAACAATGGTTTTATTTTGCCTATATGACAAAAATGCAAACTTGTTTATATGACAAAAATGCAAACTTTTATTACCTTAAAAATGAAATCTTTTCATTTCAACAAAATGACAATGTAACTTCCTATTCAAATTATATATTTTCTTCTATTGTTTAATAATCATCTAAAATCTGAAAATTTAAATCTGGACTCATTTTCATCAAAATTTCTAAAAAAAATAAAAATTTTGATTGTTATTATTAAATTAAATTATTTTAAATAACCAAAACTCATTAAAATAACTTAAAATAAAATTTTAAATTGGCTCCAAAATTCAGGGTTGTTACAGTCTCCCCCACTTAAGAACTTTTCGTCCTCGAAAAGGAATGAAGCTAAAAGTTGATTAATTAACTAACTAATTTATATTATATTTTTTTTCTATTCATTAGTTTAAATAATTTTATTAGTTGAATTAATAATTATACTACACAATCATCAATCAAATTGTTGATTAGCCTTTAAAATATATAACTTTTATATATTCAAAAATCATATTTTCTAAAATAGATTATATATAATCACAAATTCGTTAATTATAAGCCTATCACTCTGGACTCATTTTAGGGTATTACTAACCCTATCTCTAATGAGTCTTCTCATTCTAGGATACTGCTGATCCTATCTCTAATGAGTATTCTTATTGGATATTACTAATCTAATCTCTGATGAGTCTTTCGTTCAGTTCTAATGAGTTGTATCCCAAAGATTTGAGCTAACCAAAGCTCTGATACCAACTGTAACGACCCGCAAACTCCCACCCTTTGAATCGACCATAAACCACACAGGTCTGACCCAAAAAGTGAAAATCTACGAATACTTTAACTTTGGGCATACAACACATTACAACAGATAACAGAAGACTTTTATAACACTATAATAAATGTTACATCAGAGTACAGAATATACATATCAGAGTACATTGGAATATAATTACAGCGGAAGATAAATACAAAAAATGTAATATACTGCAACGGAAGAACACAGCGGAAGACTCTCTATCTCTGGACACAGCTTTAAGCTTCAACCCAGAATCCTGCTTAATATATCTGCAAAAATAGCTACTCGACTGCCCGTGTGGAAAATATGGGCACCCGAGTTTGCCAGTGAACAAACTACAGGTCAGTCATGGGACTGGTGTGAGAATTCTACTTAACCTATATAATATAATAAGGCTAATCACAGGACCACGCCACTTTCGCGGAACGGGTTTTCTCCTATGGATTGCCAGTGCATGACTAAAGTAAATCGTCAAAATAACGCAATGCTTTTTAGAAAAATGAAACCATTATAAGACCCAAGTCCCATCACACAATGCAACGCAAACCGGAGGATAGGGTTTTACCTTATAATGATCAAAAGATGCTTGATACGATAAACACGGTATTATATAATAATAGTGTGCAACCAATTTGAAATACATCAAAGTAAATGTATCAATCCTAGACGGCATGAGTGCCCCATCCCACTATGTCGCCATATATAGGTATACAATCAAAACCGCTTGATGTCGTATTGGAAATTTGGGTTTCCATCTGAGTCAAGGCTAGGGAGGAGATCCTTACCGATTCGAGACACTCTAGCAAATGCCCCAGGATTGGTACTCTGTCCAACCCTTGGATCCTGCAGGGCCGGTCCATACGTTAACGCTTAATGGATTGGCAATTCCTGAACACACGCTTCCCGGTCCTTTTGGACCTATAATACGGCCAGTGGCGACCGCATAAACCGAGGCCTCGAAAAATCCAACAACCACAATGAATAAATGCCAGCGCTGGTAGGTCCCTGACACCACTCTAGCTAGAAAGAAACGTGTGCACTCCCTGCGTTCCCTTCTCCCGTTTTAGACTTCGCCGGTGTGTGAGGCTCGTGAAGTCACATCATACACAAAGCTATGCCTAAACAGGCTATGCTTTGATCATCCCACAAGGCCTGCTTTTCAACAAAGCCTTGATCACATACATCTTGGCATGCCACATCGTCAATCCATACCATATCATTGATTTCTGCCAACATATAACCTCTGAGCTGGTACGTATCAGAGAAGGGTGTAAAACACCAAACAGATGTATGTTTAGCAGAGATCAATAGATACAGTAAAAAGGAGTACAATGTCAGACGTGCAATCCATTTATACGCTTATGCTCTGGGTCTGAGCGAAAGCCAAATCCGTACAAATCAGCACTACGTCCGGATAACTACCATTTTAGCCCCGTCTTGGGAGCAAATCAATCAAGGGCCTCAACACTAGTCACTCATTCGATGTGAAGATCGTCGGTCTTCAATCGCCGTCTTCAATTCTTCGAACGTCGTATCATTATTTGGAATGAGAGTAAACTCGGACTTTCCAAATAACTCTCGTATATATAAATTTGGAAACCATTTCATGTCGTCGTTAATAATTTATAACGATCTATCATTATTTTTACTTTACCTACACATCCTAAACATAACAGTATATTTTACTCTTCCATTTTTCAATTTACACCAAATGTATATTTGGTTTCATCATTTTTCTAATGAAGATCCATTCCTTAGGAATGCAAATTTCTAATCTTATTATTTATATTGAAAAATGTAAATTTCTATTCCTATTTTATTTACATTGAGAAATGTCAACTTATACTTCAATATATTATTATATTGAAAATGTAACCTTTATTTCACATTCTATTTACATTGGAAAATATAAATTCCTAATCATTCTTTTGTTTACATTGAAAAATGTAAACTTTTTTATTTGCATATAAAAATATAATTTCCACTTCATTCTTATTTGCATTGAAAAATATAGGTTTCTATATTACACCAATTACATATAAAAATGTAACTTCCTATTTTTCCCTTTTTTTACATTAAGAAAAATGTAACTTTTCTAATATTTACATTAAGAAAAACATAAAAACTTTTATAATCCTTATCTTATTTTATTAAAAATGTAACTTTCCTTTATAACAAATTGGAGGTGAAAATATTCTTTTTGTTATTAACACATAACGGTGTGAAAATAACGTCAATTCCTAAGTTATCCATTTATATTTTAATATGGGCCAGACCTCTCACATTAGGCCTGCAACTCGTGGATGCTGGATTGGCCGGTCGGTTCCGGGCAGACTTCTACCACAAGTTGGGCTTAACCTCGTGTCTTGGCCCAATTTGTACTTACGCACTTGGACCTCTCACATTAGGCCTAACATTTGTGGCTGTTGGATATGCCGGTCGGGTCCGGGCAGACTTCCACCACAAATGCGACCTAACCTCGTGTCCAAGTACAATTTTAATTAATTATTATAATAGTTCTACTAAAAATATATATATATATTATTTTAAACTGTTTCTCTTTTCAAAATCTCTTAATTTTGGAATATTCTATATTTCCAAAATAACTTGATTTCCAATACTATAACTTACCCTTTCAAATCTTAATTAAACTTTGGACTTTCTCAATTATTATATTAATAATAATAAACCTTTTTAAAATGTCTAATTCTGAGTCTAATCTTCTTACCTTAACCTATTAACAGTAAAGATAGAATCTTTTTAATTGTGTAATAAAATGAAATTTTCTTTAAATCTTAGTTACACAAAAATGTAAATTTTCTTATCTTAACTCTTATTACATAAAAATGTAGTTTTCATTTTTAACTCTTATTACATTCCTTTTTTTATGAATACTAATTACATAGAAATGTAATTTTACATAGAAATGTAATTTTAACTGTTAACACATTCTATTCAAGGTTTTAAACAAATATACATTTTTTTAATGAATTCTAATTATCATTAAAAATGAAAATTACATGTTAACAAGTTCTCAAACAAAGATTCATTCTTTTAAAATGACCAAAACTGATAAATTTGCCTAATTCCTTTAGTGTAAACAAAATGACGAATTTGTCTAATTCTTCTGATGTAAACAAAATGTGATGATTTTGTCCAATAATTTTTTTTTTTTAAACCAAATGTGATAATTTTGTCAATTCTTTCTAAATAACAAAATGTGATAATTTTGTCAATTCTTTCTAAATAACCAAATGTGGTAATTTTGTCAATTCTTTCTAAATAACAAAAAAAAGTGAACTTTATCTACGGTGAACATTCTATTAATTTGCATAGATAAAAATGTAAACCCTTCCTACAGTGGAATTCCTATATATTTACATTATTAAAAATGTAAATTCCTCATTCGGTGAAATTCTTATTTAATTTATATTATCAAAAAGGTATATTCATATTCCATGTCACATTCTTATTTAATTTACATTGATGAAAATGTAAACTTTTCATACGGTGAATATTTCTTTTATCTACATTAACAAAAATATAAACTTTGTCCTACGGTGAATATTCTAATAATTTGCATTAAGAAAAATGCAAATTTTGTCTATGGTGAACATTCATATATATTTACATTAAGAAAAATGTAAATTTTGCCTACGGTGGATATTCTATTAATTTGCATTAAGTAAAATGTAAATTTCGTCTACAGTGAACATTCATATATATAATTACATTAAGAATTAGTGTAATTTCATTTATAGTGTAATTCCATGTTTCATCACTAAATAAAAATATACTTTTTCCCAATTACAATGAAAATTTCATTCTTAACATATACAAAATTTCAAACTTTAACATAATGAAACTTCCATTTTTTTTTCTATATTTATTTAACATATTGAACAATCCATTCTTATCGTATTGGAAATTCCATTTTTAACATATTGAAAATTCCATTTTTAACATATTGAACAATCTTTTTTTCTCTTTCGCTCTCTTCAAAATGACTTAGCGGCAAAAATCATATTTTGAGGATGTGAATTTCAATGCAATAATACTAACATTTTGTTCGCCAATTCTAATGCGACAAAATGACGAGTTTTGGCGATGTTTTAATTTAAATATAATACATAATATTATTTTTGTTCGCAAATTCTAATGCGACAAAAATAACTAAATTTTGCGATGTTCATTTCAATACAAACATAATATTATTTTTGTTTGAAATATCTAAGTTTGAGTTTCAACTAACATGACATACTTCATATTTCATGAACAAATAATATCTTCTAAATTTTATTCTACATCCAAATATGAACATCACAATCACCAACATTCACAAACAGTACATTTACATCAAGAACATCACAACTTGATTTGCAATCATTCATTCATGAATTTTCAATTAATGATAAATAATTAAATGATTAATTAATTATTTATAAACAGAAATCTCACCAAAATTTAGAAAAAATGTAAATTTTCTATCTCTCTTTATTACAATAGAAAAAATGTAATTTTTCTATTCGTCTTCTTAATGCACGTTTTTTTTCTATAGGGACTCAAGTCGATTTGGTGTCAAAATATGATAATAAAAAATAATGGTTTTTGTCTAACCATTTCTATTTACCCAACCTCGTCATTTCAGTGTCTATGCATACAACACAATATATGATTTGGTGTATAAATTCGATGAATCACAATAAAAGGTCTCATCTTTGTTGTATTTGTAAATCAAATAAAACATCTAATCTTTATTTTATATCAAAATAAGATATCTAATCTTTATTTTATATCAAAATAAGATATCTAATCTTTATTTATCCTTTAATTAAAATTTAAAAGATTTAATCTTTCTTTATTTTATAAATCATAAACAAAATAAAGATTCAATCTTTGTTTATTTTATGTAAGTCAAAATAAAGATCCCACCTTTGTTATTATTTTGCAAAATCAAAGATAAAGATTAAATTGTTGTTTTATTTTGGAAATCAAAAATAGAAGTTTAACTTTTTGTTTTATTTTACAAATCAAAATAAAATTTACCTTTCATTTGTAAATCAAAACAAAAACTCAACTTTTCATTTTATGTGTTGAACCAAAAATAAAGATTTAACTTTCCATGTTTGTTGTGAAACAAACAAAGATTCATTTTTTTTTTCCATTTTCTATAAAGTAATAGAAATAAAAATAAAAATAGAAAAAAAAATTAAAAACAATAAAGATGAGAACTTTATTATGATTACATCAGAATTTTTCAGATCCAAACAGTCAAACTATAACATGGCATCACAACGAATAAAATCCAACAATACAACAATCACCACATAACAGATCAGAATAATATACAATGATTCAACTGATCGAATAGGATTAAAATAAATTATTTAATTGTTCAAATTCAGAAATCTCACCAATAGCTTTCCAATATGCCAAAATTTAGATGAGCTCTAAATCAGTTCCCGTCAGTTCCATCGCGTAGATCGCGGAAATAGGATTCCAACGCAATTCAGTTTGCTGAATTCTTAATCATATTTCTATTTAGCCGTTCATCCTCTGATCCAAGGGCCGATACTGCTCCTTCTTCATCGCTCTTTTCTGCACCATTTTGAACCCATCCATCGTTCCTCAATTTCACCATCGCACGCTTGGACAATTGCATAGAATCGAAGAGGATATTAATCAAAACTTCTTTTAGAACTTTTCATGGAGTGATTTGGTTGGAATCATCTTTTTTTTTTTGAATGAAAGAAAGAACAAAATGGTGGCTTCTCATTTTTGTTTACAGAGAATAAAGGAAGAGGAGTATGCTATGGTCTAGAAGTAGAGAATACTAATAGAGATAATTGCAAAGAAGAAACAAAAGAATAAGGAAGGGAATTGAGAAAGATACCTTATTTATTTCTCTAATGTGTTCCTTCATATTAGATAGGTTAGGAAGTAAATAAATTTACTGACTAAGCACAAGGTGTCACTCTTATCAACTTTTATTTATTATTCTAAATTCAAAAGAAATATTACATAGGGAAAAATGATAACAAAAAGAAATGAATACATGATTTGTTGTATGCTGACTATAAGAAAGTCGTATGACTTTTTAAATTTCAAAATACATGACAATAAGTATCATAAATTATGCAACATATTCAATTGGACTAAGAATGAGGTAGCGTATTTACTTCTTATTAAAAATTAAAAATAAAATAAGAAACAGAAAAATGGGAAAGTATTCAATGCATGATTATAAATCAAATG
Source organism: Allium sativum (assembly GCA_030737875.1). Taxonomy (NCBI): domain Eukaryota; kingdom Viridiplantae; phylum Streptophyta; class Magnoliopsida; order Asparagales; family Amaryllidaceae; genus Allium; species Allium sativum. The sequence goes on from CM060916.1 coordinate 49,000,186, forward strand.
AGGAACCCCTAATTAATATCCTCAACTACTATGTACAAATTTATATTTATTTGTTTTCTTTTCATACAAACATAAGCATGTGTTTCTCTTTTTAAACAATCAATCACATTTATTTTCAATTTTTTTTTTAAATAATAATTCCGATTGAGGTTCCAACATTAAATTCAAAAATAGATTACAGTTACTAGGAATTCAAATGTTGTATTCTACATATACAGATGCAAAATTATTTAAAATTACGATATACAAACAATAGGTACAAATTTCTAATTTAGTAAATGTTTCATCATTATTGCAACCAACATATCTAAAATACATATCCGCATTGTTACAATTTACTATTATAAATGTTACACTTATTATCTTAATTCAATCTACGTCATTAATAGGATTCCAGGAATTTATTTATTTTGGAAAAGTTTTCCTTTAGTTAAATTGAGTAAGCAATCAATTAAAAAAATTAATTATGAATGAATGACATTAATTAATAAATTGAGTGGTTTAAGATACATACGTATTGAAATTGGAATTATGTAATGTGTGAATATAAAAAAGAAATATAACAATGGAGAAATAGCGATGGACCATTTTTTATTTATTTATATATATATATGTATATATATAATGTTCCAATTCCTTGATCAAATTAAAGATCCATTAAACCACTTTCTCATATTCAGGCCCAATTCATTTCAATTTACAAAAGTTGTAATTCTATGTGTCATTAACTATTCAACAAAATAGATATTTTGTGCGTTATCATAATTCTAACAACAACAAAAATGAATATTTTGTTTTGCAACAAAAATAATACTTTTCGTTTAAACATTTTAATGTAAATAAAAATGATACATTTCATTCTCTTTATTGTAAACAAAGATTACAATGCAATCTTTTTAATGTAAACGAAATGATACATTATATTTTAATTGTGTAAATTAATGCGACACAACAATGGTTTTATTTTGCCTATATGACAAAAATGCAAACTTGTTTATATGACAAAAATGCAAACTTTTATTACCTTAAAAATGAAATCTTTTCATTTCAACAAAATGACAATGTAACTTCCTATTCAAATTATATATTTTCTTCTATTGTTTAATAATCATCTAAAATCTGAAAATTTAAATCTGGACTCATTTTCATCAAAATTTCTAAAAAAAATAAAAATTTTGATTGTTATTATTAAATTAAATTATTTTAAATAACCAAAACTCATTAAAATAACTTAAAATAAAATTTTAAATTGGCTCCAAAATTCAGGGTTGTTACATTAGTTATATGATTTGGTTTGAATTTGAATTGTTTGGTGAGATGAAATTGATTTGATTGATGTGTGAATGGCATGGGCCTTCACTAGACCGGGGATAAGGCTAGGCCTCGTCCCGTTATGCCGCCGAAATTTTCTAAAATATGTTAGAAAAATAAAAATATCATTTTATTGAATAAATGAATTGAATAGAAATTCATAAGTTAGAATAAAATGTTTTATCGTTAAAAATATAATTTTTAACGTGAATGTGAATAAATAAAATATTCATTTACAAACCAGACGGTTTGTTTATATACACCTATTTGAAGGACATTGATTGGGTCGATAAATTTTACACATCGCCCAACAGCACAAATAAAATATGTGTTTGATTGTTTGAAACCCCACACGGGTGTTGGGATGAAATATGAAGTTCACTCATCCTGATTGATTAAATATGTCGATCGATTGATTGACAGGCTGTTATAAGCGTTAGATATCTATATTTGATGCTTATACAGTGTAGTGCACTTTGGTTGATGGTTGATTATTTTTCAATGCTATTATATACATGTGTTGTATGAAAATCCATATAATTAACTTTATATGGTAATTGATTGGGCCTCATTCCAATTTGAAAAATAAGAATATTATAAAATAAAAGTTCATGTGTTGACAGTACTCATTCATTGAGATTGGTCATGTGTTGAACGAAATATTTTAATATTAAAATTTACATCTTTATCGATATAAAATAAAAGTTCATGTGTTGACAGTACTCATTCATTGAGATTGGTCATGTGTTGAACGAAATATTTTAATATTAAAATTTACATCTTTATCGATATAAAATAAAAGTTCATGTGTTGACAGTCTCATTCATTGAGATTGGTCATGTGTTGAACGAAATATTTTGATAATAACAACTACTTTGAAAAAGAAATATTTGAAATAGAATATTTGAAAATAGAATATTTGAAAATAGAATATTTGAAAATAGAAATTTATGAAGCCGTGTTGATTAGATTGACGCCATTTTGACGTGAACGATATTTATATCGATTTTAACGATTTCGAAACGAAATGAATTGAATTGAAAACGATTTCGAAATGAATTGAATATATAACGATTTCGAAATGAATTGAATATATAACGATTTCGAAATGAATTGAATTGAAAACGATTTCGAAATGAATTGAATTGAAAACGATTTCGAAATGAATTGAACTGAAAACGAATTCAAATTGAATTGAAAGCGAATTAAAATGAATTCAAATTGAATTGAAATTTGAATTGAATAGAAATGAATTTTAAAACGAATTTATAAAGAAGAATTCAATTTTGATTTGAGTTGAAATGGAAGTTGAAAATGTTTTTGAAACGAATTCAAAACTATTTATATAATTCGTTTTAAATAGAAATCGACGAAATATATAGTATATATATTATATATATATAATATAATGGCCTGAATAGAACGCGCCGCGCCGCGGCAGTTCGTGAATTTCGACCATTTATTTCAAACGGACATTGCGGGAGATCCGGCCGTCGGATTCTCCTAAAACCGGAACCGTTGGGTTCGTATCGAAAAGAGCTTTCTAACGAATATTAGAAATTTGAAATCTAACGGTTGGATTTGGAATTATGTCCAAATCAAATTTGAAAAAGGTCGCTGTAAGTGCAGTTCGATGGCCATTGATGGAAATCGACTGTACGGGCCTTGATAAAATTATTAAAAATAGCAATAATTTGTGTAAAATCATAAGAAATGATTTGTGAAGATTTGGGATGAAAAACTCCATATTTGAAAAGATAAAAATAGATTTTTATCGAATTGAACTAGTTTTGAACTAGAATTATAATTCTATTTATTTTTAAATAAATAAATTGAATTCGAAAAGGGTTTTAAAAATAACCAAAATTTCCAATGATTGCATTGGAGTGGATTTGAATCGAAATTGTCTTCGGAATATTTCGATGTTGGAATTCGTGATTATACAGATGTTGTTATGGAAATTTGAAAGATATATATCTATATCGTTATTTCCAATATGACATTTGTTAATCGTAGAATTTGATATTGAATATAAGCCGGGATATTTTCTATTCAGAGCCTTGTATTTAATATGAAATGTGATTTGGGTTTGTCGTGAATGGTGTTTTCACTAACACTGTTCTTGAACCCAGTTGAGAAAAGATTAAATCTTTTTATTTAGATTTAATGAAGTGTACCAATTAAATGATATTTAATTGGAATTGAATCGATATTGATTTTTGGGTTTATCGTGGACAGTGTTTTAAATAACACTCGTTCTTTAACCCGATCATCGATGAAATGTGATTTTAGGTTGTCGTGAACGGTATCTTCAATAATACAGTTCTTAGACCTAAAGGAGTTAAGAAAATCAGAAACTAACGGGAGATCAGTTAAGTTGAATAGTTTCCGAGGCATTGATCTGATGTTGGTTTCGGCCTTCGGGATTAATACTTAGGGAATTGCTCACTTGCTAATTTACAATTAGGGACTGATTAAAATGTGATGTGATTTTGGGTTTATCGTGAACCATGTTTTAAATGACACTGATTCTTTAACCCAGTCACAGATTAAAACTAAGTGGAGTTTTAATGAATCTTTAATTAGATTGAAATAATCGAAATGGAGTATCACCAGTTTTGCTCCAGGCGATAGTTAAATCTTTAATTAGGTTTGAACGTGAAATGGTAATAGAATTTACCGATAACACTGTGGTGTTAGATATGAAGTATTACCAGTTTTACTTCATGGGATAAATAGGTTGGGATTGGGAAATTAAAACCAATGATTACTTCGGTAAGGTTCGTTAATCTCGACTAGTTGAATCGAAATTCAAAAGAAGAATAAATTCAAGAAATTTATCTTGGATAAAATTAATGGGAACCTTTCCCTATGAATGTGAAATTTAGAAACTAACTGTCGGTTAGCCAAGCAGAATGGTTTTCTGGATATTGATCTGATGTTGGTTTCGGCCTTCGGGGTTAATATTTGGGAAATTATTCTCTTGATTAATTTACTGTCAGTGACTAATGAATTGGAATGAGGCGTATGTTGTGTTTGTGTAACACCTATTTAAAATATACGCGAGTTATTCGGAAAGACCGGGTTTATCCTATTCTGAATAACTAATACGACGATAAGTCGAAGATGAAGACGATGGTCGAAGACCGGAGGTCTTCACGTCGTTTGGGTGATAACTGATGATCTTGATTGGGCTGTACACCCAAGAAGATGGAAACAGTTGGTGATCGTCCAGACGTACTTGGAGATCGATGGATATGCGGGGTACTAGGTGCCTCCGGTTTCGTTCAGACCCAGAACGGACTTGTAAATGGACTGTGTGTCTGACATTGGATTTTAGTCCGTGTGATTGATCTCTATTAAATATATATCTGTTTGGCGGCGGAGAATTTATTCTCTTGCTTAACGCCCTTCTCTGAGACGTACGAGCTCAGGGGTTATATATTGATGGATATCAAACGCATGGAGTGAATTGCCTGTGTGGCATGCCTAAGTGGCAGTTGATCGAGGCTTCTGTTGAAAAGCAAAGTCTTGTGGTGATGATCAAAGCAAGGCCTTTGTGGCGTAGCTTTGTGTAACGTTTACCTCGCGTGTTTCACACCCGGTATGAACCAAAAACGGGAGACGGACCTCAGGGAGGACTTGCGTTTCTTTCTAGCTAGAAGTGGCATCAGTGGTTTTACACGCCCTGACGAGTTTGACTTATGTGGTTGTTGCTGTTGCGAGGCGCCTCAGATTGATCGGTCGTTCTCGAACCGATGGAGTCATTTAGTTGGCTCGTTTACGCCCCAAAGGGCGGAGAGACGTATTGTTCAGGCACTATAATCCACATCGGTGGACCGGCCCTGACGATCCAAGGGGCAGTTGCGGCTGTTCCGGAGACATGGGCTAGATTGTCTCGAATCGGTTGAGGACTATCTTTTGCCTCGGTTCATAGATGGAAATCCAATTTCCAAATACGTGACATTTGCGGTTTTATTTGTAGAGCCTAGTATGGCGACATAGTGGGACGGGGCGCTCATGCCGCCTATGATTGATACTTATGATTTGAAGTTGTTTTATACACTATGCACTTATTATAGTATCAATGTTTTGTTTTAAACGTACTAAGCATCTTTGGCTGTTATAAGGGAAAACCCTATCCTCGGCTGCGTTGCATTGTGTGATGGGACCTGGGTCTTATAACAGCTTCATTTTCTTTATTTAGCATTGCGCTGTTTGTTTTATGCACTGGTATTCTTGGGAGGAAACCCGTTCCGTGTTATACGGCGTGGTCCCTTGATTTACCTAGCTTTAAAAATAAAGATCAATAACTGTTTTAGTTCTCACACCAGTCCCATGACTGACCTGGAGTTTATTGTTTTAACCTAAACTCTGGGTGCCCTTATTTTTGACACGGGCAGCTAGTAGTTTCGGTTTTGCAGATTTATATTCACAGGATCCTGGTTTACAGCTGGAACGATATCCGGAAAGCTTTGTATCCGTATATCTACTTCTAGTTGTGTATTGTATTATTTTCCGCTGCGATGTATTTAAATGTAATTTAAATCTCTGATATTTCTGTGTAATATTTATTCATTTGTACTCTGTATATTCTTGTAATCTGATGCACTGTTGTAATATATAGTGAAATGTTCTTCTGTATGCGTTCTGTTGTGGCCTGTTCTCAAACGATAGGGCGTTTCGAACGGCCTGAATCGGTTTAGCGACTGGTTCGGACCGAGCGAAATTCCTTGCCGTCACAAGTCCATACCATGTGATCGATAACTACCAATATATAACCTTCGAGCTCGTGCGTCTCAAAGAATGGGTGTTTTAGCAAGAGAATAAATTCTCCGCCACCTCAGAAATATATTAATAGATATCAATTTAAATACACGACATGAAATTTAATGTCGGACACACATCCAGTTACAAGTCCGTTCTGGGTCTGAACGAATCCTGAGTCACCTAGGTGCCCGCGTATCCGGACGATCAACAAGTACGTCCGGACAACTACCACTTTAACCCTTTATTGGAAGCTAGCCAATGCCATGCATCAGTAGTTATCCGTTCGATGTGAAGATCGCCGGTCTACAATCACCGTCTTTAAGATCTTCAATTTTAATCGTCTTATGACCATTTGAAATGATTTTTAGCTCGGTCTTTTCAAATGATTCTCGTGTATATATATATTAATATCATTTCATATCGTTAGTGTTATTTAATAACGATTAATTGCTATTTTATATATATATATAAAAATAGCCAAATCTATTTAACGACACTTCAGGTTGATGGGCGGCCCTGACGCTGTTTTTACCAAAATTTGATTTACACATATCTTGAAATCTAACCGTTGGATTTAAACAATTCATATTGATGGAAAGATCTTCCCAAAGCGGTCCTAAGGGTTCCAGTTTTGGGAAAATCCGACGGTTGGATCCTACGGTATAATGATTTGAAGTTACGATTGTTGAAACGCGAACTACCGCGCGCAATTCGTTTTAATTTTAATTTATATATATATATAAATCGTTGGCAATTTCAACTACTTTCAAACAAACACATGCAAGCCAAATACGGTCCACATTCATGTTAGAGATTTTATGTAGATATCCATAATTCTACTAACATGATGAAAATGAGGATTTGAAATAAATCATGTTTTAATGACTGATTATTTCCAATGGTAATTAAACTACATTAAAAAAATATTTTCCTAATGAGAACTCATTTTTGGTTGAATGTGACGACCCCAAAACCCCGTGACATGGTGTTAAGGATAATCATTGGAATATAACATATTAATCATCATTAGAAAGTTAAAGAAAATAGCATAAACAAGAAATAGAATAATTTACACAAATATGACAGCGGAATCATATATATCACCACATCAGAGAGCACAGTGCAGGATACTACTTAGTGCATAACAGAACATATTCAGTCTACATCGCCTGTGGCGGAATCATACATAGAGAATACATAAACTAAACATCAGTCTACATCGCCAGTGGCGGAATCATAATACATATACCATAATGGAGGAAAAGTCACAGTCATCACAATGTAGTCAAGCCTCACCATTAGCCCAAAAGTGCACCTCTACTGTGGTGCTAAGCCAAAATATGCCAGCTACCTGTAACTAGGCTGCCCATGTGAAAATAAGGGCACCCGAGTTTGCAAGGTGAAACAAACTACGAGTCAGTCATGGGAATGGTATGAAAAATCTACTTAACTTATTAAACAACAATAATAAGGCAAATCAAAGGACCACGCCACTTTCGCGGAACGGGTTTACTCCAATGAGTGCTAGTGCATGAAATAAAGTGAATGACTAAATCATCGCAATGCTTTTTGTAAAAATGAAGCCATTATAAGACTCAGGTCCCATCACACAATGCAACGCAAGCCGGAGGACAGAGTTTTACCTTATAATGGCCAAAAATGCTTCATACGTATAAAACAAAAGTGTTTGATATTATTACTAGTGCATATACGTTTTCAAAAGCAAATTCAATCATAAATATCAATCCTAGGCGGCATAGCTACCATCTACTATGTCGCCATACAAGTAATACAATCACATCCGCAATTTCGTATCGGAAATTGAATTCCATCATGAGTCGAGGCAAGGGGCAAGCTCCTCTCCGTTCGAGACACTCTAGCAAATGCCTCAGGGTCGCACACAACGGTCCTTGGAATCGGCTGGGCCGGTCCTCTCTTACTTTTGAGGATTGGCAATTCCTGAACACACGTTTCCCGGTCCTTACAGACCTATAATCGAGGCGCCTCGCATTCCAACAACCACACAGGTGAAAAGTAGATACAAATGTCAGGGCTGGTAGGTCACTGACACCACCATGCTTTGATCATCAACCACAAGACTTTGCTTTGCAACATAAGCCTTGATCATATGCCACTTAGGCGTGCCACACAGGCAATCCACTCAATGTGACTGATTTCTATCGATATATGACCTCTGAGCTCGTACATCTCAGAGAAGGGCGTTAAGCAAGAGAATAATTTCTCCGCCGCCAAACAGATATATATTTAACAGGGATCAATCAGCACAGAACAAAATCCAATGTCAGATACACAGTCCATTTAAAAATTCGTTCTGGGTTTGAACGAAACCGGAGGCACCATATTCCTCGCATATCCGCACAATCAACAATACGTCCGGACGGCTACTACTTCAACTCCTTCAAGGTAGCTACTCCAATCACGAGCATCGGTAGCACCCACCCACCAAATGTGAAGATCGTCGGTCTTAAACCATCTTCATCACTTCGACTTCTCACCGCCGATCGGTTATTTGAAATGAGAATTAACTCGGCCTTTTCAAATAATCCACGTATATTTAGTTTTCAAACCTATTCTTTACATGGTTAAATTACTCAACATTCACATTTCAATTCCTTAGTATATTTTCATGTTAAATACATTCAGCCATCACCTATCAAGCAATCACAGCAAAATTGGTTTATTTCCACTCTATATCGTTTACAATATTTTATAACGATACATTGCCATTTTTATTTATTCAAAAACGACCATATTTAATTAAACGACGTTTCAGGTCGTGCCGAGGCACTGGCGCTGTTTTTCACTAAATTTGTTTTACACATCTCTGAAAATCTAACCATTGGATCTCCACAAATTTTATTTCATTAGAAAGATCCTTTCAAAACGAATCCAACGGTTTAAGATTTGGGAAAATCCGACGGTCGGATTTCCCACACTAGTCGTTTGAAGTTACGATTTCAAAATACGAACTGAAGCGTCGTTAATCGATTTAATTTAATTATATTTATATTTATATATAAATATAATCAATTCTGGCGCTGTTTTTCTTCAAATTTGAATTAAACATTCTAGAGAATCTAACCGTCGGATCTTTTCAAAGTTGGCGCCGTTGGAATGATATTTCCAAGGCGAACCCAACGATTGCGGTTTTGGGAAAATCCGATGGTCGAATTTCCCGAACTAGTCGTTTGAAAACACGGTTTTAAAACACAAACTGCACGGCCATGATTCGTTTTAATTTTATTTATATTTATATATAGATATAAATATAGTTCATTCGACGATTTCTATATCGTTTTCACTTCAAATATTTCACTAACGCCTTTAATTTTTGGAAAATTTCGCCATAACCTCCTTTGTACGGGAGGGGCTGGGAAAATTCCCAAATAGCCATACGGGCGTCTCATCTCAAAAAGAAAAAGAAAAATCCAAGCAGCTTGCCAACAGGCTCACAAAATCATCACCCAAGCAAAACAGTAAACATGTACCTATTTGTCGGGCAAACAATTTTAATCCTCTTCTCTAACCTCTTTACTATAACCTGTTCAATAAATATGCATGTACATATGTGCAATTCTTGTCACCTATCATTTTACATTCAACTTCATATTTGATTCAATTTGGTTTAAAGTCACCATTCATTCTGATGTTGCATACACAAGCAAAAATCATATCATTGGCAAATTAATGAATATTTCAACTCATGCATATTTATTTGAACAAGTGGTTATTTTTAACCTTCACAATTCAAAAATGATATTTTTGGCGAACGAAAATATATTTCAACACATGACTATTTTATTTAGTTGCTATACATGTTAAAAATAATATTCATTTCACAAATATTTATTTCAACACTCGTATATTTTTAGCAAATCACATATATGATAAAAATGGTATTTTCATCGTCTAAAATATTCATTCAACACTTGAATGTTTTTAACACATCATAATTTCAATAAAAATGTAATTTTTATTGTTCGATCTTTTATTCAATACATGAACCTTTCCAACACACACACTTCTCAACACATGAGCATTTCCACACATGGATATTTTATATAGTTTGTTCATATAAGAAAGATGAAATTTTTATTATTGAAACTATTTATATATAAGGAGAATATTTTACATACTTCATATATATTATCAAAATGTGGTTTTTATTGTTTAAACACCTTATTCATTCACATATGAATTTAATTTTCACACATTATTCCTCATCACATGAGCATTTCCACACATGGATATAGTTTCAATGCATGACTTTAGTTTCAAAATATGAAAATAATTCTAACACATGAATATTGTTCAAAATTTCGGCAGCATAACGGCAGGGTAGTTAAAACCGGCACCGCCCCGAGTACAGCTCCTCGCAATACCTTAAAACCTCGCGGTTTTTGACCATGGGGATTTCATGCATCTAGTTCGCACGCAGGCGGCATGTTTTATTTTCATTTCCACAATTATTCCCAATTTGTTTCAATCACCAATGGGTATTTTTCAACCACAACCAATCAATATCAACCACAAACAATTATTCAACCATTCGCATTATTCACCAAAATTTTCACACCAATTCACAAATAATAAATATCGTCCATGGTTTGTGGACGAGGGGAGTATATATTTATATATATATATATATATATTATTTCTATATTTCACTTGCATTTCAACACACATATCATTTATACAATGCATGTATAATTCATACTTCGCTTATATAGCTTACACAACGCATGTACATGAGGTATACAACACGTGTATAATTTATGTTTCGCTTATATAATTTATACATGACATTTCCATTCACATTTCAATTAGAAATCTCACTTTGGTTGTCAAGGTGCTAAAAATCCTAGCGAGCTCAGAAAAATCCGCGGTCTCTTCTAGGTGGTAGAGAACCTCCTTGCGGTCACGATGTTTCATGTTTCATCGAATTTCATCAACACACGACAAAGATATGATTTTTCAAAGTTTGCAACACTTAAGAGTGTTATTTTTCGGTTCAGAAAATCAAAGTTGTTACCTTCAACGATGGTTCAAAACTAGGTTTTGATTTAACGAATAAACCGCTGCACGATAAGAGAATCGGCCTGCACCACTGGAAAGAGCTAGGAGAGGCGCTCCGGGGGTGGTGGTCGCGGTGAACTCGGCGGCGTCTATCAAAGGCGGCGGTGGCGAAAAGCTTTGGATTTTGAGGGCTTGGTTCTCGAAGCACAGATGACGAGGGGTGGCGAATCGGGTATGGATTCAAAGAGGGGAGGGAAGCGAACAAATAGTTGAACTGGGGATGGGACTGATTCGGGCTGTGGCGATCGGAAATCACCAAGGAAGGGAGGGAGCGTTTCCGTCGTCGATGTCGAAGGGGGGGGATTTTCTGTGACATTTTTTTAATGAATGGAGAATTTTGATTGGCCCGTGGGTTTTATTAAATTTTAAAATAGCGTTTGTCCACACGAACACCAATTCAAACCCAACGACTGTCGTCCCCAGCTAAATACCCCCATCCCGGACACAATGGGATATGTTTCGTATGCCAATTCATCTGTTACAGTCAGTTATTTTTTCAAATTAAAGTATAAAACATTTTATATTCAATTTGAACGTACATTTCAATTTGCCAGGGCCACAAACTGATTCGAAAAATTCCAGAAAAATAAATATAGCTATGTTTTGATGCTACGGTCCCAACAAAATTAGTTTCGTCGAATTCAGAGATCGTTTGAAAAATAGCCCTTTTTTGGCCGATCCAATTTAACAGAAATTGACCAAACACATTTTCTTTTGCCACACTCACATACTAGCTTCAAAAATTATGAAATTTGAAACCTAGCAATAGTTTGACATCCCGGATCCAATAAAAGTGGTTTCGTCGAATTCCGAGGTCGTTTGCAAAATGTCTATTTTGAAGGGCTATATATTCTATATAGCGACCTTTCTGAAAATTCATTTGGCTATAACTTTTGATTCCCGTTATGGAACTTCGATTTTTCAGATTCTTAGAAAGATATTCATAAATAGATTTAAATATTTTTGGTTTCACCAAAATTCGTTATATTTTGCACCCGGTGCAGTCAGTCAAAGTTTGAATTCAAATTTTCAAACTGCCTTACTATTTCTAATTCACTATTTTATTGAAATATTATATTTCAAGTGTTCAAATTCCTTTGAAATAACCAATTTAAAAATTTTAAATTGGCTTGTATTTTCCAGGTTGTTACAATCTCCCCCACTTAAAACTTTTCGTCCCCGAAAAGGAAACAACAGTAATAGGAAACAAAATGCAAATGCAAAGTATTGTGAAGGTACCTTGCACCGGAGTTAGTCAGAGATGTCCACTCTGCATTTGGGGTAAGCTTGCTTAATGCTCTCCTCAGTCTCCCAAGTAAAGTCTCTAGGATCACTACTCCACTGCACTTTAACTAAATGAATCTTTTTGCTATTCTGCTTAGCTCATTCTAGGACATTACTAGTACTATCTCTAATGAGCTACTCACCTTAGAACACTACTGATTTTATTCTGACAAAGTGTTTAATGTGTTAAATTCCAGAGCTAAGGTTAACCAAAGCTCTGATACCAGCTGTGACGACCCCAAAACCCGGTGACACGGTGTTAAGGATAATCATTGGAATATAACACATTAATCATCATTAGCAAGGTACAAATAATAGCATAAACAAGAAATAGAATAATTTACACAAATATGACAGCGGAATCATATATATATATCACCACATCAGAGAGCACAGTGCAGGTTACTACATAGTGCATAACAGTACATAATCAGTCTACATCGCCTGTGGCGGAATCATACATAAACTAAACATCAGTTTACATCGCCAGCGGCGGAATCATAATACATATACAATAATGGCGGAAAAGTCACAGTCATCACAATGTAGTCAAGCCTCGCCATTAGCCCAAAAGTGCACCTCTACTGTGGTGCCAAGCCAAAATATGCCAGCTACCTGTAACTAGGCTGCTCATGTGAAAATAAGGGCACCCGAGTTTGCAAGGTGAAACAAACTACGAGTCAGTCATGGGAATGGTATAAAAAATCTACTTAACTTATTAAACAACAATAATAAGGCAAATCAAAGGACCACGCCACTTTCGCGGAACGGGTTTACTCCAATGAGTGCTAGTGCATGAAATAAAGTAAATGACTAAATCATCGCAATGCTTTTTGTAAAAATGAAGCCATTATAAGACTCAGGTCCCATCACACAATGCAACGCAAGCCGGAGGACAGAGTTTTACCTTATAATGGCCAAAAATGCTTCATACGTATAAAACAAAAGTGTTTGATATTATTACTAGTGGATATATGTTTTCAAAAGCAAATGCAATCATAAATATCAATCCTAGGCGGCATAGCTACCATCTACTATGTCGCCATACTAGTAATACAATCACATCCGCAATTTCGTATTGGAAATTGAATTCCATCATGAGTCGAGGCAAGGGGCAAGCTCCTCTACGTTCGAGACACTCTAGCAAATGCCTCAGGATCGCACACAGCGGTCCTGGGAATCGGCTGGGTCGGTCCTCTCTTACTTTTGAGGATTGGCAATTCCTGAACACACGTTTCTCTGTCCTTACAGACCTATAATCGAGGTGCCTCGCATTCCAAAAACCACATAGGTGAAAAGTAGATATAAATGTCAGGGCTGGTAGGTCACTGACACCACCATAGCTAGAAAGAAATGTCGTGATCTCCCAGCGGTCCTTCTCCCGTTTTTGACTCATACCGGGGTGTGAGGCTCGCGAATCCACGTTATACACAAAGCTACGTCACACAGACCATGCTTTGATCATCAACCACAAGACTCTGCTTTGCAACAGAAGCCTTGATCATATGCCACTTAGGCGTGCCACACAGGCAATCCACTCCATGCGACTGATTTCTATCGATATATAATCTCTGAGCTCGTACGTCTCAGAGAAGGGCGTTAAGCAAGAGAATAAATTCTCCGCCGCCAAACAGATATATTTTTAACAGAGATCAATCAGCATAGAACAAAATCCAATGTCAGACACACATTCCATTTACAAGTTCGTTCTGGGTTTGAACGAAACCGGAGGCACCATATTCCTCGCATATCCGCACAATCAACAATACGTCCGGACGTCTACTACTTCAACTCCTTCAAGGTAGCTACTCCAATCACAAGCATAAGTAGCGCCCACCCATCCAATGTGAAGATCGTCGGTCTTGAACCATCTTCATCACTTCGACTTCTCACCGCCGATCGATTATTTGAAATGAGAATTAACTCGGCCTTTTCAAATAATCCACATATATTTAGATTTTCAAACCAATTCTTTACATGGTTAAATTACTCAGCATTCACATTTCAGTTCCTTAGTATATTTTCATGTTAAATACATTCAACCATCACCTATCAAGCAATCACAGCAAAATTGGTTTATTTCCACTCTATAGCGTTTATAATATTTTATAACGATACATCACCATTTTTATTTATTTAAAATGGCCATATTTAATTAAACGACGTTTCTGGTCGTGCCGAGGCACTGGCGTTGTTTTTCACTAAATTTGTTTTACACATCTCTGAAAATCTAACCATTGGATCTCCACAAATTTTATTTGAAAGATCCTTTCAAAACGAATCCAACGGTTTCAGTTTTTGGAAAATCCAACGGTCGGATTTCCTACACTAGTCGTTTGAAGTTACGATTTCAAAATACGAACTGCAGCATCGTTAATCGATTTAATTTAATTATATTTATATTTATATATAAATATAATCGATTCTGGCGCTGTTTTTCTTCAGATTTGAATTAAACATTCCAGAGAATCCAATCGTTGGATCTTTACAAAGTTGGTGCCGTTGGAAAGATATTTCCAAGGCGAACCCAACGGTTACGGTTTCAGGAAAATCTGATGGTCGGATTTTCTACACTAGTCATTTGAAAACACGGTTTTAAAACCCGAACTACACAGCCACGATTCCTTTTAATTTTATTTATATTTTTATATTGATATAAATATAGTTCATTCGACGATTTCAATATCGTTTTCACTTCAAATATTTCACTAACGCCTTTAATTTTTGGAAAATTTCGCCATAACCTCCTTTGTACGGGAGGAGTCGGGAAAATTCCCAAATAGCCACATGGGCGTCTCATCTCAAAAAGAAATAGAAAAAGCCAACAGGCTCACAAAATCATCACCCAAGCAAAACAGTAAACATGTACCTATTTGTCGGGCAAACAATTTAATCCTCTTCTCTAACCTCTTTGCTATAACCTGTTCGATAAATATGCATGTACATATGTGCAATTCTTATCACCTATCATTTTTCATTCAACTTCATATTTGATTCAATTTGGTTTAAAGTCACCATTCATTCTGATGTTGCATACACAAGCAAAAATCATATCATTAGCTAATTAATGAATATTTCAACTCATGCATATTTATTTGAACAAGTGGTTATTTTTAACCTTCACAATTCAAAAATGATATTTTTGGCGTACGAAAATATATTTCAACACGTGACTATTTTATTTAGTTGCTATACATGTTAAAAATAATATTCATTTCACAAATATTTATTTCAACACTCGTATATTTTTAGCAAATCACATATATGATAAAAATGGTATTTTCATCATCTAAAGTATTCATTCAACACATGAATGTTTTTAACACATCATAATTTCAATAAAAACATAATTTTTATTGTTCGGTCTTTTATTCAATACATGAACCTTTCCAACACACACACTTCTCAACACATGAGCATTTCCACACATGGATATTTTATATAGTTTGTTCATATAAGAAAGATGAAATTTTTATTGTTGAAACTATTTATATATAAGGCGAATATTTTACATACTTCATATATATTATCTAAATTTGATTTTTATTGTTTAAACACCTTATTCATTCACATATGAATTTAATTTTCGAACATTACTCCTCAACACATGAGCATTTCCACACATGGATATAGTTTCAACGCATGACTTTAGTTTCAACGCATGAAAATAATTTCAACATATGAAAATAATTCTAACATATGAATATTATTCAAAATTTCGGCAGCATAACGGCAGGGTAGTTAAAATCGGCACCGTCCCGAGTACACTCCTCGCTCTACCTTAAAACCTCGTGGTTTTTGACAATAGGGATTTCATGCATCTAGTTCACACGCAGGCGACATGTTTTATTTTCATTTCCACAATTATTCCCAATTTATTTCAATCACCAATGGTATTTTTCAACCACAACCAATCAATATCAACCACAAACAATAATTCAACCATTCGCATTATTCACCAAATTTTTCACACCAATTCACAAACAATAAATATTGTCCATGGTTTATGGACGAGGGGAGTGTATATATATATATTATTTCTATATTTCATTTGCATTTCAACACACATATCAGTTATAAAATGCATGTATAATTCATACTTCGCTTATGTAGCTTACACAACGCATGTACATGAGGTATACAACACGTGTATAATTTATATTTCGCTTATATAATTTATACACGACATTTCCATTCACATTTCAATTAGAAATATCACTTTGGTTGTCGAGGTGCTAAAAATCCTAGCGAGCTCAGAAAAATCCGCGGTCTCTTCTAGGTGGTAAAGAACCTCCTTGCGGTCACGATGTTTCCTGTTTCATCGAATTTCGTCAACACACGACAAAGATATGATTTTTCAAAGTTTGCAACACTTAAGAGTGTTATTTATCAGTTCAGAAAATCAAAGCCGTTACCTTCAACGATGGTTCAAAACTAGGTTTTGATTTATCGAATAAACCGCTGCATGATAAGAGAATCGGCCTGCACCACTGGAAAGACCTAGGAGAGGCGCTCCGGGGGTGGTGGTCGCGGTGAACTCGGCGGCGTCTATCAGAGGCGGCGGTAGCGAAAAGTTCTCGACTTTGAGTGATTGGTTCTCGAAGCACAGATGACGAGGGGTGGCGAATCGGGTATGGATTTAAAGAGGGGAGGGAGGCGAACAAAAAGTTGAACTGGGGGTAGGGCTGATTCGGGCTGTGGCGATCGGAAATCGCCAGAGAAGGGATTGAGCGTTTCCGTCGTCGATGTCGAGAGGGGGCGGGGTTTTTTGTGATATTTTTTTTTATTTTAATGAATGGAGAATTTTGATTGGCCCGTGGGTTTTATTAAATTTTAAAATTGCATTTCTCCACACGAACACCAATTCAAACCCAACGACCATCATCCTTAGCTAAATACCCCCATCCCGGACAAATGGGATATGTTTCGTAGGCCAATTCGACTGTTATAGTCAGTTTTTTTTTAAATTAAAGTATAAAACATTTTATATTCAATTTGAATGTACATTTCAATTTGCCAGGGCCACAAACTGATTCGAAAAATTACAGAAAAATAAATCTAGCTATGTTTTGACGCTACGGTCCCAACAAAACTAGTTTCGTCGAATTCTGAGATCGTTTGAAAAATGGCCCTTTTTTGGCCGATCCAATTTAACTAAAATTGACCAAACACATTTTCTTTTGCCACGCTCAGATACTAGCTTCAAAAATTATGAAATTTGAAACCTAGCAATAGTTTGACATCCCGGATCCAATGAAAGTGGTTTCGTCAAATTCCGAGGTCGTTTGCAAAATGTTTATTTTCAAGGGCTATATATTCTATATGGCGACCTTCCTGAAAATTCATTTGGCCATAACTTTTGATTCCCGTTATGAAACTTTGATTTTTCAGATTTGTTAGAAAGATATTCATAAACAGATTTAAATATTTTTGGTTTCACCAAAATCCGTTATATTTTGCACCCAGCACAGTCAGTCAAAATTTGAATTGAAATTTTCAAACTGCCTTACTATTTCTAATTCACTATTTTATTGAAATATTCTATTTCAAGTGTTTAAATTCCTTTGAAATAACCAATTTGAAAATTTGAAATTGGCTCATGTTTTCCGGGTTGTTACATTGAAACCAATTGATACTAACAACATGGATTTTAATCCTACTATTTTTACTGCATTTAAACTTATGATGAAAATATGTCATTTTAAATCTATTCTTTTTATTGTCTCTAAAATGACAATAAAAATGATACATTAAAATCAGTTCTATTTATTGTCCCTAAAATGACAATAAAAAATGATACTTCAATTCTAATCAATTTTGCTACAAATAACATGTAACTAAAATGTAACTTTTAAATCCTATCTTTGTATTGTCTCTAATTTAAAAGTAAAAATGGTACTTTTAGTCCTATCCTTTTATTTACATCTAAAATGAAAATAAAAAAGTAACTTCTAATTTAAAAGTAAAAAATGCATTTTTTAATTCATGTTTTATTTGTATCAAAGAATGCAAATGAAAATGCAACTTTTAAATCAATATTTTTATTCACAACAAAAACGCAAACAAAAATGTAACTTTCAGTTTAATGTTTTTGTTTGTAACTAAAACACAAACAAAAATGTAACCTTCATTTTACTGTTTTTGTTTGTATCTAAATTGCAAACGAAAATGCAACTTTCATTTTAATGTTTTGTTTGCATCTAAAATTGCAAACAAAAATGCAACTTTTATTTTAATGTTTTGTTTGCATCTAAAATTGCAAACAAAAATGTAACTTTTTTATTTTAATGTTTTGTTTGCATCTAAAAATTGCAAACAAAAATGCAACTTTTTTTATTTTAATGTTTTGTTTACATCAAAGAAGGCAAGTAAAAATTCGACTACTAATTTCAACCTTTTATTTGCATCAAACAATGCAAATAAAAATTCAACTTTTTATTCCGGTGTTGTATTTGCATTAAAGAATGCGAATAAAAATCCAACTTTTAATTTCAATGTTTTATTTGCATCAAAGAAAGCAAATAAAAATATAACTTTTATTTTCAGTGTTTTATTTGCATCAAAGAATGCAAATAAAAATATAACTTTTTATTTCAATGTTTTATTTGCATCAAAGAATGCAAATAAAAATATAACTTTTAATAGGATATTTATTTGCATTTAAATTTGCAAACAAAAATGTAATCTTTTTCTACGACAATCAAACAACAAAAAATGTGGTGATTTTATCAATCAACACAAAAGGTGATGTATTCTGTATTGAATTGAAAGTTCTAACTCATTTCAATAACATAAACAAGGTGATGTTTTTATTGAATTGGAAATTCTAATTCAATTCAATAATATAACAAAAATGATACTTTTAATTGAATTGACAATTCTATTTCAATTCAACAATATAAACAAAATGATAATTTTATTGAATTGACAATTCTATTTCAATTCAACAAACATGACATGATGATATTTTAATTGTATTGGCAAACTAATTCCATTCAACTAATGTGACCAAAATGATATTTTTAATTGAATCGACAAACTAATTCAATTCAACAAAAATGACCAAAATGATATTTTTATATTGAATCGACAAACTAATTCAATTCAACAAAAATGACCAAAATGATATTTTTATATTGAATCGACAAACTAATTCAATTCAACAAAAATGACCAAAATGATATATTTATATTAAATCGACAAACTAATTCAATTCAACAAAAATGACCAAAATGATATTTTTATATTGAATGACAATCTAATTCAATTCAACAAAAATGATCAACATGATATTTTTATATTAAATCGACAAACTAATTCAATTCAACAAAAATGACCAAAATGATATTTTTATATTGAATTGACAATCTAATTCAATTCAACAAAAATGATAAAATATATTTTATATTGAATTGACAGTCTAATTCAATTCAACAAAAATGATAAAATAATATTTTATATTGTTGACTACACACGATTCACCAAATATTTACAAAGAGAAAATGATTTAATTCAACCAGCACATTCAGATCTATAATCATTCACCACCAAACAATAGATCAATCATCATCCAAAATGTCAGAACAAAGCAAATCTAAATCACATACATACAATAATTACATAACATGTAAAATAATTGAATTGATTAATTAAGAAAAAACATAAATCTCAAAGTCATGTTGCAAATTTATCCAAAATTCTATCAATTCAGAATTGCTCCTTTTCAGTCTAGGAACATAGATCTCTGTCGTACGATCGCAACGCTTCAGAAATTGATCAATTCTGAATTAGTACGAAAGAGTTATGATTTAATAAAGGTTTACAACATTTTAATTTAATTAAACATTAAAATATAGTTCTATACCCTTCTTCCTCGATACTCAGATAAAGGCCACGTTGAAACCCAATTACTTCAATTCTAGGTTTCGATTTCTATCACAATCCATTAAACTTCGTATCGATCAGGATACGCCACGCTGGAGAGCTACGGGGCGCGCACAGGGGGAGGGGGGTTGCGGCCATCTCGCACGCAGGTAGGGGAGGCGGCGGCGGCTTCAAACGTTCGGGTTTAGAGGGGTGTATCTCGAAAATTGTGCCACTAAGGAGGATCCAACCATACGGATGGAGAGAGGAGGAAAATCTCTACAAATAAGTCTAAAGGAGGAGGGAGACTCGGTGAAAGGATTGGTGGAAATTAGTGGAGAAAGGATGGAGCACTCTCAGCTATTACAGAAAGGGGGCGGCGGCGGCTTTGCATAGGAGTAGGGTTTGGAAGAAGATGATGTATTTTTATGTTATTTTACTGTAAATTTTACAAATAAACCCAAAAGTTTTAAACCAATCCAATTTCACTCCAACCGGAGTTGACCTCATCCAATAGCCCCTATTTCGGATCCAATGGGCTAGATCTCCTCAGCCCAAACGGCTATCTGTGGCCTGAAATCTTTAATTTATTATTTAAATCTTTTAATAAATTAATTCGAACATATATTTAAATCCACCTGTGCCACATACGAACTAAGAAAAATCCAGAAAAATTATTTCTAGCTTTGTTTTGACAATATGGTCCTAAAAAAATTAATTTCGTCGAATTCTGAGACTTTTTGAAAAATGGCTATTTTCAAGTCGATCAGATTTGACTGAAATTGACAAAACACATTTTCGTTTACCACGCTCACATATTAATTCCGAAAATTCTGGAAAATTTAACCTAGAAATAAATTGACGTTCTAGATCCAACCAAAGTGGTTTCGCGAAAATGGAGGTCGTTTGAAAAATGGCCTTTTATACGGGCTATAAATTATACTATAGCGACCATTCTGAATATTCAATTGGCCATAACTTTTGATTCCCGCTATGAAATTTCTATTTTTCGGATTCGTTGGAAAGATATTTTCAAACCGATTTAGATATTTTTGGTTTCACTAAAATCCGTTAGACTCTGAATCCGGTACATTCAGTCAAAGTTCAAGTTTGACTTTTCAAACTACTGTACTGTTTCTGATTCCATTAGAAACCAAAATAAATATATTCGCTCTAACTTCAATTAAAATAAATTTTTAATCGTTATTATTTAAAATAAATTATTTTAACTATTCAAAATTCAGTGAAATAGCCAAAATAAAAATTTTAAATTTGTTCGGATTTTCCGACTCGTTACAATCTCCCCCGCTTAAAAGCTTTTCGTCCTCGAAAAGGAAATAATAGTAAAGTAGGAAACAAAACGGAAAATGTAAGGTATTGTAAATGTACCTCAACACAACAGTCACTCGGAGATGTCCACTCTGCACTTGGGATAGACCTGTTTGATGCTATCCTCAGTCTCCCAGGTAGAGTCTCTAGGATCCCCGCTCCGTTGCACCTTGACTAAGTGGATCCTCTTGTTCCTCAGTACTCGGGTTTCTTTTCCCACAATTTTCACTGGTTCCTCCTCACTGCTAGGGTCGGGGTAATCTTCAAATCTCGTTGTGCTGCTTCCTCCATAAATAAATCTAATTCATGAACATGCTTCCGGAGTTGGGGCACATGAAATAAATTGTGGACCCTTGGCAACCAGTTGGGCAGCTGCACTCTATAGGCGAGAGTTCCAATCCTTTCTAGAATAGGAAATGGACCAATAAATCTTGGCGCCAATTTCCCAGTCTTCCCAAATCAAACAACACCTCTCAGTGGGGAAACCTTCATGTATAAAAGATCACCGACAGAGAATTCTAAATCCCTTCTACGAGTGTCTGCATAGCTCTTATGTCGGCTTTGGGTAGCAAGTAATCGCTTCTTAATAAAATCAACTTTGTTCGATGCTTCGCGAACCATGTCGGGACCCAATACTAATCGATTGCCGGGTTCCACCCAATATGTGGGAGGTCTGCATGGCCTGCCATATAATGCTTCAAATGGCGACATCTGCAGGCTTGCTTGGTAGCTGTTATTATAAGAGAATTCGACCAAGTGCAAATGATCTTCCCATGACCCACCAAAATCTAGGATGCATGCTCGCAACAAGTCTTCCCATATGCGATTCACTCTCTCAATCTGACCATCTGTCTGAGGGTGATAAGTAGTACTCATACTCAGCTTAGTCCTTAGCCCTTCTTGGAAAGCCTCCCAAAATTTGCTAGCAAATATCAGATCACGGTCACTGACAATGCTACTGGGGACTGCATGCAGTCTGACAATCTCTCTGAAATAAAGTTGTGCTAAACTTCGAGCTGTTCTATTGGATTTGATAGGAATGAAGTGGGTAGTCTTTGTGAGGCGATCTACAATCACCCATATACTGTCATTACCTTTCCTAGTCTGGGGCAAGCCATCAATAAAGTCCATAGAAATTTCGTCCCATTTCCAATTTGGAACTCCTAGCGGTTGCAATAGACCTGCTAGCTTCTGCTGATCGCTCTTGACTTGCTGACAGATGGGGCATCTACCAAAATATATAGAAATGTCTCTCTTCATAGATCTCCACCAAAATGTACGCTTGAGGTAATGGTACATCTTGCTCACACCCGGATGAATGCCGAGCTTAGACTTGTGACATTCGTCGATTACTTCCTTTTTGAGCTCAGGAAGATTTGGAACACAAATTCGGCCCAATAGCCTCAGAACTCCTTTGTCATCAATCTGAAAACTCGTGGGTTCGCCTTCCCTGACTCTTTAACTGATTCTTTGAATAAATTCATCATTTTTCTGAAGAGCAGAGATCTTATCAATCATGGTATGTGTAATAATGAGATTTGCAAGGATAAGGTTGGTTCTGGCCGTATGTTTCCTACTGAGAGCATCTACCACTACATTTGATTTTCCTAGAGTATGTAGGATGTCCAAGGTCATAGGGTGCAAGGAATTCAACCCAACGCTGCTGCCTCAAGTTCAAATCTCTTTGGGTGAACAGATATTTTAAGGATTTGTGGTCAGTGTATAGCTCGAATTTCTTGCCCAAGAGATAGTGCCTCCATATCTTTAAAGCAAATACGTTGGCCATTAACTCAAGATCATGAGTGGCATAATTCTTCTCAAGCGGTTTTAATTAGCGGCTAGCATATGCGACAACTCTGTCTCTTTGCATTAGCACCGCACCAATACCTTAAATAGATAAAAGGATAACATGTTAAAATAAGATTTGACATTAGAAAAATGTCATTTCTGACATGTTTATTTAGATGAAAAGGATAACCTTCTCTAGAGGCGTCTGTCCAGACTTTCAGATACTAATTGTCATCAATAATGGTCAACACAAAAGCAGTGATCAATTTTTGTTTCATCTCTGGAAAGCTGCCTCACATTCAGGTGTCCAAATGAGCTTTGTATGCTTCTTAGTCAGCTTCGTCAATGGACAAGATAATTTCGAGAAATCCTTAATGAATTTCCGATAATTGCCAGCCAGACCTAAGAAACTTCTGACTTCAGTGGGCGTGGTAGGCTGCTTCCAATCTTTGATGGCCGAGATCTTTCCTGGATCTACCGAGATGCCTTCCTTAGATACAACATGGCCGAGGAATTTCACCTCTTCTTGCTAGAATATGCACTTGGAGAACTTGGCTTTCAGCACATTTCTCCGCAAAATCTCCAAGACTTCTTTCAGATGCTTCTCGTGTTCAGCAGTGGACTTAGAGAAGATAAGAATATCGTCGATGAACACTAGCACATATTTATTTAAAACATCGCGGAAAACCTTATTCATCAAATCAAAGAAGTATGCTGGAGCATTGCATAAGCCGAAGGGCATCACTAGCCATTCATAAAACATATCTGGTCCTCTAAATGCTGTCAAAGGCACACATTCCTCAGCAATGCGTAGTTGGTGGAAACCTGTTGCTAGGTTCATCGTAGAAAATACTCGTGCTCCATTCAAACGGTCTAGCAGATCATCTATGTGGGGCAGTGGGTATTTATTTTTCACAGTTTGCTTATTTGGGTCACGGTAGTCCACACATAGCTTGAGAGTACCATCTGACTTTGGGACGAAAACCACTGCTGCACCCCAGCTTGAGAAGCTAGGTCTGATCAAACCCTTCCACAAAAGCTGCTTGGTTTGATTGCTCAACTCCTCCTTTTCTTTTAGTGACATTCTCCGAATGCGGTGTACAACGAGCCTTGCATTCGGAACTAGGTCAATTCTGAAATCGATTTCTCTGCGCGGAGGTAAGTTGTCTGCTTCTTTGAATACATCCACATAGTCTCTAACGATAGGGATATCCTCAATAGAAGCAGGAGTGACTTTTAGAGAAGACCAGAATACTTTCCTATCTGAGGCTGAGCCGTGGCATGGTATATTCATCGTATTTCCGAATTTGGTTTTAATTCTGACTACTCTTTCAGCACAAAGTAACTCAGCCTCATATTTCATTAGCCAGTCCATTCCAAGTATGATATCATACCCGGAATAATTCATGATGATCAGATTAAAAGGAAATTGGAAGTGAGAGTAAGAATCAGGCACTCTACAATATTGATCGAGAATAAGCGAACCTCCTATCGGACTATGGGCTCTAATTGGTTCTTTGAATTTTCTTGGTTTCAATTTAAGCTTTTTAATAGTGTCAACAGATATGAAACTTCTAGATGCACCCATGTCAAACAAAACGATAACAGGAATGTTTTTAATGTTAGGAGTACCTCCTAAAACATCAGGTTTACCTGCTTCGGAAGAAGTCGTGCAGCCGCTCCATCATAGACATGTGCCACCTGAGATTTCTTGAGCAGAGGGCAATCCTTGATAAGGTGTCTAGGCTTGTGGCAGTTAAAAAATTCTCTTGGGCCACGGGGATTTTATCCACTTCTCTGACTCGGTCCAGACTCGTTCCTTTTTGGCCTCTTCGGGGCTCGGCACTCATAGTCAAAATGTCATATCCTCTGGCAATTGAAGCACTTGACCTTAGATATGTCCCTCTTCTTCTTCCCTTGGGGCTTGGCGGTAGAAGAGATGCCTGCCTCAGGTTTCTTGTCCGACTCCTTTTTCTTCCTGTTGGCTTGATTCTTTTCTCTCTCTTGCTGGGAACCCTTTTGGTCTATCTCCTCATATCTGCAGGCCATCTCGATCACCTTAGCAAATGGACACTCGATGTGTGTTGTCACCCTATTATGATATCTCCTTGCTAGTCCATTGATAAACCTCTTGTTTTTCTAAAGCGGATCTTGGACTAACCCAGGGGCGTATCTGGAAAGCTCATCAAATTTCTTTACATACTCAGCAATAGTCATAGCCCCTTGTTGGAGGTGGGCGAACTCATCGTGAAGACGCTCAACCTTGTGAGGTGGAATGAACTTCTCATTAGATAACTCTTTGAATTTCTCCCAGGTTATGTCAGCTTCATTTCCCCCAACCATAGTTGTTTCCCACCAAATCTGGGCCTGGTCCTTCAGGAACCAAGTCGCCATAAAATGCTTCCTATAATTTTCGAGCTCCAGTCCTCCCAAGATCTTCTCTATTGTCTTAAGCCATGCTTGGGCCTCTGTCACCGTTTCTTGGCCTGTGAAGTGCACGCCACCTAAATTCTTGATTTTATGCGCCACTTTATCTTAATCAAAAGCACGAGGGGTTGGTGGGGGTGGTGTCTTAACTTCTGGAGTGGCCAGTTCCTGTTCCTGGACTGCAGGAGTCTCATCTCTGGTGGGTCTTCTTGCCCCACCTCTACCATGACATCTCGTACGTGCTCTGGTACTCATTTCTCAATCAGTCTGTAACACCAAGGAAAGAGTCAAACTAAGAGAAACGATAAATTTCAAAGGAAATATTTTAAAAATAGAGACATACGATAAGATGATAATGATGTAATGACCGGTTAATATGTGCTATTCTGTTGTGCTCATTCTAGGACATTTCTAATCCTATCTCTAATGAGCTGCTCGCTTGGAATACTACTGATTCTATCTAGACGAATTTTTATAAAAATGTTATACTCCGTAGCTAAGGTTAACCTTTAGCTCTGATACCAAATGT
The DNA here is from genome assembly GCA_030737875.1 of Allium sativum. NCBI lineage: Eukaryota > Viridiplantae > Streptophyta > Magnoliopsida > Asparagales > Amaryllidaceae > Allium > Allium sativum. The sequence continues at coordinate 49,026,584 of CM060916.1, forward strand.
GACAACCCAAACTTCCGTGTAACGAAAGTAAGAATAATCGTAGGAGCAAAACATAATTAAAACAATAACAAATCACAGATACATATAAATCATTGCAGTGGAAATGGAAATGTCATCACAGCCATCATCACAGAACATCAGAGTATGCAATACATGATACACTTAGCAAAATAGATGTCTAAAAATAGGGAAAGAAATAAAGTCTCAATCTCCCAAAATACATCAATATCCAATGTTGTCTCAATATCTCAAGAAGAAAAATAAAAAGATAAAAAAAAGAAAAGATCCTCCATCATCTTCATCAGCAGCTCTAGTCTAGAAAATATCCCTACCTGGAACCTGTCAATTGGCTTCCCGTGTGGAAAGAGGGCACCCGAGTTTTCAAAGTGAAACAAACTACGAGTCAGTCATGGGACGTGTATGAGAAATCTTACTAAACTAATAATATGGCTAATCACTGGACCACGCTGCAAATGCGGAACGGGTTTACTCCATTGGATTGCCAGTGCATAAGTTTTATAAATTTTATGTCAAAAATAACGCAATGCTTTTTATAAAATGAAATCATTATATGACTCAAGTCCCATCACACAATGCAACGCAAACGAAGGATAGAGTTTTACCTTATAATGATCAAGAATGCTTGATACGTAGAAAATAATATTTTTAATATTATTAGTGTCTAATATGTTTCAAAATACTTCAAAGTAAATGTATCAATCCTAGATGGCATAAATACCGTATACTATGTCGTCATATATAAGTTTACAATCAAGACCGTAATGTCGTATTGGAGGTTGGTTTCCATCATGAGTTAAGGCTAAGGACGATCTCCTAATCGATTCGAGACACTCTAGCAATGTCTCAGGATTCGGACGCTGGCGAATCCTTGGATACAGCAGGGCCAGTCCACAAATACTTTAGTGGATTAGTTATGCCTGAACACACGCTTCCCGATCCTATTGGACCTATAAATTGGCCATTGGCGGCTAATAAAAATCTAAGGCACCTCATTCCATCAACCACATAAGTAAAAATGTCGGGCCTTGTAAAAACCCAAACACCACTTCGAGCTAGAAAGAAACGTGTCGAATCCCTACGTTCTCTTGTTCCGTTTTTGACTCTACCGGGGTGTGAGGCTCACGAGGTAACGTAATACACAAAGTTAAATAGGCTATGCTTTGATCATCATCCACAAGACTCTACTTTTCAACAAAAGCCTCGATCAATTGCATCTTGGCATGTCACATTGACAGTCCATACCATGCGATCGATAACTACCAATATATAACCTTCGAGCTTGTGCATCTCAAAGAAGGGTGTTTTAGCAAGAAAATAAATTCTCCGCCACCTCAGAAATATATTAATAGATATTAATTTAATTACACAGCATGAAATTCAATGTCGGACACACATCCATTTACAAGTCCGTTCTGGGTCTGAACGAATCCGGAGTCACCTAGGTGCTCGCGTATCCAGACGATCAACAAGTACATCTGGACAACTACCACTTTAACCCTTTATTGGTAGCTAGCCAATGCCAGGCATCAGTAGTTATCCTTTCGATGCGAAGATCGCCGGTCTTCAATCGCCGCCTTTAAGATCTTTATTTTTAATCGTCTTATGATCATTCGAAATGAGTTTTAACTCGGTCTTCAAATGATCCTTGTATATATATATATTAAAATCATTTCATATCGTTAGTGGTATTTAATAATGATTAATCACTATTTTTAATATATATAAAAATAGCCAAATCTATTTAATGACGCTTCGGGTCGATGGGCGGCCCTGGCGCTGTTTTTACCAAAATTTGATTTACACATTTCTTGAAATCTAACGTTGGATTTTAACAAAATTCATATTGATGGAAAGATCTTCCTAAAGCGGTCCTAACGGTTCCAGTTTTGGAAAAATCCGACGGTTGGATCCTACGGTATAATCATTTGAAGTTAAGATTTCCAAAACGCGAACTACCGCGCGCGATTCATTTTAATTTTAATATATATATATATATAAATATAAATCGTAGGCAATTTCAACTACTTTCAAACAATCACATGCAAGCCAAATACGGTCTACATTCATGTTAGAAATTTTATATATGATTTCAATAATTCTACTAACACGGTGAAAATGATGATTTGAAATAAATCATGTTTTAATGAATGATTATTTCCAATGGTAATTAAATTACATTAGAAATATATTTTCCTAATGATAACTCCTTTTTGGTTGAAACCAATTGATACTAATAACATGGATTTTAATCCAACTATTTTTATTGCATCTAAACTTATGATAAAAATGTGTCATTTTAAATCTATTCTTTTTATTGTCATTTTTATTGTCTCTAAAATGACAATAAAAATGATACATTAAAATCTATTCTTTTGGTTGTCTCTAAAATGACAATAAAAATGATACTTCAATTCTAATAAATTTTGCTATAACTAACATGTAACTAAAATGTAACTTTTAAATCCTATCTTTGTATTGTCTCTAATTTAAAAGTAAAAATGGTACTTTTAGTCCTATCCTTTTATCTACATATAAAATGTAAATAAAAAAGTAACTTCTAATTTAGAAGTAAAAAATGCAATTTTTAATTCATGTTTTATTTGTATCAAAGAATGCAAATAAAAATGCAACTTTTAAATAAATATTTTTATTCACAACAAAAATGTAACTTTTATTTTAATGTTTTTGTTTGTAACTAAAACACAAACAAAATGTAACCTTCATTTTACTATTTTTGTTTGCGTCTAAACTGCAAACAAAAATGCAATTTTCATTTTAATGTTTTGTTTGCATCTAAAATTGCAAACAAAAATGCAACTTTTATTTTAATGTTTCGTTTGCATCTAAAATTGCAAACAAAAATGCAACTTTTTTATTTTAATGTTTTGTTTGCATCTAAAATTGCGAATAAAATGCAACTTTTTTTATTTTAATGTTTTGTTTGCATAAAAAAAAGGCAAATGAAAATTCAACTACTAATTTCAACCTTTTATTTGCATCAAAGAATGCAAATAAAAATTCAACTTTTTATTCCAATGTTGTATTTACATCAAAGAATGCGAATAAAAATATAACTTTTAATTTCAACGTTTTATTTGCCTCAAAAAATGCAAATAAAAATATAACTTTTATTTTCAATGTTTTATTTGCATCAAAGAACGCAAATAAAAATATAACTTTTTATTTCAACGTTTTATTTGCTTCAAAGAATGCAAATAAAAATATAACTTTTTATTTCAATGTTTTATTTGCAACAAAAAATGCAAATAAAAATATAACTTTTTATTTAAATGTTTTATTTGCATCAAAGAATGCAAATAAAAATATAACTTTTAATAGGATATTTATTTGCATTTAAATTTGCAAACAAAAATGTAATCTTTTTCTACGACAATCAAACAACAACAAAGGTGGTGATTTTATCAATCAACACAAAAGGTGATGTATTCTATACTGAATTAGAAGTTCTAACTCATTTCAATAACATAAACAAGGTGATGATTATATAGAATTGGAAATTCTAATTCAATTCAATAATATAACAAAAATGATATTTTTAATTGAATTGACAATTCTATTTCAATTCAACAATATAAACAAAATGATAATTTTACTGAATTGACAATTCTATTTCAATTCAGCAAACATGACAAGATGATATTTGAATTGTATTGGCAGACTAATTCCATTCAACAAATGTGACAAAAATGATTTTTTTAATTGAATCGATAAACAAATTCAATTCAACAAAAATGACCAAAATGATATTTTAATATTTCAATTCAACAAAAATGGCCAAAATGATATTTTTATATTGAATCAACAAACTAATTCAATTCAACAAAAATGACCAAAATGATATTTTTATATTAAATTGACAAACTAATTCAATTCAACAAAAAATGACCAAAGTGATATTTTTATATTGAATTGACAATCTAATTCAATTCAACAAAAATGACCAAAATGACATTTTTATATTAAATCGAAAAACTAATTCAATTCAACAAAAATGACCAAAATGATATTTTTATATTGAATTGACAATCTAATTTAATTCAACAAAAATGATAAAATAATATTTTATATTGAATTGAAAATCTAATTCAATTCAACAAAAATGATAAAATAATATTTTATATTGTTGACTACACATGATTCACCAAATATTTACAAAGAGAAAATGATTTAATTCAACCAACGCATTCAGATCTACAATTATTCACCACCAAACAATAGATCAATCATCATTCAAAATGTCAGAACAAAGCAGATCTAAATCATATACATACAATCTTTACGTAGCATGTAAAATAATTAAATTGATTAATTAAAAAAATAGAAATCTCAGAAGTTGATCAATTCTGAATCAGTACGAAAGAGTTATGATTTAATTAAGATTTACAACATTTTAAATTAATTAAATATTAAAATATAGTTCTATACCCTTCTTTCTCGATAATCAGATGAAGGCCGCGTTGAAACCCAATTACTTCAATTCTAGATTTTGATTTCTATCACAATCCGTTCAACTTCGTCTCGATCAGGATACGCCTCACCGGAGAGCTACGGGATGCACACAGGGGGAGGGGGAGGGGGTCGCGGCCAACTCGCACGCGGTAGGGGAGGCGGCGACGGCTTCAAACGGTCGGGTTTAGAGGGTTGTATCTCGCAAATTGTGCCACTATGGAGGATCCAACCGTACGCATGGAGAGAGGAGGAAAATCTCTACAAACAAGTCTAAAGGAGGAGGGAGATTCGGTGAAAGGATTGGTGGAAATTAGTGGAGAAAGGATGGAGCATTCTCAACCATTACAGAAAGGGGGCGGCGGCGGCTTTGCATAGGAGTAGGGTTTGGAAGAAGATGATGTATTTTTGTATTATTTTATTGTAAATTTTACAAATAAACCCAAAAGTTTTAAACCAGTCCAATTTCAGTCCAATCGGAGTAGACCCTACCCAATAGCCCCTGTTCCGGATCTAATAGGCTAGGTCTCGCCAGCCCAAATAACTGTCTGTGGCCTGAAATCTTTAATTTAATATTTAAATCTTTTAATAAATTAATTAGATTGTATATTTAAACCCACCGGAGCCACATACGAACTCAGAAATATCCAGAAAAATTATTTTTGGCTTTGTTTTGACGATACGGTCCTAACAAAATTAATTTCGTCGAATTCTGGGACTGTTTGAAAAATGGCCATTTTCAAGTCGATCAGATTTGACTAAAATTGACAAAACACATTTTCGTTTGCCACGCTCACATATTAATTCCAAAATTTCCGGAAAATTAAACTTAGCAATAATTTGACTTTCCGGATCCAAAAAAGTGGTTTCGTTGAAAATGGAGGTCGTTTGAAAAATGGCCTTTTATACGGGCTATAAATTATACTATAGCAACCATTTTGTATATTCAACTAGCCATAACTTTTGATTCCCGCTATGGGATTTCGATTTTTCGGATTCGTTAGAAAGATGTTTTCAAACCGATTTAGATATTTTTGGTTTCACTAAAATCCGTTAGATTTTGAATCCGGTAAATTCAGTCAAAGTTCAAGTTTGACTTTTCAAACTATCGTACTATTTCTGATTCCTTTAGAAATCAAAATAAATATATTCGCTCTAACTTCGATTAAAATAAATTTTTAATCGTTATTATTTAAAATAAATTATTTTAACTATTCAAAATTCACTGAAATAGCCAAAATAAAAATTTTAAATTGGTTCGGATTTTCCGGGTTGTTACACCCGTACAAATTTGGGCACCTAAGAGTTATATAAAACAAAACAAAATAAACTCTGGGTCAATCATAGGACTGGTATGAGTAAATAGTTTAAAACAAATTGAGAAAATAAATGATATCTCATAAGACCATGCCGTATAACACGGAATGGTTTTTTCCCTTATGAGAATCCAAAACACTTGATTCAGCTTTCAAAATCTTTTTAAAAGAAAACGGTAATCTTTAAATCAAAACTCTTTTGATATTATAATAGTGTCTAAATCAAATAAATATAAATCTAGTGGAACGCTTTTATCTCACCATCCACATATATAATATACAATCAAAACCGCAAGCACTTATTGGCTAATGAATTTCCAACTATGACAAGGTATGGAACCACCTTTCGATAGTGTATCTCTAGAGGATAATACATTGTGTTCAACAAGAACATGTTGTAATCCAGCCACATATGACCGACCACTCATTTCGCTTGAGTGTATCGAATGCATATCACCAACGGTTGGGATCAGCAATCATTTTCCCGAATGAGACAGAATCGAATAGAATAAGGAATTAAATGAATTTCTATAGATTGGTGATAATACACCCTAATGGGAGCTACCCTGTAACGACCCAGAAAATCTGAACCAATTAAAAATTTTTAAATTGGCTAAAACAATGGATTTTAAATATTTAAAATAAATATTTTAAATAATGGCGATGAAAACTGAGTTTGAATCGACAATTGAAAACGAATATAATTAATTATAATTATAAACAAGGCCTGAAATGGCGTGGCAGTTTCAAAAATTGAATTCAAACTTTGTCGGACTGTACCGGGTGCAAAACAATCCGGATTTTAGTGAAACCAAAAATATTTAAATCTGTTAGTGAATACCTTTCTAACGAATCTGAAAAATCGAAATTTCATAGCGGGAATCAAAAGATATGTCCAGTTGAAAATTCTGAATAGTCGCTATGGAATTCAGGCCCTTAAAAATGGACATTTTGCAAACGACCTCGGATTTCGACGAAACCACTTTTGTTGGGTCCGGGATGTGAAGTTATTGCTAGGTTTCAAATTTCATAATTTTTCAAATCAATATGTGAGCGTAGCAAAGGAAAACGCGTTTGACCAGTTCCAGTTGATTTTAATCGACTGGAAATTGGCCATTTTTCAAACGGTCTCAGAATTTGACGAAACTAGTTTTGTTAGGACCGTATCGCCAATACGAAGCTAGGAAATATTTTTCTGGAATTTTTCGAGTTCGTATGTGGCCCCACTAAATTGAAATGTGCGTTTAAATTGAATATATAAAGAATTGCACTTTAAATTCAACGGAAACTGATTCAAACGATCGAATCAGCTTACGATACATATCCCGTTGTGTTCGGAATGGGGGTGAAACGCTAGGGATGACAGTTGTAACGACCCGGATTTTTGGCCGTTGAATTCTGAATATTTAAAATTTGTTTTAAGAATTTTAATTGAATTACATATAGGGATTTATTAAGTAAAAACGAAGTTTGAATGTTAATTTATAATATAATTATAAAACGAGCTCGAAATCGCGCGGCAGTTCGAAATATAGAGTTTTGAACTTCAACCGAGGATACAGGATCCGATACAAGTCGGATTTCTGTGAAACGAGACACGTTGGAACCGTATTGATTATAATTTTCATAGGAAAGAGAAAAATCTAGATTTCGTGTTATAATTTGTTAGTTATGGTCAAATCAAATTTTGAAATAGTCGCTGTGGAAATCGTTATTTAAATTATACGCGTTAAAATAGCCGTTTTGCAAAAGGACTCAGATTTCGACGAAATCAGTTTCATTGGGACCGTATCATTAAATTGTTGTACGGTGCTGAATTACGTGGCAAACCGATGTCGTATGTGACCACGGTAGCCGTAAACGCTCGTTCAGTGCAATTAAATTAATTCAACTGAATAAAGGGATATTAGAGTGTAACTTGAGCAGACGATCGAATCAGGCCACGAAACCAGTTCCAGTGAATTCGTAGCGTCGGATATAGTCAGGGTAGGTATATAGTTTGTTATTTTTAGAGATCGGCAAATTTGGTGTTCAGAAGGGCAGTGCGGTACGCGCCAAAAACAGTCTACCGGGGCAACAGTCTCAGAATGCGACGAAACTAGTGCCGTTGGGTTCGTATCGAAAAGTTATTGTCGGTGTTTGCAGTTTCAAGTTGTTTTGATTTATCTGGTGATCGTGAAAAATTTAAACGCGTATTGATTTCTGGTTTTATAAAGGAATTTTTTTCAAATGACCTCGGATTTCGATGAAACTTGTTCCATTGGGTTCAGAATACCTTTTTACACCAAGATTAGCTTTTTAATCAGTACACAGACTGTTCATTCAGATGATTATTCGTTCATTTCCAGTCAACATTTCATACATACATGTGAGCCCGTCCCTTTGTTTTGCATTCCACTTACTGACATTGGAAGAAAATATACATACTTGTTTATTCATGGTTTACACGTCGGTCCAATCGTAAAAGAGAAAAAAAAAGAGTACACAACAATAATAATAAAATATGAAATGAGGACACCGTTCGCTCCAAGTTTCCTGTCCGTGCCTTCCAAGATATTTCAACTCCGTGACATCCAAGCTATTGCAACACCGTGTTCTCCAAGCCATCATACTTCCGTGCTTCCCAAGGCGTTTGTCTTTAAATACTGATCATCCCATTCGTACCCCTGTTTTCCCCATTTAAGCCAAAACCTTTCTTCCAGTATTCTCACAAATAAAATTCGCCAACTTAAAATCAAATCTTAATGAAGAAAAAAAATCACAAAATTTCTGAACCACTTCCTTTCATCTCATATGAGCCGATCCGCCTATCTCTGGGTTTATTTCTGGGCGACAACGGGTTCGTTCGTGTGGGTCTACCTCGGGATTTTGAGGTGGTGTTTGAATATGTGGAGAAGAACGAAGTTAGGAGGAGAACAAGGCGAAATCTTTGACAGCGTTGGGTTTCTGAATTGCAAGGCGTGGATGAGGTCGGGATTTACTTGGTGAGAGAGAGAGAGGACGGTTTTGCTTATTTCTACTGTGCGGTTTTCATGAAGGAAGTTTTGTTCGCATTTTTGTATGGTGTTGTGAGTTGGGAGCTGTGAATGGAAGTCATGCCAGACGTTGGAGCTAATTTTCATGGTGATGACCGCTCATAAAATTAGCAACCCGTGCAGTGTTGAGGCTTAAAGGCAGGACGTGGCCAAAGCGGTGAAAGGAGGTGCCATGTTTTGTTGTATTTTACTGTGTAAGCGATGAATGGAGTTGTACTGTGGTATGGGGAAGGGGCATGCGGTTTCTGGAGGAGGGTAAAGGGAATGAGTCACGGTGGTTTATCAACTAGAGCAGTTTCATTTTGATGTCGCAACGATGAAAGAGGGGTCAGTTAATACTTAAATGTGTTTAACTGAGTGGTTCCAATGTTGAGAACGCTGGAGTCTCGGATGCTAATTTTTGAAGAGAAACTTGAGTGGACGTGGAAGGTGTTGGGATTATTGCCTTAACAATGGGAAGAAGAACGTTATGTGTTAATGAAAAGGGAGATCGATCTGGTTAAGTAAAATGTCTGCAGCATGCGTTGCCAAGGAAAGAAGGAATTTAAGCAAGTACAAGAACCGTCATATTGTAAGTCCCTTCCAACGTTGTCGCTCATCGCAAGCTGGGATAAGTTTCGGAATTTCGAGCCGGGTTAGAAACAGTTAGACATGTGAGCTGAGCTGGGCTTACCGCGTTGATAACGGTATCAGTTATAATTAAGTAATCAATTTAATTAATTATATAATTAAAGAATTAGTAGTTATTTTAAATCGTATAAACTAAAACATGGATAACCTTTATTTAGTGAACAGAGTTGAACCAGATTGATTGCCTTGGAATCTTAACGACGAGATCTATATTTGGAACTGATTTTCGCCAAGAACAATGCTACGGGTCTTGCGTGATAAAATCAAACCCTGTTTGATTTTAAAACCGAGACCAAAGCAGAATCGTCAACTGCAATCGAGGTGAGTAAACTCACTCGTTTAAAATTATTTTATAATGTGAAATGGTTGCTTGGTTGAATAGTTGATAAATTGGTTGATGTAATCACATCGTTGATTGATTTTTTTCATTAATGCGAAATAATTGATGTGGCTAACGTCTGTGGATGCAGGGAAACAGGTTGGAGGGATCCAACTGGATCCCTCAACATTTGTATTACTGTTGTTATTCATTGTGATATTTGATGTGATATAAAATGAGTGATTTATCATGTGTGAATCACACTGGCCCTAGAAATGTGGTGTTTTAATACCGTAAAATAATTTTAAAAAAATAAAAAGGGGATTTGAAATTTAAAAAGGGAAATTTATTTCCAAAGTAGAAAATTGAATTTTTAATGGACTTGAAAGCAAGAACTTGTTTTAACAAATAAACAAGAAGTTGATTTTAAACTTGTGTTAAAAATTTAGTAAAATATTATCATTGGATTAAAGTGAATTTATATGGAAAAGTGGAAATGGGTTTTTGGAATCGATATTTGAATGAGATTTAGAACTTAGCAATTATAAATAAAGTTATAAACTAGATTATAATGAGATAAAACTAAAATAAGATTTCTGTGAATGATTCTACCATTAGAAGTCAATAAAGAAAATTTGGATTTAAAAAAATATTATTTAAAGTTATAAAATCACATGAGTTTGATTTTATAAAGGAGAATATTATTCACAACTAAAGTGAATAATGTTTTAAAGTGAAATTATTTATAGAGGGGATTTGAAATTATAAATTCAGTTGGAAATTTAAATGGGAAGAAAATTCATTTAAAAAGGGATATGTTGAAATAAGAACATAGAACGAATTTTTATTCGATGAAGAGGTTTTAAATAAGTGTTTGGAAAATTAAAACAGTGATTATAGCGTTGTTGTTACAATATATGCTTTGTAAATTAAAACAGCGATTATAGCGCTGTTGTTATAATTTATACTTGGAAAATTTAAAACAGCGATTATAATGCCGCTGCTATAATACATGGTTTGTAAATTATAACAGCGACTTTAAACGCTGCGGTTATAATAAATGTTTTGATAAATCTGAATAGCAATTTTAACGCTGCTGTTATAGTAAATGTTTCTAACAGCGATTATAGTGCTGCTGTTATAACAAATGTTTTGAAAATTTAAAACAGCGATTATAACGCTGTTGTTACAATAAGTGGTTAATAATTCTAAACAGCGATTGTAACGCTGTCATTAAAAGTAATGTTTTATAAATCAAATACAGCGATTATAACGCTATCGTTATAATCAATGCTTTTCCATAAAAGAAGTTGATTTCTTAGATTGAATCTAAGAGTTGTGTAAGCGATGTTTCGTTAGAAGTAGTGAACTCTTACTATTTCAAAGTTAAAAATGTCGTTCAGTTAAGGTCTGAGAGGTAATTATACCCCAACTTGACTGACTGCATTATTGACGGAGAAATGGTTAAGACTCGATAGCAAGGGTTGGTTAGTGATATCGTTAGTTAACGAATGATTTATGATTTGAGTTATAATAACGATGTTTATAACATCGGTTAATTCAAAGGATTTAGAAATATTTTCTAACTGGAGTAAAAGATATTTTCTCAATAAAGGAATTATATATATTGGAAATGTTTCGCAATAATCAAGAGAGAAAATAGAGCTTTGAAAGAACACGAAAGGTGGAAAATGGGAATTGGAAATGATAATGTAATAAAGAACTAATATAAAAAGGGGCCCAGTGTTGTTTGATGCTTGATCGGTAGAATTTCCATTTGGAAATAGGACCGTTGATTGAATGGATGTTTCTTTGATAGTTAAATCACCGACTATCAAAGTTTTGTTTTATTTTATACCTTCATTATCAATATAGAGAGACCGGGATCAGATTTGATATCTGAAAACCACTCTGTATTGGTATAAACGTTATGAGTCATCTTATGATGAAAATAATTGAAGACGGAGTTATGCAAGGGCTTTCCTGTTTACGGGATAGTGCCTTCGGTTTGTCCAGACCCAGGACAGCTTGTATGGACGAGTGTCTGACGGAGTATTTCCAAAGGGATTACGTACGTTGATTCCTTCAAACGTACGAAGTTGGTGGCATAGAAGGGAAGCTTCTTTAGCCTAACAATCTGAGTATTTTTGTGGGAATCAATTAGTGATTTCCGATGGATCTGACGATGTGGCATTCAAAGTGAATGGTGGCCAGATGTTCTGGAAGATAATTCAAACCTCAAGCCTCACAACCCGGAATAGGACAAAAATCGGGCAGGCAGCATGGCTATGTGGGTCGCACCCATTAGGATGTATGATCACCTATCTAGAGAAATTCCTTTTGTTCTTAAATCTATCGATGCTGTCCCTTTTCGGGAGGCGGTTGCTGATCCCAACCGTCGGTGATATACATTCGATACACTCAAGCGAAATGAGTGGTCGGTCATGTGTGGGCCGGGTTGCAAGATGTTCTTGTTGAACCCAGTGTATTTGCCTCTAGAGATACACGTTCGGAAGGTGGTCCCATACCTTGTCAAGTTGGAATCCAATCTCCAATAAGTGCCTGCGAGTTTGATTGTATATTATATATGTAGAGCGTGAGATGCAAGCGTTCTGCTAGATTGTAAATTACTTGTGGTTAGACATTATTATAATATCAGATAATATATGATTTCCAAAGTGTTTTGGGTTATCGTAAGGTAAAAGCCATCCGTATTTATGTGTGGATTGGTCTTACGATTATCTTTTCTTTTGAAAAGGATTTTGAAAAGTTAAACCAAATGATTGGAGTTTACTCACACCAGTCCCATGACTGACCCAGAGTTTATTTTGTTTGTTTTCCCTAAACTCTTGGGTGCCCAAATTTGTACGGGCAGTCCAGTAGTCGGGATTTTGCAGATTCACTTGAAGAAGCTTGAAGCAGGAGGCTTCACCAGTTGGCTATAGACTATTATATTTTCCACTGTGTACTATGTTGTATCTGGAAACAGGTATTTATAACTGTTCCAGGGATAATTGTTGTGCTCTGATAATGGTATGTATATACAAATACTGATTTGTGCTTCAAAGTTATGTTATCTAATATATTTTATTCGTTCCGCTGTGAGATTCGTGTTACTCTGATGTTGTTGTCTTCTTCTTCTTCTTCTATTCTATTAATTCTTTCTTTCTATTTCTCATCCTCTAACTTCTTTCTAATAATGGTTCGTATTTCTGTGCAATTTGAGTTGGACGTGTGGTGTTATTAGTCGACTCAAAGAGTACGGATTTGCGGGTCGTTTCAGTTGGTATCAGAGCTGGTTGCTTAATTGGTACGGATGATAGGGGGTTCTCGCTTCGCGTTTGGTGGCGAACGGGAGACTCTTACCCCTACATCTCCCGACAATGTGGGTTGGTTGTGAAGTCGAGAGGCTGGCCGTAAAATCAGTTCTGAGGTATCACTGGATGTCACGGTGGGAGGTTAGCCCACTGCCTGATGGTTGCAAAGCCTAGGGCCGTTTCAGTTGGTATCAGAGCTGAAGGTTAAGTGATTACCTTGGCTCTGTGGCGTAACTCAATAGAGATGGGGTTAGTAATACCCTAGATTGGGTTTGAGTGTATGTATATATATGAGCGCGTATTTGTAGATTTGATATAAAGTTGTTTTATATTGTGTTGGCTGGTTTGTTGAGTGGTTTATGAATTCTGATCGATACAGGACGTACAACTGTATCGATAGGTGTTTCTAAACTCTCGAACAGAACAAATCGACTCAGTATTGTTTTAAAGTGGGTAAGTGATATAATTTGCCCAAAAGTTATTTTGATATAAAGGGATAATTTTCTGAAATTATCGAATGTGTTGATTGTTATTACAATCAAAGGAAATTATAAAATATTGAAATGGTTGTATAAAACCAAATTGAATTTGTATAAGAATAGGATATACAAATAAGCTGAACTGAAATTTAATTCAAACCATAATTTGAATTTAAATCCCGGATGTTTTGAAATATTCCTTGAAGTATTTTAAAGGGTATATGGCATTAGTTTGAAGAGATTTTTGAATAAGAAAGTTGAATATATTGGATATTGTTGAATGGGATTGAATTGGATTCAAGGATAATAAGTGGATAGATTTAAATAGAAATCATATTTGAATGGATATAATGGAAGTGAACTTATCAGAAGTTGGTTAGAGATTTCAAACTGGAAGTTGGATTGATTTGAAACCAACTGGAGATGGATATATGTATGCTGAGCAGATATTGAATGGAAGCAAATGCAAGAGATAGAATTATGCCCGACAAAAAGGTACATGTTTACAATATTGTTTGGGTTGATGATTTTATGAGCCTATGGGGCAAGCCACTTGGCTTTTTGATTTTCTTTTGGATTGGAGAAGGCCTAGAAAGGCGAGTTGTGATTGTACCAATTGAGCCGTGTAGAGGAGATGCTGCCGAAATTTTTCAGAATTTAAAGTGTTAGAAAATTTTCAGAATTTTTTCGTTAGTAAGAATAAATGAATATTTTAATTGAAATAAATTGGTCCAGTTAAACTGGAGTTAAGAGGTGAAAAAACAAAAAGGATTATTGGACCTAGTTAACAGGGTACGTAGCATTTTTTCCTACATAGCAATTTCGAGGACGAAATTATTTTAAGGGGGAAGGAATGTAACGACCCGGATTTTTGGCCGTTGAATTCTGAATATTTAAAATTTGTTTTAAGAATTTTAATTGAATTACATATAGGGATTTATTAAGTAAAAACGAAGTTTGAACGTTAATTTATAATATAATTATAAAACGAGCTCGAAATCGCGCGGCAGTTCAAAATATAGAGTTTTGAACTTCAACCGAGGATACATGATCCGATACAAGTCGGATTTCTGTGAAACGAGACACGTTGGAACCGTATTGATTATAATTTTCATAGGAAAGAGAAAAATCTAGATTTCGTGTTATAATTTGTTAGTTATGGTCAAATCAAATTTTGAAATAGTCGCTGTGGAAATCGTTATTTAAATTATACGCGTTAAAATAGCCGTTTTGCAAACGGACTCAGATTTCGACGAAATCAGTTTCATTGGGACCGTATCATTAAATTGTTGTATGGTGCTGAATTACGTGGCAAACCGATGTCGTATGTGACCACTGTAGCCGTAAACGCTCGTTCAGTGCAATTAAATTAATTCAACTGAATAAAGGGATATTAGAGTGTAACTTGAGCAGACGATCGAATCAGGCCACGAAACCAGTTCCAGTGAATTCGTAGCGTCGGATATAGTCAAGGTAGGTATATAGTTTGTTATTTTTAGAGATCGGCAAATTTGGTGTTCAGAAGGGCAGTGCGGTACGCGCCAAAAACAGTCTACCGGGGCAACAGTCTCAGAATGCGACGAAACTAGTGCCGTTGGGTTCGTATCGAAAAGTTATTGTCGGTGTTTGCAGTTTCAAGTTGTTTTGATTTATCTGATGATCGTGAAAAATTTAAACGCGTGTTGATTTCTGGTTTTATAAAGGAATTTTTTTCAAATGACCTCGGATTTCGATGAAACTTGTTCCATTGGGTTCAGAATACCTTTTTACACCAAGATTAGCTTTTTAATCAGTACACAGACTGTTCATTCAGATGATTATTCATTCATTTCCAGTCAACATTTCATACATACATGTGAGCCCATCCCTTTGTTTTGCATTCCACTTACTGACATTGGAAGAAAATATACATACTTGTTTATTCATGGTTTACACGTCGGTCCAATCGTAAAAGAGAAAAAAAAAAGAGTACACAACAATAATAATAAAATATGAAATGAGGACACCGTTCGCTCCAAGTTTCCTGTCCGTGCCTTCCAAGATATTTCAACTCCGTGACATCCAAGCTATTGCAACACCGTGTTCTCCAAGCAATCATACTTCCGTGCTTCCCAAGGCGTTTGTCTTTAAATACTGATCATCCCATTCGTACCCCTGTTTTCCCCATTTAAGCCAAAACCTTTCTTCCAGTATTCTCACAAATAAAATTCGCCAACTTAAAATCAAATCTTAATGAAGAAAAAAAATCACAAAATTTCTGAACCACTTCCTTTCATCTCATATGAGCCGATCCGCCTATCTCTGGGTTTATTTCTGGGCGACAGCGGGTTCGTTCGTGTGGGTCTACCTCGGGATTTTGAGGTGGTGTTTGAATATGTGGAGAAGAACGAAGTTAGGAGGAGAACAAGGCGAAATCTTTGACAGCGTTGGGTTTCTGAATTGCAAGGCGTGGATGAGGTCGGGATTTACTTGGTGAGAGAGAGAGGACGGTTTTGCTTATTTCTACTGTGCGGTTTTCATGAAGGAAGTTTTGTTCGCATTTTTGTATGGTGTTGTGAGTTGGGAGCTGTGAATGGAAGTCATGCCAGACGTTGGAGCTAATTTTCATGGTGATGACCGCTCATAAAATTAGCAACCCGTGCAGTGTTGAGGCTTAAAGGCAGGACGTGGCCAAAGCGGTGAAAGGAGGTGCCATGTTTTGTTGTATTTTACTGTGTAAGCGATGAATGGAGTTGTACTGTGGTATGGGGAAGGGGCATGCGGTTTCTGGAGGAGGGTAAAGGGAATGAGTCACGGTGGTTTATCAACTAGAGCAGTTTCATTTTGATGTCGCAACGATGAAAGAGGGGTCAGTTAATACTTAAATGTGTTTAATTGAGTGGTTCCAATGTTGAGAACGGTGGAGCCTCGGATGCTAATTTTTGAAGAGAAACTTGAGTGGACGTGGAAGGTGTTGGGATTATTGCCTTAACAATGGGAAGAAGAACGTTATGTGTTAATGAAAAGGGAGATCGATCTGGTTAAGTAAAATGTCTGTAGCATGCGTTGCCAAGGAAAGAAGGAATTTAAGCAAGTACAAGAACCGTCATATTGTAAGTCCCTTCCAACGTTGTCGCTCATCGCAAGCTGGGATAAGTTTCGGAATTTCGAGCCGGGTTAGAAACAGTTAGACATGTGAGCTGAGCTGGGCTTACCGCGTTGATAACGGTATCAGTTATAATTAAGTAATCAATTTAATTAATTATATAATTAAAGAATTAGTAGTTATTTTAAATCGTATAAACTAAAACATGGATAACCTTTATTTAGTGAACAGAGTTGAACCAGATTGATCGCCTTGGAATCTTAACGACGAGATCTATATTTGGAACTGATTTTCGCCAAGAACAATGCTACGGGTCTTGCGTGATAAAATCAAACCCTGTTTGATTTTAAAACCGAGACCAAAGCAGAATCGTCAACTGCAATCGAGGTGAGTAAACTCACTCGTTTAAAATTATTTTATAATGTGAAATGGTTGCTTGGTTGAATAGTTGATAAATTGGTTGATATAATCACATCGTTGATTGATTTTTTCATTAATGCGAAATAATTGATGTGGCTAACGTCTGTGGATGCAGCGAAACAGGTTGGAGGGATCCAACTGGATCCCTCAACATTTGTATTACTGTTGTTATTCATTGTGATATTTGATGTGATATAAAATGAGTGATTTATCATGTGTGAATCACACTGGCCCTAGAAATGTGGTGTTTTAATACCGTAAAATAATTTTAAAAAAATAAAAAGGGGATTTGAAATTTAAAAAGGGAAATTTATTTCCAAAGTAGAAAATTGAATTTTTAATAGACTTGAAAGCAAGAACTTGTTTTAACAAATAAACAAGAAGTTGATTTTAAACTTGTGTTAAAAATTTAGTAAAATATTATCATTGGATTAAAGTGAATTTATATGGAAAAGTGGAAATGGGTTTTTGGAATCGATATTTGAATGAGATTTAGAACTTAGCAATTATAAATAAAGTTATAAACTAGATTATAATGAGATAAAACTAAAATAAGATTTCTGTGAATGATTCTACCATTAGAAGTCAATAAAGAAAATTTGGATTTAAAAAAATATTATTTAAAGTTATAAAATCACATGAGTTTGATTTTATAAAGGAGAATATTATTCACAACTAAAGTGAATAATGTTTTAAAGTGAAATTATTTATAGAGGGGATTTGAAATTATAAATTCAGTTGGAAATTTAAATGGGAAGAAAATTCATTTAAAAAGGGATATGTTGAAATAAGAACATAGAACGAATTTTTATTCGATGAAGAGGTTTTAAATAAGTGTTTGGAAAATTAAAACAGTGATTATAGCGCTGCTGTTACAATATATGCTTTGTAAATTAAAACAGCTATTATAGCGTTGTTGTTATAATTTATACTTGGAAAATTTAAAACAGCGATTATAATGCCGCTGCTATAATACATGGTTTGTAAATTATAACAGCGACTTTAAACGCTGCGGTTATAATAAATGTTTTGATAAATCTGAATAGCAATTTTAACGCTGCTGTTATAGTAAATGTTTCTAACAGCGATTATAGTGCTGCTGTTATAACAAATGTTTTGAAAATTTAAAACAGCGATTATAACGCTGTTGTTACAATAAGTGGTTAATAATTCTAAACAGCGATTGTAACGCTGTCATTAAAAGTAATGTTTTATAAATCAAATACAGCGATTATAACGCTATCGTTATAATCAATGCTTTTCCATAAAAGAAGTTGATTTCTTAGATTGAATCTAAGAGTTGTGTAAGCGATGTTTCGTTAGAAGTAGTGAACTCTTACTATTTCAAAGTTAAAAATGTCGTTCAGTTAAGGTCTGAGAGGTAATTATACCCCAACTTGACTGACTGCATTATTGACGGAGAAATGGTTAAGACTCGATAGCAAGGGTTGGTTAGTGATATCGTTAGTTAACGAATGATTTATGATTTGAGTTATAATAACGATGTTTATAACATCGGTTAATTCAAAGGATTTAGAAATGTTTTCTAACTGGAGTAAAAGATATTTTCTCAATAAAGGAATTATATATATTGGAAATGTTTCGCAATAATCAAGAGAGAAAATAGAGCTTTGAAAGAACACGAAAGGTGGAAAATGGGAATTGGAAATGATAATGTAATAAAGAACTAATATAAAAAGGGGCCCAGTGTTGTTTGATGCTTGATCGGTAGAATTTCCATTTGGAAATAGGACCGTTGATTGAATGGATGTTTCTTTGATAGTTAAATCACCGACTATCAAAATTTTGTTTTATTTTATACCTTCATTATCAATATAGAGAGACCGGGATCAGATTTGATATCTGAAAACCACTCTGTATTGGTATAAACGTTATGAGTCATCTTATGATGAAAATAATTGAAGACGGAGTTATGCAAGGGCTTTCCTGTTTACGGGATAGTGCCTTCGGTTTGTCCAGACCCAGGACAACTTGTATGGACGAGTGTCTGACGGAGTATTTCCAAAGGGATTACGTACGTTGATTCCTTCAAACGTACGAAGTTGGTGGCATAGAAGGGAAGCTTCTTTAGCCTAACAATCTGAGTATTTTTGTGGGAATCAATTAGTGATTTCCGATGGATCTGACGATGTGGCATTCAAAGTGAATGGTGGCCAGATGTTCTGGAAGATAATTCAAACCTCAAGCCTCACAACCCGGAATAGGACAAAAATCGGGCAGGCAGCATGGCTATGTGGGTCGCACCCATTAGGATGTATGATCACCTATCTAGAGAAATTCCTTTTGTTCTTAAATCTATCGATGCTGTCCCTTTTCGGGAGGCGGTTGCTGATCCCAACCGTCGGTGATATACATTCGATACACTCAAGCGAAATGAGTGGTCGGTCATGTGTGGGCCGGGTTGCAAGATGTTCTTGTTGAACCCAGTGTATTTGCCTCTAGAGATACACGTTCGGAAGGTGGTCCCATACCTTGTCAAGTTGGAATCCAATCTCCAATAAGTGCCTGCGAGTTTGATTGTATATTATATATGTAGAGCGTGAGATGCAAGCGTTCTGCTAGATTGTAAATTACTTGTGGTTAGACATTATTATAATATCAGATAATATATGATTTCCAAAGTGTTTTGGGTTATCGTAAGGTAAAAGCCATCCGTATTTATGTGTGGATTGGTCTTACGATTATCTTTTCTTTTGAAAAGGATTTTGAAAAGTTAAACCAAATGATTGGAGTTTACTCACACCAGTCCCATGACTGACCCAGAGTTTATTTTGTTTGTTTTCCCTAAACTCTTGGGTGCCCAAATTTGTACGGGCAGTCCAGTAGTCGGGATTTTGCAGATTCACTTGAAGAAGCTTGAAGCAGGAGGCTTCACCAGTTGGCTATAGACTATTATATTTTCCACTGTGTACTATGTTGTATCTGGAAACAGGTATTTATAACTGTTCCAGGGATAATTGTTGTGCTCTGATAATGGTATGTATATACAAATACTGGTTTGTGCTTCAAAGTTATGTTATCTAATATATTTTATTCGTTCCGCTGTGAGATTCGTGTTACTCTGATGTTGTTGTCTTCTTCTTCTTCTTCTATTCTATTAATTCTTTCTTTCTATTTCTCATCCTCTAACTTCTTTCTAATAATGGTTCGTATTTCTGTGCAATTTGAGTTGGACGTGTGGTGTTATTAGTCGACTCAAAGAGTACGGATTTGCGGGTCGTTTCAACAGTCGTTGGGCTCGATTTGAGATTCTTATGTAAAAGTCAACATTTAGGAATTAAAATAAATAATAAATAAATAATAAATAAAAAAAATCATTCTCTCTCCTCTCCCCTTCATCTCCTCTGGCCCCCCGTTCATTTCGATTTCAAACAAAAGGAAAAAAAAAGAACGCAGCAACCCTCGACGGAGCCGCCTCCAACCCCCTCCGCGCCATCGCCGGCTTGACCCCCACCACGCTGCCGATGCCACTCCTCTCCACCTCGACGCACCCGAACCACCAGTGACCTCGCCCCCCTAGAAGCCATCGCGACGCCGATTCGCGAGCCCCCCAGTCTGACGACCTCCTGCCGCCGACGTCTTCTTTCCCCCCTTCTTCGCAGGTTAAAGTAAGTTGTTTTTTTTTTTTTTTTTTTTTTTAATCTGAAAATTTCGATTTTAAAGTTTAATACTGATTTTATAAAAGGATTTAAAACTGATTTTTAAAAGGATTATAAAACTGATTTTTTAAAAGGATTTAAAACTGATTTTTAAAAGGATTATAAAACTGATTTTTTAAAAGGATTATAAAACTGATTTTTAAAAGGATATAAAACTGATTTTTAAAAGGATTATAAAACTGATTTTTAAAAGGATATAAAACTGATTTTTAAAAGGATATAAAACTGATTTTTTTAAAAGGATTATAAAACTGATTTTTAAAAGGATTATAAAACTGATTTTTAAAAGGATTTAAAACTGATTTTTAAAAGGGTTTAAAAACTGATTTTGTTTTGAGATTTTAAATAGAAAAAGATTTGAACTTTAAATAGAAAAAGATTAGAACTTTAAAAAGAAAAAGATCAGATTTTTTTTTAGAATAGAAAAGATCATATTTTTAAAATAGAAAAGACGGAATTTTTATTAAGTAGAAGAAGTAAGATATGATTTTTATATTTTTAAAGTAATAAAAATATAATTTTTACATCATAGGAATATTAAAAATATAATCTTTATATTTTGAAAAGGCGGAATCTATATTTTTGAAATGCAATTTTTATATATTGAATAACGAAGTAAAAATTCGATTTTTACATATGTAGAGAATACGGGCAACGAAAGCGACAAAAGGCGAGATCGGCGAAGATTTCTATAAAGGAAGAATTGTAGTATTGGATAGCTATTGGTGAGAATTTCTCACTCTTCAATTTCTTTTACTATATATATATGTGTTGAAATAAAAGTGAATTGCTATATATAAATATATATATATATATATACGCCCCTCGTCCACAAACCATGGACGATATTTATTGGTTGAAATTGTTGTGAAAATTGATTGATAGCGAATGATTGTTTGGGATTGTTTGTGATTGATATTGGTTGATTGTGGTTGAAAAATACCCATTTGTGGTTGAGAAATATTTGGTTGAAACCACATAGGATTAGTTTGTGGAAATGAAATAAATATATACATGCCGCCTGCGTGCGAACTAGATGCATGATCCCCATTGTCAAAAACCGCGAGGTTTTAAGGTAGAGCGAGGAGCCGTACTAGGGACGGTCCCGGTTTTAACTACCCTGCCGTTATGCTGCCGAAATTTTGAATAATATTCGTGTGTTTGAATTATTTTCATATGCTTAAACTATATTTATTCATTGAATAGAAAACCTTCATGTGTTGAATTGATATTCATTCGTTGATTAGAAATTCATGTGTTGAATGGTATTCGCGTTTTAAAATGTAAAAATCACATTTTTATCTATATATAGAAACTATAGAAAACATTCATGTGTTGAATTGATATTCATTCGTTGATTAGAAATTCATGTGTTGAATGGTATTCATATTTTGAAACAAATTGTTTGATAATAAAAAAAATCACATTTTTATCTATATATAGAAACTATAGAAAACATTCATGTGTTGAATTGATATTCATTCGTTGATTAGAAATTCATGTGTTGAATGGTATTCATATTTTGAAATAAATTGTTTGATAATAAAAATCACCTTTTATCTATATATAAAATCCTATTTTTGTCACCTGTATGAACTATATAGAAAAATAGTGTTTTGAAATGAATTGTTTTACAATAAAAATCACATTTTTATTGTATGCATAAATCGTTGAAATGTGAAGTGTTAAAAATAGCCACTCGTTCAAATTAAACATATATGAGTTAAAATATTCATTAATTAGCTAATGAAATGATTTGCACCTATTTATGTAACATTAGAATGAATGGTGTTTTTTTTTAAACCAAATAGAAGTCAAATATGAAGTTGAATAGAAAATGATAAATGATAAGAACTATATATATATGTACATGCATATTCATTGAACATGTTATAGCAAAGGGGCTAGAGAAGAGGAATAAAATTTTGTGCCCGACAAATAGGAACACATTTACTGTTTTGTTTGGGCGATGATTTTATGAGCCTGTTGGCTAGCCGCTTGGCTTTTTCTTTTTCTTTTTGAGATTAGAAGGACCGGGAAAGCTGTGAAAACCCGTAACTTCCCCGTTAAGGAAAGCGTCGGATAGTTCGAGAACAAGCCACAACAGAACACATACAGAAGAACATTTCATTGTATAATACAACAATGCATCAGAATACAAGAATATACAGAGTACGAATAAATATAACACAGAAATATCAGAGATTTAAATTACATTTAAATACATAGCAGCGGAAAATATTACAATACACAACTAGAGGGGATATACGGATACAAAGCTTTCCGGATATCGTTCCAGCTGTAAACCAGGATCTTGTGAATATAAATCTGCAAAACCGAAACTACTAGCTGCCCGTGTCAAAATAAGGGCACCCAGAGTTTAGGTTAAAACAATAAACTCCAGGTCAGTCATGGGACTGGTGTGAGAACTAAAACAGTTATTAATCTTTATTTTAAATCATTAGGTAAATCAAGGGACCACGCCGTATAACACGGAACGGGTTTCCTCCCAAGAATACCAGTGCATAAAACAAACAGCGCAATGCTAAATAAAGAAAAATGAAGCTGTTATAAGACCCAGGTCCCATCATACAATGCAACGCAGCCGAGGATAGGGTTTTCCCTTATAACAGCCAAAGAATGCTTGATACGGTTAAAACAAATCGTTTGATACTATTATAAGTGCATAGTGTATAAAACAACTTCAAATCATAAGTATCAATCATAGGCGGCATGAGCGCCCCATCCCACTATGTCACCATATATAGGTTTACAAATAAAACCGCAAAGTCACGTATTTGGAAATTGGATTTCCGTCTATGAACCGAGGCAAAAGATAGTCCTCAACCGATTCGAGACGCTCTAGCCCGTGTCTCAGGAACAGAATGCATCGTCCCTTGGAGCGACAGGGCCGGTCCACCGATGTGGATTAAAATGCCTGAACACTGCGTTTCCCCGCCCTTTGGGGCGTAGGTGAGCCAACTAAATTACTCCATCGGACCCGGATCGTCCGATCAAACCGAGGCGCCTCGCAACAGCAACAACCACATAAGTCAAACTCGTCAGGGCGTGTAAAACCACTGACGCCACTTTTTAGCTAGAAGGAAACGCATGCCCTCCCTGAGGTCCGTCTCCCGTTTTTGGTTCATACCGGGTGTGAAACACGCGAAGTAAACGTTACACAAAGCTACGCCACAAAGGCCGTGCTTTGATCATCACCACAAGACTTTGCTTTTCAACAGAAGCCTCGATCAATTGCCACTTAGGCATGCCACACAGGCAATTCACTCCATGCGTTTGGTATCCATCAATATACAACCCCTGAGCTCGTACGTCTCAGAGAAGGGCGTTAAGCAAGAGAATAAATTCTCCGCCGCCAAACAGATATATATTTAATAGAGATCAATCACACGGACTAAAATCCAATGTCAGACACACAGTCCATTTACAAGTTCGTTCTAGGTCTGAACGAAACCGGAGGCACCTAGTACCCCGCATATCCATCGATCTCCAAGTACGTCTGGACGATCACTAACTGTTTCCATCTTCTTGGGTGTACAGCCTAATCAAGATCATCAGTAATTACCCAAACGACGTGAAGACTTCCGGTCTTCGACCACCGTCTTCATCTTCGACTTATCGTCGTATCAGTTATTCAGAATGGGATAAACCCGGTCTTTCCGAATAACTCGCGTATATTTTAAATAAGTGTTACACAAACACAACATACGCCTCATTCCAATTCATTAGTCACTAACCGTAAATTAATCAAGAGAATAATTCCCCAAATATTAACCCCGAAGGCCGAAACCAACATCAGATCAATATCCAGAAAACCCTTCTGCTTGGCTAATCGACAGTTAGTTTCTAAATGTCACATTCATAGGGAAAGGTTCCCATTAATTTTATCCAAGATAAATTCCTTGAATTTATTCTTTATTCTATCTTTTGAATTTCGATTCAACTAGTCGGGATTAACGAAACTTACCGAAGTAATCATTTGTTTTAATTTCCCAATCCCAACCTATTAATCCCATGAAGTAAAACTGGTAATACTTCATATCTAACACCACAGTGTTATCGGTAAATTCAGTTACCATTTCACGTTCAAATCTAATTAAAGATTTAACTATCGCCTGGAGTAAAACTGGTGATACTCCATTTCGATTATTTCAATCTAATTAAAGATTCATTAAAACTCCACTTAGTTTTAATCTTTGACTGGGTTAAAGAATCAGTGTCATTTAAAACACGGTTCACGATAAACCCAAAATCACATTCCATTAATTATCGGGTTAAAGAACAAGTGTTATTTAAAACACCGTTCACGATAAACCCAAAAATCAATACCAATTCAGTTCCAATTAAATATAATTTAATTGGTACACTTCATTAAATCTAAATAAAAAGATTTAATCTTTTCTCAACTGGGTTCAAGAACAGTGTTAGTGAAGACACCATTCACGACAAACCCAAATCACATTTGATATTCAATATAAGGCTCTAAATAGAAAATATATCGGCTTATATTCAATATCAAATTCTACGATTAACAAATGTCGTATTGGAATTAACGATATAAATATATATCTTTCAAATTTCCATAACAACATCTGTATAATCACGAATTCCAACATCGAAATATTCCGAAGACAATTTCGATTCAAATCCACTCCAATGCAATCACTGGAAATTCTGGTTATTTTTAAAACCCATTTCAAATTCAATTTATTTATTTAAAAATAAATAGAATTATATTTCTAGTTCAAAACTAGTTCATTTCGATAAAAATCTATTTTTATCTTTTCAAATATGGAGTTTTTCATCCCAAATCTTCACAAATCATTTCTTATGATTTTACATAAATTATTACTATTTTTAATAATTTTATCAAGGCCCGTACAGTCGATTTCCACCAATGGCCATCGAACTGCACTTACAGCGACCTTTTTCAAATTTGATTTGGACGTAACTCCAAATCCAACCGTTAGATTTCAAATTTCTAATATTCGTTAGAAAGCTCTTTTCGGTACGAACCCCACGGTTCCGGTTTTAGGAGAATCCGACGGTCGGATCTCCCGTAATGTCCGTTTGAAATAAATGGTCGAAATTCACGAACTGCCGCGGCGCGGCGCGATCTATTCAGGCCATTATATAATATATATAATATATATAATATATTTTTCGTCGATTTCTATTTAAAACGAATTATATAAATAGTTTTAAAATTCGTTTCAAAAGCAATTTCAACTTCCATTTCAATTCAAATCAAAATTGAATTCTTCTTTATAAATTCGTTTTAAAACTCATTTCTATTCAATTCAAATTTCAATTCAATTTGAATTCATTTCAATTCGCTTTCAATTCCATTTGAATTCGTTTTCAATTCAATTCATTTCGAAATCGTTTTCAATTCAATTCATTTCGAAATCGTTTTCAATTCAATTCATTTCGAAATCGTTTTCAATTCAATTCATTTCTATTTTCAAATATTCTATTTCAAATATTTCTTTTTCAAAATAGTTGTTATTATCAAAATATTTCGTTCAACACATGACCAATCTCAATGGATGAGTACTGTCAACACATGAACTTTTATTTTATATCGATAAAGGTGTAAATTTTATTACTAGAATATTTCGTTCAACACATGACCAATCTCAATGAATGAGTACTGTCAACACATGAACTTTTATTTTATATCGATAAAGGTGTAAATTTTATTACTAGAATATTTCGTTCAACACATGACCAATCTCAATGGATGAGTACTGTCAACACATGAACTTTTATTTTATAATATTCTTTATTTTTCAAATTGGAATGAGGCCCAATCAATTACCATATAAAGTTAATTATATGGATTTTCATACAACACATGTATATAATAGCATGGAAAAATAATCAACCATCAACCAAAGTGCACTACACTGTATAAGCATCAAATATAGATATCTAACGCTTATAACAGCCTGTCAATCAATCGATCGACATATTTAATCAATCAGGATGAGTGAACTTCAAATTTCATCCCAACACCCGTGTGGGGTTTCAAACAATCAAACCCAGATTTTATTTGTGCAGTTGGGTGATGTGTAAAATTTATCGACCCAATCAATGTCCTTCAAATAGGTGTACATAAACAAACCGTCTGGTTTGTAAATGAATATTTATTTATTCACATTCACGCTAAAAATTATATTTTTAATGACAAAACATTTTATTCCAACATATGAATTTCTATTCAGTTCATTCTTTAAATAAAATGATATTTTTATTTTTCTAACTTATTTTAGAAAATTTCGGCGGCATAACTGCACGATACTAGAAACGGGACGAGGCCTAGCCTTATCCCCGGTCTAGTGAAGGCCCACGCCATTCACACATCAATCAAATCAATTTATTTCACCCAACAATTCAATTTCAAGTCAAATCATCTAATCAACTACACAACCAAACAATTTAACAAACAAGCCATCCATGGTCTGTGGATGACGGGTGTCGGGTGCTACTAAACACCGTCTGCATCCTAGTATATATATATAACTAGCAAAAGAAAATTTGAGTGAGAAGTTGTCACCGATAGCTATCCAACTTCACGACACTTCACTTAGAGAAATCTTCGCCTTTCTCGCTTTTTGTCGCTTTGTTGCCCGTATTCTCTACATATGTAAAAAATCGAATTTTTACTATGTTATTCAATATATAAAGATTGCATTTTGACTTCGCTATTAAATATAAAGATTATATTTTATTATTCTTATGATGTAAGAATTATATTTTTATTACTTTAAAAATACAAAAATCATGTCTTACATCTTTTACTTAATAAAAATTCCGTCTTTTCAATTTTAAAGATGTGATCTTTATTTTTTTCAAGTTCAAATCTTTTCCCATTAAAAGATCAAACCTTTTTCTATTTCAAAGTTTAAACCTTTAAAATAAAATCAGCTTTTATTTCCTAAAAAAAAAAATCAGTTTTAAAATTCTTTTTAAATCAGTTTTTAATTCTTTTATAAAATCAGTTTTTAACATATAACAAAATCAGTTTTTATCATTTAAAAATCCAGTTTTTAAATCATTAAAAAAAAATCCAGTTTTTAAATCTTTAAATCAGTAATTAGCAAAACAAAATTAAAATAAAAATAGAATAACCTAATTCCTTACCGTAGCTTGCGAAGAGGGGAGGGCTCGATGGTGTTCGTCGGTGGCAGGCTTCAGGGGGCGTCGCGACTTCGAGACGAGGGGGTTGCTTCGGGGTCTTCGTCGGTTTCGAGGGGTTGTTCGGTGGGAGGAGGAGGCTGCTTCGAGGGTAAGGGCGGCGTCGAGGTGTTGTTCGGTGGGAGGAGGAGGCTTCAGGGCGGCGGCTTCGATAGGTTAGGGTTTTTCTTTCTTTTTTTTTATTTCTCGTTACTGAATAATGAATCGGGGGGGGGGGGGGCAATGAAGAAAAGGAGGGAATAATATTTTTTTTTTATTATTTAATTATTTAATTTTTCAAAAAGGTTGACTTTTACATACGACCTCGAAACGAGGCCTACCGCCTGTCGTCCATAGCGTTTTACCCCCATTCCGAACACAATGGGATATGTATCGTAAGCTAATTTGATCGTTACAATCAGTTTCTGTTGAATTCTCATTTAAATCCTTATATTGAATTTTAAACGTACATTTCAAATTACCGGGGTCACATACTAACTAGAAAAATTCCCGAAAAATATTTTCTAGTTTCGTATTGACGATATGGTCCTAACAAAACTAGTTTCATCGGAATCCGAGGTCATTTGCAAAATGTCCATTTTTAAGGGCCTGAATTCCATAGCGACTATTCAGAATTTTCAACTGGACATATCTTTTGATTCCCGCTATGAAATTTTGATTGGTCGGATTCGTTGGAAAGATATTATCAATTAGATCCTAATGTTTTTGGTTTCACTAAAATCCGGATTGTTTTGCACCCGGTACATTCAATTGAAGTTTGAAATCGAATTATCGAACTACCGCGCCATTTTCAATTCTATTTATAATTATATATAAATATTTATATTCTAACGACGACGCGTATAATATATACGTTCGAATTCCATTCAAAATAAATTTCACGCCGATATTATTTAAAATAATCTATTTTAAATATTCAAAATTCGCTAAAATTGCCAAAATAAAAATTTTAAACTGGCCCAGATTTTCGGGTTATTACAATCTCCCCCACTTAAAACTTTTCGTCCCCGAAAAGGAACAAAGTCGAAAGTGGTTTGATTAATCAACACTAGGCTCGATCTGGCTTCCATTCTCCAACTTTTCAGTTTCTGAGAATTTTCAAAATTTCAAAAATTTGGCTAACACCCTAAATTTTCGAAAAATTTCGCCATAACCTCCCCTGCACCGGGAGCATCGGGGAATTTCAAATAGCTTCCCGGGTCCTTCATATCTCAAAAAGAAAAAGAAAAAGCCAAGTGGCTAGCCAATAGGCTCATAAAATCATCATCACCCAAACAAAACAGTAAATTATGTAGTAAACATGTACCTATTTGTCGGGCAAACAAATTTTATTCTCTGGCTCTAGCCTCCTTGCTATGACCTGTTCAATGATATAAATGTATATGCAAACAAATGCAACCAATTTTCAATACAATTCAATATTTGATCAAATTAGGCATAATGGTTAAAATTATCAAACAAATAAACAACCAACACAAACATCAGTCAATTTGTGAATTGTCATTTGAAATTCTTAACTTTGATACATATACAAAAAATCATGTTTAGATGCCAAATCACAACAATGTATTCTAACTATATTAGTTTTGGTTCTCACACCAGTCTAATGGAAATATATAGAAATCACACCTTCGTCACTCGAAAATAAATGCTGATGATGTTTCGAACCACCATCAGAACATTGTCGGGCTACTAGAGTGCGGTTCTATATCTACCCGGTATATTAAAACTTCGAATATACGCGGATCAGACGTATACGCAAAATCTATATATACTGGATTGTCCACATCAATATAAATAAATGACCAAATACGAATAATTGATTTATATTTCAAAACAAGATTTGTTTTCATTTTAAAAATATACTCTTCACACTCGTTCTAGGATACTACTGATCCTATCTCTAACGAGTCATTCCCATTGGATTTTACTAATCCAATATCTGATGAATTCTTTCGTATGGTTCTAATGTGTCTTGTTCTCTAAGCTTTGTAAACCTAAGCTCTGATACCAACTGTGAAAACCCGTAACTTCCCCGTTAAGGAAAGCGTCAGATAGTTCGAGAACAAGCCACAACAGAACACATACAGAAGAACATTTCATTGTATAATACAACAATGCATCAGAATACAAGAATATACAGAGTACGAATAAATATAACACAGAAATATCAGAGATTTAAATTACATTTAAATACATAGCAGCGGAAAATATTACAATACACAACTAGAGGAGATATACGGATACAAAGCTTTCCGGATATCGTTCCAGCTGTAAACCAGGATCCTGTGAATATAAATCTGCAAAACCGAAACTACTAGCTGCCCGTGTCAAAATAAGGGCACCCAGAGTTTAGGTTAAAACAATAAACTCCAGGTCAGTCATGGGACTGGTGTGAGAACTAAAACAGTTATTAATCTTTATTTTAAATCATTAGGTAAATCAAGGGACCACGCCGTATAACACGGAACGGGTTTCCTCCCAAGAATACCAGTGCATAAAACAAACAGCGCAATGCTAAATAAAGAAAAATGAAGTTGTTATAAGACCCAGGTCCCATCACACAATGCAACGCAGCCGAGGATAGGGTTTTCCCTTATAACAGCCAAATAATGCTTGATACGGTTAAAACAAATCGTTTGATACTATTATAAGTGCATAGTGTATAAAACAACTTCAAATCATAAGTATCAATCATAGGCGGCATGAGCGCCCCATCCCACTATGTCACCATATATAGGTTTACAAATAAAACCGCAAAGTCACGTATTTGGAAATTGGATTTCCGTCTATGAACCGAGGCAAAAGATAGTCCTCAACCGATTCGAGACGCTCTAGCCCGTGTCTCAGGAACAGAACGCATCGTCCCTTGAAGCGACAGGGCCGGTCCACCGATGTGGATTAAAATGCCTGAACACTGCGTTTCCCCGCCCTTTGGGGCGTAGGTGAGCCAACTAAATGACTCCATCGGACCCGGATCGTCCGATCAAACCGAGGCGCCTCGCAACAGCAACAACCACATAAGTCAAACTCGTCAGGGCGTGTAAAACCACTGACGCCACTTTTTAGCTAGAAGGAAACACATGCCCTCCCTGAGGTCCGTCTCCCGTTTTTGGTTCATACCGGGTGTGAAACACGCGAAGTAAACGTTACACAAAGCAACGCCACAAAGGCCGTGCTTTGATCATCACCACAAGACTTTGCTTTTCAACAGAAGCCTCGATCAATTGCCACTTAGGCATGCCACACAGGCAATTCACTCCATGTGTTTGGTATCCATCAATATACAACCCATGAGCTCGTACGTCTCAGAGAAGGGCGTTAAGCAAGAGAATAAATTCTCCGCCGCCAAACAGATATATATTTAATAGAGATCAATCACACGGACTAAAATCCAATGTCAGACACACAGTCCATTTACAAGTTCGTTCTGGGTCTGAACGAAACCGGAGGCACCTAGTACCCCGCATATCCATCGATCTCCAAGTACGTCTGGACGATCACTAACTGTTTCCATCTTCTTGGGTGTACAGCCCAATCAAGATCATCAGTAATTACCCAAACGACGTGAAGACTTCCGGTCTTCGACCACCGTCTTCATCTTCGACTTATCGTCGTATCAGTTATTCAGAATGGGATAAACCCGGTCTTTCCGAATAACTCGCGTATATTTTAAATAAGTGTTACACAAACACAACATACGCCTCATTCCAATTCATTAGTCACTAACCATAAATTAATCAAGAGAATAATTCCCCAAATATTAACCCCGAAGGCCGAAACCAACATCAGATCAATATCCAGAAAACCCTTCTGCTTGGCTAACCGACAGTTAGTTTCTAAATGTCACATTCATAGGGAAAGGTTCCCATTAATTTTATCCAAGATAAATTCCTTGAATTTATTCTTTATTCTATCTTTTGAATTTCGATTCAACTAGTCGGGATTAACGAAACTTACCGAAGTAATCATTTGTTTTAATTTCCCAATCCCAACCTATTAATCCCATGAAGTAAAACTGGTAATACTTCATATCTAACACCACAGTGTTATCGGTAAATTCAATTACCATTTCACGTTCAAATCTAATTAAAGATTTAACTATCGCCTGGAGTAAAACTGGTGATACTCCATTTCGATTATTTCAATCTAATTAAAGATTCATTAAAACTCCACTTAGTTTTAATCTTTGACTGGGTTAAAGAATCAGTGTCATTTAAAACACGGTTCACGATAAACCCAAAATCACATTCCATTAATTATCGGGTTAAAGAACAAGTGTTATTTAAAACACCGTTCACGATAAACCCAAAAATCAATACCAATTCAGTTCCAATTAAATATAATTTAATTGGTACACTTCATTAAATCTAAATAAAAAGATTTAATCTTTTCTCAACTGGGTTCAAGAACAGTGTTAGTGAAGACACCATTCACGACAAACCCAAATCACATTTGATATTCAATATAAGGCTCTGAATAGAAAATATATCGGCTTATATTCAATATCAAATTCCACGATTAACAAATGTCGTATTGGAAATAACGATATAAATATATATCTTTCAAATTTCCATAACAACATCTGTATAATCACGAATTCCAACATCGAAATATTCCGAAGACAATTTCGATTCAAATCCACTCCAATGCAATCACTGGAAATTCTGGTTATTTTTAAAACCCATTTCAAATTCAATTTATTTATTTAAAAATAAATAGAATTATATTTCTAGTTCAAAACTAGTTCATTTCGATAAAAATCTATTTTTATCTTTTCAAATATGGAGTTTTTCATCCCAAATCTTCACAAATCATTTCTTATGATTTTACATAAATTATTACTATTTTTAATAATTTTATCAAGGCCCGTACAGTCGATTTCCACCAATGGCCATCGAACTGCACTTACAGCGACCTTTTTCAAATTTGATTTGGACGTAACTCCAAATCCAACCGTTAGATTTCAAATTTCTAATATTCGTTAGAAAGCTCTTTCGGTACGAACCCCACGGTTCCGGTTTTAGGAGAATCCGATGGTCGGATCTCCCGTAATGTCCGTTTGAAATAAATGGTCGAAATTCACGAACTGCCGCGGCGCGGCGCGTTCTATTCAGGCCATTATATAATATATATAATATATATAATATATTTTTCGTCGATTTCTATTTAAAACGAATTATATAAATAGTTTTAAAATTCGTTTCAAAAGCAATTTCAACTTCCATTTCAATTCAAATCAAAATTGAATTCTTCTTTATAAATTCGTTTTAAAACTCATTTCTATTCAATTCAAATTTCAATTCAATTTGAATTCATTTCAATTCGCTTTCAATTCCATTTGAATTTGTAACGACCCGGATTTTTGGCCGTTGAATTCTGAATATTTAAATTTGTTTTAAAAATTTTAATTGAATTACATATAGGGATTTATTAATTAAAAACGAAGTTTGAACGTAAATTTATAATATAATTATAAAACGAGCTCGAAATCGCGCGGCAGTTCGTAATATAGAGTTTTGAACTTCAACCGAGGATACAGGATCCGATATAAGTCGGATTTCTGTGAAACAAGACACGTTGGAACAGTATTTATTATAATTCTCATATGAAAGAGGAAAATCTAGATTTCGTGTTATAATTTGTTAGTTATGGTCAGATCAAATTTTGAAATAGTCGCTGTGGAAATCGTTATTTAAAATTATGCGTGTTAAAATAGCCATTTTGCAAACGGACTCAGATTTCGACGAAATCAGTTACATTGGGACCGTATCGTTAAACTATTGTACAATGTTGAATGGCGTGGAAAACCGATGTCGTATGTGACCACGGCAGCCACAAACGCCCGTTCAATTTCTATAGCGCGTAATTAATTCCATAAAGGGATATTAGAGTGTAACTTGAACAGACGATCGAATCAGGCCACGAAACCAGTTCAGGTGAGTTCGTAGAGTCGGATATAGTCAAGGTAGGTATATAGTTTGTTATTTTTAGAGATCGGCAAATTTGGTGTTCAGAAGGGCAGTGCGGTGCGCGCCAAAAACAGTCTACCGGGGCAACAGTCTCAGAATGCGACGAAACTAGTGCCGTTGGGTTCGTATCGAAAAGTTATTGTCGGTATTCGCTGTTTCAAGTTGTTTTGATTTATCTGGTGATCGTGAAAAATTTAAACGCGTGTTGATTTCTGGTTTTATAAAGGAAAATTTTTCATACGATGTCAGAATGCGACGAAACTTGTCCCATTGGGTTCAGAATACCTTTTTACACCAAGATAAGTTTTTTTATCAGTAAACAGAAGCCACTTTTATTTTCAAGTACCGTAACAAGGGAAAAACTGCATCGTACATCAAATTTAATCTTTCGTCGTAGTATTGTCCTTTCCTCTAGTTGATACAGTGACTTGTCACATTGAATTTTCTACTTCACATCTAAATTTCGATACATGAAAACCTCTGTAGCTCTTAAACATAAGGTACAAACCTACAGTATAGCATGTACAGGTTGTCAATCTATTTTCAAATACCTTGCCGACAAAGTAATCAAAATCCCAAGCCTATCTACCCCTATTTCTACAGCTATGCTAAATTTCGTGGGTGCCAAGCTTTCGTTTCTATATAAACAAGGCCACAGTAGACCATTTTCTTCCAGAAATTAAATACAAAAAAAAAATTAAACCAAAATCCCATGCTGAACCTTTTGCGCTGCCTTCTATCTCAAACGAACGGCCAACATTCCTCCTACAAAGATCGCCGTCGATCTCCACCCTCATGCTATATTTGGCAATGACCCGGAAGCAATATTGCTCATCTAAGTGAGAGCTGCTGGTGGCCGGAGGCGGCTGATGTCTGGTGGCTCGGTTTCTCGGTGGCGGCGCTGTGAAGGAAGCGTTGAAGGATAGAAGGAGGAGAGGGCTGTCGTGAGTGGGAATGGAAGCTACTGGCTTTGATCCAATTGTTTTTGGTGTAGAGCGGTAGATGTGTTGAGGCCAGACCGATGGGAGGCGTCCTTAGGTGGTCAGTCGAGGCTGTCCGGTGGCCGTTGGTTGCGCCGGCGGTGGTTCGAAGGAGTGGAGATGCTTCGGTAGTAGCTGATGGGGTAGAAGCAGTTCGAGATGATGTTTCGGGGAAGAAAACATTTCATGGTGGAGTTGGCAGGATTCGAAATACACGACAGGTGAGAAGAATAAACATGCCTAATTACAATTAATAATGCCTAATCTCCCTTAGTATAATGCAAGTTAAATTTAATATACATACATGATTACGAGATACTGTAGCATGCCGAAGTACATTTACGTGGATAGCATGCCCATTTATTTTATACAGATTAACGTGACCTGGGTATTAATTTTGCCTAACCAAACTTGCGAGCCTAATCATGGCTATGTAATGCCTAATGGGGTAAACTCACGTAAGGGGTCATTTAGCCTATAATATATTATTAAAGTATAGGAAGTATTAATTAATCTAATTCAAGGTTTTAGCGTAGCCTACGATATTTCCAAGTGTTTAATTAGGGCTATTAAAATGCCTAATCAAGGGTTATGTTAACGTAAGTATGGGGTTTAAATAAATATTTAATAATATTGTTAAATTAAATGTCGAATATCGTATTAAATTTATATCTGCGTCATACAGTAACGAGGTTAGACGAAACAAAGGACAATGGAACCTTACCGACTAGCGCTTCATTAAGGAACCGATTTGGACAGAGTTGGCAGCTATTGGAGTTCTACCTAAATTTAATGTGTTTCAGCGACGAACGAAACTGAGTGAGTAAACTCACTTACTCCCTCTCGTTTATATTTTAATATATAAACGAGTTTTAAATATTTTTATACTGTGCAATGGTTGATTGGTTGAATAGTTGGTAAATTTGGTTGAATTGGTTGATAGGATTACACCATTAATTGATCACTAGTTCTGATATTTCATTTTGGTGTGAAATAATATTATTGATGTTACTAACATCTGTGGATGCAGGGAAACAGGTTGGAGGGATCCAACTGGATCCCTCAACATTTTATTTACTGTTTTATTTGATGGTGATATATGTTATGCTACATTATCCATGGTTGAATTTGTGTGTTTGATTTACCCTGGCCTTAGGAACCTGGTATTTTAGATACCGTAAAATATCATCGAATGTGAAAAAGGAAATTAGAATTTAAAAGCAGAGTTTATTCCCAAATTAGAAATAATTTCTTTTTCATTGAGTTGCAAATGGAAACCTATTCCATTGGGTAAACCAAGAAAAATGTTATAAATAAAGATATAAATTAAGTGGATCATTAACTATTGGATAAATTAAAAGGTGAGTTCAAATATGAATGTATATTTGAAAGTGAGTATCGGTTTTGAAACCAATATTTGGAAATGGATCCGAATTTAGCAAATTACAGAGGAAAGTTTAAAGAAAGATTTTCAAATGCTTAAAATAAAAGAATAAATAGTTTAAAACAAGGAAATATTTTGCAAATAAAATGTATATAAAAAGGGAATTTATAGAAATCGAATTAAGTGGTTAGAAAAATGTATAGTTTATAAATATGTTTAAAGGAGAACTTGAATTGTTTAAAATTAACAGAGTTTATAAATGAACAACGGAAGCGTGTGCGTCGCACACGGTATTTTATTCAAAACAGCAATCATAACGCTGTTGTTATAAGAAATGCTTTTTGTAATTTTAAATAGCGATTATAATGCTGTCTTTGTAAGAAATGCTTTTATAAAACTAAACAGCAATTTTAGCGCTGTTGTTATAATAAAGGTTGTGAATCTATACAGCAATTTTAGACGCTGCTGTTATAATAAATGTCTTGGTAAATCTAAATAGCAATTTTAATGCTGCCGTTATAATAACTGTTTTAATAGCAATCTTAATGCTATGGTTATGATAAGTGTTCTATAATGTTAGACAGCGGTTTTAACGCTGTTGTTGAAAGCAATGCTTTATAAACCAAACATTTGAAGATAGCAATTATAACGCTATCGTTATAATCAATATTTTTATAAAGAAGGTGTGTTCGTAGATCAAACCCGAGAGTTGCGTAAGCAATGTTTGGTTTAAAGTTGTGAGCTCTGACTATTTCAAAGTTAAGAATGTCGTTCAGTTAAGGTCTGAGAGGTAATTATACCCCAACTTGACTGACTGCATTATTGACGGAGAAAGGGGTAAGGCTCGATAGCAAGGGTTGGTTAGTGATATCGTTAATTAACGAATGATTTATGATTTAAGTTATAATAACGATGTTTGTAACATCAGTTAATTCAAAGGATTTAGAAATGTTTTGTAACTGGAGTAAAAGATATTTTCTCAATAAAGGAATTATATATATTGGAAATGTTTCCAATAATCAAGAGAGAAAATAGTGCTTTGAAGAACGCGAAAGGTGGAAAATGGGAATTGGAAATGATAATGTAATAAAGAACTAATATAAAAAGGGCCCAGTGTTGTTTGATGCGTGATTGATAGAATTTCCATTTGGAAATAGGACCGTTGATTGTATGGGTGTTTCTTTGATAGTTAAATCACCGACTATCAAAGTTTTGATTTATTTTATACCTCCGTTGTCAATATGGAAAGACCGGGATCAGATTTGATATCTGAAAACCACTCTGTATTGGCGTAAGCGTTATGAAGCAACTTATGCTGAAGAAAATTGAAGACGGAGTTATGAAGGGCTATCCTGTTTACGGGATAGTGCCTTCGGTTTGTCCAGACCCAGGACAACTTGTATGGACGAGTGTCTGACAGAGTATTTCCAAAGGGGGTTACGTACGTTGATTCCTTCAAACGTACGAAGTTGGGGCATAGAAGGGAAGCTTCTTTAGCCTAACAATCTGAGTATTTTTGTGGGAATCAATCAGTGATTTCCGATGGATCTGATGATGTGGCATTCAAAGTGAATGATGGCCAGATGTTCTGGAAGATAATTCAAACCTCAAGCCTCATCAACCCGGAATTGGACAAAAATCGGGCAGGCAACATGGCTATGTGGGTCGCACCCATTAGGATGTATGACCACCTATCTAGAGAAATTCCTTTTGTTCTTAAATCTATCGATGCTGTCCCTTACCGGGAGACGGTTGCTGATCCCAACCGTCGGTGATATACATTCGATACACTCAAGCGAAATGAGTGGTCGGTCATGTGAGGGCCGGGTTGCAAGACGTTCATGTTGAACCCAGTGTATTTGCCTCTAGAGATACACGTTCGGAAGGTGGTCCCATACCTTGTCAAGTTGGAATCCAATCTCCAATAAGTGCCTCGGAGTTTGATTGTATATTATATATGTAGAGCGTGAGATGCAAGCGTTCTGCTAGATTGCTAATTACTTGTGATTAGACATTATTATAATATCAGATAATATATGATTTCCAAAGTGTTTTGGGTTATCGTAAGGTAAAAGCCATCCGTGTTTATGTGTGGATTGGTCTTACGATTATCTTTTCTTTTGAAAAGGATTTTGAAAAGTTAAACCAAATGATTGGAGTTTACTCACACCAGTCCCATGACTGACCCAGAGTTTATTTTTGTTTGTTTTCCCTAAACTCTTGGGTGCCCAAATTTGTACGGGCAGTCAAGTAGTCGGGATTTTTTTCAGATTCACTTGGAGAAGATTGAAGCAGGAGTCTTTACCTGTTAGCTATAGACTATCATACTTTCCGCTGTGTATTTTGTTGTATCTGGAAACAGGTGTTTATAACTGTTCCAAAGATAACTGTTGTGCTCTGATGATGGTATGTATATATACAGTTATTGTTTTATATTTCAAAAGTATGTTATCTAATATATTTCATTCGTTCCGCTGTGAGTTTGTGATCTTCGTTTTTCTTCTATTCTAATATTTCTTTCTTTCTAATTCTCACCCTCTAACTTCTTTCTAATAATGATTCGTATTTCTGTGCAATTTGAGTAGGACGTGTGGTGTTATTAGTCGACTCAAAGGGTACGGATTTGCGGGTCGTTTCAGAATTCGTTTTCAATTCAATTCATTTCGAAATCGTTTTCAATTCAATTCATTTCGAAATCGTTTTCAATTCAATTCATTTCGAAATCGTTTTCAATTCAATTCATTTCGAAATCGTTTTCAATTCAATTCATTTCTATTTTCAAATATTCTATTTCAAATATTTCTTTTTCAAAATAGTTGTTATTATCAAAATATTTCGTTCAACACATGACCAATCTCAATGGATGAGTACTGTCAACACATGAACTTTTATTTTATATCGATAAAGGTGTAAATTTTATTACTAGAATATTTCGTTCAACACATGACCAATCTCAATGAATGAGTACTGTCAACACATGAACTTTTATTTTATATCGATAAAGGTGTAAATTTTATTACTAGAATATTTCGTTCAACACATGACCAATCTCAATGGATGAGTACTGTCAACACATGAACTTTTATTTTATAATATTCTTTATTTTTCAAATTGGAATGAGGCCCAATCAATTACCATATAAAGTTAATTATATGGATTTTCATACAACACATGTATATAATAGCATGGAAAAATAATCAACCATCAACCAAAGTGCACTACACTGTATAAGCATCAAATATAGATATCTAACGCTTATAACAGCCTGTCAATCAATCGATCGACATATTTAATCAATCAGGATGAGTGAACTTCAAATTTCATCCCAACACCCGTGTGGGGTTTCAAACAATCAAACCCAGATTTTATTTGTGCAGTTGGGTGATGTGTAAAATTTATCGACCCAATCAATGTCCTTCAAATAGGTGTACATAAACAAACCGTCTGGTTTGTAAATGAATATTTATTTATTCACATTCACGCTAAAAATTATATTTTTAATGACAAAACATTTTATTCCAACATATGAATTTCTATTCAGTTCATTCTTTAAATAAAATGATATTTTTATTTTTCTAACTTATTTTAGAAAATTTCGGCGGCATAACGGCACGATACTAGAAACGGGACGAGGCCTAGCCTTATCCCCGGTCTAGTGAAGGCCCACGCCATTCACACATCAATCAAATCAATTTATTTCACCCAACAATTCAATTTCAAGTCAAATCATCTAATCAACTACACAACCAAACAATTTAACAAACAAGCCATCCATGGTCTGTGGATGACGGGTGTCGGGTGCTACTAAACACCGTCTGCATCCTAGTATATATATATATAACTAGCAAAAGAAAATTTGAGTGAGAAGTTCTCACCGATAGCTATCCAACTTCACGACACTTCACTTAGAGAAATCTTCGCCTTTCTCGCTTTTTGTCGCTTTGTTGCCCGTATTCTCTACATATGTAAAAAATCGAATTTTTACTATGTTATTCAATATATAAAGATTGCATTTTGACTTCGCTATTAAATATAAAGATTATATTTTTATTATTCTTATGATGTAAGAATTATATTTTTATTACTTTAAAAATACAAAAATCATGTCTTACATCTTTTACTTAATAAAAATTCCGTCTTTTCAATTTTAAAGATGTGATCTTTATTTTTTTCAAGTTCAAATCTTTTCCCATTAAAAGATCAAACCTTTTTCTATTTCAAAGTTTAAACCTTTAAAATAAAATCAGCTTTTATTTCCTAAAAATAAAATCAGTTTTAAAATTCTTTTTAAATCAGTTTTTATCATTTAAAAATCCAGTTTTTAAATCATTAAAAAAAATCCAGTTTTTAAATCATTTAAAAATCCAGTTTTTAAATCTTTAAATCAGTAATTAGCAAAACAAAATTAAAATAAAAATAGAATAACCTAATTCCTTACCGTAGCTTGCGAAGAGGGGAGGGCTCGATGGTGTTCGTCGGCGGCAGGCTTCAGGGGGCGTCGCGACTTCGAGACGAGGGGGTTGCTTCGGGGTCTTCGTCGGTTTCGAGGGGTTGTTCGGTGGGAGGAGGAGGCTGCTTCGAGGGTAAGGGCGGCGTCGAGGTGTTGTTCGGTGGGAGGAGGAGGCTTCAGGGCGGCGGCTTCGATAGGTTAGGTTTTTTTTTATTTCTCGTTACTGAATAATGAATCGGGGGGGGGGGGGGGCAATGAAGAAAAGGAGGGAATAATATTTTTTTTATTATTTAATTATTTAATTTTTCAAAAAGGTTGACTTTTACATACGACCTCGAAACGAGGCCTACCGCCTGTCGTCCATAGCGTTTTACCCCCATTCCGAACACAATGGGATATGTATCGTAAGCTGATTTGATCGTTACAATCAGTTTCCGTTGAATTCTCATTTAAATCCTTATATTGAATTTTAAACGTACATTTCAAATTACCGGGGTCACATACTAACTAGAAAAATTCCCGAAAAATATTTTCTAGTTTCGTATTGACGATATGGTCCTAACAAAACTAGTTTCATCGGAATCCGAGGTCATTTGCAAAATGTCCATTTTTAAGGGCCTAAATTCCATAGCGACTATTCAGAATTTTCAACTGGACATATCTTTTGATTCCCGCTATGAAATTTTGATTGGTCGGATTCGTTGGAAAGATATTATCAATTAGATCCTAATGTTTTTGGTTTCACTAAAATCCGGATTGTTTTGCACCCGGTACATTCAATTGAAGTTTGAAATCGAATTATCGAACTACCGCGCCATTTTCAATTCTATTTATAATTATATATAAATATTTATATTCTAACGACGACGCGTATAATATATACGTTCGAATTCCATTCAAAATAAATTTCTCGCCGATATTATTTAAAATAATCTATTTTAAATATTCAAAATTCGCTAAAATTGCCAAAATAAAAATTTTAAACTGGCCCAGATTTTCGGGTTATTACAAAAGCTATTTGCGATTTCCCGATGCTCCCGGTGCAGGGGAGGTTATGGCGAATTTTTCCAAAATTTTAAGGCGTTAGTGAAATATTTGAATTGAAAACGATATTGAAATTGTTAAATGAACTATATTTATATAATTATATAAATAAAATTAAAACGAAACGTGGCCGTGCAGTTCGCATTTTGAAACTGTGATTTTAAACAACTAGTACGGGGAATCCGACCATTGGATTTTCCCGAAACCACAACCGTCGGGTTCGCCTTGGAAAAATCTTTCCAACGGCACCAACTTTGTAAAGATCCAACGGTTGGATTGTCTGGAATGTTTAATTCAAATCTGAAGAAAAACAGCGCAGAAACGATTATATATATATATATATATAAATATAATTATATTTAATCGAATAACGACGCTGCAGTTCGTATTTTGAAATCGAAACTTCAAACGATTGTACCGGGAGATCCGACCGTCGGATTTTCCCGAAACTGGAACCGTTGGATTCGTTTTGAAAAGACCTTTCTAATGATGTAAATTTTGTGAAGATCCAACGGTTAGTTTTTCAGATATGTGTAAATCAAATCTGAAGAAAAACAGCGCCACGGCCGCTTTATGGCCCGAAGCGTCGTTTTGAATAAATTAGCTATTTTAAAATAAATAAAAATAGCGATAAATCGGTATAAAATATCATAAACAATATGGAATGAAAATAAACTGAATTTGCTCGATTTATGTTGTATTTGATGGTTGAATGTATTTGGTGTGAAAATTACATTAAAGAACAAAATTGGTGTTGTCGAATAATTTAACCATTGAAATAAATTGATTTGAAATTCTAGATATACGTGAATTATTTGAAAAGGCCGAGTTAATTCTCATTTCAAATAATTGACCGACGATTGAAAGTCGAAGTTGAAGACGGCGGTCGAAGACCGGAGATCTTCACCTCGTTTGGATGGTAACCGAGGTCCTGATTGGGAGGCATCCCGAAATATGGATAATGAGTGGTGATCATTCAGACGTGAG
The DNA here is from genome assembly GCA_030737875.1 of Allium sativum. NCBI lineage: Eukaryota > Viridiplantae > Streptophyta > Magnoliopsida > Asparagales > Amaryllidaceae > Allium > Allium sativum. Next base: position 49,069,391 of record CM060916.1, read on the forward strand.
TGGTGATCGAAGGGTTTGCGAGGTATTTAGTGCCTCCGGTTTCGTTCAGACCCAGAACGGACTTGTAAATGGATTGTGTGTCCGACATTGGAATTTGTTCTGTGTGATTGATAGCCATCAGTTGCACGGTGTGAATTGCCTGTGTGGCATGCTAAGATGCAGTGATCAGGGCTTCTGTTGAAAAGCAAAGTCTTGTGGTGATGATCAAAGCACCGCCTGTGTGGCGTAGCTTTGTGTATAACGTAAATTCGCGAGCCTCACACCCCGGTACGAACCAGAAACGGGAGGAAGGACCTCAGGGAGGACATGCGTTTCTTTCTAGCTAGGGTGGTGTCAGTGACCTACCAGCCCTGACATTTATATACTTTTCACCTATGTGGTTGTTGCTGTTGCGAGGCGCCTCGGTTTGATCGGACGATCCGGGTCCGATGGAGTCATTCGTTGGCTCGTTTACGCCCCAAAGGGCGGGGAAACGTATTGTTCAGGAATTTTAATCCACATCGGTGGACCGGCCCTGTCGCTCCTAGGGTCACTCGAGCTCTGATCCTGTGGCTCGGGCTAGAGAGTCACGAATTCGGTAAGGACTATCTTTTTCCTTGGTTCATGACGGAAATCCAATTTCCAAATACGACACCGTGCGGTTTTGATTGTATACCCATATATGGCGACATAGTGGTATGGGGCATTAATGCCGTCTATGATTGATAGTTATGATTTGAAATTGTTTTTCAAAACATATAAACACTAGCAATAATATCAAATGCCTTTGTTTTATTCGTATCAAGCATATTTGGCTGTTATAAGGTAAAAACTCTATCCTCCGGTTTGCGTTGCATTGTGTGATGGGAACTGAGTCTTATAATGGCTTCATTTTTATAAAAAGCATAGCGATGTTTAAAAGAAATGTTTGTTTGAAAGCACTGGCAATCCAATGGAGTAAACCCGTTCCATGAAAGTGGCGTGGTCCTGTGATTAGCCAGATTATATATGTGTTGAGTAGATTTCTCACACCAGTCCCATGACTGACTCGTAGTTTGTTTCACTCTCAAACTCGGGTGCCCCTTTTTCTACACGGGCAGCCTTGTATTCAGGTTTAGCTGGTTCTTTTTCTGGATAGCGGGAGCTGAAGATGGATTCTATCATTTATTTCTTTTTATGTTGTTCAGCTCCTATTGTACATATTTTGTTTATTTCCGCTGTAGACATTTATGTATAGCTGAACTGTATTTGTACTAAGTAAGATCCTGTATACTGTGTAACTCTGATGATTACTTTTATCCAGTATATTCTATTGTTCATTATCTGGTGTATTTATTTAATTCTGTTCTGTTATTATCTGTTTCTGTGTACGGGTCACTCGGTACAACTACAAAATGCCTCTCTGGGCCCTTTCCATTCAAAAAGAAAATCAAAAAGCCAAGTGGCTTACCGATTCAGTGCATAAAATCTCATATGGAATTTAAACATGTACCTTTTTGTCGGGCGCTAAATCTATAAACTTCACTCTCTTCATTCCATACCTGTTTAACACATATGCGTCCATTTCTAATATATTCCAACTCAATCTGGTCATTTTAACTCAATTTTGCTAATTAATTAGCCCTTTTCCCATTTCATAATTTTTTTTGAACATATCACGTTCATATACCATTTTAGTTTTCTTACAACTAATTGAATTCCATTTTCAACTCATGTTTCATATTCGTATTCGAATATGAATTCAAAAGTTTAATTTACTTATCTAAAGTCAACTTGATTCAAAAATCGATTTCCTAATTATAATTTAACTTAGTTAATTCTATTAGATAATAAGTATTTGATTTTGTTTCACAAATCAATCCATTTACTTCACTTGAGGTTAGTTTTATTGAATATCTCAAGTTTGTATTTTTCTAATGGAAATTCAGATTTTATTTTCTCAAAATCCTTTTATTTATTTAAATAAACCGTTATGTTTTTTAAATGGTTATGGCGCTGTTTTTCTGTAAATTTGATTTTGACATAATGCAAAATCTATAAGACGAAATCCAGATTTTTCTCTTCCACTATAAAACTATTATTCAATCGGTCCTGACGATTCTTGTTTCAAAGAATTCCGACTTAAATTGAGTTATGTATACTCAGTTGAAGTTTGAGTCGCCAAATTACAAACTACCGTGCTGCGATGAGTTCGTTTTAATTATATTTAATATATAAACATTTTAAACTTTGTATATATATAAATTCTTACCTTATTCTAATATATTTTAATATATATTAAACCAATTTTCCCAATTCAACTTAATAATTCTGATTATCTCAGATTGCCAATTATTTCGTATCTCAATTATAAATTTATTTATAATTCAATCTTCTATATTAGATTATAATTCTTTATAAATAAATTATTTATAAAATTCGATATAATCGAATTTCAAATCATAAATCCTTTTGATTTATCTCTTCTCGGTTTATAATCCGAATTCCAGAAATAAACTTATTGTTCCTTTTTCGAATCGATTTCCAGTTCACTGTTAAATTCATATTTGAATTTAAATTCCTAAATTATCAATTGATAATTTATTTCACTAAATTTATAACGCCATTTGTAAATTCAACTTCCTTGTTTCAAAATAGTAAAACAAGTTCTATTTCAAATCTACCTGAAGCCCAATTCATTTTATATTCTGAATCCTAGAATAAAACTGTCATTTATTTTTCGAAATGATTACAGATTATATTTTAAATTCATACTTGAATTTAAAATTTCATAATATCTCCAGATAATTAATTCACTATAATTATAAACATTGTTTATAAATTTACTTCTTTTATAAATTCCAGCAAGTTCCATTTTAGATCTATTTAAAACCAAAATCTTATTTTGGAATATTCTATTTATTATAACTTATCTATATAAATATAGAATTTATTTTCATATTTAAATTTAAAATTCTATTTAATACAATCCTAATATCCTTTCTGAAAATATTTTATTTAAACTAATTCAATTTTAATTGAATTCAAATCATAAATCCATATGGATTTATTTTTAGTTCAATTTACATTCTGATTATTCAGAATAGACTTCGTCATTTCCCTTTTAAACACGATTCTTAATCCTCACTTCAAAATTCATATTTGAATTAAAATATTGAATTATCCAACTGATAATTTTTCCATTTCATTTATAAACACTATTTATAAATTCACTTCAATTCCCTGATTATCCAATGAAAAATCATTCCATTTTATTTATAAACACTGTTTATAATTTTACTTCAATTTCTTGTATTTTTTAATTTATAAACATCGTTTATAAATTCAATACTTGTTTTATTTATTCAAAAAAAGTTAATATCCTTTAGCTAATTCAAAATTCAAATTCTATTTTTGAAAAATAGGTTTTCCATTTCAAATCTCGAAATATTCTTTTTACGATATATTTATACATCAACATTTTTGGGCCTAGTGATATTTGAACAATCAAACCACCCAATTATCAATCAACACATCATATATGATAATATATATGTGAAAACAAACAATAATAAATTTTGAGGAATCCAGTTGGATCCCTCCAACCTGTTTCCCTACATCCACAGACGTTAGCCAACATAAATAATACCCATCCTTCTTTGAGGTAGGATATAGCGGTATAAAAGGTCATCCACTATCATAGCGTGGGGCGTATAAGGTCATACGCTAATGATACTGCGGGCATCCGCTAATGGTACTGCAGGAACTATCCAATCACCAACATATATATATATATTAACAACAAACACAAATCCTAAATAACTAATATATATTTAATAGCCACATAAATATTTCAGTGCATGCAAACAACCAACGAATAATTATTTTAATGAATAAAATAATTCTAAATAAAAATATGAGTGAGATTTACTCACCGAATTTTCAGTTGTCGAATATCCTGTCTATTCCAGATCATCAGCTACGAATCTTCTCGAATGAATTCGTACCTACGATAATTTGATTTAAATTTACTGATTAACATTTATTTATTTAAATTTATTATTTAAATGAGTAAATAAATTTCCTATATTTTTTTAAACACAATATAAAATTAACAACTTATAAAAGATTTTAAGTTAATTAAAATCATTAACTTTCTACTAACTAAATTAATTAAGTAAATTTACCTTAATGTAGTTACCCAAGGTTCTAAACCCATTTTCGACTGTTCTCTCACCGTCAAAACATACAACATTGTCTTCCTCGTGCTATATTCAGGTCAGACCAAAATCTGAACTGCACTCTCCTTCCTAAATTGTTTCACGGGAAAAATTCCAATACCTCCTTCGATCAACAAGAATAAATGGAAAAGCTCTGACCTCCCATCTCTACTAATATTCAATGGAAACAACATTTCAATACACCCCTTTGATCACCAAAATTTTGCAGTGTCTCCTCCTGAACACCACGCATCCTTCAAGCTTTCCTAACCTACTGCTCGATCCATAAAAATCATGGCATTACCATTCCCAAATCACAAACATGGTGAATAGTGACTCGCGACAGGCAACATCGAATCTCTCTACTCCCAGGTCAACTCCGTGCCAATCAACTCGTCTGCACCCATCGCTTCCTGAGACTGCGATAACTCCATCCTCCCCTTGAACCCTCGATTATCGTACTAAAAACCAAAACCGGCCTCGTTTGTAAATCGATGGCCCTAGAACTTTGAAATCCCCCAAAGTGAATCGAAGCAATAAACTTCAGCTATTAGTATACAGGCTTCGTGAATATTGCCTTAGGTTTGAATTCGATACTTTTTATTTTTGAATAATGCAGCGGTTCGAATGGATGGAGGATTTGGATTTTATTGGGTTACTCAAAGAAATGAAAAAGTGAGAGAACTAAGGGTAATTATTTATTTTTGAAATGAAGTAAATAAGAATGACCATTTTGGTTTTGGTTTCAACAGAATGGAATGGGAGAGATTAATGTGCGATTATATAAAAGAAGAAAAATTAAGTCTTAAGGAATTTGGTCTGCGTTGGAAATGACTTGATGTGTACCTTCATTACTTAGGGTAGAAGGTGGTAATTTATATTTTATTTTAGTTTGAATTGAACCGGTACCATTTTATTTTGAACTGAGGTGATTTTAACCCTTTTAAATTCTCACGTGTTGTTGAACTCCTATAAACGCAACAACCGGCGTTTCTAGCGTTATAACACTATTCTGAACACACTGGGATAGGTTTCGAAGTCCAGTTCGATCATATGGAGAAGATATTAATTTAAATTGGTATAAATTAATTTAAATTCAAAACAAATAAATTCCTGGATAATAAATTATTATTATTATTATCATTTCTATTCAGTTAGAATTTATATTGATTATCTGAATCATTTTCAATACAGTTCAAATCTTCAAATTGAATTATTTCAGATCTCATATTACGATGATTATATATATTCAAAATAAATCGTATTTCGATTATTAAATTGATAACTCAATATAAAATTCATTTATATATCAACTCAATATTAAAAAAATATTAAATATTTAAAATTAATCGATAAAAATCTGGGTCGTTACACCTCTGCACAGTTTGAGCTAAACTTCTACATTAGAGACAAGTCTATACTAATCAAGCGAGAAAGATGGTTGAATTTTATATCGATGCACCCAGGTAATTTGGTTTTTTTTGTTTTCAAAAAGGTTACAAAATAGGACACTCGATTTCTTTCCATGTAGTGTTACTCAAGCATCAAGGGTACATTTTTTACGGTTGGTAACTTCTTGGTTCTTCTCATTGATAGATGTATCATTTTATCATTCCTTTGTGCTATTTTTTAATATAGATCCTAATCTGAAAAACGTTGGAACTAAATAACCAGAGAGTCATAGGTGCGTTAGTTAAGAAAGCTGAATCTATGGGGATGATAGATGAATTTCTAAGACCGACCAAGCATCCCCGATATTCAATCAACTCTCCCAATCAAAAAATCTAAGCAAAACCTTTTACACTAAAATGCACCAAGGGAAAATTTGTGTTAGTGCATAGGAAAAAATCTCCTTTTACTTAGCATTCGCCAATCTAAGTTGGATCATCAGGTACATATCAGAGTCACATAGTTAAATCTTCTAGTGATAATGTTTTATGAATAGTTATTATTGATTTAAGCACATTTGTTATATCTACCGTATCCAAGGAAAAGGAAATTGCAGGTGCTCTCCTCATGGAATAGAAAAAGATAGACATTTCTCCTCCTTAGGCCAAGGCCTTGAGTCAAGAGGTTTCATGCTTAATATTCTTACCTTTTTTGTATATATGAAGAAATTTTTGTTAACAACCCGACAGTGGAAACATCTCTATCCAAGAGACATAAACCCTTAAAAGAATATACCTCATTTACTTAGGTGAAGGAAAGAATGTGGACATAAGCTCTAATCCGGCTAGTTTGGATACAAATATCTTTAGAAAGAAATCTCCATAGGAGGAACTTATTGAACAGTCCAAAGACCTTACACAAATATCATCGTTTCTAATTCCTCAGAGTACCTTAATCGTATGTGCAATGAGCTTGTCCTTTTAATTTCTTATGATGATCCGCTTCCATATGAATTATTGAGTCTTTGTTATTGAAAGGTTAAAGATTTGATTCATCTTATAATTCGATTCTTGTTTTTTCCATTCTAGGATCATCACACATATAAATTTTACCTTTTGATGAGAAACTTAAATTCTTGAAACACTTTCTTTTGGTATAAATGCTTTCATCATTTTCTTTTCATTTATCTCATTACATGGCTTGAGTATCTTTATATTTCTTACCTAGTTCAGTCAAGCAACCCTCTATCTGAGTCTCCAGCCAAGAATTGGCAGGCGAAAACTGTTAAGCTTAAAAGGAGGTTTCTCTCTCCTCTCTCTATCTCTCTCTCTCTCTATATATATATATATATATATGTGTGTGTGTGTGTGTGTTAAGGATGAGGTCAAGAACGAAAGAGACAAAGAGAAGGTTGAAAAGTATAAAATTGCTAAATATTTTTATGAGTTACAAACAACCTTTTAGAAAGAAAAGGAATCAAAATAAGAATCAGAAGCTCAAGTGAGGAGTTGACTTAAAAGCTCACCAACAAGATTTAACAATAGTTAGGCTTATGAATTGTAATGAGACACCCGAAGAGAAGCTGAAAAACAAGTAGTGAATTTTGGCTATATCTTTTAATATATTAATGATGTTAAGGAGACAATATCTATCATCCCTTAGGACCTTATCGAAGCTATAATGAGAAGACCATTTCAAAAATCCATTTTTCTTGCTTATATTAGCAACAAAAACTAGTGTAGGAAATTGGATTTTCCCACTCTTGTGGAATAATAAAAGAGACGTTCAAAGCTATCATGAGAGAGGATTTTGATAATGGAAAGGATACTGATGCCAAAAACTTTTCAACATTCAATGATCCTTCCGTGGATAATGAAATGAAAATGAATACAAAGAAGATGATAATGATGATTTAGAAATTGAAGGTAACCATGATGATGATGATAGAGATGATCATGGTAGTGATGGGAAGAACGATCATGGCTTAGGTCATAATCGGGATGGCCTCAACTGAGGCGATGCAAGTCGCGGTGATAGTCCTCCTAAAAGCTCTAGTAAACAAGATGCCATGATGACGCCAAGGACGCTAAAATTATAGATATTCCAAGTGGTCTATCATAGAAGAATAAGTTTGGAATAGCAAAAAAAAAAAACTCCTTCTGCACAAGATCCACTGTTGCAAATATGATAAACTTTGTTTTCATCCATGCACTTACCATATGCTAGTTAATTTATTTGTGAAATTCTTTAGCCAAAACTTAGGTTAAAGTGCCAATTTGACTTCTTATTCATAGGAAACAAGAGGAAATAAACCGATTAAATAAGGAGTTCGATAGGTTAACAAAACAACATAATGATTTATTCTAGAAGTTTCAAAAGCTTAATCTTAGTGCTACTAGATTGAAGAATTTAAGGAAAAAAATTGTTCCACCATTGTAAAAGTGCACAATCATTAGGAACAATTAATGAAGGAAAAGGCCTAGCTCACTACCCTTTTCTAGAAGCAGACTGATGGTAAGAATGTTTTACATGGTAATAACAAATGATTAAAATCCATTTTCTAGTAATGAATGTTAGTTGAATAGAAGCTTTTATCCGGTAATAACTTATTATTGTGGACCAAAAACTTCTTCCTAGTAGTGAATTACATGCTCTAGAAGATGCTTCAGTGAGTAGGTACATACATAGCCATTGATGCCTTGAACATATCAAGGGATTTTGCCCTCTTTGTAGATTCTTTGGTGAGGCATGTACATCCAAACTAAATGCTTATTGCTTTAAAGTGATCAAGGGCTTCCTTCCTTAAGAAGGTATTTTAATGAGACATGTATGGCGACACTAATGGCTTAGTGCCTTAATTAGATCAAGGTCTTCCTCCCTCTAGGTGGTGCTCAACTGAGGAATATATAACAAGTATTATAGGCTTGATTCCTTGAATGGATCAGCTGTTTAGTCAACCTAGGGAAGTGCTGAGAGCTTCGGTTGAAACTCATTTCCCTTGTTTGAAGATTATTGATAGTAGTTGAAGATTTCATTTTCTATTTCTTATTCTCTTTTTATATATTTTTTGAGTTCTCCTTTCCTCATAAAATAGTTTATGATTCCTTTGAAAGCTTGACACCATTTTGTATTATTCTTATTAACTGAATGGAAATAGCAATAAGATCCCCCATGATTATTTTCTTGCTTTGAGTACTTCTCACTTGAAGGCTAACAGTAAAGGTATTCTTTAGTCAAGAGATAAATGTTCTTATAAGAGGTTGTTAAGAAGTTTTTAGATGAAAGCCGAGATGTTTTAGTAGAAAACTTCTTTGAAGAGTAGAGTCACTCTGAGCTAGTATTAAACACATCATAAGTGGCCTTTCTTTCTAGTGAGTTAAGAGACATACAAGGTTAGTAGATGGTGTATTTCCATTTTATAAAAAATAAAATTCAGGATCACATTCAATTTTCCTTTCAAAAATCACTCCTTTTAGATTTGGTTGGATTTCTCTTCTCGTTATTAGGAAAGAGTCTTTGCTGCTTTTTCTTTTCAAATAAAAGATTAGATTTGGCCCTAGGTTAAAGTTATTAATTCTCTATTTTTCAGGATTATAAGGGTGCGATTTCCTTTTCTTGTGTTTTAATATGTGTTGTGCTTTCGGTCTTAGCAGCTTCTCCTCATGCTCTTGAATATCATCCATAATTAGGTATCGAAAAGTTGACTCAATTATCCTAGTTTTAGATGACCCTTATTCAGACTGAATCATAGTTCCAAGGGGCTTATGTTGGAGTTGGAAAGAAGGAGTTTGCATGGAAGGGTCAAGTCTTCTAAACCCAAATTATGCAAGAGAGGATAGTTCAATAAAACAAGATGCCCAAACACTCTTTCTATAACCAAAAAGAATAACAAATTTCTTCGTTTACACTCTTTATAGCTTGTATGAGGTCAAGATATTTATGTCTTATGCTAATTCAAAGGAATAATCCTAAGATATAGAGCGATCACTACAAATTTTATTCACCATTTATCAGTTAAAGTGAAAGAAAATATGGATCGATGTTGATACCCTTATATCAAGTTAAATAATATAGAGCAAGCATTATTAATGTATACAATTTCAATTCAAAAGTTCCTCATTGTCCAAAATATGCTATGCAAGTACATAATTTCAAGTTCTAATCATAAAATTACAGAGGGAATTTTGTCCCTAATTCATTTTAGGGTTGCTAAAAGTTATAAATTAGAAAATGAGAAAAGAAGTTTTCAACATCTACGAAATGTCCTTTTGCCTATATTTATAAGTATAAGTTAGGCTTCTTGTCACATGCATTTGTGATAGCTTCAATATATTATCTCTATACATAGCTTGATGCAATAATTTATAGTTGATTCGGTGGCTCTGGCTATCGATTCATAGCGGCACTCTTTAAGGAGCGATACTATCATATGAGTCAAGAGAAAGCACTATACCTTTTGAATGAATGAAGAAATAAGACTCCCAACATCCATGTAAGGCAACATAAGAACAACATCCAAAAAGAAGCGACAATTTTTTGATTGAAGAAGAGCGATGAAAATCTTAGATGAATAGAGCGATGCAAACTTGAAAAGCAAGCGAGGCAATGCAAAATCTTTACAAGGAAATGGAACATTTTAAGCTTCATGACGCGATATACTAGTTTCAACAAAGTAAGGCGATAGAGTTAGGTGTTGTAGGAGTGACTTCCATTAAAAATGACATCATTCAATGATTCTCAAATTTTTGGTATGTGAACCAACGTTTGAGATTAAAGTAGGAAATACACTCGGTTGACGAAAGGTGGACAACACCATCTGTTTGAACGATGAAAGGTGTTGTCGTATCATCTAGATGCAAGAGATAATAATTATCCTCTGGCCCTTAGAAGGCGACACAATCCGTCCAAAGTGAAGGAAGTGAAAAACTCCTGCAACGATAGGGAAGACACCATTCCTCTAGTCGAAATAAGGAGACATACTTTCCAACCATTAATCAAAGCAACACATCAGTTAGTCAAGTCGATATAGTTATGGTGTAACTGTACTTATAACATGATCGAACAACATAACCTAATGTGCATATACATTATGAGTGTACCTTAACCATTCTTCCAAAAGTTAACAATATTTTTCCATTATGGATAACGTAATAAAAATATGTCACCAAATATGTTACAACTTATATGTAATACATAGCGGATGCAAGTTAATTTATTATGATACATTTTGTTTACTTTACAGGTAATGTTATGGTTTTTGGATATTGAATGAACTAAAGAGTGGTAACATAATCTATTTTAAAAAAGGATTCAATATTATATTATAATTTTTATTGAATTAACTAAAGAATCAATCTTCACTTTCATAATTTAAGGATATTTATGCCTTTTAAACATATATTTTAGGTGCATGTTTCTAGATTACAAATTTATAAGCCATATTTAGGTCCATTAATCTTGAAATTTTAGCAGTCATCAAATTGTGCTAGCAGTATTTATGTTTAATGCAATGAAACCAAATAGTGATATTTATTTACTAGTAGTATAGAAAGTGGAAAAATTAATCTAACTAAATTAATTCACAAACTAGTATTGATCATAGAGATTAGTTCATCCAACCATAACTATATTAAATTAGTAATACATATATATAGTTATAGGTATAGTTTTAATAATAAAAATCGTCAACACCTAGTCTAAGGTTTGACAATGTATAGGAGATGAAACTTAGAGGGTAATCGATCTAAAGGATGTTGAAAGATAATTCAGTCTCAACAAGCTCAACTTATTCTGTCGTTTCCTAGATATCAAAACCCTAAGCTCTAAGATTAGTTACTTTTCATTTGAGAGGTGATTATCACGCTTACGAGGCTTAAAAGTCAATAGTTAACTTCGGATAAAGGCTTTATAGGCCAACGGAAAGTTGAGAACCTTATAACCATAGTTATCTCTAGATTCATGATAGAATAATATACATTATGCTGGGAAGAAATAGGCTAATGTATCACAATAGTAGGTTTAATGACATATCATAATCCTTATTGACTAGGATGATACTTCCACATCGAACCAGCCTACAAGAAGGCCTTGGTTGTGTCAGTTATCACGACGTAAGGATAAAATAGGCCTTTTTATAGTACGTTGTGCTACATTATGCTTAATGTGAAAGGTTTGAGACATGTATAAGAATCATGGAATAACTCATTGGTGTTATTCAACTATTTTCCCCCTTTTTGAATACTTTAGTGCTCAAATCCTCCATAAAATGAAGTTAGCGATAACTCACTATTCGATCAGTATAGACATAACGTATTATCGAATCGAGAAAAGATTAAATCTCGATTTTTCCTTTGGCTTATTCACTATGAATATTTTACAATAGTTGTGGATATCCCCAATTCTGTTTGAGAAATTAAGGTTTGCTCTCTAAGAAAAGAATACAAGATTGTAGAATGAGGAAAAGGATCCCCCATAATGTAACTCTAGGGGTCTTATTTATAGATAATTTGGGCCCCCTTTGGTAACGTCACTACTGGTGGCCCGCTTTCAGTTTGTGTTATCGGTGCTGACCCTCTTTGATAGCTTTCAGTGCCGGCTTCTGGGTGTCGATATTTCTGGCTTTTGGTCTTTATAGCTTCCGGTATCGTTTTCTTTTAGAATCTCTTTGCTTTGCCGCTTCTGCTTCGGTGGTGACTATCGGTTAACTGCTTTCGGTATCGCTACCAAGCCTGTTGGTGGTGATAGCATCTTTATTGGAGCTTTTACTTTGTTGATAATACCTTGTCCTTGCTTATTCCTGATATCGTATTCTGATAGTAGATTTCATCTTCTCGATGGCATCGATAGCGAATCAATTGATGTTGATAGCCTTATTTTGCTCTTAAGTTAACTATCGGCCCTAAATTATCTTTTGGTGGTTCTACATTCTGGTGGTAGATCAAGTGCTTTTGGCTTGTGCTTACTGTTTGCTTTCGGTGTCATACCAATACCTTTTATATTCTTCATTTTGTACTAACTTTGAGGCTTTACTTTACCAGAACCAGATCAACTATCTCTTCTTTGAGTATCAACACCAAGCTAACTGTTCCCAACACGTTGGTGCCTATAACATGTCTTCTTCTTTCATGATTTGGTGTTGACACCAAGTATTTGACCTTATGTTGATGCCGATAACGTTTCTGCTTTCAGTATCGGCTTCTGTGCGACACCCTTCACTCTAGCTTGTTTTCGGCGTCGAATTCTGGCAGTAGCATTTGCCTCCCCCTAGTGAAGGGGTATTTCTAACTTTTCAAGTTAGACCTTTTGCTCCAGTTTATAATATCTTCACTTGGAATTCTACCTGCGCTTCTCTTGTATAAATTTCAATAACTAATATTTTGTTTTAATCTTTTTCTTGGAGTAGGATATTACATTTATTTGCTCATATTATATTTGGCCCCGCCCGGGCCTAGGCCCAGCAGCATACTATGCCTGCAATTGGGGTAGCTTAACCATTCATTCTTTATACTTTATTGGAATAATGATAAACAACATTTTTATAATAAGTTTAGGAGACTTCCTTGCGTAAAGTTTGAGGAATCTTTACTTTTATTACCGAGTTTTGTAATGAAGTCCCCATGACGCTAACCTAATGGTGGATCTCAAAATCTTTTATAGGAAATAAGATGGAATGCTTTCAAAAATGTGTGGCCCACATTAAGGCCCCAACAATAGAGGGTCGGAAATTTGATTATAAATTTAGAAGTAAAAGACCCGAAAACCTAGATTTGGGTATTTTACAGAAGACCGGAATTCCAGTTCTAGTAATAATAGAAGTCCCGAACTAACACAGATTCGGGTATTTGTAGAAGTCCTGAACCAACCCAGGTTTGAGTATTAATGATACAAGACCAAAAATACACTTCTTGTACTTGTAGAAGTCTCGAACCAACCTAGATTCAAGCTTTTAATAGAAGTCCTAAACCAACCCAGATTAGGTATTAATGGTAGAAGACCAGTAATCCACTTCTGAAATTTGTAAAAGTCCCGAACCAACCCAGATTTGGGTATTAATGATCGAAGACCATAAATCCACTTGTGGTATTTGTAGAAGTCCCGAACCAACCCAGATTCAGGAATTAATGATTGAAGACCAGAAATCCACTTCTGGTATTTGATAGTTTTGATTCCTCCTTCGGGTTTGATTTGCAAAGCAGAGGTTGTACATGCTTTATGAGCCACTCTTTGGACTTTTGATTGTCAAATCAAAGGATGTACGTGCTTTATGATCCACTCTCTGTGATTTTAATTATCAAAGCAGAGGATGTACGTGCTTTGTGAGCCACTTTGTGAGCATTAATTCCCTTCTACGGGAAGCGACATAAGTAGAGGTAGAGCGTGCTCTTCTGCGAGTGGAGGCAAGATATGCTTAGTTCAAGCAGAGGCAGAGCGTACTCTTTTACGAGTAGAGCAAGGCATGCTTATTTAGACGCTCTGTTTGGACCACATCTGGCGTGGATTAGAGGCTTACGATTTTGATGCTTTAACCTGACCCTTTCTGGTTTGGACGCGGCTAAAGGCTTGCACCCCCTCCCTCTGGGAGAAGTCTTGTGCATCTTGGTGGTGACAAGGGTTTTCAACCACTGTAGGTTGTTTCACTCATTTTGGGCAGTTCCAAACTATGGGAGGGTTTCCATACCCCTATTAATGTGGATGTTCTCAAGGAAACCTCTTACTAAAAGTTGAAAGTATGGTCTCAAATGTTCTGCGTTCCATTTTCTAGGTATGAGATCGCCATTTGGTATTCAGAGTAAGTATGCTCCGGGTGCGAGTTCTTGATTTACGATTAAGGGTTCCTCCCAGTTTGGGCCAAGGGGACCATTTGTTGGATTCTTAGTGTTGGCCATTACCCTTCGTAAGACCAGATCTCCTTTTCAAAAGGTTCTCGTTCTTACCCTTGAATTGTAGTATTTAGTGATTCTTCTTTGATATTCAGTCGTTCTAATGGTTGCTTCATCTCTTAACCCTTGAATTAGGTCTAAGGATTTCTTTTTCAATTATTGATTGGGATCAAATGCATAATCTATCCTTCTGTGTGAAGGGACCTTGATTTCGATTGGAAGCGTATCTTCACATAAGTAGGTTAAAACTTATGGAGTATGTCCTATTGTCGTTTTGGCGGAGGTTCTATAGGCCTAAAGCACTAATGGCAATTCATATGCCCAATTTCCTTTAGCTTGGTTTAGTCATTTATATGAAATGGTCTTTATGGTTTTATTCGCAGCTTCAACGACACCATTTTCCCTTGGATGTGCTATGGAAGAGAAACACTTTAGGATTTCATTTTGATCACAGAACCGTATGAATTCTTTGCTCTCAAATTGTGTTCCATTGTCGGATATGATCTTATAAGGAAATCCAAAGCATGTTACAATATTCTTTATCACAAACTTCAACACCTTCTTAAATGTAATAGTTGGAAGTGGTTATGCTTCAACCCATTTAGTAAAGTAGTCGATGGCTACTACTGAATACTTAGATTCTCCCTTGGAGATGGGTAGGTGTCCAAATAAGTTTATTCCCCATACATCTCAAGTCCATGTGCTTGAGATGGTGGTCAAGTCGTTTGGGTAACCATGGTATCTTAGAATACCTTTGGCATTTCTCATATTTCCTGATGTACTCAATTGCTTGACTAATCAATTACGGCCAATAGAAGCCTTATCGCATGACTTTCTTGGCTAGCTTAATTCCGTTAGTATGGTCTCTGCACAAGGCCTCATATGCTTCTCTTAACAAAGTGAGCCCATCTTCAAGGCTTACACATCTCAATTAGGGGAGTGAATGTCCTTTTTTATAAAGCACCTTATCCATAATTACGAAGGTAGGAGCTTGATGTTTAACCCTCCTAGCATCTTCCTTATTAGTAGGTAAGGTTTCATTCAAGAGATAATTTGCGATAGGAGCCATCCAAGTATTCTAGTAATGGAAATCAATTTCAATTGGTATAGGTTCCACATCTGGAGTGACATCTCTTTCCTTTTCAGTTTCTTTTGCTAAGGCTTGGAATCTAGTTAAGACTTGTAATTCCTTTCCTGGTTCCTGTGCCTCTTGTTCAATACTAGGTTTCTCTTGATATCCTACAGGGATTATTTGAGTTTCAGGCGCTCCTCTTGAGCTAGCCAACTTTGCCAAAGAGTCGGTTTGGGAGTTTTTCCCTTTTGGGATCTGATGTACAATAAAATCTTCAAACTGAGTGAGCATCTTTAGTATTCTATTCACATATAGCGCTAACTGGGCATCCTTTGTTTGGTGGGTTTGCTTAATTTGGTTTACCATTAGTTGTGAGTCACTAAAAACCTCAATCCGTGGTATCTTTAATAGTAGTGCTAAACTCAATCCTACCACCATCGACTCATATTCCACTACACTGTTTGTTGTGGTAAAACCCAGCTTCATTGCGTAATGTAAACAATGCCCGTCAGGGATTATTATTATATACCCTGCCCCTGCTCCTTGTCCATTCTAAGCTCCATCTACAAGTAACTGCCATTTAGACTTTAGATCATTTTCCTCTGTTCTGTAATGAAACATGTGCACTCATTTACAAAATCTACAAGATTATGTCCTTTAATCGCTACTCAAGGTTGGAATTCGATTTCATACTGGCTAAACTCAACTCCCCACTTTACTAACCTTTCTGAAGTTTTTGGCTTACTGAAAACTTGTTTGAGCAGAAAGTTGGTAAAGACCTTAATGGGATGTGCTTGAAAATAATCCTAAGCTTCTGTGCTATAAGTATTAGACAATAATATAATTTTTTTACCATGGGGTATCAACTTCCGCATCTTTTAGCCTTCTGCTAACATAATAAATTGGGAATTATGTTCCATTGTCTTCTCTGATGATAATCGAGCTAATCACATACTCTGAAACAACCATATAAAGGTATACATCTTCCCCTCTTCCAGGACTAGATAAAATTGGGGATTTCCAATATAATTCTTCAATTCATGAAAGGTTTTCCTGCATTCCTCATTCCATTCAAAGTTCTTTTTTTTTATTACATCAAAAAAAAATGGGCACACTTATTAGTGGCTTTGGAAATGAACTGACTTAAGGCTGCTACTTTACCGTTTAAGCTCATAACCTCGTTGCTTGTCTTAGGTTATCCATATCCTTTATGATCTCAATTTGATTGGGACTAACCTTGATTCCCCATTTGCTAACAACATATCCTAGGAACTTTCTAGATTGAACTCTGAAAGAAGACTTTTGGGGATTTAACTTCATTTAATATTCTCTCATGATATTGAACATCTCTTCTAGATCCTTCAAATGACTTTTTGCCTTGGTAGATTTCACTAGCATGTCATCCATATATACCTCCATGTTTCATCCTATCTAATTCTGAAATATTCTGTTAAACAACCTCTAATATGTTGCACCTGCATTCTTTAATCCAAAGGGCATTACCTTATAACAAAATATTCCCCAGTCAGTAATGAAGCTCGCATGTTCTTCATCGGGTTTATGCATAGGCATTTGGTTGTATCCTGAGTAAGCATCCATGAGGTATAGCAACATATGTCCACTTATCGCATGAATTAACTGATCTATCCAGGGAAGGCGATGGAAATCCTTTGGGCAAGCTTTCTCCAGGTCTGTGTCATCAATACTATTCCTCCATTTCCCATTAGACTTTTTCACCAACATTGGATTAGCCAGCCATTTGGGATAGAAGACTTTCCAGATAAATCCATTCATAAGGAACTTCTTGACTTCTTCTTTCAAGGCTTCCGATCTATCTCTATTGTATTGTCTTTTCTTTTGTCGAATAGGAATGTTATAGATAGATTGATGTTCAAAGCATGGCTCATAACAAAAGTGTTAATTCCTACCATGTCTGAGTGGGTCCAGGCGAATACATCCTTATTATGTTGTAGGAACTGAATCAAGTCGCTTCTCAGTTGTTCTTCCAACCCCTTCCCTATCTTGATGGTTTTAGCTTTATCTTTTGAATCAACACTTATTTCCTCCAAATCTTCTATTGGTTTGATTCTTTCTGTATCACCTTGAGAATTTAATTCTATGACAATTTCTTCTTCCTCTATCAAGTCTATCTCATCAACCCTCTTTCTCTTTCTCCTTAGATAAGTGTACTTACCATATGTACGCTTGTTAGTTTTATTAATTCTTATTTTACGCTTGGAAGTCGGATGTAACAATCCATCATCCATGGGTTGAAAAACTATGTAAGAATCAAAGTAAGCTAGATACTTCCTTTTGTATTGGTTAACAATTGTGAAATATAACTCACGAGAACTGAATAGTCCCCCATGATTGTGCCCCAGCCTTGCTTGGTTAGGAATTTCATCATAAGATATTTGGAAGAGATGAAAGCATCCATTTCATCTGGAGATGGTCGGCCAAAAAAGCATTGTAGTAGGATGGATGGTTAATGATGACCAGGAGAGTTTCAAAGGTCCTACAAAGAGGAGACAGTCCAACTTTGACCAAAAGCTTGATTTTCCCTATTGGAGTTAATCCTTTTTTGTTGAAACCAAAGATAGGCTCATGCTTAGTTCCATCTTTTGCTCAGAAATCCTCATTTGGTCGAAGGCGTGTTTAAAGATCATAGTCACCGCACTACCAATATCAACAAGAATTTTGGCAATTATAGAAAGCCAATTCTGTGTTGTTATCATGAGAGGGTCATTGTGTGGATGATGAACCCCCTTTTGCATCTCATTTGGGGAAACCACTAGGGTATGCATCATGATGTTGTAACGAGAGATCTTTAACGATGGTTCCTCTTGAATAGAAAATATTCCCTCTTGGGACTCCTTCAGATATCGGTTTTGAGCTTCCTGACTATTCCCAGTGGGATGTAGCCCACCATGAATCAATTAATTCAGTTTATTGGAGGGCCTAGATCTAATTGACCCTCCTCTTGGAGTTTCCACTGAGTTGGTTGAAACCTTTTAGTGCTTGTTGGTACGCTAGGTTGATGGTTGTTTGTCTAAAAATAATTCTTTCAATTATCCTTTATGAGTGAGCTTTTGAGTTATGCCTTCCAACACCTTGCATTCATCAGTCTTGTGTCCATTCGTTTTGTGGTACTCACAATACTTTCCTCCATTGTATGGTTCTGGGCAGTTGTTGGCTTTAACAGATACTAGAAAGTTGTTGACTCTCTCTTTAGCCACGGTATAAATAAATGAAATAGTTTTACTCAATGCCACCAAATTAGTGTTAGATTATTCCTATCTTGGTTTCTTCTGGTTTTCAACAAACGCAAACCTCCAACCTTAGGATTTTTGATTAAAGCCCGACTTCCCTCATTCCTCGTGGGAGCCAAGTTTCTTTTTCGTGTAGTACTTTGTCAGCCTGAAAGTAAAAATCCAGCAAGTCTTTGCACCGATGAATAAACAATTCCTTCCAGAAAGAGTATTTTCGATGAGCCTGACAGCAATAATCTTGTCTCGATCATTCATGCCTTTGACCTTTAAAGCTTCCACTTTGAACTTCTTCAAATAATCTCCCAAGGACTCCCCCTGTCTTTGCTTTACGATGCCAATGACAGTATAGTCTACTATTGGGTCCTTGCGGATACATAACTATGCAGAGAATTCATAAGAGATTCGCTTCCAAGAGTAAATGGTATTGTCCCAATATTGACGATACCACTTAGCAGCTGCCCCTTGGAGTGTTACAGGGAAGAGGCGACATCAGACGTCTCCCGAAGAATTATAAAGGTCCGTTTGGCTGTAAAAAGGCACTAAGTGGTCATTCAGATAAGTGGTTCCAGGGTACTTCATGATTGGGATCTTCACACGGCTTGGCATTATAGCATCCATAATTTCATCGTTAGAAAAGAGCCACCCTTTCGCTGTCATTAACCATTTCATTAAGCTTTTTTCCCTTGCTCCCAAGAAGATCTTTAATAGCTTTCTTCGTAATGTCTTTGAGGTAAGCCTATGTATTATCATTGTCTGATCTCTTGGGACTGTAACCCTTGGTAGTAGAGGATCTGGACTGCTCCCTATTACATTGATTACCCTGATGATCTATCCCTGTGAAATAGGATCTCTTCTTCTTAGAGGAAGTTGCTTTGACTGTTTCCTTTCCATTAGAATGTTGGATGAGAGCCTTTCTTCTTGGATATTTGACTTCATCCCTTAGGCCTGGACTGGTGATCCTTGAAGACTTTAGCGTCTGAGAAGCTTCCAAGTGAGTTTGCATTTCAAGGACCTGTTTCTCCTGAGCCACTAACTTGATAGAATTTTCCTCCGCAACATTCGGGTTTGGAGGTTGTACTGGATAAGAGGTTGTCCCCACTACGGTAATGTTCAAGTCAAGCGTTGGACTCGCATTCTCCTCAAGAGTAGTATTAGGAGTTTGTTCTTTATTTGGAGCCTCCAATCTTTTTGATTTCATTCTTTCCTGTCATGAAGCAATAGGTTCACCAAATTAATTAATGGAGTCGGAGGTTCAAGCCTTCCTTCTAGCGCTAAAACATTAAAGATAAAAATCGTCAACCCTTAGTCTAAGGTTTGATAATGTATAGGAGATGAAATTTAGAGGGCAATCGATGTAAAGGATGTTGAATGTTTCAGTCTCAACAAAATCAACTTATTCTACTGTTTCCTAGATATCAAACCCTAATCCCGAAGATTGGTTACTCTTCCTTCAAGAGGTGAGTATCACGCTTACAAGGCTTAAAAGTCAACAGTTACCTTGGGATAAATGCACTATAGGCCAACAGAAAGTTGAGAACCTTATTACCATAATTATCTTTAGATTAAGGATAGAATAATATGCATTATGATGCGAGGAAACAATCTAATGTATCACAATAATAGGTTTAATGACATACCATAAACCTTATTGACTAGGATGATACTTCCACATCGAACAGCATGCAAGAAGGCCTTGGTTGCGTCAGTTACCACGTTGTAAGGTTACAACAGGCCTTTTTAGTATGTTGTGATACATTACTCTTAATGTGAAAGACTTGAGACACATATAAGAATCATGGAAAAATTTATTGGTGTTATTCAATGATTTTTCCCCCTTTTTACTTTAGTGCCCAAATCCTCCATGAAAAGAGGTTCGATATATATAGACACAACATGATTATTGAATCAAGAAAAGCTTAAGTCTCGATTTTCCCTTTTGTTTATTCACTTTGATTGTATTACAATGGTTGTGGAAATCCACAATTCAATTTGAGAAATTAAGGTTTGCTCTATAAGAAAAGAATACAAGTTTGTAGAATGAGTAAAAGGATCCCCTAAAATGTGACCCCTAGGGGTCTTATTTATAGACAATTTGGGCCCCCTTTGGTAACATCTCTTCTGGTAGCCCGCTTTCTGTTTGCGTTATCGATGCCGACCCTCTTTGGTAGCTTTCGGTGCTAGCTTTTAGGTGTCTGTCTTTCTGGCTTCCGGTGTTTCTAGCTACCAGTATCATTTTCTTTTAAAATCTCTTTGCTTTGTCGCTTCTACTTCGGTGGCGACCATCAGTTAACTTGTAACACCCCACATCCGTTAAGGTCACTCACAAAGGGAATGCCTTAACTTCAATGGAGCATTATGGGTACTGGAACAACTATATTACAAGACAGACATATATAAAACAGCGGAAGGTCTTCAAATCATTTATTAAATATAATTGTTTACAATAAAATTCCATCACTTTCAAATACCTAATTACAAAGCTAAAATATCTGTCTTGCTCAAAAACAAAGAAGCATGAAAATAAATTGTAGTATTCCCCAATAAAGCAAAGCAAGCCATAGCCAAGAGAAATCCAAGCAGTACATGAAAGAGCCTTGGAGCTCGGTAAGATCCGAACTAAGCTGTATTTCCACCCTGCGAACCTGAGGGAGGGGGGACGAAAGAAAAAGAGGCGAAACAAACAGGGTCAGTCATAAAGACTGAGTAAGTCCTAGTGGCTTTCAGCATAAAAACAGGTAAAGATAATATGGCATAAATAAACTGAAAGTAAACATAAGCATGATGACAAGGTAAGCTACAGGCACGATGAATCAAGTATAACATCCCATGCTTCCTATCAAGAGTATCAAGGTACCTACCAGGTATCACATTGCAAGGTTTCTACTAAGTATAACATCGCCAGATTTCTAAGCTTCACCGTTCCATTATTTTCTTTGATTTCCTATATTCTTTGCACCAACTGTACTATTATCCCAACCTGTATCATTCTTTCCATGTATATGTACAGTCCCTTGCCGTATATCGTACGGGTTTCATCACGTATTTCTATACTACTTCAACGTAGTGCCACCATTCTTGAAATCGTTTGGACCGCCACCCTTGTTCTAGCTAGGTTTCCTTATCATGAGCTATCGCGTGTTCAACTAGGATTTATGCCACCTAGGACCACTAGGGATTATGCTACCTATTGAAAGTTTTCTAGATTCAATTAGGGTTTATGCCACCTAGGACCACTAGGGATTATGCTACCTAACGATTTCCACGTAACGATCTATTAATCGATCGGCTCCCTACAAGTCCTAGCTCGTTCATGTGTCTGTGTCATACGGCCCAATCACGATATGTAGTCACCTGTGCTAGGTCCACCATAGGGTGTATCAAGCCCTAGGGTGCCAACCACCGACACGAATCAAGCACGCACAGTGTAAACCTACTAGTGCCTGCTTTTTCAACTCCGAACTACGTGCACGACCATAGTCCGCCTGAAACTACAATGGCGCACCAACTCAGCCATCTTTCTGGTCGCTTACAATCATCCCAGTAATCGTGACCCACCCTGCCTAGTTCCAGGGTACCGTGATACATCTAGTGGGCTACTGCTGAAAAGGACCGCATAACTAGGGTTTCCGTTTAGTAGGTTAAGTGTTGTCATTTAAATTAGAGACTTAACCCCATCAGTCTAGCATGTCAAGTTGGTTAAGCGTTGTCATTCAAGTTCGTGACTTAACCCGCCTACATGTCATGTCAAATTGGCTAAGTGTTTTCGTTCAAGTTCATGACTTAGCCCTACGAATCATGTGTCAAGTTGGTTAAGTATATTCAAGCGGTTCATGACTTAACCCTATCAAATCATCGTGTTAAATTGGTTAAGTATATTCAAGCGGTTCATGACTTAACCCTATCAAGTCATCGTGTTAAATTGGTTAAGTATATTCAAGCGGTTCATAACTTAACCCTATCAAGTCATCGTGTCAAATTGGTTAAGTATATTCAAGCGGTACATGACTTAACCCTATCATGTGGCATTAATTCATTAATGCACCCCAACCTCTCACATTAGACCTGTTGTTGTGGTCACTGGATATGCCGGGCGGTTCCGGGCAGATTTACACCACAACTCAGTCTGACCTCGGGTTTCAAGCGCGATATGACCAACTACCCGCATTGGATCCTATTGTTTGCAGTAACTGGATTTGTCGGGCGGTTCCGGGCAGACTTACACTGCAAACTCAACCCAACCTCGAGTTGGCCATTTTCATGTTTATTCTAATGTCATATCCATGTTCAAGTTTCATGTCGAGTTCGTGTCAAGTTTCAAGGATAAGTTTCATGCCCACATCCAGATTCAAGTTATAACAATGTTCATGTTTCAAGTTTTGCCTATTATCGAGTTCATAATTCATGTTCATAACCAATTCATGTTTTGCCTAATCTACCCAAATCGTATTCCCATCGCACGTGAACGTGAATCGATCTATACTACAAATAAATCCAAATCGTCAAATAGAGGGAATAACATCAAAACTATGATAGGAAAATGGGACTAGCATAAAGCGATAAAAGGGGTTACAAGACTAGTATGATATAACTTGATATAATTGGTTACAACATCACTGGCACATAGGATTTCAAATCTAGCAAGATAAGGCGACGGTCATGATAAACGCTGACATAAAAGAATAGGCATGCAAAAGCAAGCCAAATACAAGGATAATGGATCCAGTGGTTTTGGTGTACATAATTGCGAATAAACTAAGCAAGTCACACCCTAGGTATACGATCCAACAAAATGCCAATTCAGTGTACAACATGGTTTTCAACTATAGTGTTATGGGCATGAACAATCAACTATAATAGTCTTAGGCAATTAACCCAGTAGTCATGGTCATAGGTAAAAATCTCATAGTTGTGAATCAAAAGCGATTAATCACAATAGTCATAGATAATTATCCAAAATAGTTCTAGGCAAATAGTTATAGGCAATTAACAGTAATAGTTTCAAAGTCATGGTCATAGATAATAGCTTTATGTTCATAATCATAGGTAATAATTCTCATAGTCAAGAGTCATAGGTGATTAGCCACAATTGTCCTTGTCATAGTCATAGGCAATAGCCTTATGTTCACTGTCATAGGCATAGGCATAGTCTTATGTTCACAGTCATAGTCATAGGCATAGGAAAAATCTTATGTCCACAGTCATAGGCATAGTCATAGTCTTATGTCATTAACAATAGTTTCAACGTCGTAGACAATATTCCCAATAGTCCAGATCCAAGAATTTATGTTACAGTCTAGCATTTGAATAATAAACTAGGTCCAACAACATGAATAGGCATGATTCAATCGATAAGAAATAACCCAAAATCATAGATTCAAGAAGAGACAAGAACAGATCTAAATAGATAATCAAGCTTAGGTCCAATTTCATTTCATTCCATGCCCACATTAAATTTAACAAGTTTAAATCTCAAAGTAACTAGAACATACAGAGCGTGGATCGAGAATTAGAGTGCAGAGATTTGATTCTGGAAACGGTTATTGCAGTTGTTGAATCTCTATTTGTTTAGTTTTGTTCTAGTTGAAAACCCCCAATTTGCAATTCCTAGCTATTGTCTTGACGAAGAAGAAGTAGTCTCTTTTAATTTAAATATTATCATTTTGATTTTCAAAGAGGTAGCATAAGGACAAGATGAAATGGTGTAGAGAGAATGAGACTAGGGGGCTGTTTGAATAGGATTAGGTAGACGAATCTGGACAGAAAACGAGTCTAAATACATTAGAATGCATCAGGTTCAGAAAAGGGGTTCAGGAGGCAGGTCGACCCCCAGGTCGACACTATGGTCGACCTGGCCCCTGGGAGGTCGACACTATGGTCGACCCCCAGGTCGACCTGGTCTATGGGCGGGAGTTTTCCCGCCCTGCCTGCTGCGGGGTTTGAATTTGAATTTTGAGCTGTTTTTTATTCTGAAAATTCCTGAAACTTCGGAGGGTCATATCTCCCTCATACGGACTCCGATTCTTGCAAACTCAGACTCGTTTCCAAGCAGAATTTCGAGACGAACACAATGGCGTAACCCGTTTCCATTGATTCTTGTTGTAAAAATTAATTATGCCTTGATTTCTAGTTTCAACATGTTACAAAAATTCGAGTTGTTACATTCTCCCCTCCTTAAAGGATTTCGTCCCCGAAATCTTCAAGTTAAGAAGAATGTGTCCTACCATCCAATCATCCATCTACTCAATCATCAATCACATGCATCCATTGTCCTTAAGAGATTTCTAATGCTGTATGAACATATGCAGAAAGTGTGTGTATATGTTCCTTATCTAATGCAAATGATCAGGCCTGATTGATCTTCTTAATGCAGAATATGTTTAGTGCCATGAGTCCAACATGTATGCATATAGTCCTAATCACATAAACACTATATGTGTGCTCAAACATCCATCCATATGCAACATTCACATGATAACACATTCAATTTCATCCATAAACAAGTATAAACACTCATGCATATGCAATATGAAAATGTGTTTGAGCCGATCTAGTGCCTAATGTGTGTTATGCAACCACGAGCAACCACTTGCGACCACTTGCAACCACTTACAACCATCAATCATAACATGTCTCAAACACATGTTTCACCCAATTGTTCCTACCTAAAGATATAGCCGAATGATAGAAGCAAGTAAAAACTTTGTGCCATTAGGCAATGTCAAAGCTGGAAATCTACGTCACATATATACTGAATAGGAGAAGAACTCCCTAAGCACCAGCCCATATCCTATAAAACCCAAAAAGTTTAGTCAACCCAACCGACACCCTCAAGCCCCAACATGTATTACTAACAGATTAGTCATACTCCCTATGGGGTTTGCAACAGAAATAGGATTGAGAATAGGACCGAGAAGTTATACTTAAGAGATAGCATACAAGTAAGCTCTACAGGAAAAGAGGGATCAAGGATATACTCTTAAAAAGAGATACGATGCGCGTGTCCAATCTTAAATCTTCTAAGTCGCATTTCCTTGAGCTTAACTCCATTGTGCTTGGACCGTCTTTAGCTTCACAATTTCGTAGCTTTTTAATTCCTATTTCCAAAATATGACTTGGAATTCATTTCACTGTCGCCTCTCGTTCCACTTTCACTTATTCTTTTTCTAGTATACTTGGCTTAAACATAACTGCATACTCATGGTTTCATGCAAGCTCTCCAAAGTTCACTAGTGAATCTCGGAACTCGTTTATAGGGTATTCCATACAGAAGAATTAAACAGATGTCAACCATGTTGCCAAGTGTACTTACTAAGGTGATTTTATATAACTCATGCATAAGCGAGATGAACCATCCGCCTTAATGGCGAACATTACTCGAGCGGACCAATAAATGTGTCAAGAGATTCTAGGTAACTAAGCATGGCAGAACCCTAAGGGTTACACTGAACTTCGAGGGCATTACCAAGGCAAGTCAAGAATCTAACTACCCTCTTTTCATACTCGAGAATGGTACCATTTCTGGATAACCAATCCATCCCTAGAATCAACCCATAGCTCAAAAACATAAGCTTTACTTCTAAACTCAACACTTAGCATAGACATTCTCAAATCCAAACAAGTCATGAATAAATGAGCCGATTCCCCAACAGGATTTGATACAAAAAATGGGATCCTCTACTACGCTAGTACTAAGGTGCAGAGACTCAACTATCGAAGCAAAGTTAAAAGGATGCGATGTACCAAAAACAAAGTTCCTATGGTATGATAGAAAAGAAAAGCTAAACTTTTAACAGAAACGTTACCACCTCTCTTAGGTATGCTAGTAGTGAGAGCATACAATTGCCCTCTCGACGATCTTGTACTTTGCCCTTGTCCTTATCCTATAATACTTAATTACATGCCCTTTTTTTACCATACTAAAGATATTCTCTCTTGACATGGGTTTTTATTATTCTTCCACTTGGCCTCTTTCCTTTCACCTTTTTCCTCTTCGTGGATTAAGCCATATCAACAAGTTTCTCATCCTTTGACTTGTGTTCTTTATCCTCGTTCCTACTATCCTTGTATAGCTTGTTGAAAAGTTTCTCGAAAGCTACTTCTATCGCACGGCAACCCTACAAAGCTTGAAATAAGATTAGTCGCAAGTAAAACTACTACGGCTACAGATGGAGGTTGGACACTACTTTGCGCTCTGACATGTGTCGCCTGCCTACAAACTATGGTGAAAAAAAAGGGAGAAGAGACTCAAGGAGAGAATCAAAAGATAGTGCATATGGCTTTGGGGAATCGCCTTTAAATAAAACAAGTTTTTTCTTGAAAAATGCTTCTTTGTAAACGGTTTAGAAAATAATTTCAGAAGGTTTTAAGAAAATTTTGCCCAGTCCGGTAACCTTCTGCTCTGATACCAAATGTAACACCCCACATCCGTTAAGGTCACTCACAAAGGGAATGCCTTAACTTCAATGGAGCATTATGGGCACTGGAACAGAAATATTACAACACAGACATATATAAAACAGCTGAAGGTCTTCAAATCATTTATTAAATATAATTGTTTACAATAAAATCCCATCACTTTCAAATACCTAATTACATAGCTAAAATATCTGTCTTGCTCAAAAACAAAGAAGCATGAAAATAAATTGTAGTATTCCCCAATAAAGCAAAGCAAGCCATAGCCAAGAGAAATCCAAGCAGTACATGAAAGAGCCTTGGAGCTCGGTAAGATCCGAACTAAGCTGTATTCCCACCCTACGAACCTGGGGGGGGACGAAAGAAAAAGAGGCGAAACAAACTGGGTCAGTCATAAAGACTGAGTAAGTCCTAGTGGCTTTCAGCATAAAAACAGGTAAAGATAATATGGCATGAATAAACTGAAAGTAAACATAAGCATGATGAAAAGGTAAGCTACAGGCACGATGAATCAAGTATAACATCCCATGCTTCCTATCAAGAGTATCAAGGTTCCTACCAAGTATCACATTGCAAGGTTTCTACTAAGTGTAACATCGCCAGATTTCTAAGCTTCACCGTTCCACTATTTTCTTTGATTTCCTATATTCTTTGCACCAACTATACTATTATCCCAACCTGTATCATTCTTTCCATGTATATGTACAGTCCCTTGCCGTATATCGTACGGGTTTCATCACGTATTTCTATACTACTTCAACGTAGTGCCACCATTCTTGAAATCGTTTGGACCGCCACCCTTGTTCTAGCTAGGTTTCCTTATCATGAGCTATCGCGTGTTCAACTAGGATTTATGCCACCTAGGACCACTAGGGATTATGCTACCTATTGAACGTTTTCTAGATTCGATTAGGGTTTATGCCACCTAGGACCGCTAGGGATTATGCTACCTAACGAATTCCACGTAACGATCTATTAATCTATCGGCTCCCTACAAGTCCTAGCTCGTTCGTGTGTCTGTGTCATATGGCCCATTCACGAAATGTAGTCACCTGTGCTAGGTCCACCATAGGGTGTATCAAGCCCTAGGGTGCCAATCACCGACAAGAATCAAGCACGCACAGTGTAAACCTACTGGTGCCCAATGCCTGCTTTTTCAACTCCGGACTACGTGCACGACCATAGTCCGCCTGAACCTACAATGGCGCACCAACTTAGCCGTCGTTCTGGTCGCTTACAATCAGCCCAGTAATCGTGCCCCACCCTGCCTAGTTCCAGGGTACCGTGATACATCTAGTGGGTTACTGCTGAAAAGGACCGCGTAACTAGGGTTTCCATTCAGTAGGTTAAGTGTTGTCATTTAAATTCGAGACTTAACCCCATCAGTATAGCATGTCAAGTTGTTTAAGAGTTGTCATTCAAGTTCGTGACTTAACCCACCTACGTGTCATGTCAAATTGGCTAAGTGTTGTCGTTCAAGTTCATGACTTAGCCCTACGAATCATGTGTCAAGTTGGTTAAGTATATTCAAGCGGTTCATGACTTAACCCTATCAAATCATCGTGTTAAATTGGTTAAGTATATTCAAGCGGTTCATGACTTAACCCTATCAAGTCATCGTGTTAAATTGGTTAAGTATATTCAAGCGGTTCATAACTTAACTCTATCAAGTCATCGTGTCAAATTGGTTAAGTATATTCAAGCGGTACATGACTTAACCCTATCATGTGGCATTAATTCATTAATGCACCCCAACCACTCACATCAGACCTGTTGTTGTGGTCACTGGATATGCCGGGCGGTTCCGGGCAAATTTACACCACAACTCAGTCTGACCTCGGGTTTCAAGCGCGATATGACCAACTACCCACATTGGATCCTATTGTTTGCAGTAACTGGATTTGTCGGGCGGTTACGGGCAGATTTACACTGCAAACTCAACCCAACCTCGAGTTGGCCATTTTCATGTTTATTCTAATGTCATGTCCATGTACAAGTTTCATGTCGAGTTTGTGTCAAGTTTCAAGGATAAGTTTCATGCCCACATCCAGATTCAAGTTATAACAATGTTCATGTTTCAAGTTTTGCCTATTATTGAGTTCATAATTCATGTTCATAACCAATTCATGTTTTGCCTAATCTACCCAAATCGTATTCCCATCACACGTGAACGTGAATCGATCTATACTACAAATAAATCCAAATCTTCAAATAGAGGGAATAGCATCAAAACTATGATAGGCAAATGGGACTAGCATAAAGCGATAAAAGGGGTTACAAGACTAGTATGATATAACTTGAGATAATTGGTTACAACATCACTGGCATATAGGATTTCAAATCTAGCATGATAAGGCGACGATCATGATAAACGCTGACATAAAAGAATAGGCATGCAAAAGCAAGCCAAATACAAGGATAATGGATCCAGTGGTTTTGGTGTACATAATTGCGAATAAACTAAGCAAGTCACACCCTAGGTATACGGTCCAACAAAATGCCAATTCGGTGTACAACATGGTTTTCAACTATAGTGTTATGGGCATGAACAATCAACTATAATAGTCTTAGGCAATTAACCCCAGTAGTCATAGTCATGGTCATAGGTAAAAATCTCATAGTTGTGAATCATAAACGATTAATCACAATAGTCATGGATAATTAACCAAAATAGTTCTAGGCAAATAGTCATAGGCAATTAACAGTAATAGTTTCAAAGTCATGGTCATAGATAATAACCTTATGTTCATAATCATAGGTAATAATTCTCATAGTCAAGAGTCATAGGTGATTAGCCACAATTGTCCTTGTCATAGTCATAGGCAATAGCCGTATGTTCACTGTCATAGGCATAGGCATAGTCTTATGTTCACAGTCATAGGCATAGGCAAAATCTTATGTCTACGGTCATAGGCATAGTCATAGTCTTATGTCATTAACAATAGTTTCAACGTCATAGATAATATTCCCAATAGTCAAGGTCCAAGAATTTAAGTTACAATCTAGCGTTTGAATAATAAACTAGGTCCAACAACATCAATAGGCATGATTCAATCAATAAGAAATAACCCAAAATCATAGATTCAAGAAGAGACAAGAACAGATCTAAATAGATAATCAAGCTTAGGTCCAATTTCATTTCATTCCATGTCCACATTAAATTTAACAAGTTTAAATCTCAAAGTAACTAGAACTTACAGAGCGTGGATCGAGAATTAGAGTGCAGAGATTTGATTCTGGAAACGGTTATTGCAGTTGTTGAATCTCTATTTGTTTAGTCTTGTTATAGTTGAAAACTCCCAATTTGCAATTCCTAGCTGTTGTCTTGACGAAGAAGAAGTAGTCTCTTTTAATTTAAATATTATCATTTTGATTTTCACAGAGGTAGCATAAGGACAGGATGAAATGGTGTAGAGAAAATGAGACTAGTGGGCTGTTTAAATAGGATTAGGCAGACGAATCTGGACAGAAAACGAGTCTAACTACATCAGAATGCATCAGGTTCAGAAAAGGGGTTTGGGATGCAGGTTGACCCCCAGGTCGACACTGTGGTCGACCTGACCCCTGGGAGGTCGACACTATGGTCGACCCCTAGGTCGACCTGGTCTATGGGCGGGAGTTTTCCAGCCCTGCCTGCTACGGGGTTCGAATTCGAATTTCGAGCTTTTTTTTATTCTTAAAATTCCTGAAACTTCGGAGGGTCATATCTCCCTCATACGGACTCCGATTCTCGCAAACTCGGACTCATTTCCAAGTAGAATTTCAAGACGAACACAATGGTGCAACTCCTTTCCATTGATTCTTGTTTTAAAAATTAATTCTGCCTTGATTTATAGTTTCAACATGTTATAAAAATTCGGGTTGTTACATAACTACTTTCGATATCGTACCAACACCTTTTATTTTCTTCTCTTTGTATTAACTCTGAGCCTTTGCTTCCTTTCCCTTAGTACCGAAACCAGATCAACCATCTCTTCTTTGAGTATCGACACTAAGCTAACTGTTCCCAACACGTTGGTGTCAATAGCATGTCTTCTTCTTTCATGATTTGGTGCTGACACTAAGTATTTGACCTTTTGTTGATGCCGATAACGTTTCTGCTTTCGGTATCGGCTCCTGGGTGATACCTCTTCACTTCATCTTGTTTTTTGTTGTCGAATTCTTGTAGTAACAAGTAGAACAATTTTTTTTGTAGCACAAGGGATTATTTACAAGTTATCTAGTGTTATTACAGAGATTTTTGTTCCTATCTTGTATATAAAACAAATGTGTTGATATGTTGAAAATGTAATAAACATTTGCTAATTAATATGTGATTATAGTTTTTATCCACAACATCGCGACTCAAAGCAAGTATATTGAATCCATTTGAGAGAAATAAATATCAATCAAGCCTATATTATTTTATGTAATATTAATTAATCTAATAAAGATTAACTAAGTTGTCTAAAGCAATAACGATAACATTGTTAATCACATAACTAAATTTAGTATTATAATAAATTGAATATATTCTCTTAGTACAAATTTCATGAAAACAAAAAAATTATTCATCATTTGATAATTCACCGACATGGAGTCTAAAATGGATGGGAAAAATGTATTAATGAAAGCTAATACATTTAGCAGTATAAGAAAACAGGGGGCCAATGGACCATAGACGAGTGGATTCTCCTTATTTTGGCCCCTAGTATGATTTTTAGTGTTACATAATATTTTTCTATTAATACCAAATTATATAAATTAATTTCTTATTCTCATTTCTCAACCATCTAACTTCATCAACATATCATATGGATTCCTGGAGCAATATCATTAGTTCTGATGGTCTTTCATTTTCTGATATGGAATCGGTTCAGCCAAATTATGTTAGCACTGTTCCTTGGAATATTAGCGATGAATCTCCATTTCCCAACATTAATAATCCATGTGACTTCTATAATACTGGAATGCACAGGGAAAATCCTATTCCAACAACAATTTCTTACTCATCAACCAGTCTACCATTCTATAACCATCATGATCATGCATGCATTTTTGGTCCATTTTCAGGTTAGCTCGATCAAATATTTGTATTGAAAATCAAATTATTTGTACTAATAATAGCAAGAAATTTTTGAACCCAATTGTTTTTTTTCCAGGTGGTTATAACCAGGATATTAGTCATTACAGTAATGATAAGGAAAAACTTGTTGAAGATCATGTTGGTCGTCTATTTCCAAGTAGTAATATAAATCTTTTGGAAAGTACTGATCCAATTGTTGATGCTAATTATAATCTTGGTTGTCAACATATTCCTTATGACCATGAAAGTTACACTTCCTCTATAATACCTATTAGTATGGGTAAATCATTATCATTCAATAATAGAGGCGTTAATTTGTTATATTCCCCACCTGAAAAATGTCAAACTAATAGAGAAGTTGAAACTAATGATTACAATAACCCATTACCAAATGTGA
This sequence comes from Allium sativum, assembly GCA_030737875.1. Classification (NCBI taxonomy): domain Eukaryota; kingdom Viridiplantae; phylum Streptophyta; class Magnoliopsida; order Asparagales; family Amaryllidaceae; genus Allium; species Allium sativum. The sequence continues at coordinate 49,102,052 of CM060916.1, forward strand.
TGCAACCAGTGACTTCATTTGACCATGTCCATGAACATACATATGAAAATATTGCACCAAACGAATCAGATAACAAGCTTAGGTTAGAAAGAAGCATAGAGGACGTAGTGACTCAAGACCCAATGGGTGTGGCATATTTTCTAGCTGGAAAAATCAGAAGTAGCCTTGGCACAAAAGTCTATAAATGTTCAAAATGTTGCAAAGAGTTCTCGAGTTCTCAAGCTTTTGGAGGGCACATGAGGTCGCATTCTCTTCAAAAAAAGATGGAAACAGAAACTATCAAGGAATTGGTAATGAATAAGGGAAAAAACAATAGAAAGAGGAAAAATGTTCAAACTTGTTTATAGAAAAATTAAGATCATAGAAAACTTCTAAAGATGTACAAGAGTAAGGAGGTAATAATGTGTATGTTAGATGCATGATTGTGTACCTTTTTCTTAGTGTTGTAAATAAAAAATTAATACTCTCTTTGTTTCTTGTCTTGACTAAAGATATGCTCAATACTTCTTGTCCAAAAGTGATCTACATGTATTTTTTATTTTTAGTTTTCTTTCTTATTTTCTCATTTTTCAAACTTAATTTATTAGATTAGTTAACGATGGGCACAATGTCCAATCTTTTCGAATATAATGTAAAATACACAAGGATAATAGCTTTAAAGAAGAAAGCGCCATCAAGCATCGCAAGCTAATACACAGTTAGAACAGTGCAAAAATCGATGGCAATCAAATTGTCTCATATTTCTACCGCATAAGGACTTAATATTGTAGGAAGAAAACATATTTACACTATTAATGGTTTGATGCACAATTCAAGTTTAACCATCTGAAGTAAATTACAATATTTATATTTTTACTTAATGCATATCACTAGACCATGCAAACCTGTTAATATAGTTGGTGTAAATATATATTACTTTATAAAAATTAATTGATATGATCTTAGAACATTTTCTTTAATTATGTATTTCCATAGTTTATTACAAGCATGTTCCTTTATCGACCGGAAACTATATAAGACCTATTATAATGGGATAGATATGCTGGCAAATGATTTAATTATAATAGCTCAAACAAAATAAATAAGAAAAAGAAATCGATCACACAAAATATATTATAAAATGGGGTGGCTAGTATGGTACACTTCCACGCTCCATTTTGCCTCGTGCCTGACCAAACTCAATTTGAAACCTTAAGCAGTTGCCATAATGTCGAGCATCCTAAAGACATTGTCACACCCCTCAAGGCTAGTATGCATGTACATATTTAATAAAAAAAATCAAATAATTTTGGTTTGCAATATAAAATGAAATAGCTATTTCATTTCAGATTTTTTTTAAAATAGAGGAAATAATGGAGTCTTTATTATGAAATAAGAGAAGAAAAATGAGGAAAATAAATGAATACGAATGGTATTGAAGCACACAAGAAAATTGAGTAAGAAAAAAGAGTGTTTGCATGCTGATATAAAGTATTGTGGGAAATATATTTTTTGAAATTTTTCGGTGCTTTATCGAACACAACTTTGTTCACATATAAACTTCGGACGACAAACGAAAATATGGTCGCGTCACGAAGGGGATATGAATTTAAAACAACTAAAATATATATTGGGTATATAATTCTGATAAGTGACTAAACTATTGTCGTTTGTTGAGAAGCATCAATTAGAACAAATTTGAATATTTCCTAAATTAAAAATTATGGAAAACTAAATTAGTAATACGTCAATAAATTCTAATCATATTATTAACAATTAATTTTTTTATATTTCGATTCAAATCCAAATTATTTGTGATTGTAAGTAAATTTACAAAGTGGGTTTGTATTTGTACTAAAAGGATTTAAACAAGATTATATAATATGTTCCATTAAAGTCTAATCACTAATTCATAAATTTATAAAATCACTAAATTGAAATTTTAGTTTATAAATTCCAAAAACCTAGTTGTTTAAATAACTAAAATTATTTAAATATTTTCAGTTATTTAAATTTTTAAAATTAATTAAATATTTGAACCTCATAATTGAACTTTTGGATTGTTATTATGTAGTCTAGGAATTTTTACAAAAATCTGACTGTTATCGCTCCCCCTAATGTAATCAGCCACATCCATGTTGATCGTTAGCTGGAGATATCCATAGAAAAAAGTTTCATTACCAGTATCTGCTGTAACACCCTATAATTTTATTGAAATGAATAATTAAATTGCAAAGGTTAAAACCATAACTCTAACATAAGAGACAAAATAGAAAATTTCTACATGAGTTTGACTGTAGAACAATGAAAGGATATAAGTGTGGAGGAAGTTATAATAAGAGCCCACACTAATCTTCTCTTATCAATTCGAAAGCAATAGCATGTTAGGTTATGGAGGAGATGACCAGAATTAGTCTTCTATAATGGATGGCATGAAGAGTTTAAGGTGTATCCTGATTAGCGTTTTGGATTGAAAGGCCGTAGTGGCTGGTCGATGAATGTAGTAGCGGACCATTTCTAGCGGATGACTAGAGATGGAAACTAATCTAGCAAGCAAAAGGAAGAATAATACTAATAATGACAATTGGTTTATTAACGACAATAATGGCCTTAAATTTTAAGTGATTGTTACTCTCTCTCAAAAAATCAATTTCATAAGTGGTTTATTCCTTTTCGACCATGACAAGCTGAGGAACATTTCAGCATGTTGTTCGCCATGTTTTAAGCTGATTAATAAAAAAAAGTCTTATTTCAATAGATTCGTTACATGTGGTTCTTATTATGACATTTGAAGTATATGTATGAAATTAGTCCTTGATTGTACTACAAATATTTTATGATCACTGGTTAAAGCTCGATTCATTAGCTTTGTAAATGATGGGGTGATCACGAGTTTCGGGCTTGATTCCAAATGGTGACACTAACCATTAAGACAATGTCTAACATGGAGGGGTCTTCAATAGTCGTACGATTTGGGCATGCCAACAATACTTTAAGCTAGATCATTTGGTTATGTTTTCGACATTCGATCTAAGATTTAGGCTCGATCATTTGCATATGTTTTCAGCACTCGAGCAAGACTTTAGGCTCAATCATTTGCATATGTTTTCACCACATGAGATAGGACTTTGGGATTTGTCATTTGCATAAAATTTCAGCATTCGTGCTAGTATTTTTGGCTTGGTCACTTACAAGAGTTTATAGAATATGAGCAATAACTTTGGGCATAGTCGTAGGATTATCCATGTAATTGTGATTTAGGACTTTGGACTCAATTGTGATGTAGCGTTTTGATATATAAGTAGACCTAGTATATTTAGTGAAACACTATCCTATGTGCCTTTAGGATATTATATTTTCCTTATTGACTTGTTGGGTAAAGGTGATAAAGCTGAGGTATCTTTTTCAGGTAAAGTATATTTAGTGAAACCCTATTCTATATGCCTTTAGGATATTATATTTTCCTTATTGACTTGTTGGGTAAAGGTGATAAAGTTGAGGTATCTTTTTCAGGTATGAGTCTTGTTTTACTAGCTTATAGTCACTACATGCATGTATGATGCACTTTGCACACAAGTCGTATATTTGACCATATATATCTTTTCCTTTTTTAGTTATACTGAGAAAGGTCAATAGTGAGGAGATGTGGTGATTTGGAGACATGATTGTGTGAGGAGATGCTTATATATTTGTAGATTATTACTCTTTTATCATAGTTATTTCCAAACATTAGAATGCTTTTGTTACTCGTATAGAGAAGGTTGTAAGTGAAGGTTATTTGATAACATTCCTTTTCATTAATTTATTTAACTCTCCGTAATCAACACGGAGCCTAAGGGAACCATATTCCTTTGTAGAGAAGATGATTGGTGCACTCCATTTTGAAGTACTTCTGTGACGGCCTAGAATTTCGCTCGATCCGAATCAGTCGTTAAACCAATCTAGACCGTTCGAAACCCCTGACTGTTGGAAAGATATTATCAATTAGATCCTATCATTTTTGGTTTCACTAAAATCTGGATTGTTTTGCACCCGGTACATTCAATTGAAGTTTGAAATCGAATTATCGAACTACCGCGCCATTTTCAATTCTATTTATAACTATATATAAATATTTATATTCTAACGACGACGCGTATAATATATACGTTCGAATTATATTCAAAATAAATTTTCTCGCCGATATTATTTAAAATAATCTATTTTAAATATTCAAAATTCGCTATAATTGCCCAAAATAAAAAATTTAAACTGGCTCAGATTTTCCGGGTTATTACAATCTCCCCCACTTAAAACTTTTCGTTCCCGAAAAGGAACAAAGTCGAAAGTGGTTTGATTAATCAACTCTATGTTCGATCTGGCTTTCATTCTCCAACTTTTCAGTTCCTGAGAATTTTCAAAATTTCAAAAATTTGGCTAACACCCTAAATTTTCGAAAAATTTCGCCATAACCTCCCCTGCACCGGGAGCATCGGGGAATTTCAAATAGCTTCCCCGGTCCTTCAGATCTCAAAAAGAAAAAGAAAAAGCCAAGCGGCTAGCCAATAGGCTCATAAAATCATCATCACCCAAATAAAACAGTAAATTATGTAGTAAACATGTACCTATTTGTCGGGCAAACAAATTTTATTCTCTGCTCTAGCCTCCTTGCTATGACCTGTTCAAAAGATATACATGTATGCAAGTAAATGCGACCAATTTTCAATATAATTCAATATTTGGTTTAATTAGGCTAAATGGTTAAAAATTAGCAAACCAATAACAAACAACACAAACATCAATCAATTAGTGAATTAGAGTCTCAAATTCATAACTTTACTATATATAAAGAAAATCATGTTTTGATGCCAATTCACAACAATGTGTTCTAGATATATAAGTTTTGGTTCTCATACCAGTCTAATGGAAATATATAGACATCATACCTTCGTTACTCGAACATGAATACTAATGACGACTAGTCAATCATCAGAATCATCTTCGGGCCACTAGAGTATGATTCTATATCTATCCAATATATTAAAACTTCGAATATACGTTCATGACGCGTATATGCAAAATCCTTATATACTCGATTGTCCATATTCAAAATAAATAAATAATCAAATACGTATAAAATGGTTTAAATTTCAAAATAAAATTGTTTTCATTTGAAAAATATACTCTTCACACTCGTTCTAGGATACTACTGATCCTATCTCTAACGAGTCATTCTAATTGGATATTGCTAATCCAATATCTGATGAATTCTTTCGTATGGTTCTAATGTGTCTTGTTCTCGAGCTCTGTAAACCAAAGCTCTGATACCAAATGTGACGGCCTAGAATTTCGCTCGATCTGAATCAGTCGTTAAACCAATCTAGACCGTTCGAAACGCCTGACTGTTCGAAAGATATTATCAATTAGATCCTATCATTTTTGGTTTCACTAAAATCTGGATTGTTTTGCACCCGGTACATTCAATTGAAGTTTGAAATCGAATTATCGAACTACCGCGCCATTTTCAATTCTATTTATAACTATATATAAATATTTATATTCTAACGACGACGCGTATAATATATACGTTCGAATTATATTCAAAATAAATTTTCTCGCCGATATTATTTAAAATAATCTATTTTAAATATTCAAAATTCGCTATAATTGCCCAAAATAAAAAATTTAAACTGGCTCAGATTTTCCGGGTTATTACAACTTCTTTTAATAAAAACCCTTTTCAAAACTCCCTGGTCTGTTTATTTAGCTCGCTTCTTTCTTTTGGAGCCATTTGTCTTATTGGCAATGCTAAGGTCTAGCATTATCCGTGAGATATACCACAAATTAAATGTCTCTCTTATGTGGAAGTCTAGTATCCTTGTCGGATACATATGGAAGGTCTCTAACAATAGGTTGAGAATTCATCTCATCAGAACATAGGTCTAGGGAGTAAAGATAGCTTAGCATAACTGATCCTTTCGGATCACAAGAAACCTCCAGGGTACGTGTACCACAAGTACCTAAATTAACAACCTTCCTATCACAATCAAGGATGACTCCGTCCATGGCTAACATGTTCATTCCTAGAACCAACCCATACCCAGAAAAGCCTAAGATATAAGTTTTGTACTCAAATTCCACACTTTGGATCATTAGTTTCAAACCCAGCATATCATAGACAAATAACTACAAGGTTCAAAACTAACCAGGCATGTAATTATGCTAAAATCAAGGTGTAGGCTATCAATTATAGTACTAGAAATAAAAGATTGGGATGCTCCATAATCAAATAAAGCAAGAATAGGAAAATCAAAAATAGAAATCACACCTACCATTAAGATCTTCTTTTCTTTCTCCTAACCCCACTGGTAGATGGAGTAACCTCTAATTGAAATGCCCGAGCTAACTGGGAAGTAGCTCGAGGTACAACTCTAGTTCTGTATGGGCAGGCTTTTCTAATATGTCCAACTTACCCACACAAAAAGCACTTTCTTGTCAAGTGGTCAAACTTGCAATTCGTTACGCAGTCTCTTATTTTGTTGCAATTGCGACACTTCAATTCTTTTTAGATCTTTCCTTTTACTGGTTGCCCTCTTTCTATGTTTATTTTTCTTTCCAAAAATATTTTTCTTTTTCTATACCTACATTTACAACCTCCTTTTTCTCATGTTCATCCATCAATGTCATCTCAACTAAGATCTCAAATATGGCCTACATGGGCACAAGACTAATAGCCTACACCTGTAGTGGTTGGTTCAACCCCTTAGCAAATTAAAAAGTCTTCTTATCAGGAGAATTCACAAACTCCATCCAAACCTATCCAACTTGTTAAACTAATTTATGCATTTCTTGGTAGACATATCCCTGCGCTTCAAATTTATAAACTTCACTAATTATACCCATTCTTCTACCTAAGAAAATAATTTCATATTAAACCTTCTCCTAAACAAATCCCGAATTACCTCACCAAGCTCAGCCTCAAGAACCTCCCGCCAACAAAGATACCTCTTGTAGCTGCCAAGTGGTAAGCGACATCCTAGTCCTATTAGCCAATCTCATAAGATCAGATTTGTTCTCTTAATTCTTGATCCATGCCCTTGCTTCCATAAAGGAATTAGTACCATTAAAGATCTTTTTTGTAAGATTAAATAAACCCTTATGAATCGTAGAAAAGTCTATCACACTTGGTAGGCGAGCAGAGGCTCCATCGACGAGGACGTTTGCTAGCATGCTAATTATTATGAGGCTTTGCGGGAGTCGTGGAATATAGATACCTACGGAAATAGTTAGGAATGTTGACATCCAAAATGTGAGAAAGATGGGGAGCACTAGCCATTTTGTGCATAAGATCAAATGAGAGTTCAAAGAAAGGAAAAAATTGAATAAGAAAGGAAATATATTTGAGGGAACTTTGGTAAAAACTTTTATACTTTTGAAATTCTTTTCCTTTGGAAACCTTTTTTAAACAATATTTTACGTTTAAAACAATTTTTATGAATTTTGAGACCTTTTCTATGATACCAACTGTGACAACCCACACCCCTTAGTATACCCTATTCATGGTTATATCAAAGAGTGTAGTTCACTAAGTATAAATAAATCATTCAGAGACTAACATGTAAACACATGACATAAAACAAAAATATTAAAATAGAAGTAAGTAAAAGAAAACTTTTAGCAAAGTATCATTTTAGAAAAATAATCTAATATGATGTTAAAATATCCAAATCTCAAACCACCATAATATCATAGTATGAAATATATAAAAATACCCCTTTATCAAATTCAAGTACATTAGGATCTAAGATGAAAACAAAATATGGATCACATAATATGAGTGGAGCGTCCTGGCAATGCACTGAATTTACCAAGGTATCAGCTACTACCTTGCATGTCTAAGGTGGGAGAAATAAAAGGAACAGGTCAAACATAAAAGTTTGGTGAATGGGAAATAAACTCGTAAAAAGAAAAAGGTCAAGTACAATTAGTCTTAAGTGTGCCCAAGAGTGAAAAAGGTTTCGTGTTAATGCTTTCTTTCTTATAGTGATTGCTTGCACCACAAGTTCTAATTTAGAGGTCATTCGTAATCTACCCAATGATCGAACTGTCATAACTTTTTCCTCGTTTACTCTATCATGCTTATAGGAAGGCGTAAAATGTATTCTCCCACAATGACTCATCAAAATGTTTTTCCCATTTCCTTCTGTACATGGCAAAAAAATGTCTCTGATTTCAAGCGTCAATATTCGCTTTGAACAGGCATCATTTGGAAAGGGCCACCTGTTTTGTAGTCTCTTATTTCTAGCTCTGATATTGCCCATGAATCCATTTAGAACGGCATCACCCTATTTAGCATACAAGTAACCAAAGCATCTTATATTCGACTTTGATGCATGCAGGCTTGAACATCATCAAGATTCACTTCCTCTGGCTCTCGTTCTTTCTACGGTCCCTTATTTCCATCTCCTTCATGCTTATCCGTTCATTGTTTGGACAGGACCTAAATAATTGTCCTATTGTGATCCTACTTTAGTCCCTATAGATTCATTGTTCTTTAAGTTTTATTTTAGGGGGAAATAAATATTTCTTCCTGAAACTCTATATATCACGTTGACAGTCGTTGTCTTTTATTATAACTTAGGTAATAACTAACACATCAAGTACTATACCTAGGTCATTTCTTTCTATTGTAATTCACACATAAAGTATTATATTTGGGTCATTGTCTTCCTATTGTAATCTATGCATCAAGTACTATGCTAGGGTCATTGTTTTTTTATTGTAATTCATACATCAGGTATTATACTTGGATCTTTGTCTTTCTATTATAATTCATGCATCAAGTATTTTACTTGGGTCGTTTTCTTTTTATTACAATTCAAACACCAAGTATTACACGTTGGTCTCTATCTTTTTATTATAATTCACATATCAAGTATTAAACATGGATCATTATTTTTCTAATGTGATTTATAGATCAAGTATTATACTTGGGTCATTGTCTTTCCATTATAAGTAAGAGTTTAAGTTATAATATTTGGTGTCCCTTTTGTTTTTTAACATTCTTCAATTCATGTTATATTTTTAGATCTATTACGATTGAATTCATTATTTAATGTTTTATGATCAAGTATGCTTCTTTCATTCAGCTCAGATTTATGCCTATATCTGTTTATTATTCCCATATTTTTATAATTAAATAGTATAAATCTGGAATTTGCAGTTAAGTCTAAAATATACAAAATACTATATTTTATACACATAATTCTGATCTGAACTAGAGATCATTTCAGGCTAATTGATTAACCATTCTAGATTCAAAAAATAAGTAAGTAAACTTCCCACTCACCTGAGGTCCTAAGCTTTTCCCTTTGGCTTCTCAGAATCGCCCTTGTCTTGCAGCTAACTTTTCTTCTCTCTTTTCTTCTAAATTTATTTTCCCCTTTTTAAAATATTTATTTTTTATTCTTCACCTCTAAAAATTCAAAGGAGTGAAGAAGATAGGAGATGAAGGAAGAGGAAGAAGGAGAAAAAAATTAAAATGAAATGTTTGTAAATTGGGGTTACGACTAGTACCTTATTTATAGGTTTACAGATAATATATGGTCATCAAATCTAGTGTGATTTAATCTAGTGTAATCCAGTCGCATCTTTATCCCTAGCTATTGATTAAGTTTGAGGTTTAGATATATTCTTATGTTTTGTTTTAGTTTAACTTGAATGTAAAAACAGTTCTAAGATTTATATTTGGCCACTCAAATTTTGTCGGTTATCTCATTTTGAATCTGCTCACAAACCTATATAATTTGCCTTGTACCTAGTTGAATTAATGATCAGGTTGGGACATATCGTTCCACCGCCTCTTTGGGCAATCCGCCATACCAGGGGTGGTCGATCCTTCTTATTTTTAAAAGTATTGAATTTCAAATTTGCATTTAAATTCCTAAATTTTCTTTCACTCATAATATCTTTATCCTTACCCAGACCATAGCGAATTATATATAAAAATTGTCTAGAATATCGAAATGGTATACTAGTGAAATTTCCATAGATAAATCCAAATATCTATAGATGATTTACTTTATAGTAATTTATTATTTAATTATTATCATAAATTTCTAGATTGTTACAAAAATCACAGAGTGCTCTCCTTCTTGAGAGGATCACTCATTTTACTCAAAAAATAAATATGGTCTCTGTGTACGTATTTATCCTTAAATTTAAAAAAGTTTTTCTTTAATGCCAAGTATAATACCCAACATTTTTTCGACCTTAGCATTCAATGTTTGAATTAATATCAACATATCAAGAATCAAAATGGATGACTCGTTAGGATATGATAACAAGAAACAAATTAGTGATAATTAATAAATTTTAAAGTCTTATAACTGAATATAATAATATACTAGATCAATAATCAATGCATTTCACATCACCATAATGTTTCTACATTAAGAAATATGTATGTTTACAAATCAAAGCTAATCTATATACAACTATTCATAATCAAATTCAAGACACAACACTTATATACATCATACATAATATGTAAAATGAATTGTTGTTTTTTATATCATCTCCTCTCCAAACTCCGCAACTCATATAAAAAATAAAGGTTAAAATAGGAAGGGTCACATCAACTCTAGTGACATCACATCATGTTGGTTACATCATTTATTCCAATCATGTGCATCCAGTCATATCATATTACTTTACATAGACTCACTTTCCTATACAGTCTAACTGATTAAAGGGATTCCTTTTTACCGTTGTTATTTAATTGCATATACGAGTCACTTCCTGGGAGCCACTTTGTGTGTTATAGGGTCACTTGTTGTCCACATATACATTAGACTCATTCCTAGACCTTCCTATAACACAAGAGGGTTGCGTATTGTCCATCATCCACACTAGTTCACCTTACACTTATAAGGGGTCAATGTAATAATTGGATCACCAAATTACCTTACAAGCTTGTATCTTAGGTTGCTTGATTTCTCCATAAGTTCTCATACAATTTCATCAAAGTCAAATCGTTTCCTCGTCCTAAATAAAATAAAACCAGCCTCAAACAACGACCAATATTATATGATTCACATTGGATTTGGAACATCATTACTTGCCTTGACAACAACCCTAAACACTTGTGGAAAGCATAAGAAATATAATAATAAGTGAAGGGTATAACATGCCAGTATATATATATATATATATATATATATATATATATATATATGTATGTATGTATGTATGTATATATGTGTACACCTATGTGTGCAAGCATAACATAATAATTCGTGAAGGGTATATCTCATGCTCGCATATAGATGTTGTGATTTACATCACAATAGACATATTACCTTATTTTATATGCATTGTATGTTATCCAAATTGTTATCCTGCTTTGTAACCAGGCTGGCCAAAGTCAGGGACTTGAGTATGAACCTACATTGATTGACGATCACTTGGGTGGAGTGATAGAAAGCTGGAAAACTTGATTATACATACAAATGTCATTGGATCGGACCCTCCCCCCTCTCGGATCGGATCGAAACCCTCTTTTTGGATCGGATCAGATTCCATCTCCGGATCGGATCGGAGTACCCTCTACCCGAACCGCCTGACGCCGCAACCACTCCTCAACGTGCTCCTATTTTCTAGGCTTATCATTCAGATCTATTTACACATGGCATCCCAGGATCTGGAAACTGTTTCTCCACGTTTCCCACTATTTTCCATGACCTGCTGGATGGCTGCCACGTCACACCCGAACCGATCCCAGGAGCAACCTCCATTCGCCTATAAATACAACATTTCGTGGATATTTCAGGGGACTTTTGGCACTTAGTTCTTTCATGGCCGCCATGCCAATATTCTCCTATAGAGAACTACCTTCTTCTTCAATGAAAATCAATGAACTCGAAGAGAATAATTCATTATATTCGAGTGATTATGTGAATGTATTCATTGCAATTGTAATCTACGAATGAAATGAGAATCTATGAAGTGGATGTAGGCTTGTTAACGCCAAACCACTATAAATCTCGTGTGTTGATTGCTTTTCTATGCTTTAAGATCATTATTCTCGATTATTCAATACGAAATCTACCATATTGGGTGTTAGTGCCATTTTTTGGTCTAACATTTTGGTTCTTTCACTGAAAAATGAAGATTCCCGGATTTTCGGATTATTTGTCTATTGTTTGGATCACTAAGTCCGAAGTGATAATCCGTATTTTCATTGCTTTCGAAGCTTTCAACGATGTCAGCGAGTTTGTATATTACGGATCTAAGAAAAGTGAGGAAATGGAGAGTTTCATGAAGACATCAAAGAGTATCCACGTAACAGACAGCTCTCAGCAGCAGCTCGTGCTCCGGGTCGGATGTAGTCAATGACCTATGGATCGAACAAGGTGGGTTGAACAAGAACCTCTGATCCGAACCAAAGAGGGAGATCGGAACCGACTCGGTGAAGCTTCTCCGAACAGAGGCTGTTATCTCGATCTGAATAGAGTTCCATCATCTAGCTTGAACTGACCTGCGTACATAATTCAATCCTATGATAACTCCGAACCTCAGATTGAAGGCAAATTCCGATCCAACCCGGTGTGGCTGTTTTTGGAAAAAATACTTTTTTCGGATCATTTCAGAAAAGGCTCCATCTAGCAAAATCGTCGTCGGGACTGTGGGGCCTCGGACCCCCACCGGCGCTATGCCCAAACCCGCTGATGGCCTCGTCTTCGGCTCGGAACACGTCTCGCCTTCGGCTCGACATATATTTTTACTAACAATAGTCACCAAAGCTTGTCAATGAAGATTAGGTGGATAGTCTGAGAATGTCACAGCAAGATGGAAATGACTAAGATTCTTCCTAGAGCCATGAAAGCTGTTTGCATCAGTAAGCCAATGTAAGGAGCTATCGATCAGACACAGCTTGCTATCAATGACAGTATGCGAGACAATGATTGTCTCATGGTAGTTTCCTCTTCCATAGCTCCGATGGTGTATAGATTTCACCGATACAACTAATGCTGCTCCCTAACGAGTAGTGACCACCTAATTTATGTGACTTAAACGTGTCCAATCGGTGGAGCATCTAATGATGGTTATATGGAACAGTTCAAGCACAACTCCGAAGATGATTCATATGATCTTATTGATCATGATTGTCAATAATAGGATACCACAAAGCAGCTAAGGATCCCAACATCCCAAGACTACACTTTAATTGTATGATATGATGAATGAAATATGTCATGCGGTTCACCTTTGCAATGGCTATTTGATGCCAACCACATCAAGGAAGACCGATCTACATCAAATAAGGGTTAGATCAACATACTTTGGTGTCTAGAGTTAGGTACTAGTTGAACCACCACACACCATGATTGGACCTATGGATCCTTTCTTAGATTATAGCAACTTGACTACTCACCAGCCACTATATGACCTGAGTGAAGGGATGAGAGCTTGATATTAAAGCAAATATAAACCAACCATTAGCTCTCTTCTTCTCATTTCCACTGCGACATAACGCATGAATATTACTTAAAGACTCGTAAGCTAAGCTGTCGTGCTCAAGCTTATCTGATCAGGGTTTAGACCGACCGGCTCTAGCAGAATTCAGAGCTACATTGCACTGAAGCTGGAATGAGAATGGTCTGTGATGACCAAGTCCCTAGAAGAGCCTTCTACTTGGCTGAATGGAATATGCTATGCAAAAAAGATGGCATGGAACCCAAAAACATTTCCCTTCCCAAGGAGGTGTAGTGTGAAGGAGGCATGGGCTTAGCAAGCGAGGGAGACATCGCAGAAAGAGTTGCTTGATGATTTGCCCAAAGACATAGATCCCAGAGAGAACGAAGATTTGGGATGCAGGAGGGCAACAACTAATGAAGCAACTGCCCAAAGATTGAAAATCTCATTTACAACTTGTTGATTGCTTCGAGAAAATTCTACCACTATTTCCAAGTTCATCTGATTGTGATACGCATTGATTAGCCATTACAATAGGTCCTGCAACGACCTGCGATATTCAGACGATTGCTAGAATGGAACATCGGGCTAAACCAGTTGATCTCAATTCCCTCCAGAAGAAATCCATAGGGGGGCAAGCATTAGCCGATTTCTTCATTGAGTTTACTATTCCCGAAGAGAATGTGTTAGATGAAGAAGATGGCCCCTCAAAATGAAAAATGAAAACCAAACACCTAGAAGTTGTATACATACAGTGCAAAGAATAATCGAAAGTCCGGCATTGGAGTTGTATTGATTCGAAGGACATTCCAGATGAAGGGACTACGACTCGCAGCTTACCTATAATGGGTAGAAGAGCTGTTGGATGGATCGGAACCTTATAACATATCTTATATTCCGCATACAAAAAATCAAAAAGCGGATAATTTGGCCACCTAGCAAGTTCCGATAATTCGGAAGAGATAGAGATGATCCCAATCGAGACACTCGAAAGTTGATCCAGTAATGGAGACCGAATTCGGAAGAGAGTCATAGACAACTCCCTTTAGAAACTTCCTGCAGCACGGAGTGTTTCCAGCAAGGAGAAACGAAGGGCGTACCATCGTTCGTTACGCCTCGAGATATGACATGTAAGACGACATTGCTTATTCCTTTTTAAAGCTTATCCAGAGATAGATATCAGAGTCTCATTTCTCAATTCACTATCCTGAGTGATTCGACAAAATCACTAATCAGCCTCCTACTAGATGGGAGATGAACGCAAATGAAACTTTTGACGAACGACGATTTGGAGTTAGAAAGTGAAGATTTACAATTTCACTCCCTTCATCGACGATTAGTCAAGTAACTCGTGCCCCAAATGATGGGGGCAACTGGAAATTCGAATGTCGATTGCTCGTGATTGCATCATCTAATTCAAAGCTGATACATCATAGGCTTGCATGATCGACTGCCTAAGCCCTGCCCGAAGATTAGCAAGTTAAAATTTTAGAGCACTTAAGCCTAGATGTTGATTGATTATTTGTGCATTAGATCTTATTCCCAACTTGGGATTGAAGGCATATCTGCGGATGGATGAGATATGACTATCCTCCTAACAGCCATATCCTATTTCCTAGCATGGAAAGCACAAAAGTTTCTATAAGCATGAACCCATTATTATCATGTCAACTACTGTCGTAGAACCAATGTGATGATATGCTCCCATTAGCAACACGTACATGACTCCCTGACACTCAATCCTTGCCCTTAGCAAGGGGGCAAGAAGGCGATTCAAAGGAGATGTGATCTCGTCATTTGCTTATAGTATTTACCTAACTGCCTTTGTCGCTCTGAGACCCCAATCAAGGTCTATTCATTCTCGGGACCGCCATCCCACGATGGTTCAAAAAGACATTCATCACCAGCTAAATATTTTGGCAGCCATCCCCGACAGAGATTGTCGAGGCAAAATGGACCTACAAAGAGCATGCAATGCCATTTTCGCATAGAATTATATTCATTCCTTTAATAGGATTACTCTTTAGCCATAACTCTTATATTTGCATGCTTTATGAGTTATTGATGTAATTAACTCATTTGAATTGATATATGGATGGTGTAGGTACCTAGGATTTGATACCGATCAGACTTCTAACACTCGCATAAAGAGTTAAGGAGCAATATCAAGACAAGCTTGACTGAACCGCTCATTTACAAAGCCACACCCTCCGCCTGAAAGAGGTTGTATAACTCAAGGTGGGTCCGAGATGGCCATCCACTCCTTGGCTCAAAAGTGGCAGAGTTAAAGATAATTATGCATTGACTTTTGCATTTCAAAGTCGGAATCCTATTTAAGATGGATGCAGTTTGACCGTCTACATGGCTCGATCCAATATTTGACGCCACCGGATTATATGAATTCAAATAAAGGAGGCAGTAGCCAAAGTTCTGTGCCAATCACCCCTCCCGTAGATTGATCGAAGGAACGCAGAGCTTCTGCAAACATTTTCTGACTGTTTTCCTGACTAACTCTAATTCTCGGAGATTGGATAGAAGTAAAAACCTAGGACGAGTGTGATGGGCATGCCATGATTAAAGACCACTCGATCCGTGACTCTAGCTCTCATGATTTGAGAGAACATTTAAAGGATGACATTGCAGCTTCCGACCAAACTCCATCCCACGAGTCGATGGGATGAGAGAAACTTGATTATTGCAAATAACTACCTCTACCCGTGAATCGGAGATTAGGAGGTAGCACCTCGGCGAGTGTGACTCGACCAATTGCCCGAAAAGCTCTATCTTCCAGAGTAAAGCATGGAGTATGGACAAAATCGAGCTCGAGAATGACACTCAAGCCGGTAGAATCCCGCTGTTAGGATTAGAGCGCAGAAGGAAAGTCGGGGCGAATGACATGACCATTCGCCTGATTAACTCTAATTCTCATGATTTGAGAGAGAGTATAAAGGACGGGAAAACGACGTCCTTAAGGCGTGATGGTGCACCACAATTAAAGACTGCCTTGATTACACTTTAACCTGAGCATGCGTCAAGAGAGTATAAAGGTGCTAAGACTAAGCACCGAAGACAACAGGCTCCTATCCCACTGAAGGATTGGGGATAAGATTGAAAGCTGAGCCGACACACCCCACGGAAGGATTGGGGGCAACACGATGTAGAATAAGCCTTGACTAGGCACTTTATTCATGACTAATTGGCAGCACACACATCACCCCCTTTAGATAAATTTTGTACGATTTGTTAGATAATATTTGATTGCAAGGATTCTGAATTGAAACCCTTATTTGATTGTGATATGCTTTGTTACCTATTACTTAAAGAGTCGCTTTGTTTACAGAGTGCATGTTTGTACAAGATAAAAGGACAAGAATGCGAGGGCCGCACTCACGACAACTGCAACAGGCCAGTGGAAAACAAACAAAGGGCCACGTCCAGAAGGCTGACGCTGATGCCCAATGCTAAAATTCTCATTCAACTTAAAGCAATGACCGAAAGGAGGCCCTAAGAGTGATATATCAAATTAGCGTACATACCCATGTGTGACTGGCTATAGCCCAAGTGAAACGACAAGTGCCACCTCGCAAATACATTGAATAGAGAATATGATAACTTGAGCACTTGGATAACTCAATCACTTAAGCTTTGAAAGAAATGTCTCTTTTCCATGCATCCATGTCTAAATTTGAAAGCCGCTTGATAACCATAAAATGGATGCAGAGTGAAAGTCCATTTGTTAGTCCCGACAGACTTACCGATTGAAAGACCCCGGATAAGGGGCATGCCATCACTTTGAATTCTAGCTTGCAAGGAAGTGGATTGCTTAATACTTCAACTCAAGGGTTAATAAAATGGAAGATAGAACCTTCTACCATGCTAAGGATGTTAGCGTAGAAGGCGTTAGGAATGAAGAAAGTCAGAAGATTTCCCCTCGTGGTGATCCCTCAGCGTATCAGACTACATATAAAATGATAGTGACCTTCCTAAATTGAGAACTTAGATGGCTCGGTAAGATGAACTTCTCCGGAAGTGACAGAAAATGATGGATAACTTCTTTACTTGGATAGATGGAAGGCCAAGCGACTATGGCCTACTCGCTGGAGCGAACATCGTGGGAATTCAAGCGACTACGAACTTGGCTCACACATTCCCCGTTACACGGCTCAGATCACATGATACCTTAGGATAGGTTGGCAACGTAGTATTGAATGAAGCAAGGTGCAATCAACCTCCTCCCAAACATTTGTAGGATCCAACTTCTGACTGCAACATTTTGGATGAAAACAACAGCAATGCAAGAGCCACTGGAAACTTAAATGGAGTTCGGCCAACATATACTCTAATTCAGATGAATGCTTCAAATCCAACTCAAATTCAACATAAAGTTCCCCATTACTTAATGTAAGGGGCTAGAGGAAACATTTGAGATGACTATAATTCGATCTTATCGCCACTCGACTCCAATCCTCGGAGCCTGGATGGGAGATAAAAGATTAACATGTGCTGGACACAAACAAATCATTTTGTATCAAACTCGAACTCAAGACTCGATGAGGGGGTATGAATTCAGAAAAGATTTGGATTTGACGCTCACAGCTTAGCAAAACCCCCCATGGATGGAGGGCACAGGATACGAGCCTAGAGCAACATAATTCAAATATCCTCTGACTTTATGCACATTTACTATCATCGAATTCCGCAAATTCCAAAATTGTAACCAAAAGAATGGCTCCTTAAGAAGAACCTACATACATCCGAGCAGGGGATCGCCATCCAAAATTAAATGATAGAAGCCTGCTTAATGACAATTACTTATGCGGAACCAAGAAGCCAGAGACTGGCTTCCACCCAACTCAAGAGTTCATGCTGTGGTACCAACGCTAAATTGGACAATTGGAGACAACTTCTCAAAGATGAGTGCCAGATTGCCAACATTAGTTGATGCTTCAATAGAGCTTCAACGAGACCTTGCATGCATTCCTTGAAAGATTCAACGCCGTAGTGGCATCGGTAAATCGACTTGGAACATATATGGTGTTGATTGCAGTAGTATCCGGTATTCTAGATATCTCAAACTTCAAAATTTCTCTACATCGAGACCCACCAAGAGGACTTGGAAGATTCACATCTGAAACAAACCTTGGTATCTGTCTACCGTTAGATTTTCACAGAAACATTGGAAAATTCTATCCTAAGACAGACAGATTCATGCAATAAGAGGGTGCTAATGTTGAAATGGATGATCTCAATGTCTTCACGACTAAATAGAGCACCATCTAACTCTTGAAATGATAATGACAAAAGAAAATCCCCAGAAATGACTAACAGGAATGTACAATTCTGGAAAAGACCAATGTTATTTATCGAGCCCGCGATTTTGATTGTCAATCTTAATGGAACCAGGCATGAGAGATAGACTCAACAAGGCTATAATGGCTATTTCGTTATGCTAAAGCATGAACAAAGAAGCTTGAATAACTCTCTAATGACGTTCGCTCGCTTGCATGACTGATGCACTTACTTAACTCCATGGCTGATGCAAGGAGAGTATTTAAGTTCACTGACACTCGATGAGGCAATCCTCGTTTTATAATAAAAGAAATGGGATGACACCAAAGAGAATGTTATTCAACCATTCGCATATACAACCCCAACTCTTGCTAACTTGAGAAAGAGCACGGAACGACTTGAGTCGACTAAGATTGTTAAACCTACAACTCTAATCTGATGCAACGACAGAAAGCATAAAGGCTTAAAGATTGTATACCCGATTGACTTTGCCCAACCCCCACCGATGCTGGGGGCATAAGCACTGACTTCGTTTGTCCTCTACTGACAATAGGATCATGAGCTTCAACACGCAGAATGACTTTGAGTTTGACTCTGAGTGGATGCGTGATTTAGAACATATACACTATATCTACAGAGTATGACATGATTCGTTTTGACCGTCCAAGTGAGCCAACAAACGGGTCAGGCATGAATCCAAAGACTTGATCCGCCACCACATTAAATAGGGAGTGTGATAAACTACTCTGCTGCCTTACGACTATGATGATCATACTAGCCATTGACTTGCATATTTTCAACAATATCTCGTACTGACTCATATGTGATCATGGGATTATAAAACCATTCGGAGTGATCATGGATTTATCTCAATACGGTCCGACGCATCCACTGGTTTTTGATTTTCTATTAACATGATCTGGAGTGATCATCGCTTTCAGATTCCTTAATGTTACGATTCAATGCGATCGTGGAGCCCTAGATTAATATCTTGATATCGAGATAGTCCAAATCCAAGCAAAAATGACAAATTCCAATGCCAATTCCTAGGCATTCTCTGCAGATCCCAGCTCAGAGCCCGAAGATACTTATACTACCACATGACTTGGAAGAATACCTTATGCATTTGCTCGTATGCAAAAGAAGGTCTAATTCTACAATACGTCTGATTTGCATGGGAAGACGACGTAGTTTGGCAACGACCTATGCTGGCATGATTGCGTGCACGGGAGCCAGCAATCCTACATGACTTTTTCATGATAGAATTAAAATCTCTTAATTCGACGAGGTTTAAAACAGTTACCTGATCATTTGACTGCTTCTTCCATAGAACTTGGCCTGATTAGCTCCCATGGAAGCAATGCGACAATCTGATAAAGCCTCCTCAAGGGTGGATAACATTCCAAAAGGATATAGCTTGACTTATTCAAAGCACATCTCATATGCAATAAGATGTACTTTGGGGAGCAAAATGTTAGCCTGCTTTGTAACCAGGCTGCCTAAAGCCAGGGACTTGAGTATGAACCTACATTGATTGGCGATCACTTGGGTGAAGTGATAGAAAGCTGGAAAACTTAATTATACATACAAATGTCATCGGATCGGACCCCCCTCCTCTCGGATCGGATCGGATCCCTCCTTTCAGATCGGATCGGATCCCCATCTCCGGATTGGATCGGAGTACCCTCTACCCGAACCGCTTGACGCCGCAACCACTCCACAACGTGCTCCTATTTTCTAGGCTTATCATTCGGATCTATTTACACATGACAATCCACGATCTGGAAACTGTTTCTCCACGTTTCCCACTACTTTTCCATGACCCGCTGGATGGCTGCCACGTCAAATCCGAACCGCTCCCAGGAGCAACCTCCATTCGCCTATAAATACAACATTTCATGGAAATTTCAGGGGACTTTTGGCACCTAGTTCTTTCATAGCCGTCATGCCAGTATTCTCCTACAGATAACTACCTTCTTCTTCAATGAAAATCAATGAACTTGAAGAGAATAATTCATTATATTCGAGTGATTATGTGAATGTATTCATTATAATTGTAATCTACGAATGAAATGAGAATCCATGAAGTGGATGTAGGCTTGTTAACGCCGAACCACTATAAATCTCGTGTGTTGATTGCTTTTCTATGTTTTTACATCATTATTCTCGATTATTCAATATGAAATCTATCATATTGGGTGTTTGTGCCATTTTTTGGTCTAACACAAATATATGCATATATATATATATGTATAGTTTTAAATTCCATGTGATTGTATAATATATATAAACATATATATATATAATTAACTAAATTTATTATTAAAATATTACAAGAATATATATGTGTGTGTTTATATAAGATTTATTATTGGAATATTACAAGAATATATTTGTGTATGTGTTTATATAACTATATGTTATATTATATGTATCACTTGATATATATATATATATATATATATGTGTGTGTGTGTGTGTGTGTGTGTGTAATAAATACATATGAAATTAGAACAAACAACTTAATAAATTATATATATATATATATATATGCATATAAACATAAATATAGAAAATAATGATAACTTGCTTTACGATATAATATATAATAATAAATATACATGTACATAAAGTATAATTTTTATGATATTTTCTAGTTCGAAATTATCTCATATTCAAAAATATTATAAATTATATACATTATTATATATAACAAATTAATAGATATTTTCAACCTAAAATAATTAATATAAAAACATATATTAAAAAACTTTTTTTTTGAATTTTTGAAAATCTGGGATCGCTCTATAAAGAGTATAAAAATTTTAGAATTTTTTATGGTTTAAATTTTTTTTGAAAAAAATTATCATATATAATAGAAAATTGAATTAATTTTTAAAAATATTAAAAAATTCAAGAAAGTTTCTTATGCAATGCAGTTGTTTTTAAAAAGAAGATATTTCAAAATATTAATTAATTTGTTTGAATTTATCAAATCATATTGTCAATGAATATTAATAATAAATATATAATAATTTTGTAAATTTATTTTTGGCATTTGTAAATCACAATAAACATTAACAAGTATAAGAAAAAATTGAATATATATTATATGGTATATAATCATATATGTATTTACACGAAAAGTGTAGGGATATTAATGCACGAAACTATATATATTCGCACACATATGTGTGTATGTGAGCATTGACATAGCAAAAAAAATAATGTATAATGTCTCGTTATACAACTGATCTCCATTATCATAACAACTGTTATAGATAAAAATCTCACTAGCTAATTAAACAACTAAAACACCCCACCTCCATTAGGGTCACTCTCAAAGGGAATGCCCTAATTTTGGTGGAGGTTTATAAGTATAAGTCACAGATATACAAGACAGATATAATAACACATATTTTTGAACAGCGGAAAACAACAACTTTTATTTCATCAAAATACGTGTTACACATACCATGCCATAATTGTCTTACAATACTTCCAAAATCATAACTGTCTTGATTACATTATTTAAAGAAGCATAAAGAAAAAATAAATAAACTGCAAAAGTCCCATAATTGTTGTCCAAAGCCATAGTCCAAAACGGAAAAGATCCAAGCAATACATTCTTTCTCTTCAAGCTGGATGTAAAATCTGGTCAAGTTGCGGTGTTCCCTCCCTGTGGACCTGGGGGGAAACGAAAGAAAAGTAGAGTCAGACATAAAGCCTGAGTAAGTCTAGGACTATTCAGTCTATGAATAAAGAACTGGGTATGATAAGTATAAACTGGAAATGGGAAAGCACCATAAACTAAGTTAAGTTGTCTAGGGTTGAATATACTATCGTACCCCATATTAATCTCTGTACCCATATAAACTAGTTCCCAATAGGCACCCCATAATCAGGGTGAAGTGATCCATTTCTGATGATCGGCTCCTACTCGCATAGTTACATGTGTCTTACGGCCCCCGATGTTGTAGTTACCTATGCTGGTCCCACCATGGGGTATGCTACTGGTGCCATGGTGGCGGCCCGACACAACTCTAGAATGCACAGGTATGCTACTGGTGACCAGTGCCTTATTTTTCTGCGCCGGAGTGTGTGCACGCCCGCACCCCGTTAGAACCTACACTGCTGCACCACCGCCGTCGATTTGACCTCTTACAGTCAGCCCAGTAATCGTGCCCCATCCTGCCTAGTTTCAGGGTATCATGATATGCCATGTAGGGTTACTGCTGAAAAGGGTCCCCCGCTACTAGGTTTTCTATTTCTAGCCAACATGCTTAGTTGGTTAAGTGTTTTATAACCCTAACCCCCAATCAGTCTGTTTAGTTTAGCATGTTCTATTTTGATTAAGTATTAATATAATTTACTTAATCCTATCAATCCTGACTCAGCCTTAATTGTCTTATTAAAGCCTCAACCTCTCACATTAGACAGGTATTGTTGTGGCTGCCTGTAGCCGGTTGGGTCGGGGCAGTCTTACGCCACAACTCAGTCTAACCTTGGGTCCTTATTGGGCTCCGTGTTTAACCACCCACATTGGATAGGTATTGTTGTGACTACTGGACAGCCGGGCGGTTCCGGGCAGGTTTACATCACAACTCAATCCAACTTTGGGTTAAACACATCATATTTTCTACATTTACATATTTTGTCTCTTTTATTTTTATATGTAAATATTTGCGGCCTATTATTCAAATTCATCTTTATTGATTAAAAATTTATTTATGCCACTTAATTGCTTTTCAAGGTTGTTGGCATGCATCAAACATGCCAACACATATGTTCTATATTTTAGCCCAAACGTCATTACCCCCGTTTTACACGTTCGCTCCAATGTAAGGTGTGTTGGGTTTAATATTTAAACCCAATTTAGCCATATGAAAAGGGGAGGCTTATAACATGGAGTTTATAAGGTAACATGAAAGAGGGGAGTGTGAACGCATGAACTTGCAACGAACGATTCAATTAGCATAAAGTAGGCACATGTGAACTTGCAATTGTAACGTCATATAATCATGGCATAACATGAATCATTTTATCCATATAATCATGGCATAAACAATACTTAAACATGAATCGTTCTATTCATATAATTATGGTATAAACAATACTTAAACATGAATCATTCTATTCATATGATTATGGCATAGACAATACTTAAACATGAATCATTCTATTCATATGATTATGGCATAAACAATACTTAAACATGAATCATTCTATCCATATGGTTATGGCAATACTTAAACATGAATCATTCTATTCATATGATTATGGCATAAACAATACTTAAACATGAATCATTTATTCATATGATTATGGTGTAGACAATACTTAAACATGAATCATTCTATTCATATGATTATGGCATAAACAATACTTAAACATGAATCATTTATTCATATGATTATGGCATAGACAATACTTAAACATGAATCATTCTATTCATATGATTATGGCACAAACAATACTTAAACATGAATCATTTATTCATATGATTATGGCATAGACAATACTTAAACATGAATCATTCTATTCATATGATTGTGGCATAAACAATACTTAAACATGAATCATTTATTCATATGATTATGGCATAAACAATACTTAAACATGAATCATTCTATTCATATGATTATGGCATAAACAATACTTAAACATGAATCATTTATTCATATGATTATGGCATAAACAATACTTAAACATGAATCATTTATTCATATGATTATGGAATAAACAATACTTAAACATGAATCATTCTATTCATATGATTATGGCATAATTAATACTTAAACATGAATCATTGTAAACTTGCAATTGGAATGTAAATCTAACTTAATTGTGTCACATATATCACCATATGGTTTTGATAACAACTTAGGCCTAAAACATAATTCAACTAGGCATAATACCAAACATAGTTTGGTCATGTTCATAAAGGTGCTTATTTTTGTTTTTTTTTACACAAAAGTATGATTTGCCAATTTCAACATAGATTCATATAAATCATAGTACTTAGTTGATTCAATTACACACTAAAAGTTATCATAAAAGTATGTACATCATATTAGCATAATAATGAATCATATACTTGCATGAATCCCAATTAAAATTCCACAACATGTGGTTGTCAACATAAATCATATACTTGTATGAATCCAATCGTTCACCATAGTATTGCCAAATCGTTTAGAATCAAAATAACATACAAATATAGATTATTATCGCCACAATTCCATTTCGTTGTTAACTTCCAACGCAAATCACGTACTTGCAAATATCCAATCGTATACCATAATATTCCCAAATCGTTTAGAATCAAAATAACATACAAATATATATTATTATCGCCACAATTCCATTTCGCATCTTACACAAATCAAACGCAATTAATTATTCACATCGGAATAGCACTCTACTTACAACGTATGATGAATCTTCAATTCAGGAATCTGAGTTCTGAATTTGGAGATGCTATCCTTTGTTGTAGGCGTTGCTTTGATTTGATTAACGTTGCTTTAAGCTTTGAATTATCTCCTAATTGCCTCTCAATTTCTGACGGCTATACTTAGTCTCTCCTCAGCAGCATGACGGTCTCATCTCCATTTTAGTTTGTGTGAATTAGGGTTAAGTCTTAGGTCCTTTTTATAGAGTTTGTGAGTGTTGTATATAACGGTGTTGTATACACAATTATATGATTTTTGTTTGATGATAACAACCAAATATATATTCTTTTGAATGTGTTTGTAATCGTACTGATTCATATATTTATCACATACAGAAATAAAATATTCTATTTAAATAAAATACTGTGTTAATATTTGAATTTATATACAGTCGTATTTTATTTAAATATAAATATTATATTTCTGTATGTGATAAATATATGAATCAAATCTTCACCATGTATAAATCCACACACTCTTTTTCAGGCGCTGCGAGTGTACATGGTCTTGTATGCGGGATCTGTTTATAACACCTAGTAGAAACCTTAGGAATGCAGCAGTAGGCAGGGCTTTGCCGAAGCTGGGTATATCTGTGTGTGATTTATTTTCTGCACTTTTATTTCAGCTATATTCTGTGATCAGTTTATTATTATATATCTCGTTAGATTTTAATTCAGTTTAAAAACTGTGATAAACCCTATTCACCCCCCTCTAGGGTTAATCTAGATCCAACAAGTGGTATCAGAGCAGGTTTTCCATTAACTCTAGAGACATGGGTAATCCTAGTTGTCAGTTTAGTGAGAGTCAGTCTAGTTCATCTCCAACTATTTTCACTGGAACAGATTTTTTAAACTGGAAATCCAGAATGGAATTTTATCTAAAATCTGTTAATATTAAATGTTGGGATGTTATTATCAATGGGTACGATATGGTAGATAAAGTTTTTAATTCTCATACTACACATATTCTATATTCTTATCTTGATGATGATCAATACAGTCTGATCTCACATTGTTTAACTGCGCAGGAAATCAGGATAGCTCTCAATACAAAGTATGGTCAAATTGACAACTGCAGCTCAAAACCCCAGATTGTCAACTCAGATTCAGAACTCTGTTTAACAGGATTTACAAATGAAAATTTAGAAGGATCAGATGATGGAGAATCAACAGATGCTGAAGTTGAAAATTTCTCATACGAAGATTTGGTTTATATGTGTGTTGATTTAACTAAATCTGTTGATAAACTCAAATCTAAAAATAAATCTCTGAAATCTAGGAATACTGAGTTGACCAGCAAAATTGATGATTTGGAATCACAGCTTGAATATTTTAAAAATTCTTCAAATTCAGATTGCAAAAATTGTTTAAAATTGAAAACCAATCTTGTTCATCTCAATAAAAATATTCAAAAGTTTGAAAAGGAAATTCTGATCCTAAAAGAGAACAAGATTGAGTTATCAAATTTGAACAATCTTCTACAGAAGGAATTTGAAGTTTTTAAGACTAATATAAATTCCAAATTTGAGATTGCTGAAAATGAAAATTTAGTGAAAAGTGACCTGATTTTGAAAGAACTTGAAAATGAGATTGAAAAATCCAAGAATTTTGAGTTTGAAAAACAAAATCGATTTGAATTTGAAATCTCGGAATCTCAAGCCAAAATTAGAATGCTTGAAAATGAGAATTTGGTTTTGAAACAGACTAATGCTGAACAGATGATCGCTATAAATAATTGCTCAAATTTATTAAAAGAAAATAGCGATCTAAAATCCAAAATTCAACGATTGGAATCAACATTGGATAAATTTTCTAATGGGGAAAAATCGTTGAATATGCTGTTACAAAACCAAGTTTCTATTGGAAATAAATCTGGTTTTGGGAAGAATAATGTTTTTGAAAAACTGAATTCAAATGATTTGAAAGATTCTTCAAACTGCTTTGGAAAGAATCAACTTGAAAATTCAAACTTTGATAATCTCAGAGGATTTTTGAATCATAAACGTGATGTAAACTTGTTTTATAATAATCCATCTAAACAATCGTGGATCCAAAAAGGAAATGAAACAAACTACGTTAAATTCAAACAGATTTGGGTTCCAAAGGGTACAAAGGTAAATTCAGATGGTTTGTTATATAGACAGGTTTGGGTACCAAAAGTGGTAAACACATTTCAGAGTGGTTTTACAGATTTTGTTAGACCACTTAACCCTCTCAACTGCTAGGTACCAGTGATGGCTGAGGGACTGCTTTGGAAAAGAAAATTTGAATTCAAGCTATTCCGCATCTTTAACTTGTTTAGAGTTCCTTAGCCAAGACTGTTGAGTTAGAGATTCTAATTTACATTGGATTCTGGTATGATCTCTAAACTCACCTTTGTATATTATCTTTTTATTATTATTATTTTCTGTGTTTATTCCTTCCTCTATCCCCTTCTATTTTTTGTTTTTGATTTGACATTGCCATATTCTTCTTTGTATGTACTTCTTAAACTTCCAGTTGCAGAATTCACGTTTTTCTGGAAATTTGCTTTATTTGTATAAAATCATCATGTGTTAATCATTTCCAGATTCAGAATTTGAACTTGTATATATATCTACAATTGTTTTGAAGCTTAGTTTTCTGATTATCTGAATTCCTAACAGTGTTGACGTATTCTTGTTATATCTTGAACACTATTAATATGAATTCTAAATTTTTTGAAGATTTGGAAAATAATTGAAATTTCACACATCTCTGCTATTCTGAGGTTCTTCTAATTCATCGTAGAGAGGCTTGGAAATTTATACTCATTACAGCACATTATTATTTCTCAGTCGTGATAATTTCATTGATTTTCAGATTGGCTTGGGTATTTTTGATCTGTCTTGAATCATTGCTTATACCTTGATATTCACTGTTATTCATGACCATCGGGTTTAGGTTCTTTTGTTTGTTTGAGATCATTTGAAAATTCAGATACTTTGAATCTCACATACCTCTCAGATCTGAAATTATCAATTCTATGTGATTGATTCATTGTATATCATGATTTACATTTATTCAAGTGATTTCGAATATACCATTATTTTTGGATCATGAATTATTACTCAAACTTGATGTAAAAATTCCCAAAAAAAAAAAACTTTGGGCTTGTCAGAAATAATTTGTGTAAATTCTTTGAGAATCGTGACTTGAATGTCATTATTATTTCATGAATATTTGACTTGAATACTAGTTTGTTTAAAATCATTTGAATTTATTGATTTATTGAATCAGACACATATTCTGAATTTAAAAATTTATAAACCGTGTGATTGATTCATTGAATCCTGGTATCTTCACCATTCGTTCAAATGATTTAAAATAAAATATATTTAATCTTGGGTCATGAACCATCATTAGATTGTTTGGAATATCTTTGAAACATCTCATTGACAAGTCTGTTGTGAAAATGATTTTTTGTGCTGCTCAGATATAGTTCTGGAAAATATTTTTTTGGTGACTGCTTGTTTTGGTATCAAATACATACCATGCTCTGATACATAAAATTAATTTGCTTGATCTGTCTAGGCTTTGTATTTAAAATTATTTTGCATGTGATATACTTGTTTTGTCTCAAATGTCTTGTTATAATCCTCATTAATAGAGACACCAAGTGGTATCAGAAGCGGCTTATACTTGTCTCACCCGTCTGTACTTAGATTAATATCTTCACCATGTATAAATCCACACACTCTTTTTGTTTGGCACACTTTTTTTTCTTCTTGTCATGTATAGATCAACATATTCCTCTTGTAATTGATTTTCAGTCTTAAAATTATTTATTGATTATTCATTCAGAAATTGAAATCAATATCAAAATTGAACTGTATTTATAATTCATCAAAATAATTATCTGATTTTGAAATTATGATGAATTGTGACTGCAGTATATTTCACAACAAGAGGAGATTTTATTTAAATTTTTCATGATGGTTGAATATTTATTATAATATCTTTGAACTGGCAATTATTTATCGACCATCTCCTTTATCCATCACCCGTTTGCCATCCATCATGTTTTTTTTTTAAATATTAATGTGGAGAGTTTAATAGTTTTAAAATCTTTTTGTATAAATAGTGAAAATATTTGTGATGGAATTGTGGTTATGTTATATTCAGAATTAGTGAAATTGAGAATTTTCAATTATCTCGGTACAGTTGATCATATTTCATAATATAATTAATTTAGAAATTTATTACACAGTCCATTTCTGTACTTACCACATTTCTGTCATTCATATTGGTTGTATATACCGAGGAGTTTTTTCTAGTTAAAGCTGAAAATGTTAAAATATATGATTAATACATAAGTGTGTCTCTAACCTCATTTAAAAATCCAAGCTCTGGTCATGCATGGTTAAGAGACAACTTATAATTTAAGCTGCGACTGACCTCATTTAAAAATCCAAGCTCTGGTTATGCGTGGTCAGGGTGCTCTTAAATCAAAATAAAAAGAAAAGAAACTAATTTGCAATAAATGAATTTTTATATGAAATTCTCCTTGGTGTATAATAACCAGACTATCAATCCACTTTCTAATCTGTGAAATATGTTGAAATTTATGACGTATTATGATTTGTTGATTGATAGGTATTAGGATTTGAGATTATTCGAGTTTGTCACTTAAATTGAATTATAATTATAATCCAAATCCATCACTGTTTTTTGAGCCTCATTTTTATAAAAATTCATTTGAAAATTAATTGAAATTCATTTTTATATAATTCTCCTCATTTATATAAATTTCATCGTAAATCAGTCATTTTCTGCAATGTGAAATATGCCACTAGTTCTCAGTTTATTATGATTTTTGTTTGACTGATTGAGGTTTATGATGATCATTCTTCCTCTTATGCTGAAATTATATTTTTTGGTCATGTTTCATCTGTATTTTAAATTCTGTATCCTTTTGATGATAACAAAAGGGGGAGAATGGGTTGAGATTTTGATTTATGAGTGAATATTTGATAAATATTTTTAATTTTGAAAATTTATTATTATTCATACATTTCACTCATGCACAGTTATAGGGGGAGTTTAGTTGTAGGGGGAGCATTCAAATAGGGGGAGTTTCTGTTGTTCACTGTAAAACACATCAAAATCTTAATATTTGTTTGTCATCATCAAAAGGGGGAGATTGTTGTATATAACGGTGTTGTATACACAATTATATGATTTTTGTTTGATGATAACAACCAAATATATATTCTTTTGAATGTGTTTGTAATCGTACTGATTCATATATTTATCACATACAGAAATATAATATTTATATTTAAATAAAATACGACTGTATATAAATTCAAATATTAACACAGTATTTTATTTAAATAGAATATTTTATTTCAATTTTCAAACAGTACAAATTTTACAACTCCAACTATTTGTATACTTCACTGATAATTTTCATTTCAATACATTTCAGTACATATCAAGTTCTCACTCAACTCTAACATAGTCTCTCTATCATACATTCACATTTCATATATACATTTACACACTGTTTTTTTGTTTTCTGTCTTCTGTCTTCAGTCTTCTATCTTCATAGCATCCTCACAGTCAGTCCAGTCTTCATACCTGTCACAAGAAAACAGAAACACACAGTACACTGCAACAGGAATTTAAACTGAATATATGCGAATATAAATTTTATTTTAAAATTTTATTTGCCTCAGATTTCTGGTGTGTTTCTCATCATTTTCCATGACTTGATCTGAATTATAAAACCATCAATCTGTGTCTAGACAGCCTGTGATATTCACAGTGATACACTATAAATACCACAAGGTAGACAGTATGTATATACAATGCAGGGACAGGGAAATCTATTCTGGATGGCTGCATATACACACGCGCATATATACACACGTGTGCACTGCCTCGCCAATCAGCATGCAACTGAGGAGTAGCCACGTGGACCATCTCGACTCAGTGCATGTGTATACAATTCAGCAGGATATTCAAAACAGGTGTGAACAAGTCCAAGTGAGAAAGTGGCAGATCAACACAAAGGTCAAACAACAAGTTGAAAAGTGCAACAACAGTCAATGTGTGCATGTACAACATGATCGAGGTTGTATACATGGATGAGTACATGGTATATGGTGAAACAAAATCAATGCAGCATGAAGACATGGCAAATGGAATGACATAAACTCATGGGCCAAAGTGCAAGGTGACACAAGATGTATGCAAATGCTCATATTTCAAAGTGGACATTTTATTTTAGCAAGGCCGAGCACATGCTCATGGTATGGTGATAAATCAATATGGTTCAGCAAGTATACATCTAACAAAATGGTGTGCGAGCATGACAAGTCAACATGCTACAAGCAGGGCAGCAACATACAAAACCAGTTCAAGTTTTCATGACAACATCAAATGAATAGCAAGGATAGTGCAGTGGCATAAAAGAACAAGGTACATGCAGTGGTGTTTTAGCAGGGTCAATAAAGTTTAAGACAGTTTCACATTTTTACGAGTCAACAATGAATGGGTAAAACAGTGTGCAAATGTATTTGAAGCAGCAGCAGTACTCATGGCTCAACACAGCATGTTCATTTAAGCAACATATACACAAGTAGGTGCACATGATGACATAGTGGAGCAGTTCAAGTGACCACAGCATAATATGGCAACACAGATTCTATCAACTAAGCAGCATGGTGCAAGACAGTGGGAATGTATAAAGGTGCTTATATATGTAAGCTGTAAAGCCAAATTATTTAAGGCAGTATACACAAAACAGCATTTTTAAATGGCCTCAAAAGAAAAGAGATTTCTTCTTTGAACTTTGGTTGATTTATGGAATGAACACTTATCTCAAGGGATTTAATGAATTCTGCAGTGAAGCTTTTAGTCAAGAAATCTTTACAGTTAACCATGCAAAAGTTCTTGAATTTTTGAACAGAAATCATGCAAGACATGTTTAATGGCATGAAACCTTTCTTTCAGCAATACATATATATATATATATATATATATATATATATATAGCAAGCCCAATATTTCCAGAAAAGTAAAAGACATATATGCAGCAAATTCAAGTGTACACATGAATGGGAATATATTTTCAGAAATGTTGAAAGAGCAAAATTGCAAATTATCTTTCCAGATTTTGTAACAGGGAAGAAATAAATCTTTGGGAAATCAATTTTTGAATTACAGGTTTAATTTTGGCAAGTGTGTAATACATTTCCTGAAATTCACAAATCATGGTAAACAACATGCAAGGGGAAAATTCAAATTCCAGCAATCAAGCAAAGTCAGAAACTGTCGAGCAAAGGGGGAAAGTTTTTTTTTGGCAACAGTTTTCTTTTGGGATTTCATTCAAAAGGCCATAATCAAATATCTAGGTTCACTCAAAGGGGCAATAACATGTCTGGATTCAAAGCCCAAAATCACGCAAAATTTCAAAAGAGAAAACCATTTAAATCAACGCAAATCAGGAAGCCAATCAATCGAGCCAATAAGTGAAATCAGGAAATGTTTTTTAGGGTTTGTATTACCCTATATTTACTACCAATTCATTCCAGATTCATCAGTGAACTCACACAAGAAAATTCATTTCAATTCAAAGCCGTGACTATCCAAAAGAGAAAACCATGGCAGCAGAAATCACTCAAAGTATTTTAAGCCAAGGAAATTCAGCGTAAATCGAGGGAATCAAAAAGAAGAAACTGCAAAAAAAAAAAAAAAATCAGGGACGATCAGACCGAGCCATTAAATTGAAATCAGAGTTTAGGGTTTTTGAATATACCCTATATTTAAACACCATTACATCACAGGCATCATTGATTGGAAAAAAAAACCACAATCAATTCAGAGGAAGAAAAATCTAGAATACTCACAATTTTCCAAAGTGTTTTTCAATCAAAGAATTTCCTCCAAATCAGTGAAAGCCGCAATCGAAGAATTACTCAGCAACGAACACGAGCAACTCGAGATTAAAGTTCGTACAAGATTTCATCATTCAAACAAGCCGTCGTTTCTAATTGGGAAGGATTTCAGAAACCCTAGAGAATCGCCTGCCGCCATTATATTTTCCAGAGCAAAGGAGAAAATGATCGGACAAGTGCAAATGAAAGGGGCCGACCTACTTGGCTTGATTTAGTCAAGTCCAAAGCTGTTTAAAAGAAGGAGATTTAAATTCTTGTTAAATCTAAATTTAAACCTAGGGTTTTCAAAGCTGTTTAGTGTTTGTTGTATTTTGTTTTAAATTGAAACCGTCAAACCAGTTTTTCTAGAGTCTGTAAAATTCTAGGATAAATCAGTCAGAGTGTTGACTGTCAGTTTCAGAGTATGTAATATTCTAGGATACAGATTACGGGGTTGTAATTCGGGAAATCTAATCGAGGGGATATCGGTCAGTCTAGGGTTTTGAGCGTAGTGTTAGGACAGGAGCAGGCGCTGCGAGTGTACATGATCTTGTATGCGGGATCTGTTTATAACACCTAGTAGAAACCTTAGGAATGCAGCAGTAGGCAGGGCTTTGCCGAAGCTGGGTATATCTGTGTGTGATTTATTTTCTACACTTTTATTTCTGCTATATTCTGTGATCAGTTTATTATTATATATCTCGTTAGATTTTAATTCAGTTTAAAAACTGTGATAAACCCTATTCACCCCCTCTAGGGTTAATCTAGATCCAACAGTGAGTTGATTTAGACCGTCGATGAAGCTTGGTTTAATAATAGCCGTTCATTTGAAGGGGAGACCAACCAGGAGCTGACACCTAGCCCTAGTGACAAGGCAAGGCTCAGAAAATCGACCAAACACAGACCAGGCCAGCCAAGACCTGACCAGCAGGTCATTCTGACCTGGGCGCACTTGGAAGGTGCGCCAGGCTAAAAATGTACTGGCGCACTTCCCAAGTGCGCCAGTTCATTTTTGTTCTGGCGCACTTCCCAAGTGCGCCAATGCATTCTGACCCGTTTTCTGGTTTTTCGCCCAATTTCGTTCGTCCATATCTTCTTCATACGATATCTGTTTTACGCAAACTCGGACTCTATCTCAAGCAGAATTCCGAGACGAATGCAATGGCATATCCCGTTTCCCTTAATTCTTTGATTTGAAATTAGTTATACTTTAATTTGTGAATTTCACCGTTATAGAATACACGGGGTGTTACATTCTCCCCCACTTAAAAGGATTTCGTCCCTGAAATCTTCAAGTTCAGGAAGAATGTACATCCTAACATCCAAACATCCATCTACTCATCCATCAAACACGAGCATCCATTGTCCTTAAAAGACTTCTAATGCTTCATGATCCTATGTGAAGTGTGTGTGTACATGTACTTATCTAATGCAAAATCAGGCTGTCTACTGATTCAGTTGACCTCCTTAATGCAAATTATGTAAGTGCCATGAATCCATTATGTATGCAAATTCTCCTATTCATGATTCTACATGAGTGCACAATCATTCATATAAATGCAACATCCATATGACAACACATTAAACTTCAACCATATATGAATATAAATACATATATGCATATGAAGTTTGAAGTGACTGAGCCGATCTAAAACCTAAATTGTGTGTGTATATGCAACCACGAGCAACCACTAGCAATCACTTGCAACCACTTGCAACCATCAATCATAACATGTCTCAAACACATGTTTACACCCAATTGTTCCTATCTAAAGGTATAGTCGAATGATAGAAGCAAGTAAAAACTTTGTGCCCATTAGGCAATGTCAAAACTGGAAATCTATGCCACATATATATTGATTAGGAGAAGAACTCTCTAAGCATCAGCCCCGAAGACCGAAATCAACATCAGACTGACACCCAAAGAATTACTCAACCCAACTACTATATATGATTCTAGGAAACTAAGCATGATGGACTCCTTTTAGGTCACAAGGGAGTCCCTTCCTAAGACCAACCTGTATCCTATAAAACCCAAAAAGTTTAGTCAAACCAACGAACACCCTCAAGCCCCAACATGTGTTACTAACAGATGAGTCATACTCCCTATGGGGTTTGCAATAGAAATTGGATTGAGAATGGGACCGAGAGGATATACACAAAAGATAGCATGCAAGTAAGCTCTACAGGAAGAGGGGGATCAAGGATCTACTCTTAAGAAGAGATATGATGCACGAATCTAGTCTTCAATCTTCTAAGTCGCATTTCCTTGAGCTTAACTCCATTATGCTTTGTCCATCTTTAACTTCACAATTTCGTAGCTTCTTAATTCTTGTTTCCAAAATATGAGTTGGAACCTATTTCACTGTTGCCTCTCGTTCCTCTTTCTACAATCCTTGGCAATGTGCCCTTCCGTACCACAAAAATTGCATTTCCTTTTTTCTCGTTTCTTGATATTACTGTTACGATCCTTTCTTGTTTGACTATTATTCGTCTTCCTACTCTGGGACTCTTCCGCTTGCTGGTTCACATGGAGGAGGAGGAGTGAAAGCGTCAGCAGCTGAGGAGTAAGGTCTCCAGACATGCTGAAACAGAAAGGATAGATTCAAAACGAAGGATAAGAGATAGTACCTATGGCTTTGGGGGGGACTTTGCCTTTTAAAATAAAATAATATTTTATCTTTTAAAAATGCTTCTTTAAATTTCCTTTTTGAAAATAAATTTTCAAAACTTTTTATCTTATCTGGTAAACCTATGCTCTGATACCAAGTGAAACACCCCACCTCCATTAGGGTCACTCTCAAAGGGAATGCCCTAATTTTGGTGGAGGTTTATAAGTATAAGTCACAGATATACAAGACAGATATAATAACACATATTTTTGAACAGCGGAAAACAACAACTTTTATTTCATCAAAATACGTGTTACACATACCATGCCATAATTGTCTTACAATACTTCCAAAATCATAACTGTTTTGATTACATTATTTAAAGAAGCATAAAGAAAACATAAATAAACTGCAAAAGTCCCATAATTGCTGTCCAAATCCATAGTCCAAAACGGAAAAGATCCAAGCAATACATTCTTTCTCTTCAAGCTGGATGTGAAATCTGGTCAAGCTGCGGTGTTCCCTCCCTGTGGACCTGGGGGGAAACGAAAGAAAAGAAGGCGAAAGAAAAGTAGAGTCAGACATAAAGCCTGAGTAAGTCTAGGACTATTCAGTCTATGAGTAAAGAACTGGGTATGATAAGTATAAACTGGAAATGGGAAAGCACCATAAACTAAGTTAAGTTGTCTAGGGTTGAATATACTATCGTACCCCATATTAATCTCTGTACCCATATAAACTAGTTCCCAACAGGCACCACATAATCAGGGTGAAGTGATCCATTTCTGATGATCGGCTCCTACTCGCATAGTTACATGTGTCTTATGGACCCCGATGTTGTAGTTACCTATGCTGGTCCCACCATGGGGTGTATCAAGTCCCATGGTGGCGGCCCGACACAACTCTAGAATGCACAGGTATGCTACTGGTGCCCAGTGCCTTATTTTTCTGCGCCGGAGTGTGTGCACGTCCGCACCCCGTTAGAACCTACAATGCTACACCACCACCGTCGATTTGGCCTCTTACAGTCAGCCCAGTAATCGTGCCCCACCCTGCCTAGTTTCAGGGTATCATGATACGCCTTGTAGGGTTACTGCTGAAAAGGGTCCCCCGCTACTAGGTTTTCTATTTCTAGCCAACATGCTAAGTTGGTTAAATGTTTTATAACCCTAACCCCCAATCAGTCTGTTTAGTTTAGCATGTTCTATTTTGATTAAGTATTAATATAATTTACTTAATCCTATCAATCCTGACTCATCCTTAATTGTCTTATTAAAGCCTCAACCTCTCACATTAGACAGGTATTGTTGTGGCTGCCTGTTGCCGGTTGGGTCCGGGCAGTCTTACGCCATAACTCAGTCTAACCTCGGGTGCTTATTGGGCTCCGTGTTTAACCACCCACATTGGATAGGTATTGTTGTGACTACTGGACAGCCGGGCGGTTCCGGGCAGGTTTACATCACAACTCAATCCAACCTCGGGTTAAACACATCGTATTTTCTACATTTACATATTTTGTCTCTTTTATTTTTATATGTAAATATTTGCGGCCCATTATTCAAATTCATCTTTATTGATTAAAATTTATTTATGCCACTTAATTGCTTTTCAAGGTTGTTGGCATGCGTCAAACATGCCAACACATATGTTCTATATTTTAGCCCAAACGTCATTACCCCCGTTTTACACGTTCGCTCCAATGTAAGATGTGTTGGGTTTAATATTTAAACCCAATTTAGCCATATGAAAAGGGGAGGCTTATAACATGGTGTTTATAAGGTAACATGAAAGAGGGAAGTGTGAACGCATGAACTTGCAATGAACGATTCAATTAGCATAAAGTAGGCACATGTGAACTTGCAATTGTAACGTCATATAATCATGGCATCACATGAATCATTTTATCCATATAATCATGGCATAAACAATACTTAAACATGAATCATTCTACTCATATAATTATGGTATAAACAATACTTAAACATGAATCATTCTATTCATATGATTATGGCATAGACAATACTTAAACATGAATCATTCTGTTCATATGATTATGGCATAAACAATACTTAAACATGAATCATTCTATTCATATGGTTATGGCAATACTTAAACATGAATCATTCTATTCATATGATTTTGGCATAAACAATACTTAAACATGAATCATTTATTCATATGATTATGGCATAGACAATACTTAAACATGAATCATTCTATTCATATGATTATGGCATAAACAATACTTAAACATGAATCATTTATTCATATGATTATGGCATAGACAATACTTAAACATGAATCATTCTATTCATATGATTATGGCATAAACAATACTTAAACATGAATCATTTATTCATATGATTATGGCATAGACAATACTTAAACATGAATCATTCTATTCATATGATTATGGCATAAACAAAACTTAAAACATGAATCATTTATTCATATGATTATGGCATAAACAATACTTAAACATGAATCATTCTATTCATATGATTATGGCATAAACAATACTTAAACATGAATCATTTATTCATATGATTATGGCATAAACAATACTTAAACATGAATCAATTATTCATATGATTATGGCATAAACAATACGTAAACATGAATCATTCTATTCATATGATTATGGCATAATTAATACTTAAACATGAATCATTGTAAACTTGCAATTGGAATGTAAATCTAACTTAATTGTGTCACATATATCACCATATGGTTTTGATAACAACTTAGGCCTAAAACATAATTCAACTAGGCATAATACCAAACATAGTTTGGTCATGTTCATAAAGGTGCTTACTTTTGTTTTTTTTACACAAAAGTATGATTTGCCAATTTCAACATAGATTCATATAAATCATAGTACTTAGTCGATTCAATTACACACTAAAAGTTATCATAAAAGTATGTACATCATATTAGCATAATAATGAATCATATACTTGCATGAATCCCAATTAAAATTACACAACATGTGGTTGTCAACATAAATCATATACTTGTATGAATCCAATCGTTCACCATAGTATTGCCAAATCGTTTAGAATCAAAATAACATACAAATATAGATTATTATC
The DNA here is from genome assembly GCA_030737875.1 of Allium sativum. Taxonomy (NCBI): domain Eukaryota; kingdom Viridiplantae; phylum Streptophyta; class Magnoliopsida; order Asparagales; family Amaryllidaceae; genus Allium; species Allium sativum. Next base: position 49,140,831 of record CM060916.1, read on the forward strand.
GCCACAATTCCATTTCATTGTTAACTTCCAACGCAAATCACGTACTTGCAAATATCCAATCGTATACCGTAATATTCGCAAATCGTTTAGAATCAAAATAACATACAAATATATATATTATTATCGCCACAATTCCATTTCGCATCTTACACAAATCAAACGCAATTAATTATTCACATCGGAATAGCACTCTACTAACAACGTATGATGAATCTTCAATTCAGGAATCTGAGTTCTGAATTTGGAGATGCTATCCTTTGTTGTAGGCGTTGCTTTGATTTGATTAACGTTGCTTTAAGCTTTGAATTATCTCCTAATTGCCTCTCAATTTCTGACGGCTATACTTAGTCTCTCCTCATCAGCATGACGGTCTCATCTCCATTTTAGTTTGTGTGAATTAGGGTTAGTCTTAGGTCCTTTATATAGAGTTTGTGAGTTGATTTAGACCGTCGATGAAGCTTGGTTTAATAATAGCCGTTCATTTGAAGGGGAGACCAACCAGGAGCTGACACCTAGCCCTAGTGACAAGGCAAGGCTCAGAAAATCGACCAATCACAGACCAGGCCAGCCAAGACCTGACCAGCAGGTCATTCTGACCTGGGCGCACTTGCCAGGTGTGCCAGGCTAAAAATGTACTGGCGCACTTCCCAAGTGCGCCAGTTCATTTTTGTTCTGGCGCACTTCCCAAGTGCGCCAGTGCATTCTGACCCGTTTTCTGGTTTTTCGCCCAATTTCGTTCGTCCATATCTTCTTCATACAATATCCGTTTTACGCAAACTCGGACTCTATCTCAAGCAGAATTCCGAGACGAACGCAATGGCGTATCCTGTTTCCCTTAATTCTTTGATTTGAAATTAGTTATACTTTAATTTGTGAATTTCACCGTTATAGAATACACGGGGTGTTACAACAACATTGATTGCTGTGAACACAATTTGGTATGCATAATTAACATGTTATATACATGATGATAAATGTATAATATAAATGAATGTTACCTACTTTGGAACTGATTTCTCATTAAATAATGAAATCGCCTTCTTTGAATGTCGATTGATTTTTTTCATTGTAGATGGTAACCACAAACCTTTCACTATCGAATAGATTTTGATATAACTTAAATTTAATTTGTGATTTTGTTTAGATCTATATTTCATCTAGCAAAAGCAACAAGAAGGCAGCCAGTAGAAGTATTAATGATTAAGGTAAGAGATCAATATTTAAATAAGAGAGAAAGTAGATAAATATATTACTCCTTCTCACTAAGTATTGACTACACATTTCAAATCCTATTCCCTATGCTCTAGCTGCCCTTAACCCATGCCACAATAAAAAAATTGCATCCCTGGTAATGGGCCTTAAGTCCAATTAGGCCCAAGAAAAAGTAGTACGCAATTGAATTAAATTCAATCGCTTGTTGATATCATATATCTTTTAATACATTTATAACTATTTAAATATATATACAACAATATTTTTTTCCTAAATCATATTCAAATTTTATAATTAATATTTAATCAGTATTAAATAATATACTTACTTAGTGAAACTACAAACTGTTGAATTCATTTGGTCCATAAAGAATTCATTATTTTGGATATGTAACTCTTAGGTGTAAACTCCATCAGCAATTGACATTGAACAATTTGATAGTTAGTATTCCAGTGCCACTTAATAGGCGGTGTGACATTATGGCCAAGTTTATTTCTTACTCTATTTCATTAAAATCAAATTTTAGTTTAGAATGCGTTATCTGATTGTGACATTTATTTCACTAATTTTCTTCGTTAAAACTTTATCATGCTAGACTTATGGAATTTTATATTGGTTAAAATTCTAATATCATCCATATTCAATTTTATATTCTAAACACAAAGTCCTTGTTTCAATGATAATAATTACTATTAAACTGGATGCTCTGGTCAGAGATTGGACCTTAAGTTGACTTGAGTTGGCCATGATACCAGCCCTATATAACTAAGGAGACGAATCATCTTTTGAATAGGGCTTCACTTCGAATACATCCACTTTCCCCAATTATAGTCACATGATGGAAATTATGTTATGATTTATCTATACTCAAACTGAACTTTCATATTGAAGATCATCTCTAAGTTGAGAGAACTATGTAAATTAATCACATTGATGTTTTATATTTCACCTTAGTTATATTAACCAATATAAAACTATAGCGTGGTTCGTTCTATTGTTATCCAATAGTCGTTAGTACTTAATCACTAAATACCCTCAATAGTTATGAATACTATATTTCCCAACTTTTGGAGAGTGTAATAACCCAAAATTTTAAGCGATAACAATTAAATAACAGATGAATCAAATAATAAAATAAGTTTGAGGAATTGTCATAACTTAGATATAAGAGAGGCACCATTGAGTATGTTGTAATTTTCTAAGCCATTTACATATATAAGTTGTCAAAATCGGAGTAAGTGTAAAGAAGTTATAAAAGAAATAGGAATTCTGAATAATATAAAATTCAAATAGAAGAAAGGGAAAAAATTACGTGGCCAAGGTTGACCCGGCCTTACTTAAGTCGGCCCATAAGGGATGGGAGTCGACCCGCTATTTTTCCTCGATGAAATTTCATCCAGGTGTGCGTCGAAGTTTGAAATTGTATTTTTTAACAAAATCTAGAGTGCTCCTTAGTTATATCTGATGGTTTAAATTAAAACAATGACGTGGTTAGTCTAGATCAAATCAACTGAAGTTTATTGACTCAATCGGTAAGGGAGTATCACTAATAACCAACTGATTACAAATCAAAGCTCATCGAATTAGTTGATTAAAAAAATTCACCAGCAATGACACTACTGGCATCCAGACCTTACCACCACTTAAGATCAGTGTCGATTAGGTCGACAAGGAGGGTTGTTAACATCATTGATAGGCTTTCTTTCAATACTTAGGGGAAAGATTCCTAAGCATATCACATGAAACAAAGGGTTGACCTTGCTGCATGATAACTAGTCGCAGTCATCCTCATGGCTTATCACTTTCAACCTTACCGCCTCCATCAGCAAACCACCAAAAGTCATATTGCAATAAGAGATTATCGACCCCGTCGATAAGGGCATATGTGGAACAACCATAATGACATGGCCTGGATTGTCTATAAATAGGTGCGGCAAGACCATATTTGGGGAGGGGGACATTGGGGAACCACGACTCAATCCATGTCGCTTGTACTTCACTAGCCTTTGGAAATCCTAAATTAGTCTTGGGGTAAAGTAATATCATTGGCTTGTTTATATAATTAGATGTAAGGGAATGATTATGAAGTACAATATGTCATCTATGATATCTCAATTTATTCTTACCTTTGTATCACACACTTAAGATACAATATCTAGGTCGACTGTGTCTTATTTCCATGGTCGACAAGTTATTGTCGCCTATTATGATAAACTTCCCTTTTAATTCATGAACACTCTTAATCCTTATCATATGAATTCTATAAGCTTCATCGTCAAGCCTAGTATCCCCTATAATGCATCGACTGTATCAATTGATTTCCCTTAATTTCTGCCAATCCACAGTCTTGATCGACCTAGTCGACAATCTCTCTAAAATACAAAAGCCTTTTGAATCCTTTTCCAGCCCATATGACACCACCTTATTGATCATATCATAGGCCTTTTCTAACATATTAAACAATTGCTTGTTTCCTAACCTTCCTACTCGATACCCCTTATCGAACTCTTCGACAAGGATCCAAATATACATTCGAGATTTCTGAACTGACATAAGTTTACTATTAGACTCTTGTCGATAGACTTTTGTTGATTTTGTGGACAAGCTTGCTTTTGACACAAAGAATTAACGATTTCAATTGCTAAGATTTTGGTACAAGATGGAGGGCTCAGACCTGTGAAACCCTTTACCCTTCCAAAACCTTATCGATTTCATTGGGATTGAACAAATCATCTTCAACCAGAATGAATAAGAATTACTATTTAAGAAGTGTGTCTCTACGATTTCAACCTCAATCTTCTCATAGTGGAAAATCAGCCTGATCTGAACAAGGATCCAAAAAACCCCATATATAGAATTTGACTTCATCATTTGACAAAGGTATTAAGAATGTAAATAAATAAGACTCATGATTATTATCTCTCCCCATCTTGAGAAACAAAGATATGCAATTGCACCCATACAATCTGGGTAAATAGAGTATTAATCCTTTCCACATAGGTCTCACTCTTACATTCTCCCTAGAAAAACAATTTACCAAAGGCGAATCCTAATCAAAACTATGGAAAGAGATATTGCATGAAGAAAAAGGAACTATCTTCAAACTAGGAATCAATAAGGCGCTCGACGATATTATTGCCAAATGGAAAATTAACTCAACCAATCCCACAAGATATTCATTTTGCTTAGAAGAAAATTAAAGCAAGAAGAGGCTAGCAATCATTTTAAAAGAATTAAGCCTTCATCTCACATGAATTCCTCTAAGAAATCTCAAAATGAGTATCACGCTCCAAATCATCCCATATTAACTCTTTCTATGAAAATATTTATATCTTAGCAAAAGGTTATCTCAACTATCATGCTTCAGGGAAGAAGTGCCCAAAAGGAGAAAATAATTTTGGTATTGCTTATATCACCTTCCTTACGGACAAGGAAACTAATCAATATCTTGCACTTAAAGGAGTCGTCATGCATTTCTCCAGGCATGGACAACTCAATCAATTTATACAAAGAAAGTAGTCTCCTATGTAAAATAGATCTCTTTTGTTTAACAATAACAAGCATTCAATGCATAAAGGTTATCCTACAGTCAAAAAGTCCTCGGTACTTCCGAGGCAAAAGTCCTAGCATAACCAAGCCTCGGCACATCCAGGCTTGCTTCAAAGGAGGAGTCATACTTGTGCACATCCCAATTCAAAGTCCTGGCATATCTGGACCCCCAACACATCAGAGTTTGCTCCTAGAAGTGGGAGAATACTAGGTACATCCTAGGAAGTGAAGCCTTTCGTCAGCTTGGCCTTATTAAAGCATATCCTAGAAGCAGAAAACACTTGGCTCGTTTCCAAGTTCCAAGCCTTCAGTGTCTATTATACGCCTCATTGGAGCACCTCCTAGAGGGAGGAAACCGTTAACCTATTTCAAGGTGTGAATCCTTCATGGTCATCTCTACGCCGTGATGGAATATCTCTTAGAGGGAAGACATCATAATAAATGGAAATTATTCGTCCACCAAATCAACTCTTGCTAAATGAAATTTCCTGGCTTATTTACTCAACTTCCAATAAGGATCTTTGTAATAATAACATCATGCCAAATGAAAGTAACATATTAAATCATCATGTCACATGAAAATTCTTAACCTATTCAAATAAGGATTTTTAGGTCGACAACCCATGTTAGATAAAAGCTTCTGGCCCTTTCATTTAACTTATTAGACAATTTACTGACATATCAATTCATCTTACTAGATAGAAATTTTTTGGTATATCAATTCCATTTTACAATAATTTCTAGTTATCCATTACCGAGCATCAATTAGATAAGAGGTTTCAATTCCTTACTTTATCATAACTTGTAACGATATCTAATCTCAGTCTGACCATTGCAGGAATGGTACTTCCATCGATATAATGATTGATCGGTAATTTCCAAATTTACTATTATCAAGTGAAGGTTTCTAATATGCTCTAATTCAGGCTATTACCAAGAGACAATTAGATGATAACAAAATAGTCATATGAGAAGCATAATCAAATCGAAGTAATATTCATAGGCAATAATTATTCATACTTTACATACAAGCTGGGTAGTTAACACTCTAAGCTGTTCTATACCGGTAGAGGTGCAAAAAGGAGTATTGTGGATAAAGCGAGTAAATTGCGGGGATATAGCAAAGAATCAAAAGGATTCATTAGATGTGAGACTAAATATTTAATATTAATTAATTACCGTTCTCGTATTATATCTATAAAATAAACTAACATTAATTAATCTTATTTAATAAAATCATAGAATACCATGATTACGCGCACTAGATGTGGTAGTGATATAGATTTCTATAATATAATGGATAATTATGCCTTAAAATTAGCTCTTTACTCTAATGTATTGATTTTTAAGAGAACTAATCAAATCAAGTTCTATATATTAATGTTGCTAAAGTGAGTGCTAAAAAGCCTTGATTTAGCGAAAGTAGTGGGAAATAGCCAAACTAAAAGTGGGTTTACTGTTCACCAACGCTAAATTAAAATATTGTAGCGGTTAAAGAGTGTTGTATGCTAAGCAGGGATTTTGCGGGCTTTAGCAGGGCATTAATTGCATTGCATAAAAGGTTATCAATTCAGGTAATTTTACAAATGTATATTTACACACTTACATGTACATTAAGTAAGATGCTTCTCAAGATGTGTGTCATGAGCGCCTTCCCGCAAGCGGCGAGCCTATGTAGTAAAGTTCTTAATATGACAAATGGCTTCGCCCAATATTTGGTTTATTTACTTTCTTTCTCTTTATTGGTATTGACTTCATTAGTGGTTGAAATATGGATATTAAGTGCTTATTCAAAAGGGCTTACTGACCCTTGCAAAAGTATACTTCTTCCCCATAATTTCTCCACTTCTTGTTCAAGGAAAAATTCTTTCCTTTCATGCTTTTGAACTTCAGCAGCATAGGAATTGATGCATTGATATTGTAGCACTCGTTTATCTTTTGCATAATTTATGCATTATACATAACATTGCTACACCATTTCCCAAGCCCTAATTCACCCAAGCTCTTTAAAGGATTGTGAATTACTAGGTATTTTTCTTTATCACTAGAATCAACTTCCTCTTCTCTTATAATAAATTCTTAGGATTGATAGTTAGCATAAGCTTTGAATAACACCAATTCGATATCTAATTTTTTTTGATGAAATAGTGCAATTTTCCAATAAGATCATATCCTTTTAAAGACAAAGAAATAGAAGCAATGTTGGCTTCGACCTCACTTGAAAATCATGACTTTGGGCTTCCCTAGTTTTAACTTGCTCTTCCAATATATCACATGTTTCTTTGACCTTAGTTGCGATGGCTCTTTGCCAATAAAACTTGTATTGCTAACCTTGTGCTTCTGGGTTGTCCGGAAAGCACTTCATGTAGAGTTTCCCCATTTGGATATTAGCTTCGAGTCTCTGCTTAATTATATCTTGATGAGAAAGAATATTATTCTCACCAATAGTTTAGGGTAATTTTCTCCTCCTAAAAACATAGAAATTTCTTTTCAACATAAATGGAAAATTTTATTGATTATAATAAATTTTAAAGTTACATCATATGAAGATTTCACTATAATTTCCAAAAAATATCTTTCGCTTTCCCTAGTGTTTTAGGAGTCATTCTAGGTACATTATCAAAGGGAATTCTTATTTCATCCGAAGCATACATTTGTTGAAATCTTCAATAATCAAAACTCTTAGCGGGTGCAGTATTTTGCTCACTATGTTGATTTGGACGAAGACTTCAAGATTCTTTAAGCTATTCTTCATTCATATCACCCGAGAAGTCATACCTAAGTGTAAGAAGTTATGTGAGAATTTCCTAAAGGACTCTAAGCAAGGAATATTTTGCTAACTTCGAAACTCTAAAACCTCAAACTTCTCTTTAAAATCTTTCTTAAGCTTTAGGAGATTATTTAAGAGTGAAATGGGTATAGGGAAACTTTTACCATCGTGAGTTGTGTAATAAGGGTAAAGCATAACATGGGTTGAAACTACAAACAACAATCCAAAATATATAAATATATAGAGTAACATGGATACATATGACCGGTCTATCGGTTTATACAAAGCGGATCTTTTACAAAATTCAAAATTGAACTTCTTCCTACAGTAATTGAGGTCATCTTTTGGAATGGGATGCTCAAGCAAGGGATAGGTTTGACAGAGGGAAGATCCAACATTTCTGTAATGGCCCGAATATTTCCAATCCTAATTATTGATACTAATACATATCATGTATCACATATCGATCCAATCAAGCACCATAAATTACCAGATTGTTAATAGAAAGAAGTTAGAGGGTGAGAAATATAAAGAAAGAAAGTTAGAATAGAATAAAATGAAGAACATAACATAACAAAATCAGAGTATCACGAATCTCACAGCAGAACTGAATAAAATATATTATATAACAATGCTTCAAATACAAAACTGTATTTGTACTTACATGCATCATCAGAGTACAACTCATATACAACATAGCAGAAATAAACTCTATATATGTAATGTTGAAGCTTCATGATCCAAGTTCTTCATGTGAATCTGAAAAATCATGAAACCACTTGACTGCCTGTACATATTTAGGCACCCAAGAGTTCAGGGAAACACAGAAAAATAAACTTTGGGTAAGTCATAGGACATATGTGAAAAAAAGATTTTAAAACAGCTTGATTTAACGTTTAAAAATCCTTTTAAAATATAAGATAAACATAAGATCGATCCACACATAAATACGGATGGATTTTACCTTACAGTAACCCAAAACACTTCTTGATATCAAAACTATTCTGATATTATCATAGTGTCTAAATCAATTAAATATCAACCTAGTAGAACGCTTGCATCTCACGGTCTACATATATAGTATATAATCAAAACCGCGGACGCTTATTGGGTAATGGACTCCGACTATAACAAGGTATGGAACCACCTTCTGATAGTGTATCTTTAAAGGGGAATAAGCTGGGTTCAACAAGAACATCGCGCAACCCGGCCACACATGACCGACACTCATTTTCTTGAGTGTATTGAATGTATATCACCAACGGTTGAGCTCAAACCATTGTTTCCCAAAAAGGGACAGCATCGAAATAGATTTAAAAAGGAAATGAAATTTCCCTAGACGGGTGATTATACACCCTAATTGGGAGCAACCCACTTAGCTATGTTGCCTGCCCGATTTTTGTCATTTCCATGTTGATGAGGCTTGAGGTTAGAATTTACCTTTAGAACATATAACCACCATTCACTTTGAATGCCACATTGTCAGATCCGTCAAATTATTAATTGATGTCCACAAATATACTCTGGATGTAAAAGAAGGGCCATTCTTTGCCATCAACTTGGTATATTTGTAAAAATCAATGTATGTGGTTTTTTTTGGAAATACTCTGTCAGACATTCGTCCATACAAGTCATCCAGGAACATGACGAACCGAAGGCACTCTCCTACAGCATCTAATATAGGAATCATCCCCATGAATCAGTAGCAGATAGTCCTTGCAAATTCAAAGATTTCAATGACGATGGAATCACTACTGAAAATCTGTTGAAGCTAACCCAAGAATTTCAACAAATAGTTATCCCGCTTATGAAGATATACGGTCTTCAACTCTTTAAATCGTATAATCGTCCATATAAGTTAGTTTACGTACAGTTGGTTCGAAGTGGTTTTGGGTCCAGTTCCTATCCCGGGCTCTTCGAGCTAACCCATAAGGAATGTTTGGTAGTTAGTTAACTATCAAATTTAAACAGTATAAATAAGTAAAATCATTTATTTAAATTATCATATAAAATTTTATAACTTGCTTATTCAATTTAGTTAACCTTATATAAATCTAAATTTTGATTTCAGAACAGTATCAGCACAAGTCGATTAAATAAAACATATCAACATTTTATTTTAACTAATTCAGATCTGGTTTATTATTTCATAGCATTACAGATAGTTAACACCAATCAGTTATCCCAACAATAATAATCAACAATGATTAGCATTTAATTTCAATCTAAAAACTATTTGAAAACTGTGATCTTGGATAACAACTATTTTCGCAACAATATTATTCACAATTCCTTGGAAATAAATTTATCAACTTTATTTAAGCTTTTATTTTGTTTTTGTGACGACCCCAAACCTCGTTCCACGGTGGCAAGGGTAATCTTTGGAATATAACACATAAACAAATAACAGCAGAACAGAAATATACAAATACACCAGATATTGTACAACAGAATACACTGGATAAACATAATCATCAGAGTTACACAGTATACATGATCATACTTAGTACAAAATACAGTTCAGCTTTACATAAAATGTCTACAGCAGAATCAAAACATAATATGTGCAATAGGAGCTGAACAGCATAAAAAGAAAGAAATGATAGAATCCATCTTCAGCTCCATAGCTATCCCAAAAGAGCCTGCTAAAACCTGAATACAAGGATGCACGTGTAGAAAATAGGGAACCCGAGTTTGCAAGTGAAACAAACTACGAGTCAGTCATGGGACTGGTATGAGAAATCTACTTAACTTATTTAATACTTAGGCCAATCACAGGACCACGACGCTAACACAGAATGGGTTTACTCCATTGGATTGCCAGTGCTTTAAAAACAAGTAAATCATTTAAACATCGCAATGCTCTTTGAAAAATGAAGCCATTACAAGACTCAGTTCCCATCACACAATGCAACGCAAATCGGAGGATAGAGTTTTACCTTATAATGGCCAGAATATGCTTGGTACGAATAAAACAAAAGCATTTGATATTATTACTAGTGTTTATATATTTCAATAACAATTTTAATCATAAGTATCAATCATAGATGGCATAAATGCCCCATACCACTATGTCGCCATATATAGGTATACAATCAAAACCGCACGATCTCGTATTTGGAAATTAGATTTCCGTCATGAACCAAGGCGAGGGATCATCCTTACCGATTCGAGATTGTCTAGCCCGAGCCTCAGGGTCAGAGCGCATCGACCCTTGGATCGTCAGGGCCGGTCCACACGGAGTGGATTAAAATGCCTGAACACTGCATTTCCCTGCCCTATGGGGCGTAAACTGGTCATATACCGACCAAACCATCGGCCCTGGAGCGACCGATATAACCGAGGCGCCTCGCTATCCATCATCCACATAAGTAAAATGCTCGGGCGTGTAAAACCCAAAAAACCACTTTTAGCTAGAAAGAAACGCAGGTCCTCCCTGATGTCCTCTCTCGTTTCTGGTCCATGCCGGGGTGTGAGGCTCGCGAATCAACGCTAAACACAAAGCTAGCCGATTACAGCCCTGCTTTGATCATCAACCACAAGATTATGCTTTTCAACAAAAGCCTTGATCACAGCATCTCTGTATGCCACGTTGTCGATCTACAATGTCAGACACACATACATTTACAAGTCCGTTCTGGGTCTGAACGAAACCAGAGGCATCTTATTCCTCTCCCGTATATCCAATACAGGAGAGAGGACCTTGCATATCCGAACGATCAACAAGTAGGTCTGGACAACCACCACTGTAACCCCTTCAGGGCAGCAACTCCCATCAAAGGCATCAGTAGCCATCCATTCGAAGTGAAGATCCTCGGTATTTCACCATCTTCATACCTTCAACTTCTTACTGTCGATCAATTATTTGAAATGAGAATTAGCTCGACCATTTCAAATAATTCCCGTATATTTAGAATTTCAAATCAATTTATTTCAATGGTTAAATTATCTGACATCCATAATTCAGTTCATTAATGTAATTTTCACGTCAAACACATTCAACCATCAAATATCCTATAAACCGAGTAAATTCAGTTTATTTCCCTTCCATGTCGTTTATAATATTTTATATCAATTTATCGCTATTTTTATTTTTTTAAATATAGCCAGTTTATTCAAACGACGCTTCAGGCCATAACGCGGTTATGGCGCTGTTTTTCTTCAGATTTGATTTACACATATCTGAAAATCTAGCCGTTGGATCTTTACATATTCTATATCATTGGAAATATCTTTTCAAAACGAACCCAACGGTTCCAGTTTTGGGAAAATCCGACGGTAGGATCTCCCGGTACAATCGTTTAAAGTTACAATTTCAAAATACGAACTACAGCGTCATTATTCGATTTATTTTAATTATATATATATAATCCATTCTGGCGTTGTTTTCATTAAGATTTGAATTAAACATTCCAGGCAATCCAACCATTGGATCTTTGCAAAGTTGGTATCATTGGAAAGATATTTCCAAAGCGAACCCAACGGTTTCTGTTTTGGGAAAATCTGATGGTCGGGTCTACCGGTACAATCATTTGAAATCACGGTTTCAAAATATGAATTACAGCTTCATTATTCAACTTATTTTAATTATATTTATATATATATATATAATCCTTCTTCGATTTCCAAACCATATTCATTTCATATATTTGATAAAATAATATTTTTAGCCAACAAATATTCATTTCAACATTTGAATATCTTTAACACTTCATACATAGATAAAAATGTAATTTTTATCGTCAAAACAATTTATTTCCAACATGATTATTTTTAACACTTCGTATATATTATTAAAATGTGATTTTTAATGTTAAAACAATTTATTTTAAAAATGAAGATTTTTAACGATTCATATATATAATAAAAATGTGATTTTTATTGTTAAAACAATTTATTTCAAACATGAATATTTTATATACTATGTACACACAATAAAAATGTTATTTTTATCATTCAAACTATTTTATTTCAAAAATGAATATTTTTCCAACACATGAATATATTTCAATACATGAATATAAATAAAACACGGGAATTTTTCAAAAAATTTCGTCAGCATAACGGCAGGGTAGTTAAAACCGACACCGTCCCGAGTACGGCTCCTCGCTCTACCTTAAAGCCTCGCAGCTTTTGACAATGGGGATTTTAATAATCTAGTTCGTACGAAGACGAATTTTCCTATAAACTAATCCTATTGGGATTTCAACCACAATCAATCATATCAAATCAACCATTCATAGTATTCACCAAATTTCACATCAACCAAAATCCAAATAATCACAACCAATATATATCGTCCGTGGTCTATGGACGAGGGGAGTATATATATCTATATATACGTATATAAATATATTTCGATTCCATTTCAATATTATTTCAATTCCATTTCAATATTATTTCAATTCCATTCAACGCACATATGATTTTTACAATGCATATATAACTTATACATCGCACATACAACTTATACAATGCTTATACATGAGGTGTAAAATGCTTATATAACTCATACATCGGTCGTATAATCTATACATCACCATTCCATATCGTTTATAATTTAGAAATCTCAAATTGGGTTCCACTGCTCCAAAAATTGCAGGAAGCTCCAAAAATTCTCCGGTCTCTTCTAGAATGTAGAAGACGTCCACACGAGTCCACTGTCTCTCGTTTCACTGGATTTCGACAATAAAGCAAAGAGATATGATTTTTAGAAGTAAATCACACTTTGCGACGATTTTAAACTGTTAAAATCAGTTCAAAATAAATTACCCGTATACCTTTTCAAACGATTCAAAAACTAGGTTTGAATCTTTCTCCCAATCCGCTGCACGAGGTCAAGATCGAGTGGTATAGCGTCGAAGGGTTTGGAAAGAGCTTCCCGGCGCCGTGTACCACCTTCAGTTCGACGACGGTCTCGAGGTGCGGTGGCGATCTGAAACGCTTGACTTCGAGGGCGTGGATCTTCTTGACTGCGCAACTATACGAGGTCTGGCGGGTATGGATTTGAAGCTTTCAAGGTGCTCTTCCAAAAGTTCAACTGGGGAAAGTGCTAATTCAGCTTGGATTCGCCGGAATTTGAACGGGAAGGGGAGAACACGGTTCCACCGTATATCGCGAGCGGGGAGAGAGAGAAAAAATATATTTTTTTTATAAAAATTCTGATTGGTCCATGCTATTTATAATTCTGACAGAGATGACTCCAGGTGATTTTACACTGTGCAATCATACAAGATGGAACACAAACTAGTTGTACATATCTACACATATATTGGTTGAATCATAACAGAAACAAGTATGCAATAGAATAGAAAAGGAAGCAAGGATGTTTACTCATCTTGTCGATTATTGTGTTACTTGCTTTAGCTTATCTTCCCAGATTGCATTCTCTTTTTTTGCTAAATTCTCAGGCTTTTTCTCTATGTTTTAATTCATGTTCTTTGCATACGTTTTCTTCTTTCTGCAGGCTTTGCCTACATTTTAATATACTACCTTATCTTTCCATTGTTTTCACAGTTTTTGTACACTATTTTAGATCAAAACATTTGTTCTCTGTTTCCATTTGATTTTCAGTAATCTGGTGTGTGTTTGTGTGTGGGTTTCCATGTGTATTTATAGGTGAAAGATGTAGCTTAAGTGAGTAGGCTTTAAAGGATGCTGGTGTAGGTATGCAGCAATATTGAAGTGGAGGTAATGTTTGATGCTTACTAACCTATTGCTTCTAAGAAACATAGCCATGCCATGATATTTCTGCCCATAAGTTCATGCATATTACATATTAACAAATCCATCCTTAGTTCTTAAGCAAAACACTGATTTGATTTTGTCGTACATCTTGCATGTGTCTGGCTTCTTCTGTCTTTTCTACTTAATGGCTTAGGTTGTACATATCTTCTCAAATCTAATGGCTAGGATGATTTTCAGATTTTTGTGCAAGGATTTGCATATGCTATACATATACATCTCATGTTTACCTGGTCGTCTCCCTTTCCAATCTAAACTAGGCTGAGCTACTGAATGGCAAGATTTCTTTAAGTAATAGGTTATCAAATCTACAGACCCATCTTCATTGGTGAGTTGTTTGCTTTCATTTCCTATGCTAAAGTCTAAGCTTTCTTTTCAAATAAATGCCTAACTTCCTTTTGTCAACATTAGTACACCAGAAGGCTTTACTTACTTTCATGTTCTTTTTCAAATGCCATGTTTAGGTTGAACACACACATATATCATATGATTAGCCTTCCCATCTTAATTTTTCTAAACTTACAATTTGGTTTTCTTTTCATGTCATATATCTTTTTTTGTTATAGACTATACGCATATATTTAAATGCATACATAATATGCATATTTTTCAATTTATACGTGATTCTTGTATCTTGAATATATATATGTATTTATATACATATATTTACAATTATACAAACAAGGTAGATCTTAAAATATGGAAATTTTATACAATATAATATTTTCTTGAATCAGTAATACACAAAATATTTTTAAATTCTAAGTTATTGCTTATGTTAACATGTATACATATACATACATACATATATATATATATATATCACACATATATGTTTATACTTCGTTATATATTTCATCTAAATCAAAATATTAAAGTGCACTTGTCCCTTTTGTATTTTGATTTGATCCTTGGTTGATTTTCTTTTTGTAAAAAAATGAGAATCCTAAAATTACCACAAGAAGATTACTTAGGAAATTTTACTTTGATTTATTACTAAAATTCTACAATAAACACAATTACAAGGAAGAAGATTCAAGAAATATTAAATTCTTCTTGTATATTCATTTCTATGGATTTTATAAAAATTAACGGATTTTATCTGGTTTACCTTCCATATATCCAAGTTTTACTTGCTTATATACTCATAAACTGATAAGGACAACAAAAATAAATATGCACTTAGACAATTATGCAATATTGTTTGTCCTGAATTTTCCATAATATTTAGATCCAAATTTAATTATTTGAATTCAATTACCAGTATAATCTACAAATTATAAATTATAAAATTAGTCCAAAAACTGGGTCGTTACAATCTCCATCATGAGGATCTTATTCCTTCACTTTCTTGTTCAACTCCCTACTTAACGATTAGTCTCCAACTATTTCTTTTCGAGTTGGCTCTCATACTTATGTTTCAATCTAACTCTAGTCTAACAGAAATAGTGCATAAGCTTGAAAACTATTATGAAAATAAAACATCTAAAATACCCAAATGATAACTTTCATACCTATGTTATTATAGCTAGAGAATGAGATGTTTACTTTTTTCTTTTTCTTTTCCCTCTAGGAGAGGTCCCATGAGGGCCAGCAGCTTCAGGAGTGCTAGATTGTCTATGCTTGTCATGTAAGGAAGGAGCTTCCTTCCCTTTACTCCCTTATTGTGATCATAACGGGTACTTTTTTTTCTAACCACCTTTTCCCATGTCATCCTAGTTGTCATCACCATCATTGTCGTCATCATTTCCTTTCCCATCGTCACCTCCTTTTAGGCCAAAATTTTTGTTGCCCTCGTCTTCTTTGTTCTCCTCAACATCAGAATATGCCTGCTCTTCCATAGATGCATCACTAGTCGTGAGAAGGGACAAAGCATAAAAATAAACTCCAACACCTGGCTGTCGGCCACCATAGATTGAGACCTCTTCTTATATTCTTTATTTTTCCTTAAGAGAGGGTAGTCGATACCAGGATACTTCTCTACATTGCAACAGTACGCAACAAAGAGGGCATACTCTATAACTCTTTTAGTTATAGCCTCAAGAGATTCATCCAAGAAATAAGAAATCTTATGCTTTGCATTTTTGATTACCTTATTTGAGGTCTTTATCAAATTTTATTTTCTTTTGAGGATTCCTTTGAGGCCCTCATTGTCTTGCATGCTCTTGAATGATATGGAGTCAATAGAGACAAGTTTAGCAATAGAGGATTTGAACTGATCCTCAGGTTAATCTTAGATCGTTTTGGTCCTTTATAAGGAAATATTAATTTCCTTGAATGTAATAGCATGTTCCTTTTAATATTTCCCTTTTCGAAATTGTCTCTTATGGCAGAAAGACTGCTTATTTAGGACTTGAGTGAGGCGACTTATGATCTAAGCTTTGTTACCTCCTTATCAAACCAATGGTAGTGTCGGGAGAATCAATGCTCGCTTGGCAGGTTAGCACAAAAGTAAGAGAAAGATTGTAGCTTATGATTGAGGAAAGAAAAGTTAAATATATCTCAAAGAAAGTGGCATACCGAAAGACTCTGAAGAATGTTAAACTACTATTCCCAAACAAAAGGAGCATTAGAAGTGGGTTTCGAACAAATAAAGTATACCGCAAAACTTTTGTAATCCAAATGCTTGAAATAAATTGAGATGAGTAGCTATTGAAGGCATTATCGGAAATGAACCATGAGAGAACATAGTGAGCACCAACTCTTTCTCTACTTGGTCCAAATCACGGCGTGACTTTACAGAAGACTTTTTGTGAGAAAGATCACTTAGGGTGGCTTATGTGGAATTTCTGTGACCTTCCTAGGTAACGGATCAATATTGGCTATTTATGAGTCTTGGGCGATGTTTACATCGCTAACATCTTCTATGGTGACTGGAGAAAAGTCTTTATTGTTTTATGCCTCTTCAAACTAAATGGTTTAGAATCAGGTGGAGTTTGATACTTCCTCTTTAGGGACTCAAAGGATTTAATCAATTCTCAACTAACAGATGCAGTCTTCGCCTTCGTGGCAGTTGCAACAACAATTTTCTTCAAAGAGGTACCAGTTGGATTCTTTTGTGTTAAGGGTCTTATAAGAATTCACATAGTTAGAATTTTATAATCTAACATCAAACGGTTGAGAAACTTATGTAGTTAATTACCTGAAGGCTCTCCTTGGATGGGTGAAAATTGAGTAAAACTTCAGAATAATTTAGAACTTTTATGTTATAATATTTATAATATTAATTGTTTTAAATATAAACTTAGATTTATGTGTTATACATACATATATATATATATTGAAAATTTGCTCAAGTCCCAATTCAAATTGAGGATTTTCTATTTAAGGATAAATCTTAGGCTCATATATAAGTTCGAGCGAAGCTAATACTCGTAAGACTTGAAATAAATGATATCTTTAATACACTGAAAAATGGCAGACGTTACTCTGTCCTAACTCTTTCCTCACCCTCCATCCTTTATCTCGAGGCTCGAGCCATGATATCGGTTTTCCACCCTTTTGCCCTCTGTGACCTAGACCGAACCCAGCACCTCCTGGCCCCCTGCCATCGCCCAACGTTAGACCTAACCCCTCCCAAGTTTCCACCTTCTCACTTCTTCAATGTCAGATTGTGAGCAATCTTGGACATCGTTGTTTAAGAGGAAACCGCATAATGCGGTAAAATGCACCTCATAGCCATTACTCTGATTATGAAAGGAGATTGTTTGATGCACTCATCGGATATTATTGACGTTGGTTCAACTATCTGGCCAGAGTACCTCGTGGTTTATTTTTAGATAAACCACTATCGTTCAGTATCGTAGTTCAGATGTTGAAAGCTATATGGGGAGCTATTAAGGTTAGATTATATGTTTTGATAATATGTTTTTGTCCTTGTGTTTCTGTTTTCTTGTGCGGAAGATAGATATAAGGTCTTTTAAAGTAAGCCGTTTGCAATGGAAAATAAGCTTATTATTAATAAAGGGTACTATTATTGGCACTCCATTTTCTATTAAGGAGGGGCCAAATTTGAAGGACACTCCACTTTTTTTTAATTATTAGAGCATTCTCAGTAGTGCTAAGATGGAAGGAAATGGGGAGATTTTGGGTGATTAACGCCACAACAATGACAAGATGAGTGTTGGGAGGAAGGGGAAATGGGGAGGATCGTCATTCAGAAATGAAATCACCGCTGAAACATTTTTTATTATACTTTAGCCTTAAGCGATTTTCTGGAAACCGTTTAATCTTTAAACTGTTTTCAGAAAACCTTTAAGGCTTCATTTTTTATTTTATTAATTTGCAGCGCCCCCCTCCCTGCTGGAATGGTAGGGTGAGCTAACGCTTTAACACTGTTTTACCACTCCAATCTCCGTCCAGTGCTGGGAATGCTCTTAAGGGGGTCAATGTCTGTGATTAATTTTTTTTACTTCTTTCACTTTTACCCTTACACCTGAAAATTATTCACCGTAAAATCATTAGTCCCCTAAATAAATAAATAAACCTAAATCGTTTCAATTGCAAATAACTTTAGGGCTAAGTCGAAGAAAAAATGGTGGGAACGAAGTAAACATCACTATCCTCTCTACCAGATTGTGGGACAGCGAAGAAGATAATCGAAAAGTACATGATATTGATCTTCATTCTTCTTTATTTCGATGGTTGTAGTTAAATTTCTTCGTTCTAAAAGTCTCGATTTTAGTGTAGTTAATTTAAAAGACTCATCGAATTTTGAAAATTATTGGATGTAGTTTCTTTATTTTGACAGGGGATGTCGTGACAACGATTTTAGTTCAGTCATGGCGGTTGATTTTTCCACAGCTGATGGTGTTGATTAACCATTTATAAAATAAATTAATGAACATAAGAGTGAAATTAAAGCTACATGAGCAATAAGGTAAAATCACATTTATTTGTTAAGGGGATACTTTCCTCATTGGTACTCCACTTAACAATTTTTTTAAAAATTAAAATTTGTTCCCCCTTGACAATATTTGGAGTGTCAATAACAATCCTTTTATTAAATTGTTTTATCCTGCCATTAGCAATGTTTATGGTCGTATTCATTCAGTGCGTGTATAGGTTTAGTTTCTTAATGTCCCAATCTTTACTTGGTCTCCATCAATTGGACTTCGAGTAGAATAGGAAAACTGTTATGCATGGATGAATCCGCAGGAAGTTTAGAGAGGTTAGCATATGCTAAATGTTTAATTGAAATAAAGCCCGAAAGAAAATGAGTGGATAGCTTGTTAATTCAATAGTGGATGGTGGAACCCAAAGAATTCAAGTTCAATATCTGTGAAAGCCTTAAATTTGTATGTCTTGTAAAATATTTGGACATACTCTTCATAATTATGATAATGTTGAGATCAAAGTGTTGGAACTCGTAAGTACTGAATGAAATATACTTTGTCTATTGTCCCACATCATAAATAATTTAAGTGAATAGGTGCGACTGTTCAGTGAAAGGACGTGACTATTAGCAGCATGATTTTTCATGAAAAGACACTTTGTGAAAAGACACTTCACGAAAAGACACTTCCTTTCACCAATAATCATATTTCGTAGCAGTCATATCTCAGCAAAAAGACACTTCGGAAAAAGACACTTCACGAAAAGATACTTCACGAAAAGACACTTCATAAAAAGGCACTTCCTTTTAGTAAATAGTTATATTTCAGCGAAAAGACATTTTCTTTCATCGAAAGAGATACGTCTATACGAAGAGGTATAAGCACGACCATTCGAAAAAGATGCGAATGTATGAAGAGGTACAAGCATGATCGTTCAGAAGAGATGCAACTGCACGATGAGGTACGGGTATGACCATTTGAAGGGATGCGGATAAACTATAAATAAGGAGGAAAACTGATCACTTTCCTCACTCACTTATTCCAATCCAATCTTCCTTCTCTCTTCCCTAATACTCTTATACAAAATCACATAAGACATACTAATTACAATCTCGTGCAAAATACGTCTGTTGTATCTTAGGAGAATTTTGAAATAAAATTCTTAAGGAAATTGTTACGACAAGCCTCAGACATCGTTCGGTTCGAAAATGCTAAAGCAACCAGAAAACTGTAAGTAAAATAATGCGTGGATAGGAGATCCGTTGGATTCTTTCCTCCTCATGAATCGCGTGAAATACCTGCCGCATATTTCAAAAAGTGGTGAATTTCACCATATAATTTTTGGCCATTCTACCATTGTCCTATTCGGTTAGATTTCTATTTTGTATATTTATATACATTATTCATAATCTTTCAATTTTTTACGTTGTGCTATTTCTCAAAATAGTATAATGTAGTTGTTGTAAATTAATTGCAACATATTGATTGCTATAATTTGCTAATATTAAATTCCAGAGTAGTGGAAATTTAAGTTATAAACTTGTGCAATGGGTTTATAGTTAATTATTCTCTGTTTTGGTGTACTAGATATACAACATCTTAAGAATTTTACTTTTTTCTTACTAAAACAGAGTTGGCAACAGTTTAATTATCAATAAGGGCCGAGGTAGAAAATCCGTTAAATAAAAAGATCAAGATTTTGAAATCTAATTGAGATGGAGAATATGAATCACCGTTTGAATAATTCTATGCAAAAATGGAATAATTCATCAAACAACAGCCCCATATTCACCATAACAAAATGGTGTTGCTGAAAGAAAGAATATAACATTAAAAGATATGATTAATGCTATGATGTTGAACTCTGGCTTGCCGATAAACTTGTGGGGGGAGGCCTTAAATATATCTAATCATATTTTAAACAAGGTTCCTCACAATAAAATAGAAACAATTGCTTATGAGTTATGGAAAGGACATAAACCAAGCTTTAAGTACCTCAAATTATGGGGGTACTTGGCAAAGGTTCTAGTTCCGCCTCACAAGAAAGTCAAACTTGGAGAAAAGACTGTAGATTGTTACTATCTAGGGCCCACCCAAAATAGTAGTGCCTACAGATTTTTGGTATTCAAGTCTTATATAGCTGATATCAATGTAAATACAATCATTGAATCAAGAGATGCGTCATTCTTTGAAGATGTGTTTTCGCACAAAAGGAATGAAAGAAATGTCCCTAAGAGGACAAGAGAAGAATCAAGTAAATTATATGAAGATGTAACTTCTCATGAGATTGAGGAAATTGAACTCAGAAGAAGCATAAGGGATAGAACTTCCAAGACATTTGGTTTAGAATTCCTAACATACATGTTAGAACATGAACGTCAAACGTACAAAGAAGCAATGACATCTTCTGAATCTACATTTTGGAAAGAAGAAGTAATCCAAAGTGCGGTTGATACAATTCTAAGTAATAAAACTTGGGAATTGTTGATATTCTACCTGGAATAAAACCAATTGGCTGCAAATGGATTTTCAAGAGGAAAATGAAAGCAGATGGCTCTATTGACAAGTATAAAGCCAGATTAGTAGCCAAAGGCTATCGTAAAAAAGGAGTAGACGTCTTTGATACATATTCGCCGGTAACACAAATAACCTCTATAAGAATGTTGATAGTGGTTGCATCAACTTAGAAATTCATCAAATGGATGTAAAGACAGCATTTTTAAATGGAGATCTCGATGAGGATATCTACATGGAGCAACCAAAAGGTTTCATTTCCAAAGGAAATAAAAACAAAATCTGTAAATTAGTAAAATCATTATATGGACTAAAACAAGCTCCAAAACAATGGCACGCAAAATTTGATAGTGTCATGATGAAAAATGGTTTTCGTATAAACAATGATAAATGTGTTTATTATAAACAAGTTAGACAATCATACATGATGGTTTATTTATATGTAGATGATATGCTAATCTTTAGTCCTAACATTAAAGTTACAGAGACTGTAAAGAAGATGCTAATCAACAATTTCGATATGAAAGATTTAAGTGTTTTAGAAGTTATTTTGAGAATTAAGATAATACGAACACCTAATGGAATTGAATTATCTTAGTCACACTATGTAGATAAAGTGATTGAAAGATTTCAAGAATTTGGAATTAAAGGACTACAAAAACCTTTTAATCCATCAGAAGTACTGCATAAGAACACTAAGGAGAGTGTAATGCAACTGGAATATTCTCATGTAATAGGATGTCTAATGTATCTTGTGAATTGCACAAGACCAGATATTGCTTATGTAGTAAGTCGATTAAGCAGGTATACTAGCAATCCAGGAGAACACTGGAAAGCATTAATGAGAGTGCTTGGATATTTGAAAAATACCACAAAATATTCCTTATATTATGGGAAATATCCTACCGTCTTAGAAGGATATAGTGATGCAAACTAGATTGCCAATTCAAACGAATCGAAGTCAACAAGTGGTTACGTATTTACCCTAGCAAGGGAAGTAGTGCTATGGAAATCTACTAAACAGACATGTATAGCTCGATCCACTATGGAATCAGAGTTAATCGCTTTAGATAAAGCAGGCAAAGAAGCAGAATGGCTTCATCATTTTTTAGAAGATATTCCTTTTTGGCCCAAATTTGTGCCGGCCATATGCATACACTGTGATAACCAAGCAGCACTAAGCAGAGCACAAAACTGTGTATAATGGAAAGAAATGACATATTCGTAGACGCCATAATACAGTTGGGCAGTTACCTCAAATGGAACTATTTTCATACATTATGTGAGAACAAATGATAATCTGTCAGATCTATTTACTAAAGGTTTATCAAGATAGAAAATTGACTGTGCATTGAGGGGAATGGGTTTAAAAGCCTAAACCAACAAGAGTTACTTATACGGACACCTATCCTAGCGACTGGGGATCCCACGGACTAGGATCAATAGACAAACCAGTTATGAATAACTCAAGACGTAATGCATTTTCGACATAGTCCTACTCCATTCCTATGGTGCATAATGTAAATGCACGCCTACGGAAGTATTACAAGGTTAAAGCTATGTTTTTTAATGATGACCATGTCTTGAAAATAACAAGTGGGGTATATGTAGAATACTCATAATGGTTGTGATCACCTATGTTAGTGTGAGCTGGGTCGGCTCTATGAGAATTTTAAAGCCTAAAATTCTCTATAACACTTGCAGAACCAAGAAGTGTTCAGGACCAAAATGAACACAATCAAGAGATTGGATGAGAAGGGAACCAATGCTTCGTAAAGCTTCTTGTCTGGGTATACAATAACGGCTGACGGTTCAAGATGAAATAATTCACCGATTAGCCAAGTAAATCCAATTAGGGAAAGTTCAAAGTGAAATATCTACTTATCCATGTATTTCACTTTGTCTGGGTATTACTCTGTATATTTCACTTTGTAAGGGGAAAACTATATTATCATTCATGTGGGGGATTGTTGGAACTCGTAAGTGTTGAATAAAATATACTTTGTTCATTGTCCCACATCATAAATAATTTAAGCGAACAGGTGCGACTGTTCAGTGAAAGGACGTGACTATTAGCAGCATGGTTTTTCGTGAAAAGGCACTTCGTGAAAAGACACTTCGTGAAAAGACACTTCCTTTCACCAATGGTCATATTTCCCAACGGTCATAACTCAGCGAAAAGACACTTCGGGAAAAGACACTTCACAAAAAGACACTTCACAAAAAGGCACTTCCTTTCAGCAAATGGTCATATTTCAACGAAAAGACACTTTCTTTCACCGAAAGAGATACGTCTATACGAAGAGGTACAAGCATGAACGTTCAGAAGAGATGCGACTGCACGAAGAGGTACGGGTGCGACCATTCGAAGGGATGCGGATAAACTATAAATAAGGAGGAAAACTGATCACTTTCCTTACTCACTTATTCCAATCCAATCTTCCTTCTCTCTTCTCTAATACTCTTATACAAAATCACATATGGCATACTAATTACAATCTCATGCAGAATAAGTCTGTTGTATATTAAGAGAATTTTGAAATAAAATTCTTAAGGAAATTGTTACGACAAGCCTCAGACATCATTCGGTTCGAAAATGCTAAAGCAACCGGAAAACTATAAGTAAAAAAAGTGCATGGATGGGAGATCCGTTGGATTCTTTCCTCCCCATGAATAGCGTGAAATACCTGCCGCATATTTCAAAAAGCGGTGAATTTCACCGTATAATTTTTGGTCGTTCTAGCATTGTCCCATTCGGTTAGATTTCTATTTTGTATATTTATATACATTATTTCATAATCTTTCCATTCTTTACATTGTGTTATTTCTTAAAATAGCATAACGTAGTTTTTGTGAATTAATTACAGCATTTTGATAGCTATCATTAGCAAATATTGAATTCCAAAGTAGTGGAAATTTAAGTCATAAACTTGTACGACGAGTTTATAGTTAATTATTCTCTATTTTGGTACACTAGATATTCAACACAAAGTAACACATAATGAAACTATTCAAAAGGCCGACAATGGTATTAATAAGAAGAAATAGCAGATGAATATAAAAAGAGGCAGTAATACTCAAAAGTGGCAGTCTCTGAATACAGGGAAGAAATATTGAACATTGATATTTCAAGCAAGGAAACATTAGCTTAAGAGGATATAATACATTGTAGTAAAGTAGATGGCTTTGTCTTCAAAGAAAATAGGATTGAAGGTAAAGTTGTGGATGCATTGCATATGAACAGGTTGAAAGATGGTGGATGAACTATTTGTAAGGTAGGCACTGGGCGTATAAACTCTGTTGATGCAAAAGCTAGTTTCAAACATGGTCTTATGCAAGACATGGGAACAAGTTAAGGAGTAAATAATAACGATATTTTGCTAGCTACTAAGAATAAAAGTGTCATGAATGAACAAAATAATTTGGCTATAGAAGCAAATGCAAACAATAAGGAGAGCAATACAATTTGTAAAAGTAGATTACATGAAGGGACAGTTCCAGTTAATAACATGTTTCAGGTTTTAGAAGAGTTAGAGGAAGGTGAAATTGATGCAGCAGGAGCCAGAATTCCTATTGATGATGTTAACAAAATAAACTTGAATGAAATAGGAAAAAATATGGTGAAAATGGAAATAAAGTATCTATGATTTCTTCTATACAAGGTGAGATTTTGCCTATTTTGCCTGGTACTGGTGAAGGGCCCATGGTGTCAGGAAGTGACTCTACAAGGTGGTGTTATTGGCAAAGTGTTGTTGCAATTTGTCCTATTACACATGTTGAGAAAGAACATTATAAGGTTCAAAATACAAATAATGATGTAATACCTATCACAAATAAGTCAGCTATGCATAATGCCCAAGCACTTCCTGTTCGTTACTGGTTCGAGAGTTCATGTCACAGATGCCTTTTATTCTGTTAGTGCTCTTGGTGGTGAATCAGGCAGTGGAATTATGATTGATCATTGCAAGAACTAGAATGCTTCAAGTACTGTATCACCTAGCCTTTATGAAATCCCTGATCAAGCTCACACAACATGTGTTGTTATTATTGAAGAAGGTAGTATTGCTTCTTTTGATAATGAGAATAACTATATTAATAAAGCCAAACTATTTCTACTGTTATTTTTCCTTGCCCTTAAACAAGCACACATGTGATGTTGGTCAACTGAGCCAGACTAGCAATTATGGTGACCCAGTGGCAATGTCTGGTTTTGTCAAGCGACCAGCTCAACCTGCTAGCAAAACTATTGTGCATATGCATAACCCTTCCCTTTTAACGTTGCCCGAGACCACTGCATTCTCCCTCAATGCCAAACTTGACCCCTTTCCCCAACCCCAAACCAAATCACCACAAAATCTTCACCGTTGTGACTGCATTCAACCACCAACTTCTTATTGAGAAACACCTTTGCTAGCAAACCCTGTCAATTCAAACCAAATAATGTTAATTTCTAATGCTACTTCCACTGGGTCAGTTGTCTATGACACTCTCTCCATCTTTCCCCTCTCAGATTCAATCTCCGGCTATCAAGGCCTTAAGAAACCAATCACTCAACATATGAGACAAGGGATGTTGAATGCGCAATGGATTATTCACTAAGGCAAACTCTTGGTTTGCATAGTATTTATGTGTTCAAGGTAAAGTCTTTAGGTCATGAGAAATTAAAGGATATTCTTAGGTTCTTTTTCTTGTCATGGAAGTTAGTGTGGTATGCATGATGTTTTGTCTATGACTTTTGTAACACCCCACATCCGTTAGTGTCACTCACAAAGGGAATGCACTAAGTTCTGTGGAGCATTTAGGGTAAAAGATGCAGATAAATTACAAGACAGACATAAATTAAACAACGGAAAATAAAACTTTGCTTTATTGATAAAATAGTTTGTACAATGGTTTCTTTACAATATCAGAGTATCATCTGTCTTACAAAATAAAGAAGCATAAAAACAACATTTATATTCCCCGATTTTAGCAAGAGCCAGCCATAGCATCTGAAAAGAGAATCCAAGCAAACTTAGACAAATCTTCAAGCTGGGAAAGAGTGGCTGTCCAACTTAACCTGAGCTAAACTATTCCCTCCTTTACTACCTAGGGGGGGGGGAACGGAAGAAAAGAAGACGAAAGAAAAACAGAGTCAGACATAAAGCCTGAGTAAGTTCAGTAACTTCTAGCATGTGAACATGGAAAACAAAACGACATGAATTAACTGAATACAAGATTACACCATGACGATAGGGTCAACAAGATTAGACAAGGTAGTCACCAGATATGCTAAGATAAGATAAACTGGATACACTCTAATACTTCCGCCGCTTCACTATTTCCTTGTTATACTGGTTTCTATATCTCTGCACCGCCTATCTAGTGTCCCAACTAGTAACGATAACGTGATACCAATCCCTGTATTTTCCATTGCCTTCCGGCATACATTCATTATTTATTACCTAGATCAAATCTAGGGTTTTCTATCAAGTGCTTTCTAGATTTAACTAGAGTTTACGTTATCTGCCGAATGCTTCTCGAATTCAGGGTTTATGCCACCTAGTCCAACTAGTGCTACCTGTCGAACGATGCCCCCAAGTCTAGGACACACTACCTTGAGTGGTATGTGTTCCTATACTTCCCCACGTATGTATCGCGAATCGCTATCGCTTGTCTAGATGCACATGTCCTGTAATGTGCGGCCCGAGTCCTGTGGCAGGGCAAATCAAGGAATACAGAACTCGGTCGGGAGCTTTCAGATATCTGCCGATGCAGATGCTAAGGTCTGTTTTTATTCCAGTGGCTATGGTCCCACTTGACCCCTCCCTCAACTAATGAAAGGCACACCTTGAAAAATGAGAACTATAAGCCGGCCCCCGGTGCCCCACTATCCTATGGCCATCCTCACCCATAACTAGATAGCAAGTATATGGTCTTTTGGAGTCCTCCGACTTTCCGCTTCACGTATCTTGATTGGCTAAAGATGGATGGTAGACGACGAGTTGCTATCGCAGGGCTGCCGTTTTCTCGCCGAATCACGCCGGTCCATCCTAGTCTTTAGGTTGCCATGTATTGCAACCAAGGCATACCCTTGGTTCTTCTACCGCAGACCTTAACCTCTGTGAGCCCAGGAGGATTATCTACGGCCTCACAGAGGGATACCAAGAGTACCCTCACGTCCCCTCGAAGCCTCGGGCTTCGTACCCTAATTCGTTGGAGCCTTCTTTTACTCAGGCGGACATTCGCTCCTTCTCGTGTTATACTAAGAATTACTACTTAGTTCTACTAAGGTTTACCACTTAGTTCTCTTTCCCGTCAATTTGGATTGGTTAAGTGTCATTAGTCAATTCTTGCTAACTTAACCCCCTTCATTTATCCTGTTAAACTAGTTAAGTGTTATCAGTAATTCATGTTGACTTAACCCCATCACAAACCAAGTTATATTGGTTAAGTATTTCTTATTACTTAACCCTACCCATTCACCCTGTATTGGTTAAGTGTCCATTTTTAACTTAACCTTGCCCGTCTGTTTTAACTAACATGTTATTAATGGTTAAGTATTATTACTTCATGTTTTAGACTTAACCCTATTCCTTTATCAAAATCTGACGGTTAAGTGTTCAAGTTTACTTAACCTTACGGTCTAGTCCAGTTAACATATCAAATCGGCTAAGTGTATTAAATTTTACTTAACCCCAATCCTCTAGTCTAGTTAACATGTTAGTTTGGCTAAGTGTATTAACTTTACTTAACCCCACCTTCTAGTCTAGTTAACATGTTAATTCGGCTAAGTGTTTCCTTAATTACTTAACCCCTACAAATCTTGTCTTGTTACCATGTTAAGTTGGTTAAGTGTCCCTATGGACTTAGCCCTCCCATTCTAGCTTAACTGTGTTATGTTGGTTAAGTGTTCCTATGGACTTAACCCTCCCATTCTAGCTTAACTATGCTAGGTGTCTATATGAACCTAACCCCACCCATTGGTTTGATTATCTTGTTGAATTGGTTAAGTGTATTAATTAACTTAACCCTACCATTCTTGTTCTAGATTTAACTAAATGAATTAAAGGCACGACCACTTACATTAGACAGATATTGTTGCGAATACTAGATGTGCCGGTTGGTTCCGGTAGGTTTACATCGCAACTCAGTCTAACCTCGGGTTAGGCATATTCGTGTTTTCTAAGTTCAAAGGGTTTTGATTAATTTTCAAAGCAGGTTTTGAAAGTAACCATCCCGTCCATCGGATCAGTTAGGGATAGCCAGGGAGAGCAGGAAACTGGTATTTTCCAAACTCAAGCCTAGACGCTATCCTCTCTGTCACCCTAGAACTTTCCGGTGTATTGTTAAAAGAGATGTCGTTAATAAACCTTTGATTTGTCTAAATTTACATTTTTCTCATTTTAGACAAATTCTATAAGTAAATTACTCCTAATTTACTTATTTCCTATTTACTCTTTTAATGTAAATTGTCAACATTCATTCTTGTGGCCCATTTCCCCCTCTAAATCATATTTATGCCCTTTTGGTATGTAAACTATACCAAATTAAGTGTCACTAACCATAATTTTGCTAAACATGACAATTACTCCCTATTATGGCAAATTTCAAATTTATGCCAATATACTTCTCAGGCCAAATTAGCTAATCCAATTCTGATTTAACATTCTAATTACAGTTCATGTCAAACTAGACTTATTATTCTAGTTCACAATTCTTGTAAATGCTAGATTTACAAGTCAATACTAGATTCAAATTACACATCCTATAATTTATGTCAAATTTATCCAATTTGCAATTCTATGAACATGCCATAATACATGTTCCCAATTTATGCCAATTTCCAAGTTTATAACTACGTTTTTAGTAAATTTCATATTTTCCCCAAATCGTATTCCCACCACTCGTATAATCGTGATTCAATCTAGATTATAGATAAATCTAGATTCGTAGAAAATAGGGAATGAACCAAAGATGCTATGAAAAAGATAGACATAATAACTGGCATAAAAAGATTTGGATAACGACGTGGGTTCAAGAACATGGGTAGACCTAACTTAATAGGTAAATTCCCAAGGTCTAAAACCAAGAATAGACAGAGTAAGTTCAAGAACATGGGTAGACCTAACTTAATAGGTAAATTCCCAAGGTCTAAAACCAAAGGAAACCAAGAACAGACAGAATAGATAATCGGGTTTAGACCCAATTCCATAGTCACAAAACTTAAGCAACACTTTCCTAGTCATGAATCATAGGTGTTTAATCACAGTTGTCCTTGTTATGACATAGGTAATAGTTTATGTTTCCTAATCAAAGACATAGGCTTGTGTTCATAGTCAAGGATATAATTCCCATAGTCACAGTCACAGTCATAGGCAACGTTCATAGTCATAGACAATGTTCATAGTCATAGGAAATGTTCATAGTCATAGGCAACGCTCAAGGTCATAGGCAATGTTCATAGTCATAGGCAATGTTCAAAGTCATAGGCAATGTTCAAAGTCATAGGCAAGGCTTAATTGGTCATCGAACCATAACAGTTCTTAATTAGGTCCAAAGATGTAGGCACAGATTCAAATAGAAAGATTTGTCATATTCTTTTATTCCTTTAATTCATGTCACGAACAGAGAGAAACGTTCAAATCTAAAAAGTAACTGACTTACAGAAATTGGATTAGAATAGAAAGATGGCGTTGCTATGATTCGTGCGACGTTGCTCATAACCGTTTGAGCTAGCCTTTGATTCTTATCTTGAAGCTTTAATCTTGATTCGAACCTCTTCTTGACAAACTTGAGCAGCACTTCGTCGTCTTGATTTATTTTATATATTATTCTATTTATTATTTAATTAAGAGGAGGAGAAGAAGCCATGTTCGCCAAGAATCTTTGCAGCATAAGGGTAGAAAAGAATTGTGAATAGAGAAGGAGTCTAGGGCTATTTATATAGTGTTAGGCGGACGAATCTGGTCAGAATGGCGTCCGGATACATCAGAACGCACCAGGTTCAGAAAACTGGAAAAAGCAGGGGGTCGACCCCCAGGTCGACTACCCAGTCGACCTGGTTGCCTTGGGCGGGAAAATTCCTGCCCAGCCCAATCTGGGTCCGATTTTGAATTTGAATTCGCTTTTCTGAAGTGTTTTGAAATTTGAACTTCGCTGAATCTTCCGGAGGCCATATCTTCCTCATACGGACTCCGATTTACGCAAACTCGGACTCGTTTTCATGCAGAATTCCGAGACGAATGCACTAGCGCAGCCCGTTTCCCTTGATTTTGATTTTAACTTTTAATTCTGCCTTGATTTGTGAATCCTAGTGTTGTAGAATTACGGGGTGTTATATTCTCCCCCACTTAAAAGGATTTCGTCCCCGAAATCTTCAAGTTAGGAAGAATGTGTCCTACCATCCAATCACCCATCTCCTCAACCATTCAATCATAGGCATCCATTGTCCTTAAAAGATTTCTAATGCTTTTATGTTCATATGCATAGTGTGTGTGTATGTCTTTATCTAATGCAAAATCAGGCGGTCTACTGATTCAGTCGACCTCCTTAATGCGAATCATGTCAGTGCCATGCGTCCAACCATGTATGCAAGCATCCCTAGTTATGTAAACACTACATGCGTGCATAGCCATTCATCCATATGCAACATCCATATGATAACATATCAAGTTCATCTTATAAACAAATACATATCTGTAAATGCAATATGAAAGCGTCTGAACTGATCTAGGGCCTAATACGTATGCATATACATTCGCGAGCAACCATTATCAATCACTTGCAACCATCAACCATAACATGTTTCAAATACATGTTTACATCCAAAGGAGTTTCTACCTAAGGATCGAAGATACGACCTAGAGGATATACTTTGGAAAGAGGTAAACAATTATGTGTAAAGCTCCTACCAAAGAAATCAAGGATGTACCCTTAAGGAAAAAGGGTATGATGTTAGTATCTAGCCTTCTTGAGCTTTACTCCACTGTATCTTAACTATTTTAACTTCACGATTGTGGAGTTTCTGACCTCCCTTTCCAAAATAAACAGATGTCAATCACGGTACCAAGTGTACAAACCAAGATGGCTTGAGGTTTCTCCTTTTAGCCTATCCATCACGCCATAACTATAAGGGTCGAAAGGTCGCTACGTGCTTTTTGGAGTTCCTATCACAACTATTCATCTCTCACGCAAACCATCCTAGTCGAACTCGACATTCCTCAAGTACAAGCCCCAAAGGCCTAAACCAATATCAGACAAGCACCCAAGAAATATCTCCTCCGAATTTAGACGATCTGCGTGAGATGATATAAGCAAACTCGATAGCCATTCTCAAATCCCTACTAACCCAAAAATAAACTGGTCGGACCACCAATTGGATTTGAGACTCTAGTGGGATCTTTCTACTATACAAGTACCATGGTGCAGAGACTCAACTATGGAAGTGGATATGAACAAATGCGAAGCGCTAAAACCAAAGGAAAGAGTACGAACAACAAAACTAGACTCTTCCAACAGAACTTTACTACCTTTCTCCTAGGTACGCTTGGTGGTAAAAGTATGTACTTGCCCTTTTGAAAATCTTGTTCCTCGTTCTTGCCCTTGTCCTTAATTATATGCCCTATCATACCCTAGCAAAGATACTTCTTCTTGTCTTAGGTTTTATAATTTCTTCCTCCTTCGTGAGCTAAATCTACATCCATGAATTCCTCATCCTGGGGTTGTGCTCCTTAGCCAAACTCCTCATCCCCTTCCGTGTGTAAACATGTTGACAAATCTCTCGAAAGCTGCTTCCATCGTACAGAAAACCCTATAAGCTTGAAAGAAAATTAGCCGCAGGTGAAACGACTATGGCTATGGATGGAAGCCAGGCACGACTTCGCCCTTCGATGAGGTTACCTCCCAGAAAGCCAGGAGCCCCAGAGACTCAAGAAAGAAGGAGACAAGAATTCAAACAGAGGAAGAGAAGATAGTGCGTATGGCTTTGGGGAATATGCCTTTAAAACGAAAATTTCCTTTTGAAAATGCTTCTTTTAAAACCGGTTTGAAAACAATTTTTCAAATCTTTCATCTGATCCGGTAACCTTCAGCTCTGATACCACGTGTAACACCCCACATCCGTTAGTGTCACTCACAAAGGTAATGCACTAAGTTCTGTGGAGCATTTAGGGTAAAAGATGCAGATAAATTACAAGACAGACAGAAATTAAACAGCGGAAAATAAAACTTTGCTTTATTGATAAAATAGTTTGTACAATGGTTTCTTTACAATATCAGAGTATCATCTGTCTTACAAAATAAAGAAGCATAAAAACAACATTTATATTCCCCGATTTTAGCAAGATCCAGCCATAGCATCTGAAAAGAGAATCCAAGCAAACTTCGACAAATCTTCAAGCTGGGAAAGAGTGGCAGTCCAACTTAACCTGAGCTAAACTATTCCCTCCTTTACTACCTGGGGGGAACGGAAGAAAAGAAGACGAAAGAAAAACAGAGTCAGACATAAAGCCTGAGTAAGTTCGGTAACTTCTAGCATGTGAACATGGAAAACGAAACGTCATGAATTAACTGAATACAAGATTACACCATGATGATAGGGTCAACAAGATTAGACAAGGTAGTTACCAGATATGCTAAGATAAGATAAACTGGATACGCTCTAATACTTCCGCCGCTTCGCTATTTCCTTGTTATACTGGTTTCTATATCTCTGCACCGCCTATCTAGTGTCCCAACTAGTAACGATAACGTGATCCCAATCCCTGTATTTTCCATTGCCTTCTGGCATACATTCATTATTTATTACCTAGATCAAATATAGGGTTTTCTATCAAGTGCTTTCTAGATTTAACTAGAGTTTACGTTATCTGCTGAATGCTTCTCGGATTCAGAGTTTATGCCACCTAGTCCAACTAGTGCTACCTGTCGAACGATGCCCCCAAGTCTAGGACACACTACCTAGAGTGGTTTATGTTCCTATACTTCCCCACGCATGTATCGCGAATCGCTATGGCTTGTCTAGATGCACATGTCCTGTAATGTGCGGTCCGAGTCCTGTGGCAGGGCAAATCAAGGAATACAGAACTCGGTCGGGAGCTTTCAGATATCTGCCGATGCAGATGCTAAGGTCTGTTTTTGTTCCAGTGGTTATGGTCCCACTTGACCCCTCCCTCAACTAATGAAAGGCACACCTTGAAAAATGAGAACTATACGCGGCCCCCGGTGCCCCACTATCCTATGGCCATCCTCACCCATAACTAGATAGCAAGTATATGGTCTTTTGGAGTTCTCCGCCTTTCCGCTTCACGTATCTCGATTTACTGAAGATGGATGGTAGACGACGAGTTGCTATCACAGGGCTGCCATTTTCTCGCCGAATCACGCCGGTCCATCCTAGTCTTTAGGTTGCCATGTATTGCAACCAAGGCGTACCCTAGGTTCTTCTACCATAGACCTTAACCTCTGTGAGCCCAGGAGGATCATCTGCGGCCTTACAGAGGGATACCAAGAGTACCCTCACGTCCCCTCGAAGCCTCGGGCTTCGTACCCCAATTCGTTGGATCCTTCTTTTACTCAGACGGACATTCGCTCCTTCTCGTGTTATACTAAGAATTACTACTTAGTTCTACTAAGGTTTACCATTTAGTTCTCTTTCCCGTCAATTTGGATTGGTTAAGTGTCATTAGTCAATTCAAGCTAACTTAACCCCCTTCATTTATCCTGTTAAACTGGTTAAGTGTTATCAGTAATTCATGTTGACTTAACCCCATCACAAACCAAGTTATATTGGTTAAGTATTTCTTATTACTTAACCCTACCCGTTAACCCTGTATTGGTTAAGTGTCCCTTTTTAACTTAACCTTGCCCGTCTGTTTTAAATAACATGTTATTAATGGTTAAGTATTATTACTTCATGTTTTAGACGTAACCCTATTCTTTTATCAAAATCTGATGGTTAAGTCTTCAAGTTTACTTAACCTTACGGTCTAGTCCAGTTAACATATCAAATCGGCTAAGTGTATTAAATTTTACTTAACCCCAATCCTCTAGTCTAGTTAACATGTTAGTTTGGCTAAGTATATTAACTTTACTTAACCCCACCTTCTAGTCTAGTTAACATGTTAATTCGGCTAAGTGTTTCCTTAATTACTTAACCCCTACAAATCTTGTCTTGTTACCGTGTTAAGTTGGTTAAGTGTCCCTATGGACTTAACCCTCCCATTCTAGCTTAACTTTGTTATGTTGGTTAAGTGTTCCTATGGACTTAACCCTCCCATTCTAGCTTAACTATGCTAGGTGTCTATATGAACCTAACCCCACCCATTGGTTTGGTTATCATGTTGAATTGGTTAAGTGTATTAATTAACTTAACCCTACCATTCTTGTTCTAGCTTTAACTAAATGAATTAAAGCCACGACCACTCACATTAGACAGATATTGTTGCGAATACTGGATGTTCCGGTTGGTTCCGGGCAAGTTTACATCGCAACTTAGTCTAACCTCGGGTTAGGCATATTCGTGTTTTATAAGTTCAAAGGGTTTTGATTAATTTTCAAAACAGGTTTTGAAAGTAACCATACCATCCATCGTATCAGTTAGGGATAGCCAGGGAGAGCAGGAAACTGGTATTTTCCAAACTCAAGCCTAGACACTATCCTCTCTATCACCCTAGAACTTTCTGGTGTATTGTTAAAAGAGATGTCGTTAATAAACATTTGATTTGTCTAAATTTACATTTTCTCATTTTGGACAAATTCTATAAGTAAATTACTCCTAATTTACTTATTTCCTATTTACTCTTTTAATGTAAATCGTCAACATTCATTCTTATGGCCCATTTCCCCCTCTAAATCATATTTATGCCCTTTTGGTATGCAAACTATACCAAATTAAGTGTCACTAACCATAATTTTGCTAAACATGACAATTACTCCCTATTATGGCCAATTTCAAATTTATGCCAATATACTTCTCAGGCCAAATTAGCTAATCCAATTCTGATTTAACATTCTAATTACAGTTCGTGTCAAACTAGACTTATTATTCTAGTTCACAATTCTTGTAAATGCTAGATTTACAAGTCAATACTAGATTCAAATTACACATCCTATAATTTATGTCAAATTTATCCAATTTGCACTTCTATGAACATGCCATAATACATGTTCCCAATTTATGCCAATTTCCAAGTTTATAACTACGTTTTTAGTAAATTTCATATTTTTCCCAAATCGTATTCCCACCGCTCGTATAATCGTGATTCAATGTAGATTATAGATAAATCTAGATTCGTAGAAAATAGGGAATGAACCAAAGAAGCTGTGAAAAAGATAGACATAATAACTGGCATAAAAAGATTTGGATAACGACGTGGGTTCAAGAACATGGGTAGACCTAACTTAATAGGTAAATTCCCAAGGTCTAAAACCAAGAATAGACAGAGTAAGTTCAAGAACATGGGTAGACCTAACTTAATAGGTAAATTCCCAAGGTCTAAAACCAAAGAAAACCAAGAACAGACAGAACAGATAATCGGGTTTAGACCCAATTCCATAGTCACAAAACTTAAGCAACACTTTCCTAGTCATGAATCATAGGTGTTTAATCACAGTTGTCCTTGTTATGACATAGGTAATAGTTTATGTTTCCTAATCAAAGGCATAGGCTTGTGTTCATAGTCAAGGATATAATTCTCATAGTCAAAGTCATAGGCAACGTTCATAGTCATAGGCAATGTTCATAGTCATAGGAAATGTTCATAGTCATAGGCAACGCTCAAGGTCATAGGCAATGTTCATAGTCATAGGCAATGTTCAAAGTCATAGGCAATGTTCAAAGTCATAGGCAATGTTCAAAGTCATAGGCAAGGCCTAATTGGTCATCGGACCATAACAGTTCTTAATTAGGTCCAAAGATGTAGGCACAGATTCGAATAGAAAGATTTGGCATATTCTTTTATTCCTTTAATTCATGTCACGAACAGAGAGAAACGTTCAAATCTAAAAAGTAACTAACTTACAGAAATTGGATTAGAATAGAAAGATGGCGTTGCTATGATTCGTGCGACGTTGCTCAAAACCGTTTGAGCTAGCCTTTGATTCTTATCTTGAAGCTTTAATCTTGATTCGAACCTCTTCTTGACAAACTTGAGCAGCACTTCGTCGTCTTGATTTATTTTATATATTATTCTATTTATTATTTAATTAAGAGGAGGAGAAGAAGCCATGTTCGCCAAGAATCTTTGCATCATAAGGGTAGAAAAGAATTGTGAATAGAGAAGGAGTCTAGGGCTGTTTATATAGTGTTAGGCGGACGAATCTGGTCAGAATGGCATCCGGGTACATCAGAACGCACCAGGTTCAGAAAACTGGAAAAAGCAGGGGGGGTCGACCCCCAGGTCGACTACCCAGTCAACCTGGGTGCCCCAGGTCGACTACCTAGTCGACCTGGGCGCCTTGGGCGGGAAAATTCCCGCCCAACCCAATCTGGGTCCGATTTTGAATTTGAATTCGCTTTTCTGAACTCTTTTGAAATTTGAACTTCGCTGAATCTTCCGGAGGCCATATCTTCCTCATACGGACTCTGATTTACGCAAACTCGGACTCGTTTTCATGCAGATTTCCAAGACGAACGCATTGGCGTAGCCCATTTCCCTTGATTTTGATTTTAACTTTTATTTCTACCTTGATTTGTGAATCCTAGTGTTGCAGAATTACGGGGTGTTACAACTTTTTTATTCCTGTTGGAATTTGTCTTGGTTTCTAATAGTTTTTGAATAAGTCTGACCTGAGTAATAGGAGTTTCTAGTTCAAGTTTCAAGCATAAATAAGCAAGTTTGTAATTGAGTTAGATATGTTTTTATTTATTGAATATAATAAATGTTCTCAGTTCAAATATCCTATAGAATGGTATCAAAGCAATCTTCATGCGGGATCTGTGAAAAATCTTATCAATTTCTAAATAGAGACAGATATAACATTTTCAAGCTGACCACCAATCTTCGATGCGGAAAACTATCAAGCCTGGGCAGTTCGAATAACTGTGCACCTGGAGGATTTTGACTTATGGGAAGCTATGGAGGATGACTATGAAATTCAGTCGCTGCCAGCAAATCTAACCCAGACCCGGCTGAAGAATCGTAATGAGAGAAAGACAAAGAAATCAAAGGTGAAAGCACCATTATTCTCAGCAGTGTCTGAGCATATTTTCACACGAATCATGAAATTGGGATCAGCAAAAGACATTTGGGGCTGTCTCAAAAAGGAGTATCATGGTAACAAAAGAACCAAAAGTATGCAAATTTTAAATCTGTTTAGGGAATTTGAGATGCAAAGGATGAAGGAATCAGAAACGATAAGAGAATACTCGAACAAGCTCTTGGGTATTGTCAACAAAATTCATCTCTTTGGCAAGGATTTCTCAGACGGAAGGATTATTGAGAAGATCCTCGTGTGTATACCGGAATGATATAAAGTTGAGATCTCTTCGTTTGAGGAGACAAAAGATTTATCGACAATTACCTTAGCGGAATTGGTAAATGCAATGAATGCTCAAGGGCAAAAAAGAGCAATACGGGAAGAAGGAACCATGGAAGGGGCTTTTCAGGAAAAACTGGAAGCTTAGGAGGCTATGAAAAACAAAGCTATAGGTCGGGAGAACAAGCTTACAAAACAGGCAATGAGGAAGTCTATCCACATTGCAAAATATCGGGACATCTAGAACGAAGATGTTGGTGGAGACCAGACATAAAATTCAGAAAATATGGGAAATTGGGACACATTGAAAAGGTGTACAAAGAACCATGGAATGAAGAAGCAAGTGCATCAATGAAGAGAATCAAGAGAAACTGTTTGTAGCTACATGTTTTAGTGTAGATATGATATCAAATGAAGTGTGATTGATTAATAGTGACTATATGTATCACATGACAAACGTTGTGGAATTGTTCAAGGTGCTTGACAATACCGTAAAATCGAAAATTATAATTGGAAATGGCGCATTTCTTACAGTTGAAGGACAAGGAACCATTGCCATCCAAAACATGACTAGTGTAAGGTATATTCAAGACGTACTCTATATTCCTCAAATCAATCAGAATCTACTCTGTCTTGGTCAATTAGTAGAAAAAGGTTTTAAGGTCGTATTTGAGAACAAATGGTGCTTGATGAAAGAGGATGCAGGCCATGATTTTTTTAAAATCAAGATGCGAGCAAAGAGATTTTATTTGGATCTTATGGAAGAAATATCATATGGCATTTCTGGAATCGTAAATAAGGGAAGCCTGTGGCACAGATGATTAGGGCACTTCCATCAAAGTGGAATTCAATTTATGCACAGATATGAGCATGTAAAAGGAGTGCCATCGATAGAAGACAGCCAGGGAGGTTGTGCAGCATGTTAGTATAGAAAAAAAATGCTTGAAAGCCATTCCTTAAAGTCACTTAGAGAGCCACTAGAAGGCTGCACTTGGTTCACATGTATGTTGAAGGACCCCTAAGTACACCCTCCTTAAATGGCAGTAAGTATTATGTCACCTTCATCGATGACTTCACCAGATTTTGTTGGATTTACTTTCTAAAATCAAAGACTAAGGAAGCTGACGTTCTCTGGAAATTCAAGAACTGGGTGGAAAATCAAAGTGGTTGTAGGTTACAGATTTTGAAATCGGATAATGGAACAGAGTACACGAACAAATCATTTGGAAATTTTTGTGATGATTTTGGGATAGAACATCAACTTATAGCTCCATACACACCACAACAAAATGGTGTAAGTGAAAGAAAAAACAGAAGCATTATGGAGATGGCTCGATTTATGATTTTTGAAAAGAATCTTCTAAAAAAATGTGGAAAGAAGCAGCAAACACAGCAATGTTTCTACTCAACAGGTTGCCAACCAAAGCACTTGAGAGGAAGACTCCTTACGAAGTCTGGTACGGATACAAAGCAAACATGACAAATCTTAAAATCTTTGGATGTTTATGTTTTTCTCATGTTCCAGATGTGAAACGTGGTAAGCTGGATAAAAAGGTTGATCCTGGAGTATTCATTGGCTACAGTTCTTCATGCAAAGCTTACAGAATTTTCTAATCGCAAAATGCGAAAATTATCGTGAGTAGAGATGTCACGTTCATGGAAGAAAAAGAGTGGTGTTGGAAGTGAAAGGAGGAAATGTTGTGCCAAAAATCACTCAAAATGAAGAAGAAAACGTTAATGATAAACCCGTAAGAGGTACAAGATCACTGTCTGAGGTTTATGAACGTTGCAATGTTGCAGTTTTCGAGCCTGTGGATTATAAGGAAGCTGAGAAGTATCAAAAGTGGGTTGATGCAATGATAGAGGAACTCAAAATGATAGAGAAGAACGGAACATGGGAGTTGGTAGAAAAACTAACAGGAAGGAAGATAATAGGTGTTAAGTGGGTTTATAGAACCAAACTAAATGTTAATGGTTCTATAAATAAACACAAAGCACAATTGGTATTAAATGGAATAGAATGTTGAGTTGTGTAATAACCCGGAAATCCGAGCCAATTTAAAATTTTTATTTTGGCAATTTTAGCGAATTTTGATTATTTTAAATAGATTATTTTAAATAATAACGATGAGAAATTTATTTTGAATAGAATTCGAACGTATATATTTATATAGATCGACGGTAGAATATAAATATTTATTTATATATATAAAAGGAATTGAAAATGGCACGGTAGTTCGATAATTCGATTTCAAACTTCCATTGAATGTACTGGGTGTAGAATAAACCGGATTTTAGTGAAACCAAAAATATTTGAATCTAATCGAGAATATCTTTCCAACGAATCCGAAAAATCGAAATTTCATAGCGGGGATAAAAAGTTATGTCCAGATGAATTTTCAGAATAGTCGCTATGGAATTCTGGCCCTTAAAAATGGAAATTTTGCAAACGACCTCGGATTTCGACAAAACCACTTTTGTTGGATCCGTGATGTCAAGTTATTGCTAGATTCCAATTTTCATAATTTTTCGAATAAATATGTGAGCGTGGCAAAGGAAAATGCATTTGACCAGTTTCAGTTGATTTTAATCGACTGGAAAATGGCCATTTTTCAAACGATCTCGGAATTTGACGAAACTAGTTTGTTAGGACCGTATCGTCAATACGAAGCTAGAAAATATTTTTTGGGAATTTTTCTAATTAGTATGTGGCCCCGGTAAATTAAAATGTGCGTTCAAATTCAATATATAGAGTTATATGTTGATTTTGATGAAAACTAATCAAAATGATCAAATCAGCTTACGATACATATCCCATTGGGTTCGGAATGGGGGTAATTAGCTACGGACGACAAGCGGTGGGTCTCATTTAGAGGTCAAAATTAAAAGTTACTTTTTGAAAATAAAATAATTATATATATACTCCTCTCACATACCCCTCTCTCCTCACTTAGAACCTAATCAAATAAAAAAAAAGAACCTGACATCGACGTTCGAGCCCCTCCCTCTACCGACGCCTCGTCGCCTCCCCCCCCCAACCGTCGAAGT
The DNA here is from genome assembly GCA_030737875.1 of Allium sativum. Lineage (NCBI taxonomy): Eukaryota > Viridiplantae > Streptophyta > Magnoliopsida > Asparagales > Amaryllidaceae > Allium > Allium sativum. Next base: position 49,181,961 of record CM060916.1, read on the forward strand.
CCGGCCTCCCCCCCCCCCCCTCCGCGGTCCTCCTCCCTCCTACCCTCTCTCTCCTTCCTCTCCCCTTCCATTTTCTTCGATCCGCAACCCTCCCCCTTCTCGAGAGCAGCCGCCGCCTTCAGCTACTCCCTCGACCACCCAAGACTCCGACGCAGCTACCCTCCCCCCCCCCCCCGTGGAAAATACCGAATTAAAGTGAGTTCTTTTATATTATTTATTTTAGTTTAGCTGATTTAAAAATAAAGGCAAAGTTTAAATTAGGTTTTTAACTAAGAAAAGGCGAGGTTTTTAACTAAGAAAGGTCGAGATTTTTAACATAGGAAAAGGTAAAAAATTGGATTTTTACTATAAGAATAAAGATTAAAAATATAATTTTTATAATATAGAAAGATTAAAAATATAATTTTTATAATATATAAAGATTAAAAATATGATTTTTACATGATAGAAAGATTAAAAATATAATTTTTATAATATAGAAAGATTAAAAATATAATTTTTATACTACTAGCATATTAAAAATATGATTTTTATTCATGTAGAGTAGTAAAAATATAATCTTTATTAGGAGAAGAGCAATATAAAAATATACTTTTTATAACGAAGTGAAGATAAAAATTCGATTTTTATATATTGAATAGCGAAGTAAAAATGTGATTTTTATATAGGTAGTGATTACGGATGATGAAAGTGAGGAAAGAAGGAACGGCGAAGACTTCGACATTTGAAGAGTCGTGGCGTTTGGATTAGCTAATCGGTGAGAACTTCTCACCTTTTAATTTTATTTCTAGTTTAAAATATATACTAGGATGCAGACGGTGTTTAGTAGCACCCAACACCCGTCGTCCACAGACCATGGACGAATTGTATGCTTGTTTGTTTGATTTTGATGTGTGGTTGATTGTGTGATGTGATGTGAATTGAAATAAAACATTTATATAGTTGAAATAAAATATTTTATAGTGGAACATATTTTATAGTTAAAAATAGAATTTTTAACGTGTACATGAAATGAAATAAAAATAAACAAATCGGACGATTTGTTTATATACACACACTTGACTAATATTGATTGGGACGATAAATTTTACACATCGCCCAACTGCATAAATAAAATCGGTGTTTGATTGTTTGAAACCCCACACGGGTATTGGGATGATATTTGACGTACACTAATCTCGATTGTTTAGTTGTATGTCGATCGATTGATTGACAGACTGTTATAAGCGTTGAATATTTATATTTGATGCTTATACAGTGTAGAATGCACTATGGATGATGGTTGATTATTTATCGTTGTTATTTTATACATGTGTTGTAGAAAATCCATAAAATTAACATTATATGGTAATTGATTGGGCCTCATTCCAGTTTCGAATAGAAATATTTGAATAGAAATATCTAAAAAGAAATATTTGAATAGAAATATTTGAATAGAAATATTTGAAAAGAAATATTTGAATAGAAATATTTGAACAGAAATATTTGAAATAGAATATTTGAATATAGAAATATATGAAGCCGTATTGATTAGATTGACGCCATTTTGACGTAAACGATATTTATATCGATTGTATTCGTTTTATAAGGAATATTGAAAAGAGATTTCAAAATCGAATATTTTTAATTGAAATTCGAACCGAATTGAAACGAATTAGAATTCGAATTGAAATTGAATGAATTTGAATTTGAATAGAAAACGAATTCGAATTGAAATAAATAGAAAGGAATTCGAATTGAAATTGAATTGAATTGAAAATAAACGGAAATTGAATTAGAAATCGATTTGAATTGAAATCAATTTGAAATGAATTTAAAACGAATTTAGAAGGAAACATTCAATTTTGATTTGAATTTGAAATGAAGTTGAAATCGTTTTGAAAACGAATTTAAAACGATTTATGAAATACGTTTTTAAAGGAAATCGACGAAGTATATATTATATATATTATATATATAATATAATGGCCTAAAGAGAACGCGCCGCGCCGCGGCAGTTCGCAAATTTCGACCATTGACTTCGAATGGATATTGCGGGAGATCCGACCGTCGGATTCTCCTAAAACCAGAACCGTTGGGTTCGTATCGAAAAGAGCTTTCTAATGAATATTGGAAATTTGAAATCTAATGGTTGGATTTGGAATTATGTCCAAATCAAATTTGGAAAAGGTCGCTGTAAGTGCAGTTCGATGGCCGTTGATGGAAATCGACTGTACGGGCCTTGATAAAATTATTAAAAATATAAATAATTTGTGTAAAATCATAAGAAATGATTTGTGAAGAATTGGGATGAAAAACTCCATATTTGAAAAGATAAAAATAGATTTCTATCGAAATGAACTAGTTTTGAACTAGAATTAAAATTCTATTTATTTTTAAATATATAAATTTGATTTGAAAGGGTTTTAAAAGTAACCAGGATTTCCAATAAATTGAATTGGAATGGATTTGAATCGAACTTGTCTTTGGATTATTTCGATGTTGGATTTCGTGATTATACAGATATTGTTATGGAAATTTGAAAGATATATTTATATCATTATTTCCAATACGATATTTGTTGGTCGTAGAATTTGATATTGAATATAAGCCGATATATTTTCTATTCAGAGCCTTGTATTTAATATCAAATGTGATTTGGGTTTGTCGTGAATGGTGTTTTCATTAACACTTTTCTTAAGCCCAGGTGAGAAAAAGATTGAATCTTTTAATTTAGATTTAATGAAGTGTACCAATTAAATGATATTTAATTGGAATTGAATTGGTATTGATTTTTTGGTTTAACGTGAACAGTGTTTTAAATAACACTTGTTCTTTAACACGATAATTAATAGAATGTGATTTTGGGTTGTCGTGAACGGTATCTTCAATAATACTGTTCTTAGACCCACGGAGTTAAGAAAATCAGAAACTAACTGGAGATTAGTTAAGTTGAATGGTTTCTTGGGTATTGATCTGATGTTGGTTTCGGCCTTCGGGGTTAATATTTAGGGAATTGCTCACTTGCTAATTTACGGTTAGGGACTGATTGAAATGTGATGTGATTTTGGGTTTATTGTGAACCGTGTTTTAAATGACATTGATTCTTTAACCCAATTGAAGATTAAAATTAAGTGGAGTTTTAATGAATCTTTAATTAGATAGAAAAGATCGAGAAGGGAGTATCACCAGTTTTGCTCCAGGCGATAGTTAAATCTTTAATTAGATTTAAACGTGAAATGGTAACTAAATTTACCGATAACACCGTGGTGTCAGATATGAAGTAAGACCCGTTTTACTTCATGGGATGAATAGGTTGGGATTGGGAAATTAAAACAAACGATTACTTCGGTAAGGTTCGTTAATCCCGACTAGTTTGAATTGATATTCAAAAGTAGATTAAGGAATAAATTTAAAGGATTTATCTTTGATAAAATTAACGGGAACTTTTCCCTATGAATGTGAAATTTAGAAACTAACTGTCGGTTAGCTAAGCAGAATGGTTTTCTGGATATTGATCTGATGTTGGTTTCGGCCTTCGGGGTTAATATTTGGGGAATTATTCTCTTGTTAATTTACGGTTAGTGACTGATGAATTGGAATGAGGCGTATGTTGTGTTTGTGTAACACTTGTTTATAATATACGCGAGTTATTCGGAAAGACCGGGTTTATCCCATTCTGAATAACTGATACGACAATAAGTCGAAGATGAAGACGGTGGTCGAAGACCGGAGGTCTTCACGTCGTTTGGGTGATTACTGATGATCTTGATTGGCATGTACACCCAAGAAGATGGAAACAGTTGGTGATCGTCCATACGTACTTGGAGATCGATGGATATGCGGGGTACTAGGTGCCTCCGGTTTGTTTAGACCTAGAACGAATTTGACTGTGTGTCTGACATTGGATTTTAGTCTGTGTGATTTATTTCTATTAAATATATATCTGTTTGGCGGCGGAGAATTTATTCTCTTGCTAAACGCCCTTCTCTGAAACGTACGAGCTCAGGGGTTATATACTGATGGATATCAAACGCATAGAGTGAATTGCCTGTGTGGCATGTCTAAGTGGCAATTGATCAAGGCTTCTGTTGAAAAGCAAAGTCTTGTGGTTGATGATCAAAGCAAGGCCTTTGTGGCATAGCTTTGTGTAACGTTTACTTCGCGAGTTTCACACCCGGTATGAACCAGAAACGGGAGAGGATATCAGGGAGGGCATGCGTTTCTTTCTAGCTAAAAGTGGCATCAGTGATTTTACACGCCTTGACGAGTTTGACTTATGTGGTTGTTGCTGTTGCGAGGCGCCTCGGTTTAATCGGACGATCCGGGTCCGATGGAGTCATTTGTTGGCTCATTTGTGCCCCATAGGGCGGGGAGACGTATTGTTCAGGCATAATGATCGTCGCTAATCTATGAATTAGAAAAGCGCGATATTTGTAAAAAAAAATCTGCAAGCATACAGGTGTGTAGCATACAGGTCGAACACAGGGAGGTAAATTAAAATCAAATTATTTATCTAATCTCTTGGGCGAGTTAGACGATTTTCGAGGTTGGTTTTTGAAAACAAAAAAAATTGAAACTACGATCCAATTCAGAACAAATCTAATTGAACCGACGATCAAATCACAACTATCAATTGAAAATTAAAATGCAAAACAGAAATAAAATGCAGAAAGTAAAATTGCAGGAAAAGGAGAACAACAAAAAGTAAATTAGGATTGTCGTTGAAACTAATCAAACGACTAATCACTAATAAAAAAAATGTAAAATACAACTAGTACTCTACCGAATCTAATCGTGTAGATGGCACTAGTTGCTAAGAAATAGAAAATTGCAGAAAATAAAAGAAGAAGAAGAAGACCTTTTATTAATGGAGAAGAGAATATAGAATAGGATAGGATACTTGTTACAATGGATATACATGTGCTTTTATAGGTGAATTGGAAACCTTAATCCTCTAATGTGTATATGGGCCTCTTTTCCAAGAATTGTTTTCATATCACATGCCTTTCTTGACTAAGCTTGTTTGGAAATAATCTCTAAGAATATCTGTGCATATCATGCTGAATACCTTCCATATCTTCCAAATTATCCATGTGGCTAATTGATTGACAAAAGATGTGCATGCAATTAATTCTTCCAAACATGGACTCATGTTAGACTCCAAAAGTATATAACAAAATTCTTCAAATCTTCCATATCTTCCATGTGGCTAATGTGAACACAAGCATCCTCCAATGACATCTTATGCAATTCTTCAAGTAAATGACATCTATTCTTTACTTTTGAGGCTGAATGAAGTCTGGTTAACATATCTATAAAAACAACAAGAAAATACCCAGCGTAATATTTATTTATATACAAAAAGATAAAATATAGGTGCATAAATTAACATATTTCTATGCTGATCAAATACCCCCCACACTTATCTTTTACTCGTCCTCGAGTAAAACAAAAAAAAATGAAAAACTAACTAGATAGGTCACACTTTCGTAGGAAACACGATTGCATTGAGCGTATGCAACAAGCCGTTAAACCTCTAGGTGTCCCTAGTAGGACGAGTGGTGTCTCGTGAGGGTTTTCAGCGGATACTACCCACAAAATCCAAATGCAGTATGCTATGACTCTAATGTAACTACATGAATGCAGAGGACTTATGCAATTGAAAACAAAAATTGAAAACACGACTTGTTTCAGGAAGGTGGTACAACAAATTAAGTTAACAATTTCTAATCAGTTAATTGTACTTTAGATACCTCAACTTGTCACAAATTTTGAACATAAATCAAGTTTTCAAATGTTAAATTCCAGTTTGGCCAGTTGGTTCGGTCGATAATATAGTGCAGCCATGAAATAAATTCTTAGTTTGCTTGGCGCAGTTTGTAAAGTGGTATTCTAATTTGCTTGTGTATGGCTAGTCAAATCAATAAGGTCAAGAAATGTTTGGGCATCATCGCTTATTCTCTATCTCTATAAAAATTGATATTTACGATTAATTACATACACCTAACTTAAAAGACCAAGGTATACCACCCATACACTGCCTTGCGGACTAACGGAGAGTTGGGACAGAGCTTGGCGGATTGTGCAGACCGACGCTGACTTTGTCAACAACATGTCGGTAATCCTTAGGTGTCCAATCTCATAAAATGAGACCAAGATATTCCAATGCTGACTTTGTCAACAACATGTCGGATAGAGCTTGGCGGGTTTGCACACCAACGCTTGATATACAAGCAATGTTGGATACCCTTGGATTATTATTTATTATTATTGAATTTATAAGCACAAAAGAGAGAGTTACGCGAATTCAACTTAACACAACTTAGTTTTAAAGAATGGAAAAGCCAATATAAGTATTTTATGTCCTCCACTAATTTAAACAAAGTCTACAATATAGAATAGATTTCATGGCCATCACCTAAGAATCTCCCTATGTACCGGTTACACTATTATCCATCAAAATTAAACTTTTCATTATATTTCATATTCGATCTTAGCTGAGAGAAAAAATACTATCAACTGATTAACAATCCTTAACTTATTTTGTTGTATTAATCTAAAATGAGTCATGTTTCAAAAAAAAATGGCATGTTACTACAGTCTAAAATGCATGATGGTCCTATTTAAATGGATGAAATTGAAAAAGAAAGAAAAATAAAGAAAAAACGAAAATGAGTGAAATGCAGACTCCACCCCCACACTAGAACTAAACAGTGTCCACACTGTAAACGTTTCCTAAATTTGAAAGATCGTACCCAAAGGTGAATGAGATGCAAAATTATTTGTAGAATGAAATGCAATCTAACTATATGTAAGAATGGATCATATGTACAATGATATATGTGTTTGCGGTGCATGCGATGCAAAGAATACCACCATCTTTTTCCCCCACACTTGGTTCTTGCCCTATGAGTCCCATTCCCACTATGTCTAGGCATGTTTTCTAACAAGCAAGAGTTTTTGAAAACCATCTCATCTTTATATCTCGATTTATAGTCCAGTAAATGAAAGTTCAGGGTCGTCCTAACATGAAGTTTTTCAACAAAGCTAACATTCCAAAAATAGTTCATGTATTCAACAAATTTGTCAGTGTAATTTTTCAAAAAATTGTGATCGTATATAAATTCAGTGAAATTTGAATTCTGAGTGTTGTTCAAGACTATGTGATCACATTTCTCATCAGTAACTGACAACGTATTTTCGACACTGATAATTTCAAGTTCGTTTGAAATTTTCTCAAAGTTAAAATTTTCGAACTCATGATGTGAATCTATTTCTTCCTCATTTGGCAACTCTTCCTCATACAATCCAAAAAATTCATGTTCATTAAAATCCATTTCCACTTCTGAGTTTTTGAAAAATTCAAAATTTTCATTTGGTTCAATTTCAAAATTTTCAAGTTTCTCGCAGTCTGAACAAGAAAGATCAAAATCCAAGCTTAAATCTTTTTCCTGGAAAGAGTAGAAGTCCAAATCATTTGTGGAATTTTGAAAAACTTCATCAAGATGATTATTCTCAATTTCCAAAGTCGTTATTTGAAAATTTTCAATGTCAGTAGAAATTGGATTATTTTCTGATTCAAGGCTTGTTTGAATTTGATTTTCTTGCTCTCGTTGTTCTTTATAAGATGCCATTAAACAAAGAAGTTCATCCATCTTTTTATTTAGCCTTTCCGCCCTCTCATCAAAATGACAATCTGCAGAGTCGTTGATTTGAGAGCTCTCACTTTGGATTTCTTGATTATCAAAAGTATAATCCTCATCAATTTCACCATAAATATTATTTTCAATGTGATAGTTGTTTGAATTTTCAGAAAAATGACAATTGTATTAAAAATTATTTTGATTTTGAAAATCAGGTTCGTAACCAAAACTGTTGAAATTCGAGGGAAAGTTGCAATTTAGGTTAATCTCAAGATGTGGATATGGGTTGTACCTTTGGAAATTTTGGTTTATTTGAAAATCATTTACAAAATTATTTTCGAATTGGTTTCCAACCCCATATTGATGTAGATCAAAGGTACGTTGCGATTCAAAACCGTTTTGATGTGGATGTGGCCCATAATCGAAGTTATTGAAATTTAAATTGAAATCGTCGTTTCGATTATATCTATGATTTTGAAAATGTTGGTCAGTTGGAAAATTTTGAAAATTGTTGACATTGGGCTCACGAAATTTTGGAAAATCTTGTTTCATGAGTTGCAATTCATACTCATACTCTTCAAGAGGACGTCTACTCCGATTATTATCCCACAATTCTCTCAAAGATTTTTTTGAATTAGACATTTGAATGAAATCAAGGAAAGACAGAATTTATTCTCACTTCAAAATAATATAAAATACTCAGTTGCGCTCTATTAATTAACTGACTCAATTTGAAGGGGGAAGAGGGTCTTATGGCCATTCACGTATAGTATAAAACTAAGGGATACGACCAATGTTTTAGGGTAGTATGCAACCTCTTTTGCTAATAGTTCAATAAATTGAACTACTATATATCCGCGATCCAATTATACGAGACAGCCAACTTCACAAAACACCACTTTTCAATTATATTATTTTGAAATATCTAATCAGATTTTTTGTTGAGAAACGATGAGACTGATGACAGTAGTTATGGAAATTTCAACTCACAACAATCAGACAGAATAATTGCAGAAATTAAAAACTGTACATAGCAAGCCATTGCCCGTACAGAAAATTTTTACAAGCAATTTCTATATTTTGCAGCACCTATAGAGTTTAGAAAATTTTACAACGGGGTATGGCTGTCCATCCAGAGTAGTTAAAAATCACTATTTACTTTGCTCAATTTCTTTGTTGATTGCATGAATCTGCTCCTTCATTTCGGCTTTTGATTTATTTTGAGATTTCACTTTTGCTTTTTTTTTATGGAAGTTGAAAAAGACAAGCCAAACAAAAGAAAAAAAACAAAACAAAAACTAAGCAAAAATAAATAGAAAAGAAAAAAAGACTAAACAAATACTTTTTTTGTGAAAAGAAAAGAATTAATAAAAACTAAACTAAAAACCGATGAAAAAAAGAAACAATTAGACTCAACATATAAAGAGAAAATTAAAAACAAACTAAACTAAACTAAACAAAAAAAACTAAACAAGACCAAGGAAAGACTAACGTTAAATAAAAAAAATTGGACTCAATAAAAAAAACTAAACTAAAAATAAGAGTAAAAACTAATCTTAAAAGAAAAAAAATCAAAAGAGCTAAGTGCAAACACTCTCACCAAATCATTTAAACGCAATTAGGTTCAACTCAACGGTTAGTCAAGGCCCACGAACCAAATAAAAGTCAATATCCAAAGAAAAACTAAGCCCTAAACAAATTAAACCCAGTGGAAAACAAAATCATGCCTCCTTTTGTTCAGAACCGCAAGTTTTCGTTTCAGTTGGAAACAAATCACTTATCCCCAAAAAAAAAAAATCAGAACAAAATATGGCAAATACTCAATCAAATCTCGTATTCCCAGAGCAAAAGCATGAAACACGATTGACTTTTATTTTCGATTTTCAATTTAAATTGCGATTTTGGTTTGTGGTATTTCGGAGTTGGATTTTAATTCACGATTTGGACTCTGAGGAGAAGGGCTTCGAAATCGAGGATGCAAGAAACGCGAAATGGGTTTTTGGTGTATTGTTGAAAGATGGCAGTGATTGTGGTAGGGTTGAGGAGCTGCTGTACGGTTGTGAGGATTGCGAGATTCGGATTGGATGAACGAACTGGGTTGTTGCGGATTGGAGTTCGGGAAGTTGGTTGTTGATACCGTTGGGGTTGTTGCGGCCAGTATTGAGGCTTTAACGTTTGAGATGAGGGTTGTTGGAGGAGGATGATTGATCGGTAAGGGAGTAGTTTGGTGAAGAGAGGATGGATTTGGTGTGGGTGTGGGTTTGAAAAGAAGGTGTTGTGATATCACGGTTTATAAAGGAGGAGAGGTAGTTTGAAAAGGGATGTGGACTGACTTGTGAATTTGGCAAGGGGATTGGGGTAGATCACGATTGTATTGGTGAAAGACGCAAGATGACAGTTAATTGTGGTTTGGAGAATAAGGTGGTTTTGTGGATTTTGCAGTGTGGTTGGCGTTTTATGATGCTGGTGAGATTTGTATTGGAGTTGTTGCGGATGGGGGTGATTTAGAAGTGAGGTTAGGTGAAGAAATTTGGTAAGATGTTGATGATGGTTTGGTATGGACTGTGTGTTTGTGGGAAGATGACGATGGCAGTTTGGGTGATGAAAGTGGGTGCGAGCAGTAGAGTTGAAGGAAGGGGTACGGTGATTCTTGGCAGTTCAGTTTGGGAAGAAATAGAAAACAAATTAGAAAGGAAATCTTTGTAAACAAGGAATTTTTTTTAACGAAGAAAGCAGAAAGAGAAACAAATGTAAAAATTTGGAAAGAAAGATATAGATGGGATCAAGGAAAAGAAATTTAAGAGACAAAAGTGGCAAAAAAAAATCTCTTCTCTGTTTAGATGATTCTAGCACCAATATTTGATACAAAATCAACTAATAAAGAGTTTTTTTTAACAAAATAAAACAAAAATTAAAATAAAATAAAAAAAATAAAAACTAACACGAATCAGAAATTAAATAAACAATAAAATTTAATCGTTACCTCCCCGGTAACGGCGCCAAAAACTTGATCGTCGTTAATCTATGAATTAGAAAAGCGCGATATTTGTAATAAAATTCTGCAAGCATACAGGTGTGTAGCATACAGGTCGAACACAGGGAGGTAAATTAAAATCAAATTATTTATCTAATCTCTTGGGCGAGTTAGACGATTTTAGAGGTTGGTTTTTGAAAACAATAAAAATTGAAACTGCGATCCGATTCAGAACAAATCTAATTGAACCGACGATCAAATCACAACTATCAATTGGAAATTAATATGCAAAACAGAAATAAAATGCAGAAAGTAAAATTGCAGGAAAAGGAGAACAACAAAAAGTAAATTAGGATTGTCGTTGAAACTAATCAAACGACTAATCACTAGTAAAAAAATGAAAAATACAACTAGTACTCTACCAAATCTAATCGTGTAGATGGCACTAGTTGCTAAGAAATAGAAAATTGCAGAAAATAAAAGAAGAAGAAGAACTTTTATTAATGGAGAAGAGAATATAGAATAGGATAGGATACTTGTTACAATGGATATACATGTGCTTTTATAGGTGAATTGGAAACCTTAATCCTCAAATGGGTATATGAGCCTCTTTTCCAAGAATTGTTTTCATATCACATGCCTTTCTTGACTAAGCTTGTTTGGAAATAATCTCTAAGAATATCTGTGCATATCATGCTGAATACCTTCCATATCTTCCAAATTATCCATGTGGCTAATAGATTGACAAAAGATGTGCATGCGATTAATTCTTCCAAACATGGACTCATGTTAGACTCCAAAAGTATATAACAAAATTCTTCAAATCTTCCATATCTTCCATGTGGCTAATGTGAAAACAAACATCCTCCAATGACATCTTATGCAATTCTTCAAGTAAATGACATATATTCTTTACTTTTGAGGCTGAATGAAGTCTGGTTAACATATCTATAAAAACAACAAGAAAATACCCAGCGTAATATTTATTTATATACAAAAAGATAAAATATAGGTGCATAAATTAACATATTTCTATGTTGATCACATAATAATCCACTCTGTGTGGACCGGCCCTGACGATCCAAGGGGCAGTTGCGGCTGTTCCTGAGACATGGTAGGCTAGATTGTCTCGAATCGGTAGAGGACGATCCCTTGCCTCGGTTCATAGATGGAAATCCAACTTCCAAATACATGACATTTGCGATTTTGATTGTAGAGCCTAGTATGGCGACGTGATATATGGTACCCATGCCGCCTATAATTGATACTTATGATTTGAAGTTGTTTTATACGCTATACACTCATAGTAATAATAAATGATTTGTTTTAAACGTATCAAGCATTCTTGACTATTATAAGGTAAAAACTCTATCCTCCGGCTTGCGTTGCATTGTGTGATGGTAACTGGGTCTTATAATAGCTTCATTGTTCTTTATTTATCATTGCGCTATTGTTTTATGCACTGGTATTCTTGGGAGGAAACTCGTTCCGTGTTATACGGCGTGGTCCCTTGATTTACCTAACTTTAAAATAAAGATTAATAGTTGTTTTAGTTCTTACACCAGTCACATGACTGACCTCGAGTTTATTGTTTTAACCTAAACTCTGGGTGCCCTTATTTTGACACGGGCAGCTAGTAGTTTTGGGTTTTGCAGATTTATATTCACAGGATCCTGGTTTGCAGCTGGAATGATATCCGGAAAGCTTTGTATCCGTATATATCTTCTAGTTGTGTATTGTATTATTTTCCGCTGCTATGTAATGTATTGTAATCTCTGATACTTTTCTGATGTATATTATTTGTTTATACTCTGTATATTCTATTATTCTGGTGAATTGTTGTAATATACAATGAAATGTTCTTCCGTCCGTGTTCTGTTGTGGCTTGTTCTCGAACTATCCGCGCTTTCCTTCACGGGGAAGTTATGGGTTTTTACATTTGGTATCAGAGCTTTGGTTTACAAAGCTCGAGAACAAGACACATTAGAACCGTACGAAAGAATTCATCAGAAATTGGATTAGCAATATCCAATAAGAATGACTCGTTAGAGATGGGATCAGTAGTATCCTAGAACGAGTGTGAAGAGTATATTTTTAAAATGAAAACAATTTTTGTTTTGAAAATTCAATTATACGTATTTGAATATTTATTTATATTGAATTTGGACAATCCAGTATATAAAGATTTTGCATATACGTCTGATCCACGGGTATTCAAAGTTTTAATATACTGGATAGATATAGAATCACTCTAGTCGCCCGGAGATGATTCTGATGATGCCGCGGCGTCATCAGCATTTATATTCGAGTGTCGAAGGTGAGATATCTATATATTTCCATTGACTGGTGTGAGAAACAATATTAGATAGGGCCTATTGTTGTGATTTGGCATCAAAAATGTGATTTTTTATGACTATATATCAAAGTTATGAATTTGAAAAGCTAATCAACTAATTGATTGATGGTTGTGTTGTTTGATTACTGTTTTGATTAATTGAAATTTTAACCATGTAGCCAATTTGATCAAATAGTGAGTTGTATTGGAAATTTGGTCGCATTTGCTTGCATATACATGTACTTTCATTGAACAGGTCATAGCAAGGAGGCTAGAGCAGAGAAATAAAATTGTTTGCCCGACAAATAGGTACATGTTTATCATAATTTACTGTTTTGTTTGGGTGATGATGATTTTATGAGCCGATTGGCTAGTAGCTTGGCTTTTTCTTTTTCTTTTTGAGATCAGAGGGCCTATATGGCAATTTAGGGATTTTCCCGGTGCTCCCGGTGCAGGGGAGGTTATGGCGAAATTTTTCGGAAATTTAGGGTGTTAGCCAAATTTTTGATAAATTTGAAAAGTTCTTAGAATCTGAAAAGAGGAAGTACTTAAGCCATAATGAAAATATGGAAAGTTGAGTTGATTAGTAAAACAACTTTCAGCTTCGATCCTTTTCGGGGACGAAAAGTTTTAAGTAGGGGAGATTGTAATAACTCGGAAATCCGAGCCAATTTAAAAAATTTATTTTGGCAATTTTAGCGAATATTGATTATTTAAAATAGATTATTTTAAATAATAATGACGAGAAATTTATTTTGAATAGAATTCGAACGTATATATTTATATAGATCGACGGTAGAATATAATTATTTATTTATATATATAAAAGGAATTGAAAATGGCACGGTAGTTCGATAATTCGATTTCAAACTTCCATTGAATGTACCGGGTGCAGAATAAACCGGATTTTAGTGAAACCAAAAATATTTGAATCTAATCGAGAATATCTTTCCAACGAATCCGAAAAATCGAAATTTCGTAGCGGGGATAAAAAGTTATGTCCAGATGAATTTTCAGAATAGTCGCTATGGAATTCTGGCCCTTAAAAATGGAAATTTTGTAAACGACCTCGGATTTCGACAAAACCACTTTTGTTGGATCTGTGATGTCAAGTTATTGCTAGATTCCAATTTTCATAATTTTTCGAATAAATATGTGAGCGCGGCAAAGGAAAATGCATTTGACCAGTTTTAGTTGATTTTAATCGACTGGAAAATGGCCATTTTTCAAACGATCTCGGAATTTGACGAAACTAGTTTGTTAGGACCGTATCGTCAATACGAAGCTAGAAAATATTTTTCGGGGATTTTTCTAGTTAGTATGTGGCCCCGGTAAATTAAAATGTGCGTTCAAATTCAATATATAGAGTTATATGTTGATCTTGACGAAAACTAATCAAAATGATCTAATCAGCTTACGATACATATCCCATTGTGTTCGGAATGGGGGTAATTAGCTATGGACGACAGGCGGTGGGTCTCATTTAGAGGTCAAAATTAAAAGTTACTATTTGAAAATAAAATAATTAAATATATATATACTCCTCTCACATACCCCTCTCTCCTCACTCAGAACCTAATCAAAAAAAAAACCCGACATCGACGTTCGAGCCCCTCCCTTTGCCGACGCCTCGTCGCCCCCCCCCCCCCAGCCGTCGAAGTCCGGCCTCCCCCTCCCCCCCCCCCCAGTGGTCCTCCTCCCTCCTACCCTCTCTCTCCTTCCTCTCCCCTTCCATTTTCTTCGATCCGCAACCCTCCCCCTTCTCGAGAGCAGCCGCCGCCTTCAGCTACTCCCTCGACCACCCAAGACTCCGAAGCAGCTACCCTTCCCCCCTCTGGAAAATACCGAATTAAAGTGAGTTATTTTATATTATTTATTTTATTTATTTTAGGTTAGCTGATTTGAAAATAAAGGCATGGTTTAAATTAGGTTTTTAACTAAGAAAAGGCGAGGTTTTTAACTAAGAAAGGGCGAGATTTTTAACATAGAAAAAGGTAAAAAAAATGGATTTTTACTATAAGAATAAAGATTAAAAATATAATTTTTATAATATAGAAAGATTAAAAATATAATTTTTATAATGTAGAAAGATTAAAAATATGATTTTTACATGATAGAAAGATTAAAAATAAATTTTTTATAATATAGAAAGATTAAAAATATAATTTTTATACTAGTGGCATATTAAAAATATGATTTTTATTCATGTAGAGTAGTAAAAATAAAATCTTTATTAGGAGAAGAGCAATATAAAAATATACTTTTTATAACGAAGTGAAGATAAAAATTCGATTTTTATATATTGAAAAGCGAAGTAAAAATGTGATTTTTATATAGGTAGTGATTACGGATGATGAAAGTGAGGAAAGAAGGAACGACGAAGACTTCTACATTTGAAGAGTCGTGGCGTTTGGATTAGCTAATCTGTGATGGCCCGCCCCGCACCAACCGACACTTCCTCCAAGTGTGCGCTGTACACATGTCCAACTGGCACGGAATGGTCGTCATAAGAAAAGAAAGAAGGTGAAGAACTAACACATAACCTATAGAATGTCTCACAGCGCATGGAATAAAATATAATAGCAAGATACTTGACATAAAACAGGCGAGACAGTGCATAAACTGAAACCAAAACTAAACAACATCAGAGTAGCGGAAATCCAAAATACAGCTTATTACAACTTTTAAAACTGTCTCTAAAGCAAAAGAAAGCAACAGTAGAAGATGCACTGCTAATGCCCAAGCAGTGATCTTCAACAACTCAGGGAGAATATCTATATCATACGTGGAAGCCTCCTGCTCGTCTCCGGATCAGCTACTCGTGCATACCTCCTAACCTGTCTCTAGTCTGCTCGTGTGAGCACCCAGAGTAATAAGAAGAGACATAAAACTCTGGGTCAGACAAAAAGTCTGGTATGAGCGATAAGCAGCTAAACAGAACAATAACAGGTATACTAAACCATACCTGAACCTGGACCTGTAACCAAAGAGTTAGCACTACATACTGTACAATACTTTAAGGTGCCATCAACATATGGTGTAAAGAAATACGGGGGTGGGGGTGTGCATGTCATAGTGATAGCAAACAATTCAATCATGGCAACCATCCTCACATCTCTCACTCAGTGCGTAAAGCATACGATATCTACCACTTTGGAACACTAGACAAATTGAGGTAACGATGAATCCCGACTTGTAGAAACCCTGCTATGACCAAGCCAAACACATGGAGTCATGACCAAACATTTCAATGACCCACCACATTGGTCGTAGCCCTTGGTCCTACCAATGCCATAATGGCCCTGAATCCGCCTTCGTCCTTCCTACCATAGCGGTCCAAAGCTATAGACATCGATAACCCCTTAACACGCGTCCCGCAGCAAAGCCCAATCATGAAGCGAACTCGTTGATTCCCATCTGGATCTTGAGCTCTAGCTTCTCATTTGGACTTCCTTTGCATCTCGGGTTATGGTCTTCTTCGGTTCGGTTCGGGTATCCTCCTCCTATCTGGTTCAGTTCGGGTCTCCTCCTCTATCCTGTTCGGTTCGGATCTCCTCCTCCTATCCGGTTCGGGTGTCTCCTCCTATCCGGTTCGGTTCGGATCTCCTCCTTCTATTCGGTTCGGTTCGGGTGTCTCTTCCTATCCGGTTCGGTTCGGATCTCCTCCTTCTATTCGGTTCGGTTCAGATCTCCTCCTCATATCCGGTTCGGATCGGATGTTCTTCCTACTCGATTCGGTTCGGATCTCCTCCTTCTATCCGGTTCGGATCGGATCTCCTCCTCCTATCCGGTTCGGATCGGGTGTTCTTCCTAACCGGTTCTGAAAATCTGCAACTTTTTCCAGCAAGCTATTTTCGCCGAACGACGGCGTTTTCAACCATTCTAAACTTCCTATGACATTACAAAACATTCCAAACAGCAGTAACAACATATAGAATCAATCAAAAACATTAAAACATCATTTACATGAAATACTTTAGATCAAACATACCCAAAAACCCATGTTTTCCCCTTAATCCTTCTTAACCATGATTAAGCATACAATTAGCAAAACTTATCCAAATTAGCCCAAATTTTTATCAGAGCCATAAAACATCATTATAGAATTTTAGGAATTTTTCCAAAATTTATTAATGTAAAAATTCGCTAATCTTCACTAATTACCCATAATTAACCGTAATTAGTGTAAAAGCAAGCTAATCACTCACCTTTGCCACAACTAAAACCCCAAAACTGAAATATTCTCTAATTTGGCGTTGTTCCCAATCTTACATAGCAGCTCTACCTCGGTTCTCGTGCTAATACTCCTTGATTTGATGTTTGCTAAGCCTAATCTTCAATTAGAAAGTGATTAAGAGGTGTTTTGAAGAGATTTAGAAGGTGGAGGCCATGGCTAGGTTAAGAGGAATGAATAGTGACGGCTGAAAAATGAGAAAAAGGTATTCTCCAAACCCTAACAGCCCTTTTAAACTCCTAATCCCGAAATTCCTCTTTGGGCCTAGCTGTTAATCACCCGGTTAAGCCCAATTAAGCTGTTTTTCACCATCTGAAACTTGTTTCAGCCATATCTCCCAAACGGTGAGTCCGTTTGGCTAATATGACCACTCTACGGAATTGTAAACCATCATCCGGATCCAATGGAAGTGGTTTCATGTCAAAATTCCTTTCCAGTCAAAAGTTATGGTCAAAACAAGTTCAACTAGGGGCAAAACGGTCATTTAGAAATCGACAAAAATCATGAACATGGGAAATGACCCTACTAGTCGTTTCCTAAAAGTACACGACCATACGACTTACTAAGAAAAAGAAATAAATATTCTACGATCTTCCGATGCGTAGAATGCGGGTCGTTACATTCTCCCTCCCTTAAGAAATTTCGCCCCTGAAATTCCTTAACAAAGAAACAAACAATGAATCTCGCATGCCTAACAATCATTCACAGCAATCAAACATGCAAAACAAGCAAAACAAACATAACCTAGCATGCGGAAAACTAAATCGCTAATAAAATCTTACCAGGCAAAGAGTTCTGGATACTTCTTCCTTATGTCCTCCTCTGTTTACCAAGTACAGTCTTTCTCATCCTCACCCCACTGGACTTTGACTAGTTTCACCGCCTTCCTTCGAAGTTGCTTCGTATCGTTCCCAACGATACGCATAGGCCTACGGTTCCCAACCGCCTCAGGTTCAACCTCGATATCGTCCAACTGATCAGGTTAAATAGCCACATTAGGGTCGTGCACAAACTTCCTTAACTGGGAAACATGAAATACGTTGTGAACTCCCGCCATCTTGTCCGGTAATTCAACTTTATATGCCAAACTTCCAACTAGTTCGAGAACTGGGAATGGGCCAACAAACCTTGGTGCCAACTTGCCTCCCCTGCCAAATCGTATTACGCTCTTCAACGGAGAAATCTTGACAAACACCAAGTCACCAACGGAGAATTTTAAGTCTCTTCTCCTCTTATCAGCATAACTCTTTTGCCTATCTTGGGCAGCCTTCATTCGTTGTTGAATGGTCTTGATTTTATCTGAAGTTTCCCTCACCACATCTGGTCCAAGCATAAACTTCTCGCCAGTCTCTATCCAACATGATGGTGAGTTGCATGGTCTTCCGTACAAAGCTTCAAACGGAGCCATACCGATAATGGATTGGTAGCTATTATTATATGCAAACTCTACTAGATGCAAATGGTCATCCCATGATCCACCAAAATCCAATATACATGCTCTCAAGAGATCTTCCAAAATACGATTCACCCTCTCGTCTGACCGTCGGTCTGAGGATGATATGCGGTACTGAGATGTAACTCTGACCCTAGAGCCTCTTGTAAGTTCTTCCAAAACCCACTAGTGAACAACGGGTCTCGGTCACTCACAATGCTTTTAGGTATTCCATGAAATCTCACTACCCACTTCATATACAATTTTGCTAACTTAGCTGCCGTTCTGGTCGATTTGACTGGTATAAATCTTGCACTTTTAGTCAGTCGATCCACAACTACCCAAATGCTATCATGTCCCGATCTAGTCCTTGGTAAACCATCAATGAAATCCATCGAGACTTGCTCCCATTTCCATTCGGGAATTTCTAAGGGCTGTAACAACCCACTAGGCTTCTTTTGCTCGGCTTTAACTAGCTGGCAATTCATGCACTTGGATATAAACTTCCCAACGTCTCTTTTCATCCCTTCCCAGTAGTAAGTCTGCTTCATATCTCGATACATCTTGTTACCACCGGGGTGTATAGTCAGCTTTGAGTGATGACATTCTCTAAGCACTTCATCTCTCAATCCATTGACATTGGGTACAACAAGCTTTCCATTCTTTCTAAGCCATCCTTCTCGATCAAGCCCATACTTGTTCATTTCCTCATCGATATCCATCTTTAACTTGGAGATGATTTCCAATAGGTTAGGATCGTCCCTCTGACTAGAGCCGATCCGCTCAATTAAAGTGGGTCTGATCGTCAAACTTGCTAACATTTCTGGATCCAATTCGCACTTTGGTCTGAAATCAAACTCCGCGATATACTCCAGTTGCTTCCATTCAAGGAACATAGCCCCTAAGCTGGCATGTCTTCTACTCAATGCATCAGCCACCGCATTGCCCTTTCCCGGTGTATATGCGATGTCAAAATCATAGGAAGCCAAGAACTCTAACCACCTTTGTTGTCGGAGATTTAGATCCTTTTGGGAGAAGAGATACTTCAACGACTTATGATCTGTAAATAGCTCAAATCTTTCTCCCAAGAGATAGTGTCTCCACATCTTTAACGCGAACACGATCGCTGCCAATTCCAAGTCATGGGTGGGGTATCTTCTCTCGTGCGGTTTCAATTGCCGACTTGCATAAGCTACAACCCTACCGCCTTGCATCAATACAGCACCCAGTCCGGTACCGCAGGCATCCGTGTATATTGTCATCTCTTCATTCCCCTTAGGAATGACTAACACTGGTGCGCTTGTCAACTTGTCCTTCAGACTCTTAAATGCATTCTCGCACCTTCCATCCCAGACAAAAGCTTGATTCATCTTGGTCAACTGGGTCAATGGTGCTGCTATCTTGGAGAAACCTTGGATAAACTAACGATAATATCCAGCTAACCCCAAGAAACTTCTTACATCTGTTGCACTCTTGGGTGTAGGCCAATCTTGTACCGTAGCCACTTTCGCCGGGTCCACGGCAATACCATTCTCTGATACAACATGGCCCAAGAACCTCACTTCCCTCTTCCAGAAGTGACACTTAAAAAACTTTGCTTTCAATTGGTGTTTTCTCAACACCTCCATCACTACTCTTAAATGTTCCTTGTGTTCTTCCTCTGTCCTCGAATAGACCAAAATATCATCAACGAACACAAGGACAAACTTATTCAACTGATCTCTGAATATCCTGTTCATAAGATCCACAAAATATGTTGGGGCATTGGTCAGTCCGAATGGCATGACCAACCACTCATAAAATCCAGACGGCGTTCGAAATGCCGTTTTAGCTATACTCTCAGCTTCCACTCTAAGCTGATGAAAACCTGTCACGAGATCCAACTGAGAAAATACTCTCGCGCCACTCAACTGATCGAACAAATCATCTATCCGCGGTAGAGGATACTTGTTCTTCCTCCTCACTTTATTCAACTCGCGGTAGTCTACACACAAACGAAGGGAACCATCCGCCTTGGTAGCAAACACAACTGGTGTTCCCCATTCAGAAACACTCCTTCTGATAAATCCCTTCTTAAAAGATCGCTGAGTTGTACCTCGAGCTCTCGCTGCTCCCTTGGTGCCATACGACGAAGTGGCATCACTATAGGCCTGGCATCCTTTACCAAATCAATACGAAACTCAATCTCTCGGTGTGGTGGAAGTCCGGTCACTTCTTCGAAAACATCCGAATACTGGCCAACCACGGGCAAACCTGACAACTCACTATGCGGAATGTCGAGGGAGTTTAGAAAACTAGCCAATACCCCCTTACTGGGTAGACCACCAAACACTATCCTCCGCCCATCATCCTCTCTAGCTGTCACTAAAAAGCCCTCACAGTCTACCACCACCCTGTATCTTTGGAGCCAATCTACTCCCAAAATAATGCCAAACCCAGTAAAGCCCAAAACAAAGCAATCACAAACAAACATGCATCCATGACTCAATAGGACCACATTACGACAAATCATTCTTAGGCTAGTCGAACCACCAATCGGGTTCGTCACTACTAAAGGTCTATCGACAATCTCGGGCTCCAATCCCAACCTATCTACCAGGTCACTAGATATGAAAGAACTGGAAGCTCCGGTATCAAATAAAACTCTAACAGGAACATCATAAACAGAAAGCATACCTTGAATGACGACATTCTTTCCCTTCTCCGCCGCAGTTGGGGCATTCGACGAAGAAGGAATAGCATTGAGAGCATATGCTTTCACCATTTGCTTTTCTTTAGGGGGCTGTGGACACTTGTCCTTGTGGTGTGCCATTAGGCCACAGTTGAAGCACTTCCTATCCGCTGGCTTGGCCCGACAATTACTAGCATAATGGCCCTTCTTACCACAGCTGAAGCACTCAACATCTTGCTTATTCTTTTTCTTCTGGCCATCCTTAGTCTGACTCTGCTTTCTTTTATTCTGGGAACCACCCTTGCCTCCACCACTTGCTTGTGGCTTTGGCTCATCTGCGGATGCAACCTCAGTCTTCGACTTAGGGTAGAGACTTTCTGATCTTAATGCTTTCCCCACAATCGATTCAAACGTCTCATCGATGTGGTTAATAAGTCTTTCCCCCAAGTACTGATCCAAACCAGTTATGAATTTCTCATTCTTTTTCTCGGCAGTATCAATAAGAGATAACCCATATTTTGACAAAGTGTCAAATTCAGCAATATACTCCGAGACAGCTCTGCCATTCTGCTTGAGCTCCAAGAATTTCTTAAACATCACTGACTTCTGAGCAGCTGGAATGAACTTCTCGCTAAAGAAAGCCTTAAACTGCTCCCAAGTAATCTGATCTTCGGGAGTAGCTGCCTTTATAGCATTCCACCAATTCATTGCCCGCCCTTGCAGCTGACGGGACGCTAGCTTTCTCTTCATCGCATCCTCGATACCCAAATCCTCGAAGATACGTTCGCAACTATCCAACCAATCTTGAACATCCGTGGCCGACTCCGTTCCGTGAAATGGCGTCCCACCCAGGTTAGTATAATCCTTATTCATCTTGGCGAAGTCGACCCTCGGCGCCTGCACTATTGGACCACCACCATTTCCACCATTGGGAGCTGCCCTCTGTACATCTCTAAGCATCTCTCTCATGAGGTCAGTAAACATCGTCCTCATGTCAGCAGCATTCCCATTATTGGCCCCTCTACCGGTACCTCTAACATATCGGCTCATCGTCAATCTGAAAAAGGAAACGATTAACAACCCCATAGTGGTGCTAGTGCAGCACGACTTCATTCTTATACTACTAATAGTATATATATATAGCTTTTGAAAACCAAAATAATCACAAATACGCTCTCTCGTATACGTGTACTATCTCTCCCTGATAACGTCCCTAGGTTAACTACGCAACCTAGAGCTCTGATACCAAGTGTGATGGCCCGCCCCGCACCAACCGACACTTCCTCCAAGTGTGCGCTGTACACATGTCCAACTGGCACGGAACGGTCGTCATAAGAAAAGAAGGTGGATAACTAACACATAACCTGTAGAATGTCTCACAGCGCATGGAATAAAATATAATAGCAAGATACTTGACATAAAACAGGCGAGACAGTGCATAAACTGAAACCAAAACTAAACAACAGCAGAGTAGCGGAAATCCAAAATACAGCTTATTACAACTTTTAAAACTGTCTCTAAAGCAAAAGAAAGCAACAGTAGAAGATGCACTGCTAATGCCCAAGCAGTGATCTTCAACAACTCAGGGAGAATATCTATATCATACGTGGAAGCCTCCTGCTCGTCTCCGGATCAGCTACTCGTGCATACCTCCTAACCTGTCTCTAGTCTACTCGTGTGAGCACCCAGAGTAATAAGAAGAGACATAAAACTCTGGGTCAGACAAAAAGTCTGGTATGAGCGATAAGCAGCTAAACAGAACAATAACAGGTATACTAAACCATACCTGAACCTGGACCTGCAACCAAAGAGTTAGCACTACATACTGTACAATACTCTAAGGTGCCATCAACATATGGTGTAAAGAAATACGGGGGTGGGGGTGTGCATGTCATAGTGATAGCAAACAATTCAATCATGGCAACCATACTCACATCTCTCACTCAGTGCATAAAGCATACGATATCTACCACTTTGGAACACTAGACAAATTGAGGTAACAACGAATCCCGACTTGTAGAAACCCTGTTATGACCAAGCTAAACACATGGAGTCATGACCAAACATTTCAATGACCCACCACATTGGTCATAGCCTTTGGTCCTACCAATTCCATAATGGCCCTGAATCCGCCTTCGTCCTTCCTACCATAGCGGTCCAAAGCTATAGACATCGGTAACCCCTTAACACGCGTCCCGCAGCAAAGCCCAATCATGAAGCGAACTCGTTGATTCCCATCTGGATCTTGAGCTCTAGCTTCTCATTTGGACTTCCTTAGCATCTCGGGTTATGGTCTTCTTCGGTTCGGTTCGGGTATCCTCCTCCTATCCGGTTCAGTTCGGGTCTCCTCCTCTATCCGGTTCGGTTCGGATCTCCTCCTTCTATTCGGTTCGGTTCGGGTGTCTCTTCCTATCCGGTTCAGTTCGGATCTCCTCCTTCTATTTGGTTCGGTTCAGATCTCCTCCTCCTATCCGGTTCGGATCGGATGTTCTTCCTACTCGATTCGGTTCGGATCTCCTCCTTCTATCCGGTTCAGATCGGATCTCCTCCTCCTATCCGGTTCGGATCGGGTGTTCTTCCTAACCGGTTCTGAAAATCTACAACTTTTTCCAGCAAGCTATTTTCGCCGAACGACGGCGTTTTCAACCATTCTAAACTTCCTATGACATTACAAAACATTCCAAACAGCTGTAACAACATATAGAATCAATCAAAAACATTAAAACATCATTTACATGAAATACTTTAGATCAAACATACCCAAAAACCCATGTTTTCCCCTTAATCCTTCTTAACCATGATTAAGCATACAATTAGCAAAACTTATCCAAATTAGCCCAAATTTTTATCAGAGCCATAAAACATCATTATAGAATTTTAGGAATTTTTCCTGAATTTATTAATGTATAAATTCGCTAATCTTCACTAATTACCCATAATTAACCGTAATTAGTGTAAAAGCAAGCTAATCACTCACCTTTGCCACAACTAAAACCCCAAAACTGAAATATTCTCTGATTTGGCGTTGTTCCCAATCTTACACAGCAGCTTTACCTCGGTTCTCATGCTAATACTCCTTGATTTGATGTTTGCTAAGCCTATTCTTCAATTAGAAAGTGATTAAGAGGTGTTTTGAAGAGATTTAGAGGGTGGAGGCCATGGCTATGTTAAGAGGAATGAATAGTGACGGCTGAAAAATGAGAAAAAGGTATTCTCCAAACCCTAACAGCCCTTTTAAACTCCTAATCCCGAAATTCCCCTTTGAGCCTAGCTGTTAATCACCCGGTTAAGCCCAATTAAGCTGTTTTTCACCATCTGAAACTTGTTTCAGCCATATCTCCCAAACGGTGAGTCCGTTTGGCTAATATGACCACTCTACGGAATTGTAAACCATCATCCGGATCCAATGGAATTGGATTCATGTCAAAATTCCTTTCCAATCAAAAGTTATGGTCAAAACAAGTTCAACTAGGGGCAAAACGGTCATTTAGAAATCGACAAAAATCATGAACATGGGAAATGACCCTACTAGTCGTTTCCCAAAAGTACACGACCATACGACTTACTAAGAAAAAGGAATAAGTATTCTACGATCTTCCGATGCATAGAATGCGGGTCGTTACATAATCGGTGAGAACTTCTCACCTTTTAATTTTATTTCTAGTTTAAAATATATACTAGGATGCAGACGGTGTTTAGTAGCACCCGACACCCGTCATCCACAGACCATGGACGGCTTGTATGCTGGTTTGTTTGATTTTGATGTGTGGTTGATTGTGTGATGTGATGTGAAATGAAATAAAACATTTATATAGTTGAAATAAAATATTTTATAGTGGAACATATTTTATAGTTAAAAATAGAATTTTTAACGTGTACATGAAATGAAATAAAAATAAATAAATCGGACGATTTGTTTATATACACACACTTGACTGATATTGATTGGGACGATTAATTTTACACATCGCCCAACTGCACAAATAAAATCGGTGTTTGATTGTTTGAAACCCCACACGGGTATTGGGATGATATTTGACGTACACTAATTCCGATTGTTTAGTTGTATGTCGATCGATTGATTGACAGACTGTTATAAGCGTTGAATATTTATATTTGATGCTTATACAGTGTAGAATGCATTCTGGATGATGGTTGATTATTTATCGTTGTTATTTTATATATGTGTTATAGAAAATCCATATAATTAACATTATATGGTAATTGATTGGGCCTCATTCCAGTTTCGAATAGAAATATTTGAATAGAAATATTTGAAAAGAAATATTTGAATAGAAATATTTGAATAGAAATATTTGAAAAGAAATATTTGAATAGAAATATTTGAACAGAAATATTTGAAATAAAATATTTGAATATAGAAATATATGAAGCCGTATTGATTAGATTGACACAATTTTGACGTAAACGATATTTATATCGATTGTATTCATTTTATAAGGAATATTGAAAAGAGATTTCAAAATCGAATATTTTAAATTGAAATTCGAACCGAATTAAAACGAATTAGAATTCGAATTGAAATTGAATGAAATTGAATTTGAATAGATAACGAATTGAAATAAATAGAAATGAATTCGAATTGAAATTGAATTGAATTGAAAACGAATGAAAATTGAATTAGAAATCGATTTGAATTGAAATCAATTTGAAATGAATTTAAAACGAATTTAGAAGGAAAAATTCAATTTTGATTTGAATTTGAAAAGAAGTTGAAATCGTTATGAAAACGAATTTAAAACGATTTATGAAATACGTTTTTAAAGGAAATCGACGAAGTATATATTACATATATTATATATATAATATAATGGCCTAAATAGAACGTGCCACGCCGCGGCAGTTCGCGAATTTCGACCATTGACTTCGAATGGACATTGCGGGAGATCCGACCGTCGGATTCTCCTAAAACCGGAACCGTTGGGTTCGTATCGAAAAGAGCTTTCTAACGGATATTGGAAATTTGAAATCTAACGGTTGGATTTGGAATTATGTCCAAATCAAATTTGGAAAAGGTCGCTGTAAGTGCAGTTCGATGGCCGTTGATGGAAATCGACTGTACGGGCCTTGATAAAATTATTAAAAATATAAATAATTTGTGTAAAATCATAAGTAATGATTTGTGAAGAATTGGGATGAAAACTCCATATTTGAAAAGATAAAAATAGATTTCTATTGAAATGAACTAGTTTTGAACTAGAATTAAAATTCTATTTATTTTTAAATAAATAAATTTGATTTGAAAGGGTTTTAAAAGTAACCAGGATTTCCAATAAATTGAATTGGAATGGATTTGAATCGAAATTGTCTTCGGATTATTTTGATGTTGGATTTCGTGATTATACAGATATTGTTATGGAAATTTGATAGATATATTTATATCATTATTTCCAATACGATATTTTATTGTTCATAGAATTTGATATTGAATATAAGCCGATATATTTTCTATTCAGAGCCTTGTATTTAATATCAAATGTGATTTGGGTTTGTCGTGTCTTCATTAACACTATTCTTAAGCCTAGGTCAGAAAAAGATTGAATCTTTTTATTTAGATTTAATGAAGTGTACCAATTAAATGATATTTAATTGGAATTGAATTGGTATTGATTTTTGGGTTTATCGTGAACAGTGTTTTAAATAACACTTGTTCTTTAACCCGATAATTAATAGAATGTGATTTTGGGTTGTCGTGAACGGTATCTTCAATAATACTGTTCTTAGACCCATGGAGTTAAGAAAATCAGAAACTAACGTGAGATTAGTTAAGTTGAATGGTTTCTTGGGTATTGATTTGATGTTAGTTTCGGCCTTCGGGGTTAATATTTAGGGAATTGCTCACTTGTTAATTTACGGTTAGGGACTGATTGAAATGTGATGTGATTTTGGGTTTATCGTGAACCGTGTTTTAAATGACACTGATTCTTTAACCCAGTTGAAGATTAAAATTAAGTGGAGTTTTAATGAATCTTTAATTAGATTGAAAAGATCGAGAAGGGAGTATCACCAGTTTTGCTCCAGGCGATAGTTAAATCTTTAATTAGATTTAAACGTGAAATGGTAACTAAATTTACCGATAACACCATGGTGTTAGATATGAAGTAAGACCCGTTTTACTTCATGGGATGAATAGGTTGGGATTGGGAAATTAAAACAAACGATTACTTTGGTAAGGTTCGTTAATCCCGACTAGTTTGAATTGATATTCAAAAGTAGATTAAAGAATAAATTTAAAGGATTTATATTTGATAAAATTAACGGGAACATTTCCCTATGAATTGAAATTTAGAAACTAACTGTCGGTTAGCTAAGCAGAATGGTTTTCTGGATATTGATCTGATGTTGGTTTCGGCCTTCGGGGTTAATATTTGGGGAATTATTCTCTTGTTAATTTACGATTAGTGACTGATGAATTGGAAAGAGGCGTATGTTGTGTTTGTGTAACACTTGTTTATAATATACGTGAGTTATTCGGAAAGACCGGGTTTATCCCATTCTGAATAACTGATACGACGATAAGTCGAAGATGAAGACGGTGGTCGAAGACCATAGGTCTTCACGTCGTTTGGGTGATTACTGATGATCTTGATTGGGATGTACACCCAAGAAGATGGAAACAGTTGGTGATCGTCCAGACGTACTTGGAGATCGATGGATATGCGGGGTACTAGGTGCCTCCGGTTTGTTCAGACCCAGAACGAACTTGTAAATGGACTGTGTGTCTGACATTGGATTTTAGTCTGTGTGATTGATTTCTATTAAATATATATCTGTTTGGCGGAGGAGAATTTATTCTCTTGCTTAACGCCCTTCTCTGAAAGGTACGAGCTCAGGGGTTATATGCTGATGGATATCAAACGCATAGAGTGAATTGCATGTGTGGCATGCCTAAGTGGTAATTGATCAAGGCTTCTGTTGAAAATCAAAGTCTTGTGGTTGATGATCAAAGCAAGGCCTTTGTGGCATAGCTTTGTGTAACGTTTACTTCGCGAGTTTCACACTCGGTATGAACCAGAAACGGGAGAGGACATCAGGGAGGGCATGCGTTTCTTTCTAGCTAAAAGTGGCATCAGTGGTTTTACACGCCCTGACGAGTTTGACTTATGTGGTTGTTGCTGTTGCGAGGCGCCTCGGTTTGATCGGACGATACGGGTCCGATGGAGTCATTTTTTGGCTCATTTGCGCCCCATAGGGCGGGGAGACGTATTGTTCAGGCATAATAATCCACTCCGTGTGGACCGGCCCTGACGATCCAAGGGGCAGTTGCGGCTGTTCCTGAGACATGGTAGGCTAGATTGTCTCGAATCGGTAGAGGACGATCCCTTGCCTTGGTTCATAGATGGAAAACCAACTTCCAAATACGTGACATTTGCGATTTTGATTGTAAAGCCTAGTATGGCGACATGATATATGGTACCCATGCCGCCTATGATTGATACTTATGATTTGAAGTTGTTTTATACACTATACACTTATAGTAATAATAAATGATTTGTTTTAAATGTATCAAGCATTCTTGGCTATTATAAGGTAAAAACCCTATCCTCCGGCTTGCGTTGCATTGTGTGATGGGAACTGGGTCTTATAATAGCTTCATTGTTCTTTATTTAGCATTGCGCTGTTGTTTTATGCACTGGTATTCTTGGGAGGAAACCCGTTCCGTGTTATACGGCGTGGTCCCTTGATTTACCTAACTTTAAAATAAAGATTAATAGCTATTTTAGTTCTCACACCAGTCACATGACTGACCTGGAGTTTATTGTTTTAACCTAAACTCTGGGTGCCCTTATTTTGACACGGGCAGCTAGTAGTTTTGGGTTTTGCAGATTTATATTCACAGGATCTTGGTTTGCAGCTGGAATGATATCCGGAAAGCTTTATATCCGTATATCTCTTCTAGTTGTGTATTGTATTATTTTCCGCTGCTATGTAATGTATTGTAATCTCTGATACTTTTCTGATGTATATTATTTGTTTATACTCTGTATATTCTTGTATTCTGGTGAATTGTTGTAATATACAATGAAATGTTCTTCCGTCCGCGTTCTGTTGTGGCTTGTTCTCGAACTATCTGCGCTTTCCTTCACGGGGAAGTTATGGGTTTTAACAAGTTGCTGGTTGTTTCAGTATATGTTGATGATTTGTTAATGACAGATGCAATGAAATAAAGGTAGCTGAATTCAAGTTTGAGATTCTTAAAGAATTCGAGATGACTAATCTCAGATTAAGGTCTTATTTTTTGGGCACGGAAATTCAACAAAATGATGATGGGATCTTTGTACACTAAAGGAAGTAGAGATTCTAAAGAAATTTCAAATGGAAGATTGTAAATGTATGGACACATCAACGAATGTAAAAGACAAGTTCATTAAAGAAGACGGAACTGGAAAAGTTGATGATAAGTAATATAGGAGCTTAATTGGGTGCTTGACGTGCTTGACATCAACAAGACCTGGTATTATGTTCGTTATAAGTCTTCTATTGTGCTTGACGTGCTTGACATCGCCGGTATAACTGAAAATTCGATTTAAGATTTTATGATTTTGCTTGGAAATGTATTCTATCCATGAATAACATGTAGAAGGTAGCCAAAACAAGTGCCAATAATTAGGGCTAGAGATCAATATTTAAATAGTTTCATAGGAGAAAAGGTTGGAAAGTCTATAAGCCTTTCCCACTCAACCCGAAACATACATATCTATGCATATTCTCTATATTTTAGTCACCCCTGACCCATGCCATGTTTGAATTTTTTTTCCTTAGCAATAGGCCTTAAATCTATTTAAGTCTAAGGCAAAATACTATGCGATTAAATCCAATTTAACCAATTATCAACATCGTATACCAATCAATATTTTTATAACTATAATAAACATATATACATCAATAACTATTTCTCAAAACATATTCAAATTTTATAAATAATATTCCATAAATATTAATCAATTAATTTGATTTATTTATAGTTATTATAAATTAATTTAATCGTTTGATATAAAAAGAATTCATTATTTTAGTTGTGTAATTCTTGAGTGTAAATTTGATTAACAATTAAAATCAAACTACTTGAATATTAAAATTCAACGTCACTTAGCAGGAAAAGTAACTTATGGTTAGTTATTGATTTCTTAGTTTTGGTAAAATCTAATTTTATTTTAATAAGCATTACTTGGTTGTGACATTTATTAATACTAATTCTCTTTATCACAACTATACCATTATGAACTCAGTAATGGTTAAAACTTTGATATCATCCATATTGTAACACCCCACCTCCTCCAGGGTCACTCACAAGAGAATGCACTAGCTTTGGAGGGGTGTTGTCTAGGTGAACATGCACAGAGATATCACAAGACAGAACATAGATAAATAAATAAGTAAAGCAGCGGTAGAAAATTAAAAACCATAGTTAACCATTTCAAAACCAAATAGTCAACTTACATCAAAGTACTTAGTCATTATTTTCCAACTACCACAAGTCTAGAAAACATAAACTGAAAATAAAATAAAGTAAACTATCCCCAAGATAGATGTGGTGAAGCCATAGCAAGCTCAAGTCCAAACCGTACATGAGCTGTCAAGAAAGCAAGCCAAATGTCCAAGCTAAGCACTAGTGTTCCCTCCCTGAGAACCTGGGGGGGGACGGAAGAAAAGAGGCAAAAGAAAAAGGGTCAGTCATAAAGACTGGTAAGTCCTACCTACTATTAGTATAAAAACTAATGAAGTTAACTAAACATGAGAAACTGAGATGAAACATAAAGATGGTAACTAACTGGCATGATAAATAGATAACAAGGTAGATCAAGTGTGGCATCGCATATACAAGGTTTAGTTTTGCACAAATAGTACTAGTATTCCAACCCATGTCAAGTATAAACAAGAAATGATCCCTTGGCCCAATATCATGAGTTGACCCAAGTCAAGGTCCAACTATACAATCTAGTCGATCGGCTCCCTATAAGCCTAACTCGTCGAGTGTCGGTGTCATACGACACAATCACGGAATGTAGTCAACTGTGCTAGGTCCACCCTAGGGTGTATCAAGCCCTAGGGTGCCAACCACTGACACAAATCAAGCACGCAAAGTCTAAACCTACTAGTGCCCATGTCTGTTTTATTCAACTCCGGACTATGTGCACGACCATAGTCCGCCTGAACCTACACTGGCGCACCTACTCTGCCGTCTTTTTGGTCGCTTACAATCAGCCCAGTAATCGTGCCCCACCCTAGCCTAGTCCCTAGGGTATCGTGATACATCCAAGAGGGTTACTGCTGAAAAGGACCACGTAACTAGGGTTTCCAACGGGTTAAGTGTGGTTAACCCTATCCAATCATGTATCAAGTTGGTTAAGTGTATCCAAGTGGTTCATGACTTAACCTTAACATGTGGCATTAATTAATTTAATGCACCCAACCTCTCACATTAGACTTTGTTGTGGTTACTGGATATGCCGGGCGGGTCCGGGCAGCTTTAGACCACAACCTAGTCTAACCTCGGGTTTCAAGCGCGATATGACCAACTTCTCACATTGGGTCCTATTGTTTGTAGCCACTGGATTTGCCGGGCGTTTCCGGGCAGATTTACGCTACAAACTCAACCCAACCTCCAGTTGGCCACTTTATGGTTTTTTACATGCCATGACCACATTCACGTTTTCAAGCATAATCAAGTTTCATGTCACATTTCAAGTCATGTTTTTCATGTCATTTCAAGTTTGCCTAACTACCCATAACGTATTCCCATTCGCACGTAAATTTGCATCAACACAAGTGAATCAAGGAACATAAAAATATGACCAAGATGGGCATAAGGTGGTAAAGTTGGTCATAAGTTAAACATGATGATATTTGAGGCAAAGGTGTTCATCACAACTAGCATATAGGATTTTTGGCCTCAAAACATGTATGACATCAAACTTAGCAAATAAACTTGTGGGTAGCATGTAGTTCAACATCATTGGCAAAGGTGATAACATGATAATAGTTGACATAGAGTGATAAACTTGTGGGTAGCATGTAGTTCAACATCATAGGCAAGTTAACATCAAGGTTATGAGAGGTTCTATGTTGCATTATGCATAACACCCAAATAAAGGTCATAGCTTTCTACCCAAAAATCAAGGTGAATGGTACTAGGTTCATGATAGTTCCACAATCGTAGATCAAAAGAGTCATAAATGAATCTATGCATACAAATATTGCCCCAAGACAAGTATTACACCAAAAATCCCATTTCAACTTGCTACATGTTCATATTAACTTCATAGTTTAAATCTAAGAGTAGAGCGGGGCTTACAAAGCGTGGCTATGAGAACTAGAACCAAATAGAACAAGATAGAGACGTTGTAGAAGCTCTAGGAATGATGTAGCAACACTAGAAGCCTTGAGAAATAAGTAGCTCCTTTGATTTGATGAAGAAAGATTGCTCCTTTTTTCCTTAGAATCCCTCAAGATGAAGATGGAGGCCATGATTAGGGAGCATTTTGGCCGAATTTAGTTGTTAGGATGATTTGTGGTGGTTTAGGCTAGGTCTTAGGGTGTTTTTATAGGTGTAGAGACTAGTTTAGGCCATAGGATTAACCCTAGTTTAGATCTGAACCATCAAATCCCGTCACAGGCCAACTGACCAGACCAAAGGAGCAAACAGGTGCACCAGCGAAACATGGCCGACTAGTGAGGTCGACACCCAAGTCGACTGGGCAGTCGGCCTGGGCTGGGGCAGGTCGACTCCCCAGTCGACTCCCCAGTCGACCTGGGGTTGGGCGGGAAATTTTCCCGCCCAATCTGTTTGGAGCTGATTTTGAATTTCGGGCTGAATTTTGAATTTTCTGAAATCTTCTATGGGCCATATCTTGGTCATACGGACTCCGATTTACGAAATTTCGGACTCGTTTTCAAGCAGAATTTCGAGACGAACGCAATGGCGTAACCCGTTCCCATTGATTCTTAACTTATGATTTAATTCTGCCCTGATTTCTTGTTTTAACATGTTATTAAAAATTCGGGTTGTTACACATATTCAACTCTATAGTCCAAACATAAAGTCCTTGGTTCAATAATAACAATTATAATTCTCTGAAATGTCTTAGCCAAAGACAGCATTATTGGATTGGCTTGAGTTGACTGTGATATTAACATTATATAGCTGCAGCGATGTATCCTTTCTTGAATGGTGCTTCACTTCCAATTCTTATACTCTACTCAACTTTAGTAACTCAATGGATGTCATGCCATGATTTGGTTATAATCAGAGTGGCGTTTTCATACTGGATATCTATGGCATTCTCAATTCAAGATAATTCGAAAAGTCAACTGCAGTGATATTTTCCGTTTGTTCCTAGTTATATTAGCTTATAGAAAACAATCGAGTGAGTGTCTCCATAGTTACGCAATAATTATCAGTATGTAACTTTTAAGTGCTCTACTCTCAATGGATATACAGATATCCAGTCTTAGTGCATCTTGAGTAGAAACATTTATATTTTTGTACTCATTATGATAAATTACTCACTGTTGCAAAATTTTGTAATTACTATCACAAAATATACAATTAATTAATTTGATTAATTGATATAATACATTATATCAATTGTATATAGAAGGTAAATACTTTTTATTTCAAATGAGCCTGGTCAACAAGTTACACACACAAACATACACATACACACACACACACACACATATATATATATATATATATATAAACGTAAACTGCATAATTGCCGATAAGGTATACCCCTAACTAATTGATCCCTACGGTGACAAATTGGATATGGTGTTTTCTCGGTCATCATAGCAAGAGCAAAATGTTGACCATCAAAATATACTGGGGACCAATGGAAATTGTTTACTCGGTCTTCATTTCGCTACAACTTTGCTTAGAGAAGACTATAGGGTTAGTGCTCTACAATGGAATTTCTTCAATATTATGTCAAAATGTGCCTTCGTAACATAATCAACTTCAACATGAATATGACTCTATGTTGCACACTTCCTTGCATTTCTAACTCATTATAATATTTTACCAATGTTTCATCGTCAATCTCCTAATCGTCCAAATGTAACTTCTGAATAAGTTATACAAAATTTAATATAATTTTTTTAACTAATATATAAACTATGTAAGACAAACCTAATAAATAATGAGGAGTAGCTCTATTATTTTGCAATGAAGAAGATGTCTCAAATTTATACTAAGTAGGCTAATTTTGAGCGAATTTAATTTATTTTGGGTTAGACAATGAAGAAAATTAGTTTTAGGGCTTTTATTTTCTTTTGGTTTACTTTTTTGTAAGTGAAAAGTGGAAGGAGGAAAAGAATGGTAACTAGATTAATTACAGTTACATCATATAGATGATTTTCGAAAACGTTGCCCGCTAATTGTCTTTCCAAAAGTTACTAAAATAATTTAATGCTCTAAGCTCCATACAATTTTGGAAAATCGACAACATGTGACTTTTCAAAAATCATTTTCTTGCGCAAACCGAATTAGCGTGTATGTGCTAGAAAATAACTAATAAACGTAATCAAACTGACTTTTCGAGAGGTTTTCCAACTGTGGTATAAAAAATAAATAAATCTAAAGAAAATAAAATATAGAAAAATACGTACGCTAGCTTTCTCTTCTCTAATAATTGACGCTCCTTGTTTATCTCTAATTTTCTGATTATTCTTAATTTCTCTCGTCTATCATTATCCAAATAGAATTTACTCATGTTTAACCCAATATTCTAATTCCCATTCTCTCGCCTTATTTTCTTATACTAACCCCAAATGCTTAACCTGATCATGTTAACTAGTTTCGTTTTCCATAAAATAAAATTTTATGTTGTTCTTGTTTCGATCTTAAAATATACTCTCTCCATTTCTAAATATAAAATGTTTTAAGAAGTTTGGTGTGTTTCAAAATATAAGATGTTCAAGGTTTTAATGCCCTATTTATTCGTGATTCATCATGAGATTTTTTATACATCTATCCATGTTTCAACTGCTAATTGTGCATGAAAAGAAGCTAATTTAAGAGAGAGACTTAGTTTGAGTACGGATTTAAGCACCATTAATTGATTCCTTAATTTTTGTACAAACAAGTAAAACATCTTACATTTAGAAATAGAGGGAATAACACTTTTGCTCCTAGATCATATTCGGACCACCATTGAAGCCCAACACTTCAATCACCATCGCAGCTCGCAGCTTGAGCTTGAATATCATATGTATTATTTCTTAAAATGGTATTGCATGGTATTTTTTAGTTTAACCACACACTAAAATTAATAAAAAAAAGTTGCACGAACTTTATTGTCCATCATATATCCATTTACTGCATTTGTTCCATCTGCCCAAAAAGAATGATCAATTTCGCAGTATTGGAATAAAAAATCACAGTGGAAGTCTACGTTTGGGTCCCTTTTCATTCTCCGACTAGTACCGTGTTTTCATTTGGATAATATTCAATTTTGCAAGAATGATGCCTTTAGTTCTCAAAAGGAGAAAAGAATATAATTAAATAATGGATAAGGTAGCTAAATGCTTGTAGACTAATTTATGTTTGTACTGTGGATTAAAAGTGAGGAATATTAGTAAGAAGCTTTTTTCATCATTAAGGGTTCCTAGTATATTGTCTCTAATTTCGAACTAAAATGTGGTATAGTTTCATCAACCTAACCGATACTACTTATGACCATGTCATTTATATTTTCTGTTTATCTATTTTTATTTATTGTTCATACAAAATTGATTCACATTTTCATCTTATACTCGTGGAGAATTTAGTTCTCTCGACCTTAAATTCGTTGTGATTTATTCACACTTAGTGAAACTGAATGTATATAAAAAAATTACTAAGGATAGTTACTTTTTAAATCATATTCCAATTGATAGGTAGCGTAATACAAGGAAAATAAGCATTATGGTATATCAGATTAGAACCTTGATGTCTACCTTGCTAGCATAGTTGTCAGAAGACTCGTAAACTATAAACACTCTATAATATAAACTGAATCATAGTTAGTTTATATATAAGCGAATGATAAGAAGTTTGAATGTAGATAGAGCATTTTCTTTTGTGGAAAAAAATACCCGACGATAACATTATGCAATATATAAACAAAGTACATGTGAGTATTCATTGGTAACTGATCCAATTATTAACAAAAAAATCCTAACTACTTTCCATTATTTGGTATTAATAGGTAACTAATCCAACTGTTAACTAAAAAAATTAATTATTCTCAATATTTGTTTTATCTTCCTCTTTTTCTTTTGTTTGGTCTTCTATTTCCATATTCAAATCAATATTTTCACTTCCATTTTCTTCTTCCATGTTTACAACAGGTATATCATCCACTATTGCTTAAGAATCCACCATGTGCTCAAAGTGCTGGTCTTTTAAATCTGTATTTTTTTTATTTCAACTGCTGTCTTAGGTTGAATAATTCTTGCTCTGTTTCTTTTCTCAATGTTCGTTCTTTTTTCTGGTCATCATTTAATTTTTATTCTTCTCTTATAGCTCTTGAATAGTAGTTGTACATTTATTATTGACACGTCTCGCTCTAATGATCCAAGTGGCTCTTGATGTTCACCACGTTTTCTTTTTTCGTTTCCACTGCCTTTTCCTTTCCTGGTTCTCGATGGTAATGCTTCCACACTTCCCAAAAGTTTACCGTCATGTGGTAGGAAGTTTGTTATTTCTTGGACCTGCATATTTTCAAAAATTTATAGAGTATTATTATGTATATTGTAATGACCTTTGGGAATTCGATGTCCGAACTCCAACAATAATACACAAATCCTGTATCACTTGCCAGAACCAAAGTATCGAAAACACAGATAGTTATTAGAAGGAAGTTAGAGGGTGAGATAAGAAAGAAAGATATAATAGAATAGAAGAAGAAGAACCAACGCAACATAGAGTCTCACATCGCAGTGGAACAACATATAATAGGAAATAAATCTTTACTAATAGCTTTAAAAATACTTACAATGATCAGAGTACATTAACACGTCTGGACAGTTATAATAATTTGTCCTCATATACAACACACAGCGGAAAACACAACTATATGATATCATACGTCTGGACTTCTCCGGCTCATCTCTTAAAGTTTGCAGCATCCAAATCTAGACATGAAAAACCCGGTCTAACCTGAGCATTTCAAATGTCAGATCAGTCTGGTGAACCAGAGTGAGGAAAACATAATAAGTTTAAAGGTATTGTTGGAGAATGGAGTTTTGATGACAACAACCTTATTTCAATTATCATTGATTATAAAATATATGCTAACACTTTTTGTATATAATGTGTATATATATATATGTGCAGGAATTATACACAGGAAATATTATTGAAGACTGTACAGTTATAAAGATGATAGAGATTCAAAGGTCAGAGAAATTTCAAGACTCATGAATAATCAAGATTTCAAGAGTTCAAGAGTTCAGGATTAATATATTTATAGAGTCTAGATTTTGTAAGACTCTAAATAGCACTCCAGGTTCAAATTCTAATTCTAATTTTCAAATTCTGATTTTCAATTCTATCCTCAATTCTCTCCATTTTGTTTTTCTATTTATCCTCAATTCTCTCTATT
Source organism: Allium sativum (assembly GCA_030737875.1). Classification (NCBI taxonomy): domain Eukaryota; kingdom Viridiplantae; phylum Streptophyta; class Magnoliopsida; order Asparagales; family Amaryllidaceae; genus Allium; species Allium sativum. The sequence continues at coordinate 49,219,842 of CM060916.1, forward strand.
TTGTTTTTCTATTTTGTTTCTATTTTTATTCTTCTTGGTTTTTCAAACTTAAATTGTTTATATACTTTATATTTATACTTTATATAGTTTAAAACCTTATAATTTTATAAATATATTTATTTAGTTTAAAAGTATGTTTACATATGATTTTCTATCATATAATATTAATTTACAACACTAGAATTTTACTCAAGAATTTCTAGAATTAGCTTTATATCAAAATACTTGAAAAATGTTTTGAAAATGAAAAATACACATGAGTATGTCGATATAGCAAAAATTGTATGTCGACATATAACTGCTATTTTTTCTAATTTTGAAAGGAAGCATCTTTTCATTTTTTGAAATGCTTCAGAACTGTTGCAACCCTTTATACTCTGTAAAAAGAGGTTAAAACCAAATGTTTTTAACATATCTTCTTCTCTAACTTCATACTCTTTCATCCCACCATTATTCTTAATCATTTTTATGATTCTTACTTATACTCTGCCGAATTCACTTCTATTTTGATCAAACTTCTTCTCTCTACACTCTCTACTCTCCGAGTCAAGTGTTATTGAAGAGTTATAGGGTTGTTTTGTAATTGCTTGGGATGAATAAACCCTGTTTGTAAGTCAAAGAGGAATCGGTGTATCCTTGTAGCCGTGAAATCAAGGAATAAGAATCGGTGTGCCATTATTGAGCCTTGAAATCAAGGGATAGGAGTCGTTGTCTCTTTGTTGAGACGTGAAATCAAGGAGGTTGTATTTGACTATTGAAAATAGTAATAAAACTCTGCACAATCCGGCATTGTGCAGGACTGGACGCAGTATAAAATCCAGTGTGTTCTTTCTTTTTTCTGTTTATTTGCATCTATATTTGAATCTGTGTCTATGACTTTGTTTGTGGTGTTTGGTTAATTCCATAATTCTCTTTAGTTTTAAGTTTTGTTTAAATTCTTATAAACACTATTCACCCCCTCTAGTGTTTGCTTTGCCCAAACTGTAATGACCCGCAAATTCGTACTATCTGAGTTGACTAATAACACCACACGTCCAACCCAAATTGCACAGAAATACGAATCATTATTAGAAAGAGGTTAGAGGATAAGGAATAGAAAGAAAGAAACATTAGAATAGAAGAAAACGAGGAACAAAAAACTCACAGCGGAACGAATAAAATATATTATATAACATAACTTTTTGAAATACAAATCAGTAACTTTATATACATACCATCATCAGAGCACAACATTTATTCCTGGAACAGTTGTAAACACCTGTTTCCAGATATCACATAGTACATAGCGGAAATATGATAGTCTATAGCTAACCGGTGAAGCCTCCTGCTTCCAACTCCTCCAAGTGAATCTGTAAAATCCCGACTACTTGACTGCCCGTACAATTTTGGGCACCCAAGAGTTTAGGGAAAACAAACAAATAAACTCTGGATCAGTCATGGGACTGGTGTGAGTAAACTCCAACCATTTGTTTAACTTTCAAAATCCTTTCGAAAGAAGTGATAACCATAAGACCTATCCACACATAAAGACGGTTTTTACCTAACGATAGCCCAAAATATTTTTGATATCAAATCCAGTGATATTATACTAATGTCTAAATCAAATAAATAGAATCTAGTGGAACGCTTGCATCTCACGTTCCATATATAATATAAAATCAGAAACCGCATGGCGCTTATTGGAGATTGGATTTCCAACATGACAAGGTATGGAACCACCTTTCGATAGTGTATCTCTAGAGAGGAATACACTGGGTTCAACAAGAACATCTTGCAACCCAGCCTACACATGACCGACCACTCATTTCGCTTGAGTGTATCGAATGTATATCACCAACGGTTGGGATCATCAACTGTTTCCCAAATGGGACAGCATCAAATAGAATAAGGAATTAAATGAATCTCTAGATAGGTGATTATACACCCTAATGGGAGCAACCCACATAGCCATGCTGCCAACCCGATTTTTGTCATTTCCTGGTAGTTGACACCTGAGGCTACGATTACTTTCCATTCATTGATAGCACAATCACTTTGAATGCCACATTGTCAGATCCGTTAATCACTAATTGATTTGCACAAATATTCTGGATATTATGCTAAGGGAATAAATCCGTTGCCACCATATATATTTGCATAGATCAACATATTCGATCATTGGAAATACTTTGTCAGATATTCATCCATATACATTCGTTCTGGGACTGAACGAAGTCGAAAGCACAATTTCTATTAATAGAAAAAGCCCTTGCACTTCACTCCATCTTCGATTATCTTCATACAATCTGATTTGCAATGTTACTGCCAATACAGAGTGGTTCTCGGATAATAATCCAACTAGTCTCCACGCAATGACAACGATACTAGAAAACACTTCGATAGTCGGTTATTTAACTATCGAAGAAAAACAAACATTCATTCATCCATAACATCAATCAATCACTGGGCCTGTTAATTAATATTTCATTAATTAATTCAAATCTTCGTTTCCCTATCAATATTCGTTGACCAAATATTTTCAGTGATCTTGTTGGACTCTTACGCTATTGGGAATAACATTTCACTATATCGCCTTCTTTTATTTTCTATACTTAGAAAATATATTCTATTTGCAATTGAAAACAATTTCAATCACTTATCTCTTTCCCGACTACTTTAAATATACTGAGGAAATATTTACTTTTATATTTCTAAAATTTCATCACTTGGGTTAAAACGAATGTTGTGTAAGACATCGTTACAACAACCCAAAATATTTTATTCAACTAACTATTATTCAAACACTTCTCTTCGAGATTGGATCTAGCTATTTATCAATTAAAAATGAAATCGATCAAGCTGGGGTATAACTACCTCTCAGACCCTGACTGAAAACATCCTTAACTTCAAAACGGACAAAACCACTTATCTCGAATAATCAACATTATAAAAACCAATTATTCATTTTAAACCCGTAACGTTTCTTTCTTCTAATTCTACCAGGTTTAATTACAAATTTCCCTTTTTGTTTATAATATTCTGTTTTTAATTTTGTTTCCTTATCGAATTCTATATATATATATATATATACATTGATTTTTAACTATCAGTTTTTCTTAAAAATATTCTAGCACCTTAAATTCTCGGAAAATTTCGCCATAACCTCCTTTGTACCGGGAGCATAGGGATAATCCCCAAACTGCCACACAAGCCTCTCTAATCAAAAAGAAAAAGAAAAAGCCAAGCGGCTTGCCGATACGGCGCATAAAACCTCATATGGAATTTAAATGTGTACCTTTTTGTCGGACACATAAATTAAAATCTTCATATACTTCATCCCATACCTGTCTAACACATGTTCACCTATTTTCCAATTTATCCCAACAATGTGGTCATTCTTAACTCAATTTGCTAATTTATTCCTTAATTAGCTATTTTTCCAAATCCCTTTATTTTGAACATATCATGTTCAAATATATTTTAATTCGTTTATAAACAAGTAGAATTTCATTTCTAACTTGAGTTTCAAATTCGATTTCGAATATGAATCCACAAAACCAATTTACTTATCCAACGCCAATTTCGATTCAAAACTCGATTAACTATTATTCTTCAAAATTAGTTAATTCTATTTAATAACTAAAAATATGATTTTTGTTTCAAAAATCATTTCACTTACTTCACTGGAGCTCATATTTATTTTATATCTCCAGTCCGGATTTTTCTAATGGCAATTTGGAATTTATTTCTTTAAAATCCTTTTATTTAAATAAACCGTTATGGTTTTTAAATGATTTTGGCGCAATTTTTCTAAAAATTTGATTTTGACATAACTCAAAATATATTCGACGAAATTCAGAATTTTCTCTTTCATTAGAAAACTATTATCTAATTGGTCCTGACGATTCTTGTTTCAAAGAATTCCGACTTAATTTGAGTTCTATATACTCAATTGAAGTTCGAATCGCCAATTTACGAACTGCCGCGCTGCGACGAGTTCATTTTAATTATATTTATATATAAAAACTTTTAAACTTCGTTTAAAATAAATTCAACTCCATCCTGATATATTTTTAATATATATCAAATCCATTTCAACGTAATATTTCCGATCTTCTAAAATTGTTGATTTTCCCTAACTCGGAAATAAATTTATTTATACTTCGATCTTCCATATTCAAATTCAATTTCAATTCTATTTAAATTTCCTATATTCAATTTCCATTTCAACTTTATTTGAATTCTATATTGAAATTCTATTTCAATTTCTATTTCAATTTCTATTTCAAATTCTCTATATTCAAACTCCATTTGAATTTCTATATTCAAATTCTATATTTGAAATTTTCCTTTATTCAAATTCCATTTAACTTTCTATATTCAAATTCTATATTTGAATTTCCTTTATATTTTCTATTTGAATTTTCTTTATTCATTCTTAAACAAGTCTCGATTTCAATTTCTTTTGAAATTGATATTTCTACTTTTGAAGAATAGTTTCCCTTTTCAATTTCACACTTGTATTTTTATTTCCGAATTATCCAATGATAATTCTTTTCACTTCATTTATAAGCTTCGTTTATAAAAGAACTATTTGTTTTTATTCTTTTAAAACAAGTTAATATTTTTATTCTATTCAAACTTCAAATTCTATTTAGAAAAATAGAATTTCCCCTTTTAACTCTGGAATTTCCTTTATTGATATTTTTAAAATATCAACATTTAAGCCCAGTGATATTTAAATACCACATAACCAATTATTTATTTCAGGTTTTCTAACACATCATATATGATAGTATATGTGCAAACAAATAAACAAACAGATAATATATTTTTGAGGAATCCAGTTGGATCCCTCCAACCTGTTTTTCCTTGCATCCACAGACGTTAGTCAACAGAAATAATACTCATCCTGCTTCGAGGCAGGATATCACAGTATAGAAGGTCATCCACTATCGTAGCGTGGGGCGCATAGGGTAATCATCCGCTATGAAACTGCGGGCATCCGCTAATGAGACTGCGGGAATATCCGACCACCAATATATATACAATAGCACACCAAGCCTAAATAACTAATATATTTAAGATGCACAAAAATATTAAATGCAACCAAACAAGCAACAAACAATTATTTTTAACTGATAAAATTAATTCTAAATAAAAGGTGAGTGAGATATACTCACCATGATTTTAAATCTGCATTTGTACCAGTTTCAGTTTCTTTTCATTGATTCCCAAGCCTTAGAACTTCATACCAATGATTTTATTTGATTTATCCTCGCCTACGAAAAATCCAAAGTTTATAAATTAACCACTGAACTTCCTTAACAAGGTTTTAAACTAAAAATATACTAAAATTAAAATTTCTAGACTACGTGGATTTGGTAAGCTAATGATTTCGAGTTTTAAATTTCACTTATCTATTTTACGAATTATATAATGATTTACTAGTTAAGATTCAAAATTTCTGAAAATAGTAAATGTTATTTTCTTTCTCTCCTGATAGTATACTAATTTGATCTTAACTGATATACTAACCTAATTTAATTAAGAGAACATTAAAAAAATAAAATAGCTAAATCAGTACATAACCTCCTTTTGCAAATTTACACATGAATTTATAAGGTTAAATAAATCTGAACTAATTATCATACCTTAATCATTTTAAATTTTTATAAACTAATTACCTTTAAAGCCAAGCTAAACCCTTTCTTCCCCGAATCAACACCCTGCAACACTCCTTATTCCACAGTCCAGTCATGAAATTGTTGAACCAAATCATCTAACTCATCCCTTAGCTAACGCACACAACCCAGTTCGAACTCCACCTGATCGTGATTGAACCTCCACCACCAATGCCTTAAAAGCAACGCAATTCACCCTAGTTTGTTGTCTCGCATTCCAGAAAACATTAGCGAGCTCCACCTTCTCTAACTCACGGTTCAAGTTCGAATCTTCCAGTGACATCGCGCTCGACCCTTGCTTTTAGGAGCATTCTGATGTCAATCGAGACCCCTTACTGAAACATCGCTTTCTCAGATGCCCCCTTAAATCCACTGTCGATGAATCCCATCCCTAGTCGTTAATCGAAACCAAGATCCCCAAGCCATATTATTCCTCTCCAGTCCACCAGAAGGTCAACTCGCGCCTCACAAAGAACATCGACATCTTCTGATGTCGATCAACTTCAAAAAATTCCCGATAGGTAACCATCGAGTTGCACGATGTCCTGCCACATATACTTCCACAATTTCATATCGCGGCTACTTGTAGTGAGCTCGCAGAACCCAGAAACGGATATCAAAAAGAACGGAAACCCCCAAAAAGAAACTGAAATGAGCTACTTCCCCTACGACTGCAATCCTCCAGATCTCGCCGGAGCTCCTCCTACCGGCGTTAACAATAGCGTGACGCCATCCTGATATCTCCTCTCTCTTTTATTTATATAATTCGAACTGATTTCGAAGGAACTGAAGGAGGCTTGTTTCGATTTTGAGAAGCGCAGCGTTAAACAAATTTTCCTGAGAACGAGAAAAAAAATTGAAACAAGACTTGGGGTTCATCGCGATTAAATAGAGGTAGAAAACTTATAAACTAAGAAATTTAGTCTGTTATCTATATTGGTAGGTGGTACCCTTAAATACATATAAAATTAAATTTTGATTTGATTTGTATTAAATACGATTTGATGTAAAGCGATTTTTCTTCTCTTTAAATGGATTCTGATTTGATATCTGATTCGACTTCGAGCTTATCCGTTTAAAATATATCGGGGTTCATCGCTTAACATTATGAACCGCTATTTTAACGTAACGACGGACATTCTAATGCTACAACACTATTCTGAACTCAACAGTAAATATTCTGAAATTTAATTTGAATGTATATATAAAATAACCATATTAAATTGATATAAAAATATTTAAATTCAAAACAAATAAATTCTTCCATAATAAATTATTATTATCGTCGACTATATTCAAATAGAATATATATTGATCATCTGAATTGTTTTGACTTAGTTTCTAATTTCGAATTCAATTATTTTAGATTTGATAAATAAATAAATGTTCAAAATAAATCATATATCGATTATTAAATCGATTCCTCAACATAAAAATCCATTTATATTATCAACACCTTATTAAATATTTAAAATAAACTGTTCGAAAATTCGGGTCGTTACATTCTTCCCCCCTTAAAAGAATTTCGTCCTCGAAATTGCTAAGGTAGAAAAGTGCTTCAAACCCATTAACTTTTCAAAACTCATTCTGAAACTCAATATTTTATATTTCCACAAATCTTAGTTCAGCCAAAACTTTTGGTTCTCGTTTATATTACACATCATCTATACCCCCATTCATTTATTCTGAATGATTTATCGTCAATTCGTATTCCATTCATATGTATTTAAATCCATTCAAATTGATTCTAGTCAATTTATTCACTTCAATTCATTTAACTTGCTTAAATTAAATTTAAATTCCAAAATTCAAATTCCCGGGATTTCATTTCAAATCTTTTTGAAATCACATATATATATTTATTTATTTATAACCATTTCCAATTCAAAACATTTGAATTTTTCCAAACTATTTGTTTTCTTCCAAACAAATTTCTATCAAAAACTTTTCTAAGGTAGCAATCCATCACTTAGAAACTCGAAAATGAACCGTGATGAAGTTGCAGTAATCATCAGAATTATTTTCCAGCCATTGAAGTGAGTTCAGTGCTTTAACACTTTCAAAATCCATTTAAAATGATTTTTTTATTCAAAAATCCTTTCAACAAAGCTAACATTATTTTAATATACTTTGAAAATATTTTTTCAAACACCCAGGATTTAAATTTCAAACTCCGATTTAAATCCAATTCCAGTTCATCTCATTTGTATATTTTATTCATATACAAATCTATTTGGTTATATATAACCATTCCAATTTTTATAATCTAATTTGATTATAATATTAACATCCAACACATCCATATATTATAATAATTTCAGAAAATTGTTCTTCTTTTATCAAAAATAGAATTTTGGGTAAAATTATTTCATCTACCCACTTAAAAACAATATCATGTTCAATCTTCTGTTCAAGTATTTACAAACTCTTATCGACGTCGTAGTGTCACATGTTTCAACCAGAATTCATAAACCACTCAATTGACTAGCCAACACAATATAAAACAATTTTTATATCAATTACAAATACGACCTTTCGTATATATACACTCAACTCATTCTAGGGGACTGCTGACCCGACCTCTAATGAGCACATCCCACCCAAGCCTAGGTATTCGCTCAACCTAAGCTATGATACTAATTGTAACGACCCGCAAATCCGTACTATCTGAGTTGACTAATAACACCACACATCCAACCCAAATTGCATAGAAATACGAATCATTATTAGAAAGAGGTTAGAGGATGAGGAATAGAAAGAAAGAAATATTAGAATAGAAGAAAACGAGGAACCCAAAACTCACGGCGGAACGACTAAAATATATTATATAACATAACTTTTTGAAATACAAATCAGTAACTTTATATACATACCATCATCAAAGCACAATAGTTATTCCTAGAACAGTTATAAACACCTGCTTCCAGATATCACATAGTACACAGCGGAAATATGATAGTCTATAGCTAACCGGTGAAGCCTCCTGCCTCCAACTCCTCCAAGTGAATCTGTAAAATCCCGACTACTTGAATGCCTGTACAATTTTGGGCACCCAAAAGTTTAGGGAAAACAAAAAAAATAAACTCTGGGTCAGTCACGGGACTGGTGTGAGTAAACTCCAACCATTTGTTTAACTTTCAAAATCCATTCGAAAGAAGTGATAATCATAAGACCGATCCACACATAAACACAGACGGTTTTCACCTTATGATAACCCAAAATATTTTTGATATCAAATCCAGTGATATTATACTAATCTCTAAATCAAATAAATAGAATCTAGTGGAACGCTTGCATCTCACGTTCCATATATAATGTAAAATCAGAAATCGCATGGCGCTTATTGGAGATTGGATTTCCAACATGACAAGGTATGGATCCACCTTCCGATAGTGTATCTCTAGAGAGGAATAACTGGGTTCAACAAGAACATCTTGCAACCCGGCCCACACATGACCGACCACTCATTTCGCTTGAGTGTATCGAATGTATACCGTTTCCCAAATGGGATAGCATCGAATAGAATAAGGAATTAAATGAATCTCTAGATAGGTGATTATACACCCTAATGGGAGCGGCACACATAGCCATGTTGCCTGCCCGATTTTTGTCATTTCCTGGTTGTTGAGGCCTGAGGCTACGACTACTTTCCATTCATTGATAGCACAATCACTTTGAATGCCACATTTGTCAGATCCGTTAATCACTAATTTATTTGCACAAATATTCTGGATATTATGCTAAGGGAATAAATCCGTTGCCACCAAATATATTTGTACAGATCAACATATTCGATCATTGGAAATACTTTGTCAGACATTCGTCGATATACATTCGTTCTGGGACTGAACAAAGCCGAAAGCATAATTTCTATTAATAGAAAAAGCCCTTGCACTTCACTCCATCTTCGATTATCTTCATACAATCTGATTTGCAACGTTACTGCCAATACATAGTGGTTCTCGGATAATAATCCAACTGGTCTCTCCATATTGACAATGATATTGGCAAACACTTCGATAGTCGGTTATTTAACTATCGAAGAAAAACAGACATCCATTCATCCATAACATCAATCAATCACTGGGCTTGTTAATTAATATTTCATTAATTAATTCAAATCTTCGTTTCCCTATCAATATTCGTTGACCAAATATTTTCAGTGATCTTGTTGGACTCTTACGCTATTTGGAAAAACATTTCCCTATATCACCTTCTTTTATTTTCTATACTTAGAAAATATATTCTATTTGCAATTGAAAACAATTTCAATCACTTATCTCTTTCCCGACTACTTTAAATATACTCAAGAAATATGTACTTTTATATTTCTAAAATTTCATCACTTGGGTTAAAACGAATGTTGAGTAAGACATCGTTACAATAACCCAAAATATTTTATTCAACTAACTATTATTCAAACACTTCTCTTCGAGATTGGATCTTGCTATTTATCAATTAAAAATGAAATCGATCAAGTTGGGGTATAACTACCTCTCAGACCTTGACTGAAAACATCCTTAACTTCAAAACGGACAAAACCACTTATCTCCAATAATCAACATTATAAAAACCAATTATTCATTTTAAACCCGTAACGTTTCTTTCTTCTAATTCTACCATATTTAATTATATATTTCCCTTTTTGTTTATAATATTATATTTTTAAGTTTGTTTCCATATCGAATTCTATATATATAGATGCATTGATTTTTAACTATCATTTTTCCTTAAAAATATTCTAACTCCTTAAATTCTCAGAAAATTTCGCCATAACCTCCTTTATCCTGGGAGCATCGGGAAAATCCCCAAACCACCACACAGGCCTCTCCAATCAAAAAGAAAAAGCCAAGCGGCTTGCCGATACGGCGCATAAAACCTCATATGGAATTTAAATGTGCACCTTTTTGTCGGGCACACAAATTAAAATCTTCATATACTTCATCCTATACCTGTCTAACACATGTTCACCTGTTTTCCAATTTATCCCAACAATCTGGTCATTCCTAACTCAATTTGCTAATTTATTCTTTAATTAGCTATTTTTCCAAATCCCTTTATTTTGAACATATCATGTTCAAATATATTTTAATTCGCTTATAAACAAGTAGAATTTCATTTCTAACTTGAGTTTCAAATTCGTTTCGAAAATGAATCCACAAAACCAATTTACTTATCAAACACCAATTTCGATTCAAAACTCGATTAACTATTATTCTTCAAAATTAGTTAATTCTATTTAATAACTAAAAAATCTGATTTTTGTTTCAAAAATCATTTCACTTACTTCACTGGAGTTCATATTTATTTTATATCTCCAGTCCGGATTTTTCTAATGGCAATTCGGATTTTATTTCTTTAAAATCCTTTTATTTAAATAAACCGTTATGGTTTTTAAATGATTTTAGCGCTGTTTTTCTGAAAATTTGATTTTGACATAACTCAAAATATATACGACAAAATTCATAATTTTCTCTCTCAATAGAAAACTATTATCTAATCGGTCCTGATGATTCTTGTTTCAAAGAATTCCGACTTAATTTGAGTTCTATATACTCAATTGAAGTTCGAATCGCCAATTTACGAACTACCGCGCTGCAACGAGTTCATTTTAATTATATTTATATATATAAACTTTTAAACTTCGTTTAAAATAAATTCAACTCCATCTTGATATATTTTTAATATATATCAAATCCATTTCAACATAATATTTTCGATCTTCTAAAATTGTCGATTTTCCCTAACTCGGAAATAAATTTATTTATACTTCGATCTTCTATATTCAAATTCCATTTTAATTCTATTTAAATTTCCTATAGTCAATTTCCATTTCAACTTTATTTGAATTCTATATTGAAATTCTATTTCTATTTCTATTTCAAATTCTCTATATTCAAACTCCATTTGAATTTCTATATTCAAATTCTATATTTGAAACTTTCCTTTATTCAAATTCCAATTCACTTTCTATATTCAAATTCTATACCTGAATTTCCTTTATATTTTCTATTTGAATTTTCTTTATTCATTCTTAAACAAGTCTCAATTTCAATTTCTTTTGAAATTAATATTTCTACTTTTGAAAAATAGTTTCTCTTTTCAATTTCACACTTGTATTTTTATTTCCGAATTATCCAATGATAATTATTTTCACTTCATTTACAAGCTTCGTTTATAAAAGAACTATTTGTTTTTACTCTTTTAAAACAAGTTAATATTTTTATTCCATTCATATTTCAAATTCTATTTTAGAAAAATAGAATTTCCCCTTTTAACTCTGGAAATTTCCTTTATCGATATTTTTAAAATATCAACATTTAAGCCCAGTGATATTTAAACACCACACAACCAATTATTTATTTTAGATTTTCTAACACATCATATATGACAGTATATGTGCAAACAAATAAACAAACAGATAATATATTTTTGAGGAATCAAGTTGGATCCCTCCAACCTGTTTTTCCTGCATCAACAGACGTTAGTCAACAGAAATAATACCCATCCTTGTTTGAGGCAGGATATCGCGGTATAGAAGGTCATCCACTATCATAGCGTGGGGCGCATAGGGTAATCATCCTCTATGAAACTGTGGGCATCCGCTAATGAGACTGCGGGAATATCCAACCACCAATATATATATATATATATATATATAATAGCACACCAAGCCTAAATAACTAATATATTTAAGATGCACAAAAATATTAAATACAACCAAACAAGCAACAAAAAATTATTATTAACATATAAAATTAATTCTAAATAAAAGGTGAGTGAGATTTACTCACCGTGATTTGAAATCTTCATTTGTACCCATTTCAGTTTCTTTTCATTGATTCCCGAGCCTTAGAACTTCATACCAATGATTTTATTTGATTTATCCTCGCCTACGAAAAATCCAAAGTTTATAAATTAACCACTGAACTTCCTTAACAAGGTTTTAAACTAAAAATATACTAAAATTAAATTTTCTAGACTACCTGGATTTGGAAAGCTAACGATTTCAAGTTTTAAATTTCACCTATCTATTTTACGAATTATATAATGATTTACTAGTTAAGATTCAAAATTTCTAAGAACAGTAAATGTTATTTTCTTTCTCTCCTAACAGTATACTAATTTGATCTTAACTGATATACTAACTTAATTTAATTAAGAGAACATCAAAAAAATAAAATAGCTAAATCAGTACATAACCTCCCTTTGCAAATTTACACATGAATTTATCAGGTTAAATAAATCTGAACTAATTATCATACCTTAATCATTTTAAATTTTTATAAACTAATTACCTTTAAAGCCAAGCTAAACCCTTTCTTTCCCAAATCAACACCCTGCAACACTCCTTATTCCACTGTCCAGTCATGAAATTGCTGAACCAAATCATCTAGCTCATCCCTTAGCTAACGCACACAACCCAGTTCGAACTCAACATGAACTTGATTGAACCTCCACCACTAATGCCTTAAAAGCAACGCAATTCACCCTAGTTTGTTGTCTCGCATTCCAGAAAACAACAGCGAGATCCACCTTCTCTAACTCACGGTTCAGGTTCGAATCTTCCAGTGACATCTCGCTCGACCCTTGCTTCTAGGAGCATTCTGATGTTAATCGATACCCCGTACTGAAACATCGCGTTCTCAGATGCCCCCCTTAAATCCACTGTCGATGAATCCCATCCCTAGTCGTTAATCGAAACCGAGATCCCCAAGCCATCTTATTCCTCTCCAGTCCACCAGAAGGTCAACTCGCGCCTTACAAACAACATTGACATCTTCTGATGTCGATCAACTTCAAAAAATTCCCGATAGGTAATCATCGACTTGCGCGATGTCCTGCCACATATACTTCCACAATTTCATATCGCGGCTACTTGTACTGAGCTCGCGGAACCCAGAAACGCGATATCAAAAAGAACGGAAACCCCAAAAATAAACTGAGATAAGCTACTTCCCCTACGACTGCAATCCTCCTGATCTCGTCGGAGCTCCTCCTGCCAGCGTTAACAATAGCGTGACGCCATCCCGATATCTCCTCTCTCTTTTATTTATATAGTTCGAACTGATTTCGAAGGAATTGAACAAGGCTAGCTTTGATTTTGAAAAGCGCGGCATTAAACTAATTTTCCTGAGAATGAGAAAAAAAATTGAAACAAGACTTGGGGTTTATCACGATTAAATAGAGGTAGAAAACTTTTGAACTAAGAAATTTAGTCTGTTATCTATATTGGTAGGTGGTACCCTTAAATACATATAAAATTAAATTTTGATTGGATTTGTATTAAATACGATTTGATATAAAGCGAGTTTTCTTCTTTTTAAATGGATTCTGATTTGATATCTGATTCGACTTCGAGCTTATCTGTTTAAAATATATCGGGGTTCATCGCTTAACATTATGAACCGCTATTTTAACGTAACGACGGACGTTCTAATGCTACAACACTATTCTGAACTCAACAGAAAATATTCTGAAATTTAATTTGAATGTATATATAAAATAACCATATTAAATTGATATAAAAATATTTAAATTCAAAACAAATAAATTCTTCCATAATAAATTACTATTATCATTGATTATATTCAAATAGAATATATATTGATCATCTGAATTGTTTTGATTCAGTTTCTAATTTTGAATTCAATTATTTTAGATTTGATATATATATATATATATATATATATATATATATTCAAAATAAATCGTATATCGATTATTAAATCGATACCTCAATATAAAAATCCATTTATATTATCAACACAATATCAAATATTTAAAATAAACTGTTCGAAATTCCGGGTCGTTACATGAATGATCCATTTCGCAATCCTTAACAATTGGTATCAGAGCAAGGTCTTTCAAAAAGTTCATAATCTGATTTTTGAAAATTTGGTAAAATGGATTGGAATCTCTGATAATACTAGTATCAATTTATGCATTACATCAATGTTAAAAGAGTCTGCATATATTAATGCTAAAGAAGCATATGATCTACTGAAATATTGTTCAATACAGAAAATGATGAGTTCTATGACTTTTGAAAAATCAAAAGTTGAAAAGATGGGTGAAGTGGTTATTGGCAATTCAAATTCTGAAAAGGTGGTTGTTGGAAATTCAAATCTTAAACTTGCGTGTTACATGGCTATTGAAAATTCAAATTCTGGAAAGCAATTGGTGGAAATGAAAAAGGGCAAATGGATGTTGGATAGTGGCGGTTCAAGACATATGGCTGGTAATCCAGAACTACTCAATAGTCTGAAGTATCAAGATGGTGGATTGGTAAACTTCGGAGATAATTCTAAAGGGTACCTCATTGGAATCGGCAATGTCGGTAATTCTGAACCTCCTACTATTTCTGATGTTTTATTAGTTAGGAATTTAAAACACAATTTACTAAGTATAAGTCAACTTTGCGATAAAGGATATAAAATAAAATTTGAAAAGAATAAATGTTTCATAGAAGATAGGAATTCAAAAGTTATATTCGAAGGAGATAAAAAGAAAAATATGTATATATTAAGTATGAAAATTTCCAATGATAATTTGTCTTATGGCCAATACAAGTGATCCCTGGATCTGGCATAAGAGATTTCATCATACAAATTTCAAAGCATAATAATTTAAAATTATATCAAATGGATGTTGAAAGTGCGTTTCTAAATGGATTTGTCAAAGAAGACATATATATAGAGGAACCACCCCTATTTAAAGATGAAATATTACCAGATCACGTATATAAACTGAAAAAAGCGTTATATGGATTAAAACAGGCTCCTAGAGCTTGGTATGATAGATTACGAAATTATTTATTATAATCAAACTTTGAAACAGGAAAATTAGATAATACGTTGTTTATTAAGAAAAATAACAAAGATATACAATTAGTACAAGTATATGTTGATGACATAATCTTTGGGTCAACAAATGAAAAAATGAACAAAGAATTTTCAGATATTATGAAAAAAGAATTTGAAATGAGCCATATGGGAGAATTATCATTCTTTTTAGGTTTACAAATTCGACAACTAAAGAATGGAATATTTATTAATCAAGAAAAATATGCAAGAGATTTAATTAATAAGTACAATATAACAACAATAAATGGTAAACCAACACCTAGTGCAACTAATATTGCTTTAAGTAAAGATGATACATCAAAAGATGATGTCAAAAACTATACAGAGGAATGATAGGATCATTATTATATATAACCGCTAGTAGACCAGATATAATGCATAGTGTATGTCTCTGTGCAAGATATCAATCAAAACCTAAGGAAACTCATTTAATAGCCTTAAAATGTATTTTGAGATATGTAAAGCATACATCAGATTTTGGAATATTTTATCCTAAAAATGATTCATTCGAGTTGATTTCGTACTGTGACGCTGACTACTCGGGATGTAAATCTGATCGAAAAAGTACTAGTGGAACATGTCATTTTCTAGGACATTCCCTTGTATCTTGGTTTAATAAGAAACAAAATGATGTATCTTTGTTAACAACTGAAGCAGAATATATATTTACTGCTTTAGCATGTTCACAAGTAATTTATATGCAATAAACTTTAAACGATTTCGGTTTAAGTATCAGTAAATCACCTATATATTGTGATAATACAAGCGCTATAAATATTTCTAAAAATCCTACTCATCATTCGAGAACTAAATATATTGATGTGCGTCATCACTTTCTAAGAGATAATGTAAGTAAAGGAAAGTTTTCACTTGAATTTATAGAAACAAATAAACAAATAGCTGATATATTAACCAAACCATTAAATGAAGCAACATTCACTGAATTTAGAAGAGAATTAGGTATATGTTAACTAAGTGAATTAGAATAATTAAGTAATAATATATATATATAAATTAATAAATTAAAATAATGAATTTTAAAACAATACTATGTCGACATGAAATTTCTGCTATGTCGACATATAACTGAATTTTTTTTAAATTAATTCCCACCAAAAGTTAGTTATTTCAGCTATATAAATCTTTTAATTTTACTTTTCTTCTTCATTTTCATTCTTATTCTCTGTAAAAACTCTAAATTAAAAATTACAATGGCTTCCACTAATCCAAATACTCAAAACAACTCTGATTCAAACATTGGACCATCTGAGGGTCCATTACAAAGATCTACGCATTCTAGAGTGACCAAAATCGAAGGAAAATTGGTGTATTTACTGCAAATGGTGGCTGAGATGCAAGTACTTCAAATTAGACTAAGTCAATAGCAAAACAGATAAGGAAAAGTAATGAGAAATCTCTTAAAGTTTATAATGGATAACGAGACTAATCTGATTATCATCAATAATGATAATCAACCAATGGAAGAAGAGGATGAACCAGAAGAAAAACCCGAAGAAGAACCAGAAGAGGAAGAAGAAATGATGGAGGAAGAAGAACAACAAGGGACTCAACCAACCGTTACGGACGAAGATGATAACGTTGAGTGTGCAGGAGAAGTTCTATTTGACGAAAATGCGAATGTGATTGAAAAGAATGGAGAATTCTGTCTCCATTATCCAAATTGTCCAATTCACAAATTTCCCATTGTCAAATAATTACGTGCCTAAGGATTCTCTAGATTTCGTTTTATTACGTTCTTATGTTATGTCGTATATGTATAAATCCATGTACACGTGATTGTTTAATAAAATTATCATTTATGGTTAATATAGTTATAACCTTCCAAAACATAAATAAATATCAAATTAAGGGGGAGTATTTTTATTAGGGATAGTTATTTATGTTCTATTCAGAGAATTATACAATTTAAGGGAAGTAATTTTAGGAATATTACTTAAGTCCTACAGTTGTATACCTTAGGGGGAGTATCTTTACGATTTCTTTTTTATAATGCCAAAGGGAGAGAAACTATAAAATATAGTAATAGTTTATAGGAAACTTATAGACGGGGGAGTATAAGAGGAAAGGAACATCATCAAATAGGTATACAGGTATGATATTTTATAAACTAAAGTTGTCATCATCAAAAAGGGGGAGATTGTTGGAGAATGGAGTTTTGATGACAACAACCTTATTTCAATTATCATTGATTATAAAATATATGCTAACACTTTTTGTATAATATATATATGTGTGTGTGTGTGTGTGTGTGTGTGTGTGTTTGCAGGAATTATATACAGGAAATATTACTAAAGACTGTACAATTATAAAGATGATAGAGATTCAAAGATCAGAGAAATTTCATGACTCACGAGTAATCAAGATTTCAAGGGTTCAAGAGTTCAAGACTAATAAATTAATAGAGTCTAGATTTTGTAAGAATCTAAATAGCACTCCAGGCTCAAATTCAAATTCTAACTTTCAATTCTATCCTCAATCGTTTCCATTTTGTTTTTTTATTTATCCTCAATTCTCTCTATTTTGTTTTTCTATTTTTATTCTTCTTGGTTTTTCAAACTTAAATTGTTTATATACTTTATATAGTTTAAAACCTTGTAATTTTATAAATATATTTATTTAGTTTAAAAGTATGTTTTCATATGATTTTCTATCATATAATATTAATTTATGACACTAGAATTTTACTCAAGAATTTCCAGAATTAGTTTTATATCAAAATACTTGAAAAATGTTTTGAAAATGAAAAATACCCATGAGTATGTCGACATAACAAAAAGTGTATGTCAACATATAACTGCTATTTTTTCTAATTTTGAAGGGAAGTGTCTTTTCACATTTTGAAATGCTTCAAAACCGTTGCAACCCTTGATACTCTATAAAAGGAGGTTAAGACCAAATTTTTAACATATCTTCTTCTCCAACTTCATACTCTTTCATCCCACCATTATTCTTAATCATTTTTATGATTATTACACTTATACTCTGTCGAATTCACTTCTGTTTTGATCAAACTTCTACTCTCTACACTCTCTACTCTCTGAATCAAGTGCTATTGAAGAGTTATAAGGCTTTTTTTTTTATTGCTTGGGTTGAATAAACCCTGTTTGTAAGTCAAAGAGGAATCGGTGTATCCTTGTAGCCGTGAAATCAAGGAATAGGAGTTGGTGTGCCCTTGTTGAGCCGTGAAATCAAGGGATAGGAGTGGTGTCTCCTTGTTGAGCCGTGAGATCAAGGAGGTTGTATTTGACTATTGGAAATAGTAATAAAACTCTGCACAATCCAGCGTTGTGCGGGACTGGATGTAGGAGTGATCTGAACCAGTATAAAATCCGGTGTATTCTTTCCTTTTTCTGCATTTTTATTTCTTTTTATTTTGCATCCGTGTTTGAATTTATGTCTGTAATTGTGTTTGTGGTGTTTGATTCATTCCATAATTCTATTTAGTTTTAAGTTTTATTTAAATTCTTACAAACACAATTCACCCCCCTCTCTAGTGTTTGCTTTGCCTGAATGATCCATTCCGCAGTCCCTAACAGGTATCACACAACTTGATTTTTAAGTCAAAGCCTTTTCGAAAGAAAAGGATAACCTTAAGACAAAATCCACACATAAATACGCATGGTTTTTACCTTATGATAACCCAAACCATTTTTGAAATCAATATCTTTTTTTATATTATAATAGTGTCTAAATACAAATAAATAGCAATCTAGCAGAACACTTGCATCTCACGCTCCACATACATAATATATAGCCAAAACCGCGAGCTCTAATTGGAGAATGGATTTCCTGGCAAGGTATGGGATCACCTTTCCGACAATGTACCTTTGGAGATGGAAACATTGGGGTTCAATAAGAACATCTTGCAACCCAGGCTAAATATGACCAATCCCCCATTTCCCTTGAGAGTATCGAATATATCATTACCACGGTTGGGGGCCAGCCAACCAAACCGATAATATACATATAAAAATAAAAAAGGACAACCAAAGGCATTTGATTTCTCCAGATTAGGTAATTATATACCCTTTTGATAGGTGCGACCCACATAGCATGTAACCTACCTAATTTTGGGCCTTTTTCCAGTTGATGAGGCTTCAGGTCATAATTCGTTTATTTATTTGTTTATTATTATTATTTTTGAACATCTGGCTACCATTCACTTTGAATAACACATTGTCAGATCCATCAAATCACTAAGTAACGTCCATAAATATGCTCTGGGTGTAAAAGAAGAGCCCTTCTTCGTCACCAACTCAGTATATTTGTAACAATCAACGTACGTGGTTTTTAGGAAATGCTCTGTTGGACATTCGTCTATACAAGTCATCCAGGAACAGGATGAACCGAAGGAACTCTCCTATCGCATCCAATATAGAAATCACCCCATGGATCAGTAGCGAGTAGTTCTTGTAATCCATAAATTCCAAACACGACAGAATCACAGTATATCTCTAGCCGCTAAAACAGAGATCATAAGTAATTATTCTGTTTCATGAAAATCCACGGTCTTCAGTGCTCCATCTTCAAACAACATCTTCCACGTATTTATTGGTTCGGAATGGTTTTCGAATATAAAATCGATCCCGGTCTTTCCGTACCAACAATGTATTAGGCATGATTTTGATAGTCGGTTATTTAACTATCAAAATAAACAATCAATAAAGTATAATGTATCCATTGGTTTATTATACAGCGCCATTTGGCCATTAAAAATAATATATCAGTTTAATATAATTACACTATCAAATCATTTCTTTTAAATAGTTAGAAAAATATCATAAAATCATATCCAAATTTTCCCCATAAATTATCATTTCAAAACATTTGCTACGACATTTCTTATTTTCTATATTTGCAAAATCGATTATTCAACTTATCATTCGTAAAACTAGCATTATGAAATCTTTGTTTTCATTATTTAAACACCATAATTGTCCTTTATCCTTTTAGAACAAACACATTCAAAAATCTTTTCTTTACTGCGAAAATATCATTATATTTTTCACAAAATCTCCATTTGTTTATTCCAACTATGGAAATATCATTTCATATTCTCAAGCCCTTAGTAAATTGTTTTAATTCGGGACCTATAATATATATTTCCCAAATTCTTCAAATAGTGTTACATTATTATTTCCAAAATGAATTACTTCTAACATCTCCATCATTACAACTAATATCCTCCTCCAATAATCCTGAAGTCGTTCAAGTTGGGGTATTTTAGTTACTTCTCAGATCTTGATCAACAACGTTCCTGTCTTAAGGTAAGTATCCGTCGTAATACCAAAAATTGATATTTATTCCAAATATCAAAACAAATTCCGTTTTTGTTAAACTCTGTTGAAATCTCATCTCTTATTTAATATAGCGAATTTAGATCGCATCTTTATGACTTAACTCGTCTAACCATTTTAATTCAAACTTTGGTTTTCATTTTCGATTTCCCATTTCATACTTCCATTAGTTCCTAACTGTAAATCAATAAGAAAATATTCTCTAAATATCAACTCCGAAGGCCGAAACCAACATCAGATCAATATTCAGAAAATCATTCAACTTAACCGATCTCCAATCAGATTCTAATTCTTTAATTTCATTCATAGGCCATATTAGAGTTTATAATTTTAATAATTCGTAACTGAAATCGTTCTACATCTTATTTAGTAGATCTTGGTTTCCAATAACCTCGTCAAATTTGTGGATTTGTAAAACCCGGTTAGATTGACCAATAATAATTAAATTTAAACTTTCATTTAAACTCAACTTATATAATTAATAATATAAAATTACATAAAATATCATTTAACTATAAATAAGCTTTATAGTTTCATAAACTTCCATTCATACGATTTAAAATCCTATGTTTCCACTTTTGTTATTATTAAATAAATAATAATCAAATCTAAACATTTTTTAAAAGAAAAATAGTTTGCTTCCTCATTAGTTATCTCCGTTAAATTAATTAATTTAATAAAATAGTTCTAGTTAACGCGGTTGACTTGGTCAACTCAAAATTTGATTAACTCGTTAATTAATTCCCATTAGTCTTCCATTTAAATTAATTAATAATTAATTTAAATAATCTCACTTTGTAACGAACGGGAATTTCGCTCGATCCGAATCAGTCGCTAAACCGATCAAGACCGTTCGAAACGCCTGATTGTTTTGAGAACACGACAAATTAGAACGCAGACAGAAGAACATTTCATTATTAATTACGACAATTCATCAGAATACGAGAATATACAGAGTATAAACCAATATTACTCATGAAAAAATATCAGAGATTACAATTGCATTTAAATACATCACTGCAGCGGAAAATAATACAAAGCACAACTAAAGGAGATATACGGATACAGAGCTTTTCGGATATCATTCCAGCTGTAAACCAGGATCCTGTGAATATAAATCTGCAAAACCAAACTACTAGTTGCCCGTGTCAAAATAAGGGCGCCCAGAGTTTAGGTTAAAACAATAAACTCCAGGTCAGTCATGGGACTGGTGTGAGAACTAAAACAGTTATTAATCTTTATTTTAAAGTTAGGTAAATCCAGGGACCACGCCGTATAACATGAAACGGGTTTCCACCCAAGAATGCCAGTGCATAAAACAAACAGCGCAATGCTAAATAAAGAAAAATGAAGCTATTATAAGACCCAGGTCCCATCACACAATGCAACGCAAGCCGGAGGATAGGGTTTTTACCTTATAATAGCCAAGAATGCTTGATACGTTTAAAACAAATCATTTGATACTATTATAAGTGCATAGTGTATAAAACAACTTCAAATCATAAGTATCAATCATAGGCGGCATAAGAGCCCCATACCACTATGTCGCTATACTAGGCTCTACAAATAAAACCGCAAAGTCACGTATTTGGAAATTGGATTTCCGTCTGTGAACCGAGGCAAAAGATAGTCCTCTACCGATTCAAGACAATCTAGCCTACCATGTCTCAGGATCAGAGCTCGAGTGACCCTTGGATTGTCAGGGTCGATCCACCGATGTGGATTAAAATGCCTGAACACTATGTTTCCCCGCCCTTTGGGGAGCAAATGAGCAAACAAATGACTCCATCGGACCCGGATCGTCCGATCAAACCGAGGCACCTTGCAACAGCAACAACCACATAAGTCAAACTCGTCAGGGCGTGTAAAACAACTCACGCCACTTCTAGCTAGAAAGAAATGCATGTCCTCCCTAAGTCCCTTCTCTCGTTTTTAGTTCACAACTGGGGTGTGAGGCTCGCGAATTCACGTTACACAAAGCTATGCCACATAGGCCGTGCTTTGATCATCAACCACAAGACTTTGCTTTTCAACAGAAGCCTTGATCATTTGCATCTTAGCATGCCACACAAGCACACCACTCCATGCAACCGATATCCATCAATCACACAGAATGATATCCAATGTCAGACACACAGTCCATTTACAAGTCCGTCCTGGGTCTGAACGAAACCGGAGGCACCTAGTACCCCGCATATCCATCGATCTCCAAGTACGTCTGGACGATCACCAACTGATTCCCTCCTCTTGGGTGTACGGCCCAATCAAGATCACCAGTAATTACCCAAACGATGTGAAGACCTCCGGTCTTCAACCACTGTCTTCATCTTCGACTAATCGTCGAATCAGTTATTCAAAATGGGATAAACCCGGTCTTTCTGAATAACTCGCGTATATAATAAACAATTTTTACACAGACACAACATACGCCTTATTCCAATTCATCAGTCACTAAATTAGTAAGAGAACAATTCCCCAAATATTAATCCCGAAGGCCGAAACCAACATCAGATCAATACCCAGGAAACCATTCATCTTAGCCAACCGATAGTTAGTTTCTAAATTTCACATTCTAAGGGAAAGGTTCCCATTAATTTTATCAAAGATAAATTCTTTTAAATTTATTCTTTAATCTTCCTTTGAATATCACTTCAAACTAGTCGGGATTAACGAACCATACTGAAGTAATTATTTGTTTTAATTTCCCAACCTGTAACAACCCGTATTTTCAATAACCTGTTATAACGTAAATCGAGGCAGAATTTAATTTATAAATCTGAATCAAGGGGAACGGGCTATGCCATTGCGTTCGTCTCGGAAAAATACGCGAAATAGAGTCCGAGTTTTCGAAAATCGGAGTCCGTATGACCCGATTAAGGCCTAACGAAGTTTTCAGAAAATTTCAAAGTAAAAAACAGATTTCAAATTCAAGTTTGAATTTGGAAAATTAGGTCAGATTGGGCCAGGCGGGAAAATTCCCGCCAGAGTACCCAAGTCGACAGCCCTGTCGACTTGGGAGTCGACTTGGTTGGACCCATGTCGACTTGGCTGTCGACTTGGTCCAGCCGGGCAGTTTTGCCTGGTGCACCATTTTGGGTTTGTGTTGAGCTTGGGGGCCAGATTCGGTTTTGAGGGCTGAGATTGGAACTAGGGTTTAATCCTAAGGTTGAAACTAGTCCTAATCTCTATAAATAAGGCCGTAACCTAACCCTAAATCATCATTATTCATTCATACAACTAAACTATGGCAAAATCAATCCTCTCATGGCCTCCACTCTCTTCATAAAATTCCTAAATAAATTTCTATGAGAGATTTTCCATGCATACAAGTGTTTTCAAGCTTGTATGAGCATCATTAGCTTGCATTCAAGTCAAGTTTCTATATTTGCATCATAAAGCAAGGGTTTTGATCATTTTGCTCAAGGGTTTTTCTATTGGAGCTTGCATTTTGGGTTTATTTGATTGCATAAGGGCTTTCTTATATTTGCTTATACTCATTTGAGTCCTCATAAGCATTGTAAGCCCTATTCTACTTTCATACTTAAACTCTAAAGTTAAATGTATGATATGCAAGTTTATCATGTTATGTTATGCAAGTATGCCATGTTATGATATGCAAGTTTATCATGTTATGTTATGCAAGTTTGCCATGTTATGATATGCAAGTTTATCATGTTATGTTATGCAAGTTTGATATGCAAGTTCGTCATATGATATGCAAGTATGTTATGCAAGTTTGGGATGATCATTTTGTTCATGTTATCATGTTATGCAAGCTTATCTTGAGTATATGAACATAAAGCTTCAAGCTTTATTCTAAAGGTTGCATTTTGGCAACATGTAAGTTATCATATCCCTAATGATAACTTGCATGTGAGGCTAAATGCGAACTTATGGCCATTTCTACATGTCATTTAGCACCATGTATCACCAATATGCCAAGTTTGGTTTTATGCATGCTTTTGAGGCCTAAAAATGTAATATGCAAGTATATGATCATATATGCCACCATGTTAAACTTGTGGCTTCAACACCTTTATGTCGTGATTATGCCAAGTTCCCTCTTTCTATCCTTTATGCGCTATTGCGATATGTAAGCGATGAGATTGTGTTTTGGGTTGGGTAACTTAAAAGACATAAAAACATAAGCTTGGAAATTTACCTATTAAGTTAGGTCTACCCATTGGGAATTTACCTATTAAGTTAGGTCTACCCAATTGCTTGAAAACTTGTAATGTGTTTTGGAAACACGATGGACATGACACTTAGAAAATATAAGTGTGACCAACTCGAGGTTGGGTTGAGTTTGTAGCGTAAACCTACTCGGAACCGACCGGCCTAACTAGTTGTTACAAACAATAGGACACAATGTGAGAAGTTGGTCATGTTGTACCTTGAACCCGAGGTTAGACCAAGTTGTGGTGTAAAGCTACCCGGACCCGCCCGGCTTAACTAGTAACCACAACAAGGTCTAATGTGAGAGGTTAAGGCGCATTAAATTAATTAATGCCTCGTGATTAGGGTTAAGTCATGGTCCACTTAATACTTAACCAATTTGGGCTTGGTAGATTAATCAGGGTTAAGTCGTAAACTCATCGTTACACTTAACCAAGTTAATCCATGATTAGCATGAGGGTTAAACCGTACTTAACCCACTAGAAAAATCCTAGCAATGGGGGTCCACTCCAGCAGTAATCCCAAGTTTGTATCATTAAGACCCTAGGGTCTAGGCTAGGGAGGGAGCACGATTACTGGACTGGAGGTAAGTGACCAAAAACGACGGCAGAAGGGTACGCCGGTGTAGTTCCGGGCGGACTATGGTCGTGCACACAGTCCGAAGCCGGGGAAAACATGCACGGGTACCAGTAGATCGAGACTGTGCACTCATGTTTATGGTGTCCAGGGGTTGACACCCTAGGGCTTGATACACCCAACGGGAGACCCTGCACAGTCTGACTACAATCATGTTTGGACCGCATTGACACCAACACGTGACGAGTTAGGCTTATAGGGAGCCGATCGACTAGACCGTTTGGTTGGACCTCGTATGGGGGTCACTTCATGTTATTGGGCCAAAGCTTGGGCCAAGGGATCAATACTTGCTTATTCAAGTCATGTTAGTTTGCTAGTACACCTGTGGTGCAAAACCTTAAACCTGATTATGCGATGACACCTTTATCTACCTTGTTGGTTAATCATCATGCTAGTATGTTGTTATCCTTATGATCACACCTGCTTCTCATGTCAGTTAACTTTATTAGTTTACATTGATTGTAGTAGGGCTTACTCAGTCTTTTTGACTGACCTGTTTTCTTTCGCCTCTTTTCTTCCGTTCCCCCCCCCCCAGGTTCTCAGGGAGGGAATATTGGAGCTTAGCTTGGATTTCTGATCGCTTGCTTGTGGGATTTTAGCTCATGTACGGTCTTGACATGAAGCTAGCTATGGTTATCACTTATTTTGGGGATAGTACTTATGTATTTCAATTTTTCAGTGATGTTTTTTTATCTAGACTTGTGTATTTGGAAAGTTGACATTATGTTGTACCAGACTTGTTTTGAAATGGTTTGAAATCTTCCGCTGTTTTATCTATGTTATTTACTCTGTTTACATATATACATATGTTCTTGTTCTGCCTTGATATATCATTATGCATGTTTACCTGATTCAACGCCCCTCCAAAGTCAGAGTGCTTGCAAGAGTCACCCTGGCGGAGGTGGGGTGTTACATTTGGTATCAGAGCATATGGTTTACGAGAAGGGACAAAAAGGTTTTTAAAACTTTTGGAAAACTATTTTCAAAACCAAGTATAAAGTATTTTCCAAAGAAAAGTCTAGTTTATTTTAAAGGCTATTCCCCAAAAAGCCATTAGCAAAATTCCTTCGTTTTTCTCCATTCTGAATCTGTCTTTTTCTTCGTTTTCAGTATGGCTGATAACTTTGCTATTCCGGAGGGAGTACACGTACCTGTTTGGTATAGGAGACTTTTGGAGGCTAGGGCGACCGAAGCCGGCCCCGGAGATGTTCCTCCTCCTCCTCCTCCAGTAGTTAATGTTCCTCCTCCTCCTGTCGCTGAGGTTCCTCTTCCTCCTCCCCCTCAGCATCCTCAAGCTGACTTCGCAAAGACTTGCAAAGATTTCAAAGCAATGGGTAGCAAGAACTTTCAAGGCATTGAGACTTTTGTAGAGGCCAGAAATTGGTTGAAAGAGACCGAGGATTTATTTGCTATCTTTGGGTTAGACGATCAGAGGAAGATCTTGTTGGCTGTTTGGCTTATGAAGGATGAAGCCGCTTATTGGTGGGAAATCACCAATGGTACTAGGCCTGTTGAGACTTGGGCCGATTTCAGGGCAAGGTTCGTGCTTAAGTTTCTATCTTTTGCTGAGGAGAATATGCAAATGGAGAGGTTCATAACTTTGAAACAAGGAGATATGTCTGTCAAAGAATATGTGAACAAGTTTAATCAGTTAGCTCGTTTTGGCTTGGATATGGTGAATACTCCTCAGAAGAAGGCTCTTCGTTTTGCTAGAGGATTGAATGAGCCGTTGCAAGGATTGGCTATGTCACATATTCCCCATGGGGCCACGTTTGAGAGCTTGGTTGATATGGCGTTACTTCAGGGAGATGTCAAAAAAGAGATCAAGATGAATGATACTCAAGCCAAGAAGACTGATTCCCAGGGGAAAGGAAATCAGGGTAATCCAAGTGGTCAGGGCAGTCAAGGCAATCAGAACAAGAACAAGAGTCAAGGCAACAAGGGAAACAACAACAAGGGCAAGAACAACAAGGGGAAGTGCCATTATTGCGGTTCAGTTGGGCATCTTATTAAGGATTGTAAGAAGAGGAAAAGGAAGAATGGTGAATGCTTTTTCTGCGGTGAGATTGGACATTTCAGTAAGGGTTGCCCGAAGAAGCAAGGGCAAGGCCAGGGTCAGACTCAGCGTGCTGGACCTTCAGGAGGGCAAGTTCATGCTCTCAATGCCGCTCCAGTTCCCGATCGAGGTAGTATTTCTGTTGAGAGCCTTGTATACATTTCTGATTTTCCAGTTCATACCTTGTTTGATTCTGGTGCATCGCATAGCTTTATCTCATCTGATCTTGTTGATAGTTTGCACCTTAGTACTAGCTTGGTAGATGATCCCGTCTGTGTCTCAAATCCAATTGGGGGTTCCGCCCATTTGTCTATGATATGTGGGGATTTGAGGATCTCTATACTGAGTGTAGAGTTCTTGTGCAGTGCTTATGTTCTTGGTTTTAGGGGATACGGATTGATATTGGGCATGGATTGGTTGTCCAGATATGGAGCCATCCTTGATTGTGAGCATAGGGTTGTGAGGCTCGTGACTCGCCTCGGAAACACCCTAGAAATTTCTTGTAATCCGAGAGGTCCCGTCATGTTGTGCTATCTTGAATCACTCGACTCGTCAATGGAAACTCTTTAGTCTGTGAGAGTGGTTCGAGAGTATCCAGATGTTTTCGATGAAGTTAGGGGGTTGCCCCCTAAGCGAGAGATTGATTTCCGCATTTATCTGGTGGATAATGCAAAGCCGGTTTCTTTGCCCGTTCGGCACATGGCTCCGCGTGAAAGGCGGGAGCTAAGTAAGCAAGTGAAGGAGTTGCTTGAGAAGAACTTCATTAGACGAAGTATATCTGAATGGGGAGCGCCTGTGGTATTTGCTACCAAGGCAGATGGTTCTCTCCGACTTTGTGTTGACTATCGAGAGTTGAATAAGCTGACTAAGAAGAACAGACACCCGTTACCGAGGATTGATGGTCTCTTTGACCAGCTTGTCGGTGCTTCTGTTTTCTCTCAGCTTGATCTTGCTACTGGATTCCATCAGCTCAGAGTAGCTGAAGATAGTATAGACAAGACTACGTTCAGAACTCCAGATGGATTCTTCAAATGGCTTGTCATGTCGTTCGGTTTGACTAATGCACCCGCATATTTCGTGGACTTGATGAGTAGGGTGTTCAGGGAGTTCTTGAACAAGTTTGTCGTGGTCTTCGTAGATGATATTCTGATCTTCTCTAAGGATGAGGAAGAGCACGCAAGGCATCTCGTGGAGGTGATGGATACGCTTAGAGCGCATCAGTTGAAGGCCAAGTTCTCCAAGTGTCACTTTTGGAGAAGGGAAGTTAGATTCCTTGGGCATATGGTATCTAAGCAAGGCTTAGCGGTGGATTCCGCTAAGGTAGTTGCGGTTCAGGATTGGAAGACTCCAAGGAATGCAACCGAAGTGAGAAGTTTTCTAGGTCTTGCAGGCTTTTACCGGAAGTTCATCATGGACTTCGCGAAGATTTATGCTCCTCTCACTAAATTGACGAAGAAGAATTTAGTTTTTGCTTGGAGCTTAGAATGCGAGCTTGCTTTTCAGAAGCTCAAGAGAGCTCTCACATCAGCACCTGTTCTAGCTTTGCCCGATGGAGGGAAGTTATTTACAGTATACACCGATGCATGTGGCATGGGGTTAGGAGCTGTTCTGATGCAAGAAGGAAGAGTGATATGCTTTGGCGGTAGACAACTCAAAGTGCATGAGAAGAATTATCCCACTCATGACTTAGAGTTGGCAGCCAGAGTATATGCACTCAAGGCTTGGCGCCATTATCTTCTAGGAGAAAGATTTGAGCTTTATACCGATCACAAGTCATTGAAGTATCTCTTTTCTCAGAAGGATCTGAATCTGAGGCAACAAAGATGGATGGAATTCTTGGCGTCCTACGATTTTGAGATAGCTTATACCCCTGGCAAGGGGAATGTGGTAGCAGATGCATTGAGTAGAAAAAGGTTGACTCTGAGTCCTCTATTCGTTGAGATGAAGAATTTAGAGTATGTGGCAACCTTTGATTTCTCTTTGGCGATTGAATCGATGACCGGTTCTTTAGCATCTCTGGAACTCAGACCTACCCTTCTTGATCAAGTTGGGGCTTCGCAGAGAGAAGACCCTCAGATAGTTGAGATTATGGATAAGCTAATTCGAGGAGAGGCGTCTAGTCATCTCGCTCGATATTCTATTGATGAAAAGGGTTGGCTGAGGAGAGACGGAAGGCTATGTGTTCCAATGGTAGAAGATTTAGTAAGAAAAGTTCTGGAGGAAGCGCATCGCTCTAAGTTGACTATACATCCGGGCGGAGATAAGATGTATAAAGATAAGAAGCGCATTTTCTTTTGGCCTGGGATGAAGAAGGATGTGGCAGAGTTTGTCTCTAGATGTATCATTTGCCAGCAAGTTAAGGCCGAGTCGAAGAAGCCCGGTGGGCTATTACATCCTCTAGACGTTCCACTATGGATGTGGGAGAGTATTTCCATGGATTTTATCGATGGGCTACCAAGGTCAAGGAAAGGGAATACGAGCATTTGGGTTATTGTGGATAGACTTACGAAGAGTGCTCATTTCATTCCAGTGAAGAGCAAGAGGACCGCATCTTGGCTAGCGTCTGTATATCTTCGTGAGATTGTGAGACTACATGGAGTCCCTTCTAGTATAGTCAGTGACCGTGACCCAATCTTTACAAGTCAATTCTGGAATAGCTTGCAAGAAGCTATGGGCACGAGGTTGAATCTAAGTACGGCTTATCACCCACAGACGGACGGTCAAACCGAAAGGGTGAATAGGGTACTCGAGGATCTGTTGAGGCTTTGTATTCTGGATTTTGGTGGTACTTGGGAAGACCATCTTCCTCTTGTTGAGTTTGCATATAATAACAGTTATCAGGCAAGCATAGGGATGGCACCATTTGAAGCTTTATATGGGAGGCCGTGCAAGTCGCCTACATGTTGGTGGGAGACTACAGATGAGCTTATACTTGGGCCTGATATGATCAGAGAAACATCCGAGAAGGTCGAGTTGATTCAGAGACGGATGAAAGCGGCCGAAGACCGACAGAAATCCTATGCTGATAAGCGAAGAACTGATTTGGAGTTTGATGTTGGGGATATGGTTTTCGTGAAGGTTTCTCCTTTGCGGAATGTGGTCCGATTTGGAGCCGTTGGGAAGTTAGCACCGAGGTTTGTTGGACCATTCCCTATTATAGAGAGGATCGGGCAGATGGCTTATAGAGTGGAGTTGCCCGAGAAGCTTGCCGGACTACACGATGTTTTTCATGTCTCGCATCTCCGGAAGTGTTTACATGAATCAGCAGAGGTTGTTGAGCCAAGTGTTCTGAAAGATGTGGAAGTGGAGAAAGAGGCTACCTTGAGGAGAGCTCCGATTCGTATCTTGGGGACGGAGACCAAGAAGCTAAGGAATCGAGAGGTCAAGTTGGTGAAGGTTCAATGGGGTGAAGCCAAAGAAGATGCAACTTAGGAAACCGAGGAGAAGATGCGTGGGCTTTATCCATTCCTTTTTGAGGGTACACTCTCAATCTCTTTTCTTTGTTAACATATCTTTCTCTTTGCTATCCATGTTTATCTAGTTTATCGTGTTAATCTTGTCATGAGAACCTTAGGTAGAAACCCTTTGGATGAAACATGTGTTTGAAACATGTTATGCTTGGTGGTTGCAAGTGGTTACAAGTGTTTGCAAGTGGTTACTCGTGGATGCATTATACACGTTAGGCACTAGATCGGCTCACACACTCCTCATATTGCATATGCATGAGTGTTTATGCTTATTCATGGATGAAAATTTTTGTGTTATCACATGGATGTTGCATATGGATGTATGTTATGTGCACACATATAGATGTTATACATTATGTTAGGAATTGCATACATATGGATTCATTTCACTAACATAATTTGCATTGATGATATTTGCATTAGATAAGTACATATACACACACCTTTGCATATGTTCATACAACATTTAGAATCTTGTACGGACAATGATTGCTCGTGGATGATGTTTTGAGTAGATGGATGTTGGATGGTAGGATATGTTCTTCCTAACTTAGAGATTTCGGGGACGAAATCCCTTAAGGAGGGGAGAATGTAACAACCCGTATTTTCAATAACCTGTTATAACGTAAATCGAGGTAGAATTTAATTTATAAATCTGAATCAAGGGAAACGGGCTATGCCATTGCGTTCGTCTCGGAAAAATACGCGAAATAGAGTCCGAGTTTTCGAAAATCAGAGTCCGTATGACCCGATTAAGGCCCAACGAAGTTTTCATAAAATTTCAAAGTAAAAAACAGATTTCAAATTCAAGTTTGAATTTGGAAAATTAGGTCAGATTGGGCCAGGCGGGAAAATTCCCGCCAGAGTACCCAAGTCGACAGCCCTGTCGACTTGGGAGTCGACTTGGTTGGACCCAAGTCGACTTGGCTGTCGACTTGGTCCAGCCGGGCAGTTTTGCCTGGTGCACCATTTTGGGTTTGTGTTGAGCTTGGGGGCCAGATTCGGTTTTGAGGGCTGAGATTGGAACTAGGGTTTAATCCTAAGGTTGAAACTAGTCCTAATCTCTATAAATAAGGCCCTAACCTAACCCTAAATCATCATTATTCATTCATACAACTAAACTATGGCAAAATCAATCCTCTCATGGCCTCCACTCTCTTCATAAAATTCCTAAATAAATTTCTATAAGAGATTTTCCATGCATACAAGTGTTTTCAAGCTTGTATGAACATCATTAGCTTGCATTCAAGTCAAGTTTCTATATTTGCATCATAAATCAAGGGTTTTGATCATTTTGCTCAAGGGTTTTTCTATTGGAGCTTGCATTTTGGGTTTATTTGATTGCATAAGGGCTTTCTTATATTTTCTTATACTCATTTGAGTCCTCATAAGCATTGTAAGCCCTATTCTACTTTCATACTTAAACTCTAAAGTTAAATGTATGATATGCAAGTTTATCATGTTATGTTATGCAAGTATGCCATGTTATGATATGCAAGTTTATCATGTTATGTTATGCAAGTTTGCCATGTTATGATATGCAAGTTTATCATGTTATGTTATGCAAGTTTGATATGCAAGTTCGTCATATGATATGCAAGTATGTTATGCAAGTTTGGGATGATCATTTTGTTCATGTTATCATGTTATGCAAGCTTATCTTGAGTATATGAACATAAAGCTTCAAGCTTTATGCTAAAGGTTGCATTTTGGCAACATGTAAGTTATCATATCCCTTATGATAACTTGCATATGAGGCTAAATGCGAACTTATGGCCATTTCTACAAGTCATTTAGCACCATGTATCACCAATATGCCAAGTTTGGTTTTATGCATGTTTTTTAGGCCTAAAAATGTAGTATGCAAGTATATGAACATATATGCCACCATGTTAAACTTGTGGCTTCAACACCTTTATGTCGTGATTATGCCAAGTTCCCTCTTTCTATCCTTTATGCGCTATTGCGATATGTAAGCGATGGGATTGCGTTTTGGGTTGGGTAAACTTAAAAGACATAAAAACATAAGCTTGGGAATTTACCTATTAAGTTAGGTCTACCCATTGGGAATTTACCTATTAAGTTAGGTCTACCCAATTGCTTGAAAACTTGTAATGTGTTTTGGAAACACGATGGACATGACACTTAGAAAATATAAGTGTGACCAACTCGAGGTTGGGTTGAGTTTGTAGCGTAAACCTACCCGGAACCGACCGGCCTAACTAGTTGCTACAAACAATAGGACCCAATGTGAGAAGTTGGTCATGTTGTACCTTGAACCAGAGGTTAGACCAAGTTGTGGTGTAAAGCTACCCGGACCCGCCCGGCTTAACTAGTAACCACAACAAGGTCTAATGTGAGAGGTTAAGGCGCATTAAATTAATTAATGCCTCGTGATTAGGGTTAAGTCATGGTCCACTTAATACTTAACCAATTTGGGCTTGGTAGATTAATCAGGGTTAAGTCGTGAACTCATCGTTACACTTAACCAAGTTAATCCATGATTAGCATGAGGGTTAAACCGTACTTAACCCACTAGAAAAATCCTAGCAATGGGGGTCCACTCCAGCAGTAATCCCAAGTTTGTATCATTAAGACCCTAGGGTCTAGGCTAGGGAGGGAGCACGATTACTGGACTGGAGGTAAGTGACCAAAAACGACGGCAGAAGGGTACGCCGGTGTAGTTCCGGGCGGACTATGGTCGTGCACACAGTCCGAAGCCGGGGAAAACATGCACGGGTACCAGTAGATCGAGACTGTGCACTCATGTTTTTGGTGTCCAGGGCTTGATACACCCGACGGGAGACCCTGCACAGTCTGACTACAATCATGTTTGGGCCGCATTGACACCAACACGTGACGAGTTAGGCTTATAGGGAGCCGATCGACTAGACCGTTTTGTTGGACCTCGTAATGGGGTCACTTCATGTTATTGGGTCAAAGCTTGGTCTAAGGGATCAATACTTGCTTATTCAAGTCATGTTAGTTTGCTAGTACACCTGTGGTGCAAAACCTTAAACCTGATTATGCGATGACACCTTTACCTACCTTGTTGGTTAATCATCATGCTAGTATGTTGTTATCCTTATGATCACACCTGCTTCTCATGTCAGTTAACTTTATCAGTTTACATTGATTGTAGTAGGGCTTACTCAGTCTTTTTGACTGACCTGTTTTCTTTCGCCTCTTTTCTTCCGTTCCCCCCCCCCCCCCAGGTTCTCAGGGAGGGAATATTGGAGCTTAGCTTGGATTTCTGATCGCTTGCTTGTGGGATTTTAGCTCATGTACGGTCTTGACATGAAGCTAGCTATGGTTATCACTTATTTTGGGGATAGTACTTATGTATTTCAGTTTTTCAGTGATGTTGTTTTTATCTAGACTTGTGTATTTGGAAAGTTGACATTATGTTGTACCAGACTTGTTTTGAAATGGTTTGAAATCTTCCGCTGTTTTATCTATGTTATTTACTCTGTTTACATATATACATATGTTCTTGTTCTGCCTTGATATATCATTATGCATGTTTACCTAATTCAACGCCCCTCCAAAGTCAGAGTGCTTGCAAGAGTCACCCTGGCGGAGGTGGGGTGTTACACAACCCCAACCTATTCATCCCATGAAGTAAAACTGGTAATACTTCATATCTAACACCATGGTGTTATCGGTAAATTCAATTACCATTTCATGTTCAAATCTAATTAAAGATTTAACTATCGCCTGGAGCAAAACTGGTGATGCTCCATTCTCGATCTTTTCAATCTAATTAAAGATTCATTAAAACTCCACTTAGTTGTAATCTTTAACTAGGTTAAAGAATCAATGTCACTAAAAACACGGTTCATGATAAAGCCAAAATCACATTCCATTAATTGTCGGGTTAAAGAACTAGTGTAATTTAAAACATTGTTCACGATAAACCGAAAAATCAATACCAATTCAATTCCAATTAAATATTATTTAATTGGTACACTTCATTAAATCTAAATAAAAAGATTTTATCTTTTTCTCAACTGGGCTTAAAAATAGTGTTAATGAAGACACCCTTCACGACAAACCCAAATCACATTTGATATTAAATACAAGGCTCTGAATAGAAAATATACCGGCTTATATTCAATATCAAATTCTACGACTAACAAATATCGTATTGGAAATAACGATATAAATATATCTTTCAAATTTCCATAACAATATCTGTATAATCATGAAATCCAACATCGAAATATTCCAAAGATAATTTCGATTCAAATCCATACCAATTCAATTACTGGAAATTCTGGTTATTATCAAAACCATTTCAAATCCAATTTATTTATTTAAAAATAAATAGAATTGTAATTCTAGTTCAAAACTAGTTCATTTCGATAAAAAACTATTTTTATCTTTTAAAATATGGAGTTTTTCATCCCAATTCTTCACAAATCATTTCTTATGATTTTACACAAATTATTACTATTTTTAATATTTTTATCAAGGCCCGTACAGTCGATTTCCATCAACGGCCATCGAACTGCACTTACAGTGACCTTTTCCAAATTTGATTTGGACATAATTCCAATTCCAACCGTTAGATTTCTAATTTTCATTAGGAAGCTCTTTTCGATACGAACCCAAGGTTCTGATTTTAGGAGAATCCGACGGTCGGATCTCCCGCAATATCCATTCGAAGTCATTGGTCGAAATTCACGAACTACCGCAGCGCGGCGCGTTCTATTCAGGCCATTATATTATATATATAATATATACTTCGTCGATTTCCTTTTAAAATGTATTATATAAATCGTTTTAAATTCGTTTTCAAAACGATTTCAACTTCATTTCAAATTCAAATCAAAATTGAATTTTTCCTTATAAATTCATTTCAAATTGATTTCAATTCAAATCGATTTTTAATTCAATTTCAATTCGTTTTCAACTCAATTCAATTTCAATTCGAATTCATTACTATTCAATTTCAATTCAAATTCAATTCTTTTCAATTCGAATTCATTTTATTTTCAATCCAATTCGAATTCTAATTCGTTTCACTTCAATTCGAATTCTAATTCATTTCAATTCAACTTAATCGAATTTCATTTCAAAATATTCGATTTTGAAATCACTTTTCAATATTCATTATAAAAATGAATATAATCGATATAAATATCGTTCGCGTCAAAATGGCGTCAATCTAATCAACACGAATTTTTATATTTCTATTTCAGATATTCTATTCAAATGTTTCATTTCAAATATTTCTTCTCGAATATTTTATTCAAATATTTCTCTTCAAATATTCTATTTCAAAACTGGAATGAGGCCCAATCAATTACCATAGATTTTATTTCTATGGATTTCCATACAATGCATGTATATATCAACAATGACAAATATTCAACCATCATCCAAAGTGCATTCTACACTGTATAAGCATCAAATATAAATTTTTTTAACGCTCATAAAAGTCTGTCAATCAATCAATCGACATACAACTAATTATTGGGATTAGTGTATGTCATATATCATCCCAATACCCGTGTGGTGTTTCAAACAGCCAAACACAGATTTTATTTGTGCAGTTGGGCGATGTGTAAAATTTATCGTCCCAATCAATATCAATCAAATCAGTGTATATAAACAAATCTCCGATTTGTTTATAAATATTTATTTCGTTTACACGTTAAAAATCATATTTTTAACTATAAATTATTTTCCACTATAAAATATTTTATTTCATTTCACATCACATCACACAATCAACTACACATCAAAATCAAAATCAAACAAACAAGCATACAAGTCACCCATGGTCTGTGGACGACGGGTGTCGGGTGCTACTAAACACCGTCTGCATTGTAGTATATATTTTTAACTAGAAATTTAAATTAAAAGTGAGACGTTCTCACCGATAAGCTAAACCAAACACCACGACTCTTCTTATGTAGAAATCTTCGCTGTGTTCGCCTTTTGCCAATTTCACTGTCCGTAGCCACTACATATATAAAAATCACATTTTTGTATTGTTGCTATGTATATAAAAATCACATTTTTTTTACACCGCTACTATATCGATAAAAATTCTATTTTTACATAGCTACTATATCGATAAAAATCTATTTTTACATAGCTACTATATCGATAAAAATTCTATTTTTACATAGCTACTATATCGATAAAAATTCTATTTTTACATCGCTACTATATCGATAAAAATTCTATTTTTACATCGCTTTCATATAAAGAAAGATTACATTTTTATTTACAGTTCTATTTTATAAAAATCCTAATTTTACTTTAAAACCATATGCTATTTTATTTTCAAAATCATATTATTTATATATATATATTTTTTTAAAAACACCTATATTTATTTTTAAAAACCATGCTATTATACACCCTTAAAAACTGATTTTATTTATGCCATATATACTTTTAAAAACTGCTTTTACTTATGCTATAATATACTTTAAAAAAACTGCTTTTATTTATGTTATAATATACCTTTAAAAACTGCTTTTATAGTAAATAAAAATAGGCTAAAATAAGCTACTTTTCACTGTTAAAACTCTCCAGGAGTTCACGTTCGAATAAAACCCATGGTTCACCGCCGAACCTCACCTGAGCGCCGCCACAAGGACAACCGGAGTCAGATCTGGCACCTACACTTGAAAGCCCTCGCCATCCCCTGCCACCCCTAGGAATAGCACCCGGTTCGAGCTCCTCCCCATCACTCGGTGTGCGTGCGAACGCAACACGTTTTTGCCTCGAGATCTCCCAAAATACTCAACAATCCTCGACCTAGCTTAGATGAATTTGAAGCCCCTTAAAATCTCTACAAAATCGATTAAAGAACTTGGGTTTAATTGCTTGAAGGTTGGACGTGATTTGGCGGAGAAGAGTTGAAGGGTTTTCCGCCGTCGTTTCCAGGAGAGGGGCGCAACCATTAATCGGGTTTGAAAGTGATTAGGTTTGGGAATAAAAGTGTTTATATATGTGTTATTTATTTATTTCATTTTTAATTCTAAAAAGCTGGTTTTTATTTCGAACTCCAATTCGAACCCAATGACTGTCGCCCCTAGCTAATTACCCCAATTTCGAACCCAATGGGATATGTATCGTAAGCCAATTCGGCCGTTTCGATCAGTTTTCGTTCAAATTTAAAATATAAATCAATGTATATTGGATTTGAACGCACATTTCAATTCATCGGGGCCACATACAGTCTCTAAAAATTCCACAAAAATTATTTCTAGCTTCGTATTGACGATACGGTCCTAACAAAACTAGTTTCATCAAATTCTGAGACCGTTCGAAAAATGGCCATTTTCCAGTCGATTAAAATCAACTGAAACTAGTCCAACGTGTTTTCCTTTACCACGCTCACATATTGATTCGAAAAATTATGAAATTTGAAACTTAGCAATAACTTGACATCACGGATCCAACAAAAGTGGTTTCGTCAAAAACCGAGGTCGTTTGCAAAATGGCCATTTTTAAGGGCCGAAATTCCATAGCGACTATTCTGTATTTTCAACTGGACATAACTTTTTACCCCCGCTATGAAATTTCAATTTTTCGGATTCTTTGGAAAGAAATTCTCAATTAGATTCTATTATTTTTGGTTTCACTAAAATCCAGTTTATTTTGAATCCTGTACATCCATTTGAAATTTGAAATCGAATTATCGAACTACTGCGCCATTTTCAATTCCTTTTATAATTTAAAATAAATATTTATATTCTAACGACGATCTATATAATATATATGTTCGAATTCTATTCAAAATAAATTTATCGTCGTTTTTATTTAAAATATTCATTTTAAATAATTAAAATTCACTAAAATTGCCAAAATAAAAAATTTAAATTGGCTCAGATTTCCGGGTTATTACAATCTCCCCCACTCAAAACTTTTCGTCCCCGAAAAGGAATGAAGCCGAAAGTTGTTTAACTAATCAACTCAACTTTCACTATTTCCATTACGGCTTAACTTCTTCAACTTTTCAGTTTCTAAGAACTTTTCAAATTTTTCAAAAATTTAGCTAACACCCTAAATTTTCGAAAAATTTCGCCATAACCTCCCCTACACCGGGGACTTCGGGATATTTCATATAGCCTCCCATGGCCTTCTTCAATCCAAAAGAAAAAGAAAAAGCCAATCGGCTCATAAAATCATCATCACCCAAACAAAACAGTAAATTATGGTAAACATGTACCTATTTGTCAGGCAAACAATTTTATTCTTCTGCTCTAGCCTCTTTGATTTGGTTCAAATTGGCTAAATGGTTCAAATTCAAATTAATCAACCAATAATCAAACAACACAACCAGCAATCAATTAGTTGATTAGCTTTTCAAATTCATAACTTTGATATATAGTCCAAAAATCAGATTTTTAATGTCAAATCACAACAATAAGCCCTATCTAATTTTGGTTCTCACACCAGTCAATTGGAATCATATAGATATCCCACCTTCGACACTTGAATATAAATGCGGATGATGATGCACCATCATCAGGATTATCCCCGGGTGACTAGAGTGTGATTCTATATCTATCCAGTATTTTAAAACTTCGAATATACGTTTGCAAGGCGTATATGCAAAATCTTTATATATTGGATTGTCCAAATTCAATACAAATAAATAATCAAATACGAATAATTGATTTAAATTTTCAAAACAAAATTTGTTTTCACTTTTATTTCAAAAACACTACTCTTCACACTCGTTCTTGGATACTACTGATCCTATCTCTAACGAGTCATTCTCGTTGGATATTACTAATCCAATCTCTGATGAATTCTTTCGTATGGTTCTAATGTGTCTTGTTCTCTGAGCTTTGTAAACCAAAGCTATGATACCACGATGTAACGACCGGGAATTTCACTCGATCCGAATCAGACGCTAAACCAATCAAGACCGTTCAAAACGCCTGATTGTTTTGAGAACACGACAAATTAGAACGCAGACAGAAGAACATTTCATTGTTAATTACAACAATTCATCAAAACACGAGAATATACAGAGTATAAACCAATATTACACATGAAAAAATATCAGAGATTACAATTGCATTTAAATACATCACTGCAGCGGAAAATAATACAAAGCACAACTGAAGGAGATATACGGATACAGAGCTTTCCGGATATCATTCCAGCTGTAAACTAGGATCCTGTGAATATAAATCTGAAAAACCAAAACTACTAGCTGCCCGTGTCAAAATAAAGGCACCTAGAGTTTAGGTTAAAACAATAAACTCCAGGTCAATCATGGGACTGGTGTGAGAACTAAAACAGTTATTAATCTTTATTTTAAAGTTAGGTAAATCAAGGGACCACGCCGTATAACACGGAACGGGTTACCCCCCAAGAATGGCAGTGCATAAAACAAACAGCGCAATGTTAAATAAAGAAAAATGAAGCTATTATAAGACCCAGGTCTCGTCACACAATGCAACGCAAGCCGGAGGATAGGGTTTTTACCTTATAATAGCCAAGAATGCTTGATACGTTTAAAACAAATCATTTGATACTATTATAAGTGCATAGTGTATAAAACAACTTCAAATCATAAGTATCAATCATAGACGGCATAAGCGCCCCATACCACTATGTCGCCATACTAGGCTCTACAAATAAAACCACAAAGTCACGTATTTGGAAATTGGATTTCCGTCTGTGAACCGAGGCAAAAGATAGTCCTCTACCGATTCGAGACAATCTAGCCTACCATGTCTCAGGATCATAGCTCCAGTGACCCTTGGATCGTCAGGGCCGGTCCATCGATGTGGATTAAAATGCCTGAACACTGCGTTTCCCCGCCCTTTGGGGCGCAAATGAGACAACAAATGACTCCATCGGATCCGGATCATCCGATCAAACCGAGGCGCCTCGCAACAGCAACAACCACATAAGTCAAACTCGTCAGGGCGTGTAAAACCACTGACGCCACTTCTAGCTAGAAAGAAACTCATGTCCTCCCTGAGGTCCTTCTCCCATTTTTAGTTCACAACCGGGGTGTGAGGCTCGCGAATTCACGTTACACAAAGCTATGCCACACAGGTCGTGCTTTGATCATCAACCACAAGACTTTGCTTTTCAATAGAAGCCTTGATCATTTGCATCTTAGCATGCCACACAGGCAAACCACTCCATGCAACCGATATCCATCAATCACACAGAATGATATCCAATGTCAGACACACAGTCCATTTACAAGTCCGTCCTGGGTCTGAACGAAACCGGAGGCACCTAGTACCCCGCATATCCATCGATCTCCAAGTACGTCTAGACGATCACCAATTGATTCCCTCCTCTTGGGTGTACGGCCCAATCAAGATCATCAGTAATTATCCAAACGACGTGAAGACCTCCGGTCTTCAACCACCGCCTTCATCTTCGACTAATCGTCGAATCATTTATTCAGAATGGGATAAACCCGGTCTTTTTGAATAACTCGCGTATATAATAAACAAGTGTTACACAAACACAACATACGCTTCATTCCAATTCATCAGTCACAAACCGTAAATTAGTAAGAGAACAATTCCCCAAATATTAATCCCGAAGGCCGAAACCAACATCAGATCAATACCCAGGAAACCATTCATCTTAGCCAACCGATAGTTAGTTTCTAAATTTCACATTCTAAGGGAAAGGTTTTATCAAAGATAAATTCTTTTAAATTTATTCTTTAATCTTCCTTTGAATATCACTTCAAACTTGTCGGGATTAACGAACCTTACCGAAGTAATCATTTTTTTTAATTTCCCAACCCCAACCTATTCATCTCATAAAGTAAAACTGGTAATACTTCATATCTAACAACACGGTGTTATCGGTAAATTCAATTACCATTTCATGTTCAAATCTAATTAAAGATTTAACTATCGCCTGGAGCAAAACTGGTGATACTCTATTCTCGATATTTTCAATCTAATTAAAGATTCATTAAAACTCCACTTAGTTCACGATAAACCCAAAATCACATTCCATTAATTGTCGGGTAAAGAACAAGTGTTATTTAAAACACTGTTCACGATAAACCCAAAAATCAATACCAATTCAATTCCAATTAAATATTATTTAATTGGTACACTTCATTAAATCTAAATAAAAAGATTTTATCTTTTTCTCAACTGGGCTTAAAAACAGTGTTAATGAAGACACCCTTCACGACAAACCCAAATCACATTTGATATTAAATACAAGGCTCTGAACAGAAAATATACCGCCTTATATTCAATATCAAATTCTACGACTAACAAATATCGTATTGGAAATAACGACATAAATCTAACTTTCAAATTTCCATAACAATATCTGTATAATCACGAAATCCAACATCGAAATATTCCAAAGATAATTTCGATTCAAATCCATACCAATTCAATTACTGGAAATTCTGGTTCAAATCCATACCATTTCAAATCCAATTTACTTATTTAAAAATAAATATAATTGTAATTCTAGTTCAAAACTAGTTCATTTCTATAAAAATCTATTTTTATCTTTTCAAGTATGGAGTTTTTCATCCTAATTCTTCACAAATCATTTCTTATGATTTTACACAAATTATTACTACTTTTAATAATTTTATCAGGGCCCGTACAGTCGATTTCCACCAACGGTCATCGAACTGCACTTACAGCGACCTTTTCCAAATTTGATTTGGACATAATTCCAAATCCAACCGTTAGATTTCTAATTTATAATATTCGTTAGGAAGCTCTTTTCGATATGAACCCAACGGTTCCGGTTTTAGGAGAATCCGACGGTCGGATCTCCCGCAATATCCATTCGAAGTCAATGGTCGAAATTCACGAACTACCGCAGCGCGGCGCGTTCTATTCAGGCCATTATATTATATATATAATATATATAATATGTACTTCATCGATTTCCTTTTAAAACGTATTATATAAATCGTTTTAAATTCGTTTTCAAAACGATTTCAACTTCATTTCAAATTCAAATCAAAATTGAATTTTTCCTTATAAATTCGTTTTAAATTCATTTCAAATTGATTTCAATTCAAATCGATTTTAATTCAATTTCAGTTCGTTTTCAACTCAATTCAATTTCAATTTGAATCCATTTCTATTCAATTTCAATTTAAATTCAATTCTATTCAATTTCAATTCGAATTCATTTTATTTTCAATCCAATTCGAATTCTAATTCGTTTCACTTCAATTCGAATTCTAATTCGTTTCAATTCGTTTTAATTCAAATTTCATTTCAAAATATTCGATTTTGAAATCACTTTTCAATATTCATTATAAAAACGAATATAATCGATATAAATATCGTTCACGTACAAATGGCGTCAATCTAATCAACACGTCTTTTTATTTTTCTATTTCAAATATTCTATTCAAATATTTCGTTTCAAATATTTCTTCTCAAATATTTTATTCAAATATTTCTCTTCAAATATTCTATTTCAAAACTGGAATGAGGCCCAATCAATTACCATAGATTTTATTTCTATGGATTTCCATACAACGCATGTATATATCAACAATGACAAATAATCAACCATCATCCAAAGTGCATTCTACACTATATAAGCATCAAATATAAATTTTTTAAACGCTCATAACAGTCTGTCAATCAGTCGATCGACATACAACTAATTATTGGGTTTAGTGTATGTAATATATCGTCCCAATACCCGTGTGGGGTTTCAAACAGTCAAACACAGATTTTATTTGTGCAGTTGGGCGATGTGTAAAATTTATCGTCCCAATCAATATCAATCAAATCAGTGTATATAAACAAATCTCCGATTTGTTTATAAATATTTATTTCGTTTACACGTTAAAAATCATATTTTTAACTATAAAATATTTTATTTCATTTCACATCACACAATCAACTACACATCAAAATCAAACAAACAAGCATACAAGCCGCCCATGGTCTGTGGACGACGGGTGTCGGGTGCTACTAAACACCGTCTGCATCCTAGTATATATTTTTAACTAGAAATTTAAATTAAAAGTGAGACGTTCTCACCGATAAGCTAAACCAAATGCCACGACTCTTCTTACGTAGAAATCTTCGCCGTGTTCGCCTTTTGCCAATTTCACTGTCCGTAGCCACTACATATATAAAAATCACATTTTTATATTGTTGCTATGTATATAAAAATCACATTTTTTTACACCGCTACTATATCGATAAAAATTCTATTTTTACATAGCTACTATATTGATAAAAAATCTATTTTTACATAGCTACTATATCGATAAAAAATCTATTTTTACATAGCTACTATATCGATAAAAAATCTATTTTTACATAGCTACTATATCGATAAAAATTCTATTTTTACATCGCTACCATATCAATAAAAATTCTATTTTTACATCGCTTTCATATAAAGAAAGATTACATTTTTATTTACAGTTCTATTTTATAAAAATCCTAATTTTACTTTAAAACCATATGCTATTTTATTTTCAAAATCATATGCTATTTTATTTTCAAAATCATATTATTTTATTTTCAATATCATATTATTTATATATATTTTTAAAAAAAAACATGTATATTTA
Organism: Allium sativum; assembly: GCA_030737875.1. Taxonomy (NCBI): domain Eukaryota; kingdom Viridiplantae; phylum Streptophyta; class Magnoliopsida; order Asparagales; family Amaryllidaceae; genus Allium; species Allium sativum. The sequence goes on from CM060916.1 coordinate 49,264,567, forward strand.
TTTTTAAAAACCATGCTATTATACACCCTTAAAAACTGATTTTATTTATGCCATATTTACTTTTAAAAACTGCTTTTACTTATGCTATAATATACTTTAAAAAAACTGCTTTTATTTATGTTATAATATACCTTTAAAAACAGCTTTTATAGTAAATAAAATAAGGCTAAAATAAGCTACCTTTCACTGTTAAAACTCTCCAGGAGTTCACGTTCGAATAAAACCCATGGTTCACCGCCGAATCTCGCCTGAGCGCCGCCACAAGGACAACCGGAGTCGGATCTGGCACCTGCACTTGAAAGCCCTCGCCATCCCCTGCCACCCCCAGGAATAGCACCCGGTTCGAGCTCCTCCCCATCCCTCGGCGTGCGTGCGAACACAGCAAGTTTATGCCTCGAGATCTCCCAAAATACTCAACAATCCTCGACCTAGCTTAGATGGATTTAAAGCCCCTTAAAATCTCTACAAAATCGATTAAAGAACTTGGGTTTAATTGCTTGAAGGTTGGACGTGATTTGGGGGAGAAGAGATGAAGGGTTTTCCGCCGTCGTTTCCAGGAGAGGGGCGCGAACTTTAATTGGGTTTGAAAGTGATTAGGTTTGGGAATAATAGTGTTTATATATATATTATTTATTTATTTCATTTTTAATTCTAAAAAGCTGGTTTTTATTTCGAACTCCAATTCGAACCCAATGACTGTCGCCCCTAGCTAATTACCCCCGTTCCGAACCCAATGGGATATGTATCGTAAGCCAATTCGGCCGTTTCGATCAGTTTTCGTTCAAATTTAAAATATAAATTAATGTATATTGGATTTGAACGTACATTTCAATTCACCGGGGCTACATACAATCTCTAAAAATTCCACAAAAATTATTTCTAGCTTCGTATTGACGATGCGGTCCTAACAAAACTAGTTTCGTCAAATTTTGAGACCGTTTGAAAAATGGCCATTTTCCAGTCGATTAAAATCAACTGAAACTGGTCCAACGCGTTTTCCTTTGCCACGCTCACATATTGATTCGAAAAATTATGAAATTTGAAACCTAGAAATAACTTGACATCTCGGATCCAACAAAAGTGGTTTCGTCGAAAACCGAGGTCGTTTGCAAAATGGCCATTTTTAAGGGCCGTAATTCCATAGCGATTATTCTGAATTTTCAACTGGACATAACTTTTTACCCCCGCTATGAAATTTCAATTTTTCAGATTCTTTGGAAAGATATTCTCAATTAGATTCTATTATTTTTGGTTTCACTAAAATCCGGTTTATTTTGAATCCTGTACATCCATTTGAAATTTGAAATCGAACTATCGAACTACCGCGCCATTTTCAATTCCTTTTATAATTTAAATTAAATATTTATATCTAATGATGATCTATATAATATATACGTTCGAATTCTATTCAAAATAAATTTATCATCGTTTTTATTTAAAATATTCATTTTAAATAATCAAAATTCACTAAAATTGCCAAAATAAAAAATTTAAATTGGCTGAGATTTCCGAGTTATTACACACTTAATTTTAGTATTATTATACAAATAATAATTCATCTCTATATAATACCATTTAATCTCGGTTATTAATCGTCTTGTTAATTTCAACTTACTTGCTTATACATCGTATTAGTATAAGAATTTGCTTTACAAAATCATACTTATAAAATTTTATAATAAATATTTATATCCTTTAATAAATTCCCATTCAAAATAATATATATAAATTCTAACATTAGTTATAAAATAAATTTTATAACTTCATAAATGGTAAATCAATCTTTATAAAACGGTGTATATTTTGGCCATTTGCTATAAATTCCCCAACCATTATCACTCATTGTTTAATAACAACCAAATGTTGAATTTGGGTTTAACAATCAATAACCAGGTCAATAATGCAATCATATCGGTTAAACAGTTCATATAATGATCATACGACAATAAACAATAAATTTGAGGAATCCAGTTAGATCCTTCCAACCTATTTTAACCTGCATCCAAATACATTATCACACATAACATCATTCAATGGGAGTTTAACTGATAATTTCTATGACAGTAAATAACGACTATATAACATCATCCAATTTATTTAACAAACAATTCATTAAATTAAACACATTTATTTTATAAACGTGACCAACAAAGTAAGTTACCTTCATTGGGTCCAATTGTTCAAAATAACAATTTGGTTTTCCACCGAAATTAAACAACATTTAATTTCATTGGTTCAATCAATATATGAATATATATTTAACAAACAATCAACTAGTAGCAATCATAGCACACAAAATAAAAACTCGACTTATATAAAATATAAGTGGAAAGAACTGAGTGAGTTTAACTCACCTTGATTTGATTGTTGATTAAACAACTAATTTCAGTTAAATTAAATAGATGTTTAATTTAACTGAAAAAATCCAATTGGTCCCATCTTATTATAAATCTATTCCATAATGATGTGCTCATCACCACGATTGTAACGCAACTTGTTTTGTCGAGTTCTGACAGCATATGAGAGAATTATATAATTTGTAAGTCAACACTATTTAATTTATATTGATTAATTCCTAAAAAACTTCATTTAACTTAGTAACGTTTCGGATAAAACGATGGGCCGAAATATTTCTTTCTGTAGCCGCTGGTCTTCACCTAAGTTCCCAAGTTTTCGTTTTGTCCAAAAATGGACATGCTGCATAAGATATATAAATTTTATTATTAACGATTTAATTTAAATCTTAATTAAATTTAGATAATATTAATTACAAGGATTTAAGGGGTAAACAGACAACTAGGAATTCCTTTCACCTCGTGATACAGTCTTGTTCCTCTCTTTTCTTCGATCTGTACACCAAACCCACGCTCGATGCCAACCGTCACCTCACAGCACCTTCCCCCACCCATCGTACATCCATAAGATGCCACCGCTCTGCTCGCCTCCGCGTCGCCAATAATCTCTTGAAACAGTTCTGCACTCATCATCTTCTACCACCGTAGAAACCATTCGAATCGCTTGATCTTCCTCGGCCATTTCTAACCACACCAGGGATCTCCAACTCATCACAACCGTTTGATCTCGAGATCTCACCAAGTGCCACCGTTTTCCAGTTATGAGTTTGGTGAATTAATCAATGGATTTGACAAAATTTGCGGAGGAAGAATCGAATGTTTTGGTTCGTTCATTCCATACAGGTGGTGGAAAGAAACAATTGACTGCAGGAAAACAGTTTGACGCAAATTAGGTTAAGCGCAAAGGTATATAGAGACGCAGGTAACATATATTGTTATTATAATATTATGAAACTTCGTCGTGAAGTATCATGTTAAAAATATCACATACGATGTCCAATTGAGACGAAACTCATAATCCTAGCAATAAAAAATATTCTGAACACGATGAGCCAGGTTTCGTCCAATTCCGAGGTCGTTTGTAAAAATCTTTTTATAATTCACAAGTGAAAAATAAGTGTTTAAATTTCCTACTATCTCAAAATAAATCCAATCAACTTGAAAATTTGAAATTCTACTAGACCTTTTCCTTATGGATCCAATGAAATTTGTTTCGTTAAAATCGAAGTTCGTCCAACCAGTCGTTTATTCCTCCAAAGTTACCCCTGCCAAATAATATAAACGATTAAATAAAAACAGAGACATTTATCATTTCCACTATCAAACGGTAAGCCCGATTGACACAAAAATCAAAATTTTATAATAATTAATTAATACGAATCCAACGGAACAAGTTTCACCGCATTCCGAGACTGTTTCCCGATACGCTATTTTTATATGCCAAGCAATGCTATTTTGGATACCAAAATACCCTATGTCCAAAATTAACAAAGTACATGCATATTCTAACTCTAAACGTTGATACGAACTCAACGGAATTAGTTTTGTGGCTTAATTCAATAATCTGCTCAAATTATACACAAATGCCCCATTATTAATTTAATTTAATTACGCATTATAGAAAATGACTGGGCGTTTATGGTTGCCGTTGTCGCATACGACATCGGTTTGCCATGAAATTTAATATCATACAATAATTTAACATTACACTTCCATTGAAACTAATTTCATCGAAATCAGAGACCGTTTGCAAAAATCGCTATTTTAAGGCTTATATAATATTAATAAAATATTAATAAATTCCAAAACAATCAAATTAAAAAATAATACATTGTTATAATCATAAATACCTACTGGAAATATCATATAGCTTCAAATGTAAATTATACAACTCGATATCATCAATTTCGAGTTAAAAGTTATCCAAATTGTATAAAAATCTTTATTTATTTATTAAGTAAACATTATCGTTTATTAACGAATTTCATAGCGATTAATTTAAATTTTTATTTGGACATAACTAACAATTTATTACACGAAATCTGGATTATTTCTCTTTCATATGGAAATTATAATCAACAAGATTCAAACGTTTCTTGTTTCATGGAATTCCGACTTAAATCGGATCCTGTATATTCAATTGAAGTTCAAAACTCAATATTATGAACTACCGCGCCATTTCGAGCTTGTTTTATATTATATATAAATTTAATGTTCAAACTTCAATTAATAAAAGGATTCTATATTATGAATCCATTTAAAATTCAAATTAAATATTTTACCACAAAAAATATGGGACATCACAATCCTCCCCCTTTAAATGAATTTCGTCCTCGAAATTTCTTAGGTGGGAAAAATGCTACAAACCCATTAATTTTCTAAATTCAAATTATTTTAAATCGAAAACCAATTTATTATTGTTAATGAAAATTTTCAAAAATAACCAAAAAATTTCTAACACTTTAAATTCCCTGGAAAATTCGGCAAAGTGTCCCATGTACAAAGAAACTTCTGCGATATCGTAGGAACCAATAATATATATACATCGACCCACACAGTTGGAATACAAAAAACAAAAACCAAAAATTATATTTTCACGTAGGCATACCATTTACGAGTGTTATTGATCATACTTGCTCAATTTACGTGCAATCTGCTTAACCACAACCAATTTCACAGTCTTCTGGTACCTGTACTTAACTTCATTCAACATGTAAGTAACAGTTACATGTAATTCTAAATAACATTCTTTTAATTAACTAGAATAACAAAATAAACCCCTATAATCAAATATGTGTAACATCATTCAAGTGTAAATGCAAGGTTGAATCATTTGGTTTTCAATTCATATGTGATTCTACTCCAACTGAAATTCATTCCTTATCCTTTAATTCATCAAACTGTTATTGAAACATTAATGAATTCCATTCAACCAATTCAACATACAATTACAATCAATGCACAACCAATATAAACAAGCCATCCAACTTTTTATTAAATTCAATTTATATTTAATATTAATATTAACTCAGTTATCTTCACTTTGGTTTACAAACTAGAACATCATTTTGTTAATATTCGATTGATTCTCATAATTATTATCCATTAACAAAATTTCAAATTTATTTAATTTATTTAATTTATTTAATTTATTTAATTTATTTAATTTATTTAATTTATTTAATTTATTTAATTTATTTAATTTATTTAATTCATTTCCAATATACGTTCTTAACTTCAATCAATCAAGTTAATTCCAATTCATATTCAATTGACTAATTTATTTTCAAAATTAGTTTGCTTCTATTTAAAAATCCATATTCAATTTTTTATCCCAAAAATAAGCCATTTTCACTTTTATTCTTATTTAACTTATCTTAAGGTTAAATTTTTGATTCATTTTAATTCCAAATTAAATTTACCATTCACAAATTCCATATAAGAAATCTCTTCGAGTTATATTGAACCATTCAAATTTTTAATCCAATTTTAATTCTATTCAAATCAATATCTAAATAATTTAATAAAATTATTTCTTTTCTATAAAAATATAATTTGGGCAAAATTAATTTCATTTACCCACTTTACAAAACAATATTGTATCAGTTGCCAGTCCAAAATCGAACCAATCAAATAACACAATACAAAACATTTGTATATAATAAATCTACAAATATGCACTCTCATATATGCACTCAACTCAATCTAGGATATTACTAATCCCATTTTTATCAAGTTACTCTACAGAGCCATGGTTGTTATTAAACCAATAGCTCTAATACCATTGTAACGACCTACGGGAATTCGATGCCCGAATTCCGATAATAATACACAAATCCTGTATCACTTGCCAGAACCCAAGTATCGAAAACACAGATAGTTATTAGAAAGAAGTTAGAGGGTGAGATAAGAAAGAAAGATATATTAGAATAGAAGAAGAAGAAGAAGAAGAAGAAGAACCAACACAATACAGAGTCTTAAATCGAAGCAGAACAAAATATAATATGGAAATAAATCTTTACTGAGAGCTTTAAAAATGCTTGCAATCATCAGAGTACATTAACACTTCTAGACAGTTATAATAATCTGTCCTCATATACAACACACAACGGAAAACACAAGTATATGATATCATACATATGGACTTCTCCAGCTCATCTCTTAAACTTTACAGCATCCAAATCTAAACTTGAAAACCCCGATCTAACCCAAGCATTACAAATGTCGGATCAGTCTAGTGAACCAGAGTGAGGAAAACACATAAGTTTAAAGGTATCACACAACTTGATTTTTAAGTCAACATCTTTTCGAAAAAAGGATAATCGTAAGACCAAATCCACACATAAATACAGACGGTTTTTACCTTATAATAACCCAAAATATTTTTGAAATCAATATTTTTCTGATATTATAATAGTGTTTAAATATAAATAAATAGCAATATAGTGGAACGCTTGCATCTCACGCTCCACATACATAATATACAGTCAAAACCGTGGGCTCTTATTGGAGAATGGATTTCCTGGCATGATATGGGATCACCTTTTCGACAATGTACCTCTGGAGATGAATACATTAAGGTTTAATAAGAACATCTTACAACCTAGGATAAACATGACCAACCCCTCATTCCCCTTGAAAGCACCGAATATATCGTTACCACTGTTGGGAGCCAGCCAACCAAACCGATAGCATACATATAAAAATAACAAGGGACAACTAAAGGCATTTGATTTCTCCAGATCAGGTAATGATATACCTTTTGATGGGTGCGACCCACATAGCCATCTGACCTACCTGATTTTGTGCCTTTTTCCAGTTGATAAGGCTTGAGGTCATAATTCGTTTATTTATTTGTTTATTATTATTATTTTTTGAATATCTGGCTACCATTCACTTTGAATGCCACATTGTCAGATCTGTAAAATCACTAATTGACGTCCACAAATATGCTCTAGGTGTAAAAGAAGTGCCCTTCTTCGTCACCAACTCGGTATATTTGTAACAATCAACGTACATGGTTTTTAGGAAATGCTCTATTGGACATTCGTCCATACAAGTCATCCAGGGGACAGGATGAACCGAAGGAACTCTCCTATCGCATCCAATATAGGAATCACCCCATGGATCAGTAACGAGTAGTCCTCACAATCCATAAATTCCAACCACGACAGAATCACAGTATATCTCTAGCCGTTAAACCAGAGATTATAAGTAATTCTCCCATTTCATGAAAATCCACGGTCTTCAATGCTTCATCTTCAAACGGCATCTTCCACGTATTTATTGGTTTGGAATGGTTTTTGAATATAAATTCAATCTCGGTCTGTCCGTACCAACAATGTATTAGGCATGATTTTGAAAGTCAGTTATTTAACTATCAAAATAAATAACCAATAAAGTATAATGGATCCATAGGTTTATTATACAACGCCATTTGGCCATTAAAAATAATACATCAATTTAATGCAATTACCCTCTCAAATCAATTCTTTTAAATACTTAGAATAATATCTTAAAATCATATCCAAATTTTCCCAAAAAATTATCATTTCAAAACATTTGCTACGACATTACTTGTTTTGTATATTTTCAACTCGATTATTCAACTTATCATTCGTAAAACAAGCGTTACAAATTATCCTTTTGTTTTCATTATTCAAACACCATAATCGTCCTTTATCCTTTAGAACAAACACATTCTAAACTCTTTACTTTACCTTGAAAATATCGTTATATTTTCAAAAAATCTCCTTTTATTTATTCCAACTACGGAAATATCATTTCATATTCTCAAGCCCTTACCAAAATTAATTATTAACGGTTTAATTTAAATCTTAATTAAATTTAGGTAACGTTAATTATAAGGGTTTAAGGGGTTAACAGACAATTAGGAATTCCTTTCATAATACAATATCGTTCCTCTCTTTTCTTCGATATGTACACCAAACCCACGCTCGATGCCAACTGTCACCTCACAGCATCTTCCCTCGCTCACCGTACATCGATCAGACGCCACCGCCCTTCTCGCCTCCACGTCACCAATGATCCCCCTAAACACATATGCACTCATCGTCTTCTACCACCGTAGAAACCGCTCGAATCACCAGATCTTCCTCGGCCATTTCTGGCCACACCATGGATTGCCAACTCATCATAACCGTTATATCTCAAGATCTCATCAAGTGCCACCCTTTTCCAGTTATGAGTTCGGTAAATTAATCCATGGATTTGATGAAATTCGTGGAGGATGAATCAAACATTTTGGTTCGTTCATTCCATATAGACGGCGGAAGGAAATAGTTGACCACGGGAAAACCGTTTGACGCAAATTAGGTTAAGCTCAAGGGTATATATAGAGATGCGGGTAACATATATTATTATTATTATATTACGAAACTTCGTTGTGAAGTATCATGTTAAAACTATCACATACAATGTCCAATTGAGACGAAACTCCTAATCCTAGCAATAAAAAATATATCGGACACGATGGGACAGGTTTCGTTCAATTCCGAAGTCGTTTGTAAAAATCTCTTTATAATTCACAGGTAAAAAATCACATGTTTAAATTTCCTACTATCACAAAATAAATCCAATCAACTTGAAACTTTGAAATTCTACTAGTCCTTTTCCCTACAGATCCAATGAAATTTGTTTCGTTAAAATCGGAGTTCGTTTGGCCAGTCGTTTATTCCTCCAAAGTAACCCCTATCAAATAATATAAATGATTAAATAAAAATAGAGACGTTTATCGTTGCCACGATAAACGGTAAGTCCGATTGACACAAAAATAGAAAGTTTATAATAATTAATTAATATGAATCCAACGACAAAAGTTTCATCGCATTCCGAGATTGTTTCCCAGTACGCTATTTTTACACGCTTAACAACGCTATTTTGGACACCAAAATACCCGATATCCAAAAATAACAAACTATCTGCCTATTCAGACTCTGAACGTCAATACGAATTCAACGGAATTAGTTCCATGGCTTAATTCTTCGTCTGTTAAAGTTATACATAAATACCCCTTTATTAATTAAATTAAATTAAATTAATTATGCATTATAGAAAATGACTGAGCTTTTACGGCTGCCGTTGTCACATACGATATCGATTTTCCACGAAATTTAATATTGTACAATAATTTAATGTTGCGGTTCCAATGAAACTAATTTCATCAAAAACGAACACCGTTTCCAAAAATCGCTATTTTAAGGCTATAAAATATTAATAAAATATTATATAAATTCCAAAATAGTCGAATTAAATAATAATAAATTATTATAATCATAAATACCCATTGGAAATATCGTATAGCTTTAAATATAAATTATACAACTCAGTATCATTAATTTCGAGTTAAACGTTATCTAAATTATATTAAAATCTTTATTAAATAAACGTTATCGTTTATTAACGAATTCCACAGCGACTATTTTAAAATTTGATTTGGGCATAACTAACAATCTATAACATGAAATCTGGATTTTTCTCTTTTATACGAAAATTATAATCAACAAGATTCAAACGTTTCTTGTTTCACGGAATTCCGACTTAAATCGGATCCTGTATATTCATTTGAAGTTCAAAACTCAATGTTACGAACTAACGCGCCATTTCGAGCTCGTTTTATATTATATATAAATTTAACGTTCAAACTTTAATTAATAATCGAATTCTATATTATAAATCCATTTAAAATTCAAATTAAATATTTAAAATAATAGAATAAATTAAATATTTGACCACCAAAAATATGGGACATTACATATGTACATGCAATTGATACTGGATATGGAATAAAATGATACTGTATAATAATATGGTATCATTTTGGTATTAATTCAGGTATCAGTTTTGAATAAGAATATGTTACACAGTAATATGGTATCAGTTTAGAATTAATATAGATATTAGTTTTGAAAAATACTAATATTATGCAGTAATTAGGTATCAGTTTTGTGTCAACTTATGTATCAGTTTTAAAAAAGATAAGACTAAACAGTAAACAAATTATCAGCTTTACAATAATTTAGATATCATTTTTTCAAAATATAATATTTCCCGTTTATAAGATGTCAGTTTTGATAATACTGGAATATAAAAATAAAGTGTTAGTTTTAAAACTACTGAGGTATCTTTTTTAAATACATTATTTTACGTAGCAATATGGTATCGGTTTTCAAACTATTGAGGTGTCGGTATTTATAAGGAGTATTATTTTATACTTATCGGTTTTGAATAGACTAAGGTATAAGTTTTAAAAAACGGTGTGTTCTAAATAAAACTAAAGATGAAATATTACGATAAATTTAGACTTTATACATGTCCTTGTCTGATTTCATCTAAAAAAAATTGACGACAATTGATTTCAAACCTTTGAGAACCCACCTTGCAAATCGTAGGAGTGTGTTATTGAAGCTCCTTCCTTGTTTAATTAACTTCATTTTCTCACATATGCAATATTGTGTACGAAAAAAAAAACTAGACATAGATACAAATTTTTTATCTTTGCATTATAATAAAATTTGTCATATAATTTATCTTTGCAGAGGAAGTACTATGACCCAACTTTTCCGTACCGTTTAAGCTGATATTTAACCACATATGTCCAACTCAAAACGCACAGGAAAGCGAATAGTTATGAGAAAGAAGTTAGAGGGAGAGAAAAAGAAAGAAAGAATGTTTGAATAGAAGAAGAAGTAGAACGTCAACCCTACAGAATCAGAGTAGGATAGAATCTCACAGCGGAACGAATAAAATATAATATATCAATACTTTTTACACAAAGAGAAAACTGTGTATATATATATTATGATACAATCAGAGTGCACACTAAATAAGTACAATACTGATTATACAACACGCACAGTAGAAATAAATTAATACCAGAAAATAAGAGAATACGTCTCGACTCCGGCACCTCTCCTGAAGCTCCAAGTAAAACCTAACCTAGAAAAATATACTCGGTCTAACCCAGATTAGCCTAGAATACATCCAGTGATAAACTCACCACAAACAACTTGCTTAACTTTTAAAAATCTTTTGAAAGAATGAAACGCTCGTAACATACGACCACACATAAACATGACATGCGTTTTTACCTTACGATACCCAAAAAAAATTTATATTAAAATTTAGTGATATTATAATAATGTCTATCAATTCACAAATAAAATTGGAACATAGTCGAAAAGCTTGCATCTCACTTTTCGACATAGTTGGTATACAACTAAAAATGTACGGCTCGTATTGGATTTTGGATTTCCCACATGACTAGGTATGGAACGTCCTTCCGATCAGTGTTCTCTAGAGATAAAATTGTTAGGGATTGCGGAAAGGATCGTTAAGGCAAAACAAACACTAGAGGGAGGCTGAATAGTGTTTGTGAGAATTTAAACAAAATCAAAAACTTAAGTGAATAATAGAACGAATCAAACACCACAAACACAATCACAGACACAGATTTAAATAAAAACGCAAAATCAAGAGAAATAAAAATACAGAAAATGAAAGAACACACTGAATTTTATACTGGTTCAGATTGCTCCCACGTCAGTCCCACACAACGCTGGATTGCGTAGAGTTTTATTACTATTCCAACAGTCAAGTACAACCTCCTTGATTTCACCGCTACAAGGGATACCACCAATTAGTACTTCCTTGGTTTCACGGCTACAAGGAAACCACCGATTCCTACTTCCTTGGTTTCACAGCTACAAGGAACACACTGATTCCTACTTTACTCAACCCAAGCAATTACAAACAGCCCTATAACTCTTCAATAGCACTTAATTCAGAGAGAGATGAGAAGAGAGTGTGGAGATAAGAAGTTTGATCAAAACGGAATTGAATTCTGCAGAGTATAAGTGTAGAAATCATAAAAATGATTGAGAATGATTATATAATGAATGAGAGTGAAAGTGGAGAAGAAGATATGTTTAAAAAATCGAATTCCTCAAAACTATAATAAGACTTTAATTTAGACTAAGAGTTAACTAAGATATCCTTAAAATAAGTATTTTTCTAACAAACCTATCAACCACTAATGAAATTTAACCATGTCAACTAAGTCAATCAAGTTATTCAAGTCAAACAAATCAAATAAACCAAACAAGTCAATCAATCCAATAAATTCAATCAATTCAACAAAGTCAAACAAGTCAATCAAATTAATCAAGACAAAGTAAAATGTTATATGTTTAATAATCCTATATATTTCTAAGACAATAATTCCTCATATAGTATACTTGTTATATGTAGAGTTAAAGGTTGATATGTAATGCAATGTGTTGGTAATAATGCAGTATGACATATGCAAAACAATATGAAGTGATATGAAATGCAATTTGTGATGTAAATGATTTTAATTTGAGATGCAGTGTAATGGTGTATGATATGAAATAAGATTTGTAATGATATTATGGTAATAATATATAGAATGATTTGATGATGATGTGGATTTCTATAAAAGATGCTTAAAGTAATATCTAACTATTATGCATATAATAAATTCTTTGAATCAAATAAGGATAATGTTAATTTCTAGACTTAATTTAATTATAATAATGAAAGTGATTGGAATAATAATAAAGATAAGAGTTTTTAAAAATATTCAAAATAATTATGGAGTTAAATAATATTAGTAGGGTAAATATAGTAAGAATTGAAGATCTTGTTAGAGAGAATATAAAACTATATAAAGTAGACTATAACACATATATTCATAATTGTGTATAAAAATTGATTTTAAAAAACTTCAAATTTAATTTATTATTTATTTTTTGATACAAATAAAATTTTCATTTAAACTTTAGTAATCAAAATATATTAATTTGCTGAAGAACCATTTATATGTTAAAACTATAAAAGTAATCTATAGTTATACAAAAATTATTTTTGGTAATATAAAGTAACCTATAAAGCTATAACTTTTTATAAAACTATATATTCAAAACATAAAATCATATACATATAAATATACAAAAATATTAAGTTAGAAGATACAAGTTTCATAAATCTTAATAAACCAAGAAATCAAAATTAGTATTTAGTTTCAAATTATATCTATGATAATGTAACCCTAATTTTTTATGTAAATATAAGTTAAACTATAAATGTTTAAACTACATATTAAAAATATATAAACTTATATTTTATAACAATATCAAATGTCTTTAAAATATATTTAAATCATATTAACATGTCTATATAATTTTATTAATTTATGTATATTTTGAAACAAGTTATATTAAGAAAATAAGTAGAGAAACAAAGTTAATAACTAGAATTTAAACCGACATTTTCTGATTTAAAATATGACGAGAAGTTTGAAATTTTAAGCTTTTGAAACTCAAAATTTGAATTTCATTTTACAAGCCTTTATGTTGACATAAGAACATATGTATGTCGACATTCATGCATAATTTTCAAAGAACGTAAGGTTTTGTGACTTTGGTTTTAAATTATCGATTTATATTTCAAGTTTAATTTATTCTTGAAATAATATTAATCCTAACAAATATCCAAAATTTATTTTATATCTATTAGTATTTTGAATTTCAAAATTCAAATTTTAAATTTGAATTTTAAATTTCAACTTTTGAATTTTAAATTTCAAGTTTGAATTTTAAAGGTTTAAATTTCAAATTCAAAACAAAGCAAAGCAAACAAAACATCCGTTCAACCAAAAATTTAAAAACTAATTAAGGCATACCCTATTTTTAGATTCATTTCTTCGATATTCTCTGAATTCTGAATTGATCTTCTGGAATTTTATGATGAGATCTGCTTTATTGCGACGGGCTTGTTTTTCTAATCAGGATAGTGTATTAATTTGCTGAATTTGAACATAGTATGAGAAAGATATTGCAGATTTAGTAGTTCAACCAAATTGGCGCCAAAATTTGAATTTGAATTTTGAATTTTGAATGAATGGACACTTTAAATACTATATAAAGGCCCAAAAGTCATGTCTCTTCACAACCACTTCTCTTATTCTTCTCGTTTTTCATTTTCAATCAAACTTTCAGGAGGCATAACTTCTTCGTTTCTTACGGAATTAGACGAAATCAACGGCAAATCGAAGAGGAATCTAAGGACTATAATCCAGTAATGGTTTGGAGATGAATTTGGACGGTATTAGGGTGCAGGAAGTCAAAATAGTAAGAGGTATGCATGAAAACCCGTAACAGTTTTTCAGTTTTGCATACCCAACTTCAAATGGTCATATCTCACTTTTTATCGGAATTTGGCGATCTACCCATCAAAATGACCGCAAGAACGAGAACTACAATGTGGAAAAGGATTTGAGACAAAATAGCCTAACCTGGGATGCAATTTGAAGATCTTTGTCGACGGTTTTGGTTTCCTTCTCTTTTTATTCAACAAAACTTTATTTGATCATTACTTGATCAATTCATGATGGATTTACATGAAACCAGCGGCATTCCAAAGAAAATAACGAGTTGTACAGTATTGAATCTACTTGTAGATGAGAATCAAAAAGTTTCAACTTATCTGGTACCCATTTCTTTATTGATTTACTTTGTGTATTTCCTTTTCTTCCTCTTGATGTCTTTTCACCAATCGTCATTACTCTTCTTCAATTGTCCTTCAAAATTTGAATTCTCAACACCCATTGTAACACACTAGTTCGAAATTTGAATTCCAATAACCATCTTTCCAGAATTTGAAAATAGCCAGCATTTATGAATTTGAAAATAGCCAACCTTTCCAGAAGAGAGTGTAGGGAGAAGAAGTTTGATCAAAATAGAATTGAATTTGGCAGAGTATAAGTGTAGAAATCATAAAAATGATTAAGAATGATTATATAATGAAAGAGAGTGAAAGTGGAGAAGAAGATATGTTTAAAAAATCGAATTCAAGCCCTTTTTACAGAGTGTAAAAGGTTGCAACGTCTCTGAAACGTTTCAAATAGTGAAAAGACACTTCCTTTCAAATTTGAATTTCTAACAGTTATATGTCAACATAGTTTTTTTGGCATGTCGACATACTCTAGTGTATTTTTGAATTTTAAAACATTTTTCAAGTATTTTGATATAAATACAATTATTGAAATTCTTGAATAAAAATATAATGTTGTAAATTAATACTATAAGGTAGAAAAACATATGAAGACATGCACTTAAACTGTATAAACATATTTATAAAATTATAAGGTTTTAAATTATATAAATATAAAGTATAAGAATATAAATATATAAAATTTAAGTTTGAAAAACAAAGATAAATAAGAAAGAAAAATTGAAAATATAAAGAAATAAAATAGAGAGAATTGTGGATAGAAAATATAATTTGAAAATCAGAATTTGAATATTGAACCTGGAGTGCTATTTAGAATCTTACATAATCTAGACTCTATAACTATATTAATCTTGAACTCTTGAAATCTTGAATACTCATGAGTCTTGATACTTCTCCGAATTCTTGTTCTCTATTATCTTTAAACTGTACAATCTTCAGTAATTTTTCCTGTACACAATTCCTGCATATGTGTGTATATATATATATTATACAAAAAATTTAGTATATATTTTATAATCA
Source organism: Allium sativum (assembly GCA_030737875.1). Classification (NCBI taxonomy): domain Eukaryota; kingdom Viridiplantae; phylum Streptophyta; class Magnoliopsida; order Asparagales; family Amaryllidaceae; genus Allium; species Allium sativum. Next base: position 49,280,493 of record CM060916.1, read on the forward strand.
ATGATAACTGAAATAAGGTTGTTGTCATCAAAACTCCATTCTCCAACAAAAACACTGGGGTTCAACAAGAACAACCTAACAACACATGGCCATCCACTCATTTAACATGAGTGTACTGAATATATCATAACTACGGTTGGGATCAACAACCGTATCATTCTGAAGCATACAAAAAAGGACAACAAATTTCTCTAGATTAGGTGATGATATACCCCAATGGATATGACCACATACCCATGTTGCCAGCCCGATTTTTGTCATTTCCCTGTTGATGAGGCTTGAGGTCACAATTACCTTTTTTTCATAACATCACATCAAATTTGAATGCCACATTGTCAGATCCGCCAATCACTGATTGATTTTCATAAATATACTCTGGTGTTGAGCTAAAAGAAGTTGCCTTATCCGCCACCATATTTGGTATATTTGTAAAATCAACGTACGTGATTTTAGGAAATACTCTGTCATACATGCGTCCATGTAAGTTCGTTCTGGGACTGAACTAAACCAAAGAAACCCTAGAAAATAGAGGTTTCAACAAGTTTAATCCTGGTTGCTAACCGAAGACATCAGCGAGCAACCCTCTCGCTCTAAAGATTAACACCTTCAAATTATTTCATAAGCCTCCCTGCAAGTTAATTTTCGAACGCGTAGTCGGTTCGAAGTGGTTCAGTTCCCATCCCAGTCACTTCGAACTAACACGTCAAAAGTCAACAAGGGAATTTATTGATAGTCGGGTTTTTAACTATCAATTCACAATAGTACAACCAAGTACATCAGCAGCTCAGGCCCTTAATTAAAACATTTATTAAATCGTTCGTTAAAACCCTTAATTAAAACATTTATTAAATCGTTCGTTAAAACCCTTTTATCAATTCATACGAATCGTTTTCATATACTTATATCAATAGGATAAAAATATTCACAAATCTCTTCTGTTTTCATTACTTAAAAAACAATAACCACACCCTTATCTCTTTACAATAGGCGTATTCACAAATCCTTTTCTTTATGTTGTTTACTCTGAAAATATCGCTATATTTTCTCAAAAACTTTTTTCATTTCCTTTACTTTGGAAATATCGCTATCTATTCACAAAACCTCTTTATATTTCCTTTACTTTGGAAATATTGCTATGTATTCTTTAACTAATGATATAAGTCCATTTACCAATCTTACATGGGTTTTAACAATGTCATATGTCACATTGTTTAACAGAGATCGTTTGCAAAATTTCATTTTTAAAGGCCAAAAAATTCCATAGCGACTATTCTGAAATTTCAACTGGGCATAACTTTTTATTCCCGCTATGAAATTTCAATTTTTCGGGTTTGTTGGAAAGATATTTTCAAATAGATTCTAATATTTTTTGGTTTAGCTAAAATCCGGTTAATTTTAAATCCTGTACCTCCATTTGAAATTTGAAATCGAACTTTCAAAATACCGCGCCATTTTCAATTCCTTTTATAATTAAAATAATTATTTATATTCTAACTTCGATTCAAATAAATATATTCATTCTAATTCCATTCAAAATAAATTTCTCGTCATTATTATTTAAAATTATCATTTTAAATATTCAAAATTCACCAAAATTGCCAAAATAAAATTTTTAACTTGGTTCAGATTTTCAGGTTGTTACAAAAATTGAAATCCTATAATAACTTAATATTCCGAACACAATGAAACTGATTTTATCGAATTCCGAGACCATTTGCAAAACTACCTTTTAATTTCACAAAGTAAATCGGTGTGCGTTTATATCATGCACGATTATATAATAGTTCTAATTGACCCTAAACTGGAAATCTTACAATAATTAACCATTCCAGATTTTATAAAATTAGTTTTCTTGAAATCCAAGGTTGTTTGAAAATTGGCTATTCTAAATTGTTAAATTAAACGATAAAATATAAATTAATTTCCAAACTATCAATTCAATTGGTAGTAAATTATTATCATGGTATATATTCAATAGAATTTTATATAACTTCCAAATAAATTAATTTGGATTTTTAAACGCGACATTTTAAATTCCATATTAAATTGATATTTAGTTTATCTAAAATCCTTCTATTTTATTTAATAAATCATTCTACTTTATAAACGACCATGCCACAATTTTTTTTGAAAAATTTATTTTGGCATAACTCAAAATTTACAATATGAAATCTCGATTTTTCTCTTTCATTAGAAAACTATAATTCAATAGATCCGGAAGATTCTTGTTTTGAAGAATTTCGACTTATATTCAATCTATACATCCATTTGAAGTTCAAAACATAAAATTACAAATTATCGCGTGTGACGACCCGAACTTCCCCAGTCTTCGAAGAGAAGAGAAATAACAGATTATTTGAGAACACGACAAATCAGAACACAAACAGAAGAACATTTCATTGCTTATTACAACAATTTACATCAGAGTACAAGAATATACAGAGTATGAACAAATAAAATACATTTGATAAATATCAAAGATTTACAAATTACAATGCAGTGGAAAATAATACAAAACACAACTGAAAGAGATACACATATACAAAGCTTTCCGAATATCAATCCAGTTGTAAACGCGGATCCTGTGAATATAAATCTGCAAAACCAAAACTACTAGCTGCCCGTGTGGAGAATAGGGGCACCCAGAGTTTAGGTTAAAACAATAAACTCCAGGTCAGTCATGCGACGGGTGTGAGAACTAAAATAATTATTTAATATTTACTTTAAAATAGAGTAAATCAAGGGACCATGCCGTATAACACGGAACGGGTTTCCTCCCAAGAATACCAATGCATAAAACAAACAACGCAATGCTTTTTGGAAAAATGAAGCTATTATAAGACCCAGGTCCCATCACACAATGCAACGCAAGCCAGAGGATAGGGTTTTCCCTTATAATAGCCAAACATGTTTTGTAACGACCCGCATTCTACGCATCATAGGATCGTAGAATATTTATTTCTGTCACATACGAAGTTGTATGGTCATGTAACTTTGGGAGACGACTATTAGGGTCATTTCCCATGTCCATGATTTTTCCCGATTTTTAAATGACCATTTTACCCCTAGTTGGTACTGTTTTGGACATAACTTTTGACTGGAAAGGAATTTTGACCTGAAACCACTTTCACTGGCTCCGGATGATGGTTTCTCTTTCCGTAGAGTGGTCATAATAGCCAAACGGGCTTACCGTTTGGGAGATATGGCCGAATTAAGATTTAGAGGGTTAATTTCAGCTAATTAGGCTTAACCGGATGATTAGCAGCTAGGCCCAGAGGGAAATTTCGGGTTTAGAGGCATAGGAGGGCTGATTAGGGTTAGGAAATCACTTTCATTTCAGTTTTGAGCCGCCACAAACCTTCTTGAGACCCTAGTAATGGCTTCCATCCTCTAAAACCACTCCAAAACACATTTTTAGTGAAGATTAAGCCTAAACTACATCAAATCAAGGCCAAATAGCAACATAGCAAGGTTGGAGTTGCTGCTATACATAGGAATTCGACCCAAACAGAGAGTATTTCAGATTTGGTGTTTTATTTTGTGGCAAAGGTGAGTGATTTGCATAGTTTTGACACTAATTACAGTTAATCAGGGTGATTAGTGATAATTAGTGAATTCTTATATAAATAAATTCTGGAAAAATGTTTAGAAATTCTTAAACACCGTTTTAGACCTCTGTTAGAAGTTTGGGTTGATTTGGTTAAGTTTTGCTAATCGTACCATTAGATTTGCTTAAACATGCTTAAGGGGAAAACATGGGTTTTGGGTACGTTTGATCCATTTTACATGTTATATTGCTGTTTTGGTGTTTATGGTTGATTTTATATGTTGCTATGACTGTTTGGAATGATTTATGATTGATTAGAAAAGTTAGATTGGTCGAAAACGTCGTCGTATGGCGTAAATAGCTTGCTGGAAGAGTTACAGGAATTTGGACCAGATCGGATCGCCCCCACACTCGGACCGTAGGGTATGACCACGACCCCACACTCGGACCGTGGGGTATGACCACGATCCCGCACTCGGACCGTGGGGTATGACCACGATCCCACACTCGGACCGTGGGGTATGACCACGATCCCACACTCGAATCGTGGGGTATGACCACGAACCGCACACCTGGAGCGTGACGAAGTATAGCGATCCGCACACCTGGAGCGTGACGAAGTATAGCGATCCGCACACCTGGAGCGTGACGAAGTATAGCGATCCGCACACTTGGAGCGTGGGGATGGAGCACGATCTGCACACCTGAAGCGTGAGGATGACCAAGATCCGCACACCGCGACTGTGAGAAAGACCACGATCCGCACACCGCGACCGTGAGGAAGACCACGATCCGCACACCGCGACCGTGAGGAAGACCACGATCCGCACACCGCGACCGTGAGGAAGACAAGGAGCTTGGATATGAGAAGACTAAAACCCAAGATGCAAAGGTAGTCCAAGTTTGAAGTTAGAGCTCAGGATCCAGATGGGAACCAATGAGTTCACTTCATGAGTTGGGCTTTGCTGCGGGACGTGTGCAAAGGGGTTGTCGATGTCTGTAGCTTTGGATCATTATGTATGGGAAGTACGTGAACGGATTCAGGGTCACAGTATGTCGTGACCTAGGTACGACTAAAGTGGCTATATACCAATGGAGTGGGGTCATTTGTAAAGGTGTAGTCATGACTCCATGTGGGTAAGCTTGGTAGTAGCAGTAGTTGTACAAGCCGAACTCCGTTACTACTTCGATGGATCTAGTGATTGACAGTGGTAGACATCGTATACTTTACGCACTGAGTGAGAGACGTGAGGATGGTTGCTATGCTTGATTGTTTGACATACACACCCCCACCCCCGTATTTCTACACCATATGTTGTTGGCATCCTAGAGTATTGTACGGTATGTAGTACTGACTCTTTGGTTGCAGGTCCAGGTTCAGGTATGGTTTAGTATACCTGTTATTGTTCTGTTTAGCTGCTTATCGCTCATACCAGACTTTTTGTCTGACCCAGAGTTTTATGTCTCTTCTTATTACTCTGGGTGCTCTCACGAGCAGACTAGAGACAGGTTAGCTGGTGATGCACGAGTAGCCGTACCGAAGACGAGCAGGAGGCTTCCACGCATGATATATATATATAGATATTCTCCCTGTGTTGCTGCGGTCACTACTTTGGGCATTAGTAGTGTACCTCTCTTTTACTTTGCTTTAGAGACAATTTTGAAAGTTGTAATAAGCTGTATTTTGTTTTTCCGCTACTCTGATGATGTTGGTTTTAGTTTTCAGCTTATGCACCGTCTCGCCTGTTTTATGTCAAGTATGTTGTTATTATACTTTATTCCATGCGCTGTGAGGCATTCTACAGGTTTTGTGTTAGTTCTTCACTTCTTTCCTTTCTTTGGCGACCGTTCCGTGCTAATCGGGCACGTGTACAGCGCACTTTCGGAGGAAATGCCGACTGGTGCGGGGCGGGCCGTCACATGTTTGGTACGTTTAAAACAAATCTTTTGATACTATTATAAGTGCATAATGTATAAAACAACTTCAAATATAAATGTATCAATCATAGGCGATAAGGGTACCATCTATCATGTCGCCAACACTAGGCTCTACAATCAAAACCGAAATGTCACGTATTGGAAATTGGATTTCCGTCATGAGTCTAGGCAAGGGATGTACTCCCAACCGCTTCGAGACACTCTAGAAAATGCCTCAGGGCTAAACACTCTGGGCAATCCCTGGATCCTCCAAGGTCAGTCCTCTCTTATGTTTAAGGATTAGCAATTCCAAAACACACGTTTCCCCACCCTATCGGGCGTTTATGAGCCAGATGACTCAATATCCATCGGCTCCGTAGAGACCGATATATCCAAGACGCCTCGCATTCCAACAACCACATAGGTAAAAATTTAAAAATGTCGAGGCTTACAAAACCCTAACACCACCCATAGATAGAAAGAAACGTCATGTCCTCCTTGGGTCTCTTATCCCGTTTTTAACTCATACCGAGGTGTGAGGCTCGCGAATTAATGCTATACACAAAGCTATGCTATATTAAAGTCGTGCTTTGATCATTAACAATAAGACTCTGCTTTTCAACAGAAGCCTTGATCATTTGCATCTCAGCATGCCACACAGGCAATTCACGCCATGCGATTGATGTCTATCGATATATAACCTCTGAGCTCGTATGTCCCATAGAAGGGCATTAAGCAAGAGAATAAATTCTCCGCCACCAAACAGATATATATTTAATAGAGATCAATCAACACAAAATAAAATCCGATGTCAGGTACACGTCCATTTACAAGTTCATTCTGGGTCTGAATGAAACCGGAGGCACCTTATTCCTCGTCCCGTGTCCAATACAAGAGAGAGGTCCTCGCATATCCGGTCGATCTCCAAGTACATCTGGACGATCACCACTTGGTCTTGGGTGTAAGGCACAATCAAGACATCATTAATCATCCAAATGATGTGAAGACCTTCGATCTTCAACCATCATCTTCATCTTCGACTTATCATCGAATTAGTTATTCAAAATGGGTATAAACCCGGCGTTTTCGAATAACTCGCGTATATAATAAACAAGTGCTATAAAAACACAATATACGCCTCATTCCAATTCAGAATATTCTTTTATTCAAATATTCACATCCTTAGGGATATGTTCCCATTAATTTTATCAAAGATAAATTCTTTAAAATTTATTCTTTAATCTTCCTTTGGACATCATTCAAACCATATTAAGGTTTTCCAAACTAGTCAGGATTAGCGCACCTTACCAAAGTAATCATTTGTTTAATTTCCCAACCTATTCATCCTTGGAGGAAAACTGGTCATACTCCATATCTAACACCACAGTGTTATCGGCAAATTTAATTACCATTTCACGTTCAAATCTTATTAAAGATTTTACTATCGCTAGGAGCAAAACTGGTTATACTCCATTCTCGATCATTTCCCAAATTTGATAATTTAAATTATCAATTCCCCTTTCAATCTAATTAAAGATTCACTAAACTCCACTTAGTTTTAGTCTTCCCAAAAATCGATTATTTAACTTTGGAAACACAAACATGCCGCATCGACAATCTACACCGTACTATTGATTTCTGTCGATATATAACCTCTAAGCTCGTACGTCTTAGAGAAGGGTGCTAAGCAAGAGAATAAATTGTCCGCCACCAAACAGATATATATTCAGTAGAGATCAACCAAACAGTTCGAAATACAATGTTAGACATGTAATCCTGTCTTTAACTAGGTTAAAGAACTAACGTCATTTAAAACATAGTTCATGATAAACCCAAATCATATTCCATTAATTATGGAATCTTCACATAAAACAGATCAATATATAATCGATATCAATTTCCGTATCCGACTAATAATATAAATGGAATAACAACAAAGCCTTTTAAATTCCATATATATTATCAGTCTTCCTCCGCACAAGTGCATTTCAATTATTATCAAATCGAATTCCATTCAATTCCAATTTAATATATTAAACTGGAAAACTTTACTTTGGAAAATTCCCGTTAAATCTTAATAAAAAGGTTTATAAATTCCAAATCACATTTCACCGTAAATCGGGTTAAAGAATGAATGTCGTTAAAAACACAGTTTACAATAAACCCGATTCACATTCCCTTTTCTATTCTTTTCACACGGGGTTTAAGAACAGTGTTATTTAAGACACTATTCGCGACAAACCTAAAATCCAATTCTTTTACTCAATTCCAATTAAATATTAATTAATTGGAAAACCTCACTAAATCTTAATTAGAAGATTTATTCTTTTCTCAACTGGGCTTAAGAATAGTGTTAATGAAGACACCATTCACGACAAATCCAGATTCCAATTCAATATCAAATACAAGGCTCTGAACAGAAATTATACCGGCTTATATTCAATATCAAATTCTGAAATCAACAAATATCGTATTGGGAATAACGATATATATATCTCCCAAATTCCTCCACAATTCTCGTGTAATCATGGAATCCAATATCGAAATATTACGATGATAATTTCGATTCAAATCCATTCCAATTCGTATATTGGAAATTCTGGTTATTTTTAAAACCATTTCAAATCCAATTTATTTATTTAAAAATATTATATTATAATTCTAGTTTATAACTAGTTCATTTTGATAAAAATATATTTTTTATCTTTTCAAATATGGAATTTTTCATCCTAATTCTTTCCAAATCACTAATTATGATTTTACACAAATTATTGATATTTTTTATAATTTTATCAAGGCCCGTACAGTCGATCTTCCGTAATGTCAATTCGAAGTCAATGGTCGAAATTCGCGAACTACCGCGGTGCGGCGCGTACTATTCAGGCCATTAAATATATATAATATATATATTATACATATTTCGTCGATTTCCATTTAAAACATATTTTATAAATCGTTTTAAATTCGTTTTCAAAACGATTTCAACTTCATATTCAATTTCAAATCAAAATTGAATATTCCATATCACTAATATATAAATGATAATATTTTCAAAACATTAGATTTTGAAATCACTTCCTTTTCGCTATTCATTGTAAAAATGAATAAAATCGATATAAATATCGTTCACGCTAAAATAGCGTTAATCTAATCAAACGGCTTTATATATTTAAATAATTTTGTTTCCATCCCAAAACAGACATCAAAATCATATTTTGATCCATTACTGAATATTATTTTTAAAATATGAGTTATTTTAAAATATTCAACATTCGCCATTTTAAAATATTCATTATTTTAAAATATTCATTCCTTCCGAATTGGAATCAGACACAGTCAATTACCATATAATTTTATTTGTACGGATTTCATACACACATGTACACCACAATAATCAAACACAGTCAACCATCATCCAGAGTGCATCACACAACTACATAAGCGTTAAATATAAATAATTAACGCTAAAAACAGTCTGTCAACCCATCGACTGACATACAACTAAACATTAGGATTAGTGTATGTCCAATATCATCTCAATACCTGTGACACAACCCGAACTTCCCCGTAAAGGAAAGCCCGGATATTAATGAGAACATGAAAAATCAGAACACAAACAGAAGAACATTTCATTGCTTATTACAATAATTTACATCAGAGTACAAGAATATACAGAGTATCAACAAACAATATACATTTGATAAATATCAAAGTTTAAAATGCATTACATAGTAGCGGAAAATAATACAAAACACAACTGAAAGAGATAAACGGATACAAAGCTTTCTGAATATCGTTCCAGCTGTAAACCAGGATCCTGTGAATATAAATCTGCAAAACCAAAACTACTAGCTGCCCTGTGGAAAATAGGGGCACCCAGAGTTTAAGTTAAAACAATAAACTCCAGGTCAGTCATGTGACTAGTGTGAGAACTAAAATAGTTATTTAAAACTTTACTTTAAAAATAAAGTAAATCAAGGGACCACGCCATATAACACGGAACGGGTTTCCTCCCAAGAATACCAGTGCATAGAATAAAAGCGCAACGCTTTTTGGAAAAATGAAGCTATTATAAGACTCAGGTCCCATCACACAATAACAATGCTAGCCGGAGGATAGAGTTTTACCTTATAATAGCCAAACATGCTTGGTATGTTTAAAACAAATCATTTTGATACTATTATAGTGTAAAGTGTATGAAAACAACTTCAAATATAAATGTATTAATCATAGACGGCATAGTGCCTCATACCACTATGTCGCCATACTAGGCTCTACAAATAAAACCGAAATGTCGCGCATTGGAAATTGGATTTCCATCATAAGTCGAGGCCAGGGATGACTCCTCACCGCTTCAAGATACTCTAGCAAATGTCTCAGGACTACACACTCTGGGTAACCCCTGGAATCGGTTGGGTCGGTCCACACTTACATTAGTGAATTGGCAATTCCTAAACACATGTTTCCCGATCCTATCGGACCTATATCCATCGACTCCGTAGTAACTGATATATCCAAGGCGCCTCGCAATCCAACAACCACATAGGTAAAAATATAACAATGTCAGGGCATGCAAAACCCTGACACCATCCATAGGTAGAAAGAAACGTCGTGTTCTCCCAACGGTCTGATCCCCTTTTTGACTCATATCGAGGTGTGAAGCTCGCGAATCAACGCTATACATAAAGCGGCGCTATATTAAAGTTGTGCTTTGATCATCAACCACAAGACTCTGCTTTTCAACAAAATCCCTGATCGTTGCATCTCAGCATGCCACACAGGCAATTCATGCCATGTGACTAATATCTATCGATATATAACCTCTGAGCTCGTATGTCTCAGAGAAGGGCGTTAAGCAAGAGAATAAATTCTCCGCTGGCAAACAGATATATATTTAATAGAAATCAATCAACATAGAATAAAATCCAATGTCAGATACACTGTCCATTTACAAGTTCGTTTTGGGTCTAAACGAAACCGGAGGCACCTTATTCCTCGTCCCATATGTCCAATACAGGAGAGAGGTCCTCGTATATCCGGTCGATCTCCAAGTACGTCTGGACGATCACCACTTATTACCTTGTCTTGGGTGTACAGCCCAATCAAGACATCAGTAATCATCCAAACGATGTGAAGACCTCCGGTCTTCAACCACCATCTTCATCGTCGACTTATCGTCGAATCAGTTATTCAGAATGGGTATAAACCCGGCCTTTCCGAATAAGTAGCATATATATTATAATCAAGTGATATAAACACAACATATGCCTCATTCCAATCCAGAATATTCTTTATTCAAATATTCACATTCTTTGGGAAAGGTTCCCATTAATTTTATCAAAGATAAATTATTTAAAATTTATTCTTTAATCTTCCTTTGGATATCATTTTAAACCATATTAAGGTTTATTCAAACTAGTTGGGATTAACGCACCTTACCGAAGTAACCATTTATTTAAATTCCCAATCCCAACCTATTCATCCCATGGAGCAAAACTGATATTACCCCATAACTAACACCACGGTGTTATCGGTAAATTTAATTACCCCTTCCCGTTCAAATCTAATTAAAGATTTAACTATCGCTCGGAGAAAAACTGGCGATACTCCATTCTCGACCATTTCCCAAATTTGATAATTTAAATTATCAATTCCCATTTCAATCTAATTAAAGATTAATTAAAACTCCACTTAGTTTTAATCTTCCAAAAAATCAATATTAATGATTATTTAACTTTGGAAACACAAACATGCCGCATCGACAATCTACACCATACTATTGATTTCTGCTGATATATAACTTCTAAGCTCGTACGTCTTAGAGAAGTGTGTTAAGCAAGAGAATAAATTCTCCGCCACCAAACAGATATATATTTAGCAGAGATTAACCATACAGTTCAAAATACAATGACTGACATGTAATCCTACCTTTAACTGGGTTGAAGAACTAATGTCATATAAAACACAGTTCACGATAAACCCAAATCACATTCCCTTAATTATGGAATCTTCACGGAAAAACAAATCAATATATAATCGATATCAATTTCTTTATCCGACTAATAATATAAATGGAATAACGGCAAAGCCTTTTAAATTCCATATGTATTAACAGTCTTCCTCCAAAGAAGTTCACTTCGATTATTATCAATCGAATTCCATTCAATTCCAAATTAATATATTAAATTGAAAATTTTACTTTGGAAATTCTCGTTAAATCTTAATAAAAAGATTTATAAATTCCAAATCATTTCACTGTAAATCAGATTAAAGAACGAATTTCGTTAAAAGCACAGTTCATAATAAACCCAATTCACATTCCATTTTCAGTTCCAATTAATAGATAATTGATTGGTAATTCTTCTTTGAATCTTAATTAAAAGATTTATCATTTTCACACTGGGTTTAAGAACAGTGTTACTGAAAACCCCATCCCATCAGTCTCTAACTATAAATTAGTAAGAGAACAATTACCTAAGTATTAATCCCGAAGGCCGAAACCAACATCAGATCAATACCCAGGAAACCATTCAACTTAACTAATCTCCAATCAGTTTCTAAGTTTCTTAACTCCATTGGGTTTAAGAACAGTACTATTAAAGATACCATTCATGACAAACCCAAAATCCAATTTGATATCCAATATAAGGCTCTGAATAGAAATTATACCAGCTTATATTCAATATCAAATTCTAGAACCAACAAATATCGTTTTGGGAATAACGATATAAAATATATCTTCCAAATTTCCATAACAATATCCGTATATTCCCGAATCCAACATCGAAATATTGCGATGATAATTTCAATTCAAATCCATTCCAACAATTATATTGGAAATTCTGGTTATTTTTAAAACCATTTCAAATCCAATTTATTTATTTAAAACTATTGGATTTATAATTCTAGTTCATTTAGATAAAAATATATTTTTATCTTTCCAAATATGGAATTTTTCATCCCAATTCTTTCCCAATCATTTATTATGTTTTTACACAAATTACTGATATTTTTAATAATTTTATCAAGGCCCGTACAGTCAATTTCCATAAATGGTCATCGAACTACACTTACAGCGACCTTTTTCAAATTTGATTTGGACATAATTCTAAATCCAACCGTTAGATTTCAAGTCTCTCATATTCTTGGAAAGCTCTTTTCGATACGATCCCAACGGTTCTGTTTTTAGGAGAATCCGGCGGCCTGATCTCCCATAACGTAAATTTGAAGTCAATGGTCGAAATTCGCGAACGGTCGCGGCGCGGCTCGATCTATTCAGGCCACTAAATATATATAATATATATATTATATTTTTTTTTTCATTTCCATTTAAAACGTATTTTATAAATCGTTTCAAATCAAAATTGAATATTCCATATCATTAATATATAAATCATAATATTTTCAAAACATTAGATTTTGAAATCACTTCCTTTTCGATATTCATTATAAAAATGAACAAAAATGATATAAACATCGATCACGTCAAAATGGCATTAATCTAATTAACATGGCTTCGTATATTTAAATATTTCCGTGTCCATCCCATATTGGACATCAAAATCATATTTTGATCCATTATTGAATATTATTTTAAAATATTGAATATTTTAAAATATTCGTTATTTTAAAATATTCATTCTTTCTGAACTGGAATCAGGCACAGTCAATTACCATATAATGTTATTTATATGGATTTCATACAACACATGTACACAAATTACACAACTGCGTAAGCATTAAATATAAATAATCAACGCTTACAACGGCTTGTCAACCAATCAATCGATATACAACTAAATAATTGGGATTAGTGTACGTCAAATATCATCCCAATACCCGTATGGGGTTTTCAAACAACAAACACAAATTTATTTGTGCAGTTGGGCGATGTGTAAAATATATCGTCCCAATCAATATCCGTCAAATGTGCGAACATAAACAAATCATCCGATTTGTTTATGAATATTTATTTTATTCATATACACGTTAAAAATTATATTTTTAATAATAAAATATTTTATTTCCACACTGAATATTTCATTTTCAATTTCACATCACAAGCCAAATTCACACAAACAATTTTCACAACACAATACAATCAAACAAGTCGTCCATGGTCGTGGGCGACGGTGTCAGGAGCTGCTAAGCACCGTCTACATTCTAGTATATATTTTTAAATAGAAAGTAAATTAAAGTGAGAAGTTCTCACCGTGGGTTCAACTCCTCCATTCTTTATTTTTGAACGGCCTCGATTCCGTTTTGCTTCCAGTCAGTTTCATCGCCATCTGTTTCACGCGATTTATATTAAAAATCATATTTTTTAACAAAGCTACCATATATATAAAAATCCTATTTTTATAATATTGTTCATATAATAAAAATCAAATTTTTATTTCGAATCTCTGCACATAAAAATCGTATTTTTATCTCGCTTTCGTAAATATAAAAATCTAAATTTTATCTTCCCTTTCCACATATAAAAATTTAATTTTTATTTTCTCTTTCTACATATAAAAATCTAATTTTTATTTTCCCTTTCTACATATAAAAATCTATCTTTTCATTTTCAAAAAAAAATTGAATCTTTTTTATTAATAAAAAATATGTCTTTTCATATCAAAGAATTCATATTTTCCCAAACAAAGAAATCGTATTTCTTTAACAAACAAAAATAAAATCTTTAAACAATCAAGAATCTCATCTTTAATTAGTTGAAAATTTCATATTTCCATTATAGTGTTATATATGATGTCATGGCTTCCTAATTAGTAAATTAAATGCCCACATTAAGTAAAATGTAATAAAACTTACTGTTATCGATTTTTCCAGAGGAGAGGGGTCGATTTGATGAAAAGGGGGAAGAGGAGGTGGTGGTGGCACGAGGGGGAGGGTCCAGCGGTGCACCCCGATGTCGGCGGAGGCTGTTGAAGTGGGGGTTAGGGTTTAATGGCTGTCACATTTCAGAAGGAGAGAGGGATAGAGAGGAGAGAGGGTGCATTGGAGGAGGGGGTTAGAAAAAGGCGGCGACGCACCTACTGGGGGGCGCGGCATCGGTGAATGGCGGTAGTAGAGTTGAGCTCTGCGGCGCTCCTTCTTTTATTTATTTATTTATTTATTTCTTTTGAACCGATTGTGGAAGAGTAAGTGGGGGGCTTAATGAAAATATATATATTATTTTAATTTATTTTCGTTTTATTCTCCAAAAATTAACTTTTCTATTCGAACCCCAATCTAAACCCAACGACTGTCGTCTCTAACTAATTATTCCTATTACGAACACAATGAGATATGTCTGATAAGCCAATTCGACTGTTTTGATTGGTTTCCGTCAACATGGAAATACAAATCTATATATTGAATTTGAACGCACATTTCAATTTACTAGGGCCACATACGGACCCCAAAAATTCCAGAAAAATAAATCTGGCTATGTTTTGATGATACGGTCCTAACAAAACTAATTTCGTCAAATTTGAAGACTGTTTGAAAAATAGTCATTTTCTGGTCGATCCAATTTGACTAAAATTGACAAAGCACGTTTTCTTTTGCCACGCTCACATATTGATCCCAAAAATTATAAAAATTGGGATATAGAAATTATTTAACATTCCGGATCCAACAAAAGTGGTCTCGTCGAAAACGGAGGTCGTTTGCAAAATCGCTACATTTCCATAGCGACTATTCTGAATTTTCAACTGGGCATAAGTTTTATTCCCGCTATGAAATTTGGATTTTTCAGATTCGTTGGAAAGATATTTTCAAATAAATTCTAATATTTTTGGTTTCACAAAAATCCGGTTTATTTTGAATCCTGTACATTCAATTAAAATTTGAAATCGAATTTTCAAACTACCGCGCCATTTTCAATTCCTTTTATAATTAAAATAAATTTTTATATTCTAACATCAATTCACATAAATATATGCATTCTAATTATGTTCAAAATAAATTTCTAGTCGTTATTATTTAAAATAATTCATTTTAAATATTCAAATTCATTAAAATTGCCAAAATAAAAAATTAAAATTGGTTCCGATTTTCCGGGTTGTTACAATACCCGTGTTAGGTTTTCAAACAACAAACACTGATTATTATTTTTGTAGTTGGGCAATGTGTAAAATATATCGTCCCAATAAACATCAATAAAATGTGTGTACACAAACAAATCGTCTGATTTGTAGATGAATATTTATTTTATTCATATACACGTTAAAAATTATATTTTTAACTATAAAATATTTATTTCACCACATGAATATTTTATTCAGTTCATTTATACAATAAAAATAATAATTTTATTGTTCTAATATTTTTAGAAAATTTTGGCAGCATAACGACGCAATACTAGAACCGGAATAAGGTCTAGCCTTATCCCTCGCCTACCAATGGCTCGCGCCATGTACATACCAACTCTAATAGATTCATTTCATTTCCCAAACCAAATTCAACCAAATAATCCAATCAACCAAACAACCAAACAAACATGATTTCAAGCAAAGGTGTCGGGTGCTACAAAGCACTGTCTACATCCTAGTATATATTTTTAACTAAAAAATAAATTAAAGTGAAAAGTTCTCACCTTTGGGATCCACTTCTTCATTCTTTATTTCTGAACGGATCAGATTTGGATTTGATTCCTGTCGGTCCCATCGCTATCTGTTTCACACAATTTTTATATTAAAAATCACCTTTTTATAACAATGTTTACATAATAAAGATCACATTTTTAAAATGATGTTTATGTTATAAAAAACACATTTTTATATTCATACCATTCGTATAAAAATCATATTTTTATACCGATACTTCATATATAAAAATCCAATTTTTATATCGTTACTTATATAATAAAATTATATTTTTGTCATGCTATTCAAATAAATAAATATCACAATTTTATTTTTCTATTCAAATAATAAAAATCATATTTTTATCTCTTCGCTATATATATAAAAGTCAGATTTTTAAGTCGCTACATATATAAAAATAATATTTTTATATTCTCTATTATATAAAAATCATATTTTTAATTTGCTACTTGTATAAAAATAATATTTTTATATTCTCTATTATATAAAAATCATATTTTTAATTCGCTACATATATAAAAATAATATTTTTATATATTCCATTCCTATAAATAAAAATTCAATTTTTTGATTAATAAAAATCCAATCTTTTCTATTTAAAAATCTAAGCTTTCCCTACATCAAAAATCAAATCTTTATTTAAATTAAAAATCAAAGCTTTATTTAAATTAAAAATCAAATCTTTATTTAAATTAAAAATCAAAGCTTTATTTAAATATAATATAAAAACCCTATTTTTATTTCTAATAAACCAATTACTTTAAATAAAAATAAACAACTAAAAAGGATAAAATAAAAATAATTAAAAATAAAAACTTATAATTAAGATGGAAGAGGGGGGGCTGTTGCGTTCATCGGTGGCTAATGGGGTGGCTCGGGGTGGGGGCAGCGCGTCCGTTGTCTAGTTGTGAAGGAGGTGGGGTCAGGCGTCTCCGTTCTGATTTAGGGCGGTTCTTGGTGGCGGCAGGCTTCATCGATTTGGGGGGGAGTGCTGGAGCGTCGGATTGAAGAGGAGGGAGAGGAGGGGGAAGCTTAGGGGGGCGACGGTGGTGCCAAGGGGGCGGAGGGAGGTTGCGCGGTAGCCGTTGGAGGGCGGCGACGCAATTTTCTTTTTGTTTCATTTCGATTTTAACTGAAGAGAGAGAGAGAGAGGAGGGAAAGAGAAACAAAAAGGGGAGGGGCCTTATATTTTATTTTTTTCCTTTTTAATCCCAAAAGTTGACTTTTATTCCGAACTCTAAACGAGACCCAATGACTGTCGCCCCTCACTAATTACCCATATTCGAACACAATGAGATATGTTTCGTAACCCAATTCAGCTGTTACGATTAGTTATCGCTAAATTTAAAATATAAATTATTATATTTTAAATTCAAACGTACATTTTAATTTACCGGGCCCACACACTGACTCCAAAAATTCCCAAAAAATAAATCTAGCTATGTTTTGACGATACGGTCTTAACAAAACTAATTTCGTCGAATTTGGAGACCGTTTGAAAAATGGTTATTTTCTAGTCGATTAAATTCAAACTAAAATGGCCAAACACGTTTAAATTCACCACGCTCACATATTGATTCCAAAATTTGTGAAAATTGGAAATTAGCAATAACTTGGCATTCCGGATCCAACAAAAGTGGTCTCGTCGAAAACGGAGGTCGTTTGCTAAATCGCTATTTTTAAGGTCTAAATTCCATAGTGACTACTCCGAATTTCAACTGGACATAGCTTTTTATTCCCGCTATGAATTTGGATTTTTCACATTCGTTGGAAAGATATTTTCAAATAGATTCAAATATTTCTGGTTTCACTAAAATCCAATTTATTTTGAATCTTGTACATTCATTTGAAATTTGATATCGAATTTTCAAACTACTGCGCCATTTCAGGCTCGTTATATAACTAAAATAAATATTTATGTTCTAATTTTGATTTAAATAAGTTTGTATGTTCTAATTCTATTCAATAAATTTTTAGTTGTTATTATTTAAAATAAATCATTTTAAATATTCAAAATTCATTAAAATTGCCAAAAAAAAAAAATGGTTCCGATTTTCCAGGTTGTTACCATCTCCCCCACTTATATCATTTCATCCTCGAAAAGGAATGGAGCTGAAAGTTGTTTAACTAATCAACCCAACTTTCAGTTTGGCTTTCATTCTTCAACTTTTCAATTTCTAAGAATTTTCCAATTCTTCAAAAATTTGGCTAACACCTAAACTTTTTGAAAATTTTCGCCATAATCGCCTTTGTATGGGAAGACATTTAAAACCTCAACTAGCCACGCAGGGCCCTCATCATCCAAAAAGAAAAAGCCAATTGGCTCATAAAATCATCCAAACCCAATAAATTAGTAAACATGTACCTATTTGTCGGGCATACAATTTTATTCCTCTTCTCTAGCCTTCTTGCTATAACCTGTTTACACACACACACACACACACACACACACACATATATATATGTATATATATACACACATGCATGCATTTCCAAATAGTTTTCAGTTCAATTTCAGATTTGATACAATTTGGCTTAATGGTTCAAAATTTCAATTAATCAATCGATAATCAAACAACAGAATCAGCAATCAATTAGTTGATTACCTTTTCTAATTCATAATTTTTATATATAAAGATCTATTTTTGATGCCAAGTCACAATAATAGACCCTATCTAGTTTTGGTTCTCACACCAGTTAATTGGGAATATATAGACATCCCACTTTCGAAACTCGAAAATAAATGCTGATGATGGCGCGCCATCATCAGAATCATGTCTAGGCGACTAGAGCATGATTCTATATCTATCCAGTATATTTGAGACTTCGAATACACGTTTGCAAGGCAATATGCAAAATCTTTATATACTTGATCGTCTAAATCAATTTAAAATAAATATTCAAATACGTTGAATATGTTTAAATTTTCAAAACAATACTTGTTTTTAATTTTTATTTTAAAAACAACACTCTTTATACTCATTCTAGGATACTACTGGTCCTTTCTTTAACGAGTTATTCTCATTGGATATTACTAATCCAATCTCTGATGAATTCTTTCGTTTGCTTCTAATACACCTCGTTCTCGAGCTTTGTAAAACCAAAGCTCTGATATCAAACTGTGACGACCCGCACTTCCCCGGTCTTCGAAGAGAAGAGAAAGAACGGATTGTCTGAGAACACGACAAATCAAAACACAAACATATCAGAACATTTCATTGCTTATTACAACAATTTACATCAGAGTACAAGAATATACAGAGTATGAACAAATAATATGAATTTGATAAATATCATATATTTACAAATTACAATGCAGCGGAAAATAATACAAAACACAATTGAAAGAGATACACGGATACAGAGCTTTTCGAATATCATTCCAGCTGTAAACCCAGATCCTATGAATATAAATCTGCAAAACCAAAACTACTAGCTTCCCATGTGGAAAATAGGGGCACCCAGAGTTTAGGTTAAAACAATAAACTCCAACTCAGTTATGTGATTGGTGTGAGAACTAAAACTGTTATTTAATCTTTACTTTAAAATAGAGTAAATCAAGGGACCATGTCGTATAACACGGAACGAGTTTCCTCCCAAGAATACCAGTGCATAAAACAAACAGCGCAATGCTTTTTGGAAAAATGAAGCTATTATAAGACCGGTCCTGTAACAACTCGTATTTCGATAACATGTTAAAACGAGAATCAAGGCAGAATTTAATTTTAAATTCTGAATCAAGTAAAACGGGCTATGCCATTGCGTTCGTCTCGGAAAAATACGCGAAATAGAGTCCGAAATTTTGTAAATCGGAGTCCGTATGACCCGGTTAAGGCCCAAAGAAGATTTCTGGAAATTTGAATTTCGGAAACAGTTTTGGAAATCAGATCTGGGGCTAGGCGGGAAGTTTCCCCGCCTAGGCCATGTCGACAGGGCTGTCGACAGGCCTGTCGACTTGGGCCCAGACCAAGTCGACAGCCCTGTCGACTTGCCTGTCGACAGGGGGTGGCCGGGGCAATTTGCCTGGCGCACCTGTTTGTCTCACCTGGTCTTGTTCTTGGGCTGGTTCTGGAAGCTTCCGAGATCTGATGGTCCTGATCTATCCTAGGGTTAATCTAAGGGCCTAAAACTATCCTAATCTCTATAAAAAGACCCTAAACCTAACCTAAATCCCTAAAAATCAAACCTAGCAACTAAGTGCTGCCAAAATCAATTTTGATCATGGCCTCCATCTCCAATCCCTAAAGCCTATGCATTCAAATCGGGTTCAAATCAAAAGATGCAAGCTTGCTACACCAAATCAAGGCCAAATCAACATTGCTATGCGAGTTCCATGACGATTCTTCTACAAAGGAGGCACCTTTCTTAGCCATGATGATTCATGCTCCTTTCCCTAGGCCTAACTATGTAAGTTCTAGCTACTTTTAGATGGAAACGGTAGTTTTGATAATGACATAGGATAAAATGAGGCTAAACATGATTATGCGAACCTATATGAACCTTACCTTGCCTCTTGTGTTCATGATTATGATTTTAGGCCATGTGAGTGACTTAATCATGCCTCTCATGCTATGCATAACCTAGTTTAACTTGCAAGTTTGGATCTTTATGCATGAAATGCTAGCATGAACCTTTAGGAACCACTTTATGTGTGAAACATTGGCTAAGACAAGATTTTGGGGCTTATGCATGTTTATGAACCCAAACCCCTTATGGTAACATGCAAGTTTGTGGCCAAATCCTTTATGAGATTATGCATGCTCGTGGCCAATCCCCTCTTTTAAGTTGTGCATGTTTATGGCTAAACCCTTTTTGATAATATGCATGTTTGTGGCCAAATTACCTTATGACACTATGCATGTTTATGGCCAATCCCTTTATGATGTTATGCATGTGGAAGCCAAGCCCTTTTTAGCATCATGCATGTTTTGAGACCAATATGTGACATAGTATCCTTACTATGTTGACTCGCCTTGCTTGCGTTGGGAAAACACGATTTTTGGGTAGTTAGATAAACATGAACATGTCGCGAAGTCTTAACTTGATTATGACATGTGTTTATACTTGAAAATATGACTTGGAAGATAACATGGAAGTTGGCATGTAAGTATGCATAAAAACATGAGCTTGGGAATTTACCTATTAAGTTAGGTCTACCCTTTGGGAATTTACCTATTAAGTTAGGTCTACCCAAATGCTTGAAAACTTGTAACATGTTTTGGAAACATGATGAACTTAGATAATATAAGTGTGGCCAACTCGAGGTTGGGTTGAGTTTGCAACGTAAAACTACCCGGAACTGACCGGCCTAACTAGTAGTTGCAAACAATAGGACCCAATGTGAGAAGTTGGTCATGTCGCGCTTAAGACCCGAGGTTAGACTAGGTTGTGGTGTAAATCTACCCGGACCCGCCCGGCTTAACTAGTAACCACAACAAGGTCTAATGTGAGAGGTTAAGAGTGCATTAATTGAATTAATGCCACATGATAAGGTTAAGTAAATTTGACTAATGACACTTAACCATGCAAGATGATTAGGAGATGGGGTTAAGTAATTTACACTTAACTAATCCGACTGGGTAATTAGATGGGGTTAAGTAATTAACACTTAACTAATCTAAACACGGTAATTCGATGGGGTTAAGTAAAACACTTAACCAATTTAAACTTGGTAATTCAATGAGGTCAAGTAACCCATACTTAACCAACTTAACTTGGTAATTTAATGGGGTTAAGGTAAACACTTAACTAATTTAACACGATGATTTGATGAGGTTAAGTGACCTATACTTAACCAATCTAACTCGTTAATTTGATGAGGTTAAGTTAACCTATACTTAACCAATCTAACGTAAAAACATGATAAGGCTAAGTCACGAATCGTTTCGAATACGCTTGACCGATTTGACTCGGAAATTTGATAGGGTCAAATTAATATATACTTAACCAATCTAAAATGATAATTAGATGAGGTTAAGTCATGGATTGCTTGATATACTTAACCAACTTGACACATGGTCTGTAGGGTTAAGTCTTGGACTTGGATACTTAGCCAGTTTCGACATGTTTTTGTAGACGGGTTAAGTTGTGAACTTAAGTGACACTTAACCCATTAGATAAACCCTAATTCGGAGGATTAGGTAAATAACCATAGTTAACAAGGATAATGGAAATAAGGCTAAGTGGTAAACCTTAGTTAAGGGAAACTAAGTAATAATTCTTAGTCAAAGAAATTTGGACCACTTCTTAGATAGATTAGTAACCCGATACGTTAGGTCAACGTTTAAGTATGCGTGTAGGAGCAGGCTATCTGATTTAGATAAAGGCTCCAACGAACTGGGTAACGAAGCAGCGGCTTCGGGGAACGTGAGGATATTCTTGGGATCCCTCTGTGAGGTCGCAGATGATCATCCTGGGCTCACAAGAGGTTAAGGTCTGTGTTAGAAGAACCAAGAGTATGCCTTGGTTGCTATACGAGCGACCTAAAGACTGGGATGGATAGCAGTGAGTCAACGAATACATGATAGTGCCCTAGATAGCAAGTTCGTCGATCATCTACCATCTTGAGTCAAGCGTGTACGTACGGAAAGGCAGGGAACACCCAACAGACCATAATTGCTATCTAATTATGGGTGAGGTAGGCCGTAGGATGTGGGCTGGCCGGAGTGTAGTTCTCATGCAAGATTTTCTCTTGTGTTGCCTTTCACTAGTTGAGGGAGGGGTCTCGTGGGACCATAGCCACGTGTAGAAAAGCAGACCTTAGTATCTGCATCGGCAGATAAATCTAAAGCTCCCGACCGAGTCCTGTATTTCTTGTTTTGCCCTGTGACAGGACTCGGATGGCACGATGTGATACATGTGCATACAGTTATAGAAAAACGATTCACGATGAATGCGTGGGAAAAAGGGCGCGGTTGAGGGTTAGCGTAATCCCTAGTGGCCTAGGTGGTTTAACCCAAACCGAAATACGAAAGCGTGCAATAGGTAAGCGTAATCCCTAGTGGTGCTAGGTGGCGTAAGTCCTAGTAGTTCAAACGATGATTCATATGGAAGAGCCTAGCTAGAGCAAGGGTGACGGTCCAAACGATTTCAAGGAAAATACGACATGAGGAAGCCCGTACGAGGTACGGCAAAGGACTGAACTTATATACATGGAAAGAAACATATG
The DNA here is from genome assembly GCA_030737875.1 of Allium sativum. Classification (NCBI taxonomy): domain Eukaryota; kingdom Viridiplantae; phylum Streptophyta; class Magnoliopsida; order Asparagales; family Amaryllidaceae; genus Allium; species Allium sativum. The sequence continues at coordinate 49,303,717 of CM060916.1, forward strand.
ATTTTGAGTAACCTATATATACGGTATATTAGGTTGACATGGACCATTACACGACTTTGGGCAAGGGACATTCATGGTTAACACATGACGCGGGTAGGGATACTAGTACGAGAGGTGCAGAGCAAATATACATGTTAGAACTAGGAAGAATATACATAATAGATACCGTAGGATGTTAGACGGGGTAGATACCTTGGGATAATGTACTCGATAGAAATCTGACGATGTGATGACTTGACTTGTCATAACACCGTAGTTTATCATGATACCTTAGTTTACCTTGCCACAGAAGTTCAACCGGCTACCCTGGTTTATCTATCTTGTAGTTATCCTTATGTTTACTTTCAGTTTATGCATGTCATGTTACCTTTACCTGTTTTTATACTGGAAGTAGATAGGACTTACTCAGTCTTTTTGACTGACCCGTTTTGTTTCGCCTCTTTTCTTCCGTTTCCCCCCCCCCAGGTTTCAGGGAGGAAACAATGCTGTTTAGTTCGGGCTTCTTCTGCTTGAAGGTCATCATGGATGGCTTGGACTTCTCTTGGCTATGGCTACTTTACTGTTTTAATTGGGGAATAATTTATGAAAAAGGTTTCATGCTTCTTTATTTCGGCAAGACAGGTTTTGATGTACTCTGATGTAAAAAGGCTTTTGACCTCATTTATTAATGTTATGAAAGTTTGTTTTTACTTCCGCTATTTTATATGTTCTGTCTTGTGATGTTTCTGTGCATGTTTACCAATAATGCCCCTCTAAAGCTAGTGCATTCCTTTGCGAGTGACCCTAGCGGAGGCGGGGTGTTACAGGTCCCATCACACAATGCAATGCAAGCCAGAGGATAGGGTTTTCCCTTATAATAGCCAAACATGCTTGGTACGTTTAAAACAAATCATTTGATACTATCATAAGTGTGTAGTGTATAAAACAACTTCAAATATAAATGTATCAATCATAGGCGGCATGGGTACCATCTATCATGTGGCCAATACTAGGCTCTACAATCAAAATCAAAATGTCACGTATTGGAAATTGGATTTCCGTCATGAGTCTAGGCAAGGGATGTACTCCTAACCGCTTCGAGACATTCTAGCAAATGCCTCGGGACTACACACTCTGGGCAACACCTAGATCCTCCAAGGTTGGTCCTCTCTTAAGTTTGAGGATTGGCAATTCCTGAACACACATTTCCCTGCCCTATCGGTCGTCTATGAGCCAGATGACTCAATATCCATCGGCTCCGTAGAAACCGATATATCCGAGGCGCCTCGCATTCCAACAACCACATAGGTAAAAATATAAAATGTCGGGGCTTGCAAAACCCTGACACCACCCATAGCTAGAAAGAAACGTCATGTCCTCCTTGGGTCCTTTATCCCGTTTTTAACTCATAAAGAGGTGTGGGGCTCGCGAATTAACACTATACACAAAGCTATGCTATATTAAAGTCGTGCTTTGATCATCAACCACAAGACTCTGCTTTTCAACAGAAGCCTTCATCATTTTCATCTCATCATGCCACACAAGCAATTCACGCCATGCGACTGATGTCTATCGATATATAACCTCTGAGCTCGTACGTCTCAGAGAAGGGCGTTAAGCAAGCAAATAAATTCTCCACCGCCAAATAGATATATATTTAATAGAGATCAATCAACACAGAATAAAATCCGATGTCAGACACACATCCATTTACAAGTTCGTTTTGGGTCTAAACGAAACCGGAGGCACCTTATTCCTCGTGCCGTGTCCAATACAGGAGAGAGGTCCTCGCATATCCGGTCAATCTCCAAGTACGTCTGGACGATCACCACTTATTACCTTGTCTTGGGTGTACGGCCCAATCAAAACATCAGTAATCATCCAAACGATGTGAAGACCTCCGGGCTTCAACCACCATCTTCATCGTTGAATTATCATCGAATCAGTTATTCAGAATGGGTATAAACCCAACCTTTCCGAACAACTCGCGTATATAATGAACAAGTGCTATAAAAACACAACATACGCCTCATTCCAATTCAGAATATTCTTTTATTCAAATATTCACATACTTAGGGATATGTTCCCATTAATTTTATCAAAGATAAATTCTTTAAAATTTATTCTTTAATCTTCCTTTGGACATCATTCAAACCATATTAAGGTTTCCAAACTAGTCGGGATTAACACACCTTACCAAAGTAATCATTTGTTTAATTTTCCAATCCCAACCTATTCATTCCATAGAGCAAAACTGGTCATACTCCATATCTAACACTACGGTGTTATCGGTAAATTTAATTACCATTTCACGTTCAAATATAATTAAAGATTTAACTGTCGCTAGGATCAAAACTGGTTATACTCCATTCTCGATCATTTCCCAAATTTGATAATTTATATTATCAATTTCCCTTTCAATCTAATTAAAGATTCATTAAAACTCCACTTAGTTTTAATCTTCCCAAAAATCAATATTAATGATTATTTAATTTTGGAAACACAAACATGCCGCATCGAAAATCTACACCGCACTATTGATTTCTGCCAATATATAACATCTAAGCTCGTACGTCTTAAAGAAGGGTGTTAAGCAAGAGAATAAATTCTTAGCCACCAAACAGATATATATTTAGCAGAGATCAACCATACAGTTCGAAATACAATGTTAGACATGTAACCCTGTCTTTAACTGGGTTAAAGAACTAACGTCATTTAAACACAGTTCACGATAGACCTAAATCACATTCCACTAATTATGGAATCATCACGGAAAACAGATCAATATGTAATCGATATCAATTTCCATATCAGACTAATAATATAAATGGAATAATGACAAAGCCTTTTAAATTCCATATACATTATCAGTCTTCCTCCACAGAAGCTCATTTCGATTATTATCAAATCGAATTCAATTCCAATTTAATATATTAAATTGGAAAACTTTACTTTGGAAAATTCCCGTTAAATCTTAATAAAAAGATTCATAAATTTCAAATCACATTTCATTGTAAATCGGGTTAAAGAACGAATGTCACTAAAAATATAGTTCACAATAAACCCGATTCACATTCCCTTTTTCATTCTTTTCACACTGGGTTTAAGAACAGTGTTATTTAAGACACCATTCACGACAAACCCAAAATCCAATTCTTTTACTCAATTCCAATTAAATATTAATTAATTGGAAAACTTCACTAAATCTTAATTAGAAGATTTATTCTTTCCTCAACTGGGCTTAAGAACAGTGTTAATGAAGACATCATTCATGACAAACCCAAAATCCAACTCAATATTAAATAATACAAGGCTCTGAATAGAAATTATACCAGCTTATATTCAATATCAAATTCTGAAATCAACAAATATCGGATTGGGAATAATGATATATATATCTTCCAAATTCCTCTACAATACACGTATAATCACGGAATCCAATATTGAAATATTCCGATGATAATTTCGATTCAAATCCATTCCAATTCATATATTGGAAATTCTGGTAATTTTTAAAACCATTTCAAATCCAAATTATTTATTTAAAAATATTGGAATATAAATCTAGTTCATAACTAGTTCATTTTGATAAAAAATATATTTTTATCTTTTCAAATATAGAATTTTTCATCCTAATTCTTTCCAAATAACTTATTGTGATTTTACACAAATTATTGATATTTTTAATAATTTTATCAAGGCCTGTACAGTCGATTTCCATAAACGGTCATCGAACTGCACTTACAGTGACCTTTTCCAATTTTTAATTCGGACATAATTCCTAATCCAACCGTTAGATTTTAAATTCCTTATATTCGTTGGAAAGCTCTTTTAGATACGAACCCAACGGTTCTGGTTTTAGGAGAATCCTATGGTCGGATCTTCCGTAATGTCAATTCGAAGTCAATGGTCGAAATTTGCGAACTGCCGCGGCGCGGCGCGTTCTTTTCAGGCAATTAAATATATATAATATATATTATATATTTCGTTGATTTCCTTTTAAAACGTATTTTATAAATTGTTTTAAATTTGTTTTCAAAATGATTTCAATTTTATATTCAATTTCAAATCAAAATTGAATATTCCATATCATTAATATATAAATGATAACGTTTTCAAAACATTAGATTTTGAAATCACTTCGTTTTCGACATTCATTATAAAAATGAATAAAATCGATATAAATATCGTTCACGTCAAAATGGCGTCAATCTAATCAACACGGCTTTATATATTTAAATATTTTCATGTCCATCCCGAATTGGAGATCAAAATCATATTTTGATCCATTACTGAATATTATTTTAAAATATTCATCATTTGCCATTTTAAAATATTCGTTATTTTAAAATATTCATTCCTTCCGAATTGGAATCAGACACAGTCAATTACCATATAATTTTATTTATATGGATTTCATACGCACATGTACACCACAATAATCAAACACAGTCAACCGTCATCCAGAGTGCATTACACAAATGCATAAGCGTTAAATATAAATAATTAGTGCTTGCAACAGCCTGTCAACCCATCGATTGACATACGACTAAACATTGGGATTAGTATATGTCCAATATCAACCCAAAACCCGTGTGGGGTTTTCAAACAACAAACACTGATTATTATTATTTGTATAGTTGGGCGATGTGTAAAATATATCGTCCCAATCAACATTCGTAAAATATGTGTACATAAACAAATCGTCCGATTTGTAAATGAATATTTATTTTATTCATATACATGTTAAAAATTATATTTTTAACTATAAAATATTTATTTTTCCACATGAGTATTTTATTCAGTTCATTTATACAATAAAAATGTTATTTTTATTGTTATAATATTTTTAGAAAATTTCGACAGCATAACGGCGCGATACTAGAACCGAAATAAGGTCTTGCCTTATCCCTCGCCTACTAATGGCTCACGCCATGTACATACCAACTCTAATCAATTCATTTCATTTCCAAAACCAAATTCAACCAAATAATCCAATCAACCAAACAACCAAACAAACATGGTTTCAAACAAAGGTGTCGGGTGCTACTAAGCTACATCTGCATCCTAGTATATATTTTTAACTAGAAAATAAATTAAAGTGAGAAGTTCTAACCTTTGGGATCCACTCCTCCATTCCTTATTTTTGAACGGTTCGGATTTGGATTTGATTCCTATCGGTTCCATCGCTATCTGTTTCACACAATTTTTATATTAAAAATCACCTTTTTATAACGATGTTTACATTATAAAGATCACATTTTTAAAACGATGTTTATATTATAAAAATCACATTTTTATATTTATACCATTCGTATAAAAATCATATTTTTATACCGCTGCTTCATATATAAATATCCAATTTTTATGTCGTTCCTCATATAATAAAATTATGTTTTTATCGTGCAATTCAAATAAATAAAAATCACAATTTTATTTTTCTATTCAAATAGTAAAAATCATATTTTTATCTCTTCGCTAAATATATAAAAATCAGATTTTTAATTCGCTACATATATAAAAATAATATATTTATATTCTCTATTATATAAAAATCATATTTTTAATTCGCTACTTATATAAAAATAATATTTTTATATTCTCTATTATAAAAAAATCATATTTTTAATTCGCTACATATATAAAAATTTTATTTTTACATATTCCATTCCTATAAATAAAAATCCAATTTTTAGATTAATAAAAATCCAATCTTTTCTATTTTAAAAATCTTAGCTTTTCCTAAATTAAAAATCAAATCTTTATTTAAATTAAAAATCAAAGCTTTATTTAAATTAAAAATCAAATCGTTATTTAAATTAAAAATCAAAGCTTTATTTAAATATAATATAAAAACCCTATTTTTATTTCTAATAAACTAATTACTTTAAATAAAAATAAACAACTAAAAAGGATAAAATAAAAATAATTAAAAATAAAAACTTACAGTTAAAATGGAACGGGGGGTTGTTGCGTTCATCGGTGGTGGATGGGGTGGCTCGGGGGGAGGGGGCGGCGCATCGGTTGTCCAGTGGCGAGGGAGGTGGGGTCAGGCGTCCCCGCTCTGATTTGGGGCGGTTCTTAGTGGTGGCGAACTTCATCGATTTGGGGGGGGGGTGCTAGAGCGTCGGATTGAAAAGGAGGGAGAGGAGGGGGAAGCTTATGGGGCGGCGGTGGTGCTAAGGGGGCGGAGGGAGGTTGCGCGGCGGCCACTGGAGGGTGGCGGCGTCGAACGATGGAGGGCGCGATTTTTTATGTTTCTTTTTTATTTGTTTCAGTTCGATTTTAACTGAAGAGAGAGAGGAGGGAAAGTGTAACAACCCGCATTCTACGCATCAGAGGATCGTAGAATATTTATTTCTTTCCCATATGAAGTCGTATGGTCATGTAACTTTGGGAAACAACCATTAGAGTCATTTCCTATGTTCATGATTTTTGTCGATTTTTAAATGACCGTTTTGCCCTTAGCTGATCTTGTTTTGGCCATAACTTTTGACTGGAAAGGAATTTTGACCTGAAACCACTTTCATTAGATTCGTTTGATGGTTTACCTTTCCGTAGAGTGGTCATAATAGGCACACAGACTCACCGTTTGGGAGATATGGTTGAAACAAAGTTTGGAAGGTGAAAAACTGCTTAACCGGGCCAAATAGGGTGATTAGTGAATAGGCCCATAACCCATTTCGGTATTAGCGTTATGGGAAGGCTGAAAAGAGTTAGAGATTCATTCCATTTCAGTTTTCTAGCCTCCACTTACCTCTTAGAAACCCTAAAAAGGGCCTACAACCTCTAAATCACCTCCAAATCATCTTCTAATCAAGGATTAAGCTTAGCAACATCAAATCAAGGGAGGACTTCACCAAATCAACGTTAGAGCTGTTGTTTAGCATTGGGATTCGCACCAAATCAGATATTTATTTCAGATCTAAGTTTTATTTGTGGCTAAGGTGAGTGATTTGCATAGTTCCTCACTAATTATGGCCAATTAGGCGTAATTAGTGTTAATTAGCGAATTTAAATATGATAAAATTCTGGAAAAATATTTATAAAATTCGAAATGATGTTTTAGACCTCTGATATGAATTTGGGTTAATTTGGTTAAGTTTTGCTAATCATATCATTAGTTTCACCTAAACATGCTTAAGGGAAAATATGGGGTTTTGGCTAGATTTGATCCACTTTAACCTATTATATTGTTGTTTTGATGTTTGTGGTTGATTACACATGTTGCTATGACTGTATGGTATACTTTGTGATTGATTAGAATAGTTGGAATGGTCGAAAACGTCATCGAGTGGCGTAAACTGCTTGCTGGAAAAAGTGCAGGAAGACACCCGAACCGGATCGGATCGGTTAGGAGGACCCGATCCGCTCTCACACTTCACACTTCGATCCACTCGCACTTCTCGTGGCATGCATCATCCGATCCGACCCGCCTGGTGTTCTTCGACCCGATCCGCCATGGTGCCCCGACCCGAACCGATGTACTACGACTGGGCTTGGAGACTACGACCCGACCCGGGGTGCTTTAGAAGAGGCCGATCCGAACCTTGGCAAGCTGGAGACCCCGACCCGATCTGCCAAGGATGATGACGATCCGACCCGATCCAGCGAAGGGAAGCATTCCGATCCGAACCGAACTACTGATTAGGGGAAAATCCGAACCGATCCGGTGATGACCAATAACCCGAGATGCAAAGGTAGTCCAAATGGAAGTTAGAGCTCAGGATCCAGTTGGGAGCCAATGAGTTCACTTCATGGTTGGAATTTGCTGCGGGACGTGTGCTAAGGAGTTGTCGACATTCATAACTTCGATTCACCACTGAAAACGGATGATGGGCTACTTATCAGTGCAGTAGAGTCATTATGACTCGAGGGGCAAGGTGATGGTAGCAAGACTACGTTATCAGTGCAGTAGAGTCATTATGACTTGAGGGGCAAAGTGATGCGTAGTAAGACTATGAGCCAGTGCAGTGGGGTCATTGTGACTCCATGGGGCAAAGTGGACATAGCGAAGGAATAGTGGCTATGTATCAGTGCAGTGAAGCCATTTATGACTTCATGGGGCAAAGTGATCATAACAAAGTATGTTGGGTGATCGAAGTGGTGAATATCGTATGCTTTACGCACCGAGTGAGAGATGTGAGGATGGTTGTTATGCTTGATTGTTTGCCATCACTATGACATGCACACCCCCCACCCCCGCTATCTTTACACCATTTGAAATGGCACCTTAGAGTGTTGTGCAGTATGTAGTGCTAACTCTTTGGTTGCAGGTCCAGGTTCAGGTATGGTTTAGTATACTTGTTATTGTTCTGTTTAGATGATTATCGCTCATACCAGGCTTTATGTCTGACCCAGAGTTTTATGTCTCTTCTTATTACTCTGGGTGCTCACACGAGCAGACTAGAGACAGGTTAGCTGGTGATGCGCGAGTAGCTGATTCGGAGGCGGGCAGGAGGCTTCCACGTATGATATATAGATATTCTCCCTGTGTCGTTGGTGGTCGCTACTTGGGCATTAGTAGTGTACCTCCTTTATCTTGCTTTTGTTTTTGAGACAGTTTGAGAAGTTGTAATAATGTTAGCTTTGGATCATAAGCTGTACTTGGATTTTCCGCTGCTATGTTAGTTTGTTTTCAGCTTATGCACTGTCTCACCTGTTTTATGTCAAGTATTTTGTTATTATATTTTGTACCATGCGCTGTGAGACATTTTACAGGTTTCTTGTTAGTTTATTCTCTTCTTTCCTTTCCTTCTGACGACCGTCCCGTGCTAGCTGGACATGTGTACAGCGCACTTTTGGAGTAAATGTCGGTTGGTGCGGGGCTGGCCGTCACATTTGGTATCAGAGCTCTAGGTAGCGTAGTTAACCTAGGGAAAGACACCAGGGAGAGATAATACGTATATGAGAGCGCGTATTTGTGATTATTTTGGTTTTCAAAAGCTATATATATATACTATTAGTAGTATAAGGATGAAGTCGTACTGCACTAGCACCACTATGGGGTCGTTGATCGTTTTCTCTTTACAGATTGAACGATGAGCCGATATGCTAGAGGTGCTGGTGGGGGGACCAACAATGGAAATGCTCCTGACATGAGGACGATGTTCACTAACTTCATGAGGGAGATGCTTAGGGATGTTCAAGGGGCAGTTCCCAATCCTGGAAATGGTGGTGGTCTAGTAGTGCAGGCACCTAGGGTCGATTTCGCCAAGTTGTGCAAGGATTACTCTAACCTTGGTGGGAAGCCGTTCCACGGAACGGAGTCGGCCACAGATGTTCAGGATTGGTTGGATAGTTGTGATCGTATCTTCGACGACTTAGGTATCGAGGATGCGATGAAGAGAAGGCTAGCGTCTCGTCAGCTGCAAGGGCGAGCAATGAATTGGCGGAATGCCATTAGAACAGCTACTCCAGAAGATCAGGTTACTTGGGATCAGTTCAAGGCTCGCTTTAGCGAGAAGTTCATTCCAGCTGCCCAGAAGTCAGTGTTGTTTAAGAGATTCTTGGAACTCAAGCAGAATGGTAGGGCAGTCTCTGACTATATTGCTGAATTCGACACTTTGTCGAAGTATGGACTATCTCTTATCGATACTCCTGAGAAGAAGAATGAGAAGTTCATTACTGGATTGGATGGATACTTATGGGAGAGGCTTATCAACCACATCGATGAGACTTTTGAATCGATTGTAGGGAAAGCTTTGAGATCAGAGAGTCTTTACCCTAAGCCAAAGAATGAGGCTGCATCTGCAGAAGGGTTGAAGCCGCAAGCAGGCGGTGGAGGCAAGAATAACTCTCAGAACAAGAGGAAGCAGAACCAATCTAAGGATGGCCAGAAAAAGAACAAGAAAAATGTTGAGTGCTTCAGCTGTGGTAAGAAGGGCCATTATGCTAAAGAATGTCGGGCCAAGCCAGCGGATAGGAAGTGCTATAACTGTGGCCAAGTGGGACATCATAAGGATAAGTGTCCGCAACCTCTTAAGGAGAAGAAGATTGTGAAAGCATATGCTATTGATGATGTTCCTTCTTCGTCGAAAGCCCCAACTGCGGTGGAGAAAGGAAAGAATGTTGTTATTCAAGGTATGCTTTCTATTTATGATGTACCAGTTCGAGTTTTGTTTGATATTGGGGCTTCCCGTTCCTTCATATCTAGTGACCTGGTGGATAGGTTGGGACTGGAACTCGAGATAGTCGATAGACCTTTGGTAGTGACGAACCCGATTGGTGGTTCGACTAACCTTAGTATGATATGCCGAAATTTGGTCTTATCGAATCATGGATGTATGTTTGTTTGTGATTGCTTTGTTTTGGGCTTTACTGGGTATGGCATTATATTGGGAGTCGATTGGCTCCAAAGATACGGGGTGGTGGTAGACTGTGAGGGCTTTTTGGTGACAGTTAGGGCGGATGATGGACGGAGGGTAGTGTTTGGTAGTCTACCTAGTGATGGGGTAATGGCTAGTTTTATGAATTCCCTCGACATCCCGCATGATGAGTTGTCAGACGTGCCCGTGGTTGGCCAGTATCCGGACGTCTTTGAGGAGGTGACCGGGCTTCCACCACACCGAGAGATTGAGTTCCGTATTGATTTAGTGAAAGATGCCAGACCTATAATGATGCCACTTCGTCATATGGCACCAAGGGAGCAGCGAGAGCTCGGAGTGCAAATCAGCAATCTTTTGAAGAAGGGGTTTATTAGAAGAAGTGCCTCCGAGTGGGGAGCACTAGTTGTGTTTGCCACTAAGGCAGATGGTTCCCTTCGTTTATGTGTGGACTATCGCGAGTTGAATAAGGTGACGAGGAAGAATAAGTATCCTCTATCGCGGATAGATGATTTGTTTGATCAACTGGAAGGAGCAAGAGTGTTCTCCCAGTTGGACCTCGCGACAGGATTTCATCAGCTCCGAGTAGCGGATGAGAGTGTTCCGAAAACGGCATTTAGGACGCCGTCTGGATTCTATGAGTGGTTGGTCATGCCATTTGGATTGACCAATGCACCAGCCTACTTTGTGGATCTTATGAATCGAGTATTCAGAGATCAGTTGAATAAGTTTGTTCTTATGTTCGTAGACGACATCCTTGTTTACTCGAGGACAGAGGAGGAACACAAGGGACACTTAAGGATAGTGATGGAGGTGTTGAGGAAACACCAATTGAAAGCGAAATTCTCTAAGTGTCACTTCTGGAGGAGGGAAGTGAGATTCTTGGGCCATGTTGTTTCAGAGAATGGTATTGCCGTGGACCCTGCGAAGGTGGCTACGGTACAGGATTGGCCTACGCCCAAGATTGCAACAGATGTAAGAAGTTTCTTGGGGTTAGCTGGATAGTATCGTAAGTTTGTCCAGGACTTCTCCAAGATAGCAGCACCGTTGACTCAGTTGACTAAGAAGAATCAGGCCTTCGTCTGGGACGAAGTGTGTGAGAATGCATTCAAGAGTCTAAAAGAAAAATTGACGCGTGCGCCAGTATTAGTCATTCCTAAAGGGAATGAAGAGATGACGGTATACACGGATGCTTGTGGTACCGGACTAGGTACTGTATTGATGCAAGGAGGTAGGGTTGTAGCTTATGCTAGTCGGCAGCTAAAGCCACATGAGAAAAGGTACCCTACCCATGATTTGGAATTGGCAGTGATTGTGTTTGCGCTGAAGATGTGGAGACATTATCTCTTGGGAGAAAGATTCGAGTTGTTTACCGATCATAAATCGTTAAAGTATCTCTTCTCTCAGAAGGATCTAATTCTCCGTCAGCAGAGATGGTTAGAGTTCTTGGCTTCATATGATTTTGATATCGCATACACGCCTAGGAAAGGAAATGCGGTAGCCGATGCCTTGAGTAGGAGGCATGCCAGTTTAGGGGCTATGTTCCTTAAATGGAAGCAACTGGAGTATATCGCAGGGTTTGATTTCAGACCATAGTGCGAATTGGATCTAGAATTGCTAGCTAGTTTGGCGATCAGACCCACTTTGATAGAGCGGATTGGTTCCATCCAGAGGGACGTTCCTAATCTATTGGAAATCATCTCCAAGTTAGAGATGAACATCGACTGTGAGTAGATGAATTTGTATGGGCTTGATCGAGAAGGATGGCTTCGAAAGAATGGAAGACTAGTTTTACTCAAGGTAAATGGTTTGAGGGGTGAAGTGCTTAGAGAATGTCATCACTCAAAACTGACTATATATCCCGGTGGTAATAAGATATATCGAGACATGAAGCAGACTTACTACTGGGAAGGGATGAAAAGAGACGTTGGGAAGTTTATATCCAAATGCATGAATTGCGAATTAGTTAAAGCCGAGTAAAAGAAGCCTAGTGGGTTGTTGCAACCATTAGAAATTCCCGAATGGAAATGGGAGCAAGTCTCGATGGATTTCATCGATGGTTTACCAAGGACTAGAGCGGGACATGATAGCATTTGGGTAATTGTGGATCGATTGACTAAGAATGCAAGATTTATACCAGTCAAATCGACCAGAACGGCAGCTATGTTGGCAAAATTGTATATGAAATGGGCAGTGAGATTTCATGGAGTACCCAAAAGCATTGTGAGTGACCGAGACCCGTTGTTTACTAGTGGGTTTTGGAAGAGCTTACAAGAGGCTCTAGGGTCAGACTTACATCTCAGTACCGCATATCATCCTCCGACCGACGGTCAGACGGAGAGGGTGAATCGTATATTGGAAGATCTCTTGAGAGCATGTATATTGGATTTTGGTGGATCATGGGATGACCATTTGCATCTAGTAGAGTTTGCATATAATAATATCTACCAATCCAGTATCGGTATGGCTCCATATGAAGCTTTGTACGGAAGACCGTGCAACTCACCATCATGTTGGATAGAGACTGGCGAGAAGTTTATGCTTGGACCAGATGTGGTGAGGGAAACTTCAGATAAGATTAAGATCATTCAACAACGAATGAAAGCTGCCCAAGATAGGCAGAAGAGTTATGCTGATAAGAGGAGAAGAGATTTAAAATTTTCCATTGGTGACTTGGTGTTTGTCAAGGTTTCTCCGTTGAAGAGCGTGATACGATTTGGCAGGAGAGGCAAGTTAGCCCCAAGATTTGTTGGCCCATTCCCAGTTCTTGAACTAGTTGGGAATTTGGCATATAGAGTTGACTTACCCGAGAAGATGGCGGGAGTTCACAACGTATTTCATGTTTCCCAGTTAAGGAAGTTCGTACACGACCCAGATATGACTATTTCACCTGATCAGTTGGAGGACTTCGAAGTAGAACCCGAGGCGGTTGGGAACCGCAAGCCGATTCGTATTGTCGAGCACGATATGAAGCAACTTCGAAGGAAGACGGTGAAGCTAGTCAAGGTTCAGTGGAGCGAGAACGAGAATGACTGTACTTGGGAGACAGAGGAGAGCATTAGAAAGACGTATCCAGAACTCTTTGCCTGGTAAGATTTACTTTGCAATTTAGTTATTCCGCATGCTAGGATAGACTTGTTTTGCATGTTTGATTGTTGTTTTATAGCTAATAGGCATGCGGGACCCTTTGTGTGTTTTGGTTAGGGAATTTCGGGGGCGAAATTTCTTAAGGGGGGAGAATGTAACAACCCACATTTTACGCATCGGAGGATCGTAGAATATTTATTTCTTTCACATATGAAGTCGTATGGTCATGTAACTTTGGGAAACAACCATTAGAGTCATTTCCTATGTTCATGATTTTTGTCGATTTTTAAATGACCGTTTTGCCCCTAGCTGAACTTGTTTTGGCCATAACTTTTGACTGGAAAGGAATTTTGACCTGAAACCACTTCCATTAGATTCGTTTGATGGTTTACCTTTCCGTAGAGTGGTCATATTAGCCAAATGGACTAACCGTTTGGGAGATATGACTGAAACAAGGTTTGGAAGGTGAAAAACTGCTTAACCGGGCCAAATAGGGTGATTAGTGAATGAGCCCATAACCCATTTCGGTATTAGGGTTATGGGGAGGCTGAAAAGAGTTAGAGATTCATTCCATTTCAGTTTTCTAGCCTCCACTTACCTCTTAGAAACCCTAAAAATGGCCTCCAACCTCTAAATCACCTCCAAATCATCTTCTAATCAAGGATTAAGCTTAGCAACATCAAATCAAGGGAAGACTTCACCAGATCAACGTTAGAGCTGCTGTTTAGCATTGAGATTCGCACTAAATTAGAGATTTATTTCAGATCTAAGTTTTATTTGTGGCTAGGGTGAGTGATTTGCATAGTTCCTCACTAATTATGGCTAATTAAGGGTAATTAGTGTTAATTAGCGAATTTGAATATGATAAAATTCTGGAAAAATATTTATAAAATTCGAAATGATGTTTTAGACCTCTGATATGAATTTGGGTTAATTTGGTTAAGTTTTGCTAATCATACATTAGTTTCACCTAAACATGCTTAAGGAAAAATATGGGGTTTTGGCTAGATTTGATCCACTTTAACCTATTATATTGTTGTTTTGATGTTTGTGGTTGATTACACATGTTGCTATGACTGTATGGTATGCTTTGTGATTGATTAGAATAGTTGGAATGGTCGAAAACGTCGTCGAGTGGCGTAAACTGCTTGCTGGAAAAAGCGCAGGAAGACACCCGAACCGGATCAGATCGGTTAGGAGGGCCCGATCCGCTCTCACACTTCACACTTCGATCCACTCGCACTTCTCGTGGCATGCATCATCCGATCCGACCCGCCTGGTGTTCTCCGACCCGATCCACCATGGTGCCCCGACCCGAACCGATGTACTACGACTGGGCTTGGAGACTACGACCCGACCCGGGGTGCTTTAGAAGAGGCCGATCCGAACTGTGGCAAGCTGGAGACCCCGACCCGATCCGCCAGGGATGATGACGATCCGACCCGAACAGTGAAGGGAAGCTTTCCGATCCGAACCGAACTAGTGATTAGGGAAAAATCCGAACCGATCCGGTGATGACCAATAACCCAAGATGAAAAGGTAGTCCAAATGGAAGTTAGAGCTCAGGATTCAGTTGGGAGCCAATGAGTTCACTTCATGGTTGGACTTTACTGCGGGACGTGTGCTAAGGAGTTGTCAACATTCATAACTTCGATTCACTACTGAAAATGGATGATGGGCTACTTATCAGTGCAGTAGAGTCACTATGACTCGAGGGGCAAGGTGATGGTAGCAAGACTACGTTATCAGTGCAGTAGAGTCATTATGACTCGAGGGGCAAAGTGATGCGTAGTAAGACTATGAGCCAGTGCAGTGGGGTCATTGTGACTCCATAGGGCAAAGTGGACATAGCGAAGGATTAGTGGCTATGTATCAGTGCAGTGAAGCCATTTATGACTTCATGGGGCAAAGTGTTCATAGCAAAGTATGTTGGGTGATCAAAGTGGTGAATATCATATGCTTTACGCACTGAGTGAGAGATGTGAGGATGGTTGTTATGCTTGATTGTTTGCCATCACTATGACATGCACACACCCCACCCCCGTTATCTTTACACCATTTGAAATGGCACCTTAGAGTGTTGTGCAGTATGTAGTGCTAACTCTTTGGTTGCAGGTCCAGGTTCAGGTATGGTTTAGTATACCTGTTATTGTTCTGTTTAGATGCTTATCGCTCATACCAGGCTTTATGTCTGACCCAGAGTTTTATGTCTCTTCTTATTACTCTGGGTGCTCACACGAGCAGACTAGAGACAGGTTAGCTGGTGATGCGCGAGTAGCTGATTCGGAGGCGGGCAGGAGGCTTCCACGTATGATATATAGATATTCTCCCTCTGTCATTGGTGGTCGCTACTTGGGCATTAGTAGTATACCTCCTTTATCTTGCTTTTGTTTTTGAGACAGTTTGAAAAGTTGTAATAATGTTAGCTTTGGATCATAAGCTGTACTTGGATTTTCCGCTGCTATGTTAGTTTGTTTTCAGCTTATGCACTGTCTCACCTGTTTTATGTCAAGTATGTTGCTATTATATTTTGTACCATGCGCTATGAGACATTTTACAGGTTCCTTGTTAGTATATTCTCTTCTTTCCTTTCCTTCTGACGACCGTCCCGTGCCAACTGGACATGTGTACAGCGCACTTTTGGAGTAAATGTCGGTTGGTGCGGGGCGGGCTGTCACAGAAAGAGAAACAAAAAGGTGAGGGGCCTTATATTTTATTTTTTTCCTTTTTTGATCCCTAAAAGTTGACTTTTATTCTGAACTCTAAACGAGACCCAATGACTGTCGCCTCCAACTAATTACCCCCATTCCGAACACAATGAGATATGTTTCGTAACCCAATTCGGCGGTTACAATTAGTTTTCGCTAAATTTAAAATATAAATTATTGTATTTTAAATTCAAACGCACACTTTAATTTACCGGGGCCACATACTAACTCCAAAAATTCCCAGAAAATAAATCTAGCTATGTTTTGACGATACGGTCTTAACAAAACTAATTTCGTCGAATTTGGAAATCGTTTGAAAAATGGTCATTTTCCAACCGATTAAATTCAAATTGAAATGGCAAAACACGTTTAAATTCACCATGCCTACATATTGATTCTAAAAATTATGAAAATTGGAATCTAGCAATAACTTGACATTCCGGATCTAACAAAAGTGGTGACGTCGAAAACGGAGTTCGTTTGCTAAATCGCTATTTTTAAGGGCTAAATTCCATAGCGACTATTCTGAAATTTCAACTGGATATAACTTTTTATTCCCGCTATGCAATCTGGATTTTCACATTCGCTGGAAAGATATTTTCAAACAGATTCAAATATTTCTGGTTTCACTAAAATCCGGTTTATTTTGAATCTTGTGCATTCGTTCGAAATTTGAAATCGAATTTTCAAACTACCGCACCATTTCAGGCTCGTTATATAATTAAAATAAATATTTGTATTCTAATTTCGATTTAAATAAATTTATACGTTATAATTATATTCAAAATAATTTTATAGTCGTTATTATTTAAAATAAATCATTTTAAATATTCAAAATTCATTAAAATTGCCAAAATAAAAATTATAAATTGGTTCCGATTTTCCGGGTTGTTACACCGCAACGTAGTGAGCTCGTTTTTAATTCAATTTAGTTTATATGTTCAAACTTCGTTTAATTTACTAAATCCTTATTATAACTCAAATATGAACGTAATTGGGTCTTAATAAATTGGGCAATTCATATTACATCTCAAATCCACTTTATTCTCATTTTTTTTCAGAATTAAATTTGTTATTTTACTATTCAAATTGAATTAATACTCAAAATTGTTAAATTTGAGTTATTTAAATGTCCAAATCAACATTTAGAATCAAATTTAAATGTTCAAACTTAACTGCTAAAAATCTAGGTCATTACTTTCCTCTCCCTTCAAAAGAATTTCGTCAACGAAATTATAAGACAGGAAAAGTGCTTTAAACTCATTGACTTTTCACAAATCCACTTAGTTAAAATCTTTCATTCCACTTTCTGAACTTTTAGTACCAACCGATCTAATTAGTTTCAATCAATACACCAATTCATTTCTATTAACAAAAAATTTCAAAAAAATTCTAGCATATTAAATTTTTGAAAAATTTCGGCAGAGTCTTTCTTGTACGGAGGGACTTTCACAATATAACAAGAGAGATAAATATGTATACATTAACCCACACGGTCGGAAAACACAAAATAAAACAGGTTATATACCTTATTTTGTATTTTTGCGTATAGTACCTTATATAATCATTATTGAGCGCTTCGTATTTGTGCAATTTATGCAAGCAAACCGTGTTGTTCAGCTCAGCTCCATATATCTGTACTTACTCACATTTAAACAATCGAGTATTTAATATATGGAGTTTAAATAACATTCAATTATTCATTTCAATCTATCTATATACCATTTCATTCAATTTTGAATGATTTCCAATCAATGTATTTACATTCAATTCATATTTTATACGCATACATTCGCATTCATCCATATTGATTCTAAATCAATTTATTCATTTATAAGCTACGTGATTTAACTTACTTAAAATCCTTCCATTTCTTTTAACTAAACTCAAGTTAAATTTTAATCCTTTGATTTATTTTTACCATTTTAATCCATTTAACTTGAATAAGTTAAATTCAAATTTCAGAATTCAAATTCTCGGCTTTTATTTCAAACTCTTTTAAGATAATATAAAACATATATGTATATATTTATTACCATTGCAAATTCAAAACATTCGAATTTTCAAAACTTCTTTTTCTCAAACAAATTTCCATTAGAAATTTTTTATGGTAGCAATTCGTCACTTAGAAACTCGAAAATGAATACCGACAATGTTGTAGTTCATTATCAGAATTATTTTCCAGCGACCGAAGTGCTTCCAAAATCCATTTAAAAATGATTTTTTACTCAAAAATTTCATCAAAGTAATGCTATGTTACTATATAATACTTCAGAAAATATTTTCTAAACATCCAAGATTTAAATTCTCCATTCTAGTCTGAATCCAATGTTAGTTCATTTGTATATTCCATTCTTAGACAAATTCTATTTGGTTATGTATAACCATCTCAATATTATAATCTCATTAGATTATAATAATAATAACCAACCACATCAATAATTTCCAAAAATTATTCCTTTATATCAATATAATCCTAGGTAAAATTATTTCGTTTGCCTACTTAAAAACAATATTGTATCGAATTGCTATGTTCAAGTGTTTAGAAACAACTATCGATAAAATTATTCCTTCTGTATCGACCAGAATTCATAAACCACTCAACAAATCAATCAACACAATGTAGTTTTTTTATTATAATACTAACAAGTACGCTCTCTCATGTATATACACTCAAACTCAATCTAGGATATTACTAACCCCATCCTTATTGAGTTACGTCACAGAGCCAAGGTTATTGCTTAACCTTCAGCTCTGATATCAACTGTAACGACCCAACTTTTTTGTACCATTTAAGCTGACATTTAACCACATATGTCCAACTCAAAGGGCACAAGAAAGCGGATAGTTATGAGAAAAAAGTTAGAGGGTAAGAAAAATAAAGAAAAAAATGTGAGAATAGAAGAACATCAACACTACAGAATCAGAGTAGGATAGAATCTCACAACAGAACGAATAAAATATAATATATCAATATTCTTTACACAAAGAGAAAACTGTATATATATATATGATACAATCAGAGTACACACTAGATCAGTACGATACTGATCAATACAATACATACAGTAGAAATAAATTAATATCATAAAATATCGGAATACGTCTCAACTCTGGCTCCTTTCCTGAAGCTCCAAGTAAAACCTAACTTGGAAAAATATAGGCAAAATCACCCAGATCAGTCTGAAATACTTTTAGTGATAAAACTCACCACAAACAACTACTTAACTTTTAAAAATCTTTTGAAAGAATGGAACTCTCATAAGACACGACCACACATAAATATGGCTTACCTGACGATATGCAATACAATTCTTACATCAAAATCTGGTGATACTATAATAACGTCTATCAATCCACAAATAAAATAGGAATACAGCCAAAAAACTTGCATCTCACTTTTTGACATAGTTGGTATACAAATAAAAATATATGGCTCGTATTGAAGTTTGGATTTCTCACATGACTAGGTATGGAGCCACCTTCACATCAGTGTTCTCTAGAGATAAAACACTTGGGGTTCGACAACAACAACCCGACCACACATGGTCGTCCATTCATTCAACTTGAGTGTACTGAATATTTCATCACCACAGTTGGGATCAACAACCTATCATTCTGAAGCATACAAAAAAGGACCACTGATTTCTCTAGATCAAGTGAGGATATACCCTAGTGGATATGACCCATTTAGCCATGTTGCCTGCCCGATTTCAGTTATTTCCCGGTTGATGAAGCTTGAGGTCATGATTACCGTTTTCAGAACATCACATCAACTTTGAATGCCACATTGTTAGATCCGCCAATCACTGATTGATTTGTACAAATATACACCGGGTGTTAAGCTAAAAGAGGTTATCTTCTCCGCTACCATAATTGGTATGTTTGTAAAAAATCAAGGTACGTGATTTTAGGAAATACTCTGTCAGACATTCATCCACACAAGTTCATTTCGGGACTGAACGAACCAAAGAAACCCCAGAACGTAGAGGTTTACTGCTACAAGTTTAACCCTGGTTGTTAACCAGAGACATCAACGAGCAACCCTCTCGCTCTGAAGATCTACGCCTTCAATTTATCTCATAAGCATCCCTGTAAGTTGGTTTTTGAACACGAAGGGGTTCGAAGTGGTTTTGGGTTTAGTTCCCATCCCAGCCTCTTTGAGCTAACATGTCAGAAGTCAATAAGGGAATTTATTGATAGTTAGTGTGACGGCCCGCTCCGCACCAGCCGACATTTCCAATGAAAGTGCGTTGTGTCGATGTCCAACCAGGATGGGACGGTGATCAAAGAAAGGAAAGGTAAGGAATTTGAACTAGCAAGGAAACTATAGAATGTCTCACAGCGCATGGGATAAAATATAATAATAACATACTTTGACATAAACAGGCGAGACAGTGTATAAGCTGAAAACTAAACATCATAGCAGCGGAAAATCCAAATACAGCTTATGTTCCACATCATCATTATTACAACTTTTGAAAACTGTCTCTAAAGCAAAGTAAAGGAAAGGTACACTACTAATGCCCAAAGTAGTGACCAGCAGCGACACAGGGAGAATATCTATATATATCATACGTGGAAGCCTCCTGCTCGTCTCCGGTACAGCTACTCGTGCATACCACTTAACCTGCCTCTAGTCTGCCCGTTTAAGAGCACCCAGAGTAATAAGAAGAGACATAAAACTCTGGGTCAGACAAAAGTCTGGTTTGAGCGATAATGCAGCAAAACATAATAATAACAGGTATACTAAACCATACCTGGACCTGCAACCAAAGAGTTAGCACAACATACCGCTCAATACTCTAAGGTGCCGCTAACATATGGTGTAAAGAATACGGGGGAGGAGGTGTGCATGTCATAGTGATAACAAACAATCAAGCATAGCAACCGTCCTCACATCTTTCACTCAGTGCGTAAAGCATATGATATCCACTGCTCTGACCACCCATTCCTTGCTATGATCACTCTGCCCCATGGAGTCATAATGACACCACTGCACTGATCCATAGCTACTAGTCCTTGTCCACTCTGCCCCATGAAGTCATAACAACTCCACTGCACTAGCTCATAGCCATGCTACGATCACTCTGCCCCATGGAGTAATAACTACCCCACTGCACTGATACGTAGCCTAACATCCGTCTCGGTGGTGAATCAAAGCTATGGACATCGATAACCCCTTTGCACACGTCCCGCAGCAAAGCCCAACTAATGAAGTTGACATGTTGGTTCCCAACTGGATCATGGGTACAAGCTTCCCATTTGGACTACCTTTGCATCTCGGGTTTTGGTCTTCTCTGGATCAGTTCGGTTCCTGTTCTTCACTTCAACTCGTACTTCAGTTCGGATCGTGATTCACGCCTCAAATTCAAGCATCTCGGTTCGGATCGGAATACCACATACGGGTCGGATCGTGGCTCCTATTTCGGATCGGTTCGGGTTATCTCCAGAGCATCAGATCGTGACCTCAGGTAAGCGGTTTGGTCCTCCTACCCAAGCACTCCGGATCGGTCGAGCCTCTCAAGTCCCTCCATGGTGCATTGGTTTGGATCGAGTGACGCGGTTCGGTTCGGGTGCTCTCTTCAGGTCGTGCTACTATGCTCAGGTCTGATCGTGGAGCTTCAAGGGCGAGCGGTTCAGATCGGAGGGGCAGGGACGATCCGATCTGGTTCCTGCATATTTTCTGCAACTTTTCCAGAGACCTGTTTACGCCATTCGACGACGTTTTCAACCAATCTAACATTTCTAAACAATCACAAATCATTTCAAACAGTCATAGCAACATAGAGGACTAACCATAAACACCAAAACAATAATTTGATAGGTTAAAACGAATCAAACATAGCCAAAATACCATATTTTCCCTTAAGCATGTTTAAGCAAAACTAACGATATGATTAACAAAACTTAACCAATTTAACCAAATTTTCTAACAGAGGCCTAAAACAATATTTCAAAATTTATAAATATTTTTCCAAATTTTTAACATGCATAATTTCGTTAATTAACACTAATCACCCTAATTAACTGTAATTAGTGTAAAAACAATGCTAATCACTCACCTTAGCCAAAATAAAACACAAAATTTGAAATGATTCTCTGTTTGGCGTTGTTCCCAAGGTTATACAGCAGTTCTACCTCGATTTTTATGCTAATCCGCTTTGATTTGATGTAGATTTGGCTTAATTAGCGATTAGAAGGTGATTTGAGGTGTTTTAGCAAGTGGAGGCCATTAATAGGGTTCCAAGAATGAAAGTGGCGGCTGGAAATATGTCTAAAGAAATGTTTTCTAACCATAATCAGCCCCTATATACCCCTAATCCAGAAATCCCCCAATGGGCCTAGCTGTTAGCTACCCAATTAAGCCCGGTTAAGCTGGTTTTCACCTCCTAAACCTTGTTTCAGCCATATCTCCCAAACGGTAAGTCCGTTTTTCACATATGACCACTCTACGGAAAGGTAAACCATCATTCGGATCTAGTGTAAGTGGTTCAGGTCAAAACTCCTTTCCAATCAAAAGTTATGCCCGAAACAAGATCAGCTAGGGGAAAAACGTTCATTTAAAAATCGGCAAAAATCATGAACATGGGAAATGACCCCAATAGTCGTCTCCCAAAGTTATATGACCATACGACTTCGTAAGTGAAAGAATTAATACTCTATGATCCTTCGATGCATAGAATGCGGGTCGTTACATTCTCATCCCTTAAGAAGTTTCGTCCCCGAAATTCCTTAGCCCAAAACATACAAAGGATCTCGCATGCCTACCAATCATTAACAAAACAATAAAGCATACAAAACAACAAGCCTATCCTAGCATGCGGTTTACAAGCAAGGGAGTACTATACCGATATAAAAACCTTACCAGGCAAAGAGATCTGGATACTTCCTCCTTATATTCTCTTATGTTTCCCAAGTACAGTCTTCCTCATCGTCACCCCACTGAACTTTGACTAGTCTCACCGCCTTCCTTCGAAGTTGCTTCATATCGTTCCCAACAATACGTATGGGCTTGCGGTTCCCAACCGCCTCGGGTTCAACCTCAATATCATCCAGCTGATCCGGTGAAATAGCCACACTAGGGTCGTGCACGAACTTCCTTAACTGGCAAACATGAAATACATTATGAACTCCCGCCATCTTGTCTGGTAATTCAACTTTATATGCCAAATTCCCAATTTGCTCGAGAACTGGGAATGGTTCAACAAATCTTGGTGTTAACTTGCCTCTCCTGCCAAATCATATCACGCTCTTTAATGGAGAAATCTTGACAAACACTAAGTCGCCAACGGAGAATTTCAATTCTCTTTTCCTCCTATCAACATAACTCTTCTGTCTATCTTGGGCAGCCTTCATTCGCTGTTGAATAATCTTGATCTTGTCTGAAGTTTCTCTTATCACATCTGGTCCAAGCACAAACCTCTCACCAGTTTCTAACCAACATGATGGTGAGTTACACGGTCTTCCATACAAAGCTTCAAATGGAGCCATACCAATACTGGATTGGTAACTGTTGTTATAGGCAAACTCTATGTAAATGGTCTTCCCATGATCCACCAAAATCCAATATGCAAGCTCTTAGGAGATCTTCTAATATATGATTCACCCTCTCTGTTTGACCGTCGGTTTGAGGATAATACGCGGTATTGAGATGTAATTCTGGTCCTAACGCCTCTTCTAAGCTCTTCCAAAATCCACTAGTGAACAACGGATCTCGGTCACTCACAATGCTTTTAGGTATTCCATGAAATCTCACTACCCATTTCATATATAACTCAACTAAATTAGTTGCCGTTCTGTTTGACTTGACGGGTATAAATCTTGTACTCTTGGTCAATCGGTCCACAATCACCCAAATGCTATCATGGCCTGACCTAGTCCTTGGTAACCCATCAATGAAATCCATTGAGACTTCTTCCCATTTCCATTCTGGAACTTCTAATGGTTGCAACAAACCACTAGGTTTCTTTTTCTCAGCTTTAACTAGCTGGAAATTCATGCATTTGGATATAAACTTCCCAACGTCTCTTTTCATCTCTTCCCAGTAGTAGGTCTGCTTCATGTCTCGATACATTTTGTTACCACCAGGGTGTACAGTCAGTTTTGAGTGATGACATTCTCTAAGCACTTCATCCCTCAATCCATTGACATTGGGTACAACTAGTCTTCCATTCTTTCTAAGCCATCCATCTCGATCAAGCCCATACTTGTTCATCTCCTCGTTGATGCCCATCTCTAACTTGGAGATGATTTCCAATAGGTTAGGATCGTCCCTTTGACTGGAGCCGATCCGCTCAATCAAAGTGGGTCTGATCGTCAAATTTGCTAACATTTCTGGATCCAATTCGCACTTTGGTCTGAAATCATACCCAGCGATGTACTCCAGTTGCTTCCACTCTAGAAACATAGCCCCTAGACTGGCATGTATTCTACTCAATGCATCAGCTACCGCATTGCACTTTCCTGGTGTGTATGCAATATCGAAATCATAGGAAGCCAAGAATTCTAACCATCTTTGCTGTCAGAGATTTAGATCATTTTGAGAGAAAAGATAGTTCAACGATTTATGATCGGTAAACAACTTGAATCTTTCTCCCCAGAGACAATGTCTCCACATCTTCAATGCGAATACGATCGCTGCTAACCCCAAATCATGGGTAGGGTATCTTTTCTCATGCAGTTTCAGTTGCCGACTAGCATAAGCTACAACCCTACCTTCTTGCATCAATACAACACCTAGTCCGATACCACAGGCGTCCGTGTATACCATCATCTCTTCATTCCCCTTAGGAATGACTAACACTGGTGCACATGTCAACTTGTCCTTTAGACTCTTGAATGCATTCTCACACTTTTCATCCCAGATGAAAGCTTGATTCTTCTTGGTCAACTGAGTCAATGGTGCCGCTATCTTGGAGAAGTCTTGGATAAACTTACGGTAATATCCAGCTAATCCCAAGAAACTTCTTATGTACATTGCATTCTTGGGTATAGACCAATCTTGTACCGTAGCCACCTTCGCAGGGTCCACGGCGATACCATTCTCTGAAACAACATGGCCCAAGAATCTCACTTCCCTCCTCCAGAAGTGACACTTAGAAAACTTTGCTTTCAATTGGTGTTTTCTCAACACCTACATCACTATCCTCAAGTGTTCCTTGTGTTCTTCCTCTGTCCTTGAATAAACAAGTATATCGTCCACGAACACAAGAAAAAACTTATTCAACTGATCTCTGAATACCCTATTCATAAGATCCACAAAATATGCTGGTGCATTGGTCAACCAGAATGGCATGACCAACCACTCATAGAATCCAGATGACGTCCGAAAGGCCATTTTAGCTATACTCTCAGCTTCCATTATAAGCTGATGAAAACCTGTCGCGAGATCCAACTGGGAAAACACTCTCGCACCACTTAACTGATCAAACAAATCATCTATCCGTGGTAGAGGATACTTATTCTTCCTCGTCACCTTATTCAATTCGCGGTAGTCTACACATAAACGAAGGGAACCATCGGCCTTGGTAGCAAACACAACTGGTGCTCCCCATTCAGAAACACTTCTTCTGATAAATCCCTTCTTCAAAAGATCGCTCACTTGCACCCCGAGCTCTCGCTGCTCCCTTGGCGCCATATGACAAAGTGGCATCACTATAGGTCTGGCATCTTTCACTAAATCAATACGGAACTCAATCTCTCGGTGTGGTGGAAGCCCGGTCACTTCCTAGAAGACATCCGTATACTGGCCAGCCACAGGCACATCTGACAACTCATCATGCGGGATGTCGAGGAAATTTAGAAAACTAACCATTACCCCATCACTAGGTAGACCACCAAACACTACCCTCCGCCCATCATCCGCTCTAACTATCACCAAAAAGCCCTCACAGTCTACCACCACCCTGTATCTTTGGAGCCAATCGACTCCCAAAATAATGCCAAACCCAGTAAATCCCAAAACAAAGCAATCACAAACAAATATGCATCCATGACTCGATAAATCCAAATTTCAACAAATCATGCTAAGGCTAGTCGAACCACCAATCGGGTTCGTCACTGCTAAAGGTATATCAACTATCTCGGGTTCCAATCCTAACCTATCTACCAGGTCACTAGATATGAAGGAACAAGAAGCTCCGGTATCAAACAATACTCGAACAGGAACATCATAAACAGAAAGCATACCTTGAATGATGGCATTCTTTCCTTTCTCCGCCGCAGTTGGGGGCATTCGACGAAGAAGGAACATCATTGATAGCATATGCTTTCACAGTCTGCTTTTCTTTAGGGGGTTGCAGACACTTATCCTTGTGATGTCCCACTTGGCCACAGTTGAAGCACTTCCTGTCCGCTGGCTTGGCCCGACATTCTTTGACATAGTGTCCCTTCTTACCACAGCTGAAGCACTCAACATCTTTCTTATTCTTTTTCTTCTAGCTATCCTTGGTCTGATTCTACTTTCTCTTATTCTGAGAACCATTCTTGCCTCTACCACTTGCTTGCGGCTTTGGCTCCTCTGCAGATGCAACCTCAGTTTTTGTCTTAGGGTAAAGACTCTCTGACCTCAATGCTTTTCCCACTATCGATTCAAACGTCTCATCGATGTGGTTAATAAGCCTTTCCCCCAAGTACTGATCCAAACCTGTTATGAACTTCTCAATTTTCTTCTCGGGAGTGTCAATGAGGGATATCCATACTTCGGTAATGTATCGAACTTAGCAATGTACTCCGAGACTGCCCTACCATTCTGCTTAAGCTCCATAAATTTCCTAAACAACTCTGACTTCTGGGAAGCTGGGATGAACTTATCACTGAATCGGGCCTTAAACTGATCCCATGCAACTTGGTCCTCTGGAGTAGCTGCTTAATAGCATTCCACCAATTCATTGTCCGTCCATGCAGCTGACGGGATGCTAACTTCCTCTTCATCGCATCCTCGATACCCAAGTATTCGAATATACGCTCACAGTTATCCGACCAATCTTGAACATCTGTGGCCGATTCCGTTCCGTGGAACGGCTTTCCACCAAGACTAGTATAATCCTTGCATAGCTTGGCGAAATCGGCCCTAGGCGCCTGCACCGCTGCACCACCACAATTAGCAGCATTAGGAACTGCCCTCTGAACGTCCCTAAGCATCTCTCTCATGAAGTCAGTGAACATAGTCCTCATGTCAGGAGCATTCCCATTATTGGCTCCTCTACCAGCACCCCTCGTATATCGGCTCATCGTTCAATCTATAAAGAAAAATGATTAACCATCCTCTTTGTAGTGTCAGTGTAGTGCGACTTCATCCTTAGCTATACTAATAGTGTATATATATATCTTTTGAAAACCAAAATAATCACAAATACGCACTCTCATATATGCATTATCTTTCTCTGGTGTCTTTCCTTAGGTTAACTACGCAACCTAAAGCTCTGCTACCAAGTGTGATAGCCCGCCCCGCACCAGCCGATATTTCCAATGAAAGTGCGATGTACCAATGTCCAACCAGCACGGGACGGTCGTCAAAGAAAGGAAAGGTAAGGAATTTGAAATAGCAAGGAACCTGTAGAATGTCTCACAGCGCATGAGATAAAATATAATAATAACATACTTTGACATAAACAGGCGAGACGATGTATAAGCTGAAAACTAAACATCATAGCAACGGAAAATCCAAATACAGCTTATGTTCCACATCATCATTATTACAACTTTTGAAAACTGTCTCTAAAGCAAAGTAAAGGAATGGTACACTACTAATGCCCAAAGTAGTGACCAGCAGCGACATAGGGAGAATATCTATATATATCATACGTGGGAGCCTCCTGCTCGTCTCCGGTACAGCTACTCATGCATACCACTTAACTTGTCTCTAGTCTGCCCATTTAAGAGCACCCAGAGTAATAAGAAGAGACATAAAACTCTGGGTCAGACAAAAGTCTGGTGTGAGCGATAATGCAGCAAAATAGAATAATAACAGGTATACTAAACCATAACTGAACCTGGACCTGCAACCAAAGAGTTAGCACAACATACCGCTCAATACTCTTAAGGTGCCACTAACATATGGTGTAAAGAATACGGGGGAGGGGCGTGCATGTCATAGTGATAACAAACAATCAAGCATAACAGCCATCCTCACATCTCTCACTCAGTGCGTAAAGCATACGATATCCACCGCTCTGACCACCCATTCCTTGCTATGATCACTCTGCCCCATGGAGTCATAATGACACCATTGCACTGATCCATAGCTACTAGTCCTTGTTATGTCCACTCTGCCCCCATAAAGTCATACCAACTCCACTGCATTGGCTCATAGCCATGCTACGATCACTCTGCCCCATGGAGTAATAACTACCCCACTGCACTGATACGTAGCCTAAAATCAGTCTCGGTGGTGAATCAAAGCTATGGACGTCGATAACCCCTTTGCACACATCCCGCAGCAAAGCCCAACTCATGAAGTTGACCCGTTAGTTCCCAACTGGATCCTAGGTACAAGCTTCCCATTTGGACTATCTTTGCATCTCGGGTTTTGGTCTTCTCCGGATCAGTTCGGTTCCTGATCTTCACTCCAACTCGTACTTCAGTTCGGATTGTGGTTCATGCCTCAAATCCAAGCATCTCGGTTCGGATCGGAATACCCCATATGGGTCGGATCGTGGCTCCTACTTCGGATCGGTTTGGGTTATCTCCAGGGCATCAAATCGTGACCTCAGGCAAGCGGTTCAGTCCTCCTACCCAAGCACTCCGGATCGGGTCGAGCCTCTCAAGTCCCTCCATGGTGCATTGGTTCGGGTCGAGTGATGCGGTTCAGTTCGGGTGCTTTCTTCAGGTCGTACCACTATGCTCAGGTCGGATCGTGGAGCTTCAAGGGCGAGCGTTTCAGATCGGAGGGGCAGGGACGATCCGATCTGGTTCCTGCATATTTTCTGCAACTTTTCCAACGACCTGTTTACGCCATTCGACGACGTTTTCGACCAATCTAACTTTTCTAAACAATCACAAATCATTCCAAACAGTCATAGCAACATAAAGGACTAACCATAAACACCAAAACAATAATTTGATAGGTTAAAACGAATCAAACATAGCCAAAATCCCATATTTTCCGTTAAGCATGTTTAAGCAAAACAAATGATATGATTAACAAAACTTAACCAATTTAACCAAATTTTCTAACAGAGGCCTAAAACAATATTTCGAAATTTATAAATATTTTTCCAGATTTTTAACATGCATAATTTCGTTAATTAACATTAATCACCCTAATTAACTGTAATTAGTGTAAAAACAATGCTAATCACTCACCTTAGCCAAAATAAAATACAAAATCTGAAATGATTCTCTTTTTGGCGTTGTTCCCAAGAGTATACAGCAGTTCTACCTCGATTTTTGTGCTAATCCGCTTTGATTTGATGTAGATTTGGCTTAATTAGTGATTAGAAGGTGATTTGGGGTATTTTAGCAAGTGGAGGCCATTAATAGGGTTCCAAGAATGAAAGTGGCAGTTGGAAATGTTTTCTAACCCTAATCTTCCCCTATATACCCCTAATCCCGAAATCCCCCAATGGGCCTAGCTGTTAACTACCCAATTAAGCCCGGTTAAGCTGTTTTTCACCTCATAAACCTTGTTTCAGTCATATCACCCAAACGGTAAGTCCGTTTTCCACATATGACCACTCTACGGAAAGGTAAACCATCATCCGGATCTAATGGAAGTGGGTTCAGGTCAAAACTCCTTTCCAATCAAAAGTTATGGCCAAAACAAGACCAGTTAGGGGCAAAACGGTCATTTAAAAATCAGCAAAAATCATGAACATGGGAAATGACCCTAATAGTCGTCTTCTAAAGTTACATGACCATACGACTTCGTATGTGAAAGAATTAATACTCTACGATCCTTCGATGCGTAAAATGCGGGTCATTAGAGTTAGGTTTTTAACTATCAATTCACCACAGTACAATTGAGTACATCAGCAACTCAAGCCCTTAATTAAATCATTCATTAAAACCCTTTTATCGATTACAAATCGATTTCATATACTATACCCAATTATATATGTCCAATCCACATATATATTATCATCTATTCAAAATTTGAGCTCATTCCGACATTCGTAGAATTATATATTTGATGTTTGAATTTAACGGTTCAAATAAATGTATGAATGGTGAATAATTGAGCTAAGATCTTGAAAACGTTGCGAACGTCGGAACGAGCTCAAATGTTGGGTAGATAATAAGAGCATTTTCTTTTAAAGGACAAACCTTACAAAAAAATGGTCAAAAAGATGGAAAGTTTCAAAATTAGGCATAAGTCCACATTTGCACTAAACATGGAATTCAGGGGGCCCACAATCTTTTTCACACTTGCACTATCATTTGTCCTTCTCATTAATTTCTAAACTTTTCATTCTTTTCACCAAAATTTTTCTTAAGTTTGGACTTCTCACTATTTTCCACTAGATAATAATATATATGTGGATTGAACATCTATAAATTCTTATGGATTTGAATGGGTAGGGGTGCTGCAAAACACGAATGTGTTTTTAGCGAATGGTAACAGGGTATTTGAGCGTGGTATTTAAGAGTGACATGTTAGTGAACATGAAATGCTTTTGTGCTGCGAACGAGGTATTTGAGCTTGGTACTTGAATGAGGTATTTTATATATATAATGTCATTTTAGTTTATTTGTTTTGAATTAATTAAATACTAATTGACTACATTTCATTAAACGAAACAGAAATACAACTAGTACACTGAAAATAAAACAAGCGCATAAAAAACTACAAATTATGATGGTGATCCAATTTGCTCAACTCCACTAAAATAAACCCCTGTACATCATCGTCGTCAAGGTCGTTGGAAATCTCTAGATTCTGCGGGTCATTACGGAAAATCATCATAATTTCTCATTGCTCGACATTTGACATAACTTTAACAATATTGTAGCAACGGAAAACAACGTCCTGTTGGTGAGGACACAAAAGAGCGGCTTGTACTACCACGCTAGGTGTGTCTATGCCTAGAGGGCTGAGTAGAAGGCGGGTTAATAGTAGTTATCCAATCAGAATAATAACCAGCCGACAGTGGTGAAAGAAACAGCTGGTGCGGGTGGAGGTGCAGATGCAGTAGGAGGGATCAGATATAGGCAAGCAGGCGTACCAAAACAACCGCCAAAAATATATGTTTTGCTCTCAAAAATTCATCGTCTCATTTCTTCTGAATCGCCTATATGGTCTAACTGTGCCGCTAAACCACCACTCAGTCGGTACCGTCCAGCCTAACGTGCACTGGATCCCATTCTTCGCCTGGTGTTCGCAGCAGTCTGTCCCAATCATGAAACGATCGTTTCAGATCATCCCACTTGTTATTAATATTGGTTTCTGTGTAACGCAGATTAAAACGGTTGTTCAAAGCCGTCACGACCGTCTCATAAAAGTTGCTAGTGCTATATGTTTGCTCTTCCAAAAACTCAATATACATATCAAGGAAAGCAGCCTCCCGTTCCTCTATCTAATTGGCAAAAGGCTGAGAAGTAGCAGAACCAGAATCTGAAGACAGAAAATTGAGGAAAAGTCAGAAAAATTCTAAAAAATATATATGTTAGAGAATTAAGAAAATTAAACACAATGGTATACCAAAAAAAACCTGTTTTGCAGTTTCGTTCGTCGCAAAAAAATTGAAAATAGGAGAGGAAGAAAGGGCTATGCTAGCTGGAATGGGGGAAGAGGGAAGGGGAGAGTTTTATACTTAATGAATTGAAATATTGAAGAATGAACCATTGCGTTCGACGTGTCGGATGTCAACAATTCATTCTTCAATGTTCTAGATCGTCCACTTAACCATTTTGAACCGTGCTACGCATCCGACGCGAACGAATCGGAAAAGTGCCGCCTTTTTTGTAACAACCCGAATTTTAATAACACGTTGAAACAAGAAATCAAGGTATAATTAATTTTTAAAATAAGAATCAAGGAATATGGTTGCGCCATTGTGTTCGTCTCGGAATTCTGCATGAAATCGAGTCCGTATTTTCGAAAAACGGAGTCCGTATGAGGGAGATATGACCCTCCGAAGTTTAAGGAATTTTCAGAATCGAAAACAGCTCGAATTTCGAATTCGAAATTTGAATTCAAACCCCAGCGCAGACTGGGCGGGAATTTTCCCGCCCAGGATCAGGTCGACCTGGGGGTCGACACTATGGTCGACCTCCCAGGGGTGCCAAAACCCAGTTTTGAGCCTGGTTTCATTCTGATGTTTTTGGTCTCGTTTTCAGTCTAGATTCATTCGCCTAATCCTATATAAACAGCCCCCCTAACCCTATTCTCTTTACACCATTTTATTCTCTCCTTATGCTTCTTTTGAAATAATTGAAATAAATAATTTAAAATAAAACACGAAGACTATTTCTTGAAGATTACGGCTAGGAATTGCATATTGGGGATTTTCTTCTATAATCAAATCGAGATTCAACGATTCAACAATTCGACGACTAGTTTCTAGATTCAACTTCTGCATCTCAATTTCTTAGTCCACGATCTGTAAGTTCTAGTTACTTTGAGATTCAAACTTGTTAATTGTAATTTGGACATGAGATAAAGTGAAACTGGACTTAAGTATGATAATCGATTCACATCTATTCTAGTTTCCATCTTGGATCTTGACATTTAGGAATATTGCTATGAAATCAGTTTGGACCTATTCATGTTGTAAATCAAACTCCTTCATGTCCATAGTATTATCATGCCTGTGATGTTGAATCAATCTACTTTTCACAAGTTTGGATTATCACCTTTATCATGACTATCACCTTATTATGCTAGATCTGTAATCCTAATGTTTTGGGATTATTATTCTATATGCCAGTGATGTTATAACCAATTATCTCAAGCAATATCATGCTAGATTTATCACCTTGTGCTCGTTCTTTTGCCTATCATAGTTTTAATGTTATTCCCTTTTATTTTGAGTTTGGATTTACTTGTAATCTAGGTCGATTCACGTTTACGTGTGATGGGAATACGATTTGGGTAGATTAGGCAAAACATGAATTGGTTATGAACATGAATCATGAAACTTGCATTAAACTTGACACGAACTTGACATGAAATTTGAACACGGACATGACACTAGAATGAACTTAAAAATGGCCAACTCAAGGTTGGGTTGAGTTTGCAGTGTAATTCTGCCCGGAACCGTCCGACAAATCTAGTGACTGCAAACAATAGGATCCAACGTGGGTAGTTGGTCATATCGCGCTTAAAACCCGAGGTCAGACTGAGTTGTGTTGTAAATCTGCCCGAAACCGCCCGGCATATCCAGTGACCACAACAATAGATCTGATGTGAGAGGTTGGGGTGCATTAATGAATTAATGCCACATGATAGGGTTAAGTCATGAACATGAAAGACAATACTTAACCAACTTGACACATGATTAGTGGGGTTAAGTCATGATCCGCTTGAATATACTTAACCAATTTGACACGATGATTTGTTAGGGTTAAGTCATGAACCGCTTGATTATACTTAACCAACTTGACACATGATTCGTAGGGCTAAGTCATAAACTTAAACGACAACACTTAGCCAATTTGACATGACACATAGGCGGGT
Organism: Allium sativum; assembly: GCA_030737875.1. NCBI lineage: Eukaryota > Viridiplantae > Streptophyta > Magnoliopsida > Asparagales > Amaryllidaceae > Allium > Allium sativum. Next base: position 49,337,436 of record CM060916.1, read on the forward strand.
TAAGTCACGAACTTGAATGACAACACTTAACCAACTTGACATGTTATACTGATAAGAGTTAAGTCATGAATTTAAATGACAACACTTAACCTGTTAGATGGAAACCCTAGTTACACGGTCCATTTCAGCAGTAACCCACTTAGATGTACCATGGTACCCTGGAACTAGGCAGGGTGGGGCACGATTACTGGGCTGATTGTAAGCGACCAGAATGACGACTGAGTTGGTGCGCCAGTGTAGGTTCAGGCAGACTATGGTCGTGCACGTGGTCCGGAGTTGAAAAAGCAGGCATTGGGCATTAGTAGGTTTACACTGTGCATGCTTGATTCGTGTCGATGGTTGGCACCCCAGGGCTTGATACACCCTATGGTGGACCTAGCACAGGTAACTACATTCGTGATAGGGCTGTATGACACAGACACATGACGAGTTAGAACTTGTAGGGAGCCGATCGATTAGTGGATCGATCCGTTGGACCTAGTAATGGGTCATTCATGATATTGGACCAAGGGATCATTTCATGGTAAATATATGACTTGGGTATAGGGATACTAGTACAGTTGGTGCAGCGAATCTTGAACATGCGATGCCATACTTGATTTATACTTGAATTATCATGTTATCTCAGTCTATCTTGCCCATATTGTCATCATCCTTATGTTTACTTTTAGTTTATACATGTCATGTTACCTTTACCTGTTTTTATGCTGAAAGTCACTAGGACTTACCAGTCTTTATGACTGACCCATTCCCTTTTGCCTCTTTTTCTTTCGTTTCCCCCCAAGTTCTCAGGGAGGAAACTCTAGCACTTAGCTTGGATTCCGCTTGCTTTCGGTTCAGCTCATATACAGTTTGATCTTGAGCTATGCTATGACTGCATTTCTGCTACCTTTGGGGAATTAAGCTACTTTTGTTGTTTTAAGTTTTATGCTTCTTTATTTATTCAAGGAAGAACTTGTTGTAATGGAAAATGATAGTTGGTACTTTGGATGTAAAAGGTTTTGACTCTTTTTGAAAGTAATGAAATTTAGCTTTTGATTCTTCCGCTGTTTTATTTATGTTCTGTCTTGTAATATTTCTGTGTTTGTTTACCTCGATAACGCTCCTCCAAAACTAGTGCATTCCCTTTGTGAGTGACCTTAGTGGAGGTGGGGTGTTACACTTGGTATCAGAGCTGAAGGTTACCAGACTGGGCAAAAGCTTTTAAAAATCTTCTGAAATTATTTTCACAACGTTTACAAAGAAGCATTTTTCTAAAGAAAAGTTTTGTTTTACGAAAGACATATTTCCCAAAGCCATATACACTATCTTTTGATTCTCTCTTTGAATCTCTTCTTTTTCTCTTTTCACCATAGTTTTGTAGGTGTACGACACATGTCGGAGGGCAAAGGAGTGCCCAACCTCCATCTGTAGCCGCAGTAGTTTTAATTGCGACTAATCTTATTTCAAGCTTTGTAGGGTTGCCGTGCGATGGAGGTAGCTTTCGAGAAACTTGTCAACAAGCTATACAAGGATAGTAAGAACGAGGATAAAGAACACAAGCCTAAGGATGAGAAACTTGTTGATATGGCTTAATCCACGAAGGAGGAAAAAGGTGAAAGGGAAGAGGCCAAAGTGAAAGAATAATAAAACCCATTACAAGAGAGAGTATCGTTAGTATGGTAAAAAGGGACATGTAGTTAAGTGTTATAGGACAAGGACAAGGGCAAAGGACAAGATCGCCGAGAGGGCAATTGTATGCTATCACCACTAGCATACCTAAGAGAGGTGGTAACGTTTCTGTTAAAAGTTTAGCTTTTCTATTATACTGTGGGAACTTTGTTTTTGTACATCGCGTCCTTTTAATTCTGCTTCGATAGTTGATTCTCTACACCTTAGTACTAGTGTAGTAGAGGATCCCATTTTTCTCTCAAATCCTATTGGGGAATCGGCTCATTTATTCATGACTTGTTTGGATTTGAGAATGTCTATGCTAAGTGTTGAGTTTAGAAGAAATGCTTATGTTTTTGGGCTATGGGTTGATTCTAGGGATGGAGTGGTTATCCAGAAATAGTACCATTCTCGAGTATGAAAATAGGGTAGTTAGACACTTGATTTGCCTTGGTAATGCCCTCGAAGTCTAGTGTAACCCTTAAGGTTCCGCCATGCTTAGTTACCTAGAATCTCTTGATACATTCATTGATCCGCTAGTGTAGTGTTCGCCACTAAGGCGGATGGTTCATTTCGCTTATGCATGAGTTATAGAAAATCACCTTAGTAAGTACATTTGGCAACATGGTTGACATCTGTTTATTTTCAAGAGATAGTTCTTCTGCGTGGAAATACCTTATAGTGAGTAAACGAGATCCAGGATTCACTAGTGAATTTTGGAGAGCTTGCATGAAACCATGAGTACACAGTTATGTTTGAGCCGAGTATACTAGAAAGAGAATAAGTGAAAGTGGAACGAGAGGCAACATGAAATGAGTTCCAACTCATATTTTGGAAACAATAATTAAGAAGCTACGAAATTGTGAAGTTAAAGACGGTCAAAGCACAATGGAGTTAAGCTCAAGGAAATGCGACTTAGAAGATTGAAGACAAGATACGCGCATCATATCTCTTTTTAAGAGTATATCCTTGATCCCTCTTTTCCTGTAGAGCTTACTTGCATAGTATATCCTCTCGGTCCTATTCTCAATCCTATTTCTGTTGCAAACCCCATAGGGAGTTTGACTCATTTGTTAGTAATATATGTTGGGGCTTGAAGGTGTTCGTTGGGTTAACTAAACTTTTTAGGTTTTATAGAATATGGGTTAGTTTTAGGAAGGGATTTCTTGTGACCTAAAAAGGAGTCCATCATGCTTAGTTTCCTAGAAACATATATATTGGTTGGGTTAAGAAATTCTTTGGGTATCAATCTGATGTTGGTTTCGGTCTTCGGGGCTGGTTCTTAGGGAGTTCTTCTCCTGATCAGTATATATGTGACGTAGATTTCCAGTTTTGACATTGCCTAATGGGCACAAAGTTTTTACTTGCTTCTATCATTCGACTATATCTTCAGGTAGGAACAATTGGGTGTAAACATGTGTTTGAGACATGTTATGATTGATGGTTGCAAGCGGTTGCTAGTGGTTACTCGTGGATGCATATACACGCACATTAGACACTAGATCGGCTCAGTCATCTTTCATATTGCATATGCATGAGTGTTTATACTTGTTTATGCATGAATTTGAATGTGTTATCATGTGGATGTTACATATGGATGGATGTTTGTGCACACATATAGTGTTTATGTGAATAGGACTATTCGCATATATGTTGGACTCATGGCACTAAACATATTTTGCATTAAGAAGACCAATCAGGCCTGATCATTTGCATTAGATAAGGAACATATACACACACCTTCTGCATATGTTCATATAACATTAGAAATCTTTTAAGGACAATGATTGTTTGTGGATGATGTTTTGAGTAGATGGATGATTGGATGGTAGGACACATTCTTCTTAACCTGAAGATTTCGGGGACGAAATCCTTTAAGGAGGGGAGAAAGTAACAACCCGAATTTTAATAACACGTTGAAACAAGAAATAAATGTATAATTAATTTTTAAAATAAGAATCAGGGAAAACGGGCTGTGCCATTGCGTTCGTCTCGGAATTCCGCATGAAATCGAGTCCGAGTTTTCGAAAAACGGAGTCCGTATGAAGGAGATATGACCCTCCGAAGTTTCAGGAATTTTCGAAATCGAAAACAGCTCGAATTTCGAATTCAAACCCTAACGCAGACTGAGCGGGAATTTTCCCGCGCAGGACCAGGTCAACACTACGGTCGACCTCCTAGGGGTCAGGTCAACCCTATGGTCGACCTAGGGGTCGACCTGGTGCCAAAACCCAGTTTTGAGCCTGAGTTTATTCTGATGTTTTTGGTCTCGTTTTCAGTCTAGATTCGTTCGCCTAATCCTATATAAACAGCCCCCTAACCCCATTCTCTTTACACCATATTATTCTCTCCTTATGCTGCTTCTGAAATAATTGAAATAAATAAAATAAAACACGAAGACTATTTCTTGAAGACTACGGCTAGGAATTGCATATTGGGGATTTTTTCTACAATCAAACCGAGATTCAACGATTCAACAATTCGACGACCAGTTTCTAGATTCAACTTCTGCATCTCAATTTCTTAGTCCACGATCTGTAAGTTCTAGTTACTTTGAGATTTAAACTTGTTAATTGTAATTTGGACATGAGATAAAGTGAAATTGGACTTAAGTATGATAATCGATTCACATCTATTCTAGTTTCCATCTTGGATCTTGACATTTGGGAATATTGCTATGAAATCAGTTTGGACTTATTCATGTTGTAAATCAAACTCCTTCATGTCCATAGTATTATCATGCCTGTGATGTTGAATCAATCTACTTTTCACAAGTTTGGATTATCACCTTTATCATGACCATCACCTTATTATGCTAGATATGTAATCATAATGCTTTGGGATTATTATTCTATATGCCAGTGATGTTATAACCAATTATCTCAAGCTATATCATGTTAGATTTATCACCTTGTGCTCGTTCTTTTGCCTATCATAGTTTTGATGTTATTCCCTTTTATTTCGAGTTTGGATTTATTTGTAATCTAGGTCGATTCACGTTTACGTGCGATGGGAGTACGATTTGGGTAGATTAGGCAAAACATGAATTGGTTATGAACATGAATCATGAAATTTGACATGAAATTGCCATGAAACTTGACACGAACTTGACATGAAATTTGAACATGGACATGACACTAGAATGAACTTGAAAATGACCAACTCGAGGTTGGGTTGAGTTTGCAGTGTAATTCTGCCCGGAACCGCCCGGCAAATCCAATGACTGCAAGCAATAGGATACAATGTTGGTAGTTGGTCATATCGCGCTTAAAACGTGAGTTCATACTGAGTTGTGGTGTAAATCTGCCCAGAACCGCCCGGCATATCCAGTGACCACAACAACAGGTCTGATGTAAGAGGTTGGGGTGCATTAATGAATTAATGTCACATGATAGGGTTAAGTCATGAACATGAAATACAACATGTAACCAACTTGACACATAATTAGTGGGGTTAAGTCATGAGCCGCTTGAATATACATAACCAATTTGGCACGATGATTTGGTAGGGTTAAGTCATGAACCGCTTGAATATACTTAACCAACTTGACACATGATTCGTAGGGCTAAGTCATGAACTTGAACGACAACACTTAGCCAATTTGACATGACATGTAGGCGGGTTAAGTCACGAACTTGAATGACAACACTTAACCAACTTGACATGCTAGAATGATAAGGGTTATGTCACGAATTTAAATGACAACACTTAACCTGTTAGATGGAAACCTTAGTTACGCGGTCCATTTCAGCAGTAACCTACTTAGATGTATCATGGTACCCTGGAACTAAGCAGGGTGGGGCACGATTACTGGGCTGATTGTAAGCGACTAGAACGACGACTGAGTTGGTGCGCCAGTATAGGTTCAGACGGACTATGGTCGTGCACGTAGTCCGGAGTTGAAAAAGTAGGCATTGAGCATCAGCAGGTTTACACTGTGCATGCTTGATTCGTGTCGATGGTTGGCACCCTAGGGTTTGATACACCCTATGGTGGACCTAGCACAGGTAACTACATTCGTGATAGAGCCGTATGACACAGACACATGACGAGCTAGAACTTGTAGGGAGCTGATCAATTAGTGGATCGTTCCGTTGGACCTAGTAATAGGTCATTCATGATATTGGGTCAAGGGATCATTTCATGGTTAATATATGACATGGGTTTAGGGATACTGGTACAGCTGGTGCAGCGAATCTTGAACATGCGATGCTATACTTGATTTATACTTGAATTATCATGTTATCTCAGTCTATCTTGCCCATCTTGTCATCATCCTTATGTTTACTTTCAGTTTATACATGTCATGCTACCTTTACCTGTATTTATGCTGAAAGTCACTTTGACTTACAAGTTTTTATGACTGACCCGTTTCCTTTCGCCTCTTTTTCTTTCGTTCCCCCCTCCAGGTTCTCAGGGATGAAACTCTAGCATTTAACTTGAATTCTGCTTGCTTTCGGTTCAGCTCATGTACGGTTTGATCTTGAGCTATGCTATGACTGCATTTCTGCTACTTTTGAGGAATTAAGCTACTTTTGTTATTTTAAGTTTTATGCTTTTTTATTTATTCAAGGCAGAACTTGTTGTAATGGAAAATGATAGTTGGTACTTTTGAATGTAAAAGGTTTTGACTTTTTTTGAAAGTAATGAAATTTAGTTTTTGATTCTTTCGCTGTTTTATTTATGTTTTGTCTTGTAATATTTCTTTGTTTGTTTACCTCTATAACGCTCCTTCAAAAAATAGTGCATTCCCTTTGCAAGTGATCCTAGCGGAGGTGGGGTGTTACACTTTTCCTACTGCGAACGGTAAAAAGCGGCATAAATAGTTTCATAAAACATTTGTTGTTTGTCTCCATCCTCTAATGGTTTACGCGTGGAAAGCAGTGGCAAATATGAAAATATGCAATCGTTTTCTCTGCCATTTTGGCAAGGCGCAGAAAGTATGTCAAAGGAAAGTTATATTTAGCGCAAAAACGGAAACAGACCAAAAAGAGGCATGTCGTCTCCGTCTACGACCTCATCAACCCAAACCCTAATTCCAGGACTCCCAAACGACATAGCAGCCCAAATCCTCTCCTCCCTCCCTCTCCCGCACCAGTCAGCCCTCATCCCCACCTCCAAATCATTCCACTCCCTCCTCTCCTCCTCCTTCCCTTTCCACCTCCGCCGCCTCCTCCGTCTCCACACCGATCTTCTCTGCCTCTTCCCGTCCAACCCGTTAACCCCTCCCTTCCTTTTCTGTCCCCAAACCCTCCTCGTCCACCCGCTCCCGCCCCTCCCCGTTTCCCCCTTCTTCTTCCACCTCTCCAACTTCGTCACCGTCTTCCTCTACCCTCACCTCTACGTCCTCGGTGGATCCCACTTCGACGCCAGATCCTACCCTCTCAACCACCCCCTTCCCTCGTCCACCGTCTTCAGACTCGATGTCACCTCCAGATCGATGTCCTGGGATCGCGTGGCGGACATGAACGTCCCGAGAGGAAGCTTTGCTTGTGGAGCGGATGAGAGGACGAAAAAGATAGTGGTGGCGGGTGGCGGGTCCCGGCACGTGATGTATCCTATGGAAGGGAGCAGGATTGAAAGTGTGGAGGTGTTTGATGTGGAGAAGGGGGAGTGGGAGGTGAAGAAGGGGATGGGGAGGAGGAGGGCGGGGAGTGTTGGGTTTATGAGGAGAGGGAAGGAGTTTTGGGTGATGGGTGGGTACTGCGAGTATAGGAGAGTGGGAGGGGTGGTGCCTAGCGACGTGTTTTGTAGGGATGGAATGGTGATGAGGTTGGAGACTGGGGAGTGGACTGAGGTTGCTGCGATGTGGGGTGAAGGGGAGAGAAGGAAATTGGGTAGGGTTGTGGCTTTCGAAGATGAGGACGGGGAGCCTCATGTTTTCATGTTGGATGCTAAACAAATTTTTAGGTATGTTTGTTTCGATGCATTACTGTTGGCTTTAATTTTTACCTGGTGACATTAACATTACTGAGTCAACCATGCATAAATCAGTGTTGGTACAGGGAGATTTGTATTATGGTTTCTGATTAAGTTTGTTTAATTGGTACATGATTTTGTATCTCATGCAGTTTAGTTGATTTGATACTTGTTTATCTATTTGGAAAAATGATAAGTTGGAAAGTTGTGAACTCAAGTATGAGCATGTACCGTAGTTACAAAACACACAAATGAATTTTCATTTGTGATTATGCGAATATGCCTAGATGTGATAATTTTATGCTAAAGTTTGTGAGTTGAGCATGGCCTTTTTTTTCAGTCTAGTTGAGATGCTAGAATTTTAGGCATATAATTTGTTAATTTTTTTTTTTAACAGCAGTTGTGTTGGTTTGAGTGATAATATTATTAAATTTGAGAGTTTCAGTTTTGAACCTAAACATAACTATCTTTATGTGGTGGCAATGTATATTTTTTCTCAAATTGAGAACATACTTGAATTAGGTTTCTTTCTCTTTATGATCCAGTTTTATGATTAACCAAATATCTTTCTTTGTTGATAATGAAAATACATGGGTGGTGGATTCTTTTTGTGGATTTGCCCAAACTATCCATGTTTTCATAGAACTTTCAGTTGATAAGAAATCAATTAAGAACGTGGTCGTTTTTTACTTCAATTAAAATTTTCATATGATTAATGGGTAATGCACATGAACTGGTAATATTCATATTTGTACTGAAATATCTTCCAATTTACCAATCACTTTGAACTGCAATCAATATAGCATGTTGAATTACTGTTGCACTTTCTTCATTGTAGTTTTGGTTGATTGAATTGGCTTCCTTGTCTGTTTATTTTGTTTTTATCAATATCATATTGCTTGCTACATCGACGTAAAGTGTGCCTTCTCCATGATTTACAAGATTCAAACATGCAATGGATATAAAACTTTAGAATCATGTTCAGTAAATATGACTGTAGGGACAAATAATTATTAACAATTGGAGCAAATGCGGAAATAGAACGATTAGAAGCCAATATTATCGTCGAAGGTAATTTTAATGATAATTCGAAAATAGTCGATGTATCGCTAAATGCCATTATTTGTACAAGCTAACTAATAATATTAGCTCTTAAGTGTAACATTCCATTATAATACAGACTAACATATTAGAATTTGAACACTGGAGAATTGGATTATACATCTCAGGTGTAACTCTAGGTCTTGTTATATAAGCTATTAATTTCAAAAAGAAAAGTATTGGACTACTGTGAAAGCATATATATATATATATATATATATATATATATATATATATATATATTCCTGTTCTATTGAACATTATTACTTGCCCAAATTTTCCTTGGTTAACCCTTAGCACAACAATTTTTCATACTCATATCTGATTTAATCATTATTATTTTTGTATAACAAGCGAAACATACTGAAAATAAATACAAATGCGTTGAATAAGACAAAAGCAATATTTATTAAATTATTAAAGTTCTTAAATAATATTTTGTACACGTCCAACAATTTTATTTATTGTGTGATTTTTATAGGGAATTACGTAATATGGTTGTGACATGTTTATTTTTCTTTGTTTTCTAAGAGATATGTGAAAGAGTTGATAGAATTTGTTTTATATTTTTTAAGATTTTCAATAATATGGATTATCCCAAAAAATGAACTCGCCGACTCTTTTTTGTTTTTTTGGGATAATCCATTTTGAGGAGATAATTTAAACTGTTTCTCAATAATGTTCAATAATTTTTCTAAGACTTGTTGAATTTTGTTTATAGTGATGGTTTCGAGAAGAGATTCAAATCGCTAATAGGAGGTTTTTTTTTTTTTTTTTTTGGTTAGGTCAAATGTTGGTGATAATTACTAGTGTCTCATAGCCAAATGGCAATTTGTACAAGTAGCCCATAATTCTTACATTACTACCTTTCCCATGTTGTGATGTTTGAATATCGCAATACATGTTCATGAGTGAATCTTGCTATCCATCACTACTACAGTATGTAATGAGTTTTTTTTTTTTTTTTTTTTTTTTTTTTTTAATAAAAAAAACCATTTGCAGCTTTTAATGATAATTTTGTCATTGCCATTCCATGTTTGTTGCATTGCATTCACATTTTGCTATCCAAAGTAAACTTAACAGGTCATGATGATTCACTAGAATGCTAAACTATATATTACCATTCATATCAATATAGTATTACAGAAAGGGGTACTGTAAAGTAGAACTTCATTTCCATGCAACTATTCAGTAAACCGAGCTGCCTTTATAGATCAATGAAGCAGGCATTCTGCAACCTGAGCTTTTACCATGCTCTTTGTAGATTGGATGCAAGCGTGATTTGTAGGCATAAATGTATGCTTGCACATTGAGCTGGATAGTGAAAATCCTTAAATGAAATCTTTCCTAATTTACAGTCACCCTTAAATTATAAAGTTGCTCCTGATTGGACTTATGCTTTGTTTAGATTTTTTTTTTCATCCTCTCTTCTGCTCCTTTTTTGTGGTAGTTTATGGCTTCAATGTCGTTCTCTTTAATTTTAGTTTTACAAATACAGTTTTGTTTTCTTGTAGTTTTGCCCTTTTTTATCCTTTGCCTTAGGCCCTTAATTATGTTGTCATATATCTTACTAAAATACAGTGACACTTTATGATTTGTTTTTTTCTTTGCACAACTACTTGGAGAATTGTTTGTAATGTTATTCATAAAACAAAAACTTCCCCAACTTGCTGCTTTCATTTTTGGTTACTGAGAATAGCATACCACAACTCAACTGCTTAATTATTTTAATTCTCATCATATACAAATGAATGTTTTCTATTTTCGCTTATTGCCAAATTATGTTGTTTACTGTAACGACCTGGCTTTTTGACCGCTTCAAGTCGGTAATTAAACCAACTCAAACCGTTCAAAATGACAGATTGTTATTGCTTACGAAGTTGAAATACAAATCATCACAGAATCACAGACACAAAATATAGAATATCTCACAGCGGAAGTAAAATTTATACAATATTACAAAATCTTTTAAATTTACATGATATTAGAGTACAGAAACATATATAGATATAGCGGAAGAACAAATATAGAATCATACTAATATTTGGTAATAAGCAGAGATGGACACAACTGCATATGACATAGTAGATGATTGGCTGGATCTCCAACGAATCTCCAGCTCTAACAGATATATTTCCAAGCTGAAATACTCGGTCTGACCTGAGCATTTTGCAAGAAATAAAACAAACAAAATATCCTAGTCAGGACTAACATTCTCATATAAGTGAATTAATTCAAGTGACATGTCAAAATGGAATGCATCAGTAATTCAAAGGAGGTTTGGGATTTGCATCCTTTAAGGATCCATGAAACAAATACATATAGTATAATACGCTATTATTATAGTATCTATTCAGTAAAGTAATTATATCAAAATAGTGTAAGCGAGATTACAGTTTTACCCTTACACCGTTTATAATACCGTAGTCTATACAGTACCGTAAATCTACCGTAACCCGATGGCATCAAAGGGCACTCCATAGGTACGATACAAATCAAAATCGTAGAGGGCTCGATAAGGATAATATGACAAGACACACGAGGAATACCCATGGTAGGATTCTACTGGACTGCAGCTCCCGGACCGGTCGTAACGCATAGTAGCAACTACCGCCCACCTCGAACAACACTCCCAAAATCAAAAGGCCTCCAAATCAGTCACATAGTAATAGAGATGGTATCGAAGAAACATGTTCGATCAGAGGTGTGGCCTCACATAACCCAGGTATGGCTCTTGTTTTAGTCATTTTAATTATGACCCAAAGTCAAGGCCAATCCATCAGGGTTCTCTTTCTTTAAATCCCGTAATCATCTCTATACCTTCCTACTTTCTGGAATCTCCACCGCGTACATAATTGTTAAAGTGGTATTGGTAGCGAGTATGATATCTACCGACTCCGGTCTCTTTAACAACCAAATGTTTACTTTTTCACACCGTGGCCATTAGATTTGAAATCATATTTCAAGTATCGCAAACCTATTTCAAGTATTGCCAAGTCGATTTACTCAAATAACATTACCGTTGGTTCGATTAAGATTACAAATCCAATATTTAACATTATCCTTTTTCACACTTCGGACTCCTTAGACTGGATTGGACATAGATTCTATTTGTATTTATAAAATATATTTAAAATAATGAAGTTTGAAAATAGTATGTATATTAAATTGAAAATAATGTATATACATGTACATATATAGTTGAAAGCTGTTATAAAATTTCAAATAGTTAAAGTGATCAAATTATTTATAAAGGAGATTTACAACATCAAGTAATGCAGAAAATTTGTTTTTATGAAATTATAGTTCTAGTCAAATATTAATCCAATCCAATCCATGTCTCACGATTTCCTTTCCCATCCAGCTTCCATATTTAAATCAAATTCCTTTTATTGGTTCAATTTCCAATACTTTCATGGTTAAACGTTTTCCAACCATTGTTTACCTTGGATTTCACATGTCCATTTCATATAACAAATTCCACATGTCCATTTCATATAATAAATTTCCCAAACAACTTTCAACGTTAGTTGTTAATCAAAATGATGATTTGTTAAATTTCAACTTGTTAATGAAACTCGTATTCATCATGACTTAGGTAAGTATGTTCTTTTTATATACTTGAATTTTAACAAATTACATTTTGACTAAAAATCCTTCTTACATTAAAAATGGTGAAAATCATTTGACAAATCATATATCAAAATAAGTTCCAAACATTTAACAAGTCTTGAAACCTCTTTTTATATTGAATCGCCAAATTTTAGATTCTCATGTTTCTAAATTTATCATATGAAACACATAGTTCATGTAGGATTTATTTAAAATAATTTTAACTTGAAGTTTTAACTCGTAAAATCATCTTTAAACGAATTTACACACGAATAGAATTCTTATAAAATTCAAGTTAAATTGAACATAATTTCCTTTAAACATTTCTTTAGGCTATATGGAAAACTTTTTATTAAAATTTATATTTACAAAAATCGATACAATATTTAGAAAGAATTTTATTTTATTGACCACGGTGTCCGTATATAATTTCCTATCCTATGGTCAAATGATACAGATATCTATCATTTCAATCCGTTCTTTAAAAATATTCGAATCCTGGATATGTATCATTTCAACCCGCATCCCTAATCGATTCGAATATACATTGGTTCGGGTATGTATCATTTCAACCCGCATTCCTAATCGATTCGAATATACATTGGTTCGGGTATGTATCATTTCAACCCGTAATGGTTTTTTAATCTATAGGGAAGTTGCATGATGAGAACAATAAACATAGCATATCACACATACATCCATATTGTGTCATGTAAGGGAATAGTGTGTGTGTCACATGTGCATAGTCACAAAGCAAACAAATCTAGAGCACCCTAACATTTCATTCAACATCCCAAGTTTTAATTCACTTAATCAATTAGTCGCGAGTGAGAAAACTCACATTTCGTGGCAAAATGAGAAGACATGATATGAGTAGAACGGCGCTAATGGCTACAAGAAATCCATGGCAAAATGAGAAGACATGATATGAGTAGAACGACGCTAATGGCTACAAGAAATCCATGGCAAAATGAGAAGACATGATATGAGTAGAACGACGCTAACGCAAAAAGATTTCAGTCAAAATAATTGACCAAATCCAAGTTGCTACAACCGGGTTTGAACTTGTAACCTCTCAATTACAAGATAGACGTCATACTCCTCAACTATAAACCATTTTTGTTCATAATTGAAAGGTATGATTGACTTGAAAAGACCCAACACCATCCGTGAAGACCCGCATGTATATTTCACTGGCACAGCCTTGCACAAGAACCAAGTCTTAACGGATAAAGTGTGCATACCAATCAGTCTTATGCTCTTGCATGCGTTAACATTGGCCATAGTTTTTATAAGCAACAAAGATGGCCGAGCTCAAAGTTTTAACGCCACTCAAGGCGTGTTATGAATCCAAAGAGAAGAAAGATGATATTGATCACGTTTTGACATAACCAGCAACTAAATGCATATATACATGCATATATGCTGCTACATCAAAACAAAGGAAAGGGTGCAAAACTCACGGAAATCAAGGTGGCGTGCTTGCTGGCATGGGGCTTAAGCTTAGACGAGATGGGTGCTGGAACTCAAAAAGGTGCTGGTGGCTCGACTGGACACGGGTGAACTCGTCGGAAGGTGGATCTTAGACGCTGACGGGTGGAGAGAAGTTGCTGACCTTTGTTTTCTTTATGTTTTTCTGTTCCTCCACTCTTTCAAGCTGACGCAAAGAGCAACTTGTAATGGTGGAGTTGATGAGCGGAGACTGGGCGAGTGTGAGGCGAGAAGGCACGGTGCGGTTTTGCTGAACGAGGAGGTGTCTTCATTTTCAGTTGTGGGTACCAATTTGTTTTGGGAAAGGAAACTCTTCACGTAAAAGCTAGGTGAAGCTTTCAGCTTCCAGGCTTGCACATTTCTGGCCATTTCCGTATTATATTTGGTTTTTATTTCTTGTTTCGAGTACTGTAGAAATTGGGTTAAATAAAATGGTTAGAAGGAGGTAGTGTAGAAGAATGAGTAGGAGGAAGAAAGGTTGGCTACGTGAAGGAGGAACGAGGTAGAAAAGAATGAGGAACCGTCACCATTCGAAGTTTTTTTTTTTGGTACTGTAAAGTTTGGTAGAAAGAAAATGAGGTAGGAGTTGTCACGCGAGGAAGAAAAGGAACGCCTTTTATTTCCGTTGTTCGACTATTTTATTTAAGAAAGCGTTGGATTTTCTGCACACGTATATTTCTAAATCTTGGTGTACTGTTCCCAAATATTTGCTATCGACAGAGGGAGATTTCAAAATCTCTATTACACTGTTTCACAAATCTTGTAACTGGCAGGGAAAGATATTTGTTGTTGCCATATTTTTAGGGAGAGATGTAATTTCAAATTAAAGAGGCAATGTGGAGAATTTATTTCAAAGAGAGAAAGGACAATTGTTATTAGAAATAAGGGTCAAAGTTGACTGAAAATTTGCTATCATTATTACTTGGTTCAAATTTGTGTTCACTGTTTATTTCCTTCCTTGTTTGTTAACGTGGTTAAGGAAATTATAATTAAATTCCTTTTTTTTTTCTTTTTCTTTTATTTATTATTATTTATTTATTTATATGGACATGAACGCTGCGCTAACGGACGTTGTTTGTTTTACGCACGATTTCAGCTATGTGCGCTACAGGTATGCAACACTGAAATTTATTAACGAAAAACGTTGCTTATCCGTCGTTAAATTTCAGAAATTTAATTAAAATAAAATTTTGTTTGGAAATTCATTTTTAATTTATTAAATTTGCGAAGTCGTCACTAGTGAACGGAACACGGCTGTATTGGACAATGTTGTTTACTTGTTTTAAATACGTTATAAATTCCAAAATTTATCAATAATGAAATAATTTAAATTCTTTGTTTTACCAAGCCGAACCTATATTGGAATTTTAAATTTATATTTATTAATTTGGTATCAAAACTATATTAAAGTAATCCAGCTCTTTAATTGCAAACAACTTCAAATCTTATATTTTGAAATCAAATTTACCTGACATAAATTGTTCCTTAAATTAGATTATTGAAATTGATTTTATTTTCAAGTCAAGATTTCACTGTTTTAAATAAATCCAAATCTATTATAAAATATTCGTTGTAACAAAACCATTTATATTGAAAATAAATTTACAAAGAGAATTCCACTTAAAAATAAATTCAAACTTGGTTCGACATAAATAAAATTCTAAATTCTATGTCGAAATCCAAATATTTATTCTAACGTCAAGTTTTAATTAAATTTGTATTTAACCGTCCAAAATTACCGGTTCGTTACATTTACCATGTAGAAACTTATCATATATCGTATTTTAAGCACTTCCGCATGAAACAAGGAGGAGGAGGCAGGGCCGGTTCGGATGTATGGGTTGCCGTAGGCGAAAAAGGGATAAGGAGGGGAAAAACAGCAAGTGTAGAATAAATGATATAAAGTGGAAGTTATCAGTATCATATACTTTGCATTAACCAGTTTTTGCGCTCAATGGCATCATTTAGACGTATTGCACTCCTATAACCCATTAGTATAGATTTTCAATCAAAACTGGGATGATTTGTATATGAGTTTTGGATGGAAAAAAGTATACAATTTAGACCTGTTATACATGCTTCCTCAGCCAAAAAGGACTAATATGTTAACAAACTTACGTACAGAACACTGAATATGTATGTTAATCCCCAAGTACCTCGTTGTTACCTCCTGTGCATGTGCCAACTTGCACATCTTCAGCTTGTATAATTTTCATTCCCATTCAAGATGCATGTGTTAACTTGCACATCTTCAGCTTGTACAAAAAATTTCGTTCCTATTCAAGAACACACAACACATACATGTACCAGTCAGGGTTGGTGGAAAAAGCACCAACAACCTTAAAGAAAAAGAAATGGTATGGAGCGGGAAAAAAGTAGTGCAGAAAAGCAATAGACATCAGGATCGAACACAGGATCACAAGAGTCATAAATAGAAGCACAACCAACTGCACTAACAGCATCTTACAATGCAAAATTCATCAGCTTATTTTATTATAATTTAATATCTAGTTTTATTATAATTTAATATTTATCTCCACCACCTCCCCCCTCGACTGTTGCCCTCGCCGAAGGCGGTTTACCCAGGCGGCCGCCTGCTCTGCCTAGTCCTGGAGCCGGCCCTGGGAGGAGGGAGGGGGGTGGGTGAAGAATTTGCTCTTCACTTAATGGTGCAAATTTCCTCTGGTATCAATACATGTCTATTCAATTAAAAAACATGATAGTTTTTTATTGACATAATTGTTGTTATTCAGATCACCTAAAGGTGTGCTAAAACTGTTTTGGATTTTCAAGCCCTCCCAAAAGTATTGTTTACTATGAACAGTTGAAGTAAAATCAAGTCCTATCACTATTTTGTAGCTCTTAGAATTTTCAAAACATTTTTTTTAGCATTTTTTTTCCTGTATATTTAAAAAACTAAAATAACATACGTCTACAACAACAACAACAATAAAGTGGAAATTATGATCTGCTCCTTATTTTCCAGTTTCACAAGTGGAAAATCCTCCTCAGAAGCGTGTTTTAAGTTCCTCGCCCTTTTTCCCCTTCCTTTCCTGTAAATAGGCTGAAACTGAAATTATGGAGGTTTTTAAATCTTTTTTTTTTTTAGAGGTGGATGTGTATTTTGAATTTTGAAATGTAAAGGGAGCTTTATACAGGTGTTCCTTATTTATAATTTCACTATGGATTTTTCAAATTGCATGATGTGACAATAATATTGTGCAGGTACGAATTCGCTGCAAATAGATGGTTAAAAGAGACAAACTTAAAGGGTAAAATAGCAGCAGATGACAATTGTTGCTTTGTTGCCATGAATGGCGAGCTTTTTGTGCTAACTTTGGACCCAAGGTCGTCTCATAAAAGGAAACAGGGTATAGCAATTCAAGCCTATAACCTTGACACAAAGAAGTGGAAACTTTCAAGCACGAGCTTACCTCTAAATCATCCAGTTGATTTTAGGACTGCAATCTCGTGCACTGTTAAGCTGTGATATTGTGATTGCTTGTGGGTGATCAATAGCTTCTCATATGGTGTATGGATGGTCCATAATGTTTATCATTGTTGCTTGATTTGTATATATAAATAAGGACTGCTATGTTTCTGAAAACAGGGTTCTATACTGCCATGTAAGTTAGTTATGCTTGTACCTTTGTGTATGTTAAGATGACTTCATATTCAGTGTCAAATAGTTGAGAATAACGGTTATAATATACGAGCGACACACATGATACCTTTGCACGATGATGATATGTGTTTCACTTTTGAATCGTTTTTCTGCAAGTGTATTTGTAGCTCATTCAAGAGAATGATTTATATTTTATTTTTGCATTAAAATCAATATTTTTGATAGTTTATATTTTATTGTTAGGTTGCAACTTCTTTGATGTAACTTGAGTTTTTATTTATATTATTAGTTAATATTTTTTTTTTTGTATATCATATATTCAAGTTATAATAAATATTATAAGCGTGAAATAATGTTTTGAATTTGTAAAGTTTAACCCTTATATCTTATTTTTAAGCACTCATGAATATTTAAAAATTATATACCAAAAAAGTGTGGCATAAAGCGCACTTTGGAAAATTCGGACAAAATATTTATTACTCTAAGCCAACTATTAATAAAAATCATTACAATTATTAATAAAAGTTATTACAACTATTAAGAGATATTGATATTTGTTAATATGTATAGAGGTGCTTCGGTAGTTCGCGGTTTTATGCAAAAATTGTTTTTCTATAAGTGATATACTCTAGCACATTTAAGAGAAAATAATTTATAGAAATAGGGGATTGTTATCGACACTCCAATTATTGTTAATGAAAGGTCATTTTTTTAAGAAGTTATTAATTGTTAAGGGCAGTATCAATGAAGAGAGCAGTCCCTTAACAACTAAAATTAAATTTACCGTAATACCCTTTTAAGCTTAATTTCTTTGTTCTGTTCATTTCTAATTGTTAATTAAAACCGTTAGTCATGGAAAAAGAAAACCTTAAACGAAACTTCTCATTTCTATCACTGAAATCGAACGGAAATTTACAGTACAGTAATACTCTGTCGAACAAAAACAAAAACTACGTCCGTCCATCTCTGAAACTAACATTTCACCCTTCTTTACATAATTCAGCAAACCGACACCGAACAATTTAAAAATATGATCAATCATGTTCAAAATATAAATTTAATTCAACAATGATACCCCGTTCATGTCAATTAAATCATTTTTCAGAAGATCGACGATAGAAGATCGAACAAATACACCAAAGACGCACGAGCCATTTTCAAATACATCTGTAAATTCAATCAAACGATTAACCCAAAATTGATTGGGCATGCCATTACAACATCTTCTCCACTAATTTAGGATCTGGTTGTGAGGAGCGTTTCACGTTCTTCGTTGTGGCCATTAATTCTCTTATGTCCGTGATGAAGGAATGTAATCGTGTGCGAAGTTGAGTTTGTTCGAAGTGTTAGCACCGAATTTGACTTTCTAATTGATTTAGGGTTTGCGTATTTGTTTATTTGGGTTAATATTGGAAAACAAAACAGTGTAAAATAATAAGTCTATACGCCCCTTAACACTTTTATAAACAGTTGAGTGGTTTTAAAAAATGACCTCCTTAAAAATAGTTGGAGTATCAACAACAATCCTCTAGAAATATTTAATCATATTTTTACGTTAAAAGTCACTTATTGTGACTTTAGAATTTTATTTCTATGTTTTAACATCTATTTTTTAGTTTTTTTTTTGTATTATTCATTATTAATTTATTCTTTAGATTTCATTTTTAATTGATATTAAGATTTGGTATTATTTATAGATGAACGCTTTGAATTAGTGAAAGATTGACGGATCATATTTCTTAGTGATTAAAATTTGATAATGTTTGTAAACTAACCTTTTAAATTTGTAAAATAAATTTAATCATTAGATCCTATATTTAAGTGGTATTAAGATTTAATATTATGAGCATTTTCCTGAGTTCACGTTTGACCACCAAAAAAGTGTAATACTAAAGATATTACAACTAGTAATAAAAATAAGGATTTTTTATTAGTTATATCTAATTATTTTATTAATATTTATTTTTATTTGTTTAGTTAATTAATAAAAAGTGGTGTTAAGAATATTTATCCGTTACATCGTATTTTTAAGTGATATTAAGATCTGTAAACATTTATTGAAACATGGTTTGAATTTGTAAAAATGTTGAATTGTTATATTCCATTTTCAAGTGATAATGCTAAAGATATGCAAGGTTACTTTCGCAAACGGTTGGACAAATAGTTTGCACTTTCAAACGTATTATCCAAGCCCTGCTCAACAATCGAAGCAAATCATTAGAACCGCCAGTCTATATCTAATGATTATGGTTGTGATTTTGTTCATGCAAGGATCATCAGCCAACAAATTGGTCTTCACATTTATTTTAATCTTCATTCCTGCATTTTCGGAATGTTATGGAAGCAGTTCATTTTAATATGATGTGATTCCGCACAAATAAGGTAGGGAAAAAAAGGTAAAACAGCCTACGGCAATCGTTTGGGAAACCCACGGTTGTTGTTATTTATGGACTAATTAAATGAGTGAGATTCTTAATAGAAAACAAGATTTTTATAAACATACCTTCGTTTCGACAGGTGTACTGGAATACCTCTGTTAACCAAAGTAAATGATTGTTAAAGGTACTCCACATTTAATTAAGGGAAAAATCAATTTTTATTTAGTGTAAAATTGTTATGAGGAGTTCAGGATAAATTAATCTTCCTTTAAACATATAAATTAAAATTCTGATATTAACTCCTATAATCCTCATTAATAAAAACTATAAAACGCAAACATTAATTAATTCTTACAATTTAACACTGTACGTAAAAATAAAAAATATAATGACACTTGACTACCGTGTTTCGAAGTCCTGCAACACAATTTCGATTTTCAATATTTAAAACGACATTCCTCGACCAATTTATGACCGTCTCAGTTACTATTAATTTATGACTGTCTCAGTTAGTATTAAACGACCGTGCTTTATCGTTTTTAAATGTAAAAAACTTTTCCTTCTAACTGTATTTTATATTGTTGTTTATTTTGTCAACAAATTTAGTATGTTAGATTTTAACACAAGTGACGAGCCAGAGGCATTTAGGTCTCATTTTCTTTTCTTTTTTAATAATCTAAATCCCCTTAACAAAAAAAAAAAAAATAAGTTGGAATCTACTTAAAATTATCTCCTCTTAACCAAACGTGGAGTCTATTTGACAATCCCCCAAAGTAATACTAAGGGGTCATTCGCCTTGTTTAAATGATCAGGTTATTTTAATGACATGTTAGACGCTTGGTCTATTTATTCTCCCTCATCCCTTCTTCATTTACAAACCCGATCTACCATTACCACCTCTCGTCTTCTTGATTTTTCTGGTTTTGGTAACGTTATATATTTAGGTATTTTTTTTTTTTTACAATTAAGCTTATTTGTTATTTCTCTACTACATATTTTTTCTTTTCGATTTTATTGGACGGTTTTTGTGATTTTGTCTTTTTAGTGCTATGACTCACTTATTCGATTTCGCTACTGTTGCTGCTTCTTCGTCCACGTCTATCACGATTCCGGATGAATGAATGCACGAAAGCCTTCAATGCAATTTGCGTTAATAACTTAGACCTAAGAGGAAGCAATCGGTCGTTTTTTGCAGCTGTTTCAGTGGAATTTAACGACAAATTCAACGGCAGTTGGACAGAGACGTTGATAAAAAATAAGTGGGATAATTTAAGCATCTTTAGAGGGCATGAGACAGCTTGTTACACCTTCCGAGAGGCGAGTGGAATGTCGAACATAATTACATAGAACGGATCTGATAACTGATGGAACAGTGCTACATGTAAGTATCGTAGGCTTAGTAGAATTGTTCCTTTTAAATTCAGGGAAGTAGACGAGGTTTTGGATGGATGCATAGAAAACTACACCTTTTTTTTAACTGAACAAACCAATATTAGAAATGCTTATTTATAAATTAATATATCTCGCCATCATCGGAGGCTTTATCCTTGAACAAATATGCAGGCATCCTCTTATTACATTATTACAGAAAACAATGGGTTTATCGAAACTTCTTGCTAGTCGATTTAGTTTTCAATGTAGTGATTTTCAATTTTTCTATTGTTATTTGCTGTTACTCGGTTGGCTTCCCTTGATTAGGCAATTGATTTTTCATGGTAAACATGAAATTGCCAGTCATTAAAGCTTCTTTATTCGTCATTGACAAACAAGTTAATTCTCTACGAGCATACCTAGCCATTGCCTGTGCGGCAGCTATAGCAAAAGGATATGAAGCTGGAGAACCATTGTCCGAGAAAACATTCCTTCATATCACATTTGCAAGTTCATCAAGTCTCAAAGCATTATCATATGCAATAACATTCCCGTAGAATATCTTCTCTAGTTCCTTCATCCATTTAAGGAGGAGTAAGTTAACCCCTGCTTTTGAAACCCTCAACTCTAAGTCATTACTGACACTTGCTAGTATAGGGTACCCAAGACACATCTCTCGAGGCCTAGACTCGGCTTTTCGCTGGTGCTAACGCATCTCAGTACAGCAAGTGGACGGCAGTGACGCCTCATGGACTGCGACATCTAACATGCGTAGTCTTGTGGATGGACAGAAAGTTTCACTGAATTGGTGGAGCGATGCTATTCTACTTTGTCTAGCGTTACTAATGTTCAGAGATACGAGCTTATAAATATATTTTCCAAGGATTACATTGTCTTGGATGTGGTACAGATATTTTTTGATATTGATATAATTTGATATTTTAGTTATCTATTGCGTAGGTCTCACAGTATTTAGTAGTAGTACATTTGCAGTTTGTTTTGTTTGTTGCAAATTTGCTTGTTGTAAATTGTTTGCTCAGTTTGTTTTGTAGCTCATTTGATTCGTTGGTATTTGAGTAAAAAATGTGTTATGTATGAATAAAATATCGAGTTTACTATGTTATGTTTTATTTGCAATTATTAAATGTACATCAAACTATTAAGTAAATTATTAATTAAATAACTATTAAATTAAAAATCATAAATTGAAATAATTCGCTTAAATGCCCCGTTTAAGTGTTCCGCCTGAAGACGTAAATACATACCCTGTTTAACTTCCAACTCTGTCTAAATGTCTTGCTTAAATAACTCGCTAAAACGCTCTGTTACCGTTACACGCTAACGCGCCATAATTAGATCCTCAAATATTTGGATACAAATTTCAAATATTGTTGTATTGCGTGTTTGAAATCATTTTCCTATGTCGAGTGTTCTATGTAGAAGGATATGATATATATCGAATTTACTTCGACTAGTTTACGAATGATTAGTCTAAACAAGTAAACAAAGAAAAAAAGATATCAAACCATTTCAACACTCAAAACATGAATAATGAATATGCATTTTAAGTAGTGAAGCATTTATAGAGTTCATGAGCAAAAGACGTTTGTAAATTCAGGTCCACCAAGCAAATGCTTCGAGCCATAAAATCTTACATATGTGTTCTTTAAAGTAAAAAACTGTAACCACAAATTTCAAATCCATTATAAATCATCTAGAATTTTTCCTTTTGCTTACAAAATCTTACTTGTTTTTATTTAAAAAGGGGATTGTTAAAGGGACTCCACATTTGGTTAAGTGGAGAACTAGATTTTATTTATATTATATAATTGTAATGGGAAGGACAAAATAAATTATTTCCCCTTAAATGTATAAATTAAAATTATGATATTAACTCCCTATAATGCTCATTAATATAAACCATAAAATCTAAACTTTAATTAATGCTTACAATTTAATGTTGCACATAAAAATAAAAAATGGATATAGTCAATGTAATGGAGACACAAGAAAATTTTGTGGGTGATCAGAAAACATTGGATTAGGTAATTCATTGTAATTTCATAATGGAATTGGTATGGTAAATTTAAAATAAATGTAGAAACGCAAATTTTGATCTAATATGCTGTATCAAATTTGTGTAATTGAGATGTTTAGTCATTCACACGTTTGTTACTTGCACTGAATTTAGTAAGTTAGGGTTTAACATAATGACGAGATAGTGGTAGTTAAGTCTTTTTTTAAAAATAAAATAAACCAGACCCCCTTACCAAAAAATATTAAGCTAGAATCCTATTAAAATTATCCTTCACTTAACCAAACGTGGAGTCTCTTTAACAATTCCCTTAAAAAAAAGTTAGGAAGTGTTTAGTTTAGCAAACACAACATAACTTTCTTTAAAACGAGTTATTTTAAAAAAAAATCAGATTAGTTAGTCTATGGACTAACTGCTTAGAATCAAATTAAGTATAACCGTTGTTCAAAATTCAAGCCGATACGTTGAAATCCCAGCCACCTAGTTCGACAACAAAATCAGAATATTATACAAAATCCAGGTGTGTAACCCAAAATAATAATACCATAAAAACTGTTGGTTTGAGGACTAATTTCGAGCATAGCAGCGAATATTAAAGTTTGATTTGGGTATTTGCTCAATAAACGAAAACATCATATTTATTATAGTTTACCTAAGTAGAAGATTTTAATGGAACGCAGTTGTAGGATGAAATGTTGAAATTAAAGAATGAGGAGAGGCATGACAACTAAGGAGAAACAACAACAACAAAATTTTGGAAAAGGTTTTGGTTTATATATTGACAATTTATGTTTGAGGAAGATGATGAAAGGAGCTAGGACAAGAAAGTATATATGGAGATTGGCATCTTCTTTTCAAGTGGACAAAGGCTTCTTTAATTTCGAGATTTTTTTTGATTTGATTTGAAAATTTTGACGTTTTATCAAACTTCAAACACAAACTCCTATGGTTACCTTGTTTATTTATTTTAAAAACTTTAAATGGAAACAAAATTCGAAATCAGAATAAAAATAGAGTCTCCAAAATTTTCAAAATTAAATCGAAACTTTGAAAATTTTAGTGAAGGGAACACAAATTAAAATCAGAATTTTAAACCTTGCGTATATGTCCTTTATAATCGAAGATAAAATTGATTCAATAACCTGTTATATGAATGAAAAAAGGTTAGAGTGACCAAAAATCTAGACAATGCTGGAAAAATATTCCAAAGCAACCTCAATGTTTAAAGCATCCGATCAAGGCAGCCCTGAACATAAAGGATGATCTGGTGGACAATCAAAGAAGGAAAATTCTATTTGAATTTATCAGTTTGATGAGTTGTCATCTGCTTTTACAAAAATGTTTAATGATAAAAATATCTTTTATTTATTTTCTATTTGAATTTATGCCTTTTTAAGATTTTTGTCAATCAGGCAGTTACACTGCGTGGTACCTTCGGGTCACCGTGTAGTGATCATGCTTGGTGTCATTGAAGTCATCACGTAGTGACACTACATGATGACTTTAGGACTCCACGCGGGGCCATTACGTGGTGCCCTAGAAATTACATAGTAGCACGACATGAGATATTATTTTTGAATATTCCTTTGAGATTGGGTTAACTCATCAAATTGATGAGTTTTTCATATTATTTTTTCTGAAAATCCAAGGGCAACTCAACAAGCTTCTACTAGACGTTTGAGGCTCTTAGCTAATAAGATATGAATATAAGGTGTACTTAACTCAAACATCTGAGGTTCTTAGCTAATAAGCGTATAAATGTAGGGTGTCCGTTTCAGACACTGGATAACATTAGACGTCAATGCTTGAGGTGGTCGGTCCCCCTCAATTTCCCTCCCCTTTTTTTAAAAAATTGAAAAAAACTTTCAAGTGCAACCTTCTGCTAGTAAAATTGAAAGACTACCATTTGGAGGTAGATAAAAGAGTAAGCTGATCTGTTTCACATTGTCTCCATCCTAATATGATAGTTTGAACTTAATTATTAGTCTTTCAGGAGATTTGAGAATTGTTCTGAATAAGGGTGCACACAACTCATATTCAATCCGATCTAACTTGCCAACTGACCACGCCAATGTAAACCTAATCCAAACCATCTTAGTTCAGGTCAAGTATGGATTATAATTTGTAGTCATATAAATGTACAAGTCGAATGTGATATTTTGTTCAATCTAGCATTATTCTAGCCCAACCCAATCCAATCCAATTGTAAGAACCCGTAACTTCCCCGTGAAGGAAAGAGCAGATACTATGAGAACAACACACAAAAGAATGCAGACAGAAGAACATTTCATTGTTTATTACAACAACTCCATCAGAATACAAGAATATACAGAGTATGAATAAATATTACACAACAGAAAAATATCAGAGATTTAAAATTACATTTAAATACATCGCAGCGGAAAATAATACAAAACACAACTGAAAGAGATATACGGATATAAAGCTTTCCGGATATCATTCCAGCTGTAAACCAGGATCATGTGAATATAAATCTGCAAAACCAAAACTACTAGCTGCCCATGTCAAAATAAGGGCACCCTGAGTTTAAGTTAAAACAATAAACTCCAGGTCAGTCATGGGACTGGTGTGAGAACTAAAACAGTTATTTAAAAACTTTATTTTAAATCAGATATATCAAGAGACCACGCCGTATAACACGGAACGGGTTTCCTCCCAAGAATACCAGTGCATATAACAAAACAACGCAATGCTTTTTGAAAAAAATGAAGCTATTATAAGACCCAGGTCCTATCACACAATGCAACGCAAGCCGGGGGATAGGGTTTTCCCTTGTAATAGCCAAACATGCTTAGTACGTTTAAAACAAATCATTTAATACTACTATAAATGCATAGTGTATAAAACAACTTCAAATCATAAGTATCAATCATAGACGGCATGGGTACCATATATCATGTCGCCATACTAGGATTTACAATCAAAACCGCAAAGTCACGTATTTGGAAATTGGATTTCCATTTGCGAACTGAGGCCAGGGATCGTCCTCAACCGATTCGAGACAATCTAGCCTATGTCTTAGGAACAGCCGCAACCGCTCCATGGATCGTCAGGGCCGGTCCACCGATGTGGATTATAGTGCCTGAACACTGCGTTTCCCCGCCCTTTGGGGGCATAAATGAGCCAACGAACGACTCCATCGGACCCGGATCGTCCGATCAAACCGAGGCGCCTCGCAACAGTAACAACCTCATAAGTCAAACTCGTCAGGGCGCGTAAAACCACTGATGCCACTTCTATCTAGAAAGAAACGCATGCCCTCCCTGATGTCCTCTCCCGTTTCTGGTTCACAACCGGGGTGTGAGGCTCGCGAATCAACGTTACACAAAGCTACGCCACACAGGCCGTGCTTTGATCATCACCCACAAGACTTTGCTTTTCAACAAAAGCCTTGATCATTTGCCACTTAGGCATGCCACACAGGCAATTCATTCCATGCGATGGATATCCATCAATATATAACCTCTGAGCTCATACGTCTCAGAGAAGGACGTTAAGCAAGAGAATAAATTCTCCGTCGCCAAACAGATATATATTTAATAGAAATCAATCACACAGACTGAAATCCGATGTCAGACACATAGTCCATTTACAAGTTCGTTCTGGGTCTGAACGAAACCGGAGGCACCTAGTACCCCGCATATCCATCGATCTCCAAGTACGTCTGGACGATCACCAACTGATTCTCTCCTCTTGGGTGTACGGCCCAATCAAGATCATCAGTAATTATCCAAATGACGTGAAGACCTCCGGTCTTCAAATCACCGTCTTCATCTTCGACACCACGTCGAATCAGTTATTCAGAATGGGATAAACCCGGTCTTTCTGAATAACTCGCGTATATAATAAACAAGTGTTACACAAACACAACATACGCCTCATTCCAATTCAGAATATTCTTTTATTCAAATATTCTTATACTTTGGGAAAGGTTCCCATTAATTTTATCAAAGATAAATTCTTTAATTTTATCCTTTAATCTTCTTTGAATATCAATTCAAGCTAGTCGGGATTAGCGAACCACACCGGAGTAATCATTTATTTTATTTCCCAATCCCCACCTATTCATCCCATGAAGTAAAACTAGTCATACTTCATATCTAACACCACGGTGTTATCGGTAAATTCAATTACCATTTCACGTTCAAATCTAATTAAAGATTTAACTATCGCCTGGAGTAAAACTGGTGATACTCCATTCTCGATCTTTTCAATCTAATTAAAGATTCATTAAAACTCCACTTAGTTTTAATCCTTAACTGGGTTAAAGAATCAGTGTCATTTAAAAGACGGTTCACGATAAACCCAAAATCACATTCCATTAATTATCGGGTTAAAGAACAAGTGTTATTTAAAACACTGTTCACGATAAACCCAAAAATCAATACCAATTCAATTCCAATTAAATATTATTTAATTGGTACACTTCATTAAATCTAAATAAAAAGATTTAATCTTTTTCTCAACTGGGCTTAAGAACAGTGTTAATGAAGACACCATTCACGACAAATCCAAATCACATTTGATATTAAATACAAGGCTCTGAATAGAAAATATATCGGCTTATATTCAATATCAAATTCTATGACTAACAAATATCATATTAGAAATAACGATATAAATATATCTTTCAAATTCCCATAACAATATTTGTTTCATCACGAAATCCAACATCGAAATATTCCAAAGACAATTTCGATTCAAATCCATTCCAATTCAATTATTGGAAATTCTAGTTACTTTTAAAACCCTTTACAAATTCAATTTATTTATTTAAAAATAAATAGAATTACAATTGTAGTTCAAAACTAGTTCATTTCGATAAAAATCTATTTATATCTTTTCAAATATGGAATTTTTCATCCCAATTCTTGCCAAATCATTTCTTATGATTTTACACAAATTATTACTATTTTTAATAATTTTATCAAGGCCCGTACAGTCGATTTCCATCAACGGCCATCGAACTGCACTTACAGCGACCTTTTCCAAATTTGATTTGGGCATAATTCCAAATCCAACTGTTAGATTTCTAATTTCTAATATTCGTTAGAAAGCTCTTTTCGATACGAACCCCGGTTCCGGTTTTAGGAGAATCCGACGGTCGGATCTCACGCAATAACCATTCAAAGTCAATGGTCGAAATTCACGAACTACCGCAGCGCGGCGTGTTCTATTCAGGCCATTATATTACATATATAATATATATAATATATATTTCGTCGATTTCCCTTTAAAACGTATTTTATAAATCGTTTTAAATTCGTTTTCAAAACGATTTCAACTTCATTTTAAATTGATTTCCATTCAATTTCAATTCTATTCAATTCATTTCAAATTGATTTCCATTCAATTTCAATTTGATTCAATTCATTTCAAATTGATTTCCATTCAATTTCAATTCGATTCGAATTCATTTTCAAAATATTCGATTTTGAAATTACTTTTCAATATTCATTATAAAAACGAATATGATCGATATAAATATCGTTTGCGTCAAAATGGCGTCAATCTAATCAACACGGCTTCATATATTTCTATTTTCAAATATTCTATTTCAAATATTTTTATTTCCAAATATTCTATTTCAAATATTTCTTTTTTTCAAATATTTCTATTTTCAAATATTCTGTTTCAAATATTTCTTTTTTTCAAATATTTTATTTCAAATATTTCTATTTCAAGACTGGAATGAGGCCCAATCAATTACCATAGATTTTATTTCTATGGATTTCCATTCAACGCATGTATATATCAACAACGACAAATAATCAACCGTCATCCAAAGTGCATTCTACACTGTATAAGCATTAAATATAAATATTCAACGCTTATAACAGTCTGTCAATCAATCAATCGACATACAACTAATTATTGGGATTAGTGTATGTCATATTATCCCAATACCCGTGCGGGGTTTCAATCAATCAAACACAGATTTTATTTGCGTAGTTGGGCAATGTGTAAAATTTATCGTCCCAATCAATATCAATCAAATCAGTGTATATAAACAAATCTCCGATTTGTTTATAATTATTTATTTCGTATATACGTTAAAAATCATATTTTTTAACTATAAAATATTTTCCACTATAAAATATTTTATTTCAACTATATAAGTATTTTATTTCATTTCACATCACATCACACAATCAACTACACATCAATATCAAACAAACAAGCATACAAGCCGTCCATGGTCTGTGGACGACGGGTGTCAGGTGCTACTAAACACCGTCTGCACCCTAGTATATATTTTAACTAGAAAATTAAATTAAAAGTGAGAAGTTCTCACCGACTAGCTAAACCAACGCCACGACTCTTCATATGTAGGAAAATTTGCCGTGCTCGCCTCTTGTCACTTTCGTTGTCCGTATTCTCTACATATATTTAAAATCACATTTTTGTGCTGCTATCTTTATAATAAAAATCACATTTTTATTTGTTCACTTTCAATTTAAAAATCATATTTTTTTTCCTTAACCATTCTAATGATCAAAATCGTATTTTTACTTCCACCTATATATAAGAAAAATCAGATTTTTATTTCGCTACATATATAAAGATAATATTTTTATATTCTCTGTTATATAAAAATCATATTTTTAATTCTTCTACTTTATAAAAATCATATTTTTATTACTTCTACTTTATAAAAATCATATTTTTAACCTTCTACTAATATAAAAATTATATTTTTAACCTTTTACTAATATAAAAATTATATTTTTATTATTCAAAAATATAATCCTTCTCTTTTAAAAAAATAAAACCGAATTTTTTCTCTATTCTAACTAATCACTTTTAAATAAACTGAAAATGGTATATTTTATAATCTAAAAATGTTGTCTTCTATAAACTGAAAATGATTAAATTAATAAAAGAAGTAAATAAAGTAAAAAAACTTACAGCGTTAACGATTGGAGGGGGTTTTCAGTTGAAGAAGCAGAAGAAGGCGCGGTGCAGCAGGGGGGTGGTCGGAAGTCGTCGATGGCATGGAGGAGTCATCGGAGTAAGGGGTGGCGGTTGTTGGCCAGCGCAAGTGGATGTGGGACTGCGCAAGGTGTTTTCGGGCCTTGGAGTCTTCGAGCAACTCAGGGAAGGAGGAGGGGGATCACCTGAGGGCGGCGACTGGTGGGTGGGGGCGTCGGTGATCGACGAGTCTGGGGAGGGGGGGTTTCTTTTTCTTTTTTTCTCTGAAAGGTCGATTTGGTCAAAGGAAGGGAAGGGGGCTTTGGGGGGTTTTATATAAAATATATATTTTATTATTTTAAAATTTCAAAAAGCAACTTTTATTTTCGACCTCCAAACGAGACCCACCGCCTATCGTCCATAGCTAATTACCCCCATTCCGAATGCAATGAGATATGTATCATAGGCTGATTCGATTGTTTCGATCAGTTTTCGTCAAAATCAAAATATAACTCTATATATTGAATTTGAACGCACATTTCAATTTACCAGAGCCACATACTAACTTAAAAAATTCCCAAAAGATTATTTCTAGCTTCATATTGACGATACGGTCATAACAAAACTAATTTCGTCAAATTCTGAGACCGTTTGAAAAATGGCCATTTTCCATTCGATTAAAATCAACTAAAACTGGTCAGACGCGTTTTTCTTTGCCACGCTCACATATTGATTCGAAAAATTATGAAATTTGAAATCTAGCAATAACTTGACATCACGGATCCAACAAAAGTGGTTTCGTCGAAAACCGAGGTCGTTTGCAAAATTTCCATTTTTAAGGGCCTGAATTCCATAGCGACTATTCAGAATTTTCAACTGGGCGTATCTTTTGATTCCTGTTATGAAATTTCGATTTTTCGGATTCGTTGTAAAGATATTCCTGAGTAGATTCTAAAATTTTTGGTTTCACTAAAATACGGTTTATTTTGAACTCGGTACATTCATTTGAATTTTGAAATCGAATTATCGAACTACCGCGCCATTTTCAATTCATTTTATAATTATAAATAAATATTTAAACGTATATAAATATATACGTTCTAATTCTATTAAAAATAAATTTCTCCGTCGTTATTATTTAAAATAATTCATTTAAAATACTCAATATTCACTAAAATTGCCAAAATAAAAAATTTTAATTGGCTCGGATTTTCGGGTTATTACAATCTCCCCCACTTAAAACTTTTCGTCCCCGAAAAGGAACGAAGTCGAAAGTTGTTTAACTAATCAACTCAACCTCCATTATTTTCATTACGGCTTAAGTCCTTTAACTTTTCAGTTTCTAAGAACTTTTCAAATTCTTCAAAAATTTGGCAACACCCTAAATTTTTGAAAATTTTTGCCATAACCTCCCCTGCACCGGGGACTTCGGGATATTTCATATAGCCTCCCATGACCTTCTTCAATCAAAAAGAAAAAGCCAAGCGACTAGCCAATCGGCTCATAGAATCATAATCACCCAAACAAAACAGTAAATTATGGTAAACATGTACCTATTTGTCGGGCAAACAATTTTATTTCTCTGCTCTAGCCTCCTTGCTATGACCTGTTCAATGTAAGTACATGTATATGCATGCAAATGGGATAAATTTTTTCATACAATTCACTATTTGATAAAATTTGGCTAGATGGTTCAACTTTAATTAATCAAACAACACAATCAACAATCAATTAGTTGATTAGCTTTTCAAATTCATAACTTTGATATATAGTCAAAAATCCTATTTTTGATGCCAAATCACAACAATAAGCCCTATCTAATTTCGGTTCTCACACCAGTCTAATGGAAATATATAGATATCCCACCTTCGAAACTCGAATACCAATTCTGATGATGTTCGAACTATCATCAGAATCATCTCCGGGTGACTAGAGTGTGATTCTATATCTATCCAATATATTAAAACTTCGAATATACGTTTGCAAAGCATATATGCAAAATATTTATATATTGGATTTTCCAAATTCAATATAAAATAAATAATCAAATACGAATAATTGATTTAAATTTCAAAACAAAGTCTGTTTTCATTTTAAAAATATTCTCTTCACACTCGTTCTAGTATACAACTGATCATATCTCTAACGAGTCATTCTAATTGGATATTACTAATCCAATATCAGATGAATTCTTTCGTATGGTTCTAATGTGCCTTGTTCTCGAGCTTTGTAAACCAAAGCTCTGATACCACTGTATGAACCCGTAACTTCCCCGTGAAGGAAAGAGCGGATACTATGAGAACAACACACAAAAGTACACAGACAGAAGAACATTTCATTGTTTATTACAACAACTCCATCAGAATACAAGAATATACAGAGTACGAATAAATATTACACAACAAAAAAATATCAGAGATTTAAAATTACATTTAAATACATCGCAGCGGAAAATAATACAAAACACAACTGAAAGAGATATACGGATACAGAGCTTTCCGGATATCATTCCAGTTGTAAACCAGGATCCTGTGGATATAAATCTGCAAAACCAAAAATACTAGCTGTCCGTGTCAAAATAAGGGCACCCTGAGTTTAGGTTAAAACAATAAAATCCAGGTCAGTCATGGAACTGGTTTGAGAACTAAAACAGTTATTTAAAAACTTTATTTTAAATCAGATATATCAAGGGACCACGCCGTATAACATGGAACGGGTTTCCTCCCAAGAATACCAGTGCATATAACAAAACATCACAATGCTTTTTGAAAAAAAATGAAGCTATTATAAGACCTAGGTCCTATCACACAATGCAACGCAAGCTGGGGATAGGGTTTTCCCTTATAATAGCCAAACATGCTTAGTACGTTTAAAACAAATCATTTGATACTACTATAAGTGCATAGTGTATAAAACAACTTCAAATCATAAGTATCAATTAGAGACGGCATGGGTACCATATATCATGTCGCCATACTAGGCTTTACAATCAAAACTGCAAAGTCACGTATTTGGAAATTGGATTTCCATCTGCAAACTGAGGCCAGGGATCGTCCTCAACCGATTCGAGACAATCTAGCCCATGTCTTAGGAACAGCCGCAACTGCCCCATGGATCGTCAGGGCCGGTCCACCGATGTGGATTATAGTGTATGAACACTGCGTTTCCCCGCCCTTTGGGGCGTAAATGAGCCAACGAATGACTCCATCGGATCCAGATCGTCCGATCAGACCGAGGCACGTCGGAACAACAACAACCACATAAGTCAAACTCGTCAGGGCGTGTAAAACCACTGACGCCACTTCTAGCTAGAAAGAAACACATGCCCTCCCTGATGTCCTCTCCCGTTTCTGGTTCACAACCGGGGTGTGAGGCTCACGAATCAACGTTACACAAAGCTACGCCACACAAGCCGTGCTTTGATCATTACCCACAAGACTTTGCTTTTCAACAAAAGCCTTGATCATTTGCCACTTAGGCATGCCACACAGGCAATTCATTCCATGCGATGGATATCCATCAATATATAACCTCTGAGCTCGTACGTCTCAGAGAAGGGCGTTAAGCAAGAGAATAAATTCTCCGCTGCCAAACAGATATATATTTAATAGAAATCAATCACACAGACTGAAATCCAATTTCAGACACACAGTCCATTTACAAGTTCGTTCTGGGTCTGAACGAAACCGGAGGCACCTAGTACCCTGCATATCCATCGATCTCCAAGTACGTCAGGACGATCACCAACTGATTCTCTCCTCTTGGGTGTACGGACCAATCAAGATCATCAGTAATTATCCAAACGACGTGAAGACCTCCGGTCTTCAAATCACCGTCTTCATCTTCGACGTCGAATCAGTTATTCAGAATGGGATAAACCCGGTCTTTCTGAATAACTCGCGTATATAATAAACAAGTGTTACACAAACACAACATATGCCTCATTCCAAATCAAAATATTCTTTTATTCAAATATTCTTATACTTTGGGAAAGGTTCCCATTAATTTTATCAAAGATAAATTCTTTAAATTTATCCTTTAATCTTCTTTGAATATCAATTCAAGCTAGTCAGGATTAGCGAACCACACCGGAGTAATCATTTATTTTATTTCCCAATCCCCACCTATTCATCCCATGAAGTAAAACTAGTCATACTTCATATCTAACACCATGGTGTTATCGGTAAATTCAATTACCATTTCACGTTCAAATCTAATTAAAGATTTAACTATCGCCTGGAGTAAAACTAGTGATACTCCATTCTCGATTTTTTCAATCTAATTAAAGATTCATTAAAACTCCACTTAGTTTTAATCCTTAACTGGGTTAAAGAATCAGTGTCATTTAAAAGTCGGTTCACGATAAACCCAAAATCACATTCCATTAATTATCGGGTTAAAGAACGAGTGTTATTTAAAACACTGTTCACGATAAACCCAAAAATCAATACCAATTCAATACCAATTAAATATTATTTAATTGGTACACTTCATTAAATCTAAATAAAAAGATTTAATCTTTTTCTCAACTGGGCTTAAGAACAGTGTTAATGAAGACACCATTCACGACAAACCCAAATCACATTTGATTTTAAATACCAGGCTCTGAATAGAAAATATATTGGCTTATATTCAATATCAAATTCTACGACAACAAATATCATATTGGAAATAACGATATAAATATATCTTTCAAATTCCCATAACAATATCTGTTTCATAACGAAATCCAACATCGAAATATTCCAAAGACAATTTCGATTCAAATCCATTCCAATTCAGTTATTGGAAATTCTGGTTACTTTTAAAACCCTTTTCAAATTCAATTTATTTATTTAAAAATAAATAGAATTATAATTCTAGTTCAAAAATAGTTCACTTCGATAAAATTCTATTTTTATCTTTTCAAATATGGAATTTTTCATCCCAATTCTTCCCAAATCATTTCTTATGATTTTACACAAATTATTACTATTTTTAATAATTTTATCAAGGCCCGTATAGTCGATTTCCATCAACGACCATCGAACTGCACTTACAGCGACCTTTTCCAAATTTGATTTGGACATAATTCCAAATCCAACCGTTAGATTTCTAATTTCTAATATTTGTTAGAAAGCTCTTTTCGATACGAATCCCGGTTCCGGTTTTAGGAGAATCTGACGGTCGGATCTCCCGCAATATCCATTCAAAGTCAATGGTCGAAATTCACGAACTACCGCAGCGGCGCATTCTATTCAGGCCATTATATTATATATATAATATATATAATATACTTCGTTGATTTCCCTTTAAAACGTATTTTATAAATTGTTTTAAATTCGTTTTCAAAACGATTTCAACTTCATTTTAAATTGATTTCCATTCAATTTCAATTCTATTCAATTCATTTCAAATTGATTTCCATTCAATTTCAATTCGATTCAATTCATTTCAAATTGATTTCCATTCAATTTCAATTCGATTCGAATTCATTTTCAAAATATTCGATTTTGAAATCACTTTTCAATATTCATTATAAAAACGAATATAATCGATATTAATATCGTTTGCGTCAAAATGGCGTCAATCTAATCACCACTGCTTCATATATTTCTATTTTCAAATATTCTATTTTCAAATATTCTATTTCAAATATTTCTATTTCCAAATATTCTATTTCAATTATTCTATTTCAAATATTTCTTTTTTTCAAATATTTCTATTTTCAAATATTCTATTTCAAATATTTCTTTTTTTCAAATATTTTATTTCAAATATTTCTATTTCAAAACTGGAATGAGGCCCAATCAATTACCATAGATTTTATTTCTATGGATTTCCATTCAACGCATGTATATATCAACAATGAAAAATAATCAACCATCATCCAAAGTGCATTCTACACTGTATAAGCATCAAATATAAATATTCAATGCTTATAACAGTCTGTCAATCAATTGATCGACATACAACTAATTATTGAGATTAGTGTATGTCATATCATCCCAATACCCGTGCAGGGTTTCAATCAATCAAACACAGATTTTATTTGTGCAGTTGGGCGATATGTAAAATTTATCGTCGCAATCAATATCAATCAAATTAGTGTATATAAACAAATCTCAGATTTGTTTATAATTATTTATTTCGTATATACGTTAAAAATCATATTTTTAACTATAAAATATTTTCCACTATAAAATATTTTATTTCAACTATATAAATATTTCATTTCATTTCACATCACATCACACAATCAACTACACATCAAAATCAAACAAACAAGCATACAAGCCGTCCATGGTCTGTGGACGGCGGGTGTCGGGTGCTAGTAAACACCGTCTGCATCCTAGTATATATTTTAACTAGAAAATTAAATTAAAAGTGAGAAGTTCTCATCGACTGGCTAAACCAACGCCACGACTCTTCATATGTAGGAAACTTCGTCGTGCTCGCCTCTTGTCACTTTCGTTGCCCGTATTCTCTACATATATTTAAAATCACATTTTTATACTGCTGTCTTTAAAATAAAAATCACATTTTTATTTGTTCACTTTCAATTTAAAAATCATATTTTTTTTTCCTTAACCTTTCTAATGATCAAAATCGTATTTTTACTTCCACCTATATATAAGAAAAATCATATTTTTATTTCGCTACATATATAAAGATAATATTTTTATATTCTCTGTTATATAAAAATCATATTTTTAATACTTCTAATTTATAAAAATCATATTTTTATTACTTCTACTTTATAAAAATCATATTTTTAACCTTCTACTAATATAAAAATTATATTTTTAACCTTCTACTAATATAAAATTTATATTTTTATTATTCAAAAATATAATCCTTCTCTTTTAAAAAAATAAAACTGATTTTTTTCTCTATTCTAACTAATCACTTTTAAATAAACTGAAAATGGTATATTTTATAATCTAAAATGTTGTCTTCTATAAACTGAAAATGATTAAATTAATAAAAGAAATAAATAAAGTAAAAAAACTTACAACGTTAACGATTGGAGGGGGTTTTCAGTCGAAGAAGCAGAAGAAGGGGAAGGCGCGGTGCAGCAGGGGGGTGGTCGGAAGTCGGCGACGGCAGGGGGGAGTCATCGGAGCAAGGGGTGGCGGTTGCTGGCCAGCGCAGGTGGATGTGGGGTTGCGCAAGGTGTTTTCGGGCCTTGGAGTCTTCGAGCGACTCAGGGAAGGAGGAGGGGGATCACCTGAGGGCGGCGACTGGTGGGTGGGGGTGTCGGTGATCGACGAGGTCGGGGGGAGGGGGGTTTCTTTTTCTTTTTTTCTCTGAAAGGTCTTTTTGGTCAAAGGAAGGGGGCTTTGGGGGGTTTTATATAAAATATATATTTTATTATTTTAAAATTTCAAAAAGCAACTTTTATTTTCGACCTCCAAACGTGACCCACCGCCTGTCGTCCATAGCTAATTACCCCCATTCCGAACGCAATGAGATATGTATCGTAGGCTGATTCGACTGTTTCGATCAGTTTTCGTCAAAATCAAAATATAACTCTATATATTGTATTTGAACTCACATTTCAATTTACCAGGGCCACATACTAACTTAAAAAATTCCCAAATGATTATTTTTAGCTTCGTATTGACGATACTGTCCTAACAAAACTAATTTCGTCAAATTCTGAGACCGTTTGAAAAATGGCTATTTTCCCGTCGATTAAAATCAACTAAAATTGGTCAAACGCGTTTTTCTTTGCCACGCTCACATATTGATTCGAAAAATTATGAAATTTGAAATCTAGCAATAGCTTGACATCATGGATCCAACAAAAGTAGTTTCGTCAAAAACCGAGGTCGTTTGCAAAATTTCCATTTTTAAGGGCCTGAATTCCATAGCGACTATTCAGAATTTTCAACTGGGCGTATCTTTTGATTCCTACTATGAAATTCCGATTTTTTGGATTCGTTGGAAAGATATTCCCGAATAGATTCTAATATTTTTGGTTTCACTAAAATCCGGTTTATTTTGAACCCGGTACATTCATTTGAATTTTGAAATCAAATTGTCGAACTACCGCGCCATTTTCAATTCATCTTATAATTATAAATAAATATTAATATTCTAACGACGACGTATATAAATATATACATTCTAGTTCTATTAAAAATAAATTTCTCTATCGTTATTATTTAAAATAATTCATTTTAAATACTCAAAATTCACTAAAATTGCCAAAATAAAAATTTTAAATTGGCTCGGATTTCCGGGTTATTACACCTATATGAAGAACCAATTTAATATTATCCCAATTAAAACCTAGAACAATGCATATGTATAGTATAATAAGTATACAAGAAAGCATATTTCATGTAAGTTTGAAACATGTTGGATGGACTAAGATATTTTAAAGAGTATTTTGATTTTTTTTTGAAAAGAAACTTTAATTTATTATGTAGTGAATTAATTTCATTTGATGTGTTTTATAATAAATTTTTATTAAAATGTATTGTAGTGAATCTGCTATACTTAATGCATTATACTAAGTTAAATCAGGTATTTTAGGTTAATATATATTTTTCTTATATTTTCATTTTATTAGATTCATGTGACCCAACTTAATCGAAATAAACCTGACCCAACTCATACGCTATCTTATAAAGGATCGAATACAGATTGAACTAATATTAATCCCATGGGTTAAGTGAAGTATTCGATTTAGCCTGACCCAATCCATACCTTGTGTTGCCCTTATTATTCTAAATACTCAAAATG
The DNA here is from genome assembly GCA_030737875.1 of Allium sativum. Taxonomy (NCBI): domain Eukaryota; kingdom Viridiplantae; phylum Streptophyta; class Magnoliopsida; order Asparagales; family Amaryllidaceae; genus Allium; species Allium sativum. Next base: position 49,376,284 of record CM060916.1, read on the forward strand.
CCCAACTATTCTAGATCTCATCTAAGATCCTGGTCCATGGTTAAAGCCTATTAATCTGCAATTAGTTGTACCAATATTACAAACTAATGTCAATGTTACATTTACGTATTGCCAACTTATAAAGTTTAACTGGTCAAAATTCTTCATGCATCATAGTTTCAAGCACTTTTGCATGGTTTAAAAAAATTACTTGCTCCTTCACTCAATAGTGCAAATTTCATTCTCCAGTATTGACCGTTCATACCCATTAAATTCAAAAGCGAATTAGTTTTATGTTGACATGTTGTTATTGTTATTCAAATAACCGAAAGTGCCGAAATTGTTTTGAACTTTGCGACCCTCTCAAATTGAAGTAAAATCATAATTATCAAGTTAAATCATTATTTTGTAGGTCTTTATAATTTCAAAACATTTTTAGGACTGCCATTTCATGCACTGTTAAGCTATGATTTTGTGAGCGCTATTATGCATGATCAGTAGCTTCGCATGTGGTGCTTCCATGGTCAATTATATTTATCATTGTTGCTTGATTTGTATGTGAATAAATACTGCCCTATTTCGGAGAATAGGGTTTTACGCTGCGATTTGAATATATGTTGTACCTCTATGTACGTTATGATGACTTCACAATAAATGTCAGTATTTAGTAGCATCATTGTAAAAATTCTTGAAGCCCTTTGATTAGATTTCGTCTAGACATTCGGCAAAATCAATTGGGTTCGGTACTGACCTAGCTTATTGGCCGGATACAACCCACGACGACTGAACCTATAATACATGGGGTAGGTTCTACACAACCTCTACAGTGCATCAAAAAATTTCATATCAACTAAATAGGCAGTTAGCGAGTTTGTATAGATCTTCCCATTATTAGGGTAGTTTGATGGACAAGATCCAACCCATCAAGAGTGGGCCTCATAGCATGTTACCCATAGATGATGGTCTCTTACTCATCTACATTGCGTTTGTGAAGTTTTGCACCATTTAGTTAAGTATTAAGAGAGTCTTGGATGTATCTTCCTTATTTTTGAACTTGTATAACCAAAAATGCACTAAGTAGATAATCGATACAGATCTATCCCTTTTGGATCTGTACCTACCCATAGATATTGGGTACAATCCATCCAAGGTTACTCCATCGTCATCCTTATCACCACTTCTGTAAAAATCTAGAATTTTAATTATTAGGTTCTAAATATTCAACTAATTTTAAATATTTAAATGGTTGGAGTTTTGGAATTTAATAAGTTGAATACCAATTTAATGGTTATTTAAATAACTGAATTTGTTATTAAGTATTAACTAAAATGAATTCGTTAATTTCATTTGATGCAGTTTAGTTAATATTGATTATAAATCTATTTAGTAAATTTATTAACAATAATAAATAGTTCGGATTTCATGTCATATTTATATGTATTTTAAAATGATAATTTAATATGAAAACAACCATTTTTCAAGTGATCTTGAAACTCGACGAAACCCATTTCATCGGATTTGAAATAACATGTTATTGCAAGGTTTCAATTCTCGTACCAATCGGAGTTATGTAAGTATGCATGATATAAACGTGTATTAATAAATGATTTGAAAGTTTAATAGTAATTGTTAAATACGATCGAATTAGCTTCTGAAACAAGTTTTATTCATTTTGGAATATGGGTTATTAGGTATGGACGACAGTTAGAACGTCTCGTTGTGAGTTCAAAACTTTTCAGACTCGATGTATATTGTTTTCTAGAGGCTATATAAGCATCTCATTGTTCACAATCCCAAAGTCACAACCCTAGCCTCCATTTTTCTTCAATTAAATGGTTTAAATTTAGTTTTCCAATTTGTCCACATTTAGTGAAAACTCTCAACTAGAAAGTTGTTCGCATCGTCGTTTGGAGTTGATCCATGCCAGACGCTCGACCATCGGGGGTTTGGAAGTTCATAAAATTGCTAAAAACTAGACTGGTCATGTTTCGTGTTTTCCTCTATAGTTCACCCACAATGGACTTCTTGACCGAGGCATCTGAAGAGGAATGGTGCACGGGAGAATGGATTTCAAGCTAGGGTGGTGCGACAGTGTATAGTTGGTCGTGGTCCGAGAAAATGTTAGTTAAACCATTTCCGTTCAACTATGGTTTCATGACGAATAGAGAGGAGCTGGGGGTCGGGTCTTCAGGTGTGGGATTGGCTCTAGGAGGCGGTCACGGCAGTTGGTGGCTCACGGTGTTCGGCGCGGCGTGATTCCCGTGGGAGGCTGAGGAAGGTGACGTAGTTTATGTCGTGTATTCGGCCTGGGCAACTTCATGTTTGGCCATGATTTATTAAACACTAATCAAGGTAATTAACGTGTCAATGAAGTCACTCGTGAATATAAACTATTTTAATTCGAGTTCAAACTTGTAACAAGTATATCTTATTCATACGAAATCAGATTGAGGCAAAACAAGTTATGTTGGGTTCGTATTAACGAACACTACACATATGAGTTGGATTGGAGTGATTTAGAGCTATTTGGATTTTATGTAATTTCAAACTTTTGTTTGGAATTATATAAATCAACGTGAAATCATCAAATTGGAATGGATGGTGAGTTCACTCTCACACTTTCTGGGGTATTGTATTATCATATCGTATAACATAAATATCTACTGTTGAATCAATACTTATTTGTGCAATATGTTTGATTGTTTCTTTGATTGATTGGTTGATTTACTGCTTTGTTGGTGGTTGTCGATGTATATTCCCATCTATGAACATATGACCTTTCACATTACCTACTTTTAAGCGGAAGATTCGTCTTAAATGAACTAGATTATATCATCTACTCTATAAGCATAAATAACAATTTTGTTGCAGGGGACAATATAAAGGGAAAGGCGGAGCATATGTAGCGAACTGGGCCACGACAGAACACTTCGAAATTTAAACACTTATGTGTGGTCGATAATGAATTAATTGTTCCTCTATTTACGCTAATATGTTATTCACATTCATTCATTCATATTTTTATTCTATTTGCTTTCATTTGCTTATACTCATTTATGGCCTTCTTTTTCTTATGTGTATTCCCATGTTATTTATATTATCAATGATTGAATTAAATTAAACATTTTGTTTAATACAAGCTTGGGTTTTCGAAAAATCAATATTTGAACAAAATTATCGTTTTAATTAATGATATTTATAAATTTACTTATTTTTTGAGTTAATGATGAGATTCAATTATCAATGTTAACAAATGACAATTGAGCCTGATTTTGCATATAAGTAACAAACTGAAAATTAATTATTCATTCTAATTAATGATATTAAAATTTGATTAATTATTATAGTTATTTAAGCTATTTTTTTATTAATGGTTATTGAAACTTAATAATCATTTTAGTGAATGTTGCCTTAGTACCAATGTCTTATTTTAACTAATAAGATGTAATTTGATTTGTCTGTTCAATTAAGTTTCTTTCTAAAATGAAATTCAATGGGATTAATGAGATGAGTAAAACTAATTTAATTAATCAAATATAAAGTATTTAATAATAACTAACATATTTATGTAGGGTTTTAAAACTTGATTAAATAATTTAAGATAGGTATGCAAATAATCGATTATAAAAGATCATAAATGTGATTGACCTATCTTACAGGATAATGATATTGCTTTAGAATTTATAAATAGAATTTGTATATGGTTTATACATTTTTTAAGAATATTAAAATGGTTTTTAAACTAGAACAAAAGGTGTAATAAATTGTCTTTTAGGATAATTAATATTTACTTTAAACAAATTAAAGTATTTAAATTTGATTTATTATCCTTTTTGGATAAATATACCGTTTAGATCTTATAGACTATAGTTTATAATAAGAATGCCCTCTTTAAATATAAATGATTTGAAATTTAATCAGTCTAAAGTGTGTTATGTTTTTATCGAAATCAATGTTTTAAATTAACATTGGTTTCAACTTTTATTTTAAATATGCTTAGAAGAATAATTATCTCTTTAAAAATAATATTTTGAAGAATATAGTAAATGAACTTTCCTTCCAAATATGTGAAATGTGGAAAGCAAGCATAAGTACGAGTTCTTGAAGTTTAGAGGTTTTTGATATGGATATAGAAAGAAATTTCCATAAATGATATCATTTATATGGAAAATATTTAGTTATACTCTTATCACTAGATGTTGAAATATAAAAACTTTCCTCTATCTCGAAGGTTGGAAACATTGTTAAGGCGATGCCTAGAGGTAACACTACCTCAACTTGCCAAACTTTATTTTTAACCAAGAGATAATACAAGTTTGGAATTGATAAATAGTGATAACGGAATGTGATTTAATTTCCGTATATAGTTTGAATATCCCTGATAGTTGATTTAACAAATATTGGTTCAGTTTTCTTGAGCTGTATAGTTAGACTAAAATGATTTGTTGCTCTTTAAGCACTGTTATCCTTTGTTTGAAATGGCTGAACCAAAAGAGTGAGTGGAAGTCAAACTATGTGAGGTTGCTCCTATTAAGATATTATCACATCTGCTCTAGATTGGATTCAGTTGTGTCAGCATGTAGATGTAAAATACTCGGATTTTGTGCGGGGTACGGATTACACGTTTCCGAGAGTCATCGGAGTTCTCAATATAATCTAGAGATATACTTTCGGTCAGGGAGCACACTCCTAGTCATTGTTTTGTTTGGAAATTATCATTCTATTCGTTCGATTTTTAAATTATAAGTTATTTAATTGCGTCAGGAAGATTTAATTTTTTCACGATGTTTAATTAGTTTAATCCATGTTGAGATTGGATGTGTTTAATTATGAGATTTAGATCAATGACAAGATGAATAATCCAGTCAACATATCAAACAAGATAAAATTATTTTAAAGCTCAGTGGTATAATCCGTAGCATTCCATCTTCCTCTAAATCCACTGCACTAATAGACCTTGATCCCTCCCATGGCATATATTGGGTATTCGATGAATCAAACAAAGATGAGGATGCAAGCAATAAGGAAGGAGATGGAGTTTCTAGGGAAGGATATGAATCAGATAAAGATGGTGCGGAAGATCCAAAGGTATAATTTCATTCTATATGTATTTTGGCTTTTAGAACTTGAAACTCTTTAATTAACATTTTGGTTTAAGACAATGCTTATGTAAATATATTTCATGGTTGCTACGATGGATTTGTACTTAAACTACGTGAATGTTATGTTATTTTTATGACTTAAAACCATATACGTTCACTACTACAATGATTACCCAACTACAACACATATGCTCACATATGCACAGTTTGATATATAGTTTAAATATATGGTGTGTACATGATATGTATTATATCATAAGTATATCATTTTTGTCGATGATAATGGAAAGAAATCATATGTGTCCTAACAAAATGTAGCAAAGATTCATGGGGAGAAAGCATAAACTTCGGGGGAGATTATAACCGTTTGCTCACATCCTGTTCAGTATTGTCATTAATCAAAAAGGGAGAGAATGTTGAATCACAATTTTTTTATCAATGACAAGATGAAAGATCAAGTCTACATATAACAAATAAGATGTCTTGCAAACCCGTCAAAGACTCTAGAAGTACGATAGTTATTTTATATTAGTAGAGTCTAGTTTTAGACTATGATGTTAAAATCTCTCCTCTAAGTTTTTATTTTTATAATCCTCAATAAAACTTTTTGTATTTAAATGAATCTGGAAAATTCACAATTCAGTCGACTAGATTAACTAGTTTAGTCAACTGAATGCACGTAGAAGTTGTATGCATATTCCGGTATCAGTCGACTAAATATTCTTATTCAGTCAACTGAATCTACTCCAATACAAAACTTTTATTTGACTTCCATTTCAGTTAACTGAGTATGAATATTCAATCAACAGAATAAAGTTCTGATTATCATATTTTGAAGAGACAACTTTTTCTGAAGAGTTTCTTTGATACTTAATGGTTGCAACTCTCTGATTTCGATCATAAAACTTCACCAATAGCTGTAACTCTTCATTCACTGTATACATGTAACACCCCGTAATTTTAAAACATGACATAAGAGATAATTAAAGAATACTTATTTTTTATAAGAAGATTTAAGGGAAACAGGCTATGCCATTGCGTTCGTCTCGGAATTCTGCTTGGAATAGAGTTTGATTTTGCATAAATCAGATATCGTATGAAGAAGTTATGAAGCTTAGAAGATTTCAGTTTAAAGCAGAATTTATTTAAATAATAATTAAATAACAAAAACTGTTCAAAAATCAAAATTTAGACAAACTGGACTGAGCGGGAAATTTCCCGCTCATGGGTGTCGACCCTCCCCATGGGGTGTTGACAGGGGTGTCGACCCCCCTATAGGGGTGCCGACCCCATCGGCCCAGAGCTGACCTCACGTGTTTTATGATGGATCTAATGATGTGTTTTTCTGGTCTGGATGGTTCAAATGGATTCTAATCTAATATAAGGGCCCTAATTCACCTAGAGCATTTATAAAATACCCCTAAACCTAACCCTAATCTCATTATTTTCATCCATGGCGCCTCCATGCTGCTCTAATCTAAATTAACCTAGCCTTTCTTCTCCAACCAAAATCAAAGTAGAGATTTAGAGATAGTTCTTCTTCAACAATCAAAGATTATTCAAGATCAGAATTGCTACAACAACGATTAATTCTCTCTTCCGAGAATCCGACCACTGTGAGTATATGTTACTTTCACATATAATTAAATTAAAAAGTAATTGTGATAGGATTGTAAATTGGATCTAATGTATATGCCTGTGATTGAAATGAATCTTATCAGGCTTGTAAATCATTATCTTTCAGATTCATACCTATAAACCTATCATTTGACTTTCTGACCCATTTTATTGTTATATGCCTGTTTATATTTCATATGCTTGTTCTTATGTTTATGCAAGTTTTGATGTTTTGATTCTCTTCCCTTCTTCTTTTCCTTTTTCTTATGAGATTAGGCTAACTTCGAGCCTAACATATTGCATTGAGATTTACGTATGAATAACGTTGGAACAATTGGGAAAAAGTTTGGGAAATATGCAATGAAATGAAATTTGGCATAAATTGTTGATGAATATGGAAAATTGGTTTGGGCATAATTGAGTATGACTTGTATACATGAGATTTGGCACATTATTAATAACTATGAAGATGGGTTTGGGCATAATTTGGCACATGAGAGTATAAACATAATTTAGATTGGAAATTATGGGTAATTGGAATATATTTGAAATTGGGACTTGAATCAAGAAAGTGATAATGAACTCATAAGACACGAGGTTAGATTCAGATTGCGGTATAAGCCTGCCCAGAACCGCCCGACATATCCAGCAATCGCAACTTGGTAATCTAATGTGAGAGGTCAAAGGTAGAAATTAGATGCGTAATAATGCAAAGACACGAGGTTAGATTCGGATTGCGGTATAAGCCTGCCCGGAACCTCCCGACAAATCCAGCAACCGCAAAATGGTAATTTAATGTGGGATGTCTTGCAAGATTACGGTTATAATGAATTAATGAACACTTAACCAAGATAAGACCTATGATTAGACATGGGGATAATAAAGGGTTAAGTGTGTAACATGGGTAGCATGTGAAACATAATAAAAGCACTAAACCAAGATGAGACATGTGGTTAGACATAGGGATAAAAAGGGGTTAAGTGGGAATTCCTAGTGGGGACCAAGCTTAGGAGGGAAGCTTATGTCAAGTGGATGGACCCTTTTCAACTAGTAACCCATTTTAGTATCTATATGAGCTCGAACTAGGTCGAGGACAAGGACACCCTTACTGGGGTTGATTGTAAGAGGCCAATAAAGAGTTAGCGATGACAGTGCAAGTCCAACGGAGTCATATGCATGCGTGGGTCTAGGCTGGTAGGTAAGACGCTGTTGCATCGTGTAGGTATAAGCTGTGCATTTCAGTAGTATCGGGGTTGCCACCTTAGGGAGTGATACACCCTATTGTGGGACCAGCACAGGTATTTATGAGTTAGGGAGCCGATCGAATATGAGGGTACATCTAGTGGTAGTATGTGCATACCTATGATAGCAGCTAGAGGTACATAATCAAATGGGAAGGGTAGTGGGTACAACTAGTAGGGATAGGAGAAAGTTGGCACCTATGATAGTAACTAGAGGTACACGAAGCTACCATCATTATATTTGTTTAAATGGGATCATCTTTTAGTATGTAACTAGTATGATGGTATGGTGCAGAGCATATCTTATAGTGGTTAGGAGCGCAGCCGATGTTCTATCTTACTTACCTTGTTTACCTTGCCATATCTGCTTATGTTACAGTCATCTCTTATATCCAGTTTATGTTCTTATCCTGTTACTTTACCGATTATATTGTTAAAGTCACTAGACTCGCCAGACTTAGGTCTGACCCATCTTGTTTAGCCTCTTTTCTTTCTTTTCCCCTCAGGTCCTCAGGGTGGGATCAGTGGAGCTTGACTCATATTTCTTTCTTCTCGAAGTGCTTGGAAGTGTTGAAAGTAATGCTTAGCTTTATCTCTTTTCCATTATGGCTATTTGGAGTGGAATTATGGTTTTACTTTAATGTACTCTGATAATAATTTTATTCAAGATGGATATTTGTGTACTTGGCTTTAGTATGTGGTTTTGATGTTGTAACCAGACATGTTTTGCTTTTCCGCTGCAATGAATAAATTTTGAATTTTCTTAAGCACCATTTCTGAAACAACCCACCTCTGTTAAGGTCACTCTCAAAGAGAATGCCATAATTTCGGTGGAGCATTATAGGTAAAAGATGTAGATAGATTACAAGACAGACAATTAAAGCAGCAACAAATAAATAAAACTTTATTTCATTGATAAAGAGCTTGTACAAAGATTGTTTTACAATACCAAAGTATCATGTCTTGCTTACAAAAATAAAGAAGCATAAAATGATTTCCCCAAATAAAGCATGAGCTAGCCATAGCAGTAGAAGAGAGAGTCCAAGGCAACACGTCAAAGAGTCTTCAAGCTTGGAAAGAGTAACGGCAACAGAAGAAAAGAGGCGAAAGCAAACTAGGTCAGACAAAAAGTCTGGTAAGTCCAGTGATTCTTAGTATTTAAACGAGGAAAAGGGTCATGACATGAATAAACTAAATATAAAACTAAACCATAGTAACAAGAAAATATGGGATAAGCATGGGATATGGCAAGATAAACTGAATGTACCAATAAACTAAATGTACTGATAAACTGAATGCGCTCCTACTCCTTCTCTGCTTCGCAACTACCCTGTTTATACTGATTTCTATATCTCTTCACTACCTAACTGGTGTCCAAACTAGCAATCTATGATAACGTGATCCCAATCCCCGTATTTACGGTTGCCTTCACGTGTACTTCTATTATGGGGATTCCGTTTATTACCTAGATCTAATCTAGGGTTTACTATCGAGTGCTTACTAGATTCAACCAGGGTTTACGCTACCCAGGGCCACTAGGGTTTATGCTACCTATTGAACGCTTCTCGGATTCAGGGTTTACGCGACCTAGGCCCAACTAGGGATTATGCTACCTACTTGTATTAATTTTCCATGTGTCCATGTTAGTCAGCCCTCCCTTGCGTGTAGATAAACTGTGCTGGCCCCACCATAAGGTGTATCAAGCCTTATGATAGCGACCGACACGATTCAAGATGCATAATGTATAACTACTGGTACCCAGTGCCTGCTTTTTCCACTTTGGAGTACGTGCACGCCCGTAAACCGTCGGAACCTACATTGACGTACCCCCTGCCGCTATTTTTGACCGCTTAAAATCAGCCCAGTAATCGTGCCCCACCCTGCCTAATTTCAGAGTACTATGATACATCTATGTGGGTTACTGCTGAAATGGGTCTCCGTTACTAGGGTTTCCTACGGGTTAAGTTTGTGGGCCTATATATACAAATATTACCCACCTATACGAGATGTACTTAACCCTCCCACCGATTCTAGCATGTTTTCTTAACGGTTAAGTTTTGTGGGCCTATATTTACTAATATTACCCACCAACCCGACGTGCACTTAACCTTCCCACGGATTCAAGCATGTTTATTTAATGGTTAAGTTTTGTGGGCCTATATTTACTAATATTACCCACCTACCCAACGTGTACTTAACCTCCAACTCGTCTAGTCATGTTGGTTAATTGGTTCTTATTAACTTAACATTTCTTGCTTGTCATGTTGGATTGGTTAAGTGTGATTTATTAACTCAACCCTGTTCATTTATCATGTTATATTGGTTAAGTATTTCCCACTTAACTTAACCCCATTCGCTCATCAAGTTATATTGGTCAAGTGTCATTAATCAATTCAAGTTGACTTAACCCATCCATCCATCACGTTGTGTTGGTTAAGTGTTTCCTTCTGGTGTTGACTTGACCCTACCTCAAATCATGTTATATTGGTTAAGTGTTGTTCTCGTGTTAACTTAACCCTTCCCATACATCATGTTATATAATTGGTTAAGTGTTTCCTCTTGTATTACTTAACCCCACAACATGTCATTATATATTTTGGTTAAGTGTTACCTTAGTTAACTTAACCCTATCATCGACTTAATTAACATGTTACAATGGTTAAGTGTTCTAAATTTACTTAACCTCACCCACTTGTCTAATGAACATGTTGTAATGGTTAAGTGTTCTAATTTAACTTAACCTCACCCACATGCCTAGTTAACATGTTAATACGGTTAAGTGTTTCCCTAATTACTTAACCTCACCATTTCTAGCTTGATTTATTCATGAGCCTTAATTAATTAATTAAAGCACCAACCACTCACATTAGACAGATATTTTTGTGGTTACTGGATGTGCCGGTCGGTTCCGGGCAGGTCTACACCACAACTCAGTCTAACCTCAGGTCTTTCTAGGCTTGATGCACTAACCACACACATTAGTCAGGTATTGTTGTGGTCACTAGATGTGCCGGTCGGTTCCGGGTAGTTTTACACCACAACTCAGTCTAACCTCGGGCTAGGCATATTCATCTTTTACTAAATTTACATATTTACTATTTATGTAAATTTTTCGTAAATCAATTTAGCCTAGATCATATTTTTTTGGCATGCAAATTAGCATGTTTATATTCTATGCCCAAAACTTGATTTACCTATCAATCAGCCCAACTTGCAGTTTATACCAATTTAGATTTAATATTCCCCTTTTACAATTCATGCCTAGTCCAGATTAATATTGCAATTTACGGTTCATGTCAAAACTAGATTTAATATTCTAGTTTACCGTTTATGTCCAAAACTTGGGTTACATGCCAATTACACACTTTGCGGCCAATTAAATTTATCAATTTATGCCCAAGTCTAATATGCATGTAAATCATTCACTATTATAGCCAATTTAGACCATGCCAACATATTTATTATGCCAAACTAACTTAGATTAAGCTACGCCCAAATTCGCGCGCCGTAATCGTATGTATAACATGATTTCACAAGTTTCTAAGTACTCATGAAATGATACTAATAGTATCAAAGCAAGGAATAGGGATAAGCAGGAGAATTGACATAAAAGAGTAGCCATGCAAGAATGAACCAAATGGTTCCAATGGATTTGATGTACATAATAGTGAATAGGAATAAACTAGCCAAGTTACACACTAAATATGAGATTCACATGATCAAGGGAATAGGCATAGGTGATTTGGTCCAACATAATGCCAGTTCAAGGTACAACATGATCGGTTATTTGTAATAATGTTAATAATCATAAGCAACTAACTACAATAGTCATAGGCAATTAACCACAATAGTCATGGGCGACTAATCACAATAATTTCTTAACCAATGTCATAGGCAATAGTCTCATAGTCTGATTCATAGTCTTAGGCAATAATTTCATAGGCAACAGTTCATGGCCATAGTCTTAGACAAGGGTCTCATAGTCATAGTCATTGTCATAGGCAATAGCTTCATAGGCACTAGTTTCATAGTCATATTCAAAGTCATAGGCAATAGCTTCCTAGGCAATAGTTTCATAGTCATAGTCTTAGGAAAAAGTCCCATAATCATAGTCATTGGCAGTTAGCCATAATAAGTTCTAGGCCACAATCGAGAATCAGATCCAAAGGCATAGATAACGTTAGATTTGACATAAGCACGAATCAAAGAAAATTAACTTGCAAATAGGTATAGTTCTATATTTTGATTCATTACATTCACAATTCCAATTACACGTTCAAATCTAAGGAATAACCGAACTTACAGTGATCGGTTTAGAAAAGGCGATTTGCTATGATTTGAAGCGGAATGCCTATGGTCCAACTTGAATATTTATCTTGATATGAATCTCCAATTTGAAGAATAACTATAACTTGTTTTAATGGAGAATAAGATTTATTTTAATGGTGGAGGCTAGAGAGAAACAACACGTAGACACCTAAAGGAATTTGTGTGGAGAAACCTTAGGTCTAGGCATTCTTTTATAGGTGTAGAGAGTGTTTTAGAGCCCTTAGATCATCATAGAAGCCATCAGCAACACATCAAAAATCATCATCAGACCTATTAGGAGTTACCACGTAGCCCTAGTGACACAACATAAGCCAAAAATTCGCTGCAGATATGGTCTGGCCGAACCAGGGTAGGTCGACCCCCAGGTCGACCCCTTGGTCGACCTGGGTCCTGGGCGGGAAATTTCTCGCCCAGCCCGGTTGTGTGTTTTGAATTTGAACTGATCTATTTATAAATTTGAGCTGAAACTTCTGAAGGCCATAACTTCTTCATACAAAGTCCGATTCACGCAAACTCAGACTCTATCTCAAGAAGAATTCCGAGACGAACGCAATGGTATAACCCGTTTCCCTTAATTCTTCTCGTAAATATTAAGCATACTTTGATTTGTTACATTAACGTTTACAGAAAATACGGGGTGTTACATTCTCCCCTCCTTAAAGGATTTTGTCCCCGAAATCTTCAAGTTAAGAAGAACTTATATCCTACCATCCAATCACCTATCTACTCAACCATTCAATCACAAACATCCATTGCCCTTAAAAAGGCTTCTAATATTTTTCATGATTCTATGCATAGTGTCTGTACATGTCCTTATCTAATATAAAATCAGGAGGTCTACTGATTCAGTTGACCTCCTTAATGCGAATTATGTCAGTGCCATGAGTTCATCATGTATGCAATTATCCCTAGTCATGTAAGTACTATATGCGTGCGTATTCATTCATCCATATGCAACATCCATATGATAACACATCAAGTTTTAATCCGTATACAAATACATATATGCATATGCAAACATGAAAGTGACTGAGCCGATCTAGTGCCTAATGTGTGTATTTGCATCCACGAGCAACCACTAGAAAACACTTGTAACCACTTGCATCCACTTGCATCCACCAAACATAACATGTCTCAAACACATGTTTACATCCATTGGCTTCTACCTAGGATCACGAAGATAGGACCTAGAGGATATACTTAAAAAATGGAAACAAGAATGCCTAAAATTCCTAGCAAAAGAGATCAAGGATATACCCTCAAGAAAGAGGGTATGATGCGCGTATCTAGTCTTTCATCTTCTAAGTCGCATCTTCTTGAGCTTCACTCCACTGTACCTTATCGAATTTAACTTCATGGTTGTGAAGCTTCTTGCCCTTCATTTTCAAAACCCACTAGTAAAGATAGGCCCTCGATCACTTACCATGCTAGAGGGCATCCAATGTAGTCAAACTATCTTTCCAAGATAAACATATATTAACCATGATATCAAGTGTATTTCCCAAGATGATTAGATGTCTCTCCTCTACTTAGCTTATCCATCATACTGCAAGTCTGAGGGTCAGAAGCTAATGGATACTATGTGCTTATTACCTCCATTAAGGTCAGTCTTTTTCTTTCTACTTAGGGCGTCTGCCACAACTATTTATTTCTCATGCAAACCATCCTAGTCGAACTAGACATCCCTCAAGTACAAGCCCCAAAGGCCTAAACCAATATCAGACAAGCACCCAAGGAATACCTTCTTCGAATTTGGACGATCTATGTGAGATGATACTAACAAGACAACCAAACAATTGAACATTTTACCGACTCTGGCCATCGTCGCCAATCTTGCTCCAGAATTATCATTGATCGCATAACTGGCTTTGCAGTGTCATCTAGATACATGCTGAAGTTTGTATCGAGTTTTTAGGGGAAAACCCCCTACCCTAGTCAAAACATCTTGCATACCCATGGACTATCCTAAGGATCGAAAATCGTCGAAAGATAAGTAAATTGATTCTAGGTAGCTAAGAAAAACTGATCCCTTAGGATCGTATGAAATCTCAAGGGTATTCTCGAGGCAAGTCGAAAGTCTAACTACCCTTGTTTCATAATTACTAGCTAACCAATCAATGCCTAGAATCAACCCATAGCCCAAAAAACATAAGCATAAATATAGCTATTCTCAAATCCTCACAAGTCAAAGATAGATGGGCCGAACCAGCAATTGGATTCGAGGCTATAATGGGATCCTCTACTACACTATATCTAGGGTGCAGAGACTCAACTATGGAAGAAGATATATACGGATGTGAAGCGCTAAAATCGGAAGGAGTGCTAACAAGATAATCAAAAAGGAAAAACTCTTTCAACCGAAATCTTACTGCCTCTCTCTCAAGTATGCTGGCGGTGAGAGCATGCACTCGCCTTCCAGAAAATCGTGTCCTTTGTTCTGGCCCTTGTCCTCAATTATATGACCTGTTATACTCTAGTGAAGATACTTCTTCTTGTCTTAGGTTTTACTATTTTTTTCCTCCCCTCCTTTGTGAGCCAAGTCCATATCCATGGGTTCTTCATCCTTGTGTTGTGCTCCGTAGCCAGACCCCCTCATTCTCAACTTTTCCATCCTTGTCTAACTTGTTGACATGTCTCTCGAAAGCTGCTTCCATCGCATGAGAATCCTACAAAGCTCGAAAGAAAATTAGCCGTAGGTGAAACTGCTACGGCTACAGATGGAAGTTGGGCACTTGTTTGCCCACTGAAAAGTGTCGTAGTCTTATCGAGCCTACGAAACCATATTGCGAAGAGGTTACCTTCCAGAAAGCCAGGAGCCCCAGAGACTCAAGAAAGGAGGAAACAAGGATTCAAATAGAGGACCAAAAGATAGTGCATATGGATTTGGGGAATATGCCTTTAAAACAAAACTTTTCTTTTGAAAATGCTTCTTTTAAAATCGTTTGAAAATAATTTTTCAAATCGTTTTGTCTGATCCTGTAACCTTCAGCTCTGATACCAAGTGAAACACCCCACCTCCGTTAAGGTCACTCTCAAAGGGAATGCCTTAATTTCGGTGGAGCATTATAGGTAAAATATGCAGATAAATTACAAGACAAACAATTAAAGCAGCGACAAATAAATAAAACTTTATTTCATTGATAAACAACTTGTACAAAGAATGTTTTACAATACCAAAGTATCCTGTCTTGCTTACAAAAATAAAGAAGCATAAAATGATTTCCCCAAATAAAGCATGAGCCAGCCATAGCAGTAGAAGAGAGTCCAAGGCAACATGTCAAAGAGTCTTCAAGCTTGTAAAGAGTAACGGTCCAAACAAACCTGAGCTATTCCCTCCCTGACTACCTTGGGGGGGGGGGGACGGAAGAAAAGAGGCGAAAGCAAACTAGGGCAGACATAAAGTTTGGTAAGTCCAGTGATTCTTAGTATTTAAACGAGGAAAATGGTCATGACATGAATAAACTAAATATAAGACTAAATCAAGGTAACAAGATAATATGGGATAAGCATGGGATATGGCAAGATAAACTGAATGTACCGATAAACTGAATGCGCTCCTACTCCTTCTCTGCTTCGCAACTACCCTGTTTATACTGATTTCTATATCTCTGCACTACCTAACTGGTGTCCAAACTAGTAATCTATGATAACGAGGTCCCAATCCCCGTATTTGCGGTTGGCTTCATGTGTGCTTCTATTATGGGGATTCCGTTTATTACCAAGATCTAATCTAGGGTTTACTATCGAGTGCTTACTAGATTCAACCAGGGTTTACGCTACCCAGGGCCACTGGGGTTTATGCCTCCTATTGAATGCTTCTCGGATTCAGGCTTTACGCGACCTAGGTCCAACTAGGGATTATGCTACCTACTTGTATTAATTTTCCATGTGTCTGTGTCAATCGGCCCTCTCTTGCGTGTAGATACTCTGTGCTGGCCCCACCATAAGGTATCAAGCCTTATGATAGCAACCCGACACAATTCAAGATGCACAATGTATAACTACTGGTACCCAGTTCCTACTTTTTCCACTCCGGAGTACATGCACGCCCGTAAACCGTTGGAACCTACACTGACGTACCCTCTGCCGCTATTTTCGACTGCTTAAAATCAGCCCAGTAATCGTGCCCCACCCTGCCTAGTTTCAGGGTACCATGATACATCTATGTAGGTAACTGCTGAAATGGGTCCCCGTTACTAGGGTTTCCTTCTGGTTAAGTTTGTG
The DNA here is from genome assembly GCA_030737875.1 of Allium sativum. Taxonomy (NCBI): domain Eukaryota; kingdom Viridiplantae; phylum Streptophyta; class Magnoliopsida; order Asparagales; family Amaryllidaceae; genus Allium; species Allium sativum. The sequence goes on from CM060916.1 coordinate 49,392,776, forward strand.
GGCCAATACATACAAATATTACCCACCTATACAAGATGTACTTAACCCTCCCACCGATTCTAGCATGTTTTCTTAGCGGTTAAGTTTGGTAGGCCTATATTTACTAATATTACCCACTAGCCCGACGTGCACTTAACCTTCCCGTGGATTCAAGCATGTTTATTTAATGGTTAAGTTTTGTGGGCCTATATTTACTAATATTACCCATCTTCCCGACGTGTACTTAACCTCATACTCGACAAGTCGTGTTGGTTAAGTGGTTCTTATTAACTTAACCTTTCTTGCTTATCATGTTGGATTGGTTAAGTGAGATTTATTAACTTAACCCTCTTCATTTATCAGGTTATATTGGTTAAGTATTTCCCATTTAACTTACATCAAGTTATATTGGTCAAGTGTCATTAATCAATTCAAGTTGACTTAACACATCCATTCGTCACGTTATGTTTGTTAAGTGTTTCCTTCTGGTGTTGACTTGAGCCTACCTCAAATCATGTTATATTGGTTAAGTGTTGTTCTCGTGTTAACTTAACCCTTCCCATACATCATGTTATATAATTAGTTAAGTGTTTCCTCTTGTATTACTTAACCCCATAACATGTCATTATATATTTTGGTTAAGTGTTACCTTAGTTAACTTAACCCTATCATCGGCTTAATTAACATGTTACAACGGTTAAGTGTTCTAAATTTACTTAACCTCACCCACTTGTCTAATGAACATGTTGTAACGGTTAAGTGTTCTAATTTTACTTAACCTCACCCACTTGCCTAGTTAACATGTTATTACGGTTAAGTGTTTCCCTAATTACTTAACCTCACCATTTCTAGCTTGATTTATTCATGAGCCTTAATTAATTAATTAAAGCACCAACCACTCACATTAGACAGATATTTTTGTGGTTAATGGATGTTCCGGTCGGTTCCGGGCAGGTCTACACCACAACTCAGTCTAACCTCAGGTATTTCTGGGCTTGATGCACTAACCACCCACATTAGACAGGTATTGTTGTGGTCACTGGATGTGCCAGTCGTTTCCGGGCAGTTTTTTCACCACAACTCAGTCTAACCTCGGGTTAGGCATATTCATCTTTTACTAAATTTACATATTTACTATTTATGTAAATTTTCCATAAATCAATTTAGCCTAGATCATATTTATTTGTCATGCAAATTAGCATATTTATATTCTATGCCCAAAACTTGATTTACCTATCAATCATCCCATCTTGCAGTTTATACCAAATTTGGATTTAATATTTCCCTTTTACAATTCATGCCTAGTCTAGATTAATATTGCAATTTACGGTTCATGTCAAAACTAGATTTAATATTCTAGTTTATCGTTTATGTCCAAAACTTGGGTTACATGCCAATTACACACTTTGCGGCCAATTAAATTTATCAATTTTTGCCCAAGTCTAATATGCATGTGAATTATTCACTATTATAGTCAATTTAGACTATGCCAACATATTTATTATGCCAAACTAACTTAAATTAAGCTACACCCAAATTCCCGCGCCATAATCGTACGTATAACATGATTTCACAAGTTTCTAAGTACTCATGAAATGATACTAAGAGTATCAAAGCAAGGATAAGGGATAAGCAAGAGAACAGACTTAAAAGAGTAGCCATGCAAGAATGAACCAAATGGTTCCAATGGATTTGATGTACATAATAGTGAATAGGAATAAACTAGCCAAATTACACACTAAATATGAGATTCACATGATCATGGGAATAGGCATAGGTGATTTGGTCCAGCATAATGCCAGTTCAAGGTACAACATGATCGATTATTTGTAATAATGGGAATAATCATAAGCAACTAACTACAATAGTCATAGGCAATTAACCACAATAGTCATGGGCGACTAATCACAATAATTTCTTAACCAATGTCATAGGCAATAGTCTCATAGTTATGATTCATAGTCGTAGGCAATAATTTCGTAGGCAACAGTTCATGGCCATAGTCTTAGACAAGGGTCTCATAGTCATAATCATAGTCATAGGCAATAGCTTCATAGGCAATAGTTTCATAGTCATAGTCATAGGCAATAGCTTCCTAGGCAATAGTTTCATAGTCATAGTCTTAGGAAAAAGTCCCATAATCATAGTCATTGGCAGTTAGCCATAATAAGTTCTAGGACACAATCGAGAATCAGATCCAAAGGCATTGATAACGTTAGATTTGACATAAGCATGAATCAAAGATAATTAACTTGCAAATAGGTATAGTTCTATATTTTGATTCATTACATTCACAATTCCAATTACATGTTCAAATCTAAGGAATAACCGAACTTACAGTGATCGGTTTAGAAAAGGCGATTTGCTATGATTCGAGGGACGTTGCTTGAAGCGGAATGCCTATGGTCCAACTTGAAGATTTATCTTGATATGAATCTCCAATTTGAAGAAGAACTATAACTTGTTTTAATGGAGAATAAGATTTATTTTAATGGTGGAGGCTAGAGAGAAACAACACGTAGACACCTAAAGGAATTTTTGTGGAGAAACCATAGGTCTAGGCATTCTTTTATTGGTGTAGAGAGTGTTTTAGAGCCCTTAGATCATCATAGAAGCCATCAGGTCCGTCCAACACATCAAAAACGATCATCAGACCAATTAGGAGTTACCACGTAGCCCTAATGACACAACACAAGCCAAAAATTCGCTGCAGATCTGGTCTGTCCGAACCAGGGTAGGTCGATCCCTAGGTCGACCCCCAGGTCGACCCCCTGGTCGACCTGGGTCCTGGGCGGGAAATTTCCCGCCCAGCCCGGTTGTGTGTTTTGAATTTGAACTGAGTTGTTTTTAAGTTTGAGCTGAAACTTCCGAAGGCCATAACTTCTTCATACAAAGTCTGATTCACGCAAACTCGGACTTTATCTCAAGAATAATTCCGAGACGAACGCAATGACATAACCCGTTTCCCTTAATTCTTCTCTTAAAAATTAAGTATACTTTGATTTGTTACATTAACGTTTGCAGAAAATACGGGGTTTTTCATACTCCCCTCCTTAAAGGATTTCGTCCCCGAAATCTTCAAGTTTAGAAGAACTTATATCCTACCATCCAATCACCGATCTACTCAACCATTCAATCACAAACATCCATTGTACTTAAAAAATCTTCTAATGTTTTTCATGATTCTATGCATAGTGTGTGCACATGTCCTTATCTAATATAAAATCAGGCGGTCTACTGATTCAATTGACCTCCTTAATGCGAATTATGTCAGTGCCATGAGTCCATCATGTATGCAATTATCCCTAGTCATGTAAGTACTATATGCGTGCGTATTCATTCATCCATATTCAACATCCATATGATAACACATCAAGTTTTAATCCGTATACAAATACATATATGCATATGCAAACATGAAAGTGACTGAGCCGATCTAATGCCTAATGTGTGTATATGCATCCACGAGCAGCCACTAGAAAACACTTGTAACCACTTGCATCCACCAAACATAACATGTCTCAAACACATGTTTACATCCATTGGCTTCTACCTAAGGATCACGAAGATAGGACCTAGAGGATATACTTAAAAAGATGGAAACAAGAATGCCTAAAATTCCTAGCAAAAGAGATCAAGGATATACCCTCAAGAAAGAGGGTATGATGCGCGTATCTAGTCTTTCATCTTCTAAGTCGCATCTTCTTGAGCTTCACTCCACTGTACCTTATCAAATTTAACTTCATGGTTGCGATGCTTCTTGCCCTCCATTTTCAAAACCCACTAGTAATGATAGGCCCTCGATCACTTACCATGCTAGAGGGTATCCAATGTAGTCGAACTATCTTTCCAAGATAAACATATATTAACCATGATATCAAGTGTATTTCCTAAGATGATTAGAGGTCTCTCCTCTACTTAGCTTATCCATCATGCTGCAAGTCTGAGGGTCTAAAGCTAATGGTTACTATGTGCTTATTACCACCCTTAAGGTCAATCTTTTTTTTTTCTACTTAGGGCGTCTGCCACAACCATTTATTTCTCATGCAAACCATCCTAGTCGAACTCGACATCCCTCAAGTACAAGCCCCAAAGGCCTAAAACAATATCAAACAAGCACCCAAGGAATAACTTCTTCAAATTTGGATGATCTATGTGAGATGATACTAACAAGACAACCAAATAATTGAGCATTTTACCGACTCTGGCCATCCTCTCCAATCTTGATCCAGAATTATCGTTGATCACATAACTGGCTTTGCAGTGTCATCTAGATACATGCGGAAGTCTGTCTCGAGTTTTTAGGGGGAAAACCCCTACCCTAGTCAAAACATCTTGCGTACTCATGGACTATCCTAACAGATCGAAAATCGTCGATAGATAAGTAAATTGATTCTAGGTAGCTAAGACAAACTGATCCCTTAGGATCGTATGAAATCTCAAGGGTATTCTCGAGGCAAGTCGAAAGTCTAACTACCCTTGTTTCATAATTACTAGCTAACCAATCAATGCCTAGAATCAACCCATAGCCCAAAAAACATAAGCATAAATATAGCTATTCTCAAATCCTCACAAGTCAAAGATAGATGGGCCGAACCAGCAATTGGATTCGAGACTATAAAGGGATCCTCTACTACACAATATCTAGGGTGCAGAGACTCAACTATGGAAGAAGATATATACGGATGTGAAGCGCTAAAATCGGAAGGAGTGCTAACAGGATAATCAAAAAGGAAAAACTCTTTCAACCGAAATCTTACTGCCTCTCTCTCAAGTATGCTAGCGGTGAGAGCATGCACTCACCTTCCGGAAAATCCTGTCCCTTGTTCTTGCCCTTGTCCTCAATTATATGACCCGTTATACCCTAGTAAAGATACTTCCTCTTCTCTTAGGTTTTACTATTTTTTCCTCCCCTCCTTTGTGAGCCAAGTCCATATCCATGGGTTCTTCATCCTTGTGTTTTGCTCCGTAGCCAGACCCCCTCATTCTCAACTTTTCCATCCTTGTGTAACTTGTTGACATGCCTCTCGAAAGCTTCTTCCATCACACGAGAATCCTACAAAGATCGAAAGAAAATTAGCCACAGGTGAAACTGCTACGGCTACAGATTGAAGTTGGGCACTTGCTTGCCCGTTGAAAAGTGTCGTAGTCTTGTCGAGCCTACGAAACCATATTGCGATGAGGTTACCTTCCAGAAAGCCAGGAGACCCGGAGATTCAAGAAAGAAGGAAACAAGGATTCAAATAGAGGATCAAAAGATAGTGCATATGGATTTGGGGAATATGCCTTTAAAACAAAACTTTTCTTTTGAAAATGCTTCTTTTAAAACCGTTTGAAAATAATTTTTCAAATCTTTTTATCTAATCCGGTAACCTTCAGCTCTGATACCAAGTGAAACACCCCACCTCCGTTAAGGTCACTCTCAAAGGGAATGCCTTAATTTCGGTGGAGCATTATAGGTAAAAGATTCAGATAAATTACAAGACAAACAATTAAAGCAGCGACAAATAAATAAAACTTTATTTCATTGATAAACAGCTTGTACAAAGATTGTTTTACAATACCAAAGTATCCTGTCTTGCTTACAAAAATAAAGAAGCATAAAATGATTTCCCCAAATAAAGCATGAGCCAGCCATAGCAGTAAAAGAGAGAGTACAAGGCAACACGTCAAAGAGTCTTCAAGATTGTAAAGAGTAACGGTCCAAACAAACCTGAGCTATTCCCTCCCTGACTACCTGGGGAGGGGGGGACGGAAGAAAAGAGGCGAAAGTAAACTAGGTCAGACATAAATTCTGGTAAGTCCAGTTATTCTTAGTATTTAAACGAGGAAAAGGGTCATGACATTAATAAACTAAATATAAGACTAAACCAAGGTAACAAGGTAATATGGGATAAGCATGTGATATGGCAAGATAAACTGAATGTACCGATAAACTGAATGCGTTCCTACTCCTTCTCTACTTCGCAACTACCCTGTTTATACTGATTTCTATATCTCTGCACTACCTAACTGGTATCCAAACTAGTAATCTATGATAACGTGGTCCCAATCCCCGTATTTGCGGTTGCCTTCACGTGTGCTTCTATTATGGGGATTCCGTTTATTACCAAGATCTAATCTAGGGTTTACTATCGAGTGCTTACTAGATTCAACCAGGGTTTACGCTACCCAGGGCCACTGGGGTTTATGCCACCTATTGAACGCTTCTCGGATTCAGGGTTTACGCGACCTAGGTCCAACTAGGGATTATGCTACCTACTTGTATTAATTTTCCATGCGTCTGTGTCAGCCGGCCCTCTCTTGCGTGTAGATAATCTGTGCTGGCCCGACCATACGGTGTATCAAGCCTTATGATAACAACCCGACACAATTCAAGATGCACAATGTATAACTTATGGTACCCACTGCCTTCTTTTTCCACTCCGAAGTACATGCACGCCCGTAAACCGTCGGAACCTACACTAACGTACCCTCTGCTGCTATTTTTTACCGCTTAAAATTAGCCCAGTAATCGTGCCCCACACTGCCTAGTTTTAGGGTACCATGATACATCTATGTGGGTTACTGCTGAAATGGGTCCCCGTTACTAGGGTTTCCTGCTGGTTAAGTTTGTGGGCCTATACATACAAATATTACCCACCTATACAAGATGTACTTAACCCTCCCACCGATTCTAGCATGTTTTCTTAACGGTTAAGTTTGATGGGCCTATATTTACTAATATTACCCACTAACCCGACGTGCACTTAACCTTCCCATGGATTCAAGCATGTTTATTTAATGGTTAAGTTTTATGGGCCTATATTTACTAATATTACCCACCTACCCGACGTATACTTAACCTCATACTCATCAAGTCTTGTTGGTTAAGTGGTTCTTATTAACTTAACCTTTCTTGCTTATCATGTTGGATTGGTTAAGTGTGATTTATTAACTTAACCTTGTTCATTTATCAGGTTATATTGGTTAAGTATTTCCCATTTAACTTATCCCCATTCGCTCATCAAGTTATATTGGTCAAGTGTCATTAATCAATTCAAGTTGACTTAACTCATCCATCCGTCACGTTATGTTGGTTAAGTGTTTCCTTTTGGTGTTGACTTTACCCTACCTCAAATCATGTTATATTGGTTAAGTGTTGTTCTCGTGTTAACTTAACCCTTCCCATACATCGTGTTATATAATTGGTTAAGTGTTTCCTCTTGTATTACTTAAACCTACCACATGTCATTATATATTTTGGTTAAGTGTTACCTTAGTTAACTTAACCCTATCATTGGCTTAATTAACATGTTACAATGGTTAAGTGTTTTAAATTTACTTAACCTCACCCATTTGTCTAATGAACATGTTGTAACGGTTAAGTGTTCTAATTTACTTAACCTCACCCACTTGCCTAGTTAACATGTTGTTACGGTTAAGTGTTTCCCTAATTACTTAACCTCACCATTTCTAGCTTGATTTATTCATGAGCCTTAATTAATTAATTAATTAAAGCACCAACCACTCACATTAGATAGATATTGTTGTGGTTACTGGATGTGCCGGTCGGTTCCGGGCAGGTTTACAACACAACTCAGTCTAACCTTGGGTCTTTCTGGGCTTGATGCACTAACCACCTACATTAGACAGGTATTGTTGTGGTCACTGGATGTGTCGGTCGGTTCCAGGCAGTTTTACACTATAAGTCAGTTTAACCTCGAGTTAGGCATATTCGTCTTTTACTAAGTTTACATATTAACTATTTATGTAAATTTTCCGTAAATCAATTTAGCCTAGATCATATTTATTTGTCATGCAAATTAGCATATTTATATTCTATGCCCAAAACTTGATTTACCTATCAATCAGCCCAACTTGCAGTTTATACCAATTTAGATTTAATATCCCCCTTTTACAATTCATGCTTAGTCTAGATTAATATTCCAATTTACGGTTCATGTCAAAACTAGATTTAATATTCTATTTTTCCGTTTATGTCCAAAACTTGGTTTACATGCCAATTACACAATTTGCGGCCAATTAAATTTATCAATTTATGCCCAAGTCTAATATGCATGTAAATCATTCACTACTATAGCCAATTTAGACTATGCCAACATATTTATTATGCAAAACTAACTTAATTAAGCTACGCCCAAATTCCCGCGCCGTAATCGTACGTATAACATGATTTCAAAAGTTTCTAAGTACTCATGAAATGATACTAATAGTATCAAAGCAAGGAATAGAGGATAAGCAAGAGAATTGACATAAAAGAGTAGCCATGCAAGAATGAACCAAATACAAAAATAATGGTTCCAATGGATTTGATGTACATAATAGTGAATAGGAATAAACTTGCCAAATTACACACTAAATATGAGATCCACATGATCAAGGGAATAGGCATAGGTGATTTGGTCCAACATAATGCCAGTTCAAGGTACAACATGATCGGTTACTTGTAACAATGGGAATAGTCATAAGAAACTAACTACAATAGTCATAGGCAATTAACCACAATAGTCATGGGCGACTAATCACAATAATTTCTTAACCAATGTCATAGGCAATAGTCTCATAGTTATGATTCATAGTCGTAGGCAATAATTTCATAGGTGACAGTTCATGGCCATAGTCTTAGACAAGGGTCTCATAGTTATAGTCATAGTCATAGGCAATAGCTTCATAGGCAATAGTTTCATAGTCATATTCATAGTCATAGGCAATAGCTTCCTAGGCAATAGTTTCATATCATAGTCTTAGGCAAAAGTCCTATAATCATAGTCATTGGCAGTTAGCCACAATAAGTTCTAGGCTACAATCGAGAATCAGATCCAAAGGTATAGATAACGTTAGATTTGACATAAGCACGAATCAAAGATAATTAACTTGCAAATTGGTATAGTTCTATATTTTGATTCATTACATTCACAATTCCAATTACACGTTCAAATCTAAGGAATAACCGAACTTACAGTGATCGGTTTAGAAAAGGCGATTTGCTATGATTCGAGGGACGTTGCTATGGTTTGACATAACCATAACTTCTTCATACAAAGTCCGATTCACGCAAACTTGGACTTTATCTCAAGAAGAATTACGAGACGAACGCAATGGCATAACTCGTTTCCTTAATTCTTCTCTTAAATATTAAGTATACTTTGATTTTTTACATTAACGTTTACAGAAAATACGGGGTGTTACAATTTCATATATCTGTCTTGTGATATTCTGTTCTATACTCTTATAATACTCCATGAAAGTTAATGCATTCCCTTAGTGAGTGACATTAATGGACGCAGGGGTGTTATAATACACATGCAAGAATAACATTTCAAATAACTTAATTTTCTCATTCTTATCTATTCTATTGAATTCAAGTTCATACTTATTCTAATTTCTTAATTCTTGCATTCTAGATCTCTTTGAATTTTGTTGTTATTATTCAAACTTCGTTTAAATTCAAAAGAGATCAAAATCCTATTCTATCTCCACTTACTCACATTTCTTAATCTATAAATTCGAGGAAAAGATTATAGGACATTGTACTTCATTCGTGGAAAATCAATGTTGTACAAGAACACAAACAAGTCATTTATTCTCTTGTACGAAGTCCTGCAAAGGCGGTAGAAAATCTTGTAGGTAATTTTAGGTTGTGAAGTCCTGTAAGCAAGTCCAGGCGGAAAAATCCTAGCTGGTATAGTTTAGGCAGAAATAAGTCCTGTAACGACGGTAGAGACCTATTCCTCCGGGTGAAGAGACAGTTTTAGAATGAAAGCCCTAAGGGTATCTTAGGAACTGGGCGTAGGACGGTGCTTCGAACTAATATAAAAATTCCTGGTGTTCTTTTCCCTTATTTACAGCGTTTATACTATTTATCTGTGATATCAATTCTAGATATTTATCTCATTAAATATTTACTTGCACACAACAAAGTTAGTAAATTATCTATTGGAACATCCGCATTTAGTATATTACTCTCATTTCCATATTAGTTGATCCTACTCGTCTTTTCAGGATGTTGTTGTGATTGACCTAGTCCGTGATTAATGGTGCGTTCCCATTTCTTTTCGAAATTTACTTTTCCCTTGTTGGATCTAAATTCTTAGATCAATTTCTTTGTTTAACGGTGTCACGTGATCTTCTCGATATGTTATTATGTATTGCATATATGTTGGAATTAGAATATATGGCATTTAGCCATTGTTCATTTCAGTTTGGTTACGTTTCATGTGGGTGTTTGCTATGTGGTGACCCTCATTTTGGAAAGGCAGTCACTATACAGATTTCTTATCATCAAAGCACTCAGAACTTGGGAATGAGCCTAGATAAACTCAGATTTATTGGATAGGAGTAGCAAAAATGACTCAAAGATGTTGGGTTTGCTAGATGGACTTTTGGATCAGTAGAAGTCGACTCAACCTACCTCAAAAATTCACAATCTCAGATCGAAGGAATATGGGTCGGTGCATTTCAAGTCTGATAGATAGGTTGGAAGAACTCAATCCCACCATTCGAAGTAACATCTCATGGTCGGTTACTCCGGATCGGCTATATCGATCTGGACATTGAATATATTTCTACTATATTCTTTCGGTTAGAGAGATGGTCATCTACTCCTGCAATCTAGGATCGGACTATACGTGTCTATGGCCAACCTAGAGAGGACATCATCCATGACCTAAAGACCAGCTCCGCGATCCCTATTAGGTCCACTTTGGCCACCACATTGCATACCGACCCAGGATGTGCACCTCACTATAAATACATCATTTCAGGATGCAAACCGGGATCAACTCTTTTTAAACTATTGGGACACAAGGACCTTGCTCAGGAAGATCAAGCATCACAACATACACAAGGATATTGCATTGGAAAGGAAATATCACTTCTTTCTATACTTTCATTCATGCAAACAACTGTATCTTGTAATCTGATAGTATAAACAATATATTATAAAGTGGGCATAGACTTTTTAATGCGAACCACTATAAGAACTCTTGTGTGTGCTCTTTACTTTACTTTATTCTGGCATTATGTGATTGTGATTGTTGAGAATATTCCCCTGATTGGATTATTTAGGGTTGATCATCAAACGACCATTTTGAGGTCAACACTTTGGTGCTTTAACTGAGAGCTGAACTCGGGATTTTGGATAAACTAAGGATTTGGATTTCTAGCTCCAAGAATCGGCTGTGACAAAAAGGAAGAAAGATAGAGTATTCATCCGAGCCGAAGATGAAGGATGAGGGGATGAGATTCATAAAGCATCTTCTGTTGGGAATCCCTCTACTTACTTAACAAGGGAAGAGCTTAATGAGGGTTTGGGCAGAATGCAAGCTCGATTCGACAATAAGAAGCCACCATGCAAGAGATTTTTCCACAACTACGGGAGGCTATAGCAAGAGCAAAGAAAGGGGAAGCGAGCCAACAGCAGCACAACCATACCAAGGGGCATAAGAACCAGACCTCCCTTGGCTCGACCAAGGCAGGCCGGAAACTCAGTTCGGCATAGTCGAACAAAGAGTCTAGCTCCGCCATACCGAGCCGAGACGACAAGGTGGTGAGATCCCCACCTATTCTCGTGCTCCATAGGCTCCAACATAAGGAACTCGAGGAACCCACTGGACTTCAAACTTCCTGTATTGGAACCATACGACAGAAGGAGAGGCCCAACCATTCATCTCATGCATTATATGAGACATATGGAAATACTAGGGGCATCAGAAGAGGTGATGGACAAGTGCTTCCCGTAATTCTTATCTGACATTGTTGCTCAATGGTTTAGGCATTTGGAAAGCAACTCAATAAACTGTTGGATGGGATTGATTGAGTGGTTTATGGGGCAATTTTGGGTCCATGTGTCACGACTTAAGAATGTGATGACTTTGGCTACGTTTAGGATGAAGACAAGAGAATCCCTTCATGCTTTTCTGGAGAGATTCAATGCCTCGGTAGCCGCAATTGACCGACCTGATCCATTAATGGTGTTGATGGCAACCGTTTCTGGAATTTTAGTGAACACTGAGTTTAAGAGATCATTGGAAAGTGATCCTCTTAAGAATCTCGAGGAATATTACTTTGAGATCGATAGTTTTCTCAGAGAATAAGATGCAAAAGCTGACCACGAAGCCCTCAAAGTCCATGCAACGATGGATGATGCGTCATCCAGCATAGGAAAGCACAAAACCAAAGGGAATCAAGGTCGGGATAGCATGTTCAAGGGAGGGGCTAAGTATGACTCGTATACAAAGCTGAAAACGAGTTTGGAGGACATCTATCACGTGATCAAAGGCATGCTTCCAACGAGAAGGCAGTCTGGAAGGGAACCAACAGAGTATGACCGAGCATCAGGGAAGTTTTTTGGTTTCGTCAAAGTGCTGGACACAACACGAATAGATGCAAGCACCTCCACGAAGTCATAGAGGAGTTCATAAGGAGATGGCAACTACGGGACCGATTCCACACCTATTGTCACCCGAACGACATAGATGTGGGCCTAGCTCATGAGGAGGAATCATTATCGGTTAGTGTTTCTAAGTGGAAATTGGATGGTGAGCACTGGCTAAGTCGGCCTACCTATGTTCGAAGTCTATTTTTGGCTTCCAAGATTGCTATGTATCAGACAACAAACCACTACCGCACTTTTGTATTTTATAAATTTGTAGTAAATGTCTATGCCTCTTACTCTTGTATGGAGTCTACAGAGAACCATAAGCAAGCTTTATGATGGCGATAAACCATTAGTTTTTCTTTTAGTAGCAATGTACTCTTGTTTTTAGTATTATAATAAAGAGTTCAACAAGTATGGCTAATGCTCATCGAGCGTTATGTTACTTAAACTTTAAATCTTGGACGATCATATATAACTAATACCCGATAAGGGGGTAGGCGGTTTTGTCACAAACTTGACAGACTCACTTACTCAGGAACACCAAATATGGTTGATGCTTGGCCAGGGTTGAGCGACACTCAGACACATGTCCTTTCAATCAAGAAAGTCGAGTATGGTTTATGCTTGGCTAGTGCCTGGTAAGGCTAGGAACGTTAATTGTCTTGATGCTTGGCCAGGATTAGATGATCTCAAACACGGGTAAATCTAATCAGGAATGTCGAGTATTGTTTATGCTCGGCCAGTTCCCGGTGAGGTTAGGACCGTCAAGTATGGTTGATGCTTGGCAAGGGCTTGGTGGTTCACCAACACAGGATCGCTTGGTCGAAACTGTCATCTATGGCTTATGCATGGCAAGAACCCAAAGCAATTTAGATCATTGAGTGTGGATGACGCTTGATGCACCGAACTTCAGTTATTAAGTACGGCTGGTACTTAGTTCAGGCATGGATCAATCATGGATCGTCAAGTATGGCTGGTGTTGACAAGAGCTTAGTGAAGCTACAAACTATTAATTGACGAAATGCTTCAACAAGCAAGGAAATTGTAAACTACTTGGCGAGATCTCAAACCTCAATCATCGAGTCAACTAGAGTACAAAACACATCTTGCAAAATGAGATGTGTTTTGAGGGGAAAAGTGTTGACCCACCTTTTGGCAAGACAGCTACAATACAGATTTATGATCTTTAAACATTCAAGACTTGGGAATGAGCATAGATAAACTCGAATTTATTAGATGGGAGCAGCAAAAATGACTCAAAGATGTTGGTTTTACATGATGGACTTTCAGATTGGTTGAGGTCGGCTCGACCTACCTCAACAACTTACAATTTCCAATCAAAGGAATCTTGGTTGGTACATTTTGGGACTGACAGATAGGCTAGAAGAAATTACCCCCACCATTCGAAGTAGCATCTCCAGGTCGACGATTCTGGATTGCCAATATTGATCTACAGATTGAAGTTTTTTCTGCTTTATTCTTTCGGCTGGAGAGATGGTCAGTTACTCCTGCAATCTCGATTGGACTACACGTGTCCAAGACCAACCCGAAAAGGATATCACCCACGACCTAAAGACCATCTCCACGATCCCTTGGAGGTCCAGGTCGATCACCATGTGGCGTACGAACTCGGGATGTGCAACTCACTACAAATACATCATTTTAGGATGCAAACATGGATCAACTCTTTTCTAAACTGCTGGGGCACAAGGACGTTTCTCTGAGGAAAACCAAGCATCATAACATATACAAGGACATCATGTTAGAAAGGAAATATCACTTCTTTTTCCATATTCATTCATGCATACAACTGTATCTTGTAATCTGATAGTATAAACAATAGATTATAAAGTGGACGTAGGCTTGTTAACGCCGTACCACTATAAAAACTCTTGTATGTTCTCTTTACTTTGCTTTATTCATACATTATGTCATTGTGATTGTTCAAAATATTCCCGTGTTTAGATTATTTGGGGATTGACTATCAAAAGACCATTTTTGTCGTCTAGGCTATGTATGTTACTCTTATAAGGAAACAACCCATTCCGCGACCAGCGGCGTGGTCTCATAAAATTATTTCATGTGTCCTTTACTTAATTTTCCTCACATTGGTATTCTAGACCGGTCCATGCGTTATTTCATTATAATTCTATGGTCAGATAAAGCTTGTTTCTAGGTTGTCTTCTATTCGATTTGGAGCCCATGGAGTAGAGTTGGAAGTTTTCCTGGTGTATTATGTTATCTCTGCTGTATTTTATTTTACCTATCATCCTTTAAGGTCATATTGTTATAACTATCCAGTTGATTGAATTTGTTTTATATCTGATATATATTGTATCTTTGAGTGATAGTTTATTGATATGCTTTTTGGTCGAAGCTGTCATACGTTAAGATATTGGTTAGTGACGCGCTCAAGCATTAGTAACATCGTTAGATAGAACAAAGCTATTTGATTGAAGTCGCGACATAAACTTGAAAATGGCCCAAAGCCCATTTAGATGAACTCTTTCGGGCCCGAAAACATGGATTACGATGCACAACATAGTAATTCTTGTAGCCCTCTGAGTTTGCTTTAGCTACAAATTTTGTTTGGCCCAAACGACCATATGGTTTGAAAGTTACGCCCGTTTTCGTGAACATGTGCACAAATGTCTTCGCAGTCTTCAGCATATTCTTGGGCTTCTTGGGCTGCATCACACGTATCAGTCATTCAGAAGAGCTTACGCACACCGCGCCGATCACACAAAACTGCTCGTGCAACTCAACCTGGCAAAGTCAAGAATCGGCAAACAAATCTCATGATTTTCGCATCCCTACGTGATTTCGTGTCCCTTGAGGGTTACAATATCCATCGACCTCGCCCCACATTCCTCTGCACTTCGAATCCCTCTCCTCGCCTCACCTTGCTTCGACTCCATCCTCACTTCACATCACATCTAGAGCTTCGACTCCCTGCAGTCTGCCACACGTATGTGTTTTCGCATCCCCTAGATTACCACATCTGAATTTCGAATTCCTCTCTCTCACTTCATATCCAATCAAGGATACGATATTTCGTATCCCCATGCGATACGAAATCTTTGTATCCCCCAATATACGAATTTTACATCCATCGGGATGCGAAATTCCTATCCCTTCGAGGCATACGAAATCTTCATATCCCTCAGATGGATACGAAATTTCCTTGCCATAACATAAGGGGTGCAAAATTTGTAGAATGGGCTCTTCTGGGATTCGAAAAATGTTGTGGTGGTCCCCAAATCTCACCTACTCCTACCTAATCCACTACTTGTAAATACCCCCAAGCTTAGTATTCAAAAGGGTTGGATTTTCTTTGGATCTTTTACCTTTGGAAGCTCTCAAGCACCATTAATGACTTCCATCTTTTTCTCTATGGCTATTGGCCATAGCATGGACCACTAAAACATTGCATACACGTTCTCCATTAACTTTTGGACATTCACAAGGACATTTACACAGCTTTTGGACTGTTTTGGACATTTCTTGGATTTCTCGGACATTGCTGACCAAGTCAACACATTTTTCACACACAAAGAAGGACATTTTAGTCATAGTTTAGAATTAACAATCATTTTGTGATTCTGTTGTAACACTTTGTACTCAAATATTGTCTAAACTTGTACAACATTATAATCAAAATTTATATGACAAATGATCACTACAAAGTGGGCGTAGGCATTAGTGCCGAACTACTATAAAAACTGTGTTCTCCTTGCATTTACATATATCATTTTGGATTACTGTATTTTTACGACACCAACACTCGAGGGTTGGCGTGCGTTGAATCGATGATAATTCCTCATGTCAACACAATTCATCAATCCATATTAATATTATTATAAATTGTCGATTCCACTGTGAGATTCTGCATTTACTCCGTTCTTTTCATTTTCCTTTTCTTTTACCCTAATAATATGTGATTTCGATGATTGAAAGTTAAACACTGAAATACAATGGTTGTATTTGATGTCGATTTTCGATGGTCGAGAGGGCGGGTCGTTTTATTTGGAATTAGAGCTTAAGGTAGGGCGAGAACCGTGGCTCTGGTAGGGTAACTCATTAGGATTAGTTAAGCGAGACCCTGAAATGAATCTGAGATTATATATATACACACACATGAGAGTATATTTGTTAGTGTTATAAAAATGTATTGTGTTAATTGATCTATTGAGTTGTTTATGAATTCTAGTCGAGGCATGGGATCCCAAGGTGTCGATAGGGATTTCTAAATACTTAAACAAGGAAGGTGGACAAAATATTCATTTTTAAAATTTTGGTAAATGAAATATTTTACCTAAGATATATTTTGTATGTATAAGGAAAATTAAATTTTCAAAACGATATAGTTATTTAAGTCTAGTTGTTTGTTGATGATAATATTAATTTAGTATTACGATTATTGTTTGATTTCTTATACTCAAATTGTCTAGGAGCATTGACTATTGTTTGTTAATTTCTAATTTATGTTTGGACATTTATTAACAGTTTAAGTGTATTGGAATCAAATCTCTTATGAACCAAGTTTCACAGTTTGACTATAAGGTATTCGATATAAATATTAAGTTAAACATCAACATTTAATAAAAGATTGGTAAATACAATCTAAATGGCAAACTGAACATTTAGAAAAGACTTTTTTTGGAATTTTTTTATAGTGTAAGTTGCTTATATGTATATTGGCAATTAAGTAAGCATAATAATGAATAAATTTTGAAAATAGTTTCGATTGAAATACTTTTGATATTGTTTAATGATTTTAAAAAGGATTTATTAAAACAAAAATATTAGTTCTATTAAAAAATATTTTGAAATTTTGGTTATTCCAAAATATTCAGTTTACTTACAAGAAATTATTTGTAACTAAAATCCATTTTGTATAATGAGTTCTTAATTAGAAATTTTAATTCCCTAATTGAGAATGAAACATTACTAGCTCGGGTTCAAATGATTTAAGTTGGTAGAAAAGTTTTAATAAGCTTAGTTTATTAAACCATATCTTGGTATAAACATTTAAGTTTTATAAAGTGATTGATGCTGTTTGAACTAATCCATAGAATTTTTTTCTTTAGACACCCTAAGGAAAATGCGTCGAAGGGTTGAGTCCGATTGGAAAACGTGTATTTGTTTGGGTACCTTTTTGGTTTTTAGAACGAAATAAATAAATTATTAAGTAATGATAAATTTGGTGCTATGTATATGCTCCTTAGAATAAAAAGAGTATTATACTGAGTAATTCCAATCAATGTTGTTTGATTTTGTTCCTCATTTGATATGATGTTCCATAGGTAAATTGTAAATGAAATGGAATATTCGATGATTTTGGATAGTTTAGGTATCCTAGTTGAACATGGAAACATAGCTCGGCTTATTTGTAAACTTAAAAAAGAAACGGTTATAATTTTTTAATTTAACGAGGTTTGAACATATTAATTTAATTTAATTAAATCAAGCTCAAATCATAATGGTAGTAAATTTCTTATTTGAAGTTCAAATGAATGCATAGGATCCAATTCAAGTTAGAGTTATTTGAAATAAGAATCTTCCTGGTCAATTGGATTAAGTTTCCTAGTGGAAGAGAGAAATCAAGTTTTCATCTTGTAGATTTTAGGTTATATCAAAATCAGTTTTTCATAAAAATGTCGGTTTGATACTTCTAAAATTAATAATTAAATATAATAAAGAAAGCGATTTTGTAAAAACTGGTATAATTAAGAAACCAGTCAAAATGAGTAAGTAGGACATACATGGATTGTTTGGTTCGAATGATGTATGGCCTAAAGTTGGATACGTAACTTCGTGGTAATTTGCACCAATAAAAAAAGGATTTCTCACACTTCTGATAACAAACATTGATTTGGATTCTTGGTATGATACAAAAGATCTCCATCATAGTTGAAGGCTATGTAAGGAATACAGATGTTCTAATCGAGAAACCTGATCGAAGTTTGCACTAAGAATGTTGATTGAGCAATACTGATTCTGAAGTGAAGTCTATGATTCGAGAAAGTGATTAAATCAAATTCAGTATATGAATGATTTATGTATATCACATGAATTTGAATATAATTAAATTATTAATTTATGACTCATTTAAAAATCTAGGTGATATTTATTTGACATTTTAAATAGTGTCAAGTGGTAGATTTTCGTTTATGGAATCTGCTTGATTGTTGTGTTTTTTTTCTTTTCATTTTTTGAATTTGATTGTTTTAGGTTGGTTGATTGTGTGCTTTTATAGACTACGGTTATTAAAAATTTGCTTGATTAGAGCTTAATTCTCGGTTAATTTGAAAAAGTGATTTCATTGGTATTTAAAAAAAGTGTTTGATGCAATTTTTCAAGTATGTAGTTATGACTAAAATGGGCTTTTGGAGTTTTCCCTAATTAGAAGACTAGTCAGGTCGAGCTAATTACTATAGTTATTGTTTTTGTCGGAATCAAAGTAGCACTAGATGCTCCATGTTTTTTATTTGAGTTATACCATGCTTCAGTAGGAGGAGTCGTCTCCTTGTCATAATCGATTTTGATTTGGTTTGTTTTATTCAAAGAGATTTGGTAGTATGATTTGAATATAAAAACTCGGAAAGGTAATTTTCTTTTAGAAAATTGAATGCATATCGTTTTGTTATAGGATAACCCTATATAACTGCTCATTGCATATGCTTGTTGGTTGTTTATCGCACCATTATTACCAGTTGCATCATGTCATGGTTGATGCTATGATATTTTTTGTAGTGTATGCATATGTTAGCTGTTACTAAATTACTTGTTTATTTATTTGACTCTCTTTTGGGTTATGAAAGCATTTATAGGTAGATTTAAGCAGAAGATTGTTTGCTTGCTAATTGTAACATCCCAGAATTTTTGACAACTGGATTATAGAATTAAATAAAGATCAAATTATTTATAATCAATTTTATATTGATATTGAGGTTGGAAATTCTAAATCGAAAATATGGTTTTGGATACAAATTTAATTCAGAATGATTGACCGAAAATCAAATATTTGACTTTGAATATTTGAATTGAATTTAGTTGGATATTTGAATTGGTTTTGAAATTCGATGGAGAAAATATAAATGGATGTATTCAAAAATAAACATCATTGACATTAAATAAAATTGGAAATTTTATTTGGTGAAATATATAAATATTTGCTTAGATATGTGTGTATTTGTGTTTATGAATTTAACATTTCAAATTTGGGGTAGAGCAGAGTTATTGATGGACAAACGAGATAAAAATCAGTGAATCGAGAACTAATTTAAAAATAAAATATCGTTATACATAATTAGAGTCAGATTACAATTAAATTAGTTTTGCTGGATTCAGAACATTAAAACGAAAGGGTACATATAAATTTTGTCGTATTTCGAGACTGTGTTGCAATATGGACTCAGAACGTTACACGGATACACGGTAATTCACGATAGTATTTAATATTTAATTAATAAATATAATCTTCCCTAGGAAGACATCGCACTGACCTATATCTTAAAAATCGCGGCTACCCTATGTCCTGCTGATATTACGTTGTTCTTATCTTCACAATGTTTCTTCTATAAAAAAAACCGCTTGCCTCATTTTCCCTCAGCAAAACAAATCGAAGCTCCCTTCCCCTTTTAATTTCATGGCATCTATAATTGTACTTTTTCCCCAAACAAAGTCAGTCCTTCTCAAATGAAAATCTTGCCACCACTTTCAATTCAAAACTAAAAATGGCTAAAGCCCTAAGCGCTCAGTCTCCCCAAAATCAAATCAATTCTTTTTCCCCTTTTTCAATTTAATGTCCAGCACATCGCCACCCTCAACAACACCCCAAAAACCAATCTTCGAAGCCTAGACTATCGTCGCCTTTATCAAATAAAAGCCGAGCCTTTACTATTCGTCGCTACAGAAGCCGCTCAGCAAATCAAGGCTTCACCTCATCGGGTGCAAATTCAGTGCTACGCCTTTTTCCTATTGTTTCAAGGTGAGTTATCTCACTCACGATTAGTCTGTGTTCAAGTGATCTAACATCTATAGGGATTGAAGTAGAATTTGTTTATTGGATTGGTTTGATTGACTATTGCGTTTGATTACTGAACCCTATAACAACATCTATACCGGTGTTTAACGAGAGTGTATGCTGCTTAAACCTAAGAACCTGTTTTGTGTTCAGTACTTTAAATTATACTGTCTTATTTATGATTTGAAACTCATATATGTTGCATGTTGGAGTGGATTGCTCCCTGTTTAGAATGGAGTTTTTAATAATAGAATGTATGTGCGCGGAACATCATTACTTAATGAAAAGAAGTTGAGTTTTGAAAGACCAAGTAACAAACATAACTTTAAGCTTTAAACTATTTATTTTTTGCATAAACTGGATTTTCCATTTACCAATACCTGGCTAAAACTGGAAGCCTGGAAGTAGCATGTTGGAATTAATGTCGTTCGCATTGTAAGAAAAGAGAGAAGAAAAGTGTACTTATCTGATTTTTCGCGGGTGTTGGAACATCATGTATGTGGAGGTTGATGCATATAGATATATGCATATTTCCATGTGTATATATGTGTGCCATCAACATACATACATATATTAAACACGCTCATCATCAACATAAAACTGATTAAAATTTGCATGATAACATTGAATAATTAATTGTCTGCCTGTTCTTTACTCACTGAGTTGTTTGCTGCACTCTTACTCATTATACTTGAGACATTGAAATTTACATTGATCATGTTGCTGTCCAGTATTGTTCAGTGTGTATATATGGTGGCTATAGTATGTGTATTATGTATACATATAATTAGCATATATATACACACACTTCCTTGATGTTAACACTGTTTTACACTTGTTTAACTGTAGCCATACTACTTAATGTGCTATATATGTAACCATATGTATACATATAATTAGCATATATATACACACTGCCTTGATAATAAGACTGTTTTACACTTGTTTAAATGTAGCCATACTACCTAATGTGCCATATACGTAACCTTTGCCTCCATTCTTAGTATGCCTTGTTGCATGTGTTAGACAATCAATTTTATAGTGAATATGTGAACCTGCATGTGTTAGACAATTAATTGTATAGTGAACATGTGAACCTTCATGTGTTAGACAATCAATTGTATGCTGAAATGCGAACCTGCATGTGGGTTAGACAATCCATTGTAACCTGAAGCACATTTTTTTTCCTCATACTTCGTTATGCTTGAAACCAGTTTAAAAATATCTCATATTTAATGAAATTTTTGTAATTTTGATGCTCAGAGGGGTATGTATAATTTGTTTGTATGGATGGATATTATAAGTTCAGGTAAATCTGCTAAATGCATGGGACGGGTTAACTATTGCCTTAATATTTTGACGAGGGAACTTGTGTCTGAGGCACTCTGACCGATTTGTCCACCATGCATTAAAAACTAACAGTAAATATGAGCACTTATTTTGTGTTCCAACATTAGAGGAAAGCATTATAGCTTACCAAGATGTATGTGATCACTGCATCATTATTCCGAGTTCCACAACATTTGGATATATAGTGGTAGATCAGCAAATAAATTTTAGATCTAACAATATTTAGTGCACGTTATCGTAAGTTCACTTGAAAAGTGTTAAAAGTGTTTAACTCATGTTATTATAAGTTCACTGGAAAAACTGAAAGTGTTTGCCTCATGTTATCATGGCTTACCTAAAACTATTACCTTCTGTTTATTATAGCTCACCAGAAATTGTACATGTTTATAAACTAAAACTAGGCACTGCAGGTACCATATATTATGCACCACTTTTGAACTGATTATAGAATTTTAGCATACATGCTAAATTAGCAGGCTTACCGTGCATTGACATTAGTCATAAATATTAATATTTGTTAGCACTTGTTTCCTGTTGGTATACACTTTTAACATTAATATGTAAACCTGTTTATATACTTATTCCCGTTTATATATTAATATTATTTAGTACTTCATTTCATATTGATATAAATATGAATTACCATTTCATATTAATATATACGTGTTGCCTACTTGCCATACTGCCTTTGCATCATGCCATCTGTTTGTATATGGAAATGCATGTTTTGTGCCATAACATCTATCCACCAAAAATCAGTTCCCTGCGCAACAATAGAATTGTTTGTTCACCATGAAATATTTTTAACAGTAAAGTATTTTGTGTTTTGGCAAATATATTTTAACAGTGAGCCATTTACTTTGTTTTTTTCAACTTGAAATTTTTAGCCATTATTTATCTGAAATGTTCTTGTTAATCATGGTATGTATATGGTATTTAAGTTTATTAGAGATTTGGCGCCTATTGTTTTAAGAAATGTACGCGTTATATTTCAGGCAGGTGGGTAACCAAAACCGCCACCTTACCTTGTTCTGCATATGTATATACCCCTATCCTTTTGTGAAACGGTTGTGAAATAATATGTATAAGACATAGGCTTGTTGGCTTGTGTTCGGCCTTTGTACATATGCCACTGCACTTTGAGTTGGGCAAGTTCTAGCCCTTACCACATGTCACTTTTGTTGTCACCTTGAAACTGGCTCACCTGCATTCGGAAACTAGTATTTTATAACCATTTATATTTTATTTAGAGAAATTTCATCCCATTGGTGCTATGCTGACCTGATTTTATGTGATACTTTAGATTCACACCTTACCCTTTTTGTTAGCACCTGTTTTGACATGGATATTCTAGGATCTAGAGCACTTTCTAACTATGCTGCTATGTTAACATTGTTTACCATTAATATAGATGGGTTGTTTAGTACATTTGTTGAGATCATTTTAATCAGTTAGTATGCTTCTAGTTTTGCCTTACCCCTACTCACATGAATTTGCAATTTACCTGTAAACTAATATAGATATATATTACACCTGATTTTGGATGGTATTGCACTAGGTTTGTACCTAGCCTAATTGATTGAATAAATACCGTACTTAATTTAAGTTGATGTAGAACAGGCACTACACACTTATCAGAACTAGAGACTACACAACTTTTATTTCGGACGGTAGGATTGACTGTTATATTTCAGTTTATATTGAAGTTAAATTACTTGAACTATGATTAATCCTGACTCGAGTATTTTATGTTTTTGCATGGAACATTCGGGTAAGACCCTGAGCGTTACAAATTTAAAGATTACAGCTTAGGATTCGAAGATTTGCGAAGCTGGGGATTCCAAAGGCGGCGCACTCTGAAGATTTCAGACAGTAAATACTTTTTTGTTTTCAAACTGTATTTCGTAGTTCCGCTATATCGTAAAATTCTTGTATTAATTTTTTTTGATCAATATATAAAAGTTCTTCAATACTGTGTTATTTATTTATTATGTATTTCTGTGTTGATTTTGTTTTTAAACTCTGTAAGCTAAATAACGATCCGTCGATTTGGATGTTTTAAGTTGGTTGAATTACTAATTTGAAGCAGTCAAAAAGGCAGGACGTTACAAGTGGGATCAGAGCTTTGGTTTATTCAAAGCTTAGCTTATCGAGTTTGGAGTGGGATCAACATGAGAAAAGTGAATTTTTAAATAAAAAGGTTTCGAAATATAGATTTTGAAAACGAAAATAACTTTAAAAGAAAATTTTGAAAAGAAAATTATTTTGGAAATATTATATGTTTTGGAAATTAGTATTTTGGAACTGATACAGTGGAAATTAAATAAAAATTGGTTTGAGATTTAATTTTTTTTGGATTCCCTAGTCTTCGGAATCTTGATTTTTGCTAGAGCTATTCTTCGATTAGTTCCCTTTGGTTTGAATCTCGTAACCATCATCGAACGACATCAATGGAAAATAAGTATAAGGGAATCAACGAACTAATGGGATGTTTTAGTAATCAAAGCCAAATGAAATTTGTTGGAAATAAAAATCTAGATGGGAATTTGAATGAAAGGAGAAATTTGAAATTGTTTCAAAGATGAAACAATGAATTTTATTTCGATATTCAGAATATAAGTTGATAATTGAAACTCGATTGGATCAGATAATATTACTAGTTTATTTGAATTATTCAGAACATGGTAAGATAAATTACAATTGGTTTCAACCTAATAACGTATAATCGAGTATATGAAATCGTTTGTAAGTTATACGCTTGTTAACTAATTATCAAGAAGTGAATAGTAGCCGGGAGTTATAAATAAGATGAATCATAAATGACATGATGTGAAAAATGAATGGAGATTTTTAAGAGATGCGAACATATAATTGAATGGAATCAAAACTAGGACGTGACGAGTTCAGACTTCGATAAATGGGAATAATATTTACTTTTTAGAAGTAAATAACGTTTAAGAGAAAAAATGTTGCAAATAAATTTGGGGTAAAGGAAATAAAGTTGATCAGTGCAGTGAGATTATTCTGAAGATTCAGAATAGAAATTAAGTGAGATTTTTCTGAAGTTCGGAATATATTTTCAAATAAGAGATTATTCGAAAGAAGTTATTCAGGGAAGTCAACTACGTTGAATTTCGAGGAATATTTCTTACTTTTTGTTTTTAAATTAAAATTTAATATATTATTAATTAGTTATGTATGTATTTAGATTAATGTAAAGTATAATATAAAATTGAATATTTTGAAGGCGTGGTTATTGTTATAGTCAATGGTTTTGTAAAAGAAGTAAATTTTTAATTTGAATTCGAAAGTTATGATATTAAATATTTTGTTGGTATTCGAAGTTGTGAATTTTACCTGTTTTAAAGTTAATAATGTTGCTCAGTTACGGTCTGAGAGGTAAATATACCCCAACTTGATTGACTTGATCATTGTTGACTAAGAAATGGTTAAGGTTCGGTATCAAGAGTTGTTTAAGTAGAGTAAGTGACAACAGTTAAGTGGGAATGGCAATGTTTTATTTAATATCTGATTAGATCCAAATAATGAATTTAGGAATGTTTCCCATGAGAATAAAGTATAATTTCTATAGAAAATAAAGATCTGTGAATATATGTTTTCCCAAAGATCATGAGAGGGTAACGAGTTTTAATAAATCAAAATAGCAAGAACAGAGGAACGAAAAGCTGCACGTCGAGAACGAAGTACGACATAATGTAAGAGAAATGGATTCGAAAACTGAATTCGAGAGTTGCGTAAGAATTGTTTGGATAAGAGATGAAGAGATGAAATTAAGGAAATTGAAAACTGAAAGGAAGTTAGTTAAATTGGATGATTTCCTGAGTGTTGATCAGATGTTCGTTTTGGCTTTCGGGGTTGATACTTATGGAGTTGTTCGCTTGCTAACTTACGGTCGAAGGCGTGAATACGAAGCAATGTGTGAATAAGAATTTGGTATAAGAAGAGAAAATTCTGAAATTATGAGGGAATACTAATTTGAATTAAGTGGTGGATTTAATAATTAGAATTTGGAAGAGAATTTGATTTGTAACAAATAGATTCATGAATCTGAGTTTATAAAGATATCAAATTTCTGAACTGATCAAGAGATCAAAATTGAAAATTTAAAATATGAATGGAATTTGAGGATATTCGATTTTAGATATTGGATACAGAAGTTTCAGAACATATTTGAGAGATATGTGGGAACGTGGTGAATTTGAAAAATTACATAATTGGAAGGTGATTGGTTTAAGATAAAATCTTATATAATAGAATTTATATAAGAATGATATGATTTGGAAGGAAAATGTTATGTAAAGTTGACATAAGTATGATTTATGAAAAATATGAAATGAAGCAATATATGTACGTATCGTATGTTTTCAAAGTAAAAATTAGGGAAGTACCATCCTTCTTCTTTAAATTTCAAGCTTAGTTGAGATGTGCTACTGGTGGTAGTAGGTTGTCTGGACATAAAACTCGAGTTGTCATTGTTCCTTGGAAGAACCCGACCGTATAGCGTAACTCGCGGGGGCTGTAGATGGCCTACGGCGAATAGATGTTTCTTGGGGGAACCAAGCGTAACCATTGTGTCTGCTGCGATCTACAGTCGTGATAAAGGCGTAATCCGCAAAGCTGTGAAATCTTATGGGTATGGATGTTTCCTGAAAGAATCAGGCGTAACCATTGTGTACTTGCGGTCCCCATGGCATATCTACAAGTGAAAGAGATGTAACCACTGGAGTTACTAAAGGTAGAACGGAGCCATGTGATGTTTGGGATATCTTGGTGATGTGGAACCACTGTTTAATGCAACACTGTGTCTTCGTGACATAATCTGTCGTTGTGACTTGATTTGTTTTGGGAACTTGATTGATCCTTGTGATATGATAATTTGTTTTCATGACGCTGAGATAGAGCAGTCAACGCTCAGTAATCTCAGTTTTTTATTTTGATACGTAAATATCTTTCGTTGATCTGTCCATGACGAAATTCGCAGGGAAGTGATTTCCTACGGATACAGATATTTTCTGGGGGATCCAGACGAAACCATCGTGCATCTGCGATTCATGAACAATCAACATATCAATATCACATTGGTACTTTCCGTATCTATTTTTTAAAGAAAATTTTTGAATTATATTTCCAGTGGGAATTGAAGCAAGGATATTTAGTACTTAGAGATTTTAGTCGTGCGCCTGGCCAGCATATGTCTAACATCCGTGAGAACGAAAATAGACTTGTCAGACTTCAAGTTATCAAGTATTTTCAAATTAAAATATATTCACTTAATAAGTAAATTTCGAAGTATTTCAAGTCCATAGCTTTGAGATAATAATACAAATATTTTTGTATAAACATTATAAATGATTTCGATTTTTGGAAATTTTCAAGTCGATAATTTGTGACTTGAAAAGAAAATAACAATTACACTCTTCAATGAGTATCAGGGAAGATTAAATGGATTGAATATAAGGAGATGTTGAACTTGCGAAATGATGGATAAGTAAACATTGACAGATAATGTTTATATAAAAATTTGGAATAATTTGAGATGCATAAATGCAATTTATGCAGAAATTGAATTTTAAAAAGAGAATGGTTATGGAAAGAAATCACATGATTTTGAAGTTTAGATAGAATGAGAGATTGGGAGATATCTCAAAATATGTTGGGATAGAAATAAGCCTAGAAAATTGAGTATAGTTTTAAAAAAAACATGGAAATAGATAAAGCCAATTCAGAAGATGAAAGAAAAACGTGTTGATCAAAATTGGTCTCCAACCTTGAGAAAGGAAATTCGATTGCCTGAGTTAACTGAATAAGATTGATTGCCTAAAATACCGATATTTAAATTATATGTGGGAAAGTTTCACACAAATATGGAAGATTAGAAGTATATACCAGAATGATCTCTCCTTTTCGAGGATGAAAAGTTTTAAAGGGGGTAGATTGTAACATCCCAGAAATTTCGACAACTGGATTATAGAATTAAACAAAGATCAAATTATTTATAATCAATTTTACATTGATATTGCGATTAGAAATTTAAAATTGAATATATGGTCTTGGATACAAATTGAATTCAGAATGATTGACTGAAAATCAAATACTTGATTTTGAATATTTGAATTGAATTTGGTTGGCTATTTGAATCGGTTTTGAAATTCGATGGAGAAAATATAAATGGATGTATTCAAAAATAAACGTCACTGACGTTAAATAAAATTGGAAATTTTATTTATTGAAATATATAGAAATTTGCTTAGATATATGTGTGTATGAGTTTAACGTTTCAAATTTGGGGTAGAGCAGAGTTATTGATGGACAAACGAGATATAAATCAAGGAATCAAGAACTAATTTAAAATAAAATATTGTTGTACACAATTAGAATCAGATTACAATTAAATTAATTTTGTTGAATTCATAACATTAAAACGAAGGGGTACATATAAATTTTTGTCGTATTTGGAGACTGCGTTGCGGTACAGATTCAGAACGTTACACGGATACACGGTAATTCACGGTAGGATTTCATATTTAATTAAATAAATATAATCTTCCTTAGGAAGGCATCGCGCTGACCTATATCTTAAAAATCGCAGCTACCCCATGTCCTACCGATATTATGTTGTTCTTATCTTCACTATGTTACTTCTATAAAAAAATCCGATCGCCTCATTTTCCCTCAGCAAAACAAATTGAAGCTCCTTTCCCCTCTTAATTTCATGGCGTCTATACTTTTCCCCCAAAAAAAGTCAGTCCTTCTCAAATGAAAATCATGGCACCACTTTCAATTAGAAACCGAAAGTGGCGAATGCCCTAAGCGCTCAGTCTCCCCAAAATCAAATCAATTCTTTTTTCCCTTTTTCAATTTAATGTCCACCACATCGCCACCCTCAACAATACCCCAAAAACCAAGCTTCAAAGCCTAGACAGCCGTCGCCTTTATCAAATCAAAGCCAAGCCTTCACTGTTCGTCGTTGCTGAAGCCGCTCAGCAAATCAAGGCTCCACCTCATCAGGTGCAAATTCAGTGCTACGCCTTTTTCCTATTGTTTCAAGGTGAGTTATTTCACTCACGATTAGTCTGTGTTCAAGTGTTTTAACCTCTATAGGGATTGAAGTAGAATTCGTTTGTTGGATTGGTTTGATTGACTATTGCGTTTGATTACTGAACCTATTACAACATCTATATTGGTGTTTAACGAGAGTGTATGCTGCTTAAACCAAAGAACCTATTTTGTGTTCAGTACCTTGAATTATACTGTCTTATTTATGATTTGAAGCTCATATATGTTGCATGTTGGAGTGGATTGCTCCTTGTTTAAAGTGGAGTTTTTAATAATAGAATGTATGTGAGCGGAACATCATTACTTGATGAAAGGAAATAGGGTTTTGAAAGACCATGTAACAAACAGAACTTTAAGCCTTAAATTGTAATAGATTTTTCGCATAAATTGGATTTTCCATTTACCAATACCTGGCTAAAACTAGAAGTCTGGAAGCAGCATGCTGGAATTAATGTCATTCGCATCGTAAGAAAAGAGGAAAAAAAGAGAAGAAAAGTGTACTTATCTGATTTTTCCGCAAGTGTTGGAACATCATGTATATGGAGGTTGATGCGGATAAATATATGCATATTTCCATCTGTATATATGTGTGCTATCAACATACATACATATATTAAACACACTAATCATCAACATAAAATCGATCAAAATTTGCATGATAACATTAAATAATTAATTGTCTACCTGTTCTTTACTCACTGAGTTGTTTGCTACACTCTTACTCATTATACTTGAGACATTGAAATTTACACTGGTCACGTTGTTGTCCGGTATTATTCATTGTGTATATGTGGTGGCTATAGTATGTGTATATGTATATATTATATATGTATACATATAATTAGCATATATATACACACTGCCTTGATATTAACACTGTTTTACACTTGTTTAACTGTGGCCATACTACCTAATGTGCCATATATGTAACCTTTGCCTCCGTTCTTAGTGTACCTTGTTGCATGTGTTAGACAATCAATTGTATAGTGAATATGTGAACCTGCATGTGGTAGACAATCAATTGTATAGTGAATATGTGAACCTTCATGTGTTAGACAATCAATTATATGCTGAAATGCGAACCTACATATGGGTTAGACAATCTATTGTAACCTGAGGCACATTTTTTCCCTCATACTTTGTTACGTTTGAAAGCAATTTAAAAATATCCCATATTTAATGAAATTTTCGTAATTTTGATGATCAGAGGGGTATGTATAACATTTTTGTATGGATGGATATTATAAGTTCTAGTAAATTTGATAAATGCATGGGACGAGGTAACTATTTCCTTAATATTTTGAAGAGGGGACTTGTGCCTAACTACATAAGGCACTCTGCCTGATTTTTCCACCATGCATTAAAAACTGACAGTAAATTTGAGCATTTATTTTGTGTTCTAAAATTAGAGGAAAGCAGTATAGCTTACCATGATGTATGTGATCACCGCGTCATTATTCCGAGTTCCACAACATATGGATATATGGTGGTAGATCAGCAAATAAATTTTAGATCTAACAATATTTAGTGCATGTTATCATAAATTCACCTGAAAAGTGTTAAAAGTGTATAACTCATGTTATTATAAGTTCACCGGAAAAACTGAAAGTGTTTGCCTCATGTTATCATGGCTTATATAAAACTATTACTTTCTATTTATTATAGCTCACCAGAAATTGTACATGTTTATAAACTAAAACTAGGCACTGCAGGTACCTTATATTATGCACCACTTTTGAACTGATTATGGAATTTTATCATACATGCTAAATTATCAGGCTTACCGTGCATTGATATTAGTCATAAATATTAATATTTGTTAGCACTTTTTTCCTATTGGTATACACTTTTGACATTAATATGTAAACCTGTTTATATACCTGTTCCCGTTTATATATTAATATTAGTTAGTACTTTATTTCATATTAATATAAATATGAATTACCATTTCATATTAATATATACATGTTGCCTACTTGCCATATTGCCTTTGCGTCATGCCACCTGTTTGTATATGGAAATGCTATGTTTTGTGCCATAGCATCTGTCCACCAAAAATCAGTTCCCCGCGCAACAACATAATTGTTTGTTCACCATGAAATATTTTTAATAGTAAAGTATTTTGTGTTTTGGCAAACATATTTTAACAGTGATGCACTTACTTTGTTTTTGCCAACTTGAAATTTTTAATCACTATTAATCTAGACATGTTCGTGTTAATCATGGTATGTATATGGTATTTAAGTTGATTAGAGATTTAGGCGCATATTGTTTTAAGAAATGTACACGTTAGATTTTAGGCAGGTAGGTAACTAAAACCGCCACCTTACCTTGTTCTGCATATGTATATACCCCTATTCTTTTCTGAAACAGCTTTGAAATAACATGTATAAGACATAGGCTTGCTAACTTGTGTTCAGCCTTTGTACATATGCCACTGCACTTTGAATTGGGCAAGTTCTTGCTCCTGCCACATGTCACTTTTGCTATCACCTTGAAATTGGCTCACCAGCATTTGGAAACTAGTATTTTGTAACCATTTATATTTGATTCAGATAAATTTCATCCAATTGGTGCTATGGTGACCTGATTTTATGTGATACTTTAGATTCATACCTTACCATTTTTGTTAGCACCTGTTTTGACATGGAAATTTCAAGATCTAGAGCACTTTCTAACTATACTGCTATGTTAAACATTGTTTACCATAGATATAGATGGGTTGTTTGGTACATTTGTTGAGACCATTTTTAATCTATTAGTATGCTTTTAGTTTTACCTTACCTATTCACATGAATTTGCAATTAACCTGTAAACTAATATAGACATATATTACACCTGATTTTGGACGGGTACTGCACTAGGTTTGTACTTAGCCAAATTGATTGAACAGATACCTTACTTAATTTAAGTGGATATAGAACAGACACTACACACTGATCAGAACCAGAGACTACACAACTTTTATTTCGGAAGTTAGGATTGACTGTTATATTTCAGTTTATATTGAAGTTAAATTACTTGAACTATGATTAATCCTGATTCGAGCATTTTATGTTTTTGCATGGAACGTTCGGGTCAGACCCTGAGCGTTATAGATTTAAAGATTACAGCTTAGGATTCTAAGATTTGCGAAGCTGGGGATTCCAAAGGCAGTGCACTCTGAAGATTTCAAACAATAAATATTTTTTTTGTTGTCAAAATTTCTTAGTTCCATTGTATCGTAAAATTCTTGTATTCAAAATTTTTGATTAATACATAAAAGTTCTTCAATACTGTGTTATTTATTTATTATGTATTTCTGTGTTGATTCTGTTTTTAAACTCTATAAGCTAAATAAAAATCCGTCAATTTGGAAGTTTTAAGTTGGTTTAATTACTAATTTGAAGCGGTCAAAAAGGCGGGACGTTACACTAATAGCTTTTGGTTTCATGGAAAAGATTGGTTTTTTGGACAAAATTGTAACAACCCGTAAAATCTGAACCAATTTAAATTTTTTGAATTGGCTATTTTAGTGGATTTTAAATATTTAAAATAAATATTTTAAATAATAACGACGAAAAGTAAGTTTGAATCGATGTTTGAAAATAAATATAATTAATTCTAATTATAAACAAGGACTGAAATGGCGCGGTAGTTTCAAAATTTGAATTCAAACTTTGACTGACTATATCGGGTGCAAAACAAAACGAATTTGAGTGAAACCAAAAATACTTAAATCTGTTAGTGAATATCTTTCTAAGAATCTGAAAAATCTAAGTTTCATAGCGGGAAGCAAAAGTTATGGCCAAATGAATTTTTAGAAAGGTCGCTATAGAGTTTATATAGCCCGGGAAAATGGCCATTTTGCAAATGACCTCGGAATTCGACGAAACCACTTTTGTTGGACCCGGGATGTCAAATTACTGCTAGGTTTCAAATTTCATAATTTTTGAAGCTAGTATGTGAGCGTGGCAAAGGAAAACGTGTTTTGGTCAATTACAGTTAAATTGGATCAACCAGAAATGGGCCAAAAATTGGTCAATTACAGTTTTGTTGGGACCGTATCGTCAAAACATTGCAAAATTTATTTTTTTGGAATTTTTCGAATCAGTATGTGGCCTCGGCAAATTGAAATGCCCGTTCAAATTAAATATTGAATGTTTTATATTTTAATTTGAAGGAAAACTGACTGAAACAGTCGAATGGGCCTATGAAACATATCCTATTGTGTTCGGAATGGAGGTAAAAAGCTAGGGACGACAGTCGTTGGGTTTGAATTGGAGTTCGTGTGTGAAAGGGGGTATTTTTGAAATTTAAAAATATATAAATTAGAGAAAAATTCTGATTGGCCATTCACTTTTATCTCTCCCCGTAACCCTCCAGATCGACGATGATAAACAGTTCAATCCTTCCCATCCATTTTCTGATCAATCCACGCAAAATCAGCCCCTCCTCTAGTTGATGATTTTGAAGAGGACGTCAAGATCTTCAAATCCATATATAGTTTGTATTTTTTCGTCTAGGATACGGGAAGAAATCGAGCTCGAAAGTCTCGAGCTTCCAACCGCCGCCCTGCCTCAGCCCCGCCATCGAGTGCGCCACCTCCACCACTAGCAGCTGCGTCTCTCCAAGCTCTCCATGGTGGTGCCCTCTGATTGACGCAACGCAACACGGTTTTCGCGAAAAGTGGAGACCTAGTTTTGAACAAATCGGATAGGTAACGACTGAAACTATTTTAAACTATTTAATAGCAGTTTAAAGTGCTACGATTTTTGATTTCACTGTAAAAATCATATCTTTTTCGTTTGTTAACGAAATTCAGTGAAACAAGAGACAATGGACTCGTGTGGACGTCTTCTACATTCTAGAAGAGACCGCATAGTTTTCTGAACCTTCTGCTATTTTTGGTGGGGTGGAACCCAATGTGAGATTTCTGAATTATAAACGATATGGAAAACGACGATGTATAAATTTTATAGTCGATGTATGAGTTATACAGGCATTGTACACCACATGTATAAGCATTGTATAAGTCGTACGTTCAATGTATAAGTTATATATGCATTGTAAAAATTATATATGTGTTGAATAGAAGTGAAATTTACTTATATATACATACACACGCCCCTCGTCCACAAACCAGGGACGATATTTATTGGTTGTGACTGGTGTGAAAATTGATTGATAGCGAATGGTTGATTAAAATTGTTTGTGGTTGAAATTGATTGATTGTGGTTGAAAAATACCCGTTTGTGGTGGAGAATTATTTGGTTGAAACCACATAGGATTAGTTGGTGGAAATGAAAAAAATATACATGTCGCCTGCGTGCGAACTAGATGCATGAAATCCCCATTGTCAAAAGCTGCGAGGCTTTAAGGTAGAGCGAGGAGCCGTACTAGGGACGACCCCGGTTTTAACTACCCTGCCGTTATGCTGCCGAAATTTTGAATAATATTCATGTGTTAGAATTATTTTCATGTGTTGAAACTATATTCGTGTGTTGAATAGAAAACATTCATATGTCGAATAGAAATTCATTCGTTGAATAGAAATTCATGTGTTGAATGGTATTCGTGTTTTGAAATAAATTGTTTTATAATAAAAACCATATTTTTATCATCTATAAAAACTATATAAAATAGTCGTGTTTTGAAATAAATTGTTTTATAATAAAAATCATACTTTTATCATCTATATAAACTATATAAAATAGTCGTGCTTTGGAATAGATTATTTTACAATAAAAATCAAAATTTTATTATATACATGAATTGTCAAAAACAGTGAAGTGTCGAAATAATTGTCTATTGGATAAAAATATCATTTTTATCAAATGTTCGAAAAGAATATGGTTTTGAAATCGAAGAATCGATTAAATTTATATATACATATATATATATATATAAATATAATTAAAATATATCGAATAATGAAGCTGTAGTTCGTGTTTTGAAATCGTGATTTCAAACGATTAGTGCGGGAGATCCGACCATCGGATTTTCCCGAAACCACAACAGTTGGGTTCGCCTTGGGAATATCTTTCCAACGACACCAACTTTGTAAAGATCCAACGGTTGGATTGTCTGGAATGTTTAATTCAAATCTGAAGAAAAACAGTGCCAGAATCGATTATATTTATATATATAAATATAATTAAATTAAATCGAATAACGACGCTGCAGTTCATATTTTGAAATCATAACTTCAAACGATTAGTGCGGGAGATCCGACCGTCGGATTTTCCCAAAATTGAAACCGTTGGATTTGTTTTGAAAAGATCTTTCTAATGATATAAATTTTGTGAAGATCCAATAGTTAGATTTTCAGATATATGTAAATCAAATCTGAAGAAAAACAGCGCCACGGCCGCGTTATGGCCTGAAGCGTCGTTTGAATGAATTTGCTATTTTTAAATAAATAAAAATAGCGATAAATCATGATTTAATATTATAAACAATATGGAATGGAAATAAACTGAATTTGCTCGGTTTATGTGATATTTGATGATTGAATGTGTTTGGTGTGAAAATTACATTAAAGAACATAATTGGTAATGTCGAATAATTTAACCATTGAAATGAATTGATTTGAAATTATAAATACGTGAATTATTTGAAAAGTCCGAGTTAATTCTCATTTGAAATAATTGATCGACGAGTGAAAGTCGAAGATATGAAGGCGGTGCAAGACCGATGATCTTCACGTCGAACGGAGGGGTGCTACTGATGCTCATGATAGGAGTAGCTACCTTGACGGGGTTGAAGTAGTAGCCACCCGGACGTACTTGTTGATTGTACGGATATGCGAGGTATTGAGTGCCTCCGGTTTCGTTCAGACCCAGAACGAACATGTAAATGGACTGTGTGTCTGACATTGGATTTTGTTCTGTGCTGATTGATCTCTATTAAATATATATCTGTTTAGCGGTGGAGAATTTATTCTCTTGCTTAACACCCTTCTCTGAGACGTACGAGCTCAGAGGTTATATCTCGATGGAAACCAGTCGCATTGAGTGAATTGCCTGTGTGGCATGCCTAAGTGGCAGATGATCAAGGCTTCTGCTGAAAAGAAAAGTCTTGTGGTTGATGATCAAAGCACGGCCTGTGTGGCGTAGCTTTGTGTATAGCATTGTTTCGCGAGTCTCACACCCCGGTATGAGCCAGAAACGGGAGACAGACATCAGGGAGGACATGCGTTTCCTTCTAACTAGGAGTGGTGCTTTGGGTTTTGCACGCCCGGGTATTTTACTTATGTGGATGATGGAAAGCGAGGCCTCGGTTTGCTTAGGTCTCTTCGGAGCCGATGGTGTAGTCAGATATGACCAGTTTACACCCCATAGAGCGGGGAAACGCAGTGTTCAGGAATTTTAATCCACATCGGTGGACCGGCCCTGACGATCCAAGGGCCCACCTGTGTCTGGGTCCTGAGACATGGTCTAGATTGTCTCGAATTTGGCGAGGACTATCTTTTGCCTCGGTTCATGACGGAAATCCAATTTCCAAATACGATACCGTGCGGTTTTGATTGTATACCTATATATGGCGACATAGTGGTATGGGGCATTAATGCCGTCTATGATTGATACTTATGATTTTAATCTGTTTTTGAAACTTATAAGCACTAGTCAGAATATCAAATGCTTTTGTTTTATTCGTATCAAGCATATTTTGGCCATTATAAGGTAAAACTCTATCCTCCGGTTTGTGTTGCATTGTGTGATGGGAACTGAGTCTTATAATGGCTTCATTTTTATAAAAAGCATTGCGATGTTTAAAAGAATTATTTGTTTTAAAGCACTGGCAATCCAATGGAGTAAACCCGTTCCGCGAAAGTGGCGTGGTCTTGTGATTGGCCATATTTGAAAATGTGTTAAGTAGATTTCTCATACCAGTCCCATGACTGACTCGTAGTTTGTTTCACTTGCAAACTCGGGTGCCCCTATTTCTACACGGGCAGCCTTGTATTCAGGTTTTAGCAAGCTCTTTCTGGATAACTGGAGCTGAAGATGGATTCTATCATTTATCTCTTTTTATGCTGTTCAGCTCCTATTGTACATATTATGTTTTGTTTTCTGCTGTAGACATTTTATGTATAGCTGAACTGTATTTTATACTAAGTGTGATCCTAAATACTGTGTAACCCTGATGATTATATTTATCCAGTGTATTCTATTGTACATTATCTGGTGTATTTAATTATTTCTGTTCTATTGTTATCTGTTTATGTGTTATATTCCAAAGATTACCCTTGCACCGTCCTATCGGGGTTTGGGGTCGTCCCAAACGTGGTATCAGAGCATTGGTTAAGCTTAGTTCTGGAATATAACATATTAACGAACTCGTCAGAAATAGAACCAGTAGTGTTCTAGGACGAGTAACTCATTACAGATAGGATCAGTAATATCCTGGTATGAGTATAGCAGAATGAAATACGCCCTGATAGGCACATTTACATTCAAGTATATGTCTCTATGTTTTATAATCTCTTTTCTGTTGACCAGACACTTGTTCTACTATTTGCAGAAGTATTAGAAAATGAGTACCAGAAATAGAAGCAGTAATACTGACCCAAATGTAGAAGCTCTATTAATGAAATATAGAAATCTGGGTGGAGTACCGTTCTCAGGTAATGAATCTATTATTCAAACACAAGCATGGGTGCGCTCTGCTGAGAAAATCTTTGAAGGTTTAAACCTTCGGGATGACTAGAAAAGATTTATAGCATCTTGGGCACTCAAAGACGAAGCTTTGTTCTGGTGGGATTCAACTGTTAAGGATAATCCAGAAGGAGATATCACCTAGGATAGATTCAAAGAGCTTTTCAGTGAAAAATTTACTCCTCCCGAAGCAACTGAGAGGTTGTATGATGAATTCTACTATTTGATACAAGGTGATATGGACATCCCAGAATATCATAAGAGATTCAATGAACTTTCTCATTTTGCCCCTCATCTAATTCAAGAGCCAAAGATGAAGAATCTGAGGTTTATTAATGGTCTTCAAAGAAAATACTTGAATAAAGTAATGGGGCATGTGAAGCTTCCTTTTTTTGAAATGATATACATGGCCTACCAGTATGAGGATCTCGATAGGAAAGGTATGTTGCGAGACGAAGAGGAAGTCAGTTCTAGCAGCAAAAGAAAATTCGAAACTGATATCTCAGAGGCGAGTGCGCAGCCTGAGGCCAGTAAGACGTCTAGGGTCAGAAAGAAGCCTAGATTAAATAGAGAAAAGGTTATATCTGAGAAAGGACCAGCGACGACTGCAATATGCAACAATTGCAAAAAGCCAGGGCATTTTCAAGGGAATTGCAAATCCTCGAGGAAGGAAAGAAATGTGGGATCAAAATCCTGTGAGAAGGGTCGAGAGAATAGGAAATGTAATCTTTGCCATCAGGCTGGGCATATTGCGAAGAATTGCCAACTATCACTGAAATCTGAAATGGTACAGGTAAATAAAGTAGCAGAAGTTCCTGGATCCTCATTCGGCCAGGAAAGGCCAGATGTTTTAGAAGGCACGCTTACTGTCAAAAACATTCCAGTTAAAGTACTGTTTGATACAAGCGTGTCGCGAAGCTTTGTTGCAAAGAATGCGGTTAAGAAACTAGACTTGAATTTGAAAAAGCTCAGAGAACCCATGACTGTTCATAATCTAGTTGGGGGTTCTGTCGATCTTAGTTGGGTTAGTGGGGTTCCAGTTTCTTTTTCCTGCTACTGATTCCCTACTATTGCGATTGTCATGAATTTTACAGAGTTTGATCTGATTCTAGGAATGGATTGGTTAGCCAAATATGAAGCTGAGGTTAAATGCACCGACAGAGTCGTAAGGGCAAAAATTAAATCAAGAAATTATATAACCATTCCATGTGAAGGTTCAAATTCTGACAGAAAAGACTTCTGGGCAGCATTGGATGTTTCTCCTGCTCAAACAGAACCTCTTCTAGTCGTTACAGAGAATATTCAGGTAGACATTGCAAATATTCCAGTTGTCAAGAACTATGCGGACGTGTTCAAAGAAGTTGTTAGCTTACCTCCGCAGAGAGAAATTGATTTCAAAATCTCTTTAGTTCCGAATGCAAGGCCAGTAGTTCACGCTATTCGAAGAATGACCTTGAAAGAGAAAGACGAGTTAGATAATCAAACTCGACAGCTTGTATGGAAAGGTCTAATCAGGCCCAGTTTCTCTGATTGGTTAGCAGTTGTGATATTTGTTCCAAAGTCAGACGGTACCCTCAGACTATGTGTAGATTATCGTGACTTGAATAAGCAGACATTGAAGAACAAATATCCGTTGTCGCGGATTGATGATTTATTGGACCGATTGAATGGAGCACAAGTGTTTTCACGAATGGACTTAGCTAAAGGTTTCCATCAGCTTCGTATTGCCGAAGAGTGTGTTTCCTTGATATCATTCAGAGGTCCAGACTTATTCTATGAGTGGTTAGTAATGTCGTTCGGCTTATGTAACGCTTCAGCCTATTTCGTTGATATGATGAACCGAGTATTCATAGGAGTATTGAATAAATTTGTTTTGGTTTTCATTGATGATATACTGATCTTCTCTAAGTCAGAAAACGAGCACAAAAAACATTTGGAATAAGTGTTAGAAATTCTCAGAAAGAATGTGTTGAAAGCAAAGTTTTCCAAATGTATATTCTGGCAAGAAGAAGTCAAATTTCTTGGCCATGTCGTGTCAAAGCAAGGAATTTCAATGGATCCCAGTAAAATCAGTGCTATTCAAAATTGGAAACAGCCTCGAACACCCATGGAAGTCAAAAGTTTTCTCGGGTTAGCCAGTTATTATCGAAAATTCATTAAGGATTTCGCGAAGATATCTAGTTCTTTAACAAAACTGACGAAGAAACATTCGAGATTCAATTGGACTTCAGAATGTGTGGAAGCTTTCCAGAAGCTGAAATTAAAACTGATGACTGCTCCAGTGTTAACAATAATAGATGACAATGAGGACTTGAAAGTCTGGACTGACGCTTCTAAAGAAGTCCTTAGCGCAGTGTTAATGCAAAGAGGCCATGTAGTCGCTTATGCTAGCCGTCAATTGAAACCCCATGAAAAAACTATGTAACTCGCGATCTAGAATTGCTAGCTATCGTGTTTGCTATGAAAATTTGGAGACATTATCTATTGGGTGAGAAATTTGAATTATTCACTGATCATCAATCATTGAAGTATTTATTCACCCAGAAGGATCTGAATATGAGACAACAACGTTGGTTAGAATTCCTCACGGCTTATGATCTTGATATTTTATATACTCCGGGAAAAGCCAATGTTGTAGCTGATGCGCTTAGCAGAAAGAATGTGATCATCGCCAGTATTATCATTACACCATCGTTGATTGATAAAATAGCTATTCTTCATAAAGACGATAGTTTTATTAAGGAGATGATCAGAAGAATTCAAAAGGGCAAAGTCTCCAGTTTCCAAGTGGATAGAGCAGGAGTTCTGAGATTGAAAGGTAGAATTTGTGTTCCCGACAACATTGAGCTCAAAAGAGAAGTATTGGACGTGTGTCACAAGTCCAAGTTGTGTATCCACCGGGGGGTTAGTAAAATGTACAATGACCTCAAGCGAACTTTCTGGTGGAAGGCAATGAAAAGGGATATCTCTATATATGTTAGCCGGTGTTCCACCTGTTAGCAAGTTAAGAGCGATCAGCAGAAGCTCGCTGGATTGTTGCAACCTTTGGAAGTCCCAAGTGGAAAGTGAGAACAGATTTCTATGGATTTCATAGATGGTTTGCCCAGGACCAAGAAAGGAAATGACAGTATTTGGGTGATCGTCGATTGTTTCACAAAGACCGCCCATTTCATACATGTCAAATCGAATAGAACTGCTCAGATTCTGGCGCAGGTTTATTTTAAAGAAATTGTTAGACTGCAGGGAGTTCCCATGAGCATCGTTAGTGATCGTGACCCGATTTTTTCTTGTAAATTTTGGGAAGCATTCCAAGCAGAATTTGGAACGAAACTGAACTTGAGCACCGCATATCATCCTCAAACAGATGGCCAAACTGAGAGGGTGAATCATATTCTGGAAGACCTATTACGGGCTTGTATTCTTGATTTTGGCGGATCGTGGGAAGACCATTTACATTTGGCTGAATTCTCATATAATAACAGCTACTAGGCGAGCCTGAAAATGTCTCCATTCGAAGTATTGTATGGTAGACCGTGCCGATCTCCTGCTTGCTGGGTTGAACCTGGTAATAGACTTGTATTGGGGCCTGATATGATTCGTAATGCTGCAGACAAAGTCGATTTCATTAAGAAACGATTACTAGCTGCTCAAAGCCGACAGAAAAGCTATGCAGACAAGAGAAGAAGAGATATATCATTTGCTGTTGGCGACTATATTTATTTGAAGGTATCCCCGATGAGAGGAGTTATCCGGTTCGGTAAAATAGGGAAATTGGCACCCAAATTCATTGGACCGTTTCCTATTCCTGAACGGATTGGAACTCTCGCATATAAGGTTCAATTGCCTGATTGGTTGCCTGGAGTGCATGATGTATTTCACGTATCTCAACTTCGGAAGCACGTTCATGATCCAGACTTGAACGTGGAAGAAGCAGCACACTAGGATATAGAAATCACTCCAGAATTGGCTGTGAGGAGAGAGCCGCTAAAGATAATTAGCAAAGAAACCAAAGAGCTAAGGAACAAGAAGGTCCACTTAGTTAAAGTGCAATGGAGTGGAGATCCGCGAGATTGTACTTGGGAAACAGAGGAAAGCATTAAGAAAGCCTATCCTAAGTGCAGGGTGGATATCTCTGATTGACTCTGGTGCAAGGTACATTTACCATATCTTGCATTTCCAGTATGTTCTTTACTTTGTTGTTGTTCTTTGCATTGATGTAAACCTTCTTATTATATAGTCTAAATGTTTTCAAAAGAGTATATGAAAAAATTGGTATGATTATGAAGAGTTGAAAATAAAATTGATTGAGGTTTGTGTTGTGTGATTGTGGATTTGATTTATTAAATTATTAGAATGGTAATTAAATTAATCAGTAGGAGAATGAATGGTAGAAATTATTCGATTAAATCACACATTGAACTAATTAAAGGATAGATAAAAATATATACATGTGCATTATATATGTTTGAACAGGTAAATGGATTAGCTGTTGAGTAAAGATTTTATTTGCGTGCCTAACAAATAGGTAAACCTTAATGAGTTGGATGCGCAATTTTATTATTATATCGACTCCTATGAATTCCATTGGATGCGGAGTGCTGGTTGTTCTGTGTGTAATAATAAACGTCGCCATAAGATAGTAACAATTAATTTTGAACTACACTACATGGCATACTTCTTGAAGATAGGCATACTTCATCATATACCACATAAGCATTTGGAGCTTGTGTGACGAGGTTAAAGATTTACCGTACGAGCGCGAGGCTTGTATAGCGATGACTATATTTTACAGGTTGAACTGATGACTGATATGGACCATATAAAATATAACGATAAATTGCCAGATTAACAAAAAAAACCCACACAGGTCTGGAGTTGACAGTAATCACGTCTCTCTAGTTATTAGATACGACACATGGATTATTTATTTCCCACACGGGACGAGGTAACGAGAATTTATTCTCTGGAGCAATTAAAAATACACACTCCCTCAGGCTTTGACATGGTGACGGGAATTTATTCTCTGGAGTTATTATCTATGCACGCTCCCCTATAAACACTAGAATATATCACTATAAATATGTGTATGCTTTATAGGATTTATTGGGTACCTAATATGGCCCAATAAATTTCCAAACCCCTCCCCGTATAAAGGAGGTTATGGCGAAATTTTTCGAAAATTCCGGGTGATAGCCAAATTTTTGAAGAATTTGAAAATTCTCAGAAACTGAAAAGTTGGAGAATGGAAGCCAGATTGAAAGTAGAGTTAGTTAATCAAACCACTTTCGACTTTGTTCCTTTTCGGGGACGAAAAGTTTTAAGTAGGGGAGATTGTAACAACCCGTAAAATCTGAACCAATTTAAAAATTTTAAATTGGATATTTTAATGGATTTTGAATATTTAAAATAAATATTTTAAATAATAACGACGAAAAGTAAGTTTGAATTGACGTTTGAAAATAAATATAATTAATTCTAGTTATAAACAAGGCCTGAAATGGCGCGGTAGTTTCAAAATTTGAATTCAAACTTTGACTGAC
Organism: Allium sativum; assembly: GCA_030737875.1. Lineage (NCBI taxonomy): Eukaryota > Viridiplantae > Streptophyta > Magnoliopsida > Asparagales > Amaryllidaceae > Allium > Allium sativum. The sequence continues at coordinate 49,435,772 of CM060916.1, forward strand.
TGTACCGGGTGCAAAACAAAACAAATCTGAGTGAAACCAAAAATATTTAATTCTGTTAGTGAATATCTTTCTAACTAATCTGAAAAATCGAAGTTTCATAGCGGGAAGCAAAAGTTATGGCCAAATGAATTTTCAGAAAGGTCGTTATAGAGTTTATATAGCCTGGGAAAATGGCCATTTTGCAAACGACCTCGGAATTCGACGAAACCACTTTTGTTGGACCCGGGATGTCAAATTATTGCTAGGTTTCAAATTTCATAATTTTTGAAGCTAATATGTGAGCATGGCAAAGGAAAACGTGTTTTGGTCAATTACAGTTAATTTGGATCGACCAAAAATGGGCCATTTTTCAAACGGTCTCAAAATTTGACGAAACTAGTTTTGTTGGGACCGTATTGTCAAAATATAGCGAAATTTATTTTTCTGGAATTTTTGAATCAGTATGTGGCCCCGGCAAATTGAAATGTACGTTCAAATTAAATATTGAATGTTTTATATTTTAATTTGAAGGGAAACTGACTGAGATAGTCGAATGGGCCTACGAAACATATCCCACTGTGTTCGAAATGGGGGTAAAATGCTAGGGACAATAGTCGTTGGGTTTGGATTGGAGTTCGTGTGTGAAAGGGGGTATTTTCGAAATTTAAAAATATATAAATTAGTGAAAAATTCTGATTGGCCATTCACTTTTATCTCTCCCCGTAACCCTCCAGATCGACGACGATAAGCAGTTCAATCCTTCCCATCCATTTTCTGATCAACCCACGCAAAATCAGCTCCTCCTCCAGTTGAGAATTTTGAAGAGGACGTCAAGATCTTCAAATCCATATATTGTTTGTATTTTTTCGTCGAGGATACGGGAAGAAATCGAGCTCGAAAGTCTCGAGCTTCCAACCGTCGCCCTGCCTCAGCCACGCCGTCGAATTCGCCACCTCCACCACCAGCAGCTGCGCCTCTCCAAGCTCTCCATGATGGTGCCCTCTGATCGATGCAACGCTACACGGTTTTCGTGAAAAGTGGAGACTTAGTTTTGAACAAATCGGATAGGTAACGGCTGAAACTATTTTAAATTATTTAATAGCAGTTTAAAGCGCTACGGTTTTTGATTTCACTGTAAAAATCATATCTTTTTCGTTTGTTGACGAAATTCAGTGAAATAAGAGACAGTGGACTCGTGTGGACGTCTTCTACATTCTAGAATAGGCCACATATTTTTCTGAGCCTTCTGCTATTTTTGGTGGAGTGGAACCCAATGTGAGATTTCTGAATTATAAACGATATGGAAAAAGACGATGTATAAATTATATAATCGATGTATGAGTTATACAAGCGTTGTACACCACATGTATAAGCATTGTATAAGTCGTACGTTCGATGTATAAGTTATATATGCGTTGTAAAAATTATATATGTGTTGAATAGAAGTGAAATTTACTTATATATATATATACGCCCCTCGTCCACAAACCATGGACGATATTTATTGGTTGTGATTGGTGTGAAAATTGATTGATAGCGAATGGTTGATTAAAATTGTTTGTGGTCTAAATTGATTGATTGTGGTTGAAAAATACCCGTTTGTGGTTGAGAATTATTTGGTTGAAACCACATAGGATTAGTTGGTGGAAATGAAAAAAATATACATGCCGCCTACGTGCGAACTAGATGCATGAAATCCTCATTGCCAAAAGCTGCGAGGCTTTAAGGTAGAGCGAGGAGCCGTACTAGTGACGGCCCCGGTTTTAACTACCCTACCGTTATGCTACCGAAATTTTGAATAATATTCATGTGTTAGAATTATTTTCATGTGTTGAAACTATATTCGTGTGTTTAATAGAAAACATTCATGTGTTGAATAGAAATTCATTCGTTGAATAGAAATTCATGTGTTGAATGGTATTCGTGTTTTGAAATAAATTGTTTTATAATAAAAACCATATTTTTATCACTATATAAACTATATAAAATAGTCGTGTTTTGAAATAAATTGTTTTATAATAAAAATCATATTTTTATCATCTATATAAACTATATAAAATAGTCGTGCTTTGAAATAGATTGTTTTACAATAAAAATCACATTTTTATTATATACATGAATTGTCAAAAACAGTGAAGTGTCGAAATAATTGTCTATTGGATAAAAATATCATTTTTATCAAATGTTTGAAAAGAATATGTCTTTGAAATCGAAGAATCGATTATATATATATATATAAATATAATTAAAATATATCGAATAACGAAGCTGCAGTTCATGTTTTGAAATCGTGATTTCAAATGATTAGTGCGGGAGATCCGACCATCGGATTTTCCTGAAACCACAGCCGTTGGGTTCGCCTTGGGAATATCTTTCCGTCGGCACCAACTTTGTAAAGATCCATCGGTTGGATTGTCTGGAATGTTTAATTCAAATCTGAAGAAAAACAGCGCCATAATCGATTATATATATATATATAAATATAAATATAATTAAATTGAATCGAATAACGACGCTGCAATTTGTATTTTGAAATCGTAACTTCAAACGATTAGTGCGGGAGATCCGACCGTCGAATTTTCCCAAAACTGAAATCGTTGGATTCGTTTTGAAAAGATCTTTCTAATATATAAATTTTGTGAAGATCCAACGGTTAGATTTTCATATATGTGTTAATCAAATCTGAAGAAAAACAGCGCCACGACCGCGTTATGGCCTGAAGCGTCATTTGAATAAATTTGCTATTTAAAAAAAAATAAAAATAGCGATAAATCATGATTTAATATTATAAACAATATGGAATGGAAATAAACTGAATTTGATCGGTTTATGTGATATTTGATGATTGAATGTGTTTGGTGTGAAAATTACATCAAAGAACAGAATTGGTAATGTCGAATAATTTAACCATTGAAATGAATTGATTTGAAATTCTAAATACGTGAATTATTTGAAAAGGCCGAGTTAATTCTCATTTCAAATAATTGATCGACGAGTGAAAGTCGAAGATATGAAGTCGGTGCAAGACCGATGATCTTCACGTCGAATGAAGGGGTGTTACTGATGCTCATGATAGGAGTAGCTACCTTGACGGGGTTGGAGTAGTAACCACCCGGACGTACTTGTTGATTGTATGGATATGCGAGTTATTGAGTGCCTCCAGTTTCGTTCAGACCCAGAACGAACGTGTAAATGGACTGTGTGTCTGACATTGGATTTTGTTCTGTGCTGATTGATCTCTATTAAATATATATCTTTTTGGCGATGGAGAATTTATACTCTTGCTTAACGCCCTTCTCTGAGACGTTCGAGCTTAGAGGTTATATATCGATGGAAACCAGTTGCATTGAGTGAATTGCCTGTGTGGCATGCCTAAGTGGCAGATGATCAAGGCTTCTGTTGAAAAGCAAAGTCTTGTGGTTGATGATCAAAGCACGGCCTGTGTGGCGTAGCTTTGTGTATAGTGCTGTTTCGCGAGGCTCACACCCCGGTATGAGCCAGAAACGGGAAACAGACATCAGGGAGGACATGTGTTTCCTTCTAGCTCGGAGTGGTGCTTTGGGTTTTGCACGCCCGGGTATTTTACTTATGTCGATGATGGAAAGCGAGGCCTCGGTTTGCTTCGGTCTCTTCGGAGCCGATGGTGTGGTCTGATATGACCAGTTTACGCCCCATAGGGTGGGGAAACGCAGTGTTCAGGAATTTTAATCCACATCGGTGGACCGGCTCTGACGATCCAAGGGCCCACCTATGTCTGGGTCCTGAGACATGGGCTAGATTGTCTCAAATTCGGTAAGGACTATCTTTTGCCTCGGTTCATGATGGAAATCCAATTTCCAAATATGATACCGTGCGGTTTTTAATGTATACCTATATATGGCGACATAGTGGTATGGGGTATTAATGCCGTCTATGATTGATACTTACGATTTGAATTTGTTTTTGAAACTTATAAACACTAGTAATAATATCAAATGCTTTTGTTTTATTCGTATCAAGCATATTTTGGCCATTATAAGGTAAAACTCTGTCCTCCGGTTTGTGTTGCATTGTGTGATGGGAACTGAGTCTTATAATGGCTTCATTTTTATAAAAAGCATTGCGATGTTTAAAAGAATTATTTGTTTTAAAGCATTGACAATCCAATGGAGTAAACCCGTTCCGCGAAAGTGGCGTGGTCCTGTGATTGGCCATATTTGAAAATGTGTTAAGTAGATTTCTCATACCAGTTCCATGACTGACTCGTAGTTTGTTTCACTTGCAAACTCGGGTGCCCCTATTTATACACATGCAACCTTGTATTCAGGTTTTAGCAGGCTCTTTCTGGATAGCTGGAGCTGAAGATGGATTCTATCATTTATCTCTTTTTATGCTGTTCAGCTCCTGTTGTACATATTATGTTTTGATTTCTGCTGTAGACATTTTATGTATAGCTGAACTGTATTTTGTACTAAGTATGATCCTGTATACTGTGTAACCCTGATGATTATATTTATCCAGTGTATTCTGTTGTACATTATCTGGTGTATTTAATTATTTCTGTTCTGTTGTTATCTGTTTAGGTGTTATATTCCAAAGATTACCCTTGCACCGTCCTATTGGGGTTTGGGGTCGTCACAAACATGGTATATATTTTGGATTACGTACTGTATGTGGGTCTTATATATTGCTTCCCCATGGTTTAGGATGTCTCATCATTGAGATAAGATGTATAATGTCATATTTTGATGCGGTGAATTTTCTTAGATCAAGTAGTACAAAGGAAGTGTTGCCAATATTTTCTAAATTTGCAGGTGTTAGAAAAATTAAACACAATTTTAGTAGGATTTTTTTTTGAATTAAAACCAATCTATAGTTTAAACTTAGGGATTTGTTGTCATTCCTTTCCTTTAGGAATTTTGGGGACGAAATTCTTTTAGGGGGAGAATGTAGCAACCTAAAATTTTAATTATTAGGTTTTAAATATTCAATTAACTTAAAATATTTAAATAGTTGGATTTTTGGAATTTAATAAGTTGAATCCAATTTAGTGGTTGTTTAAATAATTGAGTTTGTGATCAAGTATTAAGTAAAACAAATTTGATAATCTCATTTGACATAGGTTCGTTAATATTGATTATAAATACATTTAGTAAATTTGTTGACACCAATAAATAGTGTGGATTTGATTCGATATTTAGATTGTATTTTAAAATAAAATTTTAATATGAACAATAACCAATTTTCAAACTATCTCGGAATTCAGCGAAACCAGTTCCATCGGATCTAGAATAATAATTTATTGCAAGGTTTCAGTTCTCGTAATAATTGGAGTTGTTATGTTAGCGTCCGTGATATAAACGTGTATTGATAATGCATTTGAAAATTTAATAATAATTGTTAAACACGATCGAATTTGCTTCCAAAACTAATTTCGTTGTTTTCGGAATGTGGGTAATTAGCTATGAACGACAGTCAGAGCGTCTCGTTTCGAGTTCAGAACTTTTCAGACTCGAAGAGTAGTGTTTTCTAGAGGCTATATAAGCACCTCATTTGTTCACAATACCAAAGTCATAACCCTAGCCTCCATTTTTTCAATCCAATGGTTTAAATTTAATCTTCCAAATCATCCACATCTAGCAAAAACTTTCAACTGGACAGTTGTTCACATTGTTATTCGAAGTTGAACCATGCTAGGTGCTCAATCATCAAAGGTCGTGATTGGTTAGAAAAACTCCTTAAAACCTAGACTGGTCATGTATCATGTTTTTTTTATATAGTTCACCAACGGTGGACTTTTTGGCTGAGTTGCCGAAAGGGGAATGGTGCGCAGGAGGATGTGCTTTCGATCAAGGGTGGTGCGGTGGTGTATGGTTGGCCATGGTCAGAGAAAATATGAGTCGAACCATTTCCATTTAACTACATTTTCAAGACGAACGAAAGGGAGTTGGGGGTCAAGTCTTAAGGCATGTGGTCGGCTCTGGGAGGTAGTCACGGCGGTGGGTGGCTCACGGTGTCCGACACGGGGTGGTGGCGGTGAGAGGCTAGGGAAGCTGATGTAGTTTGTGTCGTATATTCAGCCTAGGGAAAAACGTGTTTGGCCATGATTTATTAAACACTAATCAAGGTAATTAATGTCTTAATGAAGTCACTAGTGAATATAAATTATTCTAGTTCGAGTTCAAACTTGTAATAAGTATATCTTATTTATACGAAATCAAATTGAGGTGAAACAAGTTGCATTGGGTTCGTACTCGCAAACACTTCACGTACGAGTTGGATTAGATTGATTGGAGCTATTTGGATTTTTATATAATTTCAAATGCTTGTTTGGAATTATATAAATTGATACGAAATTGTCGAATTGGAATGAAAAGTGAGTTAACTCTCACACTTTCTAGAGTACTATATTATTATATCGTATATCATAAATGTCTATTGTTTAATCGATATTTATTTGTGTTATGTTTGATTGAATTAATTTACTGCTTTGTTGGTGGTTGTCGATATATATTCCTGTCTCCGTACGGGTGACCTTTGACATTACCTGCTTTTAAGTGGAAGATTCATCTTAAATGAATTAGATTATATCATCTGTTCTATATGCATAAATAACAAGTTTGTTGCAGGGGACAATATAAAGGAAAATACGAAGTGTACATAGCGAATTAGGTAACGACGGAACACTTTGGATTTACACACTTATACATGGTCGATAAGGATTTAATTACTCCTTTGTGTATGTTCATATGTTATTCGCATTTATCCGTTCATTTATATTTATATTGTTTTTGCATTCGTTTGCTTATACTCATTTATGGCCATCTTTTACTTATGTGTATTCCCATATTGTTTACGTTGTCGATGATTGAAGTAAATTAAATGTTTTTTAATACAAGTATGGGTTTTCACAAAATCGATATTTTAAAAAATTTATCATTTTAATTAATGATATTTATAAATTTACTTATTATTCGAGTTAATGATAATGAGATTCAATTATCTATTTTAACAAATGATAATTGAGTCTGATTTTTGCATATAAGTAACAAACTAAAAATTGATTATTCATTATAATCAATGATATTAGAATTTAATTAATTATTATAATTATTAAAGCATTATTTTTATTAGTGGTTATTGAGACTTAGTAATCATTTTAATGAATGTTTCCTTAGTACTAATATCTTATTTTAACTAATGAGATGTAATTTGATTTGCCAGTTTAATTAAGTTGCTTTTTAAAATGAAATTCAATTAGATAATGAGATGAGTAAAACTAATTTAATTGAGCGAATATAAAGTATTTAATAATAACTAATTGATTTATATAAGGTTTAAATACTTATTTAAGTAATTTAGGATAGTTATGCAAATAGTCTATATATCGATTATAAAAGATCATAAATGTGATTGATCCATCTTATAAGATAAATGAGTTTGTTTAAGGATTTATAAACATGATTTGTATCCGGTTTATTTCTTTGAGAACACTAATACGTTTTTTTAAAGTAAAACGAAAGAGTGTAATAAATTATCTATTATGATAATTAATATCTGCTTGAAATAGATTAAAATATTTAAATTTGATTTATTATCCTTTTTGGATAAATTATATCGTTTAGATCTTATAGACTGTAGTTTCTAAAAAGAATGCCCTTTTTAAATATAAATTGTTTGAAATTTAATTTAAGTGTAAAGTGTGTTGGGTTTTATCAAAATCAATGACTTAAATTAACACTGCTTTGGTCTTTTCTTTTATATACACTTAGAATAATAATCATCTCTTTAAAACTAATACTTTTAAGAATATTATAAAAAAGATTCCTTCCAAATATTTGAAATGTGAAAACTATACACAAGTACGAGTTTTTGAAGTTTAGAGATTTTGGATATGGATATGGAAAGAAATTTCCATAAATAATATCGTTTGTATGGAAAATATTTAGTTATACTCATATTACTAGATGTTGAAGTATAAAAACTCTGCTCTATCTCGAAGGTTGTAGACACTGTCAAGGCGATATCTAGAGTTAACACTAACTCAACTAGCCCGACTTTATTTTTAACCAAGAGATAATACAAGTTTGGAATTGATAAATAGTGATAAGAAAATACGATTTAATTTCCTTATAAGATCGTTTTTGAGTATCCTTAACAACTATTGGTTTAACTTTCTGGAGTTGTATCGCCAGATTAAAACGATATGTTGATCTTTGAGCATTGTTATTTCTTGTTTGAAATGGCTGAACCAAAAGAGCAAGTGGAAGTCAAGCTATGTGGGGTTGCTCCCTGTAATAACCCGAAAATCTGGGCCAGTTTAAAATTTTTATTTTGGTAATTTTAGTGAATTTTGAATATTTAAAATGAATTATTTTAAATAATATCGACGAGAAAATTTATTTTGAATATAAATCGAACGTATATATTATATACGTCGTCGTTAGAATATAAATATTTATATATAATTATAAAAGGAATTGAAAATGGCGCGGTAGTTCGATAATTCGATTTCAAACTTCAATTGAATGTACCGGGTGCAAAACAATCCGGATTTTAGTGAAACCAAAAATAATGGGATCTAATAGATAATATCTTTCCAACGAACCCGAAAAATCAAGATTTCATAGCGGGAATCAAAAGATATGTCCAGTTGAAAATTCTGAATAGTCGCTATGGAATTCAGGCCCTTAAAAATGGACATTTTGCAAACGACCTCGGATTTCGACGAAACCAGTTTTGTTGGGTCCGGGATGTAAAGTTATTGCTAGATTCCAAATTTCATAATTTTTCGAATCAGTATGTGAGCGTGGCAAAGGAAAACGCGTTTGACCAGTTTTAGTTGATTTTAATCGACTGGAAAATGGCCATTTTTCAGACGGTCTCAGAATTCGACGAAACTAGTTTTGTTAGGACCGTATCGTCAATACGAAGCTAGAAAATATTTTTCTGGAATTTTTCTAGTTAGTATGTGGCCCCGGTAAATTGAAAAGTACGTTTAAAATTCAATATAGTGATTTAAATGTAAATTAAACGGAAACTGATTCAAATGGTCAAATCAGCTTGCGATACATATCCCATTGTGTTCGGAATGGGGGTTAAACGCTATGGACGACAGGCGGTGGGCCTCGTTTCGAGGTCGTATGTGAAAGTCAACTCTTTAGGATAAAATAAATAAATTAATTAATAAAAAAAAAAAATATCCCCCTCCTCCTTATCAGCCGACCCCCCCTTACTTTTCAAAGCAGAAAAATTGTTTTCAAAATAAAAAAAAAAAAATTTCGCTGAAGACCCTCGACTGGCCAGCGCCGCCACCGCCCTCCACCCTGCCTCGCACCCTCTCTCCCCGCCTCCTTCTTCTTCCTGCTCTCCTCCTTCACCCAAGACGCCGCGCGACGCCCCTCCGCTTCATTTCAGCGAGCCCCTCCTCCCCTAAATCGAGCCAAAACCGAACCCTAGCCCTCGTTCAGCCTCCGACGCGCGCCACCAGATCTCCCCCCAGACCACTCGACAGCGCCCCCTGTAAGTTTTTTTTTTTTTTTCTTCTGATTCTTATTTTACTGTTTTTTTTCTTTTTCTGATTTTTATTATGAATTTATAAACTGATTTTTATTTTAAGTATAAACTGATTTTTATTATGAATTTATAAACTGATTTTTATTTTAAGTATAAACTGATTTTTATTATGAATTTATAAACTGATTTTATTTTAAGATTTTAAATAGAAAGGATCTGAATTTTAAAAATAAAAAGGTTAGAAATAAAGCAAAGGTAAAAATCATATTTTTATATGTTGAAAGCAAAGGTAAAAATCATATTTTTATATGTTGAAAGCAAAGGTAAAAATCATATTTTTATATGTTGAAAGCAAAGGTAAAAATCATATTTTTATATGTTGAAAGCAAAGGTAAAAATCATATTTTTATATGTTGAAAGCAAAGGTAAAAATCATATTTTTATATGTTGAAAGCAAAGGTAAAAATCATATTTTTATATGTTGAAAGCAAAAGTAAAAAAAATCATATTTTTATATATTGAATAGCGTAGTAAAAATTCGATTTTTGCATATGTAGAGAATACAGGCGAAAGCGACAAAAGGCGAAGATTTCTATTAAGAAGAGTCTTGAAGTTGGATAGCTATTGGTGAGAATTTCTCACCTTTCAATTTCATTTCTAGTTATATATATATATACTAGGATGCAGACGGTGCTTAGTAGCACCCGACACAATCGTCCACAGACCATGGACTTGTTTGTTTGGTTGCATAGATTAGTTGAATTATTTGTTTGAATTGAATTGTTTGGTGAGATGAAATTGATTTGATTGATGTGTGAATGGCGTGGGCCTTCACTAGACCGGGGATAAGGCTAGGCCTCGTCCCGTTTCTAGTATCGTGCCGTTATGCCGCCGAAATTTTCTAAAATATGTTAGAAAAATAAAAATATCATTTTATTGTGTAAATGAATTGAATAGAAATTCATAGGTTGGAATAAAATGTTTTATCGTTAAAAATATAATTTTTAACGTGAAGTGAATAAAATAAAATATTCATTTATAAACCGAACGGTTTGTTTATGTACACCTATTTGAATGACATTGATTGGGACGATAAATTTTACACATCGCCCAACTGCACAAATAAAATATGCGTTTGATTGTTTGAAACCCCACACGGGTGTTGGGATGAAATTTGAAGTTCACTCATCCTGATTGATTAAATGTGTCGATCGATTGATTGACAGGCTGTTATAAGCGTTGAATATCTATATTTGATGCTTATACAGTGTAGTGCACTTTGGTTGATGGTTGATTATTTTTCAATGTAATTATATACATGTGTTGTATGAAAATCCATATAATTAACTTTATATGGTAACTGATTGGGCCTCATTCCAATTTGAAAAATAAAGAATATTATAAAATAAAAGTTCATGTGTTGACAGTACTCATTCATTGAGATTGGTCATGTGTTGAACGAAATATTTTGATAATAACAACTATTTTGAAAAAGAAATATTTGAAATAGAATATTTGAAAATAGAAATTTATGAAGCCGTGTTGATTAGATTGACGCCATTTTGACGTGAACGATAAGTATATCGATTTTATTCATCTTAAAAATGAATATTGAAAAGTGATTTCGAAATCGAATATTTTGTATTGAATTGAAAACGATTTCGAAATGAATTGAAAACGAATGAATTGAATTGAAAACGATTTCGAAATGAATTGAATTGAAAACGATTTCGAAATGAATTGAATTGAAAACGATTTCGAAATGAATTGAATTGAAAACGATTTCGAAATGAATTGAATTGAAAACGATTTCGAAATGAATTGAATTGAAAACGATTTCGAAATGAATTGAATTGAAAACGATTTCGAATTGAATTGAAAACGAATGAATTGAATTGAAAACGATTTCGAAATGAATTGAAAACGATTTCGAAATGAATTGAATTGAAAACGATTTCGAAATGAATTGAATTGAAAACGATTTCGAAATGAATTGAAAACGAATGAATTGAATTGAAAACGATTTCGAAATGAATTGAATTGAAAACGATTTCGAAATGAATTGAATTGAAAACGATTTCGAAATGAATTGAATTGAAATTTGAATTGAATAGAAATGAATTTTGAAACGAATTTATAAAGAAGAATTCAATTTTGATTTGAATTGAAAAGGAAGTTGAAGTTGCTTTTGAAACGAATTTAAAACTATTTATATAATTCGTTTTAAATAGAAATCGACGAAGTATATATTATATATATTATATATATAATATAATGGCCTGAATAGAACGCGCCGCGCCGCGGCAGTTCGTGAATTTCGACCATTTATTTCAAACGGACATTGCGGGAGATCCGACCGTCGGATTCTCCTAAAACCGGAACCGTTGGGTTCGTATCGAAAAGAGCTTTCTAATGAATGTTAGAAATTTGAAATCTAACGGTTGGATTTGGAGATACGTCCAAATCAAATTCGAAAAAGGTCGCTGTAAGTGCAGTTCGATGGCCGTTAATGGAAATCGACTGTACGGGCCTTGATAAAATTATTAAAAATAGTAATAATTTGTGTAAAATCATAAGAAATGATTTGTGAAGATTTGGGATGAAAAACTCCATATTTGAAAAGATAAAAATAGATTTTTATCGAAATGAACTAGTTTTGAACTAGAATTATAATTCTATTTATTTTTAAATAAATAAATTGAATTTGAAAAGGGTTTTGAAAATAACCAGAATATCCAATGATTGCATTGGAGTGGATCTGAATCGAAATTGTCTTCGGAATATTTCGTTGTTGGAATTCGTGATATTACAGGTGTTGTTATGGAAATTTGAAAGATATATATTTGTATCGTTATTTCCAATACGACATTTGTTAGTCGTAGAATTCGATATTGAATATAAGCCGATATATTTTCTATTCAGAGCCTTGTATTGAATATCGAATGTGATTTGGGTTTGTCGTGAATGGTGTCTTCACTAACACTGTTCTTGAACCCAGTTGAGAAAAGATTAAATCTTTTTATTTAGATTTAATGAAGTGTACCAATTAAATGATATTTAATTGGAATTGAATTGGTATTGATTTTTGGGTTTATCGTGAACAGTGTTTTAAATAACACTTGTTCTTTAACCCGATAATTAATGGAATGTGATTTTGGGTTTATCGTGAATCGTGTTTTAAATGACACTGATTCTTTAACCCAGATAATGATTAAAACTAAGTGGAGTTTTAATGAATCTTTAATTAGATTGAAAAGATCGAGAATGGAGTATCACCAGTTTTGCTCCAGGCGGTAGTTAAATCTTTAATTAGATTTGAACGTGAAATTTAGAAACTAACTGTCGGTTAGCCAAGCAGAATGGTTTTCTGGATATTGATCTGATGTTGGTTTCGGCCTTCGGGGTTAATATTTGGGGAATTATTCTCTTGATTAATTTACGGTTAGTGACTAATGAATTGGAATGAGGCGTATGTTGTGTTTGTGTAACACTTATTTAAAATATACGCGAGTTATTCGGAAAGACCGGGTTTATCCCATTCTGAATAACTGATACGACGATAAGTCGAAGATGAAGACGATGGTCGAAGACCGGAGGTCTTCACGTCGTTTGGGTGATAGCTGATGATCTTGATTGGGCTGTACACCCAAGAAGATGGAAACAGTTGGTGATCGTCCAGACGTACTTGGAGATCGATGGATATGCGGGGTACTAGGTGCCTCCGGTTTCGTTCAGACCCAGAACGGACTTGTAAATGGACTGTGTGTCTGACATCGGATTTCATTCTGTGTGACTGATATCGGTTGCATAGGATGGTTTGCCTGTGTGGCATGCTAAGATGCAAATGATCAAGGCTTCTGTTGAAAAGCAAAGTCTTGTGGTTGATGATCAAAGCACGGCCTTTGTGGCGTAGCTTTGTGTAACGTTTACCTCGCGTGTTTCACACCAGGTATGAACCAAAAACGGGAGACGGACCTCAGGGAGGACTTGCGTTTCTTTCTAGCTAGAAGTGGCGTCAGTGGTTTTACACGCCCTGACGAGTTTGACTTATGTGGTTGTTGCTGTTGCGAGGCGCCTCGGATTGATCGGTCGTTCTCGAACCGATGGAGTCATTTAGTGGCTCATTTACGCCCCAAAGGGCGGAGAGACGTAGTGTTCAGGCATAATAATCCACATCGGTGGACCGGCCCTGACGATCTAAAGGGTTGATGCGTTCTGATCCTGAGACATGGGCTAGATTGTCTCGAATCGGTTGAGGACTATCTTTTGCCTCGGTTCATAGACGGAAATCCAATTTCCAAATACGTGACATGTGCGGTTTTAATTGTAATCCTATTTATGGCGACATAGTGGGATGGGGCGCTTATGCCGCCTATGATTGATACTTATGATTTGAAGTTGTTTTATACACTATGCACTTATAATAGTATCAAATGATTTGTTTTAAACGTATCAAGCATTCTTTGGCTGTTATAAGGGAAAACCCTATCCCCCGGCTTGCGTTGCATTGTGTGATAGGACCTGGGTCTTATAACAGCTTCATTTTTCTTTATTTAGCATTGCGCTGTTTGTTTTATGCACTGGTATTCTTGGGAGGAAACCCGTTCCGTGTTATACGGCGTGGTCCCTTGATTTACCTAACTTTAAAAATAAAGATTAACTGTTTTAGTTCTCACACCAGTCACATGACTGACCTGGAGTTTATTGTTTTAACCTAAACTCTGGGTGCCCTTATTTTGACACGGGCAGCTAGTAGTTTTGGTTTTGCAGATTTATATTCACAGGATCCTGGTTTTCAGCTGGAATGATATCCGGAAAGCTTTGTATCCGTATATCTCTTCTAGTTGTTTATTGTATTATTTTCCGCTGCTATGTATTTAAATGTAATTTAAATCTCTGATATTTCTGTATAATATTCATTTATTCTCTGTATATTCTTGTAATCTGATGCATTGTTGTAATATACAATGAAACGTTCTTCTGTATGCGTTCTGTTTGTCCTGTTCTCAAACGATAGGGCGTTTCGAACGGCCTGGATCGGTTTAGCGACTGGTTCGGACCGGGCGAAATTCCTTGCCGTTACAGTTGGTATCAGAGCTTTGGTTTACAAAGCTCAGAGAACAAGGCACATTAGAACCATACGAAAGAATTCATCAGATATTGGATTTGTAATATCCAACAGGAATGACTCGTTAGAGATGGGATCAGTAGTATCCCAGAACGAGTGTGAAGAGTATATTTTTAAAATGAAAACAAATTTTTGTTTTGAAAATTTAAATCAACTATTCGTATTTGATTATCTATTTATATTGAGTTGGACAGTCCAGTATATATAGATTTTGCGTATACGTCTGATCCGCGTGTATTCGAAGTTTTAATATACTGGATAGATATAGATTCACACTCTAGTCGCCCGAAGATGATTCTGATGATTGTAGCTACATCATCAGAATTAGTGTTCGAGAGTCGAAGGTGTGATATTTATATATTTCCTATTGACTGGTGTGCGAACCAAAATTAGATAGGGCCTATTGTTGTGAATTGGCATCAAAAACATGTTTTTTTGTATATGTATCAAAATTATGAATTTGAAATGTTAATTCACTAATTGATTGATGTTTGTGTTGTTTGTTTATTTGTTTGCTAAATTTTAACCATTTTGCCTAATTGAAGCAAATATTGAATTATATTGAAATTTGGTCGCATTTGCTTGCATATACTTGCACTTACATTGAACAGGTCATAGCAAGGAGGCTAGAGCAGAGAATAAAATTTGTTTGCCCGACAAATAGGTACATGTTTACTACATAATTTCCTGTTTTGTTTGGGTGATGATGATTTTGTGAGCCTATTGGCTAGCCGCTTGGCTTTTTCTTTTTCTTTTTGAGATCTGAAGGACCGGGGAAGCTATTTGAAATTCCCCGATGCTCCCGGTGCAGGGGAGGTTATGGCGAAATTTTTCGAAAATTTAGGGTGTTAGCCAAATTTTTGAAATTTTGAAAATTCTCAGAAACTAAAGAGTTGGAGAATGGAAGCCAGATCGAACGTAGAGTTGAATAATCAAACCACTTTCGACTTTGTTCCTTTTCGGGGACGAAAAGTTTTAAGTGGGGGAGATTGTAATAACCCGAAAATCTGGGCCAGTTTAAAATTTTTATTTTGGCAATTTTAGTGAATTTTGAATATTTAAAATGAATTATTTTAAATAATATCGACGAGAAAATTTATTTTGAATATAAATCGAACGTATATATTATATACGTCGTCGTTAGAATATAAATATTTATATATAATTATAAAAGGAATTGAAAATGGCGCGGTAGTTCGATAATTCGATTTCAAACTTCAATTGAATGTACCGGGTGCAAAACAATCCGGATTTTAGTGAAACCAAAAATAATGGGATCTAATAGATAATATCTTTCCAACGAATCCGAAAAATCAAGATTTCATAGCGGGAATCAAAAGATATGTCCAGTTGAAAATTCTGAATAGTCGCTATGGAATTCAGGCCCTTAAAAATGGACATTTTGCAAACGACCTCGGATTTCGACGAAACCAGTTTTGTTGGGTCCGGGATGTAAAGTTATTGCTAGATTCCAAATTTCATAATTTTTCGAATCAGTATGTGAGCGTGGCAAAGGAAAACGCGTTTGACCAGTTTTAGTTGATTTTAATCGACTGGAAAATGGCCATTTTTCAGACGGTCTCAGAATTCGACGAAACTAGTTTTGTTAGGACCATATCGTCAATACGAAGCTAGAAAATATTTTTCTGGAATTTTTCTAGTTAGTATGTGGCCTCGGTAAATTGAAAAGTACGTTTAAAATTCAATATAGTGATTTAAATGTAAATTAAACGGAAACTGATTCAAATGGTCAAATCAGCTTGCGATACATATCCCATTGTGTTCGGAATGGGGGTTAAACGCTATGGACGACAGGCGGTGGGCCTCGTTTCGAGGTCGTATGTGAAAGTCAACTCTTTAGGATAAAATAAATAAATTAATTAATAAAAAAAAAAAATATCCCCCTCCTCCTTATCAGCCGACCCCCCCTTACTTTTCAAAGCAGAAAAATTGTTTTCAAAATAAAAAAAAAAAATTTCGCTGAAGACCCTCGACTGGCCAGCGCCGCCACCGCCCTCCACCCTGCCTCGCACCCTCTCTCCCCGCCTCCTTCTTCTTCCTGCTCTCCTCCTTCACCCAAGACGCCGCGCGACGCCCCTCCGCTTCATTTCAGCGAGCCCCTCCTCCCCTAAATCGAGCCAAAACCGAACCCTAGCCCTCGTTCAGCCTCCGACGCGCGCCACCAGATCCCCCCCCCCCCCCCGACCACTCGACAGCGCCCCCTGTAAGTTTTTTTTTTTTTTCTGATTCTTATTTTACTGTTTTTTTTCTTTTTCTGATTTTTATTATGAATTTATAAACTGATTTTTATTTTAAGTATAAACTGATTTTTATTATGAATTTATAAACTGATTTTTATTTTAAGTATAAACTGATTTTTATTATGAATTTATAAACTGATTTTATTTTAAGATTTTAAATAGAAAGGATCTGAATTTTAAAAATAAAAAGGTTAGAAATAAAGCAAAGGTAAAAATCATATTTTTATATGTTGAAAGCAAAGGTAAAAATCATATTTTTATATGTTGAAAGCAAAGGTAAAAATCATATTTTTATATGTTGAAAGCAAAGGTAAAAATCATATTTTTATATGTTGAAAGCAAAGGTAAAAATCATATTTTTATATGTTGAAAGCAAAGGTAAAAATCATATTTTTATATGTTGAAAGCAAAAGTAAAAAAATCATATTTTTATATATTGAATAGCGTAGTAAAAATTCGATTTTTGCATATGTAGAGAATACAGGCGAAAGCGACAAAAGGCGAAGATTTCTATTAAGAAGAGTCTTGAAGTTGGATAGCTATTGGTGAGAATTTCTCACCTTTCAATTTCATTTCTAGTTATATATATATATACTAGGATGCAGACGGTGCTTAGTAGCACCCGACACAATCGTCCACAGACCATGGACTTGTTTGTTTGGTTGCATAGATTAGTTGAATTATTTGTTTGAATTGAATTGTTTGGTGAGATGAAATTGATTTGATTGATGTGTGAATGGCGTGGGCCTTCACTAGACCGGGGATAAGGCTAGGCCTCGTCCCGTTTCTAGTATCGTGCCGTTATGCCGCCGAAATTTTCTAAAATATGTTAGAAAAATAAAAATATCATTTTATTGTGTAAATGAATTGAATAGAAATTCATAGGTTGGAATAAAATGTTTTATCGTTAAAAATATAATTTTTAACGTGAAGTGAATAAAATAAAATATTCATTTATAAACCGAACGGTTTGTTTATGTACACCTATTTGAATGACATTGATTGGGACGTTAAATTTTACACATCGCCCAACTGCACAAATAAAATATGCGTTTGATTGTTTGAAACCCCACACGGGTGTTGGGATGAAATTTGAAGTTCACTCATCCTGATTGATTAAATGTGTCGATCGATTGATTGACAGGCTGTTATAAGCGTTGAATATCTATATTTGATGCTTATACAGTGTAGTGCACTTTGGTTGATGGTTGATTATTTTTCAATGTAATTATATACATGTGTTGTATGAAAATCCATATAATTAACTTTATATGGTAACTGATTGGGCCTCATTCCAATTTGAAAAATAAAGAATATTATAAAATAAAAGTTCATGTGTTGACAGTACTCATTCATTGAGATTGGTCATGTGTTGAACGAAATATTTTGATAATAACAACTATTTTGAAAAAGAAATATTTGAAATAGAATATTTGAAAATAGAAATTTATGAAGCCGTGTTGATTAGATTGACGCCATTTTGACGTGAACGATAAGTATATCGATTTTATTCATCTTAAAAATGAATATTGAAAAGTGATTTCGAAATCGAATATTTTGTATTGAATTGAAAACGATTTCGAAATGAATTGAAAACGAATGAATTGAATTGAAAACGATTTCGAAATGAATTGAATTGAAAACGATTTCGAAATGAATTGAATTGAAAACGATTTCGAAATGAATTGAATTGAAAACGATTTCGAAATGAATTGAATTGAAAACGATTTCGAAATGAATTGAATTGAAAACGATTTCGAAATGAATTGAATTGAAAACGATTTCGAATTGAATTGAAAACGAATGAATTGAATTGAAAACGATTTCGAAATGAATTGAAAACGATTTCGAAATGAATTGAATTGAAAACGATTTCGAAATGAATTGAATTGAAAACGATTTCGAAATGAATTGAAAACGAATGAATTGAATTGAAAACGATTTCGAAATGAATTGAATTGAAAACGATTTCGAAATGAATTGAATTGAAAACGATTTCGAAATGAATTGAATTGAAATTTGAATTGAATAGAAATGAATTTTGAAACGAATTTATAAAGAAGAATTCAATTTTGATTTGAATTGAAAAGGAAGTTGAAGTTGCTTTTGAAACGAATTTAAAACTATTTATATAATTCGTTTTAAATAGAAATCGACGAAGTATATATTATATATATTATATATATAATATAATGGCCTGAATAGAACGCGCCGCGCCGCGGCAGTTCGTGAATTTCGACCATTTATTTCAAACGGACATTGCGGGAGATCCGACCGTCGGATTCTCCTAAAACCGGAACCGTTGGGTTCGTATCGAAAAGAGCTTTCTAATGAATGTTAGAAATTTGAAATCTAACGGTTGGATTTGGAGATACGTCCAAATCAAATTCGAAAAAGGTCGTTGTAAGTGCAGTTCGATGGCCGTTAATGGAAATCGACTGTACGGGCCTTGATAAAATTATTAAAAATAGTAATAATTTGTGTAAAATCATAAGAAATGATTTGTGAAGATTTGGGATGAAAAACTCCATATTTGAAAAGATAAAAATAGATTTTTATCGAAATGAACTAGTTTTGAACTAGAATTATAATTCTATTTATTTTTAAATAAATAAATTGAATTTGAAAAGGGTTTTGAAAATAACCAGAATATCCAATGATTGCATTGGAGTGGATCTGAATCGAAATTGTCTTCGGAATATTTCGTTGTTGGAATTCGTGATATTACAGGTGTTGTTATGGAAATTTGAAAGATATATATTTGTATCGTTATTTCCAATACGGCATTTGTTAGTCGTAGAATTCGATATTGAATATAAGCCGATATATTTTCTATTCAGAGCCTTGTATTGAATATCGAATGTGATTTGGGTTTGTCGTGAATGGTGTCTTCACTAACACTGTTCTTGAACCCAGTTGAGAAAAGATTAAATCTTTTTATTTAGATTTAATGAAGTGTACCAATTAAATGATATTTAATTGGAATTGAATTGGTATTGATTTTTGGGTTTATCGTGAACAGTGTTTTAAATAACACTTGTTCTTTAACCCGATAATTAATGGAATGTGATTTTGGGTTTATCGTGAATCGTGTTTTAAATGACACTGATTATTTAACCCAGATAATGATTAAAACTAAGTGGAGTTTTAATGAATCTTTAATTAGATTGAAAAGATCGAGAATGGAGTATCACCAGTTTTGCTCCAGGCGATAGTTAAATCTTTAATTAGATTTGAACGTGAAATTTAGAAACTAACTGTCGGTTAGCCAAGCAGAATGGTTTTCTGGATATTGATCTGATGTTGGTTTCGGCCTTCGGGGTTAATATTTGGGGAATTATTCTCTTGATTAATTTACGGTTAGTGACTAATGAATTGGAATGAGGCGTATGTTGTGTTTGTGTAACACTTATTTAAAATATACGCGAGTTATTCGGAAAGATCGGGTTTATCCCATTCTGAATAACTGATACGACGATAAGTCGAAGATGAAGACGATGGTCGAAGACCGGAGGTCTTCACGTCGTTTGGGTGATAGCTGATGATCTTGATTGGGCTGTACACCCAAGAAGATGGAAACAGTTGGTGATCGTCCAGACGTACTTGGAGATCGATGGATATGCGGGGTACTAGGTGCCTCCGGTTTCGTTCAGACCCAGAACGGACTTGTAAATGGACTGTGTGTCTGACATCGGATTTCATTCTGTGTGACTGATATCGGTTGCATAGGATGGTTTGCCTGTGTGGCATGCTAAGATGCAAATGATCAAGGCTTCTGTTGAAAAGCAAAGTCTTGTGGTTGATGATCAAAGCACGGCCTTTGTGGCGTAGCTTTGTGTAACGTTTACCTCGCGTGTTTCACACCAGGTATGAACCAAAAACGGGAGACGGACCTCAGGGAGGACTTGCGTTTCTTTCTAGCTAGAAGTGGCGTCAGTGGTTTTACACGCCCTGACGAGTTTGACTTATGTGGTTGTTGCTGTTGCGAGGCGCCTCGGATTGATCGGTCGTTCTCGAACCGATGGAGTCATTTAGTGGCTCATTTACACCCCAAAGGGCGGAGAGACGTAGTGTTCAGGCATAATAATCCACATCGGTGGACCGGCCCTGACGATCTAAAGGGTTGATGCGTTCTGATCCTGAGACATGGGCTAGATTGTCTCGAATCGGTTGAGGACTATCTTTTGCCTCGGTTCATAGACGGAAATCCAATTTCCAAATACGTGACATGTGCGGTTTTAATTGTAATCCTATTTATGGCGACATAGTGGGATGGGGCGCTTATGCCGCCTATGATTGATACTTATGATTTGAAGTTGTTTTATACACTATGCACTTATAATAGTATCAAATGATTTGTTTTAAACGTATCAAGCATTCTTTGGCTGTTATAAGGGAAAACCCTATCCCCCGGCTTGCATTGCATTGTGTGATAGGACCTGGGTCTTATAACAGCTTCATTTTTCTTTATTTAGCATTGCGCTGTTTGTTTTATGCACTGGTATTCTTGGGAGGAAACCCGTTCCGTGTTATACGGCGTGGTCCCTTGATTTACCTAACTTTAAAAATAAAGATTAACTGTTTTAGTTCTCACACCAGTCACATGACTGACCTGGAGTTTATTGTTTTAACCTAAACTCTGGGTGCCCTTATTTTGACACGGGCAGCTAGTAGTTTTGGTTTTGCAGATTTATATTCACAAGATCCTGGTTTTCAGCTGGAATGATATCCGGAAAGCTTTGTATCCGTATATCTCTTCTAGTTGTTTATTGTATTATTTTCCGCTGCTATGTATTTAAATGTAATTTAAATCTCTGATATTTCTGTGTAATATTCATTTATTCTCTGTATATTCTTGTAATCTGATGCATTGTTGTAATATACAATGAAACGTTCTTCTGTATGCGTTCTGTTTGTCCTGTTCTCAAACGATAGGGCGTTTCGAACGGCCTGGATCGGTTTAGCGACTGGTTCGGACCGGGCGAAATTCCTTGCCGTTACACTCCCATTAGGATACTATCACATCTACTCTAGATTTGATTCAGTTGTATCGATGTGTAGATGTGAAATACTCGGATTCTTGGATTTTGTATGGTGTCCAACTTGGGTGTTTCCGAGGGTCATCGGAGTTCTCAGTATATTCTAGAAGTATACTTTCGGTCTAAGGAGCACACTCTCCTAGTCATTATTTGTTTGGAAAATTTCTCATTTAATTTTTAAATTTTAAATTTCAAGTTTTCCTTTTTTAATTTGCGTCGGGAAGTTATAAATCTTTCGCGATGTTTAATCAACTTGATCCATGGTGAGATTAGATGTTGTTGTGACTGACCTAGTCCTTGGTTAACAGTGCGGTCTCATTTCTTTGGAAATTTTACTTTTCCCTTATTGGACCTGAGTTCTTGGATCAGTTTCTTTGTTTCTATCGTGAGGTGTCGCGTGCTCTTCTCAATATGTTATTATGTATTCCCTTTATGTTGGAATTAGAATACACGACACTTAACCATTGTTTATTTCAGTTTGTTTATGTTTTGTGTGGATGTTGCTACGTATGTTGTTCTTGTGAGGTAAAGCCTCATTTCGCAATCAATAGCGTGGTCTCATGGAATTATTTCATGTTTCCATTACTTGAGTTTTCTCATGTTGGCATTCTAGATAGTCTTTCATTATAATGCTCAGGTCAGACTGAGCTTGTTTCCAGGTTGTCTTCTGTTGAATTTGGAGCTCATGGAGTAGAGTTGGAAGGTTGCCGATGTATTACATTATTTCTTCTTTATTTTATTTTACCTACCAACATTTGTAAGGTTAAATAGTTATAATTCCAGTTGATAGGATTTGTTATTAACTCTGATATGTATTGTATCTTGGAGTGACAACTCATTTGTCAGTATCATTATATGCTGTCCATTATGTCGTGAGATTCTACATTTCTACTGTTCATTTCTTTTTCTTTTACCCTAACAATCTACGTTTTTGATGATTGAATGTTTGTGTAATGACCAGAGACTTTCGACCCTGAAAATCAACACAAAACACCATGTCGACTATTCAAGCATCAGAAATACCAGACCATTAATAGAAAGAAGTTAGAGGGTAAGAAATAGAAAGAAATTTAAAATAGAAGAAGAAGACCACAACACAGTAGAATAAAAGTAAACACGAATCTCACAGCGAAACGAATAGAATATATTATATAACATAACTTTGGAAATACAAACTTGTAACTGTATATACATACCATTATCACATAAAATCACAAAGTAAATAAACTCTATATATAACCAATGTAGAAGCCTCCTGCTCCAAGCTTCTCCAATGGCATCTTAAAATCCCGACTACTTAACTACCCATACAAATTTGGGCACCCAAGAGTTTATTGTAACAAAAAAAAAATCTGGGTCACTCATGAGGCTGGTGTGAGTAAACTCCAACCATTTGGTTTAACTTTTCAAAATCCTTTTCAAAAGAAAAGATAATCGTAAGATTGATCCACACATAAAAAGGATGGTTTTTACCTGACGATAACCTAAAATTTTTTCAAAATCAATACTATTCTGATATTATAATAATGTCTAATACAAGTAAATAACAATCTAGTAGAACGCTTGCATCTCATGTTCTACATATATAATATACAATCAAAATCACTGGCTCTTATTGGGTAATGAATTTCCAACAACGAAAAGGTATGGAACCACCTTCTGATCAGTGTACTCTAGAGGGGATACACTGGATTTCAACAAGAACATCTTGCAACTCAGCCACACATGATCGACCATTCATTTTGCTTGAATGTTCCAAATATATTGTCACCTTACGGTTGGTATACCAACATAACCGTTCCTGGGAGATACAGAAATGAAAGAAGTAACAAATATGAATATTCTCTAGATGGTGACAATAAACCCTAATTGGGTGCGACCCACTTACTCATGCTGCCTGCCCGATTTTTGGTAATTTTCCAGTTGATGAGGCTTGAGGTCATAACGTATCTTTGACAAATCACACCTTCATTTACTTTGAATGCCACATCGTCATACCCACCAAATCACAAATTGATTTCCTTAAAAATACCATGAGTAATAAGCTAAGAGAGACGAATTCCTCTGCCACCAAACGTGAATATGTTTGAAGAGATCAACTTACGCGGTCTATTAGATATACTTTGTTAGACATTCGTTCATTCAATTTTCCTGTGACTAGACAAGTCGAAGGCACTATTCTGTAAATCCATCTTAGGCAATTTCTACCAAGGATTGCCACAATAGCCCTTGCATAAACTCTATTTTCAATTATCTCCATCACATTTGATTCGCATCGCTAATGCCTATACGAAGTGATTTTCAGATAATAAATCCGATTTCGGTCTCTCTGTATTGACAACGAAAAAATGGTATAAAAAAACTTTGATAGTCGTTTATTTAACTATCAAAGGAAAGCGTATATACAACCAACGATCGTAGTTCCAAATGGAAATTATATCGATCAACCATCAATAACCATTTAGCCCCTTTAAATTAATTTAACCTTAATTTGTTCGTTTCCATATTCCCCATTTCCCAATATTCTTAAAAAACGTTTAGCTTTTCACAAATTCTCGAAAAAACATTTCCATACGTCTACGACTTCTTATTTTCTATATTCAAAAAATATACTCTATAAATATTGGGAAACATATCCATTTCCCATCTATGCATTTCTATTCTTCCACCTTCATTAGTTCCTGACCGTAAACTAGTAAGTGAACGACTTCTTAAGTATCAACCCCGAAGGCTGAAACCAACATCAGATTGATGCCCAAGAAGCCATGTACTTAAATAATCTTCAGTTGGTTTCTAATTTATTTGATTTCATGAATTAATTCACTGTTTTAGGTTAACTTGATTTCTAAATTCACTTTTGAATTTATCACTTCAAATATTTATTGATTTCCCTTTTTAAACCATTTAATGTGCAAAAGTTTGCTTTTACATCATTATTCACTTTAAACATGAATATTATTCCTCTATAGAAATATGGACTCATTTTATTAAATAAAATCTTGATTTAAATAATGAATATCATTAAAGTTTAAAATTACGTTTATCTTGTTATTTTATAAATTCATACTGTATATTTCATTTCATTAACTCATTTTAAAAGTTATAACTAAATCTCAATTTCATATTCGATAGTAAATCTAATTAGTAATTTTCTCGTCAAATTCTGAATTTCATTATGTATATAATTTATAAAAATAAATTATTTTTATAATATTCGACACAGTCGAATTCTAATTATAAATCCTTACTTACATTTCGGACATCGAAATAATTTCATCATTTCCTTTTGAAATGATTTACCAATTTCCCCTTTTTAAATCCATTCTTATATTTCCAAATCATTTAATAATAAGTATTCCCTTTATCTATATATATTGTTTATAAATCAAACAACATGTTTAATATAATTAAACAAGTTATTATATTCTTGCCCAATCAAGATTTAATTTCTATCATTTAAAAATAATAAATAATAGCCTTTTCCCCCTTTTAAAAACTCGAATTCTTTTCTAATATATTTTTACAGTATTTAAATAATGATTATTTCAGACCTAGTGTTATTCAACATCCCAAACACTCAATATTCAACAACAGATTATTTATCACGTCATATAATGCAATATATAACGTCCTGCCTTTCTAACCGCTTCAAATTATTGATTAAACCAACTTAAAACATGCAAATCGACAGATCGTTATTTAGCTTACATATTTTAAACACGGAATCAACAACAACAAAAAAAGATAGTATTGAACAGCGAAATAAGATTTTATATATTACATAAAATTTTTGATACAAGAAATTTCTATACAGCGGAATGAAAATACAATTTGAATACAAAGAAATATTTACTGGTTTAAAACTTCAAAGTGCGCTGTCTTCAGAAAATCCCTAGCTTTGCCAATCTTCGAATCCTAAGCTATATTCTTTAAATCTGAAATGCTCGGTCGGATCTGACCGGAGCGTTCCATGCAAAAACATAAAACACCCGAGTCAGGATTAATCATAGTTCAAGTAAATCAACTTCAAAATAAACTGAAATATAATAGTTAATCTTAATAACGATTAGATTCTCGAGTACCAAACCCACGCGAAAACTGTCAGTCGAATTTAACCAAAACTATAACAATCCGAGATGGAATCGGTCAAGGCAAAGTATGCATTTATGTAACTATGTATGCGGATGACATTATATATATATATACACACACACACACACAACAGTGTGCATATATACACATGTGTGTGCAGGCTACCTCGACAGTGGACCAAGAATGAAAAGAATATGGTAGCCCGATGTGTGTCAGAATACTTCTGTAAAACCTAAGCCACAAGAGAGAAACGCAAGATCAAAATGGCCTCAAATGTTAAAACCATTGCACGGGTTTTTCATCAATAGGACTACTACAGGAAGCATGACCAAAAGTAAAGGAAAAGATTTCAGCATAAATAAGCAACAAGGTAGTTCATACTTCAAAGATTATGTCACGCGTGTATTGTGATGTTGCTCTAAATAAATGGGTGGAAATGATCGTTCACATTTACAATGTTTTTCCACTATATGACTCATGCATGTACTAATAACATATCCACTATGTGTAAGAACGGTGCGTGATCAAAACATACAAAATATAGAAATCAAACCATTTTTATTGGCCTAGAAATCCACTGCCATGATGTCTCATATTGCATAGAAATGAAGTTAGAATTAAAGGAGAAACCTTCTCTCCAAATTTTTGAAACCCCCTTCAACTGTGTGTAAACAACAAGTTGGAAACTAAAATTTTCATTTTGACTCTAAAACTATTCCCATAATATAGTTATTAAACTATCCATCATTATATGTAAAAAAAACTTATGCAGTCTACTAAATATAAATATGAACGTGCTATCTACATATGAAAATATAAATATACTTAATAAACACAAGCATGCCAATGTCTCCTACAACGCAGACTATACTTTACCGGTGATCATATACCTCAATCTACGAGCAGTTGGTTTCATAGATCAGTGCATCCATATATAATCAAAACATAAAGCACAAAGTGCGGCAATGATGTTTAACTGTCATCACATAAAATTTTATGTAATTCATTCTCTAGAACTTTCAAACATTGAACCAATACATCGAATAAAGAACTGAACATATATACTAGCAGCATGGTGTTAAATATGTGCAATGTTAATATGTCAAACTGAGAATGGAATGCATAGCATCATGGCAAGAATGCAAATTCATATTTGTCAGGAAATTCACTAACACATTTTACATGAAATGAGTAACACATAAATTTCGGTAACCAGAAAATAAAATAGTTCTTTTCTTTTCATTTTTTTTCTCTTTATAAAGATGTGTAATTCTACATGTTGCCTAGTCAATATGTAGCACAAATGAGTGACTAGAGGTCACATATTTGGACCATGCTACCAGTAAGTACTGCTATTTATCTAGCGTATGTGTTCTACGGTTTTATGTATATTTTTCTTGGTTGGACAACAACTCCAACTAGGATCTTTTCTCAAATAAGAAACTTTTAACCAAGACAAAATAGTGAGATGAGGTTTCGGTATACGATGTGCTTTAAGGGGGTATAAATGTAATTTCCATAAAGAACACAGAAACTATATCCCTAAATTTTCATTCCTTAAAACTTCCGAAGTCTGTTTTTCCTACACAATACGGCCTTGCATAATGTCTTGGAGCTTCTCCTGAGTATGGAGACATAACATTTATAGAAAGGAACAATGTCATGCCATGATAAAATAATAGGTTTAACTAAGTGTAAAAATTCTACATACCAAATTGGGCCTTGAATTGAGAGTCATCTCTAGAAAGTGGTTCACAGGTATAAACAAAACCATTTAGTATTAAATCAACAAAAGGACAAGTATTATGATTTCTAATACAAAGCAATAAAGCCCATGTACGAACATACAACCCTATGTGCCAACGTATCCAAAACAAGGTGTCAAAAAACAACGAGTCTCAATGTCCCAAACTGTTTCAACTAAACAATTTAAGTAGGATGGCATGCAAGCAATCAACAGACAGTTATACAATCAAATTCAACATCAACTACTATAATTTTAATTTAGAGAAGTCGAAAAACTTGAAACATAGTAAATCGTGAGTGAACACTCACCTTCACTCGACAAAGCTGGCTTTAGGAGCGGCGCTTGCGTAAAGAGGAGAAGGCAGTTTATCGACGATGCTGAAACTAACAATTTGTGTGCCTGGATCTGAAGCGGATGGCAACTTGAATTCGACACGGTGGTGGAGACGAAGTACTCCAGTTTCTGGTCATAGGTGGGAAATCAACAGAGCAAGGGCTTCTGCGAGTAGATACAAGAGAAAGAAGGACCGATTTTTATTTGAAAAGGGCAATCGACCATTGAAATGAAGAAGAGAACAAGAATGGATTTTTATTTGGGGAGAAAAAGAATTGATCTTTCCGAGGAAAAGGAACGGAAATATGGTTTTCTTATAAAGGCAAGGATTTTGGGATAAGCACGAAGTAACGTCAATAGGTTACGAGGCCTGCGCATTTTTCAGTTATAGGTCGACGCAGTATTGTTTCTGGGTTAGGTTATATTTTTTATAAATTGAAAAATAAATATTACCGAGGACCACTGTATAGCCGTGTAATGTTCTGAATCCGTAACGCAAACATTGTCTCCAAATACGATAAAATTTATACATGTCCCTTCGTCTCAGTGTCCTGAATTCAATAAACTTTTCCTAGTTATAATCCAACTTCATTTGTATATGATGTTATTTTAACTCTTATATTTTAAATTATTTATCCGTTCATTGATTTTATTCTGTTTTCCTACCCATAATTCCATTTGATTATAAATTTGAAATGTTAAGTTTAAATTTCCTTAGATATACAAATACACACATATCTCAGCCAATATTTCAACAAATAAAATCTCTAATATATTTAATGTTAATAACGTTTATTTTTTAATTCTACCACTTATATTTCCAATCGAATTTCAAATCTAATTCGAATATTCAACAAAATTCAATTCAAATATTCAACAATAAATATTTGATTCTCAGTCAACCATCAATACTGGATGTAAATTCATACACAAATGATATATTTGATTTTATTTATGTTCTGACCCAAGTTTCAATATAAAATCGATTATAAATATTTAAATCTTCAATTAAATTCATATTCCAATTATCAAAATTTCTTGGACGTTACACAATATATGAAGAACAATAATATAATTGTTGAGGAATCCAGTTGGATTCCTCCAACCTGTTTCCCTGCATCCATAGACGTTAATCCACATAAATAACACCGATTTCATATCAATAATAACAAATAGGATTAATATTTAACCAACAATTTATATAAATAACTACGTCTATAACTTCAACCAATTTATAAGAAATTCATCCAAAAAACCATCACACAACATTCAATCATCATTTAAAAACATTAAAATATAATTATCGTATTTTAAAACTGGGCAAAGTTAGTGAGTTTACTCACCTTAGTCGTTAATCGTTAAAAACAATTAACGGTCGGTAGACCGGATCAGACATTCTATTTTACCAAAAATTTGTAATGTGCTCTGAATGGTTCCAAACCAGCTTCATCATGTAGCCTATGATCATACGATTCCAACGAATCCTATTTATTTAATTCCATTAATGTACGAGCAAGATACGATAATTTAAAGTTAACACTATGTGAATGTAAACTTAGTTAAATTTTAAATTTGGGCTTTACCTTAAATCGCCCCGGCCTAATCTCCACATACCTGCCCAACATAACAGTTCTATTTTCCACAAATTTAAGCTTCTGCCCCATTCTTCTCTGCTAGCATTTTTTTCAGTAATAAACCTGGCCTTACTGCTTAATATTGGCTCATGGCCCATTGACTAACCCAGTCCCACATGCCCTTCAGACTCATGTCCAAACACATCAGTCCCCTTGTTGCCTTTTTTTCTATATGACTGGGCTTACCCCATGCCATGTTGGCTTCGTCTTCTACAAATGGGCATGCTCCAATAAAAAAAACAACTCAACTTCCTTAAGCATTTCCATGCACCCCATATACCTCGCACCACTTCCCTTTCTTCTCCATGAACTTCACAAAACCAACCCCACGTTCTCCTCTTTGCAAATGCCATCACCACTACAAACACCCATATCCAACATACATGGTATTACCTCCTCTTTACAAATCGTCAGCTCCAATTTCTCATCGCACACAGCACAAGCAATGTGTCACCTTCTCCCACCCCTAATAAATTTTGAATCTGCACAGTGGCTTCCTTACCCATACATGCACGTTCAACTTCCAGAATCACGTCGGCATATACTCTCTTTTTCCTGAAACCGTGCACGTATTTGTGCTACCCGTTCTTCCCATCATTCTAAAATCTGAGACCATCCGTACACTCCTCTTCCAACTCTACATCCCCCACCGCATCCTTCGACAACATCACACAAGCAAATAAAGTGGCTGTGGCCATTCTTCTCTTAACTATTTCCCTAAGTTTAACACAAGACATCCTTTCCTTTTCTCATAAAAAATCATGCAAATATACCCAACTACCTGCAAGCGGCTCACACTTTGGCCCATACTTATATTCAAACTCACTTGCATAAAAACCCTGTAGCTTCTCTTCTACTATATACCCTGCGTAAGTTCCTGGAGCCAAGACATTAGCAAACACCATTCATTTAACTTCACTGTGCCTTTCTTCCCCGTCGTCAGTTTTCAACTGCAAGCTCCAGTACTTACAACACCATTGTCGAATGTTTTTCCAGCTCCCTCTACCACGTTTCTCCATTTTTAAAAATCTCGAATGGTTTACTTAAACAAATAATGGCGGTTTTCAAAAGTGACGAACCAATGGTGCATATTATTATTATATATATATACACCGCATCACTTAACAGCTAAGTAATATGGTACAGATAGCCATGTAGTATAGAGTATCTATGTTGAACTTAGGCATGTGTGGTGGTACAAACTTAAGCATGGAGTTTGGAGAAATATAGGTCTGTGTATAAGCTATTTAGTTCATGCAAAAAAATCTGTTGTAAAGGACCTGTAAGCTTTTGAAACCTTCTTTTCATTATTTCTTTTCACCGGGCACTTCAATGCTAAGATGGAAGTACACGATAGGCTGTATGCGTATGTAGGCATGAGATGTTCCTTTGTTGGCAGGTTTTGTGAAGGTAGGTGATGACTCGCATACTTATTAGTTTATGGTAGCTGTATTTGTACAGCTTAATGAAAAGAAGGGGTACGGTACTTGGTTACTAAGTAGTAGGCTTACTGTATCTATAGGTAGTCGACCGTGAGTACAAAGTAGGTCCTTGACAATAACATTGAGTAAGATGCATCATGAACATTTCCCCATGTCGTTATCCTGTATGTTACTCGTATAACTAAAAAAAGGGCGAATGGCCGAGAGTGAAATATTAGTTTGGTTCTTAATTCACTGGTCAACATCAAAAGAAGAAATCCATATGTTGTGCATGGCAAAGTTAACAATATAAAATTTAAGTTAGAAATGTGGTATTCCATTACGTAAAATTCCGTTAAAATACAAACTGCTATGGATAAAAAAAATACGATCGTTTCCAGCAATGTGTCACGACTTCGAAAATATAATAAAATACACAATTTAACTTATTCTATGAAATTCCAAAATACCGATATAGGGTGTAAAATACGTCAAATGAAAAGTTGCTTATTTTTCAAAATAAAAATTACAGAAAAATTCTATAAATTAAATTAACAATAAGTCTTGAAAATCTTGTCCAAATTCGAAACCAATATTTAATTATATTAAATAAATCGTTATGGCTTATAAATGATTCAATATCGACTATTTGAAAACTTGATTTGGACATAACTTCAAATCTGCAAGACAAAATATCTATTTCTCACTTCCATTAGACAATTATAGCTTAACAGATTCGAACATTTCTTGTTTTTAAGGAATCCGGCTTACATCAAATCCTATACACTTAGTTTAAGTTCAAAACTCAATGTTACGAACTACCAAGGCGTTATTAGCTTGATTATAATTATATTATAATTAGTTTGTTCAATTGTCAAATAAATAAATAAATTCGTTATAATACTTCAATTCTAGACTTAATTAAATCCATTAAATTATCCAATTCACACAATATTGCAAAATCAATCATTTTCGACTATTTTAGAAATAATTATATTATCCCATCATTTATATTAATCAAATATTTAGAATATTTGAATCCAAATCATTTAAATTATCAAATGTATATATAATAAAATAATTAAATTAATTAATTATTATATCGCTAAAATTCCGGGACGTTACATTCCTTCCCCCTTAAAAGAATTTCGTCCCCAAAATTGCTAAGGTAGGAATAATGTTACAGATCCTATCATTAGGTTAAAAATCATTTGTTATATTTCTCAATTTAAATTTTAACTGAACCAAATTAATTTTAAGTAAAATATTAATTTATTTCAACTACTGAAAATTTCGAAAATTTATAACACTTAAATTTTCAAAAAAATTCGCGAGCATCTCCTTTGCACGACTCTATCTATATAACTATAACTCGCCTCTCTAGGCCTTCTCCAATCCAAAAGAAAATCAAATAGCCAAGTGGCTTGCCATACAGGGCCATAAAAATATCATACCCAATTGAAATATAAGCTCGTACCTTTTTGTCGGGCGTTCAACTTTGTCTCTTTTTATACACCATCAAATCAGCATATATCTATGCATTCCCTAATTGGATCTCCAATCAATGCATCCTCAAATCGATTACTCTTATATCCAAACCAAATTCCATTTCAGCTCAAATTCCAATCTCAATTCCAAATTCTTACTCAATAATCCGATTCCATTCCAGATTGTCTCAAATCCAACCAAATTTTATTCAATTTAGTTTAAGTTAAATTATGATTTATTTATTCACTTCTAACACTTCAATCTATTTAAATTCACAAGTTAAATTTAAATTTCAGAATTCAAATTCCTGGGTTTTATTTCAAATTAGTTTGAAATCATATATATTTACATATAATAGTAGTAATTCAAAACATTTAAATTTCTGAACAACTTACTTCCTCAAAACAAAACCTTTGGTAGTAATCCGTCACTTGGAAACTCGAAAATGAACACTGATGATGCGGTCATCATCATCAGTATTAATTTCCAGCTACTAAAATGAATTCAATACTATATTGTTTTCAAAACTTATTTTAAAACACTTCTATTTTGAAATTACTTCAACATATCCTTCAAATTGTTTTTGAAAGACATTACAAAATCTCCTAGGATTTTAAAATTCCATTATTTAATCCAAAATTCAATTTCAAACATCTTTTCCAGTTTCCAGAGTTTTAATTCCAAATTCTAATTTAATTCCAGAGTTTTAATTCCAAATTCAAATTTAATTCCAGAGTTTTAATTCCAAACCTGTTTTAAATTCAGATCTAATCTATCTGATTTCATACATTACATTATACAAATTCTGATTCGTTGTTTATAACCATTTCAATTATAATCTGATTCAATTATAATAACAACCAACACATCCATAATATAATAATAATTCCAATATAAATGCTACATTTATATCAAAATATATTTTGAGTAAAATTATTTCATTTACCCAGTTTTCAAAACATACTATGTCGGTTCATCGTATTCGAGCGTTTAGGAATCCCTATCGATACAGTGAATCCTACTGATCGACCAGAATTCATAAACCACTCAATCAATAAATTTCCACAATATAAAATCATTTTTATACCAAATAACAAATACGCCAGTAGATATACATTCAAACTCAATCTTGGGTATTACTAACCCCATCTCTACCGAGTTATGCCACAGAGGCAAGGTAATCACTTAACCTTTAGCTTTGATACCACTATAACGACCAAAAATTTCTAACCCCGAAAATCAACAAAAAACACCATGTCGACTATTCGAGCATTGGGAATACCAGATCATTAAGGGAAAGAATTAGAGGGTAAGAAATTTAGAATAGAAGAAGAAGAAGATCACAACACAATAGAATCAGACTAAACACGAATCACATAGCGGAACAAACAAAATATATTATATAACAAAACTTGGAACTACAAATTTGTAACTGTATATACATACCATTATCACATAATATCATAGCGGAAATAAACTCTATACATAACTAATGCTAAAGCCCCCTGCCCCAAGCTCCTCCAAGGGTATCTGTAAAATCCCATGACTGCCCATACAAATTTGGGCACCCAAGAGTTTAGGGTAACAAAACAAAATAAACTCTGGGTCAGTCATGGGACTGTTGTGAGTAAACTCCAACCATTCGGTTTAACTTTTCAAAATCCTTTTCGAAAGGAAAGATAATCGTAAGACCAATCCACACATAAACACGGATGGTTTTTACCTTATGATAACCCAAAACATTTTTAAAATCAATACTATTCTGATATTGTAATAGTGTCTAATACAAGTAAACAACAATCTAGCAGAATGCTTGCATCCCACGCTCTATATATAATATACAATCAAAATCGCGGGCTCTTATTTAGTATTGAATTTCCAACTATGACAAGGTATGGAACCACCTTCCGATCAGTGTACTCTAGACGGTATACACTAGAGTTCAATAAGAACATCTTGCAACTCAACCACACAAGACCAGGCATTCATTTCGCTTAGCTTGTTCCTGGGAGATACAGAAATGAAAGAAGTAACAAATATGAATATTCTCTAGATGGTGACAATATACCCTAATTGGGTGCAACCCAATTAGCCATGTTACCTGTCCGATTTTTTGTCATTTCCCAGTTGATGGGTCTTGAGGTCATAACTTATCTTTGACAAATCATACCTTCATTTAATTTGAATGTCACATCGTCATACCTGCAAAATCACAAATTGATTTCCTCAAAAATACCATGGGTAATAAGCTAAGGGAAACGAATTCCTCCACTGCCAAATGTGAATATGTTTGCAAAGATTGACTTAAGCGATTTATTAAATATACTCTGTAAGACATTCGTCCATTCAAGTTGTCCAGGGACTGGACAAGCCGAAGGCACTATTATGTAAATCTATCTTAGGAAATTTCTACCTAGGATTGCCACAACAGCCCTTACATAAACTCCGTCTTCAATTATCTTCATCATATTTGATTCGCAAAGCTAATGCCCATACAGAGTGGTTTTCAGATAATAAATATGATTCTGTTCTCTCCATATTGACAACGGAAAAATGGTAATAAAAAATCTTTGATAGTCGGTTATTTAACTATCAAAGGAAAACATATATACAAACAACGATCTTATTTCCAAATGGAAATTATATCAATCAACTATCTATCAACATTTAGCCCCTTCAAATTAATTTAACCTTAATTTATTCATTTCCCAATTCCCCATTCCCCAATATTCTTAAAAACAGTTTAGCCTTTCACTAATTATTGGAAAAACATTTCCATATATCTACGACTTCTTATTTTCTATATTTAGAAATATACTTTATAAATATTGGGAAACATTTCCATTTCCCACCTTTGCATTTCTATTCTTCCACCTTCATTAGTTTTTGACTGTGAACTAGTAAGTGAACGACTTCTTAAGTATCAACCCTGAAGGTCGAAACTAACATTAGACTGATACCCAAGAAGCCATTTACTTAACTAATCTCCAGCTGATTTCTAATTTCTTTGATTTCATTAATTGATTCACCATTTTAGGTTAACTTTTTTTCTAAATTCTCTTTTTAATTTATCACTTCAAATATTTATCGATTTCCCTTTCTAAACCATTTAATCTGCAAAACGTTTTCTTTAAAATCATTATTCACTTTAAACGTGAATATTATTCCTCTATAGAAATATGGACTCATTTGAGTGGTATGAACCTTGTAGCTGTAGAATCAAGAGTAAACGTCCCAAATTTTTGAATGTTAATTACGAACATTTAAATTTGTAACTAATACTAATTTGGCTTGAAACTCAAACCGGAGTATTTTAATTTAAAGATGAATTAAATTCAGTTCAAGTATAATTGATTATAATATTTTATTATTGTTATATTGATGTGTTTTAAAATTATTATATTATCAGTTTTATTTAGACCTTTAAAAATGGACTTTATTCAAATGATTTCTGTTTCCAACGAAATAAATTTTATTAAGACCGTAATGGCTGATTATGGTAAGATTTCCAGTTTCACGTCAATTGGAGTTATTTTATAACCATGCGCAGTATAAATGCATATGGTTTAGCCATTTAGAATTAAAAAGGTATTTTCTCATATGGTTTTGGAATTTGACGAAATCACTTCCATTGTGCCACAACAAACATTGGAGTTCTGTTTTTGTTTGGTACCTTTTACTTCATGTGGGCTCTGTTTTTACTTCATGTGCTTTATGCAACCTAGAGGAAAAATATCTTATCCTATATGTAAAAATTTGGGAAAAAGGGTGTACAGTTCTCTAAGCAAATCCTTATCATATCTCATGCACATGTGACCATTCTGGAACAAAATCTCATCCTCTAATTTTCAATATTTGCGGCTATCTTTTTGACTTAAATCACTTCTATTAGCTGTATAAATCAAACCCAAGTCACTCGTTCAAACAAACACAGTAACTCAAATATAAACACCTAGTAAAACCAAAACATTTCCTATTCTTCATAAATTGGTATAAAATCGAAAAATATCGTTAGTTCTATCAATTTAATGCCACTGCATCTCTACAGCTAAAGCTATGACAAAATATTCGCGGCATGACGTGAATATATATATATATAATAATATTGACAAACAAATACTTCTGTTACTTTCTCCTCTATCTTCGTCCCTTTCCCATTTCGGAGCACAACAAGCTAAATAGAGCCAACTTTTCTGATACCATACAAAATATATAACTTCACCAAGTTACGAAACTTAGTTCCTCCCTTACAATTTTTGAACCCCACGAAATAATAAACAAAACAAAAGAAGCAGAAAAAGAGAGAGTTTTGAGTCCGATCAATTATTCTGTTTGTTGAGTTCCCTGAGAGCATGGTAGGTGAGTTGTAGCGACATGGATACATACGCTAGCACTATGCATGGAAGAAGGAGCTTTGGTTTATGATGGACGCTACTGACGGTCATTTAATTGTATATGCAACTACTACATCACACAAAATGTTGTATTTGGAGGTAGATGCTGTCGCGACCTTGAATTGGGAAATGGAAAAGGAGTTTTCATGGTGGAAATGTTTGGTGTATGCAAACTAACTGGAAGGAGAATATAAAGAAGAATTTGGGAGTGAGCGTTTGTATGGTATGGTAGGATTGCTACGCAAAGGATATTGGATGGAGAAGAGGGTGGCGGAGGAGTTTGACGGTGACAAACGGTGGGCAGTGGAGTCGCAGTGGGATTACGGCAACTATAGCGGTTTTTGGCAAAGTCCAAGCAGGTGGAGAGGTGCGATGAGAGTCGGTACGGTTGCTTTCGTGAGCAACAGCGTGGTAAACGGGGAGGAAGGGTCCAAGCATGGTCTGGGGAAGAGGAGGGCTGTTGTGGTGGAATGATTCATGGCAATCAATTTGCATGGGAGGAAACATGTCTGAGGTCAGTTGGAGGGGAGTTATTGCATGGGTTTGGGTTTTAACTTTCATTCTTTTTATAGTATATCATGGAGTTCAACAATTTGAAGAGAAAATATGCGTGGACGAGTAAAAGAAAGTGGCTGTAGCACTAACATGTGGACGAAGTGGTTGGATGATGATACGGGGACGTAGAGCAGCAGACATGTTTTTGGTAGAAAATAAGGATGGAGACTGTCTTTATTTTGATATTGGAAAGGATAATGCACAGATGCAATCCACTGGGAAGATAGGTTTCACGGTGAAGTTTTACCTGGAATAGTGTTATCATGGGAAAGAGAAAATGAAATATAAGAGGCGAGCTAATATTTCAATGGGCTTTGAATGGGCCTTGGCCCTAACAAAAAAAATATAAAAGCAACATGAACGAAGAAAAATGGGCACAATTTATATAGCCACGAAGAGGAAGAATGCGTGATTAAGGCAAATCGTGATTTATGCTAGACTTGGTCAATAATATATATATATATATATAACAATAATAATAAAAAAGGTATTTGAATTTCAAAACGTTAACCTATTAACTGTATAATTTCTACATACGTTAATAGAATTCAGCGCAATACGGTTCGTTGGAGTTATGGCTACGAGTACTACGCGGTCAAGTTGATTTGGAGAGCTTTGGAAATAATTGGAATTCTATTTAATTTTAAACGTTCATTTAAAATTAAATGAACAACCTGAATTCATCGTCGATCGGAAATAAAGGTGAGTTAACTCTCACACCTTCTGGAATCCTATGATGTGATAAATTCGTATAATTAAATTTAATTGTTGATAAGTGGATGTTTGGTTGCCTTGGATGCCCATTATGGTTGCCGTTAATTACATTTTAGTCATTTAAAATATTAAACTTAAATTATATGCTATTATGAAATATTATAATGGTCTGTGATGTAGGAAAGAACATGTTGGAGGAATCAAGCCGGATTCTTCAAATATTTAATATGCTGTTTATTTCATATTATATATGAACTGATTGAACCCCCGTTGACTTTAAAACCTGTTGGTTGTTAATTGTTGTTGCGAATTGAATCAATACATGGTATTGATTAGGAAATTGGCAACGGAAGGCCTGAAATTCGTATTTCTATTTAAAACGTTGATCTGCCGTTAAACGGATTAATGGGGTTAAATTATAAAAGTAACTAAAGCAGTGTTTTAACTAAATTTTAATGAAGCTTTAAAAATAAATCAATATTTATAAATTGGGTTATAAAATATTATGAAATGATTATTTAACGTTTAAATTATGGTTATAAAGCGTAATAAATTATAATGAACCTTTGGGTTAATATTTGAAATGATTATATTTAAGAAAACATTTAACCGAAATTATTAGATTAATTTTATTAATCTAATATGAAGGGATTGAATAATATAAATAGGTTATTAAAAGAGGATTGAGCTAACGCGATAAGTATCGAATTAAATATTTTATTTAAACACAAATTGAGGTAAGAGGAAAAGTTTTCAGAATATAAAGAAATTGCTTATGGGTTTGGGTAAAGAAGTAAAAATGGTTTTTGATGATAAAGATTCAAGATGTAATTTTATTGTGTTGGGAAAACATTTTGAAATCTATAAATTCTAAATAAGATTGAATAACGAAGTTTAGAACCAAAAGTTGATATTTAAAATGATCAGAATAGGGCAAGATTTTTGGAAGTAACGATATGGTTTATAAAATCACATTTTAATAAAAATTGATTGACATTATAAATGGGATTGGTTTTTGAGTTACGAACTATTATCCATCTCGAGATGAGAACATTGTCGACCAAGGTCTGAGATGTAAATAAAACACCCCAACTTGGATGGCTTCACTATAATCGAGAGATGATATTAGTTCGCGACAATAAGAAATATCAAAATTTAGTTTATTAATCCATTAAAAGAATAATGCTATGGTATTTACAAGATCGTTAAAATATAATAAACATATTATATTTTAAGTTAATGATGTATATTTTAAATTTTGTCGGGCCGACCTTGAAGTATAATGATATTATTAATTTCTTAGATAATGTAAATAGTTTTATTGAATGAGGTGATATTTTCAAAGTAAAGATAAATGGATAGGAGATTGGTAAATATGATATTTAAGGATTTGGAATAAAGTCAATGTTTCAGAATTAATGGAAACAAATATGATTATAGAGAAAAATAAATGGAATTGATTTTAATTCAAGAAATAGGTTTTGAGAGTTAATGATTATTGGATAATAAGACCTGAGCCGCCAATATACTTGATCGTACTATTTTGATATTGATAGTTAAAACACCGACTATCAATGAAATATTATTAAACCTTTTTGACGTGTTGTTTTAAAGAGATCGGGATGGGAACTAGACCCAAAACCACTTCGAATCAACGTAGCGCTTGAAACTAATCTGTAGGCAAAGTTGGAGCATCAAAGACCATAGATCTTCATAAAATGAAAGAATTACTTAAAATCTCTAGCTGATCCCTAGGGATATACTGTGGTTCTGTCGTGGTTAAATTATGTAGATTGCAAGGACTACTCGTTACTGATCTATAGGGTGATTCGCAGGATGTGGTAGGAGGGTGCCTTTAGTTCATCCTATTCCTGAATGACTTGTATGGATGAATGTCTGACAGTGTATTTCCTGAAACTCACATACGTTGATTTTTACAATTAAACAAAGTTTGGTGGTGGAGAAATCCTCTTGCTTAACACGCAGAGTATATTTGTGAACGTCATTTAGTGAGTTGACGGATCTGACAATGTGGCATTCAAAGTGAATGATGGCCAGATGTTCTCTAAAAAGATAAAATGTGACCTCAAGCCTTATCAACCGGGAAATGACAAAAACCGGGTAGGCAGCATGGCTAGGTGGGTCATACCCAAGCAGGGTTTATTATCACCAATCTAGATAAATTCCTTATTTGTTCTTCTATCGATTCTGTATCTTCAAGGATGTGCACTGGGCCCTTAAAACTGCTGGGTGATAATACATTCGCTACACTCAAGCTAAATGAGTGGGCAGTCATCTGTGATCGGGTTGTAAGACGTTCATGTTGAACCCCCGTGTATCCCCTCTAGAGTACACTGATTAGAAGGTGGTCCCATACCTTGTTATAGTTGGAACCATTCTTCAATAAGCACCTTGCGGTTTTTGATTTCATAATAAATATGTAGAGCGTGAGATGCACTGGGCCCTTAAAACTGCTGGGTGATAATACATTCGCTACACTCAAGCTAAATGAGTGGGCGGTCATCTGTGGTCGGGTTGTAAGACGTTCATGTTGAACCCCCGTGTATCCCCTCTAGAGTACACTGATCAGAAGGTGGTCCCATACCTTGTTATAGATGGAACCATTCTTCAATAAGCACCTTGCGGTTTTGATTTCATAATAAATATGTAGAGCGTGAGATGCAAGCTTTCTACTAGATGGTTATTTATTTGTGGTTTGATAGACACTATTATAATATCACTGGATTTTGATATATCAAAAACGTTTTGGGTTATAGTAAGGTAAAAACGCTCTGTGTTTATGTGTGGCTGGTCTTACTATTATCCTTTTCTCATGTGTGGTCGGGTTGTATGACGTTCTTGTTGAACCCCCGTTTATCCCCTCTAGATTACACTGATCAGAAGGTGGTCCCATACCTTGTCATAGTTGGAATCCATTCTCTAATAGGCGCCTTGTGGTTTTTGATTTTATAATAAATATGTAGAGCGCGAGATGCAAGCTTTATACTAGTTATTTATTTATTTATTTGTGGTTTGATAGACACTATTATAATATCACTGGATTTTGATATATCAAAAACGTTTTGGGTTATAGTAAGGTAAAAACCATCTGTGTTTATGTGTGGCTGGTCTTACTATTATCCTTTTCTTTTAAAAGTATTTTCAAAGTTAAACAAGTTGTTTGCCATATGAATTTATCACTAAAGGTATTCCAGACTGATCCGTGTGAATTTTGCTTTGCTTCAAATGTGCTCGGGTCAGACCGAGTATATTTACAGGTTAGATTTCGCTTGGAGTTCCAAAGAAGGAGTTGAAGACTAGACGTATTCCATATATTTACTGGTACTAGTTTATTTCTGCTGTGTGTTGTATTGATCTGAATGTATAATCTGATGTTGTTATCATTTATATACAGTTTCCTTTAGTAAAGTATTTGATATATTATATTTTGTTCGTTCCACTGTGAGACTATGATCTTCTTATTCTTCTACTCTAATGTTTCTTTCTTTCTCTTCTCATCCTCTAACTTCTTTCTATTAGCTTCCTGGGTTTTCGATACATGAGTTTGGACACGAGCTGTATTAGTGTCTGGATTCGAATGTCGAATTTCCCGGGATGCTACAGTTGGTATCAGATCAATGGTTTAGTGAAAACCTTGCCTCTGTGGCGTAACTCAATAGAGATTGGGTTAGTAATACCCTAAATTGAGTTTGAGTGTGTATGTATACGAGAGCGTGTATTTGTAGTTTGAATATATAATTAATTTTATATTGTTTTGACCCAATATATTTTCACAGATTATTATAATGTATTGAATTGTATAAAAAATTCCCATCTGATAATGGAATTGGGATGATTTAAATTATGGAAAGTATGAAAGAAAATTTGAATAATTAAGTTAATTGAATTAAATCTTATTAATATTGATTTGAATTAAAGTTAAATTTGATTTTGGAATTGAAATTTCCGATATGAAAAGGGTAAATAAGAAATTTGAGTTGAAATTTGAAACACATACAAAAAAATGAATCCAAATGGTTGATAAGAAGTGATTATAAATAATTCATGTGAATTGGATTATATGAAAAACTTGTTTGGAATGGGTGACTTGAATGTTTAACTTGATAATTATGATGTTAATCAATTCCATATGAGTTAAGAATAGGTTCTAAACCATAAGTGATTAAAATTCTGGAGCTGGTTAGATCCAGTTGGCTATAGCTGCATGTTAATTGAGTAAGCCCAAACAACTTATCGCTTGTCGAATAATAACGCTCACAATTAGGTACGCCTACACAAAATATACATTTTTGGTTTTTGATTTGGGGTTTTGAAGTAGATTTTCCGACCCTATGGGTCGATGAATTTATTTTTATTACTACAATATTGCAGAAGTCTCTCCGTATAGGGGAGACTCTGCCAAAAAAATTCCAAAATTTAAAGTGTTAGAAAAATTTCAAATCTTCTGGGAAATTTTTAGAATTTATTTTCTATAGAAATTAATTGGGCTTTTCAATTAAACCAATTAGTTTATTTTAAAAATTAAAAAGTGAAAGTGAAGTTTATAAATTAGTTGGATTTTTGAAAATAATTAGGTTTGCAACATTTTTCCGACCTTAGTAATTTCAGGGATGAAATTATTTTAAGGAGGGAAGAATGTAACGTCCCAGATTTTTGAATGTTAATTACGAACATTTAAATTTGCATTAAATATTGATTTGGCTTGAAACTTAAACCGGAGTACTTTAATTTAAAGATATATGAAATTCAATTCAAGTATAGCCGACTATAATATTTTATTATTGAGGTGTTTTAAAATTATTATATTATCAATTTTATTTGGACCTTTAAAAATGGACTTTATTCAAATGATTTTTGTTTCCAACAAAATAAATTTTATTAAGATCATAATGGCTGATTATGGTAAGATTTCTAGTTTCACGTCAATTGGAGTTATTTTATAACCATGCGCCGTATAAACGCATATGGTATAATCATATGGAATTAAAATAGTATTTTCTCACATGATTTTGGAGTTTGACGAAATCAGTTCCATCATGTTTGAAGAATCAAGTTATTGTACGGAATCTAGTTTCATCAAAACTAGAGTTCATATGAGTTTACGCGGACCGTGAACGTCGAACTTTACGCGCCATAAAATATCATTGGTTGTTTCTAGGAAAAAATTGCTAGATCTCTTCAGTAAATATCTTTAGTTGCTGTCCTAGCTGATAAGTCACATCACCATAGAAAATTTATGCCGTAGCAAACATTAGAGTTCTTTTTTTGTTTGGTACCTTTTACTTCATGTGGGCTCTGTTTTTACTTCATGTGCTTTCTGCAAACTAGAGGAAAAATATCTTATCCTGTCTGTACAAATTTAGGAAAAAGAGTGTACGGTCATCTAAGCAAATCCTTATCATATCTCATGCACATTTGACCATTCTGAAACAAAATCTCGGCCTCTGATTTTCAA
Source organism: Allium sativum (assembly GCA_030737875.1). NCBI lineage: Eukaryota > Viridiplantae > Streptophyta > Magnoliopsida > Asparagales > Amaryllidaceae > Allium > Allium sativum. Next base: position 49,479,528 of record CM060916.1, read on the forward strand.
GATTTGCGGCTATCTTTTTGACTTAAATCACTTCTATTAGCTATGTAAATTAAACCCAAGTCACTCATTCAAACAAACATAGTAACTCAAATATAAACACCCATTAAAACCAAAACCCGATTCTTCATAAATTGGTATAGAATCTAAAATATCATTAGTTCTATCAATTTAATGTCGCTGCATCTCAACAGCTAAAGCTATGAAAAAATATTCGGCGGTATCACGTGAAAAATATATATATATATATATAATAATATTAATAAACAATTACTTCTGTTCCTTTCTCCTCTATAAATATCTTCATCCCTTTCCCATTTTGAAACACAGCAAAGTAAATAAAGCCAACTATTCTGATACCATACAAAATTTATAACTTCACCAAGTTACGAAACTTAGTTCCTACCTTACAATTTTTGAACCCTACGAAATAACAAAAAAAACAGAAAAAGTAGAAAAAAGAGAGTTTTGAGTCCGATCATTTATTCCGTTTGTTGGAGTTCCCTGAAAGCATGGTAGGTGAGTTGTAGCGACATGGATACATACTGTTGCACTGCGTATGGAGGAAGGAGCTTTGGTTTATGATGGGGGCTACTGACTGTCATTTAATTGTATATGCAACTACGCATCACGCAAAATGTTGTATTTGGAGGTAGCTGCTGTCGCGACCATCAATTGGGAAATGGAAAAGGAGTTTTCACGGTGGAAATGTTTAGTGTATGCAAACTAACAGGAAGGAGAATATAAAAGAAGAGTTTGGGAGTGAGCATTTTTATGGTATGGTAAGATTGTTAACGCAGAGGATATTGGATGGAGAAGAGGGCGGCGGAGGAGTTTGACGGTGACAAACGAGGAGTGGTGGAGTCGCAGTGGGATTATGGAAGGTGTAGAGGTTTCTGGTGAAGTCCAAACAGGTGGTGAGGTGCGATGAGAGTCGGTACGGGTGCCTTCGTGAGCAACAACACGGTAATCAGGGAGGAAGGGTCCAAGCATGGTCTGAGGAAGAGGATGGCTGCCGCGGTGGAACGATTCATGGCAATTAGTTTGTAAGGGAGGAAACATGTCTTAGTTCAGGTGGAGGAGTGTTATTGCATGGGTTTGGGTTTTAACTTTCATTCTTTTTATAGTATATCATGATGTTCAACAATTTGAAGAGAAAAGTTGCGTGGACAAGTAAAAGAAAGTGGTTGTAGCACTAACATGTAGACGAAGTGGTTGGAAGACAGTATGGGGACGTGGAGCAGCAGACATGTTTTTGGTAGAAAATAAGGAAGGAGACTGTCTTTATTTTGATACCGGAAAGGATAACACACGGATGGGATCCACTGGGAAGATAGGTTTCATGGTGAAGTTTTATCTGGAATAGTGTTATCGTGGGAAAGAGAAAATGAAATATAAGTGGCGAGCTGATATTTCAGTGGGCTTCAAATGGGCATTAGCCCTAAAAAATATATATTAAAGCAACATGGACGAAGAAAAGTGGGCACAATTTATACAACCACGAAGAGGAAGAATGCGTGATTAAGGTAAACCGTGATTTACGTTAGACTTGGTTAACAATATATAATAATAATAATAATAATAATAATAAAGGTATTTGAATTTGAAAACGTTAACCTATTAACTGTATAATTTCTACATACGTTAACAAAATTCAGCGCAGCACGGTTTGTTGGAGTCATGGCTATGAGCACTATGCAGTAAAGTTGATTTGGAAAGATTTGGAAATAATTGGAATTCTATTTAATTTTAAACATTCGTTTAAAATTAAATGAACAGCCTGAATTCATCGTCGATCGGAAATAAAAAGTGAGTTAATTCTCATACCTTCTGGAATCCTGTGATGTGATTAAATTCATATAATTAAATTTAATCATTGATAATTGGATGTTTGGTTGCCTTGGATGCCCATTGTTGATTTAATGGTTGTCGTTAATTACACTTTAGTCGTTTAAAATATTAAAATTAAATTATATGCTGTTATGAAATATTATAATGGTCTGTGATGCAGGAAAGAACATGTTGGAAGAATCAAACTGGATTCCCCAAATATTTAATGTGCTGCTTATTTCATATTATATATGAACTGATTGAACCTCCGTTGACTTTAAAACCTGTTGGTTGTTAATTGTTGTTGTGACTTGAATCAATACATGTTAATGATCAGGAAATTGGAAGCGGAAGGCCTGAAATTCATATTTCTATTTAAAATGTTGATCTGGTGTTAAACGAATTAACGGGGTTAAATTATAAAAATAACTAAAACGGGGTTTTAATTACATTTTAATGAAGCTTTAAAAATAAATCGATATTTATAAATTGGGTTATAAAATATTATGAAACGATTATTTAACGTTTAATTTATGGTTATAAAGCGTAATAAGTTATAATGAACTTTTTTGTTAATACTTGAAATAATTATATTCAAGAAAACATTTAAAGCGAAATTATTAGATTAATTTTATTAATCTAATATGAAGGGATTGAATAATGTAAACAGGGTTATTAAAAGAGGATTGAGCTAATGCGATAAGTATCGAGTTAAATATTTTATTTAAACATGAATTGAGGTAAAAGTAATTTTTTTTCCAGAGTATAAAGAAATTGATTATGGGTTTGGGTAAAGAAGTAAAAATGGTTTTTGATGATAAAGATTCAAGATGTAATTTTATTATGTTGGGAAAACATTTGGAAATCTATAAATTCTAAATAAAATTAAATAACGAAGTTTAGAACCAAAAGTGGATATTTAAAATGTAGGGCAAGATTTTTGGAAGTAGCGATATGGTTTATAAAACCATATTTTAATAAGATTTGATTAACATTCTAAATGGGATTGGTTTTTGAGTTATGAACTGTTATCCATCTCGAGATAAGAACGTTGTCGACCAAGGTCTGAGAGCTAAATAAAATACCTCAACTTGGATGGCTTCACTATTATCGAGAGATGATATTAGTTTGCGACGATAATTGAGATTTAGTTTACAATTCCACAAAAAAAATACTACTATGGTATTTACAAGATCGTTAAAATATAATAAACATATTGGATTTTAAGGAAATGATGTATATTTTAAATATTGTCGGGCCGACCTTGAAGTATAATGATATTATTAATTTCTCAGATAATGAAAATAGTTTTATTGAATAAGGTGATATTTTCAAAGTAAAGATAAATGGATAGGAGATTGGTAAATATGATATTTAAGGATTTGGAATATAGTTAATGTTTCAGAATTAATGGAAACAAATATGATTATAGAGAAAAATAAATGGAATTGATTTTAATTCAAGAAATAGGTTTTGAGAGTTAAAGATTATTGGATAATAAGACCTGAGATGCCAATATACTTGATCGTACTGTTTTAATATTGATATTTAAAACATCGACTATCAATGAAATATTATTAGACCTTTTTGACGTGTTGTTTTGAAGGGAGCGGGATGCGAAATAGACCCAAAACCACTTCGAATCAACATAGCACTCGAAACTAATCTGTACAAAGATAGAGCATTGAAGACCATAGATCTTCGTAAAACAAAAGAATTACTTAAAATCTCTAGCTGATCCCTAGAGATATACTTTGGTTCTATCCTGGTTGACATCTGTGGTTTGCAAGGACTACTCGCTACTGATCTATAGGGTGATTCCTAGGATGCGGTAGGAGGGTGCCTTCAGTTCATCCTGTTCCTTGATGACTTATATGGACGAATGTCTAACGGAGTATTTCCTGAAACTCACGTACGCTGATTTTTACAAATATACAAGTTTGGTGGCGGAGAAATCCTCGTACTTAACACACAGAGTATATTTGTGAACGTCAATTAGTGAGTTGACGGATCTGACGATGTGGCATTCAAAGTGAATGATGGCCAGATGTTCTCTAAAATGATAAAACATGACCTCGAGCCTTATCAACCGTGAAATGACAAAAATCGGGCAGGCAACATGGCTAGGTGGGTCATACCCAAGCAGGGTGTATTATCATCAATCTAGAGAAATTCCTTATTTGTTCTTCTTCCGATTCTGTATCTTCGCGGATGTGCAGTGGGCCCTTAAAACTGCTGGGTGATAATACATTCGCCACACTCAAGCTAAATGAGTGGGCGGTCATGTGTGGCCGGGTTGCAAGACGTTCTTGTTGAACCCCTATGTATCCCTTCTAGATTACACTGATCAGAAGGTGGTCCCATACCTTGTCATAGTTGGAATCCATTCTCCAATAAGCGCCTTGCAGGTTTTGATTTTATAATAAATATGTAGAGCGTGAGATACAAATGTTCTACTAGTTGGTTATTTATTTGTGGTTTGATAGACACTATTATAATATCACTGGATTTTGATATATCAAAAATATTTTGGGTTTTAGTAAGGTAAAAACCGTATGTATTTATGTATGGGCTGGTCTTACTATAATCCTTTTATTTTAAAAGAATTTTCAAAGTTAAACAAGTTGTTTGCCATATGAATTTATCACCAAAAGTATTCCAGACTGATCCGGGTGAATTTTTCTTTGATTCAAATGTGCTCGGGTCAGACTGAGTATATTTACAGGTTAGATTTCACTTGGAGTTCCAAAGAAGGAGTTGAAGACTAGATGTATTCCATATATTTACTGGTACTAGTTTATTTCTATTGTGTGTTGTATTGCTCTGAATGTATACTCTGATGTTTTAATCATATATATACAGTTTCCTTTAGTAAAGTATTTGATATACTATATTTTGTTCATTCCGCTGTGAGACTATGATCTTCTTATTCTTCTACTCTAATGTTTCTTTCTTTCTCTTGTTGTCCTCTAACTTCTTTCTATTAGCTTTTTGGGTTCTCGATACTTGAGTTTGGACACAAGATGTAATAGTGTCTGGATTCGAATGTCAAATTTCGCGGACGCTACAGTTTGGAGCGATGTTAACCTTGTAGCCGTGAAATCAAGGGGATTGTACTGGGATATTGATAATAATAAAATTTTGCGTAATCTAGTGTTGCGTGGGACTGGACGTAGGAGTAATCCAAACCAATATAAAATCTGGTGTGTTCTTTCCCTTTCAGCATTTTATCTTTATTTTTTTCTGTGTTTGTGTTTGATTCTATGTTGTGATCATCTTTGGTATGTGTGATTCACATAGTAGATCATTTAAGTTTAAGATATTTATAAAATCCTTACAAACACTATTCACCCCCCTCTAGTGTTAGTTTTTCCTTAAGATCCTCATTCCGCACTCCGTAACAGATATAGCCTACTTCGAGCTATTGCCTACTTCGGGATTTATTATGGCCCACTTCAAGCCTTGCCAAGTACTTTTACGTATTCCAATTAGGCTCCCGTCACTGTGACCCCCTAGTCGAGTGTATCTTGACCATTTCAATCAAGCGAATATGTATATGTCACTCCCCCGAGTCCCGGATTACCCTGTAGTGAGCACTGGCTTGCCCCACTCAAAACACATCACTAACTCCTATTCAGTAACCTAAATAGTGGTAACATTGCATCCCATACCACACGTTCTCACTGTTTAGTTTACTACCTGTTCGTTAACTTCGCACTTGAAATCTCAGAAACACAGGAATCTTCGAATCTCAAACAACAACTCTGTAGATTCGATCAGACAAAATAGGAAATTAACCAATTTCGTATTCCACCGTGTACCATTCCATGGTGTTTATGATATCGTTTAATATATGTAACGTCATCTCGAAGGACGTAGAAAAGTGTGATTATAAATTAGAAAAATACATGATTTTCTTTCAAAACTAGCTTGTAAAACAATTTCCCAAAGTCGGTTACTTTCTTTATGAAATTCTTGTATTTATGAAAATAACTTTATACTATTTTTTGAGGCCATTTGGTGCTAAAACTAAAATTATAAAAATCTATTTAGCCTCACAAATATAAAGAAATTGATATTTATATGTATATCCGAAAAATAATTTAAAACATGTAATGTGTACTCAATTCCCATCAAAACTCATCACAACGTTATACCCAACATCATAAACCACTACCAAGATCCAAAGTTCGGATTTGGTTGTTAAATAGCTTAGTTTACTAAGCCTGTACAATGGGAAAACTCAAAGAAAACACATCAGGAAACACATAAAAACCAAGCATCAAATCCAACCAAACATCAAAGTGTGCAGGCCTAAGCCTGCAAAAATTTCACTGCTTAGGGTCGACAAGTGGTCAACCCCTTCCTTTGAGGCGGTCGACCACTCGGTCGACCCTTGTGAGGGGTACAGGTCAACCCCTTGTCGGCCTGGAGCATGCAGTTTCTTCCTAGGTGAATTGTCACCCCGGTCACCACTTTCGGCATTTGTTAGGCATACCTAAACTACTCATAAATGCCTAAAAATTTGCAATCATGATAACAACAAGATTATCTACCAACGAAATTGAAATGGCTTGAATTCGATGTCATATGACCAAGATACATCATCTCAAAGTATGGCTTTGTCTATGCTTACACAAAAGAAGAAATTCAATAGAAAGCTACAGGAAGTTTAACGTAGCATACACATATTTCATCAAATCTCTAAAATACTCTATTGTGACAAGAAGTTGTGAGTATACACTCACATTAGCAGCGATTTTAGCAAAAATAGATTATTTTGGATAGAATTAGAGCTCTCTTGGTTGAAAGAAGACCTCTTTTCCCCTGTAGAAACAGTTACAAAAATATGCAAAGAAGAACCCTACTGTATATGAACAATTTTCAAAAATTGATGAAGATCATACGTTAGATTCAGGTTTAAGATGATTTACCTACTTTTAAAGATTTTACACAACTATTTTCTTCAAATTGAAGGTGGAATTAAGGGTGTAGGAATTTTATAGTATAAGGTTTTGTTCATTTTCTTATGTTTCCTCTTTGGAGAAGAAGGTGTGTATAGAAAACTGTGTGCTTCATCCAAATATTTCTTAGTATTAGGGAAGGTTAGTTAGGCCCAAGTTTTAATCTAACAAGTCTAGGCACATAATTAGCCATTTCAACATGGCCTATTATCAACATATGAAACCAATTTTTACAAAATATTCACATACAACCATCTTCGTTTAATAGGAAATAATGTCAAATTAATTTATAACTTCATTTTAAAAATATTTTAAGGGTTATTAACTTTAAAACTTCGTTTTACAATAAAATTTACAAATTTTCAACAAACTTACATAAGTTGCACACATTTAAACATTTTACTTAAATTTTCCTAATCTTTAAAACACACACAAAATAAATATTACAATTGGCACATTTTTACACAATAAATCATTAAACATGTCAAAGCATACATTTTTATCATTATTATTAATCATAACAACTTTAGTTTTTATAGTTTTCACAATAATAAACATTTTTGACCAAAGATTACAATAATTGTTTTATTATCCAAATACTTATAATTATTGTCATCAAATCATAACAAAATGGTTTTTACTCAAAAACTCCCACATAAGAACACTTTTCATTTTAATACTACATATTATATTAACATTTTTTAATATTTTGTGTTTTTAAGTACTCAGTTGCTTACAAAAATTCAACATTACGTGAAGCTCTACTATTAATGGCGGCTGAGGCCACACATTCTCTTTTCTTCTATCCTCATTTTAATCTCCTCTTCCTCAAATCATTCGCTCATCTTCATTTCTTATACCGCCAAATCGTCTTCTCCTCTCAAAATATACTCATCTTTCATCATTGTGGTATTGTTTCACGAAATTCTAATCAATTCACGACTTTCTTCCACATTTGGGTATGTACTTGCCTCTCTTTGTGGAACCACCCGATGCTTTGAGCCCTTCGGGATAGCTGGTATAGCTCATTTGGTGTTTACCTCTACTGGTGGTTCGTACCAGATTTCCCTTTACCTCGTGGATCAATTAATGCAAACATGTTCACTACTTCCATAGCCTTGCCTGAACGCTTAGTTCCCTTCTTCTCTATCAAAGGATTACATCAATTTGATGCTCCTAGGCACAACATAGTGACAATATTACAGGTGATGCTAATTCCAATGTAAGTACTCCAATAAGCAGTTCATTGGCCTACTCTATGAGTTGAAATCAAGGAATAAAGGATTATATCGTTGTTAGGTCAGTATTTTTATCTTGTGAAGATGGTCATTATTTTACGTTTTTGTACTTCTCATTGGTGCAACTGGTTAGTCGTAGCAATAACGGTGTCGCTTCATTTACACAGTTTGTAGTTAGATTTATGCTAGTGATTCTTTGTTGATTGTGACGAATGTGATTGTGTAGGTTTTATCATACATGTCATTGTTCATGTCATTCTCCTTGGGTGCATGTTGTGGGTTGTTTGGAGACTTTGTGTGCTAGTTCTTCGTCCCTTACACTATTCTCAGTTACGAAGTGAAGATCAAAGGTCTCTCAATTTACAAGGAAGTGACTTTGTGTGATTTTTTCCTTTCCTATCTCTTAACTACCCTAAGAAATGGTCGTATGTCAGTCCTTGTCACACCATCTCTATTTTCGTGTTTTAGGCATGGTCTATTTTTGTGAAGCTCAAGAAATAGTAATTTTTTTAGTAGTATGGTCCTTACTTGGGACATGTTCTCCACAAAGCTTTTCTATGTTATCAAGCTTTGGTTATTTGTTGTACTGTGTAACCAAATGTTGATGTTTCATGTAATGATGTTGTATGTAATCCTCTATCATGTCACATATGTTTTATGTGATTTGATATGTAATCACTCGCTGCGTCGAGTAGTGAAATTATAGTAGTGTAACAACCCAAAATTTTGACATTAGATTGTTACTTAATTAAATCTCAAAAATAGGAATTTCTGTAAACAGTGGAATTAACCACGAAACTTCAATGCAGTCGACTTGGAATTCTGGTCAACTTTCATGTTTGGAGTTTCGCGAACGGAGTCCATATGAATAGTTACGAACAAAATATGAAAAATGGATGGAAATAAATAACGTAATAAATATAATATATCTTACCATTTAAAACCAAACCTCACTAGGAAAACCAGCCGAAGGGCGGTCGACACTTTTGGGGGAGTGGTCGACCACTTCGGCCTGTAGTGCCCAGTGACGGCTAGGTTTTGAAGGGTATTTTCATTATATATTGTAATATCGGACGGATGCTTATTTAATCAAATCCAACGGTTCATAGCCAATTCCACTCCTATAAACAAATGGGGTAAGACCTCATTCTTTTCCACACAAATCTATAGGCAGCAGCGAAGCTATGCAATTTCCCTTTCTCTTCAAATCAATTTCTTAATTTAAAAATATTTTTATATACAATCCATCAAACCTAAATCATTCAGATTTGAAAGGGATTATCAAACTTAAATGGAAATGGGTGTGAATTAACGTTTAAACTATTATTCATCAGATTCTCCCCTCTTTTCCTATTTTCTTGCAAATCTACAGATCTGAAAGTATCCCCTTTTCAGATTAATTGTAGATCTGTAAGAACCTGGGAATTGTAGGCATAAAAGATTATCTATATTTTAGATTTGGATGCTTTCAGGTGAGTGAGAAATTTACATACAAAGTTATAATAGCCTATTTATCTCGTTTGAATTAGACCTCAAAATATATACCTAATATTATCAGATCTATTATTTATATTGTTAAATATAAAATGACACCTATCAGATCTGCTTATGAATGTTGATAAAAACCTGAAAATGTGGAGTTGTAGTTATGAATTATATTATTTATGGGCGTACTTAATTTGTTTATACATATCATCAACAATTATGTGTGAAAAATATTGTGGCTATAGAAAAACACTGTAGATCTAGAAATCAGTCCCATTAAACACTGTTTAGATGTAGTTTTATTATTTTCTTTAGTTTTAGATAGTAAATTATGTAATTTTGATTTAAAAGAAGCCCAATTGTGTTCAATTTTGTTGGGATTTAACTTAATTGTTGGAAATTATGCCTTTTTTCTCTTTTTAATAAAAAGGCATTGTTTGAAACTAATAAGAAATATGTCACATACTGAAAAAGGGAAACGTTATGTAAATTCACGTATAAATATAAATAGATATATTTGTGCATAGTTTACATAAACTATTCCAAAACATAGATAAATATGTTTCTTATGGTTTGAAATGTGTCCATTTCCATAATCAGGCATAATTTACAATAACTGTAGTTAACAGTCATTTTGTAAGATTTAGAACCTTATGGCTGGATCAAACATAAAAAGGAATGTTTGGTTATTAGTTAAACCAAGTTATCAAACTCAATGATAATAATAATAAAAGAAAATTTTACTGCGATTAACCATGCAAAAATACAAATATAAATATACATGCATTATCCATCAGAATCTACGTAAACAACGAAATGTGCATTATAATAATGGATGTTTGAATGTTCGAATATTATTCATTTTATAGAATTATAAATGTAAATGTAATCCATATTAAATGAATATATTTGTGGTGAACATTTTAGCAATTAACGTAATTGATTGTTATAAATAAGTCACAAATAAATAAATACCTATTGTAACCAACGCTGATTGAAGGACAAATTTAATTAGGCAATTAAGTCAAATGGTTACAATTTCTAAATCGGTTAGGATTAATGTTGTACATTCCAATTAGGAAGTTAAAATATAACTGCACTAAGACACAAGATTAAGTTCAGTTTGTGGTAGAAGTCTGCCCGGAACGCCATAGGTCTACCTATCCTATTAGAAATTAAAAATATCAGGTACGGTCATTCCATAGGACTACCTATCCTACAGGAAGTATTAAGCGACTAAGGAGGTTATCCAGTAAGGTCAGCTAGATGGTAAAGCGAAACACGATCTCCCACCTTACACGGGGTATAGGTTTATATGCATGAATGATGGAAGCCTTAACTAGTAAGGCCCTGTAGCTAGTGCCCTCTAGTTTATAATAATGTTGTATAAATCGTCGAAAGGTATTGAGTGATAGACAGGCCCGCTTAGGGTCTTAAATGATTGGGGGAATCCACCCTTTCTATCGATCGTGAGGCATTAAGTGGTTAAGGATGCACGTGCGAATAAGTAAACCCCGTAATTAGGAGTTTACACTCGATTTAATAATCCGCTATGTCAGGTTTAAAGGCTTCATTATTATAAGTGACAACGCTCTATCTCGGTATCGATATTTGGGAATACCACCTTGGGAAGGGTAGTTAGATTCGTGCGTAAATGTTTGCGAGGTTAAGCAAGAATTACTAACCTTGGAAGGCATACATCTGGGTTTGAACCAAACGAGATACATCTATGTGTTATAATCTGCGTTTTGCATTTCTTATTCACTAGAATCATGTTGTTCTGACCCCCCTCCTCACTACGACCTCCCAGGTTTTCTATAGAAGGTCGGGTTCTCACAGGTGTATAAGTTTGGCTTTCGGTTCCCGTTCTCTCTTATGCTCGGTATTAGCAAAGTGACTTACATTAAAAAGGTAGTTACTTGAGTTAGTACTAGTCTATCCTATTCTGTTTTCGCTGTGAGTTATTTTATCGTACTCTGATTATGCTCATGCTCATTTATTTGTAGGTACCAGATATATATGCTCCACGCTTGGATGTGTTCGAATTTCGATTTTTTTGTAATTTGGGATTAGAAAAGTGTGGGGTGTTACAAGTAGTCTAGTAGATTAACTAGCTCATGTACTATAATCTAGAATAGATTAGTGGACAACCCACTATAAATGCAGTACGTAGTGGACGGACCACTTTAAAAACCGAAATAGTAGTCTGGCATCTACCAAACTCCTATAACTATTGTAATTATTATTATTTTTATAATAATAAGTGTTACGGATCACTATAAAAACCGGTTGGCTTTGTTAACGAAGAATTGAACATTACACTATTTATCTCTAGTTTCATAATTTAATTGTCCATTCCTCAATTTAATCACTAAAGCGTGATTAAGTCCCAGCATCAAACCACAAACACAAATTTTCCTAATAATTAAGTGGAATAACCAAGCTAATGATTTATCCAACTTAATTATTTTCCCAGTTATTATATTTTAGTTTATTATTTATTATAGCAGGTAATTACCAAAAACCTAGTTGTTATGTTTGGCGCTGCATTAGGGAACTTCCTGGGTTTCATCGTCATTTATCGAGGGATTGAAGTCAAACCCAAGCAAATAAAAGCCATTAGGAACATTCAGGAGCCTTATAAAATTAGAGACACACATAACCTGAATGGGAAGGTGCCTTCTCTGAGTCAATTTGTATCTATAGCTACTGATAAGTGCATTACTTTCTTTGACCAGATAAAGAAAGGAAAGCGTAACTTCGATTGAACTCCAAAATGTGTCAAAGCACTCAAGAAGCTACTGAGTAACATAGAGAGGTCCCATATATTGTCAAAATTGATTGATCATGAGGACTTACTCATGTATCTTGCAGTATCCATGTATGTTATTTGTTCAACACTCGTTTGTGAAGGCAATCAGATTCAACGACTATTGTACTTGGTAAGTAAGTGATAAAAGCTAGCATACAACCTCCTGGTAGCATCACAGAAGTTGTGTCACTACTTCCAGGCTTACATCATCAAGGTGTACACTAACCAACCGCTACGACGGGTCCTTTAGTGACCTAAGGAGTCTAAGAGAGTGCTTAAATGGAATATCGAACTGGATTCAAACAGTTCCTAAAAGCTCGGGATACATCTTTCTAATTCACTTTGTTATTATTGTTTTTCGTTGTACAATGAATAGTTTCAAAAATATTATAATTAATATAAGACTTTCTATCTCATTAAGAAAAAAACTATCTGTGAAAATAATTAGATAGTATAGCTTCTATCTTGTCAACTGATAAAGAAAGAGCGAAATTGGGATAAATACAAATACCTATTATGGGTAAAAGGATACATATTGAAACAAATAATTCTCATGGTCCAGAATCCATGAAATTGGAGTTTAGAACATAGAAAAAATTGTATCTATAGAACATTTGACATAACATAGATAATAAATAAATAGGAGTTAATATCATTCCAATTGTCATTACAAGGGTAACCAATATTTTTGGCATTAAAAGATATTTTGGGCTGGTAATTAGTAAATTACATATATCGTACAGAGGGCCGTACAGGGGCAAGCACTAACGGATTTTATCGGGTAATTTACAACCTCAAAGTATAATACTGAAGATATTGAACTACCAACTACCAGATGGAAGCTATTTACGAATGGAGCTCATAATGATTGAATTTTTGGCATTGGAGTTATCTTATTAACTCTTAAGGAACGATCGATTTGAAATGCATTGAAGCTGCACTTTTTTGTGACCAACAATGAATCCTAGTACGAAGCCCTAATTGCTGAGCTAAAACTCACAAAGTAGTCGGGAGTGAAGCCAATTCAAGTTTTCTTTGACTTCCAAGTTGTCATATATCAGGTAAGAAAAGAGTTCCAACCAAGGTGGCATGACTTGCCACTCACCTTGATTGAGTTCAGGAGTTGTTAGCTAGTTTTGTCTACTATCCCATTTCACACATCTAACATGATTAGAACGAGTGTAACAACCCGGAAATTCTGAACCAATTTAAAATTTATATTTTAGCAATTTTAATGGATTTTTAATATTTAAATTAATTAATTTTAAATAAAAACGATGAAAAATTTATTTTAATCGAAGTTAGAATGAATTAATTTATTTTAATTATAAACGAGCCTGAAATAGCGTGGTAGTTTGAAAATTCGATTTCAAATTTCAATTGAATGTACAGGATTCAAAATAAAGCGGATTTCAGTAAAACCCGAAATATTTAAATCTGTTTAAAAATATCTTCCAACGAATCTGAAAAATTGAAATTTCATAGCGGGAATCAAAAGTTATGCCCAATTTAAAATTTAGGATAGTCGCTACGGAATATATATATTTTTTAATATTAACAATAGCCTTTTACCAACGACCTCCGTTTTCGACAAAACCACTTTGCTTGGATCCGGAATGTCAAATTATTGTTAGATTCAAATTTTCATAATTTTGGAATTAATATGTGAGTGTGGCAAATTAAAACGTGTTTGGTCAATTTCAGTCAAATTGGATTGACCAGAAAATGGCCATTTTTCAAACGGTCTCCAAATTCGATGAAATTAGTTTTATTAGGACCATATCGTCAAAACAAAGCTGGAAATATTTTTTTTGAAATTTTTGGAGTCAGTATGTGGCCCCAGTAAATTAAAAAGTATGTTCAAATTCAATATATATTGATTTATATTTTAATTTTGATGAAAAATGGTCGTAACAGTCGAATTGGCTTACCAAATATATCCCATTGTGTTCGTAATGGGGGTATTTAGCTAAGGGCGACAGTCATTGGGGTTGATTTGGAATTAATAGTGATAAACAAATAGAAATTGGAATTGAATATTAAAATATATTTTCTATAAATAACCCTTAAAAAAAATTGTAAACCCTAATCGTTTTCAGAAAACCGCCACCAGAAAAAATGAACGGCTTGCGAGTTCCAGGATCGTTCTTCAATTTTCCCCCAGATCATAAAACAAATCAAAAATCAATAACTACAATTTCATTCAACTCCATGAGATCTTTTAGATCGAGGGATGAGATGTGGTTTAGTGGTGAGGTTCGACAACAGTTTCAGCTTAGAGCAACGATGTTTGGTGACGGTTTTCTACTCGAGGGTGTGAGCGAATTCAACCAAACTCTGGCGATGGGAGGGCGGCGTGTAGCTCTTCGGTATGGTGTTCTTGGATTCGGGTCTGGGGACTTGAAGGGAGGTGCGATGGTGATAGTCGGCATGATGAGTGGGTACAAACTTGTCCAGGGAGCAAATGAAGAAGATGGGTTTAGATAACCCTAATGACTTGATTAGTGAAAGGGTAATAAAATTGTTTTTAAATTTTAGATCTTAATATAAATAAAATTATTTTTAAAATTCAGATTTTTATATATAATATCATAAAAAATGTAATGTTTTTAAAAATAAAATTAACATTGATTTCAAAATAAAATTAACATTGTTTTGAAAATAAATAAAACATTGTTTTGAAAATAAATAAAGCATTATTTTGAAAATAAATAAAACATTGTTTTGAAAATAAATAGAACATTGTTTTGAAAATAAATAACATTGATTTTGGAAATATAAATATACATTGATTTTGAAGAAATAAAATATACAATGTTTTTGTAAATAAAACATACATTGTTTTTGTAAATAAAATATACGTTGTTTTTGTAAATAAAATATACATGGTTTTTGTAAGTGAAATATACATTGTTTTTCAAATAAAATTCACATTGTTTTTCAAATAAAATAAACATTGTTTTTCAAATAAAATTTGCATTGTTTTAAAATAGAAAATTAGCATTGTTTTTAAATAGAAATAACAATATAAAAATATGATTTTTATGTTAACATAACGTAAATAAAAATAGGATTTTTACTATACATATATGTATAACCGTATTAAAAATATGATTTTTAATTTATATATAAAATTGGTTTTTAAATTATGAATAACATTATTTTAAATAAAATAGCCTTGTTAAAATTGATATTTTTTAGATATATATATTTATATTTATAATGTTATAGAAATGTGATTTTTTATTTATAAATAACTTTGTTTTAAAAATATGATTTTTTTAAATATATAGAACAATTTAAAAATGTGATTTCTAATTCTATATATCGTTGTTTTAAAAATGTGATTTTTAATATAAATCGTGTGAAGCAGATTGCATTGGAAGCACGATGAAGATCACTACGCACCGGAAATAAATACAAATCCAAACTATCGTCCGCTAAAGATTGATAGAGTGGAAATCAAAGGTGAGAACTCCTCACTAAAAATTCTGCATAGTTATTTATTTATTTTCATAACTGAAAAATATATAGAATTGCCAGTGTAGATTTTTATTAGTTTAATTATTATAAATTGTATACGGTGCACGTTATATCACTTTCCTCGTCCACAAACCATGGAAGATTTAAATTGACTGTATTGTGTATTGTTTGTGATGTTGAAATGTTTAACATATTAAAAATAATGTTAACATAAATATAGAAATTGAAATTAAATTATAATTAATTATTTGTAATTTAAACACTGTAAATGGGTTAAATAGAAAATAATTTAAACTGAATTAGAATTGGTTAAATTTTCTAACCAATAATTTATTTTAATAAACTGTTCTTGTTTAAAAACCCCACACGGGTGTTGGGATGATATATGACATACACTAGTCCGAATATTTAATTGTATGTCAATCGATGGATTGACAGTCTGCGATGAGCGTTATTTATTTATTTTAATGCTCACACAATTGTAAATTTCACTCTGGATGTGAATGGACTATTTGTTTATTATTTATCATTATGGTTGCATACATGCGATGTATGAAATCCATATAACTGAAATCATATGGTAATTGCTTGAGCCGCATTCCGATTCAAAAATAAACCACATTTTATAATAAATAACATTTTAGATAAAATAAAATTTTAGATAAAATAACATTTTTAATGAAAAGAAACATTTTTATTTAAAACAATCATTTTAATGAAAAGAAACATTTTTATGTAAAAGAATCATTTTAATGAAAAGAAACATTTTTATGTAAAAGATCCTTTTTAATGTAAAGATCCATTTTAATGTAAAGAACATTTTAATGTAAAAGATCATTTTAAAAGTGCATTTTATATGTTAAGTAGAATTAATAGAAATTCATGTTACATATTTTTTTGCCTTATTAAAAATACATTTTATATGTTAAGTAGAATAAATAGAAATTCATGTTAAACATGTTTTGCCTTTTTAAAAATACATTTTATATGTTAAGTAAAATAAATAGAAATTCATGTTAAACATGTTTTGACTTTTTAAAAGTACAATTTATATGTTAAGTAGTATAAATAGAAATTCATGTTAAACATGTTTTGCCATTTAAAAGGACATTTTACATGCAAGTTAGAACAAAAAGGATTACATGCTAAAATGTATTTGTTAGTTAAAAGCATCATTTTAACATGTTCATTTAAATAAAAAGAATTACTTGCCAAAATAGGATTTGTCATTAGAAATGTTACACTTAACATGTTTATTTTATAATAAATAATTTTTATAATAAAGGACATTTTATAATAAAGAATGTTATATAATAAAGAATGCTATATAATAAGGAACGTTTTATAATGGAAGGGCATTTTATAATAAATAATTGATTTCAAAATTTAATATTTTGAAAATATTATAATTTTAATATGATAAACATATAGAATATTCAATTTTGATTTAAAATTGGAAAAGAACTTGGAATCGTTTAAAAACAAATTTATAAACGATTTATAAAATACGTTTTAATTGGAAATCGACAATATATAAAAAATATATATATTATATATATTTAAATGGCCTGAATATAATGCGCCTTGCAGCGACCGTTCGTGAATTTCGACCATTAATTTTAAATTGGCGTAATGGGAGATCCGATCGTCGGATTCTCCTAAAACTGGAACCGTTGGGTTCGTATCGAAAATCTATTTCCAATGAATATAAGAAGTTTGAAATCTAATGGTTGGATTTGGAATTATGTTCAAATAAAAATTGAAAAAGGTCGCTATGGATGCAGTTCGGTGGACGTTATTGGAAGCCGACTGTAAAGGCCTCAATAAAATTATTAGAAATACGAAAAAATTATGTAAAATTATAATAAATGGTTTGGACAGATTTTGGATGAAAAATTCCATAACTAAAATGATAAAAATATATTTTTATCGAAATGAACCAGTTATTAACTAGAATAAATCTTTAATTAAGATTTAATGGAGTTTTCCAATTAATTAATATTTATTTGGAATCAAATCAGATAAATTGGATTTTGGGTTTGTTGTGAATGGCGTCTTAAATAACACTATTCTTAAACCCCATGTGAAAAGAATAAATCTTATAATTAAGATTCAAAAAAGTTTACCAATTAATTAATGTTTAATTAGAATTGAAATGAAAGTTGATTATGGGTTTATCGTGAACTATGTTTTAAACGACATTTGTTCTTTAATCCCAATTAACAGTGAAATATAATTTGGAATTTATAAATCTTTATTTAAGATTTATTTGGAATTTATAAATATTTTATTAAGATTTAAATGGAATTTATAAATCTTTTATTAAGATTTACATGGAGTTTATAAATCTTTTATTAGGATTTAAATGAGAATTTCCAAAGTAAAGTTTTCTAGTTTAATAGAATAGATTGGAATTGAATGAAATACGATTTAATAATAATCGAGATGAGTTCTGTAAAAGAAGACCGTTACTATATATGGAATTTAAAAGGCTTTGCCGTTATTCCATTTATATTATTAGTCTGATACAGAAATTTGTATCGATTATATATTGATCTGATTTATGTGAAGATTCTATATTTACTGGAAGATGGTTTTGGGTTTGTCATGAACTATGTTTTAAATGACATTGGTTCTTTAACCCAGTTAAAGATAAAGATTAATTTCCTAAATTTGAATAATTACAAAGTAATGATTTTTGATATCAAAACTAAATTGGAGTTTAAATAAATTAGATTGAAATGGAAATGAGATAATTAGATTTTTCAAATTCTGGAAATAATAGAGAATGGAGTGCCACCAATTTTACTCAGACGATAGTTAAATCTTTAATAAGATTTGAAAGCAAAAAGGGTAATTAATTTTACTCAGTACACTGTGGGAGTTAGATATAGAGTGCTACTAGTTTTGCTTCATGGGATTTATAGGTTGGGATTGGGATAATAAATATAAATAAATGATTACTTCGGTAAGGTTCGATAATCTCGACTAGTAAATAAAATCTTTGAAACGATATCAAAAAGGAAGACTAATGAATATATTTATCTTTGATTTAAGTTAATGGGAAGCTTTCCCTAAGAATGTGAATATTTTATTAAAAGAATATTCTGAATTGGAATGAGGTATATGATGTGTTTTTATAGCACTTGATTATAAAATACGCAATTATTCGGAAAGATCGGGTTTAACCCATTCTGAATAATTAATATGACGATCAAGAGTCGAAGATGAAGACGGTGGTTGAAGACCGGAGTTCTTCACATCATTTGGATAATTACTAATGTCTTGATTGGGCCGTGCACCCAAGACAAGGTAATAAGTGGTGATCGTCTAGACGTACTTGGAGATCGACGGATATGCGAGGACCTCTCTCCTGTATTGGACATATGGGATGAGGAATAAGGTGCCTCCGGTTTCATTCAGACCCAGAACGAAGTTGTAAATGGATGGTATGTCTGACGTTGTATTCCTATGCTGTATTCGTTGATCTCTGCTAAATATATATCTGTTTGGGGGAGGAGAATTTATTCTCTTATTTAACACCCATCTTTGAGATATACGAGCTTAGAGGTTATGTATTGGCAAAAATCATTGGTATAGTATGGACTGACAATGTGGCATACTAAGCTGCAAATGATTAAGGCTTTTGTTGAAAAGCAGAGCCTTGTGGTTGATGATCAAAGCATAGCTTATTTAGGCATAGCTTTGTGTATAACATTACTTCATGAGCCTCACACCCCGGTATGGACCAGAAACGGGAGAGGACTGCATGGAGAATATACGTTTCTTTCCAGCTAGAAGTGGTGTCATGGTATGGAGCCCAGACATTTTACCTATGTAGATGATAGAATGAGGCACTTCAGATATTGAATCCCTAGTGGCTCAGATTTTATGCCCCATAGGGCAGGGAAACATATTGTTCAGGCATAACCAATCCACTAAAGTATTTTGGACCGGCCCTGAAGATACAAGGTGCAATTGCGACTGATCCTGAGGCTCGGGCTAGAGAGTCTCGAATTCAGTAAGGACGATCCCTTGCCTTGGTTCATAGATGGAAATCCAACTTCCAATATGACATTGTGCGGTTTTGATTGTAGAACTAGTATGGCAACATGATATATGGTACCCATGCCGTCTATAATTGATACATATATATTTGAAGTTGTTTTTAAACACTATGCATTTACAATATCAAAATAATTTGTTTTAAATGTACCAAGCATGTTCGACTATTATAAGGAAAAACTCTATCCTCCGGTTTGCGTTGCATTATGTGATGGGACTTGGGTCTTATAATAGCTTCATTTTTCCAAAAAAGCATCGCGTTGTTTTATTTAAACTAAAATCCATGCGGAGTAAACCTGTTCCGTGTTATAAGGCGTGGTCCCATGATTTCCCCACTTTTAAAATAAAGATTACTAACTGTTTTAGTTCTCACACCCGTCCCATGACTGACCTGGAGTTTATTATTTTAACCTAAACTATGGGTGCCCATATTTTCCACATGGGCAGCTAGAAGTTTTGCAAATATTATATTCACAGGATCCTGGGTCACAGCTGAAGCGATATTCGGAAAGCTCTGTATCCGTGTACTCCTTCTAGTTGTGTTATGTATTATTTTTTCTATTGCTTTGTAATTTAAATCTCTGATACTGTATTTCCAATGTGTAATATTCATTCACGCTCTGTAATGTTCTCATACTCTGATGTAAATTTTTGTAATAACAATGAAATGTTTTTCTGTTTGCGTTCTGATTTGTCGTGTTCTCAAAGCTATCCGGGCTTTCCTTTACGGGGAGGTTTGGGTCGTTTCATTGTGGTATCAGAGCTTTGGTTACAAAGCTCAAGAACAAGACACAATAGAACCAAACGAAAGAATTCATCAAAGATTGGATTACTAATATCCAATACGAGTGACTCGTTAGAGATAGGATCAGTAGAATCCTCGAACGAGTGTGAAGAGTATTAATTTTTGAAATAAAAATGAAAAAAATTTAGTTTTGAAAATTTTATCATATTATACATATTTGAGTATATTATTTTATTTTAATTTGGACAATCGAGTATATAAAATTTTTGAATATACGCGTAATTAACGTATGTTCGAAGTTTTAATGTATTGAAAAGATATAGAATCACACTCTAGTCGCCCGGAGATGTTTCTGGTGATGGAGCTCCATCATTAGTATTTGTGTTTGAGTTTCGAAAGTGGTATATCTATATACTTCCATTGACTGGTGTGAGAACCAAAACTAGCTAGAGTTTATTATTGTGATTTGGCATCAAAAATATGATTTTTGACTATATATAAAAGTTATATATATTTAAAATGTTAATCACCTAATTGATTGCTGGTTGTGATGTTTGATAATAAGTTTAACTAATTAAAATATTGGAGGGATAATTAATTTAACCAATATGAGAAAGAATGATAAATTTAGCTAAATCAAATATAATATTGGACTGAATTGAAAATTGATTATAATTGAAAGTTGAGTTGGTTAGTTGAATAGCTTTCAGCACCGTTCCTTTTCGAGGATGAAAAAATTTTAAGTGGGAGAGATTGTAACAACCCGGAAATTCTGAACCAATTTAAAAATTTTATTTTAGTAATTTTAATGGATTTTTAATATTTAAAATAATTTATTTTAAATAATAACGATGAAAAATTTATTTTAATCGAAGTTAGAATGAATAAATTTATTTTAATTATAAAACGAGTCTGAAATGGCGCGGTAGTTTGAAAATTCGATTTCAAATTTCAATTGAATGTACATGATTCAAAATAAAGCGGATTTCAGTAAAACCAAAAATATTTAATTTTGTTTAAAAATATATTTCCAATGAATCTGAAAATTTGAAATTCATAACGAGAATCAAAAGTTATGCCCAGTTTAAAATTCAGGATAGTCGCTATGGAATATATATATATATATATATATATTTAATATTAAAAGTAGCCATTTGCCAACAACCTCCGTTTTTGACGAAACCACTTTGGTTGGATCCGGAATGTCAAATTATTGTTAGATTCCAATTTTCATAATTTTTGGAATTAATATGTGAGCATGGCAAATTAAAACGTGTTTGGTCAATTTCAGTCAAATTGGATCGACCAGAAAATGACCAATTTTCAAACGGTCTCCAAATTCGACAAAATTAGTTTTGCTAGGACCGTATCATCAAAATAAAGCTAGAAATAATTTTTCTGTAATTTTTGGAGTTAGTGTGTAGCCCCGATAAATTAAAAAATACGTTCAAATTCAATATACATTGATTTAAATTTTAATTTTGATGAAAAATGGTCGTAACAGTCGAATTGGCTCACCGGGCATATCCCATTGTGTTCGGAATGGGTGTATTTAGCTAGGGGCGATAGTAGTTGGGGTTGATTTGTAGTTAACAGTGATAAACAAATAAAAATTTGGCTGAAGGACACCAAGTTTTATTTTTAGTTTGAAGGACAAACTTTGAACAAAAATTAAGCTAAAGGAAAATGCTAAATGTAATTAGCATTATACTCATTTTTTAGTGTGACGGCCCGTCCCGCACCAGCCTGCATTCCCTCCGAAAGTGCGCTGTACACATGCCCGGCTAGCACAGAACGGTCGTCGGAAGAAAGGAAAGAAGAGAATGAACTAATCAAAGAACCTGTAGAATGTCTTACAGCGCATGGAATAAAATATAATAATAATAATGTACTTGACATAAAACAGGCGAGACAGTGCATAAGCTGATAACTAAAACCAACATCAATCTCAAAGCAGCGGAAATCCAAGTACAGCTTATTACAACTTTTCAAAATCTACTGTCTCTGAACAACAGAAAGCCAAAATAGAAGATACACCACCAATGCCCAAGCAGTGATCTTTAACAACACAGGGAGGATACTATATATGTATATTACGTGGAAGCCTCCTGCTCGTCTCCGAATCATCTACTTGTGCATCACCAGCTAACCTGTCTCTAGTCTGCTCGTGTGAGCACCCAGAGTAATAAGAGGAGACATAAAACTCTGGGTCAGACATAAAGCCTGGTATGAGCGATAAGCATTTAAACAGAATAATAACAGGTATACTAATCCATACCTAAACCTGGACCTGCAACCAAAGAGTTAGTACCACATACCGTACAATACTCCAAGGTGCCATAATAAATAGTGTAAGAATACGGGGGTGGGGTGTGCATGTCAAAATGAGAGCAAGCAAATCATCCATAGCAACCATCCTCACATCTCTCGCACAGTGCGTAAAGCATACGACATCTACCACTTTGGAACACTAGACAAACTGAGGTAACGACGAATCCCGACTTGTAGAAACCCTGCTGTGACCAAGCCAATCACTTGGAGTCATGACCAAACATTTCAATGACCCACTTCATTGGTCGTAGCCCTTGGTTCTACCGATGCCATAATGGCCCTGAATCCGCCTTCGTACCTCCTACCATAGTGGTCCAAAGCTATAGACGTCGATAACCCCTTGGCACACGTCCCACAGCAAAACCCAACCATGAAGCGAACTCGTTGATTTCCATCTGAATCTTGAGCTATAACTTCTCATTTGGGCTTCCTTTGCATCTCGGGTTTCTGTCATCATCCTCCGGATCGGATCCTTCTTCACGCTCGGGTCGGATCGTGTCGCACCATATGGATCGCACCTCGTCAGCTCGTGGCGCCTTGTCGGGTCGGTTCGGGCTTATCAGTTCGTGGCAACCCACTGGTTCAGGTCGAGCTACCCATCTGGATCATGGCGCTTCCCTTCGGTCGTGGAGGAACATCGGTTCGGATCGTGAGCTTCTTAAGTGGATCGGTTCGGGTCGGAGTAGCTCATTCTCACGAGAGACGAATCGGATCGGATCATCGGATCGGGGTCTTCAGCCATCGGCGGAGCGGGTCGCGCCATCGGATCGGGTCGCGGTCTTCCCTTCGTGGCTCCGAGCTCTGGCATGTGGCACGGTTCGAGAAGGCGGATCGGTTCGTGGGCATGGGGCGATCCGATCCGGATAAATTCCTGCACTTCGTTCCAGCGACAGTTTCTCGCCATTCGACGGCGTTTTTGACCAAACTAACACTTCTAAGCAATCACAAAACACACCCTAGAGTTATAGCAACATGTAATAGCAACCACAACAGCAAACAATCACTCAAATGAATCAAAATGGATCAAAAGTGGCCAAAGCTCCTTATTTTCCCTTAAGCATGTTTAAGTAAAACTGATCGTAGGGTTAGCAAAACTTAATCAAATCGAACCAAATTTCAACCAGAGGCATAAAACCTTATTTAAGAATTTCTAAACATTTTGCCAGAATTTATTAGTGTATAAATTCGCTAATCTTCACTAATTACCCTTAATTAACTGTAATTAGTGTCAAAATGATGCTATCACTCACCTTTGCCACAATAAAACTTCCAAATCTGAAGTGAACCTCTGATTTGCACGAATTCCAATATATAACAGCAGCCCTACCTCAGTCCTTGTGCTAATCCCCCTTGATTTGATGCCTCTAAGCCTTAATCCTTGATTAGGAAGTGATTTTGGGTGATTTAGAGAGATTTAGAGAGTGGAGGCCATGGCTAGGTTAAGGGAAATGAAAGTGGCGGCTGGAAAATGTCTAAAGAAATGTTTTCTAACCCTAATCAGCACCTATATACCCCTAAACCCGAAATTCCCCTTGGGCTTAGCTGTTAATCACCCGGTTAAGCCCAATTAAGCTGTTTTTCACCATCTGAAACTTGTTTCAGCCATATCTCCCAAACGGTGAGTCCGTTTGGCTAATGTGACCACTCTACGGAAAGAGAAACCATCATCCGGAGCCAATGGAAGTGGTTTTAGGTCAAAATTCCTTTCCAGTCAAAAGTTATGGCCAAAACAGTGCCAACTAGGGGTAAAATAGTCATTTAAAAATCGGGAAAAATCATGAACATGGGAAATGACCCCTATAGTCGCCTCCCAAAGTTACATGACCATACGACTTCGTATGTGAAAGAAATAAATATTCTACGATCCTATGATGCGTAGAATGCGGGTCGTTACACTCTCCCCCCCTTAAGAAATTTCGCCCCCGAAATTCCTTAACCCAAAACATACAAAGGATCCCGCATGCCTAACAACCATATACAACAATCAATCATGCAAAACAAGCAACAAGCCTATCCTAGCATGCGGAAAAACTAAATCGAAGTCAAAATCTTACCAGGCAAAGAGTTCTGGGTGTGACTTCCTAATGTTCTCCTCTGTCTCCCAAGTACAATCATTCTCGTCCTCGCTCCACTGTACCTTGACTAGCTTCACCGCCTTCCTTCGAAGTTGCTTCATGTCGTGCTCGACAATACGGGCCGGCTTGCGGTTCCCAACCGCCTCGGGTTCTACTTCGAAGTCCTCCAACTGATCAGGTGAAATAGTCATATCCGAGTCGTGAACGAACTTCCTTAGTTGGGAAACATGAAATACGTTATGAACTCCCGCCATCTTCTCTGGTAAGTCAATTCTATATGCCAAATTCCCGACTAGTTCAAGAACAGGAAATGGGCCAACAAACCTTGGTGCCAACTTGCCTCTCCTGCCAAATCGTATTACGCTCTTCAACGGAGAAATCTTGACAAACACCAAGTCGCCAACGGAGAATTTTAAGTCTCTTCTCCTCTTATCAGCATAACTCTTCTGCCTATCTTGGGCAGCCTTCATTCGTTGCTGAATGATCTTAATCTTATCTGAAGTTTCCCTCACCACATCTGGTCCAAGCATAAACTTCTCGCCAGTCTCTATCCAACATGATGGTGAGTTGCATGGTCTTCCGTACAAAGCTTCAAACGGAGCCATACCGATACTGGATTGGTAGCTACTATTATATGCAAACTCTACTAGATGCAAATGGTCATCCCATGATCCACCAAAATCCAATATACATGCTCTCAAGAGGTCTTCCAAAATACGGTTCACCCTCTCCGTCTGACCGTCGGTCTGAGGATGATATGCGGTACTGAGATGTAACTCTGACCCTAGAGCCTCTTGTAAGCTCTTCCAAAACCCACTAGTGAACAACGGGTCTCGGTCGCTCACAATGCTTTTGGGTACTCCATGAAATCTCACTACCCACTTCATATATAATTCTGCTAACTTAGCTGCCGTTCTGGTCGATTTGACCGGTATAAATCTTGCACTTTTAGTCAGTCGATCCACAATTACCCAAATGCTGTCATGTCCCGATCTAGTCCTTGGTAAACCATCGATGAAATCCATCGAGACTTGCTCCCATTTCCATTCGGGAATTTCTAAGGGCTGTAACAACCCACTAGGCTTCTTTTGCTCGGCTTTAACTAGCTGGCAATTCATGCACTTGGATATAAACTTCCCAACGTCTCTTTTCATCCCTTCCCAGTAGTAAGTCTGCTTCATATCTCGATACATCTTGTTACCACCGGGGTGTATAGTCAGCTTTGAGTGATGACATTCTCTAAGCACTTCATCCCTCAATCCATTGACATTGGGTACAACAAGCTTTCCATTCTTTCTAAGCCATCTATCTCGATCAAGCCCATACTTGTTCATCTCCTCATCGATACCCATCTCTAACTTGGAGATGATTTCCAATAGGTTAGGATCGTCCCTCTGGCTAGAGCCGATCCGCTCAATCAAAGTGGGTCTGATCGTCAAACTTGCTAACATTTCTGGATCCAATTCGCACTTTGGTCTGAAATCAAACCCCGCGATAAACTCCAGTTGCTTCCATTCAAGGAACATAGCCCCTAAGCTGGCATGTCTTCTACTCAATGCATCAGCCACCGCATTGCCCTTTCCCGGTGTGTATGCGATGTCAAAATCATAGGAAGCTAAGAACTCTAACCATCTCTGCTGACGGAGATTTAAATCCTTCTGGGAGAATAGATACTTCAACGACTTATGATCTGTAAACAGCTCAAATCTTTCTCCCAAGAGATAGTGCCTCCACATCTTTAACGCGAACACGATTGCTGCCAATTCTAAGTCATGGGTAGGGTATCTTCTCTCGTGCGGTTTCAATTGCCGACTTGCATAAGCTACAACCCTACCACCTTGCATCAATACAGCACCCGGTCCGGTACCACAGGCATCCGTGTATACCGTCATCTCTTCATCCCCCTTAGGAATGACTAACACTGGTGCGCTTGTCAACTTGTCCTTTAGATTCTTAAATGCATTTTCGCACCTTTCATCCCAGACAAAAGCTTGGTTCTTCTTGGTCAACTGGGTCAATGGTGCTGCTAACTTGGAGAAACCTTGGATAAACTTACGATAATATCCCGCTAACCCCAAGAAACTCCTTACATCTGTTGCATTCTTGGGCGTAGGCCAATCCTGTACCGTAGCCACCTTCGCCGGGTCCACGGCAATACCATTCTCTGATACAACATGGCCCAAGAACCTCACTTCCCTCTTCCAGAAGTGACACTTAGAAAACTTTGCTTTCAATTGGTGTTTTCTCAACACCTCCATCGCTACTCTCAAATGTTCCTTGTGTTCTTCCTCTGTCCTCGAATAGACCAAAATATCATCAACGAACACAAGGACAGACTTATTCAACTGATCTCTGAATACCCTATTCATAAGATCCACAAAATATGCTGGGGCATTAGTCAGCCCAAATGGCATAACCAACCATTCATAAAATCCAGACGGCGTTCGAAATGCCGTTTTAGCTATACTCTCAGCTTCCACTCTAAGCTGATGAAAACCTGTCGCGAGATCCAACTGAGAAAATATTCTCGCGCCACTCAACTGATCGAACAAATCATCTATCCGCGGTAGAGGATACTTATTCTTCCTCGTCACTTTATTCAACTCGCGGTAGTCTACACACAAACGAAGGGAACCATCCGCCTTGGTAGCAAACACAACTGGTGCTCCCCATTCAGAAACACTCCTTCTGATAAATCCCTTCTTCAAAAGATCGCTGACTTGCACCTCGAGCTCTCGCTGCTCTCTTGGTGCCATATGACGAAGTGGCATCACTATAGGCCTGGCATCCTTTACCAAATCAATACGAAACTCAATCTCTCGGTGTGGTGGAAGTCCGGTCACTTCTTCGAAAACATCCGGATACTGGCCAACCACGGGCAAACCTGACAACTCACTATGCGGAATGTCGAGGGAGTTTGGAAAACTAGCCAATACCCCCTTACTGGGTAGACCACCAAACACTATCCTCCGCCCATCATCCGCTCTAGCTGTCACCAACAAGCCCTCACAGTCTACCACCACCCCGTATCTTTGGAGCCAATCTACTCCCAAAATAATGCCAAACCCAGTAAAGCCCAAAACAAAGCAATCACAAACAAACATGCATCCATGACTCGATAGAACCACATTACGACAAATCATGCTAAGGCTAGTCGAACCACCAATCGGGTTCGTCACTACTTAAGGTCTATCGACAATCTCGGGCTCCAATCCCAACCTATGTACCAGGTCACTAGATATGAAAGAACTGGAAGCTCCGGTATCAAACAAAACTCTAACAGGAACATCATAAACAGAAAGCATACCTTGAATGACGACATTCTTTCCCTTCTCCGCCGCAGTTGGGGCATTCGACGAAGAAGGAATAGCATTAAGGGCATATGCTTTCACCATTTGCTTTTCTTTAGGGGGCTGTGGACACTTGTCCTTGTGATGTCCCATTTGGCCACAATTGAAGCACTTCCTATCTGCTGGCTTGGCCCGACAATTACTAGCATAGTGGCCCTTCTTACCACAGCTGAAGCACTCCACATCCTGCTTATTCTTTTTCTTCTGGCCATCCTTAGTCTGATTCTGCTTCCTCTTATTCTGGGAACCACCTTTGCCTCCACCACCAACTTGTGGCTTTGGCTCATCTGCGGATGCAACCTCAGTCTTCGGCTTAGGGTAGAGACTTTCTGACCTTAACGCTTTCTCCACAATCGATTCAAACGTCTCATCGATGTGGTTAATAAGTTTTTCCCCCAAGTACTGATCCAAACCAGTTATGAATTTCTCATTCTTTTTCTCGGCGGTATCTATAAGAGACAACCCATATTTTGACAAAGTGTCAAATTCGGCAATATACTCGGAGACAGCTCTGCCATTCTGCTTGAGCTCCAAGAACCTCTTAAACAGCATTGACTTCTGAGCAGCTGGAATGAACTTCTCACTAAAGCGAGCCTTAAACTGCTCCCAAGTAATCTGATCTTCGGGAGTAGCTGCCTTTATAGCATTCCACCAATTCATCGCTCGCCCTTGCAGCTGACGAGATGCTAGCTTTCTCTTCATTGCATCCTCGATACCCAAATCCTCGAAGATGCGTTCGCAGCTATCCACCCAATCTTGAACATCCGTAGCCGACTCCGTTCCGTGGAACGGCTTCCCACCAAGGCTAGTATAGTCCTTATTCAGCTTGGCGAAGTCGACTCTTGGCGCCTGCACTATTGGACCACCACCATTTCCACCATTGGGAGCTGCCCTCTGTACATCTCTAAGCATCTCCCTCATGAGGTCTGTAAACATCGTCCTCATGTCAGCAGCATTCCCATTATTGGCTCCCCTACCAGCACCTCTAGTATATCGGCTCATCGTCAATCTGAAAAAGGAAACGATTAACGACTCCATAGTAGTGCTAGTGCAGTACGACTTCATCCTTATACTACTAATAGTATATATATATAGCTTTTAAAAACCAAAGTAATCACAAATACGCTCTCTCGTATACGTATATTATCTCTCCCTGATAACTTCCCTAGGTTAACTACGCAACCTAGAGCTCTGATACCAAGTGTGACGGCCCGTCCCGCACCAGCCTGCATTCCCTCCGAAAGTGCGCTGTACACATGCCCGGCTAGCACAGAACGGTCGTCGGAAGAAAGGAAAGAAGAGAATGAACTAATCAAAGAACCTGTAGAATGTCTCACAGCGCATGGAATAAAATATAATAATAATAATGTACTTGACATGAAACAGGCGAGACAGTGCATAAGCTGATAACTAAAACCAACATCAATCTCAAAGCAGCGGAAATCCAAGTACAGCTTATTACAACTTTTCAAAATCTACTGTCTCTGAACAACAGAAAGCCAAAATAGAAGATACACCACCAATGCCCAAGCAGTGATCTTCAACAACACAGGGAGGATACTATATATGTATATTACGTGGAAGCCTCCTGCTCGTCTCCGAATCATCTACTTGTGCATCACCAGCTAACCTGTCTCTAGTCTGCTCGTGTGAGCACCCAGAGTAATAAGAGGAGACATAAAAATCTGGGTCAGACATAAAGCCTGGTATGAGCGATAAGCATTTAAACAGAATAATAACAGGTATACTAATCCATACCTGAACCTGGACTTGCAACCAAAGAGTTAGTACCACATACCATACAATACTCCAAGGTGCCATAATAAATAGTGTAAGAATACGGGGGTGGGGTGTGCATGTCAAAATGAGAGCAAGCAAATCATCCATAGCAACCATCCTCACATCTCTCGCTCAGTGCGTAAAGCATACGACATCTACCACTTTGGAACACTAGACAAACTGAGGTAACGACGAATCCCGACTTGTAGAAACCCTGCTGTGACCAAGCCAATCACTTGGAGTCATGACCAAACATTTCAATGACCCACTTCATTGGTTGTAGCCCTTGGTTCTACCGATGCCATAATGGCCCTGAATCCGCCTTCGTACCTCCTACCATAGTGGTCCAAAGCTATAGACGTCGATAACCCCTTGGCACACGTCCCACAGCAAAACCCAACCATGAAGCGAACTCGTTGATTTCCATCTGAATCTTGAGCTCTAACTTCTCATTTGGGCTTCCTTTGCATCTCGGGTTTCTGTCATCATCCTCCGGATCGGATCCTTCTTCACGCTCGGGTCGGATCGTGTCGCACCATATGGATCGCACCTCGTCAGCTCGTGGCGCCTTGTCGGGTCGGTTCGGGCTTATCAGTTCGTGGCAACCCACTGGTTCGGGTCGAGCTACCCATCTGGATCATGGCGCTTCCCTTCGGTCGTGGAGGAACATCGGTTCGGATCGTGAGCTTCTTAAGTGGATCGGTTCGGGTCGGAGTAGCTCATTCTCACGAGAGACGAATCGGATCGGATCATCGGATGAGGGTCTTCAGCCATCGGCGGAGCGGGTCGCGCCATCGGATCGGGTCGCGGTCTTCCCTTCATGGCTCCGAGCTCTGGCATGTGGCACGGTTCGAGAAGGCGGATCGGTTCGTGGGCATGGGGCGATCCGATCCGGATAAATTCCTGCACTTCGTTCCAGCGACAGTTTCTCGCCATTCGACGGCGTTTTTGACCAAACTAACACTTCTAAGCAATCACAAAACACACCCTAGAGTTATAGCAACATGTAATAGCAACCACAACAGCAAACAATCACTCAAATGAATCAAAATGGATCAAAAGTGGCCAAAGCTCCTTATTTTCCCTTAAGCATGTTTAAGTAAAACTGATCGTAGGGTTAGCAAAACTTAATCAAATCGAACCAAATTTCAACCAGAGGCATAAAACCTTATTTAAGAATTTCTAAACATTTTGCCAGAATTTATTAGTGTATAAATTCGCTAATCTTCACTAATTACCCTTAATTAACTGTAATTAGTGTCAAAATGATGCTATCACTCACCTTTGCCACAATAAAACTTCCAAATCTGAAGTGAACCTCTGATTTGCACGAATTCCAATATATAACAGCAGCCCTACCTCAGTCCTTGTGCTAATCCCCCTTGATTTGATGCCTCTAAGCCTTAATCCTTGATTAGGAAGTGATTTTGGGTGATTTAGAGAGATTTAGAGAGTGGAGGCCATGGCTAGGTTAAGGGAAATGAAAGTGGCGGCTGGAAAATGTCTAAAGAAATGTTTTCTAACCCTAATCAGCACCTATATACCCCTAAACCCGAAATTCCCCTTGGGCTTAGCTGTTAATCACCCGGTTAAGCCCAATTAAGCTGTTTTTCACCATCTGAAACTTGTTTCAGCCATATCTCCCAAACGGTGAGTCCGTTTGGCTAATGTGACCACTCTACGGAAAGAGAAACCATCATCCGGAGCCAATGGAAGTGGTTTCAAGTCAAAATTCCTTTCCAGTCAAAAGTTATGGCCAAAATAGTGCAACTAGGGGTAAAATGGTCATTTAAAAATCGGGAAAAATCATGAACATGGGAGATGACCGCTATAGTCGTCTCCCAAAGTTACATGACCATACGACTTCGTATGTGAAAGAAATAAATATTCTACGATCCTATGATGCGTAGAATGCGGGTCGTTACATTTACACTACATGAAAATGCTAGTTTTAACTAGCATTATTCAGTTTTACACTGCAGAAAATGCTAATTATATTTAGCATTGTCCTTCAACCTAATTTTTTCCAAAGTTTGTCCTTCAGTCTAAAATTAAAACTTGACGTCCTTCAGACTAATTTTTTTTCAAAGTTGTCCCTATGTCTGTTTTCCACTTTCTATAAATACCCCTCAAAAAAATATAAACCCTAATCGTTTTCAGAAAGCCGCCACCAGGAAAAATGAATGGCTTGCGAGTTCCAGGACCGTTCTTCAATTTTCTCCCAAATCATAAAACAAATCTAAAATCAATAACTAAAAATTCGTTCACTCCATGAGATCTTTGAGATCGACGGATGAGATATGGTTTAGTGGTGAGGTTCGACAGCAATTTCAGCTCAAAGCGACAATGTTTGCTGATTCTTTTCTGCTCTGGGATGTGTGCGAGTTCAACCAAACTATAACGACCTGCATTCTACGTATCGAAGGATCATAGAATATTTATTTTATTTTCATTTGAGTTCGTATAGTCGTGTAACTTTGGGGGATGACTATTGGGGCCATTTCCCATATTCACGATTTTTACCGATTTTTAAATGACTGTTTTGCCCCTAATTGATCTTGTTTTGGTCATAGCTTTTGATTGGTAAGGAATTTTGACCTGAAACCACTTCCATTAGATCCGGATGATGGATTTTACCTTTCCGTAGAGTGGTCACATTAACCAACGGACTCATCGTCTAGGAGATATGGCTGAAACAAGGTTTAGAAGATGAAAAACAGCTTAACCGGGCCTAATTAGGGTGATTTGCAGCTAGGCCCATAACCCATTTTGGGATTCGGGTTATGGGGAGGCCGAAATCAGTTAGGAAACGATCTATTTTCATTTTCTCAGTCGCCTAAAACATTTCTCTAACCCTAGCCATGGCCTCCACCGTCTAATTTCATCCCAAATCGCTCTCTAATCAAGGATTAAGCTAATCTACATCAAATCAAGGATAAATAGCACCAAATCAAACTTGGAGCTACTGTGTTGCATAGAGATTCGACCCAAATCAAAGATAGTTTCAGATCTAAGTTTTATTTTTGGCTAAGGTGAGTGATTTGCATTGTTTTCCACTAATTACGGCTAATTAGGGGATTTGTGATAATTAGCGAAATTATTACTCAGGAAAATTTGGAAAAATTTGTAAAATTCTAAAATATTATTTTAGGGCTTTGTTAGAAATTTGGGTTAATTTGGATAAGTTTTGCTAATCCTATCATTAGTTATGCTTAAACATGATTAAGGGGAAAACATGGGTTTTTGGGTATGTTAGATCCATTTTAACACATTAGATTGTTGTTTTGGTGTTTATGATTGGTACTATATGTTGCTATGACTGTTTAAAATATTTTATAATTGCTTAGAACAGTTAGAATAGTCGAAAACGCCGTCGTGTGGCGTAAAACAGTCACTGGGAAAGTTGCAGGAAGTGGTGCAGAAACCGGATCAGATTGGGGACCGGGTCGGGTCATGTAGCCCACCCACGAACCACCTCCTGTATTCGAACCAAAGTATCCTCTCCAAACCCATGAGCTGGTGTACCACCGTTGCTTGGATGAAGCTGCCACGAACCGCCTGTGATCACGAAACGGGGAGCTACACCCAAACCGAACCATGATTCCTCCTCCGAACCCAGGTGTCCACGAACCAGTGTGCCCGAACCGCCTGGATGTCGCCACGAGCCGGAGTGCCATCCACGAACCGAAGCGCTGACACACCACGAGCAGAGGGAGACCGAACCGGACCAGAGAGGCAGGATCACCATACGAACCGAACCAGAGGGCTATGGCCACCGAACCGAACCGAGCAAGAGTGACTGAACTGAACCAATGAGGACTGGAGCACTACGCATATTCATACCAAACCAAGGCGTGGCTATGACCACCAAACCGATCCGGAAGTGATAAAACTCGAGATGCAAAGGTAGTCCAAATAGGAAGTAGAACTTAGGATCTAGTTGGGAACCAACGAGTTAACTTCATGAGTTGGGCTTTGCTACGAGACGTGTGCAAGGGGCTATTGACGTCCATAACTTTGAT
This sequence comes from Allium sativum, assembly GCA_030737875.1. Lineage (NCBI taxonomy): Eukaryota > Viridiplantae > Streptophyta > Magnoliopsida > Asparagales > Amaryllidaceae > Allium > Allium sativum. The sequence continues at coordinate 49,513,704 of CM060916.1, forward strand.
TCACCACCAAGACATATGTTATGCTACGGATCAGTGCAGTGGGGTAGTTTTTACTCCATGGGGCAGAATTATCGTAGCATAGCTATGAGCCAGTGCAGTGGGGTCATCAGACTTCATGGGGCAGAGTGGACATAACAAGGACTAGTGGCTATGGATCAGTGCAAGGGGGCTATCATGACTCCATAGGGAAAAGTGATCATAGCAAGGATTTGGGTGATCAAAGCGGTGGGTATCGTATGCTTTATGCACTGAGTGAGAGATGTGAGGATGGTTGTTATGCTTGATTGTTTGCCATCATTATGACATGCACATCCCTATCCCCGTATCTTTACACCATATGTTAGTGTCACCTTAGAGTACTGTACATTCTGTGTGCTAACTCTTTGGTTGCAGGTCCTGGTTCAGGTATGGTTTAGTACACCCATTATTTTTGTGTTTTGCTGCTTATCACTCATACCAGACTTTTGTCTGATCCAGAGTTCTATGTCTCTTATTATTACTCTGGGTGCTCTAATACAGGCAGACTAGAGACAAGTTAGCTGATTCTGCACGAGTAGCTGATCCGGAGACGAGCAGGAGGCTCCCACGTATGATATATATATATATATATATATATATATATATATATATGTGTGTGTATGTATGTATTCTCCCTGTGTCGCTGATGGTCACTACTTTGGGCATTAGTAGTGTACTCTTCCTTTACTTAACTTTAGAGATAGTTTGAAAAGTTGTTGATTGATATAGAAATGTGTTTATTTTATGCTCTTATATCTTATCTTTTGTGTATAAATAAATACTACTTAGGTATTATTTTGCCACTTTTACAGATATGCCGACTTAGCCACATGTAGTCAAAAAATATAAAAATAGAGGTCAAATTGTTGTGGATATATATTTGAAGACTTACGGATGAAGATCTTACATCAAATTTCTTTTTGGACAAAAAAATAATTGGAAGAAAGGCTATACATATCACAAATCAATGAAGAATTGTCAAGAAAGCAAGAGGAAAAGAGGAAAGGCCCAAATTTACTAGATTTCACTAAGGCCCATTTGTAATTCTCATTGTAAATTCTTTTGTGATTTCCCTAAGGCCCATTTGTCATTGTATTAGGGTTAGGGTTGGCTATCTACCCTATATATACCCTTGTATTCTCATTGTAAACATCCATCCTACGATTAATAAAGTCTTCTTCTTCTCTTTTCTGCATTTTTTATTTTCTTAGCAATTAGTGTTGTCTACACAATTATATTTGGTAGAACACTATTTGTCTTTTTCATTTATTTTTCATTAGTGATTAACCGTCTGATTAGATTCAGCGGTAATCCTAATTTTATTTCCTGTTTGTTATTTTAATTTCTACAATTTCAATTTCTGTTCTTTTTTTACTGCTTCCTTAGGTCAATTGGATTGAATACAGATTTGATTAGATTCAAATCTGATTCAATTTAATAATTGTTTAACTGCAGTTTCAATTTCGTTTGCTTTAAAAACCAACCTCGAAGATTTGTCTAACTCGCCCAAGAAATTTTATAAATAAATTAATTTAATTTACCTCCCTGTGATTCGACCTGCATACTACACGATCTATGCGCTTGCAGTATTATTTTATAAATCGCGCTTTTCTAGTTCATAGGCAAGCGACGATCAAATTTTTGGCGCCGTTGCCGTGGAGGTAACGATTAAATTTTATTATTTATTTAAGTTCTGATTCGTGTTAGTTTTTTTTTATTTTTTTCCCTATTTTTTTTCTTGTATATAGAGAATAAGAAAAAGAAAAACTTTGATTGGTGAGATTTGGTATTATTTAATGATACTATAATCTTCTATACAAGAAAATAAATCTTGCTAGTTTTTATTTTTTTTCTTTCCCTTTTATTTCTCAATCTATTCCTTTCCATCTTGCAAATGCTTTCCTTCTTTTAAACAATTTCAAAAGAAAAAAAAACTTGCATTTTCTTTTATTGATTGCTTTCAATTACAACTCTCTTTCATATCCTGTAATCTCTCTTTCTATTTTTTTTATTTCCTATTCTCTCTTTAAAAAAAAATCAGAAAAAGATTCCTCTTTTATAAGTTTTCCTTGTTTAATTTATTGTCTTCTGTTTCTCTCTCAATACGACTTCGTACCCTCCTTCAAACCATTTACTCATACTCCTGCTACTACCATCACCATACCAGATATCCCTGTTCAAAACCCATCACCATTCAAACCCCCTATACCACACTCAACAAATTTCTCGTCTCTCCTCAACACAACCCGTAACTGCCATCTCAATCACCTTAAAACTCAACTCACAACCGCAATCCCCTCATCAGCATCAACCGATACCCACTGCGAAATCACCGGATTCACATCCAAAACCTCTCCCGAAGCACGAATTAATCACAAGCAACCTTCCATAATTGGTATCCTTATTTAACTCGACGTCTTCAATAACCTCAATTACCACATCTACCATTCTCAACTACACAATGCTAACCTCCTGCCAGACCGTTCACAAACCATTACACCTTCACCAATCTCACAATCCACCCCTCGCAATACCCCAAGTTACTTCAACATCTTCATCAACACAACCACAAGCCTCTCTTTCCCGGAAACACCACAGATCCGAAAACCCCAATCACCGAAAACATCACAACCTCACCACTTTGCCAATCTTTAATCACCAATCATCAACCTCGGATTCAAATCATCCGCCTCATCCTGAACCAAATCTCAACCCCCTCCACTACTAATTTCCGATCTCGACAACATCATCATAGATTCACACGATCAACATCGTTCCCATTCCTCCATATCCAAAGTTAACATAGCTAGCCAAGAACCCCAAATCTGATTTGAACCCAAATCTCTGTCCACATCCAAGTCGGAACGACCCAATCGAGAAAGGAAAAAAACATAGTATGATTCATCACATAAATTAAAAATCCCCATACCCTTCGTAGATCTGAATCCGTCTGCCAAACACCTTCCACCGGATTTGCATCTATCACAGACCCATCAGAAATCAGCATTTACCTTACATACAACCATCGAACTTCGACTTCCAACCCAAAACCACAACCACACAAATCACAAACTCCGTCTACCATCATCCCTCAAATCATCGCACCCCCTCTGCTTGTTCGAACCACGGATCTTCGAAAACCAAAGCCAAAACCGAAGCCTTCGCCTTGTTTCACCTCCTACGATTCGAGCCCTAACCGATTCGAAACTACCAAATCCACAACCGAAATCAACCCAAACTAGATTTTCAGCACAACCGCTTCAAATCGAACCGGGTTTCGTGAATATATTTTTCTACTAGGTTTACATCGTGTTTTATAATTGAGGGCTATATTTGTTTCGCATTTTGTTTGGGATTGTCTGAGAAACAAATAATCTAATAAGGGCATGTGAATTTGTTGAACGCTGGAGTAGCAAAAAATTTGGGTTCCTTTTTGTTTTAGGTAAAATCGCGATCCTTTTTTTGTTGATTCTAGTTTGTTCTTAGAGTTCAAATTTTATTTTCTTTTTCGTTTTTGTTGAGCTCAATTTTTTTATTTTGCTAAGTTAGTTTGTTTTTGTTTTTGTACTCAGTTCAGTTTTCATTTATTTTATTTCTTCTTCTTCTTTAAAAAAAAATCAAAGGCTCAAGTGAAAGAAGGAATTCAAACAAACAAATCAAAGGAAGAGAAAGGTTCAAGCAACGAACAAGGATTCAAAGGTCAAGAGATTTACAATTAATGGATTTCCATCATTGATACTGCTCAAATTTTTCTGGACAGCCATACCCCGCTGTAAAATTTTCTAAACTCTATAAGTGCTGCAAAAATATAGAAATTGCTTGTAAAAATCTTCTGCAGGGACAGCAGCTTGCTTGTACAATATTTTAAATTACTGCAGTTATTATTGTCTGATTTTTGTGGTTGACTGATATTTCCATAATTGAAATCTCCACTCTCAATGTTTTCAAAAAAAAAAAAAAAAACAGATGTTGCAAAATAATATAATTGAAAGTGGTTCTTTGTGAAGTTGATTGTCTCGTATAAGTGGATCGAGGATATATAGTAGTTCAATTTATTGAACTATTAGCAAAAGAGGTTGCATACTACCCGTAAAACATTGGTCGTATCCCTTAGTATTTATACTATACGTGAACGACCATAAGACGCTCTTCCCCCTTCTAATTGGGACAACTAATTAATAGAGCGCAACTTAGTATTTTATACTATTTTGAAGTGAGAATAATTTCTGCCTTGCCGTGACTTCTTTAAAATGTCTGAATCACAAAAACCATTGAGAGAAATGTGGGATAATAATTGGAGTAGACGTCCTCTTGAAGAGTATGACTATGAATTAAAACTGATGAAGCAAAATTTTCCTAAATTTCGTGAGCCCAATGTCAACAATTTTCAAAAATTTTCAACTGACCAACATTTTCAAAATCTTAGAAATGATCGAAATTGCGACTTCAATTCAAATTTCAATAATTTCAGTTATGGGCCACGTCCACATCAAAATAGCTATGCATATCAATATAACTTTGATCAACATCAATACGGGGTTGTAAACCAAAATTTTCAAAATTATAGCCAAAATCAACATCTTGAAAATAACCAAAATTGCAATTATCCCTTGAATTTTAACAGTTTTGGTTACGAACATAATTTTTATAATCAAAATGGTTTCCATTATCATTGTTATTTTTTTGAAAATTCAAACAACCACCACAATGGAAATCATATTGATTGTGAAATTGATGTGGACTATAATTTTGAGAATCAAGAAATCCAAAACGAGAGATTTCAAATCAACGATTTTGAAGAATATCATCTTAACATTCTTAGAGAGAGAGGGTAGAAAGGCAAGATATACAGCTTGATGAAAACGATAGACAGCTTGATGAACTTTTTTGTTTAATGACGTCTTTTAAAGAACAACTCAAGCATCAAAATCAAATTCAAACATGCGATGAATCAAGAAATAATCCATTCTTTACTGATAGTGAAAATTTTCAAATAACAGCTTTGGAAATTGAGAATAACCATCTAAATGAAGTTATTCACAATTCAGTAAATGATTTAGATTTCAACTCTTTTCAGGAAACAGATTTAAGCTCAGATTTTGATCTTCCTCTTTCAGGCTTTGAGGAACTTGAAATTTTTGAAATTGAACAGAATGAAAATGTTAAAATTTCCAAAAACTCAAAATTGGAAAAGGATTTTAATGAACATGAATTTTTTGGATTGTATGAGGATGAGTTTCCAAATGAGGGTGAAATAGAACTAAGCCACGAACCCAAGTTTGAAAATTGTAACTTTGAAGAAACTTCTAGTGAACTTGAAGTTATCAGTGTTGGAAATATGTTGTCCAGTAATGAAATTGAGAAATGTGATCACATAATCTTGAACAACACTCGGAATTCAAATTTCATTGAATTTATATATGACCACAAATTTTTGAATAATTACACTGATAAATTTGTTGAACACATGAATTGTTTTTGGAATGTTAGCTTGGTTGAAAAATTCATGTTAGGATGACCCTAGACATTTATCTGCTAGACTATAAATCTAGGTATAAAGATGAAATGGTTTTCAAAAACCTTTGCTTATTAGAAAACATGCCTAGACATAGTGGGAATGGGATTCATCGGGTTAGAACCAAGTGTGGGGGAAAAAGTTGGTGGCATTCTTTGCATCGCAAACACATATATCATTATACGTATGATCTATTCTTACATATAGTTAGGCTACATTTCATTCTGCAAATCATTTTGCATCTAATCCATCTATGGGTTTTATCATTCAAATTTAAGAAACGTGCTACAGTGTGGACACTGTTTTGTCCAAGTGTGTGGGGAGTCTGCATTTCATTCATTTTTGTTTTCTCTTTATTTTTCTTTCTTTTCATTTTCAACCACTTAAATAGGACCATCATGCATATTAGATTGTAGTAACATGCCATTTTTTTTGGAAACTTGACTCATTTTAGATTGATACAACAAAATAAGTTAAGGATTGTTAATCAGTTGATAGTATTTTTTTCTCTCGGCTTAGATCGAATAAGAAATATAATGAAAAGTTTAATTTTGAGGGATAATAGTGTAACCGGTACACAGGGAGATTCTTAGGTGATGGCCATGAGATCTATTCTATATTGTAGTCTTTGTTTAAATAAGTGGAGGACTTAAAATACTTATATTGGCTTTTCGAATCTTAAAACTAAGTTGTGTTAAGCTGAATTCGTGTAATCTCTCTTGTTCTTATATTTTCAATAATAATAATAGTAATCTAAGGGTATCCAACATTGCTTGTATATCAAGCGTTGGTGTGAAAACCCGCCAAGCTCTATTCGACATGTTGTTGATAAAGTCAGCGTTGGAATATCTTGGTCTCATTTTATGAGTTGGACACCTAAGGATTACCGACATGTTGTTGACAAAGTCAGCGCCTGTCTGCACAATCCGCCAAGCTCTGTCCTAACTCTCCGTCAGTCCGCAAGGCAGTGTATGGGTGGTATACCTTGGTCTTTTAAGTTAGGTGTATGTAACTAATCATAAATTTTAAATTTTATAGAAATAGAGAATAAGCGATGATGCCCAAACATTTCTTGACCTTATTGATTTGACTAGCCATACACAAGGAAATTAGAATACCACTTTACAAACTATGACAAGCAAACTAAGAATTTATTTCATGGTTGCACTATGTCACCGAACGAGCTAACTGGCCAAACTAGAATTTAACATTTGGAAACTTGATTTATATTGAAAATTTGTGACAAGTTAAGATATCTAAAATAAAATCAACTGAATAGAAATTGTTAATTTAATTTGTTGTACCACTTTCCTGAAACAAGGCGTGTTTTCATTTTTTGTTTTTATTTTGCATATGTCCATTGCACTCATGTAGTTTCATTAGAATCATAACATACTGCATTTGGATTTTGTGGGTAGTATCCACTGAAAACCCTCACGAGACACCACTCATCCTACTAGGGACACCTAGAGGTTTAACGGCTTGTTGCATACACTCAATGCAATAGTGTTTCCTACGAAAGTGTGACCTAACTAGTGTAGTTTTTCATTTTTTGTTTTACTCGAGGACGAGTAAAAGATAAGTGGGGGGATATTTGATTAACATAAAAATGTGTTTATTTTATGCTCTAATATCTTATCTTTGTATATAAATAAATACTACTTGGGTATTGAAACACCCCACCTCCGTTAAGGTCACTCACAGAGGGAATGCCTTATCTTCGGTGGAGCATTATAGGTAAAAGATGCAAATAAATTACTGTGACGGCCGGGAATTTCGCTCGATCCGAATAAGTCGTTAAACCGATCTAGACCGTTCGAAACCCCTGATCGTTTGAGAACAGGACAAATCAGAACACAAACAGAAGAACATTTCATTGTATATAACAACAATGCATCAGATACAAGAATATACAGAGTATAAATGAATAAATTACATTCGGTAAATATCAGAGATAACAATAGATTACATAGCAGCGGAAAAATAATACAAAGCACAACTGAAGGTGATATACGGATATAGAGCTTTCCGGATATCATTCCAGCTGTAAACCAGGATCCTGTGAATATAAATCTGCAAAACCAAAACTACTAGCTGCCCGTGCGGAAAATAGGGGCACCCAGAGTTTAGGTTAAAACAATAAACTCCAGGTCAGTTATGTGACTGGTGTGAGAACTAAAACAGTTATTTAAAACTTTACTTTAAAAGAGAGTAATTCAAGGGACCACGCCGTATGACACGGAACGGGTTTCCTCCCAAGAATACCAGTGCATAGAATAAACAGTGCAATGCTCTTTCGAAAAATGATCTATTATAAGACCCAGGTCCCATCACACAATGCAACGCAAGCCGGAGGATAGGGTTTTACCTTATAACAGCCAAACATGCTTGGTATGTTTAAAACAAATCAATTGATACTATATTAAGTGTATAGTGTCAAAACAATTTCAATCATAAATATAAATCATAGGCGGCATGGGTACCATATATCATGTCGCCATACTAGTTCTACAATTAAAACCGCAATACACGTATTGGAAATTGGATTTCCATCATGAGTCGAGGCAAGGGGCAAGATCCTCTCCGCTTCGAGACACTCTAGCAAATGCCTCGGGACTACACACTCTGGGCAACCCCTGGATGCGGCTGGGCCGGTCCTCACTTACGTTAGAGGATTAATTATGCCTGAACACACGTTTCCCGGTCCTTACAGACCTATAATCGAGGCGCCTCCTTCCAACAACCACAAAGGTGAAAAGTATATAAATGTCAGGGCTGGTAAGTCACTGACACCACCAAAGCTAGAAAGAAACGTCGTGCTCTCCCAGCGGTCCGTATCCCGTTTTTAACTCATACCGAGGTGTGAGGCTCGCGAATTCACGTTATACACAAAGCTGCCACGCAGGCGTGCTTTGATCATCAACCACAAGACTTTGCTTTTCAACAGAAGCCTTGATCATTGCATCTTAGCGTGCCACACAGGCAATTTATGCCATGCGACTGATGTCCATCGATATACAACCTCTGAGCTCGTACGTCTCAGAGAAGGGCGTTAAGCAAAAGAATAATTATCTGCCGCCAAACAGATGTATATTTAATAGAAATCAATCAACACAAAATAAAATCCAATGTCAGACACACAATCCATTTTCAAGTCCGTTCTGGGTCTGAACGAAACCGGAGGCACTTTCCTCGCATATCCATCCATCTCCAGGTACGTCTGGACGACCACCAACTATTTCCATCCTCTTGGGTGTACTGCCCAATCAGGATCGTCAGTAGTTATCCAAACGATGTGAAGACTTCCAGTCTTCAACCACCGTCTTCATCTTCGACATATCGTCGAATCGATTATTCAGAATGGGTATAAACCCGGACTTTCTGAACGACCCGCGTATATTAAAACAAATGTTACACAAACACAACATACGCCTCATTCCAATTCATATTCTCAGGGAAAGGTTCCCATTAATTTTATCAAAGATAAATCCTTTAAATTTATTCTTTAATCCTCCTTTGGATGATCTATCAAACCAAATTATGGTTTTCCATCGAGGCGAGATTAGCGAACCAAACCGAAGTAATTATTTATTTTATTTCCCAATCCCAACCTATTCATCCCATGAAGCAAAACTAGTAATACTCCATATCTAACACCACAATGTTATCGGTAAAATTAATTACCATTTACCGTTCAAATCTAATTAAAGATTTAACTATCGCTTTGGAGCAAAAATGGTGATACTCCATTCTCGCTTATTTTCCAAATTTGATAATTTAGATTATCAATGCACATTTCAATCTAATTGCAGATTCAATAAGACTCCTTTTACTGGGTTAAAGAACTAGGTGTTATTTAAAACACAGTTCACGACAAACCCAAATCACATTCTATTTATTATCGGGTTAAAGAACTAGTGTTATTTAAAACACCGTTCACGATAAACCCATTTCAAATCCAATCAAATGTATTAGAAATTCCGATTATTTAAAACCCCTTTTTAAATCTAATTTATTTATTTAAAAATAATTGGGTTTTAAATTTAGTTCAAACTAGTTCATTTTGATAAAAATCTATTTTTATCTTTTCAAATATGGAGTCTTTCATCCCAATTTTTTCTCAAATCATTTCTTATGATTTTACACAAATTATTACTATTTTTAATAATTTTATCAAGGCCCGTACAGTCGATTTCCATCAACGGCCATCGAACTGCACTTACATCGACCTTTTCTGAATTTGATTTGGACGTATCTCCAAATCCAACCGTTAGATTTCAAATTTCTAATATTCGTTAGAAAGCTCTTTTTGATACGAACCCAACGGTTCCAGTTTTAGGAGAATCCGATGGTCGGATCTCCCGTAATGTCCGTTTGAAATAAATGGTCGAAATTTACGAACTGCCGCGGCGCGGCGCGTTCTATTCAGGTCATTATATATAATATATATATAATATATATTTCGTCGATTTCTATTTAAAACGAGTTATATAAATAGGCTTGGATTCGTTTCAAAAACATTTTCAACTTCCATTTCAATTCGAATCAAAATTGAATTTTTCCCTATAAATTCGTTTTAAAATTCATTTGAATTCAATTCAAATTTCAATTAAATTTGAATTCATTTCAATTCGTTTTCAATTCAATTCGAATTTGTTTTCTACTCAATTCAATTCGAAATCGTTTTATATTCGATTCAATTCAAATTAGTTTTCTATTCGATTCAATTCAAATTCGTTTTCTATTCGAATCAAATTCATTTTGTTTTCTATTCAATTGAAATTCGTTACATATGCAATTCATTTCGAAATCGTTTTCAATTCAATTCATTTCGAAATCGTTTTATATTCAATTCATTTCGAAATCGTTTTCAATTCAATTCATTTCGAAATCGTTTTATATTCAATTCATTTCGAAATCGTTTTATATTCAATTCATTTCGAAATCGTTTTATATTCAATTCATTTCGAAATCGTTTTATATTCAATTCATTTCGAAATCGTTTTATATTCAATTCATTTCGAAATTGTTTTCAATTCAATTCATTTCGAAATCGTTTTCAATTCAATTCATTTCGAAATCGTTTTCAATTCAATTCATTTCGAAATCGTTTTCAATTCAATTCATTTCGAAATCGTTTTCAATTCAATTCATTTCGAAATCGTTTTATATTCAATTCATTTCGAAATCGTTTTATATTCAATTCATTTCGAAATCGTTTTATATTCAATTCAAAATGAAATCGTTTTTCAATATTCATTTCAAAATGAATAAATCGATATAAATATCATTCGTGTCAAAATGGCGTCAATCTAATCAACACGGCTTCATATATTTCTATTTTCAAATATTCTATTTCAAATATTTCTATTTCAACAAATGAGTATTAATTTCTGTCAACACACGACTAATCTCAACGAATGAGTACTGTCCACGTGTGACTATTTTTGTTAAATTATTTCGTTCACACATGACTAATCTCACGAATGAGTACAGTCAACACATGAACCTTTATTTTATAGTGATAAAGATATAAATTTTATTGTTAAAATATTTCGTTCAACACATGACTAATCTCACGAATGAGTACAGTCAACACATGAACCTTTATTTTATATTATTCTTTATTTTCTAAATGGGAATGAGGCCCAATCAATCACCATATAATGTTAATTATATGGATTTTCATACATCACATGTATATAATAGCATTGAAAAATAACCAACCATCAACCAAAGTGCACTACACTGTATAAGCATCAAGTATAGATATCTAACGCTTATAACAGCCTGTCAATCAACCGATCGACATATTTAATCAATCAGGATGAGTGAACTTCAAATTTCATCCCAACACCCGTGTGGGGTTTCAAACAATCAAACACAGATTTTATTTGTGCAGTTGGGCGATGTGTAAAATTTACCAACCCAATCAATATCAGTCAAAACAGTGTATATAAACAAATCGGCCGATTTGTTTATAAATATCTATTTATTCACTTTCACGTTAAAAATTATATTTTTAACGATAAAACATTTTATTTTAACACATGAATTTTTATTCAGTTCATTTATTCAATAAAATTGATATTTTTATTTTTCTAACATATTTTAGAAAATTTCGGTGGCATAACGGCACGATACTAGAAACGGGACGAGGCCTTGCCTTATCCCCGGTCTAGTGAAGGCCCACGCCATTCACACATCAATCAAATCAATTTCATTTCACCAAACAACCAAATTCAAATCAAATCATCTAACTAATTTTTTTGCAACCAAACAAACAAGTCGATGGTCTGTGGACGATTGTGTCGGGTGCTACTAAACACCGTCTGCATCCTAGTATATATATATAACTAGAAAAAAAATTTGAAGAGTGAGGAGTTCTCACCGATAGCTATCCAATCATCTTGACTCTTCTTTGATAGAAATCTTCTTCGTTATCGCATTTTTGTCATCTTCGTTGCTGTAGCCACTACATATGTAAAAATCGAATTTTTACTACGCTATTCAATATATAAAAATCGAATTTTTACTTTGCAATTCAATATATAAAAATCGAATTTTTACTATGTTATTCAATATATAAAAATCCTATTTTTACTATGTTATTCAATATATAAAAATCCTATTTTTACTATGTTATTCAATTTAAAAAGAATGCTAATTTTAAAAACAATGTATATTAATATTTTAAAAACTGATTTTGCAGTGCTATTAAAGCAAATTCAAAGTAGTTAAACCTTAAGAAAATCCTATTTTTTTATCATCATAAAAACTGCATTTTTATGATTCTAAAAACCCAATTTTATTATCCTAAAAGAAACAAAATCCTAATCTGAAAAATAAATAATAAAGTAAATAAATAAAAACAAAATTAAAATAGAAAACTTACAGTATTCGATACAGGGGGGAGGGGGTTTGCTGAAGCCAACGCGGGGGTTCAAGGTGTCGGAATTGGTCGCGGTTGGGGTCAGTGGCCGGAGCAACGCCTACGTCGATCTTGGGTATCACGGTCTTGATTTGGGTGCGAGGTTCGCGGGTTTGGGGCGAGTCGGAGTGCTGCGGACGTGGGGAAGGTGGAGGCCAGAGCGTGGCGGCGTCGGGGTCCGGTCCGGCGAGAGGGATCGACGAGGGTTCTGGGGATCGGGGGGGGGGCATCGGTTTTTCTCTGTTCTGATTTGAATCGGGGTTTGACTTTGGGGGAAGGAGATAAGGGGGTTTTATATAATTTTTATTTATTTTTATTTCACCCAAAAAGCAATTTTTTATTTTGAAATCGAAATGAAACCCACCGACTGTCGTCCCTAGATAATTACCCCCATTCCGAACACAATGGGATATGTATCGTGAGCTAGTTTGGCTGTTATGATCAGTTTCCGTTCAAATTAAAATATAACTCAGTGTATATTAAATTTGAACGCGCATTTCAATTTACTGGGGTCCCATACGGGCTCTAAAAATTCCAAGAAAAATATTTCTAGCTTCGTATTGACGATACGGTCCTAACAAAACTAATTTCATCAAATTCTGAGACCGTTTGAAAAATGGCCATTTTCCAGTCGATTAAAATCAACTAAAACTGGTCAAACGCGTTTTCCTTTGCCACGCTCACATATTGATTCGAAAAATTATGAAATTTGAAACCTAGCAATAATTTGACATCACGGACCCAACAAAAGTGGTTTCGTCGAAATCCGAGGTCGTTTGCAAAATTTCCATTTTTAAGGGCCTGAATTCCATAGCGACTATTCAGAATTTTCAACTGGACATATCTTTTGATTCCCGCTATGAAATTTTGATTTTTCGGATTCGTTGGAAAGAAATCATCAATTAGATCCTAATGTTTTTGGTTTCACTAAAATCCGGATTGTTTTGCACCCGGTACATTCAATTGAAGTTTGAAATCGAATTATCGAACTACCACGCCATTTTCAATTCCTTTTATAATTATATATAAATATTTATATTCTAACGACGACGTATATAATATATACATTCTAAATATATTCAAAATAAATTTCTCGTCAATTTTATTTAAAATAATCTATTTTAAATATTCAAAATTCATTAAAATTGCCAAAATAAAAATTTTAAACTGGCTCAGAATTTCCGGGTTATTACAATCTCCCCCACTTAAAACTTTTCGTCCCCGAAAAGGAACAAAGTCGGAAGTGGTTTGATTATTCAACTCTACGTTCGATCTGGCTTCCATTCTCCAACTATTCAGTTTCTGAGGATTTTCAAAAATTTCAAAAATTTGGCTAACACCCTAAATTTTCGAAAAATTTCACCATAACCTCCCCTGCACCGGGAGCCACGGGAAAATCCCGAAATTGCCATATAGGCCTTGTGATCTCAAAAAGAAAAAGAAAAAGCCAAGCGGCTAGCCAATAGGCTCATAAAATCATCATCACCCAAACAAAACAGTAAATTACATAGTAAACATGTACCTATTTGTCGGGCAAACAAATTTTATTCTCTGCTCTAGCCTCCTTGCTATGACCTGTTCAATGTAAGTATATATATATATATATGCAAGCAAATGCGACTGATTTTCAATACAATTCAATATTTGGTTCAATTAGGCTAATGGTTAAAAATTGTCAAACAAATAACCAAACAACACAAACATCAATCAATTAGTGAATTAGAGTTTCAAATTCATAATTTTGATGTATATAAAAAAATCATGTTTTGATGCCAATTCACAACAATGTGTTCTAACTATATTAGTTTTGGTTCTCACACCAGTCTAATGGAAATATATAAATATCACACTTTCATTACTCGAATATAAATTCTGACGACGAGTACTCAACCATCAGAATCATCTTCGGGCCACTAGAGTATGATTCCATATCTATCCAGTATATTAAAACTTCGAATATACGTTCATGACGCGTATATGCAAAACCTTTATATACTTGATTGTCCATATTCAAAATAAATAAATAATCAAATACGTTTAAAATGGTTTAAATTTTCAAAACAAAAATTGTTTTCCATTTGAAAAATATACTCTTCACACTCGTTCTAGGATACTACTGTTCCTATCTCTAACGAGTCATTCTAATTGGATATTACTAATCCAATATCTGATGAATCCTTTCGTATGGTTCTAATGTGTCTTGTTCTCGAGCTCTGTAAACCAAAGCTCTGATACCAAATGTGACGGCAAGTGAAATCCGGTAGGCTTTGCAACCATCCCTTAATCCCCTAAGCAGCAGGTAATACCCACCGTGGCTCACACTGGTCCCCCAATTCCTTGTTTTACGGCGACCCTCTCGAGTCTCGCGCCTACTGGCGAACCAACGCCCTACCCAGCGACATGTAGGGGTAAGAGTCTCCCGTTCGCCACCAAACCGCGAAGCGAGAACCCCCTATCATGCGTACCCGGCCTACTCAGGGCCAGCAACAAGAACTGGTGATACTCCATTCTCGCTTATTTTCCAAATTTGATAATTTAGATTATCAATGCACATTTCAATCTAATTGCAGATTCAATAAGACTTCTTTTACTGGGTTAAAGAACTAGGTGTTATTTAAAACACAGTTCACGACAAACCCAAATCACATTCTATTTATTATCGGGTTAAAGAACTAGTGTTATTTAAAACACCGTTCACGATAAACCCATTTCAAATCCAATCAAATATATTAGAAATTCCGATTATTTAAAACCCCTTTTTAAATCTAGTTTATTTATTTAAAAATAATTGGGTTTTAAATTTAGTTCAAACTAGTTCATTTTGATAAAAATCTATTTTTATCTTTTCAAATATGGAGTTTTTCATCCCAATTTTTTCTCAAATCATTTCATATGATTTTACACAAATTATTACTATTTTTAATAATTTTATCAAGGCCCGTACAGTCGATTTCCATCAACGGCCATCGAACTGCACTTACATTGAACTTTTCTGAATTTGATTTGGACGTATCTCCAAATCCAACCGTTAGATTTCAAATTTCTAATATTCGTTAGAAAGCTCTTTTCGATACGAACCCAACGGTTCCGGTTTTTGGAGAATCCGACGGTCGGATCTCCCGTAATGTCCGTTTGAAATAAATGGTCGAAATTTACGAACTGCCGCGGCGCGTTCTATTCAGACCATTATATATATAATATATATAATATATATTTCGTCGATTTCTATTTAAAACGAGTTATATAAATAGTTTTGGATTCGTTTCAAAAACATTTTCAACTTCCATTTCAATTCGAATCAAAATTGAATTTTTCCCCATAAATTCATTTTAAAATTCATTTGAATTCAATTCAAATTTCAATTAAATTTGAATTCATTTCAATTCGTTTTCAATTCAATTCGAATTCGTTTTCTACTCAATTCAATTCGAAATCGTTTTATATTCGATTCAATTCAAATTGGTTTTCTATTCGATTCAATTCAAATTCGTTTTCTATTCGAATCAAATTCATTTTGTTTTCTATTCAATTGAAATTCGTTACATATGCAATTCATTTCGAAATCATTTTCAATTCAATTCATTTCGAAATCGTTTTATAATCAATTCATTTCGAAATCGTTTTCAATTCAATTCATTTCGAAATCGTTTTATATTCAATTCATTTCGAAATCGTTTTATATTCAATTCATTTCGAAATCGTTTTATATTCAATTCATTTCGAAATCGTTTTATATTCAATTCATTTCGAAATCGTTTTATATTCAATTCATTTCGAAATCGTTTTATATTCAATTCATTTCGAAATCGTTTTATATTCAATTCATTTCGAAATCGTTTTCAATTCAATTCATTTCGAAATCGTTTTCAATTCAATTCATTTCGAAATCGTTTTCAATTCAATTCATTTCGAAATCATTTTCAATTCAATTCATTTCGAAATCGTTTTCAATTCAATTCATTTCGAAATCGTTTTATATTCAATTCATTTCGAAATCGTTTTATATTCAATTCATTTCGAAATCGTTTTATATTCAATTCAAAATGAAATCGTTTTTCAATATTCATTTCAAAATGAATAAATCGATATAAATATCGTTCGTGTCAAAATGGCGTCAATCTAATCAACACGGCTTCATATATTTCTATTTTCAAATATTCTATTTCAAATATTTCTATTTTCAAATATTCTATTTCAAATATTTCTATTTCAACAATTGACTATTAATTTCTGTCAACACACGACTAATCTCAACGAATGAGTACTGTCTACGTGTGACTATTTTTGTTAAATTATTTCGTTCACACATGACTAATCTTACGAATGAGTACAGTCAACACATGAACCTTTATTTTATAGTGATAAAGATATAAATTTTATTGTTAAAATATTTCGTTCAACACATGACTAATCTCATGAATGAGTACAGTCAACACATTAACCTTTATTTTATATTATTCTTTATTTTCTAAATGGGAATAAGGCCCAATCAATAACCATATAATGTTAATTATATGGATTTTCATACATCACACATATATAATAGCATTGAAAAATAACCAACCATCAACCAAAGTGCACTACACTGTATAAGCATCAAGTATAGATATCTAACGCTTATAACAGCCTGTCAATCAACCGGTCGACATATTTAATCAATCAGGATGAGTGAACTTCAAATTTCATCCCAACACCCGTGTGGGGTTTCAAACAATCAAACACAGATTTTATTTGTGCAGTTGGGCGATGTGTAAAATTTACCAACCCAATCAGTATCAGTCAAAACAGTGTATATAAACAAATCGGCCGATTTGTTTATAAATATCTATTTATTCATTTTCACGTTAAAAAATATATTTTTAACGATAAAACATTTTATTTTAACACATGAATTTTTATTCAGTTCATTTATTCAATAAAATTGATATTTTTATTTTTCTAACATATTTTAGAAAATTTCGGCGGCATAACGGCACGATACTAGAAACGGGACGAGGCCTTGCCTTATCCCCAGTCTAGTGAAGGCCCACGCCATTCACACATCAATCAAATCAATTTCATTTCACCAAACAACCAAATTCAAATCAAATCATCTAACTAATTTTTTTGCAACCAAACAAACAAGTCCATGGTCTGTGGACGATTGTGTCGGGTGCTACTAAACACCGTCTACATCCTAGTATATATATATAACTAGAAAAAAAACTTTGAAGAGTGAGGAGTTCTCACCGATAGCTATCCAATCATCTTGACTCTTCTTTGATAGAAATCTTCTTCGTTATCGCATTTTTGTCATCTTCGTTGTTGTAGCCACTACATATGTAAAAATCGAATTTTTACTACGCTATTCAATATATAAAAATCGAATTTTTACTTTGCAATTCAATATATAAAAATCAAATTTTTACTATGTTATTCAATATATAAAAATCCTATTTTTCAATATACAAAAATCCTATTTTTACTATGTTATTCAATTTAAAAAGAATGCTAATTTTAAAAACAATGTATATTAATATTTTAAAAACTGATTTTGCAGTGCTATTAAAGCAAATTCAAAGTAGTTAAACCTTAAGAAAATCCTATTTTTTTATCATCATAAAAACTGCATTTTTATGATTCTAAAAACCCAATTTTATTATCCTAAAAGAAACAAAATCCTAATCTGAAAAATAAATAATAAAGTAAATAAATAAAAACAAAATTAAAATAGAAAACTTAAAGTATTCGATACAGGGGGGAGGGGGTTTGCTAAAGCCAACGCGGGGGTTCAAGGTGTCGGAAGTGGTCGCGGTTGGGGTCAGTGGCCGGAGCAACGCCTGCGTCGATCTTAGGTGTCACGGTCTTGATTTGGGTGCGAGGTTCGCGGGTTTGGGGCGAGTCGGAGTGCTGCGGACGTGGGGAAGGTGGAGGCCAGAGCGTGGCGGCGTCGGGGTCCGGTCCGGCGAGAGGGTTCTGGGGATCGAGGGGGGGGCATTGGTATTTTTTTCTTATTTGAATCGGGGTTTGACTTTGGGGGAAGGAGATAAGGGGGTTTTATATAATTTTTATTTATTTTTATTTCACCCAAAAAGCAACTTTTTATTTTGAAATCGAAATGAAACCCACCGACTGTCGTCCCTAGATAATTACCCCCATTCCGAACACAATGGGATATGTATCGTGAGCTAATTCGGTTTTTACGATCAGTTTCCGTTCAAATTAAAATATAACTCAGTGTATATTAAATTTGAACGCGCATTTCAATTTACTGGGGTCCCATACGGGCTCTAAAAATTCCAAGAAAAATAATTCTAGCTTCGTATTGACGATACGGTCCTAACAAAACTAATTTCGTCGAATTCTGAGACCGTTTGAAAAATGGCCATTTTCCAGTCGATTAAAATCAACTAAAACTGGTCAAACGCGTTTTCCTTTGCCACGCTCACATATTGATTCGGAAAATTATGAAATTTGAAACCTAGCAATAATTTGACATCACGGACCCAACAAAAGTGGTTTCGTCGAAATCCGAGGTCGTTTGCAAAATTTCCATTTTTAAGGGCCTGAATTCCATAGCGACTATTCAGAATTTTCAACTAGACATATCTTTTGATTCCCGCTATGAAATTTTTATTTTTCGGATTCGTTGGAAAGATATCATCAATTAGATCCTAATGTTTTTGGTTTCACTAAAATTCGGATAGTTTTGCACCCGGTACATTCAATTGAAGTTTGAAATCGAATTATCGAACTACCGCGCCATTCTCAATTCCTTTTATAATTATATATAAATATTTATATTCTAACGACGACGTATATAATATATACGTTCTAAATATATTCAAAATAAATTTCTCGTCAATTTTATTTAAAATAATCTATTTTAAATATTCAAAATTCATTAAAATTGCCAAAATAAAAATTTTAAACTGGCTCAGAATTTCTGGGTTATTACAATTACAAGACAAACAAATAAAGCAGCGGAAAATAAAGTCATTTTATAAACAACTTAATTCAGTTAAGCTTTTAAAATAATTTCCTCAATCATACTTAAATGTAATACATAGAACTTCTGTCTTAATTTAAAAACTTCCAAAAATAAAAGAAGCATAAAAACAATAATATTCCCCGATAAATCATGAACCGGCCATAGCAGTGGAAGAGCGAGAGAGAGAGTCCAAAGCGATACGCCAACTAATCTTCAAGCTTGGAAAGAGAAGAGGTCCAAGTTAGGCTGAGCTATTCCCTCACTAACTACACTGGGGGGGGCGGAAGATAAGAGGTGAAAAACAAACTAGGTCAGACATAATTCTGGTAAGTCCAGTGATCTTTTAGCATTCAAACAAGATAAAGGATCATGACATGAATAAACCGAAAATAGGACAATAACATGAAAACAAGGTAACTAAAGACAAGGTAAGTGCAAGGTGAACTGAATGCGCTTCTACTTTTTCTCTGCTTCGCTACTACTATGTTAATCTGATTTCTATATTTATCTCTGCACCACCTAACTAGTGTCCCAACTAGTAATCTGTATAAAATGATAATCATGATCCCAACCCTCGTAATTGTGGTAGCCTTCAGGTGTACATCTATCGTGAGGATTCCACCTCAATCAGCCTAATTGCCATGAACATGTTAGATGTACCCTTACTACCCTATCGATCGGCTCCCTACTTGTATTCATGTTTCATGTGTCTGTGTCAATCGGCTCTCTCTTGCGCATAGATACCCTGTGCTTGTCCCACCATAAGGTATATCAATCCTTATGATAGCGACCCGACACGATTCAAGGTGCATAGTGTATAACTACTGGTACCCAGTGCCCGGTTTTCTTACTTCGGAGTACGTGCACGCCCATAAACCATCGGAACCTACACTGACGTACCCCCTGCCGCTGCTTTGACCACTTATAATCAGCCCAGTAATCGTGCCCCATCCTGCCTAGTTCAGGGTACCGTGATACATCCGTGTGGGTTACTGCTGAAATGGGTCCCCATTACTAGGGTTTCCTATTGGTTAAGTTTGTGGGCCTATATTTACTAATATTACCCACCAACCCAATATGTACTTAATCCTCCCATCGATTCAAGCATTTTTAATAAACGGTTAAGTTTTATGGGCCTATCTGTACTAATATTACCCCTCTACAAGAGATGTACTTAACCCTCCCATCGATTCAAGCACGTTTATTTAATAGTTAAGTTTTGTGGGCCTATATTTACTAATATTACCCACCAACCCGATATGTACTTAACCCTTCCACTGATTCAAGCATGTTTATTTAATGGTTAAATTTTGTGGGCTTATATTTACTAATATTACCCACCAACCCGATATGTACTTAACCCTTCCACTGATTCAACCATGTTTATTTAATGGTTAAGTTTTGTGGGCCTATATTTACTATATTACCCACCAACCCGATATGTACTTAACCCTCCCGCACATTACGCAATATTAGTTAAGTGTTGTATGCTCATGTTAACTTAACCCACTTATTCATCATGTCATGTTGGTTAAGCATTTCTTATTAACTTGACCCTCCTTACTTATCATGTTGGATCAGTTATGTTTTTCCTATTAACTTAACCCCGTTCGTTCATCAAGTTATATTGGTAAGTGTTTCTTGTTAACTTAACCCCACGTATTCATCTTGTTGTATTGGTTAAATGTCATCAATCAATTCAAGTTAACTTAACCCACCTACGTGTCATGTTACTTTGGTTAACTGTTGCCTTCTTGTGTTAACTTAACCCTACCACAAATCAAGTTATATTGGTTAAGTGTTGCCCTCTTATTTTAACTTAACCTTTCCATAAATCAAGTTATATTGGTTAAGTGTTTCTAAATTTACTTAACCTCACCCACTTGTCTAGTTAACATGTTATAAAGGTTAAGTGTTCTAAATTTACTTAACCTCACCCACTTGTCTAATTAACATGTTGTAACGGTTAAGTGTTCTAAATTTACTTAACCTCACCCACTTGTCTAATTAACATGTTATAACGGTTAAGTGTTCTAAATTTACTTAACCTCACCCACTTGTCTAATTAACATGTTATAATGGTTAAGTGTTCTAAATTTACTTAACCTCACCCATCAGTTTAATTAACATGTTGAATTGGTTAAGTGTTTCCTTAATTGACTTAACCCTACCAATCTTGACTTAGCTTTATTAA
This sequence comes from Allium sativum, assembly GCA_030737875.1. Classification (NCBI taxonomy): domain Eukaryota; kingdom Viridiplantae; phylum Streptophyta; class Magnoliopsida; order Asparagales; family Amaryllidaceae; genus Allium; species Allium sativum. Next base: position 49,535,332 of record CM060916.1, read on the forward strand.
AGCACCAACCACTCACATTAGATAGGTATTGTTGTGGTTACTGGATGTGCGGTCAATTCTGGGCAGTTTTACACCACAACTCAGTCTAAACTCGGGTCCTTTTTTGGCTCAATGCACTAACCACCCACATTAGACATTTATTGTTGTGGTCATTGGATGTGCCGGTCAGTTCCGGGAAATTTTACACCACAACTCAGTCTAATCTCGGGTTAGGCATATTCGTCTTTTAAAAATTTACATATTTCTTATTTATGAAAAATTCCATAGTTAAATTATTCCCAATTTAATTATGCCATAATTATCCTTTTAATTATGCTCACAATTAATGGTATACTAAATATACCATTTCATGAACCAATCTATGCCATGTAATTTTTCATGTTTATCCTACGTATTTACATGTAAATTATAAATCAGTTATTTTCATGACCCACTTTCCTTCTAAATCACATTCAAAATTTTAGGTATATAGATTATACCATTTTCATGCCACTTATCATGCTTATGTGTCAAACATGCCAATTACATGTAATTTCATGTTTTCCCCAACGTTACCCCCGTTGTACATTTGAAAAATTACATAGAATGTTAGGCTCGATATTTTAGCCTAACTTATAAAACAAAAAGGGGAAAAGAGGAACTTTGCAACATTCCAACATCATACAAAAGTATGGATCTAACTACACATATGTTACATGGATTTGGCATAGAATAATATACTTTTAAGTATGAACTTTCAAATTGGATCTATATAACATGAACCACAAGCATATGAATTTACATAAAACTATACAAGTTAAACTTGGCATGTAGTGGTGAACTTGCAAATTAGATCTATCATAAAGGCATATGGATCCAACATATAAAGTTGTAGATCTAAACATATAAGGTCGTAGATCTAAACATGTATGCATAATGGCTCTAAACAATTAGGCATAATCGACATGACTCAGCCTAAAACTTGTATGTATCATAATATCACCAAACTTACATATGATAATTTCATTCCCAAATTCCTATACAACATCATAGGTTTACTTACCAATTTCCCCATAACATAATAGGTTCGATAGACCACAATAGTTCATAGGCATATATGATAGAATAGACATGAATAAACATGAATCAGCATCACATACAACTTGATACAATTCAATTTTACAATTCATTACAAATCATGTCTTTAATTTATTCAAATCTGAAAGATAACCACACTTACAATCAAAAGGAAAAACTTGATTTCAGGGATCTATATTCTGAAACTGAATTGTTCGCCTTTAATGTAGATCGTTGAATTCTCTTAGTTGAATTAGATTAGTTTTTATTTGATTTTGATGTAGCTTCTATCTTTCCTTTGAGTTGAAAGAGATGACGGCAATTCTAGGTTCACCATTGATGGCATGATGGCTCTAGGAATATTTTTGTGTGGCCTAGGGTTTAGATTTAGGTACCTTATATAGAAGTTTGATTTAATAGGAACCGTCAGATTAACCTAGAGCTAATCAAAGACATTTAGATAAGATAGAATAGCTACATCAGCCCTAATGACTCAGCAAGGAGTCCATCAGAACCAATCAGATGCCACATCTGCCTTAGAGCGAATTGGCCCATGGGTTGACAGCCAAGAACCCTGAATCAACCCTTCGTTGACCCAGTGGGGCTCGGGTCGACCTCAAAAATGGGTCGGTTCGGTTATTCCCCCTCCCGATTCACTGTTTTGAACTTTTTTGCATATTTATTTATTTAATTTTTATATATATCTATATTTTTTTCTCATATGCATACAAACTTCAAGGGTTAATAACTTCTTCGTAAGGTATCCGTTTTATGCAAACCAAATGTCTATCTTGACCAAAATTTTGAGACGAACGTAGTATCACAACCCATTTCACTTAATTCTTCTTTTAAAAATTAAGTGTTCTTGAATTTGTTAATTTTAATATTCTCAGAAAATTCGGGGTGTTACAGGTATTATTTTGTCACTTTTACAGATATGCCGACTTAGCCACTTCCAGTCAAAAAATATAAAAATAGAGGTCAAATTGCTGTGGATATATATTTGAAGACTTGCAGATGAAGATCTTACATCAAATTGCTTTTTGGACAAGAAAATAATTGGAAGAAGGGCTATGCATATCACAAATCAATGAAGAATTGTCAAGAAAGCAAGAGGAAAAGAGAAAAGGCCTAAATTTACTAGATTTCACTAAGGCCCATTTGTAATTCTCATTGTAAGTTCTTTTGTGATTTCCCTAAGGCCCATTTGTCATTGTATTAGGGTTAGGGTTGGCTATCTACCTTATATATACCCTTGTATTCTCATTGTAAACATCCATTCTAGAATTAATAAAGTCTTCTTCTTCTCTTTTCTGCAGTTTTTTATTTTCTTAGCAATTAGTGTTGTCTACACAATTAGATTTGGTAGAACACTATTTGTCTTTTTCACCTATTTTTCATTAATGATTAACCGTCTGATTAGATTCAGCGGTAATCCTAATTTTATTTCCTATTTGTTATTTTAGTTTATGCTATTTCAATTTTTTTTCTTTTTTACTGCTTCCTTAGGTCAACTGGATTGAATACAGATTAAATTAGATTCAGATCTGATTCAATTTAATAATAGTTTAATTGCAGTTTAAATTTCGTTTGCTTTCAAAACTTGTAACACCCCACCTCCGCTAGGGTCACTCACAAAGGGAATGCACTAGCTTTGGTGGAGTATTATCTAGGTAAACATGCACAGAAATATTACAAGACAGAACATATAAAACAGCGGAAGAAAACATGATTTTATTACTTTATAAAAGTAGTAAGGTCTAAAACCTTTTACATCAAAGTGCCATTAAATTACTTACATCGAAACCTATCTTGCAATAATAAAGAGGCATAAAACCATAGTCATAAATTATTCCCCAAGTAAAACAGTAAAATAGCCATAGCCAAGAAAGTCCAAGCCATAGATGATGATCTTGAAGCAGAAAATCCGCACTAAGTAGCAACATTTCCTCCCTATAAACCTGGGGGGGGGGGGACGGAAGAAAAAGAGGCGAAACAAAACGGGGTCAGTCATAAAGACTGGTAAGTCCTATCTACTTCCAGCATAAAAACAGGTAAAGGTAACATGACATGCATAAACTGTGAGTAAACATAAGGATGATGACAAGATAGACAAGCTAAACCAAGGTAGCAGGATGAACTATTGTATCAAGATAAACTACGGTCACTATGAATCAAGTATAACATACTAAGTTTCTATCGAGTATAACATCCCAAGGTTCTATCGAGTATAACATCCCAAGGTTCTATCGAGTATAACCCCCAAGGTTCTATCGAGTATAACCCCAAGGTTTCTATCGGGTATAACCCCCAAGGTTTCTATCGAGTATAACATCCCAAGGTTCTCTCGAGTATAACCCCAAAGGTTCTATCGAGTATAACCCCTAAGGTTTCTATCGAGTATAACCCCCAAGGTTTCTATCGAGTATAACATCCCAAGGTTCTATCGAGTATAACCCCTAAGGTTCTATCGAGTATATTTGCCCTGCACCTTCCGTACTAGTATCCCAACCTGTGTCATGTGTTTGCTACTAAATGTCCCTTGCCCAATGTCATGAAATGGTCCATGTCAACCTAATGTAGATTTTCCCAACTCGCATGTTTCTTCCCATGTATATGTTTAGTCCTTTGCCGTAAATCCTACGGGATTCCTCACGTAGTTCTATACTACTTCAACGTAGTTTCATTATCCCTGAAATCGTTTGGACTGTCACCTTTGATCTAACTGTATTTTCTTATCATGAATTATCGCGTGTTCATCTAGGGTTTACGCCACCTAGGACCACTAGGGATTATGCTACCTATTGGACGTTTTCTAGATTCGATCAGGGTTTATGCCACCTAGGACTACTAAGGATTATGCTACCTATCGAACAACGCCCTTTTTCCACGTAACGATCTAATCGATCGGCTCCCTACAAGCCTTAACTCGTCGTGTGTCGGTGTCATATGGCCCAATCACGAATGTAGTCACCTGTGCTAGGTCCGCCATAGGGTGTATCAAGCCCTAGGGTGCCAACCACCGACACGAATCAAGCACGCACAGTGTAAACCTACTGGTGCCCAATGCTTGCTTTTTCAACTCCGGACTACGTGCACGACCGTAGTCTGCCTGAACCTACAATGGCGCACCAACTCAGCCGTCGTTCTGGTCGCTTACAATCAGTCCAGTAATCGTGCCCCGCCCTAGCCTAGTCCCTAGGGTATCGTGATACATCCAAGACGGTTACTGCTGAAAAGGACCGCGTGACTAGGGTTTCCGTTCAGCCGGATTAAGTGTTGTCATCTAAATTCAAGACTTAACCCCTATCAGTCTAGCATGTCAAGTTGGTTAAGTGTGGTCATTCAAGTTCGTGACTTAACCCGTCTACATGTCATGTCAAGTTGGCTAAGTGTTGTCATTCAAGTTCATGACTTAGCCCTACGAATCACGTGTCAAGTTGGTTAAGCGTATTCCAGCGGTCCAAGACTTAACCCTATCCAAATCATCGTGTCAAATTGGTTAAGTATATTTAAGCTTAACCCCATCAAATCACCGTGTTAGATTGGTTAAGTATATTCAAGTGATTCATGACTTAACCCCATCAAGTTACCATGTTAGATTGGTTAAGTATATTCAAGCGACTCATGCCTTAACCCCATCAAGTTATCATGTTAGATTGGTTAAGTATATTCAAGCGATTCATGACTTAACCCCATCAAGTTATCATGTTAGATTGGTTAAGTATATTCGAGCGATTCATGACTTAACCCCATCAAGTTATCATGTTAGATTGGTTAAGTATATTCAAGCGATTCATGACTTAACCCCATCAAATTACCGTGTTAGATTGATTAAGTATATGTTAACCTAACCCCATCCACTAGTCAAATTATAATGGTTAAGTGTTACCCTCATGAGTTTACTTAACCTTACCATGCATCGCGTTATACTAGTCGGGTGTTATCGACCAATTCAGGTTAAACTAACTCATCCTCTAATCATGTTATATGGTTAAGTGTCATCAAGAAATCAAGTCCGGTTTTTACTTAGCCCACCCATTCTTGTCATATCGGTAGGGTGTCATTAGTCAAACTAACTTAACCTTATCGTGTGGCATTAAGTAAATTAATGCACCCCAACCTCTCACATTAGACTTTGTTGTGGTTACTGGTTACGCCGGGCGGGTCCGGGCAGCCTTACACCACAACCTAGTCTAACCTCGGGTTTTGAGCGCGACATGACCAACTTCTCACATTGGGTCTTATTTTCTGTAGCTACTCGATTTGCCGGGCGGTTCCGGGCAGATTTATGCTATGAACTCAACCCAACCTCGAGTTGGCCACTTTCATGTTTTCCCTACTTATCATGTTCATGTCAAATTTAGGCTACGACAAAGTCCACGTTTTCCTACTTATGCCCATTGTCCCATTACTTAATTCATGTTAAGTTTCATAGCCCATCCCAAGTTTGCCTAAACTACCCAAGGCGTATTCCCAACGCAAGTGAAAGCGAGTCAACATAGTAGGAATAATATGACAACATATTGGCCACAAACATGTATGATAGCATAAAGGGATTGGCCTCAAACATTTATAATAGCATAAAGGGATTGGCCTCAAACATGTATAATAGCATAACACTAGGTTCATCATCATAGGCATGTAAATGGTCATGAGGGGTTTAGGTTCTTTTACATGCATAAGCCTCAAGTCAAGTTCATATGAATGTTCCACAAGTCAAATTGTTCTAAGGGTTCATGCCAACATTCTACAAGTCAAGATTCAAATTTTCATGATAAACTAGGTCAAACACAACATGAGTGGCATGATTTAATCAATAAGAAATAGCCCAAAGTCATAGGTTCAAGAGAGGGGCAAGACTAGATTTGCATAGACTAACATACTTAGGTTTCATCTCATTTTATTCCATGTCAACATTAGAACTACCGTTTAAATCTAAAAGTAGCTAGAACTTACAAAGCATGGCTAGAGATTTATGAGCAAGCATTTGTCGTAGAACGGTGTAGGAATGATGCTCTACTTCCTTGATTTGATGTAGAAAGCTTGCTCCTTTGACATGGATCTAGTTTGAATGCTCAAGCCTTTGAAGTTGGAGATGGAGGCCATGATCAAGAGAGATTTGGGCAGTACTTTGTTGCTAGGATGATTTTTAGTGATTTAGGTTAGGTCTTAGGGTGTTTTTATAGAAGTAGGAGCTAGTTTAGGCCATAGGATCAACCCTAGAATAGATCTGAGCCATCAAAAATCGTCACAGGCCAACAAACCAGACCACAGGACCCTGCAGGTGCACACAGGCCGACCTGGCTCGACCAGGGAGGTCGACCCCCAGGTCGACACCCAGGTCGACTTGGCAGTCGACCTGGTCCCTGGGGGGTCGACTCCCAGTCGACCTGGGGCTGGGCGGGAAATTTTCCCGCCCAGTCTGTTTGGGGCTAAATTTGAAATTCGAAAATCTGTTTTCATTTCTGATTTTTCGTGAAAACTTCTAGAGGCCATATCTCGGTCATACGGACTCCGATTTACGAAATTTCGGACTCGTTTCCAACCAGAATTCCGAGACGAATGCAACAACGCAATCTGTTTCACTTGATTCTTATTTTAAAATTTAATTCTGCCTTGATTTATGGTTTTAACATGTTGTTAAAATTCGGGTTGTTACATTCTCCCCTCCTTAAAGGATTTCGTCCCCGAAATCTTCAAGTTAAGGAGAATGTGTCCTACCATCCAATCATCCATCTACTCAATCATCAATCACATGCATCCATCGTACTTAATAGATTTATAATGCTGTATGAACATATGCAGAAAGTGTGTGTATATGTTCCTTGTCTAATGCAAATGATCAGGCCTGATTGATCTTCTTAATGCAAAATACGTCTAGTGCCATGAGTCTAACATGTATGCAAATAGTCCTAGTCACAATAACACTACATGTGTGCACAAACATCCATCCATATGCAACATCCACATGATAACACATTCAAATTCATCCATAAACAAGTATAAACACTCATGCATATGCAATATGAAAGGTGAATGAGCCGATCTAGTGCCTAATGTGTAAATGCATCCACGAGCAACCACTAGCAACCACTTGCAGCCACTTGCAACCATCAATAATAACATGTCTCAAACACATGTTTACACCCAATTGTTCCTACCTAAAGGTATAGCCAAATGATAGAAGCAAGTAAAAACCTTGTGCCCATTAGGCCATGTCAAAACTGGAAATATATGTCAAATATATACTGATCAGGAAGAGAACTCCCTAAGCACCAGCCCCGGAGACCGAAATCAACATCAGGCTGACACCCAAAGAATTACTCAATCAAACCAATATACGTTTCGAGGAAACTAAGCATGATGGACTCCTTTTAGGTCACAAGGGAATCCCTTCCTAAAACCAACCCGTATCCTATAAAACCCAAAGAGTTTAGTCAACCCAACGGACACCCTCAAGCCCCAAAATGTATTACTAACAGATGAGTCATACTCCCTATGGGGTTTGCAACAGAAATTTGATTGAGAATAGGACCGAGAGGAAAAAGATAACATGCAAGTAAGCTGTACAGGAAAAGAGGGACCAAGGATATACTCTTAAAAAGAGATATGATGCACGTATCTAGTCTTCAATCTTCTAAGTCGTGTTTCCTTGAGCTTAACTCCATTGTGCTTTGACCGTCTCTAACTTCACAGATTCTTAATTCTTGTTTCCAAAATATGAGTTGGAACTCATTTCACTGTTGCCTCTCATTCCACTTTCACTCAAACTTAACTACGTACTCATGGTTTTCATGCAAGCTCTCCAAAATTCACTAGTGAACTCTAGATCTCATTTACTCACTATATGGCATTTCAAGCAGAGGAACTATCTCTTGTAAACAAACAGATGCCAACCATGTTACCAAGTGTACTTACTAGAGTGATTTCCATAACGCATGCACAAGCGAAATGAACCATCCGCCTTAACTCTACTCGAAATGCATCAAGAGATTCTAGGTAACCAATCATGACAGAACCCTAAAGGTTACACGAGACTTCGAGGGTATTACTAAGGCAAGTCAAGAGTCTAACTACCCTCCTTTCTGTCCCGAGAATGGCACCCTTACGGGATGACCACTTCATCCCTAGAATCAACCCATAGCTCAAAAACATAAGCATTATTCCCAAAAGTCATAGATGTCCTCAAAACAAGTCATGAATAAATGGGACGATCCCCCAACAGGATTTGAGACAAAACGGGACCCTCTATTGTGTTAGTACTAAGGTGCAGAGACTCAACTATCGAAGCAAGATTTTTTTTAAAAGGATGCTATGTACAAAACAAAGTCCTGACGGGATGATAGAAAGGAAAACCTCTAACAGAAACGTTACCATCCCTCTTAGGTGAGAGTATACAATTGCCCTCTCGACGATCTTGTTCTTTGTCCATGTCCTTGTCCTATAGTACTTAACTACCTTCTTGTTCTGAGCCTCATTCGCCTTAACCACTCCTATCCTTTCTTGTATAACGCGGTAACGGGTCTCTTGAGAACTTCCTCCATCGCACGGAAAACATTTACGTAGCTAGAAAAGGATTAGTCACAGTTAAAACTACTGCGACTACAGGTGGAGGAAAGAAAGGAAAAGAGATTCGATCAAGGGAACACAGGATAATGCTAATGGCTTTTTGGGGAATAGCCTTTTTCTTTAAAACTTTTCTTGGAAAATGCTTCTTTGTAAAATGGTTTTGAAAATAGTTTCAGAAGGTTTTAAAAACTTTTGCCCAGTCTGGTAACCTTCTGCTCTGATACCAAATGTAACACCCCACCTCCGCTAGGGTCACTCACAAAGGGAATGCACTAGCTTTGGTGGAGTATTATCTAGGTAAACATGCACAGAAATATTACAAGACAGAACATATAAAACAGCGGAAGAAAACATGATTTTATTACTTTATAAAAGTAGTAAGGTCTAAAACCTTTTACACCAAAGTGCCATTAAATCACTTACATTGAAACCTGTCTTGCAATAATAAAGAGGCATAAAACCATAGTCATAAATTATTCCCTAAGTAAAACAGTAAAATAGCCATAGCAAAGAAAGTCCAAGCCATAGATGATGATCTTGAAGCAGAAAATCCACACTAAGTAGCAACATTTCCTCCCTGAAAACCTGGGGGGGGGGGGAACGGAAGAAAAAGAGGCGAAACAAAACGGGGTCAGTCATAAAGACTGGTAAGTCCTATCTACTTCCAGCATAAAAACAGGTAAAGGTAACATGACATGCATAAATTGAGAGTAAACATAAGGATCATGACAAGGTAGACAAGCTAAACCAAGGTAGCAGGATGAACTATTGTATCAAGATAAACTATGGCCACTATGAATCAAGTATAACATACTAAGGTTCTATCGAGTATAACATCCCAAGGTTCTATCGAGTATAACATCCCAAGGTTCTATCGAGTATAACCCCCAAGGTTCTATCGAGTATAATCCCCAAGGTTTCTATCGAGTATAACCCCCAAGGTTTCTATCGAGTATAACATCCCAAGGTTCTATTGAGTATAATCCCCAATGTTCTATCGAGTATAACCCCAAGGTTTCTATCGAGTATAACCCCCAAGGTTTCTATCGAGTATAACATCCCAAGGTTCTATCGAGTATAACCCCCAAGGTTCTATCAAGTATATTTGCCCTGCACCTTCCGTACTAGTATCCCAACCCGTGTCATGTGTTAGCTACTAAGTGTCCCTTGCCCAATGTCATTAAATGGTCCATGTCAACCTAATGTAGATTTTCCCAACTCGCATGTTTCTTCCCATGTATATGTTTAGTCCTTTGCCGTAAATCTTACGAGCTTCCTCACGTATTTCTATACTACTTCAACGTAGTTCCATTATCCCTGAAATCGTTTGGACTGTCACCCTTGATCTAGCTGTATTTTCTTATCATGAATTATCGCGTGTTCATCTATGGTTTACGCCACCTAGGACCACTAGGGATTATGATACCTATTGGACGTTTTCTAGATTGGATCAGGGTTTATGCCACCTAGGACCAATAGGGATTATGCTACCTATCGAACAACGCCCTTTTTCCACGTAACGATCTAATCGATCGGCTCCCTACAAGTCCTAACTCGTCGTGTGTCGGTGTCATACGGCCCAATCACGAATGTAGCCACCTGTGCTAGGTCCACCATAGGGTGTATCAAGCCCTAGGGTGCCAACCACCGACACGAATCAAGCACGCACAGTGTAAACCTACTGGTGCCCAATGCCTGCTTTTTCAACTTCGGACTACGTGCACGACCATAGTCCGCCTGAACCTACAATGGTGCATCAACTCAGCCGTCGTTCTGGTCGCTTACAATCAGCCCAGTAATCGTGCCCCACCCTAGCGTAGTCCCTATGGTATCGGAAACATCCAAGAGGGTTACTGCTGAAAAGGACCGCGTGACTAGGGTTTCCGTCCAGCAGGATTAAGTGTTGTCATCTAAATTCAAGACTTAACCCCTATCAGTCTAGCATGTCAAGTTGGTTAAGTGTGGTCATTTAAGTTCGTGACTTAACCCGTCTACATGTCATGTCAAGTTGGCTAAGTGTTGTCATTCAAGTTCATGACTTAGCCCTATGAATCACGTGTCAAGTTGGTTAAGCGTATTCCAGCGGTCCATGACTTAACCCTATCCAAACCATCATGTCAAATTGGTTAAGTATATTTAAGCTTAACCCCATCAAATCATCGTGTTAGATTGGTTAAGTATATTCAAGTGATTCATGACTTAACCCCATCAAGTTACCATGTTAGATTGGTTAAGTATATTCAAGCGACTCATGCCTTAACCCCATCAAGTTATCATGTTAGATTGGTTAAGTATATTCAAGCGATTCATGACTTAACCCCATCAAGTTATCATGTTAGATTGGTTAAGTATATTCGAGCGATTCATGAATTAACCCCATCAAGTTATCATGTTAGATTGGTTAAGTATATTCAAGCGATTCATGACTTAACCCCATCAAATTACCGTGTTAGATTGATTAAGTATATGTTAACCTAACCCCATCCACTAGTCAAATTATAATGGTTAAGTGTTACCCTCATGAGTTTACTTAACCTTACCATGCATCGCGTTATACTAGTCGGGTGTTATCGACCCATTCAGGTTAAACTAACCCATCCTCTAATCGTGTTATATGGTTAAGTGTCATCAAGAAATCAAGTCCAGTTTTTACTTAGCCCACCCATTCATGTCATATCGGTTGGGTGTCATTAGTCAAACTAACTTAACCTTATCATGTGGCATTAATTAAATTAATGCACCCCAACCTCTCCATTAGACTTTTTTGTGGTTACTGGTTATGCCGGGCGGGTCCGGGCAGCTTTACACCACAACCTAGTCTAACCTCGGGTTTTGAGCGCGACATGACCAACTTATCACATTGGGTCTTATTGTCTGTAGCTGCTGGATTTGCCAGGCGGTTCCGGGCAGATTTATGCTACGAATTCAACCCAACCTCGAGTTGGCCACTTTCATGTTTTCCCTACTTATCATGTTCATGTCAAATTTAGGCTATGACAAAGTCCACGTTTTCCCACTTATGCCCATTGTTCCATTACTTAATTCATGTTAAGTTTCATAGCCCATCCCATGTTTGCCTAAACTACCCAAGGCGTATTCCCAACGCAAGTGAAAGCGAGTCAACATAGTAGGAATAATATGACAACATATTGGCCACAAACATGTATGATAGCATAAAGAGATTGGCCTCAAACATGTATAATAGCATAAAGGGATTGGCCTCAAACATGTATAATAGCATAACACTAGGTTCATCATCATAGGCATGTAAATGGTCATGAGGGGTTTAGGTTCTTTTACATGCATAAGCCTCAAGTCAAGTTCATATGAATGTTCCACAAGTCAAATTGTTCTAAGGGTTCATGCCAACATTCTACAAGTCAAGATTCAATTTTTCATGATAAACTAGGTCAAACACAACATGAGTGGCATGATTTAATCAATAAGAAATAGCCCAAAGTCATAGGTTCAAGAGAGGGGCAAGACTAGATTCGCATAAACTAACATACTTAGGTTTCATCTCATTTTATTCCATGTCAACATTAGAACTACCGTTTAAATCTAAAAGTAGCTAGAACTTACAAAGCATGGCTAGAGATTTATGAGCAAGCATTTGTCGTAGAACGGTGTAGGAATGATGCTCTACTTCCTTGATTTGATGTAGAAAGCTTGCTCCTTTGACATGGATCTAGTTTGAATGCTCAAGCCTTTGAAGTTGGAGATGGAGGCCATGATCAAGAGAGATTTAGGTAGCACATTGTTGCTAGGATGATTTTTAGTGATTTAGGTTAGGTCTTAGGGTGTTTTTATAGAAGTAGGAGCTAGTTTAGGCCATAGGATCAACCCTAGAATAGATCTGATCCATCAAAAATCTTCACAGGCTAACAAACCAGACCACAGGACCCTGCAGGTGCACACAGGCCGACCTGGCTCGACCAGGGAGGTCGACCCCCAGGTCGACACCCAGGTCGACTTGGCAGTCGACCTGGTCCCTGGGGGGTCGACTCCCAGTCGACCTGGGGCTGGGCGGGAAATTTTCCCGCCCAGTCTGTTTGGGGCTAAATTTGAAATTCGAAAATCTGTTTTCATTTCTGATTTTTCATGAAACTTTTAGAGGCCATATCTCGGTCATACGGACTCCGATTTACGAAATTTCGGACTCGTTTCCAACCAGAATTCCGAGACGAACGCAACAACGCAATCCGTTTTGCTTGATTCTTATTTTAAAATTTAATTCTGCCTTGATTTATGATTTTAACATGTTGATAAAATTCGGGTTGTTACAAAACCAACCTCGAAAATTTGTCTAACTCGCCCAAGAAATTTTATAAATAATTTAATTTAATTTACCTCCCTGTGATTCAACCTGCATACTACACGATCTGTGCACTTGCAATATTATTTCATAAATCGTGCTTTTCTAGTTCATAGGGAAGCGACGATCATTTGTAATAATGATGATGTGGAACAGAAGCTGTATTTGAATTTTCCGCTGCTGTTATGGTTTAGTTTTCAGCTTATGCACTGTCTCGCTTGTTTTATGTCAAGTATGTTATTATTATATTTTATCCCATGCGCTGTGAGACATTCTAAAGGTTCTTGCTAGTTCAAATTCCATCTTTTCCTTTCTTCGGCGACCGTCCCGTACTAGTCGGGCATTGACATAACGCACTTTCATTGGAAATGTCGGCTGGTGTGGGGCGGGCCGTCACACTTGGTATCAGAGCTCTAAGTTGCGTAGTTAACCTGGGGAAAGACACCAAGGAGAGATAGTACGTATATGAGAGTGCATATTTATGATATTTTGGTTTTCAATATATATATATACACACACTATTGGTATATTTAAGGATGGAGTCGCACTACACTTGCACCACTGAAGAGTTGGTTAATCGTTTTCTCCTTATAGATTGAACGATGAACCGACATACGAGTGGTATTGGTAGAGGAGCTAATAATGGGAATGCTCCTGATACGAGGATGGTGTTCGCTGATTTCATGAGAGAGATGCTTAGAGATGTGCAAGGAGCAGTTCCTAATGCTGCTAATGGTGGTAGTGCAGCGGTGCAGGCGCCTAGGGCCGATTTCACCAAGCTTTGTAAAGACTACACTAGCCTTGGTGAGAAGCCATTCCGTGGAACGGAGTTGGCTACAGAAGTTCAGGATTGGCTCGATAGTTGTGAGCGTATCTTCTAGGATCTGGGAATCGAAGACGCGATGAAAAGGAAGCTAGCATCCCGTTAGCTGCAAGGACAGGCTATGAATTGGTGGAATGCTATTAAGGCAACTACCTCTGAAGATCAAGTTACTTAGGATCGGTTTAAGGCCTGATTTAGTGATAAGTTTATCCCAGCTGCCCAGAAATCAAAACTATTTAGGAAATATCTGGAGCTTAAGCAGAATGGTAGGGCAGTCTCGGAGTACATTGCTGAGTTGGATACTTTATCGAAGTATGGATTATCTCTTATCGACACTCCTGAGAAGAAGAATGAGAAGTTCATAACAGGCTTAGATTAGTACTTGGGGGGAAAGGCTTATAAACCATATTGATTAGACTTTTGAATCGATTGTTGGGAAAGCATTGAGGTCAGAGAGCCTTTATCCTAAGCCCAAGACTGAAGTCACTGTTGCATCTGCAGAGAGGCCAAAGCCGCAAGCAAGTGGTGGAGGCAAGAATAATTCTCAGAATAAGAAGAAGTGGAATCAAGCTAAGGATGGTCAGAAGAAGAGCAAGAAATATGTTGAGCGCTTTGGCTATGGCAAGAAGGGCCATTATGCTAAAGAATGTCGAGTAAAGCCAACGGACAGGAAGTGATTCAACTGCGGCCAAGTGGGAAATCACAAGGATAAATGTCCGCAACGCCCTAAAGAAAAGCAGATTGTGAAAGTATATGCTCTTAATGTCGTTCCTTCTTCGTCGAATGCCGCAACTGCAGTGGAGAAAGGAAAGAATTTCATCTTCAAGGAATGCTTTCTGTTTATGATGTTCCTGTTCGAGTATTGTTTGATACCGGAGTTTCCCGTTCCTTTATATCTAGTGACCTGGTTGATAGGTTGGGATTGGAACCCGAGATAGTCGATAGACCTTTAGCGGTGGCGAACCCGATTGGTGGTTCGAGTATCCTTAGTATGATTTATCGTAATGTGGTTTTATCGAGTCATGGATGTATGTTTGCTTATGATTTCTTTGTTTTGGGCTTTATTGGGTTTGGCATTATTTTGGGAGTCGATTGGATCCAAAGGTACGGGGTGGTGGTAGACTGTGAGGGCTTTTTTGTGACAGTTAGAGCGGATGATGGGCGGAGGGTGGTGTATGGTGGTCTACCTAGTGATGGGGTAATGGCTAGTTTTCTAAATTCCCTCGACATCCCGCATGACGAGTTGTCAGATGTGCCTGTGGCTGGCCAGTATCCGGACGTCTTCGAGGAAGTGACTGGACTTCCACCATACCGAGAGATTGAGTTTCGTATTGATTTAGTGAAAGATTTCAGACCTATAGTGATGTCACTTCGTCGTATGGCCCTAAGGGAGCAGAGTGAGCTCAGGATGCAAGTAAGTGATCTTTTGAAGAAGGGATTTATCAGAAGAAGTGTTTTTGAGTAGGGAGCACCAGTTGTGTTTGCTACTAAGGCAGGTGGTTCCCTTTGATTGTGTGTGGACTACCGGAAGTTGAATAAGGTGATAAGGAAGAATAAGTATCCTCTACCGTGGATAGATGATTTGTTTGATCAGTTGAGTGGCATGTGAGTGTTTTCCCAATTGGATCTCGCGACAAGTTTTCATCAGCTTAGGGTGGAAGCTGAGAGTATAGCTAAAACGACCTTTAGAACGCCGTCTGGATTCTATGAGTGGTTGGTCACGCCATTCGGGTTGACCAATGCACCAGCATATTTTGTGGATCTTATGAATAGGGTATTCAGAGATCAATTGAATAAGTTTGTTCTTGTGTTTGTAGACGATATACTTGTTTATTCGAGGACAGAGGAAGGACACGAGGAACATTTGAGAGTAGTGATGGAGGTGTTAAGAAAACACCAATTGAAAGCAAAGTTTGCAAAGTGTAACTTTTGGAGGAGGGAAGTGAGATTCTTGGGCCATGCTGTTTCAGAGAATGATATTGCCGTGGATCCTACGAAGGTGGCTATGGTGCAAGATTAGTCTACGCCCAAGAATGCAACAGACGTAAGAAGTTTCTTGCGGTTAGTTGGATATTATCGTAAGTTTATCCAAGACTTCTCCAAGATAGCAGCACTGTTGACTCAGTTGACCAAGAAGAATCAAGCTTTCATCTAGGACGAAAAGTGCGAGAATGCATTCAAGAGTCTAAAGGAAAAGTTGACATGTGCACCAGTGTTAGTCATTCCTAAGGGGAATGAAGAGATGACAGTATATACAGATGCATGTGGTACCGGACTGGGTGTTATATTGATGCAAGGAGGTAGGGTTGTAGCTTATGCAAGTCGGCAACTGAAACCACATGAGAAAAGATATCATAACCAAGATTTGGAATTGGCAGTGATCCTGTTCGCGTTGAAGATGTGGAGACATTATCTCTTGGGAGAAATATTCGAGTTGTTTACTGATCACAAATCGTTAATGTACCTTTTCTCCCAGAAGTATCTAAATCTCCGATAGTAGAGATGGTTAGAATTCTTAGCTTCCTATGATTTCGATATCACATATACACCAGGAAAAGGCAATGCTGTAGCTGATGCATTGAGTAGAAGACATGTTAGTTTAGGGGCCATGTTTCTTGAATGGAAGCAACTGGAGTATATAGCAGGGTATGATTTCAGACCAAAGTGCGAATTGGATCCAGTAATGTTAGCAAGTTTGACGATCAGACCCACTTTTATTGAGCAGATTGGTTCCACTAAGAGGGACGATCCTAGCTTATTGGAAATCTTCTCCAAGTTAGAGGTGGGAATCGATGAAGAGATGAACAAGTATGGGCTTGATCGAGATGGATGGCTTAGAAAGAATGGTAGACTGGTTGTACCCAATGTCACTAGATTAAGAGGTGAAGTGCTTAGAGAATGTCATCACTCAAAATTGACTATACTTCCCGGTGGTAACAAAATGTATCGAGATATGAAGCTAATCTACTACTGGGAAGGAATAAAAAGAGACGTTGGGAAGTTTATATCCAAAAGCATGAACTGCCAGTTAGTTAAAGCTGAGCAAAAGAAACCTAGTGGTTTGTTGCAACCATTAGAAATTCCCGAATGGAAATGGGAAAAAGTCTCAATGGATTTCATTGATGGGTTACCAAGGACTAGATCGGGCCATGATAGCATTTGGGTGATTATGGACCGATTGACCAAGAGTGCAAGGTTTCTACCCGTTAAGTCAAATAGAATAGCGTCTAATTAGCAGAACTGTATATGAAATGGGTAGTGCGATTTCATGGAATACCCAAAGGCATTGTGAGCGACTGAGATCCGTTGTTTTGATTTTTGAAGAGCTTACAAGAGGCATTAGGATCAGAATTACATCTTAGTACCGCGTATCATCCTCAAACCGACGGTCAGACAGAGAGGGTGAATCGAGTATTAGAAGATCTCTTGAGAGCTTGCATATTAGATTTTGGTGGTGTTATGCAACGACGCTCGGAACAAAGCCCCCCTTCCTTGCATGCATATGAGTCGGCACACAACTCCCATATAACAAAAGGAATCCCTATTGTTACGTGCCTACCAACTCATATTTTGTATACAATTCCTTTAATATATTATATGATGTGGGACTACTGTATCCAAACTATCATTCCTCCTTAATAACATGCGAGACAATCCTAACAATCTCCCTCTTAACTCGCATCCTACGAGTATCTTTTGAGAGCATTGCCTTGCCCGCATGGCCCAGCCCGTAACCTTTGGCTCTGATACCACTGTTATGTAATGACGGTCGGAACAAAGCCCCGCTTCCTTGCACGCATATGAGATGGCACACAACTCCCATATAACAAAAGGAATCTCTGTTGTTACGTGTCTACCAACTCATTTTCGTATACGATTCCTTCAATATATTCTATAATGTGGGACTATTGTATCCAAACTATCACTCCTCCTTAACAACATGCGAGACAATCCTAACAGGTGGATCATGGGATGACCATTTGCATCTAGTGGAGTTTGCATATAATAATAGTTATCAATCTAGTATTGGTATGGCTCCATATGAAGTTTTATACGGAAGACCATGCAACTCACCATCATGTTGGTTAGAGACCGGTGAGAAATTTGTGCTTGGGCCAGATGTGATAAGAGATACCTCAGATAAGATCAAGGTTATCCAACAGCAAATGAAGGCTGCCCAAGATAGGTAGAAGAGTTATGCTGATAAGAGGAGGAGATTTAAAATTCTCCATTGGTGACTTGATGTTTGTCAAGATTTCTCTGTTAAAGAGCGTGATTCGATTTGGTAGGAGAGGCAAGTTGGCACCAACATTTGTTGGTCCATTCCCAGTTCTCTAACAAGTTGGTAATTTGGGATATAAAGTTGGGTTGACTGACAAGATGGCGGGAGTTCATAACGTATTTCATGTTTCCCAGTTAAGGAAATTCGTGCATGACCCTAATGTGGCTATTTCACCTGATCAGTTGGATGATGTCGAAGTAGAACCCGAAGCGGTTGGGAACCACATGCCGATTCATATTGTCAAGCATGTTACGAAGAAACTTCAAAGGAAAGTGGTGAATCTAGTCAAGGTTCAGTGGGGCGAGGATGAGAATGACTGTACTTGGGAGACAGAGGAGAGAATTAGGAAGACGTATCCAGAACTCTTTGCCCAGTAAGATTTTAAATTTCAGTTTAGTTATTCCGCATGCTAGGATAGGTTTTTTTGTTTGATTGCGAGATATGGCTGGTAGGCATGCGGGACCCTTTGGTTGTTTCTTAGTTGAGGAATTTCGGGGGCGAAATTTCTTAAGGGGGGAGAGTGTAACGACCCGCATCCTACGTATCGAAGGATCGTAGAATATTTATTTCATTTTCATATGAGGTCGTGTAGTTGGGTAACTTTGGGGGACGACTATTGGGGACATTTCCCATGTTCACGATTTTTGCCGATTTTTAAATGACCATTTTGCCCCTAGCTGATCTTGTTTCGATCATAGCTTTTGATTAGTAAGGAATTTTGACTCGAAACCACTTCCATTAGATCCGGATGATGGTTATTACCTTCCCGTAGAGTGGTCACATTAGCCAACGGACTCACCGTTTGGGAGACATGGCTGAAACAATGTTTAGAAGCTGAAAAACAGCTTAACCGGGCCTAATTAGGGTGTTGCCCATAACCCATTTCGGGATTAGGGTTATGGAGAGGCTGAAATCAGTTAGGAAACGATGTATTTTCATTTTCTCAGCAGCCTAAAACATTTCTTTAACCCTAGCCAAGGCCTCCACCTTCTAATTTCATCCCAAATCGCTCTCTAATCAAGGACTAAGCTAATCTACGTCAAACCAAGGAGAAATAGCACCAAATCAGAGTTGTAGCTACTGCGTTACATAGAGATTCGACCCAAATCAGAGATAGTTTCAGATCTAAGTTTTATTTGTGGCTAAAGTGAGTGATTTGCATTGTTTTTCACTAATTACGGCTAATTAGGGGTGATCAGTGATAATTAGCAAAATTATAACTTAGAAAAATTTGGAAAATTTTGAAATATTATTTTAGGGCTCTGTTAGAAATTTGGATTAATTTGGATAAGTTTTTCTAATCCTATCATTAGTTGTGCTTAAACATGATTAAGGGGAAAACAAGGGTTTTTGGGTATGTTTGATCCATTTTAACACATTAGATTGTTGTTTTGGTGTTTATGATTGATACTATATGTTGCTATGACTGTTTGGAATGTTTTATAATTGCTTAGAATAGTTAGAATTGTCGAAAACGCCGTCGTGTGGCGTAAAACTGTCGCTGGAAAAGTTGCAAGAAGTGGTGCAGAAACCGGATCAGATTGGGGACCGGGTCGGGTCGTGTAGCCCACCCACGAACCACCTCCTGTATCCGAACCGAAGTATCCTCTCTAAACCCATG